>OW443325.2:5000000-10000000 GCA_937001555.2 Hypsopygia costalis
CATTTAAAAGAGCGCTAGTACACCCTGTTTTCAAGGCAGGGGACCGAGGTTCTGCGAATAACTTTCGTCCTATATCTGTGCTTCCCGCTCTGTCCAAGATTCTTGAGCGTCTGGTGAACGTGAGACTGATTGGGTACCTCGAGGATAAATCCATTCTGGCTCAGGGTCAGTATGGATTTAGACCTCGTCGTTCTGCAATTGATGCTGTTCACGAGCTTACCAATCATATTGCCATGTGCTTGGACAACGGCGACAAGTGTCTGTCTATATTCCTGGATCTCGCAAAAGCGTTCGACACTGTGTCAGTTCCCATTCTATTAAATAGATTAGAATCACTTGGCGTCAGAGGAATTCAGTTGACTTTTTTCAGGAGTTACCTTAGTAACCGCAGTCAGTGTGTGGTTGTTGATAATACCACAAGTGCAACTTTGCCTATTGAGTATGGGGTCCCTCAGGGAAGCATATTGGGTCCCTCCCTTTTCCTCATCTATATAAACGACCTTTGTTCCCTTCAATTACCTAATTGCAGAATTATCTCATATGCAGACGATACCGCACTCCTTTTCTCTGCTAAAACTTGGCAAGATACATTTACTGTTGCACAAACTGGGTTAGATCGTGTTTCAAACTGGCTCCGACAAAACTTCCTCACCCTTAATGTTAATAAAACTCATTACCTCACGTTCTCTATCACTAACACTTATCAGACCACTTTATCTAACTTCTCCATTACTTCTCACTCACATTCCAACAACAATACATCTCCATGTTCCTGTCCCACACTCACTGCTACTAACACAATTAAATATCTAGGTATTTTGATAGATAATAGACTGAATTTTCAAACGCATCTTGATGCTACTGCCGGGAGAGTACGCAAACTAATGTTTATTTTTAAAAAACTACGCCATGTCGCGGATCCTAACATAATTAAACTGGTATATACTGCACTTTGCTAATCTATACTCACCTATGGAATCACATCTTGGGGAGGTGCTTCTAAATCCTCCATAATTAAACTTGAGCGAGCTCAAAGGGCGCTCCTCAAAGTGTGTACCTTCAAACCACTTCTATACCCCACTTTTGACTTATACCAATTCTGTCAAGTCCTCACCGTTCGTCAACTTTTTATTCTATGCACTGTTTTAAAACAGCACTCCCTAACCGTCTATAATCCTAATACCTCATCTCGTCGTAACCACTTAGTTGCAAAGTCGTCCTCCTTCAGAACTGTCTTCTCGCACCGTTTCTTTTGTTCCTTAGGCCCGTTCTTGTATAATAGAATTCACAAAAAATTAGACCTTCTACCTCTAACTAGATACGTATGTAAAAAAAAGATCACATCCTTCCTACAAGATTTAGACTACAATGAAACTGAGAAACTCCTACAACCTATTATTTAACAATACGTTAGATGCATGCGCATACCCCCACACATATGTATATACACATCACCCCTACACACATCCACACATCCACACACCCACACATCCACACACCCTCACACCCCACACAGCCACACATGCACACAATACAAACACACTACACACATACTATTTTATATATTTATTTAGTATATACTAGCTGGTTAATGTGGTCGAACATAATATGTTCGACTACATTCATTATATTATATATTATATTACTATTATAGATTATATTATACATTATATTTTTAGTTATAACCTGTCACATGATGGTTATGCATATTAGTTCATTAGCATGCATGTTGTAATAATGAGTATGCTCGCATCTAGTGGGGAGAGTACTGGTGATCTGAGTCACAGGCCCAGCCTAGTTCAGACACCAGTCTCTCACAATCTTTTATAATATGTATTTTAGTCACTGTTATATATTATTGTTGTCAAATGTGCATAATTCTGTTACGATTTATTGTTATTAATTACATAGAGTAAGTACCAAAGATTGTGGAGAAGAATAAAGATATATATTATTAAAAAAAAAAAAAAAAAAATGTATTTAAGTATAGTATCAGTTATCAGTTATCTAGTAGTAGTATTAATGTACTCACCATAATTAATACTTCAGTAAAATACCTAGATTTTAATTTAAGTTTCTCATGTTTTTCTGTGTATAGTATGTATATCGTTTGTTGTTTCTTCTAGTATATAAGCTTGTATGTCCGTGATGTTGCAACTGGTCCTAACTGAAAATCAATGCCGGGTCTGCTACAGATTTTGGTTTATACTGAGTTGGGACCATTTTGCGACATTGCTCAGTACTATAAATTTACATTATGTAAAATTAAGTCTGTATAATTTGTTTGTATAGTGCTGTGTAATGTGCAAATAAATGTATTTTCTTTCTTTCTTTTTTTCTTTCTTTCTACCCATAGTACATACAAGCTTTGCTTAGTTTGGGACTAAATGGCGCTGTGTAAATTGTCCAGAAATATTTATTTATTATTTATTTATATCTCTGATTTTTATAGTCTATTTTTTTGTAATACTACGTCGGGTGGCAGACAAGCATATGGCCCGCCTGATGTGAAGTGGTTACCGTAGCCATATTAACGCTCGCAATATTAAAAATATCGCACGCGCGCCGCCACCCCCACTGCCAAGGCAGCATCTCCTTCCTTTCCGGTGGTACCACCAGGTGGTGAGGTCTCACTCACTCGCAAAAACACAACAACCCTCAAGGAAATTGTTATTTGGCTGCGGTATTCTGTGAGGTGGAGGTACATTCCCCAGTCTGGTAGCTTACAATTACGCTCCCTACCTCTCTTTTCGCCAGAGCTTCGTTTGTCAGTCAGCAGGGTGTACCGCGTGCAGGTGAAGTTGGCTTAGGTTCAAAGATGTTGATGAACCTCTTACACCCCAAATCTCCATATAATCTATATTCTAGGTCCTAGACTATAGATTATATGGAGACATCCTAGACTCTAGGAGAATATATTCAATAAAACCTTCCCAGATAAACACAGAGTGAAATTTATATACTTATTATAATAGATAGCAAATTTCACTCAAAGAAATCATTCGTTTATATTTGAAAATGAACACAGTTTTGTTCATTTTCAAAGATTTAAAAAATTGCACAGGAATCGAACGGGCTAAATTTCAAAAAACATCATTCTGTATTTTTAGGGCATGAATAGATAGAGTAGCAATCACATCTCTCTTATCAAACGTGGCGAATTAATTGAATGAAAAAAATATAAATAAAATGTGTTTATTATGTTTGTTGGTAATATGTTTATTGTATGTCAATGAAATTTACAATACAGTAAATTAAAGGAAAAAGTACAAAGGCGGACTTATCCCTCGCAGGGATCTCTTCCAGCCACCTATGTTTTTGTACCGACATCACACCATAGAGAAACGATTAATTATCCCTAATAATATTATAAAAAAAACAAAGCAAAGATCAGGGAATGTATGTCCTAATGAATAGATATTGAGAAAAACACAGTTAAAAGTTCACAAGTATTACAATTTACATTGAAATCAGCAATGTAAAAATTTTTAGATTGCCTTTTTGGTGCCATTTGTTTACTTTAAAAAAATGTGATTGGAAATTAAACTACCATAGATAAAGATTTGCATCCAATAGAAAAAAAAATGTGACATTCCCTGTTCTTAGCGTTTGTTTGTTACGCTTTCACGCCAAAACTACTCAAACAATCATCATGAATCTTTGTACACATATTTTCTAAGGTATTAGGAAGGACATTGGATCCTTTTTATAATTAAAAAAACATGCTAATTGCAATTTTCCAAATTATTTTTAAACATAAAATTATAGGTATTTATTTTCGTTAAATTTTGATATTCCTTTTGAAGATTTGCCGACGAAAGTTAATAAATGTCGAAGCATTGATACAAATACAAATAGGTATCTTTACTTTGCTAAAAATGTGGTACATAATATTGATATTAAAAAATTGAAAAATTTATAAAATAACATCTGGTTTACACATTTTTCATGCCAGTGTCTGGTACACGTGCATGCGAAATTTATAAGTGTTGCAAAATTACAAATTAAAAATGTCTTGTGCTTAAATTAGTCAAAATATTCGTCAATCGTGTAGAAACATTGTTTTACTAGCCAGTTTTTTAAATTTATTTTAAAATTACTAAAGACAGAGATTTGATATCGTCGTTTAGTTTATTTTAAATGTATAATGTACAAAAATGGCTGCTTCTTATTTCGGCAAATCAGGACATTACGTGACTTTACACTACAATATCGCTTGAAGATCAAAGGACGATGACTGCAGATTTGAACGTCAACATATCCATTGGCATACAACAAAACATTTAAAATACATTAAATACCCTACTGTTTAGTTTTAAATAATGGTCTTAGTTCTTCAGTCACGTCTCAAAACGTTGAATCCTGAATGCTAAACTTTGTGAGGGTGGAGTCCCAGATAAATGGATTCCCTTTCACGGATAAAAGAAAAAAATGGTCATCCGACATGAAAGCTTTCATGAAGGACATCTCCACCAGACTGGTCCACGCCTCAGGCGACTTTAAAGCTGGTGCTTATTTCGCTCAGCGGCTAAGTCTTGCGATCCAGCGAGGTAACGCCGCCAGCGTAATGGGCTGTAATATGCGGTTGAAAGTCCATATTTAGAGTTTCACCGCGACTACACGTTACGCGCTACGACATTGACGAATGTTGTTGACATAGCAATAAGTTAATATAAATAGTTGGTAATTTAGTAATTAAGGCTCTCTGCTGTATACATTGAATTGAATACACATCATGTGACTATATTTGGGATTTCAATCCTCTTCAACCACCAACCCCGCAACATGTTACAGGGCACTATGTCCCAGGGAAGAGGGTTAACCGAAACTTTTTCATTGTAAGTTTATTTTTAGTGTTATTATTATTCTAAGGTACATAAATTGTTATTATATATTAAGATTAGTTTATTTTTAGTTCATTAAGTTTCTACAATGTGATTAAAGCAAAACAAAAATAATAAAACACTGACTGTAAATAGGCTATTTGACTAACATTTTTTTCGGTTTGATATGTAGGGACGTCTCCATAATATAACCCATAGGTGAAAGAATTACTTCGATAGCATAAAAATCTCTGGAGATATGGTAATTTGAAAATCACAATTTTTAGACTGCCCAAAACGCTCCATACAAAAGACTACCGAATTATGACGTCACAGGTTTGTATTTTGTATGCATCAAATCAGAAATTTGTACGACAGCTATGTTAAATATTACGTTTATGTGATTAGTACCATAATAAAAGTTATTGCATTTTTTATTGCTTCTCCAATGGAAATATTATTTTTTAATAATTTCATACTTTTAAAATGGACTTTCCCGCCAAACTTTGATCGACGCTAAAAAAAGTCTGACTGAAGATATTACAATGAAAGTTTGCAGATGTTTATAGTTTTGTGTATTTTACGATATTGTTAAATAATTTATACAATTTTTAAACATTGGAAAATAGCCTATTATGTCGTATGTTGTAAAACTTTATTCAACATTTCTATTTGTAAGATTGCAGAGGAATCTGGATTGAGAAAAACTTGAAAAAAAACCGGATGAAAATTTACATATACATACATACGTATATATATATTTTCATCCAAATCCGTTACTACTAATACTAGGCCGGATACTATTCCACGGGGCCGAAATGGAGATTGAGTGGAGCGAGTAGATTCGCTGAGAGTACGATTTCCATTGATTTCAATGGAAAATGTATTTGATGACCATTCCTCAAGGACAGGATCGATCTCAATTTATTTCGGCACAAACTTCAAGCAAGTCAAGGTCTTTAATTGTGACAAGTTTCATCAAAATCGGTTCAGTGGTTTTGGAGCCTATTCATTTCCAAGAGTGACTTTTCGGCGTATATAAGTGTTCCGCTAGGTAATACTAGCATCCACCCGCGGCTTCGCCCTACATGATCACGAATCTGTTCGCCGAATAAAATAAAGTATCGTACCTATGTGTCAACCCAGAACATATTCTATATGTGTACTAAATTTGTAGTTACTTACATCCTCACAAACTTGCGTTACGTTTTCTAATAATATCTGATAGATAAAATTTTCATGTAATAATAATGAATATTATAAAGTCGCAGAGTTTTTTGTTCATTGGCTTGAGGTGTAACCTGCACGTGGTGCACTCGGCCGACTAGCGAAAGAGGCTCTGGCAAAAGAGAGGTACAGCGTATTTGTAAGCTACTCGACAGGCGAAGTACCTCCACCTCAGAGAATACCGCACAACTCAGAGAATACCGCAGCCAAATAACAATTTCCTTGTTGTTTTCCTGCGAGGGAGTGAGGTCACCACAGGAAGGAGTTGTTGCGTTAGCAGCGAGAGTGGCCGGGCGCGATCAATATTTCATGTTGCAGGCGTTAAGAGCATATCACATATCGAATGTAATTTTTGCGTAAAATGGCCAATTTTGGCGTTCTTGATCTCGGATACAAAAATACATTAACAATATTGACTTATTGAATAGTACAGAATAGCTATTGGCTTAGTTCATAGCGGCCTCACTTTTTGTAAATTTTGCTTAACTTTTTAATTGCAGAGAAAGATTTTCATAAAATGCGCATATTCACTTTTTTGAGCTCCTCGATTGTACTACTGTTCCAAAGAAATGAAATAAAAAGAAATAGAATGTTATTTCTTATATAGTCGTATTGTACATAGCGGCCTCAGAATTTTGAAATATCATTGATTTAATATAGAAAAAAACATTCTTTTAACCAAAAAAACTTCGAAAATCGCTTTAAGTAAACTGTTAATTTCTCGAATAAACGATAATATTATTGAGCAAAATTTATACGAGAATAATTGTTACTTCATGATGAATAAACTTGAATGAATAAACATGAATTTATTATCTTATTTCAATAAAAACGATACATATAACTTCAAAATTATTACAAAAAACGATGCACCGGCGGCCTTCGCGGGTTTAGTACTGCGCGAGAGCTCGTCAGCGTGCAAATGTAATAGGGCTCTTATCAGGCGGGCCGTATGCTTGTCTGCCACCCGACGCAACGTAGTATAAAAAAAATATTTGTTTGGTTGAACGCAATAATCTTAAGAACTACGGTTTCGAACTGAAAAGATATTTTAGTGTTGGATAACCCACTTATGTAGGAAGACTATATAACATCTCGCTAAAAACATTAGGAATAGAGCATCAATGAAAAATGTTGCAAACGGGCAAAATCCCACACGGGCGAAGTCAGGGTGGGTCGCTAGTGGTGAATAAAAAAACACACATTATACCATAAATTGTACATAGGTACGAGTACATACATGAACCCTGACAACATCAGGCACACCGTTTTTTGAGCGACCATGTAAAAAAGTTGTCAAAATTAATTTATGTAATAATTGATACTTAGATTGTGGACAGTTTATTAATGCAAATAATTAACAATAACATAATTTACAAAAATATCTCAACTAACACAATTAAATTAAGTTAAAATATCACATTATAATACATGATAGCGGACTCCGTGATTTTCTTGTCGTGTAATTTGTGCGTTTACACTTGAAGTATATTAAGCTGAAACAAATATAAAAAAATAAATATAAAAATAAAAAAAATAATAAGTATATCTATATATATAAAAATGAATGTCTATTTCCCTATGTCAACAATTCAACAACAATTTCGCTAATTCGAATTTTTAAATAAAAAATTTTGTTGTAACTGTTATTGTCAGGAGGATCTTAAGAAAGAAAAAAAACAGAAAGTTGAGCGTAATATTAGATAATTTAGGAAAACTGAAAGATTATATTAACTTCTTTAATATAACTTTATGGCTTTTGACTGAACTGTCAGTCATTTGACAGCGAGCGCGAAATTCATAGTTAAGAAGACAGGACAACGTCTGTCGGTTCGGCTAGTAAACAATAATAATATAAAGAAATTCTGAATCAATGTTTTTTCAATTATTGAAAGTCGTCAGTCAATGTGACTGGCAGCCTGGCGCAACTCAAGGTAAAAAAACGACTCTATGAATCGGAAGCGAATTTGGTACAAATTCTGATTATTTTCGCTCCCATTTCATACATTTAGAATTTACGCTATTTGTATGGCACATCCGTCTCTTAAAACGTAGTGGTTACATTCTCTTTGGTGACTGGACTTTCAATAATGGACGTGGACTTTTACTAGTTTTTGGATTGTACTGAGTTGTTCTGGATAGTTTTAAGTGAAGTTGATACATTTAACACATTAAATAAGCACCTTTAATTATTAACAACAATCAAAATACTAATTGAAAATTAAGTATCTATGCCTAAAGCTTATTTTTAGTCAAAGTGATATTACCTTGGTGGCCAATTTCATAAGAAAGTTTGAAGGTAATCAAACAATAAATATTTTGTTTTCTTTGAACCTATTACCTAAAATTAAATATTTTTAATGATTGCTAGTCTATTACTGCATTCTGCTTTTAACTAAATTTAAGGAATCGAAGTTATAAAAACAACATGTTTCCAAATTGAAATTCTTTGATTGAAAGGCAAATTTAGGACCTTTTTACAAGAAGTTAGGAAATACATCTATGAGAAAATCTATAAGCAACGCCTCGCCTGCTCAGCCTCGTCTCCATCGACTCGTCGCCTCGTCAGCAGGGTAAACCAAGGGACGTCAAGGTTACGTTGGTTTCGACTGTCATGACGATAATATTCCTATAATGACACCTATGTAATGTAAGTGATCATCACTTACACTACATAGGTGTCATTATAGGAAGTTCAAAAATAGCATTAGCAAGCAAAAACTTCCTCCTCGGCAATATGAGAAACAAATTGTCAAGGGTAATGTGAGTATTCTCTTTTAAAACAAACAATAATAATTATATGTTACCAAGACCTACCCTGTCAGCCGCCCAATCCTCCGCTGACTGAGGATGAACTCGCGCTCGCCTGTGACTTAGAGAACGATTGCGCGCCGCCAAGTGGGTAGTGTCCGCCGAAATTTTGTCCACCATGAGCCGGGTAACCGCCGAAACCGCCACCACCTCCGCCGCCACCACCACCGCCATAACCGCCGAGACCACCGTCATAATGCCGTCGAACTCGTTCACCTGGACATATTATTTTGGCAGAGTAATGACCAAGTCTGTTAATAAAAATATTAATTATGGATAATATCTAATAAAAAGTAATGTATAATCTAATCTACTCTAATTTTAGTTCAACGTTAGTTGAGGAGTTTCACAGTTAGTAACTGACACATAAGAACAACTACAAAATAGGTATCATAAAATTACCTGGAGCAGCGAGACTGCAGGCTACCAATGTAGCAAGGATCACGGAGACCAGATGCCGAGCCATGTTTGATGGTTGATGAGAACGTCGACTGTGACCACGCAGCGAGCCACGGCCGTTTTATACGACACCCATGCCACCCGTTAAAATGTCCACTCATCCAGACTGTTTACGCCAAATCGAAAAATTTCGATAGTCATTTAGTTTTTCAATAGGCGTCACGTGCCAACAGTGACGACCGAGGCGGTGGACAATGCTTTTTTGGAAGTTACAAAAACTTTGACATGCTCAAGATAACGCTATCTATATAAATGTAGAAAGATGAACAATCTTAGCTCCGTAAAAAAATTAAATAGAACCTTTTCCTGTCCCTTATTGACATTGAACCTTATGAACGTCACAGTTGGCTGCGTCTGAAACAAAAACATCTAGGAAAATTTTATATAAACTACTTATTTGTTTAATTTATGTACCAATTAGAACCTGGAGTTGTTTTAATTATATAATGCAAAATATTAAAATATTATTAATCTTCTAGTAGTTTTGTTTACTGCGTAATATCCGACAGTAGTTTTTGCTTTTGGGTTTTACATTATTTCTATTAACATCGGACAGCACAGACAAATATATAGGACTGGACAATGCATGGATGTCCAACGAACAAAGAGGAACTGAAAATAAAAGATTAACAATTGGATAATAAATAGATATTATGAATCGAAATCTATAGCCAGAGAAGGTTGGTATGGTTGCAACCGGATTTGATATAGTAGGCATCAAGATTTCTCCAAAAGAAACACTAAAATAACTACTGAAATAAGGGTAAAGGCATATGCAAAACAAAAAATAAACTGTAGTGTGTTTTGAAGACACTGTATCGGTCATAGCAATATGGAAGACATATTTTTTTCTGATTATATTAGAGGCGCAAAATAACAAAATTACCATAAGGTTTTTTTACAAGCGTATGACTCAAGAATGTTATTCATGAAAAAATTTTTACTCCGTTTGATTACAGGTTTGGTATATCATATTTCAACTTCAATCAATCAATATTTCCCCAAACTGTGATACAATTAATTTGCAAAAGATATGGGAATAGGTCCGTGCCTCTGAGGGCTCGTTAAGTTGTCGGCCCTGGCTCTTGTCATAGATGACAGTCGTTAAGCGAAGTCAATGGCCTTTAGGCGGCTTGTAAACACTGGCCTCCGCCAGTGTTTTCAAGCCGCCTAAAGGCCGGGCGTGGCTAACTCGAAGTTATGCAACGTGGTGGAGTATGCTCCAAACCTATTGGATTGAGGGGAGGTCTGTGTCCCAGCTATGGGATGGCAGATGATGATGGGAATAGGCACATCTTTAAGGAGAAAATGCAACGATATTTCCTCATAAATAAAAAACGTATCATGCAAGATTACACCGAACGCGGGGAACCCCAAATCTATTTATCTGTTCCGATACGCTGAAATCCGATATGCTTTGATACTTTTTTGCGGACACGGTTTAACGACACAATGGCAATGAGGAATGGGATTCGGTAAAAAAACCGCGACCAACCTCAGTAGCTTCGACATTTTATATTGAAAATATTATAACTGTATGAAAAGACTTTAGTCACCGATTCTTCTTCACACGTACAACCAGACGTAGTATAAAAAAATGTTTTTCCTGAACGATTGAATGGCTTGATTCTATTTCGCAGACAAATTCAAGAGATGTTTTTCGTCACTTTACAAGTTTGTATACTAAATTTGCATTGGTTTTAGTAGGTATTCCCCCAAAATCTTACAACTGAATTTTCTTCCAAATCGGAAAGAGCCCATGGAAACCCCTTAACTACTTAACACCGTCCCGAGGGTACCACCAAAGCTGAAACCGATTGCTATCGAATATTTTGTTTAGAAAAATAAGTCTTACGTTTTCGTATTCGTCGGATTTTTAACTGCAAAAATCAAACTTTCGCTTGGCGGTAGTAGTGTTTAGCTCAGCTGCTAGAGACACTAAAGGTCTACCGATTAAGCATAAGATGTTTGTCATTAACTTAAACCTAAGGTCTATTTTCGCAATCAAAAAATGGTAATCGGCTTCCGCTTCGGCGATAGGTCTTCTGGGGCCCTACCGCCTAAGCTGAAGCCGATTACGATCGGATTTTTTGATTGCGAAATTCTAACTTCACCTTAAGTTATGGCTTATAGTAGGTCATAAGCTTAGCAGGAACAGACGCAAACGCTCTACCGGTTAAACTGAAGATGCTTATCACAAATTTAATCACAAGTCCGATTTTCGCAATAAAAAAACTCGTTGTTATTCGGCTTCAGCTTAGGTGGTAGGCCCCCTGATCGGAACGTTGAATTATTATCTTAATAAGTACGTACCTACTATTGACCTAGGTGGTATCTAAAATGGCGGAAAAGCGGGTGTGGTCTTAGGACTCATTCACTCACGTCTCATACAGCCAATTTACTCGAAATCTACTGGACTTAAATTTAGTTGTAGTAGTAGTTGAAATTTAGTATACGAATGAATGTCTGTGTTGCAAACCTAGACGTGTAACTTACATAAATGAATTTTGATTACATGCGTAATAGGTACTTTTACAGGCTTATTACAGACAGATTTTTTTTTCATTTATTATGGTAACAGCAAATTCTGCTCGACAGTCATGTGCGATTGTAACTCTTACTACGTACGGCATAAGTACGTTTCAAAAGTGCGAGTGTCAAGGATGACGTGATCTTAGCTGTACCTGTAGCACACTCCAGCCACTCCATACAAATGTTGCGTCATTTACGACTACATACTTAAACAATGAAGTCTGTGCAGAGCGTGAATGAGCGTGTGTACGTGCAGCGACATACAAACTGTTCCAGATTTGTCTCAGAGGTGAGGTCGATACGAGAGAGGGGCAGGGAGTGTACATAGTACTATTACTTATACTGTGCTAAGTATTTATATAAGTAAGAAATTTATATGTGTAGGTACCAAATTTTAATATCAGCTCGGTCCATTACAAGAGCATAAAATTTCCTTGGTTAACTAGATTCGGAGCAAATTTGCTGTGACTGTGACCGATCATAGAGTAGGGACTAGCCGCGAAAGGCGTGCGTTGCGATTCTCGACTCTGTGGGAACGACTGGCAAATAGGCACACTAGTGTAGTGAGTGAGGGTTCCGTTACTTCATTCGGACCTACGAAACCCTGTAATTTAGTAAATTTATTAATATTTACTTGAAAGTCGATCATTCAAGTAAATAGTAATTAATTTCCTCCATAGTACTCCAAACGGAGTTTTATTGTGATTATGGCTTCAAATTAATTACATTTTGGGGTTTATGTGGTTCATCAACATCTTTGAACAAAAACCAACTTCACCTGCACGTGGTGCTCCCTGCTGACTGACAAACGAATTCTGGCTAAAAGAGAGGTAGGGAGCGTAACTGTAAGCTAGGTAGAACGATTTGATTGATTGATGACTTGAGGGTTGTTGTGTTCCTGCGAGTGAGTGAGGTCACCAGAAAGGAATGAGATGCTGCGTTGGCAGCGGGATTGACGGCGCGCGAGCGATACTTTATGTTGCGAGCGTTAATATGGCTACGGTAACCGGTTCACATCAGGCGGGCCGTAAAAAAAAAAATGTGTTGAGGAGTTCGATGGCGTCATTGCGCGTGGCAGGCTATCGATCGCGCAAGTCAAGAAACGTCGACAATAGCCTGTCCATAAATGAGTCTATTTATCACGAGTTCCTCCGTGCTCAGGAAGACACGTTAAGCCGTCGGTCCCGGCTGTTGTCGCTAAATGACAGTCGTTAAGCCAAGTCAGTGGCCTTTAGGCGGCTTGAAAACACTGACCTCCGCCAACCCGCAGTTGAGTAGCGTGATGGAGTATGCTTTAAATAGATGATACTAAACAGAAATTTTAAAAACTATAGTTAAAAAATGCACATGGTTTTTACAGTTTGTCTGCAGTCCGTTTATACAAAATTTTATCACGCCACCACTTCCACAATATTTGTTTACACCAATAGTATCTACTATTGGTGTAAACAAATATTGTGGAAGTCTGCAGATATTTGAACACCAGATGATGTACTCTGTAGAAGTCCGACAAATATCAGCTTCCGTGGTTATGTTAGTGATTCCACTTTAACTCTGAGGTCGTGGGTTCGAACCCCGCACAAGACAAATATTTGTGTACATGAACATGCCTGTTTGTCTTATCATCATCTCAGCCATTGAAAGTCCACTGCTGGACATAGGCCTCCCCTCTAGATCTCCAATAAGACCGGTTGGAAGCGGCTTGCATCCAGCGCGATCCTACGGTCTTAATGAGGTCGTCTGTCCACCTTGTGGGTGGACGTCCTACGCTGCGCTTGCCGGTACGTGGTCTCCACTCGAGAACCTTTCGACCCCATCGGTCATCCGTCCTCCGTGCTATGTGCCCTGCCCACTGCCACTTCAACTTGCTAATCCGCTGGGCTATGTCGGTAACCTTGGTTCTTCTACGGATCTCCTCATTTCTGATTCGATCTCGCAGAGAGACTCCGAGCATAGCCCTCTCCATAGCTCGTTGGGCTACTTTGAGCCCGTTCACAAGGCCCATAGTGAGGTACCACGTTTCAGTGCCGTAAGTCATCACTGGTAACACACACTGGTCGAAGACTTTCGACTTGAGGCACTGCGGTATGTCGGACGAGAAGACATCACGCAATTTTCCGAACGCTGCCCAGCCGAGTTGGATTCGGCGACTGACCTCTTTCTTGAAGTTGGACCTACCTAACTGGACTACTTGTCCTAGGTAGACGTACGAGTCAACAACTTCAAGAACCGAGCTCTCAACAGATATTGGAGTGGGTACAACATGGGCATTACACATTACCTTCGTCTTGTCCATGTTCATTTTAAGACCCACTTGTTGAGAAACTTGATTGAGGCCTTCGAGCATCGTGCTGAGATCTTCCATCGAATTTGCCATGACTACGATATCGTCGGCAAACCGAAGGTGAGTGATGTATTCGCCGTTAACATTGATGCCGAATCCTTTCCATTCCAGGAGCTTGAAGGCGTTCTCCAAAGTGGCCGTAAACAGTTTCGGAGATATCACATCTCCCTGTCTTACGCCTCTCTTCAAAGGGATCGCCTTCGAGCTCTGTTCCTGTACTCGGACCGACATAGTGGCGTTATTATACAAACACTTCAACACTTCGATGTACCGATAGTCAATACGGCATCGCTGGAGAGATTCAAGCACAGCCCATGTCTCGACCGAATCAAAGGCTTTCTCATAGTCCACAAACGCTAAGCAAAGTGGCAAGTTATACTCTTCGGTCTTCTGTATAACCTGCCGCAGCGTGTGGATGTGGTCTATGGTACTGAAGCCTCTTCGGAAACCGGCTTGTTCGGAAGGCTGGAAGTCATCAAGCCTGCGCTCGAGACGGTTCGTAATGACCCTTGAAAACAGCTTATAAACATGGCTCAGAAGCGAGATGGGTCTATAGTTCTTCAATAAGGTGTTGTCGCCTTTTTTAAAGAACAGCACCACCACGCTTCTGTTCCATGCTTCAGGCGTTATGCCCTCGAGGACGACGGTGTTAAAGAGCTTCTGAAGGACTTTTAGTACCGGTGTACCACCCGCTTTCAGAAGCTCTGATGTGATTCCGTCATCACCCGGCGCCTTGTTGTTTTTAAGCTGATTCAGGGCCATTCTAATCTCGTACAGGCTGATGTCCGGGATATCCTCGGTGAAGTGTCGGGTCAGCTTGGCTCTTGGGTCTTTGGCCACGCTGTTAGCAGGCTTGGCAACGGAAGCGTATAACTGTCCATAGAACCTTTCGATCTCCTCCAATACCTCGGCCTTGGTTGACGCTATACTGCCATCTTCTCTCTTCAGCTTGGTCAACTGGCTTTGCCTTATAGACAGATTCCTTGCAAACAATTTGGAGCCTTTAAATAGATGATACTAAACAGAAATTTTAAAAACTATAGTTAAAAAATGCACATGGTTTTTACAGTTTGTCTGCAGTCCGTTTATACAAAATTTTATCACGCCACCACTTCCACAATATTTGTTTACACCAATAGTATCTACTATTGGTGTAAACAAATATTGTGGAAGTCTGCAGATATTTGAACACCAGATGATGTACTCTGTAGAAGTCCGACAAATATCAGCTTCCGTGGTTATGTTAGTGATTCCACTTTAACTCTGAGGTCGTGGGTTCGAACCCCGCACAAGACAAATATTTGTGTACATGAACATGCCTGTTTGTCTTATCATCATCTCTGCCATTGAAAGTCCACTGCTGGACATAGGCCTCCCCTCTAGATCTCCAATAAGACCGGTTGGAAGCGGCTTGCATCCAGCGCGATCCTACGGTCTTAATGAGGTCGTCTGTCCACCTTGTGGGTGGACGTCCTACGCTGCGCTTGCCGGTACGTGGTCTCCACTCGAGAACCTTTCGACCCCATCGGTCATCCGTCCTCCGTGCTATGTGCCCTGCCCACTGCCACTTCAACTTGCTAATCCGCTGGGCTATGTCGGTAACCTTGGTTCTTCTACGGATCTCCTCATTTCTGATTCGATCTCGCAGAGAGACTCCGAGCATAGCCCTCTCCATAGCTCGTTGGGCTACTTTGAGCCCGTTCACAAGGCCCATAGTGAGGTACCACGTTTCAGTGCCGTAAGTCATCACTGGTAACACACACTGGTCGAAGACTTTCGACTTGAGGCACTGCGGTATGTCGGACGAGAAGACATCACGCAATTTTCCGAACGCTGCCCAGCCGAGTTGGATTCGGCGACTGACCTCTTTCTTGAAGTTGGACCTACCTAACTGGACTACTTGTCCTAGGTAGACGTACGAGTCAACAACTTCAAGAACCGAGCTCTCAACAGATATTGGAGTGGGTACAACATGGGCATTACACATTACCTTCGTCTTGTCCATGTTCATTTTAAGACCCACTTGTTGAGAAACTTGATTGAGGCCTTCGAGCATCGTGCTGAGATCTTCCATCGAATTTGCCATGACTACGATATCGTCGGCAAACCGAAGGTGAGTGATGTATTCGCCGTTAACATTGATGCCGAATCCTTTCCATTCCAGGAGCTTGAAGGCGTTCTCCAAAGTGGCCGTAAACAGTTTCGGAGATATCACATCTCCCTGTCTTACGCCTCTCTTCAAAGGGATCGCCTTCGAGCTCTGTTCCTGTACTCGGACCGACATAGTGGCGTTATTATACAAACACTTCAACACTTCGATGTACCGATAGTCAATACGGCATCGCTGGAGAGATTCAAGCACAGCCCATGTCTCGACCGAATCAAAGGCTTTCTCATAGTCCACAAACGCTAAGCAAAGTGGCAAGTTATACTCTTCGGTCTTCTGTATAACCTGCCGCAGCGTGTGGATGTGGTCTATGGTACTGAAGCCTCTTCGGAAACCGGCTTGTTCGGAAGGCTGGAAGTCATCAAGCCTGCGCTCGAGACGGTTCGTAATGACCCTTGAAAACAGCTTATAAACATGGCTCAGAAGCGAGATGGGTCTATAGTTCTTCAATAAGGTGTTGTCGCCTTTTTTAAAGAACAGCACCACCACGCTTCTGTTCCATGCTTCAGGCGTTATGCCCTCGAGGACGACGGTGTTAAAGAGCTTCTGAAGGACTTTTAGTACCGGTGTACCACCCGCTTTCAGAAGCTCTGATGTGATTCCGTCATCACCCGGCGCCTTGTTGTTTTTAAGCTGATTCAGGGCCATTCTAATCTCGTACAGGCTGATGTCCGGGATATCCTCGGTGAAGTGTCGGGTCAGCTTGGCTCTTGGGTCTTTGGCCACGCTGTTAGCAGGCTTGGCAACGGAAGCGTATAACTGTCCATAGAACCTTTCGATCTCCTCCAATACCTCGGCCTTGGTTGACGCTATACTGCCATCTTCTCTCTTCAGCTTGGTCAACTGGCTTTGCCTTATAGACAGATTCCTTGCAAACAATTTGGAGCCTTTGTTCCGCTCTATCGTCTCTTTAATATATTTCCTATTAAAGAGACGTATATCGTGCCGCAAGGATTTCGAGATCTGTCTATTGAGCTGCCTGTATGACTGTGCGTCATAGGAAGACTGCAGTCTCAGCGAGCGTCGTTCAGCCATGAGGTTTAGAGTGTGATCGGAAAGTTTCTGAGGTCTATTTGAACGGCGGGGTCTAAAGAACTTAGAACCTACCGTTTGGACAGCTTCTACGAGCCTGTTGTTAATCTCATCCACTGATGCTAAGTTCTCCAGGCAATCAAAGCGATTAGAGAGCTCGAGCTGAAAGCTCTCGGGGTTTTGGATATCGATACGAGTAGGTCGGAGCGTGGACTTCACCAAGCGGGACCTTTCGAGTTTAACGTTAATATTCAATGTGCCTCTTACCATCCTGTGATCGCTACCGGTTTTCACCCTGTGGATTACGGAGACATCATTGAATATTCGTTTCTCGCTGGGCATGATGAAATCGATCTCATTTCTCGTGGAACCGTCGGGACTTATCCAGGTCCATTTCCTGTGAGGCGGCTTCTGGAAGAAAGAGTTCATCATGAAGAGTCCCTCCTTCTCCAGAAATTCGGCCAGCCTCTGTCCCCTAGGGTTCCGTTGTCCATATCCAAATTGCCCCACTCTCAACTCATCATCGTTTTTCTTGCCCAACTTAGCGTTGAAGTCCCCCATAACAACGGTGAAGTGGGTCTTGGTCGTATGTATGGCTCGACTTACGTCCTCATACATAGACTCCACTTCATCTTCTGGGCTTGACGAGGTCGGTGCGTACACCTGAATGACCTTCATCGAATATCTCTCAGATATTCTGAGTATTAGGTATACAACCCTGCTCGACACGCTTTCGATGGTAATAACGTTGTTAATAAGGGCCTTGTGGACGAGAAATCCGACACCACCTTGGGACTGTTGGTCACCTTCCCGGTAGAAGAGGAGATTGCCGGATTGTAGGATTATCGTGTCCTCTCCCTCTCTACGGACTTCGGACAACCCCACAATATCCCATCGCATCCATCTCAACTCTTCCTCCAGCTCAACAATCTTCTCGTCAGTCCTCATCGTGTTTGATCTTTTTCAGTCTAAATCAGTCTAAATCAAATTTGAATCGCAAATTTGATTTAGACTGCATTCGTGAATTTATGCCAATCCGCTAAAAAGTCCGCCTTTTGTATGTACCCTTATTTGTGTGGAATACAGTTCTAACATAAATCATTAGCCTCTTTCTCCCCACTGCTGAATATCTCTCCGCATCCTGCCGCTTGTAGATGTAGTAAGCTTACTATAATTAAATGTCTGTGCTTGTAAGTAGATCATGTAGATCTTGATAATAGCAGCCATATTGGTCAAATTTACTCCAGGTATGTGCATCATCCTGTCTTATCTCTTAACTTCATGGTAATGTGCATAATTATTATGTATCTCTTTTTAATCACGGGTCAAGCCCGGTCATTTGATAGGCATACGCGGGGATATAGATCCAACACGTAGAGGCCCCTTTGAGAAATTTGATGTAATGTTGTACGCCCGCCGTGACCCGCTCCAGGATATATCAATGGAACGATATACCCATGAGCAGGTCTCGGCAGGCGTTGAGACTATTGCGAAGTGTGATGGAAAATAAATGGGCTATGGAGATGAGATCTGGGTGAACTTAATACCGGGCTATTACAGAAGAGGGACGGACGCCTGCCATAACTGCTTTTATTGCTAGTTATTTGCGGCAGGCGGTGGCTTGCCACTCACTAGATGGGCCTCCGAAATGCCAGGAAATCGGCCGGGGGCAACACCGGTGTGAGTGACTCAGGGATGTCGAGAGGTGTGCTGCGCTTTCTCCGAAGTTACTCGCGGCGTGATGCCCTTTAACACTTCCACCCCTGGAGCATATAGCTCTAGCGGCTCCTCTCTGGACGGCCAATGAAGGCAAGCCAGAGCTGAGAGTCCTGCGGGCCTTCTTGTGTTTACACTCCGACCGATGAAGACACGTCGGAGACGAAGGCCCTGACCGACTCTCTGGAGACTCGGGTCCGTGGTGTCGCTACTCACATAACAGCTCGCCACACAAGCTGCCCTGCGGACTTCACAACTTCTCGATACTAAAAATAGTCTTCATAATCCTTTTTAAAATTTCTAAAATGTGTGATCGCGTGTGTTTTAAAAACCCGCAAAATTAGGAATCTCTACAAAAGTTTAAAACAAAATATAAATTATTATTATTATTATGTATCTCTCTTAATTCACGGGTCAAGCCCGGTCATTTGATAGGCATACGCGGGGATATAGATCCAACACGTAGAGGCCCCTTTGAGAAATTTGATGTAATGTTGTACGCCCGCCGTGACCCGCTCCAGGATATATCAATGGAACGATATACCCATGAGCAGGTCTCGGCAGGCGTTGAGACTATTGCGAAGTGTGATGGAAAATAAATGGGCTATGGAGATGAGATCTGGGTGAACTTAATACCGGGCTATTACAAAAGAGGGACGGACGCCTGCCATAACTGCTTTTATTGCTAGTTATTTGCGGCAGGCGGTGGCTTGCCACTCACTAGATTTATTATTATTATTATTAGTATTTTTTATACTATGTCGGGTGGCAGACAAGCATACGGCCCGCCTGATGTGAAGCGGTTACCATAGCCATATTAACGCTCGCAACATAAAATATCGCTCGCGCGCCGCCACCCGCGCTGCCATCGCAGCATCTCCTTTCTTTCTGGTGACCTCACTCACTCGCAGGAACACAACAGCCCTCAAGGGAACCGTTATTTGGCTGCGGTATTCTGTGAGGTGGAGGTACATTCCCCAGTCGGGTAGCTTACAATAACGCTCTCTACCTCTCTTTTCGCCAGAGCTTCGTTTGTCAGTCAGCAGGGTGCACCGCGTGCAGGTGAAGTTGGCTTTGGTTCAAAGATGTTGATGAACCACTTACACCCCTTATAAAGAATTGCTCAAATAAACACAGAGGATTAGCTAAAAATAATAAATCAACTGTCTCTCAATAGTTTTTATTTACAAATAATTAAAAATATGTGACCAACGTCACTATAACAATCTATAATGTACTTATACATAATTATTATGTTTATAAACAGTACGCTATGTACTGGTGTACAAAACTTTACAACTTACAGGGATTGTACTCCTATAATACAAGCTAGATTCGCCTATGTAACTATGTCCTAGGTATTCCTAAGGTTACAGTGGTACGGTTATGTTCGTACAAATGTAACTTAGAAATAGTTTTATGTGCATTGTTTTGGTTTAAGGTTTTGATTTGTTTCGACGATAAAATAAAAACATAGAATTATAATAAAACAAGATTTCGTAGGCGGCCATTAAAGTGATTTAATATCATAATTATTTTATGAGCTGCATATAATCGCTAAATTTATTCAATTCTGGATTTTGATTCCATAAAATAGGAATTATTTATTAAAAATGTACTTCGTGTGAATTATGCATAAAACATGCGCATTACATATAAAATCAATGCTCATGCACCCCTGATCACAATCTTATTTCCAACGAAATTATGCTGTATGCGAACTTGTACTCACAATTCTTAAATATAAAATTGCAGTGTTCATTATAACACACACAGACCAATTTCATTTCTGTGATAACACTGTGATATGATGAGATGACGTTTAAAACCTGCCATACATTAGTCAACATGTTACCCGTGTCGCTCACGTTGCCTAACATCTATGCATGAATGTATTGTCAATCATGTTGGCAGATATTTTAATTGACAACATGTCCATACACAGCTAAATTGTTAGACAACATGACTAACATGACAACATGAATAACATGTTGGTTAATGTATGGCAGCTTTTAGGTTCCAAATAATAAAAATATAAAACCTGGCCCAAATTTACGCATAACGAAAAAAAAATATTATTATGAAGAAAATGGGAATACGTGTAAGTAAAAGTTATTCCAAAGAAGTTCAAACTTTTATTGCTTCGTAAAAAGGTAACCCAGATCTATGTTGCAAATAAGCACTACAAACGATATATAATATTCACTTATTGCATGGAATAATGGTCATACAAAATTTATAACTAAATTCCAGAGGTATATTTTCGCTAAAACTACTTATATCATAGACTAGTAAAATTGTGTTCACTATTATGCTCGGACTAAACCAAACTCTAATGTTGTTAATAAAAAAAAACCTTATTTAATTTACCATAAGGTAACGCGCATTAGATAAAGGTATAGCAGACAATCAATAAAAAAAATAAAACCTAAATATGTTCGCTTAGTAAATATACAGCAACAATCAACAAAATTTATCTATATAAACTACCAGTGAGACGATATTAAAACTATATTATATAATAAAAAATATAAAGAAGTATTAAAGATAATGGCCCTTTTTAACTAGACATAGACAATAATAGAGCGTCGCAATAAAATGACGATTACTATAAATAAACACCGAGCGATTATTAAAAAAATCTACAGACATTTCACTAAAACATTGCACAAAAATAATGCACGATTTTTTAAAATTAGGAATCAAAACTTTTACTAAAATTATGCTTTAGGCGATAAGTAGACAAGTTATTTGTATAATATTCGTTGTCACTTATCCGTCGTCCAACGATCGTCCATTATTACTAATAACACTACAATGAGAATATTATGGCATAGACATTTTAAAAAAAAATATTTGGTATCCATAAACTGTCTGTTCTTTTGAATCTATCATGAAAATATTTTATACATGTCACTGTTAGATTTTTTATGTTCGTCTAATTAACTTCGTCTACCATAAAATATATTGTTAAAAAACTTCACAACTTCTCGAAACTAAAAATAGTCTTCATAATTCTTTTTAAAATTTCTAAAATGTGTGATCGCGTGTGTTTTAAAAACCCGCAAAATTAGGAATCTCTACACAAGTTTAAAACAAAATATAAACAATTATCTTATTTACAAGTAAGATTATGAAATTGAAATATTTTAGTTATGGTGGATCTCGGTTTTTAAAAACAATTTTAAATGCACTTACATAAATTAAGACAAAAAAAGCAAAGTTATTTTACTGGGATACAATGTAAAGAAATTTCGACAAAAATAAAAAATATATAAATTTTATCCAAAATAAAATTAATATTACATCAAAAGTAATAAAGAAAAGAGCCCATAATTGAATAGGTGTTTTGCAATATTTTCGTTCAATAAACATTAATAAAACAAAATAGTCAAAAGTCCCAATGGGCAAACAAAACACAAGAAAGTGGTTAAAATAAAATTGAACGTAATTATTAAAACGAGAGTATCAGCTCCATCCCACCTGATTATCAAAACAAGCTATATTTATATTAAAAAGATTCGTATATTCCGTTACTTTTTTATATTTATTATATGTATAAGCTTTAAGTATATTTAAGCATTACCTACGTATTGCACATACAAAAACGAATTGCAATAAGTAATTTAACTATTCTGAATATATTTTATGACACATATACTATAATTATATATATATCTTAGGGAATTAGTATAATTTTAATACATCACAGATGTTCCTATATCGGTTACGAAGAAATAATTTTGAAAACAAACCAGCTACGTTCTTACGTACGTTTTGCAATCATAATACGAAGTTTTACACGTGACCCAGCCTTTTAAACAAATATTAATTTACAATAACAACAATCCTGATACGACTATGGTTTGTCGATACTCGATAACGATAAAAATGTATGTGAACGGTTTGTCATACAATTCATTTTGCATACCTATTCAAAGCAGTGTCATTTTCTTATAAATTTTACTAATTATGTCAGATTATATATTATCACTTAGGGGCCATCCATAAAGTACGTCACACGTTAAGGGGGAGGGAGGGGGTCGATGAAGTGTGACATTGTGTGACAAGGGGGTGGGAGGGGGAAATTTTGTGATGTGACATTTCAAAATCTATTATAATCTATTTTAATTCACGAATTCAGAAACTATTAACGAAAAACTCAAAAACATTTGCTACTGCAGATATAACTTTACAAAATATGTGACGTCACACTAGGGAGGGGGGAGTCTCACAAATGTGACCAGCTGTGACAAGGACGGGGGAGGGGTCAAAAAATCATGAAATTAGTGTGACGTAATTTATGGATGGCCCCTTACAAAAATGTCGTTATTTTTGTTAATTTCAATAAAAACTTTTCAGATTGGTGCTTATTTTCATTTAAAAAAAGTTTTAACGATAAAACATACATATGGTTTTTTTCATATGAAAAGTTCACATCAAACGTAGTATATATTTCTTTGACAGTTAGCAAGAGAGCCAGTATCGACAACCATAGTCCGTACTATAATAAAATAAACGGTAAGAAATACAAAATAGTAAACATATACCTGTTATAATAAGGTACAAAAAAAATAACAGACCATTATCTAATATCAAAATAATGCAACCTTAATATATTGTGATTATACGTTCAAATCATATATTTATATTTACAGGTTATATAATTTGTATAAAAACAAACTAATCTAATAAATCTAATCACTAGCCATGTGCTTCGCAATAATCGAAAATATTCAGCTTAGTATCACTGTGTTGAAATACAATGTAGTAAAATCGAATTTCATTGGACCAGTCGTAAAAAATTAATATTAAAAATCGCAAAAACATATATTGCATATAAACATTCAACGCAGTAAATACTCAGCCTGTTTAATAAACTCAGTCCCAGAACTCGTGATTGATTATGTAAAAAAGTAATTGATTAATGTGATGTAAAATTAAAAAGTTGTCGGGACTGACAATATTTAGATATAATAGAATCACACTTCTCTATGTCATATATGTGTACAGTTTAGTAAAGAATAAATTCTGCCACGCTTTCCAATAGCAACATGTCGCGTTTTTTTTATACATAACAATAACTCAGTTACATAATAAAAGGGGTCAGATTCTAACCGTCACAATTAACCGTTACTTTAGGTACAATTATCTATAACTCCGACCACTGGTTATAAAATATTAAATATTTCACTAATAATATTCAAATACCTAAGTATTCACTGGTTACAATTACTATTTACGTTAAGTAGGATAATGTATAAATACTACAAAATAGATTATATTATTTTATTGGGTGTTTAATGTCACACGGAAAGCAGTGGGGCATAATTAAATATACACTCTGTACATCAAATTACAGTTCTCAGCAATTTCATTGAGACATCTATGACAAAAGAAATTTGTAGAGCGCTATCTTTGTCACACGCTGTGATAATGGCAAACAGAACCAATGAGGAAAAGTGACGACTGCTTACTACATGTATCGTAGAAAGAGAAAAACTGTAAATTGGTAATTGACAAATTGGTAGTTTCCATAGCATCCACATAAAAAAAAGAGTTAACTTACGCCGTGACAAATTGATACAACTTTCATTTCGCGTGAAAATATCGGTTCTTTCAATCTACGACATTCTCTACAGTTAAAGAATGTCGTAGATTTTATATAAATTTTATTTAACATGAGATGAGATCTCATGTTTGCCACGTCAAACCGGCGTGTCATACTCTATCTCTATCTAGTGTATTATATGTCTACGGTCGCTACCATGTGTCACTTTGGTTTTTAATATTATTTATACGACTTTAGACACAAGTCTTTAGAGTCCAACGTTAGTATTGTTTTACTTTACTTTATCCCAGCTTTAAGAACATGCTGAAAATTTCACGAGAATCATTCGGATACTTTTTTTTAATAACTCAACAGCAAAACCAACTCTGCAATTTTACTGCTATATTAGTCAATGGAGAGTTTTAGCATCGGCTGCTACCTGTCACAAGTCTCCAGTTTAAAATAAATTTACTAGTACTGTATTATATTTTTATTAATTATTCGGTTGAGCGGATACACTTACATGCATAACTAGCGTATAAAATGCATAAACATTATACAAAAAATGCAGTTTTATTTCATTGTTCAGTCGCTATGAGTTACGAATAATTTCACAGCATTGTTTTTGTATAACGTGGGTAAAAATATAAGTAAAAAAACAACAAATATTCAAATACATATCTTTACCGACATTTCTGAATATTTGTCTAGTAGAGTCAGCATTATAATTATTATCAATCGAGTCAAAGCTATTATAAGTAGAAAATTTTAATATGTAATTTTGTTCATGAATTTTCAACAAATGTTATGACGCATACATATGTCGCTATTATATAGGTTGTGTACGGAGATAAAAGTATGTAGTGTGATACAAAATAGTAGGCAAAAATAGGGGCGCCACTTTCTTCGTAAAAATCGTTTTCACATAGTAACACTCAAGAACATTTGTATACAAAAAAGCAGGGTTGCCATTAGGAATAAGTTTGTTTTTGACACTTGTACTATATTTTTCTTAGTGCCTTAATAATTTCTTACGCCACTTACTCAAGATTTAAAATTTTGCAGTTGCATCACGATAACGCATACTAACGTGCGTTTAACAATATCGATATGATATTGTTAAACGTACGTTTAATAATAACGTTAATTTGAAATGTTGACTAAATTGTGAAAAAAAAATTTTGAATATAATAAATGACTTTAATATCTCCATTCACCATACTCTCGACCTTTTTCTAAACGATAACCTATTTTAAAAACAGATCTGAAGAAATTCGACTCATCCGTAGAACAGAGTCCGATGCGACCATAGAGCAAAAACGAAGTAAAATGTGCGTTTTTCTGAATTTTCTTATCTCATTTATCTTCCGATATTTAGAAACGAATAACGTTCAATACTAGCTCCGCATAAAAACGTGCAAAGTTAATATCAAAAATACAGATCAGACTTTATTCTACGAATGAAACTATTAAGATACAAGAAGAATTTATTACCGGCTTCGTTCAGAATTATTTATTTATTTATTTAGGCGGCAAACAATCTTCGGCCTCCTTAATATAAAATACTGTACGATTGTAACTGCTAGAAATGACTCGCGCGTTACCGCGATACCCTGTATTTTCTCAATCTGTTTTATGTGATCTACCTCTATATCATACTACTTGTCCAGTTTCGAGAACTACATAGAAATTACGTTTAGAAATGTCACGAAAAGTCTGTATGTCCAGACTGTCGTGTATGTCGGCTAAGAAAATATTTTTGAAATGAAAGCAGAAATAGACCTTACTTTGAAAAGTACAACCGAAGGTACTCTAAAAGTGGTGAGCCACTTATTTGGCTCATTATACACAGTTGACAAGGCTACAGTGCCACAAACTTATCTGGCCCGGTGGCGGGGGCGGTACGATCGACTTAAGTGTTGCCATTAAACGAAATGTCGCCCGTTTTAGAGGAGACATTAAAATCAAAGAAATATATACACTGTTAAAATAATAGCATTGATATACTAATTAATTGTGTTGTGTGGTGTTTCAATTAAATATCAATTGCCTTCTATTTTTTTGTTGATTAGTTTTAAAAATGCACCACGTTAAGTCGCGATCATAGCTATTATATAATATTAGAGAGTTATAATATTGCACAGAAACAACTCGTTGACGATTTTTTTATTGTATGTATAGAAAAAGATATATATTTATTTAAAAAAATACACTTCAATGGAATGTGTAAATTAATTGTACCTGGCAATACTAATCGTGAATGACATTTCAAGATGGCGGCTTTTGCAATTTGGCCACCGGGTCAGATAAGTTTGTGGCACTATACACTACTTCGACTTTGAACTTTTTGAGTTGAATGTTGCAAATCATACGAAATATTTCGTCTCACTCACTCTCG
Source organism: Hypsopygia costalis (assembly GCA_937001555.2). Lineage (NCBI taxonomy): Eukaryota > Metazoa > Arthropoda > Insecta > Lepidoptera > Pyralidae > Hypsopygia > Hypsopygia costalis. Next base: position 5,027,061 of record OW443325.2, read on the forward strand.
CGTAATTTCCATCTGCCGTTCCGTTTCGATGATTCTCTGCAGAATATACAGCGGAATTATCGATGTCAAAAATTTGTAACTGGATATATCCTTATGTATAGTACAAGTTAAGACAGCAAAAGTGATAAGTAACTCGGTACGTGGAACAAAATGAAGTTTTATTAAAACCGCAGGAACAAATTTAAAAGGTTTTGTGTTTTAATCGGTATTTTGCTTGTGTTGTAAAATTAGAAAGTCTCATAATAATACATACAATATTTTCTAAGACATCATTGTTATAATTCGTGGCTTTGCAGCTTTTGGGTTACTTATTTTTTTGTTGACTCTACATGAGTACTATCAGAATGAGTTTGCTGTACTAGTTTTTGTACTTATGCATAGCAATCGAGGAGTGTTACATTTGCAATCCATGGAGTCTTAAAAGTATACGGTCAGTAGATAGTAATGGTAAAGGTCGCCCCCATTCTAATACGATCATATCCTTTTTTGTCAGAAACATGGTGAATACAGTGATACTCTGGAGAAACAAGTACATGCATTTTTCGCTAAATTCAGCAAACATAATGAAACTTTAAGCAAACCAAACTTGCTTCCAATAATCGTACATACTCCACAGAAATGCAAGTATAATATTAGGCAAGCTAGATCACTTCAGTACGCTTAGGTTTCTTCGTACGTTGTGCGAAGTAGATCATCTTGCCCATGGTACAATAAAACAAGGTATTTTTTCTCACATACTGCGTCACGAATTCGGTCAAAATTTGATATCTGCTAATAAAAGACAGCTGATAGCGTAATCTAATTCCAATCACGTGAACTAACTGTCACGGGAGGAACATCGTCATGAACCTTTATTCATCCTATATAAGGAGAAACGTCTCCGCAATCTAAGGAGTTTAAACTTTTGAGTCTCGGCAAGTCGCCCAAAGGCCATTAACGACAATAACTGGGACAGACTGCTCAACGTATTTAAAACAGACATACCTCAAAAGAATAGATACCGGCTTATCGTACCGCGATCTCGTTGAATATTAGCAAGATGAATGAATGAGTAGGCAGAGTGGGCGTGTCGGTGAGCGTGGCGGTCAGAGCTGCGTGTCCGTGGGCGGGCGCAGCGGCGCCAGGTCGGGCGGCGGCGCCAGGGCGGGCGGCGCGCGCGGCGGGGGCGACTCGCCCGGGTTCATGTCGATGCGGCCCGCCTTGCTCCACACCAGCATGTCCATTATGAACGCCAGGAACATCAGCCCCGCTGACAGACCTGCAACACATCGTAACCGATCATGACATATTTCTATAACAGCATCATCATCAGCCTGATCTATTCTTTAATAGCATACCCATACTAAATTGCATCAGAAAACGATTCCTGCTATTGCATGGATAAATAGTAACATAGGATCGCCATCGTTATTAAATCAGCTATTTAATAAACTTGTTACCTCTATTATTAACAGTTTAGTTAAGAATGGAAGAATTCGGTACATTTTAATCCTATTTTAATTGAATAATATTGAACTTTCATACATTTTATCACGTCACCCTGTTGATATCCGCAGAAAATATTATGTTATTTAGACTACACTAGCCTCACTATCGCGCTGCAAGCGTGACAATAAAAGGTGCGAGCAGAGTGAAGCATGTAAGTAGCGTTTTCTTGTGCGTCCAATTTTTATAAATAGCGCCATCTATTGAACAAATAGAGAATTTATTTCTCTATCTTGCTGACATGTTGCGGTAGATGACGCTTATGTCTTAACATTATGAGGCTACTTTGACGCGCTAAAGTAAGAAATAGTAGTATATACATTAATGTCGCGCGCGTAAGAAAATAGTAATTCATTAATGACGCAAAATTATCAACGTTTTATTCGTGAGAACAATACACGTAGGTGAGCTATACCAATTTTGTATTACTGTGGCACATAATATGATTCACTTTGTGTTTTCCTTTAACACTAAATTTCACTTTTTTATGTAATTATTTTAAGACTGGAAATAACTGTGTGTGGGTGTGTGTGTGTGTGTTTGAGTGTGTGTGCGGGCGCGCGCGCGCGCTAGTGCGTGTGTTTGTTGAGTGCGTGTGTCTATGTATGTGTATGTGACATAGCGAGAGAGTGTAAGTGAGATATGTTATGCTCGACAGTATGTGCAATGTAATATAATACTTTTTCTTTTATATTTTTTGCAAGTGTAGTATAAAGTAGCAAAGCATCACTCCAGGGTAAGCTCAAATTACATCACTCGTGACTGTTTAAAAGTCTCGCCTGCGGCTCGACTTCCAAATTCTCACTCGTGATGTAATTTGTACCTTACACCTCTTGTTGGGTAAACTATTATTTTTGGCCCCGCGTGCAGCGAGATATTGTTTTTGCTTTTAGAATGTTGCACTCATAAGGCGATTTACTTAAATGTCCTTACAATACGAAAGGATTTTTTATAGTGTTACCTAAGTAGAAATGTCGCAAGCTGTCATTGTCGTAGGAGGCACAGGCAGCTATGATGCCGCACGCCTTGTCCCGCAGGCGGCACGCCGCGTCGATGGCTGCGCCGAATATTATAGGACACGGCACGTTGCCGAACACGCCGATTGCAAACTGGATCACCCCCATCGCCATTGCCTTATCTGTAAATAATATTAAATACACAATAGAAACAATTGCAGTTGGTAAAATTATGTATTGGTTTTGACTACGCTTAATGCATGTCACAGACAAACGCGGCCTGTGGTGGAGGTCGCGGTGGCGGCCTGTCGTTTATTAAGGAACTTAATGAAAATATTCAAATCCACGCGGCTTGCGACGCCATACTATCGCAGGCCGCGTTTGTCTGTGATATGCTTAAACCGTCTAGTAGTAATGATTACCTCCTGAAGAAAAACGCTGTACTTGGAGGAAAATGTACTTCATTACTACACACATGTGAGAGTAAATAAAGAACATGTAGTCGTCAACCTTTATTCATCTCACTGCTGGGATACGGGTGTACCATCAATAGACGGGGTTTAGAAAACATAGCGTATATTTCGACGGTCCCACGTATAAAGCGACATGTCATTTCAGACATGTCAGCTTATACTACGATATAGTAATTAAAGAATATTTTTTTATTGGACAAATGAGTTAATTTCTTACTTTTTAATTATATACAATCAATAAAATAAAAAAGAAAATGTTTTTTAGGGGCAATCTATAGCAATTTATGCATTAAAAAAAATTGCCATTTTTGACATGTCGCTTTATACGTAGGGACCGTCGATTTAATATAAACCTTATTAGAATAAGTGTTGCATAGTCAGCCAGTCAGAGGGGCATTACTTTATCAATTCTATTATTCATTCCATTAATGGTAGATTGGATAAGAGATAAATCCGAGGATTCACATGCGGAACGAGACTGTAGATATAGCAAATACAAACATGTACCTTCCTTCTACTAGGTAGATAGGGCATAAATTTGTATTTGCTGGATAGAGAGTGATACTTATGTACATACATTTTGATACAAGTGAAAAAACACAGCCTAGAGATGACTCGACGCTCCTTTCCCTGCAAGTCTGGCTGACTTGCAGGGAAAGGAGTCGAGTCTTCTATACAGAGACATCTATACAGAGCAATCGTGCGGGGTAAAGTATGTGCCTAGGGTACTCGATTTACGCCTTTAAAACATGACACATTTTATTATATTATGCGTTTCAATTAATATTGTTTTAATTTATTTGTTTAATGACATATGTCGAAAGCGGCGTTTCGCGAAAGACCAAAAGCGTCGGCCTACTAGTAGTTCTAATACTATGGTAATAAATAATATTGACCATGTTTGTCGGTGCAGCGTATGATGAGCAGCACGGCGCCGACCTCCCCGCTGGCGTGCACGAACATGAGCGCGGCGAAGATGGCCACGAAGGCGTATATCTTGGAGCACGGCCCGCCGCACTCGCCGCTCACCGCGAACCCCTGTCCGTCAGCCGCGCCCACGCCCCCGCCCACACCCCCGCCCACGCCCCCGTACACGCCCCCGCCCACGCCCCCGTACACGCCCCCGCCCACGCTCCCGCCCACGCCCCCGCTCCGGGCCCGCGACGAGTTCAACAGCTGGTACTGCTGCAACCTGGAAACAAGAAAAAAAATATCAAGTCTACATCAGGTGGGGTATACGCTTATTGTTACAATGGAACACAAAAGAGTCGAAAGGATACTAAATTTATTAATAATAGCAACATTGTCTTTTTTTACACAAAAGTGCTCAAGGGTTGGTCATGTAAGAACTGTTCTTACGAAGAAAGTGGTGCCCCTATTTTTGTCTACTTTTTTGTGTCCTATACATAATTTGATGCAAATGGTCATTTTTTTTCTCAGAACTAACAGCGGTTCCTAATGGTCGTAGAGTTAGCGTGATGTTTATAAGATACCTTGATATAGTTTGCCGGTTAAACAGGCAAGTCTTGCAATACGATTTAGTCTACCTAACCATTCTATGTTGGCCGTGTGGTTTCCGGCAGACTAGAATAGAATCACTCCGTTTCTTCCCGTGGATGTCGTACAAGGCGACTAAGGGAAATGCATTATCAAATATCGATCAGGCCTCCCCAACCCGTCTGGCCAGCGTGGGGAGTGTAGGCTAAATCCTCCTTCCTTCTAGGACGGACGAGAGAGGGTCGTGCTCCTGGAGACTAAAATGGACCTGATGATGATGAACCATTCTATGCCAGACTAAAGCGTCATAGGTAATAATTAGACAGACTATTGCTGACTATAGGACGATTTTGGGGTTGAGTCACCATTTCGACCCCACGACCGAGTCCGTTGCAGCCACAGTCAGGCATACCCCGTCGTCGTCAACTTCATTCATCCCACTGCTGGAATACGGGTCTCCCCTCATTAGACGGGTTTTGGGGAATACTAATTTAGAACATACTCCACCACGCTGCTCAACTGTGGGATGGCGGAGACCAGTGTTTTCAAACCGCCTAAAGGCCACTGACTTGGCTTGACGACAGTCATCTACTGACTACAGCTGGGCCGTCGGTCTTAACGTCCCTACGAAACACGGAGGAGCTCGCGATAAATAAACCCTTCCATGGACAGACTACGATGGACGTTGCTTAACTTGCGTGTTCGATTAGACTGACACGTGTAACGACGTCTTCGAGCTCCTCAGGGTGTCGGTAAATGATAGGTAATATACTAACGCTTTCATTGCTTTGTCCCCTTGGCCAGTGGCATCAATGCACGAACAGTTGGAGTATATCCACGTGCTGTTGTCCAGCTGCACGCTGCTGGCACACCCCGCTTGACACGGAGACAGATATGTATATGCGTCCTGTAAAACACAGTATTCCATTTCAAGAAGCATTTTGACTTAAGTTCTTGCAGTTAAAGACTCTCTTTTTTAGTTGTGGCAATCACTTTTCAATCGAAGATGTTCTTACCGTTATCAAATATAGCCCATTACTTTAGGTACAATATTTACTTTTTTATACCTCTCTAATTTTAGAAAAACTTTTGTAATGTAATAAAAGTAGTAATACAGAAGATTTGCCGTGTAACCCCGACCAAAGAGGCAGTCAAGCTCACTAAAATGTCCTAAGTGGTGGTGGCGTCGTGAGGCGGGTCGCCGCGTCTAACCAACGAGAATATCATTGGTGTAGGCATAATAGATCCTAGATGTTTTCTTGTTTTAGGGGTTTTTCATTTCCAAATTACACAGAAAAGCAGTCGGTTTTTTTAGGTTTTAAATTACCGTTTTTATTTTATGTTTTTTTAGTTTTATATAATTTTATATATGCAATGTCACTCTCACAATAAATACATATCTAATGACAAGCTAAAATTAATCGAGCCGTTCAGACTGCGGCGTGCATTTGCATTTGAACGAGGCGCCAAAAATCCGCCATTTTGTTTTTTTTTTTTTTTGACGTACCCAGTGTCACTATCACAGCAAATACGAATCTAACGACACCTCGCAAGCTAAAATCCATCCAGCCGTTCAGGCTGCAGAGCGTGCCAAAAAATTATACATACATACATACTCTCAAAAAACATAACCCTATTATGATAATAATTCTATAATATTATATTCCGTACCTGTCCACAAACTGGGCTGAAAGACACGTTGTCACACCTGCAGTCATTACTGCATAATAAACTGGTATTGCTGCCATTTTCCAACAGGCGGAAACTCTCCTCGGGACAGCTAACAAACATTAGCATTACCATACCTGAAAATAGTACAAACATTCATAGAAATTAGTAACGAATATACGCAAATACAACGACATGCAAATTGGCCCCAGAGTAAAGCCTTGTGCAACACCAAATGTTTTGTTGTACCTCGAAAATGGTCAAGAAGTATCTGGTAAAAAGCCAATGAACTAGTAGCAAATTTGGAATCTGTAGGCCCAGCGCGGTTTAGGCTCTTCGTTGATACTTCAGTCAGTTCCTTCTTTTATAGATATATTTCAGAGATTTTAATATCATAATACTCACATTGAGTTCTATTTAAACTTAAAGATAAAGTGGATGGGTAGTATACTTTTGACCCTCGATTGTAAATCATAATGTCAAACGACTTCTCTGAACCCTATCCATTGTACAAGCGGTAAAACACTGAAAGGGATTCCAAGCTTGGGTTTAGCAAATAAAGGTACTTCTTTTCATAATCGAATCACAAGGCCCTAGCCGCGCAAAGGTGCCAAGAATACTATTAAGAGGTTGCATTTGTAGCATGTATACCAGAAGTAAAGGTTTTCACATAAAATGCTGCTGATCAAGTATTTCAATACGACATACTGTAGTGCTACATAAGGTCTCATAAATCAGCTTTTAACTAAGTAAAATTGCAAATGTACATGCTTTAGGGAAGGAATCTACAGAATGCATTTCTAATTAGTCACTTCAAGTAATACGTTATCGAATGCTTTACTGAAATCTATATAGAATCGCAAAGTAGAAAATCAGGAATGGTACGTACCGGCACTATAAATAGCTGCCGTGGCGGCTGTCCAAGCTGCAACCTGTCGCGCTGTGGGTACCACTTTTAATATTATCACTCCTGACGTGATTATACCCAATCCCATCACAAGAATACCGCCCAGACCTGAAACATTGGACATAAAAAGTCAGTCCACACGCTACAACAATAACATTGTGTATTTAATACATCATCTAAATTCTTATTAAGTGTGGACTAATCCCTACTATCGCTACTTAATAATATTATAAATGTGAATGTGAGTTTGTTTGTTACGCTTTTATGCCGTAACTACTCAACCAATCAATCAAAGGAAGGAATCATCATCATAGGATACTTTTTATTAAAACAAAAGTTAATGCGGGCGAAGCGCGAAGCCGCGTGTGGAAGCTAGTCAGTAACTATTTTTATATGGGTAGTTTGTAAGGCGCCCATTCATTTCATTTACTATATCAATACCATAAATAAAATAAATAAATAAAGGTGAATATTATATTTAGTGGTTGATAATTTCGTATTTAAAACAAATATAGTGCACACGCACACGCATATTTTACTTCCTATTATTCTAAATCTATTTGTTGCTAATAATCCTTCATTCACACATTTTTTTGCCAACATTCGGTTTACCTATTATTATTGCCATAGTTGGATACAAAATACTGTACAGAATATTCTGGTCAAACTAGTTTGGATCATATTTACGGACTTCTTATTATCATGATGTTACTTGGACACATATTTTAGCCTATTGTAAGTGAACTTCATTTAGATTAACTTAAAAGTATTAATTACTCACAACTTGCATTTTGACCAATACACAAGTAATGTTCATCGTAGTACCTCACCCGAGACAAGGTTGGCATCGTGTGTGGGTAACCGGAACTGCTTCTCCAGATACTTGGGCAAGAAGCTGTAGACCCCGCTGATGGGCATCAGGTGGAGAACCGAGCTCGCCGTCCGCCACATAAGAATGTCGTTTGTGAGCTGCCGCTTGATAGTTGCGAAGAAATCTTTAAGAAAAATAAATTTTGCGTCATATTTCTAAACGGGAAAATTTTAAGTTTTTAGACATGAACAACAATAAGTTAATCATTCATTCATCAAATAAAGCTAATAAGCATGCAAAGTTACCCCCTGGCACTTCTTACATTATATTTATTTTTATCTTATGCACAAAGACAAACCACTGTAGAAAATCTGGTTAATGAATATAAATAAAGTTGTTTCGATTTGAAATCCAGATGTAATCCAGATGAAATTAGTTTTAAAATCAAAGGTGAAATGCAAAGGATGATGAGAAAGGGTTTACCTTTGAAAAGCGGTTCTCGTTTTTCTTTGCTTTTCTTCGGCGGTGGCGGCAGAGGCTCCTGCTTGATCTGCCGCGGGAAGAAGAACATCAAACACGACAGGATCACAATGAAGCCGGCTATGAATACCATTCCTGAAATATGAACAAAAATCTAATTTAAAAAATACATAGGAAAATACTGTTTTAACCCCCAACCAAAAAGGAGAGGTAACCTCGTAATTTTTGAGTTCGCGACGAACGAATAATAATAGGTATAATATAATCTCTATTTTCTGCCCCCGGCGAGTCCGATCAGTTTGTTCAGTTCAGTCGTTAAGTTCAGTGTGATGTAGTGTGTTAGAAAAAAAGGTGCTTTTATTCGAGTAATGTTCAGTTTGTTACTCGGGAATAATTAGTGTATCTTTTTTAAACTATGTTGGATAGGATGGCAGACAAGTAAACGGTCGGTCCGTCTGATGGAAAGGGGTGACCGTAACCTACAGACGCTTGCAAAGTTCCAATATTATTAATAATTTCGCTCGCGCGCCATTCCCGCTGACATCGTAACAACTCCTACCTTCTTTTCGTCTAACAAACTTATATATAAAAAATATTTACAAATTCATCATCATTATTTTAGCCAAACGACATCCACTCCTAATCGTGGGCCTTCCCCACAGACTTCCACAATGATCGGTTTTGTGCCACAATATACCCGGCTCAGTAACGCTTAACGTTGCTGGAATTTTCCCATACATTTTAGCAAGCACATAAAACACCCACTCGAACAGTACAAATCGTCATATACTGCTCGCTAAACGCCATGGAAAACAGTAAACATTTGCGTATATTTACTTAAGTAAATTTAATATATCTTATTTGACTTTATTACTTCCTTCCAAATAAACGGGCATTCAACTAACCGTTGTATGCCTTATACGTTTACCTTCCTGGGAAGTTAGCAAATCTAGTAATGAGCCAAATATTTTTGTATTAATTAACACCAATACAATAACTGAATGTAAACACAGTTTATTTTGGCGTATGGTAATAAATCCTATAAATAGTTTCACTATTGTATCAAATGCGTAGGATATTAATTCTGCGGATAAAGCAAATAATACTCTAACAAGAGAACCAATACGAAATCGACTTAGAAAATAGTGATCTAGTGTTTAGCCAATTTATCAGCGGGATCGCTTATATGAAATGTTCTAATTATTTGAACAATCGTGGTGGATGTGAGAATCATTGTGGCAATAGACGTTCTAATCCGTTTGGACATCTCATCAGAGGTAATAGTTGTCTACACGTTTCACGGTTCGTGTAGCGCTGCCGCCGAGCGAGACCAATTGCATGAAACATTAATTTGGACACAGGAAAACTTAAATTTGAGGAATTTTGTAAAGAACATCCAAAATGTTTCAATATCCATTACAAATAAATAGCAAATGAAAGAAAAGTATAAGGCCAATAGAAGACATTAAACCCTACGGAACCGCACTAGCACAACATGCTTGATTCCAATAGATACAAACAGAAAACGTTTGCGCAGTTACAAGGTCGCCCGGTCGACGCGCAGTCAAGGGCGTTCGCTAGATACTGTACCAACGATACGATTTAAAATTGTTTACATTAACAACTATCTGGCGGAATCTACTATCAGAACACGTGACATAACAAGTCCTTTATGCAATGCAGCAGGGGTAGGGGCGAGCTCGACATTTGTATCATAGAAGAAAACCAAGGTCAACGGGAACCGGTCTAAAAGTAAAAGTGAACAAGACGGCTCGGTCGCGTGTCCACCCACTAAATCCTCATTACGGGCATCGTCGGCATAATTGTCAGCAACAAGGCGCGCAGCCTTGGCCGTGACCGGGTGTAGATAGAACGCTTATTTTAGTTGTGGTGACGCGGCGTGATGTAAGCGCCTCGTGTTATGTAACGCGAGCGTACGCGTGCGCGTCGGCACAGCATGACGCCGACCACGAGAAAAAAGCGAAAGCAGCGTGAAAAATGCAAGCAGGCGACGACGACGGCGACGCGACGGCCACAGAGCACTAACAGTCGCTGCGTCGTCGGCCGATCGAAACGTAAACGCATAGAACTGCTGCAGCTGCTAGCGAATAAAATTATTTCGACAAAAAAAATTGAATCAATCAGAAGAAATCAGAAGACAAACAAATCATGTAAATAACAGCGTATCACTCACACGTCTCATTGAATTCATCTTCATATATTTTTTTTTACTTCGACGACATTCAATTTTATTTTAGGTGATACATGACACATCTATATATATAAAAGAAAGTCGTGTTTGTTACAACACTTATAACTCGAGAACGGCTGGACCGATTGCCATGGTTTTTGATTTGTTGGATTTGTTTCCGTCCCGAATAGCAGAATAACTCTTAAAAACATTGGAAAATTCTCGAAAAAATAAAATAAAAGAAAAAACATTTTCCCATACAAATGAAAGTGTCAGTTGAAAAAGGGATTACGATATTTATTGGTTGTCAAATATCAAAACGTCAAATCGATTGGTGTCACTTTTATGTCGCGAAAGTTGTCTGTGATTTGTTATGAAAATTTAAAAATGTCAAATCGATAGGGGTGAAAACGCTTTTCCCATGGGGTTCGAGCGCAAGAATCAAATCAGAGTAAACATCAAAAGAAATGACAATTACAAATCACCAAAATGATAAAACCTATTTCAAAACTGAAAAAAATAAAACAAAACGTTTTTTTTTTTTAAAATTAACAATAAGGAAATCTTTATTTTTATGAAATCTTCAGTTTTTATGGATACGGGTCTTCCCTCAACCGAAGGGGTTTAGAGCGTACTCCAACACGCTGCTCAACTGCGGGTTGGCGGAGGCCAGTGTTTTCGAACCGCCTAAAGGCCACTGACTTAACGACTGTCATTAAATGATAACAACCGGGACCGACAGCTTAACGTGCCTTCCGAAGCACGGAGGAGCTCAAGATGAGCTAATGATAACAACCGGGACCGACGGCTTAACGTGCCTTCCGAAGCACGGAGGAGCTCAAGATGAGCTAATGATAACAACCGGGACTGACGGCTTAACGTGCCTTCCGAAGCACGGAGGAGCTCAAAATGAGCTAATGATAACAACCGGGACCGACGGCTTAACGTGCCTTCCGAAGCACGGAGGAGCTCAAGATGAGCTAATGATAACAACCGGGACCGATGGCTTAACGTGCCTTCCGAAGCACGGAGGAGCTCAAGATGAGCTAATGATAACAACCGGGACCGACGGCTTAACGTGCCTTCCGAAGCACGGAGGAGCTCAAGATGAGCTAATGATAACAACCGGGACCGACGGCTTAACGTGCCTTCCGAAGCACGGAGGAGCTCAAGATGAGCTAATGATAACAACCGGGACCGACGGCTTAACGTGCCTTCCGAAGCACGGAGGAGCTCAAGATGAGCTAATGATAACAACCGGGACCGATGGCTTAACGTGCCTTCCGAAGCACGGAGGAGCTCAAGATGAGCTAATGATAACAACCGGGACCGACGGCTTAACGTGCCTTCCGAAGCACGGAGGAGCTCAAGATGAGCTAATGATAACAACCGGGACCGATGGCTTAACGTGTCTTTCGAATCACGGAGGAGCTCGAGGTAATATAAACCCATCCGTGTACAGGCTACGGTCGACGTTGCTTAACTTGCGTGTTCAATTAGACTGACACGCGCAATGACGCCATCGAGCTTCTCTATTATTTTCTACTATTCATTGTTTTAATTCCATAAAATCATAAATTTAGTTCAGCTAATATGTACCACGACATTCATTGATTGTTAGGCGGTACGAAGTTCGCCGGGACAGCTAGTTTTAATTATATATTTGTCCGTACATTCACCATCTGATGGCTCCTCTTCACAATGGGACGTGTTGGCCCATCAAATGATCGTCCATAATCGCCGCCATGATCGGGCAGCTCTCCACACAATCGTGTCTATTCATTTACTGACTGTCTACTGTTATGATAAGACGTCTCTCGATGATGGATATCAAAGTGATCACGGCTGCGGCAATATTTCTACTTAGCTCTTATAATCATTTACTTAATGTGCGCAAAAACAGAATTGTGAATTGTAAAATCCAATTCTCATTTTGATATAGTTCTTTTTTTTTTTATACTACGTCGGGTGGCAGACAAGCATACGGCCCATATTAACGCTCGCAACATATAACTTTCTGGTGACCTCACTCACTCGCAGGAACACAACATCCCTCAAGGGAATTGTTATTTGACTGCGGTAGTCTGTGAGGTCTGGTAGCTTACAATTACGCTTCCTACCTCTCTTTTGGCCACAGCTTCGTTTGTCAGTCAGCAGGGTGCACCGCGTGCAGGTGAAGTTGGCTTTGGTTCAAAGATCTTGATGAACCACTTACACCCCAAATTTTTGATATAGTTCTTTGAACCGAAAAGGTTTTTCATTCGTTCACGTCACCATATTGTGTTTGTAAATCGACAGAAAGAACTAGATACATAAGTACAGAACACTAAGAATATGTCCCTCTTTATTTTTTTACCGAGACGTCTCCACGTCTACACTGTACCCGAGACAACTACGTACTGACTAATCGGCGATGTGTGGACGCGCACACAATCATGGGCCAACATTCCTTTGATGTACCGACAACTTACCGATTATCGGCGATGACGCCCGATCACAGACAAACACTCACGATCACGCCCTCTACACAATCGTGCTTGTCTGTAATCGTCCATCATGGGCCATTGTGAAGAGGGGCCATGAAATAGTGTCCAATATACAGTGATATATCAATAATAGATCTTTGGATTTGCGTGAAATTAGTGCACGCAAAGTATCGTGTAGTGCGTGCCACCAACAGTAACATGCACGTTAATAATTTCTAAGAAAACTATATGAAGTAATCAAACGGTAATACTATGAGTGGAAAAAGTAACTGCAAAGATGAAAGAAAATTGCAACACCACGTGATACAAGATACCTATGATATGACTATTACGGCCTAAATAATAAGCAAACAATTCCAACATTAGGCATTATGGCATGGACCTATATCTACTAAAGGAAATAAATTTGCAAACTTCGATAAAATCTTCATCGAAAATTTTCCAAATTCTTAAAATTCTGTATCTACACTTCTCAAATGACACGTGTTAGTCAACTACTGTGTGTGTATTGTGCTGTTCGCACAACGTTTCGTAGAATTTGGACTGGATTACGCTACATTGGAGTACACAACTGAATAAATATTCAGTAGCTTCGTACACATACCTACGAATCTTAAGTATGCAGCAATTACGTGTGCTGGTGCTTTAAGACCCTTCAATAGAGAAAACATGTAAATTAACGTCGCTTGTGCAAATTTTTGCATACTTATAAAACTAGTTACGATGTGTTTTGTATCTACAGACTCTGTTTTTATAAATTCAAAAATACAATCTTCCTTTGCCAAGGATATCCAAACATGAGAGTACCCATTAAACGCAAGATTAACAAAATGCCAGACAGTAAATTACTGAAAATAAACAAACCCGAAATAAAAACCAAAGGAAAAACAATAAAGTTAATTTTAAAATAGCGCATGCGTGGGATAAGTGTCCGTTAAATAACTCATTAAAATTCAGAGCTTCATTCATGAACTTATGGCAGTTGGACAATAAGGAAATACGCAGAACCATTCGATGACTATTCGCGAATTCACTTTATTGCGAGTCCAGGCACGCCTGTAGCAGTTTTCTACTGTTGCCTCAACTAAAATCGGTTTGCAAAAACTAATGTCACTGGATTTTGTTCCTTATTATTATTGGTCTTAGAAGATGCGGTGACGTTATCTATTGGTGGTATTATATTTGCGGTCATACGTACGCATTCGTTTCGTACTTGGGTCACGCGCGTGCTTTCTTCGTGGGTTTTGCGCTCAAATCTGCGCTAGCGCTTCTCTAACGGTAGATGGTGGTTCCGCGATGGAATGCAAGGGGCTCCATTTCTAACGCTACGGGTGAAAATGTTCAATAGCTATTACAAAGCAACCATTCCTGTAACTAGATGTCTGGTTCGAGGTTGATTTCCTGTTTATGTATAATATAGCTTGGCTTTGATTTGCTGCGATTAACCTTTTTATTTTTAAATTTAAATCCTGCGCTATTTACCATTCATCATCATCGTAATTTTATCCCTAGAACTTCTGACAATTGAACATAGACTTGCTCCTCCTCACACTTCCACAACGACTGATTTAATCTTTAAAACGTATAAAAGGAGATCCATCAATAAAGTTTTCTAATCCAAAAAAAAAGTTGTTTCAGATCTGCATCAAACATTTTTAGAGCAATTTATTGGGCATATCAACAACAGCAGTGTTAAACACAATTGAGTTTTAATTAACTTGCTTTCAATTTATTAATACCTCTGAAAAATATTTTATTTAGTGCAATAAAGAATATTGTATTGTATTGTAAGTTATACCAACATACAAGCATAAAATGAAACAATTAAGAATATACTTTCTTCTGCTGCAAAACTATTATATTGCATTCCACAATTGGCAAGCGCGCCATCTTTACGAGATTGTAAATTACTTAACCGATTACGATAGATAGAAACTCCTTTAGAGAAATATAAGCATTAAATTATGCCGACGTTACCGGCTGCAGACTCGCAACAGTTCTTATAAGCATAACAGATTTCCTATAAGGCTAAGCTGGAGATTCAAGATACGGCGCATACGCATACGGCAATACATTATAATAATGTTAATATCATTTATAAATCATCTGCTAACCGTTGTTAATTCATTACCCAAGCGATGTCCTCTATGGGTAGCGTGTAACATAATCATCATCATCAGGTCCATTTTATTCTCCACTACAGGAGCACGACACTCTCTCGTCCATCCTAGACGGAAGGATTTGGCCTACACTCCCCACGCTGGCCAAACGGGTTGGAGAGGCCTGATCGATATTTAATAATGTATTTCCCTTAGTCGCCTTGTACGATATCCACGGGAAGAGACGGAGTGATTCTATTCTAGTCTGCCGGAAAACACACGGCCAAACATAATACTGTGTAACATATTACTGAATAATTATTATTTAAATAGTTAATTTCGGCCAACTAGCCAGAATATTTTCAAAATGGAAAAATTCCTCTACCGCCTAGGTGGGATTTGAACCCACGACCTATCGATTACTGGTGTTTGATGGTGGCGAATTTTTGCAATTTATATTTTACTGCTGTAAAGTCGCAGTGTGGCGCCATCTACTTATTAAGTATTACACTAGTAAACAACACATAGCAGTCCATCGTTGCAGATAATATTCGGCTATTTTTTGATAACTCCAAACTTATTAATGAATAAGTTTGGTGTTATCTATATCGAAAAATAGTAATATTGATTGCTCTTAGTGAAGTGAACGCGCCTTATGTATATTGTTTGCAGTGCATCGAATCATCCCCACCACCGTGTCTCCTTGTGTAACCAGTATTAACAGCGGCGACCATCAAAAAAGGCAATGAATAATGATGTACATTGTAATCACGGGGGTGAGAATTTATACAGAAGAAAATAGATAGATAGATAGATAGATAGAATATGCTTTATTTGCATAATACAAATTAGAAGGACAGTGAATCAATAAATTATTACAGAGTTGTATATATGCAACAAGGCGGCCTTATTGCTGAGAGCAATCTTTTCAAGGCAACCTTAGGGTAACGAATTTGTGCATGGAGTGGGCAGGATTCGCAAATCAAAAAAATAATAATAATGAAAACTAGAAGTATCGTAATATTATGAGAATCATTATTATGTATATACGAAGATTTATCATGATAAATAATTGAATAATAAATAAAAATACATATAATATATATTATAAAATATATAATAAATAAATAAATATGAATACATATAAAAATGTCGGTTTACTAAAGTTGGAATGGAATTACAAAGCAAGGAAATGATTTTTAACTTGTTTTTTGAAAATATCAATAGACTTTACAAAATAGTAGGAGTAAGAAGCTTTATTCTTAACAGCAATGACCAAAACATTTTGCTGAACAGCGAATAGTACATTGGTTTAAATATTCCTGGACAAATTACACACGGCCATCTAGTCCCAAACTAAGCAAAGCTTGTACTATGGATACTAGTTATCTGATATATAATACTTAAATACATTTTTTTTAAATACATACATATAATACATAGAAAACGCCCAGACCAAGACAAACAGACATGTTCATGCACACAAATATTTGTCTTGTGCGGGAATCGAACCCGCGACCTCGGAGTCAAAGTGGCCATTGCTAACCATTCGACCACCGAGCTCGTGTTTAATTTCATTTCACACATCGTTTAATTTCACAAGCAAAGAGACATTGGTTAACACTCGCAAGCACAACCATACAATGTCTGTCATATCATACACATAATCATTGTCCGTACGTTATCCTGCCACATGAGCACGAACGCTGCAGCGCTGTGCAGTGACATATCCTGAGTGATATATCTGGCAAAAACTTACGAGAGCAGGTGGCTAGATCCTAAATCTTAAATCGTATGAAATCCATACCAAGCATTCCCAGTACATAAAGGGATGGATAAAAAATTCAGAAATAATAAGCTTTTATTATTACAATATTAGTCTAGTGATTCTACAACGAAAGTATGCATAATATGGTAGAACAGAACTGTAGCTCTGATTAACCGAAATTGCGAAGAACTTCTTATTTTGAGGCTTTAAAACGACATGTGTGATTTGTGTCCATCTTGTAGGTACTAATACGGCGGCGAATAATTGCGCTCGGTGATCGAATGGTTCGATCCCCCACAAGAGAAACATTTGTATGCATGAACATAACTGTTTCTCTTGGTGTTTTCTATGTATTATACGTATGCAACTATATTTATATGTTTTGTCTATATGGATAGTGTATAATAAATTATACACTATTTTATAACATGGATTCATTCGTTTATGCATACAAATTAAAATAAAAACGCTATCCAAACCAAAGACGGACAGTAGGAATACGTAGAGATTCGTTTAAATACTTTAAATAACTAAACGAAATGGTGTATAGATCTATTAACACTACGATGATCAAGATTCCTAGAAGACGAACATAACAAGTCTCACGTAGAGCGATGCAACGAAGCTGAGGACCGCGCAGTTCGATCCTCAGTTTGGTTGGTTGAAAAGACAAGCCATCTGAACAGTAAATTTGAAAGAGACGCAATGTTTCTTCCAAATTATGACTAATGTAATGATATCATGAATAATGTGCTAATTGAACTTAAAGTTTTTAGCATGTGCCTAAATAAATGAGGAGACCGACTTTTGTTGATCTGATAATTAACAAACTTATAAGTGAGTAGGTCAAATAAAAGATACGGCCGATGAACGGAAAGAGGTCATCAGAGTGAAATAGAGGATGGGAAGCAGGAAAATATAAGAGAAAACAGTAAAAAGGTAGCAAGTAACTTGCACACCATGGTAGATGGAGAGAAATTTTCACTTTTTCTCTATTTGCACCAGAGTATCCAAATTTTTGAGGAATGCTCAAAAAATTCTATTAACTTAAAACCAAAGCCAGTTCGAAACCTAAAATTTTCACACACGGCTGAAGTAAATAAATTCCTACACCCGGGAGAGAAGTATAAAGGGTTTCATGGAATCTAATACATAGAGAATATGGAGAATAGTAAAAGACCCCGTACAGAAAACCTCACCAAAGTATTATTACAATGAGATGAATCGTCCAACTCAAATACCATAAAATACAAAAATTGACAGTTTTATGTAATAAAATATAAAAGAAAAAAGTGTGTTTAATATTCCTGCAATTCTTACAATCCTAAAAAATAGAAATACGTATTCAATCATAAACTTCAAAAACTACAAACAATACAAAAATAAAATCAACGTGTACAAAATGTTACCAGAAAACATGATCAATTAGAATTTCGAGGATCATCAATAAAGTCACAACAAAGAATGAGACAATCAATAAAACTGCGCAAGAGAAATGTTTTAAGATATTTTTTACACCACGTCGTGTACTAAATAAGCGTACACGTAAACTCACTCGCAGGAACATATTAAGAAATGAATATATTTTTGTGGCAAATTTCATTGGAGGGTCATAAAATGAAATCTCACACGAGTATATGCAAATAGGGACGAAAACTTGATTGTCTAAAACGTGATGTAGAGGATGTAGAGACATCCTGTTTTTAATGTCGACGTGAGTTTATTGATGAAACTAATATTATTAATGCAAAACACGCCCAAGTCTATGGCTAAGAAAACAATTTCCCAGGTCAACTACGTCTACAGTTTTAAACACTTTACACTAACAAGACCAAAGAAATAACTAATTTGCAAGCACCATAAATGAGTCACCATAAGTTAACGGGCAGACGTTAGGTATTTCCGGCAGTCAAGGATAACTAAATACATTAATTTTTTTTGCTAATGTTTTTGTCTAAAAACTCACAACACACCACACCTTTAAATTCAGAGCAATTCTCGTTTTAAAACTGGGTGCGGTTTGTGTGATCCTATTATAGATCAAAAATAGTACACTCTGTTACACTATAAAATAATTACATTATGCAAAGAAAATATTTTTCTCTGGACATCTGTTTTTCATATTATTTCATTAATTGTACATAATATTAATTACATAGGTCGATAGCCTCATTTAGTAGTGAGATAAATAAGGGTTGATGAGTATATTTATACACAACTTAATTAATAATTAACTAAATAAATGTTAAGTAAAGATGCTCACCAAGCCACCAAGCGCCAACCCATTTTGGATCACTGGAGTCGTATCCGGGATCCGACAGCGGGTCTACGTATACTCTGGTGCAGAGCGCTCCGAGCAAGAATCCTAGGGCAGGACCAATTACCCTGATGCCGATGGTTATCGCTGTGGACAAGTAAAAAATAATATCATTACAAGCATAAAAAATAATATTTATTATATGAACACAATTTAAGTAATTGTTATGTTTATAGGGAGCGGTAAAAATAATGAAATAAAACATGAATAAGATAATGAATTTAATGACGAGAACAAAGACTGTCACAAGTAATATAAGGACAGCGTTGCCAAATTTATTTTAGATTAAAGGGATTTTAGACTTTTGAAAGTAAAAAAACCGGCCAAGTACGAGTCTGACTCGCGCACCAAGGGTTCCGTACCATTATCTATAAAAAACGACAAAAAAATCACGTTTGTTATATAATTATATTTAATTCTGAATATGAAATGAATAATGAAAAACAGAATGAAATAAATATATTTAATTCTGTTTTTTTAGTATTTGTTGTTATAGCGGCAACAGAAATACATCATCTGTGAAAATGTCAACTGTCTAACTAACATGGTTCATGAGATACAGCCTAGTGACGCACGAACGAACGGACGGACAACGAAGTCTCATAATAATAATAATAATCCGTTTCTGTGCAACGCCTGTCGGATCAAGTGAGGGCTATTCAGCGATGTCACTTGCTGGATGAACCTACACTTGAGCGACTTCGCCAGGAAACGCGCTCTGTTCATGGAGTCGACGAGGTAAGTCAAACTCTCCCTGCTGCGATGCCGAATATAGTGCATTTGGCAACGACGCAGGCGGAGGATAGACCAATACCAGACGACTACGTGAACACAAGCGCGAATCTAACCCAGGATAATGAGCAAATGAGGAGAGCATTGGACGAGGCGATCTCTATGTATCGCTCTACACCAATTGCAGAAAGACCGCGTTTACCACGTTTGCCTGTGCATAAACGAAATATGGCGCTTGTGGGGGCTATAGACCGATTGCTAGATCCATATTTGGAATCTAGCCAAAACCTAGCTGATACTCACTCGATTCTCTATTGCGCAGCCATCGCAGTTTGTCGCGTGGCTCGGATCAAATTTCCGGATTATGATCGAGCCCCGCGACCTGCTGCCGTACCCGCGTGGCATATGAGAATCGAGCGGCGTATCAGCGCGGCTAGGGCCCTCATTGGCAAGCTAATCTGCTTTAGGTCGGGGAATAATCGCCCGAGAATTATGCGCTTTGTGCACCAGGCATTCGCTGGGACCAATATAAGGCCCCAAGACTACATGCACTGGGTCACAGAGCGCATAGACTTCCTAAAGCAGAAAGTGTATGCATGGGCAAACCGTATTCGTCGGTACAGGCAGCGTGTAGATAGGTACCATCAGAATCGCCTCTTCCAATGTGACCAAAGGAAAGTATACCGAACTTGGGAGAGACCCACCAGTTGTGTGGTTGATGGACAGCTTCCAAATGCTGATGCCATGACACAATTCTGGCAAAACATTTGGTCGATGCCTGTCAACCACACCGAGGGTACATGGATTGAAGTTGTTGAGCGGGCGTGTGAGTCGATCGGAAACATGGAGGCTATATCCATTAGCCCTCAAGACGTTAGTTGTGCAATCCGACCTGCACATAACTGGAAAGCTCCAGGACCGGACGGATTGCACAACTTTTGGCTTAAGTGGTTCCGTCACTCACATGCCCTCTTAGCAACTCAGTTCCAAGAAGCTCTCGAAACGGGCTCTCTACCAAGTTTCATGACGACTGGTATTACTTTCCTGCTCTATAAGAACGGCAGTACCACGGAAGCAAAAAACTATAGACCCATTACGTGCTTGCCAACAATATACAAGCTCCTTACATCCATTCTGACATCAAAAATTGCTAAACACATTGACTATAATAATGTTTTAGCCATTGCTCAGAATGGATGTAGGGCTGGGTCTCGTGGTACTAAAGAGCTTCTCCTCATTGACATGACCATTTGCCAACAGGTTCGCCGAAACAGGAAGAACCTGTCCGCCGCCTGGATTGACTACAAAAAGGCCTATGATTCGGTGCCTCATTCATGGCTAAGACGGGTCCTAGAGTTGTATAAAGTAGATACAACTTTATGCACCTTTCTTAGTTCGTGTATGGGGCAGTGGACCACAGTGCTTTGTCAACCGGGGGGTGGAGTTTCTCCTGCATTGGCGAACCCTATAAGGATACAACGTGGTATTTTCCAGGGTGACAGCCTCAGTCCGTTGTGGTTCTGCCTAGCCCTCAATCCACTTAGCACTCTGTTAAGGGATTCAGGGTTGGGCATTCGACTTCATAGAGGGGGTGAGATCATTTCTCATCTGCTGTACATGGATGACCTCAAATTGTTTGCACCAAATAAGCCAGACATTTTGGAGTTACTGAGAGTAACTGAAACTTTCAGTGGCTCCATCGGTATGGAGTTTGGTGTCGACAAATGTGCGGTCATTAATGTACAGCGGGGTAAAGTTGTAAATTCAGATGGTTTACAACTCTCAGAGACAATGTTCCTCAGGTCCCTCTCTAAAGTCGAAACCTACAAGTACCTTGGTATGTCGGAGGCTTTGGGTATAGCCAGCGGGGACATAAAACAATCGGTGATGGACCGATTCTTTGGTCGCCTGACAAAAGTACTGAAAAGTCTTTTGTCAGGTGGTAACAAGGTTCGGGCTTTCAACGGTTGGGTTATGCCCCTGCTGATATACACTTTCGGCATACTAAGGTGGTCTCAGACTGAATTGGACGCCCTGGATGTAAAGATCCGAAAACTGCTTACCACGTATCGTATGCATCACCCGCGATCGTCGGTGATGAGATTGTACATCCCACGGAAGTGTGGGGGCCGCGGCTTTTTAAATGCCAAAAACCTACACAACCGTGAGGTGTGCAATCTTAGGGAATATTTCCTACACTGTGATAGCGGGATGCACCGCGACGTGGTAGCAGTTGATAAGGGCTTTACGCCACTATCCTTGGCAAACGAAAACTGGCGCAAACCATCTGTACTTACTACCCAGAGCCGCAAGGATGTATGGAAGAGCAAGGAGTTACATGGGCGGTTCTACCGGGCTCTGAATGGGCCTGATGTAGACTTGTCCGCATCGGTGGCCTGGCTACGTTTCGGTGATCTCTTTGGAGAAACTGAAGGTTTTGTCTGTGCAATTATGGACGAAGTTATCAAGACGAATAACTACCGGAAATATATCCTGAAGGACGGTACGGTCGACATCTGTCGAGCATGTCACCGTCCCGGAGAATCCCTCAGGCATATAGTTTCCGGTTGTTCTCATCTTGCTAACGGCGAGTACTTGCACAGGCACAATCAAGTAGCTAGGATTATACACCAGCAACTTGCTCTTAGATATCGCCTTGTGGGCTCTGAGGTACCATACTACAAGTATGTACCTGCGCCAGTTCTCGAGAACGGTAGTGTCACGCTCTATTGGGACCGATCTATTATCACTGACAGGACTATTGTTGCCAATAGACCTGATATCGTGTTAATAGACCGGGTGACGAGTCGTGCAATTCTCATTGACGTCACCATTCCCCATGACGAGAACCTCGTGAAGGCCGAAAAAGAGAAACTTTCGAAGTACTTGGACTTGGCCCACGAGGTTACCGCCATGTGGCATGTGGACTCAGCGATAATTGTACCGATAGTCGTAACAGTGAACGGACTTATAGCGAAGAGTCTCGACCGTCATCTCGAGAGGCTCTCGCTTGGCAGTTGGGTCAAGAGCCGGATACAAAAAGCGGTTCTTCTGGACACGGCCCGCATTGTGAGGAGATTCCTCACTATGGAGCCCTAACCACCGGTAGCTTGGGTCTTCGCTCCGCTACCGGCGGGTGCCCCCCTTTTTTATATATTTTTAAATGTACTTTTCTTTTTTATCTGTATATTTAAAAATGTTAAAAATTGAGAGAAAATATGAATAAATGATATAATAATTCTTTATTGTGGTACATAGGTATGTAAATGTTGTCATTTATACAAAAAAAATTCGATCGGCTATGACCTGCCACTGGGCTTACAATATGCATAGACATAAATACGTATTTAAGTCTCTGAAATATGTGAAACATTAAATTTTATTATATATTATTAGAATCATGTCATGTTATAAATATTATTGAAAATTTGTCTGAATATAAATATAAGATGTCACTAAATTAATATAAATCTTCTCAATGAATAATCATATGTCAGAAATCTTTATCCTTCAAAAAATTATCGACACGATAGTAGACCTTATCAATCAACATTGCTTTCAATCGTTTTTTAAACTTTATTAACGGTAGCTCCTTTATATAATTTGGTAGATGGTTATAGACTATTACAGACATTTGGAACACACTCTTGTTAAGAAGCGTTGTGTGAGACTGACCTAGACATAGCTTCATCGGATTCCTCAAACTTCGAGTTTGCATTTGTGAAGATAGCGTATATAGGTTTGAATTAGTTTTTGCAAAGATCGCTACATCGTATATATACATACACGGAAGAGTAAGCAAACTAAAAGATTTAAAATAAGGCTCACAGGAACTAGTTTTACTCAATCCAAATATCGCTCTTACACATCGTTTTTGCGCCGTGAACACCATATTTATGTTGGTAGAATTTCCCCAGAAAATAATTCCATAGCGCAGAATAGAAGCGATGTAACCATTATAAGCAGTAACTGCTGTATCTACACTTGATACTTTAGGTAGGGTTTTAAGCGCATATGTATACTGACTTATTTTTTCACACAGAGCTATAGTATGTTGTTTCCAATTAAGTGAGCTATCCAATGTAAGTCCCAGAAACTTAGTTTCATTTACCTGCTCAATTTCTGTGTTCAAGTAATTCACTTTAATCTGTATAGGTCTATTTATTCTTTGTCTGAAATGCATTATTTTTGTTTTATTTAAATTGATTAATAATTTGTTTGCGTCCAGCCATTGTATCATGTCCTTTATAGAATTATTAATGTCAATTTCATATGTTATAGGGTCATTAGCTTCAATAATTACTGTACTGTCATCTGCATACAATACCATGGAATGTGCTACAGCTTTTGGCAAATCATTAATATATATTAGAAACAGGAGTGGTCCTAATATTGAGCCCTGAGGCACACCACAGGGATTGTTCTCAGTCAGTAATAGGGTCCGTTTTACCCTTTGGGTACGGAACTCTAAACAACGGGACTACAAGAAAAATACATAATCGTTAGATAGATTTTTTATACGATAAATGGGTAAGTGATTGTTCAAATCAAAGATCAAAAATATTTCAGATTTAAGTTTGAATTGCTTATATTTTTTCAAAGATTGAAATTCTGGTATTCCATTTGACGAAATCATAATTTTTGGTGGTCACTGCCAAAAGCGGGGACATTACTGTTCAGCCTAAAAAAGCGGGACGTCCCGCCAAAATCTGGCAAAATCGGGACATCAGGCAACGCTACGAATGTATGAGGACCATCATTAAATGAAAGAAACAAACATAAACCATACAATCAAATCAATAACTCACGCTTAAATATTAAAAGGTCTAACATAAACATCATTGCATATTCAGTACAAAGTTTTTCTTCAATATACGAAAGCTATACTTGCACGTGTTTAGGTAATACATGAAAATCTTTCATGTACTGATTTACGAGTTAATTCAGGGAATATCATTATCGGTCAGTTAATCATGTTGTAAATATTAATGCGCGTAATCACAGAGGCGGAGACGGTCATTATGCAAATTGTGATGGACGCTGGTACACAGAATGGACAGTCGTTTAACTCAATAGGAATAGGGCTGAGAGGCTAATTGAGGGTCAAAGAACCCTGGACAACAAATTATCCTATAAGGACCTCTTGTCAGCAACCGCCGCGCTGCTTCCACTTTAATCTTGGAGGGAAAATGACCTAATGATCTGCATGCACCGAGAAAAACTAATGGTTAACAACTCGATGTTTTTATAGCAAAAAAATTGGATGTGTGTAAAGTCGGTTTACAGACGATATACTTACGTGATAATGTTATAAGAAAACATCGGACGATCGAGGGGAAGAGAGATAGAAGCTTCACAAGCCGAACGCTTAGGCCGATCGTGCCTTCTATCGCTTGTTCCGCGCTCTCACTTGCACGTGCGGTTTAGGCGGAACGTGACAATGAGTTATGGATTTTCGTGCGTGCAGCCGGCGTTCATCGATTTATAAGAAGTTATTCTTAAAACAACCTTAAAAAAGCGCCAAATTTATATACTGAAATAGAAATTTCAAATGTTTTACAAACAGCAGTAACGACTGTTCGTAATTACCTTTGAAAGGATTCAATATAACAACACGGATATTAGCCAGGTAAATTTAAAAGTATGATTCTCATCGCTCAAACGGCGGCGTGTCCCAATTTTGAAATTAATTTAAAGACTGTAATAATAAAATAACAAAGCCGCATAGGGTGAGTGACCGAAAAACAATCAGGTACTTAGGTCCCAAACGTAATACTTCCCAGAAATCAACCGCATCGCTTGCCAAAAAACGATCGGCGCGCGTTCGGCTCGCGTGTTCGTGCACGGTGGAAAATAAAATATACGCTCCTATTATCATCATGCGCTTTTGTAATAAATAATGGGTACGTCTGGCACGTTTTTCAAAACGGGCGTCGGGCTCGTCTCCGTGCAAGTTTTTATTATCCTGCATCGCCCGCCTTTACCGTTTCGGATGCATCATTAACATCGTTTTCAAGTACTGCCCCTTCGAATTAACGCTCAATGATTGTCAAAAATGACGAATTGCATCATTAAAATATCTCTCGGTATTCCAAACTTGTTCCGTGATTGTTTATGTCAGTATACTATGTTGTTAATCAATTCTGAATTTTATACAAACTATTAGTTAGTTAAGTTAGTTATTAGTACCCATATTCATTCCAATGCTGGGATACGGGTCTTCCCTCATCCAAAGGTGGTTAGAGCATAGCATGCATAGTCCACCACGCTGCTTGACTATTATATATACATAATTGTATAATATCCAAAACATAGATAATGATAAACAAAAGGTGTACAAAGATATTTTCATCAAACGCGACGTACGCTTGTTTGCTACCCCGCGAACGAAACTACTAAAAACGAAAAAACTAAAAAGTTTACTGTGGTACACTCGTCAAGCACTTTGACACCCATATTATAGGCGTTAATGTAGAAATAAAAATCGCCATTTTGTGGAGCCATATTGGATTAAATATGGCTAAATGCCGCGTTCGTAATCAAGTAATCGTGTATTCTCACGAGAAGAAAACGAATGTGCTAAATTCTATTTAAATCGGACACTAGGACGTGATTCAAATTTAAGTTGCAAGAAATAATAAGATATACCGGGGTGAAAAAAAATGAAAGCTTGTAATAAGAAAACATATTATAAATGGATACTAATTAACGTAACATCAAATAAATACATTGCAAACCTAACCTAACCTATTTTGCACATCAAAAAATACTTATTGCACTTTAAATGCAGGATTTGTGACGATAAATACGTACAGTACTTTTATTTGCATCCAAAGCTGTATTGCGCGGACAGTAAACCAATGAAAGATAAAGATTGCGTTTGGTTATGGGCCGTCCCATTAATTACGCGAGGCATTTTTGAAGAGTTTTACCTCCCTCTCCCCGCTCAGTGAGATCTTGTAAGATTTTCCTCGACCCTTCCCCCCCCCCCCCCTCCCCTTCTCCCTACCTCAATCTCACGTGAGATTTTTCAAAATTTGTATTGTGGGTGTAAAAGCGTTGGATTTATTAAAAAAAGTACAATTTGCTCAATTTTTTTAATACTAGCAAAGACTAGTATTTGCAAAAATTGCTATAATCTTAAATCACAGTGATGAACTTAGATAATAAATACTTAAACGTATTGTTAATTTAATATTTATTCTAATTCAGTCCATGGAGAGTCGTGCATGGTCTCAAGAGTGACTATAGACCAACATATCCAAAAAATTTGGTGATATTTGCCAAGACCCCCTTCTCCCCCAAGTGAGATTTAGTAAGATTCGACTCGATCCCCTCCCCCCGCCCTGAACACCTCACGTAATAAATAGACGCCCCCTCTACGGTATTGTTTAAAATTTTGGTTAGACAGTCAGACAGTAGCGCTGATAGTTTATACAAGTGGAAAGTTTGTTGTATTATGTATTGCTTTATATATTTACTAAAAATATAATTTTAAAAGTAATTAACTGATAAAAACGAAACCAACAAACATAAACCCAATGTCCATAATGAACACGAACAGAGATAAAGCGAATAAAATAGAAGAAATCTATACATTTACAGCTGTCTACTTCAGATAGCTACTTGAAAAAAATACAAACAAATTGATATGAAAGTCACCAGGACTGGAAGCGATAACCTCGGAACGTCCGCCGCAGTAAATAATATAATCCGCCTATCACACAATAACACTGTTCATAATATATTATAAAAGAAAAATGCACGCATGGATAGCCAAAGTTATTTTTATATAAATATCGATGCAGGCTCCTTCACAAGTAAGATGACGAGGTCTTGTCGGTGCAGCAGTTTTCAATGTGTCCTATTTTTCTTTTTCATTAAAAAGTGTTTGAAATGAAATATTCCTTATCCACGCAAAAACGTCCTAGTTTGACCAAGAGTCGCGATGAATGGAAAATTCGATTCGAATCGTCCGAGATGGTATACCAGCCCCCTTACCACCATCTCTTATTGCGATTCAATAATTGAATAAATTGCTTATTCATACCAATGAATAAGCGACTCTATTTCAAATGCAATAGAGTCGCTTATTCATTGGTATGAATAAGCAAATCTATTCAGTTATTGAATCGCAATAAGAGATGGTGGTAAGGGGGCATTACTATTTCATATTCTTTTTACTTTATCTATGATCTACTCGTCCTCTCTTTCTGTGTAACTCTTCCTCCATTATTTATTAATATTAAAATTCTGGTAACCTCGAAATCATAAATTATTATTGGATTTTTATTTTATTTTTAGGTTCACTGTTTCTACTCTGTCTGTTGAGAAAAAAAAACAAAGTATTGCACTTTGTTTTTTTTTGTTCTGACTGACTTGTTCTTTAGTGTTAATTACGTTAAGTAATAATTATATTATGTTCTATGAAAGGGAACAGTCTTCAATAGCAGGTCGCTCCCAATTGAGCAAGCGAGATATCTTACCACGCGAAGCCTTTGTAAAGCAAATACGTACCTATTATGAACGAAGAAAATACAAAATACTCTTTAACCCTTTTCAGATAAGTCCCAGAAAATCGTTGTTATCATCTCTATGCTGTTATTTGCAGACCGTGTAATTTTTGATTACATCACTTATTTATAGATATTCGCTTCGCAAGTCATCGAAGAACCATAACAACATTCAAAAACACAAATTCAGACCAATGGTCATTGCACTCGTTGCAAAATACATATTAGTGGCATGACTAATGTCTTCTTAAAGAGCGCGAATAGATACAGAGACGAACTATACGTATACACACCTGTTCAAATATTGTGAACTGAATTTAAAACAATATAGTCCTCCAGCAGCTGTGTGTTACATACACTTAGACTACGTCATCGACTACTATTTATTAAAAAAATATTGATCATATTATCATCATCAGCCTGTATCTACCCACTGCTTGATAGGCCTGCCCCAATGCTTTAAACCAAATGCGACCCTCCAACTTCCGCATCCAGCTTCTCCTAGCCGCTTTTTTATGGTCACATTTCATTTCATAATGTTCAGAAGCCAAAACATGGATCGTGTGGAACCAAAAGAATCTGATCTACCCAGGTGCCTTCTAGCATAAACGTACAAGCAAACAATATATGTATTTCTTTATTTTCAGCCACATCATAATTACAATGTTACATAAGCGATCTTAATAAAACATGATAAGGAATATTTATTAAAAATAAAAGTGTGATGAGCTAGATAGAGGTTTTACAAGTTGGATTTTTTATGGTACTTTACTGTCATAAAATACTATTTTAAATTACCATGCATGAGCCTGGCGGTTTTCAGTGCCTGATTAAATTCATAGATGTGGTAGATAGTGGCGTATATTTTAAAATTAAATAAAACAAAAACATTTATCCATGTAACCGATGACGTAGTGTAATTTACAGCTTGCCTATACACCTGTTTAAATATATTAACATTTTTTGAAGTTATAACCGTATTTAACGAAACCAACGTCATTGTGGACGTCTATTTATTTATGTACGACAATATTACACGCATATTTCATTATATATTATATTATATATAATTATTCCATTATAATAAAATATAATATAAAGAAGCTATATTATTTAATAAGAATAAATCCTGGCGTTATAAGAATTTCGTATACATACATAGGTAAGGTACGTTGCCGCGGTAAAAGCAATTGATGTCATAAGAATTGCGCATTACGAAAACTTTGTATTTTATAGTTTTATCGTTTCACGTCTTTGTTATAACCATTTTCTTTTGACGTCCAGCGTGCAAATGATATGAAATATGGCAAAAATTTAAATAGTATAATCAACACTGTTAAAAGGTTTACAGTATCTATATAATTGTATACCTACAATAGGTTGTGTTTATCATATCTCTCGTGTGTTATCTAATCTGGGGTAATGTTGCAACGGCGTAAACTGACCTATGACAACTACTGGAACGATTCATTGCGGCAATTTGATAGCTCACTCGCATAAAATCTTGCATAATAACATACATTGGTGCAATGCAATGAGATACTCAGATACACATAATTATTTAGATATATAATTATATTATTTGCTAACCACAAACACACAAAATTATAGGTTAGTATACTACTGGCCGTGTGGTTTCCGGCAGACTAGAATAGAATCACTCCGTTTCTTCCCGTGGATGTCGTACAAGGCGACTAAGGGAAATACATTATCAAATATCGATCAGGCCTCCCCAACCCGTTTGGCCAGCGTGGGGAGTGTTGGCCAAATCCTCCTTCCGTCTAGGACGGACGAGAGAGGGTCGTGCTCCTGTAGTGGAGACTAAAATGGACCTGATGATGATGATACTACTGAATTTATTATATTTGTAAAATTGTTAATAATTAGGAAACATTTCCTATTAATATTATAAATGTAAAAGTTTGTGATTGATAGGTCTGTTCAATGACGTTATATTTCAATAGCTATGGCATACCGACATTAAATTGGGTCAGAAAGGTTGGCACGACTATCGTCATCATTATCATATCAGCGATTTAATATATTTGCTATCTCTTTTCCTCTTCGAGCACAGAATGGCGCCAATTATCCTTGCAAAATAATAAAATTAAATAACGAAGTACCTACGTTTTAAAATCGTTATTAGTTTGTTTGTTTGTAATGTCTTTATTGTACTAAATAAAACAATAATAAAATAAAAGTTTACATGGAGTAAGAGCCGTACAAAGGCGAAATTCTCTCTCTCTCTCTCTCTCTGATGGATCTGTTCCAGTCAACCTTTAGGGTCCGTTCACACAGACCGGCTCGGAGAGGAGAGCAGATTTTGGTGGCGTTTAAAACAGAGCTTTAGGTCATTGTTATAAGGTTTATTTTTAAATGCACTACTTTTGTTATATGAGAATGGTCGAGAGCCGATGTGGATTTTTAAAGTAAACCTTATACCAATGACATAAAACTCTATTTTAAACGCTACACAAAATCTGCTCTCATCTCCGAGCCGGTCTGTGTGAACGGACCCTTAAGCGCCGGCTCCATTGTGGACGGACTAGCGGTTAAAGTTCCGAGTTTTGCGTTCCGCGTTTACGTTAATAATTTTTACAGATACATGATACATTAGTCTTAATGTCCAGTTTCCAAGAATACCAGTGTTGTTGGCGATCTCATTAATTAAAATAGAAAACAGAACGATATGAAGGTTAATTACAGTGAAATCCCTTTATCGACGATTTTCATTATGAGATACAATGTTGCAATCGACTTAATTAATAGCCCTCCGGTACAGCCTCCGGTTTGCATAAAAATGTTGCCCGCTTTTTTATCAATTTACACGATTATATTTGATATTTGCTCGAACGGATTTAAGAGTCGTTATTCAGTAGAATAACAATGATGAATTACTAAAATCGATCAATCTTACTAATAAACTTATTTGATATTTTTAATTTAGTTGTTTTGCATTTCAAACTTATCATGGACACTCGAAAGGCGTCTTACGAATTCTATTACTACTATTAGATACTTACTTTCTCATATGGCACAGCGACTGAAAATGAGCCTTGGCCTACGACATAAGAACCCACCACTTGTCCCTGTCTTGCACAACCTCTTTAATGACATTAAACTCGCACAGATCAGTCTCCACTCTGTCGCTCCAGCGATATTTCGACCGATAGGATACCGCCCTACAAGTCGACCACTATATTATGATCTCCTGGCGCTTCAATCATTTGTTAGGCTTTAATTCCACCGAAAATATTGGGCTCAAATACTACATCTTCTATTTCGGCATTCCGCTCTTCATCTGATCCTCCAGCTCCCGTCATCTGTTGTTATAGGTCCCAGGATTTCAGGAGATGCATGACTCTATACAATAATTAAGTTAGCTCTTCGGCAGGAGCTTATTTATTTGATACTAGCTGGCCCGGCGAACTTCGTACCGCCTAATTGTCAATGAATGTCGTGGTATACATATTAGTTGAACAAAATTTATGATGTCTTGAAATTAATATAATGAATAATAGAAAATAATAGAGAAGCACGATGGCGTCATTGCACGTGTCAGTCTAATTGTACACGCAAGTTAAGCAACGTCAACCGTAGCCTGTCCATGGATGAGTTTATATTATCTCGGTCCCGGTTGTAATCATTAGATTAACTCGAGGTCCTCCGTGCTCCTCCGAAGCACGGAGGACCTCGAGTTAATCACGTTAATCCGTCGTCTTATTATCATTATCCGTCGTCTTGTTATCCCGGTTGTTATCATTAGATTATCTCGAGCCCCTCCGTCCTTCGGAAGGCACGTAAGACGTCGGTCCCGGTTGTTATCATTAGATTATCTCGAGCTCCTCTGTGCTTCGGAAGGCACGTAAGACGTCGGTCCCGGTTGTTATCATTAGATTATCTCGAGCTCCTCTGTGCTTCGGAAGGCACGTAAGACGTCGGTCCCGGTTGTTATCATTAGATTATCTCGAGCTCCTCCGTGCTTCGGAAGGCACGTAAGACGTCGGTCCCGGTTGTTATCATTAGATTATCTCGAGCTCCTCCGTGCTTCGGAAGGCACGTTAAGCCGTCGGTCCTGGTTGTTATCATTAGATGGCAGTCGTTAAGCCAAGTGGCCTTTAGGCGGCTTGAAATTACTGGCGTCCGCCAACTCGCAGTTGAGCAGCGTGGTGGAGTATGCTCGAAACATATTCAGTTGAAGGAAGACCCGTATTTAATATTACCCAGCAGTGGGTAAATATTACCCAGCAGTGGGTAAATATTAAGTTCAGTATTTTACTATGTCACAAAATAAAGTACCATGACACTTGACAACCAATTAATATTCATTTTCAAGCATTCATTCATAAACAATTTTCAAAATAACAACGGACAACTTTCGCGACGTAAAAGTTAGACCAATCGATTTGACATTTAATTGAAAATCAATAAATATCCCAATCCGTTTTCAAATTTAATTTTTCGACAATTTTGTCAATGTTTTAATACTTATTATCCTATACCTACATTTCTGAACGCACGCATACATTTGACGTACGCACGTTAACGTCACGTTTGACAGGTCCGACATCCACGAACATTTTGTATGGAAAAATGATTTTTCTTTTATTTTATTTTTTTCGTAAATTTTCCAATGTTTTTAATAGTTATTCTGCTATTCTGGACGGAGACAAATCCAACAAATCAAAAACCATGGCAATCGGTCCAGCCGTTCTCGAGTTATAAGTGTTGTAACAAACACGACTTTCTTTTATATATATAGATTTGACAAATTAATCTCTACATCTCTTTGATAATGCATCAACTGCTCGGTCAGTTGTCTGTCAGTACAAAACATTCGAGAGAATTCAGTATACAAATCAAACAATTGTAAATAAATTAATTGTAAAGCAAAAAGTGACATATTTTCAGGCCAAAGAAAAATAAATAAATAATACGACAGTTTTGATGTAATAAAATCACTTGTACTAATTCACTTAATTAAATTTATATTTCAGACAGGTTTCGCTTTTCCAGCAACAATCAAGGTATTTAGATGGCTTTTTCATTTCTACGATAAACAAATTATCCATACAATAAACGTATCGAAACAAATATCGACTTAAAACAAGGAAAACCGAGACTATTGTATCCAGCCACGTGGCACTGTTCAATTTAAGAATCCGGCCTACTGACCGATATACGATAAAATAACTCACAACACAACTAATGCTCTCAACTCAACAGTACAGGAATATTTTGACATAAAAAGAATTTCAAGAGAAGTTATCACTTTAGTATATTTACATGTTCTTGTCAAAACAGTATCAATTAATGTGTTTTGGGCATTATTGCGATAAAACTTCTTCTCGTGTAAACAGCTCGTTGAAAATATTAACAAAGCAGTCCGAGCCAAGAGTAAATTCTCTATACGCATATTGTGATGTAGACAACTATATGTATGTATTGTATACTATATCTTGATAGAAAGGGAAAACGTAGCAATGCACCACTGCCAAGTTTATAGAAAGTCAAGAATATGCAATAGTTACAATGTTAGACACGAATACTCAGAGAACCAGCACAATATAGATATTGTTGATGTAGAGAAATTTACAATAACAAGGAACATAAAATTACAAGTAAAATTTGATAATTAATTTGTACATTATAATTTAAAACTTGTCTACAGCATGTTGTGGAAGCTAGCGAGATGTGCAACAGACAGCGGCATCGTTGGACGTAGTCCAATAGAAAAATAAGCTGAAGCAGGTCAAGGGCTTTACCGGAATGTACTTCTATAATGATTATGTTCTTGTAATAGTAGGATCACGATCACGATATACCACCTGATATCATTTTGTATGAATAATTTACGCTTATACCAAACCCCGGCCACTCCATACAAATGACGCGTTGTTTACTACTACATAAACAATGACGTCCGTGCAGAGCGTGGATGAGCGTGTGTGCGTGCGGTGCCATTCAAACTGTTCCAGATTTGTCTCAGAGGGGAGGTGAGGTCGACACGAGAGAGCGGCAGGGAGTGGCCATACCTTACCGTACGTAGTACTATTACTTATACTGTGCTTATACATAAGACAGCAGATGACGCAAGACAAAATTAGGCCACGTTCGCAGAGGAACACGGTCGTTCGTATAATATCTTCAATGAGCTGAAATTGTCGCCGAGACGTGCCGGCTCGCTGACACACTTGCGATAACCACTGAAATAGCAATTGCATCCATGCACCGAATTGAACCCTGTGATGCACTGACGACGCACAACTAAATTGTATAAATTAAAGTATCGGAATAAGTGCGCACGCAATGATTCGCTCGTCAAATTGATAATTTATTCTGAATATCCACTAACATGCTGGCACTATGGCATTTGAAATTTTAATTTGTTACTACACTAGAAGCCATTAGAACTTTAGTCGTTTACAAAAACCACATTTAGCATAATATTATGCTCCATCATTTGAATTTTTTTTAAAGACCGCTTGCAACTCTTTATTTATTTCCAAACATTACATCTTATTGCACTAAAAGAATGCTTTGAAAATAACCATTCGGCAAAGTCGAATAATAAATCTAAGTCTGAGAATTAAAGAATGAATCTAAAGAGACAAGAGACATTTAAATGCAAAGATATGCGCAGCGAACGGCCCAATAAATCACGTAAGAGCGGCTGCACACTATAAGATTTCTTGACTAAGACTTTTGTCTCGAGTAGGCATTAATGTTGTCTTATTATTTAGACATTTACAAGACACAGTAAGCAAATCATGCGATGCCGTCTATATGTCTATAAGCACGGTGTGTACAAACACACCGTGCTCTATAGAAGGCACCGCCCGATACTATATAGAAGCTACATAAATTGTAATGTGATTGGAGGATATGTACGGGTAGGACGTGACCCACCCGGTGTTCAAACATAATATGTACGATAAATTTCATACACAAGTAATGAAATAAAAAAAAGTCTTGTAAGACACAAAATAATGTCATGTGATGCTTAGGTGCCCTTAGTCGATTTAATCATTATCGAAGCCTATAATTTTAAGTCAGATAATTCAAAACAGCCCGCCGCGGAAGAACACACTTAATGAACTTAATCGATGAGATGATATGCCCAGTACAACTATATATTAACTACTATACTACTATTTTCTTTTGATGATAGGTACACTTCTGATCTACACTCAATGTTTACTGTATGTGGAATAACGAATATAATTTTACATTCGACTATATACATACTTTAATTATAGTATAATAACTTTTTTTTTTATATTACTTCGGGTGGTCGACAAGCATACGGCCTGTCTATGAAACTGTTACCGTAACCATATTAAAGTAGATATATTAACGTAAGTAGATAAATTAGAGTAGATATGGTATACAAATATAAATGGAGTGCGCAAGTATTGGGGTCAATAGGTATTATATACATATACACTTATTCTGCACCTAATCATATCAAGAAATACATAGTGAACTCTATGCAAAATTCCAAGCGATTCTACGTTGACATAAATAATGTCAGTTTGTACAGATACACGCCAGCGCATGAATATCGATCAATTTAGGTCAACAATCATTAGCACAAAGTGGATTATTCAAACTATAATTGATCAATTGACAATTATGTTGGTTGAACTAATGAATGTAGTTTTTAAATGGCAATGACAATTTTTGTGGAATTGCTACCAATAGGTACGTTATTAATGAATATCTATTAGATATAGGATGTAGCGAGAACGAACAAACATCAAAACATCGTTTTAATGGTTTAATACACTTTGTTGTCCGTCTGTCTGTCTGTCTGTCTGTCAAGACCTATATCGAGAATGCGTGGAGGTATAAAACTGAAATTTGAACTGTATACTCAGGTCTACGGCCTCATGAAGCTGTGAAAAAATCAAACTGCTGAGTTTACGTAAAAAAAAGTTAAGGCCGTTTATTCAGCAAAAAACGCAAATTTTGACACATTCTCAAGGGAATCAAAACCTATAGGGTACTTCCCGTTGACCTAGCTATGAAATTTGGCAAATAATATCGTTATAGACTACAAGTACAAGAAAAAATCTGAAAACTATACATTTGTAATTAAATCTTAAAAAATAGTGGGTCTATATTTTTTTATAGGAGGTCGAAATTTCAAATTGAAGCTACTAGTTCAAATGGGGTATCATATGAAAGGGCTTGATGTGCACATTGCAAAATATATTTTATTTATTTTTTCCGACGAATTATTTCTTATTTATAAAGAAAAATATTAAATTTATATTGATCCTACGTACGGAACCCTCGGTGGGCGAGTCCGACTCGCACTTGGCCGGTTTTTTTTTTATACTACGTCGGATGGTATACAAGAATACAATACGCGGTCACAGTTTTATAGTAATACTGTGACGCGGTGATGTGATGTGAAGCGGTTACTATCACGCGACGTCACCCCCGCTACAAACACAGCAACTCCTACCTTCCTAGCGACCTTACTCATTCGCAGGAACACAACAACCCTTAAGGAAATTGGTTGCGGTATTCTGTGAGGTGGAAGTACTTCCCTTGTCGGTCAGCGTACAAATATGTACCCCTACCTCTCTTTTTCCAGAGCCCTTTTTGCTAGTCGACAGGATGTATAACGTGCAGGTGAGGTTTTCTTTGTCTCTGTCTGAGTTAAATATAAGATATTTTTATTTATCCCCCTGTTTTGTTTAAAACTTGATAACGCTGTATAATTTGCACAATAATATTTATTTTATTAAATATTACGCAACCTATAAATGGAATAAATATCTATATTCTGTGATATATTTATTTATACTAGCTTGTTGCTAATTATGCCAAAGCAACTATCTATGCGATAATTAAATAACCTATATGAAATTCGCTTTGTATTTATAATATGTAAACAAGTTATTTTATGCAAAACGAATATAGGATCTTATTCTCAGCTACATAACACGGCATAAAACCGAGGCCAGCTCTTTATTAAGGTAGGGCCTAAGTATCAGCGGTGAATTTAACAACATTAAATCTACTGATTTGATGATAAATTAAACGGAGTGCGACACCGACGTCCCAGACTTCATCACAGAGGGAAAGTATTTTAAATAATGTAGATAGAAAATCACATTAAAAGCAGACTTCTCTTTACATCTAGTAAAAAAATATGCATTGAAAGATTTGATTGATTTTTATTCGTTTTATAAAATACTCTTTTGCGTTATTTGATGTAAATATTGGTGTCTCGAAAGATATTATTATATATACGAAATATATGATTAGTTCAGTTATGTATAAGTATCAAATTATTAGTACAAACATAGTAATGAAAGAAGTATAGATGTTGAAAAAATGTTTACAATGTAAAATCGATTATGAGACAGCCATTATTTATGTAGTTATTATAGATTTAGTTTACATTGTTCGTCGTAGATAGAGCTAAAGACCTACTTTCCACGTCTTCAATAACTTCAATTCCGCACGGACGGTTTATAGAGTACTCTATAAACGTAACACAATTTTCATGTCTGAAAATTTAAGCGTTTCGAACGTGACTGACAACACTCAGCCCAATATTAACTTTTATTAACTCCGGTCCGCTCGAAGTGGAGGCACGAAGTGGCGTTATCGACAGAGTTACGGCTTACAGCGACGGCGGTCTCATTAGATATATTGCAGACACAACAAATGTAGCACTAGTTTTTACCCTGCAGGCCTTTGCCCGCCGTCAAAACAACTATTGTTCACTTTTTTGACGCATTTCCTTTAAGAAGTTTTTACACCTAACGCGAATCATAAATAGAACTACGAACGACGCGATGCTGACCGTAGATCGTGTCTCAGATATATCACTGGAGCGATTTCATCTTATTATTTATCATCATTTAGTGTACCTATATATTTTTCGTCTTTAAACTGCACGTACGCATTTAAGATAATAATTTCGCGATTACATAAGAATATCCAGGAGAACGTGCAGTTAATAAGAGTGCAGGGCGCGCTTAACTGATTGTTAATTATGCAACGCATCAGAGGGCGTCCGGCAGAATACCCCGTGGGCGGCGCCGTGGGCGGCCGCTATGATTTATGCACTTTTACATGCCGAATTTATTGCTTGCAAAACGCAACAATCGAACCGGCCGATCATTGAGACCACAATTTGTGAATCGGCATAATAATACAACTTTTGTTGCAACACGCATTAAGTCTGTATAAAAGATCTATCTTACAAAAATATTTTAAAAATCTTACCCATGTAGAGTGGTGATAATCTGCTCCCGACATTGTCGTCCACGTAGGGGATCCCAAGCGTAGCGATGCCTGTTTGTCCTACTCCGACGACCAGCAGACAAATAAAAAGCCATGGTATGACGACCGCCGTAATGGACGACCGTGTTTCTGTACTCTTGTACTGGTTTGCATCACAGATTGTTGCGTTTCCGAGGTGTGAACATACAGGCGCCGGGCCTGATCTGTGCCCATCCAAATGGACGTCGAGCAGTTTTGTGCCATACAGCATGTGTGGCACTACACATCCGACGACGCCGACCGCCAACACGAGCATCATGCACGCGATCCAGCGCGGCCGGTGGCCACGCCCGGCCAGGTACGTCAGAAACAACGCCGTGCATATTTGGCCGATCTCTGTCGCCGCTAGCAGCACTCCTGTCGTCTTTGATTCTACTTTGAACAGCTTCTCTATCGTCGTCGTGACGCTTACGAAATATGTGAGGAACATTCCCTGAAGAACCCAACCGGAGAGAAATACGAGCATGAATACTCGCGTCGAGTGAAAAGCCGACCGAGGTACCACCTTAGGCGGCGTCGGCATCTTGCAGTCGAGAGATCCATTGTTGTTTCCAGTAGCTAGCCGTTCTTGTTCCTCAGGTGTGGCTTCGACGCCTTTCATGGCGGCGTCCTCGGCCGGAAGGCCCGCGGGACCCGCCTCCCCGCCCGCAGAGACTGTCGCAACGGTGATCGCCCTGTGACAATAGAAAAACTTTCATGTAGAACTTTGCTGTATAAGGCGACTCGCACATTCGTTGTCGATCGCTCGTTACTCAACTCACGTCATTATCTAGCCGCAACTAACGTAATTTATCGGTTACAACCCCCGAGTCGCGAGCGCCCGAGCGGAAAGGATACACACGCGAAGATCCGATGACTGTGACGCTTCCGGAAGAAGGCACCGGGCAAATCGCGATATATCACATAAATTAAGAACGCAATCCGTATGCAGGACGCGACTCCTGCGCATACTTAGTTGGGGAGCCGTACGCCAGCCGGCGGGACAGTAGGGGTTCGTGTGGAGGCTGCGTGCGCACATGCAGCGCGGCGAGGATAGACTGCAACGTGAAATTATCGGCGTAGCGCGATGCACCCGCTTCGCCCGCCCCTCGACTTCTCCCCACACGGGGTTTTTATTGGCCGTCTGTCCGTTTTTTGCAGCACGCATTTACACACGACGAGAGCCGTCTGTACGACGCCCTCCTCCTGAGATACCCTCTCTCGTCTCGACGCCTCGGAATGTCTTTGTCTCTCGACGAAAGGTTTTTTAAGCTCTATTTTGTTTACAGTTTACCACCTAGTAATAGATATTATAGTACACACATACATATGAGCGTCTTTGTATGACACCTGAATTGACCAAGAAAGGGAGCGTGGGATCTTATTTACGTATTTTATCTGCGTGCCCACCTCACGAGTACACGTCATGAACACAAACTCGTAAACTGCGAGACTATGGCGGACTTAGATTTATTCAATAGAGCATAAACTGGAATATCCACTTACGTAGAAAACAGGCAAGAAATATAAAATTAATGATCAGTGCCCGTCGAAAAGGTATTAGATTTTTATTAATATACTGCAGCAACATAGTACAAAGGCAAGATAGGTACGTGTTTCAACAACATAGTAATTTGATAACGGGTAAATAGCACAGTATCGATACTTATAAAGGCAGAGGACACAGACGCTAAGTTTGCAATAACAGCAACAGTAGAATATTAATGTGAACGACTCATACGGTTAACTGGACTTGCGAAACTGACCAGCAGGGGCGATGACCAGCCCACCGGCCGGCGACGACGCGCTCTCTGCACTACTCCGACTACCGGCAGAAGCAAAACTATGCAGCAGATATAACTAATTGCACCAGATAAACCACAACTTAGAGATGAGTCACTGGATACTTTTTTCACGTCCGTAAATAAAAGAAGCGCATTGTTAAATGCATTCTGAGATAAGCAAAGCAGCGAAACTGCAGACGGGCTATCGGCGCGACGCTATCGCAGTGGTGATAACGGGACGCAAGTACTGAGGCAGTTTGCGACCTTTATTTTCTCCAAATATCAATAGACAAACCCTGTGACTTACAATGCAACTGATATACCGAGATACAATCATTTTGATGCTACGCCAATTTACAAATTTATGGGCCGCGTCGGTAGTACTATTACTTATTCTATGCTCGTGCATGATAGCTCTCTAGACTAAAATTACATACAAGAAATATAACGTTAAAAACATGTATTAGGTTTGGAAGCAATAAAAATATGTGTTAATGTTCATTGTAGAAGCGATACGATCTATTTAGCGGCGACGCCGACGAGACGCTATGAAAAGTGAACCCCGCACGCACATTCAGACATCGACGCGAGGACAATAACTGACGATTCATTTAATCTTCCTGTGCGATTGAGTGGCAATAAATCATATGACACCAGCGCCGGAGAACCTATTGGCATAAATTGAATAAACTGACGTTACAGCGCAATGCCCATAAAAAGTAGATATATTTAAATCAAACGTTGGCCACACTAAACGATATAAGAATATAAATGGTAGCGAACAAAAAATTACCCAACTCCGTGTCCTCGCTTAGGATTCAGTGACACGACAAAATGAACAAATCTCAGAACATCAAGAATAACTTCAACGTCGACCCACATCAAAATTCAACAGTGCGCAGCACTGAAACCCAAAAAGATACAAGTAGACATTTTCGGGAACTGACTCGGCTTCATACATACGTTTTGAATTTCATATAGACGACGAATATAATGCCATTGTAATCGAATCAGAGAAAAACAAAAATAAAACATACAGCGAATCCTTTGAATACGTTGGAGAAAAAACAAAGTAACAAATTGGCAGTGGAGATAAATAAAAGATAAGTTGAAAATATAAATAAAAATAACTAGTGTTTTTCAATTCAATAGGTAACACGGATGGTATTCTGACATCACGAGAAAAAATATTGCAGAATTTATTATCATCAATGTAAGTAACTGAATTCAATAAACAGTGTGAAAGAAATCGTTAAAAGAACATAAGTCATAGATCATAGTGCGATCCCACGTCGCTCGTGGCGCGGCGTGTCGATGCGGTGGCAGCGGCTCTGCGCGAGCGCATTGGAGACGTCTATGATCACTCTATAGGTAAGTGAGAGGACAACGTGCGCGGTCAAGGTAAGTGAGCAGATACCTGTTGCCGATGACACCGCGCACTCAAGATTAATCTCCAATTTAAACACAATTGTACATCTTAAGGTATACTATAGCTTCTCGACGAAAACCATTTTTAACCCCCAAACAAAAAGGAGGGGTCTTAAAGTTTTGACGTGTGTATCTTTGTTCTGTATATCCGTGCTACGATTCAAGAAAATATGAGCTCTATTCTATTCTGTCAAGCGATTCGAATCTGATAAAAACAAGAAACTTTGATTTGTTCTGAAGCTCCAGGACATCTAATTTCTCACCGACATACAGCAGGGATATCGTATTTGGGGCTATTGTACTAGTCTCAAAGAATAGGTAGGTCAGGGTCTAGTGATGGAGCAGGTCCTAATAATATAGAAAATGTCTAGAATAGGTTTGATTCCTTTTATGCCCTAGGCACTACCGCGTGGCACTATCACTATTAGATCCATTTGTTTATTTGCCAGAATAAGATACATTTATTACATTGAGGTCGATTTATAATCTATAGTCCTTTCTTATTCGGCCACATTAGTAGCGTGCAAATTTAAATTTTCAGCAATAAAATCAATTATAAAAAAGACACCATTAGTTATTTCGCGTTTATTACCACCATTAGTTTATTATTATGCCAATTTAAATATTGCATATTTCAAAGTTCAATGCAGTCGATAAATTACTGTTCCATCAAAGCTACAAATGAAGGCAATAAAGTTCAATTGAACTGAAAAAGCAGTAACAGCTACCAATTGCCAGTATTTCACGGAGATCAGTTTTACTTTATTTTTTTTACAACAAGATACTAATAGCAGTGACAGACGTAATAATACTAATTGTATGACAATTTTAACAAAATACCCATAAGAAAACTTCACCAAACATGTTTTTTTACAGGGTTAAGCCCACACACATTCCCACCACTGAGTACTGAGTATAGCCAGGATTAACAGCGGCTACCTCCAAAAAGCGATGAACAATAAAGTCCAGTGCAGTCCTGGGGGTAAAATTAGGGCTGCTTTGGAACTCACAACGAATCAGAAAAAATTAGGAGTAGTATGTTAGGAGCTCATGAAATTTGACTTCCCCTCTTGGCTATGTAAGAAACAGAAATATGGCAAAACATTAAAAATTTTAAAAGATTACCATGTCTGTCATTTCCAACTCACTGACAATGAAACTAAGCGTAAATTAAAAATTATTAAACGTCCTACCAAGAAAATTATCTCTTTACTGATCCATTACCAGACCCCGATCGCCATTTATCTATTAATCATTGAGAACATTGTTAATTTATTTTGCATGTCACATTCGTGCATATCTGCTCTTCCCAAAGGTTGTCTGGTAGAGAATGCTTTTAGCATTAAGACCGCCTATGTACCCTTAAATTGTGGTAAATAAAGTTTAAATAAATAAACATTACAATAAACCTACATACGATAACACTGCTGTAAGTGAACTCAAAATTTCGCATAGCTAATATCCTCACTTACTAAAGAGCCAGCAGACAACGCAGATATAAAAAAAAAAATTTTCATAACCTTCAATAAGGTCGACAAAAGTCAATAAAATAATGATTTATACCATCATTTTCAACACTACTTGTCTAGTAATCTCTAAAAGCAAACTAGCAAACCATTTAGGATAGGAAACAATAATAAAACCGTTTAGGAAAAAAACTGAAGGAAAGCGCATATTGTACGTAAATTAAATGCATACAAAAACACAGCGTGTGCCTTTAGCAAAAGGAAGATATTAAATTGATCTACAAAAAAAACCCTGATTTGCACATCAAATTAATCTGATCGCACATCAAATCCTGCATTTGAAGTGCAATAAGTATTTTTTGATGTGCAAAATAGGTTAGGTTA
This sequence comes from Hypsopygia costalis, assembly GCA_937001555.2. Taxonomy (NCBI): domain Eukaryota; kingdom Metazoa; phylum Arthropoda; class Insecta; order Lepidoptera; family Pyralidae; genus Hypsopygia; species Hypsopygia costalis. The sequence goes on from OW443325.2 coordinate 5,070,793, forward strand.
GGCAATGCAATGTATTTATTTGATGTTACGTTAAGGATACTATTATCCTTAGCAAAATAATATTACCTAAAGGAACTGTAAAGGAATTTATACCCAAACCTAGCTCCGATCGTAACCGAAAGTTGTAAACACAGAGCAGGTAGGTGTCAGCAGTTAAATTTGCTAGGATCTTAATTAAATTATACCGGATTCAAACCACTGAGGTAATCAAATGCAAAACGCCGGTCACTTAGGTATTTTACTATATAACTGATCAGTCAATACTTACAAATTAAATAATAAATCGACGGCCCCTACGTAAAACATCGAAACTCAGTTTTAGGTACTTTACAGCATAGCATTTTAAATATAGATACATTATTATTTAAATACGAAAAGTATATTAACCCTGCTACATATTAGGTTGGGGAAAAAGTCTTTTCGTATTTTATATGAAAATTCAAAACATTTTTTAATAAAGTTTATTTACATTTAACTAAAGTATGTAGTTTGTTCGATAACTTTTTGCCATCTTGTAGGTAGAGACATGATCTCACTACTATAGAAATTTTGGGACTTCTGTTCAAAAAACCACGACAAGTGGTTTTGGCAGTCTTCTCGTGATGTTAACCTAACATTGCCTAAAGAATTCTGAAGAGACCGAAACAGGTGGAAATCAGAAGGTGCAAGGTCAGGACTATACGGCGGATGCATTAACACCTCCCAGTCAAACTCTCTTAATTTTTGCTGAGTGGCTAAAGATGTGTGAGGTCTAGCGTTATCATGATGAAAAATCACACCCCTTCTGTTAATTAATTCCGGCCGCTTTCTCTCAACTTTTTGCTTTAATCTCATCAGTTGTTCACAGTAGGGTTCAGAATCGATAGTCCTGCCTGGCGGTAACAGCTCATAATGAATAATGCCCTTCCAATCCCACCATACACACAGCGTCACCTTGTTGCGGGTTAACCCGGGTTTTGCCAGAGTCTGTGAAGCCTGACCGGCCTTTGACCACGACCTTTTTCGCACGTTCTTGTCGTACGTGATCCACTTTTCATCACCAGTTATAAGCTTCTTCAAAAACGGTTCGCTTTCATTACGTCGTAGTAAAGAATCGCAAATGAGTACACGGTTCATTAGGTTTCTTTCAGTGAGATCGTGAGGTACCCAAATATCGAGCTTTTTAGTGTACCCAGCTTTTTTCAAATGCGCCAAAACTGTTTTGTTGTCAATTCCTAATTCTTCAGCTACGTCGTAACTACTGATATGCCGATCTTGCTCCACTTTTTCAAAAATGGCATCCATTTTATCCGTAACAGGGCGACCAGAGCGACGTGCATCTTTCACATCAAAATTTCCTGATTGAAAATGCTTAAACCAAATTTGTGCTACTCTCACAGATACGGCACTAGGTCCATAAACGTCACAAATTTTTTTTGCAGCTTGCTTTGCATTTTTACCTTTTTTGTAGTAAAAATTTAAAATGAACCGAATTTCTTCATTAGATTCACTCATCTTGACAGTAAAAAAAAACAAATGAAAATCACACATTTACCTAATTTGAATTTAGAATTATCTTTTTTAAAATTTAAACTTTTTAAAGATATCAAAACCTGCCAGATACAAATGGTATAACCAAAGAGATTTTATTAGAAGTTCATACATACTATAATGCGAAAAGACTTTTTCCCCTACCTATTATAATAATTTAAGCACTTTGACTACGTTATATACATTTATATGCATATATGGAAGTTTTTAGAGGAAATTAAGAGTTTATGTTTCGATGATTTACGTGGGGACCGTCGAAATAAATAATCCTTGACATATTACACAGCGCCATCTAGTCCCAAACTAAGCAAACCCTGTACTATGGGTACTAGATAACTGATATATTACATAAATACATTTTTTTTGTAAAAAAAATCATATAATACATAGAAAACACCCAGACCATGACAAACAGTCATGTTCATTCACACAAAAAAATGAGCGGGGATCGAACCCGCGACCTCGGACTCAAAGTGGCCATTGCTAGCCATTCGACCACCGAGCTCTTCAAACAAATTGTTGCAAACAAATGGTAAAAATGCTAAAAAAAAATTTGGTCATTATTAAGAAGGGAATATCTTAATTAAGAGCCAATTTGCATTGATAATTAATAATCGTGTGTTGTACGAGTACAGAGCCCTAGGAACGAGTTCCAGTTATTTTAATTGACCACGTTCCGTAAGGCCGATCCAATGATAGTTAATAACATTTACAAACTCACTTGCGTGACTACCACCACATTTGCAAATCAAATCCAAGTTAATGCATGTATTAATTTTCAACAGCAGCTGCTAGTGTCGTTCGACCAAATGATTTATGCGAACTGATAAGTCCATAGCTTGTTAATTATTACAAACCAATATTGAGATTTGCATTGTGATAGTATTAAAGTTGCCGTGATACCGAAGCGAGATAAACGATTAGACTTGCTAAATAATGACAAATTACTTACGCACAATATTTGATACATGAAAAGATTATTTTGAAAACGAAAGATATTGTTTATCAATTTAAAGGCCTAACTTGCCAGAATATTATAAATATAAAAAAAAATGGAAAATTCACATAAGTGGGATTTGAATTGACGACCTCTCGGTGACCGGTCGATTTCTCCTCCAATTGAGCTACTAGGAAGGTTTGTGATGATAAAGAATTTTTCCATTTTATATTTTACTGCTGTGAAGCCGCAGTGTGGCGTCATCTATCTATTACTCATTACACTACTAAACAAGTAACTAAAGTAAGTACAAAATTTAATTAAATGCTATTCAAAAATTTTATATATATTTTGTACCTAATCAAAAACACACAAACAAAATGCGCATAAATCAATACAAAAGAACTCCCATAACAAAACAAAGAGTATCATTAATCGGAATCGAAACCCAATGAGGAAGAAGAAAAAATAAACTGAGATTAAAGCCAATAATTCACGTAAAAAGACAATCGTGTGAAACAAAATCTTACAAGGAGCGTCTGGACTGCATAAACCAACGTATGACAGGGGACGCCCTGGGGAGCTGCCGCCATGCCTTACCTGAAGATATACTGACTGACTGCTCTCGACTTATTTACATTAGGTAAACCTGCAGTCAGTCAGAAATTGTATTTTGTTCTTTTTGAGCAGATGTGATAAAGGATTCAATTAAACAATTAGAGGTGCTAGTGGCTCACCATCATCCTTGAGCCAAAGCCAATCTTTGTTATACGGTGTGCACCCTGCTCATTAATTAATGAAGTTCTGGCTAAAAATAAAGCTAATTATAAAAGCATCATTATAAAATGCCCGACTGGGCAAGGTCCACCGCAACCGCACAGAGGTCCGCAACTAAATAATAATTCCTAGACGCTTAGCGGATCGTTTGGTACAGCAAGACTGCGGCCACTCCATACAAATATCGCGTCGTTTACTACTACATAAACAAAGACGTCTGTGCAGAGCGTGAATGAGCGTGTGCGTGCGGCGCCATAAAATTTGATTTATCTCAGAGGGGAGGTGAGGCGTGGCTATAATGTACTTACTACGTAGTACTATTACTTATAGTACTACGTAGTATTATGGTACAGCTAAGATTGATATTACCAGGACTGAAAAGCTGCTACGATGAGGGAGTGTTGAGGCGCGCGAGAAATTGCATATTGCAAGCATCTATATGCTACGGTAACTGATTCACATCAGGTAGTCCATAAGATTGTCTGCAACCCGTCATAGTATTTAAAAAAAACATATTTGCAATTGAATCGATGCCAGTAGTTTAAAACTTATCATATTTTTGAAGAGGTACTTGGGCAGACAAAACATATTTGTAAAGCCCATCGTTATATCCGCATCCGAGCTACACATAATACACATAACTATTGCACAATACTGACATAACAGCGCCTTGACATTGTTGATCTCATAGGCAGCGCTCCGTGCCAAAGCCATCAGGTAACAAGGCGGTCAAGATTCAGGACACTCGCTTATCGACAGTAGAATACAAATGACTCGCGCAAACATATTTTATATTATTTTATGAAATTTGCAATATAAATAATTATAAAACCAATCTCAATAATTTTAACAAAAAAAACCGACTACAAACATTGCTCTACATTTATGTATGTAGATACAGGCTGATGATGATGATGATGAAAAAATCATGGGACCAATCTGGAAGTATACTCTTTCAAATGAAAAAAGTTTTTTTAAATTGGTTTATAAAATCACGGAGAAATTAAGTAACAAACATTAAAAAAAAAAACAGCCGAATTGAGAACCTCCTCCTTTTTTGGAGTTGGTTAAAAATGCTCTCGATCTCTCAAAAACAGTCGGAAATCTCAAAAACACTCGGAGAAATGAGATCTGACGCAGGATAATAGGAAAATGATGTTTCTCGTTTTAAAAATATCACAGAACGATGGAAAACTACATGTGGTGGAACCAGAGTGCGTTGTATCGGACAAGGCCGCTGGTAACGAACCACGAGTACCACCGATTTGACACTGCTCACCTCCGCTTATTGAACAAAGTGGAACGTGTAAATGAAGAAACGAAACGCTACCCTGTAACCGTTTAACAAGCCTCAGCAATGATGAAACAGATGTCACATTCGAAGGCAATATCAATTCAAATATTGAATAGATTAGAGATGAAGCAACTAAGTTAATATCGACGTAACGGATAACTTGATTGGTTACTAAGAGCAAAAGTGACCCGAAACCACGATCATCTAATTGGTATGGATGAGCTAATTTGTTCGACATCAAGTCACGCATATTCGTGTTTATTTTCATAGTCCTCTCGGACTGAGCTGAGCGTGCACTCGAACGAAAAAAACAAATAAATTACGATATTCAGTAAATCACATAAATCACAATGCTCTAGACACCCAGAAAAATCGCATGAAAGTTATTTATCCAATATAAACCGCAAGAGAATTAATAATAAGTATGACTGTCAAAAAAGGTGAAAGTGATATAGCAAGTCTCGAATTTTGGCGTGGGGCGGAGAGATAAAAGTGTCAACGTATCAGAAACGCCTTCAAGCCGCAGCGGGTATCGAACATTTGCATACAACGAACACTTGGATTCGCGTGGAGAAATCTTGACGTACAACTTTTTATGACTCCATGATTATTGTGTACTTCATGCATACTACTCCTTGGCTACAAAGTCATGAGACTAAAGGCCAATATCCATTTCCTTTCAACGCAACCTAATTATAGAGAAACAGTAATACGTGAAGCAATGCTTAAATTAACAACATACAAAGTATAGTATTAACTTATAAAGTCAAAAACAAGTCTACAGACATTTCTTAAAGGAGTGTTGTAAATTATAAAGAATGGTATATCCTAAAAACAAATAAGACGCTTTGTTTGAATGACTTAGTGTTAGTACTTATTTACCGCAGCGCGTACGTGGTGCAGTGAAGTGGGCAAACAACATGCAGGACCAACTTCTAAGGAGCATCCATTTCCGAACTGAATAAGTAATTTTAAAACCTGCATGTTGTAAGAGTAAATTTTTATTAAGCTCTACCAAATTAGACGAACGTAAGAATACGTAGATGGATGAATGAAATTATTATAGTAGAGAAAGATACTTATATATTTGAAAATTATAAACTAGGTACGTGTTTAAGATTTCCCCACATGAATATCACTGGTTCGTCATTCGGTTCGGAACGTCCCGATTTCAGCCCCCTTTGTCCCGCGTCCCGACGACAATACTGGCGGGACACAAATTGTTCCGATTTTTAACATCTGAATTTTTTGACGTGATAAAGTCTTATAAATTGATGAACGCCGGCTGCACGCACGAAAAAGCATGACTCATTGTCACGTTCCATCTGAGCCGAACATGCAAGTCAGAGCGCGGAATAAGCTATCTCACTTCCACTCCATCGGCCGATGTTTTCTTATGACGTTATCCTGTAAAATTATCGTCCGTAAGCCGACTTTACAGACAACCAATTTTTTGTTTAATTAACCCAGCTACAGCACTTCGCTGTTGTTTTTATTGTTTTCAAATTACCGCACTGCTCATCGTCATAGTCTCTTCACTCGTAAGATTTACTAACAAAATATAGATAACCTGGGTGATACTTTGCAATAATACCGAAGAAATTGTGATGCAAATTCGAACTTCCATCTCATCATAGACGTCAGTGTTTTTTGTTTCATATTCAACTTTGAAAAATTCCAGTCAGAAATAACCTAACCTAACCTAACTGGTATTTCTGACTGGAATTTTTCAAAGTGCCTACTAATTTTAGTAAAACATGTCCTAAATTTTACTAATGATTACGAAATAAAAAAGAAAAATTTCCTGAGATTTCAAAATCATCCATAATTTGAACGAAGCCTAAACATAATGTATTTTCCAGATAAGATATTATTTCATACTCTATATTAGGTTTTGAATAAGGCACTATACATATAAACCATACGTTTATATGTATAGTGAAAATGAAGAAATTAAGACTTTTATTTATTGTTCTGACTAATAACGCTTCTGGAGTTGTCCCGATTTTATTTTGCCCATCCTTCATTATGTCCCGAAATATTCATTGTGTTGGCAACCCTAATCCCAACCAAAATCATTTCTAAATATTAACACTACACTGTCAACGGTTTACCCGTGAAGGAGTCACAAATATTCATGTTCAAGTACCATCGCACTTATAATATTAGCGTTAAGGAATTTTGAGATGGAAGTAAAACCTTAACCGTATTAGTCACAGTTAAACGATTTTAGGAGACAGAAAATTTTGAGAAGAAAAGGATAAAATCGAAGGGCGTCAAAAACATAGGAACATCCGAACAACTTCACAAATTTATTATATTAGTAGGATCATAGTAAATACAACGAAATTAAATTTTGCTTTTACTAGAAATAACTATGTGGAAGAGAATTCAGACAAAGAGCATGCGATACCGATGACAAAGCGCAGGATATTACTAATACAGCGTTAAACTAATCTACAATATTGAAGTTGTAATCAAATAACGCAATTAAGCATCGATATATAACTCGATGCTACGTCACAAAGTATTAAATTTAAAATATCACGTAGATCATATCATGAATGATATCAGTAACAGTAAAGGGTATTTTTATCTGATGCCTAGTTATCTATTCTAAAAGGTGAAATAGGTTATCACTTACCTGTATATACATAGAAGTTCTTTGCTGATAAAGTTATATTAGGTGATAAGCATGTAATGTAATTAATTCTACTAACCTATTTTATTATTTCTTACTATATAATACATAATTCTAACAGATATAAAATGAATAGTGATAAAACATAGAACAAATGCACCGATATTGAAAAATCATAGTTAGTAACAGATATCAATAAATCTAAATATAATGAAGATAACATACCTACCTAAACAGAAAGCAAAGCACGTGTAATGTGTCACATGAAATCACAGACATTCAATTTCTAAATATCTGTGCATGAAATGTGTGAAAACCACGACTATAACTGTATCTCAAGCAAGGCTACTGAACAGATTTTCCATCAATTTCATTTGCGTCTCTTTGTGTTCTATACACATTATATCACGGGGAGTGCTCGGAGGAGTTGATTTGATACCTGCCGCTGAGTTCTACTATCGTACAACTCGCAATAAATTAAAATACCTTCCATATCATCTTGATAATTGGCGATCTACCACAGTACGTTTCCTAAGACATTTTATACCACGAACTGTGAAATTGTGGAATCAACTTCCCTCAGCCGTATTTCCAGACAATTACGACATGGACATTACACAAATACAACAAAAACAGAATCTATATTACCATTAAAAGGCTAACAATAGATCGGTTACCCCTTGGTGTTGCTGTACTCCTTGGGTGGCGGTGATTGCTTTCCATCAGGTGACCCACGTTCTAGTTCAGCTCGTTTGTCCCGCTCTCATATAAAAAAAAACTAGCCTATGGGTAGGACATATAGATGAAGACTGTAAATCTCAGGAGAGATATTTCAAAGCAGATTATTGGCGTTTATTCTTTAAGCATCGTGGAGGTACTTCCCCAGCTTATAAATACGCTGTGCCCTACCTTTCTTTTGCCAGTACCTCTTGTTGGCTTTGGTTATAAACATCATGGTGACCCATTTGCACCCCACAATATTTTCTACAAAATAACGCAATTCTTACAAAGTAACACATAAAGCAATAAACTAGTTACCCCATAAATTACCCGATATAGTAGTACCTGAGGCTAGTTTTGAAGATAAAACAAAATTAAACATAGCGTTCATTGCCATAAAATATCAAAAAATATACCCGAATGGATGGCATAGACATTCAAATTAACAAATATTGCTATAATGAGTAACGACACAAATGGCAATGTGAAATTTAGATATTACACAGAAAATCTTGCACGAACTATCTGACGAAAGCCCAGGACCTTACCTTCCTGCCCTTCTGAAGATTTAACCTATATTTTGTATTTTTTTTTATGAGAGGGGGCAAACGAGCATGTAACCTGATGGAAAGCCATCACCACCACCCATGGAGACCAGCGACACCAAGGGGTCGCCTTTTCTGGCGACCTCACTCACTCGTAGGAACACAACAACCATTTAGGGAATAGTTATTTGGCTGCGGTATTCTGTGAGGTTGGAGGTACTTCCCAAATCAGGCAGCTTAAAAAATACGCTATGCACTATCTCTCTTTTTGCCAGAGCCTCGTTAGTCAATCAGCAGGGTGCACCACGTGCCGGTGAGATTGGCTTTGATTCAAAGACATTGATGAACCACTTACACCCCATTGTATGATCAACTTGACACATCTGGTATGCTATGGGGACATTTAAATTTTCACAAACCCTGCGATTTGGACTATCAAGTGACGTAGCCACTTCGAGACCCGGAGTTAGTAGACTTGTTAAAAGAATATTAATATTCCACATCTACGTAAGCAAGCGCCAATAAAATAAGTCAATGTCGCAATTATTCTTAAAGAAGACAATAAATCAAGTTTGCGTTCCACTTGCTACTCGCCATTTTTTTTTCGCAGAAGCTATTGAGGGAACTGTGTCAGCTCTTTTTCTTCAGATAGAAACTTACCTTTAACCATAAGAACTCAGCCCATACGAGACCGGTGTTCGAATGTCTAGCAATAACTACTTTGACTCCGAGGTCGCGGGTTCGATTCCCACACAAGGCAAACATTTGTGCGCATAAACATGTCTGTTTATCACGGCCCGAATGTTTTCCATGTATTTTAAATTATGTATTTACAAAAAAAATAGTTTAAGTAATACACTTCTGGACACATCTATTGGCCCACCTTGCATTTTCAGTTTCGTTTGGTCCTAGCTAAAATTTTATATTAGGTCGAGCAAAAAGTTTTTATGCAGTTTTGAACCTGAACATTCATAATTTCATTCAATAGTCTTTTTTTGAATTTCGAACACAGAATTAATTAAAGAAACAAAAGACAATTTGGAGCCTGTTCGTTGATATCCAACAATCGAATACTAAGAAAACTTGATTTTATTGGTTTACTTGGATTTAATTCTTGAAAGTGTGATTTTTCTCTTTGGTTTTGCAACTAACATTACTTATTCTTAACATTAAAGTGAGGTTCTATCAATAATCTATGGATACTTCGCCTGAAGTCGCCGCCCAAGCTGTGGCACTTATCCAGGCCGGACACAGCCAAAGAAATGCGAGTGCTCAACTTAATTTAAGTCGATCTGCGGTCCGAAATGTTTATCGGAGGTACCTAGAGACTGGCGGCTTTGTTCATCGCCAAGGAAGGCCACGATTTCGGGTCACAACTGAAAGGCAGGATCGATTCATCGTGACGACCAGCTTGAGAAATCGTCACCTTACCTCCATTGAGATACAAAACCAACTTCGTGACTTCCACGGAGTATCTGTGAGGGCTCGAACTGTTAGGAGAAGGTTAAAAGAACGCGATATGGTACCACACAAGCCAGCTAATGGCCCCAAACTAACGCGAGCCCACCGAACAGCGCGCCTTAATTTCGCGCGCACTCATTTAAATTGGACTCAGCAGCATTGGAGCCGTGTACTCTTTTCTGATGAGTCTAAAATTGTGTTACATGGCAATGATGGAAGGAAGAAGGTCTACCGACGTAAGGGAGAGCGTTTCGCACAATGCTGCTTTGAAGAGAGGGTTGCTTAAGGCGGTGGCTCATGGCCTGTCTGGGGCGGTATATCCGCGAGCGGCAAAACTCAACTTGAGGTTGTTACGGGACCACGGCTGCCAACATTAAATGCTGAAAGGTACATTCGTGAGTGCTTAGAACCTCACGTGATGCCATACGCGGACTATGTGGGCCCAAATTTCCTTTTTATGCATGATAATGCAAGAGCCCATACGGCCGGCATCGTCAGGGAATATCTTCGGGATGTGAACATCACAGTTATGGACTGGCCAGCAAGAAGCCCAGACATGAACCCCATTGGGCACATGTGGGACGAGCTAAAAAGACGTGTTAGGGCTCGTCAGCCAGTTGCCCAGACGATGCAGGAGTTGAAAACTGCCATAGAAGAGGAATGGGGGAGAATCCCTCAAAATTTCATAGAGCGGTTGATAAACTCTATGCCTAATCGTATGAGAGCTGTGGTAGATGCCCATGGAGGCAACACGCGTTATTAAATTAAACTTTTATTTGATAAAAAATGTTTTTTATTCAAAAATGAACTGCCTTAATCAAGGCGCATACCCGACTTGTTAGGCGTAGCTCCATGTCGTGTGATATTCTGAATTCAAATTTAAAACAATATGATCGAAAAAGATGGTAAAATGTATCAGGTTTAAAACTGCATCAATAGTTTTTGTTCAATCTAGCAATCATATTTCGGTAGGGGCCATCGAAACCTAAACTCTAAGGTGGGCCAATAGATGTGTCCAGAAGTGTATTATGAGTTATCTAGTACTTTCTCACCTCACTCTACAGAATATTTGAAATGCAACTTTCAGTATCTCTGTGACTCTCATAATCTTCAACTTAGTTCCCCATAATTCCCTTGTTCTCTCAATTTCATTTTTCCATTCGGGCTTCATGTCTTAATCTTTTACTTTACAAACCTCACGACAATGGAATGAGATATCAAATCTATTGAGAGATCCCCCAGTGAATTGGTATTTAAAAAGAAAGAACGTCCAATCTTATCTTCTTAAAAAGTTGTCAAAGTAGTAAATTGAGATTAATTGAATCACTATTTTTCATCATTTTCATAATAGTGTATAAGTTATATGTGTAATTATATTCATTTTGACTTTAGCAAGTATTTGTTATTTTTATATGTATAAGTGTATTGTGTATATTTTATGTTTATATGTATGAATAATTTATGTATGAATATTTTATATTATATTGCTACACTAATTTATCGCTCGTTACCGCGTACGTGAATATCAGCACTCCCAAATATATATAAGTAGAGAATGCATTTAGCATTAAGTCCTATTGTACCAAAATCTTGTCGTCAATAAAGTTTTCAATAAATAAATAGTACAAGCTTTGCTTAGTTCGGGACTATATAGCGGTGTATAAATTGTCCAGGAATATTTATTTTATTTTTTATTAAAATAAGAGTAAGAATATCTTGTATTCTAGTTAGAGTAAATTTTGCACATAACGTATACTTCCTTATCATTCGTTTATTTTGTTTTTAACAGTTCAGACGACTAAACACAAGAAAAATAAAAATAAACTAAAAGTTTACGTTTATGTTTTGCTCATCAAACCCTTTCATTTGATACTCATAGCGGTTAATGTGAAAATTATAAATCTATAAGTATGTAGCAATGGCTATATTGGATTGATAATAGCGGCATGTAGGTAATCATGTATTGTCACGAGTATCCTACCAGTGTGCCAAATTTCAGCTCAATCGGACATTGGAAAGTGGATCAAATTTAACTTTCAAGAATTGATTACAGACATCGCGGTGAAACTAAATAACAGCTCGTAATATTTACATTTGTACCAATGATGTTATAAATATTAGTATGTGTAACATATTATAAACTAGCGACCCGCCCCGGCTTCGCACGGGTGCAATGCTGATACTAAATGTACTACAGAAGGTCTTTGCGCTTTGTCCTATCCAGTCCTTCCCCAGTTATAAGCACACGCCGCCGGCTCCGCGGCCGGTACCGCCACAGCCGTTATGTCCCTGCATTTTAAATGTGTAATATCTTCTAAACTATTCATTTAAATTACATGCTGTGAAGGGCCATATTGATCTATATTAAATGCGCAATGTATTTAAGGTACTTAATTGGATAAGGATTAATTCTGTATTGCTTAAAATCGCTTCGTAAATAAGGCATTATTTCTTGTAAAAAGCAAAGGATAAAATAACGGTTATTGTGTGTTACCACTAAGAGATAGACATATACCATCGCGAACTTTTTTGTAGACCATTTTAAGGTGAACAATACTGTACTACATTATTTTGATCTATCTCGTTGGGTTCAGCCAGCGTTTGCAATGAAAGAGCAAAAAAATGTGTTTATTTACGACATCACATTAGAAACCTCTAAATTATCAGTGTTTTTCTACTATGTTATGCATATATTATACATATAAACTTTCCAGTTGAATCACTCTATCTATTAAAAAAAACCGCATCATAATCCGTTGCGTAGTTTCAAAGATTTAAGCATACATGGGGACATAGGGACAGAGAAAGCGACTTTGTTTTATACTATGTAGTGATATTTACTAGTATTTGTAAGATGATATAAATATTAGTATTTGTAACATGTTATAAATATTATTATTTATAACATGTTATAAATATTAGTATTTGTAACATGTTACAAATACTAGTATTTATAACATCATGGATTTGTATACTAAAATTTTTTACACTATAAAATTTTATCGCATTGCGCGTCAAATCTACATTTAAAATACTAGATAAAATATGTACTCTAAGAATAATAACGAACTAAACGTATCTGCTTGGGTTACAGAAAATGTTATCAAAATCGCCTTTAGACTGGAACTGAATATATTAAGAAAGAGTCAAAGGTCACTATTTATCGTTTGAAGACGAAATTTTAAACGCTTTCTCAGTTAGCAGTCACGACGCGGGTTATCCCAGGGTTCAATTCGTTGGCCGTTGGAGACTGTCTATATTATTATTTCTCCGACAAGGTCAATGTTACTTTTATCTTAAAGTTACACAGACTTTTTCAATGACACGTTAGTAATTTATAAGTCTATTTTTATGTAATCACTTAAACAACAAAACATCCAATCTGGATAGACTTCCTAAAAATCCATTGAGAAAAAAAAATGTGAACACGACAGAAGCGAAAACTTCAGCTCTCCTGCTGATATCACCAGAACGAGGGTTACCGAACGAGCAAGACGGCTTAATCACTTGCCACAAAATCTGTGTAGATGCTGTATCTAGCGCCTAAAGAAATTTTCACTTTAAAAATCAACAGAACATCACTACAATCAATAGGATGGTACAACTTTGTTTTGGCGTTCTGTCTTACTGAAATCTTGTATATTCGAAAAACAAAATTTGATTTGCTAACTCCATTCACAGCACGCTATGATTTTTTTCAATGGTGGCGCTAGTGTTGTTAATCAATACCAACAATAAACATTACGATATATTATTATTTACTGACCACGGACAATACGTTGAAAAATATACGATGACTTGCAAAAAAATACCCACATGATATAACGAGATCTCCTAGAAGATACTGAATTTTGACAATATATAGATAAACCTACATAATATAAAACAATGTCGCATTCTACGTCTGTATTTCTGTTTACAGCTAACTTTTTCTAAACCATGCGACAGACTATGGTGAAGTTTACACTATCAGATATTGTATATTACACAATATAACCTAAGAACACTTTTTTATGCGACTAAGCCTCATCATCATCAAACATCGTAGGCTATGGGCGCTCACAACACCAGAAGCATTACTCATTCGCTGCCGACCCTGTAAAAACCTCTTCTCGCCTTTCTTTGGGGACTTGGTTACAAGATATTGATCTTTTTTTACTTTATGTAAAATATTGCCTTTTTTTTACAATCAATATTTTGTAATAAAATCCCAAAAAAAATGCACCGTCAACGGGCGAGACATTAGTTTCAAATATAAGTGTACATTACTGTTATTTTCTGAACCGCATTCGAGTTTTATCTGCTACCCAAAGGTTGACTGGGCGAGAATGCTCTTAGCATTAAGTGCGCCTTTTGTACTCTATTTCTATGTTCATTAAAATAAAAAAAAAGAGTTAATAAAACACGAAGTAACTTCGCAATGTTTCAGTAGTCACTATAGTGATCGACTGACACTGGCCGAATTTACAGTGACCATGAACTGAATGCCTTCATTACCGGATACAACATGGAAAAACGAAAAAAAATATCAATTCTAACAGATAGCTGTTACTCGACCCACATCGGTAACCTCGTTACGGCGAAATCGCAATGTAATTTCGCGACGTACATTTTTTTGGAACACTTTTACTTTGGCACCGGGCGTACGGTCCAGCGGTTCACTGAATGAGCGTATTCGGTGATGACACCAATTTCTCTTTCAATAATTCCCGTGAGTGAATTGTATCCAAGAGATGTTCTTCAACTTCCTTTAGGCTCTAATTACACCGCCACGGAATGGAATGGAAGCGACTTTTTGCAATGAAATTGTACATACAATAATATTGTATAACATATAAACTTAAATCCAAAAATTTGAGCCAAAAAAGGTCGCGCATCTTCCGGGGAATCCTCGCGCATTTTTAAAAATTCCCCTAGCTACTGTTGGCGCTGCCTGTAAACTCCGCGTGAAGTGGCGCGAATGGAGAGTCGATCGGGTTGGTCGCAGCAATGGAATACGCGAGAATACTCGAGCATTTCAGCGAATACTTCAGCTCATGAAAAAACTTCTACAACTCATACAAGTCGCAAGACCAGACTCACTGTCGCCTTTACAGGAAGACCTGATCTCAGCTCGTGCTTTATAACTCGGCTCAAGGGAATTTGTGAGAATTATCGACAATAAAAACTTACAGACGACACTGAACCCCGTAAGTATAAAAAGAAACTATAATTTTCTTTGTACATTCTATCAATCATAAAACGAGATATATCCGTATAAGTTATTTGATATTATGCTCACGAAAATAACATCGCTCGCCAACGGCTCGGGAACTCATCTTAATACATTAGGAAACAAGCGTACGTTTGCCACCTTATCGTCGTCAACCCTTATTCATCCCACTCCTGGGATATGGGTCTCCACTCAATCGAAGGGGTTTAGAGCATACTCCACCACGCTGCTCAACTGTGGCGAAGATTTAGAAAAAAACTTATTAAGTACATAATATGTTAGTAAACATTTGACAAGTAATAAAATTAACACATTGAGCTAAACAAACATAAGCGTAGAAGACTAAAAACAAACAATATTTATAAAGGCTAATGCAAATGCACTTAACACTGAAGATGTAAAAGCGGCCAAAGAAAAAGGACAATTAACACAAAAAGCTTTATCGCTGCCACCCACACTGACGTCGCCGATGCAAATAAGTCCCCTATAGATGCGTCGGATATTGCAAATTTTTCCGCAAGTTTTCGCAACACGCGCGTCATCATCGCGCAAATCCGTCAGCGAATGCACGGGCCGTATAGCATAACTTTCTCTCTCGTACGCAATCACATTTAAATTTCGCTTTTTTCGCTGGTTTCTGCACAATTGAATATAAATGCAGTAGGGGACACCACAATAAATATCAACTTGAAATAACCTCGTTGCAGCTATTGTGATGGCAAAGATTACGTAACATTTGAACCAGAGGTGAATCGACGGCCAAAAAATCATTATATTAATACGTGAAGCGAAAACTTTGTACCCATTTTTACGAAAATTGCGCGGACGGAGGAGTATGAAAGTTTCGCATATTTATCTATATATATAAAAGAGTAAATCACTCACTCATCACGAAATCTCAGAAACTACAAGTGCTAGGAGTCTCAAATTTTGCAAGGGGGTTCCTTTTAGGACGTAGGTGCTCACTAAGACGGGAATTTGGAAAATTTCACCCCTAAGGGGGTGAAACGGGGGTCCAAAGTTTGTATGGGGGAACCAAGATTAGTTGGACTATTTTATACGAAACTTTACATGAGCACTTCTGTAGATAAATGAGTAAACACGTGTTTCAGGATTTTTCAAAATTCAACCCCTAAAGGGGTGAAATGAGGTGCAAACGTCTGAAAATCGTTATGGGTATTGTTTTTATGGTTTATCGGGTCGCTGATTCCGAAAACAACAGCTATTTTATAATCTAACATAACCGACGTGACACAAGAGCACTCCTGTGGGGGTGCGATGGGGTTGAAATGTCATAATATCAATATGGGTGATGATTCTATGGTTTTCTGAGACGTCAATTACGAAAATGGCATCGATTTGAAAACGTTGACACGAAATTTCCATCTCGGTATAAAAATCCAAGATTTGGAACACCCTGATGCAGAACCATAAAGGTTCAGCTAAACTATAAGAAATATAAAAATGACGCCTTAGCAAAAGTTGTTCAGCCTGATGAGTTTTTTTTTTATTATTGAGGTATAAAAATCCAATATTTGGAACACCTGATGCAGATCCATAATGGTTCAGCTAAACTATAAGAAATATAAAAATGACGCCTTAGCAAAAGTTGTTCAGCCTGATGAGTATTTTTTCTTGAGGTATGAAAATCCAAGATTTAGAACACCTGATGCAGATCCATAATGGTTCCGGTAAACTATAAGAAATATAAAATTGACGCCTTAGCAAAAGTTGTTCAACTTGATCAGCATTTTTTGTTGAGGTATAAAAATCCAAGATTTGGAACATCTGATGCAGAACCATAAAGGTTCAGCTAAACTATAAGAAATATAAAAATGACGCCTTAGCAAAAGTTATTCAGCCTGATGAGTATTTTTTGTTGAGGTATAAAAATCCAAGATTTGGAACACGTGATGCAGAATCATAATGGTTCAGCTAAACTATAAGAAATATAAAAATGACGCCTTAGCAAAAGTTGTTCAGCCTGATGAGTATTTTTTGTTGAGGTATAAAAATCCAAGATTTAGAACACCTGATGCAGATCCATAATGGTTCCGGTAAACTATAAGAAATATAAAATTGACGCCTTAGCAAAAGTTGTTCAACTTAATCAGCATTTTTTGTTGAGGTATAGAAATCGAAGATTTGGAACACCTGATGCAGAACCATTAAGGTTCAGCTAAACTATAAGAAATATAAAAATGACGCCTTAGCAAAAGTTGTTCAGCCTGATGAGTATTTTTTGTTGAGGTATAAAAATCCAAGATTTGGAACACGTGATGCAGAATCATAATGGTTCAGCTAAACTATAAAAAATATAAAAATTACGCCTTAGCAAAAGTTGTTCAGCCTGATGAGCATTTTTTGTTGAGGTATAAAAATCCAAGATTTGGAACATCTGATGCAGAACCATTAAGGTTCAGCTAAACTATAAGAAATATAAAAATGACGCCTTAGCAAAAGTTGTTCAGCCTGATGAGTATTTTTTGTTGAGGTATAAAAATCCAAGATTTGGAACACGTGATGCAGAATCATAATGGTTCAGCTAAACTATAAAAAATATAAAAATGACGCCTTAGCAAAAGTTGTTCAGCCTGATGAGCATTTTTTGGTGAGGTATATAAATCCAAGATTTGGAACACCTGATGCAGAACCATAATGGTTACGGTAAACTATAAGAAACATAAAATTGACGCCTTTGCAAAAGTTGTTCAACTTGATGAGTATTTTTTGTTGAGGTATAAAAATCCTAGATTTGGAACACCTGATGCAGAACCATAACGGTTCAGCTAAACTATAAGAAATATAAAAATGATGCCTTAGCAAAAGTTGTTCAGCCTGATGAGTATTTTTTATTGAGGTACAAAAATCCAATATTTGGAACACCTGATGCAGAACAAAGCTAAATTTATTTGCATAAACAACATGGTGTATACAATAAATTATAGTTTAAAAAAATAACTAAAAAACACGCTATAATAGCAAATAGAACTAAAAAAGCTACTTAAAAGAACAATAAATAGTTTAACAAAATATTGATTGTATTGTAAAAAAATAACCGCGCAGTGCTACTTTTATGCTTACCTGCTACAAGTTAGACGCAATCGTTTTATTTATTTACAAAGGTAACGTGGTCTATTTAGTCAGTTTATTATAGACGTGTACGCTAAAATTGAAATGGAACGATTGGTATATATTCGCACAAACCAGAAGAATGCGTGCATTTGTGGGACGCTATGTAGCAAGATTTTGTGATGCAAAGCCTTTTAAACAACGAGGGGAAACTGTTTTTCTTAGATGCTTCAGGAGGGAGTGGAAAAACATACCTGACGAGAGCAATCATCGCTGAAATCAGGCGCCAAAATAATATCTCACAGCAGCATCGCCAGATATTGCAGCCATATATTACTTCTAGGCGGAATGACGCAAATACAATGTTCAATATTATACTCGATTTATACAGAACGGAAACACATACATGCTTTGTGACACGAAACTGTGACAAAGCGAAAATGTTTCAGGATTGCTATCTAATCGTTTCAGATGAATGCGAAAAAAAAACAATAAGGCAGTAGAAGCTGTAGATAGAACTTTACGTGCCAAAAATATTATTAAAATTTGGGGAAGATCTCCTTCCTGAAGTAAAGTCAATGTTTAGCAGCGAAATATGTATAATTGAAGCTGAGATTCTCACTGGGAGTGGTGCCGATGAAACTGTATTTATTCCGCGTTTACCACTCTTCCTTCTTACGGCCGTGTGGTTTCCGGCAGACTAGAATAGAATCACTCCGTCTCTTCCCGTGGATGTCGTACAAGGCGACTATGGGAATAGTTTTTGTCCCAGAAATTACCTATTATTGTTGTTTATTGTACCTGTAGGGCGGTTCTATGTTCGACTGTATGTATTTTTTTTAATTCAATGATTTCTCCGTCAATTGTACAGCAATTTTAATAATTCTTATTCGTTTGAGAGGGTACACTCTCCAGGTGGTCCCATATTAAAACGAATGTTGCTAAGCGCAAAACTCGAGAACGGCTCGACCAATTCTGCTAATTTTTATTTAAATATTTTCGTTAAGGTATAAGGAAGGTTCTTATGTACATAAAAATTGCGAGGAAAAGAAAACAACACTTTCTACCCGTGCGAAGCCGGGGCGGGCAGCTAGTAGTTTATATAGACATAGACATTTATAGTTTATATTAGACGATGTCGGTGGTCGAACGGTTAGCAATAGCCACTTTGACTCCGAGGTCGCGGGTTCGATCCCCGCACATGACAAACATTTGTGTGCAATGAACATGTCTGTTTTTCTTGGTCTGGGCGTTTTCTATGTATTATATGTATATATTTAAAAAAATGTATTTAAATATTATACCAGTTATCTAGTACCCATAGTAAAAGCTTTTCGCTTAATTTGGGACTAGATGGCGCTGTGTAAATTGTCCGGGAATATTTATTTATTTATTTATTATATAGAGAAGGAGTGCAGAATGCATATATATTTTTTATTATGCATAAAAAAATAGATTAATTCAATAAAAAAAAACATTATACACACTACCATGTTTAACACACATGCATAATATACTCTTTATGGTCGAATTTCGACCAATGGGCGAGACTACTAGTTTAAATAAAATCGAGAACAACACATATATTTTCTCACTTACACCAAGTTGCCGTATGTGATTCTTTAAAGATGTATATAGGGTCGGTAACTTTGATATTATACCCCTATTGGCATGCATATGCTGAACTCATTACCATCAGATTGATATGCTTCACTACATCTTACCGGTATAGTAAAATGTGTACAATAAATAAATATTTCTTGACAATTTACACAGCGCCATCTAGTCCCAAATTAAGCGCAAATCTCCCGATATGGGTACTAGACAACTGATAAATGTACATAAATACATTTTTCTTTTTGTAAATACATACTTATTATATGTACATAGAAAACACCCAGACTAAGACAAACAGACATGTTCATGCACACAAATGTTTGTCTTGTGCGAGAATCGGACCCGCGACCTCGGAGTCAAAGTAACCATTCGACCGGGCTCGACAGTACAATAATCAGAAACTAAAAAAATACTCGTAGAAGACCTACAAATTAGTGGTTGATCCTTCTAGGTCCTAGGCGTGTCTGCACCCGCCCGTCCGGTTACAGTATTTATATTAATTTGAGCGGCACGGCTTGAAAATGCTTTTGGGTCAAATTTTGTCAGGTTTTAAAATGTTTCGCTCTTGTCACACTTTTTTACACCATTACAGTGGCAGTCATACAAGCATACGACCTACCCGATGGTAAGCAGTCATCGCACCCTATGGACGCTACCGACACCAGAGGCATCACACATGCGATACCGACCCTATAAGAACCTCGACGTAATTTAATTAGTAACATTTTCTTTTATACCACGTCGGGTAGCACACAAGCATACGGCCCGCCTGATGGGAGGCGGTTAACGGTAACCGCTATATCAGGCGGGCCGTCCCGGGCGGGACATCCGTATTGCTCACAAGAAATATCGCTTGCGCGCCGCCACTCCCGCTGCCAACGCAGCAACTTTTTCATTTCTGGTGACCTCACTCACTCGTAGGGACACACCAACTCTCAAGGGAAATGCTATTTGGCTGCGGTCTTCTGTGAGGTGGAGGTACTTCCCTAATCGGGCAGCTTACAAATTCACTATACCCTACCTCTCTTTCGTCAGAGCCTCTTTCGCTAGTCGGATGCACCAGACAGGTGAGGTTGGCTTTGGCCCTAAAGTTACGGTGAGACTCTTACACTCCAAAATATTTAAATGTGCGGACTTCATGCTTGAAATGCAGGGACCAGGGATTTTCGAGCTTGCGATAGGACTTACAGCACCCTATTTCTGGGCAACATTACTTAAAGAGCTAACTTACTCGTATATGGGCAAAATAACATATAAATGTACATATGTACCAAATATAACATATCTTCACACTATATTATACTATGATATTGTATGTACGAGTATTCTGTAAATTATTTAAAAATACCTGTGTATATTTTAATAAAAACAAATTTCTTATCTATCATAAAATGAATAACTGTGATAAGTACCGGGTGACATTGAGATCGACGAAAACAAAATTTGGGAAAATATTGAGTCGACGCGTGACTTGCGACTATTTTAAATACCAGTATACAAGAAACAAGTTTAAAAAACATAATTAACATGCTTGGGTGCCGATTAGCAAAATGGCTGCTTTAGCAAAGGACACGGATCCGAATCACGCAAAAGACAATTTATGCGCATAAGCATGTTTGCGTTAGGTTTTTTTTTAAACTATAAAGGGTGGCAGACAAGCATACGATCGCTGATTTGGAGCGGTTATTAGCGTAGCCATAACAACGCTCGCAACATGAAAGTATTGCACGTGCGCCATCACCTCCGCTGGTAACGCAGCAACTCCTTCCTGGTGACCTCACTAACTCGCAAAAATATAACAAGCCTCATGAAAATTGTTATTTGGCTGCGGTATTTTATTAGTATATACATTGCATTTACTAAAGAAGAAATTAAACAAGTTTTTATTAATTTTTATAACAAAAAGAACTAAGAATTACTTTTTTCGCTCATAAATCCCTTTAATTTGATACCTTCATAGGGGTTAATGTGGAAATTATAAATCATCATTTTGAAGCGGGCCCCTAAATTGGATTAAAATGACGTAATTTAGGTAATTGTGCATCGATACGAAAGCCCAATTAGTATACCTTTGAGATCAATAGGACACTGAAAAGTCGGTCAGATTTAACTTGAAAGATTTAATTACAGACACTGCGGTGAAACTTTATAAAAGCTTGTAAAAAGTAAAAGTATGTCTATTAGTCCTCTAGTACCGCTAGTGCAAACTATACTTAATTTATTTATTTATTATCTTGAATTTATGGATATGAATGAGCATAGTGTCAGAGCAGTCGAGAGCGAAACTAATACAAGCTAGCTGTAGAATACTTTCATTTGAGACATCGAAAGTAAACTTTTACTTTCTGTATGAAAAGATCCACGTTATGCCCTAGCAACGGCATTTACAAACATTTATGGGACATAATGGAATAAAATAAAAAAATACTGAGTGAGTTGGGCTCCGGCACTGAGGGTTTCTCGAAAGCAAAAGTGGATATTTTAGTATAAGTACCGAAAGTATATTTCTGTACTTATATCAAAACTAGCTGGCCCGGCGAACTTCGTATGGCCTTTAAATATTTTTACGAAAATTTTTTCGATGCGTTTATAAACTATAATATATCCTATCTCCCAAGTTGGATCAAACTGCACACATTGTGCAAAATTTTAATAAAATCGGTCCAGTAGTTTAGGATTACATCGCGGACAAACAACGTGACACGAAATTTTTATATATTAAGAAGATATCCAGAAAGTATATTTCTGTACCTATATTAAAATATCCACGTTTAACCCTTGCAGCGGCAGTAACATTTATGAGAAATAATGGAATACAATATTGACCAATTATTAGTCGAATTATAGTTATTTTATGTAAAGTTCACTTTAGACCCTAGCAGCGGCAGTACCATTTATGACAAATAATGGAACATAAAATCATTTTCAAGTTTGGTGTCCACTTCTTAATATGACTATTTCTGCATGAGACCATTCCTGTTTTTTACCACTTCTGATTATGATCACTTCTTAATTTAAATCTTAATTGCCATTTCTGGAATTGACCATTTCGTTTTGCGACCACCCTCAGTACAGTGTGCAAAAGAATTTCAAAATCATCAAATGGATACATAATTCCCTCCTGTATTCTTGGTCTGTAAGTTTAACTTCTGCATCTTGTATGTTTTAATAGTATGGTCTTCATCCATGTTACCAATTGTTAGTTAGGTTTGGAAATAAATGCAATCCCTAATAAAGTAATCTCCTACTTTCTATAAAATCCATGGCATGTCCCAGCAGCAGCAGTACATACATTTATAAGAAATAATGGAATACTATAAATACTGACCAATTGCAAGTTGAACTCCCATATGCTATAAGTTTATTTTTGATATTTCTCAGTCTAACATTATAGTTTAACCGCTACAAATATATGAAGAGAACATAGAACCTCCCTTGGTTGTGTCGGTTAAAACGGTGTTCCGCAAAGTGTGTGTCGCGGCACACTGGTGTACCGTGGTCATACGTTGGTGTGCCTCGGAAACATAAGTTATCTCATAAAGCTAAAGACGGACGGAAGAAAAATATTTACACAAATAAAAACTGATTTTTCGTTTATGGTCCTACCGCTAAAAATTTTCGTGTTCCTAGATGTACTCTTTTTTAGGGTTTCGTAAGCCCGAGTAATAAACCGGAATTCTAACTCGTTACTGCACACAAAAATATGTGTTGTGTGTGACGGCCTTAAAGCGGCTCTCCTTGGTAGTCAACCATATATATACTCGTAAATTGTCTGGCGGTGTAGATATAACTGATGTTATTGTGATCAACCAATGATGTTATAAATACTATAGATATGGCATACCTATACTAAATTGCGCTTACTTAATTCCCTTAAGTTTTTATTTTTCTTGAAAAGTATAAAATTAACCTAAAACACGCATTAACATCAAATATTGTGTAGGTACTTTCGTGTCATATGTGATCCCTTGGGGTTTAATTACCTACTTTATCATCATAAATTGTGCATTTTCTTATTACAAAAGACGGCATTTTTATCTATTTCAATCAATTGTCATATACTCGTACGTCAGACTCGTCGCCTTGCTTGTGGGAACTAATTGCGAGGTGAGACAATTACCTCACTTTTCGGGTGGTCGATTTTGACAATTAGTGGCAATCTATAGAAATATAGCATCGTTGACTCCAACTAAATTGAACAGTATTATAGGGTTTAGAGGCTGTGGTTTAGGTTCACTAGACGGCAACTCTATATACGAGGTACAAAATAATTTACTGCATTCCCTTTAGGAACTAGTTCTTAACATATACAACTTTTAAATCACGTAAAAGTTGGCTGTTTTATATCTAATTGGGGGCCATACATAAATTACGTCACACGAATTTCATGATTTTTTTACCCCTCCCCCGTCCTTGTCACAGCTGGACACATTTATGAGACACCCCCTCCTCCCCAGTGTGACGTCACATATTTTGATTATTGATTTAGATTATTGATTATGAAATGTCACGTCACGAAATTTAGGACCTCTCCCACCCCCTTGTCACACAATATCACACTTCGTCGACCCCCTCCCTCCCCCTTAAGGTGTGACGTAATTTATGGATGGCCCCTTAGTTAATGAGGTTCTGGCGAAACAGAAGTAGGGCATGTAGTATAGTTGTAGTTGAGGATTGTAATGCTGACGTAAGATCACATCCCAGCCACTCCATACAAATGTCGCGTCGTTTACTACTACATAAATAATACTACATAGCTCGGTGGTCGAATGTTTAGCAATGGCCACTTTAACTCCGAGGTCGCAGGTTCGATTCCCGCACAAAACCAAAGACGAACTCGGTGGCGTAGCGGTCAATGACGCGGCTTCGAGGCCAACGCTCGTGGGTTCGATTCCCATACAGGACAAACATTTGTGTGCATGAACATGTCTGTTTGTCTTGGTCTGGGTGTTTTCTATGTATCATAAGTATGTATTTACAAAAAAAAAATGTATTTACGTATGTTTATCAGTTGTCTCGTACCCATAACACAAGCTTCGCTTACTTTTGGGATAGATGGCGCTGTGTAATTTGTCTGACAATATTTATTATTATTATTATTTGTGTGTATGAACATGTCAGTTTGTCTTGGTCTGGGTGTTTTCTATGTATTATAAGTATGTATTTACAAAAAAAATGTATTTAAGTACATTTATCAGTTGTCTAGTACCCATAACACAAACTTTGCGCTTAATTTGGGACTAGATGGCGCTGTGTAAATTGTCTAAAAATATTTATTATTATTTTAATGACGTCTGTGTAGAGCGTGAGTGCGTGCGGCGCCACACAAACTGTTCCAGATTTATCTCAGAGGGGAGGTGAGGTCGACAGGAGAGAGCGGCAGGGAGTGGCCATACTGTACGCAGTAGGTACTGATACTTATACTGTAAGATACTGCGTTCACAGCGGAGATACCCTCGCGTAAGCAGTAATACTCCTTGTAATCTAAGCGTTTATAGTCAACCGCTTCATATCAGGCGGCTCGTATGCTTTTATAGTAACCGCACGGCATGTGTTTTGATATGTCATCGATAATGAAGGTACTTATCAATCACTAATCATGTAGATGATTGAAAAAATAAAAGATCACTAATGCAATTAAAAGGCATTTGTTTGTAGCTCATACTTTTATCGGTGATAGATTGCGATTTCCCGTTTAAGGGGCTACCTACTGTAACACTAAAGCCATTCGAGAGAAAAATAAATTCTTTTCCAATTTTTTTTATATATAAGAAGGGGGCAAACGAGCATGTGGGTCACCTGATGGAAAGCAATCACCACCGCCCATGGAGATCAGCAACACCAAGGGGTCGCCGATCCGTTGCCAGCCTATACTCCTTCCCTTCTTTCTTTCTGGTGACCTCACTCACTCGCAGGAACACAACAACCCTTAAAGAAATTGTTATTTGGCTACTGTATTCTAAGAGACTGCACAACGTATAAAAAAATTGTGTGACACGATAGTTTTTCAATCCAATGACCCATAGAAATACTACAATACTTCAAAGTATTTATTCTGGAGGTACAATAGACGTGGTGTTACGACCACAGTTACGAGCAGACTGTCCTCAAAATCCCTTTATGAACATGTACGTGAACTGCCACGTAAACACTTCTATTCTAGACTGAACTACTATAAATTTAACATATAAAATTCATGAAACATGTTAAAGCAACCTGTAATGGTTGAAGTGAAATTTGCAATGACATAATGTGTATTAGAATGTCATTGGAAATTTGCGAAAAATTTTCAGCATATTTTACTTCAGCAGATTATAATATTTTATCTATTTTCATCACCAACACTTAAGAGCTAGAGCGCAGCTCTCACAGCGTCTGTGGACCTTCTGCAATCCGCTTGTATTCTCTGTTAGTCTCTAACTATTGGTACATGACTGCCACTTTTGCCTTCACATTTTTAAAATAATTGCATGTTGGTCTTCGCATTCCTTTCTTCTTATTTTATGAATTCTCTTCCATTATACATTATATATATATATATAAGGTCCTAACTTATTAATTGACAATACTGAATTGAGGATGCGTATTGCTTAAATACATCACATTACTAATGGAATTTCACGGCTAGCAATTATTATTTTTTTATTTTAAGAAAAAATAAATTATCATTTTAATCAAATAAATACCATATACTGAACGCTTTAGTGAAGAAAAGTGTTTGTATAACAAAATTTATTTATCATTAAAACATGTTTAAAATGTTCTTTTTTATCTTTACATAAAACCGTCCTTGTTCACGAGTTCATACCAGTGCAAATGTTGGTAGTATCATGTGCGCATGTGCAGTCTACCTACCATTCATGCTTGCGCGCTGCGCGAACGGCGAAAGACAATCAGTCGCCGCTAAACTGAGTTTGTGAGCGCACGCGTGTTTTCTGCATTACCGGCCGGCGCCGCTACCGCCCGACAACGTAGTGCTCTTGCTCGTACGTTTTAGTTTTAGTGTGATTTGTTCAAATTTGCCATGCCAAACCGACGTTACACCAACCAGGAATACCTGGCAATGGTAATTGCGTACCGTGATAGTGAAGTGATAGTGGGGAGATTGTTCTGCAAGCGTAGAATCTACTAGAGCGAAGGCTCGGAACACGTGTCAGCAGGAACACGATTCTCACAGCTGTTTACCCTTCCGAGAACATGGACGGTTCGACCAACCTGCGGTGGACGCTGGTAGGACTCGATATCCTGCTGTCTTGAGGAGGAAATATTGGACTTTTTTAGTCAGCATCCGATGGCAAGTACCTCTGACGTATCTACATATCAGCTGCGATTGCGAGTTCTCGACATTTCAATCTACGCTATTGAATTGAGACCTCATTAGATCGAAAGAAAAAATAAATACTGTACCGTTGGTCTCGATATACCCTACATCTTGCCAAAACCGCGTCTGTTTATCAGCTGGCTGCACCACGTGCACTAAAGATCAGCTTTAACCCTAGTAGGTAATTGGTAGTGCATTGATAATAATGATACTAATGGCCGTTCGCTTATGAAAGACAGCTGTGAGGGCGATGACCTTGTGCTTCCGAGAAATCAACAGACATCGACTTCCGAGAAATCAACAGATTTGACGAGCTCGGTGGCGTAGTGGTCAATAACGCGGCTTCGACACCAACGCTCGCGGGTTCGATTCCCACATAGGACAAACATTTGTGTGCATGAACATGTCTGTTTGTCTTAGTCAGGGTGTTTTCTATGTATCATAAGTATGTATTTACAAAAAAAAAAATGTATTTACGTATGTTTATCAGTTGTCTAGTACCCATAACACAAGCTTCGCTTACTTTGGGGCTAGATGGCGCTGTGTAGTTTGTCTGACAATATTTATTTATTTATTATTTATTTATTTATCGGCCGTTACGGCTGGCCCTCTACTTTACTTATTGGGGTATGTACGGAAGTTAGAAAGCTAGCTACCTATACCTATGCCGTCAACTCGTATATGGGCGATGACTTCTTTTATTTAAATACGGCGCGATTGAGTTTAGATGAAATTTTAGGTACCTAACTAATTTTTTGACAAAGTTGTTATTATGATTTTAATGTTATTGAATGTTTCTTTTGAATCTTTTGCAACAATGAGTCTTGCGGCCCTATAAAAAAGTAAAGGGGTATGTTTGGCTTACCGCGATCTTTAGATCCAAAGCCTGCACGTGGTGCATCCTGCCGACTAGCGAAAGAGACTCTGGCGAAAGAGAGGTAGGGTAAAACGTATTTGTAAGTTGCCTGAGTGGGGAATACCTCTACATCACAGAACATCGCAGCTAATTTACAATTCCATTAAGGGTCTTGT
Organism: Hypsopygia costalis; assembly: GCA_937001555.2. Classification (NCBI taxonomy): domain Eukaryota; kingdom Metazoa; phylum Arthropoda; class Insecta; order Lepidoptera; family Pyralidae; genus Hypsopygia; species Hypsopygia costalis. The sequence continues at coordinate 5,098,952 of OW443325.2, forward strand.
GTTCCAGCGAGTGAGTGAGGTCACAAAAATGAAAGGAGTTGCTGCGTTGGTAGCGGGGTTGGCGGGGGCGCGCGAGCGTTGTTACCGTCGCGACCGTTAATACGACTACGGTAACTACTTCACATGGAACATGTCTCCAGACAAGCAGGGGAGAGTGACTAAAGGATTAGGGAGAACACAAAAGATCCATGAGGGTCGACGTGTCACCGGTGCTGCAGCACTGGACCCACTCTAAGATAACTACTTCACATCAGGCGGACTGTATACTTGTCTGCCACGCGACGTGGTATAAAAAAGTTAAAAAGAGAGGGAAAAACAGAGTTCAACGCTCGCACGCGTCACCGTAGCTGTCATATGTGGCAGTACTTGGTCGTATACGTATCGTCGTACCTAACTAGTCATTATTACAATTTCATTCTTACGCGTGATGGTAAATGCGTAAGGGAGCAAGTTAGAATATTTTTTCTTGGTATACAGAAAAATAATATCATTTTAAAAACATTTTTATTTATGCAAAATTTCATTCACAATACGATGTATACAAGCTATAGATGCCAACCATATAGTATTGTCAATTAAAAGGTTAGGACCTTATATATATATATATACATATAAAGCATAATGCATAAAGTACATACAGAATTATTCGTTTACCGCTCATCCGATTGCAATGAAAGTTTGATGGGATATTCTAGGTATACTGGGTAAGGTTTTAGACATGACAACGTCTGTCAGGTCAGCTAGCTAGTTATTTATTAAAAAAAACTACAGGGTTTTTAATTTTTATAAATAATTAAGTTTTCACTCGAGTAGCGTTAATTAAGTTAATTTTACAGCAGGGACCGCCTTAAATACATTATCATTAACCTTTATTATATTACATATACTTATGAAGGAATTAAATTATCAATTACTAGTCATGTAAGTAATTGAAAGCCTATAAAGATCACCGAGCATTTGTAGGCCTGTGATTTATCGTTTTGAAAATACATCTTTATCATTTTTAGTATTGTAGATATTTGTGAAGGAAAATTATGATTTGTAAGTTAATTTATGTCAGGTATGAAGCATATTTTTGCAATATGAGATAATTATGATATATATTTTCAGCGTTGGCAAATGAGCAAGAAAAGTGTAGAGAGTGGATGTCGCGGATGGGGCGATGGAACGTGGGGTTCTCACAGACACTCTTTAGGGCTGAAACTGCGTTAAGAGGAAACACTAAGGGCTAGAGAATTGAAAAATAGGTATTTGTAAAATCTATTGCTGTCGCGCAGTGCCCGAGCAAACGAGCTATTAATGTGTGAGTGGGACTGTCAATGTGTGATACACCGCGCCCGCGCCACACCGCGCCCCGCGCCCGCTTGCGCCCGCCTGTGAGTGCCTGATATCAGAAATTACAAATAATCGACGGTCGTATAGTCCCAAGTAACACAATCGGCATTTGAACTAACCAGTCGTGAACTTATGTAGAACTTAAGGTCTATATAAGAGCTTATAAAAGTTCATCAAACAGCCTGACGCTCTATATAAGCATATGAAAGCCATTATAATACTTTAGATTGTATAGCGGTTCGCTAAAGGTATCACAAAATGATTTTATAATGCCTTCAGTTTTAGTGCAGCATACCGCAATGCCGATGTACAGCTTTTAACTAATTTTATTGCCTTTGGATCTACAATAGCATTTTTAAATGCCTAACGCTGCTTAATAGCATAAACTTGAACCATTATAATGCACCGTAAGTCCGCTATACAGCTTTTAGCTGTTTTCAGTACTTTTGGTTATATAATTGCATTTTTAGGTAGTAAGTAAATCCCTATTGCTGCTTAATAGCATAAACCTGAACCGTTATAATGCTAAAATTCTGCTGTACAGCTTTTGAAAGATCAATTGAGTTCTGTTGTACACCTAGGAGTTCTTTAATAGAATACATGTGAGTTATAGTAATGCTTAAAGCTGTACATACATCCACTTAGTAGTAATTAATCCGTTTAGAAGACCTTTTTATCAACTCTTGGCGAACAGACTTAAGCTGTACAAAAATCTGGTTAAATAAAAGAAAATGGGTTTTGTCGTTCAAGGATCACTAAAATTGCATTTTGTAACGGAACTAAATCAGTTCACATGAAGTCTACTGGTATATAAGTGAACACATATAAAACCACTTTGCAGACGATGACACCACGGTGGTTTATCAAAAGTCTTCTCTCTGGCCTCTGGCTTAATAAATATGTACATGTGAGTATTTATACAGCTGATGGTATTAATAAGCCCTTTTTATGGTTCACCAAGCTGTTTAGAACGACACCATTTTGTAAATATTCCATAACCAAAAAAATATTATTATTTCGACTTATGTAAGAAACTAATAGACCTATAATAAAGTGATAGCTCAAGTTAATTCATAACTATTAAGTTAATCAAGCAAAAATTTCGTTCTACACAAAAATATGCAATTGTTTTTTATTACACCCATATCTTTTTATAACATTTTTAACAAAGGCTCTATAAACTGAAGGCGCGTGAAAATTTTCAATGAAACCTATATAGACATTGACAGTAAACTACATTTCAATATTCATTTCTTCATTTCAATTTCATTTGGCTTTGGTTCAAAGATGTTGATGAACCACTTACACCCAAAATAAAATTTGTCCCTTTTATACGTCGAAAGGAACCTAAGTGCCTAGATGTTTTTTTAACGGGGATAGTTTACGGTCTGGAGAGTGACATAGGCTACTTTTTATCCCGGAAAAATATGTTATTCCCACAGGAAAAAATAAAGTTTATAATCATTTGTCCAACGTCCAAAGGAACCTAAGTACGGACATGATTTTTTTTAATGGGGATAGTCGGTCTGGAGAGTGAGTTAGACAGTTTTCAATACAGTTGTACATAAAAAGCTGTACCGAAAAGTAACTTTTTAAATTTATTTTAATGGCTTGTGCGTAAAAGACTGACATTAATATTCTGTGTGTAGTTTTTTAATCTCAAAATTTTAGTATGAGTGTAGATAAAAAAGGTTATTAGTTACTTAATACGCTATTATACACTTCACGCAAATTATTCTAATTAGAAATATCGATATCGACGAACAACACTAGGATGTCGATAAAATTATCGACTACATGGCACGTCACGAGTGTATACGTATTAGTCCGCGCCTTCCCAACCTCAAGCCTCCCCCTGCAGAGCGCGATAGAGACAACTGCAGCTTAGACCGAAAATACCTATTAAAAGTACACAAAATCAACGATTCGTAGTCCCCTGATTCCTTCTCCAAAAGTTAACCGATTTAACTACTTTTATTATTAAAAAATAAAGAAAGGCTTTGGCCGTGTTGCTATGTTTTCCTTTTTTTATATAATCTAGTAAAACTTGTTTTCTGGGTGTTTGAACACAACGGAAAATATGGGCATTTTTTTAGGTTTTTGAATGTTTATATCTCTTTTAATAATTACAATATGAAAAAAAGGAAAACATAGGGACATGCCAATAGAGGCCATAGATTTTTTTGAAAAAAAAATATTGGTCTACTGGCATTATCCAGGAAGTAAACAGGGGACAACGTTTGTATGAAAAAACGACCGGTGTGTTTCCTCTTAAGCGGGCGACCGTCGCGGCTCTACGCGCGTGAGTGCGCGCGTGACGACATATTAACGTGTTAACGAGTACCAAAAACCCCAACCAAAATACTCGAACTCGACTCAGCACATCATTATTAACGAACGAACAACTCCGCGAATCCCTCGCAGGCTCCGTCGCGGGAAGACGAGACCCATTGCACGGACGCTAGATCCACTTCCCCGCAACGGACGCACGGGTCCCCATGACGGTCCACTTTTGTAAGTGACCGCGCGGGCGCGTCACGCAGTTTCAGCCCTTAGATGGACAAAAGACCCCAAAAAACGGTCGGGAAATGGCTGGATGCGAAAAACTAAGGATCGTATAGGAGAAAAACATTGGGGAAGGACTATATCCAGCAGTGGGTAGATACAGACAGATGATGATGATATTTAATGACAAATATTGTATAACAACCTAGAGTGATACCTAGTGTTAGTATATAAATATACTCTAGTCTGTTTTAACAGAATGTACGAATAGAATATATATGATAATGCACATAAAATTACGACAGAAAATATACATATTATGCCATGATTAAATTCCTTCACGCTCTTTTGGCATTTTCGGATTATTTGATATCAGCACTACCAAAGTGTATTTATTGGTGGTAGTAGACCATATTAACCACTTAGTGAAGATTGACCCTTTACAACCGTTAAAGAAAGGCTGTATTTAACATTTTAATTTTGCAAAAACATTTACCAAAAAATCTAAACAATAGTTTTTTTAATGGTTGATCCTTATCACATGTGAAGTATTAAAAAAACATCATTTTAAATGCGCACATTTAAAATAGAACTATGTTATTAGATTTTAGAAGATCAAATAAAACATTATCATACTTCGGCTACTAAGTTGTGTGAAATATTACGATTAATATTATTTCATGGTTTTCACTTCATTAAAGGAGTTTTCCGTATATTTTCATATACCAAGTAAACCCTTGAGGATTGTTGCTCCTGCAAGACAAAGAGGTCACCAGGTACAAGGATGACATGAACTATAGGATGCTACATTAGTAGCATAGGTGCCAGTACATCAGCAATACTACTAGCAAGCGTCTATAGGCCATCGAAGTCGCTTTACATAAGGCGAGCAATATGCTTGTTTGGCACAACCTTCTTGGTTTCAGTTATCAATCTTGGAATGTAATTAAAATATAAAAAATATAGTTTCTATTCCCGGCATATCTTTTTATAAAACAAATTAAGTTTTAATTAAGCAAACTGAATCACCTTGAAAGCTAGGGGTCAAACACAATTCTAAAATAACAACTTATGTAGATTATATCGGCAGAACCATAAATTAAAACTACTGAGAAGAGCGTGGTAATTAAATTAATAGGTACGTAAAGAACGTACGTATTATAAGTATCAGGCTCAAATGAAAGCGAATCTTTTAATTACTTTCATCACTTCAAAACGATAGTTAAAAGTGGTTATATCGACCTAGATAGCGAGCCACTTGACTTGTTCAGTATTTGATTAAGATTAAAACGAGTAACTGATAAAAAGGGAAACCAACAATATGAGTTTAAACTAGAAACTCAAGAAATGTAGAGTAACGTCAACTCTGGCATGTAATGTGACCGTATGTCTTGTTTAAGCATGTCACAGACAAACGCGGCCTGTGGTGGCGGCCTATAGTATGGAACTTAATGAAACTATTCAAATTCACGCGGCTTGCGATTCCATACTGTACGACAGAAACACAGCCCGCCACCGCAGGCCGCGTTTGTCTGTGACATGCTTTAAACGAGACAACCTCCTACAACAATATGAGCATAAAGTAGACACTCAACAAATGTAGAGTACCGTCATCTCTGGCATGTAACGTGACTTATGCTTTAAGCGTGACAGCCCCCTCTAACAACATGAGCATAAACTAGAAATTCAAGAAATGTAGAGTAAAGTCAACTCTGGCATGTAACGTGACCGTACGTCTTGCTTTGAGAGGGACAGCACTCCAACAATACGGCCATAGACTATCCCGGTTTTAGCTCTATGCCCAATTGTATTCTGCTGTCTGCTAATTTACCAGACAGCAGAACACAGGGATATACACTGTACATATATTTCTACGATATGTATATCCCGCTTTGAGGTAAACCCAAATGACCACGTTAAGCACTACCACAGTATAAGTACTAACTTTCGTAGCATGGCCTAATACCGAGAATAATCCAGATTTTAAATTGGATAAAACTAACTGACCGTCAAAGAGTTATATTGTGGTATAAAAAATTTATTATCTTTTGAGGTAATTTTTCACAGCGAACGAAAGTAATACATACTCATACATACATCACACGCCTTTCTCGTTTCTTGCCCCATCACAAAAACCACTGAACAGACATGATCCTATGAAGTCGAGATAACTAGTCTATTCATCTAGGTATCTAACGTGTGTATATTTTAGTTTAATTGAGTAGGTCCAATCCAAAGAGAAGTTGGCAGCAGGAGGATCCGCCATAACCTCGAGATCGAAGACCTAAGTGCCTAGACTCCGCTGGCTCAGACACGTAGAAAGAATGGAGAGGACCGTGTCGTAAAAAGAGCCTTCATCAAAGAGGGACGTCCAAGTGGTAACCGACCGATTGGACACCCGAAATACCGCTGGGGTGACGAGGTGCTGCGGACCTGCGGAATCTCGGTATTAGGAAATGGCGAGAGCAGACCGAGGATCGAAAGACGTCATCTGGTGTCGGAGACCAAAGTTCACTTTGGGTCATTGCGCCGCAGCAGTAAGTAAGTACTTTTGCGTGATCGTTCGGACTGACGTGCAAAATGACGCCATTGATCATAACCATAGTATTTATTTTTAGTATGTCATAACGACCTAGTAAAAATGTTTAACTATAGTTTGGGAAGTGCTACGTTGCTATACATACCAATATCTATTCTGTTCCAACATACAGACAAGCTTCAGGCACATATGTATATATATATACATATAACACATCTCTTATTAATCGAGAGTTAGAAATAAAAGGCAAAAACCTTTTTTTTTTATAAGAGAGGGGGGCAAACGAGCATGTCGGTCACGTGATCGTAAGCAATCACCACCGCCCATGGAGATCAGCAACTCCAAGGGATCGCCGATCCGTTGCCAGCCTTACTCCTTCCTTTCTTTCTTTCTGGTGACCTCGCTCACTCGCAGAAACACAACAACCCTCAAGGGAATTGTTATTTGGCTGTGATATTTCGCGAGGTGGAGATACTTCCCCAGTCCTTTTCGCCAGAGCCTCGTTTGTCAGTCAGCAGGGTGCACCACGTGCAGGTGATGTTGGCGGTTCAAAGATGTTGATTCACTTACACCTCAAAAATAATCGCTCGATAAAAACCACTAGAGAAAAGAAAACATTCTCATTATTTTCACGTGTAGTTTTCTGGCGATGAAGTTACGTAAGCTTCATTAAAACCACGAACCGTAAACGACAGTAATATTATTCCCACGATTTCAAAATAGTTAATTAACTGGCAGCTAACCGATCGCGACGGATGACGGTCAACGACCGATAATGTCGGTTATCTGTGCGACTGCTTCAAAGATCAGTGTTTACCGAGTTATTTCCAAGATTTCATTGTATACTTTGTATAAATACAGAACAATTAAACATTATTCAGGAAAATAATTATCTTTAGACGGTTTTTTTTTCAGCATACTGACGCCGCCATTGATACAAGAGAGGTTATGTGACGCCTGGCACATGTGGTTTTTGTACTTTCGTGTTAACTTCATCATCATCATCATCATCATCAGGTCATTTTAGTCTCCACTACAGGAGCACGACCCTCTCTGGTCCGTACCAGACAGAAGGAGGATTTGGCCTACTCTCCCCACGCTGGCCAGACGGGTTGGGGTCGTGTTAACTTAATTAATAAATATTAATTATCCCTGGACAAATTAGACTGCGCCTATCTATCTGTCGAGTCCCAAACTCTACAAAGCTTGGGTACGAGATAACTGATAAACATACTCGTACATAATACTTTTTTAACCGACGAAAAACCACAGGAGGAGGTTCTCAAGTCGATGCGTATATTTTTTTTATGTATGACCACGCCCAACTTTTTATAGAGTAGTTCGCTTTTGATAATTCTTTTTTTATTGGAAAGAGTATACCCCGAAGTTGGTTCCATATAAATTTGGAAAAAAATGTCAACCCTAAGGATAGGAAAACACAGGATGATTGATTGTTCACTCACTGATTGTAATGTATGACGCTAATTAGTACATTATAGCCACAAAAAAAATATAAAATAAAAACTATTAAAATATATATATAAAAAAACGCCAAACAATAAATGAAAAGATCACTAAATTATCTCAAATTTAAAGAAATAACCTAATCAAATGAACAATGCAATGTGAAATCTCCAGCGATAAACAATAATATTCCAAAAAATACGTGTTTGTCGTCGACTCAAAATTACTTAGGTGTACTTAAATTAGTTTAAGAACTTAGTTATTAAGGGCAATAAAAACGAAGTTATTATTTTTGGCTTTTCAGTTTTTTCGGCGGTTTATTTTTGTTAAAAAGTTTTTATTTTGTAAATACGTACACATGTAATATATAGAAAACACCCAGACAAGACAGAGATAATCATGCACATAAATGTTTTTCTTGTGCGTCGATCGAAACCGCGACCCTTTTCGCTAACGTAGCTATTAGCCATTCGACCACCAGGCTCGTCATGTAAAAATCTAATCAATTTTGTAAAGAAAATGTACTTGAGCGAAATAGGAGATCAACGAGTTTAGTATTAGGGAGAGAGTTTCAGAGTTGCGACTGAGGACAGCTGCGCTGATTCGCAGCAGTTACGAGCTATGATTTTTTGATACGAAACATGTAAACGTTTCGTATCAAAAAATCATAGCTCGTAACTGAACATGTAAACGTAACGAAACATGTAAATGTTTCGTATCAAAAAATCATAGCTCGTAAACAGAGTTAAGAGAGCGAAAAATCAAACCATCACATCTGATGAATCAGTCATAGCAATTGGTGGAAAGTCCTTGAGCGGAAGCCGCAAATCGGGCGATGAAAAGTTGTTACGATGACCGCTGTATATCAGGCGAAAGGTATCCTTATTTGGCAACTGACCCGGTTTTTGAAACCGCAATGACCGCGGGTACCATACTCCGATCTATTCGTCTATAGGCAACGTAATTGTACGTACAAGTCTTACAAATATTACTCTACTTATTATAATAAAATGCTATACAAACAGCAAGCTAGGACCTAATGGCAAATTCTCACTTCAAGTCACTAAAGTATCTGCCTAAAAGTTAGAGACATTGCCACTATCGAACAGGCCTCAAACCATAGTTACTACGCCTCAAACATAGTAGTAGTATATTAATTATAGGTCTCCTTACTTCTACCACAGCGAAAACCTATTACAAATCAATAGCCTTCGTATACTATTCAGAAATCAAAGAAACTCAATTATATATTTCATCACAGCGATTCTTAGACAAGTAAATAAATATATGTACATTTCACTGAGCATTTTAGGTTTTAAATGTATGTGGTGGCACGCAACCGATCGGGTGTGACTTGACTATAAATGGATCTAGGAATTAGAAAATGGATACTATTTAACGTAACATCAAGTAAATACATCGCTAACACAACGTAGACTATTTTGCACATAAAAAATACTTATTGCACATCAAATGCAGGATTTGATGTGCGATCAGATGAATTTGATGTGCAAATCAGGTTATTTTAGTGGATCAATTTAATATTGTCCTTATAAAATATTCACTGACTCTTAAGAGGACTTGAGTGCAACCATATATTTTCAGCAAAGCCAGACAGTTACCACAGTATAAGTGATAGTACTACGTACCGCTACTCTCCCATCACCGAGCAAGGATTTAATGAACCACAAAAAGAATGATATATTAAAAATAAATATTTCTGGACAAATTATCTTTATATTATTATTTCTGTGACAAATTACAAAACGCCATTAGTCCCAAACTTAGCAAATCTTGCTGTAGGGACTATGCGACTGGTAAATACTTTTTTATACAAAACAGCCAGACCAAAACAATGAATCAGTCTTGCGCGGAGATCGAATCCTCTAGCTAGGCCAAAGTAGCGATTGCTAGCTATAAAGACCGACCACCCTTTTAAAATATATTCAAGAAAATGTTATTCCAGCTTTTTATATGCTTTACGAATTATAAATAATCTGAACACAATAAGTACATATTTCACTTGTGTAGGCTAATATTTATTTGAAGTCTAAATCTATTAATCTCTTTGAAATCTATATTTATCAATTAATCTAATCTATATATCTGTTTATCTTTTCTTTAATCAACATTATCTGATTAAACTACAGCTTGGGGTTCTTCATAAGGATCGTGTACAGGTTTCCTTTTTATTATATTTTCAACCGTTACCGCTTCCCATCAGATGGGCAGTATGCTTATTTATCAATTTATTGGTACGATAAAGTCTAAAACTCTGGAAGACATAACCTGCTTTTTACTGTACACATTTCATTCTGAATTACTATTTTGATTGATGATATTTTGTGCTAATAAAAATAACCAATCTGACAAAGTTATTAATTAGCCTAATCTGAGGCTCTGTCGACTTAATTGAATATGATCTAGATTTCATCGAATAGGCCGAATCCAATCCCGATTAGGTTTTCTGATTGCGAAAATCATCTTCAACTCAGATTATTGATAATATATGAGTAGTTTATCTGATAACGACCTTGGAATTCTACCAAATAAGCTGTAGATATATGTCACTGACTTAACTCGGGGTCCGATTTACGGAATCAAAAAGTTTAATCAAAATCGACTTTAGCTTAGTTAGCAGGACTCTAAGTTCATGTTTGGCAAATCAAACGTGAACAAGTTTGTCATCTTTAGTTAGTAATACAACATCATTGAGTGTAATAATGTATGCAGTGACTTACTTAGTGGGTCCCATTGGTACTAATACTATTTCTAACTATGTGCTATTGGCTAAGATGACATGATAGTGACTAACGTAATACGAAGAAAACCGATCTAAAACCTCTAGTTTTGACAGGGATCCTATACCGTCTAAGATAAAGACGAAGCAAATACAATTTTAAGTTAAAACCTCTGCCTAATAAAAAGACTTAATTGAAAAACGAACCTGAAAAAATTCCCCCAATAGATTTAATTCCCTTGGATGAATTAAACACTTTCTTATAGCTTTCGATAATATTTCAGCCGTAATATATTCCAAAACAATCCATAGCATATCCTAAAATATCGAGTCAGGTGAAAGAAATCTACCAGATAGCCAATTAAAAACATCTCATTCACCTTCCGCAGGCCCAAAAGAGAAATCTAAACAAAACAATGCTAAGTTATTCTAATGGCTTTCCCAAAATGATTACAATGCTGGCCGTATTGTTATCACGGTACCTAATACGATTCAAGACTGAGCCTTTAGAAGCAAAGGTCGAATGTCTGGAGGTCGATGGGGAAGGAGGCAGGATCCTTACAGCGAATGATTTATTCACGTATAATTATAGTATCGAGCCCAAAATAAACTACACCAATCAATACTATAGAAATTGATTTACATGAAAAACTCGCAAAATCTAATAAAAGTGACGAAATATAAGTACCTGTTATGAAGATACTGCGTTAAAATGCTTCATCTATTTCATCTGAAGGACCACAAGTAAATATAGATCTCCCTCTCCCCATTAGATCGACCAGCGATCTATTAAGGATCCGCGGAGAACCGACGAATGCAAGTTTTCACTCAGGCTCAACAGCGAAATGCGATGGAAATGTAAAAATTTAAAAAAAAAACCGATAAAATAATCACACAGAACACCAGAGTTTTATAACGCGTTAACACAAAGCGACATTTCATGCAAATTGCTCCTCGTTTCATGAACGCAAAATAAAATTAGAAGCTTTTGTACAAATTGTCAAGATAGACGTAATACAGCACACGGCCCGTTATCATGACGATGCGATAACAGACGTGCAGATCAAATGCATTGTAAACACGTGCCGATCGGCACTCGCTCAGACGCCGACACATACATTGATGTTTATCTATTTTAAGTAAACTTGTTTACTGCAACTATAGAAGGAGAACTCCTTGTACTAGATACATACGGATCTTTGAGAAGCTTCAAAACACAATAGCATATCGAGAGCTGCCTACACCATTTACACTTAAAAACAGATGCAATAGATACGCCGACATAAAAGAATCTAAAACTCTATCACCTGCATGATGCGTACATGCGTGCTCGATCCCTGGCACTGATATGTTAATTTTATTGCACCAGCTTAAAAAATATCCCAACCGGTTTCATTTCGAAAAGGAACGTAAGTGACATAAAATTACGACCTCCACGTACACAATGCCAGTGCCTAAAATTGGACACAAAAAATATAATAACCTCAACAGTTAAGGAAAAAAGCGATGTAGAGATACAAAACTAAACATTTGCATTCGTTGTTTTTTAGCACATTGTTAGAGAACACCTTTAAAGAATTGAAATGACTAAAAAATTTGGGACTTACGATGGTATTCGGCGAGATGCAAATCCTTAGCACACACCTGATGCACGTATGATTGCGATATTGTCTAAAACGTAACGCGAATCGTCTACGGTTCTAATACCCCTAGTTTTTTCGGTGATTTTGGAACCGGTACTGTCCGCAGGGGCCTCAAATATTCGAGAGTATCACTTATCAGTTGTTTGTGGTCGGTGGTAGATGGGCGGTGTGAGCGCGGCGCGGTGCGTCGCGTCCCGCGTGGTGCCGGCTGCGGAGTGCCGGCGCGCGGCGTCGGCCGTGTAAACAAATCGTGCTGGTGGGGGCCCCGCCGAAAAGCCTGCCGAAATCCGCTCACTTACGTCACTGTCACACCGACATGCTCTTGATGAGTTCCGACAACGTTTCGTCTGGAGATGCCGGTAACAACTTCGATAAACTCACTTTTATCGAAGAAGGACGGGTGAATATAGGAATGAAGGATCTTCTACCATGCAACCACTAAACGGCTTCTCCATCAAGATACTGGCGAAGTGCCAAATGGAAAACAGATGGGTGTAAGTGGTTCATCAAGATCTTTGAACCAAAGCCAACTTCACCTGCACGTGGTGCACCTTGCTGACTGACGAACGAAGCTCTGGCGAAAAGAGAGGTAGGGAGCGTAATTGTAAGCTACCCGACTGGGGAATGTACCTCCACCTCACAGAATACCGCAGCCAAATAACAATTCCCTTGAGGGTCGTTGTGTTCCTGCGAGTGAGTGAGGTCACCAGAAAGAAAGGAAGGAGATGCTGCGTTGGCAGCGGGGGTGGCGGCGCGCGAGCAATATTTTATGTTGCGAGCGTTAATATGGCTACGGTAACCGCTTCACATCAGGCGGGCCGTATGCTTGTCTGCCACCCGTCGTAGTATAAAAAAAAAAAAAAAAAAAAAAAAAAAAAAAAAGATGGGAAAACTTCACAAGCAAAGTTTCGAAAAGCTTTTCCTTTGAAACATTCTAATTTCGTTATACAAAGATGAAATCAATAGAGATGTGCTAACTGAGGCGCAAGCCTGCTTACGCTGCAACTCCTTAGTTGCTTTGTTTACCTTACTCACCCGCCATACACAGTAAAAGCAAGTCACTGTTAATACAAGTTTTTTTTTAGTTTCACCTATCCTGGTGTTTGTTATTAATAAGTCTTGCATGTAAAACTTGACCAACATCTCAGTGTCCGATTGAGCTGAAAGTTGACACACTCGTTTGTTCATGTGACAATGTACTATTACCTAAATGCCGCCATTTTTAATCAAATATGGCCGGTTAAGGCCGAAACACAGTAAGTAAAATTTTGTTCTTTTTACAACTAATAAAAACCTTGTTTATTTTTTTTTTCTTGTACTATATCGTAAAAGTAGGACCCGAGTTCCGATTTGAGGAAGGTATTCCGCAGTACAGCTTCCTTACCACCATCTCTTATTGCGATTCAATAAATGAATAGATTGCTTATTAATACCAATGGATAAGCGACTCTATTCCGAATAGAATTATTCGGAATAGAGTCGCTTATTCATTGGTATAGACGATGGTGGTAAGGGGGCTGTTTCCATCACATCTAACTATTCTGATTGATGCTACCATATAAAACAACTCGAATTATTATTAAAGACTGCTTCGACAACTAATGAAAGCTGAACATTGTCAAAAACGTCAAATAACTACATAATAACCGCAACATTAGCAACAAATGGCTTCGAGCTACGGAAATATATCGAAATTCATACCAATTTCAATGCAATATAACTTTAATGGACTTTTTATGGCGTGCTACGATCACGTAGTACGAATTAAATCTATTTAAGGGCTTGTACGAAATTATAGGTACGATTGTTACAGCGAGAACGACACTTTAATAACTACCTGCGTATGTATATCAAGCTATATCAACAATAACAATTTATAAGATTCCGCGAATACCTTTCCGGGTAATTTGACATAATTTATTTATTTTTTACTTTATTTTATTTTATTCGGAACAACAACAACTGTTACAATTGAATAAATAGATTTACAATCTATAAAGCTAATTATAGGTATCCCCTTATACAAAATAAAGAACAAAAAAGATCCAATGTGAGAATTCTGTGACAAAACAGAAGTTAATACTCATAAATTATGATGATAATAGAATGCACCTATTATGAGTCATAATAGGTTTACAAAGGACACACGCACTACAAAAAAACCGCCATCAAACACTTCTTACAGTATTTCATGTTATCTATCATGAAGAAGAATGAATGCAGCAAACAGCCTCGTCAACAACCGCCTCACCGACCCGCTACTTGAGTTAAACAAATTAATATCAACCAATTTGACTTAAGACTTGAAGAAAGGTAGCCACTGAGCAGCGTTCCACTAACCAATTAATAACATCGATAGATTTTCCCTTGACATACAAAATCAAATCAATTTTATTCTTCCAAATATTTTTCTTTAATATGAGAGGGGGGCAAACGAGCATGTGGACTACCTGAAGGAAAGCAATCACCACCGCCCATGGAAATGGCCCAACAACACCAAGGGGTCACCGATCCGTTGCCAGCCTATACTCCTTTCTTTCTGGTGACCTCACTCACTCGCAGGAACACAACCCTAAAGGGAATTGTTACTTGCCTGCGGTATTCTGTGAGGTGGATGTACTCGTACTTCCCCAGTCAGGCAGGCAGCTTAAAATACGCTATGCTCTACCTCTCCTTTAACTCAAAGCATCGTTTATGAGTCAGCAGGGTGCACCACGTGAAGGTGAGGTTGGCTTTGATTTAAAGATTTGATGAACCACTTACACCCCAAATTTTGCTAAATATGTCGCACAAAACCACAGTATTTGTGTTCCATCCCTCCAGTACTATTATATAAATATTTTTAGATAGATATGTAGTACCTATGCTATGCTGATGATATTACACTTATAGCTCTAAACCTCCGACGAAGAGAAACATCTCTTTCCCGCTATGTTATCAGACCCACCTGTACCTCTAACCAGTTCATTGAAATCATTAAACACAGTTTAAACGATATATCTGAGGTGCAATTCTCGTAATTAAAATATAGTCAAAATTCAGTTTCGATCCAGTCTCGATCTCACAAATGTCACATTTGGTATTCTCGTAACACAATTTGTAACTTCAAAATTAAATTTAAGCGGGATTATATCGAAATATGAGTGAAAATTAAACAAACTAAGAATGTTACTTTGCCAACAACAAGAATTGATAATAATTAATTAATAAAATCAAGTATATAATTTTAGTCAATTCACAATTCAATCTCGATTCGGTCAATTTTCAATCTGCGTTCGTAGAAAAATTACGAGAATTGGCCTTCTGTTGTAAGTTGAAGAGAAGTTTGGTTGTCTGGCAGATTCCGTGTGATACTGCAGCATCCAACCCGAAGTACCATGTTCATTTCCAATCGTACCAGTTATCGGCATACCTATGGCAGTTGCTATGATTCCTCCGCGTCAGAGGCTACAACTTTACAAGGCGCAAGTACGAACTCATAATATGGAGTACTGCTGTTATCTCTGGGTGGAAGAACTCAAGTACCAACTAGCACCTTGTGACTCGGTTCAGAGACGAGCTCTGAGGATACTGACAGATAGTGGCTGCTCTAGTATTCTGTAAGGTAGAGGTACTTCCCCAGTCGGGCAGCATACAAATACGCTGTACCCTACATCTCTTTCGCCTTTCGCTAGCCGGCAGGGTACACCACGTGCAGGTGAAATTGGCTTTGGCTCTAAAAATCGTTGTGAATTACACAATCTCGATCAAGCCACTTTTGCCACTTTGGCAATACGCGTGTGATGCCCCTGGTGTTACAGGCGTTCATAGGCTACGGTAACTGCTTTTGATCAGGCGGGCCATATGCTTGTTTGCCACTCTAGTGGTATAAAAATAAATCTTTTCAAACAAAAAAAAACTAAATAGTAATCCATTAATACATTTAGCAGCCACAATACCTCGGACAGACCTCCGGTAGACATAGTTACATACGCACATACAAACGTCGCCCTCTCCTCGTTTTTTCATCGGGAGATAAAAATATACTTTCGTAAACTGGTCAACCTTATATTCACCATATTCGCCAGACATGAGTCATCTGTATGAAACAATAAAGAGATGTATAAAGAGATTCGTGGTACAATGTCAATAAAGGTGAAACCGCACTTAAGCGGCGCGGCGCGACACCGCAGTGGAGCGGCGCTGCTCGAAAAATATTATTTCCACTATTTCTTATGAATTAAAACGCACTTCAGCGGTACTGCAGCGTAGCAGCGTGACGCGGTGCAGCGCTGCAAGGCAGAGTTGCTCCCTAGAGAATATTTAGTCGCGCCGCGTCGCGCCGCTGCGGTGTCGCACCGCGCCGCTTAAATGCGGTTTCACCTTTAAGGGTAAAATTTCACCAACCTGTTGTTAGTTAGATCTCATAAAAACGAACACCTAATCCACGATAGTGCATTGTGCTCGTAACACAATGAATAATCCTCAAGAAGCGTCCCTCACTCAGGGGATGGTCTACGACCCTATACCTATAGCTAATGCTCCCCTGAGCAGCAACCTTACGGTTATATCACCTGCGAGTCTCTCGCCCAGTAAACCAACCAGACAAGAGGACCTTTACCCGCCCCGCTAACGCGCCCAGTAAATTAATCAGACACTCAAGCGGATCGGTAGCAGTCTTACTCCCCTTTCGCCTGTAAGCAGAGTACTTGGGCACTCTTAAGTCGATTAGCTCGTGGCGACCGACATTCGGTTTTCCAAGCAATGGGGCCCTACCACCATTCCTCAATCTCCATGTTGAATACCAGAGCTGCAAGGCGCGCTCTCCTAAAGAGGGTCGCTCGCTCACTTCCCGACGCCCGGAGAAGGCGACGGAAGCGATCACCAGTCATCTTGCTAAGTAGGCAAGATTGTTGCCAACCAGGCACTCAAGCGGATTGGTAGCAGGTCTTACTCCCCTTCCGTCTGCAAACAGGCTACTTAAGCACTCTTAAGTCGATTACCTCGTGGCGACCGACGCCCGGTTTTCCAAGCATCAGGGCATGGTCAGTATAGAAAATCGTCACCAGCACCGTCTTAACATCTACACGGGGGTTGATGCCGATTTCGATCGGATTTTTTTTATGTGAAAATTTTGTATTGGTAATTATGTTTAGCTGCCTAGTGGAAACTCTGGAGTTTGGAGCTCTCCAATTAAGCTGCAACTGATTGTGACTAACTTAAATCAAGATCCATATTTTGGAATCTAAAAATTCGTTCTACTTAAAGCAAGCAGAACGAATTTTTGATTATAATTTGATTGGAATTTTATGTCAAAAGTTGGTTGCTTTAACCAGCTGGGCTACTCTTGACGCAAAATTCCAATATTCGATCCCAATTTCAATCGAAAATACGTGAAATGGAACTCTTGAAATGAACACTAGCCCCACATTGAACAAAAATTGCGTGGAAATTGAGTAAACTAAATAACATTATTTTAAAAAACTAAAATTACTATAAATAACTTAAAATTAAGTTTAATATAAAATAACTAAATTAAAGAGTAAAATAATTACGAAATACTTACACAGAAAAAAAACAACATTAATTCTACCGACAATTTTCGGGGATTGTCACCAAAAGGCTGGCCGTATTTCCACGCTGTATAGCGATGGAAATATTTTAAGCTAGATATTGGCCAGCCCTATAGTCATCCGAAGCCACGACCAGCTTCTTGGCAACCTCTTTGTACAACTCGTGTGCCGATGGCCCCCACGGTCCCGACGTTATTACTTTTTTTTTTAAGTTTCACAATCCTGGAATGCAATCTCAAATAACATTGAGATTGCATCCCGGGATTGTGAAACGGTACGGTACTCTTGACGATGTTTTGACGGCAGCTTATTGCATTGAGATTTTCAACTAAGAAAATAATATACACTCGTATATGCCGTTCACATGTGAAGCTATAGCATAAATAAAAATAAACTTGTAATTATCTAGTAATTATACGGCAAACAACTTTTTGCTCCAAAACGGAGCTGGTTAGGACAAAACTTGTATGTACGCATTAGTTAGGATTAGGGTTGCCATCTCTCCGGGTTTCCCCGGATTTGTCCTAGCTTGGAGGATGTCCGGGGAGCGTCCGGGCGGGGTTTCATTTGTAGTCTAGGGTTAAAAGTTTTAAATCACTACCGCCGGCTCCATGCTGCGAATAACTGTCTAGTCACAGAATAAAAAATAGTACTAGTACTAAAAACACTGCTGACATTTCCGGGTTATAAGATTCAAAATCCGGAGTTTTAACGCATCTTGTCCTGATTGCTAGCGTTTAGAGATGGCAACCCTACTTAGGTACAACTCCATGAGAGCGTATCTACACTAACTGCATACATTATGTATGAGAATAATTGCACAATCCTGCCTTATTATGGTGATTTAAAAACACATATCCACATAATTGCGCTCAAACCTTATATTATAAGGTTTGAGCGCAGAACTAGACTTAATATTAATAAGGGCTTAGTATTTTAATAAGAGTTAATATGATGTAATAACTCTCATAGGCTACTTGTTGTGTAAGTGGTAGAGCCAAATCTATGTATGCCCTGTGGTGCAACCCCACAGTTAGCAAATGAAGTAATGACTTAGGACGTTAAGTAGAGTACAAAGATTCTCGTTAAATTTGGAGCTACCCACCTCAAGCCCTTCGGGCAAGTACCTCAAACCAAAATGCACGACCAAATAACAATATATTTTTAGAGAGAGAAAGTGTCAATTTGTCCCGTGGTTTCCAAGAGACTACAGTGTGGGGTTCTTCCCGAAACGCGTGAAGATATCTGTACAGGGTCGGCAACGTATGAATGATACCTCTGATGTAGCGAGCGTACATCGACTACGATGACTGCTTACCATCAGGTAGGACTTATACTTGTTTGTCATCTTAGATGTATAAAAAAATCAGTTGACGAGCCCGGCGGTCGAATCGCAAACGCCCCACACAATACAAATATTTGCATGCCTGTTTGTCTTGGGCCTAAGTGTCTATATTACAAAAAAGAAAAAAATATTTAGGTATGTTTATCGATATTTACCCAATAAAATCCGCTACTTTGGTACTGCATATCGCTGTGAAGTCCAGGAACATTTATCATATAAGTGAATTTTGAACAGCGAGAAACTCCTCAAAGTGTTTAGCTGCGAAAAACAATTCTGTTCGCCGACACCGAAGATATTCAAATTCATAAGTACGGTTAATTAAAAGATTGCGGTGTCCTTGTTTTAATATTCCGACGGAAATGTAACCTATAACTTGGTTAGAAGCCACCAACCTACCTAGACTCACACTACACAAACCACTTAACGAGATTGTAGGAAACCATCAGCGAAAATATTTTGGGGTGTAAGTTGTTCATCGACATCTTTGAACCAAAGCAAACTTCACCTGCACGCGGTGCACCCTGCCCACTGACAAACGAAGCTCTGGCGAAAAGAGAGGTAGGGAGCGTAATGGTAAGTTACCCGACTGGGGAATGTACCCTCACCTCACAGAAAATCGCAGCCAAATAACAATTCCCTTGAGGGTTGTTGTGTTCCTGCGAGTGAGTGAGGTCACCAGAAAGGAAGGAGATGCTGCGTTGGCACCGGGGATGGCGGCGCGCGAGCGATATTTTATGTTGCGAGCGTTAATATGACTACGGTAACCGCTTCACATCAGGCGGGCCGTATGATTGTCTGCCACCTGCCGTAGTATAAAAAAAATGAGGCTTAAGTAGCAATTTTTCCCAGGACAATATATCCGCACACAAAGCCAAACTTTGCGATAAAATAGAGACGCGTCTATTGAATTGCTTGAACGCCCACTCCATTCGCCAAACCTGGCTCCCAGCCACTTCTATATTATACCCCGTTAAGAAACAGCTTAGGGGCAAGAAAGGTGAAGGCAAGAAAGGTGAAGTAATGGCCGATATAGAAACATTTTGAGGATTCAAGATTTTTTCAAACGGAGTTCGTCGTTAGAGAAAAAATATCTGAGTATATTCACTTGTTCGAATTATGTGTGTATGATTTTGACAAGCCCGGAGTCCGAAAGGCTAAGAATGGCCACTTTAACCATAGTATAAGTAATAGTACTACGTACAGTATGGCCTCTCCCTGCCGCTCTCTCGTGTCGACCTCACCTCCCCTCTGAGTCAAATCTGGAACAGTTTGTATGGCGCCGCACGCACACACGCTCATTCACGCTCTGCACAGACGTCATTGTTTATGTAGTAGTAAACGACGCGACATTTGTATGGAGTGTCCGGGGTGTGCTTTAACTCCGAGGTCACGGGTTCGATCCCCGTACAAGACAAATATTTTTGTGCATTAACATGTCAGTTTGTTTTGGCCTAGGTGTTTTCTGTGTATTATATGTATATATTTACCCAAAACACAAGCATTGCTTAGTTTGGGACTAAATAGCAGGGTGTAATAATTTGTCCTGATAAATTTATTTATTATGTTGCAAAATGAAATCATATTTAACCATAAATAAATATTATGTACTGTGTTTTATATCAATTATCATTACTTTTGAACATCTGTCATAAATCTAATTTGTTCAAATCGTTATATTTTCTATTATAGTGTGAACACTAAGATACACAGAAACATGTACAGAAAATGCCTCATCCTGACATGTATTTCCAAACGGAGACAATATAATAAATAATAAGTTTTGGGGGTTGATGCTACTCACGTCCGCAGGCTTTACCCTAGTTTCCCTACACGTGACCCCTGGGTGGTGCTAAACGAGTAGCCTTTTTCCTGAGTGGTAGAGCCAAGCTGTAGTCGTTTAGTGTCTAGAACATGATCGCGGTCAAGTTTTGGACATTGAATGAATACAGCTCGTAATTGGGCCGGCTCGTCCGGGGCAGTACCACTCTCACGCAGAAGACCGGCGTGAAGTAATAGCTCGCGCTATTGCGTTTCGTACGGTGAGTGTTGAGACCCGGAGCCCAACCCAAACACCCCAACTCTAAATATGGCAGCGGTAGTGAAAAGAACAATACCCCAGGAGGGTACCGTCACCGCTGGTGACGGAGAATCCCTCCCTGAGCACCACTGCTCAGGCCGCCCGACGTATTCTGGGGCGGGCATTACGCCGCTCTATATTTCTGCCGGGAGCAAACGCAAGAAGAGTGTGGTGGCACCTCCCCCTGAGCTCTGCGTTGAGCTCTGTAACGTTAGGGGACTTAACTCCAACATCAATGCTGTCCACCATCATCTAGAGACGGCTAGGCCGGCCATACTCTTTTTGACGGAGACTCAGATATTCCCCCCTGCTGACATCTCATATCTGCGTTACCCAGGGTACAAAGTGGAACATCACTTTGTGCCACGAGCCGGTGTTTGCGCGTACATTCGGGAGAATATCTGTTGTCGACGTCTTGGCAGTCTTGAAGCGAGGGACCTGTCAATTATGTGGCTGCGCGCAGATTTTGAGGACCGCACTCGCATTTACGCGTGCCTCTACAGGTCCCACAGCGGAAATGTCGAAACGGAGCGTCTTGTGGAGCACATACAGACGACGACCGACAGTATACTCCAGCAGATGCCTTCTGCAGAGATTGTGGTACTGGGTGATTTTAATGCCCACCACGTCGAATGGCTAGGGTCTAGATCAACTGACCATGCTGGAAGAACTTTCCATGACTTTGCCTTGGCATATGGTCTGACACAGCTGGTTTCCTCGCCCACGCGGGTGCCGGATGTGTCGGAGCATATGGCGTCCCTTTTGGATCTTCTGCTGACCTCCCACCCTGAAAATTATCGTGTGTCTGTTGGCGCCCCTCTTGGGTCTTCGGATCATTGCCTCATAAAGAGTATTGTGCCACTCACACGCCAAAGGCGACCGCGCACAGCCAGCACGCGTCGTGTGTGGCATTTTAGGTCAGCAGATTGGGATGGGCTGCGTAGTTTCCTGGCCTCCTACCCTTGGGGGCGGATTTGCTTTTCGCTGGAAGATCCCAGCGCCTGTGCTAATGCTGTCGCTGATGTGGTTCTGCAGGGCATGGAACTTTTTATTCCTAATTCTGCGGTGCCCATTGGTGGCAAATCTCGACCATGGTTCGGGGGGTCTTGCAAAGCCGCGTTGCGTCATAAGCAGGATTCTTACCGAGCCTGGTCCGAGGCTCAGGCAGCTGGAGATGCAAATACCGGTGTCCTTAAGAAGAATTACAACGCTGCGTCAAGATCCTTTAAGGGCTGCATCGCCAGGGCAAAGTCCAAATTCGTTAGCAAAATTGGCGAGAGATTAGTGCGCTTGCCCTCTGGGTCTCGTGCGTTCTGGTCGCTCGCCAAGGCTGTTCAAGGTAACTTCTGTCGGTCGTCGTTTCCACCATTGCACCGAGTGGATGACTCACTGGCCCATACTGCAAGGGAAAAGGCCGATCTTCTTGGACTTCTCTTTGCGTCTAACTCGACTCTCGATGATCAGGGAGCAACACCGCCAACCATCCCACGGTGTGAGAGCTCTATGCCAGACATTAAGTTCTCGCAAAGAGCTGTCCGTAGAGCACTCTTCTCCCTGGACATCCATAAGTCGAGTGGGCCGGATGGCATTCCACCTATTGTTTTAAAAACATGTGCTCCAGAGTTGGCTCCGATTTTAACACGCCTATTTCGGTACTCCTACTCACTTAGCGTGGTCCCCTGCTCATGGAAGGAGGCTTTAGTCCACCCGATCCCTAAATTATTCCTTCTTTTGGGCTACCTGAGAAGCTTTGCGTATGGATTGCCAGTTTTCTATCTGAGCGTAGCATCAAAGTTGTAGTTGACGGAGCACGCTCGGACCCACTACGCTTGAATGCTGGCGTACCACAAGGCTGTGTATTGTCCCCCACGCTGTTTCTTCTGCATATCAATGACTTGCTGCTTATACACAATGTTCATTGCTATGCGGATGACAGTACAGTGGACGTAAGATACACTGGCCAATGTAATGTTTCTCGGGATTGCGTCGATGAGTACCGAACAAAACTTGTGTCTGAGATTGAGACGTTCCTTGGACACGTCTCGGATTGGGGTAGATTGAATTTGGTGAAGCTAAATCCCTCCAAGACACAGGTTTGTGCGTTTACCGCTAAAAAGTCCCCATTCGTCGTAGCTCCTAGTTTGGAAGGTACTCCCCTTAGTGTAAGAACTAGCATTACCATCTTGGGTGTCGACATATCGAGTGATGTTCAGTTTCGCGGTCACTTGGAATGCAAGGCCAAACTGGCTTCCAGGAAGATTGGTGTGATTAGTAAAGCCAGGCGGTATTTTACACCCCGACACCGCCTTCAACTATACAAGGCCCAGGTTCGACCGCACATGGAGTACTGTTCGCATCTCTGGGCCGGTGCGCCCCAGTACTTGCTTGCTCCATTTGACCGCATACAACGAAGAGCAGCTCGAATCGTCGGTGACCCAATGATCTCGGATCGATTGGACTCTCTCTCTACACGCAGAGATGTAGCGTCTCTTTGCGTTCTATACAAATTATATCACGGGGAGTGCTCCGATAAGCTGTTTGATTTGATACCTGCCGCTGAATTCCACTATCGTACAACTCGCCATAAATTAAAATTCCTTCCATATCATCTTGATAATTGGCGATCTACTACAGTACGTTTCCTAAGACATTTCATACCACGAACAGTGAAACTGTGGAATCAACTTCCCTCAACGGTATTTCCGAACAACTACGACATGGGTGCCTTCAAGAACAGAGTTTTCATTTTCCTTAAAAGGCTGGCAACGGATTGGCGACCCCTTGGTGTCGCTGGTCTCCATGCGCGGTGGTGATTGCTTTCCACCAGGTGACCCACATGCTCGTTTGCCCCCCTCTCACATAAAAAAAAAAAAAAAAAAAGCAGAAATTACGTTGGTTTAAAGTATAAAAAAACAACAAGCAATATACCCGCAATAGATTATGCAAAATGTCAGTTCAACAATACTCATAGCAAAATATTCCTGAAAACATTATGCCTCCGGTCAAGGAGACGTGTAAATATGTATTGCTTTTGTATATTAGCTTAAATCTGTGTATGTCAGTTTATCTATCTAAAACTAGCGATTTCGATTAAATTTAAAATATAGGGGTATACTGAAGCGAATAATCGATCGAAATACAGTGAAAATTCGTTTTCCCCAAAAAAAAATCGGTTGTCTGTAAAGTCGGTTTACTGACGATAGTTGAACGTGACAACGTCATAAGAAAATACTGATGGAATGTTTGCATTTTCCAAAAGAAAATTTTAATGGAACGCCTCAGAGCGAGGTAACGCCGCATACGTCATGTTTTTTCGTGCGTGCAGCCGGCTCCATCGAATTATAAGACGTTGTCACGTCAAAAAAAACGCTAAGCGAAGCTCGGTGACCCAAGTAGTCATGATTTAAACTCAAATCGGATTACCGGTTCCGACGAATGCCTCGGACAAACTCAACATATTTTTCAAATATACACACATACATACAAAAGATAAAAAATATTTATGACGGAAACTCTCGTGTCAATTGTTTTTATAGCAAGTTTGAAGTTCGTCGTCTACAACAAAAATGGTAAAACACGAAAGCGGCAGAAAATATCTATACTACACGAAGTACTATTACTTATACTATGGTGTCAGATAGCTATAGGAAAACTAAAGTTAACACGTCGTCTACAGTCTGCATTTAGTTTAAAAGTACGAGCTTCCCGCGGTCTCCTTTACCAGGCGACTTGAAAACCACTGGCCACTTCCAAAGCGCAATAGATAATCGTGAATACCAAATCCTATCCTAAGTGACGCCAGACCGTATCGCTAGTCGGTCGCGAAAATACATAATGTAAATATCTTTAGCATGAAAAAGCAAAACAAGTTAGTCTTATCAGTTCATGATAAATTTTAATGGGGATTTGATGAATGTCAAGTTATGCTCCGTCGACGGCTGTTTGTCACATGTCAGGTTACATGACGCACGGCGTGTGTGCACGCTTAATATTAATGTAGAATATAAAACAGACTGTTTGGTTACATAAACCGTTCGGTTGGACTACTGTTTTTAATGGAACATGGGCTTAGCTCACATTTCTTCGGTCGGAACGACGCTATCGCGTCCCCTATTATTGCCAACACCATTTTTAACCTGTAAATGATTAATAGAGTCAAAATCAAAGTGGCCTGAGAGAAGCACCTAGTCGATTAGCAAACGTAGTTTTGCAGAAAGAGAAGTAAGGTTGACTGGTAGAGAATGCTTTTAGCATTAAGTCCGCCTTTTGTACCATTCATCTTATTGTGGTCAATAAAGTGTTTAAATAAAAATAAGGCACAGACATAAGGAAGATGAATATTCAGTTAGGAGTAACCCTAGTGTAGAAGGATCTTCACTGTACAGAAAACCGCTTCGAAATAATCCGGACCGTTGTAATATTTCTTCAAGTGAATAAGGTCACCAGGAAGCTCCTGAAGAGGTGCAAGGATCGTGGGTGTAGGTAGTTTTTGTATTGCAAATCTACGGAAAATAAATTGCAAGCATCCACTGTCAACTACAATAACTGAATCCTGTCACCTAGACGCATGCATTCAGGGAACGTATGGTATTATTAAACAAATATATTATAACAAAAAAATAATCTTTTATACCAATAATATTTTTTTCAATTATTATTCGGTAATGTACACATACTCAAACGATTATCTTGATATTTTATAAGTATACTTAAAACGTAAGGTAATCGGCCCAAAAAAAGTATTGAAAGTATCACAAAAATCAACCGCGGAGCTTGTAAAAAAATCGCGTACATGTAAACATACAAAGTACCACAAATACTATGCAAGTGGGTTAATTCAATATCATTATATATTTAAAAAAAACATTCCCATAAATAGAGTAAGTAACATAAATTTAGGATATAAGTGGTTCATCATCATCTTTGAACCAAAGCCAACTTCACCTGCACGTGGTGCACCCTGCTGACCGACAAACAAGGCTCTGGCGAAAAGAGAGGTAGGGCAGAGCGTATTCTTTGAGCTGCCTGACTGGGGAAGTACCTCCACATCACATAATACCGCAGCCAAGTAACAATTCCCTTGAGGGTTGTTATGTTCCTGTGAGTGATGTCACCAGAAATAAAGAAAGGAAGGAGTATAGGCTGACAACGGATCGGCGACCCCTTGGTGTTGTTGATCTACATGGGCGGTGGTGATTGATTTCCATCAGGTGACCCACATGCTCGTATGCCCCGCTCTCATATAAAATATACAGAGTGTTCGGCGGATGGACCGTCAAAAATTTTCTGAGTAGGTACTGGCGCGGCGGGGTCATTTGAGTAACCTTTCCACCCTTAGACACAGGCTCCTAAGAGTTACGGAATTTACGGTGAATTTAGTCAAGAAAACAATTCTATTTTTATAAGACTTTATTTATTCAAATTAAATTACAAGTTTACCATTTTTATATTTTTTTTCAAAAATTACTCATTTTAGAAAAAAATAATAAAATTCATATCTCCATAACCGTAACTCTTAGGACCCTGGGTACAAGGGTGGAAAGGTAGTAAATGACCCCGCCAGTGCTCAGAAAATTTTTGACGGTTCATCTGTATATATTACAAAATAAAATACCACGTTCCCTTTTGTAAGTTGGACAAAAAAAAACCTGTCTTACTCATTCGAATCTCATCACGCGTATTATATCGAGATCTACGTTTGTATTTTCCATCGTCATCTCGGGACGAAAATAACAGTCATAATAATACTGAGAATTACTAATAGTGCAACTTCTAGATAGGGTTGTCTCGTTTAATTCTTGTGGGATGTACGTGGCTCACCATGATCTTTAGACCCAAAGCCAACCTCACCTGCACGTGGCGCACCCTGACGCGAAAGAGGCTCTGTTAAAAGCGAGGTAAGGCACAACGTATTTGTAAGCGGCTTGACTGGGGAAGACCTAACAGAATACCGCAAATAACAATTCACTTTGACTTCACTTGAGGGTTGTTGTGTTCCTGCGAGTAAATGAGGCCACCTGAAAGGAAGGAGTTACTGCGGTGGCTGCGGGGACGATATTTCATGTTGCTAACGATATTTAATATGGCTAAAGTAAACGCTTCACAATAAACTCGATGAGTAAGTAGCCTGCTTGGGTAAAACGTTCTTTGAACTTACAGGAGACCACGATTAAATAACTATATATGTATGTAAATATTCCAATAAGTACTATCATGATGAAGAGGAGGTGCTTATTTGCCATTCGAGTGCATGGTATAGACAAAAAAACAATAATTCGCTGCTTTAATTTGATAGTGGCATATCCCCAAATGAGACTAAGTATATTAAGTAATGATACCGACGGGAAAATATGTAAGAATATATAGTAAGGACTATATATTTAATGCGTAAAATGTCATTACTAATTGGTAGGAATTTACCGCCATAATATATATTCTTATATCTTTAATTCTTCGAAAGTGTTTTCGAACTGTGTCACTATCGACTTAAAGCAGCGAATTATAAAATAAAAACAAAAACAGTAAAAACCCGACTACGTTAGGAAATTCCTAGTAGCGCAAACTAAACAGACTTTCTCTATTTAATCTGTGAGAAATTCTAAGCGTTTTTTTTTTATTATCCCCCTATTCTTTTTCACTGGACCCTTATTGAAATAATATAGGTACCCTATGTCACTCTCGCAGCTGCCGTGAATCCAATGACACCTCATATATTAACCTGTCAAACAGTTTAAGCTGTATATTAAGCCAAACAATTATACATACGAATACATCCATACGCTCGAAACCCGCCTTTCTTCGGCAGTCAGCTAAAAATAATGTATATAATTTAACCTTTTTTTTTATACGAGATATAGGCAAGCGAGCACATGGGTCACCTGATGGAAACCAAACACCAAGGGGTCGCCGATCCGTTGTCAGCCTATACTCCATCCTTTCTTTATTTCTGGTGACATCACTCACAGGAACATAACAACCATGAACAACTGAACCATGAACATCCGTGGACAAGCTACGATCGACGTTGTTAACTTGCGTGTTCGATTACACTAACACGCGCAACGACGCCATCGAGCTTCTCGAAGAAAAACGTTTAGTAGGTAATTTAGTATAAACTAAGTATTATAACATAAAATAATTCTTATAAATTAGTTCAAAAAAGAGGAAAAAAGATCTGTTTTCTCAGCCCGCATTGATGAGGATGGTTGAGGATGATTGCGCTGTAGCTCGGTTCAAGCTCATGTCACAGACAATTAGCAGTTGCCGGCGCCGGCGCCCTACGTAACCGTCAGGAACACATCTGAACCAAACTAAGCAATTTTAGGATGTAATTTTGTCTACGAATCAAATTAAAGAGGTATAAAGCTAGAGTCTCTCCGTAGCCGCAACTCAGTAAGTTTGGTATTTCACAAGCAACATAAATTTTCTTAAATAATATCGCATCACTCATCACGTACATTTTTGACATGGCAACCCTGCACCAATTAGATCACAAACCCAAACATTGCTGATTGAGACAGATTGACATTATACAAATTGTAAATGACAAATTGATCGGCTCGTCCTTTCTAAGTCTGTAGCTAGTCAATGGCATATTAGTGTTGATTGGTACGCGTGTATTTTTTTTTCTTGGAGCGATGGTGAGGTAGACTACAGACCTTCTAGAAAAATACTGGACTGATGTCTGTGTGACTGAAGTAATTTTTCAAAAGCTTTTTAGTCCTACTAATTTCTTCTGATTAAATTCAATGTGAGTTCCAAGGCAGCCGTAGTTTTACCCCCGGGACGGCAATGGACTTCTCTGCTCATTGCCTTTTTTGACGGTCGCTGCTGTTAATCCTGGCTACACAGGAGACACAGTGGTGGGAATGTGTGGTGGGCCCCCGTCCCGTTATAGATGGTACGCAGTGCGCCAATAAGATTCCTGCAGATTAGGATCTAATTAATTGAGAGTTGCTGAAAGCTGCAGAGCTTTCAGCAACTCTCAATTAATTAGATCCAACTCTCAATTAATAGAGATAGAGAGATTAGAGGTTCTTTTTATCCTTGAGCGTGGCTATAGCAGCCGTGTTTCAGAAAGTAAAATGGGAAGTTCCAACGTCTATTTATTCCAGAGAGTTCTATCATGTAGTGGTCAGCAGTCGTGTAGATCCTTGTAAAGCTCCTCAAAATAGTTTCGCCATCTGTTTATTATTGCGCCTAAGTCATGCAGTGTTGTACCATCCTCATCCTCGATCATCCACGTTCTCCGCTTGAACTGTCTTTTGAGCTGTTTCACTTTGTTGAAATGATCAGATCTTTGTACTTCGAATGCATGTTCTTCTATTTCTTGGCAAATATCATGCATGAAATTGTTTTTATCGTGTTAAGACTATCGCTGTATTACCCTACTCAGCTCCGAGTACTTGGTTTTATTCTGCTGACTAGCAAGCCCTCGGGTTCTTTCTGGACTGTTTGAGTTTCCAAGAGTCAGGAGTGATCCACGTTAGCTTGTATCTAGGTGGTGAAATATTATTATTGGTCAGCCATATTGCGTTACAATTGGTGATTATGGTGAATATAAGGTTGACCAGTTTACAAAAGTATAATTTTATCCCCCGATGAAAAAACGAGGAGAGGGCGACGTTTGTATGTGTGTATGTAGTTACGTAGTTATGTCTACCGAAGATCTGTCCGAGGTATTGTAGCTGCTAAATCTATTAATGGATTCTATTTAGTTTTTCTTTGTTTGAAAAGTAACTTGATCGAGATTGTATAAATAGCTTACCACGATCTTTAGAGCCAAAGTCATCCTCACCTGCACGTGGTGTATCCTGCCGGCTAACAAAAGAGGCTCTGGCGAAAGAGATGTAGGGTTCAGTGTATTTGTAAACTGCCCGACTGGGGAAGTACCTCCACCTCACAGAATACCGCAGCTAAATAACAATTCTCTAAATAAACATAGCACACTTTTACTCGCCCTACATAGCGCAGAATTCACAGAGATCACCAATTGTACTTATTTAAATAAACGGTGTTAATAAAAGTGCGAATGTCACACTTCACGCTTTCTGCCTGAAGGAAAGTGAAAAAGTAGGCGCGCGAGTGAGGTAATACCGCGATAAACTAGCGCCGGTCGCCTGGCCACGCTCACTTTCGTTGGAAATAACCGGCGTAAGTGAGACCACGCCGTTATTGAATACGTTTACGACTTTCAAATTAATGGTATGAAATAAATCTATAATTTAAAAAAAAAGAACAAGTACATCGAGATGAGTCTCCTGTGTAGCCAGGATTAAAAACGGCGACCACCAAAAAAACAATGAAGTCCACTGCAGTCCCGAGGGCAAAACTACCGCTGCCTTGGAACTCACATCGAATTTAATCAGAAGTAATTTGTAGGAGTAGGAAGCTTTTGGAATTTGTCTTCCCCTCTTGGCAATGTGAGAGACAGCTACGAGTATAATAGCAAATAGGGTATTAAAAGCCTAAAGACGTGAAGTGAAGCTCAACTGCCGTGCATCACGGATTTTGTTAATCTAATCTAACACTATTCGGGGACATAAAACAGTGAGCCGTTACCTCACATGAAGGTATGAGTCCGAGCTAAGCAGCACGCTGCAGTGCTGCCGCTGCATTGCTGCCGCAGCAATACTGGTCCGCATACATTGTCTACAGGTTTATATGAGAGTATATTCCGAGCTACGCAGCAATGTCGCGGCAACACTGCAGTGGCAGCACCGCCGCGACAGACGACTAGTGACGCAGCCGCCATAGCGATAGTACTTACCTACGTGAAAGTTTTGTTTGATAAGTAAATTGTCACCAAAAAAAAGATGAATTTCAAAAAAGTTGGTCATCAATCGACATCTTGTCAACTCAACAACTGTGAATCACCACGAACAGCGCAACACTGCCGCCTTGCTCGGTACATGTACGGCAGGCAGCTTTACCGCGCAGCACTGCAGCGGTAGCAATGCAGCGGCAGCAGTGCAGCGTGCTGCTTAGCTCGGAATCATACCTATCTTCGAGAAAATCTTTTTTTTTATTAATATTTTTTTTATTCGTCGGGTGGCAGACAAACATACGGCCCGCCTGATGTGAAGCGGTTACCATAACCATATTAACGCTTGCAACATAAAATTTCGCTCGCGCGCCGCCACCCCCGCTGCCAACGCAGCATCTCCTTCCTTTCTGGTGACCTCACTCACTCGCAGGAACACAACAACCCTCAAGGGAATTGTTATTTGGCTGCGGTATTCTGTGAGGTGGAGGTACGTCCCCAGTCGGCTAGCTTACAATTACGCTCCCTACCTCCTCTCTTTTCGCCAGATCTTCATTTGTCAGTCAGCAGGGTGCACCGCGTGCAGATGAAGTTGACTTTGGTTCAAAGATGTTTATGAACCGCTTACACCCCAAAATAATACTAATTACGAAATATTAATGTTTCGTTTCTTTTTAGTTACTTTAATTAATGTGCTCAAATTATAGAATATTTTGAGCAGTTTGTAGCATAAGTACTAACAAAATATCATAAAAGATTCTTCATTTATTATATTTTTTACCCGCGACGGAACGGAGACGGTATATGCGTTTTGGGTGCTAGGATGTTTGTGCAAATCAATGTTGCCAATTATCTCCAAAACTACGAGTCCGATTTTGATGCGGTTTTCAGTGATGGGTTCGGGTTTGATTGGTGCATGTTCTTAGATAGGTGTTACGGTGACAACTCACCAGGGGGCGCTGCAATAAATATTTGTTTGTGAAACCAATGTTGCCATTTATCTCCAAAAGTACGAGTCCGATTTAAATGCGGTTTTCAGTGATGGGTTCGGGTTTGATTGGTGCATGTTCTTAGATAGGTGTTATGGTGACAACTCACCAGGGGGCGCTGCAGTAA
The DNA here is from genome assembly GCA_937001555.2 of Hypsopygia costalis. Classification (NCBI taxonomy): domain Eukaryota; kingdom Metazoa; phylum Arthropoda; class Insecta; order Lepidoptera; family Pyralidae; genus Hypsopygia; species Hypsopygia costalis. The sequence continues at coordinate 5,131,031 of OW443325.2, forward strand.
ACATTTGTTTGTGCAACCAATATTGCCATTTATCTCCAAAACTACTAGTCCGATTTTGATGCGGATTTCAGTGATGGGTTCGGGTTTGATTGGAGCATATTCTTACATAGGTGTTATAGTGTCAACTCACCAGAGGGCGCTGCAGTAAACATTTGTTTGTGCAACCAATGTTGCCATTTATCTCCAAAACTACTAGTCCGATTTTGATGCGGATTTCAGTGATGGGTTCGGGTTTGATTGGTGCATGTTCTTAGATAGGTGTTATGGTGACAACTCACCAGGGGGCGCTGCAGTAAACATTTGTTTGTGCAACCAATGTTGCCATTTATCTCCAAAACTACTAGTCCGATTTTGATGCGGATTTCAGTGATGGGTTCAGGTTTAATTGGAGCCTGTTCTTAGATATTATTATTATTATTATTATTTACTATTTTATTTTACTTAATTTTTTTTTTCTCTTATTTTGGTTGAATACCATTTTTTTTATTGTATTATGATAATATTGTATTATGTATAATGATAATATTGTATGGCTATTTAAAAAAAGACCTATATTGACAGAGTTTCTTTCGGCATTTCTTCTCGTCAATGGTCATTCCGAAATGCTGGTAGATAAAAAATATACCTAATTGTAAAAGACGTGTCTAAGTGCCCGCGAGGGCCCACAGAATAAAGAATTTTGACTTTGACTTTGATAGGTGTTACAGTGACAAGTCACCAGAGGGCGCTGTAGTAAACATTTGTTTGTGCAAAACCAAAACTACTAGTCTGTTTCTGATGCGGTTTTCAATTGTAATACCTATGCTTGCACTCTAAAAAGTTTGAAATAAAAACAAAATTAAAAATTTTGAATAAACCCACGACGGTTAAAACGTAGTTGAAAAAAGATAAAATAATTTTGAAACCCCCGACTTAAAGAGTTTATGCTATGGACTTAATAAAAAACCCCAAGAAAATCCGTCGAGGGCTGCTTTCAACATAAATATAAATAAGTATACAAGTTACTATAAAACTGCCAAACTAGTTCATTTAATGGCAGCCCCAACTGATTTTCTTGGGATTTTTTGTTAAGTTCATAGCATAAATTCTTTGAGTCTTTTTCAACTACGTTTTAATAAAATGGAAAAATCAATTCCAAAAACTCGGTAGGAACGACCTCTCGATAACCGTTCGACTGCTCTTTAAAACTGAGCTACCAGGAAGGGTTGTGATGGTGATGGATTTTTGGATTTCTATTTACCACTATATCGTCGCTTATTATGTTTTACACTACCACAGTATAAGTAATAGTACTACATACAGTATGGCCACTCCCTGCCACAAGGCGACTTCACCTCCCGTCGGAGTCGAATGTGGAAACGATCGCAAGGCTGCCATGCGGCGCCACGCATTACGAAATTTCGTTTGTAATATATACAATACATAATCTATTCTCAACTGAACTTTTAAATAGTAAAAAAAAATATCTCTTATTATTTCATCATTACCATTAAACTATTTATGACGAGCTCGGTGGCGTAGCGGTCAATGACGCGGCTTTGACACCAACGCTCGTGGGTTCGATTCCCACACAGGACAAACATTTGTGTGCATGAACATGTCTATTTGACTTGGTCTGGGTATTTTCTATGTATCATAAGTATGTATTTACAAAAAAAAATATGTATAAATACATTATTTTTTTTTAAGATAGACATACGTAAATTTACGTATCTCTATCAGTTGTCTAGTATCCATAACACAAGCTTCGCTTACTTTGGGGCTAGATGGCGCTGTGTAATTTGTCTGACAATATTTATTTATTTATTATTATTTGTTTTTTAATCAATTTATTTTTTCCAGTTTTAACAATGACTTTTACATATTATATCGTCGAATCCATTGATTCGACAGTTCGACGTTTTTGGATTTTTTGGTAGTTGAATATTGACATTTATTCCACTTTATCAATGGACAACCACGACATTAGATTGTATAATAACCAATTACAACCCGCATGAAACAATTAGTAAGCATGGTAATGTAACTGGACTTGCAGTCTCTTAATCTCAATCATTCAAAATAGATGTGTAAAGATATTTACTAATACAATATTACCTACAATATTTAAAGTACAATTTCTTATGTTACAGTGCAAGGCACCTACTTTGTTATGCAGTCAACCCTAAGGTATCTCACACACACATTTGCACGTATATGGATGCAGTCAGTTTGTATGGAGTGGCCATGGTGTGACACTACAAAAGAAGGCAAAGCAGTCCATCGTTACAGACGAAATTCGATTCATGTTTGATGACATCAAAGAATTTTCTTGATCGTAAGTGGTAGGACCCCTGGTCTGATGCACTAAATGATGGCTAAAAAGCTTTTATGGTTTCATAGCATACAAAGAGCCCTTATAGTTCCATCATGTCTGTATGTCCATCTTTATGTCACAACCATTTTACTACCAGACTATCTAAGTTATAAAGATAACATTTGAAATGATTTGATAAACATGTTCCAAGAAAGTTTAACTCAGTTGCAAAAAATTTATGTCATAATCATAAATGAAAATATTACGCACCTATCGATTTTATAACAAAACTAGGTACCTATTATTAGGAGTAAAGAATTAAATTTAGCAGAACACAGCCAAGCAGATGTGACTTCACAATGACTTCACAATGGTAATTTTACCCATCGTACATCACAGTTTCGGAAACTTATCTGTTATGATAGGAGGATATTTAACTGTTTCTACTAGACCTATCAAAATAAAACATACGCAGGATTTTAACTAAGATCTCTAGCAATATATCTATGAAAACCGCAACCAATTTTATACAGTAGTATTTTCATGACTGATGACTTCACTCACTCTCAAGAAAACAACACCCTCAAAGGTATTGTTATATGGCTACAGTATTCTGTCAAATGCAGGCATTTCCCCAATCAGACATGTCGAGCATGTCGAGCCCGACTGGGAATGTCACTTCACCATAAAGAGGACCTCAATCACATAACAGTTGATATGAAAATTGTTCTGTCCCTCAGAATGAGTGGCCTCACTCATTCTGAGGGACAGAACAATTTTATAGTTGTGAAGAAATGTATATTAGCAATGGGAATGAATGGTAGTACTCCTTATATTGTGTCTATTGGCAGCCTGTAAAAATTAAAGGAAATAACCTTTTTTCTAAACAGACGTTTGTTTGTAAAAACTTTTATATTGTAATAACAAATAGGTAACTTATTAATATTTTTTATTTGATGTCATGATGAGCCGCATATATCACTTTTATGATACCAGAACATGAATGAGGTTCCACTGAATCTCCATTTGTAAATGGTGTAAAATAGAAAATTCACAGAACTTATGGAATTCGTCAGAGGATCGCCTAAGGGATGAGATTACATTTATATCATCAGAAATCTCTCAATAGTGTACCGAGTAGTGGAGACACATTGAAAACTTACATAGTAAGTTGTTTTCTGGAAGCCGCCTGGAGAAAGTTACCAGGCAAAGCATATCACCAGTCATAACATTTAATAATAAACATAGATAATGCACTAATAAACACGAAATTTGTTATGAACTTTTCATCCAAGGTGTAAAGGAATAAAACACCAAAACTTGTTTCAAACCACAATATAAGCATAAAATTAAGCGTCTATGTTTAAAATATGTAAATACATACCTTATATAACGTGTGCCTCAGTAAGCTACCCAGTTGCAATACTTTTCCTTTCAAAGAGCTAAGTATGTGACGCAAAAATTGTACGCGCGAATTTAACACTATTAGTCTTTATTAATAGCACGGTGAATATTATTAAAACAGTCAACATATCACAATAATTGCATACAAAATGATACAAATAAAGAATAAATTCTAAATTACTAGTAAAAACTTCGCCTAAAACCGAATTGGTAATAAACTCATTGCCACAGCAAGAACTCATCACAAATGTCACTAAACTTAAATAATTGGTATAATTTATTATAAAAGCTAACTTTAACTATTAATTTATTGATTTGCAATAAATTTGACCTAAAAAATAAATCGGCATGATAATTTGTAAACACCTGACATGCCTGACAATAGTGACAGTGACAGTCTATTGACAGTATATATTCTATTTTATGATTGATTGGCGACAATTCTTCAATTGTAGTTATTCACCAATAGCAAGTTTTTTGACAGGTTATTTTGTATTTCATTGTCCCGACTTCAGAGATATGATATGAGGAAAATTATCGGAGCGGGAATCTATCAGTTTTTCTCACTCTTCACTATAGTAGGGTAAGCCTAATGATAGCAAAATGATGAGGCCTACCCTACTGCTAGGCCCTATCATTTTGGTCTGTATTTCAGTATTTTTTTTTATCAGAGAAATAATTTCCTTTTTTTCCCAAGTACCGCTTCAACAAAAAGCGGGACCTCTTCAGTCTCAAATTCACTAAGCGCACATCCAAATTTTTCTTCGATAAGCTCGAAGTTTTCATCATAATCTGTAGGGCTACCAGTGTCTGCTTCTTGGGATTAATTTGGCATATTCAACATCAATTGCGAAATATAGAAAAAGAAGTGACCCTCTATTATTATGTTTCCGCAGTAATAAAAGCTGTATCACTTCTGGAGTCTGAAATGGGCAGGCAGGCAGGGAACAAGGCTGACCCATCACTTTTTTTTCTATCTTTTTACGCTATCTGCATTAAATCGTTCCGTCATGCTCAAAGATAGATTTTTTGACAACGTGATGTGACCTGTAATCACACTGATGCAACGCGTTAGCCGTCGAATTGTCGTGAAATGAAACTAAGCGGCTTGAAAACACTGACCTTTATCAATCCGCAGTCGAGTAGCGTGATCGAAGACGTTTAGAGCATACTGTGCAGTATGCTCTAAACCTCTTCGATCACGCTACTCAATATTATCGTTGTCCGCAACCTTTATTCATCTGCTAGGATACGTGTCTCCTCCCCTCAATCGAAGAGGTTTAGAGCATACTGTGCAGTTATCGTTGTCCGCAACCTTTATTCATCTGCTAGGATACGTGTCTCCTCCCCTCAATCGAAGAGGTTTAGAGCATACTGTGCAGTTATCGTTGTCCGCAACCTTTATTCATCTGCTAGGATACGTGTCTCCTCCCCTCAATCGAAGAGGTTTAGAGCATACTGCACAGTATGCTCTAAACCTCTTCGATTGAGGATTTGAGACACGTATCCTAGCAGATGAATAAAGGTTGCGGACAACGATAATAGTACCATGCAACCTTTGAGCTAAAGCTAAGCTCTTCTGCATTTGGTGCACCCTGCTATTTAACTAACGAGGCTCTGTCAGAATAAGGTAGGAAGTGGCCCCAATAGGTAAATACTCCATTAACAACTTGACAAACAAAACGCTTATTCCAAATGATCTAACGCAATATACACCACAGATATATACGTAAGTAGGTAGTGCTTAAATCTGTCATATAGGCACACAAGCACAAGCACACTGCGTTTTACTGCAACATACTGAGAACAAAAAATCTCTCACTGACTCCGACCTCTAAGAAATTGGTACAACCAATGAAGTTACAAATATTTATCATTGGGTGCAACAGGTGCATCTGCATCTCATTGTACGACAATGCCTGATTGCATACATTTAGGGATGTGAAAAAATAATCGATTAAAATCGTTTTTTTAATAATAATTGATTTTCTAAGAGATTTTAATATTGGAAGCAATCGATTTTTCTACTGCTAAATATGAAAAAATTGAAACTTATCTAGGCATCACTTTGTTACAACTATAAAAGCCATCTTGCAATAGGTAGGTATTTATTAATTATGTAACACAAATATTATTACAAATTTATCTGAGTACTGGACAAAAAGAAAAATATTTATGTTGGTATAATATTATTTAAATGCGTGTAACCTTATAATTCAAATTCAAGGCAACATCTGGGTGAAATCAGATTTTCGCTAGGTGGTGTAGTTTTATTGGGCAGTGCCGAAATAAGGCTTATTTCGGCACTGCGACAAAAAATACTTATTAGCAGGGACGAGAGATAAAGGACGAACAATGTTCATAGTAAATTGCGTACACCGGAATTTAGTTACTCTAAAGAGCAACAGAGGTCGCTAAGAGACTCAAATTAGATATAGGTAATTTGATTAGTAACAAAATCAGTACACGAAGGTTCAATTTGTTTAATTATGCTTTTCTGTTTTAATCAAAAATGGCTAGATGGCGCGCAAACTACTAGCACTCTATCAATGCTTAAGTAGGTACGTAGGTAACTACCTACCATAGCACCTACGTACCGTTGTATCAAAAATGGGATGGCCGCGCGCCGATAACTGAGAGTTTTTAAAACCGTTCCGTTTTACGTACCAATCGCTTGACACAAGAAGTCATGTGCTGTAAATAGAATGATTTATTAAAATGAAAAAAAGTTTCATACGACAATTATTGTTTTCAATATAGGCATAAAATTTTAATATGCATTATCAATTAAAATCGTAGTATGCTAATAGTTATATTATTAATAACAACGATATTTTATCGAAAGTTCTGTGGCGTAAATTGGACTTTATTGACACGGCGCGGTTTTTTTTTCAACTTTTCTCACATCGAATCGACTGTATTGTTTGTGGTTTTTCTTTTACGTGATATTTCTCTATTTTTGCGACCATTTTTATTCCTATCTTCCATCCTATAAAGGTTTACTCATTAGCTGCCCGGCTGGGGATGTATCATCACCTGACAGAATACGGCAGCCAAACATCCCTATAGGGTCGTGTTGCCGCGAGTGAGTGAGGTCACCAAGAAGAAAATCCAGGAGTTCTGCGTTGGCAGCGAAGGCGACCGTGGGCTACAATACTTCATGTTGCGATTTGCATTTATACAGCTACGGTAACTGCTCCACACCAGGCGGGTGGTATGCTTGTTTTCATCCAACATTGCACAAAAAAGCAAGTTACGGTTTTTTAGTAATGTTTCTACTAAGTACATTGCTAAGTAGTCTACTACAAAATATTCCTAAAAAACTTTAATTTGTTATAAAAAATATTTTAAAAATGACAAAATGAAAGGACAATGGTGGGATTTGAACTCGGGACATAAGTACTACGAGTAGTACGAGTAGAGTACTTTTCCAAATGAGCTATGAGGTTCATTTGTAATATTGGCGAATTTTTGTATTATACTGTATTACTGTTAATTCGTATTCATTATGTTTTTTTTAAAAGCAAACCTTAATTTGCTTTTAAAAAACATTTTTAAAACATATGCACGAAATTAGACAAAAGTAGAGTGGTAATCCGATACAAAATATTAACTATAGCGTCCCTCGAGAGAACAGTTGCAAAATCTTAAGTCCCGCCATTCACTGAAATCACAATATTGTGCAATTTAACTAAAAGATTATGATGACTGTATGACAAACAAATATTTTTATCATCCTTTAAGCTGACAATAAGTCAGCCTGAGATACGTTATGAATAATATTTTAAAAAAATATCTACAACATATTAAAAATAGGTACAAAATATTCTTAAAAAACATTAATTAGTTATAAAAAATATTTTAAAAATGATAAAATCAAAAGATGAAAATGGTGGATTTGAACTCGGGACCTACGTATTACGAGTAGAGCGCTCTTCCAAATGAGCTATGAGGCTGATTTGTCAGATTGTCGAATTTTTGTATTATAGTTTATTACTGTGAATTTGTATTCATTATGTTTTTTTTAAAAGCATGCCTTAATTTTAATAATAAAAAAACATTTTTAAAACATATGCACTAAATTAGACAAAAGTAGAGTGGTAATCCCATACAAAATATTAAATATAGCGTCCCTCGAGCAAACAGTTAAAAATCTTAAGTCCCGTCATTCACGGAGTTCACAATATTGTGCAACTTAACTAAAAGAATATGGTGACTGTATGACAAAAAAAATATTCTTATCATCCTTTAGGCTGACAATAAGTCAGCCTGAGATACGATAAGAATAATATTTACCTACTTTCCTATCAACAAAGATTTCGTTCACAAGTTGCTATTTTTCTTCGACCGCGGCGCTAGTTTGTACGTTGTACAAAAAATCTGCCGCTACTAGCGCCAATAGTAACTAAAAAAACATAGCATCATAAAAGCATATCAGAACGACATCTATTGGTAAGGGTAAAATTGAAGATTATTTTTTAGTGAAAAGCATCATTTGTTAACTTTATTAATAGTGTTAAATATCATACAAAAACTATTTTGTGTAATTTTTAAAAATATTTTATGATTATGTATCAAATTTCGTTGAGAAATATTCGGTATTAAATTTTTTCATGTCTTATTGCCAGCACCACCTAGAAATAATACGGAATTTTGACTTTCGTTCGGTGCACGATATTTTGTATGGGATGAAAACTCTATATTAATTTATTTACTCTATGTTATTAGTTTTTAACGGGACGTCGACTAATTCTGATACTTGGTCACTTGGTGACTGAATTCGACAAATTAACAACTAATTCTGAGGGAAATCATATCTTCGCTATGTTATGTAGTGTGCCGAAATAAGCCTCTATTCCCAACTGTTCTGTTAAGTAGTTCTGTTGGCAGAACTACTGGTATTTTTTTTCTCATTAGTTCTGCGACTTATAAGACTATGGCTTTATACACCGGTGTATAAAGCCATAGTCTTATAAGTCGCAGAACTAATGAGAAAAACTTGTCCTTAATGAGAAAAAATCCGGTGACTTGTCTCAACTATTCCCACCTGTTCTGGTGTTTAGCTCTATTTTTTATTCATTACGTCATATTATTAAGTGATGGATTTTTCCATCACTATGAAATTAAGGGATCCTAACGTAGTTAAGAAAAAACAAATTAACATCGGTCATAATCATAAAACAAAAGAAAATCACCCTTTGTGACAATTATCAAAATGATAAAATCATATCAATTTTCGTGTGGTGCTCAATTCAGAGACAATTGACAAAAATTTGTCCCATTGGAAATAAAACAAAAATTAAGTAGAACTTCAGAATACTCGAAGCCATTGTCGAGCAACACGCGATCGCGACCGCGTCTTATTATGTTAAACTCACTCATGAAACTAACAACAACAATCCTTTTCAATATATTATTGCCCTCTTCAAGATACTCTTGAAACCCTTGAAATAAAATTTTGTAAACGTGACATCTACGTCAGGAAACAAATGAAGAATAAATATCTCAAGTGGCCAGTACTTGATAATTGATTGCATGGAGAAGTAAATAGTTTGAATCACAAGGTTCGTGGCGACCTACGCAACAAAACAGTTCTGTGGACAGAACTAATGGGAAAAAATTACCAGTAGTTCTGCCAACAGAACTACTCAATAGAACAGGTGGGAATTGCTTAAACATTTGTTCTGTGGACAGAACTACTGGGAAATAAATTACCAGTAGTTCTGCCAACAGAACTACTCAACAGAACAGGTGGGAATAGAGGGAGCTTATTTCGGCGCTGCCACAAAAAAAACCTTATAGCTCTTTAACGGGAGAGCGACAATTTTTTTCCTTTGGGCGACAAATTAACGAGTAATTTTTTGTCTAGTTAAAATCAAGATCTGAGACTTGGGCAGTGCCGAAATAAGGTACGCGACTTGTGCGACAAAAGATTTACTTAAAACGGACCATAGCACACTCAATAACGCATCACAGAAGTCCTATACTAAAACACGCACCTGAATGGTCAGCTTCGCTTAGTGTGTAGGAAAAACGGATTCTCCTAGAGTCAAAGAGAAAGAGACAGAAAAGCCATTCCTCCACAATCCTCGTCACTATACATTTCACTTACAATTTATTATAAGTGAAATCTATAGTCGTTAAATATTATTGTAAGTGATACCAGCCGAGCTTTTTTACATTACAATATAGAGGTTCACTACGAGTGCGAAAAATCGAGCTGACTCAAAACTCTGGGAAAAAAAAAATCAATTTCCTCTTCAAAAAGCGTTTTTGAAGAGTTAAATTTTAATAAATGAAAATTCTGTGATTCATCAGTAATTTATTCCAGACATACACTCTCAGTGATCACAAACATAAGTATTTTTTATCAAATAAGAACAATAACCTAACTAGTATAAGTTAAATGCACATCATGTGATAAGTGCACTTGACGTAATCGAAATTTTATAAAGCTATAAAGACCGACTACACCTCCAAAGTACAGTAGCAAGTTTAGCTACAGCGAGTTACAGTGACAGTTGACAGTTAACGGGTGTGACAGTGACAGTGGGCAGTAGCGTTTATATATCTTCATTGCGAGTATAAATAAATTTATTAGTTCATAGGATTCGTTTGGATGCGAAGTTTCAAAACTAACAAGAATTTACGTTATTTTACTTGGTTTCGTCGTAATACCTATGGACGTAAGTAGAATATGTCACGAATCAAATTATATAGTCCGAGAATAAAACTTGAAAACATCACAAGATTTTGGGTAAAAAAATTGGATTAATAGACGAAACGAACATGACGTGAGCTACCGATTATTACAACATATTAAAATTCATTATGTACAATTTAATAGAAAATTGTTAATTTTTCTCTCGAAAACAGAACATTCTAAAATTATTTAAGTACAAATACAAACAAACAAATACTGGTGAGAACTGGTGCCTTTTCATTTTGAACCCTGGCAACTTATGCAGCGACTTGCTAATGCCTTGTTAATACGGGCGGCAAGTTGATGACCCGTCATCCGCTAACTTGCCGCTCGTATGAACAAGGCCCCGAGACGGCAGCACTAACGAAATTGGCCCAGCGAAAAATAGACAGACCATTGCAATATGCCATAAAATTTAAATGTTGTGATAGTTGTTACAAGGTACTCTACCTAGCCCGTCAGGTTCACAACTCAACTCGCTACTGTATTTTTGGAAGTATATATCGCCTTATGAACGATCAAACGTCAAACTAAAGATTAAAGTCAAAGGTAAAGATAAACTACGAAGCAAAATATGCTCTTAGCTGTACATTAGAAGAATCATCATAATTTATTCCAGTTGAAAATAAAAGTACAGTCAGAAGTACCTAAGATAAGCATCAGAAAGTACTGTCGCGGTCCTGTCTCGAATGGAGCCTTCTAGAATAGTCGCCGCATACTTCGCTGCAAGGAATAATGACCTGTATGTCTACTGCCATAAGGTTCATAACACTATGACATGAAAATGTTCGAGATGTGTCTCGAGACATTACGATGACTTACCGAAGGGAAGTACATACGAGAATATTCGAGAACCCTTGCCGGCGAATATAAATAGCGACCGCCGCGGCGCATAGGCAGTTCAGTTTGGACTTTGGAAGAGTAAACTACGAGCGAATCTACCTGCGAGACAAGTGATAACCTACGACCTCAGCGATACTATTGGACTTTGATTTGACCTGCGATTTGGAATCTTCGTGTGGACTTCGTGTTGTGAAGACCTGCAGACCAGACCCTGCGTGAATAAATCCTTGGAAGTTGTCATTGGCGTTTTACATCCAAATCTAGAACCCTAGCTCGTAACAGTACATTGATCTTATTTCATGATGACTCTAAATTCTTGTATGTGCACATAAATATACATAAATAAAAATACACATAGATTAAAGATAAAAATTAACACTAATAAGTTAAAATGCAAAAACTGTGTTTTTACCATTTATACTACCACATATTATAAATTACCATTTTTATATTAATACAAAAACGTAAATATCACTAAGTTTCTAAATTTAGTTTGCATACTATGTTAAGGCTTTCCTTTCCATCTGTGCAGGCAAACAGTACATATTTGTATCCAAATTCTTATTACTAATTGAACCACAACCAGTGATTTTATAAATTGGATTTTACCTCATAATAAAGCATCATCAAGTTTTCAAAAAGACGTCAAGAGAAAATTGCGGGCATTTCTGTAATAATAACTCCAGCAACCTTACACTAGAGTAGTCCACATGCTTTTATACCTAACTAGCTTCCGCCCGCGGCTTCGCCCGCATTCACGAAAAAGACGCGATTTTTCTAATATAATAATAAAGACGCGATATTGATAAAACAATTTTCAAAATGGGTTCAGTAGATCCTGAGACCTCCTACAACCCACAAATTTAACCTCTTTATAAAATTAGTATAGATTTAACTCGTTTATACCATTATGAAATAAGTTTATGTAGATATCTATATCAGACTGCCTTACTCATTATCAGGCTTAGTGACATTGTCATTGACAACTAAAGCTCACTTACTGTGAGATCGTCCGATCTAAGCTCAGATGTCATATTATAATTAAGGGGAAGGCACCCTTATAATCATAATTCATCAAAGATGAAAATATCAAGTGATCAATTTAACACAAAGAATAACATATTTTACATTAATTATTATATTAATATTATTCTTTGTTCACAATGAATTATGTACATATCTTATTCAATTAGCAGCGTTAAATTTAATATTTCCATTTTCTGCATATTATGCATTAATGTTAAAACTAAAATTGAATATCATCAAGTTGTATTCAATAGTCATAGTATAAAAATTTTGGACGTCAAGATAAAAATATTTGGGAGATTTGTTCTAAAGTTATTCAGTCAATATTATAGTCCAAACTGTGGTACTATTTTTATGGCAGAACTGGTGATAGGTTTCTTTGGGCTGTGTTTGTTTGGTGAATTCATGACCACGTCGACGGCCTTCCTTAGGATTTGGTGTTCACTCTTCTTATACTCGTCAGTGATCTGTGAGAGATCTAAATCCGCGTCAAGTACTAGAACCTGAAACATTCAAACTTCTACTTTTAATATATATATATATTTTTTATAAATATTCTTGGACAAATTACATACTGCCAGTTTGTCCCAAACTAAGCAAAGCTAGTGCTATCGGTACTAGATAATTGGTAAATATACTTAAACACAGAAAAAAATCATCTGCTTTTTCTGTAGAAAATATCTAGACCAAGACATAAAAACATGTATATGCACACAAATGTTTGTCTTGTGCGGGAATCGAACCCGCGAGTTCGGAGTCACAATGGCCAATGATATTCTACCACCGTGCTCCTAAATTAACGTCGAATTACATGTTTGTGTGTTGTTAGTATACATATTTAATAATCTGCCACAGTTTCATACATGATTGATGATTTTTTTTTATTTTTAGGGTTCCGTACCTCAAAAGGAAAAACGGAACCCTTATAAGATCACTTTGTTGTCCGTCTGTCTGTCTGTCTGTCTGTCTGTCTGTCTGTCTGTCAAGAATTTCTATGTCGAGAATGCGTGGAGGTATCAAGCTGAAATTTGAACTGTATACTCAGGTCTACGGTCCCATGAAGTTGTAAAATAATCAAACTGCTAAGTTTACGTAGAAAAAAGTTACGGCCGTTTATTCAGCAAAAAACGCATATTTCGACACACTCAAGGGAATCAAAACCTATAGGGTACTTCCCGTTGACCTAGAACTATGAAATTTAGCAAGTAACATCGTTATAGACTACAAGTACAGGAATAAATCTCAAAACTATACATTTGTAAATAGATCTTAAAAAATAGGAGGTCTATATTTTTTAAAGGGTGTCGAAATTTCAAATTGAAACTACTAGTTCAAAAGGGGTATCATATGAAAGGGCTTGATGTACACATTGCAAAATATATTTTATTTATTTTTTCCGACGCATTATTTCTTATTTATAATGAAAAATATCAAATTTAATAATGATACTACGTACCTACGGAACCCTCGGTGGGCGAGTCCGACTCGCACTTGTCCGGTTTTTTTGATTAGAATTAAACTTAAATGTTCAAAACATTATCAGGTTATCCACTGATAATGTCATAATAAAATCCCTGACCTTCCCTGAGCAATTGTTCAAATATGTCTGACCAACTATTAAGATTATTTATCTATATTTAGTATTTATACAAAACCCAAGGTCTATCTATCTGTCCATTTATGATCTTCTCACGCGAGAACCACTGTCTGATTTTGCTGGCGTTTGGTGTCTGGTATGGATGGTAGGGCTTACCCCGTAATTAGTTCCAGTATTTTTGGAATATTTTGATTTTACTTTTTTGGGTGTTGTTTGTTTAGAGGAAGTCAAATTGCCCGTTGGAAAAATACACAATTTGAGGCTAAAACAGTGACATGGTAAATTCTAGTCACTTATCATTTATGATTTAAATCCATGAATAAAATGTAAAAAATGTAACTGCATGTATCAAATACCTAAACCTACGTTAACTTTATAATTTTGTAAGTCCATAGTTAAGATTACTCATAGATAGGATAGGACTATAACATTAAAAAAATAGAAAATGTTTATTTCGTTATAGACAGTTGTTACAAAACATAGAGGGTGACTCCTTCTTTTAAGTGTCATTAGTCATAGGATACGATTGAGTGTTCTAATCATAGATTTCTATGAATTCCATCCAATGCATTCCACCCAATGCAACATTTAAGCAAGTAAATAAAACTATTGTATTTACTTGCTTAATGTTGATATTGCTCATTCGGTAGAATTATGATGCAATCACTTGAAACTAGTCTGAACATGTTTTAAGTTTTATCTGACTATGAACAAAGTAAATGATAAGTGATAAGTTAATTATAATTATGTCAGTTCAGACTAATTCAGACCATGCTATTCTTTGTACCTACCTATTAACTAAACTATTGTTGGATCATGTCGTAGGTAGTAGTCGTCGACAACCCTTATTCATTCCACTGCTGGGATGCGGGTCTCCCCTCAATCGAAGGGATTAAACCTCTACTAAATACTCCACCACACTGCTCCACTGTGGGTTGGCGAATTGAATCATGTATTGCAGGATATTGCATCATAGTCACGGTCACATATAGCGTATAGCATGTCATTCACATTAAACATTAAATTGCAAAATGGTCTAATAGCAAGGACGCAACTACTACCGTATCAGCCGTATCAAGTACGAGGTCAATAAGTTCGCGGAATGAGAGAGAAGGAGGTTGAAATTAAACACCAAATTATTTTTCCTTTTCAATATATTCTCCTTTAACCCTAATACATTTTTCGGATCTCTCAAATAGCTTGTTTATACCATCGAAAAAAAATGATTTGTCTTTGGTGTCAAAATAGGCCGAAATTGCCGACTTGACTTCATCATCGTCGTCAAATTTCTTTCCACGCAGCTCTTTCTTCATTTTTGGAAATAAATAATAGTCACTGGGGGCCAAGTCTGGACTGTATGGTGGGTGGTTTAATTGTTCAAAGCCGCATCGGTGAATGGCAGCCGTCGCAACATGGCACGTGTGGACGGGTGCATTGTCGTGCAAAAGGAGCACACCTTTTGACAGTTTTCCTCTTCTTTTTTTCTTAATGGCTTCTTTCAATCTTTCCAGTAAAGAAGCGTAGTACTGTCCCGTTATAGTCGCACCACGTTCTTTATAATCGATCAGTAAAATACCTTCTGTATCCCAAAAGATAGTCGCCATGATCTTTCCGGCCGATTGTGACACTTTGAACTTCTTTGGAGGAGGTGTGCCTTTTTTATGCCACTGCATCGACTCTTGCTTCGACTCAGGTTCATAGTGGTGAACCCAGGTTTCATCTCCAGTAACAATCCGGGCCATAACTTCTTCCTTTCTCTCTCCACAGAGCTCCAGAAACTGGTGAGAGCACTCGACACGCTCGCGTTTTTGAAGTGGCGTGAGCATTCTCGGAACCCATCTTGCACTGACTTTAGTCATCCCAAGATGATGATGTAGGATATTTAAAATACTTGATTCGGATACTCCAACCATTGCTGCAAGTTGCTTCTTCTTCAGTCGGGCATCTTCCAATACAAGTTTTTCTACTTTTTCGACGATTTCCGGTGTGGTGGCCTCAATTGGCCGTCCGGAGCGGGGGTCGTCTTCAATGGACTCCCTTCCTTGTTTGAAAAGACCATGCCACTTGTAAACCATGGTTTTACCAGGGGCAGAGTCCGCGTAAACCGCTAACAGCTCTTGAAAAATCGTCTGAGCGGATTTTCCTTGCTTGGTAAGAAACTTAATAACGGCACGGTGTTCAATTTTCTCCATACTGGCTGACTTCTTCCCGATTTAGTTGTTTGCAGGTCGATAACTCAAAAGTTAATGACACGATTAGGTTCAAACTTGGTATATATACTCTTAATGAGGTGCTTAACTAGTGCCTACCTGGACGGGTAAATTTATCCCCATCAACCCCTCCATTCCGCGAACTTATTGACCTCCCCTCGTATATGGGGCCCCTGTGCTACAAGGACAGTTGAGTAGACAGAATATGCCGGTCCTAACGTGAAATGATATGAAATTATTCAGCCATTGGGCCCTTCTGGGCAGTTAGACAGGATCTGGGCGATTACACTTTTCATAAATAATATTCTTATTTGTTTGTCATTTTTTTATCTTGACTATTGGCCAGGAAGAAATGCTCAAAGAAACTTGCCAATATAGATCTTTTATTTAATAATCAGATAATACAACTGTTACAATTTAATTTGTATATACATTTGTAAGTGTTTATTGCCGTGTTTGGGTAGAAGTGAATATGTACGCGAAATAGATTAGGGCGCACGGAGCAACCTGGCCACGGAGGCAACTTTTCTCTCGCCAGGGAATTAAGTATTTTTGCTTAGTATCGCACAGACAGCGACGCAGACAGTGGCCACCGTTAGTGATAGTGGAAAGTGCTATTAATAGCACTGAAAATTGCTTGATTTCATTTCTACGAAATGTGTTCTTAAACATCATAGATATATTATATATCAGCTTCACAAATGGACTGGTATCTTATCTGGTAGACTGGATGTCTTGTAGGTCCTTTCAGTAATAGATGTTTGTATTTCAGGAGTTGTGGAAAAAAATGGGGTGTTGCTGTCATGAACATGGCCGTGTATTATAAGTGAATGCATATATGCACTAAAATTATCTAAAATGCGCAGCGCTTTCCCCTCCATTACACGGGATGTCCCATAATCCTTACTTAGCGTAATAAATTCTTTGATCCTTCATCTATCAATTGGTGTGATTGAATTATGGATGGAGATTATATATATATATGTAGCTGTAACACGAAACCAACGAAACTGTAACCCCCGATTTTGTTATCATTCTTATTTTTTTAATTACATCTCTATGGAAGCAATTTAAAACACATATTCACGTCAAAATATGAATGTTGAGCTATTTTGAAAGGTACGAATGCTGAATGATATTGTTGTCCAACTAACATTATAAATGTACAAGTTTCTGAGTATGATACTTGTAAGAATGTCGGTAACCAATATTACATAAGAATGGGATGAAATTTGGTATGCACATAGAATATGATCAGGATTGATACATAGGATACTTCCCACCTTTTGTACATATATTTTCTGACTCTGCAAGCCTTACCACAATATGTTAAGAAACCTCTGCCTAATGTGACCCCATTCAGTGTGATTTCACTTATTCCAAACTTCACAAGAAAATTTATGTACAGCTATTTATGATCACCTATATTTTCTGGCTTTTCTATGTTTGTGGGAATTCCCACTTTCTATTCTCTGTTAAAATTTATGACCATTTGACTTATATTGGAATTACCACTACTTCTTACTGACTCGGGAATTCCCAGGTAATAACTTTTTCTTTTTCCAAGAAGTATCCAAACCCTCCTCCATTGTTTCACTCTGTTTGTACTGAATTTTGATATATTCTTGGTTTCATTATATAATGTTTAACTCCACAAGATATTTAAATAACACTTTGAACCGTCTAGTGCAGAATTCATTGGATTACCTTTATAATAATTTTGGTAATCAATAATTTGTTATATTTTTTAAAATGAAAAATTTACCTCCCTCGCCTATGGGATTTGAACCCACAACCTCTCGATGACCGGTCGAGTGCTCTTCCAACTGAGCTGCCAGGAAGGTTTGTGTTGGTGACGAATTTTTGCATTTTATATTTTACTGCGTGAGTCACAGTGTAGCGCCATCTACCTATCAAGTAATTATACTACTAAACAATCGTGCAGATGAAATTCGGCGATTTTTTGATAACACCAAACTTATAATTTTTTTTTATTTTCCAAAATATTTATAATATTCTGGAAAGTTGACCGAAGCAACTTTTTAAAATAATAACAATTTGTTATGAGGTTACAATGATTATCTAGCGCTATACCACCTATCTCCTGGTAATCATTTAGTAATATGCAAAGTAAACAGTTCTTACTTGCTCCTGTAAAGTTCATCCATAAGGAGTTTTGCATTCTGATAATTAAGCTGACCATAATATTATTAAAACTCACGTGAGACATTATACTAAATTAATTAAATAAATTAAACGGGTCACTCACATCTTTTTGTCGGAAAAGCCGACTAGTTTATGCATGGGAAAGCCGACTAGTAATGGGTACCACTACGTCATCGTCGAGGGCAGCGCTCCACCAATCAACGCACCAACCCCCCACCACCCTTTCCAGTCGGGCGGCGCGCGCATTGGCGCGCAGTGTCCGGCGCGAGAGACAAAGGGTGGACGTGTCTGGACATTCGCCCTGATGAAGTTCTCCTTTTGAGATAGAAACTAGTCGGCTTTCCGTCACCCGTTTAATTTATTTAATTAATAAGCTGACCATAAGCGAATTGAACTTAACAAGAGAACTTATCCTTAGCTTAAAACAGAGAGATATTGTATACAAGTTTTATGAACAACTTTGGGAATCTATTGTCAAAATCAGTGTTTTTCAAACATTTTCAAAGCACAACCCACTTAGTGTGCAAAAATATTTTGCAAACCTTTACCCTCCAAGTTTCCTAACCTGCATGTCTTTTACTAAATTACAAATATCTAATCCATAATTTCTTATTTATTTTCAGTTAGGCAAAGGTTAATATAATACATAATGAAGTATCAATCACAGCCATCATTTATGTTTTGAAATGAACATTTCCATAATAAAAATATCATTCTGAAACTTTTTTTTTTACAGTCTCGCGACCCTCTTGTAGAGTCTAGAGAGAACCCCCTATAATGTCACAACCCACATTTTGAAAAACACTGGTCGAAATAAATAATATCTAATAAGGTCATGAAATTACTGCTACTTTATCACACTCAAGATAAGCAGAAATAGATTGTAGAGACCAAGACAAAGTTAAACATATCTTACCGGTGCTGGGCATTCACCAAGTGACCTATTCAGAAGCCAGTCATCATGCAATTGGTTCAGATCTTCTAAATATGACAATGGTACACACTGCTCCTCAGATCTAGCTCGTACCCGTATCCGATCGTGGGCTACTTTTGGTGTAGTTTTCAAATATACTGTAACAGGTAATGCAAATGTGTAGGTACTTATTCAAAGACTTTTTACCATAATGAAAATTGTTTTGATTCAACTACAAAATACACTTAATAGCACATACTACATAAATGTATTATAAAGTTATGTATGCATTGTAATTTAAAAAAAGAACACAATTTTTGTATTTATTTTTGGAATATGATTTATTTCTTCAAATAAATCATATTCCTAGGTTAAAACTTAAAGAAGCACCTATGAACAAATTGCCATAGGGGGTGTAAGTTGTATGCAACAAAATAACGGTACTATTGGATTTCTACACAATCAAAACAAGTTGAATGGAAAAGTTCTTGATATTGGTTTTCTCCTGTGTAACTTATGATTATTTTGTACTCATTGTTATGAAATCATTGTTATGAACAAAATAATCATAAGTTACACAGAAAAAACCTATATGAAAACAAATTGTGTAGTAACTGTTACTGTACTAACTGTTACTTTGTTGCATGCAACTTACACTGCTTGTGGCAATTATTTCATTTCTTTAAGTTATAACCTTTAGGGAATATGATTTATTTCTAAAAACATATTGATAGATATAAAGATCGTGTTCTTTTTTCAATCACAATGTATGTATGATACATACCTATTAAATCAGCATCAATGGGAATGTGATTAACAATAAACCTAAACCATTCATCAAGTACAGCAAATTCTGCTTGGTGAAGTGTTGAACTCCTCATCATATTCTCCACAAAGCAATACCTTGCGCTGAATATAGACCTCTCCATTAGTTTAACTGGGGTGGGTGTAGGTCTCCGGTGCATGTCCAGCATGGTCAAAGAAACATAGGATTGAAAAGCCATGGCCCATTTGGATGGATCTTTGTACATCAAATCCTGAAATCACAAAGTAGGGCAATCATTTATCACACGCAACGCTGCGTCGATCGGTTATCGGAATGTTACATATACAATATATTATGAAAATAACACTAAGAATAACAATAGGTAAACTTACTAAAAGATTCCATCCTCTCAAATTACGCCACTGCTCCACAGGTTCAGTGATTAGAGTAATATCTTCAAACTGTCGGAAATGTTCCAAAAACGTTGTTTTACCGCTACCGATGTTACCTTCAACGAATACAGTAAAAGGTCTCGCGTCCTCAGGATTCATTTTGTAAAAATACCGCGTAGCTGCAAAGTTAAAAGGACTTGTAGGTTGATTGATAGGGTGACTAAACCCAGCAAATGCTCGCTATTAAATAGCGGCTTTCCCGCCGAAATCGTCGAATTGTACCAAAAATAACAACAACAACGCGCGAAAGCGTTATGTCAAAATCATTTTAGTAAACACAACTACCTATAAAACAGAATGTTTTAAAACGATTCCTGAGCATATTTACGACATTGTTTATAAAATTACGAAAGTAACTAATTTCATTCCGTTTAATTTATGCTGCAAAAGACGAAAAATTTAAAATCGCAAGTAAAAACCGTTCTTTGACATTAAAATGACACTCTCTGTCGCTAGAATTAGAATTGCCTTCCTCTTCTTTCTAATTACTGGAAGTCACATTTCATTACAATATGAACTAAATTCAAAATTTAATCTTTGGTACCTAGACGACGACGACGGGAACGGGACAATGTAGAGACCTTAAGGGATTTCATTTTGGTAAAAAAATAACTTCTGTGCATCGGTTTATAATTGAATCCTTCAAAATGCGAGTTGTCCTTTCACAAACAGACAGATTTTCGATCATACAAATATTTAATGCAATAACTACAAAGATCAAAATTTCAGAAAGACATTCTCTCCGTCTCTTTGGAGCTGCCGTCCTAGATGAGGCATTTTTACACAGGCTGTGGGAGAATGGAAATCGGGTCTTTTGCTGCAAGCGTTGCCGTCACCGAATATATTATGTTGGATGACGGCACTTTTCGTATAGCAGCCTGCATCCGTTTAGAAATTTCTTGTATTGTTCCGCATCGCTGTCGATTTGGTGAAGATGTCGACCGTCTCAGACACCATGGCCTTTCTTGTTGCACAAGCGCTGGCAGAATCCCACGTCATGGCAGCATTAATGATATTATTCGACGGGCGCTTTCCACCGCCGGCGTCCCAGCAGTTTTGAAACCAAATGGTTTGAAACGCGACTATTGGCAAGCGACCAGATGTATGTGATTGCTGTCGAGGAAGATGGGTAGATCTTTGGTGTGGGACGTAACATGCGTCGACACCCTCGCGACTTCCCATCTTCCATTTAAGGCAGGTTCTGTGGGGGCTGCTGTAGCATCAGCGACCCTTAAACGGCGCAAATACTCAAACCTCATTGGTAGTTATGTTTTTGAGCCGTTTGGGGTGGAAACGTTTGGCCCATGAGGTTCGAGCGCAAGGATTTTATTTAGAGATATCTCCCAACGTTTGGTCGACTCTTCCCCCGACCAGAGGCCGGCCTATTTCTCGCTCAGCGAATAAGCATTGCCATCCAGCGTAGCAATGCCGGCCACGTTATCCTTTGACTTCGATGCGGAAGAATTTTATGACGCTATTTATATATGACGCTAGATCATTATATTTTATTAATTTTAATTAGTTTTTCTTTTTAGTTTGTATATATAGCCACATTATTTTTTTTATTTTAATTGCAAATTCTTAATTTAAAACTGTATGTAAACTGTACTTTATATAATAATAAAAATGGGCTGTCAACATCTCCCCGAAATGTCATTTGAACAAATATAATATTAAAAATTGTTTCCTCGAGCTGAAGTGCCTATCGAGCCTATAATTTGTCTTCCCAGCCGGCGGTGCACCCGCGTGAGTGTGGGTGCTGTTTTGCGTGAGCATAGTGTTTGTTTTTGATGAATACAATTCTCGGATTATTTGGTTGAGCTGCCGTTTCTTGACATCGAGGACGCCATATAGTCGTCCTGGCAACGCATACGGTTGCCGGGTTACGTGACACATTTGTACGCCTTGTGTGCGCACTTTGTACTGCGTGCGCAGCCATAAATAAGAAGATCGAAAAAAAAAAAAATAACAAAAAGAAGAAAAGTCAATTTTAGTATTTGTTATTTTATATTTATATATTTTTTCAGTTATTGTGATATAGTTAAGTTTACATAATCTTAAATGTAAGTGATTTGTTTTATTAAGTATTTTTCCGTGGTACAGTGTGCCCCCCTGAATGCAGTCCTCTGCGCCCGACAATAACCACCGTTGTTCCTTTTGCTGCAGAACTTTTCAGAGCAGGAGGGGACTTAATATTCACATAGCACGGTTACACAAAATTAACCCACAACATGACAGTCTCCCCAATAATGTTCAAAATATTTCTGCACCTCCTGCTGTTTCTCACCCGCGTGACCCTTCCGTTTCAAATGGCACGCCTTTTCATATTTTTCTAAGTTATCTAAAAAACTCGACGCCCCTTATCAAGAGGATTCCTCGCAGTGCTAGATCCTCTGTCGCTTTAGCCCTTGCATCCACAATTTCAAAATGTGTCGAATCAAATGCTGTGTCCGATTGGCAGAAGCTCTTTACTTTTTCATTCGGTATACTTCACGTTAACTCTGACCATTCCAATCTCTCTCTGACACAAAAAATAAAAAATAATTGTCGGTCACCTCTGAACATAATACCGTCTTCTAGAAGGCCCAAAAAGGACCACAATATATTCAGAAATGTTGAATGCAAGATTAGCGACGGGGACCTTAAAGGTGCTGCTAGGCTCCTTTTTTCAAGCGACGTCCTATCACCAGATTCTCCGGACACATTAGCAGCTCTTAAGAGTAAACACCCCTCAGCTCCTGCAGCACCTCGTAATTCAGAACCTCCAGTTGACCCTGGAATGTGCCTTCATATTTCAGAAAAAGACGTTTTGGCTGCTATCTTCTCATTCAAACCTGGTTCAGCGGCTGGTTTAGATGGTATTTCTCCACAACATTTAAAAGATTTGACTTCGTTATCTGTTGGTGATTCAGGCAAACGCCTAATTACATCAATAACTCTTCTAATCAACTTTATGCTTGCTGGCAGGGTAACCGAGGAGATAGCCCCAATTTTATATGGAGCAAACCTAATTGCCTTGTCGAAAAAAGATGGTGGTGTTAGGCCAATCGCTGTTGGGTCTACATTCAGGCGCATTGCCTCCAAGGTTTGTGTGAAACATATAATTTCAAAATTACAACCAATTTTTGAACCGAAACAATTAGGGTTTGGTACGAAAGGTGGGTGTGAGGCCGCTATTCACGCCGTACGTACTTTTGTTGGCAGCGTCAATTGCGAGGTGCTGCTTAAAATTGACGTCAAGAATGCCTTTAACTCGATAAGTAGGAACACCATGTTGACAGAAACCAGGTGCAATATTCCTGAGGTATACAATTATTTATCTCAGTGTTACTCCAGCCCGTCAAAATTGATGTACAAAGAAAATGTTATACTTTCCACCGTTGGCTGTCAACAGGGTGATCCTCTTGGTCCAGCCATTTTCAGTTTAGGAATCAATGCAGTAATTCAGAACCTTTTTTCAAAATTTAATATTTGGTACCTTGACGACGGAACATTAGGTGGTAGCGCTGACGTTGTGTTGTCAGACTTGAGCAATATAATTACTAAGTTCAATTCCATTGGTCTTGACCTTAACTTAAACAAATGTGAGCTTTTTATATCAGAAAATGTATCAAGTTCTGATAAATTAAAAATAATCAACAACTTTAATAATTTAGCTCCGGGTATAAATTTACTTTCTAAAGATTCTCTCAATATCCTCGGATCACCTATTTTTGATGACGGTATTCCTCTTTTTGTACAAAATTCAATTTCAAAATTCAATCAATATTCGGACAGGCTACAAAAAATTAATTCACATTATGCAATATTTATTTTAAAATTTTGCCTATTTCTGCCTAAATTCACCTATTTGCTCCGTTCTTGTCCCCTGTGGAAGTTTAATAATATAATGAATTCTGTAGACGTATTACTTAAGAACCAGGTGGAAGTTATTTTAAATGTAAATCTTGGGGATGATTCTTGGACTCAAGCATCACTGCCAATTAGATTTGGTGGTTTGGGTATCCGCAAAATTTCGGATGTGTCTTTGCCTGTGTTGTATCTGTGGATTTGGTGTATTATGTTATCTGTGTAGGAACGCGGCGATATCTATCTAATGTCATGTCATGTCACTTGATGGCGCGCTTTCTCTGTAAGAAGTCGAAGCTTATAGTAAAACGAGATTATTACATTCATAAGTCTTTTTATTCATACTACATGGTGGCAGCGGTTTCACAAGATAATTAAATGGCGGCACAAAGTGAGGGTGCTGTTGGAGGACAGCAGAATGAAGCATGGCAGGTTCTTCAAGTGGGGGCGCCGTGCTCCGTTTCGGCTCCGGAGCCATTCGACTTTGTTCCTCAACACTGGGGAAAATGGAGACGAAGATTTGAGAGGTACTTGTCAGTCAGCGGCAGTAATGACAAACAAGAGAAAGAAAAAATTAATATGCTTCTGTACGTAATGGGAGAAAAGTCAGAAGATCTGGTCATTCAGTTGAAACTCAATGATAAAATTACGCTAGAAGATGTGCTGTTGGAGATAGATAAATACTTCAGTCCAAAGAAAAATCCGATATATTCAAGGTATGAATTTAATAAAAGAGTTCAAGAGATGGGAGAAAGTACTCAGGACTTTATAAGGGCTGTGTATATTTTGGCGGAAAGCTGTGAATTCGGAACACTCAAAGAGGAAATGATTAGAGACCGAATTGTAGTCGGCGTGCAAAGTAAGAGGGCTCAAGAAAAATTGTTATTAAATATAAATTTGACATTACAAGACGCTGTCAATATAATTCAAAATGTGGATACATATGAAAAGAAAGGAGATTTTGATTACAATGTGAATAAAATTAAAATGGAACAAAGTGAAAGAGTTTGTTGGTTTTGTGGTAGAAAAGGAGTACATAAAACGCGAGAGATGTGTCCAGCATTCAAATCAACGTGTCATAATTGTAAAAAATTGGGTCATTATGCAAGATGCTGCAAAAAAGGCAAGATAAATCTAATGGAAGAAGAGTTCCAGGTAAAACATATTAATTTAGTTAATAACAGCAAGTATATGTTGCCAGTCAAAGTGTTTCGAGATGGACTATACAAGTGTGAACTTTCTTTTCTTGTGGATACAGGAGCGGATATAGTAGCAGTACCAGATAAAAAAGTTAGTAGTACAACGGAATTGCATGCTACTCAAACATCAATCAAAGGTCCCGATGATTGTAAATTAAAGGTAAGGGGAACTTTTACGGGAACATTGCTGTATGAGGATAAAATGTATGATGGTAAAATTTATGTTATAGAAAATTTAAAAGTGCCTATTTTAGGTGTACCAGCAATAGAAGCAATGGGGTTAGTTAAGATTTGTAATGTTAATTGTAGTTCTGTCAGTCAAGTAAATGTTTGTAGAGAATTTCCGAATATATTTAATGAGTTAGGTGTTTTTAAGGAGAAATTTGACATTAAGTTAGTAGACAATAGTAAAAGTTATGTGCAATGTGTACCTAGAGTAGTACCTATACCATTATTAGAGAAACTAAAAGCAGAATTAAATCGTTTATGTAATTTAGAGGTTATTGTTAAGGTAGAAGAGCCCACTCAATATGTGTCACCCATTGTAGTAGTGCCCAAAGAGGATACAGTTAGAATCTGTGGGGATTACACGCAACTGAATAAGAATATTAAAAGACCTATATTTCCTATACCTAAAGTTGAAGTTACATTAGCTAGATTAAATGGGTCAAAATACTACTCTAAAATTGATGCTACATCAGGGTTTCATCAAATACCTTTAACGGAGAGTGCATCCTTAACTACTATCATAACACCATTTGGCAGGTATATGTATAAAAGATTGCCTTTCGGGTTAAATTGTGCTCCTGAGTATTTTTCGATGAAATTTTCAGAATTGTTTTTTGATTTAGAAGGGGTGGTGACACATGTCGATGATATTTTAATATATGCAAGTACAATAGAGCAACATGATAAAATACTAAGGCAGGTACTTTCTAGACTTTCAGAGAGGGGTATTACTATTAACAAAAAGAAATGTCAATTTGGGGTACAAGAGATTAAATACTTGGGGCACATTATCAGTAGTCGGGGAATCTGTCCAGACCCTGAAAGGGTACAGGCAATAAGTAAATTTGATACACCAAAAAACAAGAAACAAGTTATGCAATTTTTAGGCATGATAAATTTTGTTGGGCGATTTTTAAAAAATAAAACTGATCTATTGTATCCATTGTATTCACTATTGAAACATAATTCAGAATTTGTATGGGGCAGTTGTCAGCAAAAAGCATTTGAACAAGTCAAAAAAATG
Organism: Hypsopygia costalis; assembly: GCA_937001555.2. Lineage (NCBI taxonomy): Eukaryota > Metazoa > Arthropoda > Insecta > Lepidoptera > Pyralidae > Hypsopygia > Hypsopygia costalis. The sequence goes on from OW443325.2 coordinate 5,157,707, forward strand.
TTGCAATGTGCAACTGTTCTAACTCACTATAATCCAAAATGTAAAATAATTATTGCAGCTGACAGTAGTTCTTATGGTTTGGGGGCTACATTGATGCAGGAAAACATTGATCAGTCTAGAGATATTGTAGCATATGCAAGTCGCACATTAACTGAAACTGAAAAACGATATTCTCAAATTGAAAAAGAGTGCTTGGCATTGACATGGGCTATAGAACGTTTTAAAGACTATGTTTATGGAATTAAAATAAACCTGGAGACTGATCATAAACCACTACTGCAGATATTGCAAACAAAGCCTATAGACGAATTGACACCCAGATTAATGGGCTTTAGGATGCGTCTGACTAGGTTTAACTTTGATGTTTCATATATTCCAGGAAAGAAACTTGTAATTCCTGATTTTCTGTCTAGAAATCCTGTAGAATATGATAAACATGAAAAATATGAAAATAATTCCGACATTTTAATACAAAGTATTTTTAAAAGTATTCCTCTTAAAGATGAACTGTTAGAAAAAATTAAATCTGATCAAAGCATTTGTGACATATGTAAGCAGTTAAAAGAATTCACAGTGGGTGGGTGGCCAGCACAATCTAAAATTTCCAGTAACTTGAAACAGTATTATCAGTATAGGTATGATTTCTCCATTGTAAATGATTTCCTTTTGTATAAATCTAGAATTGTAATTCCAAGGGGTCTTCAAAAGGAAATCATGGATAGGATTCATGAAGGACATTTGGGTATTACTAAATGTAGAAACAGAGCTAAACAGACAGTATGGTGGTTAGGACTGTCTTCACAAATAGAAAAAGTTGTTCAGAACTGTCCTCAATGTACAGAGGAAAGAGTTAATCCTAAACAAGATATGGTTGTTGAGGAGACACCGGAAAGAGCATGGCAGAAGTTAGGAATGGATTTGTTTTTTTGTAATTCATCATGGTACTTGGTGGTAATTGATTATTATTCGCGGTATTTAGATATAAAAAAATTATATAGTCTTACAGAAAGTAGTATAATAGAATACTGCAAAGAAGTTTTTTCCAAATTTGGTGTGCCAGAGTTGGTTCGAACTGATTGTGGTACACAGTTCAAGGGTAAATTTAAAGAGTTTGCTGAAGAATACAATTTTAATCACATTACCAGCAGTCCATACTATTCCCAAAGCAATGGTTGTGCTGAGGCAGGAGTAAAAATAGCAAAAAATCTGTTGAAGAAAAATAAAGATATATACATGGCACTATTAATATATAGAAATACTCCTTTAGAATCTGGTTTTAGCCCAGCACAGCTTATGTTTGGAAGAAAATTAAGAGACAATCTGCCTAGATTAGGGAAGTTTTTGCAGGAGAGGGTAAATTGTAAAAAGCAGTTTCATAAAAAGGAATTTAATAGAAAAGTAAAAATGCAATACAATTATAATAGAGTTCATAGAACTAAACAGCTTTGTGATTTAAAGATTAATGATATAGTTTGGATAACTGATTTAAGAATTTATGGTAAAATAGTGAGAGAAGCCAGTGAGCCTAGGTCGTATATTGTAAGTACAGATAGAGGAGAGTTTCGCAGGAATAGATGGCATTTGATTCCAGCACCTTATTACAAAGAAAAGTACAGTAGCATAAAAGATGTTCCTATAACTGTAAATCAGAATGAGATTAAAGACTCTTATCCTAGTGTAAGAAATGATTGTATTGATTATGACAGGCGTGAATTAAATGATAATAATAGGGATTATCCAGTTATAGAACAAGGTTTGAACATAGAACAGGATAATGATTATAGTACTGATAGACAGAATGAGACTAGTAAACTTGGTGGAAATCAAGATGTGAGAAAAAGTATGAGAAATGTAAATAAACCTAAGTGGTTAGCTGATTATGTAACATAACATGTTATCTATTAAAAATATAAAAGGGAGGATGTTGTATCTGTGGATTTGGTGTATTATGTTATCTGTGTAGGAACGCGGCGATATCTATCTAATGTCATGTCATGTCACTTGATGGCGCGCTTTCTCTGTAAGAAGTCGAAGCTTATAGTAAAACGAGATTATTACATTCATAAGTCTTTTTATTCATACTACAGCCTGCCTTTCTATCCTCTATTTATAGCACAGCTAAGCTCACACAGGAAATGCTGACTCCGTCTCTTAGCAATTATTGTATCACTGGGCTTGAAGAGGCCAGAAATGCTTGGCTGGAGGCATTTCCAAACGCGGTTTTCCCTACCGATTTATCTATTCAAAGGAGCTGGGATAATATAAATTGTGAACATATTTATAAGAAACTCCTGAATAACGGTGGTTCACAAGACCGTGCGAGGTTGCAGGCGGTCGCGAGAAAAGAATCTGGGTTTTGGCTTCATGCATACCCATCAGTAAATACGGGTACTTTTCTGGAACCAGATACTCTACGCATATCAATTTCGTTGCGTTTGGGACTCGATGTCTATTCCACCCACAGTTGTCCTTGCGGTGCTATTGTCGACCGCCTGGGCCACCACGGCCTTTCCTGTCAAAGGAGCGCCGGACGTTTCTCCCGCCACGCCGCTCTGAATGACATTTTGCGCCGTTCTCTTGCCAGCGTCAACGTACCGGCTATTTTAGAGCCGAATGGTATCGTGCGTGACGATGGCAAGAGGCCGGACGGAATGTCTCTCATGCCGTGGAAGACTGGAAGGTGCCTGGTTTGGGACGCCACTTGCGTGGACACCCTTGCCCCGTCACATCTTCAGGTTTCCACGGTGAGAGCTGGAGCGGCGGCTGAGCTGGCGGAGAAGAACAAAATCTTAAAATACCGAGGTATCGGCTCCCAATACCTATTCAGCCCTTTCGGAGTCGAAACCCTCGGTCCTTGGGGCCCCTGTGCCTTGAGTCTTTTTGAAGACATTTCAAAGAGACTTTTTCAAGCCACCGGGGACCCAAGAGCCGGCGCTTACTTGGGTCAGAGGCTAAGCATCGCCATCCAAAGGGGTAACGCTGCTAGCGTTTTAGGCACGCTGCCTCACGGACCTACTTTAGATAGTTTTTGTTAAGATAGGTTTACACAGTTTAGTTTAGTTTTTATTGTCTGCATTATATTATTTATGAATTGATAATAAATTGTAACCTTTATAAACTGTATGTAATGTGAAAATGATTGTAATTTGTTCTCTTGTCCAAAAAAAAAAATTTTATGCTGAGGCCACTGCGTATTCACATATGGATTTCGGACGCATCATCGTCTCGTCAGTGGCGTCCTTTATTGAAATGAAGGTCTTTGAATTCCATAGCGGGAAATTTAAATTCACCAATGACGCTAGTCCACGAAATCCATTGACAATTTTTGGGGTCGACGAAAAGAATTGACGTGTTTATTTTATTCACGCATGAATTTTTTTCATTAATTTTTACGGAGATCCTTGTTTATTTGTAATTCACTAAACTAGCGTTAAATTAAACAAAATGTTACAGAATTACTGCCTAGGTAAGTTTATTAACAATGTAATTAACCGTGAAATACTACTTTGCTATGCTCATAATTTTCTGATTGTACCGGCATGATGGAAATTAATTAAATATATACTTTTTTTCAGGACTAATACTATGCGTAGCAGGTGCATTCGCTTTATATGACTCGTCTTCTGACGTGGTGGAACTAACCCCGAGTAATTTTGATAAACTAGTCACATACTCAGATGAGGTGTGGATAGTTGAATTCTACGCTCCATGGTGTGGGCACTGTAAAAACCTAGTTCCTGAATACAAGAAGGCAGCGCGAGCTCTTAAAGTAAGTAACAATTTTAAGTATAACTTCTTTTTTAAAGATTATTAATTGTTTTGCCAAATTTCATGCCAAAATTTTGAAACAAAACTGATTTAGCAACTAGTCAAAATCAATAAGTATAGTATTATTTCACTACAACAGTCAAATAAAACGCACATATCTTTTCAGGGTATAGTGAAAGTGGGTGCAGTAGATACTGATGAACACAAGAGTTTTGGCCAAAAATTTGGAGTCACAGGCTTCCCTACTATCAAAGTGTTTACGGGCAGTAAACACTCGCCCTACCAAGGCCAGCGAACCGCCGAGGCTTTTGTCGATGCAGCACTCAAAGCAGCCAAAGAAAAAGCATATGAAAACCTTGGAAAGAAAGCCAGCTCTTCATCAGATAAGGTAAAGTTCCTGATACGTCTTACATCTTTGCTGAAAAGTTATCAGCCAAAAACTAAACATTAGTTAAATGAATACATTATCAAGGGAAAAGAGTCCTAGTTATTAATAATTGTGTTATGGATGAATTTATGGTCTTGCTAACAATAAGACTTTAGTAGAAGATTATGACCAAATGCCATAATCATATTTTTAAATTTCTTCATTGTAAGAAATAAGATGGGCAAGAAAAATTTTGCTTATATCTGGCAATATGTCTATTACATTTACCTTTTACCTTATTTTTCCGACCATGACGGTTAAAATATTAGCAAATCAATTCAATTTGTTGCCATAATGTCTAACTATGTAGATGCAGTATTTCGATCATACTAGCCAAGCTAACAAGTAGTCAGAGCTGTTGGGTTGACAATATTGGCAATTGGGGTTTCAAATACTCCAAGTATTATATCATATCATATACATACAAGGGCAGATCCAGCTTTGGCGCCAGGGGGAGGTCACACAGTTGTTGTCAAGTCACACTCAAGTTATAATTTAATTTTGATAATACTAGATAAAAGTAGGTATTTTATTAATGTATCTAGGTACTGTACTTAATCTATATTGTGGCAAAAATACATATAAAAACGTTAAGTTTAACAATTTTAATTAGTAGTCCATCTAGGTCGTAGACCCAGCCCAGAGGGTGGTCATGACCCCCATGACCCTCCCCCTCGATCTGCCCTTGTATACATATCAAACACGAAAAATGCTTTGATTGCTTCCTTCCTTCGTTACAGAAGTTATAAACTACTCTTTTCAATATTAAGTTTTTGCATCATGCCTAATGATTTGAGTATTATGGCGTTAACCGTTCGCATGCCACAGTCCCATGGTGGGTATAGTGTTAGTACAGCTCTTGGTACAGAATGGACTGGTCATGGCACTCGAGGTGTAACTCTATTTACAAGGGCATAGTGGGAAAAGTAATACCACTATTATCATTCATGGTAATTCTTAATGATAATAGGTGGGATCAATCTCATCTGAAATCTATGGTAACTTTGATATTTTGATAAAAAAAACTACTACTTGTATCTATGTCGGAGTTTTACTGCAGTGCTGTTGTTTTTTGGAAAAAAATGAGATGAAACAACAATGGGTTATACATAAACCGACCATTTATTTTTGAACTCAAAACGGTACATAAGTTTTTTATACCCCAGTTAGCAGGTTAACAGTGAAAATAAACACTTCTTAAATTTCTTTATTTAGAAAAAGTGTAACTTAATGCAATTAGTAATCACTATTATTATATTCATATTTTGTAATTTTAATTATTTTTATTATAACAAGTTGTGAAAAATAAAAATCAATCACCAGTTCACCACCTTTTATGAAAGCAAACTTCCTCTGACAATAATTATTAAATTATATGAAATATTTTTTATTGTATTTATATTTCTCACGAGCTTCATAAATTTAATTTTTCGTGCGGTTTCGGAAAACTGGACTATTTTGCGTCCCTGTGCTTTGCTTGCGGACAACGGGACAGGTGACCGAGAAAAGTGACAGTCCCATTCAAAATGGGACGTATGGTCACTTTAGTTATACAACCCAGTACTCATATAAAGAGAGAGGTTGGTGAATTTGATGCCACTATTACCATTGAATATGGTAATATTCCCAAACAACCTTCAAATTAACCTTCTAGGCTATCACTGAGTGTCTTGTTCATTCTTGTTCATTTTTTAAATACAAATGACAATTCAATGTACTTAGTTTGTGGTTCTAGACAACTAATTCAAAAACTGTATTACATGACTGGTCCCAGCCCCCTTTGGCGTCAGTCAGTTATCTGACTAGGTCGGTAAAATCTACTATCCTGACACTTTTGTAGTCGGTGACTATTCGCCGGCTAGTCGGTAAAGAGCACTGACTATCTGATTGAGCCTCTTAGGGAGAGGATATTGTGTCCTCGAAGAAGAGTGTCCTGATTTGACGCAAAGATTTGATGCGTCCGAAAATATCGTGTCTTAATTGCTCAAGGAAGGGGAAGATTTGTGCGGTTCCTCTGAGTCACCTAACACTTGTGCGCACGTAAATAAATACGAAACGTGGAGCATGGCTCGATGCAACCGTGTCGACAGGTGTAGCGGTTACTTGAGCTTGAAGTATCTCTGAACGTAGCATTATAAAAAATGACGAGTACCCCCGAAACTGTGATCAGCTTGGCCGATGAGTCGACCTCTTTACAAGCGACTAACTGGCTAGTCGTCACATCTCTACTATTTACTTACCCTGCCCTCTAGTACACCCAGCCCTGTTTTTTTTAGTTTTAGTTTGGGAAGCAGTTAACAGATTAGCATTTAGGAAATACCGTCTTTATGATTTGTTCTCCTTTGTGGGTTATTTTTATGAATAGATTGTTAGAATTCTTATTTGGTTGCGATATTTTCTAAGGTAAAGGTACTTCCCAGGTCAAGCGGCTTACAAATGTACTCTACCTCTCTTTTGATAGAGCCTCTTTCGCTAGTCGACTTTAGAGCCAAAAGCAACTTCATCTGCACATGGTGCAGGAGAAGTTGCATGAAGTGGCCTTTGGCTCTAAAGATCGTGGTGAGAAACTCACACCCCGAAATTGAATTAGTTATCTGATGATAATGATTAAGCAAGTTGTAATTCACTGTTCACTTTTATAGGTCCTGGCTTGTGACTTTAGGGGTCACAAAATTACACATTCAAATTTTTATTATTTTCATACAACTTGTGAGCGTTGTGTGCCGTTATAGATTGTGTAAATTGTATTTTGAACACGTATAAATATGTAAATAACAATTAAACCGCATACTGTCAAGCTGTGGGATGTACTGCCTATCGAGGTTTTCTCAAGAGACATGGGGTTCTTCAAAAAGTGCGTGAAGATGTTTTTACAGGGTCGGCAACGCGCGTGTGATGCCCCTGGTGGTACAGACGCTCATAGGCTACAGTAACTGCTTTCCATCACGCGGGTCGTATGCTTGTTTTCACTATAGTGGTATATAAAAAAAATCAGCCGTCATAGCTACAGTTACCCTTTTCTTACTCGTATCTTCGCTCACACAATCCAACCACTTCTTTTTTACTTCCCTCTCTCATTTCTCACTCACTCACACTACACTAACTATATCCATTCACATTCAAATTCATCGTTCTATTTGCCACATGTCTTTCATCCCTGCACATTACATGTGCGCACAACGAAAGGTGATTTCCTCTCATCATTTCCGTAACAGGTACTAAAATTGTACTCTAGTATTAGAATGAAACACAATACATATTTTTTGTAACATTTATTTCTCTTGTAGATAAAAGAAAAATGTAATTATTATTTAACAGATAGAATATTATCTAAAATTCGTATGGTGCGAGAGTAGAGCTCAAAATATTAACTGATAGTGATAAAACCGTAGCGAAATTCTAGGTCTGTGGATAAAGCATATTGATATGTCTAGGTCATAATTTAAGATAATCAATTCTCTCGTGAATATGACATTTGCTATCAAAGTTGTAAATGTCGTAATAATAGGCGGATTTGAATACAATCGGGGTCTAAAGGCAGAGGGGGAGCACTGTCTGCACACATCCCTCTCACGTATTGCTGTGCAGTGCTATTCTTAGTTATTCTGTGCTGTCTGTGCTGGTTATAGGATTTCGTACTTCAAAAGGGAAAATAAACCCTAATAGGATCCCTTCGTTGTCCATCTGTGTGGCTGTCAGTACGTCTGTCTGTCTGTCTGTCTGTCTGTCCGTCCGTCTGTCTGTCCGTCTGTCTGTCCGTCAGTGCCTCCTTCTGTCTGTCCGTTTGTCAAGACCCTTTTTTCAGAAACGCGTGGAGGTATCAAGTTGATATATTAATGTCAAATACTTAGGTAGTTAGGTATGCGCAATACCTTGGCAAGAAGCATAGTCTCACAGCACAAGTAATAGAAAAAATCCGAAAATTTACAATTTCAAATATCATGTGTTATAACATTATAAGTGATCAAAGTCATATCTACATCGTTTCATGCTAAGCACAGTATAAGTAATAGTACTATGAACAGTACGGCCACTCCCTGCCGCTCTCTCGTATCGACCTCACCTCCCCTCTGAGACAAATCTGAAACAGTTTGTATGGCGCCGTACGCACACACACGCTCGTTCACGCTCTGCACAGACGTCGTTGTTTATGTAGTAGTAAACGATATTTGCATCGAGTGGTCGGGGTGTGATGCTAAGTGTAGGTTATTAGGGTTGAAATAATGTGGACACAGTCATTTTATATTCTCTAATGATACGGAAACCTTGGGGCGCGAGTTCGACACGCTTTTGGCTGTTTTTGACGTGACAACGTCTTATAAATTGGTTAGCCGGGTGACACTTCAAGAAACTGCGTTACGCTCCGCGCTCACGTTATGCGCTCACAATGAGAGCGAGTGAGAGGCACGCGTCCCTTCCACTCGGGCATGGTTAGCCCGCCTAAGAGCGAGAGAGACAGACATAAAAAGTGAAAGGCATGCGTCCCTTCCACTCGAAAACATTTTACCACTCAAAGTCGTTGTCACGTAAAACTTTCGCCCGTATACCGACTTTACAGGCAACCAATTTTTTTTGCACTTACATTGCTTTGCTTTCAGCTCCCTCTCCTACTACATTAAGTGCATACTATGTATCTCAATCTGGCTGCTATATATGGAAGTATATAATCAAATAGTCTTTTGGCTTGTAGGTTTTTTTACTCTGTGTCTATTTTCTCATTGTCAAGTGTTTAATAATTAAGATAATTATTAAACAATTATTAAATAATTAAGATAATTATTAAACACTTACCCGATATACGTTGTCCTGTCTTCCTAAGTATGAATACTGAATTCGAATTGGTTTCGCGCACGCTGTCAAATGACTGACAGTTCTGTCAAACGCTATAAAGTTACATTAGCAAAACTATTATGGTGGTTCAGTTTTCATAAATTTTCGAATTTTTCACGTAACATTTCTCGTATTTTCTTTCGTCCTTCTCCTTCCACTTTCTCCTGACGAAAAGAAATACAACAAAAACAGAATTAGCGAAATCGGTCCAGCCGTTCACTCGTGAAGTCGTGATGCCGTGACCAAGGGAAATAGGAATTCATTTTTATATATATACCTAGATAGATTATATCAAATTTTATCACATATTTTCTGTTAATTCTAAAATATACAATTATCCCAATAGCACAACAATAAGGAAATAGTTTATGGTCATAACATTCCCTGGAAAGCGGTGAAAAGGTCAAGCGCGACAACTAACGGTCATAACCAAATCGTCCGTCCGCAAGCAACCAACTACAAAGTCAAGCTAAAGTCACTTGTTTCAAATCTCTTCCGTAGAAGAATGAATGACTCTGGCCCTCTTCATATTATAAGTATACCATCATTTGCTAATAAATCTACAACTAACAGTTTTAAGTATTTCGATTATTGATTTGTGATTTTTTTTATTGTGTACGTTTTGCGAGTTGAATTTATAATGTGATTAATATTTTTTTGTACTGGATCAATCAATAAATATATTTAATTCATAATATAAAAAGAATAAAAATGTTTATTATCTTGTATTGCGCGAGAATCTATCAAACTGTCCATGTTTAGTATTATGAAGCATTTGGCAACTGACAAAAGATTAGACAACAATGTTCTGTCAGCTGGCCCGCAAGGTGCTTCTTGACGCTTCATTTGAAGGATCCCGGAAAGACATGAAAAGCGTTCCACTTGTTAATTATATGACAGAGATAGGGGTTCCGAACTTTTTAGTACGCGAAGAAATGTCTCAACAGTGGAAAACTGACATCGCAAGCCTACACAGTCATGTAGCTCTATGATGGAAAGGATTGTTGGTACAGGTGTAGTCAATAACCTAGCGAAACAATGACATAGTTTTGTTCATAGGATCTCAAACTTATTTTCGTGACTGCCCACATTGTGGATATAAAATTTTCTATCATACACCGAAACTTTACTTTCACTCATTAAATCTACAGTATACTTAGCTGTTTTTAAACTTTTATTAGTAAATACTAGCCTTCGCCCACAGGCTTCGCCCACATGAACACATATTACCTATATGTTAATCCAAGTTATAAACTAGGTACCTACTTGGTTGGCAGATTTTTATATTCACATTCATTCAGCGATTTTTGTGTGATTCAGAACAAATATTTGCAGGTCTTTTACAGAATATTAATATAGTAGTACTTATATAATTTTGGTTTGTAACTTTCAACTTTCTTTCAATCACTCAAGTGACGAGCTCGGTGGTCGAGTGGCTAGCAATGGCTACTTTGACTCGAGCTCGCGGGTTCGATCCCCGCACATGACAAACATTTGTGTGCATAAACATGTCAGTTTGTCTTGATCAGGGAGTTTTTGATGTCATTATTTTCAAAGTCATATTTACAAAAAAAAATTGTATTTAACTATAGTATCAGTTATCTAGTACCCATAGTACAAGCTTTGCTTAGTTTGGGACTAGATTGCAGTGCAGTGTGCAGTGCAGTGACAAAAGTGTAATTTGTCCAGTAATATTTAAATCATTCATCGCATATTATATACGAAGCGCTCTCATTTTCTGTGATCATTCTACCGCCCGCATGTGGTCTCCGGACCCTCAATGCGGAGATATTCCCAGGTTAAGAAACACTGGTCAATAGCTAGTAAACAATATGGCAGTGTATTTCTCTCACATCAAACGCGGTTAGTTCAAAAGGTCATTGACACGTTAATCTTATCTTCCCATGTGTACATAAGCATGTGATTGTGTGCTGAATTCATCTTCTTGACTTCCGAAAGATGAGATAACACAGGTATATCGAATTATTAAAATGAATGTCAGTTTTAGTGAAATTATTAGTTTTTAAACGAAGCAGCTTATTTTAAAAGTACAATGATAGTGTTTGATCATACATTTGAATACTTGACTTTGTCTCTTTTACAAGGAGAGAGTGTAAATTATTATGCAGGTTGTGTGGTTATGGTGTTTGGCGTGCTTCGGAAGGCACGTTAACGACATCATCTAACAACAATAGCCGGGACCGACGACAAGTCAATGGCCTTTGGGCACCTTGAAAATACTAACTTTCGCCAACCCGCAGTTAGGGGCCATCCATAAATTACGTCACACGAATTTCATGACTTTTTTGACCCCTCCCCCGTCCTTGTCACAGCTGGTCACATTTGTTAGACTTCCCCCCTCGCTAGTGTGATGTCACATATTTTGCAATTTTACATCTAGAGTTGATAATGTTTTTGAGTTTTTCTTTAATAGTTCAAAGTTCATTTTTTAATACTTAGAATATAATAGATATTGAAATGTCACGACACGAAATTTAGGACTCCGCCCACACCCCGTCACACAATTTCACACTTTGTCGACCCCCTCCCTCCCCCTCAATGTGTGACGTAATTTATGGATGGCCCCTTAAGCAGCGTGGTGGAGTATGCTCTAAACCCCTTCGATTGAGGGGTGACTCGTATCTTAACAGTGGGATGATTATGGGTTGATGCCGTACCATAAAATAATTCCGCTCCACTTCGCCTGACGGCGAAAAGAGGAGCCCAAATTACACCTGACCAAAGACAACAGTTTTCCGTCAGTTGACATAGTAAATAACTTGTTTAAGAAAAATTATCAACTTCAATGAAATTAAAGATTTACTAATATAGACAGACAGTCTATATAGACTAAAAGGAGTAAGTAAATATTTAATTTAATATCATTAGACTATGAGAAACCAAAGCTATAGATGCTATAGCTTTCTCATTGTCTACGACTGTAGGTAGTTAATGTTTGATACCTACACTAAAACCTTCCTAGAAGAATATGCAGTCGAATCCACCATCCAAATCGAATCAGTCGTTATTGGATGAATTGTATACACATGGGTTTGAATAGTGACTGTCAACTCGACCATGAGTTCTTGGTCACTGTACAGTGTGCAAGATAGTACGTTATTCTTAATAATTTTCTTTATTCGCCACACGAACTTTGAGGTGGACCACGACGCAATAAATATAGCCCATTGAACTGAGATTTCTCCATTGCGTAGGAGTGCGTATCTAATAATATAGTCGGGTATTATTTTTTGCTTTCGAGATGTCCGTTCGCCAACCTACACCGACGCCTACACGCCCTCTCACTTTTGCTAAAACATTTTTGAGAATCTAGATAATTTCTGATTGCTAAAATGGAATATCAGGAAAGGAATGAGGTCACACATAGTATTATCGCTATAGAATAGAATATATACCTAATCGAGGAGCTCGATGGCGTCGTTGCGCGTAGCAGTCGTACCGATCACGCAAGTTAAGCAAAACTTCCTGTTTGTCACATTTTAATTAGATCATATTGTAAATTTCATCCAAATCGCTTGTCAAAGGTTAACTTTATAAAATGTTTTTTAAAAGGTTTATAAAATGTATGTATGTATGGATATAATGTATGTTACATTATATCCATACATACATACATACATTTTATAAATTTTCACACTTCCAATATTAGTAGGTCATTCGCGTTCGACTATTTGTGAAATAACTCTAATGCTATTTTTAATAAGATCTTAATTTCTATTGTCTCTTGTTCCAGTCGGATGTGGTCACGTTGACTGACAGCAACTTCAAAGAGCTGGTGCTGGACAGCGAAGATATGTGGCTGGTGGAGTTCTTCGCGCCGTGGTGCGGACACTGCAAGAACCTCGAGCCGCATTGGGCCAAAGCTGCTACTGAGCTGAAGGGCAAAGTATGATATTTTTTCATTCCCAAGTCCATACTAACGATTCACTGTCGTCTCTGGAGATAAAGAAGATGCATTTATACCTTTTCTTATAACAATAATGTGAAAATAGAGGGGCAATTCTCCTAATTAAAATGTAGTCAAAAATCAGTACCGATCCAGTCTCGATCTCACAAACGTCAAATTTGGTATTCTAGTAACACAATATGAAAAGTCTAATTTAAGTAGACTCACTTCGAAATTTGGCCGAAAACTAACAAACTAAGAATGTTATTTTGCCATCATTGAGAAATGGTAATAGTTAATGAATGAAATCGAGTATTATAATTTTCAGTCAGTTCATAATTCAGTCTCGATTCGGTCAACTTTCATTCTTTGATCGTAAAATAATTACGAGAATAGACCTTCAGACATAGGGTTCAGTCCGTAGTAAGCAGTCATTGCGGTACATCTGTGATGCGACAGTTACTGTACTGTTTGATCTCCATGGCAGCCATTGAACGTCCTCCTTAATTTTTCAACACATAACCATTTATACTTTGGGGTGTAAGAGGTTCCAAAGCCAACTTCACCTGCACGTGGTGCACCCTGCTGACTGACAAACGATGCTCTGGCGAAAAGAGAGGTAGGGAGCGTAATTGTAAGCTACCCGACTGGGGATTGTACCTCCACCTCACAGAATACCGCAGCCAACTAACAATTCCCTTGAGAGTTGTTGTGTTCCTGCGAGTGAGTGAGGTCACCAGAAAGAAAAGATGCAGATGCTGCGTTGGCAGCGGCGGTGGCGGCGCGCGAGCAATATTTTATGTTGCAAGCGTTAATATGGCTACGGTAACCGCTTCACATCAGGCGGGCCGTGTGCTTGTCTGCCAACGCAGTCTTTTTTTTTTTTATACTACGTCGGTAGTATAAAAAAATATATATATTTTAGGAAGCGTCGACTTGTGGACTTTTGCTTTTTTTACCTATCATTGTGGAAGTCTGCGGGAGACGGAGACAGTAGACGTTCTTTGTCTGAATAGACGATGATGATGAAGCATCAACTTTACCATTTAATTATTACAAATGACTCCAAAACTTTGAAATCACAGTTGAATCTGTTATTCAAATTCGTATTAATTAAATTTCAAAAAAACTAACTAAAAAGCAAGATTGTTGTTCAAAAACTATGAAATTTGTGGGGATGTCAAATCAGAACTTGTCAATGGGCGTAGCTACTGAGATTTATACATAATTGTTGTATTTTTACAAAGTCACCCAACAAGATGCAACATCATCAAAGTACCAATAATTTAAATATGAACATTTGTTGCAAATTGCCAACTATTATGACATTTTACATCTACGGTTTGGAACAAAGTCATACTTGCCGAAAAAACTAAAAATTTGCTCAGGCTATATGTACCATGTACCTATTAAATTTATAAACGAATTACCAATAAACAATATAAGAAACATAGCAAAATATAACGGTATTTAAAGCAAGAAAAATGTTAAGCACCTTCTGTGGGAACAAGGGAATAATTTCATTTCTTATAATTATACAGAAGGACAGCTTCTGTATAATTATAAGAAATGAAATTATTCCCTTGTTCCCACAGAAGGTGCAAATTTTGTCGAATAGGTCAGAAGATCTCGTACGGCCGGCGTAATTTGTGCTCCGTTCTTGCAAAGCCGATGCAGTGGCTTAATACCGATTAATGAGTATCCCATACAACAGTATTTTCCTGCCCATCTTAGATCAAGTGAAAGATACTGTGCTTATTATACTTATGTTTTACCATTGCTTCATTAAAACTTACTCACAGGTTAAACTCGGTGCCCTCGACGCAACCGAGCATCAGATGATGGCCTCCCGCTACGAAGTCCAAGGATATCCGACCATCAAGCTGTTCTCGTCTGGCAAGAAGACTTCGGACTCTGTGGAGGACTACAATGGCGGTAGAACTTCAAGCGACATCGTTACCTGGGCGCTCGAGAAACTGGCAGAGAATGTACCGGCACCAGAAGTCTTGCAGGTATGTAGACCACCCTTCACATCCTTCTCATTCAAGTCCAGCTGATTTCCTTTAGCAAGTAAATAGAGTCTGTGGAACGCAAGAATGGCATACCTTCGGTGTCATATATAAAAGACATCATTTTATATTTTGCAAACAATTCATACCATACATTGCCCATTTCGATATTTATTATTAACAGACTGGTATCATTTAAGCTATCGCCAATTTAATTACTTTTGTGTTTCTTAACTAATAGGGTTTGCACGCAAAATAATAGATTTGTCACCAAAATGTAGTCACCAAACAATATAAAATTGATTCCACAATAAATCACCTAAAATCAAGGAGATATAGGGTCTAGTACCAAATAAATGTTTTTGTATGTGTTATATTGTCAATTATTAATAATTAAGCTTACTTGGCACCACATCATTCATCATCTAGGTTGACGGAGCTCCGCTTCGCAGAGCTCCTATTTCCGATAACAGGACACAAGAAAACCCTAACCTAACCAAAAATCAACTCAAATTTAACCAAAACATGATTTATTACATTGACCAAGTATTGGTAAGACTCCTCAGTGAATATGACGCCAATTTGACTTTGCCCCTATTAGCCATTTTTTCATTAAATTAATTAGCTGATCTATTTATTTGGTGACAGATCTATTATTTTGATGATCAAACGAATTAAATGATTAATAGTTTGTTATGCTGATGATTTATATTTAGAGACAGTTTTGATGACTAATATATTTCTTGGAGATAGATATTATTATTAGGGTACTGCAGATTAGTGACACATCTAAACTTAGGTGACAGAAAATATTGTTCTCTTAACAGACCATTGTGGTAGGATATATCTCAGAATCATAGGATAATCGCGACTGTCCCTGAGACGAACTTGGTGTGCACAATAAAACCGTTCTGCTTTAAGCAACATTTTTACTAAACTGCCACAAGAACTCGTCGCACCAGTAATGTTAAAGAAATTTATTATGAAAACATTGTTGCTTGTTTATATTTACACGTCGTGGTATGAAAACATCGATATTTGTATCTTATTAATACGATCAACAACAAATCGATGTAATTTATACTTTCATTAAAAGGATATTAAGTTTTAAAAACAAAATTATAAATGATCCTAAGATGTTATGGTACATCATAATCACTGTATTATAAAAAGATTTAAGAGTACGCAGTACGCTTGAACCAACTCGTCTGTAGGTATTTCTAATATGGTCGTTACTTTGACTTAGCGACCTGTGAGAAAGAGATAGTTCCAATGATGAATAATTTATTAGCTAGTTCACACACACATTACACGAGCCCCGAGTTTTATTATTACGTTACTTGAAAAAAAAAAAAAAAAGGGGAGCAAATTGAATAGTCGTTTGGCTAAACTGGAATTATAGAGCAAATTGAAGGTATTCAAACTTTCGAATAAATAAACTAAGCCTGCTGCTTAATTATTTTGAAGTTTTTATGCTAGTAATTATTTATTTACGGCCTAATTATTTGCGTAAAAGTTGTCAAAAATAGATTTTTCGAGGCTCCGCTGTTTTCGCGGTAGGACATCAGTTTGGGAATTATATACAAACTGATGTCTTTTTTTAAATGTTTTTTTTTTACTGTGACAATTAGACTTGTGTAGTTCCTGAGTGAGTAGTTCAATTTTACCAGTTCACCATACAAGCCGGTTCTTGTCACTCACTCTTTCTTGTCCCATGTAGTTCACTGCGTCATTTAGTTCAATCGAGTGACAAAGAGTAAAAAGAACGGAAATAGATAAAGCGTACGAGCTAGAATAAGAGAGATACGTTGCAATGCCAAATAGAGAGCGAAAAGGACGGAAGATTCTGAAATTGTTCGAGATAAAACGAGACAGATAGTTTCGTCCGTGGTTGACTGACCGAATTAGAACTCGAAGGCTAAGGACATAAGAACCATAAGCTGTTAGAAAATAGTCTCAATTTTTATATTAATTATTATTTTAACTACTAAGTAATTTCTTTTTACTCAAGGTTGACAGTCCTAAGCCTGTGAAAAGTTTGAAGGAAAATCAATATTTGTAAGGGAATTTATAAAATATTTAATTAGTTATAGGTACTTACTTAATACAAAAATACAATGCCATCAAAATGATGCAATAGAACTGAGAAGAATGTAGAAGGAATCAGTCAACAGAACTACTGAGTAGATTGAATCAAAGATACATTGAACTAAACGAACTAAGTGAGTCAAAAGAACTACAGAAGTAATTGAACTAAATGAAGCAATTGAACTAAATGAACTAGATGAGTGATGTAGTTCATTTGCGTCAAAAGAACTGCATCTTTCTTTTCAGTTGAGTGAACTGTTTTGCGCAAGTCTAGTGACAATGGGCAACACGCATAGATTATGTCGGGCCAAGTCCATATCCATAATTGTATAATTCTACGTTTGTATGGATATATAGCCAGTTGGCGGAGCCTTAAGAGGCGATCCCAATCAATCAATTAATCATTTTATTTGCATAAAATATAGGTACATAAGGTGACATATTATTTTCCCATATACATTTTGAGACATGTAAATTAAATAAATCATAAAATATAACTTATGCATACGCATAGCTCAAATTACTGGACCGGGGTGGAATTTGGCACAGAGGTCGCTGTTATTTATTTATTTATTGTTACATACATATATTGAGCTTTACAGAAAAATCCAATGCGCTCAGTATGCCGTAATCTCAATGTGCATATCAATATGCCGGATCGTCACACGTTATGTATGACGTAGGCATCCGAAAGTATATGAAAGATAAAATAAGAAAGGATTTTTTAAAATTCCCGCCCAATGGGCATTTGTTTGCCCTTTGCAACACACAAATTCATAAATAAAACTAAAATTGTCTAAATTATCATTTTGCTTCTCAGTTTCTAAACTTCAATATTTTTATACGTAGGTACTTACATAAGCAGTTGTAGTTTTTTTAATAACTTTCAGTTGTTAATTTTAAATCAGTACACTAAAGTACAACTTGATAACTTATCATATGACGAAAACTTGTATATACTTTATTACGGTTTCTTCCTACAATGATCTTTATGATAAATACTATTATTAAAATTTTTGACATATTATTATATAAATTATATTTTTTGATAAAAAATATTAAATACTTGTCTTTATATTAAAAGTTATAACATGAGGCTAGTAAATCCTGAAATGACCGTATTGAAACTTTTCTATTTTGATTTTAAAATAGGTTACGATATGTCGTAAAAGTTATCGAATCTACTATATTTAACTGCTTTTTTGCACGTGTTCCTATAAAACTATAAGTATGGATTTATGGATGGATCATCGATTCTCAAAGTGTATGTCGGTTCGATATCTAGAAGTCCGATCAAAAAGGAACCTAATAAATATTCCTGGATATAATACACAGACGTTTTTTTTAATACATACTATAATACATAGTAAACATCCTTACGACATCCAGACATGTTCATGCAAAATGTTTGTCTTGTGAGGGGATGGAATCTGCGGCTTCGTAGTTAAAGTAGCCATTGCTTACCATTCGTCTGTTTTAATCTTTTGGGGTTCAAAAGTAATATTAAGTAAGATAAATGAATACTTACGTAAATATTTCTAACTCAATATAACATTTACAGGTGGTCGATGAAGAAACCATGAAGGTCTGCAGCGAGAAGCCTCTGTGCGTGGTGTCCATCCTGCCTCATATCCTGGACTGCAATGCGGCGTGCCGCAACGACTACCTGGCCATCCTGGCGCGCCTCGGGGAAAAATACAAGAGCAAGATGTGGGGGTGAGTTTAGAACGACGTTGTTAGATGCCACTTCTATGCTAAGAACCGATTCAGGACTAGACGGAAAATTGTTCAATCACTTCACTTCTTAAGTGATAATTAATTAACATCATTATCTCTTGAGGACCTGTGTTTTTCTTAGACTTTAAATATGAATGCCATATCCAACCATAGTCAGCCGACGAGCCCGTTGGTCGAATGGATAGCAATGGCTACTTTGATTCTGAGCTCGCGAGTTTAATCCCCGCACAAGACAAACATTTGTGTTCATGAACATGTCTGTTTGTCTTGGTGTTTACGGTGTATTACATGTATGTATTTTTTAAAATAAATGTATTTAGGGTACATTTATACCAGTTGTCTAGTACCCATAGTACAAGCTTTGCTTAATTTGCTACTAGATGGCGCTAGGTCATTTGTCCAGAAATATTTATTATAATATACCCTGCAGTTAATAAGTGCAACTTCAAATCATGTAATTAAAATCATGATTAAAATTAAGTCGGTCAAAGTCGACGATTTTAAGGGTTATTACGCCATTTTTCAGATGGGTCTGGTCAGAGGCGGCAACACAGCCCGCGTTGGAAGATGCCCTGGAACTGGGCGGCTTCGGTTACCCCGCCATGGCTGTTGTCAACGCCAAGAAACTCAAGTTCTCCACTCTTAGGGGCTCCTTCTCAGAGACCGGCATCAACGAGTTCCTCAGGTTTGTATACTATTTAAGTACATAAATTGTGTCGACTGCCGACAGAAAAGTATCGTGAATGACAAGGGAGAGCACGAAAGATTTTGCAATGCAGTATTTATTGATGCAGAATCTGTTTATAACATTGTACGACGTATTTAATACCACCATCTCAGCCGAATCCTTATATTTTCATAACAATATATTTTGTGCCATTTATTCTTCGGTGTGCTGCCATCTTGTAAAAAATTGTCTTCTGAAAAATTGACTCTCGTTCTTGAAGTCTCCCATATCGTATTTATTTGGGAATACTGCTGAGGAAAGTCGATTCCACAATTTCACAGAAAATGTCTGAAAAAACGTACTGTGGTAGATCGCCAATTATCAAATCGTGCGTGTTCATTACAAATCGCCTCGTATTACTACTACTATTACCTTAACATCCCACCTTTATTTTTTTCATCCCAGCCTCATATTACTACTACTATACCTACCTTAACATCCCACCTTTTTCATGCCAGGAGCATGAAATCGACCTTTCTCTTAGATAAGAGAAAGGTCGATGGGCAGAAGCCCAAAACCCTGATCCTCACCTCATAAAGTCACAAATCATTTGGAAACTAGTTATAAATAATATATCGCAATGATTATTACAATACATAATAATCAATTATATAATTTTCAGGGACTTGTCATTCGGCCGCGGTCAAACTGCTCCAGTGAAAGGCGCCGAAATGCCCAAAATCTCCAGCACGGAACAATGGGACGGTAAAGACGGAGAACTGCCTCAAGAAGAAGACATTGATCTGTCCGACGTGGACCTCGAGAAGGACGAGTTATAAGTGAATCTTTAGACTGATGTGTGTGTGTGATTATTTATGTGATGTGAACTCTTACTTCAAAATGATTTTCAAAGCAATCCTGTTTGGCTGAATGTTTGATGTTATTAATACTAGACAGTTGGCTTTAGTGCGTAAAACAGTGTTGATTCCATTTATATCTAATTGCTTGCTTTACTTAAAAACATTTAATCATTTTAATGCAAAGGAAAAAGAATTTAGAAAAGTGCTCAAAATGATTTTTTTTTGTCGTTTATAGTTAAGTTATTTTTTTCCAATTGTATTGTGATAACAAGACGCTTAAAATAAAGTTAGTTATCGATGTTCTAAGACCGCACAAGCCGCCTATCTTCACATCACCATGAAATTATTTTAAATTTTCATTTCAGACTTTTCTACATCTGCAATGTAAATTCGTTTTACTTTCCGAACTGTTATTAATCTATATTTCATTTTCTCTTTTTTTTATCTAAAGTTATCCTAAATTTGATCCTTCATGCTAACATGTCTGATTAATAGGTTATAATTAAATTATCTAAGGATGGATTACCACAGGATTGAATTTTGGGATCATAGTTACATCTGATTGGAAATGAATGTTATTTTCTTACTAGTAAGAGTTCTTGCTGTTTGTGAAGCTTTATTTTTTTAAACTATTTGTCAGTAACATATCTCAACTAATGCTGCTATTTTTGGTATGTTATATTGTTCAACACTGAACCTACACTATATATTAAGTTATATGCAATTTTACATACTAAGCACAAGCAATAAAAACCCCATAAGTAGTTACACTGAATTTCAGTTAAAGTAATACGCAGCATTGCCATAAGATGAATTTGTTCGATTGAGAGATGTATGTTTGGTGAATGGTGTAAAATACTTAATTATAAATGTAATGCAGTACTCAAAGGAATGAACTGTTTCAAGAGTAGGATTTTGAAATTTGTAATAATTATATAATTAATTGAATAGTAGATCTGGCTGCGACTCTTCCATAACATATTTGTATGCATTTACTCCTATGCAGCCATTTCGACGAGTTTTAAAATTATGTAATTCATGAATAAATTTTTAATACGATTTGACGCCTATTTATTTTTCTCTTGCGTTTCTCAGAACATATATTTAGTTTTCTTTTGTCACTAGGTATGTAATAAAGAAAAAAGGCGTGCCTTATTTCGGCACAGCCCAGGTCTCAGATCTTCATCTCACATTTGGGCTGTGTCGAAATAAGGCACGCAAAAAAAGTGCCAAGCTTTTGCATAAAATTGGCTTTCTTTTTACCATGCTTTTCGATAAAGTTTTGCATTTTTCAGATTTTTACGCCACCTGGAAGGAAAGTACTCGAAACAAGAGAGATATAAAATTTCACTCAAGGGAAACATTTCTTTATATTTGAAAAGAAACAAAAATACAAGCCTACAAAATATTTAATACGATTCCCACACAGGAATCCGAACCGGTTAACGTTCGAAAAAAACACACCTGTTCCAATATGGCATCCATCGTCAGGCTCAATACTAAGAATCACATCTATCTACGAAACATGGTAAAATAAATAAATATTCCTGTACAAATTACACACGGTCCTCACAGTTCCAAACTAAGCAAAGCTTGTACTATGGGTACTAGATAACTAATATTATACTTATAATTATGAAAATAAGTACGATCCGTGGCTAGGGGAATTTGTGAGAATGCGCGATCGGTTCCCCGGAAGACGCATGACCTTTTTTGGCTCGTATTTAAGTTTTATAAGTTATACAGTTGACATGAAGTTCATTAAGCTATGAACGATTTCGTTGCAAAAAGTCTCTTCCATTCCATTATGCAGCGGTGTAAATTAAATAAATATTGTCAGACAAATTACACAGCGCCATATAGCCCCAAAGGTAAGCGAAGCTTGTGTTATGGGTACTAGACAACTGATAAACATACGTAAATACATTTTTTTTTGTAAATACATACTTATGATACATAGAAAACACCCAGACCAAGACAAACAGACATGTTCATGCGCACAAATGTTTGTCCTGTGTGGGAATCGAACCCACGAGCGTTGGATTCATCTGTCAAAAATGCATTTTACATTAACAATCATAGAAGTGCATTAATAACGCATGAAAAACAAATGTAGTCAAAAATAAGAAAGACTGTACAAAAATTTGTATCTACATCATCATCAGCTATCTGCATCATATATCTAAATTGTATCTACCCATAGCTAAATATAATGTTACCCAAATGCTTTCGCGCGTGCCTTATTTCGGCACAACCCAAGTCTCAGATCTTGATTTGAAATAGACAGAATAAGTCATTACTTTATAGAAATTTGTCGCCAAAAGAGAAAATTTGTCGCTCTCCCGTCAAAGAGCTTTCAAGACTGTACAAAAATTTTTTTATCATTTCGGCACAGCCTGTCGACTAATTTATTGGGGAAATCATATCTTCGCTATGTTATGTAGTTTATTAAATCTCGAGTGGGCTGTGCCGAAATAAGGTACGCTGCTTTCGCCATCTAGTCTGATTTTTGAGGACGTTAATTTAAAAAAAAATCAACATATATAGAGACCCATTATGTTGATTATTTTTTTTTAAACTCAGAAGTTTGTCACTCGGTAAAGAAATTGTACATGAGACGCTACTCCTACCAGCGTCTTATGTGTAAGAGAAATTCAGAGTTATGTATGATCAACATATTCATCGCGTCGCTGGGATACGGTTCCCCCCTAGAATTAAATAGGTTTGTTTAAGACCTTAGCCCATGACTCTCAACTGCAGATCGACAGAGGTCAATGTTAATCCGGCCAAAATTCATTTAGCATAACGACTGTTATCTAATTGTAACAACCAAAATCGATGGCTTAGCGTATAATCGCAAACTTGCGTATTCGATTAGATTAAGACTGTCGACTTCCTCAAGCACGCAAGGACACCATCGACTTCCTCATAATTATGTGTACAATATTGTATAAGGTTACCATGTATCTGTCGATAGATTAAGCCTGTACCTGCTGCAAAACTAGTACCTACCACTCGAGTGAAAAAAATAATTATTCGCCAAATACAACAACGAATCAAAAAATAAAATATGTTATACGATTGTTTATTTCAACCTCATTTTTTTTTAAATAACCCATAAAATTAATAAAATATACTCTGTAGTTGTCGAAGTAAAATGTGCCAAAAACACAGACATTCAATTATAGTAATTAAATGTCTGTGGCCAAAAAGGCTGTTTTAAGTTATAAAAAAACAATGGTGCTTAATAAACAAATACGTATTTAGCGAATAATATTTTATTTACTCGGGTGGCGCTAGTTACGCAGCATAGACAGACATAAGGAGCAGTGAATTTAGAAAAGACTTCAAAACATATAGGTAGGTACTTTATTTGAGCATTATATTGGTCATACAAACATTAGCTTAACCCTATATGAAAAAAAATAATCAAAAAATTATATTATATGCTTAAGACACCAATAAAGTGATTTCATAATAATATAATCCTTATTTTCTAAACCATGGTTACATTATGAATTTGTCCTAAATTAAGCTAATACTGGTTTTGGTCAAACAAATAAATGGTTATAACATAAACTAATTGATTATGTTTTAAATGTTTCCACACTTACTGTTATGTTACTGTATAAAAAAGATAATACAGTAACTGTTGTACAAATGTATTTAATTTTAGACCTTAGAGTAGTCTCTTAGAATGAAAAAATAGATAGATATAACATTTATTTGTTCATTCAAACAGAAAGGTATATGCTGCGATGGCAGCGAGGGTGGCGGCGCGCGAGCGATTTTTTATGTTGCGAGCGTTAATATGGCTACAATAACCGCTTCACATCAAGCAGGCCGTATGGTTGTCAGCCACCAGACGTAGAATAAAAAAAAAAGATACAACAAAATGCTAATTTATATAAAAACAAGTATACATAATTAGTATATTAAAAAAAAAACACATGATGTATGTTCAACAGTAAAACCAATAGAGCAGCTCAGTGCTCAAAATTGCTCAAGATGAACAAAATACTGGTTTTCTGCTACATTCAAAGGTCAGTCACAACAGACAACTGCAACATAGATACATTCAAAGAATTCCAAATTTTTATATCTCATTCCTGAGCAAAGCTGCGCATACTTGTGTATAATTTGTACGCTTCGATCATTAATACTAGAACATCAAACGGAAATTTATATTACCGTCCAATCAAAATTATTATTACATCATTAAAAAGGCAGCGAACATGTAAAAAGATCAAGGTTCAAGTTGTTGCTGGTCCAATAAAAATACTATAAATTTATTTCTAAAGTTTACTTTACTTTGAATAGACGCAATGGCGGAGGTATGTTGATCCAGCATTTCATGGCTTGATAGCGAAAGCTGCCATCAAATGCGGCGATTATATGAGAATAACCATAACAAGTACGTTTACTATTTGCTCTAGGAAGCCTTAGTTATTACAGTACGTCATTGACTTTATAAAACTATAGAGAGATAATGATAACAGGAAAATGATAAGACTATCAAACATTGCCAATTTCTACATATAAAAAAGTATAAAATTTGTTTTTAAAAATTTATAAACAGCCTTATTAGTCCCAATCCATTGAATCAGAGAAGAGAAAGCCGTAATGACTAATCCCTTTCACAACACTTCGCCCTACTCTGCTTGTGCATATCAAATGTATACATACATAAATTTGTACACATAGCTCTTCTGACTGCCCCAATGAGCATAGAGTCGCGGCCGACCACCTTAGTCAAGCGCTGATTATACAAAATCGGTCTGTAAACTTACCCTTATTCTAAAGTAGATTATGACTGGTGGCTAAACTTTGCATTGTAACAATCTCTTAATGCTAATCTTAACTCTATGATCTTTAAGGTGAACACATTTTTTACCTATACATAGAAATAAATATAAACGCGAAAATTTATTATGCTTCAACATACATAGGCAAATTTCCCAAACCGCATGGCGGTTGGTGCATTATTTTTGTCAATTAAAAGCCGATTTTTCTACACATTAAAATTGGTCCAAAATTCTTAATATGTTTAATAAAAGGCAGTCTTTTTATAACGATTTCCAAATACCCAAAAAAAGGCTTAATATAATCAGTACTGTATAATACATTAATAATTTCTCGATAATTCCAAATTAGAATTGCCCATTTTTTATTTCATCCGGGATTATTGCATGTGTGAAATAAAAATTGTCCAATTAAAATATGGTTGAAGCATGTCAATCCTTAGAAAACAATAATATTATAAATGCTAATCCTAACTAGGTTTCCGGTTAGCAATAATCCTTAGTGATATAAAAAAAACATATATACTTTTAAAAGATATGCAAAAGATATTCTAAATAATTTTTCATTGTATCTAATAGTCAACTAGCATATTCAGCGTGCTTTCAAAATCATTCAATTACATAAGTGTTTAAAAACCATTTATAACTTATGAAAGCACTATTTCAAATATATGATTCATCTCAATAAACCAACTAAATGCTACCTCAATGGTAACCATTCACAACTTAACATTTGAGATAGGTACTCTGTTACAGGGCCATACCATAGCCCAAAATGTAACTCAAAAATTGCAATGTGACGTACCAACATCAAAATTTCCATAACTGTGATGAAATACCATACATACATGTTGTTTGATGAATTGTAAAACATCAAGAGAATCTTGATTAAAACGATGTATATATTTACAATCCTGAAAATGAATGCTTACTTAAAACCTTATAGCAGCAAGGCTGTTTACAATACATTAGCAATTATGAATTTAGTGATTTAGAGTATGTACAATGGTATTTTTTTTTAAATGAACTATATCTTTGCAGTCACAATGCATGGAACTTTGTTTTCCTTGAACTGACTAACTATTGGCATGATACAAAGTGCATTAAGTTATATTGCTTTATATTGTTATATAATACAATGCTAGTGTAAAACTTTTGTTGCTTGCGCATGTTTCTGGTATAACAGCGATTGTTACTACTTTCGTACAGAGCAGTAAGTTAACCCTTTCATTGGCTTGGGTACAATAGTTTTCAGTTGATGTTTTCAAATACTGTTTCTATATTAATGCATAATAACTGATAACCACAAATAAAGCACACAGGCAAATATTTTGCCATGTCTGAAAAACTTATTTTCAGAGATTATTACTTTTTTTTGTCCATTAATAATCCTGTTAGCTTACTGTAATTCGATTTTAATGCTCATTTTGCCTATGTTAGGCTTAGATTCTGACGCCCGTGAAAGGGTTAACACACATTACCCATTTTACTGACAAACTTAGACTGTCAGCTTTATATAGCTAGCCTAGTTCTAAGTCTGTCCTAGATTCAGTCTTGTCAGATTGATACATACTACCTATACAGGAGTCAGACCCATCATGTTATAGCTACTTTGTTTTCGACATATTATAGGGTAACAGGTAACCGCATAATACAAACCCATGCCTGCCATGATTAAGAAGACTGTTAGAATAACAATTCCCCATCCAGACAGCCCTAGGCCTCTACGGGTAGAATGTGGTGTGAGCTGTCCTTGAGACGTTCCACCTGTGTTGGTTCCATATCCCTTATTTTCTCTTGGAGGTTTCCCACGGCTACCTCTACTACCACCTCTTGCAAAGCTTCCACAATCGACTAATAAAATGTTCAAAACTGTAAAATAAAATAAAAATATTTTAATTTAAATATTTTAAGAGAGGTAGGGCCTAGCGTATTTCTTAAGCTGGCCGACTGGGGAATGTACCTCCACCTCACAGAATACCGCAGCCAAATAACGGTTCCCTTGAGGGCTGTTGTGTTCCTGCGAGTGAGTGAGGTCACCAGAAAGGAAGGAGATGCTGCGATGGTAGCGGGGGTGGCGGGGCGCGAGCGATATTTTATGTTGCGAGCGTTAATATGGCTACGGTAACCGCTTCACATCAGGCGGGTCGTATGCTTGTCTGCCACCCGACGTAGTAAAAAAAAAAATAGTAGTAAAATAACAAGAAAAGGTATATATATATTGGCTATATAGATATTTGATTAATTTAATAAAAGCATCAAAATTATAATGGGAATTAATAAAGATATTTAAATAGCCTTATGCATGATGCGTTAACTCCCGTTATTATTTTCATTCGTTTAATTTGTCTTCAGTACTGTTCAGTTGGGAGAATGTGAAATTTATTTTATGCTTGTTAACATAATAACATACAAAACATTCAACTTGTTAACATATAAAATACAAATAGTGACAAATCTTTACAAAATTTGTTTATTTGCTCACAATTAGGGTTGATGCAATTGATGCTGATAGAAACACAAAGTTGTGTCCTTAATTCCTTATACCTAATTGCCATAAATAAGAGCATGCAAATAGAATGCATTTTTTTTTGCTATTGAACATATTTTGCATTCACCTGATGGTAAGCAGTGCATTTATGCATAATATGTGCATATTGCAGCTTATAGACGCTAGCCGACATTACTTTCCCGTAGCCACCCTGTAAAAACACCTTTACGCCCTTCTTGAGGACTATACACTCCTGGGAAAACTTCAACAGGAAGTTGACCATTTATTATGATTCTAAGATTATGTAGTTACTCACCAAGTAGGATAAGGGTTATCCTTATCCATGAACGGATCATCCTTGTTAATTGTGAATTCTTTTTTGCTTAATCAAAATAAATAAGTTGGTCGCCTGGAGTTGGGCCAGAATAGTCTCACAGTAGTTTTGTTAAAGTACTTATGAGTGGAGAGGTCAAACAATAATTAATATTATTATTAATTACTTTATAGCCAGGCCGCCAAGAATGAAGGAAAATAAACGAGTAAAAAACATATTTCAGGAAATTAATTTGATTTCAATACAGCATTACAGCACTGCAATCACAACCCAACCCGACGGCACATTCATTTCATGATTCATTTCATTTCAGGCACCCAAAAAAAATTTTGACATTTTTTGACTTGACAATGACATTTCTCTAGAACTACAATCAGGGTTTTTTTTTTAAAAAAAAGAAGTCTGAGCTATTTTCAATGGCTGGCAACCTTTGAGTATTAATCGACTGGAGATGCCATACGCGGGCAACCCCCTCCGGCAAAGTACATTGGTCAAGTGGTCATACACGTTATATAAAACTACTTAAAGTCGCTTCACCGTCATTTTGCATCGCTCCGTGTCGCGTAACTTTTCTCTCGAAAAATGGTGAGTTGTGCAGTATTGTCGTGCAAAAGGCGATCTGATGGCTTAAATTCGCAACAAGATCGCGTTTTCTATCATAAGTAAGTATTTTTACTAACTATTAAATGTGTAAAAAAGTACAATCTCCATTTAAAGTAAAAACCGTTGCGATACGTAAACGACAGAGAAATGTAAACATGAATACAGTGTTTATCAAGCCTGTAGCTTTAGGGATGTGACAAAGTCAAAAAAACGATTCAACATTTGAATGAATCATTCACTCATTCAATTACTGCAGTTCGTATAATAGTCAGATTTTTTATTAGATATTGAATTAAATAGTAGGTATAGATGTATGTTACATTTAAATCTTGTGAGGTGAATTAGAAAAATTACCTTTCTCTGGAATTGTTGGCTAAAAAAAAAGTAGGTAAAAGCAATACATTTAGTGTGGGACTATGAGTGTATACGTTATACAGATACTATTATTTATAGGCTTTATTTAATATAATTGTATTTCCTTTTAGATTTCCAAAAGATCCCTATTTATAAGAAAAATGGAGAAAATTTTGTAATGACGAAAATGATTCTTGGAAACCTATGCATACAAGTGTTATCTGTTCGGAGCACTTTACTCCGGAAAGCTACAAAAATGCTAATAACAGAAAGACATTGATTGAAGGTGCAATACCTTCTTTGCGACTCTGTCCTTGTTTGGTGAGTCAGTATTTCTTTGTTTTTCTTAAATCTTTGACTACTTCAATATATGTAGTAGGCATACATTAAATTTTAAAACCCGGGTATTTTACCGATAAAATCAAATGAAGGATAAAAATTTAAATATTGTCTGTCCCATTTTTGCCCCACAAATCCATTTCAAAATTTGAAAAAAAAAAGTAGACCCCAAGAATGTATTCGTCACGTAAAAACTTATTCATTTTAAAAATCAATAAAAATACTAATTAATTAAACCGTCATAAGCGGGTTTTAGAAATCCCTGCATGAGAATTTAATTTAAATAAATATGTGGCCATTCTAATTAAATTAACAATTTGTTTTATTGCTTTCCCTTTCCTCATTCATATGTATAAATAACTTTATATGTGGGGACAGATGACCCTTACTTATTATAATATAATTTCATATTCATAGGTTCTTACAAATACCAATCTACTTTATATAATACTAGCTACGCCCCGCGGCTTCACCTGCGTTAGAAAAGTATCTGCTATTCCCCGGGACTCAAACTATCTCCATACCAAATTTCATCTAAATCCGTTTAGCCGTTATTGCGTGATTGAGTAACAACCAAAGATCTAAACATCAAGACGAAGATGTTTGGATCTTTGGATGTTCACATTTAAAATATTAAATAAGGATATCTGTTAAAAAATCAATTGTCAATATTTCATGTTCTCAAACAGGGTTTTGTCCGATAAAATCAAATAAAGGATAAGAAATTATTTACGCAACTGCATGAAGGGATACAAGTGCGTAGCTGGGTTTTTAGATGGGCGTACGCTCTTTTCTTGAAGGTTGTTTCCACTGACCTCTATACTACAAGTTCGTACGTAGTCCAGCGTCCTCGTATAATAGAAGACAGTTCATACCACAGTTTAGCTGCACGAGAGTGCTAATGACACAAAGACACATACATACAGACAGACATACATACAAACAAAAATATTATCTTTAAATAATATCTTTAAGGGCCCAGATTGTCTAGGCGCGACATCGGTTTCGAGCGACCGCAGCGCTACTGTTTACTGAAACGACCGACGGGGCGGGTGAATGACCCAAAGACAGCGCGATTTTCAAAATGTTTTGCGACAAACGTTCCAATTGTTATTGAAGTTGAATATTTACAGCATAACAAAAATGTTGAATTATTGGAAATAAACGACGAGTGTAAAATATTCTAAGACTAGTTTTTCGTTATAAAATGATAATCAATATTAATTACTAGATTAATAAGAGTAGTTGAGACACAATTTTTATGTTTTTCTATTTATATTAAACAATCAAGAGCAGGTCCGGACTGACCTTTTTGTATTCTACTTACCAAAAATTCCAACTATGTATTTATTTGTAATTTTCCTACCAAAGTTTATTCTTATTTCGTAAAATATTCATTCAACAAAATAATTGCAAATTCAGTAGGAAGTACGGTCGAAATAACATCGAGCTTTCCTCGCTAGTGTATATCTCTACGCAAGGAAATGTGCCTATTGCGTAAACTCAAATAGGGTGGTGGCACCAATTATCGGCCATGTCAACTTTTTTTTCAACTTTGTTTGCTTGTAATTTTTGAGTTAATAACTTTTGCTACGCTAGTATACGAAAGTATAAAAATTATTCATATAATTAAAAGTAAGTAAACAATAACAAATATGAGTCGCCATCTAAAAAGCGTGCTAGGGTTGTACAAAAATAAATGAAACACAAGTTTATAAATTATTAATATACTAATTAAAAGTAAGTAAACAATAACAAAATATGAGTTCAAAATTCTAATGTTTTTTCATTTTAACGATTACTGATCAAATTTTGATTTCTGCTAATTTGATGATAAAATCAATTGCTATTGCAAAACTTATCAGAATGAGTACCAGCTGCCCGATTCACGTAATAAAAACCGTAGCGTAGGGACTTAAAAATGTCACTTCGTTTTTTGCAAATTAAGCCCCTTTAATCGACTTAAAAAAAGAAGAAGATTCTCAATTCGCTGTATTTTTGAAACAATTTTGATGATTCTTTACACCAGGTAACTCTTCAAAATCGTATAGGAATTGTATAGTAATTGAGCTATTGAAAGATTTATGACAATCCAAGACTAGATAAGTAAGTGCGTTTAAAACAGAAAACCAAAAGGCGATTTCTAAGTTTCTAAGTTAAAACGACTTTTGGACTGGCGTGTTTACGTGAATCGACCGGCTGGATAGTTAAGTTACCTCAGTCTCTTTCAAAACCATTAGGCGTTCTTCTCTTTCAAAACACGTAAAGCTCTTTCTTTCCTCTCTTTCATAGCCTCTATGATACTGGGCGCGTCACGAATGGGCATGCTTCGTGACTGCCGAGGATCAACTAATTCTGGAAGTAGGCAATCGTAATAAAACCTAACTAATTTCATCTCCATTTTCTCCTTCCAAAATTTGTCGTCCTTTTCTAAAATATAAACTTTCATAGGTACAGTAGCACCAAACCAGATGCCAAGCATGCAAACGTTTCTTTTAGTAATATGTACCTGTCCCTGAATTTGGAAATACCAGTTATGATTTTTATTTATGACATAACTCTTGGAAGCCTTGCCCAAAAGGTATGTTTGGCCATTGCTTCATCAAGAGTCATGCCAGCTAAAGAATGTGGGCACTTAATTTCAATTAAACCGTTTGCATAAATGCCATCTGGTGTATTACCAAGAAATTCATATTGATCGTCGACGAACAAACCGCAACCTTGTATACTAATATTCTTTTGAATTTCTAACTGTCTAATTTCGGTTTCTTCGTTTTCGATACCGTACCGTACAGCAAGCAAACTGGAGATATTACTACCATAAACGATTTTACCAACAAAAGCAGCACAACTTGTGCTCTCTCGTTTTTTACAAACTTCCCCGAATGATGATGAGGTTAGTAATTTTCTCCTTGTACTCATCCACTCAGCACTACTTCTTTGCAAATGGGTCGACCTTTCAAGCTCCTCTCTTTCAGCACAAGACAACTTTAAATCGGCTAAAAAAGATGGCTTGGCTTTCTCATATAATTCTGGACTCAGATCAGGTTTTTCGCAGTTTGGTCCATAGTGAGCGTCTTTCGATACAGTGTTGTGGCTTTTTTTCAATCTTAATTTAGGTTTAGCAATTAAACGGTTTCTACGATTACAATTTTCCACTTTCGCGATCAAAGGAATCGGACTACATTTAAATATGACTTCATGAGTTTTACTATGAATCGATCCCGTATTAAAAGACACAACAGCAGCTGCGCATCGGCCCGCATAAGAACCACGGGAAGAATAATTTACACGCTTACCCCCAACTAATTTGGCAATTACTCCGTTAAAACTTTCAACTATATTACTTGTGCAATTATGAATTAAACTTCTAGAATGATATGACAGTCTTTTACTTAAAATTTCTACCGCGTCCATTAATCCGCATCCAACAATTGTTGGAAGTAATCCAACAGGTTCTATTCGACGAGTATCAGGTCTACAGAAATACTCCTTGCAATGTTGGTGATTACCAAATACGTGTTGTGGACCATTTAGGATATCTTCACTAAGATTTTTTATTTTTTCTTCGAGTGACTGATTTTGATCCGCCCAATATTTAATCGCGCATTTTACACCCGTTCTTAAACGCAAATACCTTTCTTTTAGGAATTTCCGCAATTCGCAAGGATACTTAGTGTCTTTTGACAGTTTCTCCAAGCTATTGCAGTAGTTTCGTAAAAGATGATTTTTGCATTCAATTTTCTCTACTATTAAATTATCGTACGGACGCGAATCTAATATTTTTTTATAAGTACTAGAATCGCCGTCTGCTACAAATTTATTATAAATTACACCGTGATCAACAATGGAACGTTTAAACCCCTCAACTATTATGGTCGATTCCATCCCGGTAGATGATCCTGAATAATTCTTGAAACAATGGTGTTCCGGGGGCTGACTGTTGTTCTTTGCGGCTCGTGCACAGACTACGCAGTATTTATTTTTAACTCCAAAAAACAATACTTTATTAGTTTTAATGCCAATTATCGCAGCTGCGCCGGATAAGGCGGAAAAATTCTTACCATAAGATCTCTTCCTCCAACAACCGTCAACAGCAACAGATATTAATGGTGTACCATTTTTATCAACACTACCTATAGACTGCGTACTCTGCTTCTTCCTTGACAGCTTCTGCCATGGAATGTGTTGCTGTCTTTTCCCACCAATCGCAAACCGTATTATTAATTTCATTGTATAATGAAGGTGACATGATTGGTAACGGTTACTGCGGCAGTTAATGTTTTTAACTGAGAGTAGCTCCCACCAGATGATATGATACCAGATACAATTTGATGATTCACTTCCATGCTATCTTCTTTCTTTTCAACCAAACACACAGTAAACTTCATACTACACATACTACATTTCATGATGAGTTTTGAGTCCAGACCAACTTTTACTTCACCTATTATACTGAGGTAACTTAACTTACAATCCATTGGACCGTGGTCCCCTATGGCCTGAAGAGCTTTATAAAAAAAAAAGAAATATCTATTACTCTACGCCCAACTTCCACTTCATCCACCTTTCCCTCTTGACTGTTTTCAATAACTAGTTCCTGTAAAGAAAGATAATGGCTTTATTTTTTTTTTATAAAAAATAATTAAAAAAGAATGGGCCAAATTTCTTCAAACATAGCTAAGAACTCCCTTAGAATACATCTTTGAAACACATAACACTAGATCAAAATCTTGAACGTTTTATATAAATAAACGTAATAAAAACAGGTTGTTTGTAAAGTCGGTTCAGGACAATAATTTTAACAATAATTTTAAGCTGTTCTTTCATTTTTAACCTTATTAATATTCCTGTTAACATAAAAAATAGCTAAACATGTTGTTTAGCGTTTTCATGCATTTTCCTAATGTCGGCCGGGTGGCCGATATTGGGATTTATCAATAAATAAAGATCCCTAACCTCGACCCTGCGATTATTTCATAAAAAAGACAAGTAAGTAAATGTAAAAACCTTGGTTTTTCTTCAATAAAAAACAATATAAAATACCATAGGTATGTTTAATTCCATTTAAATACTAACTAACTCAATGCGCTCGCAACCGGGATTTGACTCGCCACTGCCACTAAACGACACAAGTCGGTACCGGCGCGTGCTCTATTGCCAACTGAACGTTCAAATATTGAAGCACCCGCACCAAAATATGGATTATTCGCATATAGAGTCGCTTTTTGAATAAAAACTATTATAATTTTAGGGTTATTTTAATAGTTAGGGTAAGTGCTCCAGTGAATTAACACCCACCAGTGAATGAACAAAACACACATTTTTCAATATAATAAGAAATCTAAGCTTTTCTACTCAAGCCAGTATTTTTTTCTCAATCGAAACATTATATTACGTCAACTGAACACACAGGTATTTGCCTGTGACCTATAGTTTCAAAATCGCGACCGCCTAAAATGAAAGTATTCTGTCGTATTTTTGATTGTATGGAGCAGAATTTAGGGCATTGCTGAGACTTCGTGTTTTGATATTCACTTTGTAGACACTATAAGTGTGATAGTGTTAACAAAATTTGATAGTAGGATGTAAAAAGAACTGTTTTATCTTACAAAAAGCAGATTGCATAAATTTTAATTATCATAAATAAATTATAGGGGTGTTCGATAATTGGATCACGAAATTGAAGAAAATCTAGTCAATGAACACACAGTTTTAAGCATTTGGCATCTTAGCCTTAATGCAGTTAGCTAATTTTTTGTACACAACTTTTATAAACGGTTGTCAATTTTTTGACCAATATTCGAACGAGGTGTTCTTTTATTATTACAAGTTTATCCTCCATACCTAGCCTGATATCTTCAGTAACTTTTGGAAGTGCAGTAATAGTACTGTGCCCAGGACGAAAACCAGACGGAGTGAACTGATTAAATAAAATAAATAAAGATCTCCACATAGAAGTGCCTTTCAGCTAAAACGACCATGGAAAGACAGCAAAATGCAAGCTAAAAAGAAATTAATAAATAATGATGACATATAGAACCAATCTTATATTATAGAAATATAATAGTTTAGAAGAGAAAGGAGAATCTAACATAGAAGTGATGAATAATAATATTAAATATTTTATAATAATAATCCAGTATTAATATTATGTTTTAAGCATTTGGCATCTTAGCCTTACGGTCTGCCCGAGGGGCTATGCGAATGGGTTGCTAGCTTCTTGTCCAGCAGAAGCATTAGAGCCGTTGTAGATGGCAGTTGCTCCGATAGCATGGACATCAATGCTGGCGTCTTGCAGGGTTCTGTATTGTCCCCGACGCTGTTTCTGCTGCATGTTAATGATATGTTGTATAATGACAGCATTCATTGTTATGCGGACGACAGCACCGGGGACACTTATTACACGGGCCGCGCAAATATCCCTCGTTCTTTGGTGGAGGAGAGCCGCGAACAACTTGTGTCGCAAATTGAGAGCACACTAAGTAGAGTGTCCGACTGGGGGCGACAGAACTTAGTGCGATTTAACCGCTCTAAGACACAAGTCTGCGCATTCACCGCTAAGAAAACCCCATTTGCTGTGGCTCCACACTTCGAAAACACACCCCTCACCATCGCCAATAGTATTGGTATTCTAGGAGTTGACATCTCCAGCGACGTCCAGTTTCGATGTCATCTGGAGGGGAAGGTCAAGCTGGCATCGAAGAAACTAGGTGTGCTCAACAGGGCGAAACATTACTTCAACCCGCGGCAAAGACTTATGCTTTACAAAGCTCAAGTTCGGCCGCATATTCGGAGTACTGTTGCCATCTATGGGCGGGAGCGCCTAGATACCAGCTTGCACCCTGTGACTCGATTCAAAGGCGTGCTGTGAGGATTGTTGATGATCCCAAACTGACAGACGGTTTAGAACCTTTAAGTCTGAGAAGAGATTTTGCGTCCCTTTGTGTGTTCTACCGTTTGTACAATGGGGTGTGTTCAGAGGAGTTGTTTGACATGATGCCCACGGCTTCCTTCTACAGTCGCACCGCTCGCCATCGACAGGGAATTCATCCTCACACTTTAGAACCGAAATGGTCACGTACTGTGCGGTTCCAGAGAAGTTTTCTTCCACGTACTATCAAGCTGTGGAATGAATTGCCTGTTGAGGTTTTCCCAGGAGACTACAGCATGGGGTTCTTCAAAAAGGGCTTGAAGAGGTTTTTACAGGGTCGGCAACGCGCATGTGATGCCTCCGGTGTTACAGGCGTCCATAGGCTGCGGTAACTGCTTTCCATCAGGCGGACCGTATGCTTGTTTGCCACCTTAGTGGTATAAAAAAAAATGTTAGATAGTTCTCTTTAGGTTATAAAATATCAAGTAACACGCAATTATAATAGTAATCATATCATCTATTTAATATAATAAAAAAATATATATATTTACAATAACAATTACCCGAAATAAACTCTTACATAATAATTTATATATAGAACTGATATATAAAAGTGGTAGGTAGTTCATTCAATGGGTTTCAAAAGGTTTATTCATTCAAAGGTTTATTAGCGGTTACCGTAGCCATATTAACGCTCGCAACATAAAATATCGCTCGCGCGCCGCCACCCTCGCCACCCCCGCTGCCATCGCAGCATCTCCTTCCTTTCTGGTGACCTCACTCACTCGCAGGAAGACAACAGCCCTCAAGGAAACCGTTATTTGGCTGCGGTATTCTGTGAGGTGGAGGTACATTCCCCAGTCGGGTAGCTTACAATTACGCTCCCTACCTCTCTTTTCACCAGAGCTTCGTTTGTCAGTCAGCAGGGTGTACCGCATGCAGGTGAATTTGGCTTTGGTTTAAAGATCTTGATGAACCACTTACACCCCAAGGTAGTTTGTTTATTTATGTAATAAGTCTACAAGAATTACGTATAACAACTTACGTCTATAGTGTGTAGTCTAAGCATAGCAGTGTTGCTTGGAGTCTCGGCCTGAAGGTTTTCTTTATTTTCAATACTGGAAATATTATTCATCATTATTATCCACTTTATAATTATTTTGTAATTTTTGTACAACACCAGACCCTAGGCGCGTCGCGTCTCTTTGGCGGTAAGTATGTCGACAAAGCCGCGTGCCCGTGCTATTTCTGTTATGAAACATACCTACTTCCACAATCTGATATTTAGACAATAATGATGAAAATGAAAACGAATACTAGGTAGAAATTGACTTTATTACTTATAATACAAACCAATATTTACATGCTATTGTATATGTCTGAATCAAGCGATCTAAATCATATGACATAGGTATTGTATTAGCTTTGTAATGTACCCTGTTCAAATGAAAATAAATTATATTATTATTACTACTTAGACAGGATAAGCACACAAATAAAACTAGGATTTTTACATGACACTTTCACAGAAATCTCGTAATTTTTTTCTAGGTAGGTATTTATTATTATTATTATTATTTCCAACGGGGACGCCGGCTGTCGGGCGGGTGATCAGCCTTTCCTGAGGCCATTTCACCCATTTCCCCTGGTCCTCCCTTTTGGGGGAGGATGTGGGTTTATCCGGCAATCACGGCGTTCCGTCGAACCTACCTGTTTCCTTGCAAAACCTTACAATCTGTTCCACCTTCAGGTCTTCCAGGTCTTCTTTGTCTAATTTGTCCACCCCCATGGTCTCCCATCTTATCCGTGAGTACATGGGGCACTCGGCAAGCAGGTGGAAGCTTGTTTCGTCGTCGTCCATGCACTCTGGGCATTTGGGGTTGGTTTTCACGCCTATTAGTGTCAGGTGCCTGTTCAGTCGGCAGTGTCCTGTTAACACTTCTATGACGAGCCTCATGTTGCTTCTGGAGAGTTTCATCAGTTGGCTGGTTCTTCTTTTGTCTAGGCCTTTGATGAAGATCTTCGACTGTCTCATGGTTGTCGAGGATTCCCATCTTTGGTTGGTCTCTACTACTGTTCTTCGGCTGATTACTCCCTTTGTTATTTTGTGGGCGATTGGTAGTCTTGGCTCAGGGCCCACCTGGTTTTCCTCAGCCCCTTTTTTGGCCAGTTCATCTGCTATTTCGTTACCCGTGTTACCCTCATGTCCAGGTACCCAGGCAATCGTCACATCAGCTGTTCTGGACAGCCTTTCTAGTGCATTTTTGCACTCTTTGACAATTGCTGATGTTGTTTCTGTTTTTGCAAGTGCCTTCAGCGCTGCCTAGCTGTCGCTGTAGATGGTGACTTTTCCTGCGTTGTTTAGGGAGCCTACCATTTCTGCGCATTCCATTATGGCGAAAATTTCTGCTCGGAAGACACTTGCATACTTTCCTAGGGGTATTGACCTATTTGTTTCTGTTCCGTCTTCACATTTTATGTGTACTCCGGAGCCAGAGAGCTTGTTTGTTTCCTTTCTGGAGCCGTCTGTGTAGCAGATGGTGCCACTGGTGTCCATCTTCCAGTCGTCTCTCGGTCCTATGTGTATTCTATATTTCTTATCAAAGATCCTTTCCTTTCTTATCAAATCGTTGTTTGAAAGGATCATTGAGAGCTTTCCTTCGTAGTCTTGGCTAATCTTTGCATGGCCCTCATCCATGGTGTTGCCAGTCCAGGGACCCGTGCTTCTTAGTTTGAACCATTGTTCGGTGGCTCTCTTTTTAACTTCTAAGTCCAAGGGGTTCAGACCCAGTATGGTCTCCAGCGCGGCCGTGGGTGTGGTTCTCATCGCGCCGGTGGTTATCAGGGCCGCCAGTCTTTGAACTTTATCTAGTTCTTGTTTGTTCCTCTGTATGTCACTGGCTTTATGCCACCATATCAGGGCACCATGTAGGATTCTCGGCATAATGATTGCCTTGTAGATCCATAGTGCTGTGGCTGGCTTCATACCCCAGCTTCTTCCTATTGCTCTTTTGCATTGCATCATGGCTATTTTTGCTTTTGAGCATGCATTACTTATATGAGTCTTGAAGGTCAATTTGCTGTCCAGTGTAACTCCCAGATATTTGACTTCCTTTACTACTTCCAAGTCATAGTTATCTAGTCGTACCGGTTCAGTCCGTCCTATTTTTCTTTTCTTAGTAAAAAGAACTAGTTTGGTTTTTTCAGGATTCAGGTTAAGGCCTTTGTTCCTGCACCATTCTAGTGCTACTTTCAGTCCCCTGTTCATGATGTTACACATGACACTGAGGACTTTGCCTGTGATCAGAAGCACCCCATCATCAGAGTATACCTGTGTGTATATGTGCATTCTGTTGATCTTGTTAACTAGTTCGTCTATTAGCAGGCACCATAGTAGTGGAGATAGACATCCTCCTTGTGGGAAGCCTCTTCTTGCTATCACCGTATGCTTTGTTCCTGCTATTTCTGCCTGTATCAGCCGGTGTTTTAGCATACATTTCACCCATTCTGATATGTCTTTGTCTATTCCTTCACGATTTAGGGTTTCCTCTATCGAGGCCGGAGTTGCTTTGTCGAAGGCGCCCTCGACGTCAAAGAAGCTGTTGGAGAATTAGTTTTATTGTTTATGGTTTTATTGATGGCTGAAAAACATAGTGACATTGTAGTAATTTGAATTTAAATAAAAGAATGTATTTTGTTTGGGGTTTGAGAAAATTTAGTTGTAATGAAGTTGTCAAGAAGTATGAGGAAAAATATGTGGTAGATTGTGGTTTTATGGTTTTGAGTTTTATTTTGATGAAATATATTTTATTATGAGAAGAGGAAGTTTTTAATAACATTTTAGATAGTGTGTTCCCAAAAGGTGATAGTGAATCAACCCTGAAGGAAACCGAGAGGGGTTTCCTTCAGGGTTGATTCACTATCTGATTTCTTCAGGGTGATAACACGTTGTGATTCATAACAGGTCATGGGCCTTGCAAAAAATATTTTTTTGATTACGAGTTTATATTAATAAATTAACATGGATTCCGAAAATATGGGTGAGAAATTTAAAACTGATTTTTATCCTAAACTAAACAGTGACTGTGATTATACCATATGGAAGAAAAAGATGCTTATTCTTTTACACGCTAAAGATTTGCATGATGTTTTGACTGCCGAATCAAAAGAAAAGGTATGTACAAAGAAAGACAATAGAGCAAAATACCTAATTATTAATAGTTTGCACGACAAATATATTAATCATATTATAGAATGTGATACCGCTAAGGATATGATTACAAAATTAGATAATTTATTTTTGGGAAATAAAGAAACACAGATTTGCACTTTATTGGAAGAATTTTATAATTTCAAAATTACAGAAAACATAATGAATGACATTAGTAAACTGCAAAATAAAGTAACAAAAATTAGGAGCCTTGATTTTCAAATGGAAGACCAGCAAGTCATATCAAAAATATTAAGCTGTTTACCTACAAAATTTGACTACTTTCGAACGGCGTGGCAATCAACTGGAAAACAAGATAGGAATTTAGATAATTTGATTTCAAGAATATTAGTGGAGGTAAATCATCAAGACAGAAAGGAGAATGATGAAAGTGAAACAACTGCCAACACATTTTATATTAAAGACTGTTACAACTGTGGCAAGAAAGGACATGTTGCTAAATTTTGCAGAAACAGAAATACACATAACAGGATGGAATACAAGGGAAATGCACTACAATGTTTTAAATGTTTAAGAATTGGACATAAACATACAGCTTGCAAAGAAGAAAATAACTGTAGTATTTGTAAGAATGACTCACATTATACAAAATACTGCTTAGATAGAGGATCAAGTACTGTAAGTAATGTCAAATCTTTAACATTCAGTTCACATGAAATAGTTGAATTTATAATGGATTCTGGAGCAAGTAACCATATAATTAATAATGATAAATATTTACAAAATTTAAGCAATAAACAATATAGAATAGCAACAGCTGATGGTAACATACATACTGTTAATAAAGTAGGAAAACTGTACAGTAGAAATAAGAATTGGACCTTCAGTGATGTTCTATATGTTCCAAAAATGATAAAAAATATTATTTCAATACCGAAGCTGACAGATTATAATTATGAAATTAAATTTTTCAGAAACCAATGTAAGGTCTACGATGATGGAGTCTGCTTTCTTACTGCGACCAGGGGCAGTGACGACCTGTACTACGTAAGAATTCCTATTGAATATGTTAACCACATAGGAAATTCAAGGTCAGTCAACTTTTCTAGAATATCAAAAGAGGAATTTTGGCATAGAGCATTAGGACATTCCTCGATTAATAATACTAAAGGCTTAGTACGTGGTATTAAT
Organism: Hypsopygia costalis; assembly: GCA_937001555.2. Taxonomy (NCBI): domain Eukaryota; kingdom Metazoa; phylum Arthropoda; class Insecta; order Lepidoptera; family Pyralidae; genus Hypsopygia; species Hypsopygia costalis. The sequence goes on from OW443325.2 coordinate 5,199,159, forward strand.
CTTGATATTAAAGATAGTTTGGACATCTGCGAAGTCTGCACGCAATCCAAGTTATGTAGAAAACCTTTCAAAACAGAACGTCATAGGGCTACAAAGCCATTAGAAATTATTCATAGCGACATCTGTGGGCCAATAGGGGTTCCAACTTTTGACGGATATAAATATTTTATCACATTTTTAGATGATTACACACACTTTATGAAAGTTTTTCTCATTAAAAGAAAAGATGAAGCATATTGTAAAATAATTAATTATATTAATGTGGCAGAAAATCATTTTAATACTAAAATTAAAACTTTTAGATGCGATAATGGGGGAGAATACTCTAGTAATAGATTAAAGAAATTTTTTGAAGAAAGGGGAATTCAAATAGATTATAATATACCATATACGCCCCAACTTAATGGGAAATCTGAGCGATTAAATAGAACAATTATGGAAAAGACTAGAGCGTTACTATTTGATATGAGTTTACCAAAACAATTATGGGGTGAAGCGGTACTTACTGCAGCATATTTAACTAATAGGTGCTCGAATAGAATTAATAGTAGAACGCCGGCTGAAATGTGGTTCAACAGAATTCCAAATTTAGAACATTTAAATATTTTCGGTTCTTTGGCTTATTTTAAAAATAATAAACCTAATGTTAGTAAATTAGATTCAAGGTGCAATAAGGGTTTATTAATTGGTTATACGAATAACGGTTATAAGATTTGGGATCCAATTAATTTAAAAATACATTATTCTAGAGATGTTAAATTTGATAATAATAAAACAAAAGTTACTGAATTTTTAGAAGAATATAATTCGAGTGATAACATGATGGATTTATATAGAATTTTTTGTGATGAAAATGTTAATGAGTGTTCGGTGGATAGTGATTCTCACTTTGAGAGGGGAAATTATAGATATAGTCATGCAGGGTCGAATAGTGATGGGAATACACAAGTGATAGATATTGTCGATGATTATAATTTAGAAAATAGTGATGGAATTAGTGCGGTTAATAATGATGTAGAATTTTTAAATAATAATGAAGAAAGTTTGAAGAATAATGATGCGGTTTTGAATAATATTGAAGAAGATAATGGTATTTGTGTAAATGAAATAGTGGAGCCAGTGATTTTAAATGAAAATGTTCAAGAAAATGAAGATGACGATGATGAACTATTTGAAGATGCAAATGAAATAATTAATGAACAAATTCCTAGAAGAATTTTGCCTAAAAGAGAGAGAAGATTACCAGAGAGATTGAAAGATTATGATTTAGAAAGTTCGTTTTTAACTTATGGTGAAGCAATTAAAGGTGATGAGAAGTTGTTATGGCAAAAGGCCATTGATGAAGAAAAAGATTCTTTGGAAAAGAATAAGACATGGGTTATTGTAAATAAGTCAGAAGCAGAAAATAGAAAAATAATTACAAGTAAATGGATTTTTACAATTAAACCAGGTGGAAAATATAAAGCTAGATTAGTAGCAAGAGGTTTCTTACAGAAATATAATATTGATTATAAAGAAACATATAGTCCAGTGGTTAATACTACAAGTATACGTTTACTGTTGGCAATTGCGGCTCAAAGAGGATACAAGATGAAGCAATTTGATGTGAAGACAGCATTTTTATATGGAGATTTGGAAGAAGAATTTTTTATGGAAATACCAACAGGCTATAATATTGAAAATAGTAAGAATAAAATTTGTAAATTAAAGAAGAGTTTATATGGACTGAAACAAGCACCACTTATGTGGAACAAGAGGATAACAGAATATTTAAAAAAGTTAGGTTTTATACAATTAAAATTAGATCCTTGTTTGTTTTTCTGTAAAGAGAAAGAAATATATTTAGCAATTTATGTTGATGACGGAGTTTTAATTGGAAATAATATTTTACAATTAAATAATATAATAACAAAATTAGAAAAAGAATTTGAAATGAGAAAGTTTGATAAAGTTGAAAAGTTTCTTGGTATTGATATAGACGTTAGAGATAATTTTGTAAAAATATATCAAAAGACATATGTAGAATCATTAATTAATAAATATAATTATGAGAATTTGAAACCAAGTGTTTATCCGGATATTTTGATCGATACACATCAAGAGGGGAAAGGGAGTATTGATGATGTGCATCGTTATAGGACATTTATAGGTTCTTTATTATATTTAGTGAATAAAACTCGTTTAGATCTTGCTTTTCATGTTGGGTATTGTAGTCGATTTCAAGAGAATCCTAACTTAAATGATTTTCTAAATATCAAAAATTTGTTTAGGTATTTAAAAAGCTCTGTTTCGAATGGGATTACTTATTTGAGAGGGAATGATTTAACTTTGAGAGCGTATTGTGATGCAGACTTTGCCGGTGATCCTGATACTAGGAAAAGTACGACTGGCTTTGTCATCCTGTACAGTGGTGGACCTATTCATTGGTGTTCGCGTAAACAGTCCGTGACTGCTCTGTCCAGTACAGAGGCAGAATACATCTCAGCTGCCGAATGCATTAAAGATCTATTATACGTTCAAAAATTAATTCATGAAATAACTGGTAAAATACCAAAAACGGAACTATTTGTTGATAATCAGTCGGCTATTGTATTAATTAAAAATGGAATCTTGAATAGAAGAAGTAAACATATAGACGTTAGATTTCACTTTATTAAAGAAAAAATTCAAGAAAATAAAATTGAGATATTCTACTGTCCAACAAATTCAAATTATGCGGACATATTGACAAAAGGATTAGATAGAACAAAGTTTTTAAGACTAAGGAAATATATAGTTAGTGACACTTAATTAAAAATGAACATAGTGAAGTGATTTAATGTAATGTTATAGATATAATGATAGGTTAAGGTTGTTTGGCTGATTAATTGGAAATTTAGTTTTAAGGTTGTTTTGATTGATTAATTTGAAATTTATATATTAAGGTTGTTTAGGTAGAATTATTTTAAATTAATATTTATGGGGTTATATTTATTTAGATAGATTTGTTAAGTGGGGAATATGTGTATGGGATTTAATAAGTTAGGTAATATTAATTTAAGAGGGGATGTTGGAGAATTAGTTTTATTGTTTATGGTTTTATTGATGGCTGAAAAACATAGTGACATTGTAGGAATTTGAATTTAAATAAAAGAATGTATTTTGTTTGGGGTTTGAGAAAATTTAGTTGTAATGAAGTTGTCAAGAAGTATGAGGAAAAATATGTGGTAGATTGTGGTTTTATGGTTTTGAGTTTTATTTTGATGAAATATATTTTATTATGAGAAGAGGAAGTTTTTAATAACATTTTAGATTGTGTGTTCCCAAAAGGTGATAGTGAATCAACCCTGAAGGAAACCCCTCTCAACACGTTGTGATTCCGCAACAGAAGCAACCCAGTGCGTACTCTGTGTTACTTATTGATCTCTGCACTCTGTTAACCAAGTTATGGAGTGCTGTCTCTGTAGACTTGCCGTCCATGTATGCATGTTGGTTGTTGTGGAGTGGAGATCCGCTGCTAGCTATTTGTTCTCTTATTATTCTATCTAAGATTTTCTCTAGGGTCTTGAGTAGAAACGAAGACAGGCTTATACATCGGAAGCTTTTAGCCTCTTGGTATGTTGCCTTGCCTGGTTTCGGTATGAAGACCGCTCTTATTTTCCTCCACTTCTTTGGGATGTATTTCTTCCTGATGCTGCTGTTGTACAGGATCAGGAGATCATCGCTTATGTAATTGATAGCTATTTGTAACATTTTCGGGAAGATCTCGTCTGGTCCTGCTGCCTTGTATGGCTGGAATGACCTGACGCTCCATATTAAATGCTCTTTTGTGATTAGTGCCTTCTCCTCCGTGTCCGCTGTGGGATTCGTATCGATTGGCATTTCGTTACCTTTGTATACTTCGCATTCTGGGAAGTGTGTGTCCAGCATCACTTCCAGTATCTTTCCCGGGTCCGTTATTAATTCGTCTCCGTTCTTAATACTTCCTAGTTTGCAGGTGTTCGTTTTGGAGAACATTTTCACTAGCCGTGCTGCATCGGGATATTTTTCAACTCCTTCGCAGAATGCTTTCCAGCTGTTGTTGTTCTCCCTTCTGCATTCTTTCTTGAATGTGTTTCTTTCTTTCTTGTATATTAGCCAGCTTTCAGCGTCGCCCTTTTTCTGGGCCGTCCTGAGAGCTTGTCTGGTCTTTTTCCTTTTCTTTTCTAGTGCTTTTGTCCACCAGGGTTGTCCCTTTCCTAGTCTGATCTCCTTAAGTGGGCATGCCTTGTGGTATGCCTCCCTCATGGCCTCCTCTAGTCGGTTGGCTTCTCTTTCGATGTCTGTGGTATCTTTTACCGAGTTATGGTCGACTGGACTCCACTTTTTGATGTGCTGTTCATATACCGTCCAGTCGGTTTTCCTCGCGTTTCTAAATAGGGTTTTCTCGATTTTGGCTCCCAGACTGAAGGTTATTCGTCTGTGATCCGACTTGGAGTCTCTTTCGTCTACTTTCCAGTCTGTGATGTGCCGGCTTATATTGTCTGTTGCAATAGTGATGTCCAGCACTTCTCTTCTGGCTTCGGTTACGAATGTAGGTGTATTTCCTACATTCAGTATGTCTAGGCCTGTTGCGCTGATAAAATCTAGTAGTAAGTCACCTTTTTTATTGCAGTTAGTGCTGCCCCACACCACGTGGTGGGCGTTGGCGTCACAACCTAGAATAATAGGAATGTTCTTACCTTGATATTTCCTTATTATTTCTTCCATTTCTGGCGTTGGTGGTCTGTAGTCTTTTTCACTTGGTAAGTACGCGGAGACCAGAATCACCCTCTCTTTTTTGCCTGTGTTGAGCTGTATTGTTGCTGTGGCGCTGGCAAGGTCACTGTAACAATCTGCTTTAATTATTCCTAACGATCTTGCCCTACTGCTGGCATATATGCATGCCCTAGGAGTTGACTCACCCGTTTCGTGGTAGATGATCTCTCCTCCTAGGGAGCCCAGCCCTGAGATTCGTCCTTTTACGACGTATGGCTCTTGCAGTAGTGCGATATCTATTTTTTCATCTACCACGTGTCTGCAGAACTCAATCATGGCATCGCGGCAGTGATGAAGGTTGACTTGAACTATTCTTATTTTTTGTGTGTGTGTTTGTGGTGTGTTTCTGTTTGTGTTCATGTGTTGGTGTGTGTGTGCTTGTGTGTTTGTGAGTGTTTATGCTCTCTCCCTATCTACTCGTCGCGTTGCTCTGGACTCTTTCCCATCCAAGACGGTTGCAGTAATGCAACGCTTGGTGGGGGAGTCAGGTCGCTCCGTGTTGTAGAGAGAGGGTGTGTTGTGCCTTGTTCTGGGCGTACCTGTCGGTGGGGTGTTTGGCTTGCGGTCGTCCCCCCCTTCGGGGTTTCCGTCCGGTGGCCGGTGGCTCCACCTTCAGGCCCAGAGTTTTTTGTTTCGGGCGCTTGTTGTGTGCTGCTTGGGGTGGAGCTCTGTGGGTACGGCCTGCCTTCGTCAGTTGTGCCCTCCTTTGGGGCAACGGTCGCGTTACTACCGCTTTCTACAAGCTCACTTCCCCGTGTCCTTTTGTGTGGGTGGATTGGGCATGTGCACTTTTCTGTGTTCTCTGCTGCTGGATTTGCTTTCCCCATGACTTTGGCGTATACCTGTGTGGCTTGGTAGTTGAGCCACACGTGATCTTTCGCTGCTTCCTCGGGGACTCCCACCACAAGTCGTGTTCCCGCTGGCAGGACCTCCTTGCGGATGAGGGTCCACTCAGATATTTTGATCTCCGCCCTGTGACTATTCTGGATCCGGATTAGTTCCAGTGGGTCGATGCGCCGACCTCCGCAGTTGCCCGGGAGCCAGATGGACATCTTGTGTATGTCGAGCTTTTTTGGTCTTAATGGGATGCCGTTGCATTCGCCGAAGTCGCAGCTAAGCAACCATGTCCTCGCCTCCTCAGTGCTTGGGCTCACAAGGAAATATCCCTCGGCTACAAGCCCCGAGGCCGCGAATGACAAGGTAGGGCCGCTCGCGCCGTTAAGTGCGGCTTCTTCGATATGGTCCACCAGCCGTTCTCTAATTACAGCGGCCATAGCATCATCCACTTCACCCCCGTCCCCCCTTTGTATTATTACGGAGAGATCACTTTGACCCGTGGTAGGTCTCCGCGGTCCCTCGTTTTTTGGGGTCTGTTGTTGTTTCGGGCGTTTCGGTGGACGCTGCTGTGTTCGCTCTTCCGGGTCTGTGCCCTGTCGCTTTAGTTTTGTTGCCCTAGGGCCCGCCTCGCTCCTCGGTATCGTCGTCGCAGTGTAGGTCAACGTACCGGGTGCGGTTTGCTCCAGCTTCCTTCTAGTTCTCAGCCTCCTGCGTTTGGATTTGGTAATCCATCCGCTTTCTCCCTGCTGAGAACTTGAACTTGGCTGAGTTTGGGCCTCGCCAATCCTCATGTGCGTCAGGTCGTCCCCGAGAGTCTCCGAGATGGATCTTACGGGACGTGTCCTTTCGCATGGTTTCTTTTCCGTTATTACGGTGCTTTCATTGTTTGTTTTTGGCGCCGATGTGCCCCCCCCAGAGTACGAAGAGCAGCCTGGACCACTAGGTGGTCCAGGGAGGGATTCTCCGGCTTGGCCGGTACCCTCCTGGGGTATAATTACATTTACATTTGCGCTCATTTTTTTTGACGGTTCCGGGGTTGCCGGACATAATTGGACATGGGTGAAGGAGGGGAGGAAGGAATGCCTTGTACCTGTGCCTCACTCGTGAGCGGCGCACAGGTACAAAGCTTGTGGATGGGGTGGGGAGGGGGGGAATAGAATTGTCGGCTAGAGGTTTTTGTTATATCTGTTTCTTAGGGAACCAGACCGATAACAGGCAGCAACCACGTGAAGGAAACGCTCTAGCCTTGCCCTGGGGATCGACACGACTGTTGCGCTCTCCCCCAGAGCCTTTAGCCAGACTCAGCACTGGATGGATGCTGAGAATAGGGCTTCACCAACTCTGACGCAATATCCCATGACTTGGATCCGCCCCGCCCTAGGTAGGTATTTAGGACAAGACGTAGTAAAGTAGGCCGATAAATAAATAAGTAGGAAGGAACTTACATTTTTTCCGAGATCTTTTGGCTTTCATATTTTTATAATGCGTACTAAACTTTCTTTTCCCTGGCAAATTCAAATTCAATCAGTCCTGCGAAAAAAACCCTCGATTACCGACTAGATACGTTTATGATATTGGCTATAGCATGTTGAAATCATGTTTCAAGCCTGAATTGATACATATTTTACAAGGTTCATAAAATAACCTACTCAACAAAGTATCTAATTCATTCTTTGTATTTTTTACGATTTATATACATTCATTATATTGGTAAATTAGTTATACTTACAGTTTTTCACAAAAAACACAAATTCACAACACGTAATTTTGCTGGAGCATCCGACGCGCGTGGTGTCACCTTGACATATAAAAACACACTGGCGATTAGTGGCGAAACTGAGTACTAATTCGTAATATCGGAATGTGCGTCATTTTTCATACATTTTTCTATGGAGAATTTACGTAAAACATATCTAGATTTTAGGGCTTTAAAAGAGGAAGTCTTTCTTTGTAAAGGTACAAAAAAAAAGTATATGTTATATTTATTGGTTTCTTCAGTGTTCAAAAAGTGTTTCTTTTTATCAATTTGTGTTGATTTATTGGGTTAAATCTGAAAAATACGAAGGCATGTTTTTGCATTTTTTCTCAATTTTGTGCGTTTGTTGACCTTTATTATAAAACAACTATTAGATTTTAAGAGTATAATCATACAATAATTTTTGGTCTTTGATTGTAATATATACAAATTATCATTGATATCAATCATATCTAAATAGGTTAAATATGAAAAATCGTAACACTCTTTTCACAGTTTTCACGATCTGGCCCCTTAATGTACAGTATTTTCACTTTTACAATTTTATAATAAATAGTATAAGACAATTCAGTTCATTCATCAAACTGATTTGACTCATTCTTCAGATGTGCCCCATTACTAACTTTTTCGTATGTATGCTGTATAGTTACGTGAAATCTGTGTCTGTGTGCGTGTAATTTTTGATGTGTTGATTTTTTTTGTAGTGTGCGTTTATCGCAACAGCAAAATTTGTGTCTGCGAGTTAATATCATCTTTTGGTGGTGTGCTGTACGTGTTTACCTCGCCCCCCGCTAAAAGTGGTGAAAAAATTTGTTCGAAGAGTTTCGTTAAGGCATCTCCAGTCGATTAATACTCAAAGCTGGCAACGGATCGGCGACCCATTGGTGTGATCTCCATGAGCGGTCGTGATTGCTTGCCATCAGGTGACCCATATATTAGTTTGCCCCCCCCCCCCCCCCCCTCCAAATCATATTTAGAAGAAATTTGTAAAAATAACAACAACAGTTAAAACAAATTTGCTTATCTCAAAAAGTGTGTCATTATGAGTTACGAGTTATGACTAATTTACAGGTTTTTATTTAATCATAGATTTTTATTCTTTACTTTTACCCAAAGTATAAATAATTTATATTTTGTTTAATTATTCTATTTTGTTTAATAATCTAAAATCGAGCAGAATATTTACAAATTATTATGAATTACATGAATTGAATGAAAAATGAAACTTGAATGAATTAAAAGCTAGTTGTATGTATCTCTTTTTAATCACGGGTCAAGCCCGGTTATTTGATAGGCGTGCGCGGGGATATAGATCCAACGCGTAGAGGCCTTTTTGACAAGTTTAATGTAATGTTATGGGTGTTTATTGGTATTTACCCAATTTTGCTTGGGTTAGACCTCGGGTAAGAAGTAGTAAGAACCCATGTCTACAAGAATACAAATGTCGGGCTCTGAAAAACTTCTATCCAGGGATTTAAAAGTTTTAAAGCCTTTTAGTAAAAAAATATCGATTTCCGCTTCTTTTATGATTGCGTGTACTTCCGGCCGGCATATGACGTCGCAAATGTCAAACCCAGCCCAGTCAAACCAAAAACTGAGAAAGAAAATTGCAACTATACCGGCTATGGCGAAAATACAATGTTGTTTAGTATTTTTACTTTACGCCTTGGTAAAATGTGAAGGCATCAATATTGAAACTATATCTAGTGATATAAAATTTAAAAATGTGGAGCGAACGATTGATATCTCTTCGCAACTGGTAAAGATTACATCGAAAATAACATTAGAGAATACAGGAAAAGCGCCGGTAAGGAATTTCTTGGTGGCTGTAGAAGCTTCACTTTCAGACAAGTTAGCTTTTATTGGAGCTAAAGATACCAATAGCAAAGAACTGCGCCTTACAGAGTCAAGTGTGCAAGGTTATGATAAAGTTAGGTTTTGGCGTATCGATCTGAAGGATTCGGTCAGTGCCGGTTCTACAGCCGTTGTCACCGCAGAATCTGTTTTCACGAAGTCTCTGTTGCCGTATCCTACTGCAATTACTCAACAGGAGGACCAACTGGTAAAATACAGCGGAAACTTGTACTTCTTTACTCCATACCATGTTGCGACCCAAAAAACGAGCGTTATTCTAAATACAAAGAACGTCGAGACTTTCACGAAGCTGAAGCCGTTCACACAACAAGACGGGACTATAATTTATGGTCCATATGCAAATCTTACTCCATTCAGTGAAAAAGACTTAAGCGTGCATTATAAGAACAATGCTCCATTTTTAACAGTGACTCGTATTGAAAGATTGATTGAGGTCTCCCATTGGGGCAATGTAGCTATTGAAGAGGTGATAGAGGTTGTTCATTCTGGTGCTAAACTGAAGGGTCCATTCTCACGCTATGACTACCAGCAAGATCATCACAGTGGACCTGCAAGTGTCCGATCATACAAAACACTGCTACCAGCCTCTGCATCTGATGTTTATTACAGGGATACAAATGGCAATATCTCTACATCCAACATGAAAGTGAAGAAAGATTCAGTGGAGTTGGATCTAAGACCTAGGTACCCACTGTTTGGAGGCTGGAAGTCTCATTACACACTTGGTTACAATGTGCCCAGTTACGAATACTTGTATCACTCTGGAAATGAGTATTTGCTCAAGATGAGGGTCATAGATCATGTGTTTGATGATATGCAAGTAGAAGAGTTAGTCACAAAAATAATTTTGCCAGAGGGCTCTATAGGTATCAAACTAAATGTTCCATATCCAATTGTAAGGCTGCCTGATAGCCTTCATTACACATATTTGGATACTAAAGGACGTCCTGTGATAACCTTCAAGAAGACCAATATTGTTGAGAACCACATTCAGGATTTCCAACTCCGGTATACATTCCCTCGTTTGCTGATGTTCCAGGAGCCACTGCTGGTCGTTGGATTCCTGTATGCTATATTCCTATGTGTTATTATTTATGTAAGATTAGATTTTTCAATTCATAAGTCTGAACATCAGCATAAGGATTAATTAATTTTAAAATGAACACATAATATATAAGAGTATGTTTGTAAGCATCTCATAATCTGAGTTTCAGTGTTGTCTCAAATGAAAGCGTGAGAAATAAAATAATTTTGAGTTGGGTTGCATTACTTTTAATTATATATAAATAATGTGGCAACACCAGAGACAGCCCATGTCTCTTAATGCCTTTCATAAAGAACCCTAACTATGACTCAATTTATACTGCCGCAGAATGGAATGGAATGGAAGCGTCAATTTCGCCTCATCTCGCGAGAAGGCGCGCGAATTCGCTGGAATGCGAATGCGAGCATATTCCATTGTGACCAACACAACCGACTCCCCGTTCGCGCCACTTTCCGCGGATTTCACAGTCAGCGCCGACAGGACCTAGAGGAATTCTCGAGAATGCGCGAGGATTCGCCAGAAGACGCGCCAGCCTTTTTTGGCTCGTAATTAAGTTTTTATGTTATACAACTAACAAAGTTCATTATGCTATGTACAATTTCGTAGTAAAAAGACGCTTCCTTTCCACGGCGGTGTAAATAGAGCCTACAGCACCCCCTAGTCTCTGCATACAAATGTTACATCATTAAACATCATCTAAATAATGACGTCTGCTATGCAGGGCTTGAATTTACCAGATTTGCCTCTGAGGGGAGCTCAATTCGAGAAAGAGGAAAGAGTTTCGGTACAGCCACTTCCTGCTGCTTTCTTCGGCACTTTTACTTAAACTGTGGTGTGGTGTGACTAGTCGGCTGGAAATAACATGGTTGAGTTTCTTCCACAACTTAAAAAGTTGGTGGACGATAGCCATACAGTATACAACCGTTTATAACACATGTAACTCAGGATATTTCCAAGAACAGATATTAAGGCTATAAGAGATAAATGTACATGAGTGTATCTTAAATTTTGCTGTTGGTATAGGATACTTTTCATCCCGAAAAAATAAAAACTCGCCTCCTTTCTCTATCCTACCATATTGAAGCTTGCACAAGTCACCTTACACCACCGTCACTTTAGCGATTGGACCAGGCGACATCCAGTCAGTAGCCTGAAGTACACTTTCTTCACGCTGCGTTCAACTCGAGCGCGGAACCAGCCTTTAAAAAAGATGGTTACAGCCACCCGAAAATCAGCCAAGTGGAAGTCGGAGGTGGATTGCAAATTTTCTTCCATTTGGTCATTCAGAGTGTGTATGTGTGTGTGTGCTGAGCTGCGTTCCGAATCCTTATAATACAACTTGTAACTCCAAGTACGCAAAACCTCAAACACCCCAACTTAGTTTTATTATTATAAATTGATATATCAAGTAATAATTTCGAAAAAAAAAAATTTTCGGAGATATGAACACTTTTTTGTTTTCCCAATAATTCTAATAGCTTCTGAGCTCTGTGACGCTTTCTTATCAAAAAGACGTGCCAATGGCTACGATAGGCAAATATTAATATTAAAGAGCGAGCATCGCGTCAATGACGCGTAAGCGCCGCTCTCTGCACGACGCTTAAGACTTTCGACGCGGCGGTATTACGTTTGTTTACCTACTTCACATTTTGTCGCTTGATTGTCGAGCGCAATTTAATAATAGACACGGCAATTAAAAATAATAATTATTATTTTTCAAAACCATAATTTTCATCCATTTTTAAAGTAACTGCTTTAAAAATTGATGAAAATTATGGAATTGATTCTACTCATGATTCTGAACAAACTATAGGGATATACATATTCTATAGGGATATAGATATAGAGGATTCTGTCCTCTCAAATATATAAAGGTCGACTGGAAGAGATCCCTTAGACGGATAAGTCCGCCTTTGTACTTTTATTCTATGTAAACTTTTATATTATTATTGTTTTATTTAGTGCAATAAAGATATTACAAACAAACTATTTTTAGGTTTTGGGTACTTGAAGTTATACATTGTATAACATCAGCATATCAAACCCATTAATTTTGGGCAAGCCCACAACTTTAGTATAAGTAACTTTAGTATAGTAGTAGTAGGTCCAACGACAGTTTTTTACATGGTTAAGTTGTTGGATTTCCTGTTTAACAACTTGAACAATAACACTATGCAAATCGGCGCTAAATCTCAAGATATTTTGAAAGCGAGTATCAACTTCACCCTCCTCGTAACGCATCTAGGTTATTTGAAATAAAGGTGTCCCATTCTGGTATTTTTGAATCTCTTTGAGGTTTAAGTGGTTCATCAATATCTTTAAACCAAAGCCAATCTCACCTGCACGTGGTGCACTCTGCTGACTGATAAAAAACGAGGCTCTGGCGATAAGAGAGGAAGGGCATAGCGTGTTTTGTTAGCTGCCCGAATGCGGAAGTACTCACAGAATATCACAGCCAAATAAGCCAATATCAATTCCCTTGAGGGTTGTTGTGTTCCTGCGAGTGAGTGAGGTCACCATAAAGAAAGAAAGGAAGGAGTAGTTATATGCTGGCAACGGATCGGCGACCCTATGGTGTTGCTGATCTCCATGAGCGGTGATGATTGCTTTCCATCAGGTGACCGACATGCTCGTTTGCCCCCATCTCCCGTAAAAAACATACTTTAAAAATGTAAACTACATTCTATATTGAGAAATTGAGTTGTATGAATATAAAGTAAAAGAAATATGTATTATAAATAAATTAAGTATATTCAATGAATCATTTACCACATGCTAATATGTACAAAATATTAAACAGTATTTTATTAGAAATATTAATTATAACAACTTCTATCATAATTCAAAATATTAATTATAACAACTTCTATCAGAATTCAAAAAGACAAAATAATCATTCAGTACATACATTTAATAATATCTCGACAACCAAGCTTCGCTTGGGATGACACATAGCATATATATTTGGAAAGATACTATCTAGATCTAAAGTGCATCACACACGGCGAAAATAGTACAGTCCCGGACACATCTATTACTCCACCACACGAAATAGCATACAAGAAGTGTTATTTTTTGAATTAATTTAGTGTCGTTTGAAAGTCAAAAAAGTCAGCACTCTTCCAAATCGAAAGTTTGGGCGCGGAGGTGGTGCGGCAAACTTAAACTCATAATCCAAGATCCCAGGCTCGCCAGACGTCACTTATTTTCTAATGAACAAAACGTGCATGACTGAGTAGTGTACTATGATCGTATGACTACCTGCTACCTTGTCCAGACGACTATTTTCCAGCTATCAGGTACATAAAAACACGCCCTAACATTACTCAATCATGCACATTTTGTTCATCAGAAAATCAATACGGTTTTCGATTTTGTGCAGAGCAAACGTGTCGAACGCAAGGCGCTAGTGCTCTAGTTAAAAGTGTCGACGCAGCGGCTACCGCCGTCACGCCGCTAACCAGTGCAGTGCGTGTCGCGATGACCCACTTACGCAATACGCTGTACGAACAATTGTTAAGGCGAAGCTATTTTGTTTAAAATAATACATGTTCGGTAAAACTAAAAAAATGGCAAGTGGTTCCCCAACTACGATTAAAGTCAATACTGAGAATGAGATGATTCTCTATTCTTACTATAAAAATGAGAAAGCAGCAAGAGAAAAGCTAGAATGCCAGGTTCATCAATTGCAAAGTCAACTAGAAATACTGCAGCTAGAAATAGCAAAATTGCAAAAAAATAATGAGCAGGAGCAGCCTCCTAACTCTTCTAATGATACCAATACTAAATATAACTCCTCTCAACCTGCTGAATATTGTACGGACGAAGAAGAGTTGGCTAAAGAGACTGGTTGGGTACGTGCAAAAAATAGAAAGAAAAGAAAGCTGATAAACTCACCGTCCCCCACTACTAGTCCGGGCATTAATAATGAGCCCAAGGTAAAATTAAACAAAAGAATACCGTCCCCGCCGCCAATAATTGTGGATGGAGTCAAAGATTACCAAAAATTTTATGATTTTTTGGTAGAAGGCGTATTAGGCGACCCATTTACAGTAAAAATGTTAAGTGGGGATAGTGTAAAAGTGAACGCCGATAATGAAGAAACATATCGGTCAATCACGAAACGTCTGACCTCCAATAACTGTGCATGGCACTCATATGAGAATAAACAAGATCGTCCTATAAGAGTGATCGCTAAAAAACTGCACCATACGTGCATGCCAGATAGAATAGTCGAAGAACTACAGTTCAAAGGTTATAAAATAGAAAGTGCGGTAAACAAATTAAGATGGAAAAATAAGGAACCATTAAATATGTTTATGCTTACTTTTAAGAACGATGAAGATATTAATAAAATTTATGATATAAAAAGTATACTAGGATGTAGAGTAGAAATACACTCCCTTAAGACACCGAAGCTGGTCCCTCAATGTAAACGATGTCAAGCCTACGGTCATACACAAAAATACTGTTCTAAAGAACCACGATGTGTTAAGTGCACTGGCAAGCACCTAACCAAAGACTGCCAAAAGTCACCACAAGATAAACCAAAATGCATACACTGTGGCGAACAACACCCCGCAAACTACAGGGGGTGTGTGGTTGCTAAAGAGTTACAAAGCTTCAAAAACAAGAATTTAAAGAAAAAGCCACATGCTCAACAGCAATCCTCTATGTTAAAAATAAACAAAACATGTGTAGCAACACAGTCAATACCACAACCAGGGCAACAAGATAAAAGTAAGACTGAAAAAATTACTTACGCTCAAATCACAGCCAAAAAAATAAACGATGCTCAGCCGAATACTGACATTGAAGAAAAATTAAATAAAGTACTTATGTTAATGACATCATTTGATGAGCGCCTTAAAAAGATGGAAAATAACAATAAAAAAACTATAACTAAAAGCAAATCATGAATTATTTTCTCAAAATCATGGCTTGGAACTCAAATGGGCTACTACAACATCAAAATGAATTGCAAGTAGTCCTAGATACTGAAAAAATTGACGTGTGTCTAATTTCTGAATCACATTTCACTAAACAGTCATTCATTCAATTAAAAGGATACAAAATATATCACGCACTACATCCTGATAACTGCGCAAGAGGAGGTAGTTCCATAATCGTGAAAGAAAATCTTTACCACTACGAATGCTACAAGTGTGAAGAACGAGAAATACAAGCTGTAGCGGTATGTATTAAAACTAAAAATTACCCGATTACTGTTTCAGCAATATATTGCCCGCCGAGATACTCGCTAAAAAAAGATCAATACATTAACTTACTACAAAAACTTGGAACCAGGTTTATCCTTGGAGGTGACTTAAATGCCAAAAATGTATACTGGGGTTCCAGACTAACAACAACCAAAGGACGAGAATTACTCAAAGCTATAAAAGAAAATCAATGTGACGTACTATCGACTGGAAAGCCAACCTATTGGCCTACTGATCCACAAAAAATCCCAGACCTGATTGATTTTTTTATCTGTAAAAATATATCTAGTAATTATATGAGTGTTGAAGACGACTTTCACATGAGCTCAGATCATTCGCCTATTATTTTAAATTTAAGTGATACTGCTATATATAAAGAAAACAATCCAACATTAGTAAATAGAAAGACTGATTGGGAGAGTTTTCAAATAGACTTAGAAAATAAAATTAATCTTAATGTATCGCTCCGCAATGAAGAGCAGTTAAATCTCGAAGTAGAAAAATTTACTGTCGATATTCAAGTATCAGCATGGCAAAATACACCAGACATCCATAGAAAACCCAAAGGAAACAGATATCCGGAAGAAATTATGAATTTGGTAGCTCAAAAAAGAAAACAAAGAAAAAAATGGCACCAAACACGTTCACCACGCGATAAACAAATACTGAATAGCCTCACTAAAACGCTTAGAAAAGTGATACGGACTTTCAAAGACGAATCTCTTAAAACTCACTTAGAAAAGTTAACTAATGATAGCAGGACTAACTATTCTCTCTGGAAAGCTACAAAAACTGTAAAAAGACCCATTATACAAATATCCCCAATAAGGGAAGAAAATGGAAAGTGGGCCATAAGTAATGAACAAAAAGCAAAAAGGTTCGCTCAGCATTTGGAAAAAATATTTCAACCCAATGAAGGATCTGATGACCTGACAAGTCACGATACTTCGAAAGAAAAGGCAGACATAAAGTTTGTAACACCAAAAGAAGTTGCGAAAGAAATAAAGAACAATATTGATTCTAGGAAAGCACCAGGTTACGACCTCATAACGGGAGAAGTTCTACTTCACCTTCCTCATAAGGCTCTGGTCAAATTAACGAACCTCATTAATGCTGCGTTCAGGTTAAAATTAGTACCGGACATCTGGAAAGTGGCTGAAGTAATTATGATAGCAAAACCGGGTAAGCCGCCTCATGAAAC
This sequence comes from Hypsopygia costalis, assembly GCA_937001555.2. Taxonomy (NCBI): domain Eukaryota; kingdom Metazoa; phylum Arthropoda; class Insecta; order Lepidoptera; family Pyralidae; genus Hypsopygia; species Hypsopygia costalis. The sequence continues at coordinate 5,215,868 of OW443325.2, forward strand.
GACATCATACAGGCCTATTTCATTATTGCCAGTAATGTCTAAATTATTTGAAAAGCTTCTGCTCAAACGATTAAAACCCATACTAGATGAAAAAGGTTTGATACCTCAACATCAGTTCGGATTTAGAGAAAAACATTCTACCATAGACCAAGTGCATAGAATCACAAATATTATAGAAAAAGCATTAGAAGAAAAGAAAGTGTGCTCCACAGTATTTCTAGATGTTGCACAAGCTTTTGATAAAGTTTGGCATAAAGGTTTAATGTATAAGATCAACAAAATGTTGCCAAAGCAGTATGCTGCAATACTAGAGTCATATATATCTCACCGAATGTTTAGAGTCAGACAAGAAGATGCATACTCTGATCTAAAAGAAATTAAAGCTGGGGTACCTCAAGGAAGTGTCTTAGGTCCGGTCCTGTATCTACTATACACTTGTGATATTCCCAAATTAGAAAATAATACAATTGCGACTTTCGCCGACGACACTGCCATAATGTCTGTTGGGAACACACACAAAGAAGCAGTTGAGAAAACCCAAATTGCAATCACAAAAGTTCACAAATGGACAAAAAAATGGCGAATTAAACTAAATGAGTCAAAATCGGTTCATATTGACTTCACAAACAAAAATCCGCACTACCATCCAGTGTTTTTAAATAATCAACATATCCCGTATGCTAATACAGCCAAATATCTAGGTATGACCCTAGATGCGAAATTACATTGGAAAGCTCACGTCAAGAAGAAACGAGAGGAGTTAGAGATACGATACAAAAACATGAATTGGCTGCTTGGGAGAAACTCTAGCCTGTCGATTCACAATAAATTATTAATATATAAGCAAGTCCTTATGCCAGTTTGGACTTATGGAGTACAGTTATGGGGCTGTACGAAAAAGAGTAATAAACAAATTATTCAGCGCTTCCAGAATAAAGTACTCAGGGGCATTGTAAATGCACCGTGGTACTTCAAAAATGACTATCTCCATCGGGACCTTAAAGTGGAGTTTGTGGACAAAGTGATACAAAAATGTGCAGAAGCTCATGAACTTAGACTTCATCACCATGTGAATCCAGAAGTAGTCAAACTTCTCGATAACACAGTTCTAGTGAGAAGACTCAAAAGAACAAAACCTTTTGAGTTAGTGTAGTGATAAGTGAGACAATAATACTGATAGTGCATTAAATACAAACACAACAAGAAAGTGTTTCACCTTAATAGACACTAAGAAAAGTCAATGGACATTATTCTTAGACTATAATATTTAGAAGTTTATGTTAAAGTTAAATTACTTATTAGCCCGTAAGCTAGATCGTAATATTTAAAGCATCATGCTTTTTAGAAAAAAAAAAAAAAAAAAAAAAAAAAGAAAATAAGTGACGTCTGGCGGCCCTGGGATCTTCCTCTATTATCTAGGTAGTATGGAATCGCCCGAACACATTCACAGGAAACGAGCGAAACGTGGGCCTACCAAGGATTCGCGTGCCCGTTCCCGCATTTTGGAAGTGGCCAAGGACTTAATTTGAAGAACTCAATGGCGTTGTTGCGCGTGTCAGTCAAAACGAACACGCAAGTTAAGCAACGTCACTGCTGCTGTTAAGCGTTGGATATAGGATCCAGCAGTGGATAGCTAGTAGCCAATGACGTCCATCAAATGCGATCCTCCGCTTTCCTCCAGCCAGCGAATATAAAATATACTTAAGGTTTATTATGATACATGCTATAAAAATCTACGCCCATGGATATTTCTATCTCTCTTTTTATACAATTTAAACACCATGTTCGGCAAGCTTGGTGCGGAGTACCACAGGCGCACTGGTGCAGGGCAAGATGGCCAGCTCGGTGACGACAGCCGTGACTAGACTGGGCGGCGTGACGTCATACATGAGGTTCAGAGGCGTGAGGTTTGGATTCGAACGCCAATCCTTCAACGGTGAGTTGTCGTCTGACTTGTCGATGAGAGCATCAGGATCACCTGGATGATAATAGACAATTAATAGTACGGCATGGCATTAACCCATAATCATCCCACTGTTGGGATACGGGTCTCCCCTCAATCGAAGGGGTTTAGAGCATACTCCACCACGCTGCTCAACTGCGGGTTGGTGGAGGTTGAGGGAGATAATAAATAGTATACACATCACGAAAATCTGATTGCAAATATCTACTATATAAAAATAAGTCGGGTTTTCCTTCCTGACGCTATAACTCCAGAACGTACGAACCGATTTCCACGGTTTTGCATTCGTTGGAAAGGTCTCGGGCTCCGTGAGGTTTATAGCAAAGAAAATTCTGGAAAAATTTGAAAAGAAAAGCGGGAAAATCTTTTTTCACATACAGCGCCATGTCTAAGGAAATGGATGGAAACGAAAAGATTGAGCCACAGCGAAGCGTGGTCGGGCCGCTAGTCATTTATAAATAAGCTAAACGTAAAAAAGTACTTCACATGTGTAGTCTAAAACATGAATTCACACAAAATTGGTTCTTTGATAATAAATTCCGAAAAAAATGGTTACCTATCTCGTTGTAGACGAAGCGTCGGTCTGCACGCGCTCGCTGACCTTGTGCGTCTCGCAGGCCACGAGCACGGGCACGTTGTGCGCGCGCGACCAGCGCCGTGCCCAGCGCTGGCCCGTTCACTAGCAGTGTGACGAGTGTGTGTGAGTCGTTACCTATCTCGTTGTAGACGAAGGCGTCGGTCTGCACGCGCTCGCTGACCTTGTGCGTCTCGCAGGCCACGAGCACGGGCACGTTGTGCGCGCGCGACCAGCGCCGTGCCCAGCGCTGGCCCGTTCACTAGCAGTGTGACGAGTGTGTGTGAGTCGTTACCTATCTCGTTGTAGACGAAGGCGTCGGTCTGCACGCGCTCGCTGACCTTGTGCGTCTCGCAGGCCACGAGCACGGGCACGTTGTGCGCGCGCGCCACCAGCGCCGTCTGCGCCGTGCCCGCCGCGCCCAGCACCGACCCGTTCACCAGCAGCGCGTCGGCGCTCAGCAACACTTTGTTTATCTACAAGTACCAGTACATTCAAACATACTCTCCTTATCGGCAGGCAGCTCACCCTCACACTTTAGGACAGAAATGATCGTGCAGTGTCCGGATCCAAAGAACTATCAAGTTGTGAAATGAAGTCCCTGTCGAGGGAGACTCTAAAGGCGGGTCCGCAGCGCCAAATTTCCAACAAAATATGTTATCAAAACAAGTTAACAAAACCGCCCGTCCGCTGCGCCTATCGTTATTGTTTTTGTTTTATACACTCTTCAACACACAATCTTCATACGAAAATGACGTCTTCCTCTAGTGAACGCGAACACAAAATGCGATATTTCCCCTCCCCGCAGGCGACCACGGGGGATGTTCCATTCGTCTCGACAAACATGTTACTGTGTTTATTCTAACATAACTGTTACACACCCCTATTCGGTTAGCTAACAATGTTATCGTGTTTCCAAACACGAAAACACGTCGCAGCGGACCCGGCTTAACATGCGGTTCTTCAAAAAGGGTGTAAAGAGATTCTTACCGGGCAAAGCGCGAGTAACGACTGGTTGTTGCACGCGTCTATAAGCTGCGGTAACTGCTTTCCATCAGGCGGATCGTACGCTTATTTCCACCTTAGTGGTATAAAAACAAAACAAATGAAATTACTTTGCGACTGAACCATTGTGTGTCAGTGGCAAAGTATTCGTTGTAATAATTTCGAATACGTTGTATCAGTACTAGTTGACATAATTATTTTGCACGCCTGCTTGCGGGCTGAATACACTGTACCTGACTTTGTATACCCGAGTAACTAACTATGTAACTGTATTCTACAAATAAAGATAATTTGATTTATTCTTTTGGCACCTCCTCCCCGCTGCAAGGATCTTTTTAAATCCATGCGTTTATCGCCCCGCGGGCGGGTTTGTCATAGTAAAAAACACGCATGCGGAAAAATTTACTATAACAGATCCCGCATGCGGGGCGAAAAACGCATGACTTTAAAAAGGCCCTAAAGGTTTCACTGAATAGTTGTACCATGGGGCGTCCAGTGATCGTGAATCGTGACGTAGAGCCACCAACCTTCTTCATGACGAAGCTGAGCGCGGTGATGTCGACGTACGTGCAGGGCAGGCCGTGCGCCGCGAGCCGGCGCAGCAGCTCGCGCCCGTCGCTGTGCACGCGGTTGCCCACCACCACCGTGTGGAAGCGAAGCGGCGCTTGCCACGCCTCCCTTAGTATGCGCTCTATTAACGATGAGCTGAAAATAATAACAGCATACTAAACCAAGCGAGTAATACGAGCCTGCCCCATGTATTTGCACCATTATCTCCTGTGTAGCCAGGTTTATCAACGCTGGCTTAGTATAGTCGCCTTGGAACTCAAAAAACAATGAAGTTAACCCTTATTCCCAAGATGGCCGCCGCCACAAAATGACGGAGTGCATATTTTTTCACAACCCCTTCAATATGAGTATCAAATGCTTGACTAGTGGAATACTATACACTAAGATAAATCACAAATCCAAGATGGCCGCTACCACAAAATGGCGACTTCAATATATTTTTTCACAACCCCCTCAATATGGCTATCAAATGAAAGGGCATGACTGGATTATAAAGAAGGTTGGGGGTTTGTTTAAAATTTTTAATTGAATTGTGTAGGCAGAGTTTTAGTGCTTTGTCATATTGCTGTTTCTTATTGTACCGGCGGAGCTCGATGGCGTCGTTGCACGTGTCAGTCTAATCCAACACACAAGTTAAGCAACGTCGGCCGTAGCCTGTGCATGGATGGGTTTATTTATCTCGAGCTCTTCCTTCGGAGGAGCACGTTAAGCCGCCGGTCCCGGCTGTTGTAGTTAGATAACAGTCATTAAGCCAAGTCAGTGGCATTTGGGAGGTTTGAAGTCTTTGGCCTCTGCCAACCTGCAGTTGAGCAGCGTAGTGGAGTACATTCTAAACCCCTTCAATTGAGAGGAGACCCGTATCCCAACCGTGGGATGAATAAAGGGTTAAAGACGAGAAGAGACGACGTCTATTTAGGATTCCGTACCTCAAAAGGAAAAACGGAAACTTTATAAGATCACTTTGTTGTCCGTCTGTCTGTCTGTCAAGACCCTTTATCTCGAGAATGCGTGGAGGTATCAAGCTGAAATTTGAACTGTATACTCAGGTCTACGGTCCCATGAAGTTGTAAAAAAATCAAACTGCTAAGTTTACGTAAAAAAAGATACGGCCGATTATTCAGCAAAAAACCCATATTTCGACACATTCTCAAGGGAATCAAAACCTATAGGGTACTACTTCCCGTTGACCTAGAACTTTGGCAAGATGAAATTTGGCAAGTAAAATCGTTATAGACTACAAGTACAAGAATAAATCCCAAAACTGTATATTTGTAATTAAATCTTAAAAAATAGGGGGTCTATATTTTTCGAAATTTCAAATTGAAGCTACTAGTTCAAATGGGGTATCATATGAAAGGGCTTGATGTGCACATTGCAAAATATATTTTATTTACTTTTTCCGACGCATTATTTCTTATTTATACCTACGTATTATTTCTACGGACGGAACCCTTGGTGGGCGAGTCCGACTCGCATTTGTCCGGTTTTTTTTTAACACAGCTATTCTAATCCCGTCTAACTTCGTCCGAGTAATTTCGGCACAGGGAGCCATACCATACAATACATACCAGCCATAAGTGAGTATATTATCGCCGGTACATATCTTCTCCCTGACCGCTATGCTGATCGCCTCCCCGGCTGTGTCGATCTGATCTCGTATGTAGTTATCTATCACATCTTGCAACTTCTTTTTTGCCTGATAAAAAAATGCAAAAATTAAAATGTTTTTATTTATTTATCTCTTGATTCACGGGTCAAGCCCGGTCATTTGATAGGCCTGCGCGGAGATATAGATCCAACGCGTAGAGGCCCCTTTGAGATGTTTGATGTAATGTTGTTTTTTTTATTATTAATAATAAACAACACACATTGTATCATGTGTGGAGTTATTGGAACGGTCGGCTTCGGCATGCCTTGCTAGTATATTTATTAATTCCATGCCCCTAACCCTCTTTAGTTTTGTTTGTTAATCGGCAAAGTGCTCCACGTGTAGGTGACATTGACTTTGGCTCTAAAGATGATGACAGTACGCTATTTTCACCGCAAAATCTCCAAACACTACATTACCTGGGTAGCCAATTCAAAGATAGTCCACGAGGCACTATTCTCTTAAGCGTTTGTTACATTATCCAACAAGCCCGAGTTAACTTGAAAATTGGCATGAAATTGAATGGTGTAATGTTGAACATCCAACACGCTTACACTGTTCAATTTCACGCCAACTTCCAAGTTGAGTCGGGGTTGTGTTCGATAATGTAACAAACGTTTAAGGGAATAGTGCATTGTGGAATTGAATTGAAAACAACAGCAGATATTGAAACATGAATTTGACATGATGCCCACATTTATCCGCTCGCCATCGACAGGTAATTCATCCTCGCACATTGGAGCCCAAATGGTCGCGTACTGTGCGGTTCCAGAGAAGTTTCCTCCCGCGTACTGTCAAGCTGTGAAATGAACTGCCTGTCGAAGTTATCTCAGAAGACTACAGCATGGGGTTCTTCAAAAACGTCGTGAAGATTTTTATACAGAGTCAGCAACGCGCATGTGATACCCCTGGTGTTACAGGTATATATAGGCTACGGTAACTGCTTTCCATCAAGCAGGCAGTATGCTTGTTTGCCACTTTAGTGGTATAAAAAAAACTATAATCATCGCACTTTTCCGTACAGTTGACAGCGTTAAAATAGTTCAAAGTCCATCGCAGTGTACGTACATCGTAATCATCGACGTTGTTGGGCAGCTGCGTGAGATGATGCCTGAAGTATTTGACTGCGTTCGTCTGGGACGCGGAGGGCGGGCGCATGGACCACAGGAAGTCCAGGCTCGAGGCGAGGTGAGCCTCCAGTCCACGGGCGAACTCCGTCTTCGCTGGCAGGGTGTAATCACCCACCATCTATAAATACAAAGTTGATACTGTTGATTGTTGATACTTGGTGAAACATTATTATCTTATTGTTATAATAAAACACTTGTACTGTTCCACTTAATTATATTTAATTTTACCGACCGGTTTCGCCGCTAAGGCATTATCAAGGTAAACAGATGGTATTTGTGTTTCTACAAAACATTAAATATAATTAAGTGGAACAGTACAAGTGTTTTATTATAACATTATCTATAAATACGGTAAACACCTTATGCTAGATAAACCTTATCTGAGGCCCTACCGCCTAGGCTGAAGCCGATTCGCATCGAATTATTTGATTGCGAAAATCAAACTTCAGCTCGGATTTGCACCAATTGTTTTTTTTTATTTTTTTATTGATATTTATTACAGTCTACAGACCCGTACAGTCCGTACCTTTTATTAACAATGTTCTATTTTTATCTTATAATATTCTTCCAATTAATAAATTGCACGTCGCTATTATGCTAATAGTTATATTATTGTCTACTAGCGACCCGCCCCGGCTTCGCACGGGTGCAATGCTGATACTAAATGTACTACAGAAGGTCTTTGCGCTTTGTCCTATCCAGTCCTTCCCCAGTTATAGGCACACGCCGCCGGCTCCGCGGCCGGTACCGCCACAGCCGTTATGTCCCTGCATTTTAAATGTGTAATATCTTCTAAACTATTCATTTAAATTACATGCTGTGAAGGGCCATATTGATCTATATTAAATGCGCAATGTATTTAAGGTACTTAATTGGATAAGGATTAATTCTGTATTGCTTAAAATCGCTTCGTAAATAAGGCCTTATTTCTTGTAAAAAGCAAAGGATAAAATAACGGTTATTGTGTGTTACCACTAAGAGATAGACATATACCATCGCGAACTTTTTTGTAGACCATTTTAAGGTGAACAATACTGTAGTACATTATTTTGATCTATCTCGTTGGGTTCAGCCAGCGTTTGCAATGAAAGAGCACGAAAATGTGTTTATTTACGACATCACATTAGAAACCTCTAAATTATCAGTGTTTTTCTACTATGTTATGCATATATTATACATATAAACTTTCCAGTTGAATCACTCTATCTATTAAAAAAAACCGCATCATAATCCGTTGCGTAGTTTCAAAGATTTAAGCATACAAAGGGACATAGGGACAGAGAAAGCGACTTTGTTTTATACTATGTAGTGATTACTACTTAACCTAAATCCTCCTATTGTTTACCTTGCAACCATGACAGCCAGGGCAGACCAGTCCCCTCTGGCAGCACCCGTTCACGAGTTGATGCATGGGACAGCCATCACCGCATTCAACCATTTTATTGGGAATGCGGCGACCCGCCAAACGACACCACCACCAGTTTGAACACTTTAGTGAGCATGACTACCTAGGCTGTCAGGGCGGCACAGTAAAACCTCTATTTATTTCCCTATGGTCTTCCTCCTTCTCTCCCTCTCACCCACCAGATACTTACATTCTTACATTTTTGTTTAGCTTAGCTGGTTGATACCATGAAGCTCTACCGACAAAGATACAAATTTTTGTCAATAACTCAAACCTAGCACCTTTTTTTGGGAACCAAAATATTCGATGGGAATCGTCAGCTTAGACGGTAGGGCCCCCGGTATGCGATTGCATCTCTGATTGGAATGTTCTTTATCTCGACCCTTGCGACGACGATAACGTATATTTATAGGTCATTTAGATTGGACTGTGATCAGAGGTAACAAAAAGAAAAAACATATAAACTTTATAAAATATAAAAAAAAGAATTAAAAAGTTTAGTCGCTCGTTTTCGCTGATTAAGCTGTTTCATAGTCACATACATAGACTACTAAATTCATAACCCTTCTTTTGCTTAGTCGTAGTTGGTTAAAAATAGCAAATTTTGAAGTGTTTTGTTGCCTTATTGGATTACCAATATACTGAACTCGAGACAAACGAGCCGTTAAGAGATTGTACAGATTATGAACAAACCTTCCTCAGTGCGTCGAGAAGCGCTATACATCTGGCATTTGAGCCGGATACCACCCTGGATGCAAACTGCACACCCAACTTTATAATGGCTGGGTGTAAACTGTAAAACAAAACATTTGTCACAATAGTTTAACCCAGTTCACCAAGTGGACAACCACAGTATAAGTATAAGTACTAGTATTGTCTAGTAGTGTAAGTATTAGTAGTATATATAGTATGGCCACTCCCTGCCGCTCGCTAGTGTCACCCTCACCTCCCCTCTGAGACAGATCTGGAACAGTTTGCGCCGCACGCACACACGCTCATTCACGCTTTGCACAGACGCCATTATTATTAAACGACGCGACATTTGACATGGAGTAGCCGGGGTGTGGTATAACCACAACACATAAAAAAATGTGTGATCACTTAATATAATGTAATACATAATATAGATAATGGATTAACTTTTTTGAAGTGGTTCGTTTTCTCTTGTTTGGATGTAAGTGGCTCATCATCTAGGAACCAAAACCAATCTCACCTGCACATGGTGCACCCTGCTAACAAACATGGCTTTGGAAAAAGAGAGGTAGAGCTCAGCGTAATTATAAGCTGCTCGACTGGGACGTATCTCCACCTCACAAAGGACTAGTCCTAGGGGTTCTTAAACAAAAAAAAACGCATAATAAAAAAATCGGCCGACTACAAATCTGGACTGATTTTGAAATTAATTCAGTGTTATTAAAGTAAAATTACATATACATAACGTAAAAATTAATTTAAAATAAAATTGATATAACTACATAAATTAAAAACTAAAATTATAATAAGATACACAGAAAAAAATATCATTATATTATATTAATTGTCCCGACAATATTTAGGCAAAAAGGCGCATTTCCACGCTGTATATGGAAATATTTTGACCTAGATATGGGCCAGCCCTTTAAAAAATGCTAAAAAAGTTGTAGGAGTAATCATTCCATTATCATTTTATTGTTTAAGTACTGCAATAAACCTTGTGCTAAATCTGTTGTCTTACTTGGAATTGAGAGGTATTTTCTTCAAGGCTTCCTTATCTTGCTCTATAGACAAGTGCTGGAACCAATTCACTCTGTGTATGTACTGGGATTTAGGTTTTGATTTCTCTGTAGTTTTATTTTTCGTGGGGGTTGTCTGTAAATAATATAATACGAGTTGATAACAATGTGAGAGCTGAAATGTGTGACCAAATTTGGCTTGCGGTACTCTGGCGAGGCACCTTCGCGGTATAAAACTCATCGATCGAGCAGAGCTTGCATGCTACGCGTTTCATACAGATCCGCCAAATAATAACGGCTGACGAAAGGGGCATCTAAAAGTTGCTTACTCAGCTGCAATTTAGTATTTTAAATGGATTTAAATTAAGTCTTTTACTTATGTTATGTAAGAAAATGTAATTTTTTAGGCTTACTCATCTGTAATTCAGTATTTTAAGTAAAGATTTAAATTATTTACTATTTAAGATATTGATTTACAGTTGTACTTAATTTAAGCTCAAAGTTCTGTTTAAGATACTAAATTACAGATAAGTTAATAGCCTACAAGATGTAACTTTCTACAGATGTACTTTGACTACCAAACCCTACCCTACCAATACCTAGGGCCGAACCCGCGACCAAGGTCGCGGGTTCGGCCCTAGTACAAGACAAACATTTGTGTGCATGAACATGTCTCTTTGTCTTAGTGTTTTCTATGTATTATAAGTGTATCTATTTAACAAAAAAATGTATTTAAGTACATTTCATCAGTTGTCTAGTACCCATAGTACAAGCTTTGCATTTACTTTGGGACTAGATGGCGCTGTGTAAATTGTCCAGAAATATTTATTTTATTTCTTACTTAATATAAGACTTAATTTAAGTCCATTTAATAATTTGAGTAAGCGTAAAAGATGTCACTTTCGTCAGCAGATATCATTAGGAGAGAGAGATTAGACTTAATTCAAGATATTGAATAGTATAACACTAACAGATAATTTTACTATTCAATATCTTGAATAGACTTAAGTCTAATCTTTTAATAATAATATTGGTTAGTTGTTGCTGTTAACACTAACTGTTAGTGTTAACAGCAACAACTAACCAATCTCACTTTTGCTTTATTATTTTATAAGGTTAAAGACACTTACTTCTCGTGTTTTTGCTTCATTTGGCTTGACAACTTTAGTGGGTGGATCTGGCTTAGGTTTAGTGGCATTTTCCACTGCTGCCTGCTTGGCGGCACGCTGCGCTTCCTGCTTAGCTCGCCGCTCCGCTTTCAACTCAGCTTTACTCTTCCCTTCTTCTTGTTGTTTTGGTTTGCATTTTTGTTCTAAATCATGCTATTTAATCAAAAAGAAAAAAAAAAGAATTTTAGTGGATTTACTATTGAATGAACATAAATCACTATATGTGGCGCACCCTGGTGACTAGCGTGAGAGGTAGGGTACAGCGTATTTGTAAGCAGCCCAAATGCGGAAGTACCTCCACCTAACAGAATATTGCAGCCAAATAACAATTCCATTGGGGGTTGTTGTGATCCTGCGATTGAGTGCAGTCACCAGAAAGGAAGGAGTTCCTGCATTTCACATCAGGTGGGCCGTATACCTGCCTGCCACCCGATGTAGTATAACAAAGAAATAGTAAAAAATTTAATTAATCGGTACACAAAATTTTTTAAGGCAAAAAGTACATTGAAACAAACTTAAACATCCTTAGAACCGGCTAATGTGAGACAGAATCGTAAACAAAACCACTGCCATTAAATATGTAACACTACATTAATAAAAAAAAAACAAAAACAATGTTCCACTGCATGGAACCCAATTTAATTTTAAATGTCCTTTCCAAAAGCTTAGTTCAAGTACAGATATAATTATGTATTATTGTTTAAGAATTTTTCTTATTAAAGATATTATTATTATTATGAAAAAAGATATAGGTATATTATTTCTTGTTACAGTTGGTCACAGTAATACATGCTGAAAATTTTAAGTGTCTACATATAACATTTCAAATATACAGTAAACTGATGGAAGGACAGATAGCCAGATAGACTATAATAGAGTCATTTTGGCAAGCAGGGGTTTAAAAAATGATCAGGAAATCAAACTTTTTCAGGTTCTTACCTTTTTAGGTTCTAAACTGATTGCTTGAACTTTTGCAGTTACATCTTGCACTTCTTTGACAACATTCACTATGTCCTTCAGAGTCTCCACTACATCTTTTATTGTCATATCTTTGTCTTTATCTGCCAGTCTGTCTCCAGCTTCTACATCTTTCGTAAATTGTTCAGCTGTTTTTTTAGGTGCCCGCTCAGTTTTTAGATGCTCTTTTTTCTCTGTTACAATAATAGCTTTGTCTACCTCATCTTTGCTTTTTGGAGATTCTTTTACAGGTAACACTTGGGGTAGTCTTTCTTGTTCTTTGACTACATTTTTTGAACTACTTGATGCTGGTGTTATAGCAACTTTTTGGACCTCTTTTGAAGATGTGCCTTTCTTATTGTCACTCTGTCCTTCATTGCCTTTATTTTTGGCTTTAAGTTTAGCTAACTTCTTAGCTTCTCTAGCTGCTAAAACATCGTCTCGAGACTTATCTTCATTAGGCATGTTGGTTATAATTGTTTTATCTAGTAATAGGCTAATAGTTTTATCTTCATCTACTTTGATACTTCTATTTTGTGGAAGTTCATTTATTTTCTTTGGCACATTACTTGTAAGTGGGGTAGATATTTGTTTGCTTATGTTTTCTAAAATTGGTGTATGCTGTATTTTGCTTGCTTGGGCAGCTTGAAGCTTTTTCCTTCTTAATCTCCTTTTTTGTGAAGCTGTTACTTGCTCTTCAGATTCTTGTGTACTGTGACTATTATCCTATAAAGCCATTGTAAGTTTAGAAAGGTTTCATCAAATAAAAAATAAAAATAGGAAACACCCAAAAATGTTAAGAGTAAATGAACATTTTACATTGTCTCTGTTCAAATATAATCGCAAATTACTTTTTATATCATGACAAGCTTTGTGGTTGAATAGCTACTTTGACTCTAAGGTTGCGGATTCGACCCCCCTACAAGACAAATATTCGTGTGCATGATCGTGTGCTTCTGTGTCTTGGTCTGGGTGTCTAATATGTATGTACATACGTCTGTCAACTATGGGTATTATATTATATCGATAGTACATACATACATATCGATACCTCCAAGGAACACTACACCAACTAAAATTTCGATGGTTTTCTTTTTTTATCTAAATCGATTCATTACTTCAGTAACATTATGCTACCCGAATTTTATTTATAAAAGACACACAGACACAACGAAATCGACAAATTCAAACCGCTCAGTAAATGTATAACTCATATTAACGGTGTGTATCTAGATGTGTATGTTTTGAGTTGGCGTAGTGTTCATTGGAATATGTATGTACATATGTCTGTCAACTATGGGTGGTAAAAATTTTGTACGAAGCTTTGCAATTTATTTCGCTACCTAGTCGATTGCAAATATTTGAAATCTAATTACAAAGCTTGAGACACAGGAATATGACAAATAAGAGCGCGTTTACTTCAGACAAATTATTCGATGCGGCCATAGTGACATTAGAACTGTGTAATATGGTCAGCAAGGTCTAGACAAATTAAACTGTTTTCCTGGCATAGAAGATGATGCAAATTATAACCTAAAAGATAGCCAGGTGTCACATCCCAAATGTTGCAAACTTTTAATAATTATGTATTAATACCTGAGATAAAACCATAGCTGCAAATCCTTGGTTAGCTATAACATAAATTGTGTTATAAAAAGGCATGGATTGTCATTAAAACTTTGAATTAAGTACGTGAAACCGTAACTTACCAATTTAATATTTTTAGCAGTTTCCAAATTTTGACATTTATGTTCTGCGGAACACGTACTCACAGAGTACTTTGTACACCTACTTACAAAGCACTTAAAAATATATAGTTAAAATCACTCGGTAAAACCACAATTCAGTTATATGCATCAATTTTTAGTTGTCTTTTTTAACGAAAACTTTAGACGAATGAATGTATTTGTAGATGACAGAGACCTAGAGACAGACAATTAATGAAATGACAATGAGAGTTCATCTCCATCTTTGATTAATTTTGGCAACCACTCTTAAGACGAAAATATTTTTGCCATTGTCAAGTTTACTTTCATTTATATATTCAAAATTTTAGCATGGCTGCACATGGTTTACCGTACTGACTACCGTAAGAGGGTCTGGCAAAAGAGAGGTAGTGCAAATGGAGTCCGACTGGCGAAGCGCACCATCACCCTAGAGTAGACCGCAACTATGTAGGTACATACCTACAAGTGAGGTCACCAGACGATATTGTGTCAGCGCGCAGAGTCTGTATGATTACGATAATCGCTTTATATCTGGCTACATGTTTGTTTGGCAGCTGGCGCTGTACTAACAAAATGCAATCTTTACTAATGCCGTTACGCATACAATGGCTGTATTGTCATTTCAAGACAGGATCACCTAAATACCAGTTTGCACCTTGCGACTCCGTTCAAAGACGAGCTCTAAGAATTGTAGACGATTCCAGGCTCACGGATGGTATTGGGTCGATAAACAAAAAAGCTGTTGGTCTTCCAAATAATAAATAAATGAGGAGAAACTGTACCTTTTCCTCATATATTACATTGGAGCCTTTTCGTAGGAGACTATTATATGGAGTTCTTCAAGAAAGGTGCAAAGGACTTTTTACAGGGTCGCCAACGTGCGAGTGAGTCTACGATGAGTGCTTAAGAGCCCTATTACATTTGCACGCTGACGAGCTCTCGCGCAGTACTAAACCCGCGAAGGCCGCCGGGCGCATCGTTTTTTGTAGTAATTTTGAAGTTATATTTATCGTTTTTATTGAAATAAGATAATAAATTGATGCTACAAAGTTTATTTATCATGAAGTAACAATTATTCTCGTATAAATTTTGCTCAATAATATTATCGTTTATTGGAGAAATTAACAGTTTACTTAAAGCGATTTTCGAAGTTTTTTTGGTTAAAAGAATGTTTTTTTTTTATATTAAATCAATGATATTTCAAAATTCCGAGGCCGCTATGTACTATACGACTATATAACAAATCACATTCTATATTTTTTATTTCATTTGTTTGGGAACAGCATTCACTATTTTGAGCTCCTGGATTGTAGTACAATCCAGGAGCTCAAAATAGTGAATGCGCGCATTTTATGAAAATCTTTCTCTGCAATTTTGGGTTTATTTAAAAAGTTAAGCAAAATTTACAAAAAGCTAGGCCGCTATGTACTATGCCAATAGCTATTTTGTACTAATCAATAAGTCAACATTGTTAATGTATTTTTGTTTCCGAGATCGAGAACGCCAAAATTGGCCATTTTACGCAAAAATCACAGTCAAAATGTAATATGGTTCTTAACAATAGGCAGGTCGTATGATTGTTTGGAATTAATTTACTTAATAGAGGTAAAAATGGTAACAAGCAGTGAGCAGTCACCCACTCAATGTATACCAAACAAAGGTTCTACAAAAAAAGAGCAAGTCTTGTACATTCAATGATTTCCAACACTCAAATATTTCATATAGGTATCATTATAGCAATTATTTACGTCGCCGAATTGATATATATTGGCTGAATTCACAGAATAAGTAATAAGTACACCTAATGCACTCAAAGTCTGAATATGCCACTCTTATAAGACAAAAGTGGTAGTTGTTTATTATCTTTGCTTCAGTGGTTCATAACTTGTTCTCAACATTACCACATCACGTCGTGATTGCAGTGTAGCTCAAAAAAGGATCTATTATTCACTGTACATAGCTACTCTTTGCCTAAGAGAACCATAAAATAGATAGTATGGAGAGTAGTGGAGTATTACTATTACCACAGTTTATGTAATAGTACTAAGTACTAACGTACAGTATGGACACTCTCTGCCGCTCTCACTAGTCGACCTCACCTCCCCTATGGAACCGATTTGGAACCGTTCGCAAGGAATGCCACAACGTGCGAATTGACGTCGCTCGTGTTTTATTCTTCATTCAGTTTAAAATAATAAGCGAGTATGTAAAAGATGAGAGTTATTTGTGCAGTGGATGGATGTCTCAACACATGGAAAGTAAAAAAAAACAATTTGGATGGATGGATGGATGGACGGACGGGCGGACGGACGGATTGATGGATGGATGGTTGGTTGGATTGATGGATGGATGGATGGATGGATTGATGGATGGATGGATGGATGGATGGATGGGTGAATGGATGGATGGGTGGGTGGGTGGATGGATGGATGGATGGGTGGATGGATGGATGGATTGGATGGATGGGTGGATGGGTGGATGGATGGATTGATGGATGGATGGGTGGATGGGTGGGTGGATGGATGGGTGGATGAATGTATGGATGGATTGATGGATGGATGGGTGGGTGGATGGGTGGATGGATGGGTGGATGGATGGGTGGATGGGTGGATGTATGGATGGATGGATGAACGAGCAAACGAGCATTAGTTGATAAAAAATGCTATGCAATAGCTTTACCGCGGCAGTCCCCGACTGTCACACGTTTTTTTTTCTGCACTACGCCCACCTGATGTGAAGCGGTTACCGTAACCATATTAACGCTCGCAACATTAAATATCGCTCGCGCGCTGCCATCCCCGCTGCCAACGCAGCAACTCCATCCTCTCTGGTGACCTCACTCACTCGCAGGAACACAACAACCCTCAAGGAAATTGTTATTTGACTGCGGTATTCTGTGAGGTGGTGGTACTTCGTCAGTCGGGCTGCTTAAAAAATATGCTATGTCCTACCTCTCTTTTCGTCAGAGCCTCGTCTGTCAGTGAGCAGGGTGTACCCCGTGCAGGTAAGATTGACTTTGGTTCAAAGATGTTGATGAACCACTTTCACCCCCTACATGTCCGACTAATAATTGAATAATGTCAGCCCTAGAGAACGTCACTCAAACATAGGCACGTGTACAGACGTCATTTGGTTACTACATGCAAAAGCGCCATTTTTGTATGGAGTGGCCGGGGTTTGCTATTACCTAAACTGTATATTTAAACGGTATAAGTAATGGGTACTCCCATTACTATAGTAGTGTAGTCAACGTTTGGTGGTAAGTCTATTTTAAAAGAATGAAATTATTTATAATTAGATATATTACCATTGAAGAAATACCTAATATATTTTTGGGGTGTATAAAAGCCAACCTAACCTGCACGTGGTGCTCCCACTGACTGACAAACGAGGCTCTGGCGAAAAGAGAGGTAGGGCATAGCGTATTTTTTAGGCTGCCTGAATGGGGAAGTACCTCCATATCACAGAATACCGCAGCCAAATAACAATCCCTTGAGGATTGATGTGTTCCTGTGAGTGAGTGAGGTCACCAGTAAAAAAAGAAGAAATATTATTGTGACGTTTTTAAATCGAAAAAGAAATTGTCAACTGGCCTGCTTTATAAGGAAATTTTGTTTTGATCTTAATATAAAATATGTAGTACGTAAATAGAATCTATGCTGACATTCAGTATCGCCATCTGTTATCAATATCTAATTGAAAATATATTAGCTACTCGACAGTAGATGTCACTACATACATATTCCTTACATGATACTTCTAAAAAAGTTTTGTTCATTCATCCAGGGACTTAAATAAGTAAATTAGACAAAGTACCTTATTTTACATTTATTATACTAATATTACATATTATTTAGCTATACTGTATTACATTAAGCTAGACGACAATGATAAAAAATTATAAAAAGTACTTATCAGTGTCATAAAATATTCAAAACTAGAACGATCTGTGATCTTGAAATTTTGATAACTTATGTCCTACTTGTTCTATGATCGATCAAAGTGTAGTAGGAAATAATAAAAAAAAATATTAATTTTGGAAAAACAATCAAAAATACTATAACTTTTGTTATGGCACTAGCTACATAAACGCAATATTTCACATAGCTGTCGTACAAATTTCTGTTTTAACGTATACAAAATACATAAGTGTGACGTCATAATTATGTAGCCTTTTGTATGGAGCGTTTTCGGGAAAGTCCAAAATTGTGATTTTCAAGTTATCATATCTCGAGAAGTTTTTATGCTATCGAAGTAATTCTTTCACATATAGTTATATTATTGTGACGTCCTTACATAACAAACCGAAAGAAAAAATTGTCGTCTAGCCTTTTCTAATATCCAATATACGTATAGTAACTATATGTAGTTAAATGAATACAAAACATAATAATTTAATATCGCAAATGCCCATAATTCGACTAATAAGTACAGCTAAAGGCACATAAAGCTTGACACTGCAGTTCAAGTTAGTCTGTGTTAACTCCTAGTCCAAACTGTGCAACGTTGACGTGGTCTAGCCGCATAAAAACTCCAACCTTGACGTGCTCTTAGCCGTACCTAAAAATGCATAGAAAACTTACATGTAACAATATAAATGCAAAGTCATTTGTGTTTTACAACCGTTTATCTGTAAATTAATACTGTAACTAAACAGTGTGACTGGTAATTAGCTAACCAAACTATTGGAATACGAGATCGGATACCGCTTACATTTTTAAAAGTCTTTTCGGTTTCGTCCGGATGAATCGGTAAATATCGCACAACACAAACAAACACTGTTCAATTTATAATTAAAAACAACAATTTTTTTCATGACAAATAAATAGCATACATGTTGTAGTTGTATATTACGATACACATAATTTGTAACGGTTTTGTTAAATAAACCGGTAAATTTATATTATGAGAAAGTCACTATAAACTTCAAATGTTCATAGTAAAACCGAAATAATTCGATATTTTTTAACCGGTGTCGACCCTTGATATGAACATCCGTTTGACGTGAAATAACTATGTATCGGAAAAACTTATGTAGGCAATTTAGCAAACTACATATGTATGTGATCTCGTTTATATGGTTATTCAGGTGCTATCGTTCTTTTTCTGGAATAATTGATGTCAGTCCACTAGTTTATATGTTCCGTTATGGTTAATTACATTACCTTTTATCCTATACTTAGCAGCTTAACCGACTAAAACCACATAATAGTACTAGTAACTAAATTTAAGAGCGGTAGGCAGTCGGCCAAGTGGTAAATAAATTTTGAGAAAAATTCGTATCAAACATAAAATATTGCAAAATTTGATCTTCTAATATCTTTGATGTAATTTTTTATAACTAATTTTAATTTAAGTAAAAACGAATGTCAATATAAAGGTGGAAGGTACACCAATAATTTAGTCTACTGTACCTAGAGTTTAAAGTTTCGTAGTTATAATATAATACGTAGTTTCTGTAGGAATGAAAAATGGAATACAGCTACTTAAATACAAGTGATATTTTTTTACAGAAAACTCTGAACTACAGAAAAGATAAATGCTAAATTGGCACAACGAAAGATATAACATATACTGTAATTTTTTATAACTAATTTTAATTTAAGTAAAAACGAATGTCAATATAAAGGTGGAAGGTACACCAATAATTTAGTCTACTGTACCTAGAGTTTAAAGTTTCGTAGTTATAATATAATACGTAGTTTCTGTAGGAATGAAAAATGGAATACAGATACTTAAATACAAGTGATATTTTTTTACAGAAAACTCTGAACTACAGAAAAGATAAATGCTAAATTGGCACAACGAAAGATATAACATATAAAGTCAGCATAGGAGATAATTAACCAGCGCCGAAGCTGAAGCCGATTATCATCGATTCTTTTATTGCCAAAGTCGAACTTAGATTGGTGGTAATTGTGTTTAGCTTACCTGATAGAACTCCTAGAGCTTTGTCAACTAAGCTGAAGGTCATTGACCTTACATTGAGACGTAAGTATTTTTAGAACCAGAATATCGGCATCGCCTTAGGCGGTATGGCCCCAGGCCCAAGATTTTATATAAGGAATAAGATTATAAAAGTTGGGGTGTAAGTGGTTCACCAACATCTTTGAACCAAAGCCAACTTCACCTGCACGCGGTGCACCCTGCTGACTGACAAACGAACCTCTGGCGAAAAGAGAGGTAGAGAGCGTAATTGTAAGCTACCCGACTGGGGAATGTACCTCCACCTCACAGAATACCGCAGCCAAATAACAATTCCCATGAGGGTTGTTGGGTTCCTGCGAGTGAGTGAGGTCACCAGAAAGGAAGGAGATGCCGCGTTGGCAGCGGGGGTGGCGGCGCGCGAGCTATATTTATGTTGCGAGCGTTAATATGGCTACGGCAACAGCTTCAAATCAGGCGGGCCGTATGCTTGTCTGCCACCCGACGTAGTATAAAAAATAATAATAATATAAGTTTGTATAATAAGATTATTGTAATAATAGGTTACGGTTACGACCATCTCTCTCTATTATTACTATTAAACGGTTCTAAAGATTAGAGTATAAGTTTACGGCGACGACAAATCGATGTAGCTAATTCCTAATCCAAAATTGACGAAATGACGTTTTTTTCAGTAGTGCCATTGATTGTCGAATAGCTTGTCGAATTGATTACGGCGAGCAAGATTTTGTCGGCGTTTTTAGGAAAAAAAAGCGAATTTTCTAAGTGAGAACTACATAATTAAATTGATTTTTCATTTTCTGATTTGCTTGATAAACCGTCATAACTGTAATCTGCATCCAAATCGTTGGAGCCTTTTGCAAGATCGTCGACGTGGTAATGATCGTCCCGTACTAATAAACGTGGAACTCAAATAAATCATATTTGAGTTCCACGTTTATTAGTATGGAATATGATACACAAACTAAAGATAAAAAGAAACAGAGTAAATTCTAAATTGTGGCCTGAGTTACTTATCTCTTTTGCTGACTGTACCTACCTATTATATATGTAAAAAATGCAGTGCCTAACTATTTCAAATTATTATAATAATTATTGTAATCTAAGTTATACATATTAATATAAACCGCTTGTTGCATCTTCACACATAAATTCTAGCTCCATGATTTGGTGTTGTAGCAAATACGTATTGGATTGCTTTCGTCCTATCTAAATTACAATAATTTACATAAAATTTCTCAATTAAATATTCAGTGTACTCCTCAACTTTATCTTTAGGGCAAAGAGCTACGATGCACCCTCCCCATCCAGCACCAGTAAGCCGAGAGTTAATGTTCATTTCTTTCGAAATATCTACAAGCCGATCGAGATTCTCATGAGAACATTCATAAAGTGTCTTCAAGCTTTCGTGACTCTTAGACATTAGTTCTCCAAGGACATCTAGACTTCCCGTAATTTTACCATCACCGTTTGGGTGCGAATTACCATTTGAACCATTTGTATGACTATTCCCATCCACTGTCAGCTGTCCACAAATATTGCGAAAATCTTCAACACGTTTTGCTTCCTCGTAAACGTGAAGAGCTCTTTGTTTCAATTTAAATTCTTTGAGGTCCTTCGTATTCTGAGTCAAATAAATGCTATCCATTTCAGTCTCGGCTACACCTAATATTTCGCAGACCTCTTCTTTCGTGTAATCGTCTTTTGGGAGGTGTTGGTTTACAAGATTAATCATTTGTTGCAAACTATTTCCAAGATTTTTTTGTACTTGACTTAGAGTGATTATTTTCTTATCTTGAGATACACCTTCAAGAACGGCTATTATCTTTGCAGCTAGCCTACATTCTATTACTCGCCTATTAAAATCATTGGTAGCAGCTTTATTCATTTCAGCTAAGCTGTGGGCGACAACAAAAGTGGCCTCTTCCGGCAAAGCGACAGGAGTGGCGTGGAGTGGTTGGAATGTTATGTATTGAGCACTGTATTTTTCGGCTAGGAAAGCAATAGCCTGGTCCATACCACCACCCTGAGTGCCGATATATCTCTCGCTCTTAGCACAAAGGGAAGCAATCTCAGTCTTACTTAGAGCAGTAGACTGAGCATATAGAAAAGCCAGACAAGCTGCGCTCACTAAAGCTGAAGAACTGGACAGCCCAGATGCCGGTGGAATATTGCCATTTACATACATGTTCATTCCACGAAAGTCCGTGTTGCCACCATAACCTTTCAAATATTCTAAGGCACCTTTGATTCCGCAGAGGACGTAGTTGTACCAGTACGGCTTCCCATTAGAATCTGGTTCAATTTCACTAATTTTACTTATTTCTATTTCGTGTGTACTGTATTTGCTATCAACATTACGTACACAAATTTTCGGCGAGCTTAATATACCAACTGCGATAATAATATCTTGTTCCAAAGCCATAGGCAACACTGGATAGCCGCAGTAATCGATGTGTTCGCCAATAATGTTTACGCGGCCCGGCACTCGCACGTAAAATGATGGCTTACACATAAAACCTTCATAAAATTTGTACCTGAGTTGTGTAATTCTCTCATCACTCGGTATGTTAAGAACTGGCACTCCATCACTTTGAGCTATAGCATTCATTTTCGACAATATAATAAATTACTGTAAACGTTAAATAAACAAAGCACACAAGTATGCTACGTCACGCAATGCAAATGACTGAAAGAAAATAAAATCGCTCTTATCAGCTCGAGCGACGCGGTCTCGTAAAATTCTCGTCCGTACGTTCGTTATGCTTTTATTAACTGGGTATATTGATGACATCACATCACACTCATGTTTATTCACTACACTTTAAAATCACACAATCATTATCACAACAATGAAGATTATGTTTACCTACTATTAGTATGTTGTAGATATGTAAATATATTGAATAATTGACTCGCAAAGATAAAGCAACTTGTGGAATTACGTTTTAGCGACCAAACAATCACGGAGATACCAAGAATACCGAACATAACATACTTTCTAACAACATAACCTAAAAAGCTGTGGGCGTGTGTTCATCAGAAGCACACACGTTTACCTAACTACATAGATTACACACGGTCTCGGCCGGACGGTATATGATTGTGGAATTTATGTATTATGTTGATAGAACGGCGGAAAGACATGACTGTATCACTTGATATTAATTGTACCTACTTACGTACTCTACAATCATTGTTTCGATATCAGTACTTGGGTAGGTATGGCAGTACTAAGAACATATCAACACGGTCACATTACATTGAATCAGTTGAAAATTTTGTTAATATTCCAAGATAAACAAGATTGTAGTTAATTGCAATTCGTCTGCTTAAATTGTCCTATTTCTAATATTAAATTTTACCGGATTAACAATAATGTTTTGATAATTTCAAAGATATAATGTGCGTCATTACCACGATATCCGGTTGGGGTGTAGTGGCTCAACACGATCAAAAGCCTAGGTCAAACTCACGTGCACGTGGTGCGCGCTGCTGACAAGCGAAAGAAGCTCTGGCAAAACTGGCAAAAGGCAAGTAGGTACAGTGTATTAAAATTTGTAAGATGCCCGACTGGGGAAGTATCAAAATATTCAAAATTAATATACTTAAACATTAATTTACAAATCTCGTGTTTACACCTACAATGTTGACGCTAATGAGATGTCATGAAATAATATAGAAAAAAGCTAAGAACAGAATTAGTCAATTTTGATTTAACTTTTGACGATAACCAATGTTCTTAATTTATTTTCAACGTCCGGATCGAACAAGTTTACGCCGTTACTACGTAACTGTATAAGTACAGGTATCTACTATGGCATGCAAACCGATAACGGCGATAACCGATTATTTTTGGTTATTGATTGTTTATCCGAACCATTTTCGAAACGATAAATAACGAAAAATTTCGATAGAAAACCGACAATCGAAACAACGTGAAAATTATGAAATTTATTTGTGAGCAATAGCCAATAATTTAATATTCTTCGGCTTCATTCCCAACTTTATTATCCCAGGATAAAGAGAACCTTCATTCTTCATTAAAAATTTAGATTGTTGATTGCAGAACCCAGAAATGTAAATCTCTCATTCTTAGCAGCTTTTGCGTTCGTATTATAGTGGTTACCAAATATTTTCGTAGAATTGGTGGCGTAGAAGCAAGGTCTAAAAAATAACTATGTATTTAGTATTATCAAATATATTATTATTTTTTCTCTTTTTTATATTATATCGGGTGGCAGACAAGCATACAGCCTGCCTGATGGGAAGCGGTTACTGTAACCATATTGACGCTAGCAACATGAAATATCGATCGCGTGCCGCCACCCCCGCTGCCAATGCAACACCAGAAAGGAAGGTCTTTCTGGTGACATCACTCACTCGCAGGAACACAATGACTCCCACTCGACGGAACGTATGGGAAAGCACGAAGGGTTCCGTACCATTATCTATAAAAACGGCAAAAAAATCACGTTTGTTGTATGGGAGCTCCCCTTAAATATTTGTTTTATTTTTATTTAATTATTTATTTTTAAAGTGAATATATAACTAAATATTATGTAAGTATTTCAAACGTCTACCTATTGCCGTTGTCAATTGCGAGCAAAATCGAGCAAAAAATCACGTTTGTTGTATGGGAGCCTCCTTAAATATTTATTTTATTCTACTTTTTAGTATTTGTTGTTATAGCGGCAACAGAAATACATCATCTGTGAAAATTTCAACTATCCAACTATCACGGTTCATGAGATACAGCCTGGTGACAGGCGGACGGACGGACGGACAGCGAAGCCTTAGTAATAGGTTTCCTTTTTACCCTTTGGGTACGGAACCCTAAAAATGACGTTTGTTGTATAGGAGCGCCCTTAAATATTTATTTTATCCTATTTTTTAGAATTTCTTGTTATAGCCGCAATAGAAAAACATCACCTGTGAAAATTTCAACTGTCTAATCATCACGGTTCATGAGATACAGCCTGGTGACAGACCCACGGACGGACGGACGGACAGCGGAGCCTTAGTAATAGGGTTCCTTTTTACCCTTTGGGTACGGAACATATAACTAAATATTCTGTGAATATTTCAAGCGTCTACCTGTTGCCGTTCGTTTTACCTTTTGGATACGGAACCCTAAAAAACAAGCCTTTACTAGTCTTAGTTATAGTTTTAGTCGAGTTAGTTACACCATATACATATAACTCGAGAACAGCTGGGCCGATTTTTATGCTCTTTGATTTATTATAATTTATCTCCATCCTGAACAGCAGAATTATAGCTATTCAAATATGAGAAAAGTGAACTAAAAACAACTGAAGAAAATTCAAATAAACTAGGTATGAAGAAAAAATTAAATTTTAAATTTTTTAAATATTACGCTGCATCTAATCATTAAAAAAAAGATTGAATCCAGGTTCAATATATTTTTTTTGTTATTTGAAACTGGCAGGACAAGGTTTGTATGGAAAATCCACAGGAATGAGATGGGAAGCGGAAGATCGAGCCAGAGCGACGCGTGGGCGGTTTTTTTCTTAATAATAATACAGAAATCATAATGTTATAATAAAGCACTTGTCTTGTACTGTTCCATACATATAAAAATGTTTTGTAGAAACACAAACACCATCTGTTAACCTTGATAATGCCTTAGCGGCGAAACCGGTCGGTAATATTAAATATAATAACGTGGAACAGTACAAGTGTTTTATTATGATAATAATGTTCCACCAAGTGCCAACAATCAACAGTATCAACTTTATCATACAGAAAGTTTACTCATGAAGACTTTTCATTTGATACCCATAACCTAGAGGCAGCTAGAGGTTAATAAACTTTGAGTATTAATCCATTATTACGTATTATCTATTATACTAAAAATAATTTTATTATGATTATACTCAAAGTTAATAAATCGCAATTCCGTGACGGACGCCATATAGGATCAAAAATGGCGGCCTTTAGGCAATCTATTGTGCCAAACAGCACAATCGGTCAGTAAGTTGTTCAAATTTAACTTGCAATATTTGACACTGCGGTGGTTAAACTAAATAAAAGCTTGTAAAAATGCATCTCACCGCTCAGGTAGGAACCGAACCCACATACTTTCAATAACCATTCATCATCATCATCATCAGGTCATTTTAGTCTCCACTTCAGGAGCTCGACCCTCTCTCATCCGTCCCAGACAGGAGGATTTGGCCTACACTCCCCACGCTGGCCAAACGGGTTGGGGAGGCCTGATCGATGTTTGATAATGTATTTCCCTTAGTCGCCTTGTACGACATCCACGGGAAGAGACGGAGTGATTCTATTATTATTATTTAAATAGTTATTTCGGCCAACTTGCTAGAATATATAACTTTAAATAACATATTTTATTTAGATAACATCTCACACACACTTAACATCAGTTGTTATATAGTATAGTAGGAAATCAACTATTACATAATCATAGTACTGTCGCGGTCCTGTCTCGAACCATCTAGAATAGTCGCCGCATACTTCGCTGCAAGCAATAATGACCCGTATGTCTACGTACATAAGGTTCATAACACTATGACATGAAAATGTTCGAGAAATGTTACGATGTGAAGTACATATATGTATATTCGAGAACAATCGGGAACCCTTGCCGGCGAATATAAATAGCGACCGCCGCGGCGCACAGATGAGTTCAGTTTGGACTTCGGAAGAGTAAACTTCGAGCGAATCTACCTGCGAGACAAGTGATAACCTACGACCTCAGCGATACTATTGGACTTCGATTTGACCTGCGATTTGGAATCTTCGTGTGGCCTTCGAGTTGTGAAGACCTGCAGACCAGACCCTGCGTGAATAAATCCTTGGAAGTTGTCATTGGCGTTTTACATCCAAATCTAGAACCCTAGCTCGTAACATTTGGTGTCAGAATTGGGGATTTGGAGATGCCACTGACTCCGAGGCGAGGACAAGACAAGATGGTGCGAGGTCGCCCCTACTAGTGTTGTCACCGAGGCATACTGGGCTCAATGGGACGATTTTATTCTGCAGAACGGAATCCTTTACCGTGAATGGGAGAAGCCTAACGGCAGAGAGTTCTCTCTTCAGATAGTTGTCCCAAGAGATGGGTACAGGATGTCCTTCGTGAAGTGCATGATGGCGTGTGAGGTGGACGCTTGGGCGTGGGACGGACGTTGGCAAAGATTCGAGAAGGGTTTTACTGGCTTCATTGTCGTGAAGGATTGGTGCCGCAGGTGCGCTGCTTGCGCTGCGGTAGGGGGTCCATCATTTAGAAGCCAAGGAAACCTGCAACTTTGTAACGTTGGTGCACCATGGGAACGCGTTGCGGTTGATGTGGCTGGGCCATTCCCTGTGGCGGAGTCGGAGGATGGGTGATTCATGGTGGTTGTGGATTGCTTCTCTGAGCGGCCAGAGGTATTCGCCATGCCTGGTCAAGAGGCCGCAACTGTTGCGTTCGGGAAAGTGGTTTGCTGATTTGGTGTGCCTTCGGAGGTGCACTCTGACCAGGGTGAGAGCTTTGAGTCGCAGATATTTCAGGAGCTCTGCAAAATATTGGGTGTGCATGGGACTGGGACCGCCCCATATCATCCTCAGTCTGACGGCATGGTGGGGAGATTTGGTCAGGCACTCGAGGGACGTTTGGCGGGACTCGTTGGCGGCCACCGGAGGGACTGGGACGGGTGCATGCCGCCGTTTCTCCTGGCCTGCCGAGCGGCGGAGCGTGGCGGCGCGGGGGCAGCCCCAGCACGTGGCAGCTTTGGGTGAGAGCTGGGAGTGCCAGTGGATCTGCTGACTGGGGGACCTCCTGACGACCCACGTGCTCTGCGCGGTTGCATTTCCGAGTTATGAGAGGTTGATGCCATAGTTCGGGAAAATGGGTTGCAGTCAAGTGAAAGGATGAAAGCTGGGTGCGACCGTTGAGCGAGTGCAGACTGCTTCGAAGAGGGAGCACTGGTCTGGCTTCGCTACGTGGCTCGACGAAAAGGAAAATCTCCGAATTTGCAGACAGGCTGGGAAGGCTCGTGCAAAGTGGTAGTTCGGTTGAATAACGTGAAATATCGAATTCAACGGCAGCCGAGAGGTGCACAAAAAGTGGTTCACATTGACCGCTTAGCTTAGCTTAGCAGTAATGAAGATGCTCGGGACGAGCATCTCTATGAGGGGAGCAGTGTCGCGGTCCTGTCTCGAACCATCTAGAATAGTCGCCGCATACTTCGCTGCAAGCAATAATGACCCGTATGTCTACGTACATAAGGTTCATAACACTATGACATGAAAATGTTCGAGAAATGTTACGATGTGAAGTACATACATGTATATTCGAGAACAATCGGGAACCCTTGCCGGCGAATATAAATAGCGACCGCCGCGGCGCACAGATGAGTTCAGTTTGGACTTCGGAAGAGTAAACTTCGAACGAATCTACCTGCGAGACAAGTGATAACCTACGACCTCAGCGATACTATTGGACTTCGATTTGACCTGCGATTTGGAATCTTCGTGTGGACTTCGAGTTGTGAAGACCTGCAGACCAGACCCTGCGTGAATAAATCCTTGGAAGTTGTCATTGGCGTTTTACATCCAAATCTAGAACCCTAGCTCGTAACAGTACTAAAATTGAATGTTAGTTCCACAAAATACAAGAATATATACCTAACCCCTTGGGGGTTGTTGTTCCCGCGAGTGAATAAGGTCACCTGCCCCCCTAGCCAAGTGTAATTCGTAGCATAACGAACTCACGTGACATTTGTCAATTCTCGTAATAAAATGTTCGATTTTGACAAATGTCACGTGATCTATCTAACGTTCGTTACGCTACAAATTACACTTGGCTAGGAGGTTAGGAAGTAGTAGGGATGGCGGCGCGCGAACGATTTCATGTTGAGAGTATTCATACTCGTATGGCTACAGTAACCACTTTACATGAAGCGAGTTGTTTGCTTGTTTTCCATCCGACGTAGTATAAAAAATATTTATTAAGGTTACAGATAGTACGGGACCCTTCGTGCGTGAGTCCGACTGCACTTGGCCGGTTTTATTTATATATACTGATAGCATATGGCTCGCATAACAATGCCCTTGTAAGGGCATTGTTATTTGTCTTAAAAGATTGAGAATGGCTGGATGATTTAAATAAATAATACCTTTTGAGGATTGTTGTGTTCCTGCGGGTGAGTGATGTCACCAGACATAAGAAGAAGCTGCCTTAGCAGCGGCGAGTCAGCTTGCGAGCAATACTCCTTGACAGTGTTTATAGACTACATGACGGCTTTATATCAGGCGGGCTGTTTGCTTGTGCGATCGTGCTATAAAAATCGGATTTAAGTAGTATTGAACAATCTGAGCTTGGGCACATATAAGTAATAGTACTACGTCCAGTATGGCCACTCCATGCCGCTCTCTCGTGTCCTCATCTCACCTCCTCTCCGAGACAAATATGAAACAGTTCGTATGGCGTAGGACGCACACATGCTCCTTCGCGCTCTGCACAGACGTCGTAATTTATGTAGTAGTAAACGACACGACATTTATATGGAGTGAGCGGGGTATGGCTTAGGTTTACTTCTGAGCTATTTTAAATAAAACATTAAAATGATTTCAAGAAAATAATTTATTTTAATTTCTGAAAAACACACAGTTCAATTTCTAAGTAAGGTACTTAGACTTACGTTACTTTAATTATATACGTGGGTTGAGCAAGGATCTACCTTGAAAATAAGTTTAAACAAACTACGTATCACTGTTCCACTGTGCGTATGACACTGTTAGCGGTGTGATCTCCTGGACTTGCATCGGCGGCCTTAGGATTATGCCGTGGCTCTCGTCGTTCTTCCCGTGGCCTTTCATGTGCCTATTCAGTGCACACTTCTGAATGAACGCCTGGTCACACAGCTGACATTTATGTGGCTTTTCCCCCGTGTGTATCATCCGGTGGTTGCGCATGTCTTTGCGGGCCATGAATTTTTTTGGGCAAAAATCACATGCATAGGGTCGCTCTCCTGGAAATATAAAAATAGTTGAGTGTAGGTTTCAATAGCCTTTTTCGCAAAATGTCTCCTGACGCAAAATGTCTCTTGCTCAGGTGTCCCTCTTGCAGAAATTGTAAAAAAAAATACAATTTTACAGAGTTCCTTTTTCGAAATATACCATAAAGAGCAGTAAAACGAAATGCACATCATACTATGTATATAATAAACATATTCGTTCGATTTTTGCAGTTTTTGAAAATATTCCATATTTTATCGAGATGATAAAAAAAAAAAAACTTATCTAATCTATGTCGCTTTTCGAGACTTGTATTTCATGAAGTACACCGTACACGAGTCGTTATTTTTTCGTTTTTTAATCATCACTATGATCATCGAAATACTCAGCTTTCGTTAAAAGGTCCGCCTTGTTGCACATGAAAGCTTTTCTTAATAATTGTACTTTCGAATATTTATAATCTCAATACACATAACACTTAAACAGTTGAACAGATTTTAATGAATTTGGTACATAAATAAATATAGTATGTACTAGATTAACATACAAGGTACTCTTTTATCCCGGTAATGTGTTCACTTGGGCAGAAGCTAGTATATTTATTCATATCATCATCATCATTTTATTTTAGTCTCCACTACAGGAGCACGACCCTCTCTAGTCCGTCCCAGACAGGAGGATTTGGCCTACACTCCCCACGCTGGCCAGACGGGCTGGGGAGGAGGCCTGATCGATGTTTTATAATGTTTTTCCCTTAGTCGCCTTGTACGACATCCACGGGAAGAGACGGAGTGATTCTATTCTAGTCTGCCGGAAACCACACGGCCGAGTATGTTAATAACTTACCTGTATGAGTCCTCAAGTGAACAATTTGGAAACTTTTACTTTTAAACGTCTTGTCACAATACTGGCATGAGAATGGTTTATCTGTGGAATGAGATCTCATGTGTTTGTATAGATCGCCCTGTAACGAAGACAATATAGCGATAATTTTAAGGTTAATTAAATAAACCACCATACCAATCAATTAAATAAACCATAAATAATCAGGATAATTAAATAAACTTGTCAAATTATTGTATTGTCACCGGTCCTTGCTAAGTATACAAAGTTATTTTTTTTTCTGGACAATTTACACAGCGCCATCTAGTCCCAAATTAAGCGCAAAGCTTGTGTTATGGGTACTAGACAACTGATAAATGTACTTAATTTTTTTTTTTGTGAATACATACTTATAATACATAGAAAATACCCAGACCAAGACAAACAGACATGATCATGCACACAAATGTTTTCCTTGTGCGGGAATCGAACCCGCGACCTCGGAGTCAAAGTGGCCATTGCTAACCATTCGACCATCGAGCTCGTCAAGTTTAAATTAAATCTGACCGTTCAAAGTGGGTCAAAATCAAGTTCAGAAAAGTCGGTTACAAACTGACAAACCGACAAGCAAACATACATATGAAGCTAACAAAAGCGTGTTAAAAAGAAATATATAAACATGTACTGTGACTATAGCTAACTACTCCGTCAATTCATCAAGTGACTCATCAGCATCATTACTGGATATGGGCTTCCTTAATGCATTCCATCAAATGTGATGCTCTGGTTTCCGCATCCTACAACTTTAGGCCGTGTTCTTGAGGACATCGGGCCATCTAGATAGCGCCGACTCTGGGGTACAGTGAGTGGAGCAGCCACTCTAGGTGCCAGGTGGAAAAAAGCGACATGACTCCATTTCTATGATTGTATTTCAATTTTATTATTGTATTTCAAATTTATTACACATGACGGTATTTCCGAACAATTACGAATAGAGTATTTAATTCCCTTAAAATGCTGACAACGGATCGGCGACCCCTTGGTGTTGCTGATCTCCATGGGCGGTGGTGACCGACATGCTCCATCAGGTGACCCACATGCTCGTTTGCCCCCTCTCATATAAAAAAATATATATCTTAGTATGCGAGTATTTTTACAATAAAAGTAAAACACTCAACATACAATATGACCAGGTAGGTGGGAAAAAAACAGCAAATCATTTGTAATGTTATTGTATAAAAATATAATATACATACAGAATTTAATAATTTATTTATTATTTATTTTAATAGATTTAGTATATATAAAAAAAAAAAAAAAATTTAATAATTGTTTGATAATGTTATAACAAAGCACTTTTACTTACTATTCCACGTAAGGCTGTTTACCACAGTAACAGAGGGTGTTTTCTGTTTACCTTGTAAATGCCATAGCGGCGAAACCGGTCGGTAAAAATAAAAATAAATGTATTTGTGTAACAAGTGCTTTATTATAACATTATAATAATGTTCCACCAAGTGCCAACAATCAACAGTATCAACTTTATAATTGTTTGATTTCGCTAGTACTCGTACCGACCTTGATACAAAACCGCATGTCGCAGAGCGGGCAGCCGATGTTTTTAATGCCTGTATGCCGTATTAGATGAGTCTTCAGATTGCCGGATTGAGAAAACCTTTTTCCACACTGAGCACAACTGTAATTTTTCACATTACTATGAGTATCTAAATGAGCCTGAAATAAAATTAATTAAAAATGTAAGTACAGTAGCATAAATGTATATGTCTGTTACAAATTTATATGTTGGGTATTATATTGGGATGTTATTATATATGATGGATTAATTATTTTCTTTCCTCAATATCAGCCCATATCTACCCACTGCTGGATATAAGCCTTCTCCAATGTTCTCTACCAAATACGATCCTCCGCCTTCCACATCCAACCGGATTTTCTTAATAATTTTTAAATTTCTCACATCCTCTCGTTTAAAAAAATTTGATTTCTGTAAAGTCGGTCGGTCGATAAATTTACGTGATAACGTCATAAGAAAACATCGGCAAATGGAGTGGAAGACAGATAGATGCGTCACAAGCGGAACTCTCTTGCTTGTACGTACGGCTCAGGCGTGACAATGAGTCATTCTTTTTCGTGTATGCAGCCGGCGTTTATCGATTTATAAGACGTTATCACGTCTAAAAATAATAAAGACAAGTTAAAAAATAAGGTGAAGAGAAAATAATAGTTTTATTTGTTTCCACAGACACACAAATACAAGTAGGGTATATTATAATCAGTGATCGAAATAGGTAGAGTGATTTGTTTTATAGGCATGTCCATATTATGACAGCATTACGTTATCGCAAAATTTCGGGATTTCATTAAATATTATTTAGGTCGTGATTTAGTAGCCATTGTATTTGAAATTAGAGGTTACGATAGCAAAGGACTTTTAAGTAGTACTTTATAGTTTCGATATCCCGAAATCCTGGAGATATGTCCATATTAATATCAGCGTTTGAGATTATTGACCCTAAATCACTCTACCTATTCTGATCACTGATTATAATCATATATTCATATAAAATGTACGGTGTTCAATATGTCATACGTGTATGTGTGTGCTGCAGCTAAGTCAATATAATGTCTTACTATTTATAACTTGTCCATGTAAAAATGAAAATAAACTATTTGATTTTTGTTTTTTTTTTAATACATACCTTTAAATTATATTGTTGAACGAACTTGGCATCACAAATATCACAGCTATATTTCTTAACGCCAGCATGTATTAGCTCGTGGTTTTTGAGTACGTTGAGATACGCGAAGTTCTTGCCACAAGTCAGACATTGGTACTTGCGGACTCCGGAGTGGGTGCGGATGTGACTGTTCAGATTTCGGAGCGTAGGAAACGTCTTCTCACAATGCTCGCACTTTATGTCTGGCTGCAATTTCGATTCTATAATAAAATAGTGTAACATAGTATCTTTTTGCTAGATGACGTCAATAAAAGGCTCTTAAAATATTGATTGAGTAAGACATGTCGTCAACCCTAATTCATCCCACTGCTGGGATACGGGTTTCCCCTCAATCGAAGGGGTTAAGTGCATACTCCACCACGCTGCTCAACTGCGGGTTGGCGAAGAGTAAAGAATAAGACATACGGGTATGTAATATATGTTGTAATAAATAACATATGGTTTAATATTCAATTCACATAATTTAATTTGCTATAATTTTAAATACATTGCTGTCTTGCAATGGACAAAAAAATATCAAACCTAACCTACAACGGATATTAAATTATAGGAAATGAACAAAAAAAATATTATCTGCTATACAAGCGTAGCGCTAATTCCTAGGTCTGTGGTTATACTAGTGATGTACTAGAGGTTATATCTATACAGGGTACATCATTTGGTAAACAATTTGGTAAAAACTTGCTGCTATGTCAACCACTGTTTACTGTAACAATAATTATAGAACTTTAGAACGTCTCAATAATTTGGTGTGACATCGAAGAGAAGACATGACTTACAAGATAGGTCACGTGATTGGAATTAGACTACATAAATCATCTGCTGCATTTTGTATTGCTGCAAGATGTAATTTTGACAATACTTAATTTGCTATAAGGTACCATGTGTGTGCGTACCTTTCTTTCCCTATAACGTCACTCGTACATGTACACTGTGAATGTGAAGGGGTGATTTCATTCGAAATGGCGATGTTAGCATACGTACATTATAGTTCTTAATGAACAAGCGGCATGTATGTATAAGGGAATAGTTATAGAAAGCATCCCAAGCGCGATAGGGCATTTGAACTAATTTGAAGATGAAATGCGCCCCGTTCCGCGTGTCTTTTTCTACAATTTAGTAGGATTTTACTCTATTCGCTGCCAACTCGAGTAACATCTGGCGACATTGCCAATAAAGAAATTACAAACAAACAAAGACAGTAGGTACCTTCTTTCCAAAATGGCTCCGCAGGTGTGCTTCAAAGTTTTCATATTTCTGGAAACTTCTCTCACACTTCACACACTTCATTCGCGTTTTAATTTTGTCTGACTTTGGTATACTAATTCCCCGAGGTTTTCTCTTTTTTCTGAAATGATCTACATGATTAGAATATTCGGACTAGTTTTTAAAATGTCCTTGTGGAATGACAAAATTCTTTATTCTGCCATTAGGGAATAATCACAGAGTATGATATAAATAAATATAAATGTTTTTGAACAATTTACACAGCGTTATCTACTCCCAAATTAAGCGCAAAGCTTTTACTATAGGTACTAAACAACTGATAAATGTACTTAAATAAATTTTTTTTTGTAAATACATACTTATAATACATAAAAAATACCCAGACCAAGACAAACAGACATGTTCATGCACACAAATGTTTGTCTTGTGCGGGGATCGAACTCGCGACCTCTGAGTCAAAGCAGCTATTGCTAGCCATTCGACCACCGAGCTCGTCAAATGTAAGTAAGTACAGCACAATATTAACATCTCACTCACTCACAAGAACAGAACGTTGAAGAGAACTGTTATTTGGCTGCGGTATGCTGTGAGGTGGAGGTACTTCCCCAGTCGGGTGGCTTGTAAATACGCTATAGCATACCTCTCTTTGGTTTCCGGCAGACTAGAATAGAATCACTCCGTCTCTTCCCGTGGATATCGTACAAGGCGACTAAGGGAAATACATTATAAAACATAGATCAGGCCTCCCAAACCAGACTGGCCAGCGTGGGGAGTGTAGGCCAAATCCTCCTTCTGTCTGGAACGTGGGACGGCCGGGAGAGGGTCGTGCTCCTGTAGTGGAGACTAAAATGACCTGATGATGATACCTCTCTTTTGCCAGAGCCTCTTTCGCTACTGGGCAGGGTAGGGTGCACAAAGTGTAGGTGAGGTATGTTTTGGCTCTAAAGATCCTGGTGAGCCACCTACACCCCATGGATAGTCAGTAATAGGAGTTTTTAAAACTTACTTTATTGTGGGGATATCGTCCAATTGATCTGACAAGTTCCTATTATCAATAGATACATCTTCATCCATACACACATTATGGAATTCTGTTAAATTAACTTCAATTATAACATTATCCGTTGCTTGATTCTCAAGTTTCACCTGAAAATAAATTATGGAAATATAAGTTTTTTGACAAATTTTGGAGTCGCCAAGGGGCGGAAGGGGGCAGCTGCTCTTTCTCCATCCCCCCCCCCCCCCTCCCAATACCTTACTTTGTATGTATTTCTTAATAAAATGCATATAGGATATATTTTATTTTTTAATTATTAAATTTTAATTGAGCTATTTCACTTTAATGAAAACGACAACAGTAGTGTCTTTATTTTGGGTCTTGGGACTACAAGACACCATAGTTGGTGCACCCGATGCCACCTATAGATACTCTACTGCTATCTTCAGAAGTGGACAGTCCTTTTTATTAAAGTATAATAGGTTATTGCAAATACCTAAAATATGGAATAATTCACCTCCCCCGCTTGCG
Organism: Hypsopygia costalis; assembly: GCA_937001555.2. NCBI lineage: Eukaryota > Metazoa > Arthropoda > Insecta > Lepidoptera > Pyralidae > Hypsopygia > Hypsopygia costalis. The sequence goes on from OW443325.2 coordinate 5,251,994, forward strand.
TAGGATTTGAACCCACAAACTCTCGTTTACCAGTCGAGTGCTCTTCCGACTGAGCTACGAGGAAGGTTTGTGATGGTGGCAAATTTTAGGATTTTATATTCTACTACTGTGTAGTCGCAGTGTAATAATTATAACAGGTTAGTTACATTACTACTTCCACACTTAGCCAATTGATTGGGCCATTGTGCTCGTTAGATGTGTACTCATTCCAAACAGCCCACAAAATCTTAATGGTTTAGAAGCCTTTTCAGACTGCTTCAGGATTCCGGGAGGGATGCCGGAAATTGGAGTTAAATGATGACACTAAAAATTATTTGTACTTACATTTTGTTGTTGTAATACTTCATTGGACTTTGTAACTTCTTGTTTGAAACAGTAAAATTTGGTTAGTAAATCCACACATGTCAGACATATTTGCTTTGGTAAATTATCTCCTTCTGAAATCTATAATGAAATTATTTCAATGGATTATCCTTTAAGATCATATTACTTTTTTAACAAAACATCGTGATTAAATAGTACTTAAGCAAATTGAAGTAGATAGTGCTGATTAAAAACAAGCTTTCCGCCTACATTTTTGTTTGCACAGACTTTGTATTTTATTACTTATACTGAAACAAAATACAGCTTAAGATAACTGGATAACATAGATTTCTAATGATAGTGAAACAACTACTAAAATTGTTTTACTAGTTTTAGAGCTCATCGTTTACAAATAAACCTTCTTCATAAGACATATAAATTAGTGGCATGTAACAATAAGCATTATAGATAAACTTTTTAAGATATTGAGTGCCATGTTGTTGAAATCTCCAGTCATGTCCAGTTTCGTTATCATCTGGAGGGGAAGATCAAACTCCTGTCGAAGAAACTAGGTGTGCTCAACAAGGCGAAGCAGTACTTCAGTCATGGCAAGGATTTCTACTTTACAAAGCTCAAATACGGCCACATATGGAGTACTGTTGTTATCTATGGGCGGGCGCGCCTAGATGACAACAGTTTGCTTGCAACTTGCATGTTGTGCCTAAATTCAAAGTGTGAGGATTGTTGACGATCTCAAACTGACAGACGGTTTAGAATCTTTCAGTCTGAGAAGAGATTTTGCGTCCGTTTGTGTGTTCTACTGATTTTACAATGTGGTGTGTTCAGAGGAGTTCTTTGGCATGATTGCCATGGCCTCCTTATACAGTTGCAGCACTCACCATCGGCAGTCAATTCAAACTCACACATTGGAGCCTAAGGTTATAAGGCTGCATCTTTCATTTTTTTTTATACTACGTCGGGTGGCAGACAAGCATACGGCCCGCCTGATGTGAAGCGGTTACCGTAGCCATATTAACGCTTGCAACATAAAATATTGCTCGCGCGCCGCCACCCCCGCTGCCAACGCAGCATCTCCTTCCTTTCTTTGGTGACCTCACTCACTCGCAGGAACACAACAACCCTCAAGGGAATTGTTATTTGGCTGCGGTATTCTGTGAGGTGGAGGTACATTCCCCAGTCGGGTAGCTTACAATTACACTCTCTACCTCTCTTTTCGCCAGAGCTTCGTTTGTCAGTCAGCAGGGTGCACCACGTGCAGGTGAAGTTGGCTTTGGTTCAAAGGTCTTGATGAACCACTTACACCCCATCCCCATTGTCCTATGCCAATGTTTCCTCAGAACGTACCCAGAAAAAATCTAATGAAGCACCATAAAAACATAGTTTTTTTTAATTTGTCATTATTTAATGTCTCTGTAATTGAAGTATTCAAAAAAAGTCTGAATACAAATTTTACCCATGCCACTTAACATGTTAAATTAAATTTTTATTATCTATCTATACCTATAAAAGAGAAAGTATGTATGTAAGTTCCGTATAGACTCTGAAACGGCTGGAACGATTTCAACAAAATTTTCAGACAATCTTTAGATTGACCCAGCGGATAATCCTGCACCCCTGGAGTACGCGGGCGAAGCCGCGGGTAACAGCTAGTAAGTTATAAAATGTAAAATAGTAGTAAGTTTGGCTTAATAATAAATAAATAAATAATTAATGGCTTTAGTATAGTATATTACTACTGCAGCACTATGCATGCACTATACATATAGTAGGTATAGTGCATGCTGTGCATGCAAACATACTTGGAGAGGAAGAGGGGAGTCAGCGCTAAAATAACTAAGCACTTAGATGTTGATCTAGGTTCCTTGTTAAATAAATAGATTAGACAGATTACAAAATTGTTCTGATTAATGTACATATTTCAGAAACTATGGATTTCTTCATATCCCCAAATGTCTACAAGAAGTCAAAATAGTGACTCACATAAATAATAGAAATAAAAGCAGAAACATGATATGCAATGCTAATACATAAACCTGTTATTTTTTTTTACTCGTAAACCTGTTGGTCTGCAATAAATGATTTATATTTTATATAATTATTTTAATAAATTTTATTTACCTGTACAGAAGTGCAATATTTATAAATTTCAGGAGTGCAAACAGTAAACAAATTCTTCATTGGCCCAATTTCAGATAAACATGCACGGCATATTTTGCTAAAATCTAAATTAGTAGACATTGCAATTGTAATTGTAACATAATAACAATATTAACAAATTAAATAAAGAACAATTTTTTATTTGTTTTTTTGGTAACTTGGTACTAGTAGTTGGTACTAGATTTTTTATCATATAGCTGTACGGCTCCGGAATCGCTGTCCTTTTGAGCCCGTCATTGTATTATTTCTCTATCCTAATCTCTGCTTCAAGGACTTGCTGAAAAATATCGTCATTAATAATTTATTTATTTATTCACACAAAAGAGACTACAACTATTACAAAATATACATACGAAAACCTTAATAAGTTACAGTCTAGGTTGTTGTACAACCTAGACTGTAATTTATTAAGGTTTTCATCCACTAAAATGTGTGTTCATACTGTGGTTCATACAAAGAAAGTTTTAAATAAATATAATATGAGGGTTCTTTGACAATTTTATTACTCTTTGATATACATATAACAACAAAAATGCTATATATTAATCTATAATATTTTTGTTATAAATATAAATTATTCTTCTTTTCCCTCCATTACTTGTAATATGTAAGTCAACAGTAAAACCGATAGATAGTGCAAATTTTTCTGCTGTTTTTCATGACTCTGCAGGCCAGGCCCGACTCAATCATTTACAAACAATACACTATCTCTATCACGAATAAATATCAATATCAAGTGGTGAAGATACTAATTAATTAGATTATAAATTTAGACACGTGTACAAATATAAATTTGTTTTATGGCTATTGATTCAGAGACGCAATGCTATTTCTTAAAAAAAAATCTCTGATTGACATGACAATTTTGTGAATTTTGTCACAAAACCAAAACAAAACAAAACACAGTTTATTTTTTCAGTTTTCTTCAGGGCCAGTTATGTTCGAAGAACGTCGATTTTATATAAAGCTGCGCTATCTATCAAACCGTATGGGTACTAATTCGACGGCCATCTTGCCCCTCTGACCTACCTAACCTCTTACTATGTCCCCGTCGTGGAGTTACATTTCCTTGCTGGATATCCGACTAGATAGAAGTACTTTGACAGAATTTTGATAATTTTCAACATAATAAATATCTAAATTCAATCCAAGTACTTCTATTATTCAACTGAAGTTATGATAGTGTAAATACAAGAGAATCTATCAAGTGAAGTATTGGTTAAAACTGATTTTGGAGTTTCGAGTCGGGCATGTCTAGTCTAGCTAGCGAATTTGTGATAGGTAGTTGACCTTACATCGTGCGTTCTTACCTATAACAAATTGGCAGGCGAGACTAAAGGCGCCCGATTCTAAAAACTCTAAAATCAGTTTTAACTGATACTTCACTTGATAGGTACCTATATATAAATACGACATGGTATTATACCTAGGTACGTATAGGTATAGCTTTAGTAACCAAATGTTTGCCTTGGAGCAGCACTTTCCATACATGCAAGAAATTTTCAGAGTTGCCACTCTTTTCCACTATACTTACTTTACTCTTTGGTTTGGTTTTCTTCCTCACTCTTCAAGTATCAAGTGTGCTTCAAGTTGAGATTGAGAAATAAAATAAGAGAAATTATAACTTTATTTCAAGAAGAAGTACATTGGTATTCAGAAACGACTAACTTAAATGAGAAAACGCAAATATTTCACAAAACATTTCAAAGTTGCTGCAGAAAGACAAAATTATCAACAAATCGGAATAAACTTACTTGAATGAAAAAAACTGCACAAAACTGGCATAGCACTGCATGCAGCAAAATTAGTTTAATTTAAATTAGGTTTAAGATTATAATCAAGGAAGTTTCCACAATACAGAACGACAAATATAAAATTATGTCCAATTGGAAAATGTGTCGTGCCTGCCTTAATGCCGAAGAAACTTATACCTATAATTTATTTGAAACAGATTCCGTTGAAATGTTTATGTATTGCACTTCGATTGAGGTAAGGAAATATTGGTTTATGGTATACGATAGGGTGCACGAGACTTAAAAAATCTCCATCAAAGTTTGATGTCGCTCCTATTGCTCACAACTCAACATTCACTCACCAAAAAAATGTATTTGATCTGGGGCGTTATAACGATCGGTAGTAGCAAACTAATGTATCTGTCGACTCGCAACAACAAATCGGTAGGTTCAAACTAATGTACCTATCTGTCAACTGGTTAAAAAATCAGTTCAAATCCAGGTGGAGAGACTAGGCAGAGTCATGTCCGGCATCAGCCGTTAATCATCCCACTGTTGGGATGCAGCTGTCCCTTCGAAGGGGTTCATAGCATACTCCATCACGCTGCTCAACTGCAGGTTGGCAGAGGCCAGTGTTTTCAAGCTGCCTAAAGGCTACCGATTTGGCTTAATGACTGTTATCTAATGACAACGGCCGGGACCAACGACTTAATGTGCCCTCCGAAGCATGGAGGAGCTCGGGATAATTGAACCCATCCATAGGCAGGCTACGGTTGATGCTGCTTAACTTGCATGATCGATTGCACAAAGACGCCATCAAGCTCCTCAATGCTATTGAGCTCATGTCCAGCAGGAATGAATTGGCTTTAAAAGACCTTGTGAAAATTGAAAATAATTGTATTCAAGATAACATTTACATTTCATTTTACATTTTATTTTATTTTACATTTCATTCTAGATTCATCAGGACGAAGATTTACCTAAAGCTCTATGCAATACATGTCACGAACTCCTTATGAACTCGGCCAAATTTAAAAAGATGTGCATTCAATCTCAAAATACTCTAATAGAACTCAAATATAAGTCTGTGAAAAATGAAGTAGGCTCTTTGAGTTTAACTGAACCTCAGAAAGACAGTAACACTGATATGGTTAAAGATGAATATTATTCTGATGAAATGGACTTGTTGAATCTAGACATTGGCACACAGAAAGAAAATAAGACTGATATTGTTAAGGAGGAATATTTTTCTGGTAATTTTAGTGGAGGTTTGTTTCAATTACAGTTTATCTAAGACAGTGTTTCTTAATCTGTGGTCCGCAGACCCCTGAGCGCCCGCCTTCTTGTCTATGAACATTTGAATGAATAAATAATGGCAGCAAGACTTGCAAAAAAGCTGCACCTTCACATTAAGACAGTGTTTTTCATTTTTTAAAACTTTTTTTTCGCTGCATAAATTGTCCTAAATTTATTCTTTTTTTATTATGGCGTCCTTGAAATTGTGCTTGATTTTTTTGGGTCGGCGGACCGAAAAAGGTTAAGAAATGCTGATCTAAGACATCATAAAAATCATGTATTTTTTATTATGTGTTTATTTTCAGATTATTCAGTGGAAGCAGACTATGAAATGGTAGAGGTAAAGAAAAGGTGTTTATACTTACATTATATATTTATTCTAAAATAAATGGGACGAAGGCGCGGGTGGCCGCTAGTCAGGTATATAAGTCATGTAAGGAGAGAACTCTATCCTTTACTCGAACATGCTTTCGAGAACGGACAAAGAGAAAAGCTAGAATCTATACTAAAATTATAAAGCTGAAGAGTTTGTTTGAACGCGCTAAACTCAGGAACTACTGGTTCGAATTGAAAAATTATTTTAGTGTTAGATAGCCTATATTTCAAGGAAGGCTATAGGGCTATAACATAATGCTACCACAAATAGGAGCGGAGCACCAATGAAAAAAGGGAAAAAATATTCCTTTTGAGGGCTTACGTTGCGTGCGCTGCGTAACCGGTTCAAGTTACGCAAAAATCATGTATGGTGGGATTGTCCTCTTTAAAATTTCAAAAAAAAGTCCACGACAGCATCTGTCTATCTTTTAAGATTAACTCACTATAACCTTTTTTATGGCAATCAAATTTGTTTGTAATTAATGCATTATTTGCGAAGGATATTCAAATAAGTTATTAATCAGTAATCACAAGTATTTAATCTATACTAATATTATAAAGCTGAAGAGTTTGTTTGTTTGAACGTGCTAATCTCAGGAACTACTGGTTCGAAATTGAAAAATTCTTTTAGTGTTTGATTTGATATATTTCAAGGAAGGCTATAGGCTATATAACATCACGCTACCACCAATAGGAGCGGAGCACCAATGAAAAATGGGAAAAAATATGTCATTTGAGGGCTTTCGTTGCGTGCGCTGCGTAAACAGTTGAAGTTACGTAAAAATCATGTATGATACAAATGTTCCTCTTTAAAAGTTCTACAAAAAGTCCACGACAGCATAATGTCTATCTTTTAAGATTGACTCACTATAACCACAGCTATAACCTTTTTTATGGTAATCAAATTTGTTTGCAATTAATGCATTATTTGCAAACAAATTTGAAAGCAGGTATAAAATTAGTACCTAGGTACCTACATGATAAGTTTTTTTTCTTAATTATACGGTTATGTTAAGTACTTGATTTCCTATGGTCTTACCACGTTAACTGATACTGACGGATGAAGTAGCGGGCAACAGCTAGTAGGTAAATAAACGTCATCGGCACGCCGCCGCGCTGTTTTTTGCGTCCCATCTGGAGATATCCATTTAGGTGTAGGTTCTGTACTGTGGTAGTAGCATAGTATTATATCTTCCCTAACAATAGCAGAAGCACGGTCGGTCATTGTAGTGATAATATACATATTTTCAGGAGAGAGAAGAAATTAAGAAAGAAAAGAAAACATGCATTGAAAGTCAAGAAACGACCTTTCAATTTTACCTGCGAACTTTGTAAGAAGAAATTTATCTATCGCGAAAGGTTTCAAGCACATAAATTGGAACATGAAGGGAAAATTGTAAGTTATATAATTAAGTTTACGATTAACTATGAATACGAGGTTTCTCGCGTGATTTCTCAGGTTGTTGAATTCCCTGTCGACGTTTTCGGGCGTAAAGGGGTTTTTACAGGATCGTGTAAGTAATGCTTCTGGAGTGGCACGCGCCCACAGGCTAAGAAGACTGCTTATCATCAGGCAGGCTGTATGCCATCCAGTAAAGCTGCCCTAGAACGGAGGCAGGACCCTAAATAATTATATTTATGTTTTTCAAAAATAGTATATTTCAGGTACCAATCCACTGTCCACCATGTAACAAGACGTTTGTGACATGGAACGGCCTGAAACGGCACAACAAGAATGTACACACACTTGTCAATTTGAAGTCTTTAAAATGCAGCACTTGTGGGAAAATATGCAAGAGTCAAGACACATTGAAAATGCATATGAAAACGCATGAAGAGCGGATGATGCACGTCTGTGATGTCTGTGGCAAGGAGTTTAGCACTAAAATTGTTCTGAAGGTAAAATGTACATTCATTCATCATTCATGAGCTAGCAAAGGCTGCTCTGGCACCGAGAGTTGCAGGTTCGATCCCCGCATAAACATATATGAAAATAATTGTTTATCATATCTGAAGTGTATGAGAGAAAGACACGTATAACTTGCATAACACCGTTTATTAGACTGCTGTACATAGAATAAACTCGAACACTGATTCGCATCGAGCCACCTACGTAACAATATTATTATTCTCTTAGTACCTACATTTATATCTATATTACAATCCTTCACCCTAAATTAGCACTAAGACTTGCTAAACAATATTTGACCATACTAAAATAATTAATGACCTTATACAAAATAATGTTTGTTATGTTATATGGCCGAAGCGCCTATACGTTGACACTGTATGCCATAAGTACTCGTGCATACCACGGATAGCTAATTACAATAGTAAATGATCATAAAATGTATTTAATGCGGTGGCAGGGCCTTCTGTACACGACAGCTACGAATCGGGCGGGACCGGGCAGGTGTAACCACGGTGGGCGAAGGTGGTTTTGATACCTCCGCATTCCCGGTAATGTTTGGGAGATTACTCGGCTTCTCGCGCTCTGTGTTATCGTCTAATGGTTTTCCGGGACTGCCTGGACCAGGGTTAGGGTTACTATCTAGTGAAGAAGGTAATGCAGAAGTCGAATCTTGATCGCCAGGCATAGGGCAGACGAGCGAAGTCCTTGACCTCTGTCTTAATTGATCGATATGTCTGTGGGTTTCCCTACCTCCGCTGTCCAAAACCTTGTAGTCAGTGTTACCTAGTCGCTGTGTTATCTGGCCCGGCAACCATTTTACTCCTCCCGTATATTGCCGCAACCAAATTTCTTCCCCTGGTTGTAATTTTCGTCCCTTGTCTACCGCATTTCGGCCTCGAGATTGCCTTGACTGAGACTGAGTAACACTGCTCTCAGGGTTCGGTCTCAATAAGTCCAATTTAGTTCGTAATCTTCTACCTAGCATTAGCGAGGCGGGACTTTCTCCCGTCGTACAATGGTCGGTATTACGATAATTTAACAAGAAAGTATTGAGAAATAAATTAATATCTAACTTCTGTCGGACAGCCTTTTTAATTACTTTTTTAACTGTGCGTACCGCATTTTCGGCTGCTCCGTTCGAAGCTGGATGGTAAGGCGCTATGATGACATGCTGAATACCACAACTACATAAAAAGTCAGAAAATTCTTTACTTGTAAAAGGTGGACCATTATCTGAAACGATCTGACGCGGGAACCCTCATCGCGCAAATACCTCTGTCAGTTTTGAAATGGTAGACTGAGCGGACGTACTGGAAACTTGAAACACCTCTAACCATTTGGTTCTTCCGTCTATAATCACTAAATATATTTTATTAAAAATTGGACCTAGGAAGTCTACATGTATACGTGACCACGCAGCAGCCGGCCACGGCCACAAGCTTGGCCCGTGCTGTGGCGGCGCGTCCGCCTCGGCCGCGCACACTTCACACGACCGACACATTGTCTCGATAGCCTCGTCGATTCCCGGCCACCATACGTAACTTCGTGCGATGGCTTTCGTCTTTACTATTCCCATATGGGATTCGTGTAATACCAACAACGCTTTAGATTTACAGGGTTCAGGAATAATAATCCTGTGACCCCACATAACACATCCTAATTCTTCATATAACTCGTTTCTACGATTGAAGTAAGGTTGTAATGATTTAATATCTATTTCCGTGGGCCAGCCGTCCCTTATGTAGTTGAGAATCCTACCTAATACTGGATCACGACATGTTTGTTTTTTAATTTCCTTATAATCTAGTAACATTGCGTTTTGTGCGAAATGTAAGTATGTCTGTTCAGGTAATTCTAAACATTCTTGTGTCTTATTTGAGGGTACTGGCAACCGCGATAACCCATCCGCACCATTATCTTTAGAGCGAACGTATTCTATATCATAGGTATATGCTGACATTTTTATCGCCCATCGTTGCATACGACTAGCCGCCATATGCGGTACCCCAGTTTTATTACCAAATATACTAACCAACGGTTTATGGTCAGTGCGTAAAATAAATCGTCTACCGTATAAATATTGATGTAGTTTTTCTAAACAAAATACAATTGCTAATGCCTCTCTATCAATCTGCGAGTAATTCTTTTCCGCGTCATTCAATGAACGTGAAACATAGAGGACCGGTCGCTCGGTCGCGCCGCTGCCGCGCTGGTTCGGCCCGCCGCATGGTTGACTTAGCACACCGCTAATACCCCGGGCGCTCGCATCACACGGTAATATCAATGGTTTGTTGGGGTTATAATGCGTTAAAACTTCGGCACTACTCAATATTTTTTTAATATCGATAAATGAGTTTTCACAAAGTTTGCTCTATTTCCACGAAACACCTTTCCTTAAAAGGTCATATAGGGGTGCTAAAATAGTACTAAGATTTTTAACAAATTTAGCGTAAAAATTAACTAAACCTAAAAAGGACCTTAACTCCGCAATATCTTTCGGACGCGGAATTTTAGTTATTGCCTCAACTTTCTGTGGATCTACTTTTACACCGTCTTTAGAGATTATGTACCCTAAATATTTCACTTCATCTACCATAAATATACATTTGTTTTTTTTCAACTTCATTCCATGAGTATGTAGCCTATGAAGCACTTTTCCGAGTGTTATTAAATGTTCTTTTTCTCCGCCCCCTGTTGTAATTATAACATCATCTAAAAATATCTCGACATTTGGAATATCACCTAACAGGTTACACATGATGCGCTGGAATAGGCCAGGACTCGAGGCCAAGCCATATACAAGCCTATTGTATTTATACAAGCCTCTATGAGTATTGATGACTGTGAGCTCTTTAGAACTATCTAATTCAATCTGGTTATAGGCCTGTGACAGATCTATTTTTGAGAAAATTTTCGAACCATTCAGACCCACTAATAAGTCCTCAATACGTGGAAGAGGAAACCTATCGATCATCAAGACAGGGTTCAAGGTTATTTTGTAATCCGCACATAGGCGGAGCCCTCCGTCGCCCTTACGTACGGGTACCAAAGGAGTCGCCCAGTCCGAGCAGTCCACGGGCTCGATGACGCCCGCCTCGAGCATCGCGTCCAGCTCCGCGTCCACCTGCGCCTTGAGGGAGTAAGGCAGTGGCCGCGCCCGGCAAAACACAGGCGCTGCGCCCGGGCGCACGCGCAGCGTAGCCCGCCCGCCGGTGTACCTGCCCAGTCCCTCCGTAAACAACTCCTTATATCTGTCAAGTAACAAACATAAACTATTACAATCCATTTTAAAATGATTTGTACTATCCTCGGTCTGCGTATTGCAAAATGAAGGAAATTTGATACCTAACTCTGACAGCCAATGCCGCCCTAATAAGGAGGTCGTACCGCCTTTTATGACAAATAATTCTAAAATTTTACATTTCTCACGAAACTTAACTTGTGGCTTGATGATTCCTAAAGGTTTAATTTTACTGCCATCATAAAACTTTAGCGCTAAGTTACACTTTTCTATTGGCCTAAATTTAAAATATTTATTGTAAGTGACTTCACTAATACAAGAAATAGCGGATCCGGTATCAATTTCCATTACTATATTATGTTCGTCGACAAGTAAAGATAGGCTTACCGGTTTGTAACTATTCAAACTAAGTTGATGTAACTCCTCTTCCACGTCGGAAACACTGTCCTTCGAAGAATTGCCACTCTCCAGTGGGGCTTCGACGACGTGATGTACCCCTCTTTTGGGGGCGGAAAATCCCACGCGTTCCCGACAAACTCTTCGTAAATGTCCTCTGCGTTTACATTTATTACACGTAAAATTTTTATAACGACATTTCTCCATGCTATGCATTGTCGATCCACACGCGCTGCAATCCATATCCTGTCTGCGAGCCGGCATATTCGAGGCAGCGCGAGGCCGCGCGCGACCCTGCCCGCGGTCACCGCTATGCCACGCTGTCATTGCGTGCACTGTACTGGGGCCGCCTGCGCCGGTCGCCGCTCCGAATCCCGCTCCGGTCGAGCTCGCCGCCTCAACCACGGCCGCGTCTCGCTCCGCCGCCTCTAGAGCGCATGCGAGTTTCACAGCCCCCTGGTACTTCAGGTCGTCCTCCGCAAACAAGCGCTGTCTGATTACATCGCTCTTCAACCCACATACCAATTGGTCTCGCAAGTTGTCTTCTAGGTTCCCTCCAAATTCGCAAAATTTCGACAGTTTTTTCAATTCGGATAAATACTGCGCCACGGTCTCTTCATCATTCTGTCTTCTCTGTCTGAATCGGTATCTTTCAGCCATAATGGACGTCCTAGGTTGCAGATGTTCACGTAAAACTTTCACCACCTCGCTGTATGTTTTACAAGCTGGCTTTATCGGACTGGTAAGATTACTCAGCAGCTCGTAGGTCTCGTCACCGATAACCGCAATTAAAGTGGGTAACTTCATCTCTTCCTTAATTTCGTTGACTTTAAAAAACATTTCTAGGCGCTCCACGTACAAAGTCCAATTGCCCCCAATCATTTTAAATTCTTCTATTCTACCGATCTGAGGCATATTCGTAACTCGTAACACGCACGCACAATCTACGAAAATAACTATAAGTTATAATTTTATCCTCGTCGCCAATGAAGTGTATGAGAGAAAGACACGTATAACTTGCATAACACCGTTTATTAGACTGCTGTACATAGAATAAACTCGAACACTGATTCGCATCGAGCCACCTACGTAACAATATTATTATTCTCTTAGTACCTACATTTATATCTATATTACAATATCCATAGCCTAGGCGTTATCTATGTATTTTAAGTATTTATTTTAAATAAGTACATACTTAGTATGTTTATCAGTAATGTACTACACATTAGCACAAATAAGGGAGTTTCAATTTTGAAAATTTGACGTAACAAGAGTTAACGCACTGTAACTGCCAAGCAGGTTGCTTTTCGTTGTATAAGCTCTGGTTACGTTAGCAAAACCGCCCGTCCGCTGCGCCTATCGTTATTTTTTTTTGCTTTATACACTCTTCAACACACAATCTTCATACGAAAATGACGTCTTCCTCTAGCGCACTAGAGGAAGACGTCATTTTCAGTGAACACAAATTGCGATATTTCCCCTCCCCGCAGGCGACCGCGGGGGATGTCATCCATTCGTGTCGACAAACATGTTACTGTGTTTATTCTAACATAACTGTTAGGCCACACCCCTATTCGGTTAGCTAACAATGTTATCGTGTTTGCAAACACGAAAACACGTCGCAGCGGACCCGGCTTAACGTGTTTTGCTAACTTGTTTTGATAACATGTTTTGTTAGAAAATTGGCGCTGCGGACCCGCCTTTAGACTTCCACAACAATCGATTTTGTGCTATTTGCGTGACTGACAAATTATTGACAAAAGGTTAGTGAAGGTTTTAAAAGGGTCCCATTGGCATCATTTGATTTTGAATCACTCTTTTGTAAATTGATTTCAGGCACATTTAGAAACACACAAGGAAAACAGAGAGAGACAATATACATGCGAGCACTGTGGCAAGAAATTCTTTACCAATGCCATACTATTGTCGCACGTTTCCCGGCGGCACACTGGCCGCAGGTTCATTTGCCAAATCTGTAACTACCCGTTCACACAAAAGTACAATTTGGCCAAACATTTGCTCATACATGAAGGCAAGAAGTTACATGAATGTGATATTTGTCACAAGGCATACGCGTCCCATTCGTCGTTGGTAGAACATAGGAGGATACATTCTGGAGAACGACCTTTTCTATGCAGTTACTGTCCAAAGAGTTTTCTATCGAAACGACGTTTGAATGATCATCATAGAACACACACAGGGGAAAGACCACATAAATGTGACGTGTGTAAATCAAGCTTTACCCAAAGAGGTACTTTAAAGAGGCATATGAAAGTGCATGACGCCCCAATTCCTGTAATTAGTTGAATAAAGCATTATTAAGTATAATAAACTGAGGGATTTTTTTGGCCTATTGACCATTCTTAATAAGTCTGCATGAACGAAGATTAACGACAGGATGATATTGTGTTACACATGATTTAGTACTAGCTATTGTGCGCGACTTCGTTCGCGTAGAAAGTTTGACAAAAAGTAGGGTATCCGGTCAAGCGTTCTGGCGTGATTGAGTAAACATACATCCACCCATCCAAACATTGCATTTATAATAGTAGTAAGATGACTAGGTATATAAAGTCATGGTATGCCACACGTGGTACAGTTCTTCCGCTAGAATAGGTGTCGTCAACCCTTATTCATCCCACTGCTGGGATACAGGTCTTCCCTCAATCGAAGGACTTTAGAGTATAATCCACCACTCTGCTCAACTGTAGGTTGGCGGAGGCCAGTGTTTTCGAGCTGCCCAAAGGCCACTGACTTGGCTTAACGACTGTCTTCTAATGACGACAGGCGGGACCGACGGCTAAACGTGCCCTCCGAAGCACGGAGGAGCTCGAGATAATATAAACTCATCCATGGACAGGCTACGGTCCACGTTGCTTAACTTGCTTGTTCGCTTAGACCGACATGAGCACCGAGGCCATCGAGCTCCGTATATATACACGGTGAAATTTACGTGGTTGTTTTCCCGGATAAGGATGATTTGCCTTCAGCAGTACTATCAATTCATAGAGTTAAATTTGAAAAATACAAATGTTTCTTTATTTTCAAATAAATAAAAAAATATTCCGAACTCGAAAGCGTGAGAAACAATAGTACAAGCCGTCGCGGCGCGATGCCGAAAGGTCTCCGTCTGCCTGCGCGCGCATCTTTTGTAATGCGCGTGCCGCCGCCTGCTTTGTATACGCCGCCGCCGCGCCCGGCGGGATCGTGCCGAGCGTCGCAGTCGCAGTCGCACCGGCAAAGCGAAAGCGTCTGTTAGTCGACCCGCCGGTTCCGTGCGAGTTACACGCGAGACACGCGTCGCGCGCGTCAACCTCATTACGCCCCAGAGCTCGACGAGGACATCACAGAGTATTTCTAACGGGACCCTCGTCGAAGTACGCGCATGGCTGCGACGACCTTTGGCGTAAGCCAATATTACGTGTGGAAACTTCTACATAGTGAAAAAGTGCATCCATACCACTTTCGTAAAGTTCATACCCTCCACGAAAATAAGTGACGCAACGGCCAGAATTGCTTTTTGTGAGTGGCTAATTCAAAATGATAATGCCACTATTTTGATACCATTAGACGTGATAGTGACACCTTATTAAAACTAAAAGACAATCAAATAAAACGTGCACGACTGTGTATTGAACGCAATGGTTTACACTTTGAACAATTACTTCGATACCGCGAAGTATAAATGCGTATTTATGTTCTGTGAATGCGTACGAATCCTGCCGTTTATCAGTAGAGCAGGTAAGTTGACTAAAATCATTGTATGTAAATAATTTGATTCCAATTTTTTAAATACGCCCTAATTACTCTTACCTCAGTCAGAGTGTTGAGAGAAAAGAACGAAATATTTTTTTTTGTCTATGGTGATGGCATTTCGATGCTACACAGATATTTTTCTTTCTAAAGCTGGTTTTAAGTTTTATGTTTAAAGTAAATAACATAATACGGTTAATAAAGGAGGTAAAGTATTTATGACGGTCCTAAGCCCGTAAAGTATGAAGGAAAAATTGGATTATTTTAGTATTTTGTACTTCATAGCATTTTATAACCAAGTAGGCAAACATTCAATCAGCTGGGTGCGAGAGGTTAATGAACGCGCACGGTGGCGCGCCAGCCGTTGCCCCCGCGCTCGCGTGTCTGTGTCAGGTGCGAGCGGTCCTACTATTGTTTCGCGCTTACTTTCGAGTTCCGTTTTTCACATTTGTTAATCTGTTTCTATTTGTTTAAAATAAAAAAAAATATTACGTATGTATAGTACTACTAAAGGCAAATCATTCTGCCGCGGGAAAACAACCACGTTAATTTCACCGTGTATAGAATAGTATATGTATAGAATAGGTATAAAATACAAATAAAACAAGTTTACGTAAACAAAACGTATAAAAATTTATTTGTAAATAATTCACCAATCTCATATACAATCTCTTTAAACATAAACAGCAATACTGCGTGCGTTCTATCTCTCTCTACCAAATGGAATGTGTAAACTCCACCACCTTATTGTAAGAGCTTTACCTGACCACCTTATAAGCATGGTTTACTTACTATAAACTAAATTATCCATTCACCATATGTTGAGCTGCTACCCAGTATATTTTTGATAGTACGAAGATATAACATAAACAATAAATAATAATATTAATGATTGTAAATAAATTAGCACCTATTTTTAAACAAATTTGGACTTTATGTACGAAAAGTTGTATTTTATTGTAGTCTGCATGTTTTAATTTATATGCCCTAAAACAATAGTCTCAATTTTCCCCTGTATTCATAGGTAAACCCTCATAACAATGAGCATGCATGTTATGCCGTTCCAGGTACGACAAACAATTAAATAATGGAATGCAATGCCGCCAGCATTGCATTCCATTATTTAATTGTTTGTCCCGTCCAGGGGCACTACCGCCGAAGCTGAAGCCGATTACCGTCGGATTTTATTATTGCGAAAATCAAACTTTAGCGTCATCATCATCATCAGGTAATTTTAGTCTCCACTACAGGAGCACGACCCTCTCTCGTCCGTCTCAGACAGAAGGAGGATTTGGCCTACACTCCCCACGCTGGCCAGACGGGTTGGGGAGGCCTGATCGATGTTTTATAATGTATTTCTCTTAGTCGCCTTGTACGACATCCACGGGAAGAGACGGAGTGATTCTATTCTAGTTTGCCGGAAACCACAGCTAACTTTAGCTTAAATAAACGGTAATTGCATTTAGCTTAGCTGGTACACTGTTAATAATGTTTGTTTTTTATTGCACTCGTGCGCTCTGCTCGTGCCCGGCTCGGCGTAGCATGAGCCATCCTTTAAGGTTAGGCCACTTTGGGAGTGAAACAGAGGTTCGCTTCGCTTCGACCATGTCGTCAAACTATGAACGAGATTGATTAGATAACGTTCGGTTTGCCAACTTGGAAATCTATAGTATTACAACAGCGCCGCTAACTTGTGAGCTGGTAACTCGATTTTCCTCATCTCTCTCGTCTCATGTTAGGAGACAGATAGATAGAATATGATTTATTTGCATAATACAAATTAAAAGTAGGTAGAGTGAATCAATAAATTATTACAGACTTGTATATTTGCAACAAGGCGGCCTTATTGCTGAGAGCAATCTTTTCAAAAGAGACATGAGCGAAGCGATCCTCGTTTTGCAGTGTGGCTTGCGCTTTACAAATATTAACGAAATATTCATGGAAAAATTACACAGCGCCATCTAGTCCCAAGCAAAGCAAAGCTTGTACTATGGGTACTAGTAAACTTATACATGAACTTAACATTTTTTTTGTAAATAATTATATATATATATAGTTATAGTTTATCTACCGTAGATTTGTACTGGATACTGGTTATGTATAGAAACTACTCATGGGCATGTGACACAACTCAAAAATCTCTAATTTCGATATGCTAATTACAAAAATTTTACTGTTATATAAAATAGATTATTAAAACGTGAGTTTTTTATACTACGTCCAGTACCAAAGTCCTACTTGTCTGCCACCCGACGTAGTATAAAAAAAACACTTAAGCCAGAAGTGATTTCATTATTTGGCAATGTGAGGGGAAACATGTGGATTTTGAGTTGCATCTTTTTTTGAAATGAGCGATATTTACATAATAAGTACCTACTTACACCTACACAAAATAAGAAATTACTAAGTTTCCCTAAACCTAGACCATCGTGCTTACAAAAAAATGCGTTTTATTATACATATATCGATGAGCTATAAGGCAAAATACTCGTCAAATTTACATTTCAACTTCATATCCCAAGGCAAGAAAATAAAAAGTATCTGATATCTGTTCTTCTTCTTCTTTAATTAAACCCTGTACTATCGCCCGGTATACTCCTTTATAAGTGATCATGATTTAAAAAAAAAAATATGGTGTTACATTTTGTTTATACGCAAAGATACCCCATTTGTATGTGTTATCTTTTTCGTTATTTGTATCTTTTTAGGGTCTTGTAAATGAGCTTCCTTTTATCGACATAACGGGATCCTTTCCAATCGAATATTTTGATTTCAAAAATAGGCCTTTGGGGAAAGATACAGGTCGCGCGGTGGTTTAAGATCGGCAAAAGTAGAAGGGGCATGCGCAGTGTTCAGTTCCTAGGTCTATTTGGCGGAACAGAGGAGTGAGGGGGCCCGGCGCGACAATACCGACGCGTAATTGGTTGATCAGTCGCACTTTACCTCCCACCCTGCGTCCGCGCGTCTCGTGTCTCTTGGGTACTGTTGCGTACAAATTGTTTTTCGTATTTAGTACATCGTAGTGAAAAAAATGCCTAAAAATAAAGTTTTAACACGGCAAACCAGGAAAATGGTTTACGACGTGAATTGTTATATTAAAAAGGAAACGAAAACATGCCTTCAGATCTGTGGTCCTCCTGTTTTAAAAAATGGTTCGATCGCATGAAAATATGTTTAAAATGTAAAGGAGAGTATTTTGCTAAACATAATATTTTGGTTATAACATGTTGTTTTTTTAAGTTACGCAAAACTTTTAGTGTGACCTACGTATATTATTAACTAAAACTTACTTTTGTTTTTATTTTTCTTAATATACTAGCAATAAATCACAGCAAAAACTAGTGTTATTATAATTATGTTAAGTTACTAAGGATCAAGAAAAGAAAATAAGAAAAAAAAAAAAACATTTTTTCTTAGTAATTTTGTGTGCGATTGTACACATGCGCCAATTGCGACCTGTAACGACAAACATCCTCAGCTTAGTCGGTAGAGCTCTAGAGTTTCTAGCAGCTGAGTTAAACATAATTAATAATAATCTAAGCAGTAGTTTCATTTTCGCATTCAAAAAATCCAATGGTAATCGGCTTCAGCTTCGGCGGTAGGGCCCCCGGTCTGAAAGGTCAATTACAGTTTTCCCTGCATGAACGGCTTGAGGTACTTGTGGAAGCTGTCGTTGACGGGCTCCGCGTTGAGAGGACTCTTGAGGGCCTCCTCCATCAGACGCTCGTACACGCGGCCGTCGTACGCACCCAGCGTCGAATGTAGGATCTGGAAAGGAATTCATGGTCAAAATATCACTATATCATGACCTTATAAGACCACATTCGCAAAACAGAACATTCTTGTGGTACCACATTCACAGTACAGTCACTGGTGTTTTTATTTTATTAAAAACAGAAAAGCAAAAAAAAAAAACATATTTTTAAACTAAACAAAAAATAAATGAGCCCAGTGTCCTTATTTACCTTTTTTGAAAATATAATGTTTGGAGAATGAGTTTTGCGAATGTTTTTGAGTATATGATATTCAACGACGGAGGGATTAAAACTCATTAATCGACGAATAAGAGATAACGAGAGCATTTTGATTCCCTCAGAGCTTTGTCTCTCTATTAGTTAAAATCCTGAGACCGTCAGCGATACTACAAAATTGTGTAATAAAAGTGAAAGTGACCTCATCTCTAAAGTCGAAGGCGTCCACCAGTCCCACGGCGTTGGGTCGCAGTCTCGTCAGGAGATCTTCGTACCACGTCTGTAGCTGCTCAATGTCGCGTTCAGATATCGAAGTGAACTGTTGAAAGGAATTATCATTTATATGGTTATTTTATATTAGCAATTTGTACTTTGAAGGGCATATACATACATCAAATGTGCAAAACATTATAATGAGATTTAGAATTTTGGGCCCGCGCGCCCGCGCATTCTTACACCCCCAAGGCACTCGTCCTCAGTGTGCCTTTTTTTTAATTTCAGTTCCGTTTTGGCATCGGAAATAAATCTACTTATTATATGCTTCATACAGAAAGACTGCAAAAAAAATCTTTTAGAATCGAAGAATCGGAACTATAATAATGAAATAATCGATACAAAAAACGCTCTGGAACGGAATTTCGAGTTTTTGGAATCGTTAATTTCCATGAATGGTCACAGAATACGACTTAACGGGGATTTACTTGTTCACATTTTAGAAAAGCAGGATGTATAGCATGGCAGTAATGAAGCTTACAGCTACTATTATATTAATTTGTGACATGGCTTGTATCATGGTAAATTTCAAAACAGAACCTCGTTCATCTAAGGGGTTAAGTCGTTTCAATCGCAACAGATGATCATATAGAATCGTTAATGTTAGAACGAACCATTTAATACTACTCACTCTTAGTAGATCACCGACGCGTTGCAACGCCCAATACACCACGTACAAGTCAACGAGTTGCAGCAACACTTGACGTAACGCGGGCGATACAGTTTTCACTTGTTTTTCAGTTTCAGAAAAATAGCTGGACAGGAGGATAGCTCGGCAGTGGGCCTGAAAGAAGGAGTAATATTAATCCAATAAATGAATAACACAATAAAACTTAAAAAATATATATATTTTTGGTTTATGTGTCAGAATGGCCAGAGTACCAAAATACAGTCGACTCGAGAACTTTCTTCTTTAAAGTCGGTAAATAAATACATTTGAATCGACTGTGTATTTTGAACCTTAATTATTATGTACATATATTCAAATTTCATTATTTAAAAAAAAGACCTATGTTGGCAAGTTTATTTCTTATTTATCAATTGTAAATACCGAAATGCTAGTAGGTCAAAAAAAAAAATTATTTATAAAAAGTGCAAGAAGTGCCCGCAAGGGCCCAATAGCTGAATAAATAATATCATTTCATTTCGTAAATATATACATAGAGCGGTATCACCTCGTACGTGACAACAGCAACAGACGCCATGTCGTTTCTAGGCGCAGTGCGTATTTCGCACGGCGAATATAATATATATTTAGAGCGCGTGTTCAGACTATGATATTGCCTCTCTTATTTCTCGTTTCAGTGACCGACTTTTAAAAATATTAAAAGAGGAAAACACTGAAACATTACAATTATACAGCATTTATTCTACAATAGGCGTGTGGTGTCATAGCCACAGCTCCGAGCAGACTACGTCCTTTGCTGAACAAAACCATGCGCGTACGCGAAATGGCACGTAAACACTGTTATGTTCACCGTGTGTGATGCTCTTC
Source organism: Hypsopygia costalis (assembly GCA_937001555.2). NCBI lineage: Eukaryota > Metazoa > Arthropoda > Insecta > Lepidoptera > Pyralidae > Hypsopygia > Hypsopygia costalis. Next base: position 5,272,923 of record OW443325.2, read on the forward strand.
AGAGATAGACAGACATTACCACTGAGAATCTAAATAGTGGCTGCAAATGGATACAGCGCACAAAATTGGTACTCTTGTATAATAAACTATTATTTTTTATGGTATTGATAAAGTATAGATTACCTCCGAAGCGTTGGCCAGTTGCACGGAGGTCATGTTCCATGCGTCTTCGTATGACATGCCGACCTTCTGTCGCTTCTCTATGTTTGCTACGCACAGCCCGATTTTACTGAAAAATATATTTAAGGAAAATTACAAAATATGATTATAGAACTAGTATCCAGGATAACAAAATAAAAAAAATATGTTCATTACCCAGCAGCGACTCTCTGGAAGCCTTGTATGATGCCTTCGATGGTGTTGTCCCAGGGCGGAGACCTGCGTCCGGAGTGAATTGACGCGAGGTAGGATACAGTGGGGGTCAACGTGTTGCCTCCTGCGGCTTGTTGCCACGCTTTTACCAAATATCTGAAGAAAAAGAATGTTCATTTTTTTAATAAAAATGTACCAGAAGTAAGACGGAATGAACTTTTATTAGAAGTTTGATGTAACTTTGTAACAAATGGAATTAAATAATTTAAAAAAAACGGACTGACGTCGTGAAAATAATAAATAGATACAGATTATATTTGAACGCTACAAAATTACACTACTACAATAGAAAAAAAAACATGAATAATGAAAAAAAAAATAGGTAACCACATCTCCAATCCAATCCACATCAATACAAAATAATAATAACAAATTGTGCAAAGAGGAATTAGTTTATTTTTATTTTATTTCAGAGGGGACAAACGAACATGTGGGTGGGTCACCTGGTGGAAAGCAATTACCACGGCCCATGGAAATTAGCAACACCAAGCGGTCGCCGATCTGTTGCCAGCCTTTTAAGGCAAATGAAGACTCTGTTCTTGAAGGCTCCCATGTTGTAAGTGTTCGGAAATACAGCTGAGGGAAGTTGATTTCACAGTTTCAGCACCGTGGTATAAAGGAGGAGGACTGGAGGACACATGTGCCGTGTGCACAGAGTCCATCGTACCTGGCGGTCTGCAGCAGCAGCACCGTGTTCTCTCCCTCGTAGGTGCAGGCGGCCGTGACCAGGCCGTACATGAGCGGCAGGCTGGAGGACAGCATGTACCCGTGCCCGCCGCACGCCAGCCGACAGCGCTCCACGCATTCTGCCGCTTCCGCTGTGCTCACCGCCTTCAGGCAACACGACAGGGCGTGCAACTGTCCAAAAATAAATTGTCATTCATAGCAATTATTGAATATGGACTTCGACTTCAACCCATAATCATCCCACTATTGGGATACTGGTCTCCCCTCAATCGAAGGGGTTTAGAGCATACTCAACTGCGGGGTGGCGGAGGCGTATTTTCAAGCCGCCCAAAAGCCATTGACTTGGCTTAACAACAGTCATCTATTCACAACAGCCCGGACCGACGCCTTAACGTACCCTTCTAAGCACGTGGAAGAATATCGACTTATGAATATTTTAAGACGGGTCTACAAATGTTTTTTCTAAATATTTTGCACAAATATCGAAATAAAGGTGTGGCAATGCCATATAAGGCAAGGTTGCTCAATTGTTTACGGATGTGGGCCATAATTTAGTTTTCTTGTCATCTGTCGGGCCATCTATATGGGCCTGATGTTCCATGTCACATCGAAACGACCATCCGCGTGTCGACAGCCGGTCAACTAGTGCTGTTGGCGGACATATTTGAATACCTCCGCGGGCAACTTTGTGGGAATTTGAGCAACTTTGATATAAGGTATGGCCACGCCTCTTTGTTTTGACGTTTTACAAAATATTTCGCGAAAAACACTAACACGAAACCCAGCTTTACGCGAGCTTTATAATTGAGTACAGAATATAAAGCTCGCGTAAACAAAGACAATGGATTTTTTTTAAATAAAATCAAGTTACTCAAGCGTGTCGAATTTATATAAAATTAGTACTAATATAGGTATACAATTGAAATAGCGTGCAAAACTTTTATTCATATCATGTTTTGTTGTGACATGTTTTATTGCTATAAGAAAATTTAAATTGACTGTGCATTTTTTAATTATTTATTTTCCTCGACTTGGATCGCATGTGTTATAATTTTAACAAAAAAAAAAACCGATTCCAAACATTACTATACATTCATGTATGTAGATACAGGCTAATGATGATGATGATGATGAAAAAAATATGGGACCTATCTGGAAGTACTCTTTCGTTTTTTTTTCAAATCGGTTTTATAAATCACGGAGTAATCAAGTAACAAACATTTAAAAAAATACAGCCGAATTGAGAACCTCCTCCTTTTTTGGAGTCGGTTAAAAAGATCTGTCGCTGACCTTCAATCGGCCTCCATTTCTGCAAAAAAACACGTCTATCCGTCGAACTGTTTAAATTTACGATAATAGATCGAAAATTTGTAGATGTGCTGTTATTATTGTCGCCTTTACCTCGGGCAGTCTGTCGAGATCGCCGCCGTCCATTTCTGCGATGACGTTGTTGTACATGTTCCACAGCCAGTCCGCGCTCAGCCTGAACGCGTGCACCGAAGCGATGCCGATCATCAACTTGTGCTGCTGCGTCACGTAGTCCAGGATCTGAGGCTCCGGCTCACTGTCAAACAATAATAAAACACGATTATTTAATACCACTACGATGCTTGAGTCATTTAATTTATCATATTACTTTTATTCCTACCTACATACACTATAATAAATAAATAAATAATAAATATTTCTGGACAATTTACACAGCGAAATCTAGTCCCAAATTAAGCGTACAGCTTGTGTTATGGGTACCCGACAATTGATAAATGTACTTAAATACATTTTTTTTTTTATGTCGTACAGTAGACAAACAAGCAAGCGGGCCACCTGATGGAAAGTGGTCACCGCCGCCTATAGACATTAGTAACACAAGGGGCGCTACCAATGCGTTGTCCACTAAGGAGTTGGAGGAAGGGAAGGAAGGATGGAGGGGATAGGGAAGGAGTTGGGCTTCCGGATCTCTCACTCACCGACTACTCGACTACAAGATACTCACTCTGGTTTCGGTTGTGACTGCCTCCTGACAGCGGAGTACCTGGTCGCTATGGTGACCGCCTTTGCCATGTAGTTGCACATATCGGTCAGAAGCACGACGCGCACGAACATCATCGTACCGTACGTCAGCTTTGAGCTTGGCGAGTTCACGTAGGTACCGTCCTGGGAACAATGGGAATATTGAATGTATTAAAAACGAGAAGAAGAAAATATTACATAATACGACGAGCTCAATGGCGTAGCGGTCAATGACGCGGCTTCGACACCAACGCCACGAGCGTTGGTTGTCGTGAGTGTCGGAGCGTGGTTCGATTCCCACACAGGACAAACATTTGTGTCACACAGTCTCGTTCTCTTCATCAAAATTTGTGCACAGTACGCTTAAAGAAGATTTCAATTCAAGAACCCGATTGCAAACTCTAACATTTTTTTTGTTATTATCCTCCAAAAATTTTTGTCGCGGATGCCGTTTGTCCGTCAGTTTAGGTATAATGTATCCAACATAAATGTTTACAATATAATGTAAGTAGACTAAAACCAAATCCTTCACGCCAACGGTCGACTTGGTAAGAGTGGGGGAGGTGTTACAATATATCTACGTAGCGACATACCATACACCATTTTAGCTTCATCGCCATCTTTATACTTGGCTCCACTGAGTATCACATTTTAGAAATCCTGGTTAAGGGTATTAAAATCATTCTAGGAGTTGTTTATTGTCCGCCTGCTGTGGATTACTTTTCCCATGTTTGGGTTGTTTTTGGTTAGGTTTGGTTTATCTTGTTCTGCATGTATTCTGTGGACATAAGCCCCTCGGCGCGAGGCTTCGTCGAGTTAGGTGATGAACAACTCTCGCATGTCAATTTATAGCTATGCAAACTCGAACTTTATTGTATATTTTATAGGGTCAAAGGTTCATTAGTTCATGATGACTTATCAGCAGTAATTTACTTTTAAAATGAGATGTCAATATTGTAGTTTTTTTATACGAGAGGGGGGCAAGCGAGAATGAGCATGGGTCACCTGATGAAAAGCAATCATCACCGCCCATAGAAATCAGCAACACCAAGGGGTCAATGATCCGTTGCCAGCCTATTAAGGGGCCCCATGTCGTATATATTTGGGAATATCGCTGAAGGAAGTTGATTCCACAACTTCACAGCTCGTGGTAGAAAATGTCACAAGTTATATTTATATTATATGACATACACATACATACAACAAATGTTTGTCAAAACATATAACAAGTGTTTTTTCGTCTTTGTGAGTATGGATACGTGGATGTTTGTTAACCTTTCGTGGCTAAAACTGCTGATAAGGCTTCTGGATCGCCCTCTTTCTATGGTATTTCTATGTTATCCTAGCATGCTAGGGCGACAATTACCATAGAAAGCTACATTATCCAGAAGTAACATCGGCTCTTTGGATGTGTTTAGGCTTATTATATTATACGGGCGAAGACGCCAAAGACAATTTTACTAGCGGCAAATGGGTACATCGCGAACAAAATCGTAATTTACGACTTGATATGTAATGCGCGCTCTATGGCCTATACATCTCAAAAATCTATTAGGCTATACGTTAATATATAAATATAAGTATATTACCCAATTTTATATATCTTTGAATGTTATAAAAAAGAGCAGGAATTTGTTTTCTAGACCCATTTCCATCATAATTTATCAGCGTCCTAAATAATTAGAGATAAGTTTGATTCATTGCTTATAATTAAACTACAAATATGTCGATAACACTGATAAAAATGACGAACACCCAGTAAATAATAAATGAACAGAATTTTATCAACAATTATACATAATAAACAGGATCGGATTTATGCCGTGATATGATATGTGATAACTTTACTCAAAGCTACAAAAAATACCTCCCCTGAACGAAAGCCTATGGACGCCTGTAACACCAAGAGTATCACACGCGCGTTGTAAAAACCTCTTTCCTCCGTTTTTGAAGAATGCCTATGCTTCAGTCTAATGGAAAGCCTCGTCAGGCAGTTCATTTCCTAAAACTTCTCTGAAACCGCACCAAAGGCGGATCCAAGGGAGGCTATGGAGGTGCTGAGGGATCCAGGTCAAATCCTAATAATTGACCAAGCGAGCGCAGCTAACGAACGGTTTGTCTTCTATATGACCCCTCTTCCCCTGAGTCGAAGGGTCCGCCCTTGAATTGATTCCCTGTCGATGGCGAGCGGTGCGACTGTAAAAGGAGACCAAACACCTCCTGCCCATAGATGACAACAGTACTCGATATGCGGCCATAATTGAACTTTGTAAAGCAGAACCATTTGCCACGAATTGAAGTACTGCTTCGCTCTGTTAAGCACACCTAATTCCTTGGTAAAAAACGAAACTTCACATCTTTGGAGACTTCAACTAAAGGAACTCCAACACTATTGGCGATAGTAAGCAGTGTGAGGAGACATAGCAAATCGAGTTTTCGCAGACATGTGTCTTAGTGCGGTGATGGACTAAGTTCTTTCGCCCCCAATCGGCATCTATATGCAGTGTGCTATCACTGGAACTGTATTCATTTGCTCTCGATTTCAGTAGATTTCCAGATTTCCAGAGATAGTCCGATTTATCACAAGTTGTTCGCGACTCTCCTTCACCTGAGGACGTGGGATGTTAGAGCGGTGCGTGTAATAATTGGTTTCTATACTGCGACTTGGAGGCTGTATTCCGAAAGGTATATCTATAATACATTTATATTATCCTACTCGGGCGAAGCCAGGATGGGATGCTATGTTGATATGAAGAAACAATTCTCTGCGACTATGTATATATGTACATATTATATATACTGGTACCATACACACACATATTATATATACATATAATGTGTAATTAGCGTTTAAATATTTATGATCATCTCATTATATGTACATCAATGTCATTATACATTTTTGAGTTGTCATTGTGACTCGACATTTACATTAAACGGTTGAGAGATCAAAAATAATTAATGAAGTAAAGTTTTCAAATAATAAACCTTTACTAAATAAACATACAATCGATAAGTGAACAAGGTTTACTATGAAGATGTTCTCTCTTTTCTGTTTACATAATTCACGAATTACGTTCAACCATCCATATGATTTCCTTATTTTGTTTTATGCTCAACGTCATAATCTGATAACTAGAGCCTAAGGCTATTTGACCAACATTTTTTTCGGTTTGATATGTAGGGACGTCTCTATAATATAACCAGAGGTGAAAGAATTACTTCAACAGCACAAAAATCTCTCGAGATAATGTTAATTTGAAAATCTCAACTTTGGACTTTCCCGAAAACGCTCCTTACAAAAGGCTACTGAGTTATGACGTCACAAGTTTGTATTTTGTATGAATCAAATAATAAATTTGTACGACAGCTATGTTAAATATTACGTTTATGTAATTAGTATCAATAAATGTTATAGTATTTTTTATTCGTTCTCCAATGGAAATATTATTCTTTAATAATTTCATACTTTTAAAATGGACTTTCCCGCCAAACTATGATCGATCCTAAAATCAGTTGGACTGAAGATATTAGTTCAGTTCAGTTCAGTTCATTTATTCATAACAATCTACATTGTGTTGAATTTCATATCATACATTAAAAATAATCATACAATAATAATAAAATAGAATAATTAATTACAAAAATTCGTCAATAATAGTTACAAAAATGATATATACTTAAAATGTCAAAAGAAAGAATATTAATAGTCAAATCATATAAAATCCGTACAACATAAGAAAAATAAATTAGAATTCGTCAACACTATAACAACATTTTTCCAATAAAAGGGCGTGCAACTTAATTTTAAAAATCTTCCAGCTAGATACGGTTTTCAGATCATTAGGTAGTTTATTGAAAAGCTTAATGGCCTGATACCTTGTACCGTGTTTGACTATTGTGAGTCTAGGAAGCACTTCACTAGTAATGTTCATTCGTCTAGTGCTCTCACGTAGCTGTCTTTCTTGAGTGGTTTCATTTCTTAAAAGATTCTTCACAAACTCAGTTAAGGTAATTAAAATGTATAAGCTAGGAACAGTGAGCACACCATATTGCTTGAACAAATCTTTACAAGACTGCTGTTGAGGGATTCGACCAATTACTCTCAAAGCTCGTTTTTGTAGCCTGAAAGCCCTGACGATATTGTAATTATAACTATTTCCCCACAGTTTAATGCTGTACCGAAGTTTCGACTCAACTAGTGCAAAGTACACCAGTTTTAATTGCTCTACAGTGAGTACATCTCTTAGACTTCGAAGAGCATAGCAAGCAGAGCTGATAGATTTTGCTATTGATGCTAATTCCCGTTTCCAATTCAAAGCAGAGTCTATATGTACACCTAAGAATTTCACTTCATCTACAACTTTAATTTTATTTCCCTTGAAGACTTATTGTTAGCTGTGGATTTAAACAAAACGGCACAGGTTTTATCGGCGTTAAGTTCTAAATTATTTGCACTAAACCACTCATCAAAAATCTCTACTATGGTGTTGACTTTTTGGATAAGTTCCGGTAAAGTATTTGCAGAGACAATTGCATTAGTATCATCTGCAAAGACAATCACGCTAACATCATCAATTGCATTATTTATGTGATCAATAAGGTCATTAATAAAAAGAATAAACAGTATAGGTCCCAGTATTGACCCCTGCGGAACACCTCTTTCGATGTTTGTCAATTTTGAAGTACACGAGTATTCAGTAGCATCGTCTATGTTTTTTATTTCGATATATTGTTTTCTGTTCCCTAAGTATGACTTGAACAGTTCTAGTGTCTGTCCTCTTACACCGTAGTAGTCAAGCTTGCTTAAAAGTATTTTATGGTCAACCGTGTCAAAAGCCGAGGTTAAATCTAGAAAAAGTCCCGCAACTTTTTTTTTGTCATTTAATTTTATTAGTGCGTCATCTATCAATGTACCAATTGCATCAGATATACCAATGTCCTTTTGATATCCATATTGTCTCTCATTAATTACTTTATTTGAAGTTAAATGCTTTAGTAACCGTTTTTTAATTAGCTTTTCTTGAATCTTAGACAATACAGGTAGCAATGATACAGGTCTGTAATTCTTAGGATCTTGTTTAGAGTTCTTTTTGTGAACGGGTATAACACGGCCTATTTTCAATTGTTTAGGGAACAAACATTCTATCTGACAATTGTTAAACAAATGTGCAAGAGGTTCTGCTAACACATCTATATTTTCTTTAACGATAGTTATTGGGATTTCGTCATAACCACAAGATTTCTTAGACTTCATAGCTTTTACGAGATTTGTGATTTCATTTGGAGTGATCACTTCCCAGCTCATATCACTCTCTATCCTATTTATATTTTTATTTAAAAATTTCAAGGCTATTTGTGAATTATCGGATGTCATCTTTTTACTTTGGTCAAATTTATCAGAGAATATATTCACTATCTTTTCTAGATCATCTATTAATATGTCATCTACGTTAATTTTTATTTTTTCATTTATGTCAACTTTTTTATGATTATTTCTATATCTATTTACTACATTCCATATACTCTTGCTATCTTTAGCTTTCTCTATGTCTTTTTGTATCGAACGTTTTTTCGCATTTCTTATTATTTTTCTGTATAACCTTAGATAAGTTTCACGATATTTAAAAATGGTATTGTCACAATTAGTTTTATCAATATCGTTAAGAAATCGTTTCATATTGCTGGAAACTTTTATACCTCGAGTTATCCAACTACCCTTTGCACATTTAGAAAAGTAAACTTTTTTCTTAATCTTTTTAAAACAATGTTTAAATATGTCGTTAAATTTATTTATAAACTGATTTATACCCATGTCTGTCCACTTTATGCTTTTTATTTTATGTCTGAACTTCTGTTTATTTTTAACAGTAAAACTTCTCATATGTTTAATTACAAAAGAATTCACTTTCCCAAACGATCCGTTTTTTTCTAATTTCAATTCACAGAATATTCCAGCATGCCCATCTGCTAATTTATTATGATCCACATCAGTATTCAAAATATTATCATCCTTTAGATTCGTCAATATATTATCTAAACAGGAGTGCGAGTTATTTCGTCGGTAGGTATCCTCGAATATTAGGTATCTAAAGCCATAACAATTCAAAAGACTTACAAAGTCCCTACTATATTTACTGTCCTCTAGAATATTAATATTAAAATCACCACACACGATACACTTTTTATTGAAAAAATGCTCCAATAACATTTCCAAATTATTAAGAAAATCTTCAAAATTTTGAGTGTCAGGATTACGATAACAGCATAATAAACACAGATTTGTCTCAAGATCCTTTATACCACAAACTTCAAAAAAATCACTCTTATAGAATTGCTTACAAATAGTCAGATTTTCAAATTTTCTATCCTTGAGACCTAATATTAAGGATCCTCCTCTAACTTTGTTTGTTCTGGTGTTATAAGAAGCTAATGTAAAATTTTGAAGACTAAATTGAGGAGCGGAGTCACTATTTAAGAAGTGTTCACTAATACAAATATAGTGTACGCTTTTACTTATCGTATCTATATATATTTCTAACTCGTGTTTTTTATTGCTGATACCACATATGTTTTGATGAAATATATTAATACTAGACATGCTATTTTTGTCTCTTATGTCGCATTTACATTTATCTTTGGACTCATCCACGTTACAACTTAATTCATTTAATTCTCATACATTATTTGCGAAATAAATCATTCTTGTCAATTATATCATTAGTCGGAGTCAAAATTGCATCAGTAGTTACCTTACAATTATTTTTAACATTAGGAGAAACAATAACATCATCTGTTTGCGTACCAACGCTTGTCATACACCTACATGCGACTATCTGTAACTGTGTGTAGGTTAAGTAAGAGTTTCTGTAATTAATTTTTAATATCTGCCTTAACAATAATCTACATGTGTAAACTTTGTCGAAATAAAAATATGTATCTTCATTTGCACATATATGCATGTAACTAACATTAGTAAAATGTGAACATGTCAGTTTTACTCCATTATTTACATTTTCAACATTTAAATATTTACTAAATGGTATATTACACATGAGCACATTTGTGTTACGGAGTTGACTAAGGTGATAGTATAAATATGCCTGCATTTTTACTGGATTTTTATCGTTTGTGCCTCCTAACACAATAATAAAATCCGTCATAGTAAAGTCCTTACAAAATATTTTACAAGAATGTAGTACATTGTCTAATGATGCTTGTGATTTTATAATCGACGTGACTAAAAACTTGTTTCCCAGTAATTTCTGTAGAATATTTCGCATGTGTCTTCCTTTCTCATCTGCCAACAGTAATACCCGATGCTTTGAACTGTTACCATTGGTTGAAATTGAAGACAGCTTAGTTGGCTCGTTGTTGTTTCCTGATTTCATTGGCTCATGAGTAATATGTGCATCTGGGATAATTACTTCATGCAATGTGCTAGTTTTTGGGATGATATTCCTTGAGTCTTCGCTACACAATGCGTCAGTATTTTTCGATAAATTGTCGTCCTCAGTAGAATCTAACAAAGTTGTATTTAGATCCATCTGTCTAACAACATTCATTGTTAATTGATTAGGCGATGTTCTAGGAAAGCCAATTTTGATATTTCTCATGTTTAAGTTGTATTTGCAGTGTCGGTATTGCGGTGAATAGAATTTTATAGGAGACGACGCGCAGCCACCCATTTCTTCTATACCGACTGATTTGTATAATTTAATTTTTTTCTCGTACTCCAAATTTTTTTTCATTAATGATGTGTTTTCTATATTCAGTGATTCAATTTCTGTATGTGCAATATTTAACTCCATATTCAGTTTGTTCACTGCTTCCCTCAATTCTGTGATTTCTGAATTGTTCGTAGCGTTGGTGTTGGGCAAACTTATACGAGGGGAGGCCAATAAGTTCGCGGAATGGAGGGGTTGATGGGGATAAATTTACCCGTCCAGGTAGGCACTAGTTAAGCACCTCATTAAGAGTATATATACCAAGTTTGAACCTAATCGTGTCATTAACTTTTGAGTTATCGACCTGCAAACAACTAAATCGGGAAGAAGTCAGCCAGTATGGAGAAAATTGAACACCGTGCCGTTATTAAGTTTCTTACCAAGCAAGGAAAATCCGCTCAGACGATTTTTCAAGAGCTGTTAGCGGTTTACGCGGACTCTGCCCCTGGTAAAACCATGGTTTACAAGTGGCATGGTCTTTTCAAACAAGGAAGGGAGTCCATTGAAGACGACCCCCGCTCCGGACGGCCAATTGAGGCCACCACACCGGAAATCGTCGAAAAAGTAGAAAAACTTGTATTGGAAGATGCCCGACTGAAGAAGAAGCAACTTGCAGCAATGGTTGGAGTATCCGAATCAAGTATTTTAAATATCCTACATCATCATCTTGGGATGACTAAAGTCAGTGCAAGATGGGTTCCGAGAATGCTCACGCCACTTCAAAAACGCGAGCGTGTCGAGTGCTCTCACCAGTTTCTGGAGCTCTGTGGAGAGAGAAAGGAAGAAGTTATGGCCCGGATTGTTACTGGAGATGAAACCTGGGTTCACCACTATGAACCTGAGTCGAAGCAAGAGTCGATGCAGTGGCATAAAAAAGGCACACCTCCTCCAAAGAAGTTCAAAGTGTCACAATCGGCCGGAAAGATCATGGCGACTATCTTTTGGGATACAGAAGGTATTTTACTGATCGATTATAAAGAACGTGGTGCGACTATAACGGGACAGTACTACGCTTCTTTACTGGAAAGATTGAAAGAAGCCATTAAGAAAAAAAGAAGAGGAAAACTGTCAAAAGGTGTGCTCCTTTTGCACGACAATGCACCCGTCCACACGTGCCATGTTGCGACGGCTGCCATTCACCGATGCGGCTTTGAACAATTAAACCACCCACCATACAGTCCAGACTTGGCCCCCAGTGACTATTATTTATTTCCAAAAATGAAGAAAGAGCTGCGTGGAAAGAAATTTGACGACGATGATGAAGTCAAGTCGGCAATTTCGGCCTATTTTGACACCAAAGACAAATCATTTTTTTTCGATGGTATAAACAAGCTATTTGAGAGATCCGAAAAATGTATTAGGGTTAAAGGAGAATATATTGAAAAGGAAAAATAATTTGGTATTTAATTTCAACCTCCTTCTCTCTCATTCCGCGAACTTATTGACCTCCCCTCGTATATGACAAATCCAAGGCGTCGCTTATATTTAACTCAGTGTTATATCGGGCTGCCATTCTATGCGTGACATTTTCCAGTTGTTCTATTGAAATATTAAATTGGTTTGATGGAACTGTATTGATATTTTGTTCCATGTTTATGTTGCCAAATTTATTGTTACCGCAGGTGGCACCCTCTATGTTATTTTTCTGTTGTATTGTGTAGTATGAAGTGATTTCAATGTCAGTAATGTTACTGAGATACCATTTGAAAATTTTTATTGCACAAAAAGTTTTTTGCACCAGCTTAGGATCGAACCCAGACCACTTAGTTACAAGTCTCAGAGGTCTTACCACTTCGACTACAGATCATTAATTTTGCCTGTTGAAAGTTTGTATCTAATTCGCACTGTCTGATACTAGTGATAATTTAAGATTGTGTGCACGGTAGAACTATTATAAATATCACTTATTTATTTTTAATTGGAAACCAGTTAGTAAAAAGTTAATTTTACTGATTATAAATCTTTGAACTTACGACATAGCGATACATATATGTTCCTTTTTTAAGGGCCCAGATTGTCTAGGCGCGACGTCGGTTTCGAGCGACCGCAGCGCTACTGTTTACTGAAACAACCGACGGGGCGGGTGAATGACCCAAAGACAGCGCGATTGTCAAAATGTTTTGCGACAAACGTTCCAATTGTTATTGAAGTTGAATATTTACAGCATAACAAAAATGTTGAATTATTGGAAATAAACGACGAGTGTAAAATATTCTAAGACTAGTTTTTCGTTACAAAATGATAATAAATATTAATTACTAGATTAATAAGAGTAGTTGAGACACAATTTTTATGTTTTTCTATTTATATTAAACAATCAAGAGCAGGTCTGGACTGACCTTTTTGTATTCTACTTACCAAAAATTCCAACTATGTATTTATTTGTAATTTTCCTACCAAAGTTTATTCTTATTTCGTAAAATATTCATTCAACAAAATAATTGCAAATTCAGTAGGAAGTACGGTCGAAATAACATCGAGCTTTCCTCGCTAGTGTATATCTCTACGCAAGGAAATGTGCCTATTGCGTAAACTCAAATAGGGTGGTGGCACCAATTATCGGCCATGTCAACTTTTTTTGCTTGTAATTTTTGAGTTAATAACTTTTGCTACGCTAGTATACGAAAGTATAAAAATGATTCATATAATTAAAAGTAAGTAAACAATAACAAATATGAGTCGCCATCTAAAAAGCGTGCTAGGGTTGTACAAAAATAAATGAAACACAAGTTTATAAATTATTAATATACTAATTAAAAGTAAGTAAACAATAACAAAATATGAGTTCAAAATTCTAATGTTTTTTCATTTTAACGATTACTGATCAAATTTTGATTTCTGCTAATTTGATGATAAAATCAATTGCTATTGCAAAACTTATCAGAATGAGTACCAGCTGCCCGATTCACGTAATAAAAACCGTAGCGTAGGGACTTAAAAATGTCACTTCGTTTTTTGCAAATTAAGCCCTTTTAACCGACTTAAAAAAAGAAGAAGATTCTCAATTCGCTGTATTTTTGAAACAATTTTGATGATTCTTTACACCAGGTAACTCTTCAAAATCGTATAGGAATTGTATAGTAATTGAGCTATTGAAAGATTTATGACAATCCAAGACTAGATAAGTAAGTGCGTTTAAAACAGAAAACCAAAAGGCGATTTCTAAGTTTCTAAGAACGACTTTTGGACTGGCGTGTTTACGTGAATCGACCGGCTGGATAGTTAAGTTACCTCAGTCTCTTTCAAAACCATTAGGCGTTCTTCTCTTTCAAAACACGTAAAGCTCTTTCTTTCCTCTCTTTCATAGCCTCTATGATACTGGGCGCGTCACGAATGGGCATGCTTCGTGACTGCCGAGGATCAACTAATTCTGGATGTAGGCAATCGTAATAAAACCTAACTAATTTCATCTCCATTTTCTTCTTCCAAAATTTGTCGTCCTTTTCTAAAATATAAACTTTCATAGGTACAGTAGCACCAAACCAGATGCCAAGCATGCAAACGTTTCTTTTAGTAATATGTACCTGTCCCTGAATTTGGAAATACCAGTTATGATTTTTATTTATGACATAACTCTTGGAAGCCTTGCCCAAAAGGTATGTTTGGCCATTGCTTCATCAAGAGTCATGCCAGCTAAAGAATGTGGGCACTTAATTTCAATTAAACCGTTTGCATAAATGCCATCTGGTGTATTACCAAGAAATTCATATTGATCGTCGACGAACAAACCGCAACCTTGTATACGAATATTCTTTTGATTTTCTAACTGTCTAATTTCGGTTTCTTCGTTTTCGATACCGTACCGTACAGCAAGCAAACTGGAGATATTACTACCATAAACGATTTTACCAACAAAAGCAGCACAACTTGTGCTCTCTCGTTTTTTACAAACTTCCCCGAATGATGATGAGGTTAGTAATTTTCTCCTTGTACTCATCCACTCAGCACTACTTCTTTGCAAATGGGTCGACCTTTCAAGCTCCTCTCTTTCAGCACAAGACAACTTTAAATCGGCTAAAAAAGATGGCTTGGCTTTCTCATATAATTCTGGACTCAGATCAGGTTTTTCGCAGTTTGGTCCATAGTGAGCGTCTTTCGATACAGTGTTGTGGCTTTTTTTCAATCTTAATTTAGGTTTAGCAATTAAACGGTTTCTACGATTACAATTTTCCACTTTCGCGATCAAAGGAATCGGACTACATTTAAATATGACTTCATGAGTTTTACTATGAATCGATCCCGTATTAAAAGACATAACAGCAGCTGCGCATCAGCCCGCATAAGAACCACGGGAAGAATAATTTACACGCTTACCCCCAACTAATTTGGCAATTACTCCGTTAAAACTTTCAACTATATTACTTGTGCAATTATGAATTAAACTTCTAGAATGATATGACAGTCTTTTACTTAAAATTTCTACCGCGTCCATTAATCCGCATCCAACAATTGTTGGAAGTAATCCAACAGGTTCGACGAGTATCAGGTCTACAGAAATACTCCTTGCAATGTTGGTGATTACCAAATACGTGTTGTGGACCATTTAGGATATCTTCACTAAGATTTTTTATTTTTTCTTCGAGTGACTGATTTTGATCCGCCCAATATTTAATCGCGCATTTTACACCCGTTCTTAAACGCAAATACCTTTCTTTTAGGAATTTCCGCAATTCGCAAGGATACTTAGTGTCTTTTGACAGTTTCTCCAAGCTATTGCAGTAGTTTCGTAAAAGATGATTTTTGCATTCAATTTTCTCTACTATTAAATTATCGTACGGACGCGAATCTAATATTTTTTTATAAGTACTAGAATCGCCGTCTGCTACAAATTTATTATAAATTACACCGTGATCAACAATGGAACGTTTAAACCCCTCAACTATTATGGTCGATTCCATCCCGGTAGATGATCCTGAATAATTCTTGAAACAATGGTGTTCCGGGGGCTGACTGTTGTTCTTTGCGGCTCGTGCACAGACTACGCAGTATTTATTTTTAACTCCAAAAAACAATACTTTATTAGTTTTAATGCCAATTATCGCAGCTGCGCCGGATAAGGCGGAAAAATTCTTACCATAAGATCTCTTCCTCCAACAACCGTCAACAGCAACAGATATTAATGGTGTACCATTTTTATCAACACTACCTATAGACTGCGTACTCTGCTTCTTCCTTGACAGCTTCTGCCATGGAATGTGTTGCTGTCTTTTCCCACCAATCGCAAACCGTATTATTAATTTCATTGTATAATGAAGGTGACATGATTGGTAACGGTTACTGCGGCAGTTAATGTTTTTAACTGAGAGTAGCTCCCACCAGATGATATGATACCAGATACAATTTGATGATTCACTTCCATGCTATCTTCTTTCTTTTCAACCAAACACACAGTAAACTTCATACTACACATACTACATTTCATGATGAGTTTTGAGTCCAGACCAACTTTTACTTCACCTATTATACTGAGGTAACTTAACTTACAATCCATTGGACCGTGGTCCCCTATGGCCTGAAGAGCTTTATAAAAAAAAGAAATATCTATTACTCTACGCCCAACTTCCACTTCATCCACCTTTCCCTCTTGACTGTTTTCAATAACTAGTTCCTGTAAAGAAAGATAATGGCTTTATTTTGTTTTATAAAAAATAATTAAAAAAGAATGGGCCAAATTTCTTCAAACATAGCTAAGAACTCCCTTAGAATACATCTTTGAAACACATAACACTAGATCAAAATCTTGAACGTTTTATATAAATAAACGTAATAAAAACTGGTTGTTTGTAAAGTCGGTTCAGGACAATAATTTTAATAAAAAAAGCTGTTGTTTCATTTTTAACCTTATTGATATTCCTGTTAACATAAAAAATAGCTAAACATGTTGTTTAGCGTTTTCATGCATTTTCCTAATGTCGGCCGGGTGGCCGATATTGGGATTTATCAATAAATAAAGATCCCTAACCTCGACCCTGCGATTATTTCATAAAAAAGACAAGTAAATGTAAAAACCTTGGTTTTTCTTCAATAAAAAACAATATAAAATACCATAGGTATGTTTAATTCCATTTAAATACTAACTAACTCAATGCGCTCGCAACCGGGATTTGACTCGCCACTGCCACTAAACGACACAAGTCGGTACCGGCGCGTGCTCTATTGCCAACTGAACGTTCAAATATTGAAGCACCCGCACCAAAATATGGATTATTCGCATATAGAGTCGCTTTTTGAATAAAAACTATTATAATTTTAGGGTTATTTTAATAGTTAGGGTAAGTGCTCCAGTGAATTAACACCCACCAGTGAATGAACAAAACACACATTTTTCAATATAATAAGAAATCTAAGCTTTTCTACTCAAGCCAGTATTTTTTTCTCAATCGAAACATTATATTACGTCAACTGAACACACAGGTATTTGCCTGTGACCTATAGTTTCAAAATCGCGACCGCCTAAAATGAAAGTATTCTGTCGTATTTTTGATTGTATGGAGCAGAATTTAGGGCATTGCTGAGACTTCGTGTTTTGATATTCACTTTGTAGACACTATAAGTGTGATAGTGTTAACAAAATTTGATAGTACGAGTAGGATGTAAAAAGAACTGTTTTATCTTACAAAAAGCAGATTGCATAAATTTTAATTATCATAAATAAATTATAGGGGTGTTCGATAATTGGATCACGAAATTGAAGAAAATCTAGTCAATGAACACACAGTTTTAAGCATTTGGCATCTTAGCCTTAATGCAGTTGGCTAATTTTTTGTACACAACTTTTATAAACGGTTGTCAATTTTTTGACCAATATTCGAACGAGGTGTTCTTTTATTATTACCAGTTTATCCTCCATACCTAGCCTGATATCTTCAGTAACTTTTAGAAGTGCAGTAATAGTACTGTGCCCAGGACGAAAACCAGACGGAGTGAACTGATTAAATAAAATAAATAAAGATCTCCACATAGAAGTGCCTTTCAGCTAAAACGACCATGGAAAGACAGCAAAATGCAAGCTAAAAAGAAATTAATAAATAGTGATGACATATAGAACCAATCTTCTATTATAGAAATATAATAGTTTAGAAGAGAAAGGAGAACCTAACATAGAAGTGATGAATAATAATATTAAATATTTTATAATAATAATCCAGTATTAATATTATGTTTTAAGCATTTGGCATCTTAGCCTTACGGTCTGCCCGAGGGGCTATGCGAATGGGTTGCTAGCTTCTTGTCCAGCAGAAGCATTAGAGCCACCTAGGACATAGGACATCAATGCTGGCGTCCCGCAGGGTTCTGTATTGTCCCCGACGCTGTTTCTGCTGCATGTTAATGATATGTTGTATAATGACAGCATTCATTGTTATGCGGACGACAGCACCGGGGACACTTATTACACGGGCCGCGCAAATATCCCTCATTCTTTGGTGGAGGAGAGCCGCGAACAACTTGTGTCGCAAATTGAGAGCACACTAAGTAGTGTCCGACTGGGGGCGACAGAACTTAGTGCGATTTAACCCCTCTAAGACACAAGTCTGCGCGTTCACCGCTAAGAAAACCCCATTTGCTGTGGCTCCACACTTCGAAAACACACCCCTCACCATCGCCAATAGTATTGGTATTCTAGGAGTTGACATCTCCAGCGACGTCCAGTTTCGATGTCATCTGGAGGGGAAGGTCAAGCTGGCATCGAAGAAACTAGGTGTGCTCAACAGGGCGAAACATTACTTCAACCCGCGGCAAAGACTTATACAAAGCTCAAGTTCGGCCGCATATGGAGTACTGTTGCCATCTATGGGCGGGAGCGCCTAGATACCAGCTTGCACCCTGTGACTCGATTCAAAGGCGTGCTGTGAGGATTGTTGACGATCCCAAACTGACAGACGGTTTAGAACCTAGAGATTTTGTGTCCCTTTGTGTGTTCTACCGTTTGTACAATGGGGTGTGTTCAGAGGAGTTGTTTGACATGATGCCCACGGCTTCCTTCTACAGTCGCACCGCTCGCCATCGACAGGGAATTCATCCTCACACTTTAGAACCGAAATGGTCACGTACTGTGCGGTTCCAGAGAAGTTTTCTTCCACGTACTATCAAGCTGTGGAATGAATTGCCTGTTGAGGTTTTCCCAGGAGACTACAGCATGGGGTTCTTCAAAAAGGGCTTGAAGAGGTTTTTACAGGGTCGGCAACGCGCATGTGATGCCTCCGGTGTTACAGGCGTCCATAGGCTGCGGTAACTGCTTTCCATCAGGCGGACCGTATGCTTGTTTGCCGCCTTAGTGGTATAAAAAAAAAATGTTAGATAGTTCTCTTTAGGTTATAAAATATCAAGTAACACCCAATTATAATAGTAATCATATCGTCTATTTAATATAATAAAAAAATATATATATTTACAATAACAATTACCCGAAATAAACTCTTACATAATAATTTATATATAGAACTGATATATAAAAGTGGTAGTTCATTCAATGGGTTTCAAAAGGTTTATTCACTGGATTTTTTTGTTCATTCTCTGGTGATTTGTGTGTTCAATGCTGATAGTTATTGAGATAACCTGCATTTTATACAAATATACCCCATATTTGTATAAAATGCATTAAACCTGCATTTTATACAAATATACCCCATATTTGTATAAAATGCAGATTATCTCAATAACTATCAGCATTTTTGCTAAAATATGTATACTGTATCAATCATGAATAAATTGTGAACATAATAAAATAAAATATTTTTTGGTTAGGATCTCATAAGTAGCTGGCTGTAATTTTCAAAGTTTGGAATGCCCTTAAGGGTTCATTCAATGGAGCACTTACCCTATATTCCATTTTCTCGCAAAGGCCGATATTAGGAGGAGGCCGATACTAGAAGACTTCACCCTACTGAGATTTTGTCTTCGTCCATCACTAACTAGGTATTTTTTTTTTTATACTACGTCGGGTAGCAGACAAGCATACGGCCCGCCTGATGTGAAGCGGTTATCGTAGCCATATTAACGCTCGCAACATAAAATATCGCTCGCGCGCCGCCACCCCCGCCACCCCCGCTGCCATCGCAGCATCTCCTTCCTTTCTGGTGACCTCACTCACTCGCAGGAAGACAACAGCCCTCAAGGAAACCGTTATTTGGCTGCGGTATTCTGTGAGGTGGAGGTACATTCCCCAGTCGGGTAGCTTACAATTACGCTCCCTACCTCTCTTTTCGCCAGAGCTTCGTTTGTCAGTCAGCAGGGTGTACCGCATGCAGGTGAATTTGGCTTTGGTTTAAAGATCTTGATGAACCACTTACACCCCAAGGTAGTTTGTTTATATAAGTCTACAAGAATTACGTATAACAACTTACGTCTATAGTGTGTAGTCTAAGCATAGCAGTGTTGCTTGGAGTCTCGGCCTGAAGGTTTTCTTTATTTTCAATACTGGAAATATTATTCATCATTATTATCCACTTTATAATTATTTTGTAATTTTTGTACAACACCAGACCCTAGGCGCGTCGCGTCTCTTTGGCGGTAAGTATGTCGACAAAGCCGCGTGCCCGTGCTATTTCTGTTATGAAACATACCTACTTCCACAATCTGATATTTAGACAATAATGATGAACATGAAAACGAATACTAGGTAGAAATTGACTTTATTACTTATAATACAAACCAATATTTACATGCTATTGTATATGTCTGAATCAAGCGATCTAAATCATATGACATAGGTATTGTATTAGCTTTGTAATGTACCCTGTTCAAATGAAAATAAATTATATTATTATTACTACTTAGACAGGATAAGCTCACAAATAAAACTAGGATTTTTACATGACACTTTCACAGAAATCTCGTAATTTTTTTCTAGGTAGGTATTTAGGACAAGACGTAGTAAAGTAGGCAGATAAATAAATAAGTAGGAAGGAACTTACATTTTTTCCGAGATCTTTTGGCTTTCATATTTTTATAATGCGTACTAAACTTTCTTTTCCCTGGCAAATTCAAATTCAATCAGTCCTGCGAAAAAAACCCTCGATTACCGACTAGATACGTTTATGATATTGGCTATAGCATGTTGAAATCATGTTTCAAGCCTGAATTGATACATATTTTACAAGGTTCATAAAATAACCTACTCAACAAAGTATCTAATTCATTCTTTGTATTTTTTACGATTTATATACATTCATTATATTGGTAAATTAGTTATACTTACAGTTTTTCACAAAAAACACAAATTCACAACACGTAATTTTGCCGGAGCATCCGACGCGCGTGGTGTCACCTTGACATATAAAAACACACTGGCGTATTAGTGGCGGCGCTGGGTACTAATTCGTAATATCGGAATGTGCGTCATTTTTCATACATTTTTCTATGGAGAATTTACGTAAAACATATCTAGATTTTAGGGCTTTAAAAGAGGAAGTCTTTGTTTGTAAAGGTACAAAAAAAAAGTATATGTTATATTTATTGGTTTCTTCAGTGTTCAAAAAGTGTTTCTTTTTATCAATTTGTGTTGATTTATTGGGTTAAATCTGAAAAATACGAAGGCATGTTTTTGCATTTTTTCTCAATTTTGTGCGTTTGTTGACCTTTATTATAAAACAACTATTCGATTTTAAGAGTTTAATATAATCATACAATAATTTTTGGTCTTTGATTGTAATATATACAAATTATCATTGATATCAATCATATCTAAATAGGTTAAATATGAAAAATCGTAACACTCTTTTCACAGTTTTCACGATCTGGCCCCTTAAGTTCACTCAGCTTTACACTCAAATGTTTATTTTTATTTATGTGTTTCGCACTGTTTCTAATCGTCACTTTTAAGCACAGAAAAATCGCTCTCTTAGCACTTATGTTTACAATAACATTGTCACATACTCCACTTTGACTGTTTCACACTTTAAAAGTATTACGATGAGAATATTAGTGATATAAATATTTTTTAAAGAAATAATATACAGAGCTTATGTTTATACGGCAAGTGGCGCCATCTTCTGAGTATAAAAGAATGAAAGTTTGCAGATCTTTATAATTTTAATAATTTATAAAATTATTGAACATTGCCAAATAGCCTATTCAGGATCTTCGACCACCAAGTGAGACATGAACTCTCTCCGGCGTCGAAGGTCCAGAAATGGTCTGCTGTTTCATATATTTTGGACAGCAAAGAGTCTTCACCTTATTACAATTAGTGTTATAATTTATTTCTTATGCCATGGACAATAAGGGTTATAGTAATAGAAGATTCGGGCTAAACATGCTAAGCGAAATGTACTTTTTTTTATTTGAGAGGGGGCAAACGAGCATGTGGATCACCTGATGGAGAGCAATCACAACCGCCCATGGAGATCTGCAACACCAATGGGTCGCCGATCCGTTGCCAGCCTCTATAATCCTTCCTTTCTTTCTTTCTGGTGACCTCACTCACTCGCAGGAACACAACAACCCTTAAGGGAATTGTTATTTGGCTGCGGTATTCTGCGAGGTGGAAGTACTTCTCCAGTCGGCCAGCTTAAGAAATACGCTATGCCCTACCTCTCTTTTCGCCGGAGCCTCGTTTGTCAGTCTGCAGGGTGCACCACATGCAGGTGGGGTTGGCTGTGGTTCAAAGATGTTGGTGAACCAATACACCCCGTTACGTAGTTGTTCAATTAGTTAATCAAGTTTTGTATAACACGGCACATTTTACTAGGATTTATTATTGGTTCCACAGTAAACATCGTTCCACTATCGAATATTTAATTATGTAGTTTAAAAAATATCAACTCACTTCTAGGACCTTCGAGTTCTTCATAAGCATGTGATCCCTTGGAATGCGGACTTGTTCGAAGCCGAGGAATCCATTGTTGGTGCCGTTCATGCCAAGTTTGGCTCCAATCTCTCCGATCTTTATGCCCTTGAGAGGCATATGTGTTTCTTCGTCGCGGAGTTGGACGATGAACGGGTGTATGCCGTGACAATGGCCTTTGGTGTAAAGTTGGGCCATCACGATGCAGTAGTTGGCTGTTTGGGCCACTGTGAACATACATATTAATATTAGTACGAATCATTGACCTAGGATTTTTCGCTACTCGACACAATACTGGCAAAAGAGATAGTAAGAGTATACGCGTTAGATGCCATCAGAACCAACGGCCTGTATAATCATGTAAGTCTGCACTCATTTTTAATTCTTGCAACATTTAAAACTGAATACTAGTTAAAAGTAAATCAACTCATGTCTAATTAAATGTCATTTAGTGGAAAAAAATATAGGAAATTATGTATTTTTTACGTAAGTATATTTTACATATTTAGTTGTTTTCATTCAATGTTACATAATCATCACTTTTTTATATATATTAGATATGAAAACTAATTGCGTTCAGTTTCTGTAGAAATTTCCCTCCATTATCGTCCAAAACCAGTGTTGCCAGATTGCTAATCCAAGATTATCGCAAATCAATCACAAAATTATCGTATTATTTATCGTATACGCTATAGAGATAATAGGTATATAAAAAAAATACTGTTAATTTCAGTATTTACAAAGTTATAAGTAAAAGGGAAGAATAAAATACCCAACCCTATGGTATTTCCACAGGTATTCCTAAAATAATATCATTTTGATTTTGATAAAAAAAAAAGTGTAAAACGAGTGTCGGTTCGTACAAGCACCCAATGACAGAATAAAGAAGTTAATTTCATTAACAATTTTCAAAAGGGGTAAAATTTGTTTTACGTATTAAAATAATGATTATCGCATGGTTCGCAACAATGTCTAAAATTGAGCACGTGTGCTCACACACACTAGTGCACTTCATTTTTGGCCTCATTTTGTCCTTCCGATTTCCAATCTATAATATCCTACAACTATGGTACGGACGGTCAAGAAATTGAACTATCATAAATGTTGTTGCTTAGATCAACCCTATATTATTTTAGAGAGTCAGCACAGCATAGTAACCAGTCTTCTTAATATGAACAGTACAAACTAATCTAGTGCCGCAGAACACTAGGTCGTTTACACGAATCAGTTTGCCAAAACGTATTCAAGAAAATGCAGATATCAAATTAATTATAAACATCTCACAGCACTCGATCGTTAGCACTATCAGAAATTATCAGTTACTATTAATTCTGTTGTAGAAAGTTATGTAACATTGAGTGTACATGGCGATTTCGCATTGGTACTAATGATTTCGATGAAATTTACAATAAGGTTTACGAGGCCGAAAACTTAATCTAGCCAGGTTTTAATGCCATGAAAATTAGTTATTTCCTAAAAAAAAAGTTACATTTGAAAGGCTCTGCCGGTATTCAATGTAATGCAATCTGTTTTAGCGAAGTCTGTGAGTTAAAACATTTTTAACATGCATTTTAACGAAAAAACAAGTACGTTATGTTTATGTCAAATAATGTATATGTCTAATAAAGCAAATATAAATAAATCGTGCTTCGGAGGGCACGTTGTCGTCGGTCGCGGCTTTATTTTTTACAAAAATACTCTACCCTGATCCGTGCGCAAGCAAAAATTGAGAACCAATATGAATGCGCGCAGGCGGGCGACAGACTGTTGCAACTTGCGCGCAAACCAGCTGTAAAGGAAGCATCACGGCAATTGATCGAATATATGACAAACCGTGATTGGCTTGGCCGATTAGTCGGCCTCTTTACAACCGACTAATCGTTTAGTCGGCTAGTCGGCTCACAGATGGAACATCTCTAATATTTTGTCTTCACATTATTATGTTGTTGATCTTTGACCGCTAAAGAGATGTCTCGTATTGTCATTGTCTTGGAAATTATTATTTTGATGTTAACTTCTATGTACATAAATATACGACGGAAAGCTGAGATCACTCTCCGCCTATTGACATATCCAACTACATGGGGGTGTAAGTAGCTCACCATGATCTTCAGAGCCAAAGCCAACCTTACCTGCACGTGGTGCACCCTACCGACTAGCGAAAGGGGCTCTGGCAAAAGAGCACATCCCCTTAGGGTTGAATGATGATGAACCACTTACACCCTACTTAGTTCTGTATAAAAAGTGTACTTACATCCACCTGGCCACCATTTGTATGAAGTGAGGGTAGGGCTGTGCAGTACAAACTCTTTCGTGCTGGGGTCGTATGTTGCCGTTGTTTCCAAGCCGCGGATAAACGTGCCGTGTCCTAGCTCTGTCTAGAAATACATATTTAAATAAATAAACTTGATGTGGCCGTAAGAGGAGCTCGATGGCGTCGATGTGCGTGTCAGTGTAATCGAACACACAAGTTAAGCAACACCGACCGCAGCCTATCCATGGACGGGTTTATTTATTTCGAGCTCCTCCGTGCTTCGACGGTTTAACGTGCCTTACGTTAAACCGTCGGTTACGGCTATTGTCATTAGATGGCAGTAGTGATGTCAATTCAATGTCCCTTAGGCGGCTTGAAAACACTGGCTTGGAACACACTAAACAGCGTGGTGTATGCTCTAAACCCCTTCGATTGAGGGGGACCCGTATCCCAGCAGTGGGATGAATAAGGGTTGACGACGATGTGTCTGTCTGTAATGTAAAATAAGGACCCGGTTTACCACTTTTGTGGTATAAAAAATGTAGCGCGTTGTAGATGCTTCCTTTTCGTGTCCGGAGTCCCTTGTCGCCAACAGTTTGGCAGGCCTTAACAGATTTAAAAAAATGTTAAATTGCAAATAACTTTCTCCAAAAATTTGGCTATCAAATGCAAAAAAGGATTTTTCAAATCCGTCTGGTAGTTCTAGAGATGAACGCGTTCAAACAAACAAACTTTTGTTTAGGTTTGTTATATTAGTACAGATGTCGTTAAGAACATAACTCTGTATTGTTTCGCACAGTCGGGTACACCAGGTCTCAAATACACGCAGTAGCGGATCAACGTATAAGCAATATATAAGCACGTGCTTGGGGCCTCTAGTTTCCAGGGGCCTATCCAGGTTTTATACCAATTGAAAAAATTGAGCCATGAACAATGAGAAATGAGATGGACAAAAAACAAACAAACATACTTTCGCATTTATAATATTAGTAAGGATTCCTATCTTCCAAATTCAAGCTACAGAGGGCCCACATGAGCTCTATGCTTAGGACCTCAGAAAGTCTTAATCCGCCACTGAATACACGAGACGCGACACATTGACGGCAGCGGCTGGATACAGTCGACTGTCGTCGACGGCAGCCGCCGACTGCAGTCGACTCTCGACTGTCGCCGACCGGCCGCTGACTGTCGCTATCGCCGACAGCGGGCGCTAGGCGACTTCTGCAGTTCTGCCTGCTGCCATTCGCAATGTGCCACTTGTGTTTTTGACCCCTAATACAAACCTGTGCATAAGTTCCAATGATGTCTAAGTTGAACGCTCGCCCGATCCAATATGCTTGTTGTTCCACTGTCCCCTGTCCCATCAGGGTGGGGATGAACATCACATAATGAAGAGTGAGAGGCGAGCCATCCTGGAGGACAGCTGATCCTAAATTTCCTCCTAAAACGGCCCTGTAAAGAATTCTTGTGTCAGGTGTATTTAAAGCCCCGCCTCGGCCTGGCCCGCGTGAGAATTCCCCGTTTTTGCCACAGTTTTCTTTGATGCATCGCTCCTATTGTTCCTTGATGAATGGGCTATAAAACACTAAAAGAATTTTTCAATTCGAACCAGTAGTTCTTGAGCTAAGCGTTCAACCAAACAAGCAAATATATTCTTCATATGAATAGTTTAGATTTTTGGGACGCCTTTCAAAGGAGATACTAATGTCTAGCTCTAGGTAAGATATTTGTGTATCCTATTCTATATTATTATATGAGCTATTATCTCATACAGCCGTATGGTAAAACGTCACAGAATACACAAAGCAAATGACACTTGCTAAATAAACAGGCTAATATAATTACTGATCTGCCAATGCTAAACAAAATCTTTTGACGTGAATATGTCTTCAAAATTGCTTCCATAGGGAGGAAAAAAAAAAAAAAAAGATAACAAAATCGGGAGATACAGTTTGATGTTGCAGCTATCATCTCCATCCAAAATTCAATCACACCACAGGATAGATGAAGGACCAAATAATTGATTACGCTAAGTAAGCTAAGTAAAATCGCGTGCAGGGGACGGGGAAGTGCTACCATTTTGAGATAATTTTAATGTAAAACAGATTTTAGAACAGTACAGTATGTGGTCTTTCAGAAATAAATGATAATGTACTAACTGCAGATGATGCGAGATATATAACGCCTTTTGCCCTTACATACCTACTCTATAAGTGGATATTTTCAGTATGCTGTAGTCAGCATACATTGTTTCTGTAGCTTGTATAGTGTAAATAAAGCATATTCTATCTATCTATCTATATTAATATTATTAGTACAATGTTAACTATACAGAAAAAAATCAAATAAATTTAATTTTAAAAAGATAGTTTATGCTAACCTCTTAGACAGCTTAATATATATAATATAATATGTATATGTTTAAATATACTATATAATAGATTAAGTTAGAAGGTTGACTAATGCTTTTAGCATTAAGTCCACCTTTTGTACCATTGCTTATTGTGGTCAATAGAGTTTAAATAAATAAACGTTTAAGTACCTATAATTTTCCATCCCTGTATTTTCCTCTTCTTGAAGTCTTCTTAATATTTTGAAAAGCAAGCAAGCTTTTTTAACAGCTAATTCATATTTCTCTTTGTGACTTAAATATTCAGAAGGTACCTCTTCTATATGGATACCTTCTTTGAGCACCATTTCCTCTGAAACATAAATAAGTCATCAATCTATACTCTTCCCACTGATGGACTGTAGGTCGCCCCAGAATCTAAGGGGTGTATACCGTATGCTATTTCACCACATTAACCACGCTACTGGACCTGTCATATAATGACAACCGACGCTGATAGCTTAATGTGTCCTCCGAAGCATGGAGGACCTTGAGATAAGTAAACACATTCATGGATCAATATGTGGTTTAAAATAAACAAAAATTCTGTATTTAACACATCAGCATTTGCCAAATAGCGATAGGTGTCTCAACTTGAAAGAAACAGCAGGACCAGCCTGGCATAAGGCCACCCAAGATAGAAAGACCTCGAAGTCTCTGGTGGTGGCCTATGTCCAAAGATATGCCGATTGACAAAATAAAATAATTTGAAATAATTTGGCAACACTGACAAATCAACAATGAAATACAACAATTTGACGTAATCAATTAATAAATTAAAGTATTGTAAACAAAATAGTATTAGCAATTTTTATTTTCAATAATGTTACATGTTGATACATTGCATGTAATGTAAGTGAAGGGGCTATAAGCAAGTAAGATAGGCGTATCCCTAGAGTTAAGTGAAGTTGTTTGAAGGGGTACACAAATTGGAGCTCTTTTTTGAAGTTGTGCAGATACATTAGATATTGCATGATTCATAAATAATAGGAATGTCATATGTAAGATTTTTTCTAATTTTCTCATATCACACTGGGTGCAAAACAAGCAAATGGCCCCACTATAGACTTATAAACTTGTAAAAAATGGATTATTGCTGGCATCTATACTACTAATGCTGCATCTTCTCTTTCAAGGTTATTGTCATTTGGCTGGGCCTTGTTTGCTAGTAGGTGATTTGTTTTCTATTTAAAAAAAAAGTAAGAAAATTATTCTACATTACTACATTAGGTTTTAGTAAATGTGCAATAAAATGTACCTATATACAAAGACAGCCAGAACAATTAAAGTTGGCTGCAATTACTTGGAGTAAATGAGTTGAGATAATGAAGACAAAGTCCAATAGCTATGTTGTTGTCATTCATATATTAAAACAAAGATATCAAGCTAAACTTTATCTCATGCTGTGGTTTATGTTATGTTTTACAAACAATTATTGAAGCCATTGGAATTTAGGGGATAGTGACCCCTCTGTTGCCACAAAAAAATTATTGCTTTCTATTTATTTTCTTTTCTATAAAAAATAATCTTTATCTTTATAAGTGAAGTAGGTGCTCTTAATTTAATCTCTTTTAAAGTATTTCTCAACTTTGTGAATACTGTTTGCAAGTGGTTTTGATATACCACTATGGTGACAAATAAGCAACTGACATTCTGATGGCAAGCGGTCACCAGTCTTTGGACACTTGCAACACCAGACTCATCACTCGTGCATTGTGGACCCAGTAAAAACACTCTTCCTACGTTTTTTGACAAAGTGCATGCTGTAGTCTCTCAAAACCTTGACAGGCATTCCATAAATTGATAGTGCAAGGAAGAAAAACTGTCTGAAATCGAACATTTCGGTTGTCATGTGCGGAGGAATCTCCTGCTGATGGCAAGCAGTTGTTAAAATATATAAATCTTAAGTAAAAGTAGGGCAATTTACATAATGTGGGGTATAATAGAACACGCATAATAAATTGAACACAGCTAGTGAAAAGATGAGTGACTTCTCCTGTAATATCCTTTACTATTTTACGATTTTAATTACATATTTAATTAAATACCTTGTTTCTTCCTCTCCTCCGTATTTTGTACTCCTCCATCAATTAGGTTCGTTAGTTCGGTTATGTTGAATGTGCATTTATCTCGTTCTCTTTGTAAGTCCGCGTTCACTTTCTTATTCTTACTCATTATGCTTAGTAATATAAAACAACAAAATGTATTTTCCAAAACTAAAAACGCAAAATCAAATAGGTTTATGTGAAATGAAGTGAAATAACCAAATGAAATGAAATGACTGACTCAACTCAACTGACTGAACCAGGGCCAGTTATGTTCGAAGAACGTCGATTTTATATAAAGCTGCGCTATCTATCAAACCGTATGGGTACTAATTCGACGGCCATCTTGCCCCTCTGACCTACCTAACCTCTTGCTATGTCCCCGTCGTGGAGTTACATTTCCTTGCTGGATATCCGACTAGATAGAAGTACTTTGACAGAATTTTGATAATTTTCAACATAATAAATATCTAAATTCAATCCAAGTACTTCTATTATTCAACTGAAGTTATGATAGTGTAAATACAAGAGAATCTATCAAGTGAAGTATTGGTTAAAACTGATTTTGGAGTTTCGAGTCGGGCATGTCTAGTCTAGCTAGCGAATTTGTGATAGGTAGTTGACCTTACATCGTGCGTTCTTACCTATAACAAATTGGCAGGCGAGACTAAAGGCGCCCGATTCTAAAAACTCTAAAATCAGTTTTAACTGATACTTCACTTGATAGGTACCTATATATAAATACGACATGGTATTATACCTAGGTACGTATAGGTATAGCTTTAGTAACCAAATGTTTGCCTTGGAGCAGCACTTTCCATACATGCAAGAAATTTTCAGAGTTGCCACTCTTTTCCACTATACTTACTTTACTCTTTGGACTGAACCGACTGATTGACATTGACAGTAGGTATTCTCAGTGTTGCCAACTGCTAGCGTAACGCATGACACTTTTAAAATGTTGCTAGATTGCCTTTCTTTACCCCAAAAAATTGCTAGACTAAGACTAAACTAGCGGCACGCTATGATGGCATATTACATATTACAATGGTGATGTGGTGAAATGTCAATTTATTCTCGAAAAAAATATTATCATATCTATAAGTTTTGTTGCAAGTAGTACCTGATTAAAAAGGTTTAATAAAACAAAAATATAAATGTTTTTTATTATATTTGAACGAACTGAATATTGGAATGAAAATGAATATACATAGTAGTACCTGATTAAAAAGGTTTAATAAAACAAAAATATAAATGTTTTTTATTATATTTGAACGAACTGAATATTGGAATGAAAATGAATATACATACTTTATATGCACACAAGAAACAAATTAATACAAAAACAGACCAAAAAAAGGTGCAACAAAAGGCCATATTTAATCACATTCGTCCATACTGCTATTTTTACTGTCGTCACTGCTATCATCACCTACGTTAATTATAAGTTCGTTTTCTAAAATATTATCTACTAGCAAAGTACCCTTCACTTCTTTTTAGTGAATATTTTTTTAAAATTATTTTAATATAATAATGTGACATAGTGCCTTCTAGACGAAAATACATTAGTAACTTTATTAAGAAAACTCAACATAATTAGCTATTGCTTAACTCCTAACCGTTCCTCGTCGGCTCACCAGTGACACATGATAACTTTCAAATGAAAATTACGTAACTCAATAACATCAGAAAATTCTTCAATTACTGTATCCATGTTCAGGCCTTTAAATTACAACCCTTTCTCTAATTCTAATTTGATTAATATGGAACCACCCGAAGAGTGTACTCTATCAAACAAATAAGATTATTAAAATTGCTGTACAATTTACGGAGAAATCATTGAAACTATATTAAAAAAAATACATACAGTCGAACATAGAACCGCCCTACAGGTACAATAAAAAACAATGACATGTAATCTGGGACAAAAACTATCTGACCTTTCTCCTCCGTTGTTTTATAATATTACTAGCTGTTACCCGCGGCTTCGCCCGCGTGGTTCAGGGGCGCCGCCATTCATTTGTGTATTTTTTTTTGTGTCAATTTTTTTAGTTCGTGGGATTAAACGTAGATCCAATATGTACAAATTTTAATCATCATCGTCTGCGGATGAATTTACTTACTTTAACACTTATAATATTAGCACCACATAAATGTTTACCCTCTGCGGGGATCGAACCTGCTAACCTCTGACGCGGAAGGATCGAAAAATAACACAAAACATATATATATATATATATATATATATATATATATATATATATATATATATATATATATATATATGCATTTTAAATCTGTAATATCATTGGAAATATTAATTTAAATTATATGCTGTAAAGGGCCATATTGATCTATATTAAATGGACAATGTATTTAAGGTACTTAACTGGATAAGGATTAATACTGCATTGCTTAAAATCAGTTCATAAATGAGCTATTACTTCCTGTAAAATGTAAAGGATATAAAATGGTTATTGTGGGTTATCCTTAAGTGATAGACATATACCATCGCGGACTTTTTTGTCGATCTTTTTAACAACACAAATGTAGTACGAGTACATTATTTTCATTTATCTCGTGGGGTTTAGCCAGCGTTTGCAATGTAAGCGCAAAGAAATGTCCTCTCTTTCTAAACCTCTAAGTTTATTAGTGTTTCTCTACAATGTTATGCATGTATTATACATATAAACCTTCCTCTTGAATCACTCTATCTATTAAAAAAAGACGTGTGGCACTCGGAGACTGCCGCGGTAAAGCTATTGCATAGCATTTTGTATCAACTTATGCAATTATAATTTTATTTATTTATTTTATTCATGCAGTATTGCTTTTTCTTTGATATTAATTCAAGTTACACTTTTTGAGCGTGGTGACCGATAAGAAAACAATTTTTTCTATTATTAAATAAATAAAACGAGTTTCGTAGAGTCGTACAATACGTCTAATCGCACGCACACAACGCCGTGTCGAAGACTGCCGAACTGAAACGACGTTAGACGATGCACGGCCTTCAAGCCACACCTCCTTGCCCGTCGGAGTGGGGAGCGTGAGGTTTTTTCGTTACGGAATTTCTGGATTCGGTCCCCGCGCTCAAGGCCCGCGATAGAAGCTATGCAATAGCTTAAAAACCGCTTCAAAATCCGTTGCGTAGTTTTAAAGTTTTAAGCATATATAGGGACGGAGAGACAGCGATTTTGTTTTATAATAAGTAGTGATTTTCACATCTCCTTCATAATCTTCCCTTATTAATTTAACTGTTCTATTTACAACCTTTTCTCAGTCTCCTTTAGTCACATGTACACAAGCTTCTTCTAATATTTTTAGCATTTTTCTTGTGGTAAATGGGGGTTCTGTATTGTGTTTTGCAGCATATCCCTTAATTTGAGCCCACACCAACTCAATTGCATTATATTCACAATGGTAAGGCGGTAACCGTATAACTCTGTGCCCATGTTCTAACGCTATTTCGTCAATGACGTACATATCGGATCTTGGTTGGCTTGTTTTCTTTTAAAAGACTTACTAATTCCGCTTTTAACATATTTATGTTTGCATCTACGCCATTTTTTTGAAGCCATGCGACGATGTCAGCTTTCTTTTGGGATTGGGCAGGTGGCTTGTCAATTTGCATCGAGTGGTATGGGGCGTTGTCCATAATTATAATAGGTTCAGGGAGGCTAAACAACATTGAGGTAAACCATTCAGTAAACTTTTCTCCATTCATTTCTTCATGATAGTCTCCAGTGGTTTTTGACGCAAAAGCCATGAGAGAACCTTCGACAAACCCGTTGATGGTTCCGGCGCGGCGTGACAAATTATAAATCTCGATTCTTTTCCAACAGGAACTTTGGACGTAGATGCTGCAGTGTCATCGGTCCAAGAACGGCTTACAGTATGCCATGTTTCATCCAAAAACACAACATTAAAAAAAAAGTATATCTTGCCATCACGATATCAAATCTTTCCATCAATATTTTGCGTTTGTTACATTCTTCGTTAAAAAACTTTCCCCACCGAAGAATAATCCAGCTTCCTTCAGTGATTGCACTAACTTTTTTCTTGTTAGATAGTCCTTCCGTAAATAGTAGCCGTACACATATCTTCAGATGGCATCGGCATCAAAGCTATCGATGCCTACGACTGGTTTTGCTCGTTTTCTCTTTTTTTTTGGTGAGTGAAGTTTATTTTCTTCTGTGCAGTCTCGCTATATTTTCTTTATTTATTCGTCTAACAGTTCGTTGTCCAATATTAAGAGCATCAGCTACGCGTTCAATTACTGACGTTATAGGTAAAATTGGCCCTCCATTTTGAGATTCACGATCGAAATAGTTACGAAGGCGTATAACGAACTCACGTGTCTGACTGTGTAGAACAGTTCTCTGCATACGTTCGGCCATATCGACGAAATCCACAACAAAAAGCGTAAACAGAGTCCAAATTAACGAGCAAGGGTCAACAGTAATCCAGTATCAATATCGGAAATCCAAACCCAGGTCAAAACTATATCACAATCGCAGTGCACTCACATTTTGAACTTTTCGAAGCAACGTCAAGTCGAAACTGCTTTGTTTTGCACTGAGCATTGCCGGTGGTAGTAGTTGTGCTGGCAAGCGATCCTATGTGACGATCGTATTAGATTACATTTTTAAAAATTTTGAATTTCGAAAAATAAATGCCGAGTTGTGTGGCAAATAAGTACACCAATAATTATAATCTTACAAAAATAATAAAATATTGTTTGCGGGACCCTAATATTAGTTTAGAAATCAGTGTAATAAATAAATTTTGTGTCCTAAAATTATACATTCGATAAATTTTATAACTAACTGCACGTCCCTAGTGACAATAAAGAACAGCAATTTGCTCCATCAAATGTAATTATTAATTAATACGGAACTTCATGAGTGGACAAACGTCAAAACGGCCATCATAGTGTGCCGCTAAATGTTACAGTCGGTAGGTAGGTTTTTATAGTAAAATGACAATTTATGACAATAATTTTTATTTTCATTAATTCTAACGAAAGAGTTAAAAATGCCTTAAATACGCCATTGAATAAAAAAATAAATTTAATGGGGTCGACAACTGTCAAAGTGGCGCTAGCAGCGCAAAGACCAATAACAAAGCAGTTTTTGTATGAAATTAGTAGTGAATTCATAGATAGAGACCATTATTGAGAAAATGCCTAGATGTTGTGTACCAAATTGTAAAGAAACTGGAGGCCATCAGTTTCCCAGAAACTTAAAAAAATAATTATAATCAAAATAATTAATAAATCTCAAAAAAATCAAGATATATCTTAATTATATTAATAATCTATTTATTAATATTAATAATCTTAAAAAAAATATTATAATAATTTGAAAAATTAATTACGAAGTTACGTTTAATGATAAATGACAAAGGTTCGTACAGTGGTGGCGCCATCTGAGATCAGCTTTAACTTGCCAACCCCGTTAATGAGGAAAATGTTGATGTCGATGGCTGGGGTTCAGTATCTTTCATTGATTTAATATACGCGCAGCGCGTACTTTTGCTTCTGCCGTAGCGCAGTAGAAAAAGGGGGAATTCTCGGCCAACGCCGTCCTGTTCCTACCATAGCATCCACAGAACAATATGATAGCATCTATGACCATAGATTCGCGTTTAGTATTTATTTTTTCTTTCGAGACTCGGTAGACTCTCTAGATTAAGAATCTCGATAGCGTATCATGATGAAATGAAAAGTTGTTGGAAAAAGTAGGTTAGCTACAAGTTCCATTAAATTGTAACTGTCTGTCACCAAGTAATAGCTAGATCTAGCTAGCTAGCACATACTTTCATTCACGCTCTGCACAGACGTCATTGTTTCTGTAGTAGTATACAACGCGGCATTTGTATGGAGTGGCGGGTGTGTGGCGAGGGTAAAAGATAGCAAGTATATTAAAGCGCTGAGATGATAAGGATAGCGTTAAACATAGACGTTCCAGACGACGGGTGACAAGAACCGTTTCCTGACGCAATTTAGTATGGGTATGCCATATATGGTATGTATAACATCATTACGTGTAACCGTTACGTTATCTTAGCGAATTATTGAAGCCTTCTTATTGAGTCTGCATTATCTCGACGACTATGTATTAGATTCGATTTATTCAGGGACACTACCTATTTTTAGTTCCGTACTCAAAGGGTAAAACAAACTCTATTAATGAGACTCCGCTGTCCGTCATCGTCGTCGTCCATTCGTCCGTCCGTCTGTCACCGGGCTGTATCTCATGAACCGTGATAGTTAGACAGTTGAAATTTTCACAGATGATGTAATTCTGTTGCCGCTATAACAACAAATACTAAAAATTAGAATAAAATAAATATTTAAGGGCGCTCCCATACATCAAACGTAATTTTTCTTGCTCGTTTTTACTTGCAATTGGTAACGGTAATAAGTAGCCGCTGGAAATACTCACATAATATTTAGTAATATATTCACTTTAAAAATAAATAATTAAATAAAAATAAAACAAATATTTAAGGGGGGCTTCCATAGAATAAACGTGTTTTTTTTTTGCCGTTTTTTAGATAATGCTACGGAACCCTTAGTGTGCAAGTCCGACTGTCACATATCCGGTTTTTTTTGCATATTTAACATTCATTCGCAAGAAGACCTTTATTTTTAATTGTACTTAAAAATGAATGGAATGGCTATTATGTGAATGTGTGTCTAGTATATGGGAAAAATAGTATGCGTGAAAAATTCGAATCGAATAATCGTCGCGTGAAGTTATGAAAAAGGTTCCAAGAACTAAAGCTGGGTTTCCTGCAAGTGTTTTTTTTAAACCTATACAAAAATATCGAAACAAATTTTATTTTGATGTTTTGCAGAATGTTAGGAAAAATGCACTTGCTGGAGACCCAGCTTAAGAAATGATATCGAAGCATGTTCTACTGCTAAGGGAATAGAAACACTGAACTTTTGCTTTCATGAATCCGAAATTCCCCTTCAAAAAGAAGAGTTCTTATCAAAACGGCAACACTGGCAACACTATGCCTATCATTCCAAAAAGTTGTGCAAAACAGCAAAAAAAATTGTACTATCGGTTTTACTGTTTTGTGTTGTGATTTATTAGTAGTAATGGAGGACCAAAAAGATTCCTGACGATATTTTTCGGCATCGGAATAAAATAAATAAATAATACCTTTTTATTATTTATTCGGGCTTTAAAGGACATTGATTCCAGAGCCGTAAAGCTATTTGATAAATTAGGTATCAAGTCAGCGGCCATATTTCTTTCTTGTGTGCGTTGGATCTCGCCGTGTCAAGATGAGGTTAGTTTTTGTAGAAAATGTGATAATTATATTACATAGATACTGTAAATTTATGTCACAATTAAAATACGTGATGTTTAAATGTTTTGTAGTAAATATTTTTTTACTGGAAAATCTTTTTAAAGGATATTCGTTTATCATCTATCGTGTGCCCAGAAACCATGTGGTCAAAGTGTATTTTTCTATATTTACAGCTCCTTAAAGCTGCAAAAGAGGCTTGCAGCCTCTGTTATGCGATGCGGAAAAAAAAAGGTTTGGTTGGATCCAAATGAAATCAGCGAAATCGCTAATACTAATTCCAGTAAGTACCCACCTATGTATGAAAGTAGCACTTCCTAAAGATACACAATGATACCTGTTCCTATGTGCTTTCAACAATTAGTATCGCTTTCGATTATTATTTCTTTATTTTGAAATATGTAAATACATACAACTTTGTAATGTCAACGATTTTCTCAGTATTGTTCAATATTATGTTATTTCTGATTGATTATGTCTTCATGTGGAGTTTCATGTATCTATATCTGGACGTTTTACTAAGTAGACGGACATTAATATGCCCATAGTTCATATAAACTATTTTGAATGTCAGGTTCCTCAAATGTACACGGAGTCTTATGTTATTTTTGATAATATGTCTTCAATGTTTATCTATATGTTCTTCTTACTATATAAACGTTGATGTCCATAGTTGGGATATACAATGCGACTAGGTCAGTCTTTCTGAAAGTACCTATGGCACAGAATAAGAAATAGTACTCTGAAACGTTATTTAAATAAATAGAGATTTTTGATGCGATACACTAAAGAGTTTTTATATGAAAATATTTCCATACCTAAAAGGCAGAGAAAGGGCCAGCCTATGGCGTATATTGAACAGATCCCGGAATACAATAAGTCAGGCAGTGTTTGTGGTGTGCATTATAACTATTTTTGGCTTTATGTTCGGCATTGGGTGGTCTTTGAACTCACGTTTCTCATGAAACTAAATTCTTTAGTCTGCTATTGGAGTCTTGGAGGCACTTACACATATTTTACATAATTTTTGTAACTGTGTTCAGGACAGAACATCCGTAAGATGATCAAGGATGGTCTGGTTATCAAGAAACCTGTAGCGGTTCACTCCCGCGCTCGTGTCCGTAAGAACACAGAGGCACGTAGGAAAGGGCGTCACTGTGGTTTTGGTAAAAGAAGAGGTACAGCTAATGCTCGGATGCCACAAAAGGTATACATCATGCTTGTTTATATTTACTGTAGGAAATAACATTAAGGGATGCTGATTTTTCAAACATTGAATGTTTTATGAAAAAATTAAAGCATATGATGATAAGGGTAATACCCAATTGTATGATCTACATCATGTAGATGTAAATTAGGAGCAATATATTGGGGCTATTTTTTTACTTTAGTTTCATACTGAGCAGTTTCAATTTGTTCCATTGAGAGAGTCCGCATAAACTGCTTGAACGTTTCATATTTTGAGATCCTCATATAAAGACAGGAGCATGATATCTTGATGCAAATTGATTATACAACAAAGCCATGCACACACCATGTATAGTTACCAATATATGGCTATGGTAAATGCTTCACATCAAATGGGCTATGTGTGTGTTTGTCACCTGATTTAGAAAATAAAATAAACAGATGAGACAAAAAAGACAGATTATTTCAAGAGAATCTTTTTCACACTCTCATAACTGTATTAACTGAATTCCACGGTACGGCAAATTATAGAAACTGTTTTAAAATTTTTATATATAGTAAAGGAATTCTCTATTCTTAACTCTAAATGTCTGATTGTCTGAATAAGAGGCTATTTTATTTTATTTATTTTTATTTAACTCTAAATGTCGGAAATTTGGATCAGGTCTGTAGTTCTAATGCAAAGTAAGATGCATGGAAAGCTTTCACAAATGTAACAACAAGTATGATTTTACAGGAATTATGGGTTCAACGGCAGCGAGTACTCCGGAAGCTGCTCCTCAAGTACAGAACAGCCAAAAAGATTGACAGGCATCTGTACCACGCCCTGTACATGAAGGCAAAGGGTAATGTGTTCAAGAACAAACGTGTGCTCATGGAGTACATCCACAGGAAAAAGGCGGAGAAGGCCAGGACTAAGATGCTTAGGTATGCATTCTTATTAATACTTAATAGCTAAATTATTAATACTATTCGTAAGATCACAACATGACTTATATGATCTCTTACTTCACTGCTATGATTGCAGATGATTTTTTTGGACAGGACGAACACTTAAAAATATATTTTAATCTGGTTTTTTTACAAATTATAAATAATTATAACACAAATAGCAAATGAGGTTAATAAAAGAAAATGGAAAAAATGAGTAGTATGTAGTTGTAATGCCTTAAAAAGGTAAATTTGTAACAAAATTGCTAAGATCTAACTCATAATTATACCTGTTGTTGCAAATTCCAGTAAATAAATGAATATGAATATGAATATAATATGGGGTATAGATTTTTTTATTTAGTTTTGTTATGAAGTTCTGTTATGATTAATTTTGTTTTGTTGAAAAGAATACAATTATTATGTTTTACGAAGACCCTTATGAGCTCGCCCAATTTCAGCAACTACCTAATACTTATTATCATTAAAAATTAAAACATAATGAATTGTTTTTATCCACTCACGTGTTTACGTCATTTAGCCGCGCAGTACACAACACATTACACATCTCTAGTCGGCTGTCGTTAACAATACACGGAATGTTGTTGTGTTCCTCCGAGTGAGTGAGGTCACCAGAAAGGAAGCAGTTGCTGCGTTGGTAGCGGGGGTGGCGGCGCGCGAACGATATGTATAATTTTAGGAGACAAACTTAATCATTCTACGAATGGCTCAAAAGGGGGTGTAGAGAGCGATTCCTGTGAAAACTGATTTAGAAACCAAAAACTTATTTAGGAAGTGAACATACAAAATTTGACATGTAGGAGTAGTGAGCCACAGGGTGGAGGCCACATTTACGAAAAGTGAAAATATAGGTGAAACCTACAGTAAAGTGAAAATATAGTCGAAACCTATATTTTCACTTTTCGTAAGGTGACGCCGTGTGCGTCGACTCCGTTAGTTTCTTAACGTCATTTAACGAATTAGTATTCATAAGCGCTCCTTCTAGTTTTTCTTTTTTAATACCTTGAGAGCTTTAATACCTTTTTTAATACCATTTAAATATTAGATCATAAGGTGTTTATTATTTTTTTTTTTAAATATCATAGATGCAACTTGCACTTGACAATTTTTTTTCGATAATATATCAACAAATATCACGTCACTATTTTAATGTGTCATATATTTCATCTGAAAATGTCCTACCCA
This sequence comes from Hypsopygia costalis, assembly GCA_937001555.2. Classification (NCBI taxonomy): domain Eukaryota; kingdom Metazoa; phylum Arthropoda; class Insecta; order Lepidoptera; family Pyralidae; genus Hypsopygia; species Hypsopygia costalis. The sequence goes on from OW443325.2 coordinate 5,312,842, forward strand.
AGGGCGGCTCCACCTTTGTGGGCACGGTGAGCATGCCCACAACCCTTTGGAAAAAAAGGACATAATCAAATTCAAAAGTCCTTCATAAGTATGATTGTTCATGAGAAAACGATTCGTTCTTTGCCGATTTTCGGATGACTGTAACCACAACCTTTTTTGAGGGCCGTATCAGCACCTGATCCCACCTGAGTGCTAAGTGCGAGTTTTTTGTACGCGTTCGATCATGTTAACGTAAACAAACTGACCAAATAGAGAAAAACTCTCATGTTGTGAATTTATGAGACACGTGTTACATATCAAAATTTATGTGGCTTAATTGCTCACATTTTAAAGTGTGCAACCCGGCTAATTTGGATGTAACACGCGTCTGGTAAATTCACAATATGAAACATTTTCTCAATTTGGTCGGCTTGTAAATGTTAACACGTTCGAATGTGACCAAAAACTACCCGCACTAAGCGCTCTGTAGTGTAAATGCCCATATCCATTGGTATGCCAATTAATTTCTAAGCATAATATCTACCCTCTAACCCAGTGTTTCTTAACCTGTGGTCCGCGGACCCCTGGGGGTCCGTGAGTATGTGTATGGGAGTTCGCCGTCTTATCTATAAACATTTATTTGAATTAATAAATAATGCCAGAAAGACTCGCAAAAACGCAGCACCAACCTTCACATTAATACAGTATTTTTATTTTTTATAAAAATATATATTTTTTTTCAATACTAAAATAAATTATTCTAAATTAATTCCTGTGTTTTTTATTAAGGGTGTCCTTGAAATTGTGCTTGATTTTCTAGGGGTCCGCGGACCGAAAACGGTTAAGAAACGCTGCCTAGCCTACTCCACTTTAAATATGCAATTGTTGTTTCCAGTGACCAGGCGGAGGCCCGTCGTAACAAGGTGAAGGAGGCGCGCAAGCGGCGCGAGGAGCGCATCGCCGCCAAGAAGGAAGAGCTGCTGCAGACCTTCGCGCGGGAGGACGAGGCCGCCGTCACGGCTAAGAAGTGATAGTCTAAAGTTTTATAATAAGATCCAATAAACAACTTTTGGGTCCACAAATGTCTATTATTTTAGCAACAATCTTAATGATTCCATTTTACTGATAGTTGTAGGAATTAGGATCTCAACATTCGGTCCAAGAACCTTAACTGGCTAATTAGAACAGTAGACTGAATACTGAAAACAAGTTATTAATTTATAATACAATCCTCAAACCGATAATGGATACAGCTGTGGGGAAGTTGTAGTGACTCAAAAATCTGTCCGACTCTCTCTCTCTCTCTCTCGTCTAGTAACGAACCATGGAACTCTACATATTGATCTAAGGATTATACTTAAGCAAGCTAAGTATAATCCTTAGATCAATATGTAGAGTTCCATGGTTCGTTACTAATGCCAAAATGTTATAAATTAACACTGAACGAAACGATCCTTATTTCTGCTGAAAGATGTTGGGGGAAACTGGAGGCCCACCCTAATGAATTGGCTACCAAGCTGAAAATATGGGCATATCAAAAACAACTGAAAAGGAAGGACATCCTGATTGCTGAAGAATGATTAGATGTTCATATTCGAGGACATGCTTTGTGCAATGCGACTGCATCCTTCGCCACATCTTTTCCACATTCGCCACATTTGGGGTGTAAGTGGTTCATCAAAATCTTTGCACCAAAGCAGTCAGTCAGCAGGGTACACAGCGTGCAGGTGAAGTTGCACCTGCACGCTGTGTACCCTGCTGACTGACAAACTAAGCTCGGGCGAAAAGAGAGGTAGGGAGTGTAAATTGTAAGAAGCTACCCGACTGGGGAATGTAGCTCCACCTCACAGAATACCGCAGCCAAATAACAATTCCTTTAGGGTTGTTGTGTTCCTGCGAGTGAGTGAGGTCACCAGAAAGCAAGGAGATGCTGCGTTGGCAGCGGGGGTGGCGCGCGAGCGATATTTTATGGTGCGAGCGTTAATATGGCAACGGCAACCGCTTTACATCAGGCGGTACGTGAGCTTGTCTGCCACCCGACGTAAAAAAAAAATTGCATCATTGCTGATTGCAGGCTAGACGACAATGATCAAAAATTATAAAAAGTACTTAATAGTGTCATAAAATATACAAAACTAGAACGATCTGTGAACTTGAAATTTTGATAACTTATGTTCGACTTGTTCTATGATCGATCAAAGTGTAATAAGAAAGTCCAATTTAAAAGAATGAAATTATAAAAAAAAAATTTATTAATTTCGAAAAAACAATCAAAAATACTATAACTTTTGTTATGGCACTAGCTACATAAACGCAGTATTTCATATAGCTGTCGTACAAATTTCTGTTTTAACGTATACAAAATACATAAGTGTGACGTCATAATTATGTAGCCTTTTGTATGGAGCGTTTTCGGGAAAGTCCAAAATTGTGATTTTCAAGTTATCATATCTCGAGAAATTTTTATGCTATCGAAGTAATTCTTTCACCTATAGTTATATTATTGTGACGTCCTTACATAACAAACCGAGAGAAAAAATTGTCGTCTAGCCTATTCAGAAAAAACCGATGTCCGATCAAGCAGGACGGTATGAAGATGCGCAGCGGCGCTGTATGAAATTGTGTTTAGATGAGTGGTGGGGGAGTGGGCTTTTTTAGATGAGCAGTAGCGGGGTGCGGCGTTGTGAGAGAGGAACACGAGCGCCACTTCCCGTTGCTTGCGAAACAGTTTGCATCGCTGGCAACAATCGCGCGCAACATATCCCGCGCTTCTTTTGTACGCGTAAAAACTTCTCTGCTGTTTCCACGAGCTACTCTGAACAGGGCTCGGAAGGTGAAGAGATTTTTCTAGGGTTCCGTACCCAAAGGGTAAAAAGGAACCCTATTACTAAGGCTCCGCTGTCCGTCCGTCCGTCCGTCCGTCTGTCACCAGGCTGTATCTCATGAACCGTGATAGTTAGACAGTTGAAATTTTCACAGATGATGTATATCTGTTGCCGCTATAACAACAAATACTAAAAGACAGAATTAAATAAATATTTAAGGGGGCTCCCATACAACAAACGTGATTTTTTTTGCTCGTTTTTTGATAACGGCAATAGGTAGACGCCAGAAATACTTACATAATATTTAGTTATATATTCACTTTAAAAATAAATAATTAAGTATAAATACCATACAACAAATGTATTTTTTTTTTTGCTATTTTTTATAGATAATGGTATGGAACCCTTCGTGCGCGAGTCCGACTCGCACTTGGCCGGTTTTTTTATACTACTTCGGGTGGCAGACAAGCATACGGCCCGTCTGATCGATAAGTAGTTCCATTTCCATAGCTATATTAACGCTAGCAAACTTGAAATGTCGCTCGTGCGCCGCTAACCGCGCTGCAACTCCTTTTCTGGTGACCGCACTCACACGTAGGAACATAACAACACTCAAGTGAACTGTTATTTGAGAGATTTCATTGGCTTTTAACAAACATATTCTTCGCTTCGCATCCTCGTACATCTCCGGTGGGAACGCTGCCTAACAATAGTTGTATTTCGGAGAACGAGTGTGTGAGGATCCAGACGCGAGGAGATGCTGCGTAAGCAGCTGGGGCGCCTGCGCGACGTGATGCTTTTAATGCAAGAGTCTTTATTGCCACAACGTGTATTTGTTGTAGTTTTACTGTATTCAAAAAACGGCGTGAAACGCGTTGCCGACCCTGTAAATACCACACAGGGTCGGCAACGCGCGTGTGATGCCCCTGGTGTTACAGGCGTTCATAGGCTACGGTAACTGCTTCCCATCAGGCGGGCCGTATGCTTGTTTTTTCCACATTAGTGGTATAATTGTTAATTTTAGTGGAATAATACCACCCCATTCACATATGGCTATCGTAAAAGGGACTAATGTAGTGCTAAAAAACACCTAAAACATTCGTAGATCAGAAAACAGTTGCATGCATTGACAAACTATGCCAGACTCTGAAAAAGGAAGGAAATAAAACTTTACTGTTGCATTTTATGCATGATATAATTTTGATGCAAGATCTCGGACTATACTTATTATGAGAATTATTAAAATGCGTGTAACTTTTTAATTACGCATCGACCAGTTGTGTTTTTACTGCGGCAAATTTCGACAAATTCAAGGCAACATCTGGGTGAAATCAGATGTTCGCTAGGTGTTGTAGTTTTATGGGGCAGTGCCGAAATAAGGCTTATTTCGGTACTGCCACAAAAAAATACTAATAACTTTTTAACGGGAGGTCTGTTATTGGGTGTCTGAATTCGACAAATTGACGACTAATTCTGGGGGAAATCATACCTTCGCTATGTTATGTAGTTTAATAGATCCCGAGTGGGCTGTGCCGAAATAAGCGTATTTCGTCACTGCCACAAAAAAAAAACCTCAATTTTTTTCCTTTGGGCGACAAATTTCGACAAATTAACGACTAATTTTTTGTCTAGTTAAAATCAAGATCTGAGACCTGGGCAATGCCGAAATAAGGCACGCCAAGGTTTTTGTTGCGTGTTGGGTCCCCAACTGTCATATAAATCCATTATTCTATAACTCGAGATTTGAGTATTTTGTATAATAGTGCTCAATCTCGTTCATTATAATTGTGTATCACGGACCATAATTTACCTCTCACGGACCACTGGTGGTCTGCGGATCACCGGTTGGGAACCTCTGGTTTACAATAAGCGTATGAAAACACAGCCATAGTAAAAAAAGAGTCGCCCGCTCGGGGCTTGATCGTCTACTTCTCTATTTTTACTATGACACAGCTCATCTCCGCTTAGGCACCCTACCGCCACACCCTGGCCACTCCATACAAATGTCGTATCGGTAACTACTACATTGACGTCTGTGCAGATCGTGAATGAAGATGTGGGCGTGCGGCGGCGCCATACAAACTGTTCCAGATTTGTCTCAGAGGGGAGGTGAGCTCCATACAGGTCGCGCGGCGAGTTAAGATCGCTCGGTAAAACTAGTGGGGGCAATTGGCGCATGTGTACAATCGCGCACAAAATTACTAAGAAAAAAATTTTTTTTTTTCTTATTTTCTTTTTTTAACCCTTAGTAACTTAACATAATTATAATAACACTAGTTTTTGATTGTGATTTATTGCTAGTATAGTAACAGTAGCCACATTATTTTCGTTGACGGCAGTTGAAGGCCGCCTTTCACGAAAAATCTTTTCGACTTAATTCCATTTTCGTTGCGTACGTAGAACTTTGATGTGTGATTAAAAACAATTGACAAATGATTTCCCGCCAATTTGTTTTCTTTATTATTAAGAAGTTTTCAAGTCGGTTCAAAAAATATAACATTCGAAATTAAAATTGTTCCGATTAGCTAGAAGTGCAAGGTGCAAGTGCTTTTAGTGTACCTCATGTAGTAAAAAATTAATCATCCGGTAGTGTTGATAGTAAACCATTTTCCTGGCTTGCCGTGTTAAAACTTTATTTTTCGGCATTTTTTTCACTACGATGCGATGTACTACTAATACGAAAAACAATTTGTACGCAACAGTACCCAGGAGACACGAGACGCACGGACGCGAGGCGGGAGGTAAAGTGCGACTGATCCACCAATTACACGTCGGTATTGTCGCGCCCGCCCCCCTTTCTCCTCTGCCCCGCCAAATAGACCTAGAAAGTGAATACTGCGCATGCCCCTTCTACTTTTGCCGAGCGATCTTAACTCGCCGCGCGACCTGTACCACGACAAAAGGCTGCATTATATAAGAAATTTGTACAGTATTTTTTTAATGTTTGTCCGATGGTAATATATTCAGACTTTGATCGACCATAAAATAAGTCGGACGTAAAGTTATTAAAATGAAAGATTTGCAGATCGGTGTAGTTTTAGGTATTTTAGATATTGATTTTAGAACATTTTCAAGTAGAATTACCTACCTACTAAAAACACCTAAGTTGTTGAGGATTATTAAATGCACGTACCTATCTAAGTAGGTGGTAATCTACATTGTATGACATTTACATTTATCGAGACGGCGTTTATTAAGTTGAAGTTGGTCAGTAATTCAGTGTAGAATAACTTACACACCAAGTTGGTCGTGTCGCGTGTTATAAAATGTTAAAAATCAACGATGATCTACAAAGGGAGAGATTTAATTGTAATTTTGATGTAGAGGAGTTGACGAATATCATAGACGGTGGATGTCAGCGGACGCTCGCTCGAAAGGAACGAGGTAATCGACCTTTAGTCTCAATTTGTCTATGTAACCAACTTCGTTGTGTTGACCTTTGTGACCACAACATTATTATTCACTTATTTCTCGGACTCGGATAGGTATTTTGATTTTTTGACAACGTAAACTTATACCTAAGCATAGAGTACCTAAGCAATATAATAGGTAATGTCCCAAACTTTATTTGTAGTAGTAGTGTTTTGTACATACATACATAAATTGTATTATGTGCAATGATGTTTAAATTTTTTTATAGGTTACTAAATAAATATAAACAGTAAAACTGCTGAGAAAGTTGAAAAAGAGTTGAGAGTCAAATTAACTTGAGACTTACAGAATAGATGAAATAAGTTATGGATAACAAATGTTAGTGAAAAGATGTACCTACCTATGTTTTTTTATATCACTTATAAAGTTACAAACAAGCATACGAGCTATGCCTTCAAACAAGTTTGTGGAAGTAATATATAATTTTTTTATCTCTTTTTAATCACGGGTCAAGCCCGGTCATTTGATAGGCATGCGCGGGGATATGGATCCAACGCGTAGAGGCCCCTTTGAGAAGTTTGATGTAATGTTGTACGCCCGCCGTGACCCGCTCCAGGATATGTCAATGGAACGACATACCCATGAGCAGGTCTCGGCAGGCGTTGAGACTATTGCGAAGTGTGATGGAAAATAAATGGGCTATGGAGATGAGATCTGGGTGAACTTAATACCGGGCTATTACAGAAGAGGGACGGACGCCTGCCATAACTGCTTTTATTGCTAGTTATTTGCGGCAGGTGGTGGCTTGCCACTCACTAGATGGGCCCCCGAAATGCCAGGAAAACGGCCGGGGGCAACACCGGTGTGAGTGACTCAGGGATGTCGAGAGGTGTGCTGCGCTTTCTCCGAAGTTACTCGCGGCGTGATGCCCTTTAACACGGAGCATATAGCTCTAGCGGCTCCTCTCTGGACGGCCAATGAAGGCAAGCCAGAGCTGAGAGTCCTGCGGGCCTTCTTGTGTTTACACTCCGACCGATGAAGACACGTGGGTAACGAAGGCCCTGACCGACTCTCTGGATACTCGGGTCCGTGGTGTTGCTACTCACAGAACAGCTCGCCACACAAGCTGCCCTGCGGACTTATTTATTTATTTTATTATTATATACATTATATTATTAGATCAATAATATATTATTAGGTCTATAAACAAATCATAGGTTAATTATAATTTATTTTGTAAATAGGAAACAGGTACAATAATTTACAACTTTGACCCACAAATTTAGGGTTGACGTCTCTAAACGCTAGCAACCTGACAAGATGCGTGAAAACCCTGGATTTGGAATCTTAAAACCCGGATATGTCATCAGTGTTTTTATAGTACTATTTTTTATTCTGTTACAATAAGACGGTTATTCGGAGCACGGCACGGAGCGGGCGATAGTGATTTTAAACTTTTAACCCTGGACAAACGAAACCCCGCCAGTATAAGTAATAGTACTTACTACATACAGTTTAGCCACTCCCTGCCGCTCTCTCGTGTCGACCTCACCTCCCCTCTGAGACAAATCTGGAACAGTTGGCACGCACACACGCTCATTCACGCTCTGCAAGCAATGACATCATTGTTTATGTAATAGTAACCGACGCGACATTTATATATAGAGTGGCCGGGGAGTGATAGTATTCAAATGGTCGCATACTGTGTGGTACTAAAGAGAGTTTGTCTCGCGATCTTCACATTATGGAACCATCTGCCTGTAGTATTCCCAAGAAACTACATAATGGGGTGCTCGCACTGAAATGCTCCAAAAAGGGGGTGAAGAGATTTTTACAAGAAGTGCCAACGCTCGTTTAATACACCTGGTGTTACAAAGATGACTGACAAGTTAATAGCTTTTGTAAGAGAGTTGGCTTCAGACTCACAGTCAGTTGACTGTCTATTAGAAACCGAGACTGGCGAATCAGAATTATCTCGCAAAAACTGGGAAAGAACCTCTTCCATATCGAATGGTTGATTTAACCATGAAACTGTATCAGTAGGTACCGACTTATCAGATGGCTTATAGTTAGCCAGATATTATAATCATATAAAAAAGAGCATAGATATGATAAAAACATATAACCAAAGTAATTATGGACGCTTTAAGTCTTTGACGCGAGTTTAACATTTTTTACCATTTTTTCTGACGCGAGTTTAAAATTTTTTACCCATCCCAAAAAGTGCACGACGCCGCTAAAGTTTTCACTTCAAAATGTGCGAGTTTTCTAACTTATTCTATGTCGGCAACCTTAAGGCTAGGTAGTCGTGCAAAAGTAGGCATTCAGCGTTGCCGGCAGCGCGCGAACTTATTCACGCGGACGCAGCGGCGCGATGAACTCGCGTCACCCCGCCCGGTCACACAGTATAGGAATAAGCAGTAACTGGTTAGTAATTAAGTCAGTAATTTTAAAACTTCAGAAATGCACTTTTATATTTTTATAGTAGTGACAAGAGTTTCGTAAATAATAAGTAATGTAGGTTAGGTATAGAATATTAAAAAAAATAACAACCTGTTCGCGTTTCCTAGTTTTGACTTGAGATATTAGAAAAGGAAACTAATATTACAGCAGAATCCATTGTTCATCTTTCTTGTCATATAGGAGGCATAAATGTGCATATGGCAGGCCCGGTGTTTTTAAAAAACTATGAATGTCATGGTGATTCTTTTAAGAGTTTTTCTGTACATTTTTATTATAAATAAATAAAAGATATAGTATTAAATAAAAAATATTTATTTACTCTTAAAATTGTTTAAAATATATTTCTCGTGAGCTTGTACCCGGGTGCAAATCTGACTGTAGTTCAGAAGATGATAGAACTATAGGCTCTACAGAATTAACATTTCGCATGTGTGGCTCAAGTGATGGCAAGTCTGGGGAGTCTACATAATTTACATTTTCCTTGTCATCTTGTAAGGACAATATGCTTAATGCTATTCCACGTGCGTGTCGACTATCAACAATTTCTGGCATTAAACATTTCATATAAAATTTGACCAACTTTTGCTCCATTTGCGTTTTCCAGAAGTTATCGTCCCTTTCGATGCGTTTTGTAAACAAGGGTTCGTCTCGATAAGGGATGTCTCCTCAGTATTTCTAAAACATAATGGTAAATAATTACATGTTTCGGAATAAAACATAATATTTTGTTTGGAGGTACATTATCTAACTTTTTTATAGTTTTTATTATGCTAAATTAATAAACTCCCAAAAAAACTATATTAAATGCAATCAAATAAAATATGATTCTTACGTAAAAGTTAGTTCGTAGTGGAGCGTCTGGATCTAATCTCATAAAATAATTCTTGGAAACGTCAGCTGTGTAGCTACACGTCGGAACATCAATGTGCCTGAAAATTTATCATATTATATTAATTATAACTGTCTATAATATATAATAAGTTATACGGGACATTTACCGAACTAAATAATGGACGCATTTGAAATAATTATTTTATCGCTTAATAATGTAAAAAAAATGATAATATAGAAATCAAATTGTACAGTATGTAAGAATACATCACAAAGCCTCTAAAAGTTCTCACAACACAGCAATGTCAAAATTTCACAATTATTTGTTTAACCGTGCAGAATGTATGTACCAAGAATATTTGTAGCAAAGATGGAAATGACAACGAAGAGCTGAAATAGATCCAGAATTCGTCTTTCTACACGATTGTTTTATACATTACAGCAAAATCACGCAGATTTGTCGGATACGATGATACAAACACTGTTCAGTCACAGTATAAGTAATAGTACTAACGTAGTTCAGTGTTATAATAGTGTCAGCGTGAAATTGATTGGTCGTACCAAAAAAAATCCTTTGAAAGGAGGTTACCAAGCAAGAGCTCAGCAGCTATTGTTTCGTTTAACATTAAATCCGCATTTTCAGTCGTACACCTCTCTTTACATAAAAGTCCTAAAGGCAGGGTGATATTAATTGAAAGAAGGATAGCAAAAAAAAAATAAAAAAAAGAAGAACGAGTAGATATATGCAATCACTGACTTTTTATTAGAACTTTTTAAGATGAATAATTCTGTTATAATTATTGCGTAACTTAAACCGTTTACACAGCGCATGCAACGGAAGCTTTCAAAAGGAATATTTTTTTCCCATTTTGCAACATTTTTCATTGGTGCTCCGCTCCTATTGGTGGTAGTGTGATCTTACATAGCCTATTAGCCTTCCTCGAAAAATAGGCTATCTAACACTAACATAATTTTACAAATTCGAATAAGTAGTTCTTGAGATTAGCGCGTTCAACCAAACAAACTCTTCAGATTTATAATATTAGTATAGAAGTATAGATAAGTCTGTCCGTCAGAAGTCCGTAAGTATTGGGTACGTACGTTGCGCCTCCTGACTTGACATGACTAAGCAAATATGTATAAACGGGACATATTAAAACTGTTTAAAAAGCGCTGCGTACCTATCTCGATCTATGGTAATTACTTACCTATTTTCAGTTGAATCCGCAGATAACAGATTGATTATTCGCCGCTGTCCATAATAATTACTTCGGCGATGATGTCTGGTATTGGAGACTGCTCCATTGACCTACAATAAAACGCCAGGCAGATATGTACCGATAAAGACAAAACATGAATTATCAAAAATCATATCGTTCTTTAGTACTGGATATTCTTATACTGTGGCATGATGGCCGCAAGTTTAGCCATAATATATTTTTGTAAATTATCAATCAGACTTTTTTTATACTACGTCGGGTGGCTGACAAGCATACGGCCCGCCTGATGTGAAGCGGTTACCGTAGCCAAATATGGCTACGCTCGCAACATAAAACACAGCTCGTGCGCCGCCACCCCCGCTGCCAACGCAGCATCTCCTTCCTTTCTGGTGACCTCACTCACTCGCAAGAACACAACAACCCTCAAGGGAATTGTTATTTGGCTGCGGTATTCTGTGAGGTGGAGGTACATTTCCCAGTCGGGTAGCTTTTAATTACGCTCCCTACTTTAACTAAGTTGGCTTTGGTTCAAAGATTTTGATGAAACACAAATATATAAAACAATCTAATTTTAATATATTAAAGACCACATTACATTAAAAATCAAACATCTACATAAAGGTACTTACCTCTTTGTATATCTTCGCAGTGCATTCTTTCTGTTAGTTATTTTTATTGCTTTGGACGACTTCTTTCGCTTACGTTGTTTATTGCCCATTATGAATCACTTGAAGCACACAAATTTTTCAAAAAAAATACTGATGCGCAGGCACCGAGCACAGGTCCGTCGTCTATAAGCGCCAGCACGCGACTGATGGATGGGCCGCCGAACCTCCGCGCTCTCATATTTAGTGGACATTTGCACACAGTAAAAAGAATATATATTTTATTTAATCGTACTCTGCGAATTTGTCTGTAACTATTTGTTAGCTTTAATTGAGTACAAAAATTAAATGTATTCGTTCAGTATTATAGTCACAATATTGAAAAAACATTAACACAAAGGGGTGATTTTGGGATTTTTTTTTATCGAGTGAAGTTGATTAGGTCGTGACATTGAATGCGATTTTGACTAGACAAGATCCTTACCTAACACATATATTTTTTTCAGAATTTAAAATATCTAATATCTAAGTCTCAGATGGTTTTAAAAAACTCAAATTTGAATCCCACCCAGCCTTAATTTCATTTAGTATAGGATGGGCTCTACTTCGATTGTTTGTCGAAAATGTATTCGTAAAAAAACTCGCCTTCAGCATAGCAATTGGTTACCTATGCTGAGTTAATTATTAAGTACTTAGTAGTAAAAGAAAAAGCCAATAACGCGCTAGATTATCGATAATATATAGATAATCGGTGAAAATTGCAAGAGGTATTACTGCTCAAGAGATAGAGCTCTGTGACAGACGGACGGACAGATAGACAGCAGAGTCTCAGTAATAGAAAAAAAAAATATATAAAAAAAACAGGGTTCCGTTGGGACTCTTTGGGTACGAAACCCTAAAAAATAAGTAATGTGCCTTTACAGAACAAAGGAAAGACTTCAGCTCACGATAATAATGACACCCCTCGAAAATATTTCTCGTGTGGTATATTATGTAGTACTTTTTATGGATACTTTTGCCTGAAGATAGTTCGTTCAGATTCCATAACTTTGTCAAGTAGATTTTTTGTAATCCATATAGAATGCGGCTATACAAGCGATAGGCGTACTTGACTCGGCTGGGCAGCATTCGTGAAATTTCAGGATAAACTCGTTGTACATGACATGGGTTGTGTCTGGTTAAAATATGAATTTTGTCAACACGCAGCATTGAGATCGTTACAACCTTACAAATTTAGAAACATTTAACTACCAAATTTTTCAGTTCAGTCGTTTTGGCTTTGTCAACCTATTACATTTCTTCTTTTCTCTCTCAATGCATAGCCGACGATCAAATCCCTATTATTTTTGCTTAATTTCATTGGATAAGTGTTCTATACAGTATACACTCTCAACTTCTGAAGTACATATTGACGTGACAACGTCTTATAATTCGATGGAGCCGGCTGCACGCACGAAAAAACATGACTCATGCGGCGTTACCTCGCTCTGAGGCGCTCCATTAAAATTTTCTTTTGAAAAATGCAAACATTCCAATATCAGTATTTTCTTATGACGTTGTCACGTTCAACTATCGTCTGTAAACCGACTTTACAGACAACCGATTTTTTATTTGTCTAGCAATTTACGTAGACAATGTCATCAATCATTGATGATTATTGGCGAGAAAAATTGCTTTGCATCAATGCACGGAGGTTGGCTTTGGAAGACATACTTTTGTTTTCTCAGAGCCTCTTTTAATGATCAGCGGAAACGGAAGTCAGGGTACTAAAGATACCAGCTACTCACACCCCCAATCGTAGTTTTAATATTGTATATTTATTACTTAAACGTTGTTTTTGGCAGAAAAAACCATGTTAAGCAGGCACGAAGAGTTTCGTGGAGACGTCTCGGAAGAATACCTCAGCATGAAAGAGAGATATGAAAACGGCATCAAGAGGTCGGTCGTCGCATTTGGCTTGATACGAAAAATGCAGGAAGAGGGGAAAACTTCCATAGACGAATACAGGTGAAAACCTAATTATCACCATACCTACCTATCAGTTTTACTACGGACAAGGTACGCTCCCCGAATTCGCCATTGGGAGTTATCCCGTTATTTGCAACATTTTTCATTGATATTTCGTTTCTATTGATCGTAGCGTGTTTTTCTACAGCTTTCTTCGATAAATGGGCTGTTCAATATTAAAATATTTTTTTAATTCCAACCAGTAATTGTGAGATATTTGCACGTTCAACCAACCAAAGAAACACACTCTTCAGCTTTAGTACTCATATGCAGCACATTACACATTATATTTAGTTTTTTTGTTTGTTTGTTCGTTTGTAGTATCTTTATTGTACATAAAGAACAAATATATATTCATACACAATATAATTAACAGAATTTTAAGAACATGTACAAAGGCGGGCTTATCTCTATAAGAGATCTCTACCAGCCAACCTCAAGTGTATGATAAGAGAATAAAGAGTGGCAAGGGCCACCTTTTTTATACTACGTCGGGTGGCAGCCAAGCATGTGGTTCGCCTGATGTGAAATGGTTACCGTAGCCATATTAACGCTTACAACATGAAATATATAGTTACTTATAGAGCTCGTGTGCCGCCACCCCGCTGCCAACGCAGCTACTTCTTCCTTTCTGGTGACCTCTCTCACTCGCAGAAACACGACAATCCTAACCGTACAGCGCTAACCGTAAGGGTGAAGGGCTACAATTCATCACAATCCATCCATAATTCAATCTCGATCCGGTTAACTTTCATTTTGCGATGTAAACTAATTTACGAGAACTAACCTTCTATTTTGTTCTGTTCTGGTCTCCACCAATCCGCAGTTGAACAGTATGGTGATGGAGTATGCTCTAAACCCCTTCGTTTGTGGGGAGACCCATATCCCACCAGTGGAATGAATAAGGGTTGACGACGAACCTTCGAATCTGTTACAGTGAAAATAAATTATCAGGAATGAGATCTTATATGATACAAATATGTCTTTTATTTCAGAGATCTCATTTCTGGAATTCTTGGATCTTCAACTCTTCGCGATGGATCGGCCTTAGGCCTACACTACATCATGTTCATGCCTGCCATTATCAACCAGGGGGATGAAGAGCAGCAGGCGCAGTGGTTACCCAGGGCTTGGACCTGCAGTATTATTGGTAGTTATGCTCAAGTACGTAATATGTAATGAGAAATTTGCCTTTCGTGGTATGGGCATGTAAAGAGAACGATGGATTTGAATGTATGTGGCAGATATGCGCCGAATGTTCGGCCCAATATTCGTATTCGGTGTGTTTTTCAATGTTCGTATTCAGCCGAATTCGGAGAACCAAAGTGGTCGAAATAGCTCTCAGAGACAAGCTGAAGTGGCCGTGGGCTAGAGTGGAGGTCACGTATGAGGCGACGAAGCGTAGGGCACCTCTCTCTAGATAGACCGACGATCTAAAAAAAATGGTTAGTAAAGCAGATGTGGAAAGCGGAGGATCCCATACCTATGGTGGAAAGCATTATATCCAGCACTGTGTAGATACAGGCTGATAATGATGATGATTCGGGAGTATTCGGCTATTTTGCCGAATAATTAAAAACCGAATATTTAAATATTATTATTTAAAATTTTCTCGCTGCTCTTTTACTGTTCTCTCTCACTCTTACTCTCACTCACCTTCATTCAAGTCAAAGGACAATATTTTTCACCCATTCCATATAATCTTTTAAATCCTGTAACACATCCTTGGAGGTTGACTTTCCCAAAATCCGTAACATGTCTCTGAGAGTTTATGCCGTGAAAAAGCAATCTGAGATTTATATATATCTTTATTTATTTATATGACCAAATGACCACTTTGACTCCGAGGTCGCGGGTTCGATTCCCGCACAAGAAAAACATTTGTGTGCATGAACATGTCTGTTTGTCTTGGTCTGGGTGTTTTCTATGTATTATAAGTATGTATTTACAAAAAAAAAAAATGTATTTAAGTACATTTATCTGTTGTCTAGTACCCATAACACAAGCTTTGCGCTTAATTTGGGACTAGATGGCGCTGTGTAAATTGTCCAGAAATATTTATTTATTTATTACTATTATTTTATATATTTTACTTTTTTTTCAGACTGAGTTGGGTCACGGAACATTTATCCGGGGCTTGGAGACCACTGCCACATATGACCCAAACACTAAAGAGTTTGTGCTTAATACTCCCAGTTTGACCTCGTACAAGTGGTGGCCAGGAGGATGTAAGTGTTTTAAAGAACTAAACAAGATCTATTTTTCTATGCTTTTACTATTTCTTCTGCAGAAGGTCTAACGGAATAAGAAAATACCTAAGTTTGAAAAAATCTGCTCATTTATTTGATCTCAAATATCTTTGAGCCACTCGGGCATGAGTAGGCGGTGTAATAATGCTAAAAGTAAAAGAAAAGAAAAGAGGAAAAAAAAAAAGAAGTTTTAAAGAGTTCTGCTCAAAATATAGGCGATTTTGAGAAAAGAGAGAGGTGATAAATTCATACCTCGATTGGTATTCCACTGCCTGATCACATATTATGTTTGTTCGTCTTCTAGTGGGCCACACAGCCAACTACTGCATCGTTGTGGCACAGCTGTATACCAAAGGAGAGTGTCACGGCATCCATTCATTCATAGTCCAGACACGAGATGAAGAAACCCACTTGCCTCTACCGGGAATTAAAGTAGGAGATATCGGAGCTAAACTAGGTCTTAATGCTGTTAACAATGGATTTCTGGGTTTGGACAATGTGAGGATACCAAGGAATCAAATGTTAATGAAACATGCTCAGGTTACGGAGGTGAGAATTGAGTTATCTTGGAACCTGCATCTCTTTTTTTTAACGGGACGGCGGCTCGCCACTCATTCCCACCACTGGGTCTCCGTATCCAGGATTAGTAGCGGCGACCGCCAAAAACGCAATGAACAATGAAGTCCATTGCAGTCCCGGGGGTAAAACTACAGCTGCCTTGTAACACAACGAATTTAATCAGAAGAAATCAGTAGGAGTAAGAAGCTATTAAAATTTGGCTTCCCCTCTTAGCAATGTGAGAGACTTATGCATCTTTTATTATAGATTATGGACATGCGCAGAGGTGATCATAACAGTTGGGGTAGAGAGGATCACAGTGGACACTGTAACGTCTTCGGTGGTAGTTCCATGCCTATACTAACGGGTAGATGTCAGCCCGTGCTAGTTTGCATGATTAACTGGTGGTGGAAGTAATACTTTTCAGTGTACTATGCTGGTTAAATTGTACGAGTAATATAATAATGTGATTTTTTCCTGTTCTATTTTTCAGAACGGCACCTATGTGAAATCTCTCAACAGCAAGCTGAACTACGGCGCGATGGTGTTTGTGAGGGTGGTGATCGTGTTCGACATGGTCAACTACTTGTCTAAAGCTGTTACCATCGCCACTCGTTACTCGGCAGTGAGGCGGCAGTGTCAGGTCAAGGAGAGGTTTGGGAAGCTTTTAGTAACTAGCAGTTCAGCAGCGTTGTGGAGTATGCTCTAAACCCCTTCGATTGAGGGGAGGCCCGTATCCTAGCAGTGGGATGAATAAGGGTTGAGAACAATGAAGCATTTTTTTTATAAGTGTATAAGTTGGTCATCACAATTTAAATCCAAAATTTTCTAAAAATCAGCTGCATGTAGTTCACCCTGGCGATTAGTAAATAAGGTTCTGGTGAAAAAGAGGTAGGACGCCTCATACCGCTTAGAGAAGTACGTCCACCTCCCAGTAGACCGCAGGCGATAAAATAATAAATACCTAACCTTCAGTTTTATAGTCCTAAAACTACGACAAATATTCAGATTTCTTTTCTGAGATCGTATGTTTTTGTATGCTTTTATTTACTTGAAATGTTACAAGCATTTCAAGTAAATAAAAGCTTGTTGACATCAGATCTTACAAGCCGACTTAAAACAACTTCCTCTTATCCTAATATATTCCTACGGAGGTTAATTTCTACATGTTGGATTAGTTCCGGTAACTATGCATTTTTATGATAAGTCTGAAGCGATATTCAGGATTAAAGCTAGATGAATTATTTAATTAAGAGGAATTCTTGTACGGTCACACGAAGATTAAAGAAGACACGAATTTGTATGTACATTTTATGATAGCTGTTTTTATGTTTTATCATGACTTGGTTATTACATTCGGGGCTGGGTCCTGAGTAGGGAACTCCTCAATGCACATGAAGTTATGAAATTCCATTCTTTTAAGAGCATCTACATAAAATCATCTTTTTAAAAATGATTTTTATTACCTATAAATTTATTATTTACTCTTTTTTTTCACGGGTCGATGAAGCCCGGTCATTTGATAGGCGTGCGCGGAGATATGGATCCAATGCGTTGAGGCCCCTTTGAGAAATTTGATGTAATGTTGTATTATTTATATTATTAGATTTCTACGAAATGATAAATCAGAATTTTAAATTGCTATTTATTATTTCAGTGAACCAAAGTCCAAATAATTGATTATTTAACGCAACAACACAAGATTTTTGTTGGAATTGCAGCTGCTCACGCGCACAGGATTACAGCTCATAAGCTCTGGGACACGTTTCATGACATCAACAAACAGCTTAGTGGTGGCAATTTAGATAGGTTATCAGAGGTGAGGTTTGGTTTAAAAGTTTACCCTGTAGACACTACGAGCACATCCTAGGGAATGCTTGGCGTTCTTTTCTCTACCAGTCATCCAACGAAGACGTCTTGACAGAGCAATCGTGCGAGGCATGCGGGGTGAGTTAAAGTTAGTGCTATAAAAGTTAAGCCCTACTTCTTTTTTCGCCAGAGTCTCGTTTGTCAGTCAGTAGGTTGAACCACGTGCGGTGAGGTTGGCTTTGGTTCGAAGATGTTGATGAACCGCTTACACCCCAACATTATTTTGACGTGACAACGTCTTATAAATTGGTTAGCCGGGTGACACTTCAAGAAACTGCGTTACGCTCCGCGCTCACGTTATGCGCTCACAATGAGAGCGAGTGAGAGGCACGCGTCCCTTCCACTCGGGCATGGTTAGCCCGCCTAAGAGCGAGAGAGACAGACATAAAAAGTGAAAGGCATGCGTCCCTTCCACTCGAAAACATTTTACCACTCAAAGTCGTTGTCACGTAAAACTTTCGCCCGTATACCGACTTTACAGGCAACCAATTTTTTTTTTCTTTCAGTTACACGCACTGGCATGTTGTCTGAAAGCTATCTGTACGTCAGACACAGCGACGTACATAGAAAGCGTCCGTCTGGCCTGCGGTGGCCACGGATATATGCTGTCTTCCAACCTACCTCAGAATTATGGTCTCGTCACTGCCGCTTGCACATACGAGGGTGACAACACGGTGCTACTCTTGCAGACTGCTAGGTGAGATTCAGTAGATTAATAGCCTATTTATCACACAACGCAGCTCAACGTGTTTTATAAAAACTGTATATTGGTGATATTATCTTATCATTATCTATCTATTTAATCTGTACCAGTGGCGGACTAAAGGGGGCCCTAGCCAACATTGTATTTGCGACCCTACTAAAGAAGTTTTCACTTCCAAAATAAAAATTAAAAACCTAACTTTCGGGCCCCAAATATTACGGGCGCTAGGCACGTGCCTAGCTTGCCTAGGTCTTAGTCAGCCTCTGATCGGTACTTAGTTTAGTATAATGGACAGACTAATAATCAATAGCGGCTCGTTTAAACCACTCAAGGTAGAACAGAGAAGAACTACCAATTTTCAGAACCTTTTTTTTAATGTTCTCGACAATGCCTCTATGTTAGGGTTGCGAACCGTCCTGTTTTCTCCAGGACATCTGCTGGTTTTTTTAATGTCTGGGGTATTCTGGATACTTTTTAAGCGGCGTCCTGGGTTTTTAAAATTTGCTGACTGATAAATGTTGATACATTTTGCAACTAGGTAAGCACCTTATTAACAGTTATTTATTAACGACAATCAAAATGCTTAATGAACAACTGAGTGCCTTGGTGGTCAATTTCATAGAAAAATTTGAAGGTAATCTAATATTTTTTATACTACAGAAGTGATAAACAAGCATACGAACGACCTGTATGGTAATGACGGTAAGCAGGAATATTATTTGATTACGTTTTTGTTATTTTCATTGAACCTATTCATCATTTAAGATTTAACAATTGCGGGTTTAATTCAATAGGCTATTTTCCAATGTTTAAAAATTGTATAAATAAATTGACAATATCGTAAAATACACAAAACTATAAAGATCTGCAAACTTTCATTCTAATATCTTCAGTCAGACTTTTTTAGCGTCGATCAAAGTTTGGCGGGAAAGTCCATTTTAAAAGTATGAAATTATTAAAAAATAATATTTCCATTGGAGAAGCAATAAAAAATGCTATAACTTTTATTATGATACTAATTACATAAACGTAATATTTAATATAGCTATCGTACAAATTTCTGATTTGATGCATACAAAATACAAACCTGTGACGTCATAATTCGGTAGTCTTTTGTATGGAGCGTTTTGGGACAGTCTAAAAATTGTGATTTTCAAATTAACATATCTCGAGAGATTTTTGTGCTATCGAAGTAATACTTTCACCTATGGTTATATTATGGAGACGTCCCTACATATCAAACCGAAAAAAATGTTAGTCAAATAGCCTATTGCGGGATTTTTCAACTTCAAATCCTTGTTTTGGCAACCGTACTCTATATGTGTATAGTGTAACTGCTGCTTGCACTTACGTGGGCCAGGATAACATGGTGTTGCTCTTACAGACTATATGCTATTGCGGACTGTTAGGTGAAATACATTATGGTATTGTCAGTGCCGTCTGTATGCGACGTCACGTATGGCACGACTGGCACGAGCCTGGTGGTCGAATGGCTAGCAAGGCTACTTTGATTCCGAGTTCGCGTGTTCGATTCCCGCACAAGACATACATTTTTGCTTGCATGATCATGTCTGCGTGTTTTGATCTGGGTGTTTTCTATGTATTATAAGTATGTATTTACAAAAAAAAAATGTATTCAAGTACATTTATCAGTTGTCTTGTACCCATAGTACAAGCTTTGCGCTAAATTTGGGATCAGAAATTCACTGATTTCCCCGGTAGGCCCCCTGTGATGATGTGTGTGGCCAGATGGTGTTGTGTAAATTTTCTAAAGAAAAAAAATAATATGAGGGGGCAAATTCTTGCACATACGAGGGGGCTATCAAACATAATGTTGCTCTGGCAAGCAGGTGAAATCTATTTTAAATTTATGCTCTCGTCACTGCTGTCTGCACCATACCAGGTGGCTAAGTGAGTATATTTGAAATGGAAGTGATGTGATTGTCAGGGATTGAGAGGGATGTGTAATGATATGCAATTGAACCCTAATTTGCTCCTTTTTATTTTCTATATTACGTTGGCTGACCGACAAGCATACGGCCCGCCTGATGTGAAGCGGTTACCGTAGCCATATTAACGCTCGCAACATAAAATATCGCTCGCGCGCCGCCACCCCCGCTGTCAACACAGCGTCTCCTTCCTTCTGGTGAGCTCACTCATTCGCAGGAACACAACAACCCTCAAGGGAATTGTTATTTGGCTGCGGTATTCTGTGAGGTGTAGGTACATTCCCTAGTCTGGTAGCTTACAATTACGCTCCCTACCTCTCTTTTCGCTAGAGCTTCGTTTGTCAGTCAGCAGGGTGCACCACGTGCAGGTGAAGTTCGCTTTGGTTCAAAGATGTTGATGAACTGCTTACACCCCATGCGGTCATGCTGGTTTCTGTAAGGTAAATGTGATCGTAACGTATTGATTTCCTAATCGTTCTACTTTTCCAAGCGAATAGATCCTGACTAAATATCGCTGCGCCTTTGCGCCAAAGACCTAGGTTTTTCGCTACGCTCTACATCTCATAAGAATGATTTTATATTATCTAGGTTTTTAGTTAAGACCTGGCAGCAGATGGATAACAAAACATTAACTCCGACGGTCGCGTATTTCAAGAGTGCCCAGCAGTTCACTGATAGGTGGCAAAACACCGTAGAAGGAATCATCCACGGATTTGAAGTAGTGGCTATGAGGTATGTCGCATTTATATTGACATCCGCAAAATATACAGTTAATTTAATCTACACACTGAATTTTTAAATTGGAAATTATTATTCTAACCAATTCATGTCTTATTGAGATTAAATTTGCTTTTGTTTTGAAATGGTAGAAGTTTATGAGCATGATCAAAATTATAACTATGAATTTTTGTGTCTCGAAAATTCGAATAGGATACGTTTTACGTACCCATATTAACGCTTGCAACATGAAATATCGTTCGTGCGCCGCCACCCCTGCTGCCAACGCATCAACTTCTTCCTTTCTGGTGACCTCAGTCGCTCACAGGAACACAACAATCCTCAAAGGAATTTGTGCGGTATTCTGTGAGGTGGAGTTATTCCCTCAGTCGGACCTCTCTTTGGCCAATCTCTTTCGCTAGTCGACAGGGTGCATCACGTGCAGGAGAGATTGGCTTTGGCTCAAAAGCTCGTGGTGAGCCTCTTACACCCCAATATTATTAACTAGCTTTCGCCCGCGGCTTCGCTCGCGTGACATTCGGGACAAACACGTGTTTACTCATTAATCAATAGAAGTACTCGTGTAAAATTTAGGATAAAATAGTCCAACTAATCTCGTTTTCCCATACAAACTTTGGACCTCCGTTTCATCCTCTTAGAGGTAAAATTTGAAAAGCTTTTTAAGTAAGTCGTGTCCACTACGTTATATTTTCAAATCGATGCCATTGTCGTAATTAACGTCCCAGAAAACCATAGAATCAACACCCATATTAATATTATGACATTTCAACCCCATTGCTACAGAGTTATCACGTCGGCTATGTTGGGTTATTAAATAGTTGTTTTTTTCATAATCAGCGACCCGATAAACCATAAAAACAATACCCATGACGATTTTCAGACTTTTTCACCCCGTTTTACCGCTTTAGGGGTTGAATTTGGAAAATCCTGAAACATGTGTTTACTCATTTATCTATAGAAGTACTCGTGTAAAGTTTCGGATAAAATAGCCCAAATAATCTTGTTTCCCCATACAAACTTTAGACCCCCGTTTCACCCCCTTAGGGGATGAATTTTCAAAAATTCTTTCTTAGTGCACCCCGAGACATCATAAGAAACCTACGTGCCAAATTTGGAATCTATAGACCCAGCAGTTTGGGCTGTGCGTTGATAAATATCAGTCAGTCACTCAGTTTCTTATTTTATATAATTCAACCCCATCGCATCCCCACATGGGTGATTTTATGTTACCGTCGGCTATGTTAGGTCATAAAATAGTTGTTGTTTTCATAATCAGCGACCCGATAAACCATAAAAACCATGCCCATGACGATTTTCAGACTTTTTCACCCCATTTTACCCTTTTAGGGGTTGAATTTTGAAAAATCCTGAAACACGTGTTTATTCATTTATCTATAGAAGTACTCGTGTAAAGTTTCAGATAAAACAGTCCAACTAATCTTGTTTCCCCATACAAACTTTGGACCCCCGTTTCACCCCCTTAGGGGATGAATTTTGAAAAATCCTTTCTTAGTGCACCCCTAGACGTCATAAGGAACATATGTGCCAAATTTGGAATCTATAGACCCAGCGGTTTGGGCTGTGCGTTGATATGTCAGTCAGTCAGTTTCATCTTTTATATATTTAGATAAATATTTCTTCTTGAAAATTATTTGTACCAATAGATATTTTTTGCAGAAATATCTCACTATGCGTGGAGAATATAAAGAAACGAGTAAAATCAGGAATGTGTTATGAGGACGCATGGAATATCACCTCTATACAACTGGTGGCCGCAGCTGAGGTAATTATAATTTCTCTGACAATGATTTCGTACATCAGAGTCTTTATTCCAGACTATTTATTCCATTTATAAAACTGTTCTCCACGATACACGTTAAAGTGTGGGTTTAACACTAGGCGCGCTTGTACTTGTACTCGTGCGCCGGGAAGTGAGCGTGCCATACAGCTCCGGTACCCATCATGGAGATTGGGGAGTGGTAGTAGGGCTCCGATGCTTGGTTCGCCGAGCGTCGGTTCGCCACGAGCTACTCGACTTAAGAGTACGCAAGTAGCCTGCATGCAGGTGAAAGCGGAGTAAGACCTGCTACTGTTCCGCTTGCGTGCTCGGTTGGTTTACTGAGCGCAAAAGCGGAGCAGGTAAAGGTCCTCTCGTCTGGTTTGTATACTGGACGAGAGACTCGCATCCCGTGATATAACCGGAAGGTTGGCACACGGGGCGCATTAGCTGTTAGGTATAGGGTACGTTGTTCTCCACGATACGATTAAATAAGATTAGATAAGACTGCGTCCTTCATGCGTGCTCGGTTGGTTTACTAAAGGCAAGAGCGGTGCGGGTAAAGGTCCTCACGTCTGGTTGGTTTACTAGACGAGAGACTCGCAATCCTGTGATATAACTGGAAGGTTAGCACACAGGGGCGCACTAGCAGTTAGGTATAAGGTACGTGTTCTCCGCCATACGATGAGCAGTGCGGGTAAAGGTCCTCACGTCTGGTTGGTTTACTAGACGACAGACACGCAATCCTATGATATACCTAACCGGAAGGTTGGTGCACAGCGGCGTTTTAGCTGTAGGCATAGGATCCTTTGTTCTCTGCGATACCGTCAAGTCAGTGGAATTTGTAGAAATTATCCCTTGAGAATGCCCTGCGACAGCGACTATTTGGTCACCCCAGACCCGGACCTAGAAGATATTAGGATAAATCTGCCTCTGTGTGTAATTGTCATAACACTGATAATTTCAAAAGATGATCTGAGGAGCTCGATGGCGTCGTTGCGCGTGACAGTATGATCGAGCATGCAAGTTAAGTAATAATGGTCACTTGGATTCTCCGTAACGTCCTGAACGTTACGTAGCATCCAAGTGACAAGAGGGGGTGTGTTTTCACTGGCCTCTGCCAATCCGCAGTTGAGCAGCGTGGTGGAGTACGCTCTAAACCCTTTCGATTGAGGGGAGACCTGTATCCCAACAGTGGGATGATTATGAGTTGATGCCGATCATTATGTTCACATACTAAAGTTCTTCAAAAGAGTTTTTACGTGCAAGTACTTAGCCCAAAACCTCTTCGATTTATGGCAGACCTATATCCCAGCTGTGGGATGAATAAGGGTTGTCGGCGACGATCTGTGTTCCTCAGGATCGTAAATCCTATCTGTTTGAGAAGTAAAACTTCACGACGGATTATAATGACGAGCTCGGTTGTCGAATAGTTAGCAATGGCCACTTTGACTCCGAGGTCGCGGGTTCATTTCCCGCACAAGACAAATATTTGTGTGCATGAACATGTCTGTTTGTCTTGGTCTGGCTATTTTCTATGTATTATATGTATGTATTTACAAAAAAAAAATGTATTTAAGTAAAATATCAGTTATCTAGTACCCATAGTACAAGCTTTGCTTAGTTTGGGACTAAATGGCGCTGTGTAAATTGTCCAGAAATATTTATTTATTTATATCCAGAAATATGTATTTATTTATAATCTAAGTGTCTACAATATTTCAGGCTCATTGCCGAGTAATCATCATCTCCATTTTCCACGAGGAGGTAACAAAGTTGGCCAAAACAGTATCAAGTACACTGGCGCCTATACTTCATCAGTTGGTGGAGCTGTACATCGTATATTGGGCTTTGAAGAAAATGAATGATTTACTTCGGGTAAGTACCAGCCTGCAGATCATTGATAGTATGTAATTACTTCAGGAATGTGAGGTTAGCAGCTTTGTAGGGTTGCCTATTACACTGTTAAAGATTTAAACTTTTTCTTGTTTTTTAATCAATACGTCACTACTGTAAATATTGGAGAAATACCTTCACTACTGTAAATTCGGAACTTACCGCTATTGATATTTGGGCTCAATTTAGACCGCCGTGGAATGGAATGGGATGGACGCGCCAATTACGCCTCATGATGCGAGAAGGCGAGCGAATTCGCTGGAATGCTCGATTATTCGCGCGTATTCCATTGCTGTGACGAACCCGACCGACTGACTCCCCGTTCGCGCCACTTCCCGCGGATTCCACAGGCAGCGCCGACAATAGCTAGGGGAATTCTCGAGAATGCGCGGGGATTCCCCGGAAGACGCGGCTCGCGATTTTGGCTCGTATTTAAGTTTATATGTTATACAATTGACCTAAAGTTTATTATGCCATTTACAATTTCGTTGGAAAAAGACCCTTATATTCCGCGGCGGTGTAAATTAAGCCTTATATTTTCAAGATATTTCGGTGACGTTGCTGACGTCATGGTCACGGGATGAGTAGATGGTAGCCTGTTATAGTCAAACACATCTGTCTATCCTCTTTATATATAACGCGCGTATAAGTAAACACCAATTAAATTTAAACGTAGATTAAGTGGTATAAAATACTTTATTTAATACAATAATGTATTTTCGATCGCTTAGTGCATACTATGCATGCAATGATGTTATTTTATTAATATGTGGTCGAAGTTATAGCATCATTTACATCAAGTGACCTACAAACTTTATTATTTTCTCGAGGGAATTTACACAGAATTTACTTAACTCTGTCTTTACTTTGGCACTGGTTATCTTATATAAAGCCCCTTAAAATTTGAATGTTTTCAGTATACTACTATATCCAAGAAAGATGTGGATGAATTAGAATTCTGGTACGAAGAACTGTTGACGAAAATACGTCCGAATGCGGTGGGACTGGTCGACGCTTTCGATATTAGCGACGATGTAAGTAAAGAAAAAAGTGGAACAAATCGAAATTTTGGCATTTTAAGGCCATAGACCTAGATCTGTATTGCGATTTTATAAATGACGAGGTCCCCTCTAGCAATGAGATTTACTATATAAGTGATATTGAATTGTACTCTAGTTAATGTGTCTAAATTATAATAAAGCGAATGAGATACTGAATCTGCACCTCTTCCATGGCTCCGTGAGTCCTTTCTCCTTTATACCCCTAAGGGGCCATCCATAAATTACGTCACACGTTAAGGGGGAGTATCGTGCGTGACGTGACATTTTAAAATCTATTATAATCTATGTGTTAAAACACGAACTTTGAACTATTAACAGAAAAGTCAAAAATATTTGTAATTCTAGATGTAAAATTGCAACATATGTGACGTCACACTAGGGAGGGGGGAGTCTCACAAATGTGACCAGCTGTGACAAGGACGGGGAGGGGTAAAAAAAAACATGAAATTCGTGTGACGTAATTTATGGGTGGCCCCTAAGTTACATCTCCACACGTTCAGACTGTTTCAGCCTTAATATTTCAGTGATCTTTCTAGAGAGAATAAAATATATTACTTATATTATAGACGATTATATTATTATAGACGAAGAATTATAGACGAGCTCGGTGGCGTAGCGGTCAATGACGCGGCTTCGACACCAACGCTCGTGGGTTCGATTCCCACATAGAACAAACATTTGTGTGCATGAACATGTCATATCATAAGTATGTATTTACAAAAAAAAATGTATTTACGTATGTTTATCAGTTGTCTAGTACCCACAACATAAGCTTCGCTTACTTTGGGGCTAGATGGCGCTGTGTAATTTGTCTGAAAATATTATTCTTATTATTATTAAATATTTATATATTTAAAAAAATATGCGACTAGGGTGACAAACAAACGTACGATTTGCCTGATAGTAAGCTTCAGTTAACAGCTTAACAGTCTTCCCAGCCCATGAACGCTTGTGACACTAGAAGCAGCACTCACGAGTTGCCGACCCTGTAAAACCCCTTTACGTCTTTCTTGAAAAAAAAAAAAAAACAATTATGCGGTTATTGCACTCAAAACAATAGAAAACCGTTTATTTCGCTGCCCTTGACTTTATGACCGTCTAAAGTTTTAAACTCACACGTTCTGTAAATATCTACATATACAGTAAAGTAGGTAATAAAAACTGACTGTCGACTATAAATAACAACACAATACAACAAGTAATATACCTGGACAAATTACACACTGCTATTTAGTTCTAAATTAAGCAAAGCTGTACTGTACTGTACTACACACACTAGATAACTGATATAATACCAGGGGCGCCGGCTTTTAGAAAAGGGTATATAAGCTATCGCCAATTTAATTAGTTTTGCGTTCCTTTAACTAATAGGGTTTGCCCGCAAAATAATAGATTTGTCACCAAAATGTAGTCACCAAACAATATAAAATCGATTCCACAATAAATCACCTAAAATCATGGAGATATAGGGTCTAGTACCAAATAAATGTTTTTGTATGTATTATATTGTCAATTATTAATAATTAAGCTTACTTGGCACCACATCATTTATCATCTAGGTTGACGATTCCTATTTCCGATGACAGGACACAAGAAAACTCTAACCTAACCAAAAATCAACTCAAATCTAACCAAAACATGATTTATTACAATGACCAAGTATTGGTAAGACTCGTCAGTGAATATGACGCCAATTTGACTTCGCCCCTATTAGCCATTTTTTCATTAAATTAAGGAGCTGATCTATTTATTTGGTGACAGATCTATTATTTTGATGATCAAACGAATTAAATGATACTAATAGTTTGTTAAGCTGATGATTTATGTTTAGAGACAGTTTTGATTAAAATGATGACTAATATATTTCTTGGGGATAGATATTATTATTAGGGTACTGCAGATTAGTGACACATCTAAACTTAGGTGACAGAAAATATTGTTCCCTTTAGAAAATCTCATGGTTGCTCATGCTCATTTGATGAGATGACTCTAAATAGGGACGAAGTGTGAGAAGAGACGAATGCACACTGATCGACCGACAAATAAATAATTTAGGACATTTATTTATTTGTTATACTTACATACTGCGCTCTTAATTACTAATTATGTTTGATAAATATATTAAATCAAACCATTATATAAAAATTAAACTAGTTAGTATCAACATTAATAAACTTTTTTAATAACGACAAATTTAAAATCAAAATTAAAACTTATTAACAATATTTTTTGTTTAATACGAAAGTATTCTGACGAACTATAGCACTGTTTATAAATATTTCTTGAGGTGTAGTCTCAGGGGTGCTAGGCACCCATTGCTTATTTCTCATAGGTGCTCGAGCCCCTGAGCACCCACGGAGTCGCCCCTGTATAATACCTACTTATTTTTTTTTGTAAATACAGAAAACACCCAGGCCAAGACAAACAACAATGTTCATGTACACAAATATTTGTCTTGTGCGGAGATCGAACCCACAACCTCGGAGTCAAACTGGCCATTGTTAGCCTTTTGACCATCGAGCTCGTTAGTCGTCATATAATTTGCATACATTTTTGTGATCCCTCTACATTGGAATATTTGAGAGACACATTTTAGGGCCAAAACTTAGCAATTTTTTTTATAGAGTTTATGTATCAGGGACGTAGAGTTTATGTATATTATCAATACGGTTTTAGGGAGGCATATAATTTAACGAAATTGGTTAAGCCGTTAAATTGTTAGGCAAATCGCTACATAGACCAATTGCGTTTTAAGCATACAGAGAACAAAGGTTCAATAGTAATAGGAACAGAGGGGCAATTCTCATAATTAAAATGTAGTCGAATTTCAGTTCCGATCCAGTCTCGATCTCACAAATGTCACATTTGGTATTCACGTATCACAATATGAAACTTCAAAGTATATTTTACGTGAGATTATATCGAAATATGACCGAGGACTAAACAGACGTAAGAACGTGTTGTTACCACCAATAAGAATTGATAATAATGAATGAATGAAATGAAGTATATAATATTTCTTCAATTCACAATTCAATATTCAATCTCGATTCGGTCAACTTTCATTTTGCGATCGTAAAATAATTATGAGAATTGGCTTTCAGATAATGTATTATATTACATTTAGATCAAACACATAACATTTTCTTTGAGCTACGCCATAGTCAAGGTAAAAACAATGACCAAATCACACAGTATAAGCAATAATAAGCTAATAACCTTGGCGCAATATGCTTGGAGTTTCTCTAAGGGATCGAAACTGGAACGAAGTAATTTGACGGAGAACCTAAGTGGTCGACATAGCTCTTAGAGTCAGCAAGTTGAAGTGGCAGTGGGCTGGTCACATCTGCCGAGTCAGCGATGGCAGATGGAGGAGGAAAGTTCTTGAGTGGAAGCCACGTATGGGGCGACGAAGCCTGGTGCGCCCTCTCTCTAGATGGACCGACGACCGAAAAAAGTGGCTGGTAGCGGTTGGATGCGGAAACCGGAGGATCGCATATAGTGAAAAGCAGTGGGAAAGACCTATATCCAGCAGTGGTAGATACAGGTTGATAATGTTGATAGGGCAGTAAAGCAATGAATGTTTGGGCCATGGAACTAGACCGTCTTCAGTTATATTTTGAAGTTTTATAGTATGTATGTGTATGTAGGAAGAGCATATCTTGTATGAAATCTAATTTTCTTAGTAACTATATTAATACCAAATAATACTTTTTTCTAGATGTTAAATTCGACGTTGGGTGCGTACGACGGTCGGGTGTACGAGCGTCTGATGGAGGAAGCCCTCAAGAGTCCTCTGAACGCAGAGCCCGTCAACGAGAGCTTCCACAAGTACCTCAAGCCGTTCATACAAGGAAAACTGTGATATATAAGAAATGTATTGAGCAATGACACTCCATATTTATGTTAACCACTTGAACGCCAACGTCATACGAAAGTGCTTACGTACGAAAGTTCGAGTTTTTTGTTCGCGTCCTGTCATGTTAACGTAAACAGACCGACCAAATAGAGAAGAACTCTCATGTTGTGAATTTATAAGACGCGTGTTACATATCAGAATTATGTGGCTTACTTGCTCGCATTTTGAAGTGAGCAACCCGGCTAATTTGGATATGTAACACGCGTCTGGTAAATTCACAATATGAAACATTTTCTCAATTTGGTCGGCTTGTAAATGTTAACACGTTCGAATGTGACAAAAAAACTTGCGCTAAGCACTAATTCCAGAACATCTACCGAAAGCATTATTTTACAAACCAAAATTTTGTGCAACTAGAAACCCATAAGTGTAATGTCACAATAAAATATACACAAGTAGAAATATTAACGGATTACCAGCAAAATCTCTCTATAACCTGCTGAAAGACCTTGGCTTGTCCAGAAGTGCAGTAAGTTCTATACTAGAACGAGTATCTAAAGCTGCATTAGCAGGTTCATACCAGATTTGGCAGAGTTGGCAGTGAAGGTGAGTGTTGATGTACGTCGGAAAGGGGCCCCTTAAACCTACACCCGTGTCACAAGTCTCGGGATCTACTTGGGGTTTCTCTCTCTACCACACGATGGACCCGGCACCCGCACGGTGAATCCATGGAAGCTAAGAAGTTCGTCTCAACCCATAAGTGTAATGTCACAATAAAATATACACAAGTAGAAATGTTAACGGATTACAAACTTACAAAAGATATTAATGTGTTATTACGTGGTTTGTAACTTTATCATCATCATCATCATTTTCAGCCTGTATCTATCCTCTGCTGGCTATAAGCCTTCCCCAAAGCTTTCCACCAAATACGATCCTCCGCCTTCCGCATCCAGCCGCTTCCAGCTGCTTTCTTAAGGTCATCGGACCATTTAGAAGGAGGGCGTCCAACGCTTCGTCGTCCTACGCGCGGCCTCCACTCTAATACCTTCCTCCCCCAATTTTATAATTTATGTAAAAATTAATAAAATTTCATTAGCATTTTTTTACTTGGAGGTTAAGACGCTACGATAACTATAGAGCAGAATTGTAAAATCAAAATAATGTTTATTTTATATCATGTTTGTCCTTTTTTTGTGTAATAAAAAAATACTACAAATGAGCGTAATATAAGGTAGGCTTACAAATACGCTATACCCTACCTCTCTTTTACCAGAAACTCTTTCGTGCACCCAGTAGGTGAACGTAAATGGTATTTATATCGATGTATAGATATATATGTATGTAGCCTATACGAACAGGCACAAATGTGAATAATTTATATAGATAATGTTATTTTCATTTAGTTATTTATTTGTATGTGATGTGTATAAAACTGTGATGGGCTTAGAATTAGAGATATTAAATTATATATGAAAAAAATGCATTTTATTGGAAGTAGCTTTCCGCTCACAGATTTGTTTGCGTCATCCTTTTCTCTATGGCGTCATCTTTATTTTTATTACCTACTGAAATTATGTTACTTCTGGATAAAGCAACTTTCTAATGTCAAACTACTTATGAAACACGGCAAAGTAATTTCAGACTTTTTTAGTTATACCACTAAGGTGACAAACAAGCATACGGTCCGCCTGATGGAAAGTAGTTCGGTAACTACTTTCCATCGGGTACGGTTATCTAACTACTGTCCATAGGGTACGGTTACCCTATGGACGCCTGTAACACCAGAGATATCACATGTGCGTTGCCGACCGTGTAAAAACCTCTTTACGTCCTTTTTGAAGAACCCCATGCTGTAGTCTCCTGGGAAAACCTTAATAGGCAGTTCATTCCACAGCTTGATAGTACGTGGAAAAAACTTCTCTGGAAACGCACAGTACGCAACCACTCCGGTTCTAATGTGAGATGATGATTTCCCTGTCGATGGCGAGCGGTGCGACAGTAGAAGAAGGCCGTGGGCATCATGTCAAATAACTCCTCTGAACACACTCCATTGTACAATCGGTAGAACACACAAAGGAACGCAAAATCTCTTCTCAGAACAATGGGGGCTCACGACCAATACGAGGGAGCAGAACCATTTTTGTACACCATTCCTCCATACATATATAGTCCAGAAATCAGAGTACTTATAGTGTACGCGTCGGTAGCACTACTGCCTCATACAGTGGTGACCCCGACGTGATGCAAAGCCCGACGTGATTGATAGAGACATATAAATTACTGCTTCAAGTATATTTATCCGTGAATGCGTTAAATATATTTGGATGGAATTTGGCATACATTTGGCATGTGATAAGGAACATCAGGATTGAACGGACATATTATTTTACATCATTATCATTAGGAGTAGGGTTGCCATCTCTGAACGCTAGCAACCAGGGGCCTACCGCCGAAGCTGAAGCCGATTACCACCGGGTTTTTTGATTCCAAAAATTGGTCTTACGTTAAATTTATAATAGACAAACATTTTGACGACCACTTGTCGTTCGTCGCGAACTGAGTTTTACTGTTTTTCATATTGGATTCAATGCCCAATATACACGTAATTTGTAAGTATATTTTCTTCACCTCAATATATATTTTCAGGTCAATATGACGAACACAAAAATTGCAAGTAAAGCCTAAATTATTACCGTTAATATTAATCAATGATAATATAATATAAGAATACAATTAAACTGAATTGAATTGGATTAAATTAAATTACATAAAATTAAATTAGATTATATTGAACTGGATTAAATTGGGCTAAATTGAACTAGATTAAATTCAATTCAATATACTAACGTAGATTATAAGGTTTCATTGTTACTAATATATTATGGACTTATCTAGTCTGAAATAAAAAATATTTTATTTTATTTATTTAATATCTCAAATACTACTCACAAAACAGAAGGCCAATTCTAGAAATTATTTTACAATGAAAGTTGACCGAATCGATACTGAATTGTGAATCGACATTAATTTTATACTTACTTGATTTTATTAATTAATTATTATCATTTCTTATTGTTGGCAAAATAACATTCTAAGTTTGTTTAATTACCGGTATATATTTCTATATAATACCACTTAAATTAGACTTTTGAAGTTTCATACTGTGATACGAGAATACCAAATTTTGACATTTTGTTAGATCGAGACTGGATCGGAATTTAATTTTGACTACATTTTAATTATGAGAATTGCTCCTCTGATTTCGTTATCGAACGACAATAAATTGTATTTGCGATTTCTTCCAAAGATCTAAATCTGAGCACTGACCGGTTCAAGAGCTATCGTGGACAACATAGCTGTACAAAAAACGGGTTGCACTCCGAGAGTGCCGGCAGAAGTGAAAACTTGAACATTAACGTTGTGCATTTTTGAATATTTTGGAATGGTTAGGGAAGCGATATTACTTCCTCTCCTACGCCGCGCCGGCGGTTTACTCTCCCTCCGTCTTATGAATTTTCGATCAGGTCCTGACGCGAGTTTAATATTTTTTATCCATTCCAAAAAGTGCAGAACGCCGTTAAACAAGTTTTCACTTTAAAAATGTTCTTTCTGCCCAACACGATTTGAACGATATAATTTCTTCGTCAATGGTATTCGCAAACGAACTGAATGAGTATTGAATATGCGATTATACGTGCTATCATTATATCTGTGATCGGAGGGCTGCCATGTTATTTTACTATGCCAACAGAAACATGTTTTCCCATACTTTGGTATGGCGCAGTGTAGAGCACACCTACCATTACTCTATGCGTGCTATACCGATATTGATTTTATAAAGACAAGTTACAAGTTTTTAACCAACACGCAAACATGACGTGCATATTAAATGCTACTAAATTATAGTACTATAGGTATTTTTTCGTGGATAGGGAAACGGATTATTTTAACCGAATAAACAAACAAAGGATCTATGTACGAATCGCGCGTATGTGGTCTGTCTGCACGCGAGCTCTGAGGAATCGAACTGTATCTTTGAACAGTACTAATTACTATTATTAGTACAATTGGGGAACCAGCAGGAATGCGTCATGTCTAGAGATGGGTAAAATGGCGGGCATTTACGATAAATGCCCAGTAAGTATATATAAATGCCCAGTTTTTGGGCATTTGTCGTAAACGCCTGGCATTCTGACTATCTCTAGTCACGTCCGATCAAAGATAAAGTCCGATAACTCAGACAGAACTAACTACTCAGAAGTGTTCCCGCGCCGACTGTAAGTGCGCGATTTTCACTGGCCCGACTTGCATGAGGTTTCCGCTATTCGACTGTATTCATTGTTCCAATGGAATAGACTGCCCGGCAATGGATTTCCAGATCCACATGTGTACAATATTATGTCCTTCAGAAGGAATGTGTAGATGCGTTTTCTAGGCCGGCGTAATGGACGCGTAGAGATGACATGGTCGCGAGATTTCGGAGGCACGTTCTAGGCTGGCATAGTGGACGCGACGAGATGACCTGATCGTTTGATTCCACCGATTCCATTCCTGGACTCCAGTGTCCTGCAGCCCATAAGGCAGGTGTTGGTTGTCACATGCCATATATAACAAAGGATAGAGTCTCTCCAGCCGTCTATATGTGTGTTTCAAAGAGATAAACTTAAAAAGTATTGAACGGATTTTCATACCGTTTCCGCTAATGGACGGAGCGATTCATGACGAAGATTTCGGTATAGATAGTATGTTATTAAAGTTTTGTGTAAATTAGCTGAAATGTAGCGATGTTTATAAATCTAGGTGTAGGTGGGATTTGAACCCATGACCTCTCGATGACCGGTCGAGTACCTGTAACCTGTAACCTGTATTTAAAATACCTATGGCAAGTTAGCCATAATCAACTACTTAAAATAATTATAGCGATGATTGTTGAAGATGTCGGAAAAATGCTAGGAACTTCACTGGTTTGCACCTCGTACGTACGTATACGTAATAGGTAGAGTTTAAGCAAGTGTGAAGCCATGGGTGGGTCGCATGCAATATGCGAATATTATTACATCAACCAGTATTCAACCCACTATTGGGATATGGGTCTCGTCCTCGTCCCAATAAAGGGGGTTTAGAGCGAACCCCAACGCGCTGCCCAACTGCGGATTGGCAGAGGCCTGTGTTTGCAAGCCGCACTGACTTGGTGTAACCATTGTCATCTAATGACAGCCGGGACCGACGGCTTAACGTGCCCTCCGAAGCATACAGGAGCTCGAGATAAATAAACCCATCCATAGACAGGCTACGGTTGATGTTGCTTAACTTGCGAGATCGACGTCATCATACTCGTCATAATATACCATATAAATAACATAGTGTAATTTTATGTGCTAACCACTAACGACTATCCAATGATGACAACTAGAAGACGCAAGACCACAGTCAGCCTTGTAAAATATTTCATCAAAGTGCATTCATGCAGTGAACCAATCCTCGCGGTAGAACTATTATGTAATCTGTGGCAATACACGCATCCGACATCACAGCTCACCGCACTTAACACAGGCAGTAGTTAACCAGAAGTGAATACGCGCGAACGCTAGAGTGAAGTGCTAATAAGTTTACATTTGTTTACACCAATTGCCTGACTAAACTACCTGTTTATGTGTTGATCTCGATTTAATCGAGATACGAGTAGCATCGATTGCAGTTCCATGTGTCATTGATAGATGTCGCTGTTAAATAATATAGTGAGTATACAGTTTAATAATTGCAAAATAGGTTAGGTTACATTCTACTACACATTAATTGCAGATGATATTGGATTTTGTATAATAGTGTTGATTGAAGATTAGGATTAGATAGCCTTTTCGTTAGTCTTTCGTAACTCTATGGTTGTATTATATTCAACATTTCGACGAGCTCGGTGGTCGAATGGTTAGCAATGGCCACTTTGACTCCGAGGTCGCGCGGGTTAGATCCTCGCACAAGACAAACATTTGTGTGCATGAACATGTCTGTTTGTCTTGGTCTGGGCGTTTTCTATGTATTATATGTATATATTTACAAAAAAATGTATTTAAGTATTATACCAGTTATCTAGTACTCATAGTACAAGCTTTTCTTTAATTTGGGACTAGATGGCGCTGTGTAAATTGTTCAGGAATATTTATTTATTTATTTATATAGTTTCGGAAAGTACTCTATGCCTTTAATTTAGGATTCAAGGTATCACCATAACGAATTTCATTAAAAAAATATATCTCAAACCACCAAGTCTATACAGAGGTTTAGGGCCATGGTTGCTCTATGCCCTCTTAGCCAATCTTCATGCTATACCCGATTTTTGTTCAAATCCATTGCAATCAGTTGGACGCAAAGATGAAGGAAACAATCGAAAAACAGATTGCATCATACATTATTATATCAAATAATAATGGTACAAGCCGGCATGCGGCATCCTTTTAAGTCTGCAAAGTATTTTTTTGTTGCCACTATTGGCCAGCCGCCCCTAATATCTGGCCGCCCGGGCCTAGTTGGCCTTATGGGAAATCCGCTTCTGACAGTAAACAGTCAATGCGGTCTATGATCGATTGCAACAACAGGGGTACCTCTACCTAGTAAGCTACTAACGATGCCAACACCTTTTCATACTATTATTAAAGAGTCAAGAGAGAGTTTTGGGCTTACCACGATCTTTAGATCGAAAGCCAACCTCGCCTGCACGTGGTGCACCCTGCCGACTAGGGAAAGACGCTCTGGCATAAGAGAGGTAGGGTATAGCGTATTTGTAAGCTGCCCTACTGGGGAAGAACCTCCACTTCCAAATAATAATTCCCTTGAGTGGTGTTGTGTTCCTGCGAGTGAGTGAGGTCATCAGAAAGGAAGGAGTTGCTTCGTTGGCAGCAGGAGTGGCCACGCGTGAGTAATGTTTAATACTGCGATTATTAATATGGCTACGGTAATCGCTTTCCATCAGGCAGGCCGTATGCTTGTTTGCCACCACACCCCGGCCATTCCATACAAATGTCGCGTCGTTTACGACTACATAAACAATAACGTCCGTGCAGAGTGTGTAAAGCGTGTGTGTGTGCAGCGCCATACATATAGTTCCAGATTTGTCTCAGAGGGGAGGTGAGGTCCACACGAGAGAGCGGCAGGAAGTGGCCATACTGTACGTAGTACTATTACTTATACTGTGGTGCCACCGTAAGCAGTATAAAATTTTCCCATGTAAATTTGTTTTAACCTCGCTCATAGCCTGTCTATTGAAGGATTTATTTTTCTCGAAGTTCTATACTTGATTTCATTAATTAATTATTATCAGTTCTTGTTATTGGCAAAGTAACATTCTTAGTTTGTTTAATGTTCACTCATATTTCGATATGATCCCGCTTAAGCTTAATTTTGAAGTTACATATTGTGTTACGAGAATACCAAATGTGACATTTGTGAGATCGAGACTGGATCGAAACTGAATTTTGACTATATTTTAATTACCAGAATTGCCCTCTGTAGTCAGGTTCGTTCTTAGTTTATTTACATGGCAGAGATAACCCAGTACATTTGTATCCTTGTATGTTGTGTTGGATTATTTTATCAGTTATCCGAATCTCTGATAAAATTTATTACCTATGTATAATTATTATTAGCTGGTCTACTATCAATATGATTGATTAGAAGTCTATGCAAAGAAAATATAGAGTGCGTTATGCTTTGTTAAATTATATTATGTATATTATAATAAGTATATGCATTTGTTTAAATTTATAACATACCTAAATATTTACTTTAGGGGTGTAAGATATTGATGAACCACCATCAATATCTTTGAACCAAAGCCAAATTCACCTGCACGCGGTGCACCCTGCTGACTGACAAACGAAGCTCTCCCCGTTGCCTGCTTGAATCGCAACACTAATTCTTTAGGCAAAGTGGAGAGCAGCAAATATATATATATTGGCTTTGTGGTTTCCGGCAGACTAGAATAGAATCACTCCGTTTCTTCCCGTGGATGTCGTACAAGGCGACTAAGGGAATACATTATCAAATATCGATCAGTCCTCCCCAACCCGCTTGGCCAGTGTGGGGAGTGTAGGCCAAATCCTCCTTCCGTCTAGGACGGACGAGAGAGGGTCGTGCTCCTGTAGTGGAGACTAGAATGGACCTGATGATGATGATATATATAGTATATATTTTTTTTTTATATTTCTAAATCCCTAATCGGAATCCTGGTTTTGATGAAAGTTGATAGATACGAGATTTAGGAACTATTAACACAATTTTGAAGTACATTTGGAAACAGACAAATTGGTTGTAGTTTTTAGGCAATGGCGTTAACGTGTTAATAAATATAGCTCTGTACTCTCGAACCATTCGTTTCGTTAGCCTTGATTCGATTTTGGGGATTCTTGCTAGATAAGTAGATAATTTACACACAATTGACAGGTTCATTAGACATCGTAAACTAAATAATAAAACTAAATAAATTATGTGTTGTAAGTGGTTCAACAACATCTTTGAACCGAAGCCAACCTCACCTGCACGTGGTGCACCCTTGCTGACTGACAAATGAGGCTCTGGCGAAACGAGTCCCTTGAGGGATGTTGTGTTTCTGCAAGTGAGTGAGGTCACCAGAAAGAAAGAAAAAAGGAAGGAGTACAGGCTGGCAACCAATCGGCGACCCCTTGGTGTTGCTGATCTCTATGGGCGGAGGTGATTGCTTTCCATCAGGTGACCCACATGCTCGTTTGCCTCCTCTTATATAAAAAAAAACAGGTAAGTAGTTTCGTAGATTTAACATTGGTTAGCTTAGCTTAATCATAAAATTAACCATAAAATAAGTAATAGCTTCCATTACTTATTTTATGGTAATGGAAGCTACCCATAGCACAAGCTTTGCGCTTAATTTGGGACTAGATGGCGCTGTGTAAATTGTCCAGAAGTATTTCAATTTAAGTATTTAAACTTATTTTATGGTTTTCAAAACCATAAAATTATTATTTTTTTAATTCCGAAAATCGGTCTTTGGGTTAATTACGACTACTAAAACCACGATTACCACAAATCTAAGCGGTATTTTAACTTTCAGAATGCAAACATCTGTTCTAAATCGGCTCCAGCTTAGGCGGCACGGCCTCTGGCGAAGCTGGGGCAAATTGCATTAATTAAATCTACTATTTCCTCAGTCCGAGCCTCGGAATTCTCGTACTGATTCTCGTTGATTTTTCCGACTCTACCGTGTAATGCCTGCTATTGTTACCGATGCCTTAAACCATGAAATCAATCAGGGGCAATTTGAATTGGGCAAGTTGAAGGGAAATCAATCAGGGGCCCTGGTTGATTTCCTTCCTTCTTGTTTGGCTCATAAATCAAACATGCTCAAATTTGGATATAACTTCTAACATTTTATTAAGCGAGCGCCTGCGACTTCGTTCACGTAGGCTTCAGAAAACAAATTATTATTTTTTAAAACCCCTATTCGGCGTATCAATGTAAAACACACACCAAATTTTAAGTAACTAGACGTCTAGTAAACCGCATACAATTTCGTGCAGTAGTTTCTGCGTGTCTCGTGCGCAAACATACAGTTAGACAAAATTCTAAACAAAATTGTTTTGGTATTGCTCTGATAAAAACTCCTCCTATTATGTGAAATTGCAAGCAGTCTGTTACGGTCCACAATATTTCGACAGTTTACAACCACGCGGAATTGATTATAATCTAATGTTATTTGCAATTTTACGGCAACATAACCAACCATTCCAAGGATAAACAAAGTAGGATACATTAGCGCAGTATTCCGTAAACTTTTTGTCTTTAAGGTACATCTAGGTAAACGAAAATTTTTGGAGGTATTATTAGCTATTATTAGTGATAGCTATTTAGCTTTATGAGATAACCTTCTTTTTCCGAGGCACACCAACTAATGACCACGGTACACCAGTGTGCCGCGGCACACACTTTGCGGAACACTGCATTAGCAGATAGTACAGGTAGTTACACATCACAAAAATCTTTGGCCGATTCAGCATTCAATTGAACTGTGATTTTTCTGCGCATACTTAGACAACAAACGCTGTTCTTATTTACTTCGCTGGCCCAGTGACCTAAAATGACTCTTGGCCTCCGACACGAGATCTACAATTATTTAAGATTAGTTCTGCCTGTCTTACTCGTTAATTATGACTTCCACTGTTGCAAATTTATATACATAATAATTGAATATACTTAATAGTTTTATAGAGACTACTGTTTTGTTTTTGTAAATACTTATTATTTTTATTCACCAAGAAAGTAACAATTACAATATTAAGAATTAAAAAAAATATTTTTGTGTAAAGAATTTTCTTAACAAATTTCGTATTGTCAGCTACGAAAAAGCAAATGTAAATAAAGACGATTAGTGAAAAAACTAACATCCACGGATTCAATCGAAAGTATCTGAAGTTTATCGTATTTCGAGCGAAAGTTTCGTGAGAGGCCGAGGGTTCGTGATCATGGACTCTAGAGATTATTTTGTTATACTTTAAATTATGAAATAAAATATTCTCTAAGACAATGATAGAAGCTTACTTCGAGAAGTCTTCTCCTATTCAAATCGTTGTTTACCCCTAAAATGAACGTCATTATGTCATCGTAATAATAAAATGAACTTCATTATTCATTATATTATCTGTAGTCATACTATTTGTTTTTTATTTATTTATCCAAAATATTAAAAATATACTTATAAAGACTTCGATCATTCGCAAAAACTAGAAATGGTTTATCCACGATATGGTGATCACTTATTATATGTATATAATATATCTATATATATAAAAGAAAGTCGTGTTTGTTACAACACTTATAAACGACTCGACGTTTGTTCCCAACGAGTCACACCCTCAACTGTAACACTGTGACTGGCTGGGAAAAAAATTCCCAACGAGTCACACTGTTACTCGATGGGACAACTTTTTTTATACTTATTCCTAACGAGTCACACCCCTGCCTCTTAAATATTCCGTTTGTTCCCAACGAGTCACACCCTCAACTGTAACACTGTGACTGGTTGGGAAAAAAATTCCCAACGAGTCACACTGTTACTCGATGGGACAACTTTTTTTATACTTATTCCTAACGAGTCACACCCCTGCCTCTTAAATATTCTTATACTTTCTTCCCATCCTGTAACACTGTTTAAATAAGAGCTTTAATGTAATTTTATATAGTAAAGATTATTTGTCTAATTACTCGATTGCGAACTCATACCACAGTATAAATAATAGTACAGTATGGCCACTCCCTGCCGCTCTCTCGTGTCGATCTCACCTCCCCTCTGAGACAAATCTGGAACAGTTTGTATGGTGCCGCATACAACACAGCCAGAGTATGGGGCAATACGCTACTGTATTTCAAACTGAAATGTATGCCATAACTGCTTGTGCGAAAATGAATCTAGAAAATAGGGTCGCAAATCAGTACATCTATATTCTCAGCGACAGCCAGGCAGCTCTTATGGCCCTGAGCTCTGACAGGGTGGAATCTAGGCTAACTCTTGCGGGTATGGATGCCCTTAATAAACTGGGCAGAAATAATCGGCTGGAGTTGGTCTGGGTTCCTGGACACACAGGAGTTGAGGGCAATGAGAGGGCTGATGAATTGGCAAGGGAGGGATCAAGTAAAAACTTTTTAGGACCTGAACCCTTTGTAGGTCTCTCATACGGGACAGTAATTGAGGCTAAAAATGGCAGAGCGAAGTCTAGGCATCAGGCTGAATGGAGGGAGATGAGTGGAATGCTACACTCCAAGGAAGCCATTGGCGAAGGTACAGTGAATTGGTACAGACATGTACATAAATGTGACAGGAAACGGATGCGTCTCATGCTTGGTGCACTGACCGGCCATTATGCCTGCCACGGACACCTATACAAAATGAGACTTGTTGAGAGCCCAGAGTGCAGAACATGCAAGGAGTCTAACGAGACCATGAAACACTTAATGTGTCAATGTGACGCCCTAGCGGGCAAACGAATGGAAATCCTAGGAAAGGCATACCCGGACCTGGAGGACTACAGGCTCTTCCCTATAAGCGGCATACTGAAGTACATGGAACATGTCTCCAGACAGGCGGGGGAGAGTGACTAAAGGATTAGGGAGAACACAAAAGATCCATGAGGGTCGACGTGTCACCGGTGCTGCAGCACTGGACCCACTCTAAGATAAGATAATAAGATGGTGCCGCACGCACACACGCTCATTTACGCTCTGCAC
Source organism: Hypsopygia costalis (assembly GCA_937001555.2). NCBI lineage: Eukaryota > Metazoa > Arthropoda > Insecta > Lepidoptera > Pyralidae > Hypsopygia > Hypsopygia costalis. The sequence goes on from OW443325.2 coordinate 5,355,052, forward strand.
AGACATTTGTTCACGATGCGACATTTGTATGGAGTGACCGGGGTGTGCTCATACTAAGATCAATAAACTCATACTAAAATAAATATTTTTTTATTTCTTAGAATAAAACATACAAAGAACAGAATATAAGTAATGAGCAAATTAATTTTATAAAAAGTATATTATATATATATATACATAATATAAACTGTTTTTGTTATATTGTTATATATATGTGTGTATATATATATACATACACACACATATATATATAACAAAAACAGTTTATATTCTGTTGTTGTATGAGTTCGCAATCGAGTAATTTGACAAATCTGTACTAATAAAAATTACATTAAAAATCCTAATTAACAGTGTTACAGGATGGGAAGAAAGTAGTGCCAACTTGTAACTGGTAGGGAATATTATAGCAAGGGTGTGACTCGTTGGGAATAAGTATAAAAAAAGTTGTCCCATCGAGTAACAGTGTGACTCGTTGGGATTTTTTTTCCCAACCAGTCACAGTGTTACAGTTGAGGGTGTGACTCGTTGGGAACAAACGTAACTCGAGAACGGCTGGATAGATTTTCATGGTTTTTGATTTGTTGGATTTGTCTCCGTCCAGAATAGCAGAATAACTATTAAAAATATTAAAAAATGTACGAAAAAAATAAAATAAAAGAAAAATCATTTTTCCATACAAAATGTTCGTGGATGTCGGGCCTGTCAAACGTGACGTTAACGTGCGTACGTCAAATGTATGCGTTCAGAAATGTACATCAAGCTCATTTAATATAGAACAAATTTAGATTAAAAACAAAGGTCAACTCTATTGGTTTCATTTTTACGTCTTGATAGTTGTCTGTAATTTGTTTTGAAAACAGTTTTGTGGATTGAAATATTTATTGGTTGTCAGTTGGTACTTTTTTTGTGACGTATAATGTACTGAACTTAATATTTACCCACTGCTGGGTTACGGGTCTCCCCTCAACCGAAGAAGTTTAGAGAATGCTCCACCACGCTGCTCAACTGCGGGTTGGCGTAGGCCAGTGATTTCAAACCGCCTAAAGGCCGCTAACTTGACTTAATGACTGTCATCTAATGATAACAACCAGGATCGACGGCTTAAGGTGCCTTCTGAAGCACGGAGGAGCTCGAGTCAATTTAATGATAACAACCGGGACCGACGACGGCTTAACGTACCTTACGAAGCACGGAGGAGCTCGAGATAATCTAATGATAACAACCCGGACCGACAGCTTAACGTGCTTTCCGAAGCACGGAGGAGCTCCAGATAAATATAAACTCACCCATGAACAGGCTACGGTTGACGTTGCTTAACTTGCGTGTACAATTATACTGACACGCGCAATGACGCCATCGTGCTTCTGTATTATTTTCTATTATTCATTGTATAAATTTCAAGAAATCATAATTTTTGTTTAGCTAATATTTATACCACAACATTCATTTACTATTAGGCGGTACGAAGTTCGCCGGGCCAGCTAGTTACTTATAGATAGATGTGCGCTTGACTGTACTTATTTAAGTGCATATTTCCGAATCCACGTCCAGCAAAGTTATACCACATTTAGGATGCAATATGTAATTGAAATGTAATATGTAACGTGAAATTTCCAACTTGATGAATTGCGCGGCGGAGCGCGGTTACAAGCCGCATCACCAACGTACTGTACCTAAGTAATAACTAAGTTATTACATAGCCTCTTTAAATGCGTTCTATTAATTAAACCTTCAGCTTGGCAATTGCATGCAATTTGAATTTTTTGTAATTTGGTAGGTATGTAGACCAATGTCGGAATGTATCTATAAAATTTCACCTAAATCGGCGTGTAGTAGATTCGAGGTTATCGATACACTTAGTAGGATTGAAGTAATGAGATAAAAAATTTCTACAGATATGCGGAAGATTTTTACATTACATGCCTTCATTATTTAGAAAAGAGCTGGCGATACTCAAACGGGTGAATAGACTTTCTTGAATCATAGCTAAGAACAATTTTATTCACGTTACCTTTCAATTATTAAAAAAAATATTTCAAGTCCAGTTCATCTGTCTGGAAGCTATGATCGCAGTGATACATAAAACACCCCATTGTTTGCATATGGGGTTAAAAAAAAGAGTCCCGGTTGACTGATGAACGCATAGCCTTAACCGCTGGTCCGTCAACCATCTTTGACTCAAAGCAGACCTCACATACACGTGATGCGACCTGTTCAGTTGCATCACGTGTATGTGAGTTGAACTAACGAGGCTCTGGCGACAGAGAGATAGGGGTGCATTTATAAGCTGCCCCACTGAGGAAGTACTCTACTTCACAGAATCTTTTCTTCTTAGTCGTATTCTTCATTGCTGAAGGTCGTGTCAAGTTGAAGTTTGGTCGCTCTGTGCACTTCACAGAATATTGCAGCCAAATAACGATTTCGTTGAGGATTATTGTGTTCCTGCGGGTGAGTGAGGTCACCAGGTAGCAAGTAGTGGCTGCGTTGGTAGCAGGGGTAGAGGCGCGCGAGCGATATTTCGCGTTTCGAGCGTTTATTTGGCTACGGTAACCGTATCACATCAGTGGTACTGCTTCTCCCGAAATCATAATAGTATACGATACGCAACAAATGCTAACTCCTCTTTCGCCCCTATTCCAATAAAAAGATTCTATTAAATAAAAAGTACAATGCAAAGGCAGGGGCACAGCGGGTGAATTTAACGATTTAAATCTTGAGGGCAAAGTGGAAATCCTCGAAATCCACTTTTCCCATAGACATCAAGTGTAGAAATGACATTATGTTCAGAATTACTCTGTCGCTTATTATATCCATCTTCTTATATACGATTATCGGTAAAGAATAAATGCAAGAGCTGGTTTAAATAGCTTTAAGTTCCAACGTTAGTTCCATCACATAACTCGTTTATCAAAAGGCTCACTCGGTTCCGGGGTGCTTACATAACGAACCCGATATACACTTACAGGTAACCAGTACGCGTATTGCCAAACTGTATACTAGCACAGACACCCATAGTCTGTACTAGATCACTTGTTTCTCTTAAATATCCGTGACGCACTGGAGTTTAGATATAAGCGAAATACATATCTGCACAGACTACTGTGCAGATATGTATTTCGCTTACATTGATGTTAAGCAAACGATACTATTATATTACGTAAAACATAATACATTAAATGAGCAGCGGTGTCTCTTCAGCAGTGGTGCGGCCGTCGTGGTATTTTGAAGTGCCGATTGTCTTTCGGTTAGGTTAGGTTTGTCTTGTATCATGCCAGCATACATAGAAGTCCTTCAAAGCGGGGCTCCGTCGACTTAAAGTGGCCCGTGAGTATTGTTCACACATCACATACAAAGTCACAAGACAAACCTAACCAAAAGACAATATTTGTACACATTTCTTTGCATCTTGCTGTAATAAATATCCTTCGAAATTTCTTTTAATACTATGCCGGTTATGCGTATTACGTTATTATACTTCGCCTGTTTTTTTTGGAATTCTATAGAATAACTAACAGATTGCCGATAACACATATATAGCAGGCGCAATAGTATGAACTCGTATGTGTTTTGATACTCTAGAGCAGAATGCATGTCAGCACAGACACTATCTGTATTGGTATGCAGTGTACTCTACAACTTCAAACGCAAACTGCGATCGATCGCAGAGCAGCGCGTATCTGTATACTTATATAGTATATGCCATATATATAGTATACAGTTTGGCAATACGCAGCCGATACATGTGAATACAAAGCAAACTGAGGGGCAATTCTCGTAATTACAATGTAGTCAAAATTCAGTTTCGATCCAGTCTCGATCTCACAAATGTCACATTTGGTATTCTCGTAACACAATGTGTAACTTCAAAATTAATTTAATTTAAGCGGGATTATATCGAAATATGAGTGAAAATTAAACAAACTAAAAATGTTTCTTTGCCAACAACAAGAATTGATATAATTAATTAAATCAAGTATATAATTTTAGTCAATTCACAATTCAATCTCGATTCGGTCAACTTTCAATCTGCGTTCGTAGAAAAATTACGAGAATTGGCCTTCTGTACTTAAATTCCATAAAGTTATTTTATGATACAGAAAGCTCAGCCGGTAACAACAAAAATCTAAATTGTGCCTTATGTGTTATTTATATTTCTGTGCCTGTAACCCATGACGATGTAATGAATTGCTAACTTGACGGGATAGCAATCATAATTATAACTAGACAATTTTGTCTAGTTATAATTATGATTGCTATCCCATTGTTATTTAACAATTATTATTCAAAGTACAACATGGTGGTGGTGGACATTCGTTAACAAAACGCCTTGTTATTAGGAAAAATATTTTTTTTGTCAGTCAAAGGTGACTTACGTACAATCTTTTTACAAGCAATTTAGGTAATTACGTTCAATGTCGTCGTAATGTTAAAAAATACCATAACAAAATAATTATGGATATTTTGTTATTTTTGAAATAAATTTTGCATCGTAAATGAATTCACAAATTTGTTTTATTTTAAAAATAGCGACGACGAACGACGACCTGCGTGGATGTTAGAAATTAAAAAAAATATTTTTTTTTAATTTCTAACATAAAGTTTAATAAAATTTTTAGATTTTAACTTCCAGTGTAACTGTGAAAACCGCATCGAATTTCATGCAGTTTTTTTGGTATCAACCCTTAATCATTCCACGTTGGGATACGGGTCTCTCTTCAATCTAAGGTGTTTAGAGCATACTCCACCACGCTGCTCAACTGCGGGTTGGCGGAGGAAAATATAAAAACAATGCCCTGCCGCCATAGTTTGGCAGAGGCCAGTGTTTTCAAGCTGCTTAAAGGCCACTGCCCTGGCTTAACGACTGTCATCTAATGACAATAGCCGGGATCGACGGCTTTACGTGCTTTTCGAAGTTACGGAGCTCGAGATAAATAAACCTATCCATAGATAGGCTTCGACGTTGCTTAACTCTCATATGCTCAGCGATGCCATCAAGCGCCTCTACAGCTTTTTTACGCAGTAGTTTTGTTTGCGTAAGTTGCATGTTCATCTCAGGATTCCGGGATATATACTATTAATTATGTATATGTACATCAATATTGATATTACCCGTACAATCAGCAATCAATATAATATACAAGCAAAATACAATGTTTGTCATGATGCCCACGGCCTCCTTCTACAGTCGCACCGCTCGCCATCGACAGGGAATTCATCCTCACACATTGGAGCCTAAGTGGTCGCGTACCGTGCGGTTCCAGAGAAGTTTTCTCCCGCGTACGGTCAAGCTGTGGAATGAACTGCCTGTCGAGGTTTTCTCAGGAGACTACAGCATGGGGTTCTTCAAAAAGGGCGTGAAGAGGTTTTTACAGGGTCGGCAACGCGCGTGTGATGCCCCTGGTGTTACAGGCGTTCATAGGCTACGGTAACTGCTTTCCATCAGGCGGGCCGTATGCTTGTTTGCCACTTTAGTGGTATAAAAAAAATCAAAATACTCAACGTACATAATGTAATATAGTGTATTAAAAGAATGCTTTATACATACGTACATATGACGTACTACTTGTATTGTTGTATGTTCATCTCAGGATTCCGGGATATAAACAATTATGTATTATGTACATCAATATTGATATTATACAATCAGCAATCAAAATACTCAGCGTACATAATGTACTCAAGTAGTACGTCACATGTACCTACGTACATATGACGTACTACTTGTTGCAATTTCAATAAACACTACCGCCGATGCTGAAGCCGATTACCATCGAATATTTTGATTCGAAAAACATGTCTTACGTTTTAGTTGTTGACAAACATCTTGAGCTCAGTCAGTAGAGCTCCAGGGTTTCTACCAGATAAGCTAAACAAAGGTGCCATAAATCTAAGCTGAAGATTGATATTCGCAATTAGAAAATCCGATGGAAATCGGCTTCAGTTTAGCCGGTAAGGCCCCGGATCTTAACGAGACTATATTCCGATACTATGCGTCTCCTTGGATATAAATTATGAAAACGATCGGTCCAGTAAGTGAAAAGTTCAAAATGGCGCTTTTTTTTCAAATTATGATAACGGGGCTATAATACGAGACTACGCGGACCGTCAAGTTTTTATACTACGTCGGGTGGCAAAAAAGTCCGCCTGATGTCATTAATGCATAATTTAGTCCACAGCTAGAATACGTTTTTATGTTAAATTGGAATGTATGTTTTTCACCAAGGTCCCTTAAAATTTCCACCTTCAACGTTTAACAGACCATCAGTGTTTTCCAAGCCACCCCGAAACTATTATGGACCTATTTTTTTATTATTATTTTTGTACTACGTCGGGTGGCAGACAAGCATACGGCCCGCCTGATGTGAAGCGGTTACCGTAGCCATACTAACGCTTGCAACATAAAATATTGCTCGCGCGCCGCCACCCCCGCTGCCAACGCAGCATCTCCTTCCTTTCTTTCTGGTGACCTCACTCACTCGCAGGAACACAACAACCCTCAAGGGAATTGTTATTTGGCTGCGGTATTCTGTGAGGTGGAGGTACATTCCCTGGTCGGGTAGCTTACAATTACGCTCCCTACCTCTCTTTTCGCCAGAGCTTCGTTTGTCAGTCAGCAGGGTGCACCATGTGCAGGTGAAGTTGACTTTGGTTCAAAGATCTTGATGACCCACTTACACCCTAAAATTACCTATTCTTCTATTCTAACCTATTCTGTGAGTTTGCTTATTCTCCAACGACATTTATCTATCAGAAGTATTTCAACCAAATGAGGAGAAGAATATAAAGTAAAATTTTACAATCTGGATATACTGAATCTAAATGATAGCTCAACAAAATGCCGGAGCTAATTTTTAGTTGTTTATCTATTTCGATTGACGTAAAGTGTTAATTTGAAAATTTTCAACTTATCACTTTTTATTAATAACTTTTAATTATGCTTTTATCTATAAAATAAAGTACCTATTCTATCGACAGAAACTTGATAGTTACAATTTGTATGTTAGATTTGTATGTAAGGCTGTGTTACTTTGTAAACTTTATGACTGTAATTTGACATAAATGGGGTTCATGATCGGTGACCCTATCGGCTTCAAGCCGGTATCAGGGGCCCTACCGCCATCAAAAAATCTGAACCCGATTCCCTTCGCATATTTTTATATACTACGACAGGTGGCAGACAAGCATACGGATCGCCTGATGTGATGCGGTTACTATATTAACGCCATATTAACGCTCGCAACATAAAATATCGCTCACGCGCCTGCACCCCCGCTGCCAACGCAGCATCTCCTTCCTGGTGACATGGTTCAACAGCCCTCAAGGGAATAGTTATTTGGGGGTACATTCCCCCGTTGGGTAGCTTACAATTACGCTTTCTACCTTTCTTTTCGACAGAGTTTCGTCTGTCAGTCAGCAGGGTGCAACGCGTGCAGCTGAAGTTGGCTTTTGTTCAAAGATGTTGATGAACCACTTACACCCAATTAAAAATATTTGTCAAGGTTTGAGTTCTTGACAAATATTTTTAATTTTTTCGTTAGACCAGGGTTTCTATCAGCTAAGCTTGATTAGGTAATTTTACACATTGTCGGAAATCTAAGCTGAAGTTAGATTTTCGCAAACAAAAAATCCGATGTAATCGGCTTCAGCAACCGCCTAAGGTAGGCGGTTGCCTAAGGTAAAGCTCCTGATCGGATTTTTTGATTGCGATCATCGTGTTTAGCTGAGCTGGTAAAGGCATCTATCTATCTACCTAAACCTGGAGATAATATTATTGTCACTTAAATATAAGTCAGCTTTTCAAACTAAAAAAGAAGGTCTGATTCGGCTTCATCTTAGGTGGTATGACCCAAGAAGTGGGATATAGTTCTCCTGTTTGAACTTTACACGGATGAATTCGTGACATAAGTCATTAGAATTAACATAGTTTACATTGTATGGGTGATACATATACAACTTTTTTATCACGAATGACGTTAGTATTTTCTGCACTAGACCAGACTATTTACATTTTTACCTAATCAAGTGTAATTAGAATCCGGACACAGATAAATTTGATAACTATCTAAAGATAAATGCTATCTTTTTCATAACAATTCAAATATTATTTAATCCACAGAAAAAGCTTACAATAAATCACATCAATTGTAATCACCGTACGGCTTGGTCGCAAATTGACAGTAATTGGGTGAAACGAGGAATATGTCTACAGCGATCAATGAGGACTTGGTGCGGGAGAGAAAAAGATGTTCCTTTGACGTGAAGGAGCTGATACATCTGATCGATGGAGGTGAACAAGTTACTTTGGAAAGGAAGGAAGTTGGTAAGTCGCTTCTATTGTTTTTGAAAATTGCAGATCATATACGAGGATAAATAACACGATAGAATACGATGACTACAAAATACAGCTCTCCTGATGAAAATTGGTCATTATTGTATAAAAAGGTTTGCGTTACTAGGTAATGACAATGGTACATTTTCTGGGAAATGTTATTTCTCGACAACAGTTTGGGTGTAGTCTTAGTCAGGTAATTTGTCCGGTAGTGGACCAGCTGGTTTGTGGTTTAAACTTTATTTCATCCTATTTCTCTTGTGATTACGGTGACGGTACTATGAGAGATGATGAACGTAATTCATATCATCATCATTCAGCGAATGGTGAAAAACTTGCATACCTGTGGCCTGATTTTGAAATTTCATAAATTGTTTCACATGTGTAAATAGATTCAGGTAAATCTTTTTTTTCATAAGGTTTTTTGAAAAATAATTCTTTCTAAGGGTTAATAATATTATACAAGCATATAAATTGTCCTTTGCGTGAAATTGGAGGAAATGTCATGTATTTATTTCTGCATGAGGGTCAATATAGATATACCCAAAGAGGTGATTACCGAATTTCATCATAATCGTAATAGTTAGATGTTTTTACGTTATTTATACTGTTATACACAAATACGGTAATTTTCAGAGGAGATGGTGCTCAAGGTAAAGGAGCTTCGAGATGACATACCTGAAGAGTATCTCAGCCACAAGGAACGCTACGAAAATGCTGTTCGTAAAACCGTCATTATGATCGATATTCTGAAAGACCACGCTCTCAGGCACTCCTCGTTCGACGCATACAAGTGAGTAATTTTTTTCAGTAAAAACCGGACCTCCTAGGTTATCCGTTTTCTGTTAAGAACTACTTAAAGAAGGTACCTCTTATTACAGTGGAAATGTAATATAACATTTCAAGGGTTTGCTCTCATCGTGAGTTTTTTTTATACTACGCCCGATTGCAGACAAGCATACGGCCCGCTTGGCGTGAAGCAGTTACCGTAGTCATATTAACGCTCGAAACATGAAGTATCGCTTGCGCGCCGCCATCGCCGCTGCCATCGCAGCAACTTCTTCCTGGCGACCTCCCTTACTTGCAGGAACACAACAATTCTCAAGGGAATTGTTATTTGGCTGTAATATTCTGTGAGGTAGAGATATTTTCCCAGTTGGGTAGCTTACAAAATACGCTATGCCCTACTTTTCTTTTCGCCAGAGTCAGCTGGGTGCACCACGTGCAGGTGAGGTTGGCTTTGGTTCAAAGATGTTGATGAACCACTTACACCCCAGAGCGTGTACTTATTTATCGCCTCCGGAAGGCTCAGTTTCAAGCCAGCAACTGCTTAGTAGAGCTAGTAATGAACGAATTCCCAATCCCGTTGTTGTATAGGTGAACATTGTGATCTACCATTTTATGGGCACATGGCATAGATTTATAATGACACTAGCGGCCGCTTGCGACTTCGACCGCTTAGGCTTTAGAAAATAATCAATTATTGTTTACAACTCGTATTAGATTAGGCTTAGGCGTATCATGATATACTTACCATGTTATTCAGTATCCAGTATGAGAACTGTGAAAATCGCACCCAATATTGTGCAGTAGTGGTTGCTTGATGCACATACTGACATTGCTCCTTTTTAATGATGCTCACATTATTTTTTCTTGAGAGGACTATAGGTGCTGACTAGCGCCGCCATTCATATCATTCATTCATATGTCATACTTAAACGATTATAAAAACGAAAATTATAGAAAACTATTATTCTCACAAAGACCATGAAGTACAATGGTCTTTGTGTCCGTAAATAGTCCGTAAACGGTGGTTTTTGCCTTTTTTGCGTAGTTCTTGATGAATGTTATGATTGTCAGCAAAGACAGACAAAACTTCACTGCCCTCCTCCCTCTCTCTGCACATATTCTACAGAAGTGGTTCAAGAAGCGACCCTTGTAGAACACCGCAAATCATTGGCCGGCGATCATACCCGCCACCTTTATACCTATGTACGCTAAGAGAAAGCGTAGTACACCTTTGAGTCCTTACAACTATGTAGCCCCCGATCGATAGCTTGTAATTTCGGGGCCCAGTGAGTGGCGTGGCTATCCACCACCTGTCGCAAATAGATAAAAGTACATTCTTTTTTTTGTAATTGTATTGTCCAGTACACACATAATAAGTTATTTCCAGTCTTATCAATCTATAATATAAAAATGAATCGCTGAAATTGTTGCTACTCGAGAACAGCTGAACCGATTTCGCTAATTTTTAATTTTTTTTTAGAATATTTCATGAAGTACGAGGATGGTTCTAACGCAGAGAAAATTTTTAAAAAGTGCCTGAAAAAGTCTAAAATCAACACTTTTCTATACTCCCATACAAAAGATTCGTAATATTACTTAAAAGTAAATTTGAACTTTAGTACCATACCATAAAGTTCAAGTGTTAATGCAGAGGTTCCGGGAAGGCAAAACAATTGAATTGAGTGACGTTAGTATCGTAGGCGGTACGAAGTTACCCGGGTCAGCTAGTTACTTATAAACTTATGTGAATTTTAGAGTAAAAAAAATCATAAACACAAAATAAAACTGATGAACAGTATAGGTAATAATAGTTATGACAGGACTTCGTCTCTCTTCTTTAGTTGTGTCTAGTTCATCCTACATCCTGATCATTCCCATAGTCTATTTAATTTCCATCACACATTGTAATAGTTCCTATGCCTATCGAGACCTGCGGGCGAGTATATTGTTCCATTTATATGTCTTGGAGTGAATCACGGCGGCTTGACAATTTTACATTAATCTTCTCAAAGGGGCAGCTACGCGTTGGATCCATACCCTCGCCAAATGACCGGGTTTATCCCGTGATGTTATGAAGAATTTCATCATTTTTTCCCAAAAAGTAGAAAACAATAGGTTTTAAGATTAATAGTGTTTGTAGATTACAGGAAACTTATAATTATAAAGTATATATGGTCTTAAAATAACAACTTCTATCCGTAATGTGTGTAAAAACTTAGTTTTGCATATAATGGAAATTAATTTGTAGAACATATTTTCAGCAACAAGGTTAAGGCATTTACTCAGGATTCCTCAATCTCTCAATTACTCAGGATCTATCATAATATTTTATAATGTGGCTCATTCTCCACGCGATTTAAAATCGTAATTGGCCGGGATTTGACGTGAATACTCGTACGTGTTTTTATTTGTTACCATACGGTGGCAATCCACAAAATCGCGGGACACAGTTTGGCGTTGTAGTTTCGAATTTATGCTCTACATCCAATGTTTAATCACACCACTGGATATATGAAGGATCAAAGAATTCATTACGCTAAGTAAGGACTATTGAACATCGTGTGCGGCGGAGGGGGAAGCGCTGCCATTTTGGGATAATTTTAGTGCATATAACGTATTCACGTAGAACACACGTCCATGTCACAGCCACATCCCATTTTTTAATCAATTATTGACGTCACATAGCTAGATAAATAAGCGGATCTTAATATAATTTATCTCTATCTACCTGCTTCTAACTGCAAATAACTTGTTCTTTTTTATCTTATATAGAAATAATCAATCTGATTAGGTAGCAAATTAATTTGCGATATTTAAAAATTACGCTGATGGGTTAAATAATCTTTTATTGTAGTATCAACAAATTGATAACAGTGACAAAATTGGTGGCCATATCTCAGTACGAAAGTATATAATTAACCTATCGATAGAGCGAAGGTCTGTCTGACATGCTTTAGATACGAGTGATAATAAAGATTGTCGTCGTTGAACGTCACTGTTTGTAATGTAAAGACATGGAAGAAAAACAAACAAAGTGCAAATGAAAACAATACATTCAAATTTACGGTCACATGTAAAATTACACATAGAATTTGGAAGAAATGGCTTCCGCCTGTCAAGTTGTGATGAAAATTTGTTTAAACCTTACGTAGTTGTATTAAGGTTTATATTTTGAAATGATTACGTTTTTAAAATAGCTTTTAATAATAAATAGCAATTAAAAAAAAACGAATGATAATAAATTCGGGGGATTAAGTTTGGTGTTGCAGGCGTTGCAGCTACAAATCTACCATCTCCTTCCAAAATTCAATTACACCACTGGATAAATGAAGCATCAAAGAATTTATTACGCTAAGTAAGGACTATTGAACATCGTGTGCGGCGGAGGGGGAAGCGCTGACATTTTGGGATAATTTTAGTGCACTTAACGTATTCACATACAACACACGACCGTGTCCATGGCACAGCCACAACCTATTTATTTTTATTCCAGCCCCCTTACCACCAACTCGTATTGCGAGTCAATAACTGAATAAAATGCTTATTCATGCCAATGAATAAGCGACTCTATTCCAAATTGTATAGAGTCGATTATTCATTGGTATGAATAAGCATTCTATTCAGTTATTGAATCGCAATAAGAGGTGGTGGTAAGGGGCTGCTCGTAGATCAGTTTAATTTTCTCTAGTTGAGAACCAAAAACAGCCAAGTGCGAGTTTGGTCTCCAGTGTGTGTTGAAACTGAGCTTTACAATGTGTTATTAATTTTTCATCAACATCGTAATGTGGTTATTTGTGTCATTTATTGCAAGATATAAAGGGACGGAAAAGATTATTTTAGAATTATAACTATTAAAATAAAAAGAAATATAACATAAGACAATATATGTATTTATACCAATATCCAAGGTATTTACTAATTGTTTGGCTCTATACATTTGAAACATATGAGACGGGCGGATGTGAAATAATATTTCATAATAAAGATTTGGTAATATAGATTTCCAATTTTATAGTAATTATTTATATAGTTTATTAGTTTTCAATACAAAGGCGTATTTTTTTTTGTTTTCAGACCTTCAAATATGTATAGGGTACAAAGTGCCATTGTGAAAGATGTTTCTCCATTTTTACTGCATATGGGCATGTTCGTACCCACTATATTCGGCCAGGCATCCGAAGAACAGATGGCTGAGTGGCTACCACAATCGCTATCATTGCAGATTTTAGGCACTTATGCTCAGGTAATTATTAGATTTAAAAAAATCCCATTTGTTTTTAAGTAGTGTTATGTATGTATTGGCCGTCTGGTTTCCGGCAATCTAGAATAGAATCCCTCCGTTTCTTCCCGTGGATGTCGTACAAGGCGACTAAGGGAAATACATTATCAAATATCGATCAGGCAGGCCTCCCTAACCCGTTTGGCCAGCGTGGGGAGTGTAGGCCAAATCTTTCTTCCGTCTAGGACAGACGAGAGAGGGTCGTGCTCCTGTAGTGGAGACTAAAATGGACCTAATGATGATGATGTATTTCCTCCTGATCTATGATTCGATAATTTTATAAAAAGTACCATTGCATAATTTAAGAAATACAAATGGTAGAGTAATGACAAAAGTACACTTTGTCCAGTGTACCATTGTGTCTAAAATACTAGCACCTTCGAGTGATCAAGCAGTCTGAGTGGACGCTTGCGGCTGGGCAATGAGGCGGGCAGAGGCCGAGCCCTCTGCCATATCATTAAATGTTCGGATCTTAGATTAATGATATAGATACTCTTCGGGGCGCAGTAGAGACCGGTTATTAATCTATGTTAGGAATGATTTTTAGTATTGGACATACTGTTTCAAAATCAGGAGGGGTTAAGTCTTTGACTATACTGTCGGTGATGAGACGTGAGTAGACACTTACTGACTATACCAGACTATGTGAGAGAACTTATTGTACTATATGAGTGATATACATCAGACAGTGCAGTGTCATCAACGCGATAGGCTGCGGTGGGTTGGAAATTTGGAACCGCTCCGCTTCCTTCGTGCTGTATGAGGACTCGAAAATAGCTCAATACATTTTAATTACTCCCATCACTGACAATATGCTCGAAGATTTGGACCCCTCGGACTGTGCTAAACGCTTTGTCAATCAATGATAAAAGCTATGTCTATACGTAAACAACATAAATTACTCACACTTTCTTGCAGACTGAATTAGGTCATGGCACATTCCTTAGAGGCCTAGAGACCACGGCAACTTACGACCCCAAAACTGAGGAGTTTGTGCTGAACACGCCCACACTCACCGGCTACAAGTGGTGGCCTGGAGGATGTAAGTTTACTATTTATGTACCTACAGTCATTTAATACTAGACTGTACTGTATGCGATGGAATAAGCTACTCGTATGCAGTAACTGTATGGGATAAATTTAGGAATGAATTATTAACTAGAGTGAAACTAGAGTTAGTAAATGCAGCTCTAAGATCAACAGAAGTCGCAGTGGGTAGGTCACAAAGCTCGCAGAGCTGTTCTGTCAATGTCAACTATGGACTGGAAAGTGCAACATAGGACTGGCCTCACTATACCGACCGCCAATCTGGGGCCCTACCGGCAAAGCTGAAGCCGATTACCATCGGATTTTTTTAATGCGAAAATGAAACTACAGCTTAGAATGTTGGTAATTACGTTTAGCTAGCTGAAAGAAACTCTAGAGATCTACCGACTAAGCTAAAGATGTTTCTCAATAACTTTAACCTAAGACCAATTTTAGGAATCAAAACAACTGATGGTAATCGGTTTCACCTTCTGCGGTAGGGCTCTCTTCGTCGGTCCATCTAGCGTCAACGGATACAAATAACGAATATCGATAGATCCCTATCAGACTTCTCCAATAATGATGGAGAGGTCTATGTTGATTTTCGTCGTTGAAGTTCGGTTGTGGATTTTTATTTTTCACTAAAATGACGATTATACTAGGCACAGCGAAATCTATAGAAGATACTAGCTGTGACAGGGACTTCGTTCGTGCGAACGTTGATCAGATAGATCTAGTAAATTTTTGTTCAGTTGATCAATTGAACTTAATAACTTACCAACAAATACACATTAAATTTGGTAATTTATAATTTAAATTCCAGTGGCACACACTGCTAATCACTGTATAGTGGTAGCTCAGTTGCACACAAAAGGCGAGTGCTATGGAGTGCATCCTTTCTTCGTGCAAATAAGAGATTCAGAAAACCATAAGCCTTTCCCTGGAATCAAAGTCGGAGAAATTGGTCCTAAGTTGGGATTCCAGACAGCAAACAACGGGTTTCTGGGATTTGAAAAGTACAGGATACCGAGGACAAGTATGCTTATGAAAAATGCTCAAGTTTTGAAGGTAAGAAACTTTCCTTCTCATTGACTGAAATTTGATAGAGTCGTCAAGCACGTGGTTTTTGAAAACCCTGTAGTTTAGAATACGTTTACATTTAATATTGACGAACCGAAAAATAAAATACACGTATGTAACGAACGAATTACACACTGCTAGGTTAGGTCAGGTTATACTTGCTATTATCAAAAGCCGAGTAAGCGTAGCGAGGGAGGTTCTTCTTCTTTCGAACTACATCACGTTAGAATTTTTATTATAGACTATAATAACAAAGGAGAATCGGAATTTCATCAATCTGTCAATTGGTCAAATTAAAATCTACATCTGGCAAAATGCCGGCATTTTCTTTTTTGCAAATATATGAAACTGAATGAATCAGACGCTGGATGGGTCGTAAGGAGCTCGATAGCGTCGTGGCGCGTGTCAGTCTAATCTAACACGCAAGTTAAGCAATATCGACCGTAGCCTGTTCATGGATGGGTTTATTTACATCGAGCTCCTTCGTACTTCGGAGGGCACGTTAAGCCGTCGGTCTCGGCTGTTGTCATTTAATGGCAGTCGTTAAGCCAAGTCAGTGGCCTATATGCCGCTTGAAAGCACGCAGTTGAGCAGCGTGGTGTAGTATGCTCTAAACCCCTTCGATTGATGGGAGACCCGACTGGGGAATGTACCTCCACCTTACCAGAATACCGCAGCCAAATAACAATTCCCTTGAGGGTTGTTGTATTCCTGCGAGTGAGTGAGGTCACCAGAAAGGAAGGAGATGCTGCGTTGGCAGCGGGGGTGGCGGTGCGCGAGCGATATTTTATGGTGCAAGCGTTAATATGGCTACGGCAACCGATTCACATCAGGCGGGCCGTATGCTTGTCTGTCACCCGACGTAGTTTAAAAATAAAATAAAGACCCGTATTCCAGCAGTGGGATGAATACGTTGGATATGTAATCAGTTGGTCTTTAATTAATTTTTGCATTTTCGAAATACAGAAGACGGCATTTTTACCTATTCATTAAATTGCGAGGTAAGACAATATGGATCAATTTTCGGGTGTTCGTTTTAGATGCTTAGTAGCCTAGCTATAGAAATATATATATAGCATATTGTATCTGTCTATTTAACTCATGTCACGTTCGTATGAATGAAAGTATGCCATTAATTTATCATTGTATGCGAGTATATTAGCATAAAATACCTTATGAAGGATTTATCCGTGACCCTATAATGATTAGGTCATATACAAAGTAATTATTTGTAAATATTCTTACTACATATATAACTAGCTGTCCCGGCGAACTTCGTACCGCCTAACAGTCAATGAATGTCGTGGTACATATTAGCTGAATTAATTATTTTATGGAATTAATACAATGAATAATACAATAGAAAATAATAGAGAAGCTCTATGGCATCGTTGCGCGTGTCAGTTTAATCGATCACGTAAGTTAAGCAACGTCGACCGTAGCCTGTCTATGGATGGGATTATTTATCTCGAGCTCCTCCGTACTTCGGAGGGCACGTTAAGCCGTCGGTCCCGGTTGTCATTAGACGACAGTCGTTAAGCCAAGTCAGTGGCCTTTAGGCTGCTTAAAAACACTAGCCTCCGCTAAACTGCAATTGAGCAGCGTGGCGTATGCTCTGAATCCCTTCAGGAGACCCGTATCCCAACAGTGGGATGATTATGGGTTGATGCCGATGCCGATACCACAAGACAAGGAGTAGTGCTCGCTCGCTGGCACCCCCGCTGCTAACGCACCATCTTCTCTGTCAGAAGGGAAGAGAGGGTTCTCACGTCTGTTGACTTCTCTTACTCACCCAACAGAACAATCCTCAAAGGTCCTAATCCTAATGTCTTCTGCGAAGTAAAAGTACCTTTCCACCACAGTATAAGTAATAGTACTCCACTCCCTGCCGCTCTCTCGTGTCGACCTCACCTTCCCTCTGAAACAAATCTGGAACAGTTTCTATGGCGCAGTACGTACACACGCTCATTCCCGCTCTGCACAGACGTCACTGTTTATGTAGCAGTAAACGACGCGACATTTGTATGGAGTGGCCGGGCTGTGCTTCCACTGGAGCCCTACGTACCTTACCTATCGTAATTGATCGTGTTATAGGATGGAACGTATGTAAAATCGAAGAGCGACAAGCTGACGTATGGAACCATGGTACTTATCAGGGTGATGATAGTAGCAGATGTTGCATACGAGATTTCCAGGGCTGCAACCATCGCCGTACGATACTCGGCTGTCAGGCATCAGTCCAAACCGAAACCAGAGTGAGTACTTAAAATTTTACATTACTAAGGAGCTCGATGGCGCTGTTGCACGTGTCAGCGTAATCGAACACGCAAGTTAAGTAACGTCGACCGTAGCCTGTCTATGGATGGGTTTATTTATCTCGACCTCCTCCGTTTTTGGGAAGGTCACGTTAAGCCATCGGTCCCGGTTGTTGTCATTAGACGACAGTCGTTAATCCAAGTCAGTGGCCTTTGGGCGGCTTGAAAACATTGGCCTTCGCCAATCCGCAGCTTAGCACAGGGTCGGACTTAAAGCCTAGGCAACCTAGCCACGTTTCTCGACGTAATTTTTGGGGTCCGAAAATTAGGTTTTTAATTCTTTAATTTTTGTAATTAATTGTTATTGTCGAAGTGAAAACTTCTTTAGAAGGCTCGGAAATACAATGTTGCCAAGGTCTCGCTTTAGCGTGAGTCCGCCACTGGTTTAGCAGCGTGGTGGAGTATGCTCTAAACCCATTCGTTCGTAATGGAGACTCGTATTCCAGCAGTGGGATGAGTAAGGCTTGCTGTCGAGACATTGCTCGATTTCAAGAAGGCTTTCGAACGCTCTAAAACCTCTCGAATCTTTCCGAAGAATGTAGCGCTGCATAAAATTGTCAGTGGACTTTTACAGAGAGATGATGATTGTAGTAATAAATAAATTTTGCTCGACAATTTACACAGCGCCATCTAGTCCCAAATTAAGCGCAAAGCTTGTATGTGATTGTAGCTATGGGTACTAGACAACTGATAAATGTATTCAAATACATTTTTTGTTGTAAATACATACTTATAATCCATATGAAGCACCCAGACTAAGACAAACAGACATGTGGGATCGAACCCGCGACCTCGGAGTCAAAGTAACCATTGCTAACCATTCGACCACAGGGCTCGTCTTGTATAATTGTCATAAATTAATTAAATAAATTAAACGGGTCACTCACGTCTTTTTGTCGGGAAAGCCGACTAGTTTCGATCAAAAAAGGAGACCTTCATCAGGGCGAATGTCCAGACAAAGGGTGGACGTGTCTGGACATTCGCCCTGATGAAGTAGTCGTATTTCCTAGTCGGCTTTCCCGACAAAAAGACGTGAGTGACCCGTTTAATTTATTTAATTAATTTAGTATAATGTCTCACGTGAGTCTTAGTAATATAATTGACATTTTATATTTTGAGTATTTTTGCCTCGCGAATAAAAAGTAGCTCCATTCCAAATCAGTGCAGGTTTCACCGAAAAGATAATAAAAAGTAAAGTTTCGCATTTATAATAGTGACTATTGCCAGAAATAGATTTTTAATTTAAATACCTATTACGACGATTAGGTATTTTCCATAATTATGTTATGTGAAATCTTGCTAATTTTAGACATTTATTGCAACCACATATAGAGAGATGCTCGAAGTTCGCAATACTTGAAATATTTGGGGTGTAAGTAGTTCAATCAGTGTTAAAGTCAACCTTATCTGCACGAGGAGCAGCCTGCTGACTGATAAATGAGGCCCTCACAACAAAGATATAGGGCACGGCGTTTTTTATAAGCTGCTTGACCTCCTGACCTGACAGAATACCGCAACCAAATAACAAGTTCCTTGAGGGGGTTCTTGTGTTCTGTTGAGTGAGATAACTGGGAAATAAGTTATAGCATTGGCAGCGGCGGTGGTGATAAGCGTTGATATGTGTGTTATGTTTGGAGCGTTTAATGGGCTGCGGTTACGACTGCTTCATATCGGGCGGGTTGTATGCTTGTTTGGCACTAGACGTAGTAGCTATAAAAAAATCTATATCATTCGCATATTCGTTTACGATCCCATGACCTTGTTCTCTCGTAATTTTATTATAAGCAAGTCGAGACAGAACCTGTTAAAACCATTCACTGCATGGTACATAGCAGCAGCTTATTCTTAGTCTTTTCCACGTCTTTTCTTAGATTTTCATCTAGCGTACCCATAACTCCAAACAAACATGTTTTTCTGTTTCTAGTCAACCCGAGCCTCAAATCATAGACTACGTGACCCAACAGCACAAGCTCTTCATCTCCATAGCCACGAGCCACGCGTTCAGGATGACGGGCAACTGGCTATGGGACAGTTACTCTAAAGTGGTCCGTGATTTGGACAAAGGAAAGCTGGACCAACTCCCGGAGGTCAGTATTATTAATAGAACAGAGTTATTGTCATCAGGATAGTAAATGGTACCTAATTCTTGTATGCCAAATTTATACAGATATTTGGAGCATCTTATTAGCCCATTATGTCATATTCAATACCACGCATTACGCGATCGCGACCAGTAATATAAATGGATGGACGCTACGTACATGGCCGTAGGTCGCCTAGTGTGTTGGAGTTCTTGTGTAAATGAATTTATCTAATGTAAATAGCGCAATTTACAGTAGAGAAATTCAATTACACAAGAATAATTAACATAAAGTAAGTAACAGTAAGTAACAGATGTGATGGAGGCTGCAGTCGCGTTTAGAGTGAGTCCTCCAGTGAGAACCTCTACTCATTTCTCATCGATCAGGATATCCTTCCTTTTGAGTCGCTTCCGATAACATCGTGTTGTCAGCTTGGCAGCCAGTTCATTAGGGTGCACCTCTAGTTTTCCCCGATATTTTTCGGCAGCAATAAGGATCTCTTCCTTTACAGTGTTCATTTGCAATTCCTTATGAATTTCGGCATTAGTAACAAACCATGGAACACTACATATTGATCTAAGGATTACATTTTGCAGTCTTTGTAGGATTGAGATGTTTGAGTTGCTACAACTTCCCCACAGCTGTATGCCGTATGTCCACACAGGCTTCAGGATTGTGTTATAAATTAATAACTTATTTTTAATAGTCAGTGTACTGTTCCGCCCGATCAGCCAGTGAAGGTTCTTAGACCGAATGTTGAGTTTTTCTCTTTTACTTTTGATATGATTTTTCCAAGTAAGGCGGCGGTCAAGATGAAGACCCAAGTATTTGACGCTGTCTTTGTGTGGTAAGGTTGTGTTGTCAAGCTGTACTGATGGGCAGTCGCCCTTGCGCAACGCAAAGGTGACGTTGCAAGAAATAAATATAATTTAGATAAATATAATGAACTAAATTAAAACCATTAATTAAAAAGTCAAACTACAATAAAATTACAATTTTAGGGTGTCGATGTAGTCATCATTAACTCAAAAGATACGTTTGCCAAAAGATTTTACTACATTTATTATTAGGAACTATACAATTAGGGCTTCGATTTTTATGTCAAACTATAATACTGCGAAAACATCAGTCAATAATTGTACGTTAGAAGTTTAGGCTAACGATTTTCGGGCAAATAAAAATAGAACTAAGGCGAGTAAAGAACACACCATTACATCACTTATTTTTTTACGATTTCAGCTCCACGCTCTTGCGTGCTGTTTAAAAGCAGTATGCAGTAGAGACGCTGGAATCTGCGTGGAACAATGCAGATTGGCATGTGGAGGGCATGGGTACATGATGTCCTCGAACCTGCCCACTATTTATGGGCTTGTCACCGCTACAGTCACTTACGAGGGCGAGTACACTGTTATGCACCTACAAACAGCCAGGTGAGGAGTTTATTTATTTTATTTGTCGTCTCATATGCGGCTTACACACATGAACTATCCTCCCACATCTGTCATTACCAATTCGGCAAGGTATCTGTCGCGTTTACCTGGCTGACTCTGAGAGCTATGTTGAAAACTTTGGTTCTCCGTCCAATTTTCTGACCTGTGGATTCTTCCCTTAGATAAATCTCAAAACCCCTTCCTCTATTAAACTGTAGATCACGCCAATGGTTAGTGCACAAGTGCACCCAGCACGGTATGATGACTTATTATCAAAATTGGCATTATGAAGTGAGAAAAACGCACTAGTAAAAGGATTCAAACATTTGTATCCAAGTCCAGCCGAAGTGTCTCTCAGATCAGTCAGATCTCTATGTTGTAGTTACCCTGGCCTTCTGGCTGAATCATAACAATAGTTGCATATTCGGATGTATATGAATTTGAAGTAAATTTAGTTGCTACTAATTTTCATGCTATTTATTCATGCTATATAATAATATAATTTGATCATTCACAGGTATTTAATAAAAGCTTGGAAAGAAGCAATGGAAGGCAAGGTTTTGACACCGACTGTGTCTTATATGGTGACATATCTCAAGAACAAAGTTCCTAAATGGGCAAACAAACCGGAAGGAATCGTAGCAGGGTTCCAGGCTGTTGCCGCTGGGTAAGACCTAGAAAAAAATATTATCGATATTAGAATACAGATTAAATCATTCATTTATGTACATATGACACGCTCGGTGGCGTAGCGGTCAATGACGCGGTTTCCACACCAACGCTCGTGGGCTCGATTCCCACATAGGACAAACATTTGTGTGCATGAACATGATGTCTGTCTTAGTCTGGGTGTTTTCTATGTATCATAAGTATGTATTTATAAAAAAAAAATGCATTTACGTATGTTTATCTGTTATCTAGTATCCATAACACAAGCTTCGCTTACTTTGGGGCTAGATGGCGCTGTGTAATTTGCCTGACAATATTTATTTATTATTTTATTTATTTATCTATGTTACACATAATGCAAGCGGGCTTATATATATCTTTGTTAACAGAAAAATAAAGGCTGCATATGATACGATTAAAAAATATGAAAAGGCTGGTAATGATGCCGAAGATGCTTGGAATTTGGCCTCCGTTCAGCTTGTTAACGCCAGCGAGGTAAGTTATTTTTATAACATGCGAGAGACGTTTCTGGATTTAGTTAACACTTAATTTCTACTAGTACTCAACAGAGAACTTTTTAAGAGAACTTTTTGCTTAAAGTAGATTACGCAGCGCATATTCCATTTGAGAGCTTCGGTTGCAGCTCTCAAATGGAATATTTTTTCTCCGTTTTAGCATATTTTTTTCGTCGATTTGCGCTACTATTGGTCGTAACGTAATATTATATAGCCTTCTTCGATAAATGGATTATCCAACAGTAAAATATTTTTTCGGAAAAGTAGTTCCTGAGATTAGAGCGTTGAACTAAACAAGCTCTTTAGCTTTTCGATAGTAGTATAGATTAATAACGCGACATTGGTATGGAGTCGCCGAGGTGTGTCTGTGAATAAATTTCTAAGTTAAATTATTTGTATGTAGGCCCACTGCCGTGCCATTATCTGCGAAGTATTTTGGAAGGAGGTACAGCGCATCTCAGCCTCTCTTTCATCCAACTTGGCAGCGGTGATGCAGCAACTGGCTGAACTGTATCTAGTGTACTGGGCTTTGGAGAAGAGCGGGGATCTTTTACTGGTGAGTGGACGTTAAGAATTTCAACTTTTTATACCTACTTAAGGGGACGGTAAAAGTCACTGCTGATTTCTAGTGGAAACCATTTTTTATGGTATAATGATACATATGTTATACAATAATAAATAATACAATATGTGAATCTATACAATGATTGACGAGCTCGGTAGTTGAATGGGTAACAATGGCTTCCGAGGTCGCGGGATCGATCCCCGCACAAGACAAATGTTTGTGTGCCTGAACATGTCTGTTTGTCAAGACAAACAGAATGACCAAGGTCTGAGTAATTTCTATGTATTATAGGTATGTATTTATAAAAAAAATGTTTAAGTATAATATCAGTTATCTAGTACCCATAGTACAAGTTTAGCTTAGTTTGGCACTAGATGGCCGTGTGTAATTTGTCCAGGAATATTTATTTATTTATTTACGTTTATAGTATAAAGTAAAGTATATGAATGGCAGAAATAAATAAACTAAATCCAACAATGTTGTATTTCCAGTATTCTTCAATAGCTAAAGATGATTTAACGACGCTGCAACAAAGATACGAGGAGTTATTAGCACTTATTAGACCAAATGCTGTGGGTCTTGTGGATGGATTCGATGTCAGGGATGAGGTACGTTTTATTTGTAGTATTTTTTTTTATTTTTTTAACTTTTGTAACTATTTGTAGTTTTTTTTTTGCTTTTCTAATTATAGGTACAGATATACAATCTAGTCCCTCAGCTTTTATAAAATTGTTTCTTAACGATCTTTTAAAGCCGCCAGCCACTAAATAGTTAACAACAAAAATGCAGTTCCTATTTTTTTTTACACAGACCATTTCCATGAGACAATAGGTTGTACCGGTTGTACTGAATATAAGTACGTACTTTGTCATGTCTTTTATTCATTAATATATATTATTTTTGAGATATTCTTAAGTATTGGGCAGGCAGACAGGCACGTAGATAGACTAGTTTCATAAAATCCCAAATAAATAATAACAAAAATAAACGAAAGTCAATAAATCAATTTATAAGTATAAGTAATCTTCTTTATAATGGTTATAAATAAGAACTCCGCCAGAGTTCTTATTTATAACCATTATAAAGAAGAACTCCGCCAACCCGCGATTGAGCAGCGTGGTGGAGTATGCTCTAAACCCCTTCGATTGAGGGGAGACCCGTATCCCAACAGTGTGATGATTGTAGGTTAATGCCGATCATAAAAAAATATTTTTTTATATCGTAGATCCTACATTCGACGCTGGGTGCGTACGACGGCCGCGTGTACGAGCGTCTGATGGAGGAGGCCCTCAAGAGTCCTCTCAACGCGGAGCCCGTCAACGAAAGCTTCCACAAGTACCTCAAGCCGTTCATGACCAAATCTAAACTGTGATCTATAATATTTGTGAATAATGTGTTAAAGTATGAAATTATTGAACAATAAATTATTTTTGTAAAAAACGTTTTTTGTCTTTCCTGCGACATCAAATTGTTAACAGAATCATTTTTATACACAAAAATTTATGCTCGCGTGTCATGGTAGAGTAAATTAAGTCATTGGAACCATTACACTGTAAAAGTTTTGAATAAATATTAATAATCAAACAGTTGATTTTGGCCAATTTTCCAGAATATTATATACATATTTTAAAAAATTGAAAAATTCACCTCACCCCCAAAATGGGATTCGAACCCGTCGTGGGTGGGAATTTCTCCATTTTAAAAAATATTTTATATAAATGTTGTAATAGTGCTCAAACACAAAAGAAATAACCAATGTGGTTCTTGAAAAAGGGTGTGAAAAGGTTTTTGTAGGCGACGCGTGAGTTATGCCTCTGGTATTGCATGTGATAGATTTATATAAGTATTACAGTAACAAGAAAAGCGCCTTAGCGTGTCAAAATATATGAAATGAATAGATAAGCATTTTTACTATTTTAAAAATGCCTCAATTGATAATAAATTTAGTGATTTGTAATTTAAGAAATATAAAAACAGTAATTAATACGATTATATCAATATTAATTACAACATAATTTGTTGTAATTAATATTATACATATTTGATACATTTTTAATATTTTACTTTGTAAAACTAATCAAATTACTGTAAATTCATTGATAAAATAGTATTGAATTTGATAGTGTTGGTGAATCACGTGTCCTCGCCATCTTGTTTATGCTATGCTATAAAATGGCCGGAGCTCGGTCGGACACGACACTTGCCGTCTGATCGTCGGAGAGAGCGGAAGCTCTGCCCGTAGTCTGGTGGGCGGGTTGGTGAGACCACGTGCTACTATTGTTTATGAAAGTATAAATAAAAGGACCAGGCACCAATGGTCGGAGAGAGCGGAAGCTCTGCTCGTAGTCTTGTAGACAAGTTCGCCAGTAAGCCACGTGCTGCTATTGTTTATGAAAGATAAACAAGCTAAGTATAATTTCTATAACTAGTAATATAATTTCTAAACCATTTATCAATTATGTTCATAAGTATATAAAGTGTCTAGAAGTATATAATGTTACATATACAGTGTGGGTATATATTGTTATATATGGATACATAAATTATATACTAATAGGTATATAAGCTGACTGGATGTATATAAGGTCCTAAAGGTGTATGATGTTATATATACATATATGGTGTATGTATATAATTTTATATAGAAGCAGAATGATAAATTAAACATATATTACTACACCGAATTATGTACAAGATGTAAAATAAAAGTAAATATTGGTTATAAGGATTTATTATTAACTTCAATGTTACTGAGATGGTGTTATTATATAAACCTACAATATACTTTCATAGTTTTATTATTATAGTTGAAAGAACTCCCCCATATACTATATATATATAACAGCTCTAAATTGACACATGCGTACATAGGCTGTGCTGCTTTCCATCATCTTTGCCACTTTAGTGATAAAAAATACGACAAAGACTGTGCCATCTACCATTAAATAAATAAAATTCTAAAGTATTCCTTGACAATTTAAACACGGCCATCTAGTCCCAAATTAAGCAAAGCTTGTACTACGGGTACTAGATAACTGATATCATACTTAAATACATTTTTTTGTAAATATATACATGTAATACATATAAAACACCCAGACCGACACAAACAGTACATGTACATGCACACAAATATTTGTCTTGTGTCGGGATCGAACCCGCGACCTCGGTTTCACAGTGGCCATTGCTAACCATTCGACCACCGAGCTCATCAAGAAAAATCAATGAAGTCAAGAAAACCATTGAAGAGTATCTATTCTTGCCGTCTTTCGATTCCTCATCAGAGGTTGACAGTACCATCCATAGTCATACAAACAATATGTTATATCGATACGACTAATAGTTCAGAATATTCGTTGTGGAGAGTATGTACCTATTTGGGAATAGGTAAAATTTTTGGTATAGTGAGATTATACAAAAGTTAAAAAAAAACAAGTAAATATACTAAGTCAACATGTTAATGTTTATTTAATAGTAGATAATATCTACTATTAAATAATCATTAAAATGTCAACATGTTAATGATTATTTAATAGTACATAATATCTACTATTAAATAATCATTAAAATGTTGACTATATTGTACACTTGGCACATCTTATATATTATATAAGATGTGATATTATATATTTAACTCTTTTATTTTTTACTGGTAACTCAAACGGCGCTGGACTGACTAACACTTACATATTTGAGCCGTTTGGGGTAGAGACGTTAGGGCCGTGGGGTCCATCAGCCCGCAATCTTTTTAAAGAGATATGCGGGAGGTTGGTCGAGGCTTCATGCGACCAAGAGGGCTGGCCGTTACCTTGCTCAGAGGATTAGCATTGCTATTCAGCGACCAACGGGCAACGATTTGGGGGTAATTTTTTATTTATAATTTTTTGTTTATTCCTTTTCTTCCTTTTTTTTCTACCTCTTTGTAAACATTTTATTTGTAAATATTCTTATTGTAAATATTATCTTTCTAGCTTATACCCAATAAATTGCACGTTAATATTATATACGATGTGGCAAGTGTACAATATTTAAGTAATAAATATTGTCAGACAAATTACACAGCGCCATGTAGCCCCAAAGTAAGCGAAGCTTGTGTTATGGGTACTGATACGTAAATACATTTTTTTTTTGTAAATACATACTTATGATACATAGAAAACACCCAGACTAAGACAAACAGACATGTTCATGTACACAAATGTTTGTCCTATGTGGGAATCGAACCCACGAGCGTTGGTGTCGAAGCCGTGTCATTGACCGCTACGCCACCGAGCTCGTCAATTTATATTTCCTCTTAAGTTAAGGACTCATAATTTTGATATCACAAAACAGTGACCATGTGCATGAATATGGACCTATGGACACAACTATGAATTTTAATCATGAATTTAAGTAAATGATTTAGCAACTGTTCTAAACTGTTTGGTGTAAGTGGTTCATCAAGATCTTTGAACCAAAGCCAACTTCACCTGCACGTGGTGCATCCTGCTGACTGACAAACGAAGCTCTGGCGAAAAGAGAGGTAGGGAGCGTAATTGTAAGCTACCCGACTGGGGAATGTACCTCCACCTCACAGAATACCGCAGCCAAATAACAATTCCCTTGAGGGTTGTTGTGTTCCTGCGAGTGACTGAGGTCACCAGAAAGAAAGGAAGGAGATGCTGCGTTGGCAGCGGGGGTGGCGGCGTGCGAGCAATATTTTATGTTGCAGGCGTTAATATGGCTACGGTAACCGCTTCACATCAGGCGGGCCGTATGCTTGTCTGCCACCCGACGTAGTATAAAAAAAATAAAAAAAAACTGTTAAGTGTTTTGAAATAAACGTGCCATTAATATTTAGTTTTAATGCCGCATAATATAAATACCGAATAATAATCTTAGTACTAGCTCATTAGACAAACAGATAACCTAGAAATAGACTTAATAACAATAGATTGTGCAACTGCATTGTGAACGTTAATAATGAACGTTGACATAACTTAATTTACATTACAAAAAACAAAACTAGTTTATGTTATGGTCGACTGTTGCCCTCTACAGCTGGACTGTTCAAAGTACACATACAATATCATATCAGTATGATATTAGAGGCACTGTAAAAACAACGTCTACGACGATAACGTTGTGTTATCTCATTTTTAAACGTATAAATTACTGAAATTGTACTAAAAAGTACATTATGATGGTAATTATAGTGAAGTGAGATACCAACATGTCTAAAATAGTGAATGAAGATTTAGTGAGAGAAAGAAAGAAGTGTAGTTTTGATGTGCAGGAGCTGATATATTTTAACGATGGAGATAAAGAAGTAACATTGGAAAGGAAAGAATTTGGTAAGTAGTGATTACACTATTAAAAAACAATTTAAGAACTTTAGGTCCGAAAGAAATTTAACACTAATTATTGTGTGGACATGTAAGATAATGAAATTAGCTCACACAATAAACCTCTAAAAAATTTAGCTCACATATACCTATGTGAGCTAAATTGTAGTACCTAGTTGTTTTCATGACGACAATAAATTATTTACAATTTATAATTGGAAAATTGAGAAACATATTCTGTATGATGTAAATATTACGATTCGTGACTACGAACAACGTGAATGAAAGTAATAGAGAGACAGAAATAGCGAATAAATTATGTATGTAACGAAGCGAGACAGCACGGTTTATATCTGGCAGGTTCAGGCCAATGTCAATGAACGAAGCGTTTGGTTCATGGTTGAAATAAAATTGGTCTGTTTATTCATACACCAAATTTTATACAATTAGGAAGTACGTTGAGAAATAAGATAAAACTATTATTTATATTATCTTATTTCTTTTTGATAATATTTATTAGATAATATTTTTGAAAATAAGGAAGGATTTACAAAATGACAATTATACTTATCATATTAACATGACCAAGATTTTGCCTATATTACAGCTACATTTTAACGTAATTTACATTTAAGGTAACAACTGTTTCTATGTGTGAATACCCATGGATATGATATTAAGATGCATAGAATATTAAGATTCGTGAAAGCTAGTCTTGGTACAAAAAGAAAAGTTGGTAAAAAAAGTAATATTGATATATTTCTTCCTACCTCCAAATACAATGGTAATTTAATATGCGAGTGTACCATCTTTATCTTACAATAAATAAACAAAATAAATAGATAAAGGCTTAATTCTATGCCATGATACTATTGCAGAAAAAAGTGTGCTTGCTGTCAAAGAACTTGAAGACAAAATTCCAGAGGAATATTTGAGTCACAAGGAAAAGTACGAAAATGCCATCAGGAAAGTCACTATTATCAAAGATATCGTCAAGGAGCACAGGAAGAAGTACCCACAAAATTTGTTGAAGTAGGTATTTGGGGATAATTAATAATACATAACATAACACAGTTTAACAAATAAAATAAAAAATTGGTGCCGGTAAATAGTTAGTAGGCCAAATCCTCCTTCCGTCTAGGATGGACGAGAGTTTATGGGGACGAAAAATCTACCTTGCTGAGCCTCAGTTCTACGAAAATCGATTATGTTCAAAAAACGGAGAGAAAATCTAGACCAGTTTTTCTATACAACGCCATCTGTTAACAATGTCTATTAGCAAATATTTACTATCTACTGGACAATAGACTGCAAGTATTTAAATGATTCTTTGCCGTGTGGTTCCGGCAGACTAAAATAGAATCACTCTGTCTCTTCCCGTGGATGTCGTACAAGGCTAGTAAGGGAAATACATTATCAAACATCGATCAGGCCTCCCCAACCCGTTTGGCCAGCGTACCCGTTTGGCCAGGGAGTGTAGCCCAAATCTTCCTTCCGTCTAGGACGGACGAGAGAGGGTCGTACTCCTGTAGTGAAGACTAAAATGGACCTGATGATGATGATGATGATGATTTATATGATTCTGGAAAATACGTTTCTTCTAAAAATAAATACCGAGCAAAGCTCGGTATTCCAGGTACTGTATCTTAAATTAAGTACTTATTCGATTACATATATTATTTTACAGGTTAACCAACGTGTTCAGGATACAGTTTGGCATAATACGAGATATCTCGCCGTTTATGCTCCACGATGGCATGTTTGTTCCTACGATCATGGGCCAAGGAACCCCTGAGCAGTTAAGTTACTGGTCAGATAAGGTAGATGACAGGATGGTGATAGGAACATATGCACAGGTAATAGAAAAGTAATTAAGAAGAATCTATAATTAGTCAAACATAACATTAATAAAAAATGATAAAATAATTTTAAAATAACGGCCCCATACCGAGTCTCATACTTCAGAAAAACAAGAACTGGTTGCACTTCCTTGATGAATCACAATTCCATTTTTTTGTGACGAGAAAGAACAATCATTTCTTTCTTTGGAGACAGCGTCCAGTTTCGAAGATATTTTTGATAATACTTCTTCACAGGAGGTACATATAGAAGTAGATAAGAAGGAGGCAGAAGGTTTATAATGTATTATAAAACATGATATTTCGTATAAGGATTATTATTTATCAGTCAAGGTATTTAGATAAATAGGGCAATCGTTTATTGTCAGATAATTCATAAATTCATGCTGGTGTCGTTCTGATTAGTGCAAACTAGATCTAAGTATAACAATAAATTAATTTGTAGTTTGTAATTAATTAATAGCGAAATCTTAATTTTCTTACAGCTTATTAAACTAAATCGTACTTACCAACACTCTCGGAGTAATAGATAGATAGAATATGCTTTATTTACACAATACAGATTTAAGTATAGTAAATCAACTAATTATTACAGACTTGTGTAATAATTACACGTAAATAATATTAATATATAGAAAGAAGACCGGCATGGGCAGTATTTTTCGAACAAATTTTTCTGTCATATTTTGCGGGCGACGCGGCATTACCACAAACAAAAAGAAGCACATAAATGTAATATTGAATTGAATTGTGTCATTATTCGTGCAAACATGCAAAATTTCATAACACTAGCTTAATTTTAGAAATACATTAACGTACAATGGGGACTTATCCCATTATAGTAAGGGACCCGAGTATAAGACGACCTTCACCGAACTGGTTAACGGATGAAAAATATTTTATATTAAATTAAATATGTTATTAGATATTAATATAAGTGGGTTGACTAAATAATTCAGTCCAGAATATGATCAATGATTTTTTTTTTAAACATTGCATCGTTTCGGTTAATAAACAAATGACATACCAATCAAAGGTACGAAGCCTATGCAAACGTTAGGTTGTCTATTTTTTTTCCGTCATAACTTTTGGACAGGTATAATCAGGTGATTCGATATTAGTAATTTGCACTGATCTGGTTAACGGATAAGCTTTACGTAAAAATAAACATTGTTTTATTACGACCACGGTGATATAGGGTTGTCTTGTCTGCTCAAAATCAGTCCTAAATTCCGGTTGTCGAGTTTTAAAAAGTAAAATATTGCTGCGAGTGAATACGTGCCAGAGGTCCCAATGAACATATGTCGATGAAATGTTAATATTCTGGACTGAAACTTTTTAGTCAACTCACTTGCAATGTATTTAACTAGGGTTGCCAGCTGTGATCCTTGCTGGAGTTCTTCGCATAAAAGACAAAAATATTAACTATCTCATTTTGAAACATGTTTCGACATTGGCAAAGTATTAATATTGACGTAGATAACATACCTTAATGATGTTAACAAATTAGTCGAATATATTCAATATAGCTGTGCCCGCAGTTTCACCCGTGTGAAATTAGGTTTATTACACAGTTTTTAAATCGCGCGTCTACCGAAAACAGTTTAAGCCGACTTCTAAAAAAGGAGGAGGTTCTCAATTCGACTGTATATACTTTTTGAAGTGAAAATTTCTTTAGCGGCGTTGTGCACTTTTTGAGATGGGTAAAAAATCTTAAACTCGCGTCAGGTCACGTGACCTGATTGAAAATTCGTAAGACGGAGAGAGAGTAGTTATGTTTGTGTACGATAGCGCAATAAATGAATACTGTATTTTACCTCATAAGATGGCTTACACATAAAAGATAGATATATGCTATCGCGGGCTTTTTTATAGGCTATTTGCGATAAACATTTCCATCATACATTATATACGTGTACCTCTCACGGTTTTTGCAGCGCACGACAGAATAGCTCGCAGATGACAGATTTTTTCATACTTACTGCCTTGGCACATATCGTTATATTTTTGAAAATTCACACAATATATTTATAAATTATATCCTATATGTTATTCTGATGTATAAGCTATATTATTGTAAAGTTTCATTAAAATCCATCCAGTAGTTTTTGCGTGAAAGAGTAACAAACATCCATCCATCCGCACATACTCACAAACTTTCGCGTTTATAATATTAGTAGGAAATGAAGTAGGATAGTAGGATATTAGTAGGATAACTTAATTAAGTTATCCTACTAATATCCTACTAATATCCATATAGAATATCCTACTATATGGAAAATATATTATATTAAACTAATTAGTTTAATATAATATATTTTCCATGCATTAACCAGTTCGGTGAAGATCGTTTTATACTCGGATCTTAGGCGATTCTAGTCAACAATAGAAAGCCTGAAAGGATGCTTATAATTTAGCGATATCATAAGTAAACTAAAATGTGAGTAGGTACTCATTGAAGAAAGAAAACGGAAAATTATAATAATAAAAAGATACTATGAAGAATAATATGTACGTACACACAAGTGGCTTAGAATTTTTAAAACATATATAGTATGAATATAAAAAATGTTAGGAAAGCTAAAGTGCTTCCTCACGCGCGATTTAAATTCTGAAAGAGTTTATATTTCAAAATATCACGAATATTATATACTTTTGCAGACTGAACTTGGTCATGGGACGTTTATTAGAGGTCTAGAGACTACGGCGACGTATGACCCTAAAACTGAGGAGTTCGTGATAAACACACCCACACTCACAGCTTACAAGTGGTGGCCTGGTGGATGTAAGTATTCAGTATTCCTTTGATCATAACTTTAAAACTTTCGCGTTGCATGATTTATGAAAATAACAATAGGAATTAACACGATTATGCATAAGGGTATTTACATACCTTGATATTGCCTGACGTTTCGATCAAGTTTTGACGAGCTCGTTGGTCGAATGGTTAGCAATGGCCACTTTGACTCCGAGGTCGCGGGTTCGATTCCCGCACAACGCAAACATTTGTGTGCATGAACATGTTTGTTTGTCTTGGCCTGGGTGTTTTCTATGTATTATAAGTACAGGCTGACTGTCTCAGCGATGTGGCTCTACCTCCGTTACCGAAGTCGATGAATCTTCATCTACACCCGTGTTATTCGATATCCATGTACTGGGACATACTACATTCACGACATCCCTATTCTGCGAAATAACCATGGGCGGTGCCACCTGGTCGAAACGTCAGGCAATAATAAAGGCATGTAAATACCCTTATGCATGATCGCGTTAATTCCTAATGTTATTTTCATAAATTCCTTTAATCATCTCGAATTCGAGAAAATCGATTTTAAAATATGTGCTATGTTCAACAAAATATCACTTTGTGTTTTAGTGGCACACACAGTCAATCACTGCATTGTTGTCGCACAACTCTATACAAACGGCAAATGCTACGGGGTTCATCCTTTTATCGCTCAAATCAGAGACATCCAGACGCACAAACCGCTTCCTGGTGTCAAGGTTGGAGAGATTGGCCCTAAACTAGGATTTCAGACTGCAAATAATGGCTTTTTGGCCTTTGACAACTTTAGAATTCCAAGAAACAATATGCTTATGAAGAATTCACAAGTACTGAAGGTATGCCTACTAATGCCACAGGAAATATCGCGCTCTTATTTTTACTATAAGAATTTCAGATGTGCTAAATCTGTTTCCTCAGTATGTATGTTCATGATTATCTAGCCATCTAATATTCAACTGAAGCTGCAAAAATTTTGTTACATTTGCTGATTAAACAAATACTTATAATATTTATAGGACGGCACTTATGTAAAAGCTAAAAACGACAAATTGACATACGGCACTATGGTGTTGGTGAGAGTAACTATTGTGAGGGACTCAGCAGAGAAACTAGCAGCTGCAGCCACCATTGCTGTCAGATATTCTGCAGTCAGACACCAGTCACAACCGAAGCCCAAGTAAGTACAATTGTGACATACAATAAAGGGTCAAGGAATTTGCCTTTTTAAGACTAAGTGGGTCAATTTGGTCAAAAAAAAAAATGTATTTACGTATGTTCAACAGTTGTCTAGTACCCATAACACAAGCTTCGCTTATTTTGGGGCTTTGTCTGACAATATTTATTTATTTATTATAATATCTAACAATTGCTGCATATACTCGTACATAGTTCATCAATCCTTCTGAACTAGAGGCAGAGTAATTCAATGATTTTATTGGAAATATTCGTTAGCCCATTTAATAAATGTAACATTGATAATTTTACAGCCAGCCTGAACCGCAAATCCTGGATTATGTAACACAGCAGCATAAACTCTTTATCCACATTGCTACGAGTCATGCGTTCCAAATCACAGGCCGTTGGTTGTGGGACACCTTCATACAGGTCTATATGGACATGAGCAAAGGAAATATGGATCAGCTTCCCGAGGTAAGAATTTTCTGGTGTAAATACAGATTACGTGTGACATTACTTTTAAGAAAAATAGATCCTCGAAATGATCTACATAGGTAACGTATATCGCTCACAGGGGCAACGTGCAAGATATTTAATAGTTACTAAAACATGGGGTTTACGAATATCAGAAAATATATATAACTAGCGGTCCGGTACGTGCTTCGCTACGTAAAAAGTGAAATACTAAAAAAAATTAATTGTAACATCAAATTCATTTATTCAAACAAAAAAATCTGAAAAAAGTTTCAATTTGACAGCAAAATCGCCATTAACTAAGATCCGCAATTTATTGAATTCATTTGTTACAAAAAATGTGATAAATGAAGAACCGCTCTACCGATTTTGTGCAAACTTCACATAAACCATCTACTAAATAGTCCGGACAAAGCCTAAACATTTGGTTTGGATAGGTGAGCCCGTTCTTGAGTTATAAAATTACAACGAAAAGTGGCATTGATTTTTATATATATAGATATATAGATAAGGGATAATTCTAGAGGCAGTGTCTGTTGCAATATTAAACACACGAGTACATACACGTTAGCCGTTCATCATTTTTTGTTTCAGCTTCATGCTCTTGCCTGCTGTTTAAAGGCAGTGTGTAGTGCTGACGCTGCACACGGTGTGGAACAATGTCGACTAGCTTGTGGAGGTCATGGTTACATGATATCTTCAAAATTGCCTATACTGTATGGACAAGCCACTGCCACAATCACATACGAGGGAGACTACACTGTGCTCCTTTTGCAAACTGCTAGGTAATATTTATGAGCAAATATACTTATTTTCATCGTCCATCTTACGATGAGCACTTATTATTGTTACACTCATTTCGATATTTATCAAATTAGAGAGATCTCCTCCTGGATAAAGAGTCCTATCGAACTTCTTCGATAGGACTCTTTCTCTATGAAGTTATAGAAATTTTCAATCCAGTAATTTTATGGGAGTTAAAAACTTTTACGTGATACTAACGTATATGTTACAGTCAATGTAATAAAATGGTCATTATTTATAATGGCTGGCCAAAGTAATAGATTGTCAATTAATAATAATTAAGCTTACTTGGCACCACAACATTCATCATCTAGGTTGAAGGAGCTCCTATTTCAGGTGATAGGACACAATAAAACCCTAACCTAACCAAAAATCAACTCAAGTCTAACCAAAACATTATTTATCACTTTGATCAAGTATTATTAGTCAGTATGAATATATAACTAATTTATTACATTGACCATATCATATATATTTAAATAATTATACAATTGCTCTCTTATAGATATAAATAAATAAATAAATATTTCTAGACAATTTACACAGCGCCATCTAGTCTCAATTTAAGCGCAAAGCTTGTACTATGGGTACTAGACAACTGATAAATATACTATTTTTTTTTTGTAAATACATACATAGAAAATACCCAGACCAAGACAAACAGACATGTTCATGCACACAAATGTTTGTCATGTGCGGGGATCGAACCCGCGACCTCGGAGACAAAGTGGCCATTGTTAACCATTGGACCACCGAGCCCGTCATTTCGTCATAGGATTATATTTTCATGTTGTCATAAGGCGACTTAAGTACATATTTCACTTTGGGTGAAAAAATAATATGATGGCAAGAACAGTATCAAGAAATATGCAGCACTTATCTACCTAATTATAATCTAGTTTTTGATAAGATTACTTATGTAATTTCGCATTCCAGCTGTTGGACTTTGACATTCGTTAGAGGTTGTGTTTTGTCCTCACTTAAGTTCTTTTCTTACCACGCTAGGTACCAGATAAGCGTAAAGACCACCTGATATGAAGCGCTTCATCGTAGTTCAGATAATTGCAAAACAAGAAGCATAGCTTGCGCTACCACCGCTGATTCTGACGTAACATTTTCTCGTGTCTTAATTTATTATTAACCCCACTCAAACACAATAATCGACAGTCTTCTGTGATGTGGAAATTCTTCTCCAGTCGGACTTGACTTGCCCTATATCTCTTTCGTCAGAGCTTCGTTTGCTAGACGACAGTGAGCACTATGTGTAGGAGAGGTCGGCTTTGGCTTAATGGTGGTACATACACCTCATACTTAACGGAAAATTGGTTATATTTTCACGTATAATCTATATTTTTTTGTTATTTAAAGTCTAGTGTGTCTCTAACTCCAAATATTTACCTTTCGTACAAATTTGTTGCATTTGTGATGTATTTACCACAATTTTGCTTTAAAATTAGTGCAAGATTTAAAAAAAAATATCCCTTTGCCCTATTCCTTTTTTGCAAACATCTCTGTTCCAAATATGCACGATGCTCATGTGTTGGTGAGATAAGTTTGTTTCCACTCTCCAAAAAGTATAAAAATACTAGTCTACTAGTAATACATTATGACGAATCTTTTTGGTTGCATGGCTAGCACTGGTCGCTTACCATCAAGTATATATAGCGGATTCAATCCCTTTGGATTGAATTCAAAAATTTAGAAAGTGTTGTCTTTACATCACTTTTTCTAGGTCATGATCCCATCAATTTCTCTATGTGCTTATGACTATTTTAGGTTTTTGGTGAAAGCATGGAAACAGACTCTGGAAGGCAAAGCGATGACACCGACAGTATCTTACATGCTTGATTTCCTGAAACCTGCCCACAGTAAATGGACAAACACTGCAGAAGGAATAATTAATGGATTCCGAATGGTCGCAGCCGGGTAAATATGTGTTTAAAACATATATTTTTAATTAGACGAATGTAGTTACATGTGAAGACAGACAAAATTGGCCGTGTGGTTTCCGGCAGACTAGAATAGAATCACTCCGTTTCTTCACGTGGAAGTCGTACAAGGCGACTAAGGGAAATACATTATCAAATATCGATCAGGCCCCAACCCGTTTGGCCAGCGTGGGAAGTGTAGGCCAAATCCTCCTTCCGTCTAGGACGGATGAGAGAGGGTCGTGCTCCTGTAGTGGAGTTTAAAATGGACCTGATGATGATAATGATGATGACACTTATGAAAAAATGGCTGTCGAAATAAAAATTGCTAAAAGAAAATTGGATATTTGAGCAGTAGCCATTTGGCGTTGAAGCAAAATTCAGTATGTCAATTATGGCCACGTATAGCTAAACTCTAATAGCCCTGCCATACACTCGTCGAGTGGCGAGGGAAGTAGCGAGGGAAGTAGGCAGGAATGTAGTGTGGCCACGTTACTCGTCTTGCCGCTCGTCTTGCTCCTCGCCTTGCCCATCATTCCCTGTTTTGTCGGTTTTTTGGGCGCGAGTCAAAAGGACCGGCAACGTGAATGCGAGTGACCGGCCAAGTGTTGCCAACTCGGATTTTGAAAAAGGCGTAGGTCAGATTAGAAAATTACGTAGAAACGGTAAAATTTCCATATAGAAAATACGTAGATCTACGTACTTTTTTTCCTGAGTGAAATGAAGAGAGTAGGCTAGGTAAAAGTAAATAAAACGACAATTTATATTACCCTAAAAGTAGTAGACAGCAGACGAACAATAAATTTTGAAAAAAATACTGTTAGCAAACAAAAAAATCTATGAATTACCACCTGTAGATAATTTAAAAAAGTTTGCTACTTTCAGAGTCATCATCAATTTATTTAAATTATTAATTTTTTATTATGTATCATTTTCAGACAAATTAAATTTATACATATATTTATTAAAATGCTTAATGTGTTCCTGCGAAGGCTCGCGGTTTTTTTTAAGCCACTTTTTGTACACTCTGTTTTTAAAATGAATGGCGCGACGTGTTGAGTAATAAGGCGAGTGGTGTGCGTTAGTATGAAACGGAACGTTTATTAACTTTTTTTCGCGAAAGTAAAGGAAATTATGCCCATTCAGTCTATTTTGTAAATTTGAACAATTTTAATAGAAAATACGTAGATTCTGGGACTAAAGTTCGTAGGTTTGCAAGGAAGGCTTAAAATACGTAGATCTACGTAAAAAGACGTAGAGTTGGCAACCCTGCCGGCCACATAATCGCCTCGGACGCATTCCGCATCGAGCGCTCGGGCGCGTAACACGCGTCATATTTTTTAAATCATTTTATTAAAATCATGTCTGTCATGAACATTTCCCTATAAGAGTTGGTAGCAAAAAAGAAATGTTTGATGGCATCTTTTAGACCGTTAGTCCATAAAAAAAAGCTTCGTTTCGCTATAATAAAAATGCATATCGCGGACGCTGCCACAGCTTCAACGTCCATTGTATAGCAAAGGCGAATGTCCATGTGCGGAGCGTCGCGAATAATTGCGCGAGTAGAGCAGTGTGTGGGCAGTGAGGGAAACATCGCGGCAGCGCGAGGAGCAAGGCGATGAGCAGCGCGAGGAGCATAGTGTGGCGGCGGGGTAACTTAAAATGGCATGTCGACAATGTCTCATCGAATTGTACGGAAAATACGTAGACTAGGTAAATGCACGACAGAACATAGACTAAATATACGAATCAGATTTTGTTTATGATGATGTGTCTGCTTTTATACCTACTTCTTCATTAACTTATTTCATGTACTTTTTACTTACCAATCAACTCGGTTATAGGAAAACAAAAGCAGCATATGAAACAATTGAAAAGTATATGAAAGCTGGTAACGATTATGAAGATGCGTGGAATTTGGCTTCGGTACAGCTTGTGTCTGCTAGTGAGGTATGTATGTATGATCCCTTAGGTACATCCTATTGTACGAAATATTAAATTACATGTATCACTAGTCTTAAAATAAACACACCAGTCTAAGTTTGTACACCCTCGATAATTAGGAAGTTACTACATATATACAGAGAAGGATCTCTACCTTGTACTAAAGATAACGGAGTTTTTACAGTTACCAAGTTACCATAGACTATAAGGTGCTTGTAAAACAAGAAGATTTTTTTCATTACCATAGTCCCTCCTCTGCTCCGGCTTACACAGCCTCTCCTCGCTCGTCTCATCCGCAAGATTACAACAGTCCTCATGGGTATTGTAATTAGTCTGCGGCCTTCTGGAAAGTAGAGTCTTCTAGAGAGGATCTAGCAGTAGACATTGTCTGCGCGTATTCCTGACTTCCAGAATACTGACTCCATAAGAAACCTTCTAATTTCTAAACCCTATTGGTCTATTTTCTGTCATATTTTTGATATTAATAAGATTGTTATTGGAACATAATTTATTTCACAGGCTCATTGTCGTGCTCTCCTCTGCGATATATTCTACAATGAGGTTGAGCGTTTATCCAAGACGTTCTCACCAAGTTTAGCGAAGGTTTTTCAGCAGTTAGTGGATTTGTATTTGGTTTATTGGACTTTAGAGAAGAGCGGTAATTTATTGGTGGTAAGTATCTCTATACATACAATAACATTTTACTGACCAATGTCTGTACCTACGCAAAATTTTATTATATATACCATACGTATTTTAACTTAAATATCAAAAAATAAAAAATAAAACGAGGGCCCTTATAAGACCGATAGAACCAGACTTTTATATTTTTTTGTCTGTCTGTCTGTATGTTTCTATGTGCATCACGCAAAAACTATTGCACAGAATTTCAATTTCGCAATTTTCACAGTATTTTGCTATAGGTCTAACTTAAAAACTGCTAAATGTTTTATCTTGATACATTGAGTAGAAACGGAGTTAATTGCACATATTTTGTGCACTCTGCGGCCGAAGTCACGGGTTCCGCAAATATCATATATATACGAGTAAAATATGGATAACAAACAATCCTACTCAATAGGTAGTCCTGCCTCTCCATAGGTACCAAATGCTTATTGATTTTCTCCTTAAATTCAGAATCATATTGTCATATACTAAATTCAATATTACAATTTAAATTACATATAGATTTTTTATTTATCATTTACCAACACTACATGGCGGGATACTAATTGCATTATTATTATTTTTCAGTATTCTAACATCTCTAAGGACGATATAAGCGCTCTAAGGCAAAGATACGAAGATTTATTAGCGTTGATACGACCCAACGCAGTGGGACTTGTTGATGCATTTGACTTCGCTGACGAGGTAACTTCCGGATACCTTACCTTAATGTATGAAATCATTGTCTAAATTACAAATTGTTTGCAAACATAAAACATAATGTGAAATACTAGCTCAGAGAACTTCGAAAGAATGTCCTACATTCACAGGATTTTAGGTATCGAGGTCTTCTCTGGGACCCTATTGACTAAACTGAAGCAAATTCCCATCGGATCAT
This sequence comes from Hypsopygia costalis, assembly GCA_937001555.2. Lineage (NCBI taxonomy): Eukaryota > Metazoa > Arthropoda > Insecta > Lepidoptera > Pyralidae > Hypsopygia > Hypsopygia costalis. The sequence goes on from OW443325.2 coordinate 5,395,988, forward strand.
TTTAATGCAAAAGTCAAACTTCAGTTTGGATTATTGCTAATTATTCCATTTAGCGAAGCTGATAGTAACTCTGGAGCTCTTTAGACTAAATTAAACGCAATTACACAAATCTATGCTGAAATTTGATTTTTTTAATTAAAAAAATTCGACGGAAATCGGCTTCAGGTTAGGCGGCATGGCCTCTGACCTGTCTGAAGCTTTGGATTGTGCAGATTATTTATTAGACTGCATGAAGGAAGAGGCGTAATACTTAATAGTTACTTCTTAGCTAGAGGCTTATACTATTACAGACTATTTGGGATGCCTCAAGGGTCCATTTTAGGCCCCTATATAGGAGTAAAAATTTTATATTAAAAGACTATGTCGTAGCTTCGGCTTAGTGCATGGCCAACCCTCCGCCGCCTGTCTCTGTATTCTGATAGAGATGATTAAAATTTTGGACATTTCTGGTTATACAGACATACTATATGATGATACTTTAGACGTTGTACTGTATTAATCCACGTTTCAGATTTCGACCTAGTATTTCTTGCTTCCGGGAATTAAAATATCATATTTTTTTTATCATTAATATTATCTTATTTTCTTATAGGAACTCAATTCAACTCTGGGTGCGTATGACGGGCGCGTGTATGAGCGTCTGATGGAGGAGGCCCTTAAGAGTCCTCTCAATGCAGAGCCCGTCAACGACAGCTTCCGCAAGTACATCAAGCCGTTCATGGATAAAGCTAAACTGTGATTTATTGTAATTTTTGGAAGGGTTAATATTTTTTAGATAATTATCATTATTGTTACTATGCCTGCTTTTTCTTTTTCAATCCCTTTATTAATGTTGTCCTTTGTAACTACTTTTGTGCAGCTACTTTTATAATATTTTGTTTCACCCATTTCGGTTTCTGTAGATATACAAATCTTGCAAGTTAAACCACCATACCAGAGTCCAATTGAGCTGAAATTTGGAACACTCGTTTTCGTGACAAGGAAAGATTACCTAAATTAAATTTAAGCATTTATGTAATCTTTAAAATTATTTTTTAAGTAATGCAGTAAACAATACGTTACGTTGACTGACTCGACGACACGTATGCTTGAAACAAAACCAATGAAAATTTTAGTAATTTTTTTACTACTTTGGTTACGAGCATACGGCTTGCCTGATGTGAAGCGGTTACCGTAGCCATATATAACTCGTAACATAAAATATCGCACGTACGCCGCCACCCCCGCTGTCAATGCACCATCTCCTCTCTTTCTGGTGACCTCATTCACTCGCAGGAATACAACTACCCTCAAGGGAATTGTTATTTGGCTGCGGTATTCTGTGAGGTGGAGGTACATTCCCCAGTCTTGTAGCTTACAATTACGTTCTTTACCACTTTTTTCGCCAGAGCTTCGTTTGTCAGTCAGCAGGGTGCACCGCGTGCAGGTGGGGTTGGCTTTAGTTCAAAGATGTTGATGAACCACACCCCAAAACACAAACAAATTTCACGCATGTCTAACGCTAAGCACACAGGAAGGCATTTTATCTACAACTTATCAATTATTATCATTGATTAGCACTAATGTGTTAATGGTAAATGATGCGGGGCTGAGTTTATTTTTTTTATGTAAGAGGGGGGCAAATGAGCGTCTGAGTTACCTGATTGAATGCAATCACTGAACGCAATCACCACCGCTCATGGAGATCAGCAACACCAAGGGGTCGCCGATCCGTTGCCAGCCTATTCACCTTCCTTTCTTTCTTTCTGGTGACCTCACTCACTCGCAGGAACACAACAACCCTCAAGGGGTTTATTATTTGGCTGCTGTATTCTGTGAGGTAGAGGTACTGCCCCAGTCGGGCAGCTTAAAAATACGCTATGCCCTACTTCTCTTTTCGCCAGAGCCTCGTTTGTCAGTCAGCAGGGTGCACCTCGTACAGGTAAGGTTGGCTTTGGCACAAAGTTGATAAGCGACTTACAACATTCTGTCTCAATGGCAAATTCTGCGAGATATATGGCCTGCCCATTGACACTTCAGCTAGTTGATCCTAAAAGCTATGTTACTAAATACACTTGTTAAGCAACGTCGACCGTAGCTTGTCTATGGATAGGTTTATTTATCTCGAGTTCCTCGGTGTTATCATTAGATGACAGCCGTTAAGCCAAGTCAGTGGCCTTTGGGCGGCTTGAAAACACTGGCCTCCGCCAACCCGCCGTTGAGCAGCGTGTAGGAATATGCGAACCCCTTCGACTGACGGGAATCGAACCCGCGACCTCGGAGTCAAAGTGGCCAAGTCAAAGTAACCATTCGACCACCGAGCTCGTCATTGCGCAGCTTTAAAACACTGGCCTCCGCCAACCCGCAGTTGAGCAGCGTGGTGGAGTATGCTCTAAACCCCTTGGATTAAGGGGAGACCCGTATCCCAACAGTGGGATGATTATGGGTTGATGCCGACTTAATATACAAATTTGTGAGTCTATCATGTATTCGACATTAAACATTTTATATATGTAGGATGGTCGGACATAATTAAAAGGAATACAAAGGCTGATTCGGGAACAAAACAATAAACAAATAATAACGGTTGATTGTTTGTATTTATCTTTATTGTACACAAAGAACAAATAGTTTGCTATTTGTTCATTTCAAATTTAACCATTTCCAAAATATGTACAAAGTCGGTCTTAACTCTATAAGAGATCTACCAGTTAATATTTCTTCAAAACCATTGAAGTCGTTAAAAATACAAATATAAAAAATAAATAAATAAACTACATATATATTTTGGAAAGTTATAGAAAAACATATTACTTAATTACAGTAGAACGCACAAATATACAGTATACGCAAAATATGATTTTAAACTTAAAATCATATATTTTTTGTCTCATAGTGGACACAATGCAATTCGATGAGAACTCAAAATACTTAAAAACTGCTTCAAATCTATTTATTTTTGGAAAAAAAATGCACAGAGATACTTAGTAGAACACTTAGTACGAAGGAGGCATTCGTACTAAGTGTAGTACGAATGCCGAAGATGAGTGTTTATAAACAGATTTTATAAAAATACCAATTTCGATACATCTGGGTTAGGGATTTAATAGAATGGTTCTTGAATGAATCTATGTCATTGGAATGTATTGAACCTCCCGTGGGTATCAAGTTTATTAAATTATTATTTAATAGTTGATTCCGGCTAAATTGCCGGAAAGAGTTTGATAGAGGTGTATGTTTTACCGAAAGTTCCCGTATTCGGTTATCAAGAGGTGCAGCCTCTAGTGGAGATACGATCGAAGGCTCCAACGAAATAAAATCTTAATAAAGTAATGTCATCGTGTTTCTTTCTCAGAATGTTCTCTGATCGGTGGCCTCTGTAGTTCTCTGTTCGACAGAACTTACGAAAAGATTCATTTTTCTAGTCTACTAGAAGATCTACCTTCTGAGACATTGAGACCATAGTCCAGTACAGAAAGTACAAGAATTAGTCACCTTTGATCACATGGGGAGAATTTTTCAGAGCCACTTGGACACATACTTCTTCCTATACTTGTTATATTCACTGCTTGATAATGCAAGCTGCGTGGGAAAGGAGGAGCAATCGTGTGTTTTAGATATTGTCAGCTTAAAGATGATAATAGAGACGAGGAAGACGACAAAATAAATAATGTAAAAGGAGATTGAGGGCCCTACACCCCAGCTTGAGATACTCCTGCAAATATCTCGTATAACTCAGAAAGACTGTTATCAACCCTAAATAGAACTATGCTAAATGGAGACATTCGAGAGCCGACAATGACAAATTGAGCGTTGCAGATAATTTAATGAAACACCATAATTAGCAGTAGCTAATTATGTAAAAGTACTTATAATGTATTATAAGTACTGTTAAAGGCAGGTAGGACTAAGATTGAGCTTCGTTCAGTGGGCAAGTACAGCTAAAAGCAGATCATGTACGCCAGTCATATGCAATTGTTACTCATGTTGTTAAAGGTGGTAAAGTAAAAATGGTAGTGCACTTAGCTGTACTCACAGCCACTGTTGTTCGGTAATTGTTATTACAGTTTCCCCTGTATGAGCGGTTTGAGGTACTTATGGAAGCTGTTGTCAACGGCCTCCTTGTTGAGAGGACTCTTTAGGGCTTCTGCAAAGATGCGTTCGTAAACGCGACCATCGTATGCACCTAATGTTGAATTCAGGATCTGTCAAAGGTTTGAGAAGGATGATTGTTAATTGTGCATTGACATTTAATCGTTCTTATGGTTCTAATAAAACAGTGCTTCGCGGCTATGGAACCGTATCACTACGCTGACACAAATTATGTCAGTTTGCTTGTCACAGTATTACTTGCGTATTTTTGTGCGCAGATTTGTTTTTAGTCGATCGTCTAGTATGTAGGCATAGTGAATTGACGCTTGCAATATTACTGCAATGGTCAGGGACCAACACAAGCGCCGCCGCCGTCGCAAACGCTATTCTAGGCTGACACATTTACTACAAAAACTAACTGACTTACTATATTTAATCTATATAAATTAAGAAAGAAATACGAAATTAGCAAAGTATCAATTTCATTATATATTATCCACAATTACTGTAAAGTTAATATATTCCTCTAGCTACGTATATCAACTTTATAACCATTACCGATTGCTAGTCACTCACGCTTGTGGTGGTAGATAGCCCATGCTCTTAGGTTTGGTCGCGATAAGTATAAAATTTTAATAGAGACATTATTCTGTGATATTGCGTGTGCGAGACAAGGTCTTTCCCTTTAGCCGTAAAAACATTTATATTGTTATCATTATCTTATTCTATGTTTTTGCTCATAACTTTGTATTTGCTATTCTAAGTTTATATTTTCATTCATCACCAGCCCGTTAGAATCAGTTTTTTTTATACCACTAAAGTGGAAAACAAGCGTACGGCCCGCCTGATGGAAAGCAGTTACCGTAGCCTATGAACGCCTGTAATACCAGAGGCATCACACGCGCATTGCCGACCCTGAGAATGAATCAGTTGGTAGAATGATATACTATTAGACTGTTACAGATAGATGTTTTCTTTCAACATTTTCAAGGTTTTACTAAAAATCTAACGTGTATGTTTAAGAAGATTAATTTTGTATCTTATGACACTTAAATAGTAAAGTCTTTTAGAGCGTGTAATAGTTACTACTCGTATTTTTACCCGAGTAAATGTTTATAAATAACTCCCTATCTAGTTGCTATTTTCAAAACCCGGCTTCTTGTCGTCGCGACATCGAGGTGAAAATATGTTTGCAAATTTTATTTTAAGTACTTATCTGATTTTACTGTCTTCTTCAAATAATTCATTCTGTTACAATGAACACAGTAAATCTACTACTTGTTATAATGTGCCAGTAGTGAATTATTGGGACGTCATAAACTAACAGAATTTTGTACAGGGAAAGCGACACGAGACGCTTGTGTGAATTACAAGAAATGTTTCATAATTAGCAAATTTTTGAGAATTAAAAAAAATGTATAGATGACTCCCTAGATAATTGTTGAATACATCTATTCCGCAACATTAGATAATAAAAAGTACAGTAATTTGCAAACAGCGTGGTTACAACTGGATTTATGGTGATAATTAGACCAATCTCTGGACTTTAAAATTTTCATGAAAAAAAATAAAACGGCGAAGATGAGTCCCAAGCTATCACCATAGAAATAAATACTATACGGTAAGGCCTGGCTGCTAAGGTAAGGCAAGGCATTGATTCGTTTGATAATCGGTGCAGTGTACCAAAAGTAGGTAAGGTTTTTTATTCTACGCCGCCAAACCATTCATAAATCCATACCTAAAAAAAAAATGAAAATAAAAAACTAAACAGTAAAAAGCTATTGTCAGAAGTGGGATTCGAACCCACGCCCTCAGAGAGGACCAGAATAACTCGAACCCATGTTTGATGGGCAAGGAAACCTTGAGTCTGGCGCCTTAGACCGCTCGGCCATCCTGACAGTTGCGTTACTTGATAAATATTGCGCCTATATGCGTTTGCAATGACTAATGGACACAATAAGAACATTGTCTTGTGATTGATTGCATAAATAAACAGAATAAAAAAAATGTTAGGTCTAATGCTAATTAGTTGGAAAAACTGGTCGATTCGATTTGCTAGTCCGTGCTCCGGATGGTACGTTAAGCCGTCGGTCCCGGCTGTTGTTATTAGATGACAGTCGTTAAGCCAAGTCAGTGGCCTTTAGGCGGCTTGAAAACACTAGGCTCCATCAACAAGCTGTTGAGCAGCGTGGTGGAGTATGCTCTCCTCGACTGTCGAGTCTACGTCGTCGACGACGATATATTAGTTAGTCTAAATCTATGGAATCCAGGGGTATAATAGAAGGTGTTTACTACGACTGTTGTGGGTATGCTCTACTTACTTCATCTCTAAGGTCAAAAGCGTCGACAAGGCCCACGGCATTGGGCCTTATCAGCGTCAATAAGTCCTCGTATCTTTGTTGCATACTGAAGATATCGGCCTCTGATAATGTCGAAAACTGTAACAATAACGATAAAATAAACACTTCTTTTTAACAAGTACATATTAATTTGTTGCCTGGTGGATTAGTGCGAGTTAATTCACATAATTAAGTAGTTCGTAGAAACATTATGATGCTCAATTTTTTACAGAACCTATAGCACCGTTGACTCAATCTCCTGAACCTATTATAGTTCAAAAATAACAAAGTTATATGAGCGGGCGAACCCAGCGAAGCTATGATTGATTTTTAACATAGCCAAGAAGGGAAGTCCAATTGCCAAAAAGACAGCCATATTTTAAATCCCTGTACCTGTCCCTGGTCGCCGCTATTACCTGCCTGCCACAGGAGATACAGTAATGGTTACTTGGAATGTGTCCACCACACATTCCCAGTTCCCATTACTGTGTCCTGCAGCAGCAGATGTTTTATCACTACTAGTAATAATAGCAATATAAGTACTAGTTAATAGTCGCCTAAACCTACACATAATCCTTACCCTTAAGAGATCACCAGTCCTCTCCAAAGCCCAGTATAACAGATATAGAGTATTTAATTGTTTCATCACTACCTTGACACTCGGACTAGAATTTGCAGTTAGTCGGATTGTTTCTTTGTGATATATGTCGCAAATGACTGCTCGACAATGAGCCTGAAAAATAACACATTATGTAGTCTTTTTCTATAATTTATAGTTCAAAGAGAGAAACAAGAATACAATCCACGGCCAAACCCCTATTTTTTGTAATTATTAACTATTATTTACTAATTACTTTTACTTATTAAGCCATTCATGAACACAAATTAAAATTAACACTTTTTTTTGCGTGATGCGTACGTGACTACCGCCGTTCAATCTCGCCAATCTCGCCCGAGATCTCGTCTTTTTATGCTTTGAGATTATTCTCGTAAAAAGAGGCGAGATCTCACGAGATCGCGCCTCATTTTGATCGGGATGTCGCGAGATCGAGATTGCATTCCGTAGCCCTACCTCTCTTTTCATCAGAAGCTCGTTTGTCAGCCAGCAGGGTGCACAACGTGCAGGTGAGGTTGACTTTGGTTCATGATGTGGAACCACTTATACACAAAACATTGACAATATTCAAAATACGATCAAATTCAAACTTAGTACGGCCCGTGCTCTTCATAAAATATTTACCTCTGCAGCTGACACCAGCTGCACCGTTGTCAATTCCCATGCGTCCTCGTAATCCTTACCGGACTTCAAATGTCTTCTTATATTTTGTACACACACTGCAATTTTTCTAAAATGAAATATAACGCTGTTGAGATTATATAACCGGTGGTTGTGGATGATACTATTTATTTATTTATTGCATTCATATGACCCTGGAAGGGTATAATTTCAGGAGGCAGGCAGAACGCTGTTCTTATCGTTAACATAGAACGATGTTCTTCAACGATAAGAAGTTCTGCCTGCCTCCTGTATGTAAATTCGTCTTATGTATAATAACATTTATTAATGAGCAATATTTTATTTTAGTAACTCGAAGAAGTCGTTGCGCGTGTCAGTCTAATAACCGATGTACGACCGTAGCCTGTATGTGTTGTCATTAGATGACAGTCGTAAAGCCAACTCAGCGGCCTTTAGGCTACTTTAAAACACTGGTCTCCGCCAACTCGCAGTTGAGCAGCGCGGTGGAGTATGCTCTAAACTCCTTGGAGTGCGGGGAGACCCGTATCCCAACAGTGGGATGAATATGGGTTGATGCCGATCCTAATACTCTATACTAATAGGCAGGGCTTTTAATTTTCACAGTTCTTACAAGTTTATTTTTATGCTCAAACTCGACGCTGCATATATTAATTGTAGAACTATGAGAAATGTCTTACCCAGCTGCGACACCTTCCATAGATCTAGTGATTCCTTCAGGAGTACTGTCCCAAGGCACTTTGCCGCCTTTCACAGCTCTGGTCAGATACGACACCGTTCGAGTAACGGGTTTACCTTCCTCGGCTTGTTCCCAGGCTTTGACCAAAAATCTGAAAGAGCACGTAACCTATACCTAACTGTTAATGCGCCCCTGTGTGCCAACCTTCCGGTTATATCACAGGATTGCGACTCTATCGTCCAGTAAACTAACCAGACGAGAGGACCTTTACCCGCTCCGCTCTTGCGCTCGGTAAACCAACCGAGCACGCAAGCGGGTCGTTAGCAGGTCTTACTCCCCGTTCACCTGCATGCAGGGTACCTAGGTACTCTTAAGTCGAGTATCAGAAAGAGCAATGAATTATGATGTCCAAAAGGTAATTGTCCCCACTAGCGAAAGAGGCTCTGGCAAAAGAGAGGTAGGGTACAGCGTATATGTAAGCAGCCGACTAGGGAAGTACCTCCATCTCATAGAATACTGCAGCCATATAACAATTCCCTTGAAGGTTGTTATGTTCCTGCGAGTGAGTGAGGTCACCAGAAAGTTGATGTGCTGGCAGCGAGGGTGGCGGTACGTGATGCGTAACCGCTTCACATCAGAAAGGCCGTGTGCTTGTCTGCTATCCGACGTAGTATATAACAAAAACCTCCTATTGGTGTATTCTACTCATGGTGAATACCAAAAGAGGCTCTGAAAAAGAATCGTTTAACACCGTGCGTACGCGTCCTATTTATTCTGTACTAACACTTAACCATCGCTGCACCCACCATGGGACGGCGGCACGCGAAAGATTAAGCACAACGATATTTTATTAAGTAGAGTCTAACTGGGAAATGTATTAGCGGCGGGGTCGACGGCGCACGTGCAATTCTCCTCGGATTGCGAGCATGGCTTTGGTAACTGCTTTGTGCCTGTATGTTATGACATGTATTCTACTCGAATGGGCTTGTTTCATTAAATGTAGGTACATACCTTGCAGTCTGTAACAGTAGCACCGTATAATCTCCTTCATAAGTCCTGGTAGCAGTGACGAAAGAATAGAGCAGTGGCAAGTTAGAGGAGAGCATGTAGCCATGCCCTCCGCACGCGAATCTGCATTGCTCTATCAAGCTCGCGCAGTCTGACGTACTGATTGCCTTGAGGCAGCTGGACAGAGCGTGTAGCTGAAATTGATAGTTGTAAATAAACCCTACTGGTGATTAATTGACTTCAGCCTGTCTATAGATGGGATTATTTATCACGAAAGAGAGGTAGGGAGCATTAAAGAGAGGTAGGGAGCGTAATTGTAAGCTACCCGACTGGGGAATGTACCTCCACCTCACAGAATACCGCAGCCAAATAACGGTTCCCTTGAGGGCTGTTGTGTTCCTGCGAGTGAGTGAGGTCACCAGAAAGGAAGGAGATGCTGCTATGGCAGCGGGGGTGGCGGCGCGCGAGCGATATTTTATGTTGCGAATGTTAATATGGCTACGGTAACCGCTTTACATCAGGTGGGCCGTATGCTTGTCTGCCACCCGACGTAGTATAAAAAAAAAAAAAAAATCTCGAGCTCGAGCATCGGAGGGCACGTCAAGCTGTCGGTTCCGACTGTTATCATTAGATGACAGTCGTTTAGTCAAGTCAGTGGCCATTAGGCGGCTTGAAAACACTGGCCTCCGCCAACTCGCAGTTGAGCAGCGTGCTGGAGTATGCTCTCCTAGCAGTGGGATGAATAAGGGTTGACGACAGTACATAAACAATGACATCTGTGCGTGAATAACCATGTGTGTGTACGGCGCTATACAAACTATTCCATGTACGTCTCTGAAAGGAGGCGAGGAGAAGATGAGAGTGCGGCATATAGTACGTAGAAACTTTTTACTGTGACTCCACACTACACCTCCTAATTGTTGTTCAAACCTAATTGAAGGGAGACCCATATCCCAGCAGTGCGATGAATAAGGGTTGACGACGACGAGATGTCATCATCATCATCATCATGTCCATTTTAGTCTCCACTACAGGAGCACGACCCTCTCTTGTCCGTCCTAGACGGAAGGAGGATTTTGCCTACACTCCCCACGCTAGCCAGACGGGTTGGGGAGACCTGATCGATATTTGATAATGTATTTCCCTTAGTCGCCTTGTACGACATCCAAGGGAAGAAACGGAGTGATTCTATTCTAGTCTGCCGGAAACCACACGGCCAATACTTGAGATACTTGTCATTGAGCGGATTGACGATAATGTATAAATATACGACGTCACCAATTGACCAATTGAGTCAAGACCACATCATTCATGTCTGTACTTTGAGCAATCAATCAATACAATGCTGTTTGTACCATGAAATATGTCATCAAATCGTGTCATTACTTCCACTTGGATCCGCCGTTGCTAGGCAAGGATACAGGGCGGTTTATAGCATTAGCAGATTTGCATAAAACTTTCACTTTTTCACTTAATCTGTCCTTCATCTGTCCCTTATCATTTAATGTTAGAGCTATCTTTGTCTGTACGTGGAGAGTTACGCCAAAAATTATTTAAAAGTAGCCGTTAGGTAAATCTGGAAGGTTCCAGAGTAACTGATTTCACTAAGTAGTACGAGGCGTAACCGCGTATTCGTATTACAAGTGACCATGTAGTAAGTAGCAACCATACATTGACCGATGTAGTACAAATATAATTAATAAATCAAATAAAGCCTGCGAGAAAGTTACCTCCGGCAAAGTGTCAGTATTGCCGTGTTTCATGTCAGCGAGTACACCAGTGAAGGTTCTCCACAGCCAGTCACTGGTGAACTGCAGAGCGTGTGCAGTAGCGATGCAGATAAATAATTTGTGCTGCTGAGTGAGATAGTCCAGCACTTGGGGCTCCGGGGAACTGGAAACAGAGCAGACATATTTGACCTAGGATAGCTCGATGGTTCAGGATGAGTTGAGGAGTTAATGGTGTGAAAAGCTCGGTGGTGTCCTTGCGTCATTCAGTCTAATAATACGCAAGTAGAGATGGGTAAAATGCCAGGCATTTACGATAAGCACCCAATAAGCACATATACAAATGCCTTATAAATCCCTAGTTTTGGGCTTTATAAGTACTTTTTGCACATTTTGCCCATCTCTATACGCAAGTTAAGCAACTTCAATCGTAGCCTATATATGTATAGTATGGATGGGTTTATTTGGAACTTTTGTGATCCTCGGAGATTCTGACTGTTGTCATTAGATGATAGTCGTTAAGTCAAGTCAGAGGCTTTTACGTAGTTTGAAAATATTTGCCTCCGACAATCAGCAGATGAGCAGTGTGGTAGAGTACATTTTAATTCCCTTCGGTAGAAGGAATACCTGTCATTCAATTCAATGGCATCGTCGCGCATGCCAAGCTAATCCAACACGCAAGCCATACAGCCTGGATCATAATTAGTCTAAGGATGGGTTTATTATCTTGAACTTCGTAATTCTGAGGGCACGATAAACAGTGAAGGTGCCTGTTGATGTCGATGTCGATGAGTCAATGACGATTAGATGATCGGCAAATGAAGTCAGCAGGAAAATATTGGTCTTTGTCTACCAGCTATAAGGCAGCTTGTCGCTGCGCGCTCTAAGCCCTTTGTCTTTCTCCTTGGATTTCATGCCACATGGATTACGTTATTAATACCTACTCTTAATCTACATTTTCTTTTTCTTACTTAGGTTTCGGCTGCGACTGTCTTCGCACCGCTGAATACCGCACAGCTATTGTGACTGCCTTGGCGAGATTAAAAGCCATTTCGTTTACAAGCATCACTCGCACGAACACCATCGTACCATATGTTAATTTTTCGTGTCTTGCCACTTTAACATAGGTTCCGTCCTGGACGAGATAACCATTTATTAAGATAACAATTTAAGCACACCGCCCGTCTCAACGAAAGCCCTCAAAGCTTCAAGCAAAGCTCTTAGCTGTATTTGAAAATATTTTTACCTTTAAAACCTGGGCATTCTTCATCATCATATTTTCCCTCGGTATCCGATAATGATTGAAGATTAGGAAGCCATTGTTTGCAGTGTTGAAGCCCATTCTAGGACCAATATCACCGACCCTAACTCCAGGAGGAGGCATGTGTGTTTCCTCGTCTCGGACTTGGACAATGAAGGGGTGCACCCCATGGCAAACACCTTTGGTGTACAATTGAGCAACTACTATGCAGTAATTGACTGTATTACCAACTGTAAAATAAAAAAGGTTTATGAAATCGATATCTCATTTGTCTCAATTTGTTAAACCCCGAGCACGTTCGAACGTGTTAACATTTACAAGTCGACCAAGTTGATAAAAAAAAACATATTGTGGATTTATTAGACGCGTGTTATATATTTAAATTAGCCGGGTTGCTCACTTCGAAATGTGAGCAAGTAAGCCACATAATTTTAATATGTAACACTCGTCTTATAACTTAACAACATGAGAGTTCTTCTCTGTTTGGTCGGTTTGTTTACATTGACATGACCGAACGCGAACAAAAAATTTGCAAAGCAATCCGTATGGCCTCTCCCTGCCGCTCTCACGATCTCAGCTCTTGACGAATCTAGAACAGTTTCTATGGCGCGCACGCACACACGCTCACTCACGCTCTACACCGACGTCATTGTTTTTGTAGTATGCAACATTTGCATGGAGTGGCCGGGGTGTACCCCGAGTTTAAGGTCTATTCTTCACCGCACATCTGTTAAATATAAAACCGAACGGAGCTAAAGACAAACGCCTAACTGCCCCAACATTAAAGGCAGATAGAAAAACGTGTGCTGACTCGAATTGCACAACTTAATAATGTTATTTACTTACGTCCTCCTGCCCACCACTTGTATGATGTTAGCGTAGGACTATGTAAGACAAACTCTTCTGTTTTAGAATCATACGTAGCGGTGGTCTCAAGGCCTCTTATAAAAGTTCCATGACCTAGTTCAGTCTGAAATATAATAAATATGTTCCATTGTACTTATTTTACCTAACCCAGATCTAAATAGTTCACTTTCAAGCATTCTTTGGTTATCTGTAAGAGATGTCTTCTGGGATAAGTCATGATGGACTCGTTTATAATATTCTGTACTTGTAATTTTATGTCTTTGTACAATAAAGTTTTACAAACAAACAAATAAAAGAAAAGATAAAACAATCGGATATAATATACTAGCATGTAATACCAACGTTATAACACAATGATCTCACAATATTGAAATGGAGTGAACGTACCTTAAAGCTAAGCAGAGAATTTTGTGAGAATATTTTTAATATGGCTACGGTAACCACTTCACATCAGGCGGGCCGTATGCGTGTCTGCCACTCGACGTAGTATAAAAAAAAAGAGCAGTCACACGATAAAAACATATTCGTTAATATAACACGAACGTCTGATAAACGGACCCAGGACGTTGCTTTTATCTAAACTCTCATTTATTTTGAGCTAAATCTATGCATTTTTCCTTTTAGGTTGCGCTTAGCTCAAATTTATGGAAAAAATGTGTCAAATAGTGACCTGATGGTGTATCGACCTTTATTAAGTTTGATACACTGCCAACGGGTCATCTTGTATAATGAATACAGAGACTTACTAAAATGAATACTTTTAGGATTGAATATTAGGTTTCTTCATTTTTTTAATATTAGATTTTGCCATCTCCACTTGTCTATCGTATAATTTTCCCATTTCGAAAAGCTTTGTTTTTATTGGCATATTTATAGTAAAATTAACAAGCGAATGAATGAACATCCTGCATCTAAATTTCAGTATGTTTTCTTGCTACCACATATAATAGTTACTCTTATCTCTCGGGGTATAAATTAACCCATTGTCGCAATCAGCGATAATTTAATAACGGAAATACCTGGGCATACGTCCCGATGACTTGCAAATTTAATGCACGAGGTAGCCAATGCGCTTGCTGCTCCGGAGTGCATTGACCCATTATTGTTGGGACAAACATGCCCAGGTGCAACAGGAAAGGGGATACCTCTTTGAAGAATGCATCAGATGTCCGTCGAAGAATGGACGAATTAATTCTGGAAATCAATACAGTCTACTCAAGAAAGTTTCTTTTCGTTATGTAAGGCTTGTTGAATTTTAGGATTAACAGCGGAGTACAGTTAGATGTAAAATATATGAAAACGCAGCTCGTCTTTGTTGGAATTAATTTTTGTAAACACACTCTAAGGGCTCATTTGGAATGATTCGCATTTAAGTTTGCACACTTGTGTTTTCAAATAAGTGTGAGACCAAAGTGGCAGCGACTCCATAAACTAGACCTAATGAAACTAGCCCAAAGTATCGCCTTCAACTTGCGAGCCTTGTCTAAAACAAATTTTCTCGTTCCCAACCAAGCCCGAAAGCTTTAGCTGTATCCAGGTTCTCCTTTATAATTAGCATTATAAAAACGGACTATAATCCATGTAAAGGCGGACTTGAACTTACTTAGCTATAAACCAAATAGTCGAAAAACAATATATCAAAGAAATTGTTTTTATTTATATCATATACAAGCTGATCCGGCGAACTTTGTACCGCCTACGATACCAACGTCACTCCAAATTTACTTTTAAGTATTATTACGAATCGTTTTTATGGGAGTATAGAAAAGTGTTGTTTTTAGACTTTTTCAAGCAATTTTATAATTTTTTTGTCTGCGTAAGAACCATCCTCGTACTTCACGGAATATTCTAAAAAACGAATAGAATTAACGAAATCGGTTCAGCTGTTCTCGAGATTTGCGCTTAGCAACACATTCAGCGATTCATTTTTACATTATAGAAGATGAAAAAGATAGAAGATAGTTTAAACAAAAATAAGTATTATATAAGATTGAACTACTACGACTTATCTAATCGTTACATACTAAGTTTAGATTTTATTGTTCATTTTCGATTATTATGTTATACTAGCTGACCCGACAGACATTGCCTGTCTTCTTAACAATGAATAGAATCTATAGAATTCGAATGGGTTCTGCGCAATCTGTCACTGACATTTCTGTGACAGAAAGTTAATAAGATCGTTCAGTTATCTTAATTTTTTTTATCTATCGCCTTAAACTTGTATAAATATATATATATACATGCAACGTGTAACTCTGAGTACGCAAAACCTCAAACACCCTAACTGAGTTTTATTATTATAAATTGATATATCTAGGTAATAATTTAGATAAAAAAAAAATCTCTGAGACATGAACACTTTTTTGTTTTCCTAATAATTCTAATAGTTTACTGAGCTCTGTGGCCTTTTCTTATCAAAAAGACGCGCCAATGGCTACGATAGGCAAATATTAACATTAAAGAGTGAGCATCGCATCAATGACGCGTAAGCGCCGCTCTCTGCACGGCGCTTACGACTTTTTGTACGCGGCGGTATTACGTTTGTTTACTTCACATTTTCTCACTTGATTGTTTGAGCGCAATTTAATAATAGACACGGCAATTAAAAATAATAATACATAATAATTTATCAAAACCAATTACATAAAATATACAAATGGATGAAAATTATGTAATTGATTCTACTCATGATTCTGAACAAACTATCTTTAGGTTTTGCGTACTTGAAGTTACACGTTGTATATATATATATATATATATATATATACGTGATGTGTTCATCTGTAATGGTCACTCATAACATATTAGAACTAAGCTTGTATGTATATATATTGCGAGGTTGATGAACCAAATAAAAAAAACATAAAATCCCTTTGGTGTTGCTGATTTCTATGGGCGGAGGTGATTACTTTTCATCAGGTCATCAGGTGATTTCAAGGTACATTTCATCAGGTGAGTCACATCCTATCATATAAAAAAATGCGATTAGTATAGCGTAAACCTTTAGATAGATAGATAGAGATAGAATATGCTTTATTTGCACAATACAAATTTAAAGTACAGTGAATCAATAAATTATTACAGACAGTTGACTTGTATATATGCAACAAGGCGGCCTTATTGCTGAGAGCAATCTTTTCAAGGCAACGAATTTGTGCATGAAGTGGGCAGGAATCGCAAATCAAAAGAATATAATGAAAAATTATTAATATAGATAATTATTACTATAAATTTAGACCAAAATGTGTAACCTATTACTGATAAATAAATGAATAATAAATAAAATACATACACTACAGATTGTAAAATATATAATAAATAAATAAAATAAATAAATAATAATAATACTTACACTACATACATATTATAAAATATATAATAAATACATAAATATTAATATTATAAAATGTCAGTTTACTGAAGTTAAAATTAAAGAGCGAGAAAATGATCTTTCACTTGTTTTTTGAAACTATCTATAGAGTTTGCAGTTCTAATAGCAACAGGTAAGGAATTCCAAAGTCTGATAGCTTGAACGTTAAAAGATTGATTGAAAAATTTGGAAGAATGAAGAGGTACCAAAAGAGTAAGGTTCTCGGTGGAACGTAGAGATAGACCATGTGAAGAAGATGAGAAGGCGAAGCAGTCTTTAAGATATGAAGGAGCTTTAGGATTGAAGAGTATGGTATACAGAAAGGATAAAATGTGCATATTCCTACGCTGGCGTATAGAAAGCCATTTAAGTTGTTGCCGATAGTGGGATACGTGGTCATACTTTCGTAAGCCATAAATTAATCGGATGCACAAATTTTGAAGACGTTCTAATTTATTCAATAACTCCACATTAAGATCCGGATACGACACATCAGCATAGTCGAGGATAGGCAGGAGTAGGGATTGCGCAAGAGCAACTTTAGTGGCAGTGGGTAAAAAATTTCTGAGACGACGAAGAGACGCAGAAGCCGCAAACATTCTCCTGCTGACCTCAGCCACGTGAGCCCTCCAGGATAAAGTGGAGTCAAAAATAACTCCGAGGTTTTTGACCGACGTACTAAAAGGAATACAGATACCATCAAACACAACCGAAGGAATTTGTGAAACATCAAGCCTGGACATAAACGTCGGACTGCCTATGATAATAGTTTGCGACTTTGTTGGATTTACTGTCAGTCCGTAACGTTTACTCCAAGATGAGATCAGCTCTAGGTCATTATTAGTTTGTAAAACAGCATGCGCAATATTGTCAAATGATGCCTGAGTATAAATCTGCAAATCATCTGCATAAAGATGGTAGGAAGAAGAAAGTGTGTAAGTTATTGAGGTAATAAAAATAGCAAATAACAAAGGAGACAGCACACCACCCTGCGGCACGCCAGCAGTTGTGTCACACCAAGTGGAATTGGAGGTATCAATTTTGACACGTTGCCGACGCCCGTACAGGTAATTATGAAACCAATCAAACACTGCTGGAGATATGTTAAGAGAAGAGAGAACTCCTAAAAGAATGTCGAAGTCAACTGCATTAAAAGCATTACTAAAATCAAGTAAAGTTAATACTGTGAGCTGATGATTTTCCATACCACATCTAATGTCGTCAGTAATCTTGACCAAAGCAGTAGCCGTACTATGACCAGGACGAAATCCGGATTGGAAGGGATTATGAAGGTTGTTGGAGGTGAGGAAGGAATTCAACTGCCAATGGACTAGCCTTTCTAAAACTTTTGAGAGGAAGGGGAGTATAGAAATAGGACGATAGTCACTGAAAGCAGAAGGATGAATCTTTTTAGGTAACGGAATGATCTGTGCTTCTTTCCAGCACTCAGGAAAAGAACCATTCAAGATCGAAAAGTTAAGGATTTTTGTCAGGACGGGAACAAGGAGATCAATTAGAGGAATTATCATTTTACGGCTAATGCAGTCACCCCCTACAGCATTAGATGTGATGGACAGTATACTTCTCTTAACATCACAATCAGTGAATGGTTTGAAAGCAAACGGGGAGTGGTCGGGAGGTGATATCAAAGAAAGTTGATGTAAAGTATCGGTTTTGACTTTTTTGTCAAGAAAAGAGCACGATGAGAAATGATTATTTAATGAGTCTAAGTCAAGATCAGAAATACAAGTATTGCGAGATTTGCCAACTCCCATAGTTCTAAGAAATTTCCAAACTTTCGCTTGGTCCTCATTTTCGACTGATTGATGAATATGGCGTCGCTGTGCATCCCTACACACCTTATTGCAGTGATTTCTTGCTCTGTAATATTTATCTCGCTTAGTTATGTTTGATGGATCTGCTTTATAACGAGCTTTGGTCCGATTTTTTGTATCGCGGAGCAACCTGATTTCATCTGTTAGCCAGGGAGCAGGAAGATGCTTGATTTTTACAGGACGAATAGGTGCATGGACATCATAGAGCTGTATGAGTAGTTCATTAAAAATGTTTACTTTTTCGTCAATTGTATCAGCTCTATCAATGCTAGACCAGTTTATTTCCTTCGCGTCATTGCGTAATTGGTCAAGATCCATACCACTAAAGTTACGCTGCAAAAGGATCTTGGGTTTAGGCTTCGGCGGACGGATTTTATACGAAAGGTACACTAAATCATGATACGAAAATGCATCTGCATTTAGCTGACCATGCTTCGCAACATGATCGAGTGAATTAACCATAATAAGATCGAGAAGGGAGGGAACACAGTTTGGAAAAGAATGAGTAGCATCTGAAGGGAGTATGTTCATGTTAACGGAATTAATCAGAGTTCGGAGACGGCGAGCACGGAAATCATCTTTTAAAAGACAAGTATTGAAATCACCCATAACAATAGAATGACTATATGAAGAACTGAAGTCTTCGAGTAAGGTTTCGAAGGAAGAAAAGTAATTAATGGACAGATTCGGGCTGTAATAAACGCCAAGAAGTACTTTGATGCCGGAAAGAGATATTTCTAAAAAGAGGTGCTCAGCCGTGTCTTTTGGAGGAGGTTGCGGAGACTTACTAATGATAGTGAAAGGAATGTGACTGCGAAGATAGATGGCTACGCCACCATGGGCAGAGGAGGTACGATCATTGCGGATGAGTTGGAATCCAGGGAGGGAGTAACTGGTGGATGGTAAAGAAGGATGAAGGAAGGATTCGGATACTAGGATGGCATGAATATTCCTGATATTACCAAAAGTGAGCAGCATATCAGCATAATGGGCGGGGATGCTTTGCGCATTAATGTGCACAGTATTAAAATTTTTCGGAACATCTGAGAAGGTATAATTAAGAGAGTCTGTAAGAGTTGTGTAATCAAGACTTTGAAAACTATCATCACTTAATGACAAGTATTCATTGCTAATTTCTTCATCCTCAGTGCCTGACATAAATTATATATACAATAAATATATTTATATATAAAATAATAATAATACCTACTTAAATATAAAATATAATATAATATAAAAATAAATAATAGTAAAAGTTTACTATGTCAATGCACCAATGTCACCCGCCAGCAGCATTAAAAATTACAACAAATTAAACTTATTTAAAATACTATAACTCGGTTTTAAAGTGAATAAAACAAACAAATTACAACAACTGCACATGCATGATATGCATCCGCAACGCAACAAACAAAGTCAATTGAATTATAATTTTTACTATGAATATTCCAATACTAACACAAGAATATAAAAGTCTTCAAGTTTAGAGTGATTGCCAACAAAGAAAATATGAATAATACATTGACGTTTTAAAAGTTTCACTTACAGTGACATTTAGTTAGTACAAATAAAACAGTATAGTGCCACAAACTTATCTGGCCCGGTGGCGGGGGCGGTACGATCGACTTAAGTGTTGCTATTAAACGAAATGCCGCCCGTTTTAGAGGAAACATAAAAATCAAAGAAATATATACACTATTAAAATAATAGCATTAATATACTTATTAATTGTGTTGTGTGGTGTTTCAATTAAATATCAATTGCCTTCTATTTTTTGATGATTAGTTTTAAAAATGCACCACGTTAAGTAGCGATCATAGCTATTATATAATATTAGAGAGTTATAATATTGCACAGAAACAACTCGTTGATCTTTTTATTGTAATAAATGAAATATGTGTAGAAAAAGATAATATGTATATAAAAAAATACACCTCAATGGAATGTGCATACGCGGTAAGTAAATTAATTGTACCTGGCAATACTACATTTCAAGATAGCGGCTTTAGTTCTAAATTTGGCCACCGGGTCAGATAAGTTTGTAGCACTGTAAACAAAATAACCTTCAAGTAACATGGAAAGTGTCTATGAATTTAATTATTTTAATACCCTATAATCTCATAATAAAAACAAAAGAAAATATATATAGTGAAATAGAATTATGGTGCATGCATGTTTGGAACTAAATTTTGAAATGACTGTTAAACAAACACAATAGAATTATACGTGCGGACAAAAATATAAATTACAAAAAACCCAATGCAGAACAGAAATATGTACCACTACTTTTTGGCGGCCGGTGCTCCGCGTCTTCTGGTCTGAATGCTCTGGTGACCAGAGGGCTGTGCCTGTGCTTTCACCTGTGGCTTCTCTGCATCTGCATCAGTTCCGCTCACTGAACTAGGACCATCGAGAGCTTCCAAGTCGGCAGGGGATGTGACGCGTTGCTTCTTACCACTGGCATCCACGCAGTAAATGTCGCCATTGCGCGTCCAGCACCGAGTCACACCAAGCTTTGTACGCGCAGCAACAAACAGCTTATGGCGGGACGCCGTTAGGAACTCAGACAGAGTTTTGCCAGTATTTTTCAACTGTTTCTTTGCCAACCACACTCTGTCCCTCTCCACTACACCACAGAACTTGATGAGCAAGGGTCGATGTTTCTCATCATTGGTTTTTCCCATGCGATGACACCTACTTATATCACATGGATTGATGTTGGAATCCTGCATGTAGTCTGTAAACACTGCCAATGCAGTCGCAACAGCATCCTCGTCCTTTTGCTCCGGCACACCGTGGAGCAGTAAAATCTTCCGTCGGCTCCGCATTTCCAGTCTGTCAACATCTCGGACCAGAAGGGAAACTATTGTTTGGAGACTGGTCAGGATAGCAACGCTGTCAGACCTGAAGGACTTGAATTCAGCCGAGAGAGAATCCAATGTGTGTTGATTACCTGGAGATCCACGGACTGCTGCCAACTCCATATCAAATTTTGCCATCCGGCTGTTTAATTGATCTGCAATGTCTTGAACTGTTTGCATAGTGGTATCCATTTTGCAATGTTAAGTTTGTTATATTGTAGTTTTGTATTGTAGTTTTGTGAAATGAAGTTTTATGAAGTGATTTACTGAGGAAAATAATGCTTGCTGGTAGGTAACTTATACTATGTTTTCATAGCATATATTATATTAAGTATTTATTATTTAAAATTAAATAAAGATTAGAGCAATTTATGTACGTCTTAACTTATTTACGCCTACCCGCCGAAAAAAAAAAAACCTTTACTCTATTAACTGATTTGAACTGTTGAGCATACATACTACAGAGTTTCTTTGAAACAAGCTTGAATTTTTCTTCAAAACGAATTGAATATTGCTGAAGTTCTTAGTAACTTACCCAAAAGTTTCCAAACCAGTTAAATAAATGAGTTCATCTTTGATAAATTTAGAAAATAAGCAGGATTTTCTCACTGCGTTCTCATATCTTTCCTTAGGGCTGAGACACTCTTCGGGGATTTCATCTTTTGACGCACCGCTATTTAGGGCAACATCCTCTGAAACAATTTCAAGACATGAATGTGAAATTTGTTGAACTGGTACATCATCGTCACCTGTATCTACCCACTGCTGGCTACTATAAGCCTTCCCCAATGCTTTCCACCAAATACGATCCTCCGCATTCCTCGTCCAGTCGCTTTCTTAAGGTCATCGGACCATCTAGATTTCTAGAAAGAGGGGGTCTAACGCTTCGTCGTCCTACGCGCGGCCTCCTTACTCCTACTCTTATAACTTCCTCACCCATCTGCCATCACTTACTCGGCAGATGTAATCGGCCCATTGCCACTTCAGCTTACAAACTCTGAAAGAGAAAAGCAAGGAATGAAGAAGGAAGGAGGTCATTGCAGGAAGAACGCACTGAACTGCCAGTAGGTACGTTAACCGACAATTCTTCAGCAATAGACGCGTGGACATAGCGAATATCGTAGCATTATTCGAAATAGCTATTTAGATAATGTGTAATAGCTATTGGGATGGAGTGTAAGTCGCTCTCCACGATCTTTAGAGTCAAAGCCAACCTCACCTACACCTGGTGGGCAATTGGTATTTGGCTGCCGTATTCAGTGAGGTGGAGGGAGGTACTTCCCCAGTGAAGCAGCTTCATTCAGCAGTTTGTCATTCAGCAGGCATACACTACGTGCAGGTGAGGCTTTGGTTCAAAGATTTTGATGATCCAGTTACACCCTAAGTGTAAAGAATAAATGAGTTATGGGGATGATTTTGGATTTACACTGGGTTATTGGCGTTATTGCAGAAGATAGACGATTATTTTTATTTTTGTTATTACATTAAATTTTTCTTTATTACTTATTACATTATGTTATCGTCTAGAAAGACATGGGAAAACATTATTTGTATGTGTTCTATAGAAATTTCGTTCTGACGTAATGCGCCCGTTAATTAGCATGTAAATAAAGTCTGAATAACATAACAATTCAATTTAGAACGTTAACCTTGTGTTGACCCACGTAATTATACAAGTCTCTTAGATGGTGGATGGGGTGTAAGTAGTTCATCATCATTAAGGTGTATTATCATTTTCGAGCCAAAGCCACTGTCACCTGCGCGAGCTGCATTATCTATAAACGGGAATTTGGTAAAAGAGAGGTAGGGCACAGTGTTATTATAAGCTGCCTGACTGGGGCAGTACCTCCACCTCACTGAAAACCGCAGCTGTTGTTTTTTTTACGGGACAAGCATACTCTTTGTCTGATGGAAAGTAATTACCGCAGTTAAGTTTGTGTGTGTGTAATATGGCAAAATTGTCATTTTGTGGTGACCGCCACACTGGAATAAAAATGGCGACATATAAGTCATTGTGCATTGCCACGCGAACTAACCAACAATACCAAATTACAGCTCAATCGCACACTGGGAAGTGGGTCAAATTTATTTTGCAACTTGCAAGATTTCATTACCGGCGATTTTGCCGCAAACTTTAAAGACCAAAGTCTTCAACAGTGCGTTCTCCCCATCAGGACCTACGGAGCAGAAACTAGGACTCTGACCGTTGGTCCATAAATTGCAAGTCGCGCAGCGAGCGATACTGACACCTATGTTATTCTGTGGCTATGTCAGACATTTCTCTATTCGTCAGTGTTCCGCAAACTTATTGTTTTTAAGAGGTAAACGAAAAAAACAGTTTTTTATTAGTGTATGTATTTTTCTTTCATCCGTCTTTTGACGCCTTTTGAGCCTCGTAAAAATAAGATTACCTATCTCATAAAGTTATATGAGATAATCTTATTTTTACGAGGCTCACGAACTAATAGCCACCAGTAGGTACACCAGTGTGCCGCGGCACACACTTTGCGGTTCCAGATTCGGTCCCTTAGACCAGTGTCTAAGGGATTGAATCTGGAACGAACAAATTCGATGAAGAACCTAAGTTCTTCATCGAATTTGTAACTAAGTTAGTTACAAATTCGTCAGCAAGGTGATGTGGCAGCGGGTCGGCGACACATCTGCCGAGCCAATGATGGCAGATGGGGTAGGAGGGTCCTAGAGTACGTCCCAGTACTTACTTGTTCCATTTGACCGCATACAACGAAGAGCTGTTCGAATCGTCGGGGACCCAATGATTTCTAATCGGCTGAAGTCTCTCTCTACACGCAGAGATGCATCTCTTTGCGTTCTATATAAATTACCTATACTACGGAAAGTGCTCGGATGAGCTATTTGATTTAATACCTACCGCTGAGTGCCACTGTCGTACAACTCGCCATAAATTAAAATTCCGTCCACATCATCTTGATATTTGGCCATCTACTACAGTACGCTTTTTAAGACATTTTCTACCACGAACTGTGAAGTTGTGGATCAACTTCCTTCAGCGGTATTCCCAAATAAATACGACATGGGAGCCTTCAAGAGTAGAGTCAATATTTCCCTTAAAAGGCTGGCAACGGATTAGCGACCCCTTGGTGTTGCTGATTTCTATGGGCGGTGGTGATTGCTTTCCATCAGGTGACCCACATGCTCGTTTGCCCCATCTCATATATATAAAAAAAAGAGTGGAGAACTGGTAAAGGGCGATGAGGCGTTGGGCGCCTCTCCTTTAGATGGACTGATGACCTCGAATGAACAGCCGGACGCGGAGGAAGTCATTAGGGAAGGCCTATAACCAGATAATGATGATGATTGTCATATTATTATTATTTTACTAAATAATGTATGAACAAAAACAATATACGAAGTTACCGATTTTCTTCCGTTGTTCAGTATTCTTCTGTCCTCCATCTAACACAAATGTCACTTCTTGAATATCAAAATTACACCTTGACCTCTCTTTTACAAGGTCAGCGTTAACTCCATTTGTATTTGACATTTTACTACAAAATCATGAGATTTTTCCAAAATTAACCGTTCGTTACCACGATTTCTTTTATACTGAATTGTAAACCGGAATATCTGATTGATTAATCATACGGTATATCTATTGTATGTAAGCGAGGCACTGATATCGGGACTTGTAGACTTTGCAGACATTTTTGTTTGTTTCTTTGTTCTATCTTTAACTAAATTAAACAATAATACTATAAAAGCTTACATTTTTTTCATCGGGTGGCAGACACGCATACGGCTCGCCTGATGTGAAGCGGTTACCGTAGCCATAATAACGCTCACAACAAAAAATATCGCTCGTGCGCCACCACCCCCATTTTCTTCCTTTCTGATGACATCACCCCTCGCAGGAGACAACAACCCTCAAGGGAATTGTTATTTGGCTGCAGTATTCTGTGAGAAGGAGGTACATTCCACACTCGGGTGGCTTACAATTACGCTCTTACAATTATTTTATATTTTATGTTGCGAGCGTTAATATGGCTACGGTAACCGCTTCACATCAGTTGGGCCGTATCCTTGTCTGCCGTCCGAAGTAGTATAAAAAAAAACGCTCCCTACCTCTCTTTTCGCCAGAGCTACGTTTGTCAGTCAGCAGGGTCACCGCGTGCAGGTGAAGTTGCCTTTGGTTCAAAGATGTTGATGAACCACTTACACCCCACCTACATAAAATAAGCCGTACAATGGCGGACTTACCCCTCTAAGGGATCTCTTCCAGTCAACTTTTAAATATTTAAGATTATTCTGTAAATAAGTATATCCCGAGGGTGGAATGAGGTAACATCCGCAGAACAAATTAAATAACATAATTAGGTGGGTCAATCAACTTTTTTACCTCCGATGAGGTCCGCACGCTGTCCCTGTTCGATAACTTAATTTATAATAATAATGACGTATTTTATTTGTATACGTTGTTTTTCTATTATTATTTAGAAACCAATCCCTATAAAACATTTTATATTTTTTTTGCAATTTATCCGTATTTCGATGGTTGTCCAAAAGACAAAAGTTCGTTTTCAGTACTATCGGAGAATGTCCCTAAGTATTATATCACCACAAAACTTTGCAGCCTGAAAAAAATCACTATTATAAAATTAATACCAATTACACAAATACATTTAAAACGATATGTATAGTGAAGAAAACGTGTCTGTTGCATATTTCACTTTAAATAATTTAAGATTTTTTTCTTTTTACTTTTGTCCCCATAATCATCATATAAGACGTCGGTCTTTCGGACAACCATAAATTAATTGTGTAATCAAAGTATAGATGGCGTTGTAAGAAAGTAGATATCAAATGTAAATTTCTAGTAAACAGATAGGCGTAACCGCGATTTTGAATTCACAAAAACCGCCGCGTCAGTCGGCCGCGTTCTGCTTGTAAGAATGGGTGGCTTTATTGTCCGTCCATCGGATCACCGGAAAAAATACGTAAGTACTTAATATATTACAACAAATTCTAGTGCACCAAATGCTATTTCATATGTATGTTTCTGTAAATGTCAAACTAAACAAAAAAAGACATTTGTATTTATTTGACAGCTCAATATTTCAGAAATGTCCTATGGATAACCAGTCACTTGGACAACGAAGTGCTTGTCCCTAGGACAATTTTGGTTGTCCCTAGGACAACAATATTGCAATTTGCAATTTTGAAACAGATTTAAATCATAACTTCACATTTTGACCCCAGGCGCTACCCCTTGGGGTCAAGATGCGAAGTTTTGATTTAAACCTGAGAAACTAAATAACACTGCTTAGCACAATCTTACAAATATGACATACAAGTGCTGTATTCCATGAGTCATTATTTTAATCCTATTTTTTTAGTAGCATCTGTTGCTTAATTTACATTTAGCTCTTGAAATTGCATTTCAGCCTTATATTTTTAGCCTTCCATCTTCAATTTGAATAAATTTTCCGACATTCCCAAGCCCAACAAATATACCTTTCTTCATTTCGTCCCTTCATATTATTCTTAATAAAAGCATGTAATGACCCACTACAGGATCCAAACCCAAGTAATGAAAGAATACATTAGTGGGGGCTTAGGTCCTGCAGTGGATCTGCAGTTCTGCGACAATCACCACAAACACTTTTACTCAATTGTTGCACCCAGCTCATGGCTTTTCATCTTTCAAATCATCTTATAGCTTTACACACTTCCATGCATTCACAGTATCGAATGCAGTATATTCAATACTTTCTGTTTTTATTTTTAGAATGGAATTATAGGAAAAATAAGAAAAATATATCATGACGCTATAGAGAAAGACTTAAATAAAAAAGAGAGAAAGCTATCACAAAAATAAAAAGTTGATTTCAAGTATACAGCGAGAGGAACAAAAACACTGCAGAGCTATTTAGAAATTACGTAAACAGGAACAAAGAAGACGAATAAAAGCGGTTCATAATATGCTTAACGCCACACCTCCAAGTTCTCCGTCGTTTTGCAGGAAATCAATATACCTCAAGATCAACATGAAATTATTCCACCTGCTTCATCTATAGTAGCTGGATATAAAATAAGAGGAAAAAAAATTGAGCGAGGTCAGGATGTGGAAGAAAAATATAAGAAGAGAGCTATCGCAAGGAAAAATCGATTCTTCTTCATTCGTCTTAAGTATTTCACTTAAGACGAATGAAGAAGAATCGAAGACAGAAAGTAAATTCCACATTAAAAACAAAAGTTTTAGCAATGCTGTCAAAGAAAATTACTACAAAATAAAGGCTCGATACGGAAAAAACATGTTGAAAAATATATTTGAGAACATAGACGCATCCCAAAAGAAAGAAATCATCAAGGATAGTTTAGATATAAAAGGAAGAATCAGTGCAAGAATAAGTTCCCACTGTGGTGATACAGAGCTTACAAAAAATATATTTTTCTTAAGAGGTTATTCATGACACATCATCTCTTAACAAAAATATTTTTAACACGGCCGGTAAAAAAGAAACCGTAAGTAAAGGCTTTGCCTTTACTACTACAAAAAGTGCAATAAGGGTTTCTTATATAAACTCAATGAAAAATTTGTTTAAAGCTGATTGTCTGAGAATCCGGGTACAAAATATTCTTATTTCAATTTTACCAAACATGGTATCGACCATGTTTGGACTTTTACATTCTCAAACCAACAGTAGATGGAAGAGATATGTGTCTGTGTAAAATAGATACAAATGCTGAAGATAAGATAGAAGAAGAAGGCTTTATTCTTAATGCGATGGATATAAGTACATTGATTCTGGAAACAGTCTGTGATACTAATAAAATGGATTGTATGTTTGGGGCTTGTGTCCAATGTCAGGATGAAGAAATCTAAATAAAGAGAGCAATCATACGTAAAATATAATGGTTTGAATGCGTAAGAGAAGAGGAAATCTATCTGAAAGAAGGAAAGAAAATGAAAGAAGGAAAGAAAATAAAGAATGTAAAAAAACTGAAAGAAGATACACTACAAAACATGACTGAGAATTTTAAACGAGAACTGAGAATGTTGACAACTATTGACAATTGTTTTTGGCATGCAAAGCCTTTAAAATATACATTCTGAAACTTTCTTATTCATATTTTTTATTCGGTACTATATTTAGATGTAAAAGTAACACTATACACAAAATAATGTAATAACTTTAACGTTCTAGTACTTCCTATGGACAACCATAATGTCCACTGTACAACTAAATTGTCCCCAGATTAAGAAACGTACAAGGATAAATATTTCTTTTTAAATTTAATTTAAATTCATAAAAAAATATAAGATCAGTAATACAATACAAAAGAAAATTTTCACGAGGTTTTTTTTTATTGTAATTACAATATTTTCCATAATTATGAAAAGTTTAGGTTGTGTGAAGTTACAATCGTTGTCCATAGGACAGCATTAGTGCATATATTTCTGAAATTATAAGAAATTTCATGGAATCAAAGACGAGGAATTAAAATGTCTGCATTAATTAATTCAGCAAAGATTTATTTTTTATTATAATTAAAATTGGTACTACTTAAAAATCGTATAGAGTTTAGTCGTCCAGGGGACAGATATACCTTTGGTTGTCAGAGGTTTCGTATAAAATTTAGTCAATTACATAAGAAAACAGTTCTGCTCTCTCTGGAATCACAAAAAATAGATAATTGTCTTTTAAATAAAATATTTAAAAGTGAACATTGAAACAACAAAATAAAAATCTAAATATTCATGATTGGGATATTTAAAAATTGATTGACCCAGGTACACTAATATAACTTTAACATATTGAATCGCAATAAGAGATGGTGGTAAGGGGGCTGATAACTTATTCATCTTCCGAGACTACGTGGACGATCAGAATCTTAGAAGCAATCGGTTTAGTAACCATCGAGTTGACAATGGCGGGCATTTTTCCAGTGGTATTTTTTATTTATTTATTAAAAAAATAAAATATTATGCAATAATTTATAAGGAATTATATAAATATTTGAAGACGAGTAGCCGATTTCCCCTTTTGTCGGCCAGTTCCTACAGTTTCCGAGTACAACTGGTTGACTCACTTATTTTGGTCTTAATCATCATCATCAGGTCATTTTTAATCTCCACTACAGGAGCACGAACCTCTCTCGTCCGTCACAGACAGGATGATTTGGCCTACACTCCCCACGCTGGCCAGACGGGTTGGGGAGGCCTGATCGATGTTTTATAATGTATTTATTTTCATTAGTCGCCTTGTACGACATCCACGGGAAGAGATGGAGTGATTCTATTCTAGTCTGCCGGATACCACACGGCCAGTCTTAATAAATATGAATATTCCTGAACAAATTACATAGAACCAAACTAAGCAAAGCTTGTAATATGGGTACTAGATATAATATTTTTTTTGTGCAATGGTGAGGCGGGTTGCTAGGAACATTTAAAAAAATTTACAGCAGATTTTCCGTCCCTTAAATCTGCCTCCATAGGCTCCAGCCTACCCAGCGTTTTGAGAAATCTGCTACTGTCAAAATCCATTGAGTAGTTACAAACAGACACACGGATAGAGAATTTGGTTTTATGACTTTGTTTTATCGATGCAATAACATTATTACGTGGACACGTGTAATAATAGAGATTAGCCGTTATCACTCTCGTAGGTACACTTGGCATTGGCAAAGGATATTACGTAAACAGTATATCAGGCTCTGTCCAATGTCCATATCCTCTGTTTATTTATTTGTTTACAAGTTCAGAGTTTACTCATTATTAAATGTTTTTTTAACAAATATTATTATATATTTTTGTTGAGCATAAGGCCTGTCTGATTTCAACACTACCGTGGTGATATAGGTGGGTCTAACTGAAAAACAGCGCATTTGGCATCATGTTGAGTTAGGATCCACATTGGCTCTCGTTTACAATATAAGAAAATATATTTATTTTGTTGTCTAATAATACTCGTATTTGTGTTGCTAAACTTAACCAATAAATGAATAAATAAATATGCAATAATAAATATTCCTGGACAAATTACACACTGCCATCTAGTCCCAAATTAAGCAACGCTTGTAGTATGAGTACTAGATAACAGAGATAATACTTAAATACATTTTTTTTTGTAAATATATACGAGTACATATGAATATGATACATAAAAGTTGAAATGAGTTTTTTCTTCCTTTTATTTTCTTCTTTAAATGTCGTAATCGACGTAAACATGAACACGCCGCTATACTAAACACGGTTCAATTCACATTGGGGTAAAGTCAAACGAAGCGTAGAGACATATTTTGTTTATTCCTTTCGAGTGCTAAATAGATATAACTATACTAATATTTAAAAGGGGTAAAGTTTGTGAGGTTGCAAAGAGTAATCTCTGGAACACCTTTACTACCGATTTTCAAAATTATTTTACCAATAGAAAGCCACGTTATTTGTGAGTGCCATAAGCTATATATTAAGCCGAAAAATGAAAAAATCTTTTTCGTAAAAAAAATTACCGCCCAACGAAGTGAGCACTAGTTAGTTTCATACATAATTATATAGTGATGAATGTAAAGCAGCTACCATTCATATAAACGCTTGTAACAAAACAAGTATCACACGTGCTATGCCCACCGCCTGCTAACGAATCATCTATACTACAAATATATGGGAATGAGGATTAGGGTCCGTTCAAACAAACCGGCTAGGAGAGCAGAGCAGATTTTGAATGCGTTTAAAATAGAGCTATGTATCATTGGCATAAGGTTTACTTTAAAATCCACATCGGCTCTCGTGCATTCTCATATAACAAAAGACGTGAATTTAAAAAATAAACCTTATACCAATGATCCAAAACTCTATTTTAAACGCCACCAAAATCTGCTCTCCCCGAGCCGAGCTGTGCGAACGGACCCTTAAGTGATAAGGCAATGCTCAGCGACTCTCTCGTGCCTTAAGCCGGCTTCACAAGTTCACACTAGGACATTCCTCGGCTTTCTTCCCGATTTGTCATACATCATGCTCTCGGCTAAACGATGACTGCATATCCATTATTCAGACATATGATGAGCCCGGTGGACCAATGGGTAGCAAGGCTACATTGACTTCGAGGCGGGCCATGCTGACATCGCATTCATGCATTCATGCACATAAAATGTTGGCATAATGTCAGCATTATGTCAACATTTTATGTGCATGAACATTTCTGTTCGTCTTGCTTTAACTATGTATGTCCCAAGTAACATTTTATTGACAAGCGGAGCTTATCTGGTAACCTAAAGGGATAAAAAAGCTCTACAATAGTTGCGTTTCGATCATATGACGATATAAAAGAGTTTATTAAACAATGTTATTACTTAACGCAATAGGACGGTTCTATACGAACGCTAAGAGTATGAGCTTAAAGATTAAAGACACAGTGTGGCGATATTCGTCGCTTTTTTGTAGGTAAAGCATCTTGTATTGTAGCTGTAAGCAAATTTTACAACTCTAAGATCTTTAAGGGAGTTATGATAATGCCCTTAACTTTTAAAAATCTATGCTGACGATAATAAAACACTTTAAGTTCTATAATAGCAATTACTGACGGTTATAGTACTGTATGAGTGCTAATGATATCTCTTGTAACACCTAATATTTCTAGATCCTATTATATCCATTATATCACCTTAAACAGTACAATTGATTTATTTCACATTACTGTAGAAGCTATAGTTTTAAGTATCACTTCTATACTACCTTAACGCCGGTTGTGGAGTTAACCTACACCACAGCCTACACCGCCATTATGGAAGCAAGCAATAAATAGCGCAATACCAATATTCACATAATTCATGCGATTATGATCCTTAGATATATTATATAAATATTATATACAATTTATTAAATAAGACCACAGATTACGGGCCCTTTAATTATTTGGTAATAATGTATATACATATTCACAGAAAAATTACATTCGCAATGATATTCACGTCAGAACTCGCACAAATCACACATTGACACTTAGACGTTACACCATTCGTGAAAATACTCATGGCGTAATTAAGCCATTAAAAGTTGTTTAGATTTTGTTTTGACAAAATATAAAATAAAATATAGTTTCTATAACTAAAAGCTTTTGTGGCTAACAATATTGTCTCTATAAGTGCTAAATACCACTAAAATACTACCCAAATAACTCCTGACGCAGTATTTATCGCCATTGTCTCTCCATACTACTGCTCAAACTGTTAATTATCGCTTCTATCTCGCCATCTTATCAATTTTAGAGTTCGTTATCGCTATAGTAGAGCTATTGCCCCTTAAGGCGTTAATGATCGCTCATATGTCACCATTTTATCACTTTTAAAGTTCATTACCGCTATTGTTGCGCTAATGAAACTCTCATATATCTCTTAATCAAGTTTTATAACTCTTATGTATCGCCATTGTAGAACCTAAGACTATAAAAAGTTATGCCCAATCCGGGGGTATATCAGAGCTATAGCACGCTATAGCTCTAGTTTTTAGCGTTCCGAAATGCCTTTAAGCGCTTGTTACCGTTTAAATAGATCTCGTATAACTCTTATCTTAGCGCCTAAATGTTACTTGGGGTATTACACTTTACGACTATATAACTTTGTGTAAATTAGTTTACGAATATTTACATCGTTTGGCCTAGACCGGGAGATGAACGTGGTATTTCATGCAGCAGTAATATACATGACGTCGGAGCAACTATACCATCGATAAGAGCCTTTATGCTTCTGCTGGACAAGAAGCTAGTAATCCATTTACCAAAACCCTCAGGCAGAATGTACGAAGGCAACTTTGATAGAAGACAGAAGGTGCCAGACATCTTCAGGTCTTCGCTATATCCACACTTACAGCTAATATTTCGCCTTAACCCCTTGCCTCAACTGCTGTGGCCCAACAATGTGTGAGATACACCAGAAGATCACCAGACGAGCGACCGTGTCGAAGGCCGTATAGACGATCGCTGATTAAGTCACGTTCTTCTTGTCTATCTTTGGAGTCGCATGTTAATACTCACTCCATCAGCATAGAGAGCATTAAAATGGAATGAACAACTAGTAGGTGAAATTGCATTAAAACACGTCATTTCAATATATTTCGGCTTTAGCCATTTATTGACCCTTAATTGCCTTCTATCATGCGCTTTATGATTTACAATTTAAATGACGGTAATAAATACAAAGGTTGGTTATAAACATACACAATGTTACGTGTCCTCGTGTGGCCAGCCGAATTAAACTTATGAATAATTTACAATAAATGAATTATTTCAAGTGTTAATTATTGAAGTGAAATCTTCTTTAGCGGCGTTGTGCACTTTTTGGGATGGGTAAAAAATATTAAACTCGCGTCAGGACACGTGGCCTGATCGAAAATTCGTAAGACGAAGGGAGCGTAGACCGCCGCCGTCGCGGCATAGGAGAGGAAGTGAGTGAGAGTATCTCCTCTCTTTCTACCGCGCGGCGAAAATGTATGCCTGCTCCTGCTGTTTATTTTAAATGTAATCTGTTTGCGAATTAAATTTTTGTTAGACGCAAGTGTCCCCCCCCCCCCCCCCCCCCTGTATCAACGAAACTGTTATATTTAGAAATGAGAAAAAAATCATGGAAGTAGTCCATATAGTGAATTTAAAAGGAAAACTATCACGGCTAAGTAGACTTTACAAGTTATTGAGTAATAGCCGACGAACTTATAAAATGTATTGCAAGACGAATATAATTGTGTAGTACATTACCAGAGGCTAGATGGCGCTCGTACCGAAACACGCCGTTCGCCGTTTTTATTTAGTGTATTTGTTGGCGTGAGAAAGTGCCTGCGATGGTCTACTCTCAGAATAAATGATTTGATTGTTGAATTATTAAGAATACACAGTAAATATAATCCTAAAATCTTAGAGGTTTTATATCAAGTTTGTAATAAGGAATTTGATGGTTTGACTGAAATGACTTAGAATAAGTTGAGTTGATATTCATTTCTTAAGAAAAACTAAATCGACTATTGAACTAGTACCGACGCATTGTAATTATCTACTAAAACATGGATTTATTTAACATCGAACAAAATAGAAGTTAAGTCCGCCTTTGTACCCTTATGTAATTTTGTGATCAATATTTTGTTTTGATAGTAAACTAAAATAACGACAAGAGATTAATCACTGCTGAAGCTTGGTCGGTAACACTTGTCGTCGTCAACTTATTCATCCCAATGCTGGGATACGGATCTCCCATGAATCGAAGAGGTTTAGAGCATCCTTTACCACGCTGCTCAACTTTGGGCTCAGCCCCCTTACCACCATCTCTTATTGCGATTCAATAACTGAATGGAATGCTTATTCATACCAATGAATAAGCGACTCTATTCCATTTGAAATAGAGTTGCTTATTAATTAGTATGAATAAGCATTTTATTCAGTTATTGAATCGCAATAAGAGATGGTGGTAAGGGGGCTGACTTGGCTTAACGACTGTCACCTAATGACAACGGCCGGGATCGACGGCTTAACGTGCCCAGAGTGCTCAGTGTGAGTTTTTTGGTTACATTCGACCGTGATAACGTTTACTAGAAAAAGTTTCATGTTGCGAATTTACCAGATGCTTGTCCAAATTAGCCGGGAAGCTCATTTCAAAATGTGCGCAAACAAGCCACATAATTTTGATATGTAACACGCGCCTTATAAATTCACAACATGTGAGTTCTTCTCTATTTGGTCGGTTTGTTTACGTTGACATGATCGAACGCTAACAAAAAACTCGCAGCACTCACCTCTGAGTGCTTAGCACTCAGAGGTGAGTGCTTAGTGCGAGATTTTTTGAGTGCTTAGTGCGAGTTTTTTGAGTGCTAAGCACTCACCTCTGAGTGCTTAGCACTCAGAGGCGAGTGCTTAGTGCGAGGTTTTTGAGTGCTAAGCACTTACCTCTGAGTGCTTAGCACTCAGAGGTGAGTGCTTAGTGCGAGATTTTTGAGTGCTTAGTGCGAGTTTTTTGAGTGCTTAGTGCGAGTTTTTTGAGTGCTTAGTGCGAGTTTTTTGAGTGCTAAGCACTCACCTCTGTGTGCTTAGCACTCAGAGGCGAGTGCTTAGTGCGAGGTTTTTGAGTGCTAAGCACTTACCTCTGAGTGCTTAGCACTCAGAGGTGAGTGCTTAGTGCGAGATTTTTGAGTGCTTAGTGCGAGTTTTTTGAGTGCTTAGTGCGAGTTTTTTGAGTGCTTAGTGCGAGTTTTTTGAGTGCTAAGCACTCACCTCTGTGTGCTTAGCACTCAGAGGCGAGTGCTTAGTGCGAGGTTTTTGAGTGCTAAGCACTTACCTCTGAGTGCTTAGCACTCAGAGGTGAGTGCTTAGTGCGAGATTTTTGAGTGCTTAGTGCGAGTTTTTTGAGTGCTTAGTGCGAGTTTTTTGAGTGCTAAGCACTCACCTCTGAGTGCTTAGCACTCAGAGGTGAGTGCTTAGTGAATGAGTGAGTGCTTAGCACTCAGAGGGGCTCGAGTTAGACCTTATGAACCGAAAGGAATAAATAAACACATTCAAATTACGGACAGGTTACGTTCGACAATGTCTTGGTCTGGGGGTTTTTATGTATTATGTATTTAAAAAATGTATTTAAGTAAATTCATCAGTTAATAGCCATCCACAGTTCTACAAGCTTTGCTTAGTTTAGGACTAAATGGCGGTATGAAATTTGGAAACGAATATTTATTATTATTACGCAAAACACGGAGGACGCGGAGTCTATTGCGTCCATTAGCGACTCCTTAAGATATTTAATCAGCTAACCACACAGTTTCCATAAACTGAACAGATAAAGTGAAATAAACGTGATATTGTTTATTACTGTGCCAAAAGTGGTATAAGTGGTTTTATCTAATCAGAATAATTACACATTGTGTGATAGTTGCAAACATCAGTTCACCATCGGCTACTACACTGTCGTGCTGTGAAAATGTTGGAAAAAGTGAATAAGGACTTACAAAATGAAAGAGCAAAGTGCAATTTTAACATAGAAGAGTTGACTAACTATTTGGATGAGGGAGTTGAACGCACAGCTAGACGGAGGGCTTTAGGTAAATGTTTATATTCATGTGTTGCATATACCTAATAATATAAACAGCATACAGTGTATAAACAAAGCAAAAGTATGTAAAACGGGAATGTTTTACATAAATACTTTTGCTCAACTCTGTTTGTACTTATTTTATGCTTTATGGTCTTTTTCTCAGTACAAGCAATCAGAGTTCAAATTGTTTCAAAACAATACTCGAATCAAAGCAATTTACAAAACATTATTAAAATACTTATTTATTTCATTTTACAATTAAAATTGGAAAATATTAAATTGATCCACAAAAATAACCTAGTCATATAATAATAATTTGATGTGCAACATCAAATTAATCTGATTGCACATCAAATCCTGCGTTTGAAGAATTATAAGTATTTTTTGATGTGCAAAACAGGTTAGGTTATGTTTGCAATGTATTTATTTGATGTTACGTTAAATAGTATCGATTAAAATTCAATCATTTACATTAAACTAATTAATAGGTAGGTAATACAAATAATTAATTTATTAAAACAGTAACTATATAAAACGACTATTAAATTAAATATACTTATAATTATCTAACCTTTTGGAATTTGAACTTACTTTTCATCATGTAATGTACCAATCATAATAAAGATAACATAAATTTACGTTATCTGTGTTAGTATGGTTATAAAGTCACAGAGCCGTTATCAATCTTATCAATAAATAAATAATAGTGATAGGTATATTATAAATAATGATATTTTAGGAAAATGTTTATTTATCTTATTTATAATTGTTATTACACAGTTGATGTTTACTCCTGATATTTTATCAATAGCAACAAGATGTCTATATATTTCTTTGCTATAACTCAATGGTATTAAATCTTTATAAATAAAATTGTTATTGTATGTTTGTCTTTCATGCATTCGTTTACCGCTCGTCCGATTGCAATAAAACTTTGGTGGGTTATTCTGGGTATGCTGGATAAGGTTTAACATGATAACATTCTGTCGGGTCAGCTAGTAGCAATTTGATGTTGATTATAATGTTATAATCCGGTAGCATCGCTTCTCAAACATTTTATGCGACGGATTACTTTTGAAAAATTATATAGATGTGCTGTGGAATCCTAAACTAAACTTTGTATGTTTGTTTCTTTATTTATTTATTTAAATACAGATAAAGAATTATAACGTCCTTACAGGATATAACCCAATGCGACAACATAGTCAATTTACATTTTCATTATAATCCTTAAACAAATACGAACTTGTATACAAAAAACCGTTTATTCATTTACAGAAAATAAAGTTCTAAGTGTTAAAGGAATCCTGGATGACATTCCAGAAGAGTTTCTTAGTCATAAAGAGAAATATGAGAACGCAGTTCGCAAGGGGGTACTATTGTATAAAGTACTGTCGGAGGAGTCTGATCCTAATCAAACCGAAATGGAGAAAACCAGGTATGATTCCTATAGCTAACAACGGTGATATGACTCTAAATCTGCGTTTTTGGTATCACTTGCACTGTCCCCTTTGGATCAGTAGTACCATTGACTAGTACCATTGATGGTACTAGTGACACAACTTTGTATCTCTAGTACCAGATATCAGAATATTTGATGATAATATAATAGATTCATCAAAAAGATGACGCCCTGATGAAGTTTATAATCGCATGTATCGGTTCCCTGAAATGTTTATTAGATCCAGTCCATCTAGTGCAGTGTTTCTTCATATTTCCTAGTCCTTAGCTTGTTTTTCTAGAAAAACAAGCACAATATCAAGGACCCCCCTAAAAAACAGGAATAAATTTAGGACAATTTATTTTAGGAATGTAAAAAAGTACATTTTTATAAAAAATAAAAATACTGTATTCATGTAAAGGTTGGTGCTGCTTTTTTTGCAAGTGTTACTGGCATTATATTTTAAATCAAATGTTCATAGATACGAGGGCGGCCACCCATCCACATCCTCGCGGACCCCAGGTTAGGAAACACTGACTGGGAGCCGCTTTTTACGTTCATGAATAATAATGATAATAAAGTCCATAAACAATAAACTAAGAAGTTAATTACTGACAGGGCCAACTTCCGAAACACGATAGTATCAGCAGTATTCCGAGACGGTGCCCCGTTTACTCTCCACCACGCCATGTTCATACCAGCCATCACGGGCCAGTGTAATGACGAGCAGAGGGAGTACTGGCTCAACAGGGCCAAGAAAATGGAGATCATTGGTACTTACGCACAGGTAACCCACTCATCTACCTACCTAGGTGGTTATTTTCCGTGAGAGCCTTCCCGTACGCTTAAGCTTTGTCACCCCGGGGTGAATGTGTGTAGAAATGTTGTATGAACACCCGGGTGTTCATACAACATTTCTCAAGAGTTTATTAGGCACTAATAAAAAGAAAAGGGTTATTACTTGGCTGCGGTATTACTTTTCGTTGGCACACACGCGGTCTCCATTCTAGAACCTTTTAAATTTAATTAAATTATTTAAGAGTTCATTAAATGATTTAAAATTAAATTAAATTATTTATAACGAAATTAAATTATATCAATTTTAAATAAAATAAAATTCACGTACGTCCTATTATACCTCTACAGTTTCTCCTCAGTGTTATATTTTTCCAGACGGAGCTTGGCCACGGTACCTTTATCCGAGGGCTAGAGACTACAGCGACTTACGATCCTGATAAGGAGGAGTTCGTCCTCCACAGTCCAACCCTCTCTTCGTACAAATGGTGGCCGGGCAATTGTGAGTATTGTTTATATTTAATAGTTTCGCTCACTCTTCGTCGTATCTGGCACCAATCGTGTCAATAAAGGAAATGATGAAAGTCGTGTTGTAGGAGGTTTACCTCATATCATATCGTATCGTATCGTATTGTATCATATCGTATCATATCGTATCATATCGTATCATATCGTATCATATCGTATCATATCGTATCATATCGTATCATATCGTATCATATCGTATCATATCGTATCATATCGTATCATATCGTATCATATCGTATCATATCGTATCATATCGTATCATATCGTATCATATCGTATCATATCGTATCATATCGTATCATATCGTATCATATCGTATCATATCGTATCATATCGTATCATATCGTATCATATCGTATCATATCGTATCATATCGTATCATATCGTATCATATCGTATCATATCGTAAAATATCGTATCATATCGTATCATATCGTATCATATCGTATCATATCGTATCATATCGTATCATATCGTATCATATCGTATCATATCGTATCATATCGTATCATATCTTATCATATCGTATCATATCGTATCATATCGTATCATATCGTATCATATCGTATCATATCGTATCATATCGTATCATATCGTATCATATCGTATCATATCGTATCATATCGTATCATATCGTATCATATCGTATCATATCGTATCATATCGTATCATATCGTATCATATCGTATCATATCATAGCATATCATATAAAAACTTAACACTATTTCACACGTATTGTCTGTGTCATGACATGACACAGACAGACACCGTAGGCAGTCGTCCGCGGATTTGCGAAACACGACTCCATGCGGCCAGAATTCCTCCTTCACAAACGTGGAAAGATAGTGTCGAAACTAATATTGTATCTCAGCAAGTAGCACTTTGATGGTACCTTGGAGATAAAGTAAATACCCACCGTAATACTAGGGGTACGGGTGGTACGGTAGGTCCGGGGTATTGATGATTTACTTATATTTCAAATAGACTAATAGTAAAATGTTATTCTTTTACAGTAGGACACACTACTAACTATACTGTGGTAGTGGCGCATCTCTACATAAAAGGGAAGAGTTGTGGCATCCAGCCCTTCATGGTACAGATCCGTGATGAAGAAACACATATGCCTCTCCCTGGTATAAAGTTGGGAGAGATCGGAGCTAAGTTGGGATACAACACAGTTAACAATGGGTTCTTGGGCTTCGATCATCATAGAATACCGAGGGATAGAATGATGATGAAGAACGCTCAAGTTCTTAAAGTAAGAATCCTTACTGATATATCCTAATAAATAAAAATGAATGTCGCTAAGCGCAAAACTCGAGAACGGCTGGACCAATTCTGCTAATTTTTATTTTCATATTTTCATTAAGGTATAATAAAGGTTCTTATGGAGAGAAAAGATTTAAAAATTGTGAGGAAAATAAAATTCCACTTTCTACCCGTGCGAAGCCGGGCGGGCAGCTAGTATATAGTATAATAAAGTAATATTATAAATGCCAGTGTAAGTTTCTATGTTTGTTCCGCTTTCACGCTTTAACTACTAAACCGATTGCCATGAAATTTTGCATACATCACATTGGAAGTCTATAATGAATAATAGGATACCTTTTATCCGGAAAAAAAATAGCTGTTTCCGAGGGATGACCTAAAGTTAGACGCGACGCGACTATCGACAATCAAGCGGGCGAAGCCCGAGCGGATGCTAGTTACGTTATATAATGTGTCCATATAGTTATACTTTGATACCATTCTGAATTAAATGGTTCTCAAATCATAAAATCACTGCAAGTACTCCCCCGAGCAGAAATGTATTTGGATGGTTTGATATTAATTGGATATTTAAGACAACGACGACGCCTTTAGAACAGCGTTAGAGACCTGATACTTTTGTCTTTTAAACATTTTAAGATCAACATACATTTCTATGGTATAGCCAGGATTTACAGCGTGGACTATAAAAAATAATAAACAGTAAACTCCGCTACACTGGGGGTTGCCTTGGAACTATGAAAAAAAATCCTAGACAAATTACACACTGCCATTGAGTACCAAACTAAGCAAAGCTTGTATTATGGGTACTAGATAACTGATATTATACTTGATATTTTTTTTTTCTGTAAATACATTCATATAATACATAGAAAACATCCAGACGAAGACAAACAGATATGTTCATGGACGCAAATGTTTATCTTATGCGGGAATCGAACCCGCGACCTCGGCGTCAACGTGGCCATTGCTAAACTTTCGACCACTGAGCGCGTCACCGTGGAACTCACAACGAATTTAATCAGGAGAGATTACAAGTACTACGCTTTGCAATTTGACTATACATGTAAAACAGATATTGGATAATCCAAAGGATCCTTAGCGGTCTGTGAACAATCATGATTAAACTTATTGGTAGGAAGAAGTAGCAGAACCAGCGAATTTATGAGAGCGATTTCAAGTCTAATGCCGAACCAAATACCTAAGTAAAGTACGTAGGCTCACCCAGGCCACTCCATCCAAATGTCGCGTCGTTTACTACTACATAAACAATAGCGTCTGTGCAGAGCGTGAATGAGTGTGTGTGCATGCGGCGCTATACAAACTTTTCCAGATTCGTCTCAGAGGGGAGGCGAATTTGACCATACTGTAGGGAGTGGCCATACTGTACGTAATACTATTGCTTATACTGTGACGTAGGTATGAATGATGAAATTATAAATACTAATTGTATAGATTTAATCAGAAAAAGATCACATCTAATAACGGTACAATCTACAATAAAGAGTTTTATAATCCGTATAATGAAGATAAATATTGCATTTTTTTTTATACTACGTCGGGTGGCAGACAAGCATACGGCCCGCCTGATGTGAAGCGGTTACCGTAGCCATATTAACGCTCACAACATAAAATATCGCTCGCACGCCGCCACCCCCGCTGCCACCGCAGCATCTCCTTCCTTTCTGGTGACCTCACTCACTCGCAGGAACACAACAGCCCTCAAGGGAACCGTTATTTGGCTGCGGTATTCTGTGAGGTGGAGGTACATTCACCAGTCGGGTAGCTTACAATTACGCTCCCTACCTCTCTTTTCGCCAGAGCTTCGTTTGTCAGTCAGCAGGGTGCACCGCGTGCAGGTGAAGTTGGCTTTGGTTCAAAGATGTTGATGAACCACTTACACCCCAAAATGCATGATGTTCTATGCAAATATGTGTTTATTTTGTTAAAAATAATAATGACAACTATAAGGGCTCTTAGTAAGTGAAAATGGCAAAATTGGCTGTTTTCTATTAGCTTTTATTTAAATAATTTAAGGTATTTTCCACTGAAATTTCTACTATGTATTACAGACCTTATGTGTGATGGGGTGGTCGTTTCCAAAACATGATTGGAAAAATTTCGCTCGATAGAAAAAAATCCTGAAGTTCCCTTTAAAATTTCATATAAAGGCAAATTATGACCGTTTTATACAATAATAATTCTTATAAAATCACTAAAACATAGGTATATACCTTTTTGATGTCATGGTCGTTTTAGATTTTAAGAAACTAAACATTTTTAATCACTTTTTGATAAAAAATGTGAATGGCGCTTACGACTTTTAGTTTCGAACTCGTTGATTCCATAGTAACCGCGGACCCCGACCCGCGCACCACCCGCGAGTCCAGTCCCGCTTCGACATTCGCACGCAGGGGCTGTGTCGCTTCGCTTGCCACTCAACCCGCGAAAATTCGAAAAGAGTCGAAAGCACTAGTTATATTATTATCATGGGAAATAAAAAAAACTCATTATCGAAATCGAGTAGTTGCAGAAAAAGGTCGTGTAAAGCTCTGAATGAAGTGATGAGGTAAGTACCTACTTTGAATAATTTATTTATTTACTATTAGAAGTTACGTTCATTGATTGCTGTTTTACTTTTCTAATTAGCTAGGTACATAATTATTGTGTGTATGATTTCAGAAAACGACGATGCATGACATTGACAACCGATCAAAATTTAGAACTGGGAGCTAATGAGATATTACGGTTAGTACATAGGTGCCTACGCTATACATTCTACTTATAGGTAGGTACTTAGTTTTCTCTTGTCTATACCCTAGTAACCGACATGGTAGGCAGTTTATTATAAAAATAGGCTATATTCAATTTACAAGCAAATTACCTAAGTATCAGTATACAGACTACTACTACATAATAACTCAATACTTCGGTAGATTTAAAAATAGGGTAAAGTTCTCTATATTGGGTCTAGTAATTCAGAAAGACAGCTAGATGTATTTAGTTATCTGCGTACCTATATGGAATCATCAGCTTTTTGTTTTATTACAACAGGGTAAATGCACCATCAACGGACATATCAGAGGTATCCATGCAACACGATCAAACTACGTAA
This sequence comes from Hypsopygia costalis, assembly GCA_937001555.2. Taxonomy (NCBI): domain Eukaryota; kingdom Metazoa; phylum Arthropoda; class Insecta; order Lepidoptera; family Pyralidae; genus Hypsopygia; species Hypsopygia costalis. Next base: position 5,439,454 of record OW443325.2, read on the forward strand.
GTGTCATCATACTTAGGTACCTAAAAATAGGTAATGAAGTAGATTTATTCTGGTTTAGAAATAGGGGAAATTAATCTATATTGGGTCTAATAATTTTGAAAAGAAAATGCATAACTACAACAAGACAACACCTTCAAAATTATTAGACCCAATATAGGGTAGTTATTCAACAGCTTTTTCTTTTATTACGCCCAGGGTACATGCACCAATAACGGACATACCAGAGAGCATCACGCTACATGATCAACCTACGTAAGTATCATAGTACACCTACATACAAAATAAACAAATACTTCGTAGATTTCTTTTTATTTAAAAATAGGACAAATTTAATACTGGTCATTTAATTAATTTCATACTGCTTGGTTTCAGAAAAACTTTTACTGAATTATGGAATGTAGCTGGAACATCAACATCATCACTACAAACAGATGAAATACAGTGTGATCAAAACATGTTAGTAAATCTAATTTAATCATTCTCATTTTCACGTTCGTAATTTTTTAGCTAGTTCATAACTAGAGGTCGGACCTTTTCCTGCTATTTGAAATTTTTATTTTTTTTTTATATTACGTCGGGTGGCAGACAAGCATACGGCCCGCCTGATTTAAAGCGGTTACCGTAGCCATATTAACGCTTGCAACATAAAATATCGCTCGCGCGCCGCCACCCCCGCTGCCAACGCAGCATCTCCTTCCTTTCTCTGGTGACCTCACTCACTCGCAGGAACACAACAACCCTCAAGGGAATTGTTATTTGGCTGCGGTATTCTGTGAGGTGGAGGTACATTCCCCAGTCGGGTAGCTTACAATTACGCTCCCTACCTCTCTTTTCGCCAGAGCTTCGTTTGTCAGTCAGCAACCACACGCTGGGTGCACCACGTGCTGGTGAAGTTGGCTTTGGTTCAAAGATGTTAGTGAACCACTTACACCCCAAATATTATTTAGTACTTGACATCAAGCAGTGGTAGCCTAGTAGTACGAACGTTGGCACAACCAAGAGGTCGTAGGTTCGAATCCGTCCAGGCACACACCAATGGATTTTCAGTTTTTCTGAATCTATGTGCGGATTTATACCACTAGCTCGGCGCTGAGGGAAAATATGCTTGAGGAAACCTACACATTCAGTTATTTTCTGAATGTGTAACCATGGTTCAATTGGTCTGTTTTACCTATCGGGTTGTGAAGGTCAGACGGCAGTCGCTTCAATGTAATAACCAGAATGGCCAATTCTAGGATCATGGTCAAAGCGGACCCTGGGCTCCCAGGAGTAACCGAGACAACGCTAGGTGAATGATGATTTAGTACCTGACATGTCTTTGTTCTCATTATTATCTTTTTGTTTTTTAGCTTAGCTAATACAGAATACCAATGTGAAGAACAGCCAGATAGTGTTGAAGAAACTGAATTTGAAATTGAAACTGGTGGCTGCTCCTCGACAGCTGAGATACAAATAGATGGGCGAAGAATTGTATCTATTAATTTTTTTTTGAAACAGCTGAAGATTATTTCCATGCACAGCAAGAGTTTTGATTGCGGTTTTCAAAATTTAGTTCTCGTGTCCGAAAAAAAAACGGGACTTAAATCTAAGCTAAAATTTATTTGTAATATGTGTAACAGCAAGTTTTTCGTGGATACTAATGAACCGGATGTAAAACTGGATTTAAATGAGGCTGCAATAAGTGGGGCTATGTCCATTGGTATAGGTTTCTCGCAGTTTGAGGAATTGTGTACATCAATGGATTTGCCCAGTTTAAATCAAAAACATTTTGATAGATTACATAATGTAGTTTGCGATGAATGGCAGAAAACTGCTGCTGATCTAATGTTAGCAGCTGGTAAACGTGAAAGGGACGCTGCTATAGAAAGAGGCGACGTGACAAAAGATGGTATACCCTACATAGATGTGATTGCAGATGGCTGTTGGTCCAAGCGATCATATAAAACGAATTATTCAGCTCTTTCAGGAGCCGCAGCAATAATAGGTAGAAAATTTGGTGAAGTACTTTTCATAGGAGTGAAGAACAAATATTGTTCGGTTTGTGCTCGAGCTAAAACAAAAATGAGATACCAGGCACACATACATGTTTCAAAAATTACGCCGGTTCGTCTACAAGTATGGAATCTGATATTTTATTGGAAGGCTTCAAGCAATCTCTTGAAACCCACAACCTAATTTATGCGCGGATGGTGGCTGATGGAGATTCTAGCACTTTCAAAAAAATAACCGAAGCCCGGGTTTATCCCAATTTTAGCGTCGAAAAAATAGAATGTCGTAACCATATTTTCAGAAACATGTGTTCAAAGCTAAAAGCAGTATCTTCAGATGTTAAATTCCCCCTCCTGCTAAGAAAAAAGATTACGACTGAAAGAATTTTAGCTGTACGGAAAGTCATTTGCTGTTCAATCAAAAAACATAAGTCTGCAGATTGCGATTTAAACACAAAGATCACTAACCTTTACACGGATATCACCAACTCAATTTTTCACGCATTCGGAAACCATAGCTTCTGCAAAGATTACTACTGCCAAAGTAGTCGGATGAGCGAAGATTTGACACTTCTTTTGAAGACTTCAACAATATGGTTCAGGATCAAAACAGTTGTTACATCCGTGGCAGCAAAATCCCGCAGCCTCATATGCGACGTTGACAGCAACAGGGTCGAATGTTTCAATAGCGTCGTTGCTAAATTTGTGGGTGGCAAGCGTGTCAATTTTTCACTGAAACGTGGTTACCAAGCACGTTGCGATGCTGCTGTTGTATCTTTTAACTCAAAAAAGCCCTTGTACACTTTGCACAAAAGTATTCTTGGCAAAAGTCCTATGAGATTAAAACGCCTGGAAACTCGAAGGATAAACCGAATATCACAAAAGAAAAAAAACAAAAGGCGTCTTTTTCATCAAAAGAGCAGTGATCAGCATTACGGGGAGTCATGCGTACAGCCTGATATGCCTGATGATATTCTTGCAAAATGCAAGGAACAATTTTTGAAAGACTTGCACAAAACTAACGAAGAATTACAGGCAATCGAACGAAATACCGTACTGCAGCGCGACTCAAGCGAGTGGTTGGAAGTCCGCCGTAATCTGATCACTGCTTCTAATTTCGCAAAAGTGGTCAAAAAGAAACAGACTACGAGTTCCAAAAATCTTGTAAAGCAAATAATATATCAACGAGATATTAGCCATGTTGCATCAGTGCAACATGGCATCCTCAATGAAAAAATTGCTTTGGAACAACTAGAGCGACAAATTGGACAACAAATTAGGCCTTGTGGCCTATTTATCGATCCAGAAATTCCTTTTTTGGGTGCAACACCAGACGGTCTGATAGGGGACGACACCATAGTAGAAATAAAATGTCCGTTTTCAGCGTTTAAATCTAGCTTAGGGGAAGCAATTGCCAGTGGCAAAGTGAATTTTTGGAAAAAAACTAAACGTGGAGATTGTCTAATTGTGAACCAAAATCATCCGTGGTTTATACAAATTCAAGGTCAGATGCACGTCACACGTAGAACAAAATGTATCTTTGCAGTGTGGTCTGGAGTAGAACAAAACCTGAAACTCGAGACCATATGTCGCGACGATACATTTTGGGAAACAAAAATGAAAGATAAACTCTTGTCATTTTATAAAAATCATTTATTACCGGAACTATGCGATCCTCGGCATACTAGAAACATGCCTATCCGGGACTAATTAAAAGTAAAAAATAAATAAATAAAATATATTCTGCAATGTGCACATCAAACCCTTTCATATGATACCCCATTTGAACTAGTAGCTTCAATTTAAAATTTCGACCTTCTATAAAAAATATAGACCCCCTATTTTTTAAGATTTAATTACAAATGTATAGTTTTGAGATTTATTCCTGTACGTGTAGTCTATAATGATGTTACTTGCCAAATTTCATTGTTCTAGGTCAATGGGAAGTACCCTATAGGTTTTGATTCCCTTGAGAATGTCGAAATATGCGTTTTATGCTGAATAAACAGCCGTAACTTTTTTTACGTAAACTGAGCAATTTGATTTTTTTACAACTTCATGGGACCGTAGACCTGAGTATACAGTTCAAATTTCAGCTTGATACCTCTTGACTTAGAGGGTCTTGACAGACAGACAGACAGACAGACGGACAACAAAGTGATCTTATAAGGGTTCCGTTTTTCCTTTTGAGGTACGAAACCCTAAAACTGGCAAAAAAAATCTCGTTTGTTGTATGGCAGCCCCCCTGAAATACTGGTTTTATTTTTATTTACTTATTTATTTTTAAAGTGAATACATAACTAAATATTATGTGAGTATTTTAAGTGTCTATCTATTGCCGTTATCAATTGCAAGCAAAAACGAGCAACAGAAATACATCATCTGTGAAAATTTAAACTGTCTAGCTATCACGGTTTACGAGATATAGCCTGGTGACAGACGGACGGACGAACGGGCGGACGGACGGACAGCGGAGCCTTAGTAATAGGGTTCCTTTTTACCCTTTAGGTACGGAACCCTAAAAATAGCGGTGTATATTATAATCATTGTCTAAAGTCCCGTATACACGTTGGCCGAGCCTTGCCGAGTGATGCCTAGCGCCAACATGTAGACGGCCTATTTGCTTTGCCTTGTCATCACTCGGTGTCGCTCGCCTAGTTGGCCGAGTAAAGCCAAGCGCCAACGTGTGTAGAGGTCATTTGGCACACTTGTCTTCGCTCGCCGGCCCTCGTGATCAAATCCGGGTGAAAAACCGACAGCGATTCGAAGTGAGGCAAGGTTTAAAGTTAGGTACCAACAATAGGCTTGTATCCCATTTTTTTTTTCGATTTGTTATTTAAAGACGTCACAATAACATAAATATAGGTGAAATAATTACTTCGATAGCATAAAAACTTCTCGAGATATGATAACTTGAAGATCACAATTTTGGACTATCCCGAAAACGCTCCATACAAAAGGCCACCACGTTATGACGTCACACCATGCTATTTTATATGCATTAAATCAGAAATTTGTACGACAGCTATGTTAATTATTGCGTTTATGTAGCCAGTGCCGTAACAAAAGTTATAGTATTTTTTATTGTTTCTACAATGGTAATATTTATTTTTTATAATTTCATACTTGTAAAATGGACTTTCCCACCAAACTTTGATCGACGATAAAACACGTCGGACATAAGTTATTAAAATTTTAAGATCGCAGATCGTTCTAGTTTTATGTATTTTACGTTACTGATAGAGAGTTTTTATAATTTTGTAACATGGGCAACAAGCCTATTATTACGAGTAGGTAGGTAGACTATGTTTTACTTTTTGTAAATGCATATAAAACGATAGTGAAATAAAATCTTTTGTACTTACATTAAGTACCTACTTATTATTTGTTGTCATTTATTATTTATCACGCTCGCATAAGTGCAGGTGCACTGCCTCCGCGCGCCCCCGCGGACCGCCGCCGCCGCGGGGTGTCCCCCCGTACCTCAGGCACGGAATCTGAATTTTCGCTGACCGCCTAACCCCCCTTCTTAATGCTCCTAGATAAAAAATGCTAAATTGACCATAACGGAAAACGGATTAAATAACGTTAGATCTAAAATTCTGGCTATAACAAAACAATAAAGATAGATTTTAATTTTTATTAAGTGGTCAAATATAAAAAAATAATAAGATGGATGATGCTTGCCATCGAATGGAAACTAACACAACAATTTCAAAAATATTTATTTGAAATGTTTGTTAGTCTAAATTTTATTGACAGGAATTTCAGTGACTTTTATTAACAGGAACGTGTTATGCAGAATATATCCAACCGACATTTTGTTACTTTTAAGTTAAGGCTATTTAAAGTTTAATAGTAATAAATATATCATGCAGTATAATTTTGCACGTACTTTCGGGAATCATTATCGTCAAACTGCTAGAATCTGTTGCGAATATATAAAACTCGATTTGAAGTTTCTCGCTACGTATATCTCTCATTTCGGCATAGTTTGTCGGTTGGATTTAATCTGCATAAACAGGGTCCAACTGTATAGGTACTAGTAGGATAAATTGATTTTTATCCAATCAGTTTAGGGACAGGAATAGAATGTGTTCTTCGTATTGCAGGATTCCTTAAAAAGCGGCGATTACGGTATCTGCAGGTCATTGCAAATTAGCCAAGTATACGAAGCTACGGAAATTCGTCATCATCCTCGTCGTCAATGCTTATTCATCCCATTGTTGGGTCTCCCTTCAATCGAAGTGGTTTAGAGCATACTCCACCACGCTATTCAACTGCGGGTTTGCGGAGGTCAGTGTTTTCAAATCGCCTAAAGACCACTGACTAAGTTTACCACCGACTGTCATTTAACGACAGCAGCCGGGATCGACGCCTTAATGTGTCCTTACGGAAATTCCCCTCATAATAAAATATAAAATTCGCTGATAATAAAATATACAAACTATTCTTTAAAGTATATCTAAGTAGCTATTGCCGCCGGTTCATGCCACTCTAGTCTTCAAACTGTCACATTGATATTGTCAGTGCAACTGAAGCTTAATTCGAGATGGCACCAGCTTCTAGCAGTCGATATTTGCAATTTAGTACGTAGCGACGTAGCTATGGTGGTAAGCATTCGGGAAGGCCTATATTCAGCAGCTGGTAGTTTACAGGATGATGATGATGGTGATGAAGTAGTGATGCCAAGAGCAGTGGAGAAGCAGCAAACCTTGCCGTGGTCTACTAGCGTACGAGTCAGTGCAGTCACATTACAGAAATTTCTGTTCTGTGGTACAGGCATATTACAGAAATTTCTGTTCTGTCGTACAGGCATATTACATAAATTTTTGTTCTGTGGTACAGATACATTACAGAAATTTCTGTTCTGTGGTACAGGCATATTACAGAAATTTTTGTTCTGTGGTACAGGCATATTACAGAAATTGCTGTTCTGTGGTACAGATATATTACAATTTCTGTTCTGTGGTACAGGCATATTACAGAAATTTCTGTTCTGTGGTACCGGCATATTACAGAAATTTCTGTTCTGTGGTACAGGCATATTACAGAAATTTCTGTTCTGTGGTACAGGCATATTACAGAAATTTTTGTTCTGTGGTACAGGCATATTACAGAAATTTCTGTTCTGTGGTACAGGCATATTACAGAAATTTCTGTTCTGTGGTACAGGCATATTACAGAAAAGTTAATCTTTATTGAATCTTGACCGTGTCCATGAAATAATTGCCAATTATAGATTACATATTAGATTAATAATAAGGAGTGTGTCACTAGACTGAGGCCCTACCGCCGAAGCTGAAGCTGATTACCATCGGAATTATTGAATGCGAAAATGAAACTACTGCTTAGATTGTTGCTAACTATGTTTAGCCCAGCTTGTAGAAACCCATGGTAATCGGCATCAGCTTCGGCGCTAGGGCCCCAGGACAGTGCGGCTCCGAGGCTGTTTCGAGGTCTAGTTATAACAAAATTTCCAAAACTTTGTTTTTATGCTTATAAGCAAAAAAAAGATTTGGAAATTACGAATGGTTCATAAATTCCCTTAGGTTGTCTAGAGGGAAGATATGTTGCCTCTTGTATGGCGAAACCGCCGTTCTAGTATTATATTTTTCTTGTAATTAAAATAGGGACTTTTACTTTGATTGTATAAATATTAGTTGGTGCTTACAGCTTCGCTACCAGCCGCTGGTATTTTGAGGTGTATAAACCTTAGTGATTGATATTTCTTTCGCAGGATGGTACCTTTAGGTCGTCTCCTAATAATAAACTAACGTATGGTACAATGGTGTTCGTGAGAGTGACCATAGTGAACAATATGGCCAATTACTTGGCTAGAGCGGCCACTATTGCTGTTAGGTATGCAGCAGTAAGGAGGCAATCTCAGCTGAAGCCCAGGTAAGTAAAATTTTAAAAGTGGCACTGATTGTCGTATATTGTAAAAATGAATATAATAAATTTATTGGGTAAACCTAGGCCATAATATATGTATATGTCATGGCTAAAGATAGGAGTGAAGATTACGTTTATTAATTAAATATATTAGTTTAAAGGATATTAAGTTTAGCCGGCTAAACTTACGTGTAGACGCAGCTTTGTGGCTAAAAACGTTTAATTTTTAAATTATACAATAATTGAAATATACAATGCACGGTTTCTACATAGTTGGGTTAGGTTAGTTTATGCTTGTGATTACCGATAACGTTGACCTATTTTTTGAGAAAAAGAGGTGTGACATCCACAACCTTTCCAAAAGCGTCAAAAAAAAAATAGAGTGTCGAGCCTGGCTCGGCTTTTGACTCCGCTGTAGATTATTTGTTTCATTAACGCTATTATATATAGTCGAGTATTATAATAACGCTCTCGTATTGTCTTGAGATTAATACCATGATATTAGATAATCACTAGCCTGACACTTCACGTACTTTGGTAGGGGTTAAATGTAAGAATGTATTAACCCTAGGATGGTAACATAATTTAAATGACCACGCATAGTAACAGGGGTTGGCACCCCACCCACACTATGCGTGTTATTAAATGAATAAAAAACTTTTGTTTAATGAAAAATAAAACTTTTTATTATTAAAACAAACTAAAGAAACACTTTTCTTGAGATCAATCAGTAACTAGACGAAATTAGATTAGAAAAAAATTTTTTTTGCTAACTTAAACACAATTAAGACAAATTTCCAAGCGGTGTTCGGGGCACGCAGGTCTTTTACATTTGGAACAAAAAATCTTCACTTTTTTGTCATTCTTTCGAGGACACAATGCGCATCGAGCTTGCTTTGGCAATTTGGCGGGGGGGTTCGCTTGCTGGAACTTCTTCGGGGACATTTAGAATGGCCCTTATATTTTCCGATAGTAGTCGAGGTAAATTTGACTCCAAACGTCGTCTCATGTGCGGCTCGGCTAGTTGTATTGCTGGTTTTTTCAGGAAAATGCTTCTAAATTTGTTAGCTGGCGTGTTCGGATGCTTGACTTCTAGATAGAGAATCATAGAATTGATCCCGGCTTGATCTTCATCTGAACTGGAAACAATATTGTCTTGCTCAGAATGCACGGAGAGGTTATCTTCATTTTCAGAAGCCTGCTCCGCCTCTAATGGCTCTGTTTCGTTCTCATCATCCCCGGCAATATTATTTAAGTACCGCTCAAGCTCTTCATCATTACGAAACGCCATTATGAACTGAAAATTACATAATAATAAAATACATTAACAAAAGAAAATACCTACGTAAATAGTAACAGGGGTGACGCATCACCCCACACATACCTGCAGAACAAAATTGACGTGTTGCCGCTCCCACCGCGCAACGGCTGATGGCTGACAGTAAAACAAAAGAATACACAAAATGCTAGAGCGAGATAGCTAATAATTTTCAATAAATCGGCGCGTGATTGCTCCCGTGGGGTGTTGGGTCATCCCTGTTATCATCCTAGGGTTAAATGTTCTTGGCCGAATCGAGTACGAACTTCAGCAACCCAAAGATTCGTATGTAACGGCGCCAAATTTGAAGTTTGACCGACCTTTGATTGTTATACCTGCGTATCGACTCTTACGTATCAATCATGAACCGGTTTTAAAGATTCACAGTCACATGATTAATAATTTAATTAATTATCTTCTACTGACATACATGTAAAGTTTCTAGTGATCTACCGATATTTGGTCAAATTGAATTGGGAACGTATATTCTTCGGTTCATTACTAAAATTACTCAAGTGTGCATGGGCTAGGGTTGCCAATTGCTAGCAACCAGGACAAGATGCGTGATAACTCCGGATTTTGAATCATAAATCCCGGACATGTCATCAGTGTTTTTTAGTACTAGTACTATTTTTTATTCTGTGAGAAAACGGTTATTCGCAGCATGGAGCCGGGTGTAGTGATTAAAAACTTTTAACCCTGGACTGCAAATGAAACTCCACCCGGACGCTCCCCGGATGCCCTCCAAACTAGGACAAATCCGAGGAAACCCAGACGGATGGCAATCCTAGCATAGGCGCACAAGAGTATCATGACTGTGGCATGTTTGATTTGATACCTGCCGCTGAATTCCACTATCGTACAACTCGCCATAAATTAAAATTCCATCCATATCATCTTGATAATTGGCAATCTACTACAGTACGTTTCCTAAGACATTGAAATGTCTTCACTGTTCGTGGTATGAATACCACGAACAGTGAAACTGTGGAATCAACTTCCCTCAGCGGTATATCCGAACAACTACGACATGGGTGCCTTCAAGAACAGAGTTTTCATTTTCCTTAAAAGGCTGGCAAGTGGCAACGGATCGGCGACCCCTTGGTGTTGCTGGTCTCCATGGGCGGTGGTGTGTGTGACCCACATGCTCGTTTGCCCCCCTCTAACATTAAAAAAAAATGTTCATTTGTTTACAGTGAACCAGAGTGCCAAATCCTGGACTTCGTAACACAACAGCACAAGTTATTTATAGTCATCGCATCGAGCTATGCCTTCGGAACCGTAGCTAGATGGCTATGGAATATGTACGAAAAGGTCGTTCACGAATTGAATGTTGGTAAACTGGATAATTTGGCAGAGGTAAGTCTTTCTTGTAATATAAGAATAATAACCACTCAAACGGCCTATCGCCTATAATGAAGACGTCACCATAGATAGGTTTAAACAGTGCCACCCTCGTTCATCATGTTAATGAATGGCAAATTTTAGACACTGTGGTGACCATTATTTGAATGAACACCTCAGAACACTAAAATAATGCTATTAGGGCAGGGATAAATTCCAGTCGCTTCGATTTAGGTGTTTTTTTGGAAGTCAAATTTACAGGCAATTTGATCCACACTACGTTACGTGCAACAATCTACTGTTGTTCTAACTACCATCATCTACAGATCGCCTGAGGATGCCTCGCGTAGAGGCGAAGCACGTGTCGCAGAGAAACACGATCACGGCAGTTGGGGCGGCATCAGACGTTTCTTCTGTTTCATATGTTGGAGATTCACCAAGACGACCGCAGCAGCTGGATCAGAGACGACCAAAGCAGCCACGGCAGTCGCATACATCTAGCAACGGTAGTAGGTGGTGGCCGGCAATAGTTTGCATGAACTATTTGTGGTGGAAGCACGCAAAGTAGTGTACTTAGATCAAATTGCCTGTAAATTTGGAGCATATCTGGCTCACTATTATTTGCCAGCTAAATTCGACAAATAGAGACAGAGATTCGAGACACGAAAAAAAAAAACGAACGCGTACGAATCTTACGTAAAAGTGAGGAAGATTACAGATATAAAGTTACAGGAAGTATCCCTAATTTACAGAAAACCACTAAAACTACAATTTCTTCTGATTTCAACGAATTAATCGTTGTGAGTTCCAAGACAGCCGTTACCCCCGGGACTGGAGTGAACTTTACTGTTCATTGCCTTTTTTTGGTAGTCGCCGCTGTTAATCCTGGCTACTCAGGAGACCCAGTGGTGTGATGGTAGCTCCCGTTCCATTACAGAAAACCACAGTTAGTCTAAAAATAGTTGCCTGAAAGGTCGGTGTGTTCCTGTGAGTGCGGAAGGTTACCAGCTTCTATTGATATATATATATAATTCCCTTTATATATAATTTGTGGTCAATAAAGTTTTTAAAATATAGAAAAAAAAGATCATTATAGTAGATTATTGCATCGAGCACAAAGTAATTTATTATTGCACCGAGTGCCTGATTTAGAGCCCGAGCGTTAGCGAGGGCTCTAATCTAACAGGCACGAGGGCAATATAAATTACTTAAGGCGAGGTGCATAATCTGCTTTTCTTTCAACTAATACCTATAGGAATAGTAGATAAAAGAAACTCATATCAAACAGTTAAAATAGAAGTTTCTATAACACTGTCGGCTTCATTTAGAATGTTTTCCGGAGTTAATTTGTCGCTAGATGATTCCATTTTAATTCGAAACCGAAGCACTCAAAATCAGATAGTATCACACTTTTATCGTTTCCAAAAATATTGTCAAGCAAAATTAACAAAGTTTCCGCCAAATCACTTTTTTTAATTTCTTTCATTTTTAACTCAGAGTTAGCAGCAATCATTTTTTAAATTTGGAACAAGTAGGATAGAAACGAATAATACGTACGAAAAAAAAAGTATTGATATCGGCTGGCTGAATAGAGCTAATCCATTGAGATTGGCACCTTTTGGTGCGATTAAAAATAACTGTGCAATAATGAAACTTCATACATTTTTATTGCTCTAGAGCATTAAAGACTCGTTTTGTACTGAGTTTTTAGTGTGATTGTGATGAAATTAAAGCATAGTTGGAAGAAAATACTATTAGCTATTCGAAAGATGGTCTTTAAAGGTTGTGTTGGGTGACAAACATGCAAAGGCTTGCACCAAACATTGTTCAAAATAGTATTATATTAGGACGAAAATTTGTTCAAAATAATATTATATTAGGACGAAAATATAAAATTTTAAATTGTTCTTCATCAATTTTAGTTGCACTCTCTAGCATGTTGTCTGAAAGTGATAAGCAGTGCTGACGCAGCTGAACTGGTGGAGAGATGTCGACTGTCCTGCGGAGGGCATGGTTATATGCTGGCTTCTAATTTACCCCAATTGTATGGCGTGACAACCCCGGCGAGTACCTATGAGGGGGAGAACACCGTGCTGCTCTTACAGACTGCTAGGTAACGGGTCGGGATATTGGTAACTATATTACGAGCGGTAATTTCATTTGCCTTTGTCTACTCATTACTGAACATAGGACATGCAATACTTTTAGACGATTTATCTAAGCACTAAATCATCCTCATCGCTGAACTTATGTATTTCTATGTATGTATATGTGTATTTATTAAATATATAATTATGCTGCAGTAATTATTAATACTATTTTATGAGTACTTGAATCTGCTTTTGTTTTGCTTCTTCAGTAATGCATTCGTGAATTTCTGCTTGTCCCGAACCCGAAGGTTAACTGGTAGAGAAAGCTTTAGGTACGCCTTTTGTACCCTTGTATATTTGTGGTCAATAAAGTTTTTGAATAAATAAATATAGGCTTTTTTAATGCTTTCTACCATATGTGACTTATCGGTTACACATTCAACCGCTTTTGTCTACTTTTTTGTAGTCATTGTACCATTTACCTGTACCGCTCGCAATGTCTGTTATTCCTTCTGTGTTACATTGCGGCAGATTGTCCTGAAATTAAAAAAAAAATAAGATTATGAATATTTTAAAAAATGAAAAAAATCATCTCCCACGTCTAGGTGGTGATTTGAACCCACGACCTCTCGATTACCGGTCGAGTGCTCGTCTTCGCGCTCTTGGAAAAACGGGAAGAGCACTCGACCAATAATCGAGAGATCGTGTGTTCAAGTCCCGTCAGTCAAGGGAAAGTTGGCCGAAATCAACTAATTAACAATTATTATAATATTAATAACAATTATTATAATAATAACAATTATTGAAATTAAGAGAGTTTAACTATTTCTGACTTCACAGATCTCTAGTAAAAGCATGGAATCAGGTGGCTAAAGGTGAAACAATTGCACCAACAATGAGATATTTGTTTGATAAAAAACAAACACGTAAATGGTGGGACAGCTCTGTCGATGGTATTATAGAAGGATTTAAAACAGTTGCAGCTGGGTAAGTTACCTTATCAATTTTTCATTAGTGGCTTGGGTTAGAGCCCAAACCAAGCTCACTTTCACGTGATGTCTAGCAAACGAGGCTCTGGCGAAAGGGAGGTAGGGCATGTTGAGCTCATGTGGAAATCCCTCACAGCTACCCCATAGCTAAATAGCAATATCTTTGAGGATTGTTGTGCACTTACAAGTAAGTGAAGTAATCTGACGCTAGAAGATGCATCAGCAGCGGGGGTGCCCGGGGTTTGAGCAATATCCCTTGTGTTGCAAGCGTCTATTGGCTCCCGTAATAGCTTTACATTAAGCGGGCTGAATGCTGGCCTGGTATCCAGTGTTGCTACAAATAAAGACAGATAAGAACTAAATAGAAAAAAAAGTGCATTAATGCTACTATCACGTGTAATCGGTATCTTTACTCGGGGATTGTTGGGGCCGGAGGGGGAGGGATTTACTTTTGTCATTAGATGACAGTCGTTTAGCCAAGTCAGTAGTCTTTAGGCGGCTTCAAAATACTGGCCTTCGCCAAACCGCAGTTGAGCAGTCATCTAATGACAACAGCCGGGACCGCCGGCTTAATGTGCCCTCCGAAGCACGGAGGAGCTCGAGATAAATAAATCCATCCATAGACAGGCTACTGCCCACGTTGCTTAACTTGTGTGATGGATTAGATTGTCATGCGCAACGACGCGATCAAGTTCCTAATCATGTATAAAGCATGTCATCACTACCATCACTCATTTGCGAAACTGTGACAAAAATCTATACAGATTAATAAAATTGGAGTGTCTGTTTGTAGTATTAAAATAACCGCTTTTTGATAAATGCGTATGGATGTATATATACATGGTAAATATACCAAAAGAACATCTTTTTTATAATTTTTATCAGTCTGTTTGTTTGTTCCGGCTATTCTCTGAAACGGATGGACCGATTTTGACGGCTCTTTCACTGGCAGATAGCTGATGTAATAAGGAGTAACTTAGGCTACTTTTAATTTAGATATTTTGTTTTTTTTATTAATATTGAATAAAAAATAAGTATTCCGCGCGGATGAAGCCGCGGGCACAGCTAGTTTAAAATAAATCTAATTGGGATTTCCGACGAGACAGAAAGTATCTCAGAGACGAATGATTTCTTATTACGCTTTCACCTTTACTTGTCTAGATTTTACTACTGGTTTGTTCACATTAAAATACAGATTTATTCCAATGTCTAATGCAATTTTATGCGACGCCATAAAATATATAATTTAAGGCCTTGCGCCTTTGCATTAAATTCATTCTAAATAAGAGTGAAAGAGAAACAATAATTGCGTAATGTCAAACTCAATAAAAAAAAATGAAATTAACCTAACCAACCTTACGGTTATAACACAGGATTGCGAGTTTCTCGCCAAGTAAACCAACCAGGCGAGAGGATTTTTATCCGCCCTGCTATCGCGCCCACTATATAGCAACCAAACACTCACGCATTGGTAGCACAAACAGACAAAACTATATATTTCTTTTTTGTCATAAGCAATATATGTTCTGTGTATATTGAGCTCCAGCATTTACTCTTACATATGCTATAAGATTAATCCCAGTACATCATTATTTTTGTTATTGTTAAATGATGTTTTCAACAGAAAACTGAAGACATGTATCGCCACTCTCGACAAATACACCAAAACAGCAGCATCACCAGAAGATGCTTGGAATAAATCTTCAGTCCAGCTGATTGCTGTCTCAGAGGTAAAAAAACTATCCACTTTATATTTTATTACGTATTACATTCGGATATTCGGAATAGTTTGTAGTGTGCTGCACAGCACACACGCTCATTAACGCTCTGCACATACATCATTGTTTATGTAGTAGTGAACGACGCGACATTTGTATGGAGTGACCGCGGCGTGATGATTATACATAGAATTATTAACTTTTCAGGCTCATGCTCGTGCGTTTGTCATATCTACGTTCAAGTCTGAAGTAGAGCGGACTGCAGCGTCTCTGTCAGCGCCTCTAAAGACAGTTCTGAATCAGTTAGTGGAGCTGTACGCGCTGTATTGGACTTTGCAGAGACTTGGAGACTTATTACTGGTATATTTAACTACTCTTATTTCTTTCTATTATCATACTTCATATTTTTATATTACTACTACTGTCATTTTCTGTTATGGAAATAGATAATAGAAACATCCAAACAGACTTGTTAATAATCAGATAAAAATGATGTCAAACTAATTTTGTTCTTTTGAATATTATAATTATTACAAATATCTACTGTCTCTCTGTAGTATCTAGTACTTTCAGTACTATTTTTACTTCTATTACGTTTGGCATAAAGTATAAAATATCAGGTCAAAGTATCAAGCGTGATTTTACTCGAACTACGAATCTTTTGCATTGGTTTACATGTAATCAGATATTACTCGTATATCGACTAGTATTAGGCAATTCCCGAAGTAATTTTCCATTTTGGAACAATATTTGTTATTTGTCTAAAATTTACATTGCAGCATTACACTATAAACATTTAAATGATAAGATAGTTTATATCTCAAACAGATTACACCTTTATTACCATCTTACAATAAAATTTGGCTATTGTTATAGCCCGAGAAATTTTAACGTGTTATAATATAGAATATACATGGAGGTGTCAAAAATATATCACAGGTCAGAATATTATAATAACCTTATTCATGTTTATGTTATAATAAATACAGTTATTTATCTTAACTGTTCACATCACACCGTTGCAGACCCCTGGTGTTTATTATAAAGGAAATTCACCACATCAAAAGAGATTTTAACGCCTTCGAGAACAGTTTAGATTTTGATAAGCGAATAAAGTATTTGAAGACAAATTGGTATAACGTCGATATTCTTCTTTATGATGATGTTAAAATAATAAAAATGTAATTGGCAGTTACTTTATATACATATATTTTACTTTATATATATAATCTCTCTCTAATATATAAAATTCTCGTGACTTGCGGTGTTTGTTACCAAACTACTCCGAAACGGCTTGATCGATTTTTATGAAATTTTGTGACCTACCCGATTTTGGGGTGTAAGTAGTTCATTAAGATCTTTGAACCAAAGCCAACTTCACCTGCACGTGGTGCACCCTGCTGACTGACAAACGAAGCTCTGGCGAAAAGAGAGGTAGGGAGCGTAATTGTAAGCTACCCGACTGGGGAATGTACCTCCACCTCACAGAATACCGCAGCCAAATAACAATTCCCTTGAGGGTTGTTGTGTTCCTGCGAGTGAGTGATGTCACCAGAAAGAAAGGAAGGAGATGCTGCGTTGGCAGCGGGGGTGGCGGCGCGCGAGCAATATGTTATGTTGCAAGCGTTAATATGGCTACGGTTACCGATTCACATCAGGCGGGCCGTATGCTTGTCTGCCACCCAACGTAGTATAAAAAAAAAGACCCCCTTATCCGTGTACATGATCGATGATCTCATTCCTCTAAGTGGTTCATTAAAAATCATCAAAACAAACGTACAACGGTACTCTAACCAAAGATCGAACGATAAAAATAAATGTACTATGGTCAAGAATAACTCCAGTACCGATCACTGCAAAATGGCCCGCGGTACGAACTACAAGCGATGGCCTTGATCTAGAGATATGAGGTTGGCATTTTGTATTTGGTAGAATGCTCCACATTTCGAATCAGAGTTGCGATCTACTCTAATTCTTTTTAATAAATATTGGCATGACAAAAACAATGCTATTTAGGGCGTAGTCACGGTACAGTCCAAGCATTGTACTCGAATGCAACCAAACCATATCATTCTGTGACGAGCTCGGTGGTCGAATGCCTCTTCGGAGTTGTAGTCGTTATGGAATCACCTACTCTCTATATACTTGTCACATATTGGTATCCATGTCAATATGTCAACCGCTTCATATCAGGCGGGTCGTATGTTTGTCTGCCACCCAAAGTAGTTTATAAAAAAAAATTTAAGAGCCTGATCTTTCCTCGGGTCGTTTGAAGATTTACAGTTTGTCTAACTAAACAGCAATTCTAATATATTTTTTCTAATATACCTAATTTCTAAACTCACAATGATCCATTTGATAGAGCTCGTAAAGAACTTTCAGAAGCAGTAATCAGTTTTTCAATATCTTGAATAGTTTAAAAATAATCGAGTGAGACCAGTTATCGCTTCCACCCTGTGTAAGAATTTGTTTTATCCTGGTATTACGTTTACTTGGACGAAGCCACCCCGGTAGAATCTAGTTAATACGTAAATATTGTAAGAAACCTCGAATGTGTAATTATTAATTATGAAACAAACTAAAATAAAATAAAAATTGCAAAGTTTTTACATGCTGTCCAAGAGACAATAAATTTAAGAGAATAAGAAATTATTCAGTACCAAAAAAAGTATAACAATTATTTGAGACCGTTTTCTTAAAATTATCTCTATTACTTATACCTTTATTAAACTTTCTTGTATTGCCTTTTATATTGGTACGATCAAAGTTGCGAAGCATTTCTAAACCATTTCTTTCAAAGTCTAGCATTGTTTGTCACGATTCAAATATATGAATAAAATTTATTGATATATCATTTTGGACTTAATTTACCGTGAGGTGGGTCCACAACTCTATTTTGGTTTGTAGATCCCGGTGGTCGAATGGCTAGCCATGGGCACTTTGACTCCGAGGTCACTCGCGGGTTCGATCCCCGCACATGACAAACATTTGTGTGCATGAACATGTCTGTTTGTCTTGGTCTGGACTTTCTATGTATTATATGTACTTATTTACAAAAAATATATATTGTATATATATTAGTTATCTAGTACCCATAGTACAAGCTCTGCTTAGTTTGGGACAAGATGGCGTTGAGCAATTTGTCAAGGAATAATTACATTTTATTTGGTCCTTACCATAAATGACATAAATAATTTTAGAAATTCCTTAAACCAAATTTACTACCACCGGTAAGTAGTTATCGTTTAATTTGCATTATATATCTGCTTTTGAGATTTATAGACCTGTCACACGTACTATGAGATCATCATCGGATGCTGTTTTACATTTATTGACACTCATAAATGTTTGGTAGTCGTCATGTTAATTCGCTTAACGGTTTATTAGCATAAATCCTGTTAATGTGAGAAATTGGGTATATTCCGTATCAATGGTATATTCGTCTTCAACTCCTACGACATTTTTATTGATAACGATAGCGATGGTATAGCTAAAGTATTCTAATTGGCTAATATTTGCACATATATACCAAAATCGTGCTATAATCACACAGACATACTAAAATATATGATATCATCCATCGAAGAAGTTCAATTAGGAGAAGTGTGTGTGTGTACGTACGTGCGCGTCATCATCGCATGAACGAGAACGCCAAAGAAATTATTGTATATTGGACACATAAATATACTAAAAATATTTATTCTACTAAATCAAAACTATGGAATCAACTTCGCTCAGCGGTATTTCCGAACA
The DNA here is from genome assembly GCA_937001555.2 of Hypsopygia costalis. NCBI lineage: Eukaryota > Metazoa > Arthropoda > Insecta > Lepidoptera > Pyralidae > Hypsopygia > Hypsopygia costalis. The sequence continues at coordinate 5,458,549 of OW443325.2, forward strand.
ATTACGACATGGGAGCCTTCAAGAATAGTCTTTATTTCCCTTAACCGGTAGAGCGTCTCCGTCAATACAGGCTAAGCTTATTACTATTACAGCAAATATAAGGTGAAATAAGATTTTTGCAATCCAAAAATCCAATCGTAATCGGCTTCCGCTTCAGCGGTAGGCTTCAGGACCGCCTAAGCTGAAGCCGATTAACATCGAATATTTTGATTCGAAAAATAGGTCTTACGTTTTTATTATTGACAAACATCTTCAGCTTAGACGGTATTGCTTCAAGGTCTCTACCAGCTAGACCAGCACAATTACCACTAATATAAGGCTAAGTTTGATATCAAAAATTTCGATGGGAATCGACTTCAACTTCGGTGGTAGGGCCCGTGGTTAATAAACTGTATATCTTGTTACATAAAATTACGTTACGTACAAAATTACATAGGTTGTGACGATAATGGAGAAATCAATGTTCATGCGAGCGTATTGTGCGCACTTGAGCACTGCTAGTATTTTATAAGGTGTCTACTTGTCAGTCACGTTTCTTCACACGCACATCTTTTTATTTCAAGTTAAATTAAAAAAAATAGTTGTCTGTAAAGTCAGTTTACGGACGATAAGTTTACGTGATAACATCATAAGAAAACATCGACCGCTTAGGCCGGTCGTGCCTTTCTATCGCTTGTTCCGCGCTCTCCCTTGTACGCTCGGCTCAGACAGAACGTGACAATGACCTTGATTTTTCGTGCGTGCAGCCGGCGTTCATTGATTTATAAGACATTATCATTTTATAAAAAAAAAATTACATTATTATAAAAAAAAAGACATACAAGTGGGTCAGACCTTATAAAAATAAATATACACTGAAAAAAGGATAAATTAAAATTAAATAAACAAATAATTGGGAATAACATTTTCACATCTATCTATAAAATTGTCCGGTCGGCAGAAATTGTGACATTGCTATCAAAAACCTCTTTAATCTTATTTCCTTTATGTATATGTTACGGGTAATGCTAGAACCTAAAGTAAACCTAGGTTTACTCGGGTTTACCTAGTATTACCCAAGCTTTTTGGGTAAAGTCCGAATATTGAATCGAAATTAACTTGTATGCGGCGTTTACCCGTACCCACCTAGGTCTATTCAACACTGGCTGGGTAATGTTAGGTGTTGCGTCATTTTTGAACACGTAGCGGCATACATGAAACTCATTTGGCTGTTGGGCATGGAAGAAAACATCGAATAGAAAAAGAATGTAAAAAAATATATAAAAATATAACTCAAGAAGTAATAAAGTTATATTTACGACTATGCGAAGCATGTCAGAAAAAGTTGAAGTCAGCCAAACAGAAGAGAGAAGAGGAGCTCGAGAAAATGCTGACTGAATTTAGTACCGAACCAGAATCTAGTGAAGAGCCCCTAGAATATTTAGAAGAGCCCCAAGAAACACAGAGTGACCGTTTACAGGAGATGATACAAGATGTTGAAACAGAAGTTTTAAATAGAAAAGAAAATGATATAGATGTTAAAGAGTTCTACAGGAAATAAGTACTGATGAGATACTAGAACGTGAAGTTGATACAGAAGAAACAAGACAAGAAATCATCGAAGGAGAATTGGCAAAAAATAAAGACAAAATGGTGTGTAATAGATGTTTAAGGCCAGGCATAAGTACACAAGAAATAAATTTCTGTGAAATTTGCACTACTCAGCGAAATATAATTGATAATAGATTATCTGCACGGTTGTGTTTACAAAATCAAGCAAAAAAAAATTAAATCCTTATCTAATTTAAAGTTTCCTACATGTTCTGTCGGGGATACAGTAAGAGTCCCAATACCAGACGTTGATAGAGGAAGAGGAGACTTTCGGAATGTACTTATTACTGATGCAGGCAGTTGTACAAATTACTGATGATCTTTATAGATTAGGAAACTGTTGCGAAAATGTTCTCAAGGAACCAGTTTTCTGTATGTGAGGACAAACTGATTCATATAGAGAATGTATCACCAGAACAAAAATCTTACGGCAACTTGCAAATGAACAGTCGCTTTCAGGAGGTCAAGGCTATAAAAGGTGTAATTGCAAAACAAAATGTGCCACAAAGAAGTGTAAATGCAAGACAGCAGGAAATTTGTGCAATTCGAAGTGTCACAGCAGTTTGTCTTGCTCAAACAAATAATAACATGTCAACATTAGTAACTTATGATTATGAATGAAAATATTAGTTTTGATATGCCTTTTGTAAACTATTGTCGTAAACAATTTCTGTATTAATTACTTACAAAACTTTACGAATTATCACTGTCAAAACTATTTTAGTAGGTAGTTACCTATTTATGTTGTGATTAGGAAAGCTGTTGTTTTTTCTTTGGTATGTTTTCTACTTTGTTTTTAATTCCATGAATCATTCAAACATTACCCAGGCAGTATTGGGTAGACCTAGGTGTGTACGGGTAAACGCCGCATACAAATTAATTTCGATTCAATATTCGAACTTTACTCAAAAAGCTTGGGTAATACTAAGTAAACCCGAGTAAACCTAGGTTTACTTAAGATTCTAGCATTACCCGTAACATATACATAATTAAAACAAGTTCAAAAATGTATACATTTATCTCACCTAATATGTTTGTGAAGAACAGTGAATCAGGTGTCCATTTTTTTCATCAAACCAGACTTATTTATTGAGCGGAAATATGTTTCCATTATTTATTTAGATCGCGCGGTTGCTATGCGAGATACGATCATAATATACTTCATTTACATACATTATCGATGAATTAATTCAGCATTTGCTGTCACTTTCTAATTTATTACACCTTTTAGATATGGTGAGATGTATAAATAATAGTGTGTTTGCCAAAGGAATAGGACGGACGGTTGAGATTTTTTTTATAAGAGACGGGACAAACGAGCATGTGGATCACCTGATGGAAAGCAATCACCACCGCCCATGGAGATTAGAAACAACAAAGGGGTCGCCGATCCCTTGCCAGTCCTACTCGTTGTATCTGTAGCGGGATTACTATATATTTTATTTACCATAGAATAAGGGTCCGAAGCTTTACATAATTTGATTTAAGTTAAAAAATCCCGAAATTTAGTATTTGTTTTGAAATTTTGAGATGTAAAAGGCTCATCAAGATCTTTAGAGCCAAAGCCAACCTCACCTGCACGTGGTGTATCCTGCCGCCTAGCGAAAGAAGTTCTGGCAAAAATACAGCGTATTTGTAAGTTGAGAAAATAGCTGTACCTCATATAATACTACGCAGCCAAATAACAATTCCCTTGAAGGTTGTATTTCTACGAGTGAGTGAGGTCACCAGAAAGGATGGAGTTGCTGCTTTGGTAGCGCGAGTTGTTGCGAGCGTTAATATAGTTACAGTAACTGCTTCACATCAGACTAGTCGTATGCTTGTCTGCCTTCCGACATAGTATGAAGAATACCTTCCTCCTAAGTTGCAGAATAATTTGTTTTTCCTTTTTTAATCTAGACGAAATGAAACCAGGTTTTTTAAAATAATAAGTGTATTCGTATTAAAAATAGTGTGTTTTATTCAAATGTATTTATTTACGAAATTGTAATATATTTTTTGCATAGCATAATTCGGTATGCTGAGCAAGATAAATCTTAAAAAATATATCCATAAAATATAAGTATCCATTTTTATTTAGCGTGTTCATTTCTGAGAGTTTATATGTTTTTCTTTACAAAAATTAACGTCTTCATAGGATTTATGGTACCGAAAATCCGGTTTATTCAGTCCATTTATTATGAATTAATAACGGAAAATATGCGAAATTTGATAAATTGTTTTTATTCATAACCTCTATAATAAATAATGACAAATGATTCCCATTTGTGTGTTATAATGACGTTTAATATATTAAAAAATAATTTAATGTCAGTGGATGGTCACAATACTGTAAATCGTAGGCGAGATAATTAGAACAGTTTGTTAATACGTTTGATATTTATAAGAAATATATCTTATAATATTCGTTGTGATTACGAATTGAGGTTATAAATTTATAAAAACAGCAAGTCAGGATTTGTTATAAATAGAGTCAGTCTTCAGATGCGACGTTTATATGACGTAGCTGCCAAATAAGCACCATCATCATACCCGCTTCATGTAAAGCGGTTCGTATAGATACTTGCAACTTAACATGTAATGGTCGATGACATTGACATCCGTGATGTTAATACAGCATCTCTTTACATCTGGCGACCTGACTGAACGACAGTAGCAGGAAGCCAGGAATACAACAATCCTCGAGGGTATTGTTATTTTGCTGTGTTTTTTTTTTTGTGTAAATTATTTCCTCTGTGTAGCTTGATACATCATCATAAATTTCTTTCGCCAGAGCTTCGTTTGATAATTATCAGAGTGCATCACGTACAGATGAAGTTAGGCTTCAACTTTAACCTGAGGATAACGAAACATGGAGGATAGACACATCTATAATAGAAAAAAAAAAACTATATCACTTTTTCTATGAAAGAAGAAATGAAGAAAAGCACAATAACGTCCTAAACAATTATTATAACAGTTATGTGGTATATTTTATACATATATAATATACCACATTGTCTATCTCATGTTTGCTACGCCAAACGAGCGTCTAAATTACGTAGTGTAAGTCTATGAAATATAATTTTAAATTGTTTTGCATTTACACACATAATTATGTCTATGACACAGATAACATAATATAGTACAGATAAACTAGTACACAATAAACCTATTAACCTCCTGACATTTTAAGATGCGATAAAAAAAAAACGAACGCACTTGCGAAATAATTTTTCAATCATGGGTCAAGTAACCCTCCCGAGACCTTAAGGTACAGTTATCAGAGGTCAATACTCTATGAATAAAAAGTAATCAATGTACATATTAAATGTGTCAGTATATTTGGATCACACCAACCGGTCTGTCGGACGCTAGATCACGAACAAGAAAACAATAAAAACCGGCCAAGTGCGAGTCGGACTCGCGCATGAAGGGTTCCGTACATCTATAAAAACAATTTAAAAAATATTTACCTATAAAAACGGCAAAAAAATCATGTCGGTTGTATGGGAGCCCCCTTTAAATATTTGTTTCATTTTATTTTAATTATTTATTTTTAAAGTGAATATATAACTAAATATTCTGTGAATATTTCAAGCATCTACCTGTTGCCGTTATCAATATCGAGCAAAAACGAGCAAAAAATGTATGGGAGCCCCTTTAAATATTTATTTTATTCTGTTTTATAGTATCTGTTGTTATAGCGGCAACAGAAATACATCATCTGTGAAAATTTCAACTGTCTAGCTAACACGGTCCATGAGATACAGCCTGGTTACAGGACAGACGGACAGCGGAGTCTCAGTAATTGGGTCCATTTTTACCCTTTGGGTACGGAATCCTAAAAAGCGTTATCTTGATGTTTTGAAGTACGTGCGAATTTATCGGATTTGGAACTTTGCATATTTATCCGTAGTTATTTTTTTTCACACAATGCGGGAGAATATGGAAGCGGCTTCATAAATAATTCATTTGATAATTCAATTCTGCAGTATTTATCTGGCAAGTTGGCCAAGATAACTATTTAAATAATAATAATTTAATTAGTTTGGTGTTATCAAAAATAGCTAAATTTTATCTGCAACGATGGACTGCTATGCCTTGTTTAGTAGTATAATTGCTTAATAGGTTGATGACGTCACACTTTGACTCACGCAGTACAATATAAGATGCAAAAATTCGTCAGCAACACAAACCTTCGATATTTTATGGTAGCTCAGTTGGAAGAGCACTCGACCGGTCATCGAGAGGTCGTGGGTTCAAACCCCACCTAGGGGAGGCAACGGCGGCACGGCTTACTCTGTTTCAGTATCACCAGACCTCCTGATAATATATCCTCCTGATAAATATATGATGATTCATGGCAACGTTGCTATTTATAATGTATACAGTAAAAATTATATATATTATCCATATTATAATATGCATCCGATTATCCGATTTCTAATTATTATCGTCATTTAGGACTATTCCATCTATCTATCTAGACTATTGGGGCGTAAATGGTACACCACGATCTAGCCAAACTATTTTTACAACGAATGAGTACATGTATAATAAAGGGATACAAAGGCGGACTTATCCCACACGGGGATCTCTTCCAGTCAACCTTAAGTCTTTCCTTCGGGAGCTAATATGAAATGACCTGAAGCATTACTAACTCTCGAGAAAGCCACGTAAAGTTGGCCATGCGAAAAACAACCACTCCTAAGCTTGACCGGCGAATTTTAGTGATTTCTTTATTATCATAGCCGAGCAACTTGTCACAGAGAACTGTGTACGTTTAAAATTTAAATGTATTTTTTTGGAGAAGAATGGTATACGCGGAATAAATACAGTTTCACCGGCACCACTCCTAGTGAGAATCTCAGCTTCAATTATATTTCGCTGCCAGAAATTGACTTTACTTCAGGAAAGAGATCTCTTTCCTGAAGTAAAGTCAATGTCTTCCCAAATTTTAATAATATTCTTGAAAACTGTTGGGCACGTAAAGTTCTATATACAGCTTCTAGTGCCTTACTGTTGGCCATTTCGCATTCATCTCAAACGATTAGATAGCAATCCTGAAACACCTTCGCTTTGTCACAGTTTCGTGTCACAGAGCATGTCCGTGTTTCAGTTCTGTTTAAATCGAGTAGGATATTGAACATTGTATTTGCGTCGTTCCGCCTAGAATTAATGTGAGCATCTAAGAAAAACAGTTTCCACTCGTTGCTTAAAACACTTTCTACATAGTGTCCCGCAAATGCACGTATTCTTTCTGGTTTGTGCGAATATATCAATCGTTCCATTTCAATTTTAGCTTACACGTCTATAATAAACTGATCTAAATATACCACGTTACCTTTGTAAATAAAATAAAACGATTGCGTCTAACTTGTAGCAGATAAGAATAAAAGTAGCACCTCGCCTTTTTTTTGACGTGACAACGTCTTATAAATTGGTTAGCCGGGTGACACTTCAAGAAACGCGCTCACGTTATGCGCTCACAATGAGAGCGAGTGAGAGGCACGCGTCCCTTCCACTCGGGCATGGTTAGCCCGCCTAAGAGCGAGAGAGACAGACATAAAAAGTGAAAGGCATGCGTCCCTTCCACTCGAAAACATTTTACCACTCAAAGTCGTTGTCACGTAAAACTTTCGCCCGTATACCGACTTTACAGGCAACCAATTTTTTTTACAATACGTTCAATATTTTGTTAATGTATTTATTGTTATTTCAAGTAACTTTTTTAGTTATATTTGCTATTAAAGCGTGTTATTTTTACTTTTTTTAAACTATAATTTATTGTAAACACATGTTGTTTATGCAAAAAAATTTAACTTTGTTCTGCATCAGGTGTTCCAAATATTGGATTTTTATACCTCAACAGAAAATGCTCATCACGCTGAGCAACTTTTGCTAAGGCGTCATTTTTATATTTCTTATAGTTTACCTGAACCATTATGGTTCTGCATCAGGTGTTCCAAATCTTGGATTTTTATACCTCATCAGAAAATGCTCAAGAGGTTGAATAACTTAAGATAAGGCGTCATTTTTATATTTCTTATAATTTACCTGAACCATTATGGTTCTGCATCAGGTGTTCCAAATCTTGGATTTTTATACCTCAACAGAAAATGCTCATCAGGTTGAATAACTTTTGCTAAGGCGTCATTTTTATATTTCTTATAATTTACCTGAACCATTATGGTTCTGCATCAGGTGTTCCAAATCTTGGATTTTTATACCTCAACAAAAAATACTCATCAGATTGAACAACTTTTGCTAAGGCGTCATTTTTATATTTCTTATAGTTTACCTGAACCATTATGGTTCTGCATCAGGTGTTCCAAATCTTGGATTTTTATACCTCAACAGAAAATGCTCATCAGGTTGAATAACTTTTGCTAAGGCGTCATTTTTATATTTCTTATAGTTTACCTGAACCATTATGGTTCTGCATCAGGTGTTCCACTTTCCAAAATCAATTATACCCTATATGTTACCCAGACTTAACAGCTATATAACAAAAAAAGTTTCATTCGAATCCGTCCAGTACTTCCAGAGATTAGCGTGTACAAACAGACAAACAGACATACAGACAAACAGACAAACAGACAAACAGACAAACAGACAAACAGACAGACATTTTTTTTCAAATTCTTTCTCTATTACTATATCTCCATCGCCTCCAATTGTTTTTTTGTGAATATATTCAATGTACAGACACATTATTTTTACTGTTTTATTATATGTATAGATAGATATATAGATATACTAGCTGTCCCGGCGAACTTCGTACCGCCTAACAATCAATGAATGTCGTGGTACATATTAGCTGAACTAAATTTATGATTATATGGAATTAAAACAATGAATAGTAGAAAATAATAGAGAAGCTCGATGGCGTCATTGCGCGAGTCAGTCTAATTGAACACGCAAGTTAAGCAACGTCGACCGTAGCCTGTACACGGATGGGTTTATATTACCTCGAGCACCTCCGTGATTCGAAAGACACGTTAAGCCGTCGGTCCCGGTTGTTATCATTAGCTCATCTTGAGCTCCTCCGTGCTTCGGAAGGCACGTTAAGCTGTCGGTCCCGGTTGTTATCATTAGCTCATCTTGAGCTCCTCCGTGCTTCGGAAGGCACGTTAAGCTGTCGGTCCCGGTTGCTATCATTAGCTCATCTTGAGCTCCTCCGTGCTTCGGAAGGCACGTTAAGCCATCGGTCCCGGTTGTTATCATTAGCTCATCTTGAGCTCCTCCGTGCTTCGGAAGGCACGTTAAGCCGTCGGTCCCGGTTGTTATCATTAGCTCATCTTGAGCTCCTCCGTGCTTCGGAAGGCACGTTAAGCCGTCGGTCCCGGTTGTTATCATTAGCTCATCTTGAGCTCCTCCGTGCTTCGGAAGGCACGTTAAGCTGTCGGTCCCGGTTGCTATCATTAGCTCATCTTGAGCTCCTCCGTGCTTCGGAAGGCACGTTAAGCCATCGGTCCCGGTTGTTATCATTAGCTCATCTTGAGCTCCTCCGTGCTTCGGAAGGCACGTTAAGCCGTCGGTCCCGGTTGTTATCATTAGCTCATCTTGAGCTCCTCCGTGCTTCGGAAGGCACGTTAAGCCGTCGGTCCCGGTTGTTATCATTAGCTCATCTTGAGCTCCTCTGTGCTTCGGAAGGCACGTTAAGCTGTCGGTCCCGGTTGTTATCATTTAATGACAGTCGTTAAGTGAAGTCAGTGGCCTTTAGGTGGTTCGAAAACACTGGCCTCCGCCAACCCGCAGTTGAGCAGCGTGTTGGAGTACGCTCTAAACCCCTTCGGTTGAGGGAAGACCCGTATCCATAAAAACTGAAGATTTCATAAAAATAAAGATTTCCTTATTGTAATTTTTTTTTTAAAAAAACGTTTTGTTTTATTTTTTTTAGTTTTGAAATAGGTTTTATCATTTTGGTGCTTTGTAATTGTCATTTCTTTTGATGTTTACTCTGATTTGATTCTTGCGCTCGAACCCCATGGGAAAAGCGTTTTCACCCCTATCGATTTGTCATTTTTAAATTTTCATAACAAATCACAGACAACTTTCGCGACATAAAAGTGACACCAATCGATTTGACGTTTTGATATTTGACAACCAATAAATATCGTAATCCCTTTTTCAACTGACACTTTCATTTGTATGGGAAAATGTTTTTTCTTTTATTTTATTTTTTCGAGAATTTTCCAATGTTTTTAAGAGTTATTGTGCTATTCGGGACGGAAACAAATCCAACAAATCAAAAACCATGGCAATCGGTCCAGCCGTTCTCGAGTTATAAGTGTTGTAACAAACACGACTTTCTTTTATATATATAGATTTATTTTTTCGAGAATTTTCCAATGTTTTTAAGAGTTATTGTGCTATTCGGGACGGAAACAAATCCAACAAATCAAAAACCATGGCAATCGGTCCAGCCGTTCTCGAGTTATAAGTGTTGTAACAAACACGACTTTCTTTTATATATATAGATATAGTCAGTAGGGCTGCCAGGTAAGCTAAACATAATTACCGACAATTGTGTGTGTATATATATATATATATATATATATGCTGAAGGTGTTTGTCAACAACTTTAACGTAAGACCAATATTTGGAATCAAAATATTCAGTCGGAATCGGCTTCAGCTTAGGCGGTAGGGCAGTTTCTATGACTTTAAAAAATATTGAAAACCATTTCGTATCTATACATTTAACGAAAATTTTCTTTTGCAGTATACGTCCATATCGGAGAGAGATGTGCATGAAATTCAGAGCAGATATGAGGATCTTTTGGAGAAGATAAGGCCTAATGCAGTCGGCATAGTCGATTCATTTGACATCAGGGATGAGGTTTGTCAATTTAAACAAAAATTAGGGCACATTTCCACAGAAGCGGAGCTGGGTAGGGACGACCCCGGTGGTCGAGTGCTAACCATGTCCGCCAAAACGTAACCGCCTAACGTGGTGCTCCCTGCCGGCTAACAAAAGACGCAGTGGCAAATGAGAGGTAGGGTACAGCGTATTTGGAAGCTGCCCGACTGGGGAAGTACCTCCACCTCACAGAAAACCGCAACCAAATAACAATTCCCTTGAGGGTTGTTGTGTTCCTAAGAGTGAGTGAGGTCACCAGAAACGAAGGAGTTACCGCGTTGGCACCGGGGGTGGCGTCGTGCGAGCGATAATTCATATTGTGAGCGTTAATACGGCTACGTTAACAGCGTCACATTAGGCGGGCCGTATTCTTTCTTGCCCGCCAGCTGACGTAGTATAAATTATGTCGTTAAAATAATATTACTTATAAAAGAAAAAAATAATATTATTAAGATCAGAGGCTTGCTTTATTCATCATCATCATCAGGTCATTTTAGTCTCCACTACAGGAGCACGACCCTCTCTCGTTCGTCCCAGACAGAAGGAGGTTTTGGCCTACACTCCCCACGCTGGCCAGACGGGTTGGGGAGGCCTGGTCGATCTTTTATAATGTATTTCCCTTAGTCGCCTTGTACGACATCCACGGGAAGAGACGGAGTGATTTTATTTTAGTCTGCCGGAAACCACACGGCCTATATGCTTTATTCTTATTTATTATTAATTACAAATTATACTAAATGGGACGTCGTTACAAAGGAGTAATAAAATAATATTTAGATAATATACATATTTTTATTTACAATTTTACTATTTAATTATCTGCTTATTAATAATCTGCATAATTATTCATTAGCCTGCATTTCATTATTCGAAAGATGATTCGTTTTATATGATTTTTTTTTATGAGAATTAACACCCGTTGCTACCTCTCTATAACTTTTGTTTAGCTAATTTAATTCAATTAGAAAAAAAAACGTTTAGCATATTTTACTAAATTAACTAATTTTAATAAACTATTGGAAACAACCGCTTATGATAATTTTCTTGAGAAAAAAATTAACTTAACTTGCGTGTTCAGACTGACACACGCAACAACGTCACCGAGCTCCTCGGTAGATACGGTAGTTAATTTATATTGCCAAGAATTTACATATATTTATGTCTTTATGTACAGATGTCAAAAAGACCTTTGTTTTTTGCTAAACATAGAATTTTACATAAAGTCCACATTTAAATAGCAGTTACCAACCTATAGAGTATAATAACTGACCGTACTTTGCTTGCCATAACACTATCTCGACGCAATGTCAATAAATGGATCCGATAAATATTTATATGTTTTATATTGGGTTGTTCTCCAAGTAAGCTTAGTAATTTCATGACATCGATAGGCGCATTCAATTGTCGTTAGGCAGCTTTCGGAAAACTTTGGTACATCCTCATGGTATGGATACCCCAATGCTTTGAAGACTACTCTTCAACCAAGGCATCCTCCTCGCTATGGCCTACGGCGCAGAGACTTGGTCGCTGACCGTCGGACATCTCAAGCTAAAATTATTGAGGAAGACCTCTATCATATGTGCAGATCGCTATATGCCTACTCCTACAGCCTTCCGCTGATAATGATGATGAAGTATAAATATGAGATAACTAATTAAAATTATTTGTTAATTTCTGTATTGCAGATATTGAACTCTGCTCTGGGTGCATACGATGGGCGCGTGTACGAGCATCTGATGGAGTATGCCCTCAAGAGTCCTCTCAATGCAGAGCCCGTCAACGACAGCTTCCACAAGTACCTCAAGCCATTCATGCAGGGGAAATTGTGATCTTCTCCTGCAACTGATATATGTATAACCTAAAGATTGTTTTTGTAATTGCCAAAGGTTGTTATTGAAACGCATAAAATAAAGTTATTTTGCTGTTGATATTTTAAGTAATTCGGTGTTCGGTGGAAATATCTAGTAACTTTCAATTTTTTTTGCAACTATATTCACTACTTAAATTTTTGAATCCCTCGAAAAGACAATAAAACAAAAAGTGTACACTAAAATTTGTTTTTTATTTTCAGTCCCATATATTATAATCAATCAGACTTTCGTGAAGAACACATTAAACATTAAATAAATATATCAATAAATTAGTAAATGCTAAAGACTTAATTTGCAAATACATCAAGACAAGTTTTCGGTGTCCCGGAAGTCGTCTTGGTGTGATTGCTTCTCATGATATTCCAAACAAGTTATGCGCTTTGTGCTTTGGCTTGAGCGGAACCGTGGCCGTAAGTGTTGGCGGCAGAGTTCGCAATTTTGTAACCTGTCATCAGCTCCTGGGACCTGGCGGAGGAGTTTGCGCTACCATGTCCAGAACTCTGCGCATCAGCAACGGACCTCAAACCACCGTAGAAGCCTCCGTTAGAGTTGGCAGCTGACCTTGCAGAGTTGTATCCAGATCCGACGTTAGCTGAAGAAATAGCGGATCCTTGGCTACCGAGAGCATTCGCACCGGACCTTGCAGAACCACCGTTGATGTTAGCATTGGCATTCGCAGAACCACTGCCGATACCGTTCATGTCAGCTCTAGCATTAGCAGAGCCAGCTTGAGGCATGCCGCTGTTGTAGGTTTGGGCAATTGAGTTAGCTCCACCGAAACCGGATTGAGTGTTAGCGTGAGCCTTAGCGATGCTTGAGGGGTTATCGTAGAGTGTTCCAAAACGCCAGCTTATGCCCTTCTTGTTGGTGGTCTTCGCGGAGGAGATAGCGCTGCCATATTGACCGTTTATGTTAGCATTAGCGTTGGCAGAACCATAGTTGGAGCCGTAGCTTTGGGTTTTCGCTGCAACAATTGAGGCTGCTGGGGCGCCGGTATTAGCTGAAGAGGAGGCAGCGCCATATACACCGTTTGTTTGAGTCTTCGCTGTAGAGTGAGTCGATCCTAAGCCGGACTGAGCGTTGGATGAAGCAGAGCCAAATCCACCCATCCCTTGGGTTCTGGCAGCAGTCACAGCTGAACCATAGCCGGTGTTGGCGTTAGCATCAGCAGATTCATAGCCACCGAAAGTTTTTGCGTTGGAAGAAGTGATGCCATAGCTGCCGATGCCCCTTTGGGTTTGCGAAGAAGACTGAGCTGTACCAGCCCCATTAGACATTACCGATGAGATAGATGAATCACTATCGCCGTTCATGACAGCAGAGGACTGTGCGGAAATGGGGCCGGTTGTTGGCATTTCGTAGGCCATTTCAGCGGGTACTTCGAAGTTCTGTTCGTAGGTGATGACCGTTGCTGGAGCTGGGACGGGGTAATAAGCAGCACCATTCTGAGCTTGAGCAGTTGCTTTGGCGGCGCCGTACATGGGGATTACAGGGGCCTCGTAAGCTTCAGCTTGAGCGACAGCTTGGCCGGGATAAATTTCGCCAAATCCGTCACTGCGATGAGAAGGTCCCTCCTCAACAATGGCAGAGCCTGTGGCTTGGCCGGCACCTCCATTTATGATGGCTGAACCTGAAGCTTGGCTAGCTCCGCCGTAGCCGTTGGTGTAGGCTTGTCCTAATGCGAAACCACGTCCATCACGATAGAGTATACCTGGAAATAACAAAATCTTTAATATAATATTGTTTTGTAACATTTTATAAGGTGTAGTAATAGGTCTCCGCCAACCCGCAGTTGAGCAGCGTGGTGGAGTAAGCTCTAAACTCGTTCGATTGAGGGGATACCCGTATCCCACCAGTGGGTTGAATAAGGTTTGAGGACGAGTAATAGGTAAAGTGAAATATAAATATTTAACTATAATATTGTAAAGTTATCTCCACAATTAAAAAATTAAGAAAGCACATATTCTTTTAAATTTAAAATTACTTTATTTTTCTTACCGTTTATTAAGACGGGGTTACAATGGCACATTGCAAACAATGCCACAGCTACGACAAATTTGACCGCCATGGTTGCTTCAAAGCTAATTGCCCGACAGGAGACAGCTAAGTGGATGAAGTGAGAGCATTTCTCCGCGTTTATATACTATACAGAGACCACCACTCCCCACGGCTGACCCACAAGCCGTGAACTTCACCTACAAACTGATGGACAGTCGTAAATTTAATAGGTAGATTACGGTAGATTAATGAGATGTGTCCAACTGGCGAATATGGCGGATGATCTAATCAAATCTAATGGTTCCTTTACATTTGTTGTTGTTAGCGGAAATATTGGCTGCATGACCAGCTGGCTGGGTGCAGTGACCGACCGTGTGCAGTTAAAGGTCGCGCGTTTAATTGTTCAATTAGTCGTATTGTGATGTTATTTTTTGCGAGCTGAGATCTACAGTTCTATATTCTTCGGAATGAATGTGCAGAAACAATTACGGAGTTAAATTGTACGAGTATATACTGCTTGACTTATATTTTTTGTTAAATATGGTTTACCATAGTAAAGTAGAAAAAGTACAAATTTGTGAGAAATCATGATTTTAGATTTGAGACAACTGAGACAAGTGTAAAAGTGGGAATACAAAAACGTGTAATTTCATAGTAAATCAGTATGAAACCTAAAAAACTTGCTCGTATGTAAAAAAAAGGCTGTGCCGGCGGCGGTCGGCGTGTTGCGCAAAATAGGATAGGTACGGTGCGTGCGTAGATTATGTTTCTGTAAAGTGAGATAGGCTGAACGGGACGTCCGAGTATGGCGGGACGGTTAGCAACTCTAGGTAAAATATCTGATGTTTCTCATACAGATTGGCAGGAATGTTTCGTTGTTTAGATACGACAGGATGGATTTATGGGAATTCCTACGGAATACGGAGTCATATTGGTTTTACTAATCAGTTTAACCTTTACCATGAGACTGAATTTTTTTTTCGGATTCGGATATTTTTTATATGATAGAGAGGCAAACGCGTATGTGGGTCACCTGATGGAAAGCACCACCGCCCATGAAGATCAGCAACACCAAGGAGTCGCCGCGCCGATCCGTTGCCAGCCTATATTTCTTCCTTTCTTTCTTATTGGTAACCTCAATCACTCGCAGGAACACAACAACCCTCAAGGGATTTTTTATTTGGCAGCGGTATTCTGTGAGGTGTACTTCCCAGTCGGGCAGCTTAAAAAATATGCTATGCCCTATCTCTCTTTTCGCCAGAGCCTCATTTGTCAGTCAGCAGGGTGCACCACGTGCAGGTGAAGTTGGCTTTGGTTCAAAGATGTTGATGAACCACTTACAGCCCCGTGTATGTATATGAACGTTTAAATGGTGTTGTGAGATCGTCATATGTATACTCCAGGTACAACAGCCAAATTTGTTGCTCGATTAGTGCTACCGGGGGACACGTGCAGGGAAGTAGCTGCAATTCCTGCGAACGTGAGCAACGTCACCTTGTGGTTGGTGGGTCCGGGGAGACCCATCCTCCCGCAACCTTATCCTTCATACTCCAGACTAACAGTGTTTTCAAGTCTTCTATAGGCTACTAAAGACACTTAACGACTGTCATCTAATGATTACAGCCGGGATTAATGGCTTAACGTTAATTCTGAATAATTGGCACCTGTGCAAATTTGAGGCGAGTCGCCAACTTTCTTAAACTCTTCTTCTTCTTTCTTAAAAGGTTCCTAACTTAATGCAATCTTTAAGCTACTTACTCCTACTATTTTTTTCGGATTAAATTCGTTGTGAGTTCCAAGGCAGTCAAAGTCTTACAATCAATGGACTTCATTGTTCATTGCCTTATTTGGTGGACGCAGCTGTCCATCCTAGCTACACAGGAGACACAGTGGTGGTGAATGTGTGGCCTCCGTTCCGATAATGCAGTCTTTAATTTATGGTTTTCAAAGTTGAACATCAATGTTTGATTATATTTATAATACTGATTTTATCATCGATAACTATTAATATATAAATTATCACTTCAGATTAATGTATTAATAGGTATATCTTAAACATCTCTTTTAGATACATGGGAATGTAATTTATGAATTTTCTAAATCTCTCGACAAGCTAACAGTTTTAGAAATTTTAAACCTAGATGAGATTCATTCGGATTAAAAAAATCTGAATTATTAATCAGATGGTGTCAATTGGCATTTGAAATTAATGGTTTACGTTTTTTTTTTGTAATCTAACTGATTTTTTAACCACTGCTGTGACAAATATGTTAGCAGCTTATGGATACGTGTTACACTTGGGGTATACACTTGCGTTCACAGTATAAGCAAGAGTACGTATAGTATAGCCACTTTCTACCGCTCTGTCGTGTTAACCTCACTTCCCCTCTGAGACGAATCGCCGCACGCACATACATTTATCACGCTCAGCACATACTAATTGTTTATGTAGTAGTAAAACGACGCCACATTTGTATGGTATGGCCGGAGTGCTCCCGCGCGGAGCATTGCCGGTCCTGTTAAAACCTCTTCACGCCGCTTTTGAAGAACTCCATGATGTAATCTCCTGGGAGGTCTGGTTTATAGGTAGACCGATCATTTTTACAATCGGTATGTTGAAGTGGTTCTTTTTTATACCACTATGGTGGCAAACAATTATACGGCCTGCCTGATGGAAAGCAGGTGTTGCACGCATACTCGTGCAACTCCTTCTTTCCATCTTACTCGTGCATTGCCGAACCTGTAAGAACCTTTTTACACCCTTTTTGAAGAATGCTGTAGTGTCCGGTGAAAACCTAGACATGGAGTTCATTCCACAATGTATATATGTAATAAATACGTATTAAAGATATAAGTACATAATCCATACATACTTACATACTATCTATATAATAATAAAATTCGAGTATCTCTGTTTTTGTGGTTGCATTCTTCGTATACAGCTTGACCGTTTTTTATGTATATTTGAAAATAAATAGGACATAATAAACATTTCGTACTGCTAAAATATTTTTTATGATAGAACAACGTTTGCCGGGTCAGTTATGATATAACTTTTATTTTCGATTTCCTGTACTATTAAACATGTAATTCTTATAAATAATATAATGTATCACCGATCACGATCTTGCAAACGGCTCTGCCGATTTCGATAAAATTAACAATATCAAATTATATTAAAGGTTTACGAGGGGGCAAAATTCGATCTACCATATCTCAATTCCGGAAAAATTCGTTTTCTCTCAAAAAAAAGCTCAGTTGCCCAGGTTATCGTGATAAGGAGCAAGCTGAAGTTTCTATTTCACAGTTAGAACCGTGTTTGAACGCGGCCTCCATCGTGTTCAGAGCAAAAAAATCTAGATCTTTAATCAAGATGAATAATCAAAACAATGAATTGCATTTTTTCAGTGCTTTTTGTATGTACATGCCTCAAAGTAGATCTGAGTGTAACTTGATAGATTCATGTTCGAGTGTTGTTTTTCTCCAGAACCTCATTAACTAATCGGTAGGGTGCACCAAGTGTAGGTGAAGTTGGCTAGGTTGTAAAGATGAGCCCCTTACATCTCAAAAAGAAGTGAATTTAGAACTAGTTCACTTATTACTTATCAGTCACCACTCGGGCTCTATGGCCCTGAAGTTTGTTAGTCATATTAATTCATGTTTCCTAAAACATGAATTAAAATTATTAATAACGTATTTTTGAAAAGCATTATAGAAGAAGACATTATAGGAAAGACGATGGTCATAATATATCTCTACAGTAGTCTGTTGAGATGTCGAATCTTTGCCTTTCACAAAATTCACCAATCATTAAAAATTCATCCCGGGCTTATGATCAATTGTTTGACTTTCCCTGACATCGTGGGTTTGTTTTTAGTCCACAAACTTTTTCTTTCGATCGACGACAAAAAACTGGTCAGTCCGGGGTACAATTGCGCGTAGATTTTATGTGACGGTCACGATACTTCGTCGCGGGTTATACCCCGACTGTCCGCTAATATTTGCATAGAGTAATGCTCAGAGAGAAAATAAATAAATAATAAGTAATAATAAATGTTTCTGGACACCATCTAGACCCAAATCTTGTGTTATGGGTATTAGACAACTGATAAATGTACTTAAATACATTTATTTTTGTAAATACATACTTATAATACATAGAAAACACCCAGACCAAGACAAACAGACATGTTCATGCACACAAATTTATGTCTTGTGCAGGATTCGAACCCGCGACCTCGGAGTCAAAGTGGTCATTGCTAACCATTCGACCACCGAGCTCGTCAAATTAATTTAGTTATTTAATAGAAATCTTGTATGGTAATGGTAGTGTCTTCATGGTAGCAAATGCTAATGCTATGACGATCTTTTCAATTATCGTTGTCATTTTTTTTTTTATTTAGGTACCAAATATGCATGTAACCTACCTGATGGTTACCAAGTCATTTTGTGTGTGTGACGGTTTCTTCATGTTATTATAACATGTAGGCATGCTTTTATAATCTAGATATACAATTACCGCATTTATTGGTTTAGAGATTGGTAATACAATTAAGTTATATATTTTGTTAATTTTCATGTACAGTATTGATATACTCCTTACGGGCTTTTTAGAGGAAATAAACTTTATAAGTATATTTCTATATATATTTCTGGACAAATTACACACGGCCATCTAGTCCCAAACTAAGCAAAGCTTGTACTATCGGCACTAGATAACTGATATTAGACTTAAATAGGTATTTTTTTTAAATACATACAAATAATACATAGAAAAAACCGAGACCAAGACAAACAGACATGGTCATGCACACAAATGTCTGTCTTGTGCAGGGGTCGAACCTGCAACCCCGGAGTCAAAGTGGCGATTGCTAACCATTCGACCACCGAGCTCGTAAATAGAAAAAAAAATCAAGAAGTCTAAAAACCGTGCAAACCATTTTATATAGACTGATTGATTTTCTTTACATTACTATGGCAAGTCTCGCAAATTGTTAGAAGGGTTAAAATAAAATTTGATTCGCCCTGTTTTTGGAGTGACACCGTTAAAAAGAAAGGATTCTTCGCCAGCTTTTTTATGTTCTGTGCCTTTTTAGATTTTATATTAAGCATTTTAGAAGTTTAGTCATTGTACGTTTTACTTATTCAGTTTTGTATTTGTTTTATCCTCGCCTCGTAGTCTTTTTATTTTGTAGATTAAGCAGTCATCTCGAGACCTCTGTCTGCAACATCGCGCGCAAAGAATATCTAAAACGCGGAGTGACTAAACTACTAAAATATCTAAATATAGATATTGAATAATGATACTGATAATGAAGACGATGAAACAATAGTTTTCATTATCAGCCTGTATCCATCCATTACTGGATTCTTCCCCTGTCCTGGGCCCCTACCGCCGAAGCTGGAGCCGATAACCATCGAATATTTTGATTGGAAAAATAGGTCTTACGTTTTATTTATTGACAAACATCTTTAGCTTATTCGGTAGAGTGTCTATCTGTTAAGCTAATCATATGTACCAAAAATCTACGGTAATTGGCTTCAGTTTCGGCGGTAGGGCCGCCGGGCCCCTACCTAAATAGCTTAAATTTATGATACTCATATTTAGCTTAGCGGATAGAACCCTGGAGCTCTACTGACTGAGCTGAAAATGTTTGTCAATATTAAAACGTAAGACCTATTTTTCGAATCAAAATATTCGGCTTCAGCTTCGGCGGTAGGGCTTCCCTAATGCTTTCCACCGTATACGGTCTTCCGTCTTCCGCATCCAGTCGGTTTCTTGGGGTATTCGGTCCGTTAGACTCTAGACGGACCGAATACCCCAACAATCTAGACTCTAGAGAGTTATATTTGTATAGTAATATCTATATTGTTAAGCTCTGTGAATACTGTCTACTCTGTAAAATATGTTAATTAAAAAATATCGAAGGATCAGTTCCGCGCTCCACCGCCTTGTACACCATGACATCGATTAATTACTCACTCGATACGGAATCGAGAGCGCGTAGCGAGAATATCGAGATCGCTACACCGCACCGTCACCCACTAAATTCGCAAATGATGAATGGTACGCACCATTTAGACCATCGATTTATTAATTCGATATAGATTTATATTAAATCGATATAATTGATATACCTTTCAATGATAGCTTTAATTTATTCTTGACAGACAGACATTAGTTACTTATTTGTATTATTGACAGACAGAATGGAAATGTGTCATAATATTTGTAGAAATTTAGGACATAATAAATAGAGGAATGTTTTTATGCTTTGGTATGCTATTATGTCGTGTATGTGTCCTGATTGTTACCTTAGCGTACCTATAGAAATAAAAATAAAGTTTAAAAAACTAAAACCCGACTACTAAAAACAGGCTCTAAAAAGTACGAAACAAGAAAATAGTCTCCGCTGAAATTATTATGTACATACTATAAAAAAATTACCGACTTTTAAATAAACAACTTACTTACACGTAGTATATTTTAACGTAGTTTTTTATACTTCATACTGATAGAGATATGTTTAAAGGATAGCCGTGGTCGTATGCCACTTTGATTTAATTTCATTATTATAATTAATCTGTTTTGCTACAGTATATGGTACAGTATACAGTAGTGATGGCATACGACCACGGCTATCCTTTAAACATATCTCTATCAGTATGAAGTATAAAAAACTACGTTAAAATATACTACGTGTAAGTAAGTTGTTAATTTAAAAGTCGGTAATTTTTTTATAGTATGTACATAATAATTTCAGCGGAGACTATTTTCTTGTTTCGTACTTTTTAGAGCCTGTTTTTAGTAGTCGGGTTTTTGTTTTTTAAACTTTATTTTTATTTAACTTATTTTGGAGTTATGTGAATTCGTGTGTAACTTGTAACGTGGAGGTACTCGTACTCCCAGCCTATGTTGTTGTTACACATGTTTGGTTTTTATTGATACAAAATTGTATCATTAGTTCCATCAGTTATCACGGGGAATATCTTGACTTTTCTTTAATGGTGCTAGAGATACAAAGTTGTGTCACTTGTACCATCAATGGTACTAGTCAATGGTACTACTGATCCTAATTCGATGCCTGAATTTATAAATTCTTGCAATTATCAGGTGATTGCAAGCAAACCTGTGAGCAACAGCTAATAATATTTATATATTTGAAATGTGCTAACAAAGCTCTTTCATTTGATACCCCACACGACACCGTCAAGAAAAAATTTTTATTTACTTCTTTACTTTATGTCCCCTAGAGGGCGCTGTAGCAATTTTAACGTGACGTCATGTAGCCTATAACCAGCGGACGATCAAGAGGCTTCCAACGACACCTCATTTGTTTAATTATGATAACTTTTTTAGAAGTTGTGAGGGAACAGATGAACATCCATAGCCACATACATACATACATACAGGTCAATATCATAACCCTCCTTTTTGCTTCGCCGTAGTCGGGTAAAAAGTCGGTAATTGTTTTATAGTAGGTATGTACATAATAATTTCAGCGGAGACTATTTTCTTGTTTCGTACTTTTTAGAGCGTGTTTTTAGTAGTCGGGTTTTAGTTTTTTAAACTATATTTTTATTTAACTTATTTTGGAGTTATGTGAATTCGTGTTAGATATAATGCAGACTCATATAGCAGTTTCAGGCTTTATTGTTTCATATTGAATTTATAAATTCTTGCAATTATCAGGTGATTGCAAGGAAACCTGTGAGCAAAAGCTAATAATATTTATATATTTGATATGTGCTAATAAAGCTCTTTCATTTGACACCCCACACGATACCGTCAAGAAAAAAATTTTTTTTACTTCTTTACTTTATGTCCCCTAGAGGGCGCTGTAGCAATTTTAACGTGATGTCATGTAACCTATAACCAGCGGACGATCAAGAGGCTTCCAACGACACCTCATTTCTCTAATTATGATAACTAGTTTAGAAGTTATGAGGGAACAGATGAACATCCATAGCCACATACATACATACATACATACATACAGGTCAAAATCATAACCCTCCTTTTTGCTTCGCCGTAGTCGGGTAAAAATAAATAAATAAAACAAACGAACCTTTAGTGGTTAATAAAAATAATGATAAACCAAAAATATTATTTTTAAACAATCTTTTATTAGCTGTTCATAAAAAAGTAAATTTTCTGTATTTCACCTTTCATTTGGTACCCATACCGTAGGGGTTAAAGTGGAAAATATAAAACGCCATTTTGTGGCGGTCGCCATAGTAGTTTAATATTTACGGTTCCTAGTTGAATAATCATGCATTATCACGAGAATTAAACGAATGTGCCAAATCACAATTCAATCGGACTCTGGGAAGTCGGTCAAATTTAACTTGCAGGATTTGATTATAGACACTGGGGTGAAACTAAATAAAAATGTGTCAAATTTCTGTTCAATAAATAAATCTAAAATATAAAATTCTCGGTGTTTGTTACCAAACTCCTCCGAAACGGCTGGATCGATTTTTATGAAATTTTGTGTATATATCGGGTAGGTATGAGAATCGGCCAGAAACTATTTTTTATACCCCTAAATGATAAGGGTGATCCACCCCTAATAATTTTATTTTATTTTATTTTATTGACAAATTTTTTTACTATGATTTAGCATTGAAAAATACTTACAACTTCAAATTTTCACCCTTCTACCATCAACGCCTATCTTTAATAGCGAATAATTTATTCGGTAAAACAACGTTTGTCTGGTCTGCTAGTTGACTTATAAAATTGTTACTTTAATATTTCGATACCTCCAAGGAACACTACGCCAACTAAAATTTCGATAGTTTTCTTTTTCTAAATCGATTCATTACTTCAGTAACATTATGCTACTGAATTCTATTTAAAAAAGACACACAAACACAACAAAATCGACAAATACAAACCGTTATTTATGTCTAACTCAAATTAGCGGCGGTGTGTATCTGGATGTGTATGTTTTGAGTTGGCGTAGTGTTCATTGGAGGTATCGATATTAATATTTCGATACCTCCAATGTTGTACAACCCTTACTTTAATAAGTAAGTACAATAAAATATATTTTATACACACATATAAACATACAACGATATGAAATTATAATAAACAAAACACCAGGTTGCACCGGCCGTGGTCACAGGCCGACTGTGACCACGGCTGGTGCAACCTGGTCGAAACGTCAGGCAATAATAAAGGTATGTAAAACTACCTTACATGCATCATCGCGTTAATTCCCGTGTTTATTATAATTTCAATCATGCAACGCGAAAGTTTAAAAGTTATTATACAACGATATGATTATATAATTAAATGCATACATACGCGTCGACATAAATTAAGTATTTTTTTTATTACTTGATTTTTCCGCAGTTTTTAATAAGTACAAATATGTTCCGATTCCATGATATATCAGAATGATTTTTTTTGGAACCACCGCAGCAGCACCATCTTTCGAACATAAAAAGAATTATTAAAATCCGACTAGTCTGTAAAAACTTATGCGTGGTCAAACATAAAGAGAATTTATTTGAGAATAAAATAGACCTTCTAAATAAGTTTTTTTTAAACATATTTTTGTTTACTATTTTATTTAATTTCATTAATAAATTATTTAATTGTAATCAAAATTTAGAACCGTTTTTAGTGCCAATTATTTTGCAGACAATACAGTATTATAATGTATATTACTTTTAAATTAAATATTTTTTAACAGAAATAGCAATAAAGAGAAACAGATTCAAAATATTTGAACAAAAAAGGTTGTGACAGCGGTGGGATTCGAACCCACGCCCTTTCGGACTGGTGCCTAAAACCAGCGCCTTAGACCACTCGGCCACGCTGCCTGTGTCTATAGTGGCGAAATATTCTATAATAAGCCAAGTACGTCACGTGAGTTTGCGCGTCATCAAATAATGCTGCGTAGTTTATTATTTTATGCTCATTGTTTCGTGAAATATCTACGGCTATTTACTTTTAGTATTGGCAATTGGTGATCGAAGGCTTTTTCACTATAATAAGTATAGCAGCATCCCGCGCTTTCGACGGCATGGATTTTACAAAAAAAAAAAACAACAACTAACAAAATTTACAGTAATTTTTATCGTATTTCTACA
Source organism: Hypsopygia costalis (assembly GCA_937001555.2). Lineage (NCBI taxonomy): Eukaryota > Metazoa > Arthropoda > Insecta > Lepidoptera > Pyralidae > Hypsopygia > Hypsopygia costalis. The sequence goes on from OW443325.2 coordinate 5,482,962, forward strand.
ATATTTTATTAATAATTTCTTCCTTTTAAAGTCGTCTTTCCCACCAAACTTAGACAATAACAAGTCAGAAGTAAATTATTAATATGAAAGATTGCAGATCGTTCTAGTTTTGTGTATTATGAATATTTATAAATATTTTTTATAACTTTATAACATTGTCGAGTAGCCTATTGTTATATACTAGCGATCTGCCCCGGCATCACACGGGTGCATTAACATATAGCCTACCTACTGTTACTTGCTGATCGTGTCACTTTCTACATTAAAATCGGTTTAGTCGTTTTTGAGTTTAATAATGACATTCAACTAATAATGGGTTACAAATATTATACATAATCTTCTTCTTCTTATAAAAAAGGCAACCGTTACTGCCTGATCTGCCTGCCGGTTTTAATTCAACCTGTTTGAAATACACCTCTTTTATAACAACTTGTTTTAATCATGCCAACCCTGGTATATCCATGGTATGGTATCTGGTAATGATAGAGCAGTTTAGGACCATTGGCTATAGGTATTTTATTGTTACGATCTTTCAGTTTATAAGTTTATTGGAGTAACTCGACCATGAAATCATCATCTAAGCCTCTGAGAAGCTGTAATAGTATCAGTAAATGCTAGTGATACTTCTTTTGTTGCAAGCGTCTGTTTAGTACCTACCTACCACAGCCGCTTTTTGAAAGCATGATTTTGAATCTGCCGAGATACCGCTCATGCGCATCCCACTACACCACGAACGGTGAAACTGTGGAATCAACTTCCCTCAGCGGTATTACTGGACAATTTCGACATGAGACCCTTCAAGAACAGTCTTTATTTCACTTAAAAGGCTGGAAACGGATCGGCGACCCCTTGGTGTTGTTGATCTCCATAGGCGGTGGTGATAACTTTCGACGCACATGCTCGTTGCATTGCCCCCCCCCCCCCCCCCACCCTCATATAAAAAAAATCGGTTGTCTGTAAAGTCGGTTTACTGACGATAGTTGAACGTGACAACGTCATAAGAAAATACTGATGGAATGTTTGCATTTTTCAAAAGAAAATTTTAATGGAACGCCTCAGAGCGAGGTAACGCCGCATACGTCATGTTTTTTCGTGCGTGCAGCCGGCTCCATCGAATTATAAGACGTTGTCACGTCAAAAAGCCAGTGCCATGAAAATTGTGCTCATTAATTTGTTAACAAACGTACTAATCTACAGATTTACAATAGTAAGTGAAAATCAGACTGTGGCTCCGAGTTCCAGGGGTAGCTTGAAAAGTCGACCAGTTGGTAAGATTTCGCATAGATTTAAAAAGAAACAGATACACTATTTGCTGGTTACTAACAAATTCAAATAATAAAAAAAAGAACATAAGCTCTCGTAACTACTTCTTTATTAGCTAAAATTCTAAAATTGAACTGAAAACAATCCTAGATATACTGAAGTTCACTTATCAATACAACAATAAGACATAATACGACTAGGTACTACAATGCTTTATTTAATATATTATCTAAGAGACAAAAAGCATCAATCTACAACAGTCTGTTTTTTTAGAGACGTTTTTAGAGAGTTGAAGCTGTGGGGAAAACCACTTGCTATTTTAATTCCATTTACAGGCTAGATTTGTTTTTTAATGGCGGCGCTAGTGTGCAGCTGTCATTCTATAACAATGAGACGTCAAGGATTATTTAGGAAAATTTTAATAAGGTGTAAAATAAAACTCAAAATACATGTTCGTATAATGACCTGTATATTTACCTAAGTGTAAAGGAGCGTATTTACAAGGTGGACATCCATTTATGTATACCAACTACCTAACCTAACTCATACAGGCTTTAAAGATTATGACATCAACAAGGTTCAGCTTCAATTATGATGTAGGTATGCATGCGAACACATTTCTGTGCATCTAAGTGTACAAGATAAGGCCGAGAACATATTAGATTATCATAGAGTCCAAAAACACAAGATTTCAACCGTAATTTTCTTGTCTACTTACATGTGTTTTTTTTTGTTTGGTGCTAAATATTTCATAACATTTACGTACCTACTGATTTTGTGTAGTAATTTATACTAATAGTAGTAAATAAAGAAGAAAAAATGTTTATATGTTAGGGATAAAGTAACTAAACTGATATTAAAAAAAAACTATCACGTTTACGAAACTATATTTATGCGTCATTATTGTATATGGGACTTGCCGTGATCGATTTTTGAAATTTCCCGATATTTAAGCGACTTTGCAGACGCCATAGTCACAGGTCGACTGATCGATGACTGACATGGTCAGTCATCCTCATCCCGTAACCATGGCGTCTGTAACGTCGCCGAAAAATTGGGAAATAACAAAAATCGATCGCGGTAAGTTTTATATATACAATAGTGATGTAAACAACCGTGAAAGTTTAAAATTATACACATTTATGCATGTCTAATAAGCGATGTGACGGCCCATCGCTATACAAAATAAACTTTTTTTTAATGAAAGATAATACTTACTTCTTTGATAACCAAAAAAAAGCACGTAAATTCTCTAAAAATTTAAATTTTTCGCTACCTACTTTTATTTGACATTTCCCTATGATTGTGTGTATTGATTAAAAAAAAGAATTACTACGGTGCTAATAAATAATTTAATTACCTATATAATGTTGATTGTTGAATTGATTCTGTTTTTCAGAAATACAAATTGAAGTAATTTATTAACGTTATTTTAATTTATTTATTATTTTCAGTGTTCTCTTACTCGAAAAAGAGATCTGCCTAGAGGAAAATAATGCCTAATGTGTGCTCGGCCTAATCAAAATAACAGTAGTGCAAGTATGACAATTTAGACCATACTCGTAGATATCAAAAACTATATCCGTATAACTGAGGAACTTAGAGCGAAATTAGAAATAGTTACCTCTATCTCTATCATTTTACCGAAATTATATTATTATCGAAAATTAAATATAGGTAGGCAAATATGTACTATTGCAAGAACATAGCAAGCAATTATCATTTACTCATAACTTGCTTTACATAGCTGGATTTTTATATAACTTTTATACATTTAAGTAGGTAGGTAGAAAATATAAATATTTTCAAGACGAGAAATAGATACCAGACGATTTTCATCAGACGAATTTCTTTTCCGACAAGTATTAAGCCCACACACGGTGAAGATAATTTATAATTAGAGCGGGACACTGTCATACACTTGTAAGAAACGGCGATATTGCTTCTCTTGTCTTACGTATAGCAGTGTCTCGTTCTAAATATTTATTATACTTATTTAAATATTTATTAAAACCTTATTGACCACAAAATTATATAAGGGTACACAAGGCGGACTTAACGCTAAAAGCATTATCTACCAGTCAACCTTTGGGAATAGCAGAAATACATGAATGCGGTTCTAAAGCAAAAGAAAAGAAAATATAAGGCAGAGAAGTGAAGGCTCTGAGAGTTACAGAGAAGTCGAAATATATATTATTTTTACCGCGTGTGTGCTTAATGTTTGATTGACTACATATAATATTGTTTTTTTTTCATAGAAATTAAAATCTTTTATGTACAGTCATTTGCAGTAGTACATACATAGTTTAAAGAAAAAATCGCATGCTATCAATATTTTTAAATAAAAATTAATGTTTCTTTATTTTTTTCCTCTATGCATTCGTTTACCGCTTATCCAATTGCTATGAAACTTTGCTGGGTTGTTCTGGACAACGTCTGTCGGGTGGGCTAGTAGTAAAATAAACCTTAATGCTATAAATGTAAAGTTTTAAACAATTTTCATTACTACTTGACAGGTGCAAGCGATTTCTTTTGCAAATTCTATATGCACTTTTGCAAATGACTATACATTTGAAATAATAAATGATAAAAAATGCAAGCTAATAATGAAAATCTTAGCCTTCTTATAATGATATAAATTCTTATAATTTTATTTTATTTATTATTTTTAATTTTATTAAATTAATTTCCGCATCATCTGGATATCTTTTCTAAGGTACACGGTAGTGCATTAGTTCTGACGAACGAATAAATTTCTTACACAATGTCAAAAACAAACAGTGATCGTCAATTTTCTTGTAAACTATTTATATTTGGTTACATGATACGTTACTGTATAAGTTACTCAGTAGACTAAATGAATTTACAAATATAATGTACAAATTCTTAAATCTAGATGAGCGATGGCTCTCTACAGCTTAAAACAAGTTTCCGATCCGAGAGGAATGTATTCTCATTTCACTGCTAATATTTTCGCCAGTAAACTGCATAAAGCATGATTTTATTTACAGTATCTAAACATGATATAAATAAGCAAAGTTATCATAGATATAGGTGTTTTACCAAGTCAAGTGATAATTATATACATAAATACGCGTGTGGTTTGCTACTGCATCGATGATTCGATATCAAACAATTGGAGTTTGTGAAATCGATTCTAGAACTTTTACTAGCATTTTGACGTGTGACGTCTTTAAAATTGCTTCCAATTCAAAAAAGCGAATGATAACAAAATCGGGGGATACAGTTTGGTATTGCAGCTACAAATCTATCATCTCCATCCAAAATTCAATCACACCATTGGATAGATGTAGGATCAAAGAATTTATTACGCTAAGGACTATGGAACATCGCTTGCGGGAGAGAGGGAAGCACTGCCATTTTGAGATAATTTTAGTGCATTTAACGTATTCACGTACAACACACGTCCATGACACAGCTACACCCGATTTTTTTTTAATATAATTTAAAAAAATCGGGTAGTCCCACACGTTCATTTTAAATACAAAAAAAAATGCTGTTGTAGTAATGAAATAAAATTATTAAAGTATAAGCTTCTGTCTGAAGGAAAGAATTGAGCCTATATGCAGTTTACAAGGGAAACATTGTAATGAACATTTTTACCTAATATTTTACTAAAACATCGCAATTCTTACTTTGTTTATGCAAAACATTTTACACATCGTAGTTGATGGTTTATATTTAATTTATCTGACAAAGTTAATATTTCAGTTGTAGCAAGCAATTATGTTAATTATTTATAGGTGATTTGATAACTTAGTGTAGACAGTGGCGCCTCCACAAAGACGCATGATAACTTCGTCGAGTTTATAACATGAAATTGTACATAGGTAATCATACCTACATGAAAAATCATGCATTTATTTGGGTATATTCTAACACTCCATTTGGCGTATTATGTACCCATTTTTAATTTATGAAATTCTGCATAAATTAAAAATAAAATATATTTTTTTGTTTGCCAACTTGATTTTCATCCTCAAGTTTCATATGTTTATGAAATCGAATTTAATAAAATGTATAGTGCTAACATTACCCTAATTCTATTTTATATGCATGATAAATTAATTAATTGACATTATGTCATCAATAAATTAATAAACACTGACGGCGTGAGGGTCAAATCATATCGGTGATATTTAGTATCTATGTTTGATATTTCATTCCATTAATTACAATCTGACTTTACTTTCATCATAAAATATAAATTTCGTGTCACTGAAAATTTACAATAGTTCATTCAAATTCCACATTAAATCCAGTAGAAATAAAATTAATTAATAAATGTAAAAAATAGGTAATAAATTGATTTGATTCACTTTATGAGAATTAGATTTTGTCCCTAACGGTGTTACAGCACGCTTGATTACACAAATGAGAATGTAGAAAAATAGTACTTAACATTGAAAATGGCACAAAAAGTATTAAGGCCCTTTTACCAGCAAAACCAGCGCCATCATTGAAAATGGAAGTTGTGCTAAGTTCTTATGTTTGTCACAAAATATTTTATCGCAGGAAAATTTGTGACACGCACAAGTATAACGTTATTTTTTATTTTGTGTGCAATTCTCATAATCGATTTCTTATTCAATGAGGGCGCTACGCTCGCTACAAGCGCCTAGAAATAAAATTAGTTTAAAACAATCAAAATATTTTTCGTTGCACAACCTATTTTAGAATAACTAGTTAAACTTAGAAAGAAGTTGAGAATACGTCGAACCTTTGATTAGATTGGTTTGTTTTATTACCTCTTTTATTTTTTTGTGTCCAATATATTTTATGTCTATGTATCATTAATAGCGCAGAGAAATCTTGTACAGTGGGAATTTTTCGGCACATCCCGTTCTTGCCATTGTCGTGCGTGATCCATCGTAATAGTAGGAATACCGTTTTAATAGATTATGGTACCACTATCTGCATTAGTCATTTTGCATAACGAACGGCCGGTTATAACTTACTAAAACGTAATGTATGACGTCTTAAGAGTCAAAAACGTTAATATTTTTTTGATAATTGATGGAATTTAAATAAATATTTGCATGTTCTATTTCTTAATAGAACTGGTAATTAATAAAAATTAATTAAAATAAATTAAATCCTAAAAAGATGCTAACTATATACAACTTCCTACAATCTCCTTTGATGGAAATTCATAATGAGGATAGTATACGCTGTACCAGATTTTTTATTTTTTATTGTTGATTGCAAATTTCACTTAAATATTGAACTTCATGAGAAGCCGGCTCGTGAATAGAATACGCGGCGCCGATGCGGCATTAGGGCATAAGTGGACCAAACTATAGAAGTAGATCAATAAAACAAACCAAACATTATTTTTGTAACTTATAATAAGATTTCACAAAATAACAAGATTTCTATACTAAAACGTTTAAATATAAAAAAAATGAATTAAACAATATAAACTAAATTATAGATCAATTCCATCGTCAATTCATAGCCTAAAATTAAATATAAAGAAAAATAACACCCCATTGATTAAAATATACTCGTATAAGCATATTGTAGATAAGAAAAATATGGTTGTATACTAGAATATAATAAAAGTCAAGGAACATAATAATCATCCAAAATTAAAATAATAATCCAAAATTGATGAAAATTACACTTTATAACAGCCGTGTTTTTTATAGGTACATAACGTACTATGTAATTATTTCGATGACAATATTAGTGGAAGCAAAAAGCTTTTTCGTACAAATTCTACTTGAAAATTGAAAGATGACTTAAATACATATTATTATATTACATACCATAGATAGTATGGACGCGTCCATAGATATATTTTTACTTTTAAAGTCCATACGAAGAGAACATGGCAATGTACAGATAAAAGCAGATGGCACATTAATTTTTACAGACATCATTAGACACACTTATTTCACCCATGTATCAAATATTAGAACAATGATATCAACAACACTCAAACCACAATTTATTGGTCTCGAAGCTTCAAGTAAATGTTAGTTCAACACACTTGGATACTTTGTCATTTTACCCCCCAATTATTTCACTAAATAACTTGGTCTTGAAGTCGATAATTTCAATAATTTTATATCTCAATGGCCTCTTCGTTAGACAAACTGTAACAGGGTTTGTACATTTTACTGTACAATCCGTACAAAATTATGTCAAAGTGTGTTTAATAAAAATAATATACATGTCGTTAATCACAGAACAATCTTAGCCACGTTTGAAATAACGAACTCATTTTAAATTATTATTGGTGAAATAGAACGCATTTGAACAGAAAAACGGCATTTAAACCGGGAGTGCGGTCAGTCTCGGTCGTTATGCCGACTAGTAAACACGTGGCGTGGTTTGTTCTGTGTCGTCTCACGCATAAAATTCGCGGTTATTGTGTCCTTTCCCGTAGGATGCTGCAGCGGGGCTCCTCTTTGGCTCGTCCAGGGCATACGAGCCTTCATCTTTCTTGCGCATCCGATACACGATGAACATGACAACCAGGATCGCACAAAGTAAGCCGACTACTGCGCCTCCGATCACGGCTGAAATGATACAAATAGTTTTATGAGATTTATTAGCACTACAATTTATACCTACCAAAAGTGTGTTTTAAGAGCATTTATACTGTATGACATGATTCATCCAGTACTACTGGTGTTGTCATTTTTGATAATTGTTGCTGCTAACTGATTAGTGAAAGAGGTCCTGCTCGAAGGCCACTTGTTCTAATTACTATTGAACCCTATGTACTCATAAATTAACGTGCCTTCCAAAGTATTGATTAGATCGTCATAATTAAACCATCAAAAGACATGCGGTGACGAGCATTGCTTGTGTTGTTTGTAATAATAGATGTTGGAATAACAGATAATTTCGCTACACTATTTAGTTGTGTAAAACGTAATGTATAGGCAGCGTAAGATGGCGTATGTAGACTGCGAAAAAGCATTGCCTTCCATGCGATCAGACATGAGCTTTGTCGTCCGTTTCTTCAGCTGAGACGAATTGATTATCAAAGCTGTCTGTACATCAAAGCGTTAAACCGTATGCACATATAATTAAATTAACCTATTCCAATAAAACATATGTAAAAAAAAACCAGAGCACAAAATTGATTTAACTGTAAAGGTGTTATATCAAGTCAGAGTGATTTATATACCCGAAACTATTTTAAAACTTTTAATTTCTTTGTTTGTTCGTTTATAAAACTTTATTGCTATGAGATACATGGAAGTAAGCCGTATATATAAAATAAAATTTATAAGGGTGGACTTATTCCGTGAAGGAATCTCTTCCAGTCAACAGTTGTCTTTGGGTAACCGGATGGAATTCGTAATTGTTACCTTTGATTACACAAGTTTGCTTGAGATGTCGGAGTTTGGACAGTTCATTGTTAAGGTTAAAAAAGACTCTCCAGCGTCTGGAGATTGAAATATAGGCATGCAGGGGCGCCGGCTTTTAGAAAACCTCATGGGTGCTCATGCTCATTTGATGACTCGAAAAAAAAAACGAAGTGTGAGACCCACAAACACCCAGACCCAACACAAATATCTGTTTCATCAGTAAAAATTTGTGTTGGTGCGGGACCCTTGCGTCTCAACCGGTGCTCTAAACCACTGCGCTAAACGGGTCGTCGGGTAATGAAAAAGCGCCCATCCATAAAAGGCCATTACTGATCTGTTTCTTGATGTGTATTCTCAGGTGGTGCTCGGCACCCACTGTTTATTTCTCATGGGTGCTCGAGCCCCCGAGCACCCACGGAGTCGGCACCCCTGTAGGCATGTATGTTTATTATAAAAAACTGTATAAGATTCAGCTCTTATTTTTCGATTTTGAACTTCTGTTTATTTCTGTTAGTGGTAAGTGACGTAAGGCTTAGTCTTTTGAGACCTCGGATATTTACAGACTGAACCAAAGATAGAGTTTCGAAATAAAAAGAACCGTGTTAACGCCTACTAAGCGTTTTGGACCAACGGATGACAAATATGTTATTGCTACAAGACAAATCCAAGGCGTTCATTTTTATACATCTACCATCATTTGCGATGTATTTACTTGCAATTCGACCTTAAAACTATCAACATGTCTTGCATAATATTCAAATAATTATACGAAGATGAAGTACTTCTAGAGTTTTTTATTTATAAGAAGCTCCGAATGTCCACAAGGACATATTTTGGCAACCGTGACAGGACCCTAACTAAAGTCCGAAATAAGGATCTGCCGTGTATAGTTTCGTCGTGAAGTGAACAATCTTAAGCTCAGGCGGTCAGAGGCTATTTCACATAATCGAAAAAAGTGAATGATGAAATAAATGATAAAGAGTAAGTGATACTGACCAGCAAGAATGCCAGGTTGTGCGAAGAAGGTGGTGGCCCTGTCCTCGGGCTTAGCATTCATGATGAATACTTCGGTGTCGGCTCGTCGTATGTCCGACTCTACGTTTGAACCCGCTGGCTCGTGGTCCTGGAATATCATAACATATCGATTAACAAACGAGAATACATCTCTTGACTAGGTCACTTGTAGTTGAGATTTATCTTTTCCATCCAAAGGTCAGTTTGACATTATGACTATAATATATTAAACCCTCTGAATATTGAGTTTAACTTGTTTCCAGAGCAATGTATGAAGTGAGATAAATAAACCATTCAAATATAGGCGACGTTAAAATAAACCATTGAAATATAGGCGATTGTGTTAGATTAACATCTGAAACTTGAAATATCTCCCACTATTGTAGTGTCCTTCAATGTATTCCTAAAATTTACTCTACGTAGCTATTCCATGATAGATTGGGTCACTTTTATAATATAGTTTTATTAGTAGGTTATTTTTATAATATAGTTTTACTAATCTAGTTGTGGAATAGACACTAATCATAACAATACCTTATATTCTGGCACATGAAACTGAGTTTTGCTAGTAAATAATAATGTCTATGGTAGTATATTCATAAGTCTAAAATGTTGAATTTGTTGCATGCCGTATCCCGGGTAGCATACTATTCTGATTTGGTAGCAAGAAGGGACAATTACCAGGCGTTCCTACCATTTTGCAATTAAGTAACAGGTAACAACTCAATGTTTTAGGTCCCCAATAGTGTTAGATACTGTAAATCAGTGGTGCAAGGCAGTTGAGCTTCACTTGACTAGTCATCACTTTAGGATTTGAATGCCTTATTTGCCATATTGCTGTCTCTCACATTGCTAAGAGGGGAAGTCCAATTCCAAAAGCTTGTTAATTTTACTTCTACTAATTTCTTCTGATTAATTTCGTTATGAGTTCCAAGGCAGCCGTAGTTTTAGCCCGGAACTGCAATGGACTTCACTGTTCATTGCCTTTTTTCGGTCGCCGCTGTTAATCCTGGCTACACAGTAGACACAGTGTTGCGAATGTGTGTTGGGCCCCCGTCCCGTTTAAGTCTAAAATGTCTTAATGCCAGTGGATTAAATTGACCCCGACTTTAACAAGAAAACTTAACAAAATGTACTCACAGTCTCAGGATTGATTTCTTCACCAGAGATGCTAATGTCAGTCTGATCTGGGCGCGAGGGTGCGTTTTCCCTCGCGCCTCCGATGATGTCAGTGTTACTTCCCTCAACAGGCTGCTTCACGCGAGCTGGAACGTTCGAGACATAATATTAGTTACGTCCTTATACAATGTTGATCCTCACATGGTTAAAACCCGATAAGAATATCAATCATGCCTCCAAAAACGCAAAGGCATTGTTCGGTTCTTTGTGCAGTTATTCGATAACAATGTTCAATAAAGCATTGGAATCCATGATATCATTTGGGAGAATAAATTTTATTGTTCTGAATACTGACAAATTTGGGATCAGTAATAACAAACAAAATATCCTAATGATAAATTAGTAAACTTGGTTAGTAGTGTTAGATGACGAAGACTTGGAAGTGGACATTTCTGGGTAGATTTGGAATGGGCAGGGAGCGACTTTAAACTATTCATAATGAAACATCAAACTCAACAAATAACAATAAATATGGAAAATACCAATGATGTCAATGAATTGGCAGTTACTGCTAAACTAATGGATTTATGAGGTGGCAAAACTATGTTTGGCTAGATCGAAAAACATGCGAAAATCTAGTAGGTAAAAAACGTTAAAGAACGTAAGATGAGTATCGTAACCAATGATTTCGTTTTGCATGATGAAGAATGAAGTCATGCAAGATAAAATAAAATTAAACGCCTCACTCATAGCAAACAGTTAAAAGTTTTTAACAACTTACCAAGTGTTCTCCTCTGTAACTCAATTTATAAAAAGTAATTTAGACGATGTTAGTTAAAATGTAATTAATAGTAAAATGTGAACTCAACCGCTATATGGTATGTTTAAGAGGAAACTGAGTGGATAACCGACAGTTATTGTCATACTTGCTATACGATGATAAAAATTACTAATACAAGGTTATGGCACAATTAATGCGCCGTTCATTGTTTTCGGCATAAATAATTTAAACAATGTAAATTGGCTACATAACAGTGTGGTTAGTGGATAATTAGTAGGGGGCAATTATAAATAATCGAGTACAATAATTTAGGAAACACTGAAGGCTAATGTATAAAGAAATATGGTAATGATAAACCTAATTAGACGAGAAATTAGACGATATAGTAATTATCAGAATAAATGTACTTTTTTTAACATTCTGTTGTGGCGCTATCAATGAAGTTTATGCGCACTACATACGAGTATATCTTAGAGTGCATCTATTTTCTCGTCCATAAACAAAAGTATTACGCAAAAAAAATTGGCATGCTTTAGCCGCTACTCACGAATTACTACTTCAAACGGAAGTGAAGGATAGATCAGAGGTGTAGTCTCCTGGATTGGAATCTCCGAGTATTCCAGGTCTATCCGGACGTGTATGTCGTCATCAATTTCTGGAACACTCGCGTTTTTAGGAACATCCGGGATTATTATGGTTTCCGTGGTTGTTGTGAGAGGAGAACTGTTAACTGTAATTTGGATGTTTGTAGTTCTTATGAAGTCTTCGTCATCCGAATCACCAGGTGGGGCTTCGTCACCTGAGCCCCTGCCGTCCTCGTCGTCGACTCCTGGCCCGGCGCCCCACCCTGACCCGGAGCTCTCGTCTTCTACGCCTGACCCATCATCGTCTTGGTATTCTTGTGATAGGCCTTGTGTGGGGATGGCACTGTTCTGTAATTGAGAAAGAAATAATTTGAATATATTAATTCATAGAAGGTATGAATTGTTGTATGGCGTGTGATAATACGTAGAAACACTCCATACAAATGCCGCGTCATTAACTTAGATAAAAAAATAACGTGTTTATAAAGCGAATGCGTGTGACTGTCAAAGAATTTATTTCGTATTCGACTTAGAGCGTAGGTGAGGTCGGTTAAAGAGAGCCGCAGTGTAATTACATACTGTGCGTAAGTACCTATTAGGTTGTTGTTATATACATTGAAAGAATACATTTTACTATAAACGGTGAATCCATCAGATGCTCGCCAACATATAAAGGTGTTGTACATATCACATGTGTGCATATCATAAGTACAGCGGGATCCTAGGTTTGTGTTCCTCATTTACTGCAGTTGAATTACGTCTTATAGTAATTATAACATTGGAAATTATTATGTTTTAATATGAAATGTGAAATTTTGAGGTGTGTCACGAATTCATCCACAACAGGCTTTTCCTAATTCCCCTTTTTAGCGATTCCTATATATATTTGACACAAAACAATATACATAAATGAATATTTTTAATGGATGCCGTGGAGATATATCGCATTAATTTCATATAATATAGTATACATCTGCTGACCCATTTATTGGTATTAGGCTAAGGACAGTCGAAAAAGTAAATAAAATTCACCTCGATTAAAGAGAATTATTCACAGAACAACCGTGTTTCAAAACAAAAGATTTAATCATTATAATGAATAGTTTAGGAAAATGACAAATCACGAACTACGTTTCTTTCCACGTCACCATGAATGGGTCAAAGTGTGAATGAGTTAAAGGTGTAAAGGCATTTGTGGGTTACTCACCGCGTGTTATCGGTTGGTGTATCCTGAAATTCGTGTTATTAGGCCTGATTACATTTGAATTATTTATAATTTTGATTTGAGCAGCTGTGTGGTAGTGCTTTCGTCTGATAACGTAGTTGTTGGCCCGGTGGATCGATAGGTTTCAGGGGTGGGTGGGGTGAGGGGGACCGTCGGGAACATTCGGTGGGTTCCCGACAGTCGCCAACAGATGCCGGGATGCGGGATGGAGGCTTCGAAGGAAATGGTTACCAATTGGAACGATAGAGAGCGTTTTGCTGTGCATTTAACCTGATGTTGCCGTTTGGAGTTATAATCGGCAGATGCCATTACGGGGATATCATTAGAAATAATAAAATATTAACAATACAAATTTACGGTAGCTACTAGAATTCTAAACGTATGTTCTTGGACATTTTAATCTATATTTAAACATTTAAGCCATAAAAGTAGTATTAATACAAGACAAAAATATTTGGAACAATTATAAATTAATAATTATGATAATTTATAGATTACATATATAAATAATTCTAAATATATGAATTATAGTTTGTCAATAAAATATGACTATCAAACAAGAGTAGTACCACTCACCTTACCTTTAATTTGGAATTAAACAATTAAACATGCATTTATAATAATATTAAAATTTAATTTTTATTTAACAAAAAAATTAATTTAAAAGTAAGGTTGATGGTACTTCACTTAGGACCCATTGACAGTACAATATTGATAAAAGCAAATGGCGATGATAAGTTTCTAGTTCTAAATAGCTCGAGCCGCAATTTATTTTTTGGGGTGTAAGTGGTTCATCAACATCTTTGAACCTAAGCCAATTTCAAATGCATGAGGTACACCCTTCTGACTGACAAAGGAAGCTCTGGCGAAAAGAGAGATAGGGAGCGTAATTGTATGCTACCCGACTGGGGAATGTATCTCCACCTCACAAAATACCGCAGCCAAATAACAATTCCCTTAAGGGTTGTTGTGTTCCTGTGAGTGAGTGAGGTCACCAGAAAGGAAGATACTGCTTTGGCAGCGGGGGTGAGGGCGGCGTGCGAGTGATAATTTATGATGCGAGCGTTAATATGGTTACGGTAGCCGCTTCACATCAGGCGGACTGTATAAGCATACGCTTGTCGGCCACCCGACGTAGTATATAAAAAAAAAATGCCCTGTAATATGCATATATGTTTTGAATTACCGTAATTAATATCAGTCGCATATTTATAAAGATCACATTGCAATGGGAGCACAGCAAAAAGAGTAACATATCAAACGAAATGAACGCTATTAAAAAATAATGGCTTCGATTTTCGAGTTCCGTCGTGCTGGGTCCCCTTTTCCGGAGGGTTATGTACGGGGATGCCCATACATGGCGAGTGGAGACGGGTCAGGGGTGAGGCATGTAATGAGAAATATTATTTATCGCCCACGGCTAATATGGTTTTATTGACCTGCTGTGTTTTCACGGGTTTATTACGGGTTTATTACGGTTTTATCGTGGTCAACGCGGGGTTGCAGAGGTACTGGGGCCCCAGTACCTCTGCAACCTGCTACCTTCTTCTACTTCTGCTACCGCCGAAGCTGAAGCCGATTAGCATTGAATATTTTGATTCGAAAAATAGGTCTTAAATTATCACCATCATCATCTCAGCCATTGAAAGTCCACTGCTGGACACAGGCCTTCCCTCTAGATCTCTAATAAGACCGGTTGGAAGCGGCTTGCATCCAGCGCGATCCTACGGTCTGTCCACCTTGTGGGTGGACGTCCTACGCTGCGCTTGCCGGTACGTGGTCTCCACTCGAGAACCTTTCGACCCCATCGATCATATCCGTCCTCCGTGCTATGTGCCCTGCCCACTGCCACTTCAACTTGCTAATCCGCTGGGCTATGTCGGTAACCTTGGTTCTTCTATTATATTGGTCTTAAATTATAGTTATTGACAAACATCTTCAGCTTAGTCAGTAGAAGAATGCGCCTTCGTATTCTGCCAAGATGTCTGTCAAAGAAATTAATTTGTAAAACTCTCGGACTTTAATATTCGTATAATCTCTACATCTTGAAATACCTGATCCCCGTGCAGGTATTACGGGCCCAGTATTTCATAATTTGGCACAAATATTTGTTTAGGACCTTATAAGAAGCGGTTTTGGAGCACGATACCGGTAAACATGTTGATGAAATGGATAAAAAGAAATATTATGGCTTATGTGCTGGTCCCCTTCTTAAAATATATTACAGTTTTTGTTAGAAAAGTAAGTTATAGTACCTAGATACATCTTGCACAACTAGAGAAAGATTATTCGTTTGTTAGACGAGCTCGGTGGTCGAATGGCTAGCAGTGGGCACTTTGACTTCGAAGTCGCGGGTTCGATCCCCGCACATGGCAAACATTTGTGTGCATGAACATGTGTGTTTGTCTTGGTCTGGGTGTTTTCTAGGTATTATATGTATGTATTTACAAAAAAATGTATTTAAATATAGTATCAGTTATCTAGTACCCATAGCTTTGCTTAGCTTGCTACCGTGACAGTGTGTAATTTGTTAAGGAATATTTATTTATTATAATATATATACTTATGTGAAGAAAAAAGGAAATAATAAATATATCCAGTTTTATTCAATTCGATATAAAATTACTTGGATAAAATTTCTTTTTTTATTACAATAGTGTAATAAAAAAAGGAAAAGGTTTTAATATTGAGAACTGAAATAGTTTAATAGGACATGCTAACTGCGTCTTCTTCAAACCTTCTATAAACGTTTAAATATTCTGTTACACAACAACTAGGCAGGAAGAAGCAAAAGCTTATTTGGTAAAACTGTCTTCAAAAACAGAGTATGTACTATACAAGGTTTTATACAAAATAGTAATCTCATTTGCGAAAAATACAAAAAAGTTAACCATTGGTAGGGTAGAATAGTATTAACTATACTACTGACACTGATTTAAGAAAAATATAGAATACTGAAGACAAGATTTAAGATTTTTGGGGTGTAAGTGGCTCACCACCACTCACCACCACCACCATCATATCTTTAGAGCCAAAGCCAATCTCATCTGCACGTGGTGCCCTGCCAACTACGGAAAGCTCTGGCAAAAGAGAAGTAGGGTATATATAGCGTACTTGCAAGCGGCTCGACTGGGGAAAGTACCTCCACCTCACAGAATACCGCAGCCAAATCCCTTGAAGATTGTTGTGTTCATGCAAGTGAGTAAAGTCACCAGAAAGGAAGGAGTTGCTACGTTGGTAGCGTGGGATGCGGCGAGCGAGCGATATTTCACGTTACAAGCGTTAATATGGCTACGGTAACCGCTTCACATCAGGCAGGTCGTATGCTTGTGTGCCTCCCAATATAGCATAAAAAAAATAACAAACATGATTTACCTTCTAAAGCTATTAGCATCAATTTCCTTGGATCCCATTAATTGATGTGAGACGCGGAGAACAATTTGGGAGTTTCAAACAAATGACGAAGGCCGGATCCTCGGGCCCGCCCTGACATGTTCTAATGCTATAATAGATTTACGTTTTTGTGGTGATATTTTTTTGGACCAGAACAGATAAATAATGAGGTTTAGAGATCACGTAACAAATTCTTCTTTATAAACCAACAAACACACATACTCAGGGGCCCTAGCTCCGAAGCTGAAATCGGATATTTTGAATGCGAAAATGAAACTACGGCTTGTGCTACGTGAATATCGCTTGCGCGCCGCCACCCCCGCTGCCAACGCAGCAACTTTGCTGGTGACCTCACTCATATTCAGGAACAGATCAACCCTCAAGGGAATAGTTATTTGGCTGCGGTATTCTGTGAGGTATTTCGCCAGTTGGGCAGCTTTCAAATACGCTGAGCCGCCCTACTTCTCTGTCGCTAGAGCTTCAATTGTCGGTCAGCAGGGTGCATCACGTGCAGACGAGGTTGGCTTTGGCTCAAAGATAGTGGTGAGTCACTACACCCAATTGTAACTCTGTTGGGCACTGCAAAGGTTTATGATAGGTGACAGAGTCTTACTCGTATGGCAATTAAAATTTGTAAAACGTACGTGTAGTGATTAACTTAACAACTCTTTAAACAGAAAGATTGGTATATAATTTACAACTAAAAAAAATATTATTATTGGTATTAGATTAAATCATAATCTTTATAGAACATTGAAATGTTAAAATAGAAACCAGAAATCTAAACTGCTGAAATTTGATATTTCTGAAATCCAGCAAAGATAAATGGAGTTTCCACTGGTACTGTTTTTTGTGTGGTCCTCCTGAGGAACTTGTAAATTTGACTTCAAGAAAGTCACGAACTTGTAAGTTTGACTTCAAGAAAGTTAAATTTACAAGTCTACTCGTCTACTTCTAAATGATATTGTAAAATTATGAACTCAAGCCAATACAACTACTATAATGCTGCCAGTTTCCTGAGGACACTGACGACAGGCAACGATCTTGGGGATATTTTTTTATTTGTAAGTATATTTCTGTTATTATTTTTTATATTTTAATCAACTTACTTTTTATTTTATTTATATAGAAAATAAATAGGTTTTTAGATTAGTTTTAGTTTAATTAAATAATATGATTAATAATATTGGTTACAGTTGTAATAATAAATGTTCAAGCTCAAAAAACAAGGGAAATATTTTTTAAAGTGAATGCTTCTATAAGCTCGCTGAGCGGGCTGAGCATAAATGAGCCGTCACGCTCGAGTGTGTAGCGAGTCACGCTCAACTATGTAATGATCGTTCGGGTAAAGTTGGCAGGGAGGGAGCGAGAGATACATTTTTTACTTTTATCATGTGCTTATAAGCAAACATCATTTTTTTTATTTAAACTATAGTCTAATATTCGACAGATGAAAGAGCATAGTGAATCCTCAGGACAATCTTAGAGATGTTTTTGGCCAGGGGTACTGCTGATGCTCAAACCGATTACCATCGGATTTTTTGATTGCGAAATTCTAATTTCAGCTTAGATTGGTGGTCATTGTGTTTAGTTTAGCTGGTAGAAACCCTAGAGCTCTATCCACTAAGCTGAAAATGTTTGTCATTAACTGTAACTTTAAACCTATTTTTGGAATCAAAAGTAGCGGTGAAAATCGGCTTCAGCATCGGCAGTAGGGCCCCAGGAGCCCTACCGGTGAAGCTCAAGCCGATTACCATCGCATTTATTGATTGCGAATATCAAACTCCAGCTTAGATTTATGGTACCTGTGTTTAGCAAAGCTGGTAGAAATTCTGGAGCTCTACCGATTAAGCTGAATATGTTATATCAGTAACTAAAATGGAAGACCTATTGTTCCAAACAAAATATTCGATGGTAATCGACTTCGTCTTCGGCGGCAGGGCCCCAGAGTACGTGTTAAGAATGCCACAGGATACCTGGAACCGGCTGGTGGAGCTAAGCGGACACAAGCTGTGTTTTCTTATATTTAACACCACAAGCGGAGTGGTAAGGTGTAAAATGTATGAAACGTCTCGTCTTTGCCCTCACAACACTGCTTCTGTGGAAACGGACCCTAAATCAGGAGGATGAAATTCGATTATCAGCTACCTAAATTGAAATTTGATATTAATCCATCAACAGTCAGGGTTCTATTCGCCATTTAAAGTGGTTGCTAGGGGATGCCGGCCGCCAAGACAATTTTGTAAGGAGGAACAATCGTGAATCGTTAGCGTAAATTGTGGAAAATGCTTAATTAATTAGTTTTTCAACAAGGACAGCATTCCTGCTTTTTGTTTACATTTACCGCAATTGTACTTTTTCATTACTTTATTTTTTATATTTTTTTTTTATCTTTACTTATTTTTTTTAAATGATTTTACCGATTAGTGATAGTGGTAATCGATCGTCTTCGGCTTGGTACTATAAACTTCACTAAAATAAAAACCTTTTTCGACTCTTGTATTTATCACAATGTACTTTAGCGACAAAAAAAATTCTGTGATGTTTCGACAAATGATTATACCTTGTCCATTTTATTAACAGTTTTTTGCCATTTTATCATTTTATTGACAGCTCACGCCTCACGAAGGAACAAGGAAGGGTTATGACTTTAGACGTCTATGTGTGACGTGTCTGGATCCTGGCAGGGTCGCCATATCGTGTCTGGATTTATAAATGATACGACTTGCTTGGATCCATGGATCAGTAGATCCATGGTTCGTATATTAGTGTCTTAATACATATGCGTAACAGAATATATACTAAGCCGTGCATTACGTAATTCATTACAATCACCACATATGTTTGTATCTAGGTATGTTCTCCCTACGCTCCCTACGCTCAAACTATTCATCTGATTTTGATGATTAAGTCAATCGATTCGTTATGGCATGATCAACATAGGCTTCATTTTAACGTAGCCTGTTCATGGATGGATTTATTTATCTCAAGCTCCTCCGTGCTTCGGAGGGCAAGTTAAGCCATCGGTTCCGGCTGTTGTCATTAGATAACAGTCGTTGAGCCAAGTCCTTTTCTCCTTTAGGCGGCTTGAAGACACTGGCCTTCGCCAACCCGCACTTGAGCAGCGTGGTGGAGTTTGCTCTAAACCCCTTCGATTGAGGCGAGACCCGTATCCCAACAGTGGGATGATCATGGGATGATGACGTTTGTTTTAAAAGGCAAATCTAACTAATTCGGCTAAGGGGGGTTCGGTTCGGGATACAGTTTTTTTTAAGATTTTCTTGTGTACTTTTTGTTATAAATTAGCAATGTTGTTTAAATTTGTGTAGTGAAGAAAATTATATTCTTATCATCAACAATCGTAGATTAGTGTCAATGGTAGTTCCACCGTCCACCGTCCACGAGCCTCTACTCCGCACTGACCGTCGTCACTTGTCTGTTGCTACGAAATTGGTCTACAAACATTAATTAATGCCAAGGAATTCCTCCCTAATAATTAATAGGCGTCCGGGGAAAAGGTTTGATATCTCTACATATAGAGATAGCTATATGTATTTTCCATGTTATATATTATCATTTTTGGGGTGCTGATCATCTCTATAGCCTTTTTTTTAGGTGCGGAAATACGTGAAGGAGGCCTCTTTAACGGTGCCAGCACGCTGGTAACCACGCTGCAACACTAGGTGGCGTGGTAACTTCACCCAGTTGTGCAGTGTGGTTATGCCGGAGTGCCGGAGTGCCGGAATGGAAGTGCCAGCCATGCCGACTAAAACTCTACGATCTCCTTCTCTCCGCCGTATGACGATAACGAAATGCGAGAGCGGAGCGTTTTCACATTATCCGATCCGATATCAGTGTAGGACGACAACAGCTGATATCCGACAACCGACACCATATGCTGTTTTCACATATTTCCGACAAATCGTTCCAATACGGCCATTTGTTCGATAACTTAGTGCGGGCAGGTCATAATGGCAGACTATAATAGAAAATTTTATTTGGTGTAATCTATTATATTTGAGACACAAAAAAGACCTATCTACAGACAGTACTGGTTACATCCCATTGTGGAAGCTAAATATTCAGAGGGTGCATTTTATACTCTTTTTAGCAAGCTACAAAACGCACCTACAAAGTTTTTTAAATACTTTTAACTATCCAACTACACACAGTACACACAGAGACAATGTAGATACACGTATAGCACAAAAACACACATTATCGTCCGACAGCCCACGGGCGTCCGATGGTGCCACCAACATATCGGTGTCGGCTACGATATCCGATATCGGGCCGGACAATATGAAAAACAGGTACATATTTCATACATTTTAAATGCCCCGATATCGTTTCGGCGCCCGATACCGATATCGGATCGGATAATCTGAAAACGCTTTCGACGGTTGTCTCTAAGATACCTCCTCTTACTAGTAGCGTACCGAGAGACACAGAGACGCCGTCGCCACATTCTCGGGCTCGATTTCACCATCCACCTCATCGGTATTTTTTTTAGAGCATAATCATCTTTAAAGCCTAAACCAACCTCACCTGCATGTGATGCCTCTTGCTGACTAGCTAACAAAGCTATGACGAAAAAGAGAGATAAGGCAAGCGGAGCCTGACTAGGGAAGTACTTCCACCTCACAAGGCCGCAGTCAAATAACAATCCTCATGTAGATTCTTATGTTCTTGCGAGTGAGTGAGGTCACTAAGTAAGGACTAAGGAGCTTACTCCTTACTAATGGCTACGGTAACCGTATCACATTAGACCGGCCGTATGCTTGTCTGCCACCCGTCGTGGTATAAAATAATCTATTGTTTCATTTACATAATTAAAATACCAGTCTATAGTTTCTTTTTCAGAAATGGTAACTCTGCTGGCAACTGTTATTACGGTATGCAAATCGCTTAATGATTTCTAAACGATATTTTAATTAGTTTTGAACGTAGATCCTAAAATCCTAGTTAAATTTAACGACGTCCTTATTTTATTATTAGTTTATTATATATTAATAGTTGAACCTCTTTCTAGCTTAACACTTCTAAATACAGTAGTTTTGGTAACGAGGATTGTTGAATTAATGAATAATTTATATCAATAAATGTGCTATAAAGTTGTACATTTGTAGTCAATGTACTGACATGCATCAGAACATTAATTTAATTATAAATATATTGAGACTGTGATTGAGACATTAATTTTAAAACTATATTGAGATAACAGTCGTTAAGCCAAGTCAAGTGGCATTTAGATGGCTTGAAGACACTGACCTTCGCCAACCTGCACTTGAGCAGCGTGGTGGAGTATGCTCTAAACCCCTTCGATTGAGGGGAGATCCCAGCAGTGCGATGAATAAGGGAGGTCGACGATTGTAGACATCAAGTATACTTCATTCGTAATTAAGACACGCGATATGACATATATACTTCGACCCTATAGAAACATTATCTAATTAGCCATTTATGCAATTCTTTCTTGAATTTTTGTCAAATCTTTAACCTCTCTGGGTAATTGATTATATATTCCAATTGCCATAGGATAACAATTGGAACTAAATAGTGTAGTTTTCATTATTGGTACCACTAATCTGTTTGGGTATCGTCTACTGAATTTGCTTGGTATATCACCCTAACGTGCGTTCTTAACCTGCACCTGCACTGGAAAATAGAGCTGAGATCACTCTGTGATCCCAGCAATGATCCCTGATGGTGGGCCAAAATTTATCCTATTAGTATATGTAATGCTGTGTTTGTTATACTTTTGCACTATGTATGTGAAGTTGAAATAAATATATAATAAATTTGTAACGTTCTAATAATTGTGGGTTCAAGACATTACAATTGTTACTTGGAACGTTTTCAACATAATGATATAACAAAATCACTTGTATCGACCGTGTTATCGTTTCTACAAAAACATTCATCACTTTTTCAAACACTTTTTGACTTTTTACTACCTACATATTAATTTAATTGGCAAAGATGAACTGACAAAATCAGCTTTTTCCCTTCGAACTTTTGTCGCAAACTACGGACCGGCGTATGATAATGATCGACTCGAGAAGGCTTAGCTAGGTGAACCGTGTGATGTCGCTAAGCCATTATCCAGTTAATATTCCCTTAGCGCCACGGATTTCCATTAAACAGTTGCCTTGCGCCCACTTCAAAATTCATCGCATATTTAAATGTTCCACAAAGAGCTTTGTTTAACTTTTTGAGCGGCTTTAAAGGACGTTGCCGGCATTGTAAATTGTGTTTACTCGTAATGAAAACAAGTTTCACTTTGTTAATTCGGCGTGTGTGACTGACGACGTAAGCGGGCCCTAAGTCAATACGCTCGGGCCGTCTTTTGGCTTGGGCAAACACAATAATGCACTTTGATGAGTATGTCTTAATAGCTAAAAAATAAATACGATTAAATAAATTCCAGTATGGAGTTTAATAGTCTTAGGGTTGAACGTATAAACATTGAATTCGCAACCAATATTGGAGTATAAACAACCGATAGACTTCATCTAAAAATATATATAAAAATCTCTGAGTCCTACCCAATAAAATCAAATTCAACTTCTGATCAACTTCACCTTGAGTTTCAAGGCAGCCGTAGTTTTACCCCCGGGACTGCAATGGACTTCACTGTTCATTGCCTATTTAGGTGGTGGCCGCTGTTAATCCTGGCTACATAGGTGTGTACAGTGGTGGGAATGCGTGGCGGGCCCCGGGGGGGCCACCACGCATTTCCGGGTAGGACTAGTTGTTTAGCGTGGTGGAGTATGCTCTACACTCCTTCGATTGAGAGAAGACCCAAAAGTGAGATAATTGTGGGCTGATGCCGAATGAAAACCTTAGGCGAAAGTTTAATAGACTAGATTTTCTGTCACTTTTGCATAATGTTTTTTAAAAGATTCATATGAAAAAAAGTGATAACGACTACTCTTTCTTTAGGGTTCGTATCGCATTATGCCTATCTTATATAATTGTACATATACCGAGGTCACATTACCTATGGGCTTCAGTAGGCGATAACAATAAATTAGGGACTAGCAAGGGTTAGTAAGCGGACTCGCTGGGCGTCGCCGTAATCCGAAGATATACTAACGACTTTCATTTATTTCCCGTTTACGGTCACGGCACATGAGAGCTAGTATATAAGGGTTTGTATGTACTAGTCCTTTAACCGGAGGCTTCTGAAGACTGACTGAGATTCTATGCTAGTTAACTAGGTATTTGTTGGACCTCTTGGATTCCAAGTGGCAGTTTATACAAATCCCTGATACTGAACGAAGAATAAATAAGGGCACTGATCAGCGTAGCCAGGCGCCCCGATTTTGGTGGGACGTCCCGCTTTTTTAGGTTTAAGTGAAATGTCCCGCTTTTGGCGGACCCCAATATTTATGATTTCGAACTGAAAGTTACATTTTATAGCATTGGAATATTTTTCATATTTTGATTATGCAATGGTGAAAACAATGTGGTCCAATTCATAAGTTATGACGATTAAAGGTGATGAAAAGTTTATGATTCTATTAATCATCATCATTACTTGCTTCCTGGTTTCGTTATTCTTATTTATTCTTTACGGAAAATCAAGGTTTTTTTTATAAACAACCACTAAAAATTACTGAAAGGATCTAACAGTAAAATCTGTTGTTCAGTAGCGTTCAAGCTAAGTTCTTCTGTCGTTGTTGGCTTAAGCGAAGGACAGAACTTTGATGTAGAGTACCATTGTATTGAAATATTTTTCATGTTTTGATTATCTACGTCAAAAACACTTATCCATTCGTTCTATAAAAAACTCTATCTAATAACAACAATTTTTCTTACAGCCCTCGCTTTTTTTCAAATGTGTCCCGCTTTTTTTTACTTTCAAAAGTTTAAAGTTCCGCTTTGATCAAAATTAAATCTTGCAACGCTGGTACTGATACTAGATGGCACGGGATGACGATAAGAAGAAGAAGACATATTCGGAATTGACATGTTGGGTAAGTGACGTGAAAATACGTCATTGTATGAGTCTAATCTATCTAATATCTGAATAATCAAATGAATGATAACTTTCAAATCAAATCAAAATATCTTTATTCCTTGGACTTTATAAAGCACTTAGAAACGTCATACAAATTAAATATAAGAACATGTATCTAAATCATTACTACTCTAAATCCGCAGAGCTTAGATTCGTTTTTTATAATCGTTTGTGAATTGTGATTTTTTTTTATTCAGTGGTAGCGCTAGTAGATGGAAATTATCGTCATCACAGGCTTGTCTTTTCCCATTATTTGGAGTCGGCGCGTAGGCAGCGGCTGATAAGGCCTTCCCATATAATCGCTCACACAATCCAATCACCACTTTTTCTTCTTCTTCTCTCATTATA
Source organism: Hypsopygia costalis (assembly GCA_937001555.2). Taxonomy (NCBI): domain Eukaryota; kingdom Metazoa; phylum Arthropoda; class Insecta; order Lepidoptera; family Pyralidae; genus Hypsopygia; species Hypsopygia costalis. The sequence continues at coordinate 5,508,064 of OW443325.2, forward strand.
TCTGCACTCTATACACTCAAATTAATTATCTTCTTTGTCACATGTCTCTCAACCCTCCGTATTATATGCCCATACCATGAAAAGTGATTTCCTTTCATCATTTCCGTCACAGGTGTTACTTTCAAACTTCCTCTAATATAATAATTCCTTATCTAATGCATTCTAATCACGCCACACATCCATCTCAGCTTTTTTTTTCAGGTACATGCATTCTTCATTCATTCTTCTTTTTCACGGTTCAACATTGCGATCCATACAAAACAACAGCCCCCTTACCACCATCTCTTATTGCGATTCAATAACTGAATAGAATGCTTATTCATACCAATAGATAAGGGACTCTATTTCAAATGGAATCGCAATAAGAGTTGGTGGTAAGAGGGTTGGGGTACCCTACCGCCTAAGCCGAAGCCGATCCCGATCGAATATTTTGATTCCAAAAATAGGCCTTATGTTGCAAATAATGACAAACATCTTTAGCCCCCCCCCCCCCAGGGTGTTCATATTTAGCAACTAGACGGAAACAATCCCCTTAATTGTCTAGATTCGATTACGACAAGCGAGCATAGCACAGCAATTCAATATGATGGGACAAAAAGATGTCGCTCACAGAACGCGGCCAACGGTCAATACCATACATTTCTGTCCACACATGTAGGTCAGTTTGGACGTACGTTAACGACGAACGATATAGAATTGCTACAGGGAAACAGGCAATGTTACCATTCACAAGAGACAACCTTTGACGGAGGCTGATGACATGACGGAAAATTCTGATAACAATAAAAACAAGTTATTCGTGTTTTTATTGTTGAATTTAGAATGTTCCGTTCTTGTAACAAAAAGAAAACTTTTTTGTTTGTAAATAAAAATTACAAACATACATAACACAGGTCCGAAATCTTAAAAAGTGTGCTAAAGTAGAGATTATCTTCATATTAGTGTCAATTCATGCAAAATACAAGGTGACTGTTGACTGGTGATTAAAAGGAGCTAATTTCACAAAAGTCTCATCATTACTATGAATGATGACACTTTAGTGAAATTAGCTAATTATTCCTTAGTTATTATTCTTATTATAATGAATAATAATTACTTATTAGTAAATTACCTTAATAATTCATAGAAATTACATTTTAGCGAAATTAGCTACTTTTAATCACTAGTCAACAGTCACCCTGTATTTTGCATCCATTGACAATAACGTAATAATACGCTCAAAAAGCATACGAATACATTTCACTGCACATGTACCTAAGTCATTTCGAATGTACGCTAACAAGCAACTAAAAGACAATCAATAAATCTCTTTGAGTGGAATAGATGGATACAGGTGACTGCACAAGTCACATCATAACATTTGCTAAAACAGAGATTGTACTAAATTCTGCTAGTTGCATTACAAAACATCTCTTCAAATGTTAGTACGTTAGTTAGATAGATCATATATGCAATGGTAAAAACAATATGGTCCAAGTCATAAGTTATGACGATTTAATTTCTTGATGAAAAATTTATGATTCTATTCATCATCATTTCTTGCTAGGTTTTTTTTTGTAAAGTACCACTCCAACTTACTGAAAGGATCTAACAATAAAATCTAGTAGTTAACTCATGGTGAATTGAGTCGCTTGGTTATTTACTAGCGTTTAAGTTCTCCTGTCGTAGTTGGCTGAAGCAAATGACAGTTTTTGATGTAAAGTAAAGGCAGTGTGCAGATATTGCCATAAAATATGACGACATTTGAGATTACTCAAATGCAGATACTCATATTACACTTTATAATAAACTAGCTGACCCGGCGACATTGGTACAACCACATTTTTTTGTAAATATTTACGAAATTCCTGAAAAACTTGTTTTACGATATGTATTTATGGCCCGCCTCTAACGTTAATCTATCAATGTTTTGTCAATATATTGATGATCTCTTACAGTCTTCTGTCTCATTAACTGACTTACTTTTCACTTTGAGATTTAATAAAATCTTTGCGTATTTTTTTAAATTTTTTACGGCACTTTTATAGCAACTGTGTCCTGACAATAACTAACACAAAAAAGAATTATCCAACTTGCTGCAGTCGTTCAACATATACTCGTATTTAGGCGATTTTTAGAAAGCCTTTTATTTCTAATAAGATAAATGCACTGTTTCCCCTAAACAAGTCAACCAGTCGCGAGGCAAAGGTAAAGATCGAAGCTGAATTGCTAAACTGGACCTACCGGTATCCAGAGGATTTTAAAATAATTTAATGGGAAAATAAATTGAATGGTAATGTTAATTGCATTAATATGATATAACAAATTGTTATTCTAATTAATTAATATTTGGCTACCTATCTATTCTTATTATAAATTGATTTTATTATTCATTGCTTAAATTTAATAAAATCTTTGCGAATTATTTAAAATTTTATTGTTGTAATTATTGTTATTTATTGTTTCGATTCAATTGTATTGTTATAATTATTATATTTCACTGCAAGTATCGCAACTATTACTTATAGTAAGGCAAATGTAATTAGTCTAATTCCCACAGGACAGGCTTACCCTAGTGTGGGTAATTATGTTAAATGTAACGCCTGTAAAATATTATGTAACAAAATATTTGTATATTTGTATATATTTGGATTAAGTTTTATTTATATAAATTAGTTGCCAATAAAACATTGTAATTGTTTTCATTTCAAACCAATGTGGCTTGTCACTTGAAAGTCAATACAAGGACAAAAACTATTTTCGACGTGGTAACCCGTGAGAATTTTTGTAAAGAAATAGCATGGAATATCCGTAGAAAATCAATGCTGTTACTACTAATAAAGTTAGAACCATATCTACTGTTTTTTTTATCGCTCTGTATGTATAGATATATAACGCTATCTCCTGTGACTTAATAAATGTACCGCGCCTCCAATAGAACGGCTGACCCATTAGTTTCGCTGTTATAGTTTAAGCCACACATCCTCTCGATATTCAAACAAATAGTTCATGGCAAGGTTGCTCCATGTGGTCCCAAAGGTCCCGGTTGGCTGGTCGCACACATCACTGGAGCCAATCGGATGTTACGTCACACTAAACCACAGCAAACACTCCAATTTGGTACCATTCACATATAAATGACGTTATTTCTGTGTTCCTGTTACAATGTTTCGGAAATTCTGTATAGGTATGTTTATTAGCTGACTGTAATTTTAACATAGGTGAATTTTGAACACTCAAAGGTACATCACACTCAAATTGAAATAATAGAGGTATTTACGTTTATTAGAATTTTGTTAATGTTGTAATCGTCATGTGGAAATTTGTTTATTAGTTGTTTATTAGAAAGAATAAACATATGTACTCGTTTAGAGGTAATAAGATAAGCCAAAGCCAAATCAAATCGCAAATTAAACTTCAGTTTTTCAGCTTTATGGTATGCTTAGCTAGTAGGAACCCTGGAAGTCTACTAACTGAAGGCCAATTCTCGTAATTTTTCTACGAACGCAGATTGAAAGTTGACCAAATCGAGATTGAATTGTGAGTTTATTAAAATTATATACCCTGATTTCATTAATTAATTATTATCAATTATTGTTGTTGGCAAAGTAACATTTTTATTTTTTTTAATTTTCACTCATATTTCGAAATAATCCCGCATATATTTAATTTTTAAGTTACATATTATGTTACGAGAATACCAAATGTGACATTTGTGCGATCGAGACTGGATCGGAACTGAATTTTGACTATATATTAATTACGAGAATTGCCCCTCTGATCTGAAGGTGTTTGTCATTGTCATTAACTTTACCTACATCCACAAGCTGATAATGATGAAATAATAATAATAATATTTCTGGACAATTTCCACAGCGCCATCTAGTTCCAAATTAAGCGCTAAGCTTGTACTATGGGTACTAGACAACTGATAAATGTACTTAAATACATTTTTTTTTGTAAATACATACATATAATACATAGGAAACATCCAGACCAAGACAAACAGACATGTTCATGCACACAAATATTTGTCTTGTGCGGGAATCGAACCCACGACCCCGGAGTCAAAGTGGACATGGTTAGCCATTCGACCACCAGGGTCGTCAAATGACGATGAATAGAATACTATGAAAATGTAAGAAATATCAAGCGTGTTGTTTCTAAGTTCATATCAAGTAGTTAGTTAGGGCTCCTAATTGTGTACTCGTACGCTGCCAAGTTAATTAGCTGCACAAGTTTTCATGGCAGCTCGTATGTTCTGTGATATCGCAAGACAATAAGAAACGTGATACGTATGCCGTAACGAAGCAAACGAAGACTGTCAAGATCGTTTGTGTAATACTAATGTCTGCAGGCGGCTTCGCCTCACGTGATAAATAATATGTTAGTTTCTGCAGAAATATACTTTGCTATCTGTTATTTTAGAAATCATTCCACAGCCAGGTTAGTTGGAGGAGAGCTCGCCTTTGCATAACTATGTTATATACTACCAGTATTGTACAGTTTATATGCTATAAAGAATTATATACGAGAGTGTACGAGCTCGGTGGTCGAATGGTCGAAAGTCGAACGGTGGTTGACTTTCCCAAAATCCGTAACATGTCTCTGATAGTTTATGCCGTGAAAAAGCAATCTGAGATTTATATATATCTTTATTTATTTATATATCGAGCTCTGTTAGCAATGGCCACTTTGACTCCGAGTTCGCGGGTTCGATTCTCGTACAAGACAAACATTTGTGTGCATGAACATGTCTGTTTGTCTTGGTCTGGGTGTCTCCTATGTAATATAAGTATGTATTTACAAAAAAAAAATATATTTAAGTACATTTATCAGTTGTCTAGTACCCATAACACAAGCTTTGCGCTTAATTTGGGACTAGATAGCGCTGTGTAAATTGTCCAGAAATATTTATTTATTTTATATAGGTACATATAATTATATAGGTAAATATAATTAGGACCGCCAAGAATGTGAGGATACTATTATTATTTCCCAAATAAATATTTAAAATGACGACACAAAGGCAACAAACTATTGTTAGATTGGTACATTGTTATCTTCAGTGTAAACCGCTTTTATCTTTTACATTTTTAACAATAGAATATCGCATTTCTGAAGCTTCGAGGTTCGCTAACTCTTTGAAAGACATCCGAAAAGTGGAGGAAAATAAACTTATTCAGCTAGCTGTCGGGGTGGCCGGCAGCAAGGAAATGGCTAGGGATGTCAGTCCTTGTCAGAGAGATTCTATTACTCGGCTGACCGGTGATCACTGCGCAATTTTTTTTTGTAGTGAAAACTTCTTCAGCGGTCCTGTGCTCTTTTTGGGATGGGTAAAAAATGTGTTTCACGAGTCCTGATCGAAAATTAGTAAGACAAAGCTGTGAAACTACAAAATTCAACTTTAAGCAAAGACGATACGATTGAGATTGTTTTGAATATTTTAATGATTCGAAATAGTTTCGAAATTACAATTAGTAAGACAAAGCTGCGAGACTACAAAATCCAACTTTAAGCAAAGACGATACGATTGAGATTGCTATTTATTGTTTATGTTAGAATATTTTATGTTTGTGTACGATAGCGCAATAAATGAATATTGTATTTTTCAACATAAATGATGATACTGTTATACTGATAAATAAAGCAATTCGTGCGAAATTATTTCCTAACCATTCCAAAATATTCAAAAATGCACAACGTTAATGTTCAAGTTTTCACTTCTAGCGGCACTCCTGGAGTGCAACCCGTTGTTTTCTTTTTATACCACTAGGTTGACAAGCGTATTACTTACCCGATGATAAGCAGTATGGTAATTGCTTAAATTAAGTATTTATCGTACTTTATAATGGATCAGGTATAGTGAAATTACCATAACTAAATATATTTAGGATGTAAGCGGCTCTCCACGATCTTTAATACCTACTTCTTCCATTGGAAACCAATGAAACAATACATAAACAACTGATAGAATCCAGAGTTTTTTGTACACACAAGTTGTTGTTGAGTGTTTGGACAGCCAAAGAACTCATAATTGAAAATAAAATACAATAATAGCATGTTTCACTATATTTGACTGTTGCCACCCCTTAAACTAACAGAAGAATCACAATAACAATAAACGCGTTGGAGCGAACTCGGGCCTCTTCTGTTGCGGACGGATTGGCGCCCAACGTGGAACTGTCGACCGTTAACTCAAAAACTTGTACAGGTGGGTCAGGTCAGTTAGGTAGTTTATTATGTTTACAGTGACTGACATAATTTATTTTTTTATATTACGTCAGATGGCAGATAAGCATACGGCGGCCTGATGTGAAGCGGTTTTATATAGCTATATTATCGCTCGCAACATGAAATATTGCTCGTGCTCCGCTACCCCGATAATAACGCAGCAACTCCTTCCTTTCTCGTGAACTGTCTCACAGGCAGGAACACATCAACCCTCAAGGGAATTGTTATTTGGCTGCAGTATGCTGTGAGGTGAAGGTACTTCCCTAGTCGAGTCGCTTACAAATACGCTGTACCCTACCTTTCTTTCGCCAGAGCCTTTTTCGATAGTCGGCAGGGTGCACCACGTGCAGATAAGTTTGGCTTTGATTCTAAAGATCGTTGGAAATCACTTATACCCCAAAAGATATAATGATTATTGGATAATAAAACAAGGTAATGATAATGAGGTGTAGTAGCTCATCCTCATCTTTGAGCCAAAGCCAACCTCACCTGCACGTGGCACCTTAGCAAAAGAGAGATGCGGCGTACGTACGTTAGGCTGCCCGACGGAAAAGTTTCTTCACCTCACAGAAATTCGAAGCTACAACTCAATAAGAATATCCTGACAGCCAGGCATACATCTCAAGATGTGTGCCTGTGAGTCCTGTGACTGATTGAAGTTACCAGGAAAGGAAGGAGATCCTGCGGGCTGGGTGCCGGGCAGGCGGCATGCGAGCAATACTTTATGTTGCAAGGATATATAGGGAGCGGTAACCGCTTCTCATTAGGCGGGCTGTATTTTTTTAGGCTTCATATAGATCAAATTGTTTAGAGATGAAGCGTTGAATGTTCCCCTAATGAACCGGTGACCTAAAAAGAAATGCCTGAATGTGGAAGGCACAGGATCGTTATGATGGAAAGCTTTGGACGATGTCAACATGAATCAGCAGAATAATGAGGATGATGGTATAGATTAAGGGAGTACAATTTTTTAAGAGATTATCATAAATATGGATAAATCGTTGCAAAAGTTATACCGTCGAGTACGAGGCAACTAACGATTAATGATTGATGATGAGGAGACTAATGGGCTATTAAATCTGACATAGTAGCTGAAGAATTTTTTTATACCACATTAGGTCTATCAGGCTGGCCACATGTTTGTCAGTCGAGTGATAAAATACTGATATGGCGTACTAATCAATAAAATGTATATGAAAAACGTTTCAATTCACCTAGTCCGCAAAATAAATTTACCGTCTTTGTACTGCAACTATTTAAAAAATCGATACTTATTTACCCTAGAATGCACTATTATTTACAGCAATAAATTATTCAAAATTTATATCGGCGATGCGCAACACTGGGTAAAATAAAGAGAAATTCTAGCAGTTGGAAGGTAAATATGCAGGACTATTTGAAAAGATCTCGAGCAGGGGTGTATGGTTCATTTAACAACACGGCTCCGTCGCCGTCGACGCATGATATGTGCTTGATTTCACTCGCCCTTTAGCCACATACGAGTACGTTTATGGGTCACATATTTCGTTTTCCAGAAAACTTGAACATCTAATTTCAGAGAGTATTATTTTAGAGTCGTGACTGAGTTAAGAAGGGCTATAAAATTCCCTTTTTTGTCAGCAAAATTAGATGTCGTAAGCCGTTGCAGAGTATGGGGCAGCATTTGGGCCCAATAGCCCGGGAAATGGCGGACCGGCCTCCGGCTAACACGCGCCAAATTAGGTCAAGACGCGATGTCGTGTCGAAGCTTTTAGGGAATTACGCCAAGTTTCATTCGATTTTTCTTTCAGCAGCTGATTAGAATTATAACTAGATGCAAATACCATAAAGCTATAATTGATTCAGAGTATAAAAAGAACTACAGGCAGAATTGTTACAAGAAAGATAATGATAGAGAAACCACAAACAAAAGGAAAATTAGAAATGACAATATCATCCGCAGCTATTTCATATTCTCAATAAAAAGTAATTACGTCGAGTGCCTTTAAAAGATAAAAGTCCGCTTTAAAAGCTGTCCCTAGAGTATGTCCACCGACAGGAAAAATAATTTATTCTACGTTCAGTAGAGAAAATTAAAACTGAGATATTTCCTTTGCCCGTTATCTCGTTTGGATGCCATTTTTGTTGTGATAATAATTTTTCGTTTCTCTTTCAATGTTTTTGTTACTTGTTATGGCCGTGTCCAATTCCTTTTTTATATTCATTCTATTCGAGAGATTTGGAAAAGGCATTTGTGCTAAAGCAGTGATTATAAATTGTGCATTTTCATATACAGGCTCTTGGAAATGTTCCAGATGAAACTGATATATGAGGTAGTTCCGCCCAAGCGCCTAGTGGGAAAAAATACTTCGCAATCCATGCTCTGTACGAAACTAAGGGATACGATTTATGAGAGAAGGAGTTTAGTGTAATAGGGAAAGTGAATGTTTATAAATTGCAAAGGCAGGCACTATAAACTTAAGCAATTAAAGTTTGCATTTTAATATTATGCAAAGAAAAAGTTTTCTTTATTCTTTAACTAAACATTAATGTTGTGATAGTAATAGATAAAAGTGTAAATAAAACGAAGATAATTAAATATTATTAAGTAAAGAAGGCAGTTATTACAGCAGTCACTATAGTTATTCATGGATTAACGAAAAAGTAAACAACATAAGAGCCCTAAATTTTAATTGGACGCATTAATTAATAACGTGTATTAGGAATGACGGTTCGCCATCGTAAATACTTGTCCGAGGGCGATCCTTTTAATTTTTTCTGTACTGTTTCCCAGCTAGGTGTCGGCTGTCGGGTGTACACAATGATTTATGATGCAATCTTTTACTCGTAAATCAAAAGCGTTACAGTCAGCTCTTGTTCTATAGCTCGAAACTGAGCGAAACTTTGAAACAATCAGTTGGTTTTTCAGAGTTTTCCTCGCTTTTATAGTTGTGATTTAAAATGGATGAATTTCTCATTTTATTGTGGTATTTATTGTTACATTTCTAATTTAATCTTTAGTATTTAAACTCACGGATCTACAACTATATATAGTTAATTAATTATCAAAATTAAACGAGTCACTAACGTATTATCACGGCAAAGCCGATTAGTTTCGATCTCTAAAGGAGTGCTTCGATTCCCTAAAATGTTCAACCGCTACGTTATCGCAGCGACTCAGTCGCTGAAGCACTTTAGATGACGACAACTCGATTAGATTTCTTCACGTTTACCATTTCTCCATGTACATTGAGTACACGGAGAAATGGTAAACGTGATATACATCTGAATTCATTCACATCAGAACCATCAAATGGAAATATAACTTATTGGAATTGTCTTTGGTGTATGATCATTGAATGTACTAGTACTACATACATGAAAAATTTTATTCTAATAGTCAACATGTAAACGCAGCCAACAACCAAGTCGCTACGACTACGCAACGATTGAACATTACGGGAATCGGACCTCTGGCCGAATGTACAGACCCTGCCCACCCTCTCACGGGACGAAACTAGTCGGGTTTTAGTAATTTCTTTTGATATATTGAGTCCATTAGTGGCACTACAGTATAACAATAACACATCAGCGATTCAGACAACGGATTCAGGCCTTCTTAGTAACATAATTTTATTTACCTCATTATTAGCCCCATGTATTTCTGCAACTGTATAAAATTATATCAACTACATTTAACTTCAAAAAATAGATTCATTTCTGAAGAGAAATTAACTCATCTAAATATTTCCATTAGAAAAGTTCGTTACAATTGAAGTGGTAAATATATATCGTAATCCTCGCTATGATAACTTATATTTGGCGAATTGTCGGCACTCAGCCATTATTTTTCATTTGCGTGGCAGCCACTAGCGGTCGGATTACCCCCCCCGATTACTACGGTCAAATGGCTCTATGGTTGAAACTTGTGTGTCGGCAATAAATGTATCACCATTACCTATATCGTAATTTACTTTTAGTAAAATTTTTTCTGTAGGTGTTTTATTTTGTTCGATCAGAAAACTATTGTTGGTAAGTTTCTATTAATTATTTACGTTTTAGCACACGTTGCTACATGGTTGTATATCACGAAGTAGGCTAGCCTGGAAGAGATTTCTTCGCAAAACGAGGAGGAGACGAAATTCCGTCCTTGTGCACTATTTGCGTTTTCTGTCGTCATTACAATAAACAAAGATATACTCGTACAATAAGTTCAATGTGTTTGTTTTGAAGTTGGAGATATTTTGGATATTGATGGTACCAAAGAAACGTAATAATTGACATATTATAAGTACCAAAGAGTGTTTTTTTTTTCAAATTACAGTTATCCTCTTCTATTTTGAATATACATAAATAATTGATAAGTCAATATATCATTACTTTATTGTCAGTGTGTCTTTATAATTATGTGTCTGTCTACACAAAAATTTCCTGTTCACTATTAATGAATGACCACAGATCGATGGGTTGGACTGAACATACATAACTTACATAGGTACGTATGATACATACAAATGTACATATACTTATGTATAAATACTACAAATGTATAATTCTTTAAATACATAGAAATACAAAAAGAGCAATGATGCCAAAAAACTAATTATAAAATCTTCAACATTGCCTTATGCTTTTATGCACAGTGATAAATTTATGTTACTTTTAGTCTGAGCAAAGGTCATGATATTACAGAACTTATAATAGAAATGATATCATCTGTGCAAACAAAGACAAAGAACGGAATTATCTGTCAAGTACAAGAAATATCCAAGAATATAGTAATAGTGATTATGATTTGTGAAATGGGAAATGTAATTACATTCCTACAATAAAAGCAACAAGACATTATTTGCGCCTACACAATTTGGAAGACCTTTTTGTTGGAGTCCATAATATTACCTGATATTGTTCAGGAAAGGAGGTTGTGATAATATTTACTCCAGTTTACTTGTCGCTCAATATAAAGAAAATAAATAAATATTAAGTATACCTATCTCATGCCTAATATTCATGACAGTCATGACAGGGCAGTAATTTTATTTGACATAAGTGTGTTATTATGTCGCTTTCAATTTGGTATGAATTTGGGGTAATTCCGCTTGGATATGGGACAAGTATTGTCATAGCCGAATGTTTTTCCAAGTTTTGCTTATTTCGGGATGTTATTCATAACGGATTTATTAATAATATAATAGCACAAAATATAGCGCAAGTATTATTAGGTAAATACATCGTATAAAATGTGCAGAGTTTGGAATTTATATTAAATGGTGAGAGAATACAAATTTAATCAGTCGCTAATCTGATTAAGTGATACGTACCTAGTTGGTGTGCTAGGCAAGTATGTGTACTACGTCCGTGCTTCGCAGGGTACGCAACGCCCAGTTGAGCAGCGTGGTGGAGTATGCTGTAAACCCCTTCAATTGAGAGGAGACCCATATCCCAGCAGTGGCAATGGCGGCATACGACACCCGCGGAATGCAAAGGGGAGGGGGCCGGGGCATCCCAGGTATTCATTATTTTAACCAATATTTTACGTCATTATCGAAGTCACGTACAGTCTCTTGCGAGGATCCCGTCACGTATCCCGTTGCATATGCCTTAAGCCTAAAAAAACTTTGTTGTATTCTAGAGGGATGGTGAGAACACGATTTACCCGTTCCTTTTTCATCTTAACTCCGTTTACGAGCTATATTTGTTTCAATCTCTGTGCTAGTGTACTGCAAAAACCATCTTAAAGAAAATGGAAACACCTTTTTACCCTGTCCAGGGATTATTTCAATGGTCCAGTGAACTAGCGACCCGCAAAGGATTTGCTCGGATGGAAAGGTTCGCATGTGAGTGACTACGCGAAAATCTCCTGAACATAGATATCCGCAGCTATTTCATATTCTCAATAAAAAGTAATTACGTCGAGTGCCTTTAAAAGATAAAAGTCCGCTTTAAAAGCTGTCCCTAGAGTATGTCCACCGACAGGAAAAATAATTTATTCTACGTTCAGTAGAGAAAATTAAAACTGAGATATTTCCTTTGCCCGTTATCTCGTTTGGATGCCATTTTTGTTGTGATAATAATTTTTCGTTTCTCTTTCAATGTTTTTGTTACTTGTTATGGCCGTGTCCAATTCCTTTTTTATATTCATTCTATTCGAGAGATTTGGAAAAGGCATTTGTGCTAAAGCAGTGATTATAAATTGTGCATTTTCATATACAGGCTCTTGGAAATGTTCCAGATGAAACTGATATATGAGGTAGTTCCGCCCAAACGCCTAGTGGTAAAAAATACTTCGCAATCCATGCTCTGTACGAAACTAAGGGATACGATTTATGAGAAAAGGAGTTTAGTGTAATGGGGAAAGTGAATGTTTATAAATTGCAAAGGCAGTCACTATAAACTTAAGCAATTAAAGTTTGCATTTTAATATTATGCAAAGAAAAAGTTTTCTTTATTCTTTAACTAAACATTCATGTTGTGATAGTAATAGATAAAAGTGTAAATAAAACGAAGATAATTAAATATTATTAAGTAAAGAAGGCAGTTATTACAGCAGTCACTATAGTTATTCATGGATTAACGTAAAAAGTAAACAACATAAGAGCCCTAAATTTTAATTGGACGCATTAATTAATAACGTGTATTAGGAATGACGGTTCGCCATCGTAAATACTTGTCCGAGGGCGATCCTTTTAATTTTTTCTGTACTGTTTCCCAGCTAGGTGTCGGCTGTCGGGTGTACACAATGATTTATGATGCAATCTTTTACTCGTAAATCAAAAGCGTTACAGTCAGCTCTTGTTCTATAGCTCGAAACTGAGCGAAACTTTGAAACAATCAGTTGGTTTTTCAGAGTTTTCCTCGATGTTATAGTTGTGATTTAAAATGGATGAATTTCTCATTTTATTGTGGTATTTATTGTTACATTTCTAATGTAATCTTTAGTATTTAAACTCACAGATCTACAACTATATATAGTTAATTAATTATCGAAATTAAACGAGTCACTTACGTATTATTACGGGAAAGCCGATTAATTTCGATCTCTAAAGGAGTGTTTCGATTTCCGAAAATATTCAACCGCTACGTTATCGCAGCGACTCAGTCGCTGAAGCGCTTTAGATACGTTCACACGACGACAACTCGATTAGATTTCTTCACGTTTACCGTTTCTCCATGTACATTGAGTACACGGAGAAATGGTAAACGTGATATACATCTGAATTCATTCACATCAGAACCATCAAATGGAAATATAACTTATTGGAATTGTCTTCGGTGTATGATCATTGAATGTACTAGTACTACATGAAAATTTTTAATCTAAGTCATCGTGTAAACGCAGCAAACAACCAAGTCGCTACGACTACGCAACGATTGCACATTACGGGAATCGGACCTCTGGCCGAATGTACAGACCCTGACCACCCTCTCTCGGGACGAAACTAGTCGGGTTTTAGTAATTTCTTTTAATATATTGAGTCCATTAGTGGCACTACAGTATAACAATAAAACATCAGCGATTTAGACAACGGATTCAGGCCTTCTTAGTAACATAATTTTATTTACCTCATTATTAGCCCCATGTATTTCTGCAACTGTATAAAATTATATCAACTACATTTAACTTCAAAAAATAGATTCATTTCTGAAGAGAAATTAACTCATCTTAATAATTCATTATAAAAGTTCGTTACAATTGAAGCGGTAAATATATATCGTAATCCTCGCTATGATAACTTATATTTGGCGAATTGTCGGCACTCAGCCATTATTTTTCATTTGCGTGGCAGCCACTAGCGGTCGGATTACCCCCGCGATTACTACGGTCAAATGGCTCTATGGTTGAAACTTGTGTGTCCGGCAATAAATGTATCACCATTACCTAAATCGTAATTTACTTTTAGTTAAAATTTTTCTGTAGGTGTTTTATTTTGTTCGATCAGAAAATTACTGTTGGTAAGTTTCTATTAATTATTATTTACGTTTTAGCACACGTTGCTACATGGTTGTATATCACGAAGTAGGCTATTGCCTGGAAGAGATTTCTTCGGAAAACGAGGAGGAGACGAAATTCCGTCCTTGTGCACTATTTGCGTTTTCATAAACAAAGATATACTCGTACAACAAGTTCAATGTGTTTGTTTTGAATTTGGAGATATTTTGGATATTGATGGTACCAAAGAAACGTAATAATTGACATATTATAAGTACCAAAGAGTGTTTTTTTTTTTACAAATTACAGTTATCCTCTTCTATTTTGAATACTACATAAATAATTGATAAGTCAATTTATCATTATTTTATTGTCAGTGTATCTTTATAATTATGCGTCTGTCTACACAAAGATTTCCTTAAGTCTACTATTAATGAATGACCACAGACCGATGGATTGGACTGAACATACATAACTTACATAGGTACGTATGATACATACAAATGTACACAAATACATAGAAATACAAAAAGAGCCATTGCTCTTTTTGTATTTCTATAGCAATTATTTTGTAATTAGTTTATTGGCATCATTATGCCAAAAAACTAATTACAAAATCTTCAACATTGTCTTATGCTTTTATGCACAGTGATAAATTTATGTTACTTTTAGTCTCAGCAAAGGTCATGATATTACAGAACTTCTAATAGAAATGATATCATCTGTGCAAACAAAGACAAAGAACGGAATTATCTGTCAAGTACAAGAAATATCCAAGAATATAGTAATAGTGATTATGATTTGTGAAATGGGAAATGTAATTACATTCCTACAATAAAAGCAACAAGACATTATTTGGGCCTACACAATTTGGAAGACCTTTTTGTTGGAGTCCATAATATTACCTGATATTGTTCAGAAAAGGAGGTTGTGATAATATTTACTCCAGTTTACTTGTCGCTCAATATAAAGAAAATAAATAAATATTAAGTATACCTATCTCATGCCTAATATTCATGACAGTCATGACAGGACAGTAATTTTATTTGACATAAGTGTGTTATTATGTCGCTTTCAATTTGGGATGAATTTGGGGTAATTGCGCTTGGATATGGGACAAGTATTGTCATAGCCGAATGTTTTTCCAAGTTTTGCTTATTTCGGGGTGTTATTCATAACGGATTTATTAATAATATAATAGCACAATATATAGCGCAAGTATTATTAGGTAAATACATCGTATAAAATGTGGAGAGTTTGGAATTTATATTAAATGGTGGGAGAATACAAATTTAATCAGTCGCTAATGTGATCAAGTGATACGTACCTAGTTGGTGTGCTAGGCAAGTATGTGTACTATGTCCGTGCTTCGCAGGGTCAAACGCAACGCCCAGTTCAGCAGCGTGGTGGAGTATGCTGTAAACCCCTTCAATTGAGAGGAGACCCATATCCCAGCAGTGTCAATGGCGGCATACGACACCCGCGGAATGCAAAGGGGAGGGGGACGGGGCATCCCAGGTATTCATTATTTTAACCAATATTTTACGTCATTATCGAAGTCACGTACAGTCTCTTGCGAGGATCCCGTCACGTATCCCATATTGCATATGCTTAAGCCTAAAAAAACTTTGTTGTATTCTAGAGGGATGGTGAGAACACGATATACCTGTTCCTTTTTCATCTTAACTCCGTTTACGAGCTATATTTGTTTCAATCTCTGTGCTAGTGTACTGCAAAAACCATCTTAAAGAAAATGGAAACACCTTTTTACCCTGTCCAGGGATTATTTCAATGGTCCAGTGAACTAGCGACCCGCAAAGGATTTGCTCGGATGGAAAGGTTCGCATGTGAGTGACTACGCGAAAATCTCCTGAACATAGATATTTGTGCCATGGGTATTATATTGTAGACCAGCAGTACCTGCGACTTCGACTTCGGAATAGTTATTTTTTATTATTTATTTAATATTAATAAAAATATAAAAAAAAAAAAAAAAAAGCAGCCTAGGTACTTCTTATTACATCAGCTATATACCAGTGAAAGTCTTGTCAAAATTGATCCAGCCGTTTCAGAGATTGGCCGGAACAAACAGACAGACAGACAAAAATTGTAAAAAAAAATATTTTGGTATATGTAATGTGTAGACACATCCATAATTATGCATTTGGTAAACAGTCATTATATTTTGATTTTTTATTATATTCAGTTATTAGATTGGATTTTTTAATATATGAAAAATTATTTGCCCCCACAATAAAAATTCTTTTAAGGAAAGGTGATAGTTTATAGGTTTTTCTTTTTTTCTTTCCTTTAGTTTTTATTACTTGTCAAAACTTGTAAAAACAGCGATTTTATATGAAAATTATATTGAATATGAACATAGACAAATCCGGTGGTCGGATGGCTAGCAATGTCTACCGTGACTCGGAGGTTACGCGTTCGATCCCCGCACTACATTTGTGGGAATGAACATGTCTGTTTGTCTTGGTCTGTATTATATGTATGTATTTACAAAAAAAAATATTTTTTTTTTATTTAAGTATATTTATGAGTTATCTAGTAGGTACTTATAGTACAAGCTTCGTTTAGTTTAAGACTAGATGGCGCTGTCTAATTTGTCCAGAAAATTGTCACACAGTCAACGTCCTAATCGTTGTACTGTATTTTTTTACGACCGAACAAAATACCAGCGTGATGTTTTCAAGGAAAATGTATATAAAGTAAACATATCTGAGCTCTGAGCGTTTTAATATCACTCGCACGAACACTACAACTCTTCAGGATACTTCCGCAGTCGGGCAGCTTACAAATACGCTGTACTCTACCTCTCTTTCCCCAAAGCCAGTTTCGCTAGTCGGCAGGGTGCACCACGCGCAGGAGAGGTTGGCTTTGGCACTATAGATCGTGGTGAGCCACTCACACCCTAAAATCGTCATAATGGCCCTACTACTAGTTACTAGGCTACGAGTTATAGTACCTACTTATTGCTACTGATATTTTTTCATAGTCCAGTTCTTAATTTTCAGCTTTCATTAGTTTCAGACATTTACCTGAAACAAACAAAACATAATAATTAATCGATACTCTTCGTTTCTTGACATGGGGACGAACGCGAATGAAATAAGAAAAAAGACACTGTAATACATTCCTCCCGCAGCTGCCATCACTGACTCAGCAGATGTGGCCAGCCTATTGTCACTTCAGCTTGTAAAATCTGAAGACTATGTCGACAAGTTTGGTTCTCCGTCGAATCTTCGTTCATCGGATTCAATCCCTCAGAAAAACACCGAGCATAGCCTCTCTATAGCTCGTCACCGCGATCCATGGAGCGACCTTAGTCCGATGGTCAGTGTCCAAGTCTCTGCCTATCCTTGAAGTATATTACAGGAAAACAGCTAGACTGATTTTAATTAATGACCTAGAAAACTGTGAAACAAATTGTACAACGGGACGGGGGCCCACCACTGTGTCTCCTGTGTAGCCAGGATTAACAACCGCGATCACCAAAAAAGGCAATGAGCGATGAAGTCCACTGCAGTCCCGGGGGTAAAACGACGGCTGCCTTGGAACTCATGATGAATTTAATCAGAAAAAAATTGTAGAAGAAGGCCTAATAAATTTTGACTCTCATTCTATGTAATCTGATTTAGATATTAGGAAAGTTTCATTCACTCCGTTCCGTACAATCACGGAAAAAACCCAAGTCGTCCTTGCTTTGCAAATTCATATAAAGTAGAGTCCATGATTATCTACAATTCTAGACTTTGTAAACTCCGTTTGCGGGGATTCGCTAATATTGAATAAAATTTCCAGGAAACCCCCGTAAAGTTGCAGATAAGAACAATAACTGAGTATTTATGGTTCAATCATAACCGACAAACGAGGCTAACGAGTGTAGGCGAGGGAAACAAATTAAAGTTAATGAGCATAATCCTACCGCGGCGAGTAATTGAAGGGACGAAATTGGGATGGCATCGAAAAGAGACGCTCCCGTCAACAGTATAACGATATTTATTTAGATAATGCTAATAGAAAATGAAAATGAGAGCTCGATGGCGTCGTTGCGCGTGTCAGTCTAATCGAACACGCAGGTTAAGCAACTTCGGCCGCAGCCTATCCATGGATGGGTTTATTTATCTCCTCCATGCTTCAGAGGGCACGTTAAGTAAGGTCCCGGCTGTTGTCATTAGATGGTAGTCGTTAAGCCAAGGCAGTGACCTTAGGGTGGCTTGAAAACACTGGTCTCCGCCAACCCACAGTTGAGCGGCGTGGTGAAGTATGCTCTAAACCCCTTCGATTGAGGGGAGACCCGTATCTCAACAGTGGGATGATTAAGGGTTGATGCCGAATAGAAAATGAAATGTATGTAAGAAATAATTTTAGATAAATTTGATTAATTTTATCAGAACTTCAAGATTCATAAAGTACAACGTGGAAAAAAGTTTAAAAGCAGAAAGGTAGGACTATCACCTACCTCTTTACTTCCAGAATGTGAGTAGTGCAATAAGCACTAACCAAACTACCCAAACCTTCATGAAATATTTTTTTTCCTGTAACTGGTATTGGTTATAACTTCTACACTTCATAACAGTGGATGTGATTATGCAATAGGTGAGGAACAAAAAATATTTTTCAACCAAAAACTTGTTTAAACGCGACGAGCACATTATTTTGTGGCTAGTGAAGGTACGTAACCAACGTAACGCTCGTTCGGGTAACGTCGGCAGGGAAGGGGCTAGAGATGAAGTTTTCACTTCTTAATCCATTCAAAATCGATTCCGTCTATAGGCGTCCCAAAAATCATTAATCACATACCGAAGACGCCCATCGGCGTCTAAGTTTTGTATTCAATGTCTAGGCTAAACTGTATGGCGGTATGAGGGTAAAATGATTAATACGTAAGCCGGCAATGAATGACTTTTTTAAATCAAGAATCTTCGATCATTAATTCAAGAATACAAAAATAATAAAGATGTCACCAAAATTCTCCAAGTATCTCGGCTTCGTTTTTTCACCCTCACGCAAAACTCCACGCTTATCCAAACTTAGTGACTCAAAAAAGAAAAGCGAGTTGGTAAACTTCAATATGAAATCCCTACGGAATTATTTTACAACTTTTATGAAGATTTTCTTAACGACCGAAAAATTTCAGGTGGCTTATGTTAAATTCAATTGTATTTATAATTTTTAAAAACAAAAATAAGTAGTAGGTTTTCAAAATGAATGCCCGCTCTAAAAGTGCGTAGCGTAATTCAACGATCAAGAAAATACCACGATATAAAATAAAAAAATAAAAATAAAAAAAACATTTTAATTCGGATTCACCATCCATATCGTGTTAGTAAAAAAGAATAGGGAAAATTATACAGTATGTTAGTAAGCTTATTTTAAAATTGGAAAAAATAAATAATAAAATGAAAAAACATTTAATTCAAATAATACTCCTGGAAGCACTAGGCACAGAAACATGAGTATGCACCATGTGCGTCCAGATGCGGCAGTCGGGTTTATCTCTAGCTACTTTCAGGATGCTGTTGGTACTCGCTCGAATCCTGCACATCAGAGACGCGATCCCTCCACGTATATATATATATATATATATATATATATATATAACTATTGAGAAAAAAAACTGTGTATGCTTGACACACGATAGAAGTGAAAACTTCAGCTCTCGCCTCATGTCGTTCGCTCACTGCCGACTTTACCCGAACCAGCGGTAGTCGGCACAGAGCCGAGGACGATGACGTGATAGACGTGAGGGTGAGGTAAAGATGACATCACTTGAAAAATAATTATTGATATACCGTGTATAAGCGCTGAATTTTGATTGAAACAGTATTGTTTTACACGTAAATAAAATTTTTACAGTGAAAGTAATAGTAACCAGAAAGAGAGAGATACAATACACTGATAACTATATACTATACATACATACACGGAGAACTATAATAATATACTAGTTATAAGTGTATTGCGCCAGAGACGTGAATTAGAATAAATTCTTCAAGGTATATTTAAGCCAAGTTCTATTATTTATACTGTGACAGTATAAAGTTAGCTAACCCAAGATTTGGCCAAGATGACCTCAGTGGATAACAAAATTTCACCATAAATAAAAAAGTTTTGATATCTAAGATCGTAAAATGTTGCTGGCCAGTAACAAAAAGAAACAAGAATAGACAATATTATTTTCTTTTTTAAAATATGCTTTTATGCATTATAGATTATTGCGCCCGATGCTTCGTGCCCTCGTACGATTTCTCCATATCACGATATCCAAACCAGACCAACAAATTCCAGCTCAATTGGATGGTCTGGAAGGTGGATCAAATTTATTAAAATATGTGAATAATTAAAAGCTGCTAAAAACAACATCGCTCACAAATCGCTTTCTTTTATTATGCTTTCTTTACAGATGATGTAGTAGACAAGTATGTTTATATCCTGTGCATGCACAGGAAATTATTAATTTGTTCTAAAACAGTTTAATGTTAACACTACGACAATTAAGTTCTAATTATCTCACTAATTGTCTACTTTACCTTTGTAATTGCCTTGGCTAAATGAACAAATTGAAATTTAACTGTCACCCCGTGTTTTAATTAACACAAAATATCCTTCAGGGAGCGGCTTCGTGTTACGAACAAATATTTTTATTGACAATTCGCAACATTGTAACTTCAGACATGGTTGTATTTGACGATAAACTCGGGTCTAAATGTGCTCTATAATCATATTATATTATTATAGTTTATTATTATACCCTAATATTATATAATATGTAACATTAAATAGTATATATATAATCAGTTACCTAATACCCTAATATTTATATAATATATATTAGGGTATTAGGTAAGTGATATAATAATATTTTTTTTTACTGTTAATACACACATATAATACATAGAAAACACCCAGAAGAAGACAAACAGACATGTTCATGCACACAAATATTTGCACACTAATATTATATAATATGTAATATTAAATAGTATATATATAATCAGTTACCTAATACCCTAATATTATATAATATTAGGGTATTAGGTAAGTGATATAATAATATTTTTTTTTTACTGTTAATACACACATATAATACATAGAAAACACCCAGAAGAAGACAAACAGACATGTTCATGCACACAAATATTTGTCTTCATTGGTCTTATGCGGGAATCGAACCCGCGACCTCGGCGTCAAAGTAGCCATTGCTAACCATTCGACCGCCGAGCTCGTCAATAAATAGTAGGAGCATGAAGTTTTGAAACTTGAGTTTCAAACAATAAGGATCTTTTTGCATTTGTTGCGCCAAAATTGTTTCTTGAAAAGAATTTATAATTTTTTCTGTCTTATATTTTACAAAACCTAATACAGAGTAATCTAATATTTAAATGAAAATTCCTAAGTAAAGACCGTCATTACAATGAGTGACTACTAGAATAACAAATGGGCCTTTAAGAAAATTACAAGTAAGTTTTAAAATTATGTAAAAGATCTTAAACTTTCTGAGTAAGCAATCATTATTTTAGGTACATTATAGAATACTTAATGGATTAAGATCAAAATCACTTTATTCTAAGTTGCCAGGCAAGCAATCTTATTGAGGTCATGCAGAGCAAAAGATTTTTCAACTTGTTTTAAAAACATATTTTCATTCACTGCTTAATGTCAATCTCCAGAGTACTGGAGACTACTTTTTTTATACTACGTCGGGTAGCAGACAAACATACGACCCGCCTGATGTGAAATGGTTACCGTAGACACATTAACGCTCGCAACATGAAATGTCGCTCGTGCAAACAACTGCAAAATTGTTTGCGCGACATGTCAGTCATTACAATTCTAGCATAAAATGATCCCGTTTAAACACGCAGAAGAATTACTTGTACGTAGTAGTCTCTTGTTTTAAAACCGTTCAAAACATAATAGGTAGGGGAACAAGTCTTTTCGCATTATAGTATGTATGAACTTGTAATAAAATCTCTTTGGTTATACCATTTGTATCTAGCAGGTTTTGATATCTATAAAAAGTTTAAATTTTAAAAAAGATAATTCCAAATTCAAATTAGGTAAATGTGTGATTTTCATTTGTTTTTTTTACTGTCAAGATGAGTGAATCTAATGAAGAAATTCGATACATTTTAAAATTTTACTACAAAAAAGGTAAAAATTCAACGCAAGCTGCGAAAAAAATTTGTGACGTTTATGGACCTAGTGCAGTGTCTGTGAGAGTAGCACAAATTTGGTTTAAGCGTTTTCAATCCGGAAATTTTGATGTCAAAGATGCACGTCGCTCTGGTCGCCCTGTTACGGATAAAATGGATGCCATTTCTGAAAAAGTGGTGCAAGATCGGCATATCAGTAGTTACGACGTAGCTGAAGAACTAGGAATTGACCACATAACAGTTTTGGCGCATAAAAAGGTCGTGGTCAAAGACCGGCCAGGCTTCAGAGACTCTGGCGAAACCCGGGTTAACCCGCAACAAGGTGATGCTGTGTGTATGGTGGGATTGGAAGGGAAGATATTCATTATAAGCTGTTACCGCCAGGCAGGACTATCAATTCTGAACTCTATTGTGAACAACTGATGAGATTAAAGCAAAAAGTTGAGAGAAAGCGGCCGGAATTAATTAATAGAAGGGGTGTGATTTTTCATCATGATAACGCTAGACCTCACACATCTTTAGCCACTCAGCAAAAATTAAGAGAGTTTGACTGGGAGGTGTTAATGCATCCGCCGTATAGTCCTGACCTTGCACCTTCTGATTTCCACCTGTTTCGGTCTCTTAAGAATTCTTTAGGCAATGTCAGGTTAACATCACGAGAAGACTGCCAAAACCACTTGTCGCGGTTTTTTGAACAGAAGTCCCAAAATTTCTATAGTAATGGGATCATGTCTCTACCTACAAGATGACAAAAAGTTATCGAACATAATGGCACCTACATACTTTAGTTAAATGTAAATAAACTTTATTAAAAAATGTTTTGAATTTTCATATAAAATACGAAAAGACTTTTTCCCCAACCTAATACGTTTCAACGTCCCACTCACATGATTAAAATTAACAAAATATTAATTCCACAATCTACTGCTAGGAATATGTATGACGTAATTAAAATGGCGCCATCATATCACGTCCTGAAATAGCATTTGGTTTGTTATCAGTCATTCCTCATTAATAAGCGACGATATCTTTTACTCTGGACGCAACGCATATTTTACGGTTGGTGCAATTAGTCCAAATTAGGTTTTTAATTCGAACTCAGGGCAAACTTCTTTTTCACCAGTTTTAACACCTGAACCTTACTTACAAGTGATGCAAGAATCTTCGAGTTTCTCGCAAAAGAGATTCAGAGTTTAAAATGATTTTCGCTGAAATCGTTCCAGCCGCTGTAATAATAATTCCACTATCGCAGAACTCACCAGAAATTAAAATTCTGAACGTTATGTACTTTAATCATTAGCGATTTACCGCAGTATGCTTTTTACAGCATTTTCTACTACGAAATGCGAAATTAAGGAATCATGTCCTTCGGCGATTTTCCTAAACAAATATGAAACGGGAACCTCCAAGAATAGTCTAGGTAGGTAGTAGTATGTCCCTAAAAAGATTAGCAACGGATCAGCCACCTCTTGGTGTTACAGATATCCATGGGTGGGGATGATTACTTTCCATCAGGTGTCCTAAATTCCTTGTTTTTCGCCATCTTATATGTAACAAATAAAAAAGAAAATAGACAGAGGAACATTTCAGCCTAGTCAAGACAAGTCAGGAGAAGCTAACTAAATATTAAAGCTAGCTAAATCGGCTACCGTAGCTGTATAAACATTATCAATACAAGGAGTATTGCGAGTGTCTGTACAACTAAGCTGTTAATGATGCACCAACTCCTAGTATCAGGAGACTTTATTCACTTGCAGGAACACAACAATCCTTAAAGGCATTGTTAGTTAGCTATATATAGGTATTTATTTGTATAATAATCATTTAGTTACTCGTTTAATAGTATAAGATTAGAGCTCTGGTTTACTTTTTTCTACCTTAAGCCTAGAGGCCAGAAAGGGTTATTAAAAAGTTCGTGATAAAATGGAGAGAATGCAGGAATTTTATATAAGAGTGAGCACGCGTTCACGTGTTCAAAATGGCGGCGTAAGCAATAAAGAAATTCCAGGCATCCTTCCAGACAGACGAATCTTGGAACCATGTCAGTAGGTCGTTTCTGTTTGTGTATTATGCATGCATTGGAGATTTATTGAGATTTGGGTGTAAACTTCGTTGTATAAAGTATAAGGCATAATAACCACGGGACTTAACCCGATCATGCATGTAAGGTATTTTTACATACCTTTTTTATTGCCTGACATTTCGACCAGGGATTACCATCTACCGTTTTTTGATTGCGAAAATCAAACTTCAACTTAGATTTATGCTACTTGTGTTTAGCTTAGTTGGTAGAAACGATGGAGCTCTACCGACTAAGCTGAAGGTGTTTGGCAATAACTTATTTTACGAATCAAGATATCAAGATATTCGGTGGTAATCGGCTTCAGCTTCGACGGTAGGGCCTCAGGTTGCACCGGCCGTGGTTATTATAATTTTAATCATGCGACGTGACAGTTTAAATGTTATTAAAGTATAAGACATAGTAGATTTATGCTGATAGTGTCTGTTATAGGCAATCATTTTTCAAATATGAACGCTTAATTTGTCGTGTAAATGATACAAAAAACATGATAGAAATTTGTATTGTCATAGACATTATAAAATTTTAGGATAAATGCGAATTTTTAATTTAAACTTTTAATTTTCATTTCATAGTAGTTCGCCTGGTTGCAGATTTAGAAAACACTAACCAACAAAAATAGGGAAAGCCCGGTTAGGTTATTTCCCAAAATGTCCTCCGTTTTTTATACAAACGAACCCAAATCCCCGGTCAGTCGTACATACTCTTTGCACTATCGTCTCCTTCAGACCTTTTAATTTACGACTACCCTAATACTGTAATATTTAGTCGGATTACCTACCCACACGAGAGGAATATGCATAGGAACTGGGATTTTCCTCGTTTATTTGGTCAGTATGAGGCTTGCGTAGCGTACTCGTAGAGTCACAAATATAGGCGATATTAGAGAGGCAATCAAATAAATTTTAAGAAATTGAGTAAATTACTGAACCCAAAGAGATTTTTAGCTCTTTGAGCGAGATCAAGAGAAGAAGTGTTCACTTCTGTCGTGTGGTCTTATAAGAAACCTTTTTTAATCGTAATTTACCACTATTTGCTTCGTTGAGTCTTCTGTGAAAGTGCCATGCCAGCACAGTTCTTTACAGTCCAAACTGTGGCCACGGCCGGCGCAATCTGGCTGAAACGTCATTAATAAAGGTATGTAAATACCCATATGCATGATCGCACAAATATGCATTCTTATTTTTTCTTAGGCAAAGTTCGTACTATGGATACTAGATAACTGATATTATACTTAAATAAATACACTTTTTCGTAACATGTTGTTTGTACATATAAAACATAGAGCCATACAACATTCAGACATACAGAAATGTTCATGCACACAAATATTTGTGTGCATGAACCTACAAGCTCCTGGACAAAGTGGCCATTGCTAACCATTCGACCACTGAACTTGTCAATACTATTACCATTAAATATAATGGGACTAAGTACAAGTTGCAATAAAGTATTATTAAGCCATTATATGATCAATTAGTAAGTTTATAGCTTCCAACATCACGAAATTCAGACAAAACGTTGTGTGGCAACTTGTTTTATTCTACCTGTTGATAACATAAAGTGAATACGATGTTATATCACAAAGGAGCTTGCGGCAGATTTTAATAAACCAATTAGCATCTTTGTGTGTAACACGTTTCGTTAATTATTTGCGAAACAAGGGAGAGAGGGATATTCGAGACGCGTCACTTGTAATAATCTACACGAATATAAATATGGTCACTTAGAATTATTCTAAGTATTCGACTTATACGTACAATTAGTTAATTGATTCAGGTGTTATTTTGCGCAAGTCAAATTTACAGGTACTTGATAAAATCAATTATTATTATTTCTATGGTTTGGTTTATTTCTTGGTTTTAATAACTTTATCAGCATAAATTATGCATATTCAAAATACAGAAGACGGCATTTTTACTTATATAAATAAATTGTCAAACGTCCGACTCGGCGGCCTTCTTGTGCCAACTAATTGCGAGGTGAGACAATTGGTTCACATTTCGGGTTTAGTTTAGTTTTTGACGTTTAGTGGCATATCTGGAGAAATATAACTTTATTCTCCAATTGGCTATTGGAGAATAAATATTTTTTCTATTTCGTTTGACACTGATACGTTTTCGTTCATTGAGCCGAATGTTTGTTAGTTGATTTGTGACAGACATAATATTGCAACAGAACTGACTAGTCAAAGGCTTCAGAGGATTTGTAGCGAAATAAAATATTTGACGAATTTGAACATTAAATTAATGGATGTGTTTAAGGCCTTTTAATGTGAGTTAAAACTGTTTGTCGACTTTGTCAGTGGGGCTAATGAGCTAATCTAGTATGACTAGTAATGATATAGTAGAGGAGGGGGTGGACGCGTCTGGACACTGATGAAGGTCTCCGTTTGAGATCGAAATTAGCTTTCCCTACAAATGTAGGTACGTGAATGACCCGTTTAATATTAGGTTGGGGAAAAAGTCTTTTCGTATTTTATATGAAAATTCAAAACATTTTTTAATAAAGTTTATTTACATTTAACTAAAGTATGTAGGTGCCATTTTGTTCGATAACTTTTTGCTATCTTGTAGGTAGAGACATGATCCCATTACTATAGAAAATTTGGGACTTCTGAAAAACCACGACAAGTGGTTTTGGCAGTCTTCTCGTGATGTTAACCTGACAATGCCTAAAGAATTCTGAAGAGACCGAAACAGGTGGAAATCAGAAGGTGCAAGGTCAGGACTATACGACGGATGCATTAACACCTCCCAGTCAAACTCTCTAAATTTTTGCTGAGTGGCTAAAGATGTGTGAGGTCTAGCGTTATCATGATGAAAAATCACACCCCTTCTGTTAATTAATTCCGGCCGCTTTCTCTCAACTTTTTGCTTTAATCTCATCAGTTGTTCACAGTAGAGTTCAGAATCGATAGTCCTGCCTGGCGGTAACAGCTCATAATGAATAATGCCCTTTCAATCCCACCATACACACAGCATCACCTTGTTGCGGGTTAACCCGGGTTTTGCCAGAGTCTGTGAAGCCTGACCGGCCTTTGACCACGACCTTTTTCGCACGTTCTAGTCGTACGTGATCCACTTTTCATCACCAGTTATAAGCTTCTTCAAAAACGGTTCGCTTTCATTACGTCGTAGAAAAGAATCGCAAATGAGTACACGGTTCATTAAGTTTCTTTCAGTGAGATCGTGAGGCACCCAAATATCGAGCTTTTTAGTGTACCCCGCTTTTTTTAAATGCGCCAAAACTGTTTTGTGGTCAATTCCTAATTCTTCAGCTACGTCGTAACTACTGATATGCCGATCTTGCTCCACTTTTTCAAAAATGGCATCCATTTTATCCGTAACAGGGCGACCAGAGCGACGTGCATCTTTCACATCAAAATTTCCTGATTGAAAACGCTTAAACCAAATTTGTGCTACTCTCACAGACACTGCACTAGGTCCATAAACGTCACAATTTTTTTTCGCAGCTTGCGTTGCATTTTTACCTTTTTTGTAGTAAAATTTTAAAATGAATCGAATTTCTTCATTAGATTCACTCATCTTGACAGTAAAAAAAACAAATGAAAATCACACATTTACCTAATTTGAATTTGGAATTATCTTTTTTAAAATTTAAACTTTTTAAAGATATCAAAACCTGCCAGATACAAATGGTATAACCAAAGAGATTTTAATACAAGTTCATACATATCATAATGCGAAAAGACTTTTTCCCCTACCTATTATAATTAATTAATTAAATCTAGTATGTTTTGGTTCGCTGACTCAATTAGATCGCTTACTTTGTCATTACTATTGACTAGTTAGTGCGAAGAGGAGACTGGTCAGCCTCCATCCATTTTTAGGCAATTTTTAAAAATGTCGGACAAAAAAAAATACGATCACTAAAACAAACGCATACTACCAATTTGATGAAAAAAATAAATCTTAGAGTGATCATCTGAAGTAGATATGAATTTCCAAAGACTTGTACGGTATAAAAAATTAACAACCAAAGTTGAATCGAACCAAAAATGAAGTGAATTTTACAAATTGATCCAATGTACCCGGAGTGTAAAGTTTTATAGAGTACCAGCTCTTCGCCAGGAACAAAATGAAGCTTAACGAGGGAAACTATAAAGTAGCGAACTTTCTAAGATTGCAGGTATAAGAATTTATTTTGTGGCGATATTTATATGCTTATGTGAACACATCTTATTACAGACAGAACATATTTTAACAAAATCTGGTCTAAAGTGTTACCTAACTAAAATAATTAGACTTACAATGATCAGTTTCCCAACTTTTCGTTTATATGAACTATTAGATTATAGATCTGAACCATTTTCATACTTCAAAATAAATTACACAGCGCCATCTAATTCCAAACTAAGTTAAGCTTATATTATGGACACTAGATAACTGTCACACACACTTATTATTTTTTTGCAAATACGTACTTACAACAAGTTAAGTTCGGTAAGGTAAGTTGATGGCGCCGTTGATCGCGTCAGTCTAATCGAACATGCGAGTAAAGCGACGTCGACCGCATGATGGGTTTAATTATCTCGAGCTCTTCCATGCTACGGAGGGCATGTCAAGCCGTCGATCCCGGCTGTTGTTTTAGATAGCCGTAGTTAAGTCAAGTCAGTGGCCATATCCCAGCAGTGGGATGAATATGATTTGATGATGACATCTCTAATTGTCTATGCTGGCTCGGACAACGACAAGTCGCAAATTTACACAGCGCCATCTAGTCCCAAATTAAGCGCAAATCTTGTGTTATGGGTACTAGACAACTGATAAATGTACTTAAATACATTTTTTTTTGTCTTCTGCGGGAGTCGAACCCGCGACCTCGGAGTCAAAGTGGCCATTGCTAACGATTCGACCATCGAGCTCGTCAATACTAACAAAAATACTAAGAAAGGCCGGACAGGGCGGACGAGAAAATATATGGTCAGACACGTCTGTGAAAAAACAAACATGTCCACGCTAGCCATGACAACTTCGAGATTCTTTGAATCGTGATTATATATTTTGATAAAAATAAAAGTATGTACACATCTTCCGAGTAAGTGATGGCAGATGGGGGAGGAAGGTATTAGAGTGGAGGTCGCGCGTAGGACGCGTAGGACGTAGGAGAAGTGTTGGGCGCCCTCCCTCTAGATGGTACGATGACCTAAAGAGAGCGGCTGGAAGCGGCTGGATGCGGAAGGCGGAGGATCGTATCTGGTGGAAAGCATTGGGGAAGGCTTATATCCAGCAGTGGGTAGATACAGGCTGATGATGATGATGATGATGAAATGTATAAGATGTATAAGATTTTATCGTGGACTTTATGTCGCATTTTCGTTGGGTATTAAACAAAGCGGATACTAAGTAATAAATCATTGGAATAACATCGGAAAGCGTATCGGGTAGACAGTAATCTTCGCTAAGTTGAATTAAATGGTTGCTTCGTGCGATTTAGATTAGAAACAGAAAGCGTTTTGTTTTTAAGTAAAAAATATAAGTCTATTTCGATTCAAAATTTTATGTTCTCCCATTTAGTTTACAAATATGAAATTACAAATCTATTTAAAAAAAAACGCAAACCTTTGATTAAATATTAATTTGCGAAAGTTATAATGTAGTTCTACATTTTGACATGGTTTAATAACCATGATATATGAATAAAGATAAAAACAAACGTCACCTGCATGTGGTGCACTCTGTCGACTAGCGAAAGAGGCTCTGGCAAAAGAGACGTAGGGTACAGCGTATTTGTAAGCTGTCCGACTAGGGAAGTACCTCCACCTACCAGAATACCGCAGCAAAACATTAAATCCATTGAGGGTTGTCGTATCCCTGCGAGTAAATGAGGACACCCAAAAGGAATGGATATGCGTTGGCAGCGGGTGTATGCACCAGACGTAGTATAAAAAGAAGTGGATTTAGTAGGAATTTGCTTTTTTTTCAATGTATTTTTAATATGGGTACTATTTATTTGCTTTTTTAATTGCATTTTTAATTCTCGACACCATTGCCTCGTAACGTTTAGAATAATCTAAACTAGCTTTCACCCGCGGCTTCGCCCGCGTTTAATTTTTTTAGTATCCTATGTCCTTCCTAATACCTTAAAGAATATGTGTACAAAGTTTCATGATGATGAATACACCCAACCACCTTCATGTAGTACTTTTAATTGTACTAAATACGGATGCAAGAACTTTAACGATAACTACTACACCTCGCTCCCGCCGCGCGCCCCGCGATCGCATAAGCACTGATTGACGCCAAATACAAATTTAAAATCCTATTAGGATAACACAACTCTTAATCCATCAGCTTAAAAAGGATAAATCAAACTTTAAAAAAATGACACCGACGTCAAAAATCTCAGAAGGTAGGTAGTAATTATTGGGTATCATTTAAGCTATCGCCAATTTAATTAGTTTGGTGTTTCTTAACTAATAGTGTTTGCCCGCAAAATAATAGATTTGTCACCAAAATGTAGTCATCAAACAATATAAAATCGATTCCACAATAAATCACCTAAAATCATGGAGATGTAGGGTCTAGTACCAAATAAATGTTTTTGTATGTATTATATTGTCAATTATTAATAATTAAGCTTACTTGGCACCACATCATTCATCATGTAGGTTGACGGAGCTCCGCTTCGCGGAGCTCCTATTTCCGATGACAGGACGCAAGAAAACCCTAACCTAACCAAAAATCAACTCAAATCTAACCAAAACATGATTTATTACATTGACCAAGTATTGGTAAGACTCGTCAGTGAATATGACGCCAATTTGACTTCGCCCCTATTAGTTTTTCATTAAATTAAGGAGCTGATCTATTTATTTGGTGACAGATTTATTATTTTGATGATCAAACGAATTAAATTATATTAAAAGTTTGTTAAGCTGATGATTTATATTTAGAGACAGTTTTAATTAAAATGATGACTAATATATTTCTTGGGCATAGATATTATTATTAGGGTACTGCAGATTAGTGACACATCTAAACTTAGGTGACAGAAAATATTATTCCCGTAGTTATTTTTGGCTTTTTCTTGTCAGGATTTTGTAGCTTGTTTCATTTTTTTTTAAGTTTATTTCTTTTTAGTGAATATTTTTTTTAACTATTTATTATAATAATGGGTAAGTACTAGTGACATGGTGCCTTCTAGACGAAAATACATTAATTTATTTAATTAAGAAGCACTCAACACTATTGCCTAACTGTTCCTCATCAGATCAGCAGTGTCACAAGATGCCTTCCAAATGCAAATTATGTAACCTAATGTCATCAGAAAACTCGTCAATTACTGTATCCATGCCCATGCCTATAAATTTCAACCCTTTCTTACGAATTGCCAGGGAGTCCATCATCAGATCCTGCTTTGATTAATATGGGACCACTTGAATTGTGTGCCCTTCAAACAAATAAGAATGATTAAAATTGCTGTTCAATAAACGGAGAAATCATTAAAATATTTAAAAAATACATACCGTCGAACACAGAACCGCCCTACAGGTAGAATAAATAACAATTACAGGTAATTTCTGGGATAAAAACTATTATGAGTTCTTTCCCAGGACTCAAGGTATCTCTCAACCAAATTTCATCTAAATCGGTCCAGCGATTTAAGCGTGAAGAGGTAACTGACATTCTGTCGCATTTATAATATTAGTATGGATTGGCGTTCCGAAAACCGCTAACATATTGATATATAGATCTTTCAACCCTATCGCACCATAACAGAGGATGATGGTCACGTTAGCCATGTTGAATTTTAAAATCGTTGTTGTTTTCGTAATCAGCGACCCGATAAACCATAAAAGCAATACCCATGACGATTTTCAGACTTTTTGACCCCATTTTACCCTTTTAGGGGTTGATATTTTCAAATCGATGCCATTTTTGTAATTGACGTCCCAGAAAACTAAAGAAACAACACCCATATTGATATTATGACATTTTAACCCCACCGCACCCCCACAGGGGTGATTTATATCATGTCGGCTATGTTGGATTATAAAATAGTTGTTGTTATCGTAATCAGCGACCCGATAAACCATAAAAACAATACCCATGACGATTTTCAGACATTTTCACCCCGTTTTACCGCTTTAGGGGTTGAATTTGGAAAAATCCTGAAACATATGTTTACTCATTTATCTATAGAAGTACTCTTGTAAAGTTTCGGATAAAATAGTCCAACTAATCTTGTTTCCCCATACAAATTTTGGACCCCAGTTTCACCCCCTTCGGGGATGAATTTTGAGAAGTCCTTTCTTAGTGCACCCCTAGACATCATAAGGAACCTACGTGCCAAATTTGGAATCTCTAGACCCAGCAGTTTGGGCTGTGCGTTGATATATATCAGTCAGTCATTCAGTTTCCTCTTTTATATATTTGAACCCCATCGCATCTCCACAGGGGTGATTTTATGTCACGTCAGCTATGTTAGATCATAAAATAGTTGTTGTATTCGTAATCAGCAACCCGATAAACCATAAAAACCATACCCATGACGATTTTCAGACTTTTTCTCCCCATTTTACCCCTTTAGGGATTGAATTTTGAAAAATCCTGAAACACGTGTTTAGTCATTTCTCTATAGAAGTACTCATGTAAAGGTTCGGATAAAATAGTCCAACTAATCTTGTCTCCCCATACAAACTTTGGACCCCCGTTTGACCCCCTTAGGGGATGTATTTTGAAAAATCCTTTCTTAGTGCACCCCTAGACGTCATAAGGAACCTACGTGCCAAATTTGGAATCTCTAGACCCAGCGGTTTGGGCTGTGCGTTGATATATATATCAGTCAGTCAGTCAGTCAGTCAGTCAGTCAGTTTCTTCTTTTATATATTTAGATTACGAATCGTCACGCAAGTTATTGTTACATCATTATGCGTATTAGTTATGGAAATTCCTAAGATTTTAAAGGATTCTTACAGATTGGCAAAGTAATTTTGAGACAGCAAGCTTTTCGGGTTACCAGAAATAGAACGTTTTGAATTAAGCCAAAATCGAAAAAGCTTAAATTAAAATCGTTCGTAAACTTGGATTTTCATGGTACAGTTTGATCTTTTCTCAGGTCTGTACTGTCACGTAACAGTAAGTACTTAAAAAAGTTAGAAAAATTGTGTAGAATTGATCAATGACCGTAATATTGATCTTTTTTATTGATTGATTGATTGATCTCTTTCTTTATTAATAAGTAGGTACGCACATATTGTAATTATCTGGCAAGTAAATATTTATCTTACTGACTATAGGGTCGGCTGGAAATGATCTCTTGTAGAGATAAGCTCACCTTTGTACACTTTTGATGTAACTATGTTATAATATTTTATTTGCAATAAAGAATATAATGTTGATTGTTTCCATCAATTCCTAAAAATGTAAATTCCAATTTTGGAATATCACTGATACAAAATCTTGAATGAATATTAAAGTAATTTCAAAATAATTACGTGTAAGTCAGCGTAAGTAATCAAAATTGATTGAGGTTAATCTGATTATTTTGAAAGTGGCGTAATTGGTAATGGAGTAAGCGTTCGAGTCTCGGTACATAATTAGATAACGACGTCACTCCACTTGAGATATAATTGAAACTCGGAAGTTTACTGTAGATATATGGAAGCCTACCTGTGACATAAGAGACCAAGGAGTACATTCATACCGCCGTCGACGGGACAAACATATTTACGTAGACATCGTCTTATCTAAAACTGAACTCTACCACAGAAAAATAATAGGTACTTACGCAACGTTACCAATCAATTAGTACTAATAATTCATAACAAAACAGCGTAAGACTCCCCCTGCTCTAGGTGGACTAGCCATCTGAGTCACAGCATAGTAATACAACCAGTACTTTAACTTCATACTAGCGCCCAAATCGGCGCACGCACACAGCCAAGCGTCATTTACACGACCGCTCAGGAAGTTTTGGTGCGCGATGCGATATGCTGTGTCTGAGTGCTTAGTGCGAGTTTTTTTGGTCACATTCGAACTTGTTAACGTTTACAAGCCGACCAAATTAAGAAAAAGTTTCATATTGTAAATTTACCAGACGCGTGTTACATATCCAAATTTGCCGGATTGCTCACTTCAAAGGGGGAGGGTCTGAGGGTCCTTTGGCTGCAGTGATGATGATGATAAATATGAGTACCATTATCTTTTCCATAGATCAGCCTCAAAACCAGATATTACCCTTAACTACCAATTCCCAGAGGCATCAAAGCCCGAAAATCACGATTTCGGTTCAATTGTTAGACATTATTCCTTACGAGCGAACGCGTCCGTACCCATCAAATAAACTGACCTTATAGCAAAACTTGCCGTAAAGGCCTATTGTCCGTTACCCCTTTCATCCTCGAGCCTTTCAGGCCATGTGGCGGACAATTTCCAAACTATTATTTTATTCAAATTCCTCCTATTGTCGCGTGCCGCACTTATCCTATGAAAGGATGGAGATGCATAGCTCATCCCTTCGTCTTTGTGCTCACTACGCGACTCTTTGAAGAAAATGGCGTGTTAAGTGTAAAAAATAAGATAATGGGCCTTTTCACTTTGGGGCATGTAATATGATGTCGTACAAAATTGGCGACACGGATCCAGAGAGACCCTTGATGTGGCTCGTAAACTTAATCTACTATTCCTCGCCGTAGAGTGAAAACCTAATATGTGACTTTGGAATAGCTTAGTGTTTGTACCAATTGAGCTAATGCTTTGCGAGGTTAGAAAATGAAACAAAAAAATAATAATTAAAATGTACATATTAGGTTTCCACTGGGCGACGTATAGTATAGTAAGTACGTCGTCGCCATCTTTAGAGCTAACGTCAACCTCATCTATAAACCACTATATAGATTTATCGGGTTTTGTACCGGAGCTCCTCATATAGAACCCGATAATCTACTGTAAATGTACTGTTATATTCTTATCTTATTAAGTTATTGTGAATCTAACCATACCTCGGTCACTACATACAAATATGACGTCGTTTATTATTACAGACAGACAGTTAGACAATGAAGTCTATATAGAGCGAGAATGAGCGTGTGTGCGTGCAGCGCCATACAAACTGTTCCAGATTCGTCTCAGAGGGGCGGTGAGGTCGATACGAGAGAGCGGTAGGGAGTGGCCGTACTGTACGTACTATACTGTGGTCTAAGTATGTAAATAAGCTCATATTGTTTATGTTCGAACAACATTTTAAACCCGAGATTAACGGCATTAGATTAATGAAATTTTGAATTTTGAAAGTATTACGTTCATGACGTGATTTGTCTTTGTCTTTTGGTTGTATTACATTATATTATCGTTTTTTATAGAAATACCTCACCTTTTGATTTGAATTGAAAAAAAATAATAAGAATATTTATCAGTTATCTAGTTACCATATACAAGCTTTGCTTAGTTGGGGACTAAATGGTAGTGTGTAAATTGTCAAAGAATATATTTTTTTTTAATTTGCAAGAACAATTAACGAAAAAGCAAAATTTCACTGCAACGATCTAGAACTTTTTGTTACCAAAATATTATTCATACAAAATGTACCCATTGATTTATTGGCCCGTAGATGTTACTATTTTAGAAATTAGCTGATTAATATTTAACTTCGTGGCACTTAAACTTATTAACAATTTTAAAATGAAGTGGGTGCTTAATTTACAATAAAGTATAGCGATTTATACAATTCCTCACAATAAAGCCTCACTTATGTGACGGAAAGTAAATTACTAGGATATCTTGAGACGTGTGGATTAAGTTACAAGTTATAAGCGAGAGATAGAGCGATTAACGTTTGAGCTTACGACAACGTATTACGGTATTTTCTTTACGTAGTCACTATCAATCTGTACTTACTGAAGCACAAAGTGTCCCTATCTTCGATCATTATGAGTCAAGTAGTAGAAGGGAAACAATGGTTGCTTCATCATTATCATTTCAAAGAAAGGACGTCTGCTGCTGAACTGAAAATTTCCCATAATCATTACAGGTTCTTCGGATACCTAGTACGGGCGCCAGTTCTTCACAACAAAGCTGTTTCACAATTATTCCATTAGACTTGCTAACTATTTTTGTCATTGTAGTAATGAGAGGAATTTTATGTAATGCGAATTTGTCTCGTTACTACATGACACGATGATAGAATTATTTAAGGTAACTATTGTTATTATTTATAAATAAACTTAATAAAATTATATATAAATAAACGATTATTATTATTACGTTTGACAAGCGGGTTGGTGATCGCAGTGCATTCCGGTAGTTCTGTTCCAGTCCGGTATGCGAGATTTCCACCCATTATCCAATATTATTCACTCCTTCATGCCGTCTCCAACGGCACCCAACATTCTAATCCCAATTTATACAAAAGGTAGGTCTGACCTACCTTGGTTGCAATGGTTTTGCCAATGTGTGCTATAATTTTAACTTTATCTTGAGATCAAATCCTAATTTATTTCATCTACACTCAAATCGAAAAATTCGAATTACGAATTCAAAGACGGTTCTATAAAGACGCAGTTTATAAACGCATATACATAAAAATAAAACTCATTATAGTACCGCCAACTGTATCATAATAGTAGTTTATGAAACTGTTGCATAATAAGGGTTATTAAAATACGAGTGTGAGTTTAAAACATGAGCCGAAGGCGAGTGTTTTAATAGACCACACGAGTATTTTAATACCTAATTATGTGCAGTTTCATACACTACTTTATCTAATCTCATGAAATATATGATAATAATATTTTAAATACAACCATGAAGTTAATTTAACAGCTATAATTCTTACATAAAAATCCATTTGCAGATCGAGCATGCGTATTGCGCATGCGCGACGCGCCGCGCGGCGCCGCGTTCACAGATTATGTAGAAAAATTTTGCATAGTTGCAATGTATTTGCATTGCAACCTGTTTAAAATACCTGTATCCAGGGCTGAAGCTGTATCGAAATGGTAAAAAAGTTATTTTACGATACAGTTGTCCCTAAAAGAGCTGTATCGAAAAATAACTTTTTAAATTTATTTTGATAGCTTGTGCGTAAAGACTGTCATTATGATACTGTGTTCAGTTTTTTAATGTGTAAATTTCAGTATGAGATTAGATAAAACTCATTATAGTACCGCTCTTCTTTTTTTTTAGTCTACGGTTTTAGGCTGAATATGAATAAAAAGGCGTACGCATGCGCAGTTCGAACTGTGAAAAAAATGGCGCACGCATGAGTAGTTTGAACATAATTTCCCGCGCTTCCCATACACTTTTTTGCCGTGTTTGTATTTGGGATTCCAAAAAAGTTTACTAAAATCTTGTACCTAATTGATTAAAATATGATTGGAGAAGAAAGTAGTGACGTCGAGATTTTCACTCCGCCAGATTTTCGAGACGCGGCATCGGCGGCGTTAACTGAAAGTCTCCCTGCCAGAAAAGAACCTACCTAATTTGTTTAATTTCAATTTTTCCTATGAGTGAAGATAAAGTAGTGTATGAAACTGCATATAACTTAGGTATTAAAACACTCGTGTCAACCTATTATCGCATTCGGCTTCGCCTCATGCGATAAACAGACTCTCGTGTTTTAATACCCCTTCATAAATGACAGTTGCATAAACTACTATTACAAAGTCTATAAGATGATTATTTATTATATACACTAGGCGTACAGCTACAAGTAAATATTGTCTCAAAGTCTATATTGAACATTGAATGTTCTTTCTCTGAGATGATATTAACGACAATTAAAAACTTATATAACTAAATGTTTCGTAAAAACAACTTTTCTTTTTAGAAATTTTGGGGTGTAAGGAGTTCATCCACATCTTTGAACCAAAGCCAACTTCACCTGCACGCGGTGCACCCTGCTGTCTGACAAACGTAGCTCTGGCGAAAAGAGAGGTAGGGAGCGTAATTGTAAGCTACCCGACTGGGGAATATACCTCCACCTCACAGAATACCGCAGCCAAATAACGGTTCCCTTGAGCTTTGGGCTCCACCAGAAAGGAAGGAGATGCTGCGATGGCAGCGGGGGTGGCGGCGCGCGAGTGATATTTTATGTTGCAGGCGGGTCGTATGCTTGTGTGCCACCCGACGTAGTATAGAAAAAAAAAATACAACATTACATCAAACTTCTCAAAGGGCTACGCGTTGGATCCATATCCCCGCGCACGCCTATCAAATGACCGGGCTTGACCCGTGAATTAAGAGAAACATAATAATAATAATAATTTTCAATCGCTACCGCTTGTGCTTGGCTGTATGTCACAAGGCGTAACGTCGTAATTAAGAGAACAAATGATACACACCTGTGTGCCGAGAAACAAATAAGCAGAGCTACGTAGTGACACTCGTTAATTAATTTACACTGTTAATTGTTTACGAGGCTCATTCGAAATTTATCGCGAGGAGAAATTATTGCAAGGACTTTTTGTGGCTTTATTAGACTACATTTTAAAAAATAACAACTTCTGGATTCAAAAGTGTAGTGTTCAACATAAATATAATAAATTCTGGATTCAAAAGTGTAAAGGTCAACATAAAAAATAATAACTTATGGATTCAAAAATGTAGTGGTCAATATAAAAAAAGTCAAATATTTTGGTAAAAATTGCATATGGTTCCTTTACCTCTCTATTCCACTTCTTCGCTCCGGCTTTGTTTGTTTGTTGGTCAATTAAGATGTTTATTGTATATAGAAATGATTTTAATATTGTATGTAACATACAACAGTAACGAGTGTTTACGTCAATAAGGACGAACGTAAAAAATGTACAAACACACTGTAATAGATAAGTGTAATTTTGGTCAATAAAGCGTTTAAATTTTAATATAAAATAGATAATATGGTTACGGTAACCGTTTCACATCAAGCGGGCCGTATGCTTGTCGGTCACGTATTATATAAACATAAAAACATAACAGAGAAAACTAAACATACTTCTATTAAATAAATAGTAATTTCGCTATACCCCATCCAAATCTTATAGTAATATCACGAATCATAACCCCTAATACAAATTTTAAGTTTCAAATCTCACATATGGCGCAATTTGAATAATGTAATAGTTTGGATTGCTTGGCCGCTGTATTATACGGCCGACGTGGACAGAAAGCCAAAAAAGGGCCGCCATTACAATGGTCCTTCGAGTCAGATCCGATGTCCGGTTCAGCTCGGAATGCGATCGTATTCAATAAATAATTTATTTGAGTGTACCTCTCCAAAAGGTACAGGTGAACTTTGATTGAAGAGCTACAATAGTTTATTTTTATTTCAGGTCAACCTTTTGTGTAGGCTAACCGTTCCAGAATCCGGAAGAGATTTACTCGAAAGAGCTTTTGTATTAACTTTTCGATGTATATGTGAAATAAAGACTCTATAATTCTGTCATTTTATTACATAGTTTTATATATTCACAAGCTTTTTTTAAGTTTCACCGCGGTGTCGGTAACCAAATCTATTATATGTATATATTTGCATAAAAAGAAAATGTAATATATCTAGTATCCATTGTACTAGCTTTGTTTAGTTTTGAACTAGAATGGCAGTGTGTAATTTGTCCAGGAAAAAAATCTTGCATGATTAATTAATTAACCCACTGCCCATTGTTCGATAGAGCTGAAATTTGGAACACTCGTCTGTTTATCGTTACAATGCACGATAATGGATATCAAATGAAAAGGCTTGGTGAGCGAAACACAGTATGTAACATTTTAGTCCAAGATTGTATAAAAAAAAAGTTTATTTTTCTCTTACAGTTATTTTAATGAAGTGTGTGTTGATATTTTGACACATCCATAGAATAAAGTTCGATCTGTGTTGTTGGTAGTTCACTTTCGTGCCTTTTTATCAAGAGCCAATGTCAGATTGAAAGTTACATGATTGTAAAAAACTGGAAGATAAATGAGAATATTCTAAAAACGTATGTCTAAATAATCCATATTCCTTATCTAGACTAGCTAGCTTAACTCGTTTTCGTTCCATGATCACATCGAACTCCATTCTACGGATGCATCAATTTAGTTTTTAAGATAAATTTATTGGATCAGGGTTGTTCATAATTAAAAATAATATGTACAAATAGAAGCAAAGTTTCCATGTACTTATTGCAGAAGCTTGCTTCTGCAAATTAAAGTTAACGGCGAGACTGACGTAAGTATACGACTTGTCTGTGCATGCTAATGTCTTTAGGTTACCATTTAAGTTACTATGTAATGTGCTGTTTTGTTAATGATTTATCAATAATCTTATAAACTTTATATTAAATAAATTTAACGTAGATCCCGAGTTAAAGCAGATTACCATAACTTAAGAATATAAACTCCCGTCCTAATTATAAACAAACATTATTCGTGCGACGATGCCGCGGAGAAATTTAAATTAAATCCTTTAGAAATATGGCAGTCATTTGTCGTGCACGTGTGGTGATTCAGGTGTAATTCAGGCGTTATTACGCTCCCATTCCTGTCCCCGACTCGTGAGTGACGTATAGTGGATACGTGCTAACTCTCTCTACATTATAAATGATAGAAATAAATGGTAGGGATAATCGTTAGGGTAAAGAGATATTAGGAATGAAGAGCCGTGCGGTATGACGTTCTTGTGAAAGACTTCCATGTGTTCACACATATACATAGAAGTCAAATTCCAAAAGCTTTTTACTTCTACTAATTTCTGTTGATTAAACTCTTTGTGAGTTCCAAGGCAGCCGTAGTCATACCCCCGGGACTGCAGTGGACTTCATTGTTCATTGCCTTTTTTGATGGTCGCCAATGTTATCCTGGCTACGCAGGAGATACAGTGGTGAGAATATATGGCGGGCTCCCGTCCCGACACACATAGAAGGCTTTACCATTTGTTGAAATAGTTAGTTCTTCATTAGTAACGGGGGGTAATACTCGTATGTCTGTGTGTTTACCCACATGGAAATTGTACTTCTACACTCATTACTAAAGACTAGCGATTGAGGACATTTTGTAAAAACAGACAAAAACAGTTAAACATCTAGTAGGAATTTCGCGATCCTTCAATCACAAATCGAAGGGCATCTGTATCAACGCTATGTCTGCTTGATCATAAAAAAAAAACTAATTATTTAACAAGTTTTGTATATATAGTACAGTTATTGTCGATTTACTTATTATACAGACATTGTGGAAAATCATTAGATAGATTTTGTTTTGCCAAACCGATAAACAAATTTCGTTGAGTAGTTACCAACGTAATAAAATGGGTTATAATGCCATGCCAATAATATGGATGCTAGTAATAACGATCACAGGCATCAATTCAAAAGCAATGAATATGATTATAAATTTAAAATGTAATACTTAAACGTAAACTATAGCATCAACCAATAATCATCCCACTATTGGGATACTCTCCATCGAAAGGATTTATAGCATACTCCACCGCGCTGCTCAACTGCGGGTTGGCGGAGGCCGGTGTTTTCAAGCCGCCCAAAGGCCACTGACTTGGCTTAACTATACTACTGTCGTCTAAAGACAACAACCGGGGCCGACGGCTTAACGTGTCCTCCGCACAAAGGAGCTCGAGACAAATAAACCCATCCACAGGCAGGCTTCGGTCGACGATGCTTAACTTGCGTGATCGATTAGAGTGACATGCGCAACAACGCCATCGAGCTCCTCAACATAATAAACTATATATGTAAATGTAAATATACTATTATCCATGTAATAATATAGTTTCAGAACATATTTCAGTAAGCTTTGAAGTAGATAGTGGCTAGATAATATTACTAGAAGCACACTAGAAGTTACTCGGGCAGGTAATAGGCAGCCAACCCGAGTGATCTCTAGGGATTAATCCGGAAATTTGTACTACCCCAAAGCCTCTATTCAATGAAGAAAACGTCAGATTAAGTTATGGTTACTTAGCCAGGACCGAGTGAGGTTGATGTTACATACAGTAGATACAGATTACGCCCCTTATCGTCGTTATAAGGGCATTACAAAATAGGGATTTTACCAATAAAGATGTGTCATGTCGTAAGATATTCTAACAAAACTTTTTTTATACCACTAAGGTAAATTTTCAAAGCTTCCTATTCTTCTTTATATTATTCTTATTAACCATACATGGATTTTATTAATAACAAAATATTTTTTTTTAAGTGAAACACTTATATATTTGTGATGGGATTTTTTGAGATGGGATAAAACCATTGAACTCGCGACACTGTTACCGTAACCGACACCAGTCTATTTCGCGTCGGGTCGCGCGCCGCGTGCTTGCCTGTGAATTACACGTACGAGAGTTAGAAAAAGGGAATGCTTTTAGTAGTGCAAAATATGTCGTGGCGGTTCCAACTGGCGGCACTCCCGGAGTGCCACTGTTTTTTTTCTATAGGATTTTAACTGATTCAAATGTGGGCAGAACAATGTCTGTCCGGTCAATTAGTAGTAAAAATATTATGTCTCAGATAAGTTTTTAAGTGTATTTGAAATTTCTTCTCTGGCATTGAAACAGTGTCAATACTTTTTTAATTG
Source organism: Hypsopygia costalis (assembly GCA_937001555.2). Classification (NCBI taxonomy): domain Eukaryota; kingdom Metazoa; phylum Arthropoda; class Insecta; order Lepidoptera; family Pyralidae; genus Hypsopygia; species Hypsopygia costalis. The sequence goes on from OW443325.2 coordinate 5,550,949, forward strand.
TCAACACAAAGAGAAAATAATACATTGCATTCATGATAATTAATGCCCCAGTCTTATCAAATCTTTACCTACAAGTTCTTGATTGTACTTAGTCTTCCTAAACCACTTTGTATGCTGAATAATTGAAACAGTCTCAGAGGTTGTCGAGTGGTGAAGTAGGTACCGTAGATTACCTAATTAGGTGAGTAGTTGTACTAAATTGAAGCTAGCTAATGACGCAGAATAAATAATATTATTAGTTGTTTTATTCAGAGTATTGGGAGAGCTTTTGTTTTTAACAGTAAAGCAAAATGTTAAGGATAGGTAAGAGGTGGTTCAACGATCATTTTTAAAACCAATGTCGGCCTCATCAACACACTTAGCAAACGAAAATATGTGTTCTTTAACGCTGTGGTCTTGATGTCGAAGGCTAGCAATCTTCAAAGCCTCCATGGTATTCACTGTCTTTACTTTCTTAGACACATTCAAAGAACATAGCTATGGTATAGTACTTAATTTTAAAACTCTGCGTGTGTGTGAAAAAGGAAAGTGAATGAATGACTTGTAGGTTTTTAGGATCAATCAAGATTAAAGCAGGGTTTTAAATTTACAGTAGATGAGACAGGAGCTAGTACCTGAAAATAAATCCCAGATATGTGATATTTGAAAAACAATCACATTATTTTCGTACGACCGTTAGAACATCTTGTGAAACTTATCTTAATCTTGTAACATATGTAAAACCTGTTGTTCACAATAAAGATTAACATAAAGAATAATATTTTGTATTTGTATTTATTTCACGATATTTCTCCCAGACGGTATCCAGAATAGTTACTTGAGACGGTCAACTGAATAAAGAACCGAATAGAACCAATACGCTATCTCCCATTAAATATCTCCGTTCAGTTCCCAATACAAAAGAAAATCCCCTGTAATACACAAATACCTCTTACTTCCACAATACTTAGTCGTTTTTCTTTAATGAAAAAGGGATAATCGTTTTGTGTCCCTTCTTCTGATACACGCGACCCTATTAATGAACAGGATACAAAACCTCTCGACGAAATGTAATGGTTGGGATAATACGGGCATTGTTTAATTCAGGATCCTTTATCATAGTTAGGTCAGAATGTTTAAGGTTTATTTTGTAATTGACTGAATGGAAAACGAAGCGAGCACCTAAAATTGCAGGGATTATTTACTCCTCCCCCACCTTTATGAATTCCAACTTTTATAACATTATATAATAACAATAATAACTTTGAAATTATAATAAACACGGGAATTAACGCGATCATGCATGTAAGGTAGTTTTACATACCTTTATTATTGCCTGACGTTTCGACCAGGTTGCACCAGCTGTGGTCACAGTCGGCCTGTGACCACGGCCGGTGCAACATGCATGATCGCGTTAATTCCCGTGTTTATTATAATTTCAATCATGCAACGCGAAAGTTAAAAAGTAATAATAACTTTATTTCATAAACTTAGTAACTGGTGGTGGAGGTGGTGGTGTACTGTACATAACTATGTACGGTACACCAATCTACATTACATAACAGTAGTTTAAAATAACCACATAGCTCAATGTAAAAACAAAACTAACATATATTATCACGTTAATAACTATACATAAGTATTACAAAATGCTAATACAATTATGACGAGCTCGGTGGTCGAATAGTTAGCAATATTTATATGTATTATAAGTATGTATTTACAAAAAAAAAATGTATTTAAGTACATTTATCAGTCGTCTAGTACCCATAGCTTTGCGCTTAATTTGGGACTAGATGGCGCTGTGTAAACTGTCAAGACATATTTATTTTTTATATATAAAACCAAATGTATTGTCTACTGGCGGTATAGGTACAGACGGCAAGTTGGATTCTCGCCATAGTACAACCAACCGTATTACAAATAAATTAGATACATTAACTGATGAAAGCATTTACTAATGTGAAACATCTAATGTAGGTTAGGCCAACTGTTGACGTGGTGACGTGTCACCTCTGCGACTATATATAACCTTACTTGGCTCAGTGAACTCTCTCTGAAACATATTTTCTATTACTAAATAGTTTATATATTTTATTAAACTCAGTAAATACCATTTTGTTCATTTTCCATTTGTAACAATTGTACAGAAATTCAAATAGTAAAATCCATAAAAGCAGTCTTGAAGTAAATGATGATCGTTTTCTAGATTTTGCGAACGCTCGAGGCCATAAAGGCACTGATGCGAGCACATTTGCAATTTCCAACTGTGGTCCCACGTTGGGCGCCAGCAAACTTCTTTCACATATTCGCATAAATATAAGTTATTCACATACGGAGAAAGGCAATAAGGAGGAATATTAATGGAAAGATCTATGTTTTTTAATATTTGGCACGCAAACAAGTTAATGGTAAGTGCTTGCACCACATTTCCAGTTCATAATAAGTTTTTACACGTTGAGCGCCCATAACCTTCTTTCAAACGTTCTACTTATTCGCATATAAAAACGGGCAATAAATACAAGTAAATAATAGAAAAATCTTTTCATTTTTTTATGTGAGAGGAGGCAAACGAGCATTTGGGTCACCTGATGGAAAGCAATCACCACCGCCCATGGAGATCAGAAACACCAAGGGGTCGCCGATCCGTTGCCAGCCTATACTCCTTCCTTTCTTTCTGGTCACCTCACTCACTCGCAGGAACACAACCACCCTCAAGGGAATTCTTATTAGGCTGCGGTATTCTGTGAGGTGGAGGTACTCCCCCAGTCGGGCAGCTTAAAAATACGCTTTGCCTCTACCTATCTTTTGGTCGCCTCGTTTGTCAATCAGCAGGATGCACCACGTGCAGGCGAGATTGGCTTAGGTTCAAAGATGTTGATGAACCACCCACACCCCAAAAAAAAGATCGTATTTGAGATCTAATTTATCTTACACGAATTGTGAAATCTGAAACATTTGGCCAAATAAATTCCCTGATTTACTTTCCGAAGGGCGATGTTATCCGAGTCTAACATGGACATCGTTATCTTTAGTCCGTAAGACACCGCTGCGGTCCGCGATGGGGGAGTAATCTCACTGTGCAGTGATCTTAGCCCTTATTTATGTCTGTGAGACACGATATTTTAGGCCAAAGGCCCTCCAAATATAAAAGAGTCAGGAGGTTTTAGAACAGTAATACTAAAAGCATAACATCCTTTTAAAATATATATTGTCATTTAAGTACACGGCATCGTATTCTTAGACAATAATACATATAATAATTTTAAACTTTTGCGTTGCATGATTAATATTATAATAACCACGGGAATTAACGCGATCATGCATGTAAGGTATTACATACCACAGAGTACTCTATTATATATAGGTAGGTAGGTTACATACCTTTATTATTGCCTGACAGTCCAGTGTAGTGTGTCGCAGTACTTGGATATTAAACAACACGGGGGTTGATAAGATTCTTCGACCTAGACAACGGAGACAGAGTGACACCGCTTAGACAGTCAGCCTGTGACCACGGCCGGTGCAATCTGTTCGAAACGTCAGGCAATAATAAAGGTATGTAAAAATACCTCACATGCATGATAGCGTTAATTACCGTGTTTATAATAATTTTAATAATACATGTATGCAAAACTTATAATAAATTTAAAAGACCAATAAAGTCTTTGACTATTCATATAAATAAATTCATAGCACAAAGTATTAAAAATATTTTGAACTACATAATGTGAATTCTAGAAAAAATGCTTCAAAATAGTAGACATATATTGTTGATCTTATTTTAACGGTACTTAACTACGTGTCTTCTGCACGTTCATAGGCTGATATAACTGCTATCAGGCGGGTTGTATGCTTGTCTGCCAGTGGTATAAAAAAACATGCTTGCACGCTGTTCGTACTCGCTGCTTATTACAGAAATAGCTATCAACAAACTCTCTGCAGAATAAACTGCTTATATTTTGTGTTTATACCAACAAGGTCTGAAAATAGCAAAATAACAAATACATGTTTCTTGTTTTTTCCCAAGATCGATGGTGTTTTTCCAAGGCAATTTTTTCCTTAAGACAGATGCATAGTTAGAGATAGCACAGTTATCCCCCCGCGCAGTGATTTCAGCCATCTACTGTACGAGTTTTTTTTGCGGAAAATGATATTTTAGATGAGAAGGACAGCCGCTCACTTAGCGTCGTAAACGAGCCAGTAAGAGCGCTATTTATTAGAGCAATGATTCATTCAAGTTTTTAGCAAATGTAGTATTAAAGTTGAATATTATTGAATATTAGGTAATAAAGATACAGAGTCGTATTAGAATTTTACTAATCCTACTAATAGGCTAGACGACAATGATCTACAACTGAATCGGTCATTTCAAAAACCTTCCAAGTCACATTTTTTTCCAACATGCTTTTTTTGCTGATAATGGTTCCTTAAAAGGAGATGCTATATATGCGTATTCTGGGTATAAATCACGATGATATAAACTTATGATTTAAAAGTGCCCATCAAAAAAAAAATAGCCGATTTAAAGCAAGAAATTAACGATTCAATCATAAAAAATATTTATCAGTATCGTAACATATACAAAACTAGAACAATATGTGATCTTGAAATTTTAATAACTTATGTCCGACTTGTTTCATGGTCGATCAAAGTTTGTTGTGAAAGTCCAATTTAAAACGATGAAGTTATAAATAAAAAAATAACTTTGGAAAAACAATAAACAATACTGTAACTTTTGTTACGGCACTAGCTACAAAAAGGCAGTATATAACATAGCTGTGTTTTAAATTGTATACAAAATATCTAGATGTGACGTCATCAACTCAGTAGACTTATGTATGGAGCATTTTCGGGAAAGTCCAAAATTGTGATTTTCAATCTATCATATCTAGAGAAGTATTTATGCTATCGAAGTAATTCTTTCACCTATAATTATATTAGAATGACGTCCTTACACAACAAATCGAAAGAAAAAAATTTCGTCTAGCCTATTCTATACGAGTATTATTAAAGGTGAATGCACATTTATCCGAGCCGAACGCGCCGAACGAACCGAATGTAAACAATGTTAGAATTCCTTATATGAAATCTTATAAAAAAAAGGCTTTTTTTATGGCAGCCAAGCCTACCGCCCGCCTGATGTGTAGCAGATACCGTAGCCATATTGATTCGCGCATTTGCTCGCAACATAAGATAGCTCGCGCGCCACCACCCCTCCTTCCTCCTCCTTCTTATCTGGTGACCTCACTCACCCGTAGGAACACAACAACCCTCAAAGGAATTGTTATTTGGCTGCGGTATTCTGTGAGGTGGAGGTTCATTCCCCAGTCGGGTAGCTTACAATTACGTTCCCTACCTCTCTTTTCGCCAGAGCTTCGTTTGTCAGTCAGCAGGGTGCACCGAGTGCAGGTGAAGTTAGCTTTGCTTCAAAGCTGTTGATGAACCGCTTACACCTCATAAGTGTAAGCGGTTCATCAGGCTGTTATCTCTACATATAAATGTAGGGATAATTTGGCCTTGGGTTTGTAACCTAGTCAGCAACTCATCTGTATTCATGTGGCTGGTAATGGGAGCTATAAAATTGTTTAGTACTTTCGTAAGAATCGTGTTTTTTCTCAAAGGTTGGCTGCTAGATAATATTTTTTTATTAAGTTGAAATTTTATTAGTAAAAGTTTGGATGAATTCATTATTTACGATGATCTCCTTCTTCGTTTGATATGAAATGAAAAATTCTTTATTTGTCAATAATGTTGAAAAATGGTTTTTAGATGGAAATTTCCTTGAAAATATAGGCATGCAAAATATTAGAATAAATTCAATTGCTTATTTGATTATATAGTACTATTACTTATACTGTGTTATATCCAAAATAAATATTAAACTATGCCTCATGCAACAACAAGCCGTCGGTCACGGCTGTTGTCATTAGATGACAGTCGTCAGTCAAGCCAAGTCAGTGGCATTCAGGCGGCTTGAAAATACTGGCCTCCGCCAACCCGCAGTTGAGCAGTGTGGTGGAGTATGCTCGAAACTCCTTCAATTGAGGGGATGCCCACATTCCAGCAGTGGTATGAATAAGGTTTGACGACGAGGCGCGCCGAATGCTATTGTTAAGGAAAAAAGGATACTGTAAAACCGCCGCTACACATCTATAAATATAATAACATATTAATATTAATCAGTGGATTAGATTTGTCCCAATATTAATATTCAGCAATTTGAATATTCAAAATTAATGTAAAGACTGTAAGGGGTCCAAATCTGAAAATTAACACATCAAAGCAAAATTGGGAGGTCGGCTTTTCAGATTTTGATTTACATTTCAAAAAGAGCGGACCGTAGAATTTTAAGTTCCAGCGTTCTCTCCATTTATTCAGGATTAATTAAAATAATATAGAATTCCAAAAAATATATACCTAGAAGTAGCAAAGCCCTTGGTCGATACTTTCCTTGACTAGAGGGCTGGCTTTTATTTGGCAAAACTTATAAGCATTGTCATTCAGCGTGGCGTTGCCGTCAGCCTTCTGGGCACGATCCCTTTTGACAATGATGCAGAGGAATTGTTTCAAGCGATTTGGTTTTAGTTAGTACATAGATCTTTTTCTTTTCTTTTATATATATAATAACTAGCTGCCCGCCCCGGCTTCGCACGGGTAGAAAGTGTTGTTTTCTTTTCCTCGCAATTTTTATATACATAAGAACCTTCCTTATACCTTAACGAAATTATTAAAATAAAAATTAGCAGAGTTGGTCGAGCCGTTCTCGAGTTTTGCGCTTAGCAACATTCATTTTAATATGGGAGAGTGTACCCTCTCAAACGAATAAGAATTATTAAAATTGCTGTACAATTGATGGAGAAATCATTGAATTTAAAAAAATACATACAGACGAACATAGAACCGCCCTACAGGTACAATAAACAACAATAATAGGTAATTTCTGAGACAAAATCTATTGCCATAGTTGCCTTGTACGACATCCATGGGAAGAGACGGAGTGATTCTATTCTAGTCTGCCGGAAACCACACGGCCGTAAGAAGGAAGAGTGGTATACGCGGAATAAATACAGTTTCATCGGCACCACTCCCAGTGAGAATCTCAGCTTCAATTATACATATTTAACTGCTAAACATTGACTTTACTTCAGGAAGGAGATCTTCTCCAAATTTTAATAATATTTTTGAAAACTCTTGGGCACGTAAAGTTCTACCTACAGCTTCTACTGCCTTATTGTTTTTTTTTTTTTTCGCATTCATTTGAAACGATTAGACAGCAATCCTGAAACATTTTCGCTTTGTCACAGTTTCGTGTCACAAAGCATGTCGGTGTTTCCGTTCTGTATAAATCGAGTATAATATTGAACATTGTATTTGCGTCATTCCGCCTAGAAGTAATATATGGCTGCAATACCTGGCGATGCTGCTGTGAGATATTATTTTGGCGCCTGATTTCAGCGATGATTGCTCTCGTCAGGTATGTTTTTCCAGTCCCTCCTGAAGCATCTAAGAAAAACAGTTTCCCCTCGTTGTTTAAAAGACTTTGCATCACAAAATCTTGCTACATAGCGTCCCACAAATGCACGCATTCTTCTGGTTTGTGCGAATATATACCAATCGTTCCATTTCAATTTTAGCGTACACGTATATAATAAACTGACTAAATAGACCACGTTACCTTTGTAAATAAATAAAACGATTGCGTCTAACTTGTAGCAGGTAAGCATAAAAGTATCACTGCGCGGTTATTTTTTTACAATACAATCAATATTTTGTTAAACTATTTATTGTCTTTTTAAGTAGCTTTTTTAGTTCTATTTGCTATTATAGCGGGTTTTTTAGTTATTTTTTTAAACTATAATTTATTGTATACACCATGTTGTTTATGCAAATAAATTTAGCTTTGTTCTGCATCAGGTGTTCCAAATATTGGATTTTTGTACCTCAATAAAAAATACTCATCAGGCTGAACAACTTTTGCTAAGGCGTCATTTTTATATTTCTTATAATTTAGCTGAACCATTATGGTTCTGCATCAGGTGTTCCAAATCTAGGATTTTTATACCTCAACAAAAAATACTCATCAAGTTGAACAACTTTTGCTAAGGCGTATATTTTATTTTTCTTATAGTTTACCGTAACCATTATGGACCTGCATCAGGTGGTACAAATGTGGAAGAAAGGGACTTAGTGTTTGCGGAGCGCGTCGGCGCGCCCCCACCGAGTGGCGAGGGCGCCTCGGGTGCGGAGGGCGCGGAGGGCGCGGGCCGCGCGCGCTGCCGCCGCGTCGTGGTGCGGCTGGCGCGCCGCGGCCTGCGCGACGAGCTACTGCGCGCTGCGCGCGTGCGCCGTACTACCACTACTGAACACCTTGGCATGTCACATCCTGCCCAGAGGTTCTACCTTAATGAACGGCTCACTAGAACCAACAAATCCCTTTTATATAAGACCAAACAAATTTGCCAGCGCCTATCGTGGAAATTTGTTTGGTTGAAGGGAGGCAAAATTTTTGCGCGTCAAATAGACGGTGGCGTGGCGTACCGACTACATAGTGACGACGACTTGAGGCGTGTTTTTGGTGCTGATGCCGTTAGCTGTGATTAATGAGACCATCGCCATTGTGTCATTCACTATAATTATGGCTTTAGCTAACTGTTTAATTAAATACTATTTTATTATTTTGTTATCTTCTGTGTCGCGTGCACTCTTTCAGGATTCTCTTGTCAATTTGGGAGGCCTGGCTGGCGTATTGCAACACTTTTGCTGTTCAATTTACTGCTGCCGAAAAATCGATTCAGCCTGTGTATGTTTTGACGGGGGGGATTCTAAATGCGTATATACTTACACTCCAACAAACAAGAATCACTTATTGCCATTTTTAATATATTATACCTACAAACTGGTGTATACACTAATAATAATTTACAGTAATATGTTTACAGAGAGAACTCAATTTATTTGTTGTTATTTACAATCTCACATTTCACAATTTATTAATAATAAGATAATTTATAATCCTAATTCTAATATCTTACAACTATATACAAATAATACTATTACAATACTTAATTATACAGCTAATATTTTACAATTTTACACAATTTTACATTTTTCATGTTTTCTTATTATAATATTGTTCCTAAAGCACATCTATGATTCACAATAAGCACCTAAAAGTTGGATTGTATAATGCTGGTTCCCTTGGTACGAAACATGATGAATTTTTGTGCGCTATGAATGACCTAACATTTGACATTATAGCTATAAACGAGACATGGCTGCGGGACGGAGAGGAGGGTCGTGCGCCTTCTCTTGCTGGCTATCGTTTGAGGCATTGTCCTCGTCCTAGTAACGTGCGAGGAGGTCGTGGCGGAGGGGTGGGTTTTTATATTAAGCGAGGAATGAACATCCGAGTCTGCCCACATCCTCCATCATCGGTGGAACAGCTGTGGTTAAGCACAAAAATAAACTCAGTAAGATTAGTTATCGGTACCGCATATAGACCACCTTGGCAGGATGTAAATTTGTTTCTGGATGCTCTGACGGAGTCCTGTGCTGCATTGTCTAACTATGATTGTCTCGTTTTGACTGGTGACTTTAATATAAATCTGCTCTGTGAAACCGACAATAAAACTAAGTTACTAAATGCATTCTTACAGTATACTAATCTCAAACAATGGGTACAAAAACCTACACACTTTACTGAACATAGTGAGACCCTAATTGACCTGATGTGTACTGATGTTAGGGTACGTGATCTCAAAGTAACTCATATTCCCGAACTTGGTTCTCATGCTGTGATTGCAGCTGTGCTCGATATTAGAAGGCAGCGTCCCCAGCCTATTTCTATGATTTATAGACCCTACAGAGATATTCTCATTGACATCTTTAATAGCGACCTTGATAGAATCGATTGGAAACATATATCCAATTTAAATAACGTCAATGAAATGGTCCAGACCTTCAACAGTTACCTAATTGCTTTGTTCGATCTTCATGCCCCAACAAAAAAGGTCCGCACAAGGGACACTGGCTGCCCTTGGTTAACTGATACTGTTAGGGACATGATGCATATACGAAACAAAAGCTACAAGAGATATAAGGAATCTGGGTCTGACACTCATAAGCAGTTCTATAAGGATATGAAAGCGGTAGTGGTTTCGGCTATCCACAGTGAGAAAAAAGCATACTTTGAGCAACATATTAATAAAAATATTAATGATCCTAAAAAATTGTGGAAGAATCTCAAGTCTACTGTCTTTACTAAAAGTAATAGTGATGTACCACCCTTCTTAAATAATCCTGATGCCATAAATAGATCATTTCTCGATGTTCCTGGACAAGATCAGGTCCAACCTAGCGTCCTTATGGACTATAAGCTACACAAGCATGGTACTGTTGCTTTTGCTTTGAAACCTGTGGAGGGCCGGTTGGTTGCACAGATTATCAGATCCTTGCAATCGAATGCTGAAGGTATTGATGGTATTTCTCTAAAAATGATAATCCTCACTCTCTCACATACACTGGATACAATCACAGATATTGTCAACAGATCTATTACTAGCTCGGACTTCCCTGATCTATGGGGAACAGGTTTAGTTTGGCCCTCCCCCAAAATACCTAATCCTGTGGATGTGAAGGATCTTAGACCAATCAGTATTCTCCCAGTGCTTTCGAAGGTATTAGAGAAGGTAGTTTACCTGCAACTCTACAAATATCTAGAGGATAACAATATTCTACCTAGTGCCCAGTCTGGTTTCCGTAAAGGTCGTAGTACTGCCACGACACTTCTGAATGTAACTGACGATATTCTGTCTGCCCAGGACCGTGGTATGGGGACTATGCTGGTACTTCTCGACTATTCTCGCGCATTTGACTCGATAGACCATACTCTTCTTCTTGCGAAACTGTCATACTATGGGGTGGATGCTGCCACAGTGCAATGGTTCCATAGTTATTTAAAATCCAGAAGGCAAGTGGTTGAGATAAAAAATACTGATGGCTCTTCTGCCAGGTCGGTGTGCAGTCCAGTACTGAGGGGAGTCCCGCAGGGTTCCATCATCGGTCCTTTACTTTACATCCTATACAGTTCAAACATTGTTGAAAGTATAAGAAACTGCCGTTTTCATCTGTATGCGGATGATCTACAAATTTATATCCATTTTCACCCTCGGGACACAGCCAGTTCTGTAACAAAATTAAATGAAGACCTTATTCGCATAAATAACTGGTCCCAGCAACATTGCCTGCTGCTAAATCCCAGGAAAACCAAGTATTTAATACTTGGGACAAGGGATCAAGTAGCGAGCATTGTACAGCACTGCCCTACAGTTCTTCTCGACAATCAACCAATTGAACATGTGTCAGAGGCACGAAATCTTGGTTTAATAATGGATGCACATTTACATTTTGAGAATCATATACTTAAAGCAGTTCAAAACTGTTTCTATAGATTGAAACTGTTGTATAGGATTCGGCCGTACCTCTGCACTGATCTTAGAATTAGGTTGTGTGAATCATTGGTTCTTTCAAAACTTAATTATGCGGACACTGTATATGGCCCCCGTCTACTCAACAGAACTGAAAGGCTGATACAGCGCATCCAGAATGCCTGCGCACGCTTTTGTTTTACTGTGCCACCCCGCAGTCACATCACTCCGTTCCTTAACAATGCCAATATACTGAAAATGGCATCCCGCAGAAGTCTTCATTTTGCTAGTCTTCTGTTTGGTATTGTTAAGACTGGTGAACCCGATTACCTTCATACAAAGCTGGAATGGATGCAGAATGCTCGCTGCTACTCTTCGCGCGCGGCCCTCTATCGCCTCTCTACGCCTCAACACAGGTCAGCTGCTTTTCGGGGCAGTTTTAGGTTCGTTTCCAGTCGGTGTTGGAATATTATACCTCCTCCAATAAGAGCTATAAAAACAAAGAAAACCTTCATCACTGCTCTAAAAGCCCACTTAATTAACAAACAAAAAATTGGTAGTCTATAAAGTCAGTTTGCGGACAATGAGTTCACGTGATAATGTTTTATGAAGGTATCTGCCAATGGAGGGGAGGAGGGATGGATGCGTCATAAGCTAAACGCTTGGGGCGATCGTGCCTATCTCGCTTGTTGCGCGTTCACTCTTGTACGCTCGGCTAAGGCGGAACATGAATTTGAGTCATGCTTTTTGGTGCGTGCAACAGGTGTACATCGATTTATAAAACGTTGACACGTCAAAAATCTTTATTCTTTATGCCATTAATGAGTAATAAGGGGGAGACGCGCGAAATGCATACAAATTATGGATTTTATTATCGAACAGCAATGGCCGACTTGTCACAACAATAATGTCACAAATAGTCAGTTTAGATATTTTTTCTGTAGAATCGATAGGTACTCACCGGTTTGATGATGAACCACGTATGTATATCTTATTTTTTATCACCTAGATAATAATGTGAAGCCGCCATTTATTCCCAGATCTCGATAGCGCTTCCTGGCTACAAGCCTGCGATTCTCTGTTTTAGAAATTTTGTTTTTCTTGAGCTGCACGCGACACAGTTTTAATAATATGTAATTATGTTGTTTGTGTAGGCTAATCTTGTCCAGTTCACGTGTATAACTACTGTATTTTCAGACATATTTAGAAGTAAGATTCTTGTTTTGTTTGCAATGTTAGATTCACAATAATTAATTATGTAATAAAATGAATGAATGATGACTGAATGAAATGAATGTTTGATGGAACGGGAAGTGCGGGTTTAGTGATGGGACGTCTGAGTGCTGTGTGTGAGTCGATTGTTGATTGAATGCGAATGACTGAATTTCGATTGAGGACGAAAGAATATCATTATTATTATTATTTACTTTTCTTTTTATATTATTTAACTCACATATTTTACTTAAAATATCGTTAATGTATTTGTTATATGAAATGTCTAGAATAGTTGTTAATTTGTTATTGAGTTTTTTTATTATTATTTTTTATTTTGTGTGTAATTTTTATGTTGTTTCTTTTTTGTTTGTTTTATTTTTATTGTGCTTGTATGTCCGTGATGTTGCAATTGGTCCTAACTGAAAATCAGTGCCGAGTCTGTTGCAGATTTCGGTTTTATGCTGAGTTGGGACCATTTTGCGACATTGCACAGTACTTTAATGTTCTTTTTTTTTTTTTTATATATTATCTGTTTGTTGTTTTGTTTATACTGTGCTGTGTAATGAGCAAATAAATGTTTTTCTTTCTTCTCTTTCTTTCTTTCTAGGTGTTCCAAATCTTGGATTTATATACCTCACCAAAAAATGCTCATCAGGCTGAACAACTTTTGCTAAGGCGTCATTTTTATATTTTTTATAGTTTAGCTGAACCATTATGATTTTGCATAACGTGTTCCAAATCTTGGATTTTTATACCTCAACAAAAAATACTCATCAGGCTGAATAACTTTTGCTAAGGCGTCATTTTTATATTTCTTATAGTTTAGGTGTTCCAAATCTTGGATTTTTATACCTCAACAAAACATGCTGATCAAGTTGAACAACTTTTGCTAAGGCATCAATTTTATATTTCTTATAGTTTACCGGAACCATTATGGATCTGCATCAGGTGTTCTAAATCTTGGATTTTTATACCTCAACAAAAAATACTCATCAGGCTGAACAACTTTTGCTAAGGCGTCATTTTTATATTTCTTATAGTTTAGCTGAACCATTATGGATCTGCATCAGGTGTTCCAAATATTGGATTTTTATACCTCAATAAAAAATACTCATCAGGCTGAACAACTTTTGCTAAGGCGTCATTTTTATATTTCTTATAGTTTAGCTGAACCTTTATGGTTCTGCATCAGAGTGTTCCAAATCTTGGATTTTTATACCGAGATGGAAATGTCGTGTCAACGTTTTCAAATCGATGCCATTTTCGTAATTGACGTCTCAGAAAACCATAGAATCAACACCCATATTGATATTATGACATTTCAACCGCATCGCACCCCCACAGGAGTGCTCTTGTGTCACTATAAAATAGCTGTTGTTTTCGGAATCAGCGACCCGATAAACCATAAAAACAATACCCATAACGATTTTCAGACGTTTGCACCTCATTTCACCCCTTTAGGGGTTGAATTTTGAAAAATCCTGAAACACGTGTTTACTCATTTATCTACAGAAGTGCTCATGTAAAGTTTCGTATACAATAGTCCAACTAATCTTGGTTCCCCATACAAACTTTGGACCCCTGTTTCACCCCCTTAGGGGTTGAATTTTCCAAATTCCCGTCTTAGTGAGCACCTACGTCCTAAAAGAAACCCCCTTGAAAAATTTGACACTCCTAGCACTTGTAGTTTCTGAAATTTCGTGATGAGTGAGTGATTTACTCTTTTATATATATAGATAATGAAATCTGTGCATTAAAAGTAGATATGACAGTCGTCCTTCTCTCTTCTGCAATAGCCCAGTGTTAAATCCACCAAAATCATCCTCATAACCCATTCATTCTTTAACACACTTTACAATAGTTACAATACCTGCCGAGACCTTCTCATGAATATATTGTTGCAATCATATATCCTGGAGCGGGTAACGGCAGGTGTATAACATTACATCAAACTTTTCAAAGGGCCTTCTACGCGTTGGATCCATATTCCCGAGCACGCCTTTCAGATGACCGGGCTTGGCCCGTGTAGTACAGAATGAAATCTGTTACATAATGTATTTCTTTAAGCGATAAAATAAATATTCTCGAAATATCAGCAATAAAATCAAGCAAAATTTTAATAACCTGATCAATTATGATAAAATCATATGATGATTCTTACGAGTATTATTGGGACGCTGATGGGCGGCCTCGGTACTGAATTGGCGACATTTGTATGGAGTGGCCAGGGTGTCTTTTAACTGTCATCTCTAATCTAAAGTATCCTTGAAAGTCTCTAAAGAATTCTTGCCGATATCGATAATAACACACCAATTAAGTCGCGAGAAAGCCAAGTAAAAGTCTATTCAAATTTTCGCCAACTCGCATAGAAAATTCGAGACACATCCTAACAAAAGGAGTATAGAATAATATAACAAAATAAAAGAAGAAATAACCTTCATAAAGCGATGAATGCGAATTCAATTTCGTTAACAAAGAAAAATAGCCGTGCAAAAATGTCGGGGGAACTTCGGGAATTTACGTTGAATAAATATTTTCTGGTTCCCTGACGAGAGCTCGCACCCGAAAACTTTTTTCAAGACGGATGTAAAATTTGCGAGAGAAAGGAATAATTGCAGGTTTCGATAATACGACTGTCTGGCAGAAGTTTCCTCTGCCTATAATTTTCAACAGATTGTTGAAAAAATTTAAATTGTCGTATTTCAGTTGGACCTAAGCCTAGACAGGTAACTAGCGAAAGTTAGATATAATATTAATAAAACTGACGCAAGAGAACATAGTTAATTAATAGTAAAATAAAGTGAGGTAGGGAGCGTAATTGTAAGCTACCCGACTGCGGAATGTACCTACCTCACAGAATACCATAGCAAAATAACGATTCCCTTGAGGGCTGTTATGTTCCTGCGAGTGAGTGAGGTCACCAGAAAGGAAAGAGATGCTGCGTTGGCAGCGGGGGTGGCGGCGCGCGAGCGATATTTTATTTTGCGAGTTTTCCCAACAAAAAAAAAAGGGTTGCACTCCGGGAGTGCCGGCAGAGGTGAAAACTTGAATATTAACGTTGTGCATTTTTTAATGTTTTAGAATGGTTAGGGAATAATTTCGCACACATTGCTTCATTTATCCGTATAAAAGTATGTACTATCTATCATTTATGTGGTAAAATACAATATTCATTTATTGCGCTAATATACACAAACATTTTATATTTATATTACATTAAAAATAAACAGCAGGAGCAAGCATTCCTTTTGCTGCGCGGTAGAAAGAGAGGGGGATATTACTTCCTCTCCTACGCCGCGCCAGTCCGCGCCAGTCCGCGCCGTTCTGTCTTATATTACGAAATTTCTATCAGGCCACGTGTCCTGACGCGAGTTTAACATTTTTTACCCATCCCAAAAAGTGCACAACGACGCTAAAGAAGTTTTCACTTAAAAAATACGCAAGTGACCTGTTTAACTCCATTAATAATTTATTTTACGAAGCCTATTTTAGTATTCAAAACTTATTATTGTATTTTATATGTCATCAATATGAAGTTTACAGACAGTTTGCCTACAAATTATATTACATTCTTATGAATGATTCCTACATCCTTACAATGCATAAGCATTGTAAGGATGTAGGAAGAATTACCTGAAACTACTGAACCGATTTCAAAATTTATTTTCCCAGTAGAAAGCTACATTATTCCTGAGACGGACATGATTCGTCTCGATTTTTTACGGCTCGCCTCACGGGAAACAGTTACCGTAGCCTATGAGCCCCTATAACACCCGGGGCATCACACGTGCGTTGCCGACCCTGTAAAAACCTCTTCACGCCCATTTTGAAGAACACTTTGCTGTAGTCTCCTGACATAACCTCGACAATCAGTTCATTCCACGGCTTGACAGTACGCAGGAGAGCTTTAATTTAGTACGCGACCACTTAGGTACCAAAGTCTCGTCCTAAGTCGACAATTTCGACCCATATTTTGTTCTTCTTTCGTTCCAAATTTAATGTTTTTTCATGTTAACTACATACAGAACATTGAGTCGCGTATCGCTATGCTATTATCGGTATTACTTACGTTCTGCGGAAAAACCCTCGTCTGATCTGACAAGCACTTGCCCACTTTTGCATTGTGAGCATGAAATGAATGTAAGAATTTAAAAAACCCTACATAATGCATAATATTATTCCGACGAGGCCGGTGGTTAGCAATGGCTCCTTGACAGCGAGGGTCGCGGGTACCATGGCACTTGAATGAGGCTGGGTGTTTTCTATGTATAATAAGCATTAGCTATGCTCCGTCTTTTCACTGCATGTTTTGGCTCCTAATAAAAAGAAATATAAATATTCATGTACAAATTATATACTATGGATACTAAATAACTGATATAATACTTAAATACATTTTTTGTAAGTTCTTCTCAGTCGGACACTCTTGGCAGAGTGGTCGCGATCATGGGCAGGTCATTACGAATGGCGGCTCCTGTTATATTTCTCCATTTGGTTCTGTTGTAGGCCTTGCGAGAGCATTCGAACATGGAGGATTTTGTGAGAGACTTAATTAAATCTCCCCATCTGGTTGGAGAGCGGCCGCTCTTGCCTCCCACCTTGTCTTGGACTACAAGAAGCTCCATAGAATTTTCTTTTCGGGTAATATGTCCGAAGAACTTCAGTTTACGTATTAGCACAGTCGACGATAACCTTTCTTTAATATGAAATTCTTTTAAGATCGATGCATTAGTTCGGTGATTTTTGTAAGTACATACTTATAATCAAGAAGTGTCAAATTTCACCTGAAAAGTAAGCCAACTGTCTCACCTCACAATCAAGTAAGCATGACGTCATCTAGTCTAACTAAGCAGTTAACTAAACAGTTTGGTTTGGATGCCATTTCGCAAGATTTCAAGGAATTGGCGTATTTTATTATAGATTTGCATTTAGAAATAATTCTTAAAACTAATAAGCGAAAGATATTACTGGCTATAAACGATTTACGACCTCACAGAGAGAAAATAAATAGGGCACAGAATAAAAAAGTACAAAGTTGTGATATAAGCCCGCGCAGTGTAATGAAACCATCGTCGTAAACTTAGCAGTCATTTCTGCTGATTTTACTTAAAACATGAACATTGTTTTACGAGTTACGAACTTAAGTATAAGTTGGGGTATAAGTAGGTCATCACGTTATTTAGCGCCAAAGCCAACCTCTCTTGCACGTGGTGCTCCCTGCCGACCAGCGAAAGAGGTCCTGGCAAAAGAGAGGTAGAGTACAGCGTATTTGCAAGCTGTCCGACTGGGAAACTACCTCCACATCATAGAATACCGCAGGCAAATAACAATTTCCTTGAGGTTTTTGTGTTCCTACGAGTGAGTGATGTCACCAGAAAGGAGTTGCTGCGTTGGCAGCGGGGGTGGCGGTGCGTGAGCGATATTTCTTATTGTCTGCTTTAATATGGCTACGATAACCACTTCACATCAGGCGAGCTGTATGCTTGACTGCCACCCGACGTAGTATAACAATCCAAGTAAACTGTGTAAAAGTTCGATAGCGCGAGGAGCTCGATGGTGTCGTTACGCGTGTCAGTCTAATCGATCATGCAAGTTAAGCAACGTCGACCGTAGTCTGCCCATGTATGGGTTTATTTATTTCGACCTCTATCTATATTCGGAGAAATTGTAAACGTGAAGAAATCTAATCCAGTTGTGTTCGTGTGAACTTGGTGGGAACGTATCCAGGAGTCTCTCTGATAGAGATTGAATATTTACCTACATATATCATACAACCGAATGGCAAGTAGGTACATAAAACTTCAATTCACCTGAATGGAATAAAATTGAAACAGTAAATTACATTTTTGTTTCAAAGTGTTTAAATCTCGCCGTAACTGAGCCCCTGGTCTCATTTCCATCCAATCTACCGATCGGGCCGCACAATGGCTCGGAAGAAAACAATCTTTGAGCCCGAACAATCCCAGCATTGTGGAACCAATGGAGTACTCGGGGAAAAGAACCCCGCTTTACAGTTTTTTTATTTGCTACAGACAAAACATAACAAAACCTTTTCTCGTGCGGTAAACAATATTTGTTCTTGCGAACTAGGTCTCACTGTTGGATTTCGGCGTTGTTTTTTTTCTCGTTACGTAATGAGGAAAGATAGTGGATATTTGTAAATATTTTAATGAAAGCTGCGTTTCTCTTTGGAAATACAAAAAAAGTGTTTGTTGATTCACGTATTGCTCAGTAGGTATATCCATGAAGCTGCCATACATTAACAACTTGTTAGCCGTATTGGCACACCGCGGTCACTCTATACAAATGTCGCATCGTTTACTACTATTTAAACAATGACGTCTGTGCAAAGCATGAATGAGAGTGTGTGCGTGCGGCGCCATACAAACTGTTCCAGATTTGTCTCAGAGGGGAGGCGAGGTCGACACGAGAGAGCGGCAGGGAGAGGCCATACTGTACGTAGGACTATTACTTATACTGTGGTATTAGTTATGTTGTCTAACAATTTAGCTATGAATGGACGTGTTGTCAATTAAAATATCTGCTAATATTATTGACAACACCATACATAGATATATTGTTAGGCAACGTGACCGATATGGGTAACATGTTGACTGATGTATGGCAGATTTTAATTTATATACATACTCTAACCGCAGTGTATTAAAATTGCTTTTACAAAAAAAATTGTCTATTTATTACGCCAGTTATTTTAGAATCTAGGAACCGAATTCGCCATATTTATTACTAAGTCCCATTTTATTTATACTTAATATTTCATTAAAAATGCAAAAAAGCCCACAAAATACCTACAATATTATAATAAAAAAACACTATTAACTTTATATTTCTAGAATTAACATTACCAATGTTAGTTCTAGAAATATAAAGTTATTTTTGTTATAATATTAAATTTATAACTCCTATCTTGTTCGAACCTAACTAAATATTACAATATCTTTATACTAATAATTACCAAAGATATTATAATATTCATTAGGTAGAATTATTCTCTAGCAATATTTGTTAGGCGAATGTAAGCGAGATCCTTTGATAATTCGGTTGGAAAGTTAGACTCGCGCTGTTTGTAAACGGCTAAAGACATATTTGGTTCTTTTCTTCTACAATTTTCTGTTGTTCCAATTTGTTATGTTATCTGAAGGCCAATTCTCGTAATTTTTCTACGAACGCAGATTGAAAGTTGACCGAATCGAGATTGAATTGTGAATTGACTAAAATTACATATTCGATTTCATTAATTAATTATTATCAATTCTTGTTGTTGGCAAAGTAACATTCTTAGTTTGTTTAATTTTCACTCATATTTCGATATAATCCCGCTTAAATTTAATTTTGAAGTTACATATTGTGTTACGAGAATACCAAACGTGACATTTGTGAGATCGAGATTGAATCGAAACTGAATTTTGACTATATTTTAATTACGAGAATTGCACCTCTGTTGTGACATGTGAACAAATAATGACGAATTTACAGGCGATCTGTCATTATTTGGTTACGGAAGCGCAAAACCTTTGTAACATATGTTATGCAGGACCCATACTTGGTTCATTTCCTGTGTTATCTATGGCATGCCTAAGTCCAGACTTGGAATCTTGGAACTAATAAAGCGCGCCAATGTCGCACAAACGAATCAGTATTCAAAATGGCGCGCGTGATTCAAACAATAACTTATTCCACTTGACCAGATAAAGAGGAGCACTTCTCATTGTTGACGACCTAGTTCATTCGGATTATCTAATATCATTCATTTGATGTCGAATACGTCAGATATCTGTGTGTCTTTGATTATGTTTTCTATATGAGAATGCGACAAAAACAGACATAAGAGTTCCCCGATGTAGAAGTAAGAGCAAAAATACACAACTGCGTTGCGACGTCCCATTGTAGAAATATACGAGCTCGCGTGACGTGGACGCGACGCATCGAAAGAAATTGATTCGCATTGCGTATTTCTGCGATGTTAAGCATTTTTCCTGTATCTTTGTAACACACCTTTTTACAATGAGGTTGGAAATTCAAGATAAAGACAGTCATTACAAAAAATTACCTTGTTGCTGTTATTACACTCATAATTGGACCCTATTATGCAGAAAAGATCCAACCGACAAACTATACCAAATTGAAAGATATACATAGCGAGAAACTAAACAAATAGAGTTTTATTTATTAGCAACAGATTTTAGCAGTTTGATGACATATGCTTCCCAAAACTCGACTCGAACTCGAACTCGAACTCGAAAAGACGAGCCCGGTGGTCGAATGGTTAGCAATGGCCGCACAAGAAAAATATTTGTGTGCATGAAGATGTCTGTTTGTCTTGGTCTGGGTATTTTCTATGTATTATATGTATGTATTTACAAAAAAATATGTATTTAAGTATAATATCTGTTATCTAGTACCCATAGTACAAGCTTTGCTTAGTTTGGTATTAGATGGCCGTGTGTAATTTGTCCTGGAATATTTATTTAAACTTATACTGCGTGATATTTTTATTCCTATTACTTTAATAACATTAAATCGCTTTCAACTTAAAAGTAACAAAATGTCGGTTGGATCTATTCTGCATAACAGAGTCCAATTATGCGTAATGACGCTTTTGGAGTTATTACTCTATCCATCCGTGCTTGAATTTTTGAATAGGCCCTAACTAGATGCGAGAAGTTAATTCGCTGAACTACCGAGCTAAACACATGTGAGATCGGCACGTGCGTGCTACACATTATGCTTGGTCAAACAGAAGGACTGGATCCGTTTACACTGGAAACTATTAATGCGGGTACACAGCAAACATCTTACGGACTACTTGTTTACACGTTCTGTGTGAAGTTTAACCACTGTCATAGGGGAAATGGGACATTTTATTTTATAATAATTCTTTTTTCTGAAATCCATTCCAACTAAGTCGCAGGCGTATACTAGTCTTTAATAGGACACATCAATACAAATTGATATGAGAAAAGCACGGGCTTGAGTGAATTGTAAGAAATGTCTTATACATTTTTGGGGTGTAAGAGGTTCATCAACATCTTTGAAACAAAGTCAACCTCACCAGCACGTTGTGCACCCTGCTGGCTCACAAATACACACAAAGCTCTAGCGAAAAGAGAGGTAGGGCATAGTGTATTTTGTAAACTGCCCGACTGTGAACCCGAAGTACCTTCCACCTCACAGAATACCGCAGTCGAATAACAAATCCATTAGGGATTGTTGTGTTCTTGCGAGTGACTGAGGTCACCAGGAGGATAGGAGTTGCTGCGTGGGGTGGCGAAGTGTGAGTGATATTTCATGTTGCAATATTGCAAGGAAGTACACTCTGTATTTCCTTGCAAATTTTATATTTCTCGATCTCGATCGACAGGTTGCAAGAAAGTCCACGCGGACGAAGTCGCGGGCGACTGCTAGTTGTTAATTTATATTCACATTTTTTTTTGTAACTAAAATTGTAACAAAATTAACATCTCTTGCTACTTAATTTCAGGCACTTATTGGAATATTAATACAAAGTTTTAAAAAGTCAAATATCACTCAATTTAGTAATGCAATCAGTGAAACTCAAAGTTATCTTTTCATTTATGGTGGCTTGTAATTTAATTTTAAATTTAATATGAGTTTGGAGTAAATTGAATTCCAGATACTATGTTTTTGTGCAAATCCATAATGAAAATTAGTTTCAGTATAGCACAGATCTGTAATTACAAGCGTGAAATTGTAAACTCGGAGTAATAATTTTTTATAGCAGTTTAAATAAATAAAGCAGTTGTTATCAAGATATTCACCTTTATTATCAGCAATAGAGAGAGATCCCTTCACTGAAAGTACGCATTTACTAAACTTGCAATTTGTTGCGATGCGATAAAAAATATTTATCATAATGATGAACTCAATAGTTTTAGTTGTTACACCAGATGCAATCGTGAACTCTGGGTCAATCATTGTTGGACTGCAACCATTTGTTAATTGGATTTGGAACTGCAGTGTGTAGCTCAAACTAAATCCATCCATTCATCGATTCGAAGTTAATTATACAAACAGGCATACTGAACTTTTATTAACGCTTCAGCGGGCGAAAGAAAACATTAATATAAACAGAAATGTGGGCATTTTTCAATGATCTTATTAAACGTAATGAGACTGACAGGCCATGATATTTGGGGTGTAAGTGGCTCACTACGATCTTTAGAGCTAACACCAACCTCGCCAGGACGTGATGCACCATGTCGACTAGTGAAAAACGCTCAGACAACAGTGAGGTAGGATACGGCAATAAAAAAAAAATCTTCTAAACTCCTTTTAAAATGCTCATGTTTCGTATGTAAATACGATGTATTCGTATGTGTGTTATTTAGATTACTAAAGTTGAACTTCCGAATCTTCGGATTTTAACACTGTCAACCTGGAGTAGTCTCGCTGTCAAGAGAATGTACTTGTGAGTCTAATTAGAGCAATTTCAGAGAACTGTCGGCAAGAAAAGTCTAGTTTACAGAGTGAACTAGTAAACTTACAGCAGAGAGAACTACTGACGAGATAAATCAAAAGTTTCTTGACCAGAGTTAGGAGCAGTTGGAGTCGATCCAGGCTTGTTCATGTGAAAAGTAGTGGAAAGAAAAAAGTTCTCGATGCTTTTGAAGTCTGATTTACATGTTTTTCTCCAAAAAGAAATGCATCTAAAGCACGTAAATGGAATTACATTTCTTAACAAGTGTTTATTATGTCGATCGAGTGAATGTTCAAAAATTTTAAACCTGAATTTGCACCGCTTCTGCTGATGCCGATATACTGTCATCTAGTCCCAAACTAAGCAAAGCTTATACTAGGTAACTGAAATAATACTTAAACATATATTTTTTGTATATACTTATATATAGAAAACACCCGGATCAAGACAAACAGACATATTCATACACACAAATATTTGTCTTGTGCGGGGATCGAACCCGCGACCTCGGAGTCCAAGTAGCTAGCCATTCGACTCCTGAGCTCGTCAAATTAAACTTTAATATATATTTAATGCCAACACTGGTACCATTAGCTGGTATGATGATAAACACGGAAGGTGGGTAACGGAATCCTTAATTGTTTATTAACAAAATCTTCAAGTTAGTCTCATTATTTATTATTATTATTTACCTTTTTATTTCAACGAGAACATTTGCGCTGTGTATATGTTACAGTCAAAACTCATAATCGGCCAAAAATCTTTTGACCGAAAAAATCGGGCAAAAAAAAAGTGACTAACGTTCTGAGTCCAAAACACTTTTGGCGGATTTTTGTAGTAAAAAGTGTATGTCATTATACTATAAATAAATATTGTCAGACAAATTACACAGCGCTATCTAGCCTCAAAGTAAGCGAAGCTTGTGTTATGGGTACTAGACAACTGATAAACGTACGTAAATACTTTTTTTTTTGTTAATACATAGTTATTATACATAGAAAACACCCAGACTAAGACAAACAGACATGTTCATGCACACAAATGTTTGTCCTATGTGGGAATCGAACCCACGAGCGTTGGTGTCGCAGCCGCGTCATTGACCGCTACGCCACCGAGCTCGTCTATGTCATAGTCAATCCCGATATACATAAAATAATAAACGTGAAAATTTGTTCGTATGTCCAAGGTTCACGTCGAAAGGAACTAATGGATTGACACGTTTTTTTACAGGGATAGGTTAATATCTGGAGAGTGACATAGGCTACTCATTATCCCAGCAAAACATCCTATTCCCATATCCACAGAGAAAAAAAAAGTTTTATTAAAATAATGACTTCGCGGGAAACTCCGCGGGTAACAGCTAGTTATTTATAAATTAAAAAGAAACTATGTACGTTTGCAAAAAAAAAAACATTTAGGTGTTCCTAATTCGTCGAAAGCCTAACCTAACCAAAGCGGAAGAAACAAGATGTCTGCGGTTGGCTAGTTACCCTTACTTGGTCTGTAGTTACCCTAAAATAATAACTGCTGTTTATCCCTATGTCTAGACGCTGCTTCAGCATTTACATTGCGAATATTGCAATGCAACTCGTCTACGGAAGACTACACAGCCTGTTACTTTTAAGCCGCTTTCTTTATCAAACATGCTGTATAAAGTAAGCATAAACAAATCAAGTTATTCAATTTTTGACTTTACTGCATCGACTTAAGATCAGGGAGATTTTACGGATGCATAGTGTAGCATTTTGCGAACGATTTTCCTTTAAAATTCTGTTTTAATACTTACATTTAAAGTGGTTGTTATAATAGGAACCTATTTTGTTTCAGTAAAATTTACTTTGCTATTCACTCTAGGTTTGCTCATTAAACTGTTAGTAGAAGAAAACACAGAACACATATATTCAAATAATACAATAATAATTATATTGGTGCAATGATAATATAAAGTCAAAGTCAAAATTCTTTATTCTGTGGGCTCTCGCGGGCACTTAGTCACGTCTTTTACAATTAGGTATATTTTTTTTTATCTACCAGCATTTCGGAATGACCATTGACGAGAAGAAATGCCGAAAGAAACTCTGTCAATATAGATCTTTTTTTTTAATTGCCATACATAAAGGTACCATACCATTAACTTATCATCAGAATGGACGACTGATTCAATACAAATTATTTCACGAAAAAAGTGTTACCTTTGACAACTCTAATCTAATTATTACTATGATAACGTCGGTTTGATTACACCTATATAAACTTAGTATTATCCTGTTATTTACCTAAAACTACCTCAAGTAAATCACGTCGTTTGTATTAACTACAATGCCAAGCTCCCCACGATTTATCGGTCATACCTAATTAATTCTCGAGTTTCCCTGGATTATGATGGCAATAAAAATAATAATTCGTGCCCCGGACCCTCCCCGGTCACGCCCGCCGATTTACTTACAAACTGCCTTATATAAAGACTTTTCGTTTGACATTAAAAGTACTTTTTATTTGGGTCCACCTTATTTCATACTTTTATTTTCGTTGCGTTCTTTTATGTTACAAAACACATTTAAGGCGTGTATTTTTCTTAAACGAAAGAAAAGTAATCACTGAGTTATAACTTTTTATAGAATATAAAATTAGATATTATAATTATAACTAAAATATTTCATACACTAGCGGTCTTCGTTTGTGCTTTCTTCGGTGCTAGTCGGACCGCTGTATCAAAATGAAATAAATAACGGCGTCGAGCTCCTCCGTATATAATAAAAGTAAATTAAAGTATTGTACCTTTACTTATTTTCATTATTTACTTTTCTTTCGTTTAATTCTTATACAAAATATAAATCCTAAATGTGTTTTATAATCTAAACTAATATTATAAAGAGGTAAGATTTGTTTGTTTTTTGTTTGTTTGTTTTTTGTTTGTTTGTTTGTAACGAATAGGCTCCGACTGGACCGATTTCAAAAATTCTTTCACCAATCGAAAGCTACATTATCAGGGAGTAACATAGGCTATATTTTAATTTCGAAAAAATTAGGGATCCGTAAGAAAATTGCAATATTGTAACACAAAGTAGAGAACAAAAATCTTTCTTGACGTGCGATGTGAAAAATGTTGATGTTATAACAAAACAATGTATTACGGATTTATAGGCCTTATATATATCCAAGACCTATATTTAAGTCACAATAAGATGTTTTGTGTTCTATTTTTCAATTAATGTTCCAACAATAACAAAAGTGGGTCAAATTCCTCTCAATATATTTACCCTTATCGAAATATATAGTTTTATGATCAAGGGTATTTATCTAGAAGTAAAATCATTATACACCATATATTCATGTACGTATTCTAAAATTTGATTCGATAGTCGCTGGGAAAAAGAGTTGGTTAAATTCGTATTATGGTATATAGTTTCACCATCAAGGGTGAAAAAAAAAAAAAGTAAAAAAAAAAAATATGGCTACCCGTGCGAAGCCGGGACGGGCTGCTATAATATTATAAAGAGGAAACATTGTATTTTGTATGTTTGTTCCGAATTAACTCAAAAACTACTGGACTGATTTCGATAATTCTTTCACCATTAGAATGCTACATTATCCCTGAGTAACATAGGCTATATTTTTCACTAAATTGTCCACCCGTGCGAAGCCGGGACTGGCCGCTAGTATAAAATAATTCAATTATCAGAAATACAATATTAAAACATAAAAATTAAACACGAGAAGTAATTATCTATAAAAAAACTTCGTGTTTTTGTTATTCACGAAACTTAAGAACAGAAAAACATTTACATCGGTTAGGATAATTAAAACGAGAAAATACGCTTAAAAAGTCCGTGGAAATCCTCAAGCGACAATATTGCGTTCCTTCGCCGGGTCCTTTGTTAGTAAGAACGCTTTCAAAGCAAATTGCTTCGGTACCAACATGGTGGTAACTTTTAAAATATGCGGCGAACCTTTTTTGGCTGGCAAATGAAAACAAAATCAGCGGTAAAAATGATTTAATGAAAAAAAAAAAACGATGCAAGTATAAATAAGTGTAATTGGGATTTTAATTTTTTTTTTAATTTAAAGATAGCTATTCGGCATTTTTGGAATTAAAGCCAACCCTTATATGTCGTACTTTGCCAACTCGCAGTTAAGCAGTGTGATGAATACGATAATAAAAAAAAATATTTGTTTAAATTAACTATATTAAAATATCTCAAAAACAATTGAACCAATTTCGTTTTAAAATGAACATAAAACTGTATTTAGTTTTTCTATATACTTAACATAAAAGTCGGAAAGTGCTCAGCAGCAAAGAGGTAATTTACTAATATTATACCTAGTTTAAGTCAATTAATTATAATAGTGTAGCGAAGTGCACGTAGTTAATAACAAATATATGAATATGTATGTATTCTTTAAAAAAAAGTTTTAAAAAAAAAGTTTTAATAAACAAAAAGTACGGTCCCTGGAGTCCGTAGACTCCATAATGTTTCTCAATATTTTTTTTTTAAACTCAGCTCATTTGCAATCACATATTACAGAGAGTCCTTATTTCCTCTATCCCAGAGGTCGTCAAATTTTCTATCGTAAGCAACCCCGTGCGACCAGTTTGGGAATCACAGCTATACTCACAAATAACATTCAGAATGCTTTACCTGAAACAAGCATAGTAAATTAGTTTTTAAACATCTTATCTTAATTAAAACAACTGCGTATGTAATTAAAATCTGCGTCCGACGTCTGTCAGCAATGTTGAAAATATTGTAACAGTAAAATAAAAACCTTCTTTTTGATCATCGTTCAACTAAACTCCATTGGGTATATTTTTTATACTAAAAAACTCTCTGAACTGATAAATAATTGAAACCGCTGCAGAATTTCGGCGAGTAAGTGTGGTCTACGGGTGGCGCCGCGTTATTTTATGTTGTCTATAGGATACAGTTCCCGCTTAACATCAGGGGGAGCGTATGCTTGTCTGTCATCGGACGTATCACAAAAGAAAAAAGCTCTGAGTATTTTTTTTAATACGGTATGACAAACAGATAGATAGCCCAAATTCAAGGAAGAACATAGGTTACTTTCTTGCGTTCCTGCGAGTCTCAAACAAGCCCCAGTAGATAGTTAAGTGGCTTGTTTTGAATTGCCTTAAATCCAGCTAACGTCAATGCGTCCCGCTTGTCAATCTAAAGACATAAAATTGCACCTGTTTATTTCGTTCATTGCCTATTATACCTTCAAAATGACACCACATGGCAGTTATGGAGAATGCCTATTTCCAATGTACAGCCTCAAAATGACAACACATGGATGTCATGGCGAATCGCTATTGCCCAGAACATCCCATGACAGTCGTTAAGCCAAGTCAGTGGCTTTTAGGCGACCAGTAAACACTGGCCTCAATCAAACCGCAATTAAGCAGCGTGGTGGAGTATGCTCTAAACCTCTTCGATCTGAGGGAGACCCGTATCCCAACAGTGGGATGATTAAGGGTTGATACCGAGAGTGATTTGTACTGCAAGTGGAGCCACGAGCGAAAGCTAGTGTAAAATAACAATAAAAATATTTTTTAAATAACTGGAAACACAAATTCAATAGCCAATTTATTTGGCATCTTCATAAAGAGGTTTTCACTGAACTTTATAGTCCCAGGCACTGAAACTTTTTCCGTAAAATTCAACCGAGTTTCTATTTCATACAATAAAGATGTTCGAAATGTTTGCAATATTACCGAATTGAGTGCATCTTGCCGGAATCGTAGGGTAGTGCAATACACAGTGAAATTTGATTTGGCAATATTCTCTAATGTTATATTTGTCTGAGTAAGCATTTTTGTCATTGCATTCACGGATTGCTTTTAATTTACAACAATATGACATTATCTATTATGTAAAGGACTAACTAGCATTTAGGTATTTTTAGATTCAAGCACCAGGGCTCCTACCTTCGAAGCTGAAGTCGATTACCAGCAGATTTTTGTGAATGCGAAAATGAAACTACTGTATAATAAATAATAAGCGCAATCTAGCCCCAAAGTAAGCGAAGCTTGTGTTATGGGTACTAGACAAATGATAAACATACGTAAATACATTTTTGTTTTGTAAAACACCCAGACCCAGACAAACAGACATTTTAATGCACACAAATGTTTGTTCCTATGTGGGAATCGAACCCACGAGCGTTGGTGTCGAAGCCACGTCATTGACCGTTACGCCACCGAGCTCGTCTACTGTATAAATCGTTGGTAATTATGTTTAGCTCAACCCAAGAGCTCTACCGTCTAAGCTGAAGGTGTTTGTGAATAAGTGTAACCTAAAACCAATTTTATAATTTGCAACAATCTAAGCAGTAGTTTCATTTTTGTATTCAAAAATTCCGATGGTAATTGGGTTCACTTCCAGGGTAGGGTCCCTGGGGGGCTAGCCAAATGGCAGATTGCGAAGTAGCGTAGCGATCGCTATTTTGAACTGTGGAGCTTATACTAAAATGTTCGAATTGACAAATGTCACGTGATCTATCTAACGTTCGCTACGAATTACACTTGGTTAGGGGGGCAGGACGTAATGCGCTGTTACGGGAGGCCATGACGTGGCGTGCGCCACATCGCAAAGCTTCCTACTGCCTCCGTTTCAACCCTTATCCAGGTCAATGCTCGGATACGGGTCTCTCCTCAGTTGTAGGGGTTTAGAGCGCGCTGCATAAACAACGTACGGTCTAGCTGAAGGTACCTACGTATTTATGCAAAACGAAAAATGATTTAGGTGTGGCTATAACAGCGTATATTTGAACTTATGATAGCCATTTACCTATTTATTATTATGAAAATTCTGCCGAAAAGCAGGTTTCCGTTGCGCAGTTAATTTCCAGTTAGTCCAGGCGTTACAGCGAAAATTGTGTTCAATTAATAAGCGTTTAGCGTAATTGCTAGTAATTATTTTGGTGGACTATTATTTTAGTATCATAAATAGCATGCCAATTCAGAGATAGCAATTTGAGTAATTAATTACTCAACTTGCGATCTCTGAATTGAATTTGCTACTAATAGCAAAACACGTTTTAAGTACAGACCTATTTTCAGAAGGTATTCCATTAAATTATTTGGTCCTAGCTTAACGATATAGTGTTTTATCAAAAGAGTTTTTGAGAAGCCCGTTGGTCGAATGGCTGCTTTGACTCCGAGGTGGCGGGATCGATCCACGCACCAGACAAACATTTGTGTGCATTAACGTGTCTGTCATTCGATTTAGAGGAGACCACAGAGTACTTTGTAATATACTGAAAGGGGAGACCCATACCCTAGCAGTAGGATAAATATAGGTTGATGCGGTGTGATAAATTTCAACTCAATTGAACATTGGAAAATGGATAACATTGAATTTGCAAGATGTGTTTACAGACCGCGGTGAAATTTAATGAAAGCTTGTACGAGTAACAATCGTTAGGTTTCAGTTCGCACCGAACGACTAGCACCAGTCGCTGTAAGTCTGTGACATGTTCCCCACATAATGCGAGTAGAAGCAGAGCGCTGGTGTTTCGTCCGCCATCAGTCGCAGCTGTGCCGGCGACAGAAACTCAGTGCCGTTTTCAACACTTGCTACGTTATTATTACAGAATTCAAGCACAAAATGCTAGTTGCTGGGGACTTTATAATATTTTTAGTAATAGATGATGGATCTTCTTTTCGTTTTTATTAAGTGTAAGTGTAAGTGTTTTTAATAAAAACCATACGGCATCTTGAGTTTAGGGTTATGATTATATAAATAAACATAAAAACATAAATGTTTTTTGGCTTATGTTTCGAATTTTATATAAGTAACAGACATGACACTAAATACTTGCGAGATGCGGCATTGGAGATTAATGTTGAGCATACCCTGGACTGCTAGAAGAACAAATCTATCGATACTCAAACAATACAACCACGTCCGGTTATCTATTTGCCTACAACGAGTTCTTGAACATTTCGGGCACATTACCAGGGAAAATGATGCCAAACTAGAAAAAAATATTGTCATTGACAAGACCGAGGAAATAAATCTTCATATATTAATTTCCTTTTGATCTATATCTAAAGCCCGATAATATAGATTATAGATCTATGTAAGATCTATATTATCGGGCTTTACTCATGAGGGATGAAGATGGATATATAATTACAGAGACACGAGTATGCATATAAGGATTCCATTCGTTTTCTCACTCGGACTTACGAAATCATGAAAATTAATCAGGTTCCAATTTAGAATTTCTTTAATACCTTTGATGTTAACTTTATTAATTCGATTCCAATCCTAATGATATCCAATTTAGTTTGACGAATGAATTAGCGCCATTACAAATTTCCATTTCAATAGAAAGGAAGTTAGAACTTGCGAACAAAAGAATTTGAAAATAAAAAAACTTTGAAAAGGTAGAGAAAGAACATAAAGAATGAGTTTTCACTTCAGTGAATTGCGTCTGAGATCTCTATAGAACTTAATAAAATCACTGGCGAATAATTGGAGAGCAATCAATGGAATCAGTCCACTAGTTGGAGAGTGCGCGTTTACATTGCATAACGATTAGCGATAAACAAACTTCACTTTGATGTATCTTTTACTAATAGTATTTTTAACAATAACATCTGCGACTGCGAGTATAAACAAAAATGGCATGATCTTGGGTAGCTTTTTAGCAGAATGTTCAAGTTATTGACTTGTATTGTTTTCTAAATATTTACTATCTAGTTGTAGTAGTTAAGCTGCTGTGGTCGTCTCACTTCCAACGCATAAGCAGGCCTGCTTGACTCCGCACTTTAGATATGGAAAGTCGCGATTCCCGGTCGACGGGACAGAGCAGTCGGTTATCACTCGCTCACGCGTTCAGCGTAAAAACGTGAAGTTTGCATCGTCGTTCGTTTGAATATGACGAATTTCATCTAAAGTTATTGAAATAACTTAAAAAATATAACGAATAATAAAGTTAAGTTTTTTTTTATCAAATTTGTTATTTCAATTTATTTTAAACATTTAAGTATTCAATTGCACAATACATTTAAGTTATTTTGATGCCATACGTAAAATATATTGTTCATAAAAGGATAATAATAGTAGATAAAAATTGTAACTAGCTAATGTTTTTACATTTGAGATACCATCTAACAAAAATTAACGAGCAGGGTATTTTTAAAAGCAATTATTTTTAAAAGAAGTGAGATTTGGGGAGAAAAGTAGGTTGGGTTAGAACTGTAACCCCATTAACCAGAAATTGACTTTATTTGTGGATTTATGTTATCATAATTAGAATGACACATTGCGCTGTCGCTGCTGTAGTATTCACATGAATGTCAGAGTAAATTCGTTACTAGCACACCCCGGCCACTCCATACATATGTCGCGTCGTTTACTACTACATAAACAATGACGTCTGTGCAGAGCGCGAATGAGCATGTGTGCGTGCGGCCCCATATAAACGGTTCCAGATTTGTCTCAGAGGGGAGGTGAGGTCGACACGAGAGAGCGGCAGGGTGTGGCCATACTGTACGTAGTACTATTACTTATACTGTGCTACTAGTAAGAAAAAAGTTCTAGTTAAATGTAAATTTTCGTCAAGACGATGGACCCAGATTTAATGCCAGCTTCAATATTTGACCCAGTTCGATAAATTTTGCAAAGCCTTAGATTCGTGTTAATTCAGGCTAACCGATTAATCGGTCGGAACACTCAATTGTTCATGTAGACAGGAAAGTCGCTCCGATTTACGTGTTTTAAATAACTGTTTATTTTAATATAGTTCCCAATTTATCAAGAGGTGTCGAATACAGTATAACTCAGATTTAATTTAATATAATATTATTGGTAATTCCGTCCATCCGTCGTCAATCCTTATTTATCCAACTGTTGGGACACGGGTCTCGCCTCAATCGAAGGGGTTTAGAGCATACTCCACCACGCTGCTCAACTGTACTATGACTATAGGCTACGGTAACCGCTTCATGGCTGTATGCTTGTCTGCTCCCGACGTAGTGTAATAAAAAATACTAGCTTTCGTTTTTATTATTAAATAAATTTAAATAAATAAAATGAAACAGATTATATTATAAAATTAAACGAATAAGTAAATCATATGAATTCAAGTCCCACTTGGCTCACTCTAACATAACACGATTTCATTGTTCTATTCTGCGAGCTGGCGAGAGCGTCATGCAAAACGTATCCACTTCACTCCAGGGATTTTGAAATTTCCAGAGCCATGCCCCTTTGTTACAAATGTTAAAATAAAACAACGGTACCTCACATTAAGTAGATGTAGTCGTAGTAGTAGTCTACATAATCCAATTAAAATATTTTGTTGTTTAATATGACGCTTGAAGGTAAAAGGTTAACGGTCTAACGTTTTAGGGTAATTAGGAATTTTATATCAATTAAACATAAAGACGCAGGGTCATGACATTTAATCATCTCAGGAGACATGAGTTCGTTATATCAAAACGTAACTTATATCGGTTATGAGTAGTTAACATAACATATCGATATCCCATAACCCCATAACCGAATATCTAAAAACTGACGCGCGAGGGTTCGATAAGAAACTGAAACCGCGCAAGAGAACGATATGTTTCGCGACTCGAAGGAATATCCATATTCGCTTCCTCTCTTTCTTAGTAAGCGTAGTTATAGCGGTGTAAAAGAGATGAAGCGAATAAATACATCGGCGCCGGCGCGGCGGGCAGCCCGGTAACAACCAGCAATGCTTTGATCATTGCAATGTAGAATTTAGCTCTTATGTTTATTAACCTTAAGGTTCAGTGTGAATTTTTGCGACTACATTCAGAAGATTGTTTTATTTAGCCCTTGAATTGGTGGATTTTTCACGAGAAAAATTTAGCAAAATGGAATTACTCGCTATAACATTACGGATTAATTTAGATTGATAATATTTATGCAATTATTTTTGTTATTTATTATTGTCGATTATTTTTGTTATTTTTTAAGAAATTGAGTTAAATACATATTCTGAAACCGCCGCAGCCAAATAACAATTCCTTTGAGGGTTGATGTGTTCTTGCGAGTGAGTGAGGTCACCAGAAAGGAAAGAGATGCTGCGGTGGCAGCGGGAGTGGCGGCGCGCGAGCGATATTTTACGTTGCGAGCTGATGCTCGCATATGGCTATGGTAACCGCTTTAGATCAGGCGGGCCGTATGCTTGTCTTCGTAGTATAAAAAAAATAATTAAAAAATGCAAAACTGCAGTCAATGGAAAACGTTAGTAATGACGTTTTCCATTCACTGCAGTTTTGCATTTTTTAATTATGTTTTTTTTACAACTTGACCAAGCTTTAGCAAGCGTCAATATTTTCTATCAATATCAATAACTCAATTAATGCGTGCGTTTGCAGCGTTTCCGTTAGTTCGCGAAGACGCGAATCGTTCGTTACTGAGTAACCCATTATCACTAAGAAACCATATTACTGATATCGATATCTAAAAACGGTTTGCCATATCGATATGAAAACTTCATATCGGTTACATATCCGTTTTAATAAAATAACGAAAACGCCCATGTCTACTTCAGACCAGTGTTTCCGAACCTAAGTGTAATTACCCCGTAGTGACTAAAACGGGGATTCTATAGAGGTAATAAAGCTGTACAAAAGAAAGAGTACAAATTAGTTCAGACCAATACGATCATACTAAGGAAAGATTAGGGAAGCCGAAGCTGAAGCTGATTACCGTCGAATACTTTTATTCGAAACACAAGTATTACGTTTCAGTTATTGACAAACATCTTCAGCTTAGTTGATAGAGCTTCAGAGTTTGAAGATTGAGAGAGAAATACCAAAAATAAAAGCAGAGATTTGATTTTCGCAATTACAAAATCCTTTGGAAATCAAGTTCAGCCAGCAGCGGCCCTGGGGCCTACCGCCGAAGCTGAATCCGATTACCATCGAATATTTTGATTCGAAATAGGTCTTACGTTAGAGTATATTATTCTGTGCTTACGTTTTAGTTATTGACAAACACCTTCAGCTCTGTCAATAGAGCCAGGAATTCTACTAACTAAACTAAACAAAATTATCACCAATCTAACCTGAAGTTTAATATTTGCAATAAAAAAAACCGATGGTAATCGGCTTCGGCGGTAGGGCCCCTGTTTCCTTTATAGAGACAACGACATTGAAAATGTTAGGAAACACAGCTTTAGATAATATCACTGCAGCAGAGGCTGATCAAAATTTTACAGCTAGTGTGATTCAAAAGACGTCCACATTCTGCCGTCTGCCTGTCCATATTCTATTTTAAGCCCACGGGCAGGATTCCGCTACATTTTAAATTATGATTCTGATTCTGATGTTGTTGTTCTAGGTCCAACCACAGGTCCTAACATTACAATTGCATCGACTGGAGCATGAAAAAAAAACGTGCATCGGACGAGCATAAGGTCTATGTT
Source organism: Hypsopygia costalis (assembly GCA_937001555.2). Classification (NCBI taxonomy): domain Eukaryota; kingdom Metazoa; phylum Arthropoda; class Insecta; order Lepidoptera; family Pyralidae; genus Hypsopygia; species Hypsopygia costalis. Next base: position 5,586,442 of record OW443325.2, read on the forward strand.
AGGTCGGACAGCCAAAAAACCTACGAATGCAGCGATGACTAATCTGTGTGAATTCGGAATCTATGATATGCAAGTAATGGGCACTTGTATATTGCAGGACAGAAGACTAATAAATAAATATATATATTTTTTTATTTATTAAGTAGTTGACCAACTACCATATAACAAATAGTTGAAATTTAATGGTCCTTCGACTAAGAACAGAACCAGCCCCCTTACCACCATCTCTTATTGCGATTCAATAATTGAGTAGATTGCTTCTTCATACCAATGAATAAGCGACTCTATTCCATTTGAAATAGAATCGCTTATTCATTGGTACGAATAAGCAATCTATTCAGTTATTGAGTCGCAATAAGAGATGGTGGTAAGGGGGCTGTACGCGTTTATAATTATCAAAGATTTCATGCAAGGTACTCTCTCTCTATCGACTAACTTGGTTAATTTGTTACTTTGCAAGTTTGAAGTGAGTTCGACTGCAAGTTCACGGTACTTGTTTACCACGGACTACCGAACTAGGAACTCCTGTTGTGCGTACTAATTCTACTCGATAGAAGTGGTTACGCTACATTGACTCGATACGTTTCTAGTTTATTGGTACAAAGCAAGTGCACTATTTGGCGGTGTGGTTTCCGGCAGATTAGAATAGAACCACTCCGTCTCTTCCCGTGGATGTTGTACAAGGCGACTAAGGGAAATACATTATCAAACATCGATCAGGCCTCCCCAACCCGTTTGGCCAGCGTGGTGAGTGTAGGCCAAATCCTCCTTCTGTCTGGGACGGATGAGAGAGGGTCGTGCTCCTGTAGTGGAGACTAAAATGATCTGATGATGATGAAGTGCACTATTGATACTCATGTGGTTATCGATAAGGTTATTAGATAAAATTGTTACTCGGTATGTTAGCGCACGGTGATCTACGAAAAGAAAAAGATTTAGCACATGTCTGGTTTTATTTTTTTAATTTAAATTTAAAGCATTTATGTTTTTTATCCAGGTAATGTAGTTACACAGCCGGAAGCGCTAGCGGTAACTATAGTTTGTTATAAAATACATTTCTGTTGTTTTTTGACAAGAAAGGAGCAAAGTCATAAAACTGTTTTTGAGAAAAGAAAAACGTAATAATTGAATGAAACATTTACATTGTTAAGACTAGGACACAGAAATTAAAAATTGTACCTTTGTTCATGTAACGTCGGGTGGAAAATAATCTTGCACACGCCTGATGTAAATCGGTTACCGTAGTCATATAAACGCTCGCAACATGAAACTTAGCTTGAGCGCTGCCACCACCACTGTTCATGCAGCAACTTGTTATTCCTACCTACGTTACAATTGAAATTCCTAAATGACCATTTGTGGTAAAATTCAAAGGCAAAGTCAAAACTCTTTATTGCATAACTAACAGTGTACAGAGGATCTTAGACTTGTATATGTATATAAGCACTTATAACTTAGTCACCTTTGTCAGGTATTGCAAACGACTTTAAGCGCGCGCGGGACTTTCTACTTACATCCGTGCTTCACGTACGTATTTGGTCATATAAATATGGGAATTTGTTTTAAATAATATTATATAATTTATTAAAATTATATTATATTATTTTATAAATTCAGCAAATGTTGTTTATATATTAAACAGTTACTTATGTTTTTAGTCACGTAGTAAGTAAAACATTCTAATATATTTATTTTCGTACAGTCGGTTCCCTAAAATAACTGATCACTCTGCCATATATTTCAGTGTGACTGAGTGGTTGGTCATGATCCTGTATCTACCCAGTGCTGGATATAAGCCTTCCCCAATGCTTCCCACCAAATACGATCCTCCGCCTTCCGCATCCAGCTGCTTCCAGCCGCTTTACTTAGGCTTTTAAACAGGGTATAGGCACTACGAAATAACAATTCTGAACTGATTACCTTAATTCTCTGTTAATTTGAACACTTCATTCAAGAAATCATCAAGTTCGAGTAAGAAGATAGATCTACATATTTATTTATTCATCATTTTGAAACAACTTCGTAACGCAAACCGACTGTATCTAAACAAACTAATTACGCTAAATAAACGATTGAAAAAGTTCTAAAAGCTATTTGGGTGTAATCACCGCAAGTTTATATTTTTGTTGTTTGTCGTAATAAAATATTTACTTGGGGGAGAATAGGTACACACCGATGCAATATTCATTAGAATAGTATCTAAATCTCGTACTTGTGACACGCTTTAGCGACTCTTTTTTAACCATGCCACAGTATCAGTAATAGTACTATGTACAGTATAGTCATTCTCTCGTATCGACCTCACATCTCATCTGAGACTAATCTGAAACAGTTTGTATGGCGCCGCACGCATACACGCTCATTCACGCTCTGCAAAAACGTCTTCGTTTACGTAGAAGTTCACGACACGATATTTGTATGGAGTGGCCGGGGCCATGGTAAAAGTTAATCTTTTCTATTTCCACAACAAGTATGTATATAATTGTAATTGAAAATTTAAGATAAAAATAGTTACCTATGTCGTTATATAGATATATAAAAGCTTTTTACTGTTTCAAAATACAACAGAAAATGATCACATTGACCACAATAAACCATCGACAGGCAGACTACGGTGGCGTTGCTTAACCTGCATGATCGATTAGACTGATAAGTGCATCGATGCTATCGATCGAGCTCCATTAATACTGACTCCCTTAATATGGGCCGCTAATCCACAATACTTTGAAGCTAACTTACTGCCGATATATTTGCCGCGGTAAAGATCAACAAAGTAGGATATAATAAATTTTAATCCCCCAGACGATACTTGCATCTAATTATGGGGTAAAAAGTTTTTCTTGTTGTTTTAATGAGAATTATTTTTTTCCTTTGTAGCGGAATTTGTGAAACTACGATTTGTGGAAATAAGCATTCTTTTTATTGTTGAACTAAGTATATTTTTACTACTATAAATATTTTTTTATTCTTTTTTTAAATGATAAAAAAAATCGCCTGAACTACTTTTTACATTATACGAACTCTATACATAATTTAGTCAATGAAAGGCCTTAGCAGACATGCTGTTTTTAGCATCGACGATTACCGTTTTTAAAGTAAAACTTCTTTTATCTTGCGTAGCTTGACTTGGGGAGTAAGCTGATGAATGCGTGACGAGAGCATTACGAAAATGGCGAACGGAAGTTGAGAGGGAGATATAAGTTACTAGAGCTAAAGAAGTTTACTTCAGTCGTGTGTGGTCTAAAGCACACTCGTTTTATTTGCGATTGTATCGATACTACATCGCGTTTGGGCGATTTGCTCCGTTCGATCGCCTTCTCTAAAACGCAGATTTTAGTAATCGTATCGAAGCTGAATTGCGTTTTGGCAACTTGTTACGATTACAAAATGCTTGCTTGCAGCGTGCAAAATAGCTGCAAGTTGCGACCGGCATTAAAATGTTAGCGCGTGTTAGATGTAGCGTTCAGTCGCTTTTTTTTATATAAGAGGGGGAAAAGCAATCACCACCACCTACGGAGATCAGCAACACCAAGCGGTCGCCGATCCGTTGCCAGCCTATACTCCTTTCTTTCTGGTCACCTCACTCACTCGCAGGAACACTAGAACCCTCAAGGGAATTGTTATTTGGCTGCGGTATTCTGTGAGGTGTGTGTGCAATCGGCCATTTTACGTGTGCGATGACGTGAAGCATTCGGTAGCTGTATTACGAGTATTAAATGTATGTCTAAATGCAGACATTTAGCTTCCGAAAAGTATCTAATTCGTTGATTGTCGCAACTACAAGTATCATGTCTGCTAGGACTCTAAAACCTTAAATGCAATTAACAATATAACTGGTAGTTATTTTAATTTGTGCTTCAAAGTTGTGACGAATCAGTTCAGAAAACCTAACGGTGTTTAAACGGTGTTTGAATAAAAAAATATACCTTTAATATTATACCATTGCTCTTTAAAAATTATGTAAATTATCTAAGTATACTTCAACACAACATAGTAAATGAAATGTAAACAAAAAATCAAGCAATTTTTACAAAGTCGGACCAAAGTATAGGCACACTGCATAACTGCAGAGTACAGGGCCGGAATCTCGTAGATTAAATTTCAGTAAGCTGCGATCTCGAAATTAAATAACGAGACCGCGAGAGAACGGTTGTTTTGCCACTTTTGATTTATTGCCGCTACAAGTTTATGACTGTTAAACGTTCGTTTAAGAATATTTTAATTTGGATTTTTAATTATAAAAAAGTAAGACCTAGTTTAGGTAGTAATTAGAATTGACCCAGGCACTTTCTTAAGGCATTATACAAAATATCCATAATGTTTAATTATTACAAACACAAATGAAATAATGAACGATACTAAAAAAAGAAATAGCAAAAGAAACTAGGGCCTTATCGCCTTCGCTGCAACCGATTCCCATGGAATATTTTTAAATCCATATACCTACGTAACGTACCTACGTTTAAGTTATTGACAACCATCTTTAGCTTTGTTGCTCTATCAACAGAATTTTTAACAATTTATCTAAATACAATCACGCCTAATCTAAGCTAAAGTTGTTTTTTGTCATTAAAAAATCCGATCGGAATCGGCTAAAGCTTATATTGATTTTTATCTTTTATTGATTTTTTTATGATTTAGGTAACCTAGTCTTTACATTATATTAAAACGGTCCCCTGCTGTGAAAATAGCGCCACACAAGTAAACAAAAATCTTATCGTTTATTAAGTTTTAAGCCACATAGTTTCTTCATACCTATAAAATTGTTGAAGTAAAATGTACCACAACGGCAGTTTTCACAAACGAGTTTAAGAGTAAATTTTCTTTTTTACAGGTTTTCTTTTTTACAGGTTGTTGGATCGTTGGATTTTTCAAACTAAAGCATAATAATGTGCGAAATAGTTATATAACAGCGCTATATAAAATCTCAACATTCTTATGTTCATCTTATGTTTTCCACAAGGACCAAGCGTCTATAAAAGTAGCGTATTATAAGTCTATGGCAGATTACAATGAAACACAATTATAGAGTAATCTAGAACATACAATTAGTCACGTGTCTCTGTAGTCAGTCCATATCAATCCATATTAATCCGTAATCTAAGGACATTACAATGACAATAGGTCGTATAATTACACAATATCAATGTACTTATGATATCCGCTATTGAATTATACACGAATAATAGGTATTGATTTTCATTGTTTGAGAAATTGAGACAAGAATATCTGGGCGTTCTCGTTTGGTATGAGTATGATAAAGACAGATTATCCTTGTCCGTTACCAGATCAGTTAGTAGTTCTAGCTAAAAAACACTACAAATAACAAACTATCTAGGTAATAGTCTGGTAACTGACATGTCTTTTTTTATGATTTCTTTTATGCACTAGCATTAAAAATGGCTAAAGTAAGAGACACCTATTTTTTGTTAATTAGAAATTGACATGATTTTTTTTTGGCACGTTAAACGTTAGTTAATTGATTCAGGTGTTATTTTGCGAAAGTCAAAAATACAGGTTATAGGAAGCACGCAAAGTAGTGTAAATCAAATTGCCTGTTATTTTAACGCACTATAGATTAAAAGTACTAAAAGCAGCATCGTTTGCACGTTGCTGTTTACGCAGTATTTGCATAAGAGTTTATTTCATAACTTTTGTATTTTTTTTGTCAAGTTAAGGTCACATGATTTTTCTGTGCGAGGTTACTAATTGCATATATTTGTGCTAATTGATAGTTATATAATCTACTATATAAAAATAAGTCGGGTTTTCCTTCCTGACGCTATAACTCCAGAACGCAAACCGATTTCCACGGTTTTGCATTCGTTGGAAAGGTCTCGGGCTCCGTGAGGTTTATAGCAAAGAAAATTCTGGAAAAATTTGAAAAGAAAAGCGGGAAAATCTTTTTTCACATACAGCGCCATCTGGTGGCGAAACGGAGTTCGCCGGGTTTGCTAGTATATAAATATTTTTTTATCACATTTTCCTTTTTAATGTACAACTATATTCACGTGAAATTACTTAGCATTTAGACAAACCCCAGTGGCTTTTATAATGTATATATTTTTGTGAAACTTATAAGTGTTAAATAAATTAATAAAAAATCGTGGCGTGAAAATATTTCGTAAAATCATCACTATGGTTACCCTATCTTCGAGAAACATTTGATTCTATTTGCTACATCCATTTTAATTAATATACTGTATTATTTGTATGTTGGATGTAAACTAACAGCTTACGTTATTAGATAAATAATCCACAGATAGAAGGACAATTTTTCATAAAATTTTCACGGTATATGTCTACTAGAAGACAGGGACCTGTCAATATTGTGGGTGCGCGTGGATCAGGGTGGCCACACCTGCATCTACGCGTGCCTTTACAGGTCTCATAGTGGTGATTCAGACACAACTCGGATGATCGAGCACCTACAACTGGCGACTGACAGAGTCATGGAACAGTATCCCTCCGCGGAGTTAGTGATTTTGGGAGACTTCAATGCCCACCACGCCGAGTGGCTTGGCTCTCGGTCCACTGACTTCGCGGGGAGGTCTGTTCACGACTTTGCACTGGCTTATGGTTTCTCGCAGCTGGTACATTCTCCAACGAGAATACCGGATATCGAGGACCATACGAGCTCTCTTCTGGACCTTCTGCTGACCACACGTCCGGATGGGTACAAGATCACGGTGGACGCTCCGCTTGGGTCGTCGGACCACTGCCTAATCCGGACCCAGGTGCCATATGCTAGCTCTGACGCGCCCCGGCCTACCGGATGGCGTCGTGTATGGCACTACAAGTCGGCAGATTGGGATGGATTGCGTGAATTCTATGCATCGTACCCGTGGAGGCGGCTCTGCTTCGGGTCAGTGGACATCGACTCCTGTGCATCCGCTGTGGCTGGGACGATTTTGGATGGGATGGAATTATTCATCCCAAATCGACTGGTGGCCACCGCGGGTGTTAAAAAACGGCCGTGGTTTAATCGGTCTTGTAGAGAGGCTATACTTCGCAAGCAGGCTGCATACAAGACTTGGACCGCGGCCCGTATTAATGGGGATCAGAATGTTTCTGACCTGAAACATGAGTTTAATGCTGCCTCGAGGTCCAGTAAGAGAGTGATTGCTAGGGCAAAGTATGATTTCGTCGGCAGAGTTGGTGAGCGCCTGGCTAAGCATCCATCTGGGAGCCGTGCTTTTTGGTCGCTCGCTAAGGCTGCCGAGGGAAACTTCTGTCGGTCGTCTTTTCCACCACTGCAAAAACCGGATGGTAGTCTGGCCTATAGTGCTAAGGAGAAGGCCGACTTACTGGGCAATCTCTTTGCCTCTAATTCGACTTTGAACGAGGGAGACGCCGTACCACCTACTATCCCATGGTGCGGTAGCTCCATGCCGGAGATTTCGATTACACAGCGAGATGTCCGGCGGGCGTTGCTCTCCCTCGATATTCACAAGTCGAGTGGGCCAGATGGCATACCGGCAGTGGTGTTAAAGGTGTGTGCTCTTGAGTTGTGTCCTGTACTTACGCGCTTGTTCGCGCTTTCATACTCCACTAGGCAAGTTCCGTCTATGTGGAAGACTGCGAATGTGCACCCTGTGCCTAAAAAGGGCGACAGGTCAGATCCATCGAATTACAGGCCTATTGCTGTTACCTCCCTTCTCTCCAAGGTGATGGAGCGTGTAATTAATACTCGGCTCCTTGGATGCCTAGAGGATCACGACTTGATCAGCGACAAACAATATGGCTTTCGCCATGGTCGCTCAACTGGTGATCTTCTAGTGTATCTTACGCACCGATGGGCTTTGGCGGTGGAGAGTCAAGGTGAGGCATTGGCGGTTAGCCTGGATATGGCAAAGGCGTTCGATCGGGTCTGGCACCGCAGTCTTCTTTCAAAGTTACCTGCATACGGTCTGCCCGAGGGGTTATGCGAATGGGTTGCTAGCTTCTTGTCCAGCAGAAGCATTAGAGCCGTTGTAGATGGCAGTTGCTCCGATAGCATGGACATCAATGCTGGCGTCCCGCAGGGTTCTGTATTGTCCCCGACGCTGTTTCTGCTGCATATTAATGATATGTTGTATAATGACTGCATTCATTGTTATGCAGACGATAGCACCGGGGACACTTATTACACGGGCCGCGCAAATATCCCTCGTTCTTTGGTGGAGGAGAGCCGCGAACAACTTGTGTCGCAAATTGAGAGCACACTAAGTAGAGTGTCCGACTGGGGGCGACAGAACTTAGTGCGATTTAACCCCTCTAAGACACAAGTCTGCGCGTTCACCGCTAAGAAAACCCCATTTGCTGTGGCTCCACACTTCGAAAACACACCCCTCACCATCGCCAATAATATTGGTATTCTAGGAGTTGACATCTCCAGCGACGTCCAGTTTCGATGTCATCTGGAGGGGAAGGTCAAGCTGGCATCGAAGAAACTAGGTGTGCTCAACAGGGCGAAACATTACTTCAACCCGCGGCAAAGACTTATGCTTTACAAAGCTCAAGTTCGGCCGCATATGGAGTACTGTTGCCATCTATGGGCGGGAGCGCCTAGATACCAGCTTGCACCCTGTGACTCGATTCAAAGGCGTGCTGTGAGGATTGTTGACGATCCCAAACTGACAGACGGTTTAGAACCTTTAAGTCTGAGAAGAGATTTTGCGTCCCTTTGTGTGTTCTACCGTTTGTACAATGGGGTGTGTTCAGAGGAGTTGTTTGACATGATGCCCACGGCTTCCTTCTACAGTCGCACCGCTCGCCATCGACAGGGAATTCATCCTCATACTTTAGAACCGAAATGGTCACGGACTGTGCGGTTCCAGAGAAGTTTTCTTCCACGTACTATCAAGCTGTGGAATGAATTGCCTGTTGAGGTTTTCCCAGGAGACTACAGCATGGGGTTCTTCAAAAAGGGCGTGAAGAGGTTTTTACAGGGTCGGCAACGCGCATGTGATGCCTCCGGTGTTACAGGCGTCCATAGGCTGCGGTAACTGCTTTCCATCAGGCGGACCGTATGCTTGTTTGCCACCTTAGTGGTATAAAAAAAAAAAAAAAAAAAAAAAAAAAAAAAAAAAAAAAAAAAAAAAACATACATTACTGTCAGGTTCTCAGGCTAGGAATAGACGAAGATAAAGTCATATAAAAAAACATCTGCCACTATCCATTTCAATCTATTCGATTCTAGACTATAACACCAATTGAACAAGATCGATTCTCCAATTTCGTGTTTTATCTTCGCACATAAGCCTGCCATCCGGTGGGCACTTTCAATTTACGACAGAATTTCTGAGAACACAGCTTCGAATATTTTCCATTATCGAGGGAGAGTAATAAACTTTTTTTCCTTAGAGATGGTGAATAAAATCGGATTTAGCTCTGGTAATTGAATTCTAGGTAATCGTTTGACATTATAGAAAATTGGGGGCTTATTTTTACAGACTGAATATTTTATTTGTGAAAATATTCCTCATTTATTAAAAGCAGAAATTACGATTGTTATTAATACCTTTTATACTATTGTGTTGGTTCATAAATTAATTTTATTACTAAGTACTTTTTCCTTGATATTAAACACTGTAAATAGCTGTTCCCAGCGACTTCGTCCATCATAGCTTCATCATACCACACCCTTGCCACTCCATACAAAAAACGGCAACACAAATAGACCTTGTCTGTTAATGTGCAAATGTGTGTGTAGGTGCTCTAGGGTTGACTGCATAAGTTTTGTTCGTATATGATTTGTAACTTGAAAAAATATTTCTAAAAATATATAGATAGCATATTGCCTATCCATAATAGTGAAGAGCACACTAGAGGTGGGCGTTGAATGAACGAACCGTTTTTTTAAACTGTTTTTTGTGCGTGAACGATTAAACTAGTTTACAGTTCACAGATAAACTAGTTTATTCTTCGACTGGTTGATGAGTCCCTTGCGTCGCATCGCGATCGTCTCGTCTCGTCTAGTGACTTGACAAATGAGATTTTCGGTTGTACCCAATCGACGCAACGAGACCGTTTACCGTCGACGATGAACTAGTTTAAAAAACTAGTTTACGTCGACGACGACGTAAACTAGTCGAAAATTAGACGTAAACGTTTTACGTTTACCAATCGCTTATGTGAAGAAATAGTCTTATCGACGACGACGTAAACTAGTCGAAAATTAGACTGTTTTTTAAGCTAGTTCATCGTCGACGGTAAACGTTCTCGTTGCGTCGACTGTAAAATCGTCGACGTCCCACCACTAGAGCACACGTACGTATTCTGTTCATTCGATACACCGACTAGGTGCTCGAATCGGAGTTTTTGAATAGGTAGTCGAGTCCAATCCGTGTTCCAGTCGGTTCGTTAGTGACGTGCATCTAGAATGTTAACAATTTCATTCTGTTTTAAGGCCCCACTGCAATATTTTTACCTCGTATTTAAAAAAAATGGTGTTTACTTTTCAAAGTGTTTTATTCTCTTTACAAATCACATTTTTACAACATTATCAAAATGGAAGTAGGACACCTGTATTCTAAAATTTTCACAATACTTAATTATCACATAAACATGGTTATTATGAATATATCTGTTATTTGTTCTATATGAGAAAAATATTTTTATTCGTTTATATGCTTACAACGTTACTTAAATAGCCCGCCATTTTTATAAATAAAATGAAAGTTTAAATTTACAAATTATCAGTATCCAGCCTACACTACACTACTTTAATATTCAGTAATGTTAACTATTGAGTCAAAATACTACGGCAGTATCTCAGTCTATAACGTTTTTATTTCCTCAATCGACGAATCATCCTATGAAAGGAATTCGGAATGAGTACCGCTCGATTTTGTTGCGAGATTTTTTCGCTATTGCAGTATTTTTTATCAATACCAGGCAATAGTTGCAGCGCAATCTATATTGGATAATTTTCAGCCATAAATTTTTAGTTTGCGAACTTTCATGGAATACGGATATTATTTTAGATTTTTCAAAAAACGGGAATAGTTTCACATATGAGTGAATTAAATATTTAAAAATACATCCATATGTATCTACATACGAGCTCAATAACAGAGGGGCAATTCTCGTAATTAAAATGTAGTCAAAATTCAGGTCCGATCCAGTCTCGATCTTACAATTGTCAAATTAGGTATTCTCGTATCACAATATGAAACTTCAAAGTTTAAGTGATAGTATCAAAATATAACCAGAAATTAGACAAACTAAGAATATTATTTTTCTAACACAATTGTTAGAAAAATAATATTCTTGACGTGATGAGAGATTTGACGAGCTCGGTGGCGTAGCGGTCGCGTCATTGACCGCTACGCCACCGAGCTCGAGCGTTGGCTTCGACACCAACGCTCGTGGGTTCGATTCCCAGATAGGACAAACATTTGTGTGCATGAACATGTATGTTTGTCTTAGTCTGGGTGTTTTCTATGCATCATAAGTATGTATTTACAAAAAAATAATGTATTTACGTATGTTTATCAGTTGTCTAGTACCCATAACACAAGCTTCGCTTACTTTGGGGCTAGATGGCGCTGTGTAATTTGTCTGACAATTTTTATATTTATTTATTTATTTATTTATATTAACATTTTTAGTCAATTCACAATTCAATCTCGATTCGGTCAACTTTGCTTTTCAGATAGTAAATAGTTACGAGAATTGCGCACCAGATATTTGGTATTAGGCTTTAAACTTTCTATGTTTTGAGCCGGTAATCATTATGCTTGGACATTCGAGATCCAGTAAAATATTTCAAACTATAAAAACACAAAAAAAAATATAACAATCCAAGTAGACAATGCTGTAAGACTCGAATGTTACTTTACGTAAATCGTCACGATCCATCCATCCTTTAGGAACCCTGGCCCCTATCGCCGAATCTGAAGCCGATTATTTATTTATCTTTTAAGCTATTGAAAATCATATGCAGATTAGTCGATAGAACTCTATGGTTTCTACTAATTAAGGTATACACAATTACCGCCATTCTAAGCTAAAGTTCGATTTTCGTAGTCAACAAATCCGATGGTAATCAACTTCAGCTTCCGGGTCCGGGGTGGTCCGGGTCTAGAGTATAGCAAAGGCAGAAAATGTGTAATTTGTTTATGAATTATTTAATTTACAACTTAGTATTCTTTAAATTAATTTGGACGTAAACATTTAGTTATATGGTAGGTATATAACAATTTTGAGTACCTTGTATGCCAATATGTTATTGAAATACCATGCCAAATTTTAAAAATAATATCGTTTTGGATTTGTCTTCCTTTCTTAGATCATGAGTATATTTTACAATAAAAGACTTAAAAAAAATATCTTTTTAGTTTGCGAGCGATTTACGTAGTCGGATTAACCGTTAAAAATTAATTTACAAAAAATATCCAATGAAAACAGAAGTAAATTTAATTATCGTGACGTCTCACGATAATTAAATTAACTTCTGTATTCATTGGATTGGATGAATGATGAATAATAAAATTTTGGAAAACGAGATATTTTTTTTCATATTTCATAAATCCTCATTCTAAATATGAAAAAAAATCTCGTGTTACAAAATTTTAATAGTTGATAATGAAATGAAATTATGACAAACGCAAAAAACCGGTCAAGTGCGAGTCGGACTCGACACGCACTTGCCGTTTTAGGCACGAAGGGTTCCGTACCTAAAACGGCAAAAAAATCACATTTGTTACATGGGTGCCCCCTTAAATATTTGTTCGTTTTTTATTGCATTATTTATTTTAAAAGTTATACCTATAACTAAATATTCTGTGAATATTTTAAGCGTCTACCTTTTGCCGTTATCAATATCGAGCAAAAACAAGGAAAAAAATCACATTTGTTGTATGGGAGCCTTAGAGGAGTTTTTTTAGTATTTGTTGTTATCACGGTTCATGAGATACAGCCTGGTGACAGACGGGTGGACGGACAGCGAAGTCTCAGTAATAGGGTCCCGTTTTATCCTTTGGGTACGGAAACCTAAAAACGGAAAACGAAAAAAAATTTACTTAGTTTGTAAAACGATAATTTGGTTTAGTATACATTTTGCATATTTATTTTTAATGCTTCGTAATTATTCAAATTATTAAGTCACCGTAGATGGTTTTTACCTATGATGTAAAAACATTTACAGGTGTATCGATGTCATAAATGCCTTATTGCCTCCACAGAATTGTGGGCAAAACAAGGTAATTGCCCGATATTCACTAAGTCCCGCAACATTTACCTTCACGGCAAGACGTTAGCACTAATCATATTTTTTTTTGTAAATAAAATTATTGTTGTAAATAAAATGCTGCGTGTTCACTTTCCTTTCTTTATTTGCCTACTGCATGTAAGCACGCAATAAGCGCTTAGAAGCCAATTATCACTGCCGAGATATTCGCCTATGGGCCTGTCTATACAACGTGTAACTTCAAGTACGCAAAACCTAAAAATAGTTTGTTCAGAATCATGAGTAGAATCAATTCCATAATTTTCATCCATTTTTAAAGTAACTGGTTTTGAAAAATAATAATTATTATTTTTAATTTCCGTGTCCATTATTAAATTAAATTAATTAAATTGCGCTCGACAATCAAGCGAGAAAATGTGAAGTAGGTAAACAAACGTAATACCGCCGCGTCCAAAGAGTCTAGTTTCCGCCGCTCTCTGCACGGCGCTTACGCGTCATTGACTCCGAGAATTTTTTTTTTTCGAAATTATTACCTGTATATACTCGTATCAATTTATAATAATAAAACTTAGTTGGGGTGTTTGAGGTTTTGCGTACTTGGAGTTACACGTTGTATATAAAATGTCATGACCGTACCCATCTTAAGTGCAAAAGACTATTTCTTTTAATCTTATCTACAATACTATACTTACCTACGTACAAAGTACCGCCATAAGTCTATTTAAAGGTTTATTAATTTGGCCCCTAACTGTGTCTTAGCATAGCTTATAATATAATTTCCTGCAGTTCCTTATTGAAAATGCTCTTCACGTGAAGTTATATGATATAAAATTTGAAACAGCGTTCGTATTTTGCTATTATGTATACGTATTAGTGCTTGAGAGAGCGAGTAGCAGGTGTATCAGTGCGAAAAAATCGTCTTTTTTACAATACAGTATTGTCAGATTATGAAAATTTACTCTTAAATTGGGTAGATTGATTGCTCTTTTTTTATTAGTACAATAATGTTATTAAGAAAAAAAGTCTGTATGCTGGTACTGCTGGACTTCCCTAATGCCTTCCACCATATGCGATCCTCCGGCCCTTCCCTTGAGGTCATCAGCCCATGTAGAGGTGGTTAACATGTTGGGGGTTGTGGATGAAGATTAAAATCCCAAATTTAGTCGACTTTCTTCGTTCCCGATTCTGTCTCTTAGAGAAATGCTGAGCATAGCTTAGGTATAGAGCATAGGCTTCTCTACGTAAAGGAGAAAATGCCCGTAAGTCACACTCACACGTCAGTCGCCAACCCGACTGGTTGGCGGCTGATGTGCGAAATTTCATACACCTACGTCCGCGCTATTTTCGTAAAAAGGGGTACAACGTTTTTGCTACACGTATTAATATATAGATTTATTGGAAAGACATTACAGAAACTTTTTAAGCGAAATATAAGATAGTAAAAGACAGTAAACGTCTCATCTCCGGTCTTATCTACCCGCTCAGCTGTCTAACTTAACCGCAGTCTATACCGGTTAGTGGCCGACAAGGTTTGCTTTTAATTAAAAATACCTACGGAGGTGGCTGCCAACTTCATTTGCCGCGCCACGATTAATTGAACCGGAATAAAGCCACGTGGCAGATAGTTGCAACTCTTTGTGGCAAGATGGCGGACGATATCGCAAGGCTGGTGTTAATCGAGTTATCTTTTTGTTTTAACTTTTTAGATTGATCAAAGGCAGAGTTACATCATTTTTTTTAGTTGTTTTTTAATGGAACGTGGAGTGAAACTATGTAATATAGGTAGAGAGCTATTTGAAAGAAATTGACGCTTTTATGAATAAATAATAATCATATGAACCCACCTCAATTTGGATAGTACAATTTCTCTTTATATTAAAAATGGTATAATATAATAATTTTCAATTAATAGTAGAATCTTTAGATTTTTCGATCAATTTCAAAGGAAGTATACAGTCTACGTAAAAATAACGTTGAAGCAATTTTTCGTAACTCGATTCATGTATGATTAATGAGCGGTGGCGTCGTTGCGCGTGTCAGTCCAATCATCGAATACGCAAGTTAAGCAACGTCAGCCGTAGCCTGTCCATGGATGGGTTTATTTATCTCGAGCTCCTCCGTGCTTTGGAGGATACGTTAAGCCGTCAGTCCCTGCTGTAGTCATTAGATGAGTCGTTAAGCTTTTAGGCGGCTTGAAAACACTGGCCTCCGCCAAACCGCAGTTGATAAGCGTGGTGGAGTATGGTATAAACCCTTTCGATTTATGAGAGTCCCGTATCCTAGCGGTGGGATGAATAAGGGTTGACGACGTTATACCACACCGCTATCGAGTAATCATCATCATCGCGAAATCATCGCTATCGAATAGTCATATCTACGTAAACAACCGTCATTTTGACACACATCTTGAGAAAGTCCACCATTCCACCATTAAAACTGTAGTCATTTGTGTACTCAGTTTAATCCTAAGTGCACAAATTTTAATTTAAAAGTCTCATATATATATATATATATTATATCTCACTTATATTCGCGTGTAGCGACCTGTGAATTCTATACCAAGCGCCGTACCAAGGCTGTACCCACTATAGGATAGCGGCACGCTAGACGTTAAAGCTTCTGTAAAGTAATACTGCCGACGGGAAGTGTCTGGGAGTATTGATTACTGATTTTTAACTAAATTGTGTAACGTTGTAAAATCCACCAAGGGCGTCGCCAGCCGATGGCCCAGGGAGGGGCAAGTTGATATGGAGAATGAGAAAAGTATGAATTGTAGGTAAAGTCAAGAGCTCATGAAGCTTTTCACTTACATCTACAGCGATTGTAATAATAACGGTACAAAGCCCAACGTATAAAGGTTCACGAGAGACTTTACAATAAATAAAACTTATAATTATATAAAATCTCTTGGGGGGCAGCTGCCCCTTGGCGACGCGCTTGTTAACCAGCTATCAGAATTTAGATGAGGTGAGTAGTATTTTTACGTCCCTTGATTACCTGATACCTGAAGAACGGCCGTCTGGCCAAGGTAGCAGGTAGTCATACGATCATAGTACACCCTAACGCTATTCAATCATGCACATTTTATTCATCTCTCTCTGTCTCATATTCTCTATTTCTTTTCCAAGTTATTTCTATATTTTACGCACATTATCGTATTCCAAGCGCGCTGTATCCTTTTGCTCTGTTATCAGCTCACGACGTTAACAAGTTAGGAAACTCGGTGAAACTGTCCAAAGGGTACACTGCCTTCCCCGTCTCTCCCTTCTGAAAGTTGTAAAAATTGCAGAAAGTTTTGTACTTCCTTGGTCTATTCTGCAATAACTGGTGTCAGTCTGTTGACAAGAAAGTATCTTATTCCTAACATATTTATTTTATATAACTTATAACCACATTTTTAAAAAGATTGAGTTTGTAAGCAGTCTTTTAAAAACAAACTTACAGTTAGTTTGTGGATACAAATATTTTTTATGTATGTAAATACTTTTTTTTGTAAATACATACATATAGTACATAGAAAACCCCAGACTAAGATAAAGACATGTTCATGCACACAAATGTTTATCTTATGCGGGGATCGACTCTGCTGTCTGGCTTCGACTGGGCTCGTCAAATTTACAGTAGCACGTACGTACTCCGCCAAGCCGCAATTGAGCAGCGTGGTGGAGTATGCTCTTAACTCCCTGATTGAAGGGAGACCCGTACCCCAGCAGTGGGGTGAATAAGCGTTGTATACGATGTTATGTATACACTCGTAGGTGGTGATAAGTAAATAAGTGACTGCATATTTTTGCCAACAAACTGCTAAGTACAGTTTATATTAATCTACTCGTACATAATAAGCTATTCCCAATTTCATTTAATAAGCATTGGCGCGTAACATGCATATAAAATTGGGTTATTTTCATAATATTATATAGCTACCTATTATACATATCGCGATTTCAGAATGCCTGCGGCTTTTCCTGAAAACTCGGGTACTCCACAAAAGGATTTCAATAAAATATTATATTATTTGCACTGCATTTGTTTGTTTCCAGAGAAGCTAATAATTATACATATAAAGAAATTATTATTATTTTTATGCATTTTTCATTAAAAGTTAAATTTCTCTAAAAAATCACGTATTATTATTATTTTATTATTCACGTTTATCTGCATCGTATTAGCTTTCTATCAAAAAAAAATGACCACTTCTCTAACCCTCACACATTATGACCCGTTAAACAATAGCACTCCGAATGTACCGTACATTATTTGCTATAGCAATCTAAGGCTGGCTCAAATTATTTAGATCATTGAATCAACTAAATAAAAGAGATATTTTTACTAACAAATTATTATTTATTTCTGAGTTAAATAACTTAATTTTAATGAAGTAAATTTTCAAAATGTACGGTAATAATGTACGGTACATCCGGAGCGCCATTGTTTAACGGCTCATAATAAATGTTGAGGGTTAGAGAAGTGGTTGTTTTCTTGTTAGAAAGCTAATACGATGCAGATAAACATAAATGAATAATAAAATAATAGTAATACGTGATTTTTTAAAGAAATTTAACTTTTAATGAAAAAAATGCGTAATAATAATTTCTTTACATTTTATTATTTTCGATAAATAGCGATTAATTTTGTCGTAAATTATTATTTTATCAGCTCTGGCTATTATCTAGGTCCATCACAGTCTTTATTTTAACGCTCTACGTCACTTGGTTCATGAGTTATAAAATGTTATTTACATGGGGCTCACGGTAGCTATTCAAAAAATTAAAATAACTCTAAATTGAAAAAAAATATATATATATTATTTTTGTCGATAAAAGTTGCTCTATTTTATCTCATTTTCATATGTGCACTTTATGAAGAATCACACTGTATACAACTAAACAAATGATGTCATGACCAGAGGCAGATCGGAGTAGAAATGCAGCACACTCGAATTGACTCCCCATAAAATTTTCGTGCGATGTGCGGCAATACTCCTAGTTAATACTCCAAAAACATGTTTCCGCCCGGGATCGAACCGGGGGCCTTCTGCGTGTTAGGCAGATGTGATAACCGCTACACCACGGAAACGTTGAAAATATTGTTAAAAAAATGAATTGGTATCAATGAGACGTGACTTTGTATCAATATTGCCTGATGCTTATTACGCATTTCACGCGTACGTTGTACGGCTAACTTATCGGTATCTTTACGGTCGTAAAGCAGGATTTGTTCGCACTCCGGCCACACCCTACAAATGTCGCGTCATTTACTATTCCATAAACAATGACGTATGCACAGAGTGAAAATGAGTGTGTGTGCGTGCGACGCCATATAAACTGTTCCAGATTTGTCTCAGAGGGGAGGTGAGGTCGATACGAGAGAGCGGCAGGAAGTGGCCATAATGTCCGTAGTACTATTACTTATACTTATTTATTTACTGATTTGGTGTATTTTCAGAGCTAAAGTCAACCTAAGCTATACGTGATGCACCTTGTAAGTGATAAACGAGGTTCTGGCCAAAGTGAGGTTAGAAGGTATGAAGCCCAACTGGGGCAGTAAGGTAGACAACCTCACAGAAGATAATCAAAGGATCATCCCTACTACTACGGATGTCGTGGCACTGCGGTAGCATCATATACTGAAAGTGTAACGCTCTGCGTGCAGTTGACTGTATTTATATGAATAAATAAATCAATGTGAAATTGTATTTGTTGATCAGTTTTTCAAATATTTATTAGTTGTTTATTAATCTAACCACATTACATGATTTTACACGTAGTGTAAAAAGAATCGAAAAAAATCTATTTTCCCGCCCGGGATCGAACCGAAGACCATATGCAAATTATACAGATAGGATAACCACCTACCAGCTACACCACGGTACTTTACGTAGAGACTAGATACATAGGAATAATTTATATACAATACTAGCAAACCCGGCGAACTCCGTTTCGCCACCAGATGGCGCTGTATGAGAAAAAAGATTTTCCCGCTTTTCTTTTTAAATTTTTCCAGAATTTTCTTTGCTATAAACCTCACGGAGCCCGAGACCTTTCCAACGAATGCAAAACCGTGGAAATCGGTTCGTGCGTTCTGGAATTATAGCGTCAGGAAGGAAAACCCGACTTATTTTTATATAGTAGATTTTATTGTCTCATAATTATAATCTATTGATTATTCTATAAATCCAAAGATAAAAAATATAGACATGTTATAAAATAAAGTCCCTCATTGCTTTGACTTTGTATTTGTTCGGGCTAATCTCATAAATTACTCTCCTATAAACTATTAGCGATAACTGTATCATAAATACGGCCTATTAAAAACGCTAAGAAAGCGAAGCGCCCCTCTCCGCTCCCATTCCCTTGCGAAAACAGTGGCCTCCGTCAACCCCAGTTGAGCGGCGTGGTGGAGTATGATGTATACCCCTTCGATTAAGGGGAAACCCGTATCCCAGCAGTGGGATGAATAAGAGTTGATGACGACAAGAGTAGAGTCGTGATTGTCACTACTATCCTTGTTATAACACTTTATGTTTTGTATTTTTAAACACAACTCAGAAACAAATCATATGTATGTGTATAGTTAATCTCTTGTAAATCCCGAACAGTCAAACATTACATAAGTGATTTATCGGACAAATGGCGTCCATTGACCGACATAGGACGTTAATGTCGCTATCAGAGCTGGCAGCAACAGTAAATCTGTTACAGTATCGCCACAAATCGCCCGCCGCCATTTTGATAAGTACCGCCATTTTGTCATCGCGCGTTAGATGCGTTTGACGGATATTCCGCGTGTATAGAAAAGGAAAAGGTTTTTCGATTTTCAATCCAGCGCAACGATTTTTTTTAAAAGAACTAATGTGCTACCGCCCTGCTTACCACCGGCATTAACCCATAATCATCCCACTGTTGGGATACGGGTCTTTCCTCATTCATTGGGGTTTAGAGCGTACTCTGTGCTGCTTAACTGCTAAGGCGGATCCCAGTGTTTTCAGGACAGTCGAACGCCACTGACTTTCCATAACGACTGTCGTCTAATGAAAACAGGAGAAACCGAACTTTAACTGCGCTGCGAAGCAAGGAGGTGTTCGAGATAACTAAACTCATCCATAGACATGTTAACGTTGACGTAGCTAACTTAACTTGCGTGATCGATTAGACTGACACGCGCAACGATGCCATCGTGCTCCTCAATCAAGCGTTTGATGCGTTTGACGGATATTTCTCCTAATTATTGGTTAATTGGAGTCAAGGGTTACGAATAAATTTTAATAGCTCTTCCGTGGTACCACTACCTATGGAGGGTACAGGTAAGGAGAACCGTCTTATATAGGAAGCAGGTTGAAAAAGTGTCCCGTGGTGAGCAGCAAATCACAATTTATAAACTCACCGATATAGTGCTAGCGTAGCAAGGAAATGTGATGGAAATATATCAGTTGTAAACGAAGTGAAGTGTGCTGAATTTAAACAATCCAACCATCTGACTCTTATGAATTTTGGCGCTATGTTTTAAAATTCATCTTCTTGTTTCCCGTAAGGCCACTAATTTGCTGCTTGTCTGCAGACACATTTTTATGCTACAGTTAGCTCTTCTTACCTCTACCCTCCATACCTACCTACCTATACTTTTGGCGCTATTTTAAAATTCATCATCTTGTTTCCCGTGGCGCTACCAATTTGCTACTTGTCAGCGGACACTTTTTCATACTACAGTTAGCTCTCCTTGCCTCTACCCTCCATACGTACCTACCAATACTTTTGGCGCTATGTTTAAAATTTATCTTCTTGTTTCCGGTGGCGCTACCAATTTGCTTGTCAGCGGACACTTTTTTATACTACAGTTAGCTCTCCTTGCCTCTACCCTCCATACGTACCTACCAATACTTTTGGCGCTATGTTTAAAATTCATCTTCTTGTTTCCCGTGGCGCCACCAATTTGCTACTTGTCAGCGGACACTTTTTTATACTACAGTTAGTTCTCCTTATCTCCATACCTTCCTGCCTATACTTTTGGCGCTATGTTTAAAATTCATCTTCTTGTTTCCCGTGACGCCACCATTTTGCTGCTTGTCAGCGAACACTTTTATATACAAAAGTTAGCTCTCCTTACCTCTACCCTCCATACCTACCTACCTATACTTTTGGCGCTATGTTTAAAATTCATCTTCTTGCTTCCCGTGACGCCACCATTTTGCTGCTGCACAGTACAAATACCTACTGTAAAACGTTGTGCCTAATTCTGCATGAAAAATTTTATAAGTGCGCGACACATGCGTTCCCCGTGTATTGGTTGGTAACATTTATATACCATCGTAACGATAGCAGCCCGAGCAACAAAGAAATCGCATTCAGTGCAAAAAAAGGCAAAAAACCCGGCAAAATTAAATAAAGTGCAAAGCAAACCCTTTTTTGATTAAAAAAACCTTTTCATTATCAAAGACCCGCCAATCGGTTTTGCGAGGTAGCTATCGGTTTCGCAGGCTTTGCTTAAAAGCTATAATCCCAAACGAATTACGTTTCATTTACCCTTAATTTTTCCCTTTTTTCGCGTTGTGAATAACAAATAAATTAAGGCTATATAATTTGGTACGCAAAATATGTTAAGTGGTCAGAAAAAATGTATTTTGTAGGCAATGTTACTTATGATTAGAAGAAAATAATTAACTACTAGCATTTAACCACGTTTTCGCCTCGGGTGTTATTATTTTGTGTATGTTCTGGATTTTCTCAAAAACTACTAATTTGATTTGGGTGGTGTTTTTATTATATACAAAGTTATATCAACCAATGAATCAATAAAGTGAAACATTTCTTTGGTTTCAACGGCGCAGTCCTACCTACCCCATAAGCATAATTATTTTTCTATTTATATATTAACTGTCATGTTTGTTTATTTTTATAGTTTCTGAATAATAAAATATTGGGAGTGGAAAAAAATCAAAAATAAAACTTCAATGAAAAAGGCGATAAAATGCATAGAATTTTTTGAAATTAAACATTTTTTCATCTTTCTGTAGTCTCAATATAAAATTGGTTTTTACACCCGTGTAATTTTTTATCTATGGCAAAAAAAATGACATGTATCAACCATATCTAATATATTATCTGTATCTAAATTTTAATCTGAAATTAATTAATTGCAGTTACTATTAACTGCAATTAATATTAATAATGAGTGTCTATACACGAGTTCGTATGTATGTAAGGTATTTGTAAAAAAGCTATATCTACAAGCGCAGTGTTTTAAGAGGGGAAAACAGAATTTAGGCAGATTTTTTTTTCGGACCGACAGAACGAACCGGTGAAATGAGAGTCTGACTCTCGCATTTCACAAGTTTTATTTATTTAGGCCTGCGGTTTCCTATTGTTTTTTTTATAAATGACAACGGTGAACTGGGCAATAAGTCCGACACACCAATATACACTAATAACAAACAGATTAAAATTCGCTCTAAAAACTCGCCATCCTTTATTCCTGACACAGTTTTTAGCTGCAAACCCGAAAATATCAAAAAGGCAGCAACAAATCGGTATAGATAATAACTCTGCGAGTGTTGTTTTTCACAAAGCGACGGCATGAATATGCGATGAACGTAACACTGCATTTCGACAAAGATCACGCTGCATAAAGCCAGTTTGGTCAAGCCAAAGTATTACTAAAGTGCAGTATTTCTATTTTAAATAGTTGGCAGATTAAAACTTAACATTTGAAAATGCACTCACCGGTTGGTTATTGATTCGGAAACAAATAGAGGGTATATGAGCGTATGGTCAATTATTAACACGATAGCTATTAAATCTCAGGTCAGAATGCGTCAACAGGGATAGATGGAAAGCGAGCTTCCATTATCCCGACCCCACTGGATATAGGCACCGATTGAAAGGATTACACACACTGTCAATTTTAATTGTTGATGCTGTGAATTGTTGGCACGTTATTAACAATTTGCTATTAATAAAGCACTTGTACTGTTCCACTTAATTAAATTAATTTTACCGACTGGTTTCCCCATAAGGCATTATCAAGGTAAATAGATGGTGTTTGCGTTTCTACAAAACATATTCATATGGCATAAACATATTCATATAACATATTGTCAATTTGGGTAAATCTGGGTAAATGTCTTAGCTGAACTGTCACAGAGGAAAAATTTAACCTCACAGTTTTAAAATTGTCATCAATAACGCCAAAGCTACAACAACAGAACTATTATCTCTTAACCACATTAATATATATCTGTTATTCGGTCATGTTACGAAAGAAATAATAGTATAATCTCATCAATAGCTCTATAACACACTTTTGAAAGCTTGAGAGACTACATGATATAAAGAACTCTAAACATATATATTTTTTAAATATCAGTTTATTTCTAATTAATTATTGGACTACTATAACATAGGAGAAATTTACGGCTTAAGTGGTCACGTACTGTGCGGTGCCAGAGAAGTTTTCTCTCGCGTACTGTCAAGCTGTGGAATGATTTGCCTGTCGAGGTTTACTCAGGAGACTATAGCTTGGGGTTCTTCAAAAAGGGTGTGAAGAGGTTTTTATAGGGTCGGCAACGCACGTGTGATGACCTGATGTGACAGGCGTTCATAAGCTACGATAACTGCTTTCCATCAGGCGGGTATGATTATTTGGCATTTTAGTGGTGTAAAAAAACTAATCGCAGTAGTTTATGTAAAATTAAACTCAAGTTCAAGATAATGGAAATATAGGCATAAAAAGAACAGTTCGTATTTTACTGAGATACTGTCGATGTCACAACGAGTGGAGCACGGAGTGTAGCGGTGTAGGTCTACGCTTATCTCGGGTCGGTGGATGAGTAAAAAAATAAATCGATGTTGCCGTTTATTTGAATCCGTGCCGTAAATAATGCTATTCTCTTTTTGAAGATAGCCAGCCATTCTTCCGCATATTGCTTTGAATATAGGGGACGTGGAAATGCTTTCTGCACTTGTGCAGACGTTTTATGGGTACTGAGGGATTTTAGAGGTATATAGATCGGAATGTATAAACTTCTTGTATTTTTTAACCAACTTCAAAAGAGAGGTTCTCCGTTTAGTTTAACCCACACGTGTGTATGGTAAGTAAGTACACGATTTTCTCTAAAAAATATGATTCAATTTGGGCGGGGATGTAGATATAAAAAAACCACAAATCTAGACTAAAACATATAAATAAGATAGTGAAATTTAAAAGTTATATACTTGAGGATTAAGGTCGAGTATTTTTATTTAAAAAAGTTATTTTGTACCACATATTTTCATTTTAAGTTAATGAAATCTTAATTAGTTTCCTTAAATACAAAGTTAGAACTATAATTTAAGAAGCTTTAACACGAATTATTAAACTGTTCTTGACGTTTTGACAAATAACAGCGGAGAATGGAAAAGAAAAATATTTAATTAAAAAGCGACAACATTATTTAGGAATGATCAAGAAACTTGACCGAGCTTAATTAAAGTTTGGTGAGAAACCTTTTCATTCCACCCCTGGTACGTACCTGTAACAAAAGAAATTTCATTAGTATAATACTGACTGAAAAACTTTATATGTTTTCTTTAAGATTTTCAAATTTAATCTACTTTTACAGGTAAAGTTACTATAGCATAATTAACTTTACCTCCTTATAATAGTACTTGCTGCTGCCTTGAAAAGGCAGCATTACTTTAATCAAATACAACCGCCTTGATGCATATTTGCAAGTTTGTAATAATAATTATCTTTTGTCAATTAATTAATTAAACGGGTCGTATTTTTGTCGGGAAAACCGACTAGTTTCGATCTCATGTGGAAATCTTCATCAGGTCGAATGTACAGAAGTGAACTCTCTCTCTCTCTCTATCGCGAGGAATACTCCGTTCGTAACATACGCGAGTAATCCGTTTAATTTAATTAACTAATATTTTATAACCAAATTAGACCTACGACAATAAAATTATTGATTTCAATTTTTTAAGAAATTAAATTAAAAACTAAATTAAAAATAAAAATAAAACTACATATTATCTGAAAAAGGCCCCCGTGGCATTGTACCGAAGATGCTGGCAGCGTTTCCTCGTTGTATGGCAATACTAATGCGTTGTGTGAGAAAGCCGCCAGCTCTTCGGTCACCAGTGGTCTCGACCAGGCGCTTGGAGAGCTCATTCATTAATTTAAGCGCATTAGGACCCCACGAACCCAGGGTCTCGACTCCGAAAGGCACAAAAGTGTATTCCGAACCGAGACCGCGATATTTCGAAATTTTTCTTTTCTCGGCCGCCTCCGCCGCAGCGCCTGCTTTCTGTGTAGTTCATTAACTAATTGACTATGATTTCTCACGTTTTAATAATATAATTATAATTAAATTATTAAAACATATTTATTAAATTATCTCTTAATTTATTTTATAAATTAACTTTTAATAATGGAATTTAAATTTAAGAGTAAGAGTTTCATTGGAGAAGCGAGTGTGAAGATACGCGGCTTTAATTGCGTATCTTAGACATTTGATATGTTTTACAGCTCTAAGATAATACAGAACGTATTCGCACAACAGATAACAAAAAGATAAGAAAAAGGGGACTTGACAGTCGGACAACTAAGTGATCATATAAAGGATTTCCTTTTAAGGTATGGAACTCAAAAAATAAATGTCATAAGCATATTTAGGTGTCCAATTATATCTATCTGCTTATAAATTGGACGCATAAGAGATATTTTTGTTCATTATGTTGAGTAGAGTAACTTTTTTTTTATTTTTAGCGTTAGGCTTGGGGTGTAGACGGCATCATCGTTCAGCCAAAGCCAACCACACGTGTTCGCGGTGCACCCTGCTGACTGACTAACGAGTCGCTGGAGAAAGAGAGGCAGGGCAAGCGTAATTGTAAGCTAACCGACTGGGGAAGAACCTTCACTTCACAGATGATCGCAGCCAAATAATAATTCCCTTGAGGGTTGTGTTTCTGCGAGTGAGTGCAGTCACCAGAAAAGAAGGCATTGAAGGAGGAGAATGACTGTATCCTTGTCTGCCACTCGACATAGTACAAAAAAAAGTTAATGCTAAGGGACTTCGTATTACTGAAAACAAACCGTTTAAATATCCCTGTTAAACTACGATAAGTTAATGTAACCTCATTATTATTAGGTACTGTTAATAAATTGCATAACCGTCTGGCAATTTTAGATTGGAACTAATTTTATATGCCAATATATTATCCCGGATTATGGAAACAAGCGGCTCGTAACACTATTTTACACAATAATATTGTACGCACTAATCTCATATTGTACATATTGTACACTCTAATTTAATATTGTACGCGTGTGTATGCGCCTTTGTGGTCGTGAGTTATTGGGCTAATTAGTTGTAGAATTTAATTACTGTTTCTTGGTTTATTAGGTCAGGCTTTATTAAATACTACCTGTACAAATTAGTAACTACCATTTGCATATACCGAGTGGAAATGTATTATTTTGGGCAATGTATTAATGGGAAATGTATTATTTGGTGTAAATGACTCACTACAATCTTTATAGCCAAAGTCAATCTTACGTGCACGTGGTGCACCCTGGCGACTAGTGCAAGAGGCTCTGGCAAAAGAGAGGTAGGGTACAGCATATTTGTAAGCAGCCCTCCTGGGGAAGTATCTCTACTTAACAGACTACCAAAGCCAAATAACAATTCCCTTGAGAGTTGTTGTATTCCTGTGGGTGAGTGAGATCTCCAGGTGATTCTCGTAATTAAAATGTAGTCAAAAATTTGTTTTCATGCAGTAGCGATTCTACAAATATCAAATTTGGTGTTCTCGTAACATAATATGAAACTTTAACGTTCAATTTAAGTGAGATTATGACCAAAAGACCAAACCAAACATATGAAATACTTTAATTCTGCGATTATAAAATAATGACCTACGAGAGTCAGTGTAACGCTATTCGTCCAATAACTCAACCCGTGTAGACTAGGCTTTAGTTAGATCTAAAGTTTAAGCTGGATTTCGATAAGTCGCCCCTTTACTTTGTATCGACGAAACTCTACTATTTTGACTGGAAGCGATTCCTTCACGGAATAAGTCTGTCCTTGCAAATATTAATTTATGTACGGCTTTCTTCCTTTGTATCTTATTACGATAAAGTTTTATAAACAAATAAATAAACAAAATCTATGAAATAGTTGATTTATTCCGCGATTTGAGGTTTTATTTTCTTTTTTTTTACTCTAATAAGCATTTGACCCGCCTGATGTAAAGCGGTTATCGTAGCCTTATAAACGCTCGCCACATGAAATCGCACCCGCCCTCGTTGCCAACGTAGGAATTCCTTCCTGGTAACCTCGCCCACTCGCAGGAACACCACAACTCCCAAAATTGTTATTTGCGGTAGTCTGTGGGTACCTCCAGTACTTCCGCAGCCGGGCAGCTTACGAGTATACATACACTATAGCTTACCTCTCTTTCGAGCTAAACCGGCTATGGCTCTGAAAATGTTTGTCAGCTACTTACACGCCAAAATTAATTAACAATTAATCCACATCATACCAAATAACAAATACTTCAATGTTTTTGTTTTTCTGTGAGTGAGCCCAAAGACCTGAGATACAGGGTGGACAGGGAAACTGGCAGCAAATACTACAGAAGTAGAAGTTGTTCCTTAGGAGCCATAGTTTTACCTACCTATATACTCGCATTTCAAACCAAAAATGCAAATTTTCTATTGCAATTCCCAAAAACACAATATAAAACGAAATCGTCTGGCACAGATGTCGTGTCTCCATGGAATAGTGGCAAAACATGTTCACAGCACTTCAAGAATTCATTTACATTCAGCAGATAGTAAATCTTCGGAGCAGGTCCGCCCGCTGTCGTCGTCACTTACCGCACAGCAGCTTGGGGCCATGAAATAAGAGAATTTAAATATGCTAATGTAAATATGTGATGTCGCTATCATCTTTAAAGACCTCGTCTACACATAATGTATGAATCAAACGAGGCAAAGACATCTCTTTATATCCAATTAGACTAGAGAAGGAAAGCACGTGAAGACCGCGGCGAAATTTAAACCCTTGAGGATTGTGTTCCTGATAGTGAGTGAGATCACTAGACGAAAGGACACGAAGGAGTATAAATGCAGTAGTTGAATAATTACAATGTAATGGTTGGTATAATGAGACACTGAAATATTATGTCAATTTTCATGCAAAATACGTAAACGTATCGGCATCGGCCATAGATTAAACAAAAAAAAAACACTTATAGGCACTAAATTAGGGATGGGCGTTGAATGAACGAACCGTTTTTTTAGACTGTTTTTTGTGCGTGAACGTTTAAACTAGTTTACAGTTCACAGATAAACTAGTTTATTCGTCGACTGGTTGATGAGTCCGTTGCGTCGCGTCGCGATCGTCTCGTCTCGTTTAGTGACTTGACAAATGAGATTTTCGTTCGTTTACGTTTACCAATCGTTTATGTCAAGAAATAGTCTTTATCGATGACGACGTAAACTAGTCGAAAATTAGACTGTTTTTATTGCATAGCTTTTATCGCGGGCTTTGAGCGCGGCGACCGAATGAAGAAATTCCGTAACGAAACCAAAACCAAAACCAAAACCAAAATCTAAACCAAAACCAAAACCAAAACCAAAACCAAAACCAAAACCAAAACCAAAACCAAAACCAAAAACAAAACCAAAACCAAAACCAAAACCAAAACCAAAACCAAAACCAAAACCAAAAACAAAACCAAAACCAAAACCAAAACCAAAACCAAAACCAAAACCAAAACCAAAACCAAAACCAAAACCAAAACCAAACAAACAAACAAACAAAAAAATCGTCGACGACCCACCCACCACGTCGACGACGTAAACTAGTCGAAATTAGACTGTTTTTTTTTTTAACTAGTTCATCGTCGACGGTAAACGGTCTCGTTGCGTCGACTGTAAAATCGTCGACGACACCCACCAGTAGTCGACGACGTAAACTGGTCGAAAATTAGACTGTTTATTTTTAAACTTGTTCATCGTCGACGGTAAACGGTCTCGTTGCGTCGACTGTCTAATCGTCGACGACCCATCCACTACTAGTCGACGACGTAAACCGGTCGAAAATTAGACTGTTTTTTAAACCAGTTTATCGTTGTGGATAAACGGTCTCGTTTCGTTGACGGCAAACCCGTCGACGACACATCCCTACACTAAATAAAGGCTAACTCGCCATCGGCAACACGTAAGTTACTATTAAAATGACTATCCACATTTGCATGCCATTAGAAGTAGATAAGCGGCTCTGTTGTTAAAATCCAACTGCATTTATTGTATCTACCCTATTAAATGCAAATAAAAATGATTTAATTTTGTTTCATTTGAAGACCAAAAGGAAAATACTTTATGTTTCGATATTAAGACGTGAATTGAGTACCTATATGGTAAAATATGAACGCTTCTCTTATGGCCCGAATTGAATGTTTATATTCTTGCCACTGCAAGATACTGCACTCTACATTGATACGCTCTATATCTCTTACTCCCAAGACATAACGTCCAAAATCGCGTGCTGTATATGTTAATTTGCTACCGGTTTGTTTGCTTATGTCTGCTCCGAATTAGCACTGAGTTCTGTTGGCGAAATTCTGGGGTATTCAGTATACTGCAAGGAAGCTATGGAAATAGTGAGAAACACTGAGGAGGGAATTATGAGGGAAGTTCTGGATTTGTCTCTGGCTCAGTAAACATTTCATGTCATAATGATTTTCATATTGTGCTCGGTTATGAAGGCTAGAATGCTCAACTGCAGTGAAATACTAAATTGAAAATAGAGATGATCATTTGGTTATTTTCAATATATTGACGTAATTACTTAGTATGAAGGACAATTTTAGTTATTAATTATCATTTTCAACCGACTCCAAAAAAGGTGGAGGTTCTCAATTTGGCTGTATTTTTTTAAAATGTTTAATGTTACTTAATTACTCCGTGATTTATAAACCGATTTGAAAATAACCATCATCAGCCTGTATCTACCCACTGTTAGGTTTGTTATTTCATTACTCCGTCATTTATTTTGAAGATTTGAAAAAAAAAAAAAATTGAAAGACTTTCAAATAAAAAAGTTTTTTTTTTAATCTTTCAATTCAGATTGGTCCCATGTTTTTTTCATCAACATTATCAGCTTGTATCTACATACATAAATGTAGAGTAATGTTTGGAGTCGGTTTTTTTTTTGCTAAAATTATAAGGGTAAGGGTTTTTAAAGACGAGTACAATAAGGCCAAAATCGAAGGGCTAACAACCACTTTTCACTGAAGCACGTTCACGTAAGTGGCTCACCAAGATCATTACAACCAAAGCCAACCTCACCTGCACGTGGTGCACCCTGCAGAGAGAGGTAACGTACAGCATATTTGTAAGCTGTTTTCATCGTGTTGTTATAGTTGTGTCATTTCAATTATTAAATCGATACTAGACGTGGTTAAGCTGTTCGCTCCCGGCTGTTGTTGTTAGATGACAGTCGTTAAGCCAAGTCAGTGGTCTTTAGGCGGCTTAAAAACACCGACCTCCGCCAACCTGCAGTTGAGCAGCGTGGTGGAGTATGCTCAAAACCCCTTCGATTGAGGGGAGACTCGTATCCCAACAGTGGGATGAATGAGGGTTGACGACGATTCTGGAAGTACTTCTTCAGTCGTGCAGCTTACAAACACGGTGTATCCTACCTCTCTATTGCCAAACCCTCTTTAGCTAGTCAGCAACATCGTGGTGAACTGCTTATCTATACTACGAGTAATATTATAAAGCTGAAGAGTTTGTTTGTTTGTTTGAACGCGCTAATCTCAGGAACTACTGGTTCGAATTGAAAAATTATTTTAGTGTTAGCTAGATATTTCAAGGAAGGCTATAGGCTATATAACATCACGCTAACACCAATAGGAGCGTAGCACCAATGAAAAATGGGAAAAAATATGTCTTTTGAGGCCTTTCGTTGCGTGCGCTGCGTAAACAGTTAAAGTTACGCAAAAAATATGTATGATAGAATTGTTCCTCTTTAAAAGTTTAAAAAAAAGCGAATGCATATATGTCATCTTTTAAGATTGACTCACTATAACCTTTTTTATGGGAATCAAATTTGTTTACAATTAACGCATTATTTGCAAACAAATTTGAAAGCAGGTATAAAATTTATAGGTACCTAAATAAATTATTCACCATAAGTTTTTTCTTAATTATACGGTTATATTAAGTACTAGATTTCATATGGTCTTACCACGATAACTATATATATTCACGCGGACGAAGTCGCGGGCAACAGCTAGTCTCAAATAATTATATACAAATCTCGATACGTTTCAATGAGAATCTTAAAGCTTGTGCGTATAAATTTCTTTATGAAAATAAATCACTTGATATTTATACTTTGGATGCAATTATTTTCGTTTGTAACAAGATATTTAAGATGAAATGTTCTGTGGATAAATTATAATATTCCTAAACGGATGAAAGTTAAGTCGAACAGGGCGAACGCGTTGAAGATAAATTATTTATTCGCAAAGCCTTATTGATCTTAACGGAGATAAGCTACTAGAATGTTCCAGACATTTCATTTCAGAATAAAGGAAAGTAAATACTTAAACTACGTTAGTACTATTACTTATACTGTGCTTAAACCATATTAAATATTTACTGTCATAACGATAATGACGAACTCGGTGGCATAGCGGTCAATGACGCGGCTTCGACACCAACGCTCGTGGGTTCGATTCCCACATAGGACAAACATTTGTGTGCATGAACATGTCTGTTTGTCTTAGTCTTTCTTTTTTTTTTATACTACGTCGGGTGGCAGACAAGCATACGGCCCGCCTGATGTGAAGCGGTTACCGTAGCCATATTAACGCTCGCAACATAAAATTTCGCTCGCGCGCCGCCACCCCCGCTGCCACCGCAGCATCTCCTTCCTTTCTGGTGACCTCACTCACTCGCAGGAACACAACAGTCCTCTAGGGAACCGTTATTTGGCTGCGGTATTCTGTGAGGTGGAGGTACATTCACCAGTCGGGTAGCTTACAATTACGCTCTCTACCTCTCTTTTCGCCAGATCTTCGTTTGTCAATCAGCAGGGTGCACCGCGTGCAGGTGAAGTTGGCTTTGGTTCAAAGATCTTGATGAACCACTTACACCCCAAGTCCGTGTTTTCTATGTATCATAAGTAAGTATTTACAAAAAAAAAATATATACGTATATTTATCAGTTGTCTAGTACCCATAACACAAGCTTCGCTTACTTTGGAGTGTAGATGGCGCTGTGTAATTTGTCTGACAATATTTTATTTTTTATTTTTATAACAAAAACATTCAATTGAGTGTTGACGAGCCCAGTGCTCGAATGTCTAGGAATGGTCAGGGGCCCTACCGCCGAAGCTGAACTCGATTATCATTGGATTTTATGAGTTAAGAGGAAAATGAAACTTCAGTTTAGAATGGTGTTAATGGGGATGTTTGATATTTTTTCTGACACCAGATGTCGCTAGGTAGGCTTCGGGTACAGATTGTCAAATTGCACTGAATTTTTTGACAGTGAAACTTCAAGACGACAAGACATCACAAGACGTCACCAAGACATTTGACAAGATGCTATGAATTGACAGATGATTGGACCCTACGCTACAGTGCTGCCAAAAGACCCTCATTGTGTTAAGCTTAGCTGGCAGAGACCCGAGATCCCTACCGACTAAGCTGAAGATGTTTGTCATTAAGTTTAACCTAAGACCTATTTTTGGAATAAAAATATTGGATCGGGATCGGCTTCAGCTTCAGCGGTAGGGCCCCAGTTTGACTCTGAGGTAGCGGTTTCGATCCCCGCACATGACAAACATTTGTGTGCATGAATATGTCTTTTTGCCTTGGTCTGGGTGTTTTCTACGTATTTACAAAGAAAATGTATTTAAGTACATAATATATCAGTTATCTAGTGCCCACAGTCCAAGCTTTGCTTAGTTTGGGACTAGATGGCGCCGTGTGATTTGTCCAGGAATATGTTATTATTAATTTCGTTTTATTATATATATCGTCGTGTTATTATATATATCGTACCTAAAATTAACAAAAAAAAAATGGGGTGTGACTGTGCCATGGATACGTCCGTGTGTTTTACATGAACACATATGCACTAAAATTATCCCAAAATGGCAGTGCTTCCTCTCCCGCACGCGATATTACATAGTCCTTACTTATTATATATTACTTATACTGTGCTTATATAGTAGTAGTAGTAGTAGTATCCTCCGATTTTGTTATCATTTGTTTTTTTGAATTGCCTCCCAATGGAATCAATTTTAAAGTATGTCTTTAAAATTGCTTCCATTGGGAGGCAATTCAAAAAAACAAGTAACACATCAAAACTACTTGATAATTACATAATTACAAAAACCCTTTCCAATCTTACGTATAACGTCAAAAACAATATCTGTATTGAGGGTGTATTGAGGGTGGTTCATCAGCATCTTTGAACCAAAGCCAACTTCACCTGCACGCGGTGCACCCTGCTGACTGACAAACGAACCTCTGGCGAAAAGAGAGGTAGGGAGCGTAATTGTATGCTACCCGACTGGGGAATTAACCTCCACCTCACAAATACCGCAGCCAAATTACAATTCCCTTGAGGGTTGTTGTGTTCCTGCGAGTGAGTGAGGTCACCAGAAATGAAGAAGATGCTGCGTTGGCAGCGGGGGTGCCGGCGCGCGAGCTATATTTTATGTTGCGAGCGTTAATATGGCTACGGTAACCGCTTCACATCAGGCGGGCCGTATACTTGTCTGCCACCCGACGTAGTATAAAAAAAAATCTATAGATTATTTATTTACTCAATTTAAATTTTAAAAACGAAAATACGTCCATTAAATTCCGTAGTTATCTTAAATGGTCACTTGCATGAAAAGTTGACACCTGACAGTTGGACTGTCAGTTAGGAAATAAATACGGTTAGGAATACAATATCAGGTCGGGTCCCAAAAGTTACATTTTTCTGTGACGCCAAAAGTTTAATTCCACTGTAGACTTTCTCGAGTTTTATTTACGATTATTATTATTATTTAATTTGGACGTGGGTTTTATTTTACGTAATACTGAAGGGTAGAACGTAAGGTAAATGTTACTGAGGGGCGAATTTGAAGGTTACGACATGGGGTTCTTCAAAAAGAGAAGACGTTTTTACAGGATCGGCAAGACACGGGCGGCTACGTGTGTTTGATGTGAACCTGGTGTTACAAGCTTCATAGGATGCAATAACTGCTTTCCATCAGGAAGGCCGTATGCTTGTTTGCCACCTTGGTAGTTAAAAAATGCTGTTCATGCCAGTTATATTTGCGTACAAGCGTAGAAACTCACTTCGCCATTTGTACATAAAAAAATTAAATCTAACAGATGAGAGATCTGATGATTAACAGCCGGGACCGACGGCATAACGCGCCCTCCTAAGCACGTGTACCTTACTTAATGAAGTACGAGTTTAGAAATATCTATCGGCGAGTTGGTACTGCGTACTCATAAGTCAAGAAAAGTATATTAAAACACTGAATTTTATCTGAAATTGTTATGCCAATTTTATGGTTAGCTTGCATTTTAGGAGACTGCTGAATCCCACTTCGGTTTACGATCTCCGTTATAGTTTCACAAACTTACATAATCAGTTACCTTCCGCTGGAGAAAATGAAGTTTTCATATCATGTTTGAAATTTGAATTTTATGTCAGAAAATTTTACTATATACGATTCATGTTGCTATATTTTTAAAGAGAAGTTATTTACGAGTATATGTTACCCTTACTGTTCCGAAAATGAAGAAGAAAGTAAGTCTTTTCTTTCATACAAATATGCGGGAGGAAAAACCGGCCAAATGCGAGTCGGACTCGCGCACGAAATCGTAACATCTATGAAAACGGCAAAAAAAATCATGTCTGTTGTATGGAAGCCCCCTTTAAATATTTGTTTCATTTTAATTTAATTATTTATTTTAAAGTGAATATATAACTGAATATTCTGTGAATATTTCAAGCGTCTACCTGTTGCCGTCCGAAAGGAAGGAGTATATGCTGGCAACGGATCGGCTACCCTTTGGTGTTGCTGGTCTCCATGGGCGGTGGTGATTGCTTTCAATGAGGTGACCCACATTGTCTCTCTCGTTTGCCCCCCTCTCACATAAAAAAATACCAACTTTGATGTCATTAAATAGGAAGTTACAATAATCCACGTATCAGAAATATGAAAGTCCCTATAACGCATTGCACATGCACTCAGCAGTTCCATTGTGTAACAGCAGACGGCATTAGCACAGCCGCCCGCGGAGCCACTTTAGGTAATCGCCTTTGTTCAGTAGACTTCAGCGTTAAACTATAACACCTATAAATTCAAAGTTGCGAATTCATAGGTACAGAATTGTTTAGTCACCAAGCAACTTGATCTGCACAACTTTGTGTGCTTCCGCCAATAATTGTTGGCAGTCGGGGCGGCGGCCGTCGCACGTTTCTTCTGTTTCGGATGTTGGAGATAGGCTGAGACGACCACAGCAGTTGAAGCAGAGACGACCAAAGCAGCCACGGCAGTCGCATACATCAATACAGTGGGTGGATGCCGGCCGGCAGTAATTTGCATGAACTAATTTGTAGCGGAAGCGAAACGAAACGTGGTGTAGATCAAATTGCCTGTAAATTTGACTTCCGCCAAATAATACCTGAATCAATTAACTGTTTTATCATAATCGTCATGGTCGGAACAGGGTTTGCTTTTTTTATTTATTGTGCGGAGACTTTGGAGTGTAAGTCGCTCACCGCCATCTTTGAACGAATGCCAAACTCACCTGCATGTGGTGCACCCTGTAGACTGACTAACTAGGCTCTGGTGAAAGAGAGGTAGGGCGAAGGGCATCGAAGATGACTGTGCTACTGGTGGAGATTCTATAAAAGCGCTATTTCTAAAAATGGTAATACTCGTACATATCATTGTATCACCGCTTACTGTTTCGTTTCATGCATGTTTTGTACAAGGCTGTTTCCCAAAGGTCTTTAAGAGGTCTCTCATTACTCCAGTTCACAAGAGTTGAGCTCGAGATGGTGTCGCAAATTATAGGCCGATTTCTGTGCTTACGGCACTGTCTAAAATCCTGCAGAAGATGCTAAACAATACCTTCAAAATAATAACATATCATTGTATCACCGCTTCCTGTTTTGTTTCATGCAACAAGCATTGTACAAGGCTGTTTCCCAAACGTCATTAAAAAGTCTCTCATTACTCCAATTCACAAGAGTGTGGATCGAGATGGTGTAGCAAATTATAGGTCGATTTCTGTGCTTCCAGTACTGTCTAAAATCCCGGAGAAGATGCTAAACAATACCTTCAAAAGAATTATATAAAAACATAGTGTATTCTCTGTCTACGCAAAAAAACGATGTTGTTGAAGAGGTCAGAAAAAGTAATTCCGACTGGAAGATTTACTAGGAGTTCGTCGCCTAAACCAATAGAGTTCTGACCGTGCGAAGCTAGGGCGGGTCGCCAGATAAATCGATAGATCACTCCCAAAATTAACAATATATTTACATAGCTACCTAGTTATAACTCAAACGGTATAGTGATTGTTTGCAGCAATTATGTCTACTCGGGCCACCGGCCGATGACAAGTTTTAATGGCCTCGACTTGGATAGGAGCCCGTTGACTCAAGCACTGTTTAATTTAATAACTTTAAGGGGACAGCGCTCAAGTATGCAGTATTGGAAGCCAGGCTAAGTTCAGAAGGAATGGTACATACTGTGTTCTACGGAAAATTAATGGCTAACAGACAAGAATCCATGAGCAATCAAATAGCATTAATATTAGTTAAGTATTTAAGGCGATTTTAACGCTAATACTGAACAAAAATCTAAGTTTTCAAAAGTAATTAAAAGTTGCCATTAAAAAAAAAATTGACAATAAAGTTCCGTCCCTTTCTTACTCTAACCATAGACAGAGAAAGCTATAGACAAATTGACAGTTTATATCGCATTCACACTGGAAATAGAGCAAGTTATGCCAGTATGTAAGGAAATGACATGATTTTTTGTTTCGCGTCACGTGCGAGGTGAGTCTATGGACAACAAATTAATTTACTGAATACGAGTAGCTATATGACCTAAGGTGCAGAGACTTGGCCGCTTAGATTGGTTCACAGACTAAAAGTTGCACAGTGAGCTACGGAGAGAGCAATGCTTGAAGTTTCTCTAAGGGATCAAATCCG
Source organism: Hypsopygia costalis (assembly GCA_937001555.2). Classification (NCBI taxonomy): domain Eukaryota; kingdom Metazoa; phylum Arthropoda; class Insecta; order Lepidoptera; family Pyralidae; genus Hypsopygia; species Hypsopygia costalis. The sequence goes on from OW443325.2 coordinate 5,623,847, forward strand.
GAACGAAGAAATTCAACGGAGAACCAAAGTGGCCGACATAGCTCTCAGAGTCAGCAAGTTGAAGTGGCACTGGGCCGCCCACATCTGCAGAGATAGCGATGGCAGATGGAGGTGGAAAGTCGTAGATTGGAGGCCACGTATGGGGCGACAAAGCATTGGGCGCCCCTCTCGATGGACCAACAACCTCAAAAAAGTGGTAGATTTGGCGATTGGATGCAGAAAGCGGAGGATCGCATATAGTGGCCGTGGAAAGCATTGGGAAAAGCCTATATACCTAGCAGTGGGTAGATATAGGCTGATAATGATGATGACGAATGATGAGTAGTTACTAAGAACAATAACTTACTAGATATATGACGCTAAATTCGCCTTAAATCCTAGTCGTATAATACTACGATACATACATAAAACAGAGAATAAGTCAGATTTGACATATTCTAGACTAGGATTTAAGGCGAATTTAGCGCTAATATTAAGCATAAACACATTGTTCGAAAAAGTAACTAACAATTGCCATATAAAACAAATCATGGAAATAAAGTGCCCACTTTCCTACTCTTTTTAACATACCGTACGAGCATCAACCTCTTTACATTCGTAATACCTTTTTGAGCCGCAGAATTAACAAAATGGCGTCTCCATTTGGAGTAATGTACCGTCACTGCCGTTTCGTCTTATATGTTTTCTCATATCTCCTTTATGCAAATATTAATTTGAGAGGGCAAACAACGAGATAGCGAACAAAGACGTGGAACAATTCGGAATGTTATCTTTAAAAGACCTTTAACATTGAACGATTATTTTGATCGATAAAAGACTCGTTCTTACGTTCGTTTTGCACGTGAAAATAAACAATAAAATTTCATATCCGCGAACTGATTTATCTATGAACAAAGACGTAGAACAATTTAGAATGTTATCCAAAGATACGCGTTCATTAATACCGCGCCGAACGCAACGCACGCACCACACGCAACGGATTTTTACGGGATGGAGGCGCACCACACAGTCCCACCACGATGTCTCCTGTGTAGCCAGGATTAACAGCAGTGTTTAGGGGATGTGTCATGTCATGATGAATATGGAACAACCTAAATGCAAGAAAGATCTGGAAAGATTCTTAGGTATGTGTAATTATCTCTCTCGTTTTATTCCTAATTACTCAAAAATTATAGAACCATTGCGTATACTAATGAAAAAGGATGTTGTTTTCACTTGGGATAGTAATCAGGAGCAAGCAGTTAATGTCTTAAAACAGGCATTGTGCAGTAGTCCATGTCTAGTTTTTTTAATACTAACCAGAGTATAGTCTTGTCAGTGGATAGCTCATCAACTGCAATGGGTGTAGTGGTCTTGCAAAACGGAAAACCAGTAGCATTTGGGTCAAGATCTTTGAACTCTACAGAACAAAATTACTGTCAATTAGAAAAAGAAATGTTAGCTATAGTGTTTGGGTGTTATAAAATGCATCAATATGTGTATGGTCGCAAAGTTTTTGTAGAGACAGACCACAAACCTTTGGAAACATTATTCAAGAAACCTTTATATAAAGTCCCAGCAAGATTGCAAAGAATGATGTTAGCAGTACAAGGATATAATTTAGAGGTTAAATACAAGCCGGGTAGATTACTAGTTATAGCTGACACATTATCACGTAGCTGCACTGATAAAATAGAACAAAAAATGAAGGAACTCGATGAAAAACTTATTTGCCATGTAAAGTTACATAGAGATTGTTTACCGGTATCAAATATTAAGTTAAAGAATATTCAAACAGCCACTGAATCAGATCAGGTTTTAAATAAGGTTATATGCTGCATAAAAAATGGATGGCCAAAAGATATTGTTCATGTAGATAAAGAAATAAGAAATTATTGGACTTTCAGAGATGAGTTGAGTTTATTGGATGGCATTGTATTTAAAAGAAATTTAATTGTTATACCCGAGTCTCTCAAAATTGAAATGTTAAGAACTGTTCATCAAGGCCACGTAGGTCTGAAAACATGTAAAATTCGAGCCAGAACATGTATATTTTGGCCTGATTTAAATAGAGATCTGGAATTGTTTGTTAAGCAATGTGAACCTTGTGCCAAGTATAAGCCTAATTTGCAAAAAGAGCCATTGATTATGCATCATATAGAAAACATTCCCTGGCACAAGATTGGCATTGATATATGTACATTTGATAGCAAAGACTTTCTTGTATTCATGGATTATTATTCAAAGTATATTGAAGTATGTAAACTCGAGAATTTGTCAAGTGAATGTGTAATTTTACATTGTAAATCTATTTTTGCAAGACATGGCATCCCAGCAGTTGTGATCACCGATTGTGGAACACAGTTCACATCAGAAAAATATAAAAATTTTGCTACTTCTTATCAGTTTGAGCATATTAAATCCAGCCCAAAACATTCTCAGTCAAATGGGCAGAGTGAGAGTGGCGTTAAAATATTTAAAAACATTTTAAAAAATCTTTGGTCTTTTAATTTAATTAGTGTCCACATAGATAACGCAACAAGCAGCGACCACCAAAAAAGGCAATGAACAGCCACTGCAGTCCTCTACGACCTTTCCTAGGTCACAACGAATTTAATCAGAAGAAATCTGTTTGCACCACAGATGCTCGATTGCCCCCTCTCATATACAAACAAAACTGTAGGAGTAGGAAGCTTTGGAGTAAGGCTTCCCCTCTTGGCAATGTGAGAGACAGCAATATGACAAATAAGGCATTAAAAGCCTTGAAAGAGTTTCACTACGGTACCGTACGTACCGAGTATTTTTCATTCAATCAATTTCAGTGCGGTAGTGTAGGAGCGGGATAGTGAATTCGAATGAACGTTCATTTTGATCGATGGAGAATGCATTTTATTGCACATGAAAATAGTGAAAATAGACAACGCAAAGGGTTACATTTGAGGGAAATAGGGGGCAAAATACGAAATATTTTTAAGGTGTACAGCCGTTCCATGTTTCCACAAGTTGTATCTCCGTGACGTATAGATTTTTATGGTCAAACTTATCACATTTAGGGAAGGTACATGCTCTACATCTGTCGAACCGTACATGACATAGTAGATGCAATATCAGTGAGACTAGTTGGCAACGTTTATATTCGGTCCACATACGAATGTTGACCGTTGACCTCAAAATTGGCTGCATTCCATAATATTCGCTTTAACAACTTATTGAATTATGGCAACAAAATTATGAGTTCAATTCTTTCGCTGTTAATATCTCAATTCATATATTAAAGCTTATTTTACTTTATTTATATTTTATTACTTAGTATAATTACTTTTATACTAAGAACGGTGAAATTGTGAAATCAATTTCCCTCAACGGTATTTCCGAACAATTACGACATGGAAGCCTTCAAGAACAGTCTATATTTCTCTTAGAAGGCTGGCAACGGATTAGCGACCCCTTGGTGTTGCTGGTCTCCAGGGGCGGGGGTGAATGCTTTCCATCACGTGACCCCCATGCTCGTTTGCCCTTTTCTCATATAAATATAAATACATTAATAATATTAAAATAATACATAGGATTTTATAGTGCCTCTTTTTGTCGTATGATTGTTTGTCACCTTAGTGGCATAAAAAACCACAGACGAACTGGAACAATGCCATTGATCTTTATTAATCCCTACTTCCCTACTTAATAACGAGTTAAATATTTAAAAATTGTCAGAGGGAGTGAGTGTCATTGTCACGCCCTCTTACGGAAACTATGCGTACTACAAAAGTAACGTTATCGCACCAAATAAAGTAGGTGCTCTATGACAATTTTTAAATATTTAACTCATTTTTGCATTTTTTTGCAAAAGTGACAGTGTCGCACCGGGGGTGCGATATTATAAATGTAAATGTGAGTTTGTTTGTTACGCTTTCAAGCCAAAACATATTCTTAAAGAGATTAGAAAGGACATAGGATAGTTTTACTAAAAGCTTACTATAGGTACTTTTTATTTTATAAAAAAAAGTAAACGCAGGCGAAGCCGCGGGTGGAAGTTAGTACAAAATAAAACTCCTCATGTTGTTTCATGTGAATACTCGCTAATTTACAACGAACACCTATATACATTTAATATATTATTCTGTGTGTCTATGTTACTTATAGTGTAAGATAAGGGTTTACATGTTAAATCAAGTTGACACACAAAGCTTTAGTAAAACCAGTAGTTACCGACAGCGAGTGTGCCACAAAAGGAAACATAGACGAGATTTCAATTAGTGTTGTTTCCACGAACGCGTGTTGTAATTAAATTCGAGAGAGTGTGTAACGAGAGATATACACAAAGATGTTTACATAAACAACGCAAGAGAATGTAAATATTATGATATACACCACTATATGTAGTAGTAGAAAACAGATATTCATTATATTAATACATGATGCAAAAACTTTGTACTCCTTTTTACGAAAATTGCGCGGACGGAGGAGTATGAAATATCGCACTTTTATAGTTTACATAGAGAAGGAGTGCAGAATGCTAATATTTTTTTCTAAATATGCATAAAAAATGGATTAAATCTATATAAAAAAAACCATTACACATACTACCATGTATTTGACATACATGTTGTGAAATCAATTTCCCTCAACGGTATTTCCGAACAATTACGACATGGAAGCCTTCAAGAACAGTCTATATTTCTCTTAGAAGGCTGGCAACGGATTAGCGACCCCTTGGTGTTGCTGGTCTCCAGGGGCGGGGGTGAATGCTTTCCATCACGTGACCCCCATGCACCGTTCTTAGTATAAAAGTAATAAAATATAAATAAAGTAAAATAAGCTTTAACCCAGATGTTACTGACATACAAGATTGTGTTCGAACTTAATACATACGCATATGTATATATGCGTATGTATGTCAAATTGTCGTTTTCTGCTGATAGATATTATTAGATATAGATCTAATAATATCTATCAGCAGAAAACGACAATTTTGTAGGATAGGAAAATATTGTTCTTAAACCCGGTCTAAGACATCACGTTAGTTTTTGTCTACTTGACAGAAGTACTTGAAGAAGATCTCTTGTATATCGACTCCGAGGTCGCCGGTTTGATCACCGTATAAGGCAAATATTTATGTCCATGACCATGTACGTTAGTCTTGGCTGGGTGTTTTCTATATATTATATGTATGTATTTACAAAAAAAATATTTAAATAAATTTATCAGTTGTTTAGTACCTATAGTACAAGCTTTGCGCTTAATTTGGGACTAGATGGCGCTGTGCAAATTATCCAGAAATATTTATTTTGTTTTTTTTATATATAGTTTTATTGTTTTAGCAGGGTGTAATTCATTATTATGTTTCCGAACTATCACTAGCCCAAACAAATGATTATTGTTAGGGCTAAAGTCAACGCAAAATAAAAGGCCCGTTTTGACATTTGTCTTCGCGACGTAACTCTCGACTCGGTACTCGATACTTACGATAAATCGATTCAAGTTTGCATGAATATTTGATCAATTTGAATATGTATTGCAAAGTGTATTGGATTAAAGTTCAGATTAGAAAATTTTACTTAAACTTTGATATTGTAGGTATTTTGAAATGATACAATGTTACGAAAGTAAATAAATAAAAGTAAGTAAATAAATAAGACCGGCCAAGTGCGAGTCGCCCTTAAAAAAGTTATCTTGATCGATTATTTTTTTTCCTTAACCGATTATTAATAGTTTTTGCACAATATGAAAAATCGTTATGCACAGCACTTCGCCGAGTGAGCGATACCCATCTATGAAAAATGTAATTACCTTCAGAACATTTCGATCGGTAAAAAATAGAGAAATTCATGGGCGTGAACTGTCACAACGGGCCTATTATTTTGCGTTGAGTTTACGCGAGTTTTCGCGACACTTGCGTCTAACAAAAATTTGCACGTTCAATGTAAATAATTCGCAAACAGATTACTATATCCAAAAATGATCTTCCCACACTTCCAATGTTTCTAAAAGACCTATCCAACGACACCCCACACCATGGGGTAGGTGCAGAAAAAAAATCATCCCCATTTTATGTGTAGGGGAGGTACCTCGAAAAAAAATATTTTTCTTAATTTTATTCTACCACTTTGTCAGCATAGTTAATATGTGTCTACATGCCAAACTACAGCTTTCTAGTATCAAGCGTCTCTGAGCTAGGCCGCGGACGGACGGACAGACGGACATGGCGAAACTATTGCAATAAACACTATTGCATTAGGTTTGATACCTGTAAAAATAGCTGTAAATGTTGCAAATAAATAAATAAATAAATATAAGGGTTCCTTGTTTACTACGAAACCCTAAAAATGTTGTCAGAAGCTTTGAATTTGTATATCTTTTTTATTACTATGGGATTGATCGCTCTGGGCAAATATGACTAAATAATCAATAATTTACTGGTGAGGCTTGAAGTTACTTAGAAGTTACTGCTATCTTCATCACATGTGTATTTTTCATATTTGTATAATAATTTATTAATTTAATATTTTGTCTTAGATGAGTTTTAATATGGTAATGCCTTGATTTCAACCGGTCTTATTGGAGATCTAGAGGGGAGGCCTATGTCCAGCAGTGGACTTTCAATGGCTGAGATGATGATGATGATGATGAATGCCTTGATTTGCGTGTTCGATTAGGCTTACAGGCGCAACGCGAAACAATTAAGCTACTCTCTCACCCTTTCCTAAAAACACTTTATAGCAAAACTCAAAACACATCTGCGCATTGAAACTCGTGAGCGTGCAATACGTATTGAAAAGCAAACAATTTGCACGTGGCCGAAACTTTTAATGGGAAAACTTGAGTGTCAAGCGGGAAACGCTCAGTACCATTGATGTTTGCGAGTGCCTTTAGTTTTTGTTTGCCTCGAGTTTGAATGTGGTTTTATACAAAGGTAATGCAGGATCGCGAATCGCTATCACTCCGCTTTATTTATAAAGTTTCACAAAATCGGTATTTGAAATTGAGTTTTGTTTTATTGTATTGAACTGATTGCTCTTTACAATATTTTGTTCGTTCATTCGAGCATTAAATAAAATTATTCTACCTTGCTTTATTGCGATCATGATATCTTTGTTGTGGTTTTTGTTTTGAGTCTAGTTATGGAAAGTTTTGTTAATATTACATCAAAAATATTTTCATCGAAGATGGGCAGTGTAACACACATACAAACATAAGTAATAATACTTTGTACAGTACAAATAGAAAAAAAAACTCAGCCAACCCGCAGTTGAGCAGCGTGATGGAGTATGCTCTAAACCCCTTCGATTGAGGGGAGACCCGTATCCCAGCAGTGGGATGGATAAGGGTTGACGACGATGACGACAGTACAATACTACCTATTACCTAGTACCTGCAGCCAAGTTTATCCCCGCATATATTTTTCCCCGCAGTCCGCTGGACCGCACAACTCGACCGTAACACTGGCGAAGAGGGGGAAATTTGTTCTAATTATTATAAGACGAGCCTGGTGATCGCTACCAATGGCTACTTTTACGCCGAGGGTCGCGGGTTCGATCCAATACAAGCAAATATTTGTGTGATTTTTATGTGTTACTAGAAGCCCGCCCACGCTTCGCTGTGGTTCAAAGTTTTTAATGTAACATAGACGGCTAGTTTACGATTTATGTATAGAGGATAGGTTTTCGAGTTAGCGTCTATTCGATTTGTCCCATTCGTTATAACGAGGGACGTTCAACTTTAACCAATTATGAAATTTAATTTCCGCGGAGGGCTCCAAGGCGCCAGATTCGTTTCATTAAATTTCTTATTACACTTTGTCATTTTAAAATGGCTCGGGAGATAAAACTTGGTTGTTTCACGATTTTTTCTTTTTTTTAATATTATAAGTGTAATTGTTAGAAATTTTTAACTTTTTAAAAATACTTGTAATATATTACGTAATTACAATGTTATCAATATTTGAACATGGCATTTTTGCGTGTGTCAATCTAACCGATCACGCATGTTAAGCAACGTAGACCGTGGCCAGTCTATGGATGTGTTTGTTTATCTCGATTTCCTCCGTACTTCCGAGAGCCCATGAAGACGTCGGTCCCGGCTGTTGTCATTAAAGCCAAGTCAGTGGCTAGCCCCCGCTAGCCAGTGAAGCAGCATGGTAGAGAACGCTCTAAACCTCCTCGACTTAGTAAATATCAGTTGATATAATATAAAAACATTAATATGCTGTAGCTGCTACAGATTTGCTACGCCACGATTAGCGAACACCTTGCGTAGGCCGTAGCAGACTTAAATCTCTCTCGTAGCCGTGTAGATGTTAGTACTACGCGTTTACAGAACGTGAATCGCTGACATTGGGCGCTTGGCGCTTTATTATTCAGCGTAGCATTGTACGTAACGATATTACCGTCATGCATGGTACAGTCAACTCATATAGCGTTTCAGTTTTGGTATTGCTGTGAACCTACCAGCTACGTAAAAATCGGTTGTCTGTAAAGTCGGTTAACTGACGATAGTTGAACATGACAACGTCATAAGAAAATACTGATGGATTGTTTGCATTTTTCAAAAGAAAATTTTAATGGAACGCCTCAGAGCGAGGTAACGCCGCATGTGTCATGTTTTTTCGTGCGTGCAGCAGGCTCAACCGAATTATAAGACGTTGTCACGTCAAAATGTATGGAATTTTATTAGACTTATTGTGTCTTTTTTTAGTGCTAAACAAGCGTACGGCCCATCTGATATAAAGCAGTTACCGTAGCCGTGTTGCTAACTCGACATCTTCTCACATCTGGTAACTTCATTCACTCGCAGAAAGAAAACAATCTTTAAGGGTATTGTTATTGACTGTAGTCTTCTGTAAGGTGAAGGTAGGCTACTTCCTAAGTCTACATAGGACATGGTCTACCTCTCTTTCGCCAGAACCTATTTCGCTAGTCGGCATGGTACCCCAAGTTGGTTTTGGCTCTAAGATACTAGTGAGTTACACTCCTAAACCACAGTATAATTAACAGTACTACGTACCTAAACCATAATTTTACTACACATAATATCAAACAAGAAACGATAGCGTGTAGGTATCGCAGACGGAAAAATTAAAAGTTCTAAGGAGAATAGGGAAAGAAGTCTTGCTATGTTCATCTATCTCTTTCACCAAGACAATTCAATACAATACAATATATTTTATTCCATCAAAGGAAAAGAAAAATACATCAGTGAAAAACATTAAGTATTAATATAAAGGCAGTTTTATCGTCGAGCGATCACTTCCAGACAACCTTCAAGACCTCATTGGGTAACTGGCAGAATGAATCAGATAAGCTTGGCTTTAGCAAATGAAGTTAGAAAGTGCTTTATACTCCTTCCCCCATAAGTAAGTACTAAGTAAAGCAATGACACAGAGTGTTCGTATAGACGATGTTGCCTTGTCGGTAATAAACAGCACAAACGCGCAATTAACCAGTAATCAGGCGGGCTGGCTGAGCCAGCAGCACTACGCTTGACTTAACCGTTAATTACTGCACAACTTTGGCCATTTGCGATATCGCGTAACGCGCGTGGAATCCGCCAAGTTCGGGGAGGTATTCGCGTTTTATGTTAGAGACGCTAAGCTATGAAACGGAACTGCGGGTCGCTTTTGTGTATAAGTTAGGAAGACCTCAACGAAAAATTTTAGGTTATGTTTTATTAAGCTGCTAATTTTTACTGAATTTTGTATTACCCAAGAAATAATAAAATAACTAGCACGAGATTAAATAGCGATATGCGTTTCTTTGTACAATGGTAGCATACAAGCACATGACCCGCCTGATGGTCAGCACAGTCAGCAGTCATCGCAGCCTATGGACCTTGCGACAGTACTTCAGTGTCACATCGTTGCTTACATTTGATGATATTAAAATCGAAATAAGTTACTATTGTGAGTTAGTATTACCTTAGAGTTAAGTTTCTATACATGGTTTACCTATTTATATTTTTATTTCAAGTTTTGATATAAACATTAAAATAAATTATATTTTTTGATTCAACAACTTTTCCTAGTCGCCGAGAGAAAATATTGGTTTGTTCAATGGCTCCATCCATAACAAACAAAAGAAATAGGTCTAGTAATGGAGAGAAAAATAAAGTTCTTTTTTTGTTCACTGAAGTGTTAATAAAAATAAGATACGCCTGTTTGCCTCGTTGACGTAGAATTATAAGAATATAAAAGTGAGAGAGTTACTCGTTATTTACAATGTTGAAGTTTAGAAATTATGAACTCAATGGGAAAGCTAATAAACATAATCAAATTCTCATGAATTTAATTAAGAGGTTTTCTGGTACCTTTGGAACATATGATTATTATTTAGTCGAGAAATATATTTGATGTTAAAATTTCTTTAGGCGCGTTGTGCACAATTTTTGTTGCAGTGAATAGGACGAAGTCGTAATGCACGGTTCTGTAATGCTCGTTCAGATAAAGTCGACATGGAGCGAGACGCAGCGAGAAATGAAGTTTTCACTTCTGTCGTCAAACACACACACCGTTTTATTCATCTGAAAGACTTCATCAGTCATTGGCTTTGCTTTAATTAACTACTTTTTGCACGATCACATGATGCAATTTAGTCGGCGATTAAAATATTTTTTCACAAATAAATTGATAGCCTAGATTGCATTCAACATTTGTTTCGCATTTGACTTTGTACGTACGTACACATGTCAGCCTTGTAATTTCGATATATTTGGCCTATACCTTGCCTCGATCATAAAAGAAAACTTTGGGGAAAATTTCAGCTTTCTAAGTCCAAGAGTTCAGAATGAATCAATCAATGAGCGAATGATTCATAACGCGTAATATTGCAGTCGGATGATATTGCGCTTGGAAATTAGGGCGGAGCGTCATAATGTAATTACGTTATAGCATTGGGCGCCGCCGCCTAGATAGATGTACCGATGATGCCAAGAAAGCTACTGAATGCGGAAGCAGAGCATCGCATATGGTGGAAGGCATTGAAGAAGGCTTATATTTCTTTATATCACTCTAGGCGCCAAACTAGCATACGGCATGCCTTATGTAAAGCGATGACTGTAGGGTTCAGTTTATCCCCGCTGCTAAGCTGCAGTATTTCCTTACGGTGGCCGCACTCAATCGCAGGAAGGAATCGCAACAATTTTCTATTGTTTTTTGGTTGCGGTCTTCTGTAAGGTGTAGGTACTTCCCCAGTCGGACTTTACATGCTCTATCTCTCTTTCGTCAGTACTTAGTTAGCTAGGTAGCAGGGTGCACCACGTGTAGAGGGAGTTTCTATGATAAGTAAGATGAAGGCTCTAAAGATGATCGTAAACTCCTTACACTCTTAATCTATATCCAAGAGTGGGTAGATACAGGCTAAAAGTGATGATGATAGCGTATATAATTATAAGTCTACATAAATATTTGCACACTAACCAAAAGAGCCAATAATTTAGTCCATAATGCCTAAATAATCATAATATCATTATTAACCCATAACCATCCCACTATTGGAATACGGGTCTACTCCACCATGCTGCTCAAATGCAGGTTCGCGGAGACCAGTGTTTTCAAACAGCCCAAGGACCACTGACTAGTCTTCACGGCTGCCATCTAAAATCGTAATATAAAGAAAGCTATTTCCATTAAATAGGCACACTGAATCGAAACGCTTTAATCAGCAGTGCTGGAATCAATTTATCCAACTTGCACGGTAGTCAGTAGTCGAAAAGCCATATAACAGTTGTTACTCCGCATATTGCGTTCCCAGCTGCAGACCAAATTAAAAAGTTGGCCACACTAGCCACACCGTCAAATAAAACTGTCCTGCAGACTCGCGCAGAACAAAAATGCACTGTGGGATATTTTACATTACGTGGAAAAAAAAATGTTTGTTTGTAATTTCTATAAGGTAACAGCAAAAATACAAGTCTTACATACTGAGTAGTAATAAATAGGCAGACTTATTCTTAATAGAGATATCTAACAGTCAACTTTAGAGTAATTCTACAGGAGTTCAAATAAGGCTTTCCATCAGATGACCCGGATGCTCGTTTTTTCGTTTGAGAAACGAGCAAGTGCTCGTTTGCCCCCTCTCATATAGATACGACTATTTAAATACGACGGACGAGAAAATATTTGGACAATGATCACGTCATAGAATCGTAGTTCGTAGAAACGTTTTCACATAAAATGTTTTTATGTGAAAACGTTTTTAAAAACGATGCTAGCTTATGCCCGCGATTTCGAACGCGGCTATCCCGGTATCCCGTGCGAAGTTTTCGAAATCCATTCTTTGCGAACGCCTACATTTTTTCACAATAACTAGCTGTATAAATTTCATTCCGATCTGTCATGTGGTTTGAGCAGTGGGTTCATGGATAAGTCAGTAAAGGTCAGTAACGAGTTTTATAGAAACAGATTAATATTGATTGACAACCGAACGATATTTGCAATGTAAGTAGTAATAAATTATCTATTCCGAAACTTTGCTAACTTTACACAATAAAACACTAGGCAATTGCGAAAATGCTTCCGAACGATCTTCGCAATGAAAGCAGTACAGCTATCATTCTAGAGTTGCAATTCCCGCTATTAACAGATGATCTCTTTAGGACCTTTGATGACTTTACTTACACAATAAAACACTAGTAAACTTTAATCGCGTAGCAACTTAGCCTAACCGTAAATTTTATATGTATTTTGTTTATTCGATAAGTAAAGCTAACCCACTGTGTAGCAGTTCATCATACAATGAACTTTTCAACGCTGCGGCAAATCTCAACTTTCGGCACGGCAACAGATCTGAAAAGTTGGTCGCTTGGTCGCCGCACTAGTTTCGTGTGAATTCGAAAAAGCAAATTCGTTGATATATGAGACGTATCCAATTAAGTTAGGGAATTTTGTTTAGTTGTTTTACATTGTCAGTTCGCGTTTTGAATATTCATGATTTGAACAGTGTCTGCTTGCGATGCGGTGTCGTGACGACTCCCTAATGAATTGAATTGTGTCCATCACTGCTTCTTTTTCGTACTGAAACGTGACATCTCTCGTGAGAGATGCTGAGAAGAATTAAGGCGATTACTTAAAATAACTAACACAATCTGAATAAAAAAAACATAAATATTAGATTAGTGGCGCATAAATAAATACTTTGTTGTCTTTGTGATAAAAATTAACAAATTTTGTTTTAGACGTAGGGATGGTGAGAGCATAAAAAGAACGTAATAAATTATGATTCGCTAAAACAAATTTTAATGCATAAGTCCTCTTTGAAAATATAACTCATCGAACATTTTAAAATTTTTACGTAATTTTAAATAATATCAAAAAAAATTGAGTTGATTATTCTAAAAGTGTGACGTCATAAGCCAGACCTTAGTATATTAATTAATGAAATTACTAAGAACTATTCTTCGCATTTTTATACAAATTTTCAAAAAAAGGCTTTACAAATATAATAAATACATAATTATGGTATATACAAGTATAAATACATATAAGATACATATGTATATTACTCATTACACCTGTTTTTCTATGTCTCGTCTTCTTACTTCCTTATGGGCATAAACATTGGACTTTACCCCTTCTTAATGCATCTCAAAAAAGTGGATGGATACGGCAAGCGGAGGGTCGCATGTGGTGGTCCCAATATTAATTGGGAAAGGCTTATATCAGTAGTAGCTGATAATGACTATGATGATGTTTCTTAAACAAATTTGAGTAAACAGACAGCAAGTATAGCTAATTTCATCAACTTACACGTTTCAAATGACAAATTATAAATTATGCATTCGATTTTAAGCCGCGCTACAGTCGAAACAGTATACAATTCCTTTGTGTACAAAATAACGATTTTTGATATCTTCCGCAGCCCGAAACGAGGCACACACGCGACTACACCCGTTACAGGCTCTGATTGTAATTCACATGCACAAAGCAAAGCTAAATTGGATTGTCGGTTGGTGCCGGGTTTCGTTTCATCGGCCCTCTGTAATACACGCGTAGATTAAAAAACGTACGTACGATATACACATAACTAAGCTTGGTGAAAAATTTGTGATATAACTGAAAAACCACTGGCGACTTCTTTTGTATTTTTAATCTGTTCAATTGTATAATGCCGGGATTCCCAATCTTATTTATGCTGCAACGCCCTTTACAGGCTTTAATGTTCTGGAACGTCTTTCTATTAGAAGATACTTGTGTTTAATCTACATGATACACAAACCTCCATCAGAGTGAGTCTGAGCTTGCTTTTCTGAGCATAAGTTCTCCAATCAGGGCAAAAGTTTTGTACTTATATAACAACTCGCGACGCCCTCAGAATACGCCCGCGACGCACAGTTTGGGAACTCGAGCTATTTTTAATTAAACCTTCTGAAACTATTAAATTGTCTGAATTTTTCCGTATAACAGGTAAAAAATACGGCATGGGAGCTTCAAGAAGAGAGTAAATTTTTCCTGGCTGGCATCGCATGACCGTTTGGTGTAGCTTTTGATTTCTGTGGGCGATGGCGATTACCTTCCATCAGGTGACCCACAAGCACGCTTGCCTCCCTTTCATATATAAATAAATAAATATTGTCAGACAAATTACACAGCGCCATCTAGCCCCAAAGTAAGCGAAGCTTGTGCTATGGGTACTAGACAGCTGATAAACATACGTAAATATATATATTTTTTGTAAATACATACTTATGATACATAGAAAACACCCAGACCAAGACAAACAGACATTCATGCACACAAATGTTTGTCCTGTGTGGGAATCGAACCTACGAGCGTCGGTGTCGAAGCCGCGTCATTGACCGCTACGCCACCGAGCTCGTCAAAATATATAATAGAGATTTGCAACATTATGAGTAGAATTATTGGACTTGATGTCACTTTATACAGAAAGCTCCTTGAGTGAGGATGCGGAAAGCGGATGATCGCATATGGTGGAAAGCATTGGGAAAGGCGTATATCCAGCATAGGTAAATACATGCTAATAATGATGACGATGACCGGGATACGAGCATAAGAATTCCCGGGCAAGTGCTGTGTTGCTTTTACATTCTAGCTTCAATTTAGGTACCGTATCGTCAGATTTTCTCAATCCAAACATCCAAACTAGAGACAGTGCAAGGAACCGTGTTGACACCGAGTAATTGAAGGCAAACACACGCCCCTAGTTAATTACTCGCAAACTGTGTTTGACTACATGTGTACTGTATGTAATAAATAACTACTTTGTTAGTTGCCTAGTTTATAGAAGATCCAATAATTAATTGATTATTTTAGTTAATATTTACACAGGAAATTGGAGACGTCTTAATAGTTATTTATAAAACAATCATTTTGTTGGTCTTATTTTTTAGGTGCTTGTTTCATATAAGTATATAGATAATTTAACATCTCCTGAATTAAAGTACATATATATATGGCCCTTGTCTCTCTGTGTTTCTTTCTGTTTATGTGATTTTCACATGAAAACTAATTGAATACCCAATTAACTACCGTATAGGGCTCCATATTAAAACACCGACGCTAACTGGAAGCACAGTATAAGTAATAGTACTACGTAATAGGTAGGGGAAAAAGTCTTTTCGCATTTTAGTATGTATGAACTTGTAATAAAATCTCTTTGGTTATACCATTTGTATCTGGCAGGTTTTGATATCTTTAAAAAGTTTAAATTTTAAAAAAGATAATTCCAAATTCAAATTAGGTAAATGTGTGATTTTCATTTGTTTTTTTTACTGTCAAGATGAGTGAATCTAATGAAGAAATTCGATTCATTTTAAAATTTTACTACAAAAAAAGTAAAAATGCAACGCAAGCTGCGAAAAAAATTTGTGACGTTTATGGATCTAGTGCAGTGTCTGTGAGAGTAGCACAAATTTAGTTTAAGCGTTTTCAATCAGGAAATTTTGATGTGAAAGATGCACGTCGCTCTGGTCGCCCTGTTACGGATAAAATGGATGCCATTTTTGAAAAAGTGGAGCAAGATCAGCATATCAGTAGTTACGACGTAGCTGAAGAATTAGGAATTGACCACAAAACAGTTTTGGCGCATTTGAAAAAAGCTGGGTACACTAAAAAGCTCGATATTTGGGTGCCTCACGATCTCACTGAAAGAAACTTAATGAACCGTGTACTCATTTGCGATTCTTTACTACGACGTAATGAAAGCGAACCGTTTTTGAAGAAGCTTATAACTGGTGATGAAAAGTGGATCATGTACGACAAGAACGTGCGAAAAAGGTCGTGGTCAAAGGCCGGTCAGGCTTCACAGACTCTGGCAAAACCTGGGTTAACCCGCAATAAGGTGATGCTGTGTGTATGGTGGGATTGGAAGGGCATTATTAATTATGAGCTGTTACCGCCAGGCAGGACTATCGATTCTGAACTCTACTGTGAACAACTGATGAGATTAAAGCAAAAAGTTGAGAGAAAGCGGCCGGAATTAATTAACAGAAGGGGTGTGATTTTTCATCATGATAACGCTAGACCTCACACATCTTTAGCCACTCAGCAAAAATTAAGAGAGTTTGACTGGAAGGTGTTAATGCATCCGCCGTATAATCCTGACCTTGCACCTTCTGATTTCCACCTGTTTCGGTCTCTTCAGAATTCTTTAGGCAATGTCAGGTTAACATCACGAGAAGACTGCGAAAACCACTTGTCGTGGTTTTTTGAACAGAAGTCCCAAAATTTCTTTAGTAATGGGATCATGTCTCTACCTACAAGATGGCAAAAAGTTATCGAACAAAATGGCACCTACATACTTTAGTTAAATGTAAATAAACTTTAGTAAAAAATGTTTTGAATTTTCATATAAAATACGAAAAGACTTTTTCCCCAACCTAATATGTATATGTAGGTATGGCCACTCCCTGCCCATCTCTCGTGTCGACCTCACTCCCCTCTGAGACGAATCTGGAACAGTTTATATGACGCCGCACGCAAACACGCTCATTCACGTTCTGCATAGACGTCTTTGTTTATGTAATATGTTTATGTAATAGTTAATGACGTGTATGGAGTGGCTGGGGTATTCTGAAACTATTTATTTAATAAACTGATTTGATACATCAAAAATGATCATTTTAGTGACGCAGCAGCGTCCGTGTTATTAACGGGAATTAAACGGTTATAACAGAATGGCATAATTGGACGGACATCCCGCACACCAAGAACTCTGTTCTTCTCTTCACGTCGCCCACCAGATCAATGCCATCATCTAATGTTGTGGTATTTCATCCTGAGGTAGCTTAATCAATTTTGACGTTGGGCGTTTTAATGATTTTTTTTCAGTTGCTCGTACCACATGCATTGTGATTGACTGTTGAGTAAATTTAGTTATTTTTAAGTTAGTTATAAGTTACATAAATTTGTATAATTTTGTATAGTGTACTATACAAAATTATACAAATTTATGTAACTTATTAATAATAATATGTATTTGAAATTGTAATGAAATTGATATGATTAAAACATGACATGATATTGATCAATATAGCAGGACCACGGGGCCTACCGCCGAAGCCGAAGCCGATTACGATTGGATTTTTTTATTGCGAAAATCCAACTTCACCTTAATTTTAGAGGTAATAGTAATAAGCTTAGCCGGTAGGGACGGAGACTCTCTACCGATTAAACTGAAGATATTTATCGCAAACTTAAAAGGAATTCCGATTTTCGCAATCAAAAATCGCGATGGGAATCGGACTGTCCTCAACAATAGGCCTGTAAACAAAGTTCTAAAATTATAAAAACTCTCTATCAGTAACGTAAAATACCTAAAACTAGAACGATCTGCGATCTCAAAATTTTAATAACTTATGTCCGACGTGTTTTATGGTCGATCAAAGTTTGGTGGAAAAGTCCATTTTAAAAGTATGAAATTATAAAAAATAAATATTACCATTGTAGAAACAATAAAAAATACTATAACTTTTGTTACGGCACTAGCTACATAAACGCAATATTTAACATAGCTGTCGTACAAATTTCTGATTTAATGCATATAAAATAGCGTATCGTGACGTCATAATACCGTATGCATTTTGTATGGAGCGTTTTCGGGATAGTCCAAAATTGTGATCTTCAAGTTATCATATCTCGAGAAGTTTTTATGCTATCGAAGTAATTCTTTCACCTTTAGTTATATTATTGTAACGTCTTTAAATAACAAATCGAAAAAAAAAAATGGTTTACAGGCCTATTGCAATGTCTGAAAAACTAACTAGTAATAAGTGGAACTGTATTTACCATATAAGATCTTGTATATTATATATATATATATATATATATATATATATATATATATATATATATATAATATACATATACATATATATATATACATATATATATATACTTACATTACTTCACCGTCAGTCCCTATTTCAAACGAATATATAGAATGGCTTAATTGAACGGACATAATTATCCTAATTACATTATGTTTTTTATTATATCTAAGTGATAGGCTATGATCTCCGGGTTAAAGGGTATATAGTCCATGAGAGCAAAGCCGCGGGCATATTTAAGCCATAGCCACGTTCTTTGGTTTTGGCTCAACATGATTGTGAGTCTCTAACATCTCCTAAATAAAACTCGTTTTGTTACGCGAACAAAACGAGATGACTTTAAACACTAAAAATATTAAACATAGTTATTTATATTTCCATCTATATGTCACAAAAACAAACGGATGTCACAAAAACAAAGCCGATATTTGTCAGGATTTTCACGTTGAATTGTTTAAAGAATAACTTAAAAATGAAATATGTATTTTTATCGCACGGTATGCTCTGTGCTGCCGGAGGTGCCAACAGAGGATTTAAAGAGAAACAGATTTTGACAACGGCTATTTTTTGCTCGATTGCGCCGACGCCAAAAAAGAAAGTATTTTTTTACACATACAAGATTATATTTTTCCTACTAGTTCCGACTAGTTAAGAGGGATGTATCTCATTTAGGTACGAGTGTATGAGACATAAAGTTAATGTAGCCAGCGGAACAGAGGAACAAACATAAGCAATCAAATGAAACCGAGGTTGAATTACGTCATATCATCATACATTAAATTTATTTACGTGTTTGTGTCAGAAATTTATCTTAATTCTATCGATGTTCATACTGACATCGATAGTTGTAGACAATAGACTCGGATGATATAGGATAATGCACGGGTGTACACTAAAAACTGAAATTCTAGAATGATTAATAAAAATATAGAACGGAAAGATTATATTATATTAGATATTGATTAGAATTGCAGATGATTTTTTAAGAACTGCAAATTTCATCAAATTTCACTTCGCGACTGTACCACTTTTTTTTCTCTAAATGTAGTGCAAATGCATTTTTTTCTTAGGAGTTCAGGCGAATTACAGATCTAAGCCCATGAATTCCTGCTATCCGAATCCGAGTTGGAGACTTTGAATTTCTATTTATTGTTTGGGACAAGGTACATCATTATATTGTCAAATAATAATATTTCATGCCACCGACATGAAATATTATTTCATGCCACCATTTTATGTCAAATATCATGTCATGATTTTGTCAATTTTACAATTTGGCCACGACATAACATGGTATGGAACATCTAGTACGGAAATACGTCAAAACTTTTGTATAAAATAAAAGCAACTAGTAATAATCTCGTAATTAAATTTACTTCGTACAGTTTAACATACCAAAAGTAATACAATACGTACTTATTCGTATTCACTCTCGCATCATATGAACATACTAGCTTTCACCCGCGGCTTCGCCCGCGTTTAATTTTTGTAGTATCCTATGTCCTTCCTAATACCTTAAAGAATATGTGTACAAAGTTTCATGATGATGAATACACCCAACCACCTTCATGTAGTACTTTTAATTGTACTAAATACGGATGCAAGAACTTTAACGATAACTACTACACCTCGCTCCCGCCGCGCCCCGCGATCGCATAAGCACTGATTGACGCCAAATACAAATTTAAAATCCTATTAGGATAACACAACTCTTAATCCATCAGCTTAAAAAGGATAAATTAAACTTTAAAAAAATGACACCGACGTCAAAAATCTCAGAAGGTAGGTAGTAGTTATTGGGTATCATTTAAGCTATCGCCAATTTTATTTGTTTGGTGTTTCTTAACTAATAGTGTTTGCCCGCAAAATAATAGATTTGTCACCAAAATGTAGTCATCAAACAATATAAAATCGATTCCACAATAAATCACCTAAAATCATGGAGATGTAGGATCTAGTACCAAATAAATGTTTTTGTATGTATTATATTGTCAATTATTAATAATTAAGCTTACTTGGCACCACATCATTCATCATGTAGGTTGACGGAGCTCCGCTTCGCGGAGCTCCTATTTCCGATGACAGGACGCAAGAAAACCCTAACCTAACCAAAAATCAACTCAAATCTAACCAAAACATGATTTATTACATTGACCAAGTATTGGTAAGACTCGTCAGTGAATATGACGCCAATTTGACTTCGCCCCTATTAGTTTTTCATTAAATTAAGGAGCTGATCTATTTATTTGGTGACAGATCTATTATTTTGATGATCAAACGAATTAAATTATACTAAAAGTTTGTTAAGCTGATGATTTATATTTAAAGACAGTTTTAATTAAAATGATGACTAATATATTTCTTGGGCATAGATATTATTATTAGGGTACTGCAGATTAGTGACACATCTAAACTTAGGTGACAGAAAATATTGTTCCCGTAGTTATTTTTGGCTTTTACTTGTCAGGATTTTGTAGTTTGTTTCATTTTTTTTTTAAGTTTATTTCTTTTTAGTGAATATTTTTTTTAACTATTTATTATAATAATGGGTAAGTAGTAGTGACATGGTGCCTTCTAGACGAAAATACATTAATTTATTTAATTAAGAAGCACTCAACACTATTGCCTAACTGTTCCTCATCAGATCAGCAGTGTCACAAGATGCCTTCCAAATGCAAATTATATAACCTAATGTCATCAGAAAACTCGTCAATTACTGTATCCATGCCCATGCCTATAAATTTCAACCCTTTCACACGAATTGCCAGGGAGTCCATCATCAGATCCTGATTTGATTAATATGGGACCACTTGAATAGTGTGCCCTTCAAACAAATAAGAATGATTAAAATTGCTGTTCAATTAACGGAGAAATCATTAAAATATTTAAAAAATACATACCGTCGAACACAGAACCGCCCTACAGGTAGAATAAATAACAATTACAGGTAATTTCTGGGATAAAAACGTTTATGAGTTCTTTCCCAGGATTCAAGGTATCTCTCAACCAAATTTCATCTAAATCGGTCCAGCGATTTAAGCGTGAAGAGGTAACTGACATTCTGTCGCATTTATAATATTAGTATGGATTGGGGTTCCGAAAACCGCTAACATATTGATAAATAGATCTTTCAACCCTATCGCACCATAACAGAGGTTGATGGTCACGTTAGCCATGTTGAATTTTAAAATCGTTGTTGTTTTCGTAATCAGCGACCCGATAAACCATAAAAGCAATACCCATGACGATTTTCAGACTTTTTGACCCCATTTTACCCTTTTAGGGGTTGATATTTTCAAATTGTAATGTAACGATGCCATTTTTGTAATTGACGTCCCAGAAAACTAAAGAAACAACACCCATATTGATATTATGACATTTTAACCCCACCGCACCCCCACAGGGGTGATTTATATCATGTCGGCTATGTTGGATTATAAAATAGTTGTTGTTATCGTAATAAGCGACCCGATAAACCATAAAAACAATACCCATGACGATTTTCAGACTTTTTCACCCCGTTTTACCGCTTTAGGGGTTGAATTTGGAAAAATCCTGAAACATATGTTTACTCATTAATCTATAGAAGTACTCTTGTAAAGTTTCGGATAAAATAGTCCAACTAATCTTGTTTCCCCATACAAACTTTGGACCCCAGCTTCACCCCCTTCGGGGATGAATTTTGAAAAGTCCTTTCTTAGTGCACCCCTAGACATCATAAGGAACCTACGTGCCAAATTTGGAATCTCTAGACCCAGCAGTTTGGGCTGTGCGTTGATATATATCAGTCAGTCATTCAGTTTCCTCTTTTATATATTTCAACCCCATCGCATCTCCACAGGGGTGATTTTATGTCACGTCAGCTATGTTAGATCATAAAATAGTTGTTGTTTTCGTAATCAGCAACCCGATAAACCATAAAAACCATACCCATGACGATTTTCAGACTTTTTCTCCCCATTTTACCCCTTTAGGGATTGAATTTTGAAAAATCCTGAAACACGTGTTTAGTCATTTCTCTATAGAAGTACTCATGTAAAGTTTCGGATAAAATAGTCCAACTAATCTTGTCACCCCATACAAACTTTGGACCCCCGTTTGACCCCCTTAGGGGATGAATTTTGAAAAATCCTTTCTTAGTGCACCCCTAGACGTCATAAGGAACCTACGTGCCAAATTTGGAATCTCTAGACCCAGCGGTTTGGGCTGTGCGTTGATATATATATCAGTCAGTCAGTCAGTCAGTCAGTTTCGTCTTTTATATATTTAGATTGTGGAACTGGAATTGAGTTGTCAACTTTTTGAATGGGTTTAAATGAGACGCCAGTAAACTTCCATCTGTGCATAATTATTTCATTCATTTACATAATATGTAGATAAGACTTGGAAGGGTTAAATTATGTGATAACATTTGTAAAGACGGCAAAGTTGAAATAAAGGAGTTTAGTCCTGTCTTTTTAATCTTTCAACCTTTACGAAATCCTTAGCAAAGGGAGTGTGTTTTAGACCACACGACTGAAGTAAAACTTATTTAGCTCTACCATAGTAAAAATAATCTTTTTTTTTACTTATGGCTCTACTAATTTATATCTCCCTCTCAACTTCCATTCGCCTCGCCCGATCACACTTTCCGTAACTCTCACGTCACGAGTTCACCAGCTTACTCTCCAAGTCACACTCGTTTTTTTTTATTTTCAAGAATACGAGTTTTTGCTAAGGATCTCGTAAAGATTCAAAGATGTTGCTGATCTCCATAGGCGCTGGAGATTGCTTGCCATCAGGTAACCCACATACTTGTTTGCACCGCTTTCTTAAAAAAATTGGGGTGTAAGCGGTTCATCAACATCTTTGAACCAAAGCCAACTTCACCTGCACGCGGTGCACCCTGCTGACTGACAAACGAAGCTCTGGCGAAAAAAGGAGTAAGGAGCGTAATTGTAAGCTACCCGACTGGGGAATGTACCTCCACCTCACAGAATACCGCAGCCAAATAACAATTCCCTTGAGGGTTTTAGTGTTCCTGCGAGTGAGTGAGGTCACCAGTAAGGAAGGAGATGCTGTGTTTGCAGCGGAGGCAGCAGCGCGCGAGCGATATTTTATGTTGCGAGCGTTAATATAGCTACTGTAACCGCTTCACATCGGGCGGGCCTTATGCTTGTCTACTATGTAACCCGTCGTAGTAAAGAAAAAAAAAAAAAAAAACTAAATCCGATTAGTAGGTCCAGAGAACGATTGACGTTGCTTGACTTGTGTGATTAATTAGACCGATACGCGCAAAGACACCATCGAGCTCCATCTCAAATAAACATAAAAAATATATACCTCTTGAATAGAAGAAAAAAAATATATATTCTAGAACGTATTTCGGCTTTTCGTTCGCATATATCTTCACACTACCGCAAATACGCCATTCGGGTTGATTGCTTCTGAATTAAACCCGGAATGGGATCTCTTTCTTATCGTAAATTAAGGTCGCAGTACACGTAAGCATTTGGGACGGTACTATAAAAGGACATAAGGCGCCGTATATGGCACTGCAAGAATTAAGCTTTATGTCGTACAATTTTGTGAAAATCAGATTTGGTGGTCAAAGGAACTTAGTCTTAGAATTTAATGTGATTGGTTTATAATAAAAATAAATAAATAAAAAGTATTTTGAGTTTACATGTACGTCTAATACTGATCGTGGAGTATATATTGTACTAGATTTATGAGTTGTTCTTTTTAGGTATTGTCCTACATCAGCCGCCTTAAATAAATATTCCTGAACAAATTATTACGGCCATCTAGTCCCAAACTAAGTAAAGCTTGTATTATGGGTAATATTTGTCTTGTGCGGGGATCGAACCCGCAACCTCGGAATCAAAGTGGTCATTGCTAACCATTCGACCACCGAGCTCGTCATCCTTCATCATCGTCATCGTCGCCTCGAAAGTAATTCTCAAACTACGATGTTATAACTTAATTTAACGTTAAAGCATTAGTTAAACGCAAGTTAAAATGATAAAACAAGATTCCAATTCCCCAGTTGAATGAAGAAAATATGAAAATGATTCATAACGCTACGCGCAGGAAGCAGTGTCATTAAGCGAATTTATATTTTGCGCTACTGAAAGTGTGGTCGCCGCTTAGCGCGAGTTGTCGCTAAGTGCCATTAGGGAGCGCTCACACTGTATCTGCTTCGCGACGTTAGTGTACCACTTTTCAAATAGGACCCTATACAAAACAAACATCCTTGTTGAATATTATTTAAATTTTTTAAAGTTCTGGAAGGAATTTTATCAAAATCTTTCAATGCAGTAAACTTATTCTGCACACAAAGTATGTTGCAGATTTACATGTATAAAACGACCATAAAGTTAGCTCTCTGTTGCTCTACAAAGTCTTCTATATCTCCATTTCTTGTTAATCAATAGTTTCTAAAACACGCCTATAGATGCTTGCAACATAACACATTGCTCTCGCGCCGTCAATAATACCACTACTTCCTTCCTGGTGACCTCACTCACTCGCAGGAACACAATAAATCTCAATGGAATTATTATTTGGGTGCGGTATTCTGTGAGGTGGAGGGAGGTATTTCTCCAGTCGGGCAGCAAAAAAAAAACGCTAAACTTCCTTTGTCAGTCAGCATCGTGCACCACGTGCAGGTGAGGTTGGCTTTGGTTCAAAGATATTGATGAACCACTTACACCCCAAAAGCAAAACCTTAAAAGTTAACATGTCGAAAAAAGTAGAAACAAATTTTAATTAAATACGGTGAAAACAGGCCTATCTGCTCACGTCTTTTTGTTACTAATTACATTTGGCCGGTTAATACGGGCACGCAACATTAGCTGGAGTGACCATTAATTTTGTCTCATAACAGGACATTTTTTATATGTGAGGGAGGCAAACGTGCATGTCTGTCACCTGATGGAAAGTTATTACCACCGCCCACGGAGATCAGCAACACCAAGGGGTCGCCGATCTGTTGCCATGCTATACTCCTTCCTTTCTTTCTGGTGATATCACTCACTCGCAGGAACACAACAACCTTCAGGGAATTGTTATTATCAATTAACAATAATATCAATTCTTATATTATACAACATGTAACTCCAAATACGCAAAATCTCAAACACCCCAACTGAGTTTTATTATTATAAATTGATACGAGTATATCTAAGTAATAATTTCGAAAAAAAAAACTTCTCGGAGATATGAACACTTTTTTGTTTTCCTTATAATTCTAATAATTTCTGAGTTCTGTGGCGCTTTCTTATCAAAAAGACGCGCCAATGGCTACGATAGGCAAATATTAATATTAAAGAGCGAGCGTCACGTCAATGACGCGTAAGCGCCGCTCTCTGCACGGCGCTTAAGACTTTTTGGACGCGGCGGTATTATGTTTGTTTACCTACTTCACATTTTCTCGCTTGATTGTCGAGCGCAATTTAATAATAGACACGGCAATAAAAAAAAAATACTTTTCAAAACCAGTTACTTAAAAATGGATGAAAATTATGGAATTGATTCTACTCATGATTCTGAACAAACTTTTTTCATTTTTGCGTACTTGAAGTTACACGTTGTATTACTACTGTGCTCGTTTCTCGTCTTCAGTTTTGGTAAGGGAGAACTTTTTTGGGTGTGAACCGATTGAAATTTAACAAACCATGAATGTCATGGAAAGCTAGCCGCAATACATCAGTGATAACCGCATTCAAATCGGTTAAGCCGTTTCGTAGATTAGCGTACAGAAATGCACAGGTCGGTAACTTAAGTACAAAATGTACCTTTATTTTTTGTTTTAATATTTAAAGTATACGTCTTCTCGAGCTCATAATAGGCTATTTGACTAACATTTTTTTCGGTTTGATATGTAGGGACGTCTCCATAATATAACCATAGGTGAAAGAATTACTTCGATAGCACAAAAATCTCTCGAGATATGGTAATTTGAAAATCACAATTTTTAGACTGCCCCAAAACGCTCCATACAAAAGACTACCGAATTATGACGTCACAGGTTTGTATTTTGTATGCATCAATTCAGAAATTTGTACGACAGCTATGTTAAATATTACGTTTAAGTTATTAGTATCATAATAAAAGTTATAGCATTTTTTATTGCTTCTTCAATGGAAATATTATTTTTTAATAATTTCATACTTTTAAAATGGACTTTCCCGCCAAACTTTGATCGACGCAAAAAAAGTCTGACTGAAGATATTAGAATGAAAGTTTGCAGATGTTTATAGTTTTGTGTATTTTACGATATTGTTAAAATAAATATACAAATTTTAAACATTGGAAAATAGCCTATTGTATACGAGAATCTAAGTCAAAGTGTACTAGCAGAAAGTTTTAAATGTATAGAAAATAAAGTATTTTTGATTTTATTCATGCAACAAAAAATATTTGATGGAACAAAACACCCGCCTGGGTTTGAAAATGTTAACTAGCCATATTGAAATATAATTATTTATGACACTTCCACAACAAAGATGAATGTAACGATCCCTCGATATATTTAACTCCGCCAAACGGTGTAGAGCGTGCCAAAGAATTAGACATACATACATGCTACTTACGTACATATATAAGGCTAGTAAAATAAAAATTAAATAGGCTAATAAAAATTAATTAAGCAGAATTAATTAAAATTTTTATAAACCGTATTTATAACACAGATTTCATCAAGTTTCATCAAGAATCATAAAATTAAATTATTATTTTGTATTTTACTAGAAATATTGACCCAGAATTTCGTTAAATTACGTGCCCTTTACTAAAATGTATGTAGAGGTTTTAGTTTTAAATAAATTATTCATTCGTTGTACTAGATAACTGATAATGTACTTAAATACCTTTTTAAAAGTAAATACATGCATATGATACATAGAAAACACTCAGATCAAGTCATACAATGTAACTATACAAAAGTTCATGCACACAAAGATTGATATTTTGTACTAATGTTAAAATGTTACAAACAAAATGGTCCGACCCGGAAAGGTTACGTTTGGTTACAATGTACCTACAACACACAAGTTTGTGGTCTGATAACCTCAGGAGCTCGAACGGATTCCTCCATTAGTAGATAAAATTAAATGTTTGTAATGATGTCAAGGATTCTTGCCGAAAATTTAAATAAATTAACTAAGCACAGTCATCAGATTTGTAATAGTAAATTCATAAAGGTTTTTTTAAGTGATTTCAAATAGTTTGTTTTACGAATAGCGCCAAAAATATTTAGTATTGAACAATCTGTAAATAAGTAATAAGGCAGTTATAATAAGTACCTACCATTAACCTAAGCTCCTAATCCGGGAATCGGCTTCAGCTTAGGCGGTACCCCCCTACCGATTCCCGGATTTATTGATTGCGAAAATCAAACTTTACCTTAGATTAGTGGCAATATTTTTAATAAGGTAAAAAACCTTAGCTTAGTAGAAATCATGAATCTCCACCGACAAAGCTAAAAATATTTGTCAATAACTCAAACCTAACCTATTTTTGGGAATCATTAATATTCGGTGGGAATCGGCTTCAGCTTAGACCGTACGGCACTTGTTATATTTGAATACATTTGTTACATGCGACAAAAATACAAGTTTATTTATTTATTTATCAAGTTAATCCACGTAACGCGTCGATATATTAAAAACTTAATGAAAAAATACACTACGCGTGTTGTAGTACCTACCCGGGTTGTAGGATTTGTTTCAATTATGTTTTTGGTATTTTTGGAAAACATAGTGAGAAATACATATCGTTTGGCATAAAACCTTCCTTTTTAAATTTTTGAGTGTTGATTCGTTATTACATATCAGTATCCATAACAGTATGTAATCTATTTTAAAAATACAAAATATAAACGTTATCGACTACCTAGATAATAAAATAGCAAATACATCGGAATATTCGCAACAGTATTAAACAACAAGTAACAACTAATCAAAACTTTTGGTATCAGAGAGTTAGCAAAAAGAGAGATAAGGCGAAGTCCTAAAAGACACTTTAGGGTGCGCAAAAAAGGTGTACAACTAAGGGACAACTATAAAGGACGGTATCGAAGTTGTGGGTAGATTACACTATTAACTTTGTTGAAAGTGCCGTGAATCGGTTCAACTCGGCGTGTTTTGGTTGGTATCTCTTTTAACACTGGATTGAACACGAGCATAACATTGGAAAGGGTTTTTGTAATTATCAATTAGTTTTGACGTTAATACGTCTTTAAAATTGCTTTAAATTCGGGGAATACAGTTTGGTACTGCAGATATCTTGATATCTATCATCTCCATTCAAAATTCAATGACATCACTGGATAGATGAAGGATCAAAGAATTTATTACGCTAATACAATCTAAGGACTATAGAACATGGCGTGCGGGGAGGGGCAGCGCTCCCATTTTGAGATAATTTTAGTGCATATAACGTATTCATGTACATTGCCGTCTCCATGACACACCCCATTTTTTTCTCCAAATATATATTTGTAGAAATTATGGAATTGGTATCAATATCAGCCAGTGGTTTCATCTTGATGAAAAGTATCCAATAAGTGTAAGAGGTTCACCACCATGGTGCACTACTGCTGATTCACTGACGAAACTTTGCCATAAAGCGAGGTAGGGGAAGTGTATAAAATTTAACGGGTCTAAATTGCCTGTCTAAATTATCTAAATTTTTTAACTATACATACGTTCTATCTGCCTCCTATGTGACAAGAAAGAAGCAAGGTCTCTCATCGTCTCATACCATCAAAAACAATTATTGAAAGATTGTATGTAAAATGCCTTCCTATATGTTCACCTGCTATCATTTAGTATTAATGATCGAAGGTGTTCACGTTATTTTCCTTTCTTTGCGTACTGCATGTTTCCATAAGTACGAGTAGGTATTCAGTGAGCGCTTAATAGCATTTTTTTACTGCCGTAATGTTCGTCTATATATAAAATATCATAGGTTTGAGAGCACTCCGACTACATTCAAGTATTCTCTGCGCTTTTACCGATCAGTAAAAATAAAATTTAAAAAAATATTCTCACACTTACATCTACGTATCTCAATTCGTAGACTGCTGCAATTCCATATAAAAGCTCGTGTCTCAATCACGTCGACAGATGTCGAATGCTCCATTACTGAAATTGCTTTCTGTTGAATCCTGAGATTACCTGTTCTCATTATTCGTTACCAATTCAATTCTGCTACAATCAATCAGAAGTAGGGTTGCAGACGACAGGAATTTTCCTGGCATGTCCGGAATTTGTTACTGTTGCAACGCCCTTGCAGGGCTCATGTAAGGATCCTGTTTTTTCTTAAAGTCAATGTATTTACCACATGAAAGCAATAAAGAAATATGAATATATGAATATTTCTGCTCCCTGTCAAGCAAATCGGAAATATGAATTGTCGGGAATTTATAATATTGATACAGAATTTTATTTATGTACACGATAGAATGCCTTTTAAAGATTTTACTACATCTGCACATATATGAATTTCACAAACATCGCCAACACATCTCATTTTTAGATGTGGTAACCCTATTAAGGACCTTGACTGGCGAGCCCGGTCGCGAATGTGATTTTCTCACGGAATTAACATTTCAATAAATAAATTACCCACGGCAGTGTGCATTTAGTCCCAAACTAAGCAAATCTTGTATCTATGGGTACTAGATAACTGATACTATACTTAAATACTTTTTTTTTGTACATAATACATAGAAAACACGCCGACCAAGAAAAACACACATGTTCATGCACACAAATGTTTGTCATGTGCGAGGATCGAACCCATTCGACCACGAAGCTCGTACAACATGATTGAAAAATGCGTGAAAATGTCTATTAGTCTTGGTGTTATTCTATATATCTATAATAAAAAAAATGGAGATAGAAGGCGGCGCGTAAGTGATATATTATGTTGCGAGCGTTAATACGGTAACGGTAACCGTATGCTTGTGTGCCACCCGACGTAGTATAAAAAAATAAATTGAAATTTACATGTTAACTTTAAATGCATATTCAAATTGGTAAGTTTCTTTCAAGAATTTCTACTTGACCAATGGTCAATATCGAAATTCTAGTAGATAAAAAAAATACAAAAATAAGTACACTATTTATAAAATGTGTAAGACGTGTCAAGTGCCTACAAAGCCCAGTGGCAGAATGAATGAATGAATGAATGAATCATTTCATTCCAAAGCTTTGTTTAGTTTGAGACTAGATAGCGCTGTATGATTTATTCAGGTGTATTTATTTATCAGAAGCGTCATTTCATTTCTAGGGTTCAATAAACTACGTAAAGAAATAATAACAAGTTCTAGGAAAATTTAGATCATATAAGGTAACAAAACATGGTCTGGTTATTTCTAAATTTGCCATGAGCAAACATAGTTCGTTAACATTTAACTTGCCGTATCAATACATTCTGTAGACTTTGTATTCTGTTACCTATTTCAATTAATGTATATGTTAATTTATAGAATAAAATAATTACATATAAATACTAGAATATATTTATACAAAAAACAAAGAATACTGATTGGATTCCGAAAGTTGACCGCTGTGTTGGAAGACGTTTTCAAGCTTTTGGACTGAAAAGGAAACGACATCAACGTCAACGGTGAGTAGGTATATCACTCATCTGCGGTTTACTGATGACATAATGACATGGTCATGGCGGAATCATTCGGGGACATGGGCACACAATCCTCGAAGACCTCAGCAGCATTCCAAAGGGTATGCATTAGAATGAACACGGACAAAACGAAAATTATGTCGAATGTCCATATCTGAAGTCATAGTGAGGAACTCTGTTCCCGAAGTTGTTGAGCGATATATTGTTTACCTTGGACAAACAGTCTAGTTAGATAGGTCCTCAGACCAATGATTATATAAAAAGGTGCATATAAGTAAGCACCAACTATTTAGCAGTAACTAGATACATGGCTGATAATGATGATGATTTAAGGGTAAATAAGATGATTCAACAAGCCAGGAATTGCAGGTTTGATTCTTGCACAATAACATAAATTGTATGAACATGAATTTTTGAATTACATCAAAAGAAAAATGCGCTCGGGCCAAGCAAGCAAAGCTTTTTATTTTCATGGGCAAGTAATTTATTCAGTAACTATTACACGTGAACAAACATGTAGAAATTCAACGCAATGGGATAAGAGAATATGGTTAAAGTTAAAAACACCTTGCCAGATTTGACTTAACAAACTTAAATAAATAAATAATAAATATAAATTCTTTGACGAATTACACACTGTCATCTAGTCCCAAACTAAGAAAAGCTTGTACTATGGGTACTAGATAACTGATATTATACGTAAATATATATTTTTTGTAAATCCATACAAATAATACATAGAAAACACCCAGACCAAGATAAACAGATATGTTCATGTACACAAATATTTCTCTTGTGAGGGGATCAAACCCGCGCTCCAGGAGTCAAAGTGGACATGGTTAGCCATTCGACTACCAGTGTCGTCACTAATAAGTAAAAATCATTTATGACGTAGTAACAAAATAACTCTGCTACAAATTTTTCATCCTAGCGAACAAAACACTGATCCCCTACAAACAATGATGACGAGTGATAGCAGTAATAGATGTAAAGAAAAATCTTTAAGATAATATATTACAAGAAGTATTGGAAACTTTCAAAATTAATGAGGGAAGCGACGCTCAAAGAATTTCTGAGACGTATTAAAAGTGCTGGGATGTTGGAGCTATTAATACACGAAAGAGGCAGCCAGTCATTTAGAAATTCCATAAATACCTTCGCTTCCTCGCACTAACTTCGACGGCACCTGACGATATCGATTTCATAGGTATTCAGGGTGCAATCCAGAAGCGATGGGCTTTTATGTCGTTGGATTGCAAAATATTTTCGTCCTGTCTTGAGGCATTATTGTTAGGTATTAGGTGTTCATAAATTACTGAAGACCCCCTAAAATATTGGTCTAAACTGCGACCAAAAAAGAAGATGAAAAAATATAATTTTGTGATTGTACCTTAGCATTCTTATTATTTTCCACATAATAGGTTACTCGTATTTACCTGAAACAAAATATAAAATTTGTAATTTTTTTTTGTAAATATTTTATTTACGGTTTTCAAATATAACAAACATTTTATTTTATTAATATACCATAACACAACAATACAATACAAAACCTCGAATTTTGAGTCGCGGGATAATAATCAATATAACTTAATAATAATATTATAATACTTCATTTGCGAGAAGGTTCTACAATTTTCTAGGACCTAACCTTTATAAAAAAAAAAAAAAAAAAAAAAATATCAACTCCAGATTAGCAATCCTTCCCTATACCAAATACACGTGTAAGAAGATTGTTACAAACTGGCTCCTCACACTTAGCTATAACGAGACCGAGTCCCTGCTACACCCAATTATGTAACACCTACCTTATTCAATTTTATTTAGCCAATGTAGTGATATAAACTATTGTGATATTGATACTGGCTTTCTTTCCGTACCTGGTGGTGATTTTATTCGCTTCAACCGATCCCAAGACTTGCTCGTAGGGCTAGGTACGGACTTAGATAGATGAATAGACCTGACACTTGACCATGGCTATTAACGATTTGTTACGATAAATGTTATGCTTGTACAAAAATTGCCACAGGCATTATTCCGTTTAATGTTCTTTTATTAAGTAATGTTTCTTCACTTAAAACTGTATACTTAGTTATTATTACCTACTCGTTGTTATATATTTACTAATGTTTTTCAACCCGGGTGGGGACCTGGTGACCTGTGAAACAGGCTTCTTTGGAAGCCTAGTTCAGGCGCCAGTTCTCCACAGCTTACTTGTTTGTGAAGCGAAATTCCTAGCTCCAGAACATGATAATAATATTGAAGGCATTTTGTTAAATATTCCGACTGGCATGGAATTCCGTTCACCAGCTTACTTATTACCATTCAAAATGTGTTGTTTTGTAAAGCTTGTGGAGAAAGAATAAACAATATTATTATAAACAATATTATTATTATTATAATATAAGCAAATTATTTATCTTTCCTCTAACTTCTTCATTTAATAGTTATGTTGACTTATTTTATTTAGAACAATATCCTATAATATGTATTACCTACCTCTGAAACATTTAGTGTAGGGTAATTGTAAGCTGCCCGACTGGGAAAGTACCTCCATATTACAGAATACCGCAGCCAAATAAAAATCCCCTTGAAAGTTGCTGTGTTCCTGCGAGTGAGTGAGGTCACCAGAAAGGAAGGAGATGCTACGTTAGCAGCGGTGGTGGTAGCTTGCGAGCGATATTTCATGGCGTGAGTAACTTTCAATAATACGCGTTAACCACTTAACATCACGCGGGCCGAATGCTTGTTTGTTACCCGACGTAGTAGAAAAGTTATATGTATACTATTTAATGATTAGACACAGATAGTAACTGAAGTATGGTTGTAATCAAAATGGAGACCAATTTCAAGATAACCCATTTCGTATTGAATTTGTAGATAAACCCAAGTTCAGCATTCAGGACACGTCCTATTGTTATAAAGCAACCTTCGTCAATACAGCGGAACAATTAGGAATCGAACCCGGGACTTGGTGGCGAGCTCAAAATAACTGGCTTCTTAGAAATATAGAGATTTAATGGATTTCCTTTCATTTAATTTATCATATTGAGGTTTATGCTGACAATAGACTATTCGACAATGTTCAAAAATTGTAGTAAGTGTTCAAATATCGTAAATTCCACAAAACTATAAAGATCTACAAACTTTCATTCTAATATCTTCCATCCGACTTATTTTAGGGTCGATCAAAGTTGAGACGTCCGTACATATCAAACCGAAAAAAATGTTGGTCAAATTGCCTATTATGACATATTGGCTTGGTTCGGTTGGTCATGTCATGTTGGTACCGATATCGCGTAATGTTGCCAGTATTTGCTTTGATTTCTGATATGTTTCAGCAAAAGAAACGATTCTGTAGCTTCTGTGATATACTGTCTGTTTTATTTGTTACTTATTTTGTGTACATATAGTTGATTTTATTACTTTGTATCGGCATCAGTGTGTCACTTTTGGCCTGCATTGAAGAACAAAGTTGAGAACACTCTGTGATCCCAGCAATGATACCTTTTTTTTATGTGAAAGGGGGGCAAACGAGCATGTGGGCCACCTGGTGGAAAGCAATCACCACCGCCCATGGAGACCAGCGACACCAAGGGGCCGCCGATCCATTGCCAGCCTTTAAAATGTGAAAAAATCCCTGAGGGTTGGCTAAAATTTCAACATCATCATCAAAATCCTATATATATGTAATGTTGTGTTTGCTGTACTTTTGCACTATGTATGTGAAGTTGAAATAAACATATTTCTATTTCCTATTTCTTTATATATAGACAACATCTGGAACAAATGTTCCAGAGATGTGATTCTTATAAATGTCTCTATCGATGAATACTACTAAAAAGTACATATGTTGTCTGTTGTAAATTTAACCGGTTCGATTCCTGGGTATAGAAAGCGTATTTTTAATGTAGTTTTATTTCTATTAAACAATAAAGGTATGTTTCACTTGAGTGAAATTTCCTATCTCCATTATATAAAGCACTTTCCCTTCAGGTCGCTTTTTAAAAAAATACCCTAAAATAAATGGATTTCTATACATACAACATTGTTATATCGATCCAGTATCTTGATATCAGACCACTTTTCGATTTTCTTCTTCATGTCTATAAAATTTCACATGCATGAGTTGAATTTCAGCGGGAAGTTGTTAAAGTTTAGCAACTTTGTGTCTTACCGTGTCTTCCTAAGGCTTTCCTTTTAAGGAAGATACTGACAACTTTGCTGCGACTTCAGGATAGAAGTATATATTTAGATAACAATCTATATGTGATAATATCCAAATAACAATTCCCTTGAGGAGTAGCGGCGTGCGGGCGATATTTCTTGTTGCGAGCGTTGATATGACTACGGTAGCCTGGTTAACATTAGGCAGGCCATAAGCTTGTCTACCACCCGAAGTAGTATATTACATAAAGATATGATAAAAATCATCTCACATAAAAACCACAAAAACGCACGTCTCAGTCGACATGTTATACATGCATTTCGTCACGTCATGGTAATTTACGCAATACCTTAATTATTTTAATAACCTCACACATTCGAAGGAACACAACATTAACTGGCAACCCTGGTCTTAAGGAAATCGTTATTTGGCTGCGTTTTTAAAAGTCAATGTACTACTAGTTGGGCAGTTTATTCTTACATTGACGAGTCCGGTGGTTGAATGGCTAATAAAGGCCACTTTGAGGTCGCGGGTTCGAACCCCGCACAAGACAAACATTTAAAAGCATGAACATGTCTGGGTCACGGTTTCTATGTATTACAAGTATTTATTTACTAAAAAAATATATTTATGTACTATTTTAATATCAGTTATCTAGTACCCGTTGTACAAGCATTGCTTAGTTTGGGACTAGATATAATTTATCAAGGAATAGTTAAAGATTATTTAGTTATTTTATTTTTTTTATATAATATATTACATAGTCACATAAATACATATGTGTCTCTTAACAAAATATGTTGAATATTTGATCCAGTAGATTTGCTGAAAATTTGCTGCGATGAAAAAAATGTAAAAAAAAAACAAAAAGCACCTTCGAACATGGCTCGTCGCGTCATTATACTCGTAAGTAGCTTATATCTCGTATGTATGCATGCATGCTCTCAACAACTCCGTACATGACCACGACTCGTCGCTTCATAGTCCCGAGCGCGGCGATGATCAAACACTTGAGTAAAGAAAGTACAAACGGGAGGAAGCGAGGAGTAGTGGTCAGCATGACGATGCAGCGAGTCGTGGTCGATTTATACTAGATGTATATTAGCCTTATGGTTTACTTTTAGTCCTGAAACTACCTACTTATTTTTTCACCAAAAACTTTAATCGTTCGGAACTAAAATAAGTAAATGGCTTTTCATATGAAATTAAATTATTTATATACTAGCTGTCCCGGCGAACTTCGTACCGCCTAACAATCAATGAATGTCGTGGTACATATTAGCTGAACTAAATTTATGATTTTATGGAATTAAAACAATGAATAGTAGAAAGTAATAGAGAAGCTCGATGGCGTCATTGCGCGTGTCAGTCTAATTGAACACGCAAGTTGAACAACGTCGACCGTAGCCTGTACACGGATGGGTTTATATTACCTCGAGCTCCTCCGTGATTCGAAAGACACGTTAAGCCGTCGGTCCCGGTTGTTATCATTAGCTCATCTTGAGCTCCTCCGTGCTTCGGAAGGCACGTTAAGCCGTCGGTCCCGGTTGTTATCATTAGCTCATCTTGAGCTCCTCCGTGCTTCGGAAGGCACGTTAAGCCATCGGTCCCGGTTGTTATCATTAGCTCATCTTGAGCTCCTCCGTGCTTCGGAAGGCACGTTAAGCCGTCGGTCCCGGTTGTTATCATTAGCTCATCTTGAGCTCCTCCGTGCTTCGGAAGGCACGTGAAGCCGTCGGTCCCGGTTGTTATCATTAGCTCATCTTGAGCTCCTCCGTGCTTCGGAAGGCACGTTAAGCCGTCGGTCCCGGTTGTTATCATTAGCTCATCTTGAGCTCCTCCGTGCTTCGGAAGGCACGTTAAGCCGTCGGTCCCGGTTGTTATCATTAGCTCATCTTGAGCTCCTCCGTGCTTCGGAAGGCACGTTAAGCCGTCGGTCCCGGTTGTTATCATTAGCTCATCTTGAGCTCCTCCGTGCTTCGGAAGGCACGTTAAGCCGTCGGTCCCGGTTGTTATCATTAGCTCATCTTGAGCTCCTCCGTGCTTCGGAAGGCACGTTAAGCTGTCGGTCCCGGTTGTTATCATTTAAGTTAAGTCAGTGGCCTTTAGGCGGTTCGAAAACACTGGCCTCCGCCAACCCGCAGTTGAGCAGCGTGTTGGAGTACGCTCTAAACCCCTTCGGTTGAGGGAAGACCCGTATCCATAAAAACTGAAGATTTCATAAAAATAAAGATTTCCTTATTGTTAATTTTTTTTTAAAAAAACGTGTTTGTTTTATTTTTTTTAGTTTTGAAATAGGTTTTATCATTTTGGTGATTTGTAATTGTCATTTCTTTTGATGTTTACTCTGATTTGATTCTTGCGCTCGAACCCCATGGGAAAGGCGTTTTCACCCCTATCGATTTGACATTTTTAAATTTTCATAACAAATCACAGACAACTTTCGCGACATAAAAGTGACACCAATCGATTTGACGTTTTGATATTTGACAACCAATAAATATCGTAATCCCTTTTTCAACTGACACTTTCATTTGTATGGGAAAATGTTTTTTCTTTTATTTTATTTTTTCGAGAATTTTCCAATGTTTTTATGAGTTATTCTGCTATTCGGGACGGAAACAAATCAAAAACCATGGCAATCGGTCCAGCCGTTCTCGAGTTATAAGTGTTGTAACAAACACGACTTTCTTTTATATATATAGATTCATTGGGCACTTGTGTGCCCACAAGTGCCCAAGTGCTTCTTACACGTCTTACACATTTTTATTAATAATATTCTTATTTTTTTGTCATTATTTTTATAAACTAGCATTTCGGTATTGACCATTAAAAAGAAATAATATATATATACCTAATAATAAGAGGCGAATAAGAAATGCTTGAAGTAAACTTGCCAATATAGATATTTTTTTTTTAATAATTTGATAATACAATAACTACAATTTAGTTTGTATATATATTACAATATTAATTATGACAAATAATTATATTTCATATTGTATATATGTACACACAGTACGCATGCTAAGCAGTAATACACATGTGTGTGTTATGTACTCATGTCATGTACTCGTATTAACTGATTTTATTTCACGTTATTGCAACTAGATTCCGTAAATTACATTCATAGCGCATTCTGATCGTTTAATTATCGGGAAACTGCACAAAATTTCCAATTTATTAGTTCAGCTACATATTCTACCACAAAATTGATAATTCGATTCAACTATGTACACAATTCGAATAATAACGCATACAGGTAGCTGGCGCTAATTCCATAGATAAGTTTAAAATAAAACATACAAGTAGTAACTAAACTTTAAATATAATATTTACTTGCTTTTGAAAAGAGAGAGGGGCCATGTACATTGCATGTACTCCACATCATTTCCAAGAGCAATAGAGCTTCACTCGATTCGCTTGCTCAAATTTTAGTGATCACGAGCATAGCCTAACCTAACCCAAATATATCAATAAACCGTTTATTATATTGCTTCTACATTTTTTGACAAGGGGTACGCCTACTCTTAGCAGTAACATATACATATATATATCTCTCTCTTTCTCTCTCGTTTCTGTGTACATTCGGCCAAGAAAGTGGCGTATGTACGTGTTACAGATTAGTTTTGACAAAAATTTCTAATAAATAGAAATGTTACTGTGGTTGACCTCTTATTTTTGAAAGTACAAATATTTCTTTTAATAAATGTATATTCGATTTTTTTTTATTCGGTTTTACTTCGACATGTTCACAGTTAAATATACGTTGTTCATTCATATCGAAATAAAAATAAATTCAAAAATAATTAATTTCAATCTAAATTTGTATTATTAATATCACTTCCCGTCGTTATCTATTTGCAATAAACCTATTACTAGACTGACGTAAGTGGTCAAGAATTCAATTTCATCAAATCTAGTGGTTTAATCGAGTGGTAAAATCGATTGGCACTATCGTTTACAATGTACGTCGATTGCATCGCGGTCGCGTTGTCGGATTACATTTGATGATTTATAGAGCTGTAATTGAATAGGAGATCGATTTATTTCTATCGGATGTGTTGTTCACCTCCCCAACCCGTCTGGCCAGCGTGGGGAGTGTAGGCTAAATCCTCCTTCTGTCTGAGACAGACGAGAGAGGGTCGTGCTCCTGTAGTGGAGACTAAAATGACCTAATGATAATGATGATAATGGATGTGTTGTTCTAGACATTCCGCACCACTATATGGACATCAATCGAATCGTAAAGCTTTTCTATGATCTACGACCTTATAGATAAACCATATTTACAGACCTACATATTAGATTTCTGTACGCCAAATTGACGATAAATTTAATATTTTTCAAATATTTTCAATCCTTAAAATTACATGTTAATACGTATTAAAATTAAACCTTTCAAACTTATAAATATTTTCATTTTTTTTTATACAACTAAGATCGCAAACAAGCGTACGATCTGCCTAATTTTAAGAAATCATCATAGACTATGCAACCTTTACAACACCAGAGGGAGATTCAGAGGTCCACAATTTCAGAGTTCGCGAAGAGAAACCTCGTACTCGATCGTCTTAATTCCCATCATTTCATCATCATCAACCTGTATTTACCCATTGCTGGATACAGGCCTACATCAAAATTATACTCCGCTCCAATTCGGATGTATTCCCTGTCGATGACGAGCAGTTAATATCATAATAAAGGCATTGAAGTAAATTGCAGTCTTTGTTATGTTTGATGAAATGACCACTTTTAGGTAGAAAGGTATCTAGACAACTCCATTTTAAACTTTAAAATAAATACCGGTACTAGACCCAGAAAAGTGGTTAAAATCAATTGTTTGCGCTCACGGGCCATTAACCACGATTACCGGCGCGGTTAGAGAACCGCGGTTTATTTTATTACCAACCGAACGACATTACCTTACCAGTCCGAATACACATTGGAGAGCTGATATACATTAAAGTTTTCCTGGATTGTGGGTAAATTTGGTTAGGAAAACAGGATCAGAATTCTATTTTTTTAAACTTTAGATAGGTGTATAGATTGACATAAGTTAGATCGTGTATGTTATTGGTGTTATTGTTGCTTGTTGTTATTGTTATGACATTTATAACGATAAGTCGTTTAAGCCAGTGATTTTAAAAGTGTGACCCCCACGGGAGCTGCCAAGTAATATTCGGGGGGTCACGAAAAAAAAACGCAAATGATTGTAGGTCATATGCTACAATAAAAATGTAAGGAATGATTACTGTTCAATAATTAATTAACTCAAGTCTTTCTTTTTAACCTAACCGAACTATTTGGACCGAAAAATCGTTTTTACGAAAATTTACCTCCAGTATATTTGTGCATCTACCTATATGTTTTTTCAGTTGGCGAGTTCATATTTTATATTGCAATTGATTTCAATATATATATATTTTGTATTCAAATTATTGCGCCGACTGCCGGCTGTGTCTAAAACTCTAAACCCTTGGCATATTTCGTTTGTGTGTGTAGCATAAATGTCCGAAACCTTTTAATCCCTCGCCGTAGGGGATTAATTAAAATGAAAATTTCCGCAAAACGACTTCCGAAGCGAATGAGGCGATCAATTTCGACAATTTAATTGGACTCTTTTATTTAATTAATTTCTGAATGTTGTTTAAAATGCGTTACTCTCCTACTGTCCCCCATTTCCAGACTAAATAGGGTTACTTATGTCTGTTACAGTGTCTAGATACTTACTTTTACTGCCTGAACTGAGTCAGATCGAATATTTTCAATCTACAAAAAGGCTTATGAGAAAAATTTTCAGCGTAGTCGGCAAAGCTCCATAATTAATACGAGCTCAACTTCAAACAATTGCCAAGAATCTAAGCCCAAATTTAAATTTTATAGTCAATAATTCGGATGGGAATCGGGTTGAGCTTAGTCCGCCATCTCCATATTAACATCATGTTGCGTTGCGATGGTGTGCTCGTGCAATGTGGAAGAAATGGGTTCATCGAGTGAGTGGCGTAGGGGGGGTCGTATCGGTGTGAATTCCGGAGGTATATATACTCTTGGACACATCTATCGGCCCACTTCAGTTTGCAGTTTTGACGGCTTTCAAGTAAGAATAAATATTAGGTTAACAAAAAAGTATTTATACAGTTTTGCTAATTTACTATCAAAAAGATAGTTTAAGCAAATATTTACTTTCAGCCAGGAAAAGTATTAAAACTGAAAACGATAGATTATCTTGTGTTTTTCATGTCTGGGAGTGTGTTATATTATTGTACTCATTCGTAATATTTCAAGGAGCGACAGTACCCATCATTACAAATAACTTTTACTACGAGTTCAACTTCGATAAAAAATCAATTAAGCTTCTCATACAATACGCAAAAGCGGATCGAATAGTTTGTAT
Organism: Hypsopygia costalis; assembly: GCA_937001555.2. Classification (NCBI taxonomy): domain Eukaryota; kingdom Metazoa; phylum Arthropoda; class Insecta; order Lepidoptera; family Pyralidae; genus Hypsopygia; species Hypsopygia costalis. The sequence goes on from OW443325.2 coordinate 5,665,297, forward strand.
GTGAAACATCAAATAGTAAAAATTGTAAGTACCATGCCCCCTTCAAGTATTGTCAATGAATTCATTTACATTTAGTATATTCACAATGCACAAAATATGATGAAGATAAAAATGTGTGTTATTTTTTATCTTCATTGCAGGCTCTGGCTATATATTTGCATCGTCCCCTATTAGTTTTTAGTAAATACATTAACCCACTTTGTTTTTCGGTTTAATATATCTTTATTTTTCATTAAGACGTTAGCACATGAAAAATATAATTTAATTTAAAACTAAAGTTAATGTCCGATATCATTTTCTGTTATTGTTAAATGTTACACAAAATGTAGAATTTAGAAATAACTAATAGATCAACGCACGACAGATCACTTGCACTAACTACGCGTAAGAAGCGAGCTCGATCGACCGTTGTATTAGGCGGTGTTTTTACATATGCAAGGCAAAGAAAACAAATCACGATTTTTTACATTATAATATTCCTTCACTCTCATCCTATGAAATTGTATAAAAATCATATGAATTATAAAACAGGATCGCAGCTCATTTATTTGGGGCCGTCGATTCGAGGCACTTGGGAAATTATTCATGCACATTTGCGCGCGCTGAAGGGATACCTTCCTCTCCTCTGACATTATTTGAATAACTATCCACATTTTCACACATAGCAAGCTTCACGACTCTGGAATACGCTTATGAATGTCTTCGAAAAATCATAAATTTAATTTGAAAAAGAATAACTATGTTTTAGATAAACTGTCGAAGTAAAAAATAATTAGTTATTGTTAGTTATAATGAGAATGTTTATTTTATATTATTTATTATTTTGAAGCATATTTTTTTAATTTCTGTCGAAATGTTGACTGGTAGAGAAGGCTTTTAGCGTTATGTCAGACTTTTGAGCCCTAGTGTAATTTCTGAATTATAGAAGTAAATAAAAAAGGAGCACATACATTTTTGGGTATCTATTTTTTAATAAATACCCAAAAAAGAGCAGGCCAACAAAAAAAAAGCCTTCATATCATTAAAACTATTTAGCGTAAGTGGTTCATCAACATCTTTGAACCAAAGCCAACCTCACCTGCACGTGGTAACTATTCCCTTGAGGGTTGTTGTATCCCTGCAAGTGAGCGAGGTCATCAGAAAGAAAGGAATATAGTCTGGCAACGGATCGGTGACCCCTTGGTGTTCCTGATCTCCTTAGGCGGTGGTGATTGTTATCCATCAGGTGACCCACATGCTCGTTTTCCGTCCACTCATAATACACCGGCTGTTTTTATAAATTTTGTATACCAAAAAGTATGAACATAATGTTAGTAAAACGCCACACGTAATGACGACACTTTTATTTCTCATAAGCCATATGCCGTTCACATATGTATTTCAGTGGTTGTTGATCACTCTGTAGCTGAACTCGGACTGCCCACTCGACTGTGCTGTCCAACCGCCCTCCTATTCATCCCCTCCTACTCTCCCTACCATTACAATTCCACAAGTTGAAGACTTTTTAGACCAACTAATTATTATTCTGTGCATACCTTTAAAGTAACTTTTAACAATTTATTTTAATCAGTGAATTATCATGCAATGCAACCTTACGATATCCTACGAGTACCTCTATTTCCTTGCCATCTTAGCGTGAGTCTTTTGTTTAACTTTTTATTACATGTTGGTATACTCGACCTTAAATATTCACGACAACCGTAAATTTGGAGCTATAAACATTTGGAAATCAAATCATGAATGGAAAGAATAAAACATTTTATTGGTTCCGTAATACAAGCCAAGTATGATGGCTGTATCTTTACAATATCGATGCTTCGTTGTAATTCGTAACTTCACGATATAATATCCAGATTTTTGAGTGTAAGGGCTTTTTATCATTTTTAGAGCCAAAGCCAACCTCACTTGCACGTGGTGCATCCTGCCGACCAGCGGAAGACTCTGGCAAAAGAGAGGGTACAGCGTATTTGTAAGCTGCCCCCTCGGGAAAGAACCTCCACGTCACAGAATACCGCAGCCAAATAACACTTTCTTTGGAGTTGTGTCTTGCGAGCGAGTGAGGTCACCAGAAAAAAAAGGAGTTGTTGCGTTGGCAGCGGTGGTGGTGGCGCGCGAACAATATTTCATGTTGCGAGCGTTTCAATGTGGCTGCGGCGACCGCTTCACATCAGGCAAGTCACCCGACGTAAGTAAATAAAAAAAAGAGATGCTTTTATCCATCTTCATTATGAACCTAATATTGCTGGATATAGGCTTTTCCAAATGGTTTCCATCACATGCGATCCTCTGCTTCCGGCATACAGCCGGTTTGAGGTCATCGTTTCGTCTAGATTACTGGTTCCCAACCTTTTTTTGTTCGCGGACCACTACGAGGTTTTTGTTGCATGTAGGGTCCCCAACTGTTATATAAATCCATTATTCTATCACTCGAAATTTGAGTATTTTGTATAATAGTGCTCAATCTTTTTCATTATAAGTTTGTATCGCGGACCATAATTTAACTCTGACGGACCACGTGTGGTCCGCGGACCATCGGTTGGGACCCTCTGGTCTAGATCGACGGTCTCCACTCCAGGACTTTCCTACCCCATCAGCTCCATAGTTGAATTTTATGTCACAATTTGTTAGAAACTCATAACATAGTCATCGGTCATAAAATTATTATTATCGGTGTCTCTCGTTCAAGTTGCGACGAAAATAATTTATATGTGCTTAGGAAAAATGTATTATAGATGTGAATTTTGTGAAAAGAATGACAATAAAAAATCACCTGTTTCAAACAAAATGTTCTACTGGACTAAAATGAAAGCAAATAATAATAAAAGTTGATAGTTTCCTATACAATAGGGTTGTATGAAAGTATAATACTTTTATGTCTGACGTAAGGATTGCCAATCCAATTCTATTGAAGCATAAATATTATAGACTCTTTTAAATAAAACAACATGATCGTTTGATTGCTACGTGGGAGTCGAACTAGCGACCTTTTGTACGTAAAATAAATAACATTGATTTGCCGAGGAAATATTCTTAGGCTTAGGTCCGCGTAGGCTTGAGCCCACGCCAACCCGAGTATAATACTAATCTTACTTAAGAGCAGAGAGGTAGTGTCAACTGACAGACACTGTTGTCTTTAATCAGTTGCGCCGCTGTGATTTGGACTCCTCTTTTCACTTACCATCAAGCGAAGCAGAGCCACTATGTGAGGTAATTTAAAAAATATCTCTAAGATAACGCCTAACAACGGTTACTTCGTTTTATTCAAAGTAATATAATACCTATTATTCGAAAATCTTTAAAAAAATAACTTAATACTTGACTTCTAAACCACAAACAAAATAGATTTAATACGTAATGTTTTACTATTATTATTTATACCGCACGTTACCACTTCGGCTCCAATGTTTTAGGTTGAATTCTCTACCGCAAACAAGATGCGAAAGTTAAATTTGTTTTCTATATGAGTTAATAAAACTACGCAATGAAGCGTATTGCATTCTAACGAAGTCCCAATGATCACTTCGTTTGAACACAAAGTGCTACTAATTGGTGCCTGTAGTAATTGTCGCAGACAAATCACAGCTTCTCACAGCGTTCCGTTTATTGGATCGTGTGTGACGACTAAAGTTGTACGTATAAATTTGTATTTGTGCTAGTAATAATTTTAACAAAAAAAAAACAACTCCAAAAATTACTTGGTTGGGCGCCCTCCTTCAAGATGATCCGATGACCTTAAGAAAGCGGCTGGTTGGCGGAGGATCAAATCTGGTGGAAGGCATTGGGGGAAGGCTTATATCTAACAGTGGGTAGATACAGGCTGATGATGATGATGAAAAAAATATGGGATTAATCTGGAAGCATACTCTTTCAAATAAAAAAGTTTTGTTTTCAAATCGGTTTATAAATGAATGGAGTAATCAAGTAACAAACATAAAAAAAAATATATACAGCCGAATTGAGAACCTCATCCTTTTTTGGAGTCGGTTGAAAATAGTCGAACATGACGGCATTGGCTCTGGAATAAACGAGATATGATAGCAATTCCAGTCTCTATTATATCATGTTCTTTGGTCACTCTCAGAAATCAATGAAGAAGATTACAAGCGTATGTATAAGTGTGCTTACAAGCGAACGCGAAGATTTATTCCGTTCTAATACCAAAAACTAATACCACTGGTATTTGTTTGAACTCATATATATTTTCTATTCCAAACGGATACCACTCTTTAAATAATTAAATTTTATGTGCGAACGAATACCAACTTCTTGAATTTGGTACAGTCAGTTCAGTAAATCCTAATCAAATTATTGTTTTCTAATATTTTTATATGATCGTTATATTATCCTTAAACTTTCCAAAGTTAGATTTTAAGTCAATTATTCATGTACATAATGTTTTGAAAATAAAAAGATTTGCTGATTCATTGCCTATATTATAATAGGTAGGGGAAAAAGTCTTTTCGCATTATAGTATGTATGAACTTGTAATAAAATCTCTTTGGTTATACCATTTGTATGTAGCAGGTTTCAAAAGTTTAAATTTTAATAAAGATAATTCCAAATTCAAATTAGGTAAATGTGTGATTTTCATTTGTTTTTTTTTACTGTCAAGATGAGTGAATCTAATGAAGAAATTCGATACATTTTAAAATTTTACTACAAAAAAGGTAAAAATTCAACGCAGGCTGCGAAAAAAATTTGTGACGTTTATGGACCTAGTGCAGTGTCTGTGAGAGTAGCACAAATTTGGTTTAAGCGTTTTCAATCAGGAAATTTTGATGTGAAAGATGCACGTCGCTCTGGTCGCCCTGTTACGGATAAAATGGATGCCATTTCTGAAAAAGTGGAGCAAGATCGGCATTTCAGTAGTTACGACGTAGCTGACGAACTAGGAATTGACCACAAAACAGTTTTGGCGCATAAAAAGGTCGTGGTCAAAGGCCGGCCAGGCTTCACAGACTCTGGCGAAACCCGGGTTAACCCGCAACAAGGTGATGCTATGTGTATGGTGGGATTGGAAGGGAAGATATTCATTATGAGCTGTTACCGCCAGGCAGGACTATCGATTCTGTACTCTACTGTGAACAACTGATGAGATTAAAGCAAAAAGTTGAGAGAAAGCGGCCGGAATTAATTAATAGAAGGGGTGTGATTTTTCATCATGATAACGCTAGACCTCACACATCTTTAGCCACTCAGCAAAAATTAAGAGAGTTTGACTGGGAGGTGTTAATGCATCCGCCGTATAGTCCTGACCTTGCACCTTCTGATTTCCACCTGTTTCGGTCTCTTAAGAATTCTTTAGGCAATGTCAGGTTAACATCACGAGAAGACTGCCAAAACCACTTGTCGCGGTTTTTTGAACAGAAGTCCCAAAATTTCTATAGTAATGGGATCATGTCTCTACCTAAAAGATGGCAAAAAGTTATCGAACATAATGGCACCTACATACTTTAGTTAAATGTAAATAAACTTTATTAAAAAATGTTTTGAATTTTCATATAAAATACGAAAAGACTTTTTCCCCAACCTAATATGTCGGTGATGACTGGATTATACAAAAAGTAGATTTTCGGTAATATTTTGCAATTGTTAGATTGTAAGTGAATTATTATTATACACATAAAGTATTTGAAAAAAAAAAACACAAATTCATTGCTATGTAGGTGACAAATGACTGAATTGCTTATACAAAAAGTTGATTTTCTGTGATATTTTACAATCGTTAGATTAAAAGTGATTTGTTTTTGTGAAAAATTTACCTGACATAGTTAGGTAGACGTACATAATTACGTACATATCTAGTAATAACTATGTCAGGTCAATTTTCCAACGTTTTTAATAGTTATTCTGGTATTCAGGATGGAGACAAATCCAACAAATCATATATCATGAAAATCGGTCCTGCGGTTCTCGAGTTATAAGTGTTCGAACAAACCCGACATTGTATTATATATTAGATAGATTAAGGGCTGATTTTCTGAGATATTTAGTAATTTTTAGATTATAAGCAAACATTTCATTTATTATGAATGAATAAATGAAATGTTTGCTATCTCTCTATTATCGCTATCTATCTAATTTTAATTTTTCGGAATTGACTGGTTTTTCTTTACAATTAAAGGTCTTAAAATAACATAAAAAATATTTTTACTGACTGTACCTTATATCATTGAACTTGTTTTGGTATTCGTTTGAACAATGGTATCCGTTAGGAATAGAAAATAAATATGAGTTGCAACAAATACCAGTGGTATTAGTTGTTGGTATTAGAATGGAATAAATCAACGCGAAAATGTTAATCGAATCTAAATTGGCAGGGAGGCCGGCGGGACGAGGTAGCACCCCGTCATGAAAGTAAATTGATTTCGTTCAGCCAATCGACGACAATTTAAGGATGAGTTGCGATACGTGGCATGTATTTTTAAAAGACCCCAATTATTTCCGCGTATTAAAATGACTTTTTATATGTTTTTACATTATGTTACGTCGGTGACTGGCGGATTCGACTGTGTGATCAGAGATTTTGAAACGGAACTGGTATGGACACTCGATAATCCAGGCGTAAGCCCAAGCTGGCCTTTACCACGTCGGGTGTCAAACATGGCGGCCTGAAATTTCTTTCCGCTTTTTTGAAGAACCTATTAGCGAGTATGCTCGTCGAGATGTCTCTGTAAAATCTATGTTTTAGGAAAAATGTAGCAGTGACAAAAGGCAGGATGGATGTCCGCATAAGAAGATTCATATGAAATAACGCACCGGCAAGACACAAGTCTTAGTGCTTGCATACCGACGGCGATCGTTGTCATTGTAGAAGATCGTGAAATCATATCGAGCAACTTCTCTGAACACAACCTAGCTGGTGCCTGGCTTGCTTAGTAGACGGCGATTCAGATGGTATTTCAGAATTCTCAACTCGACCTTTAGTCCTAATAATTGCTCTCAGGACTAATAGAGTTCAACCGGCTGACTTATAGATATTTTTTTTATATTTTAATAGAAGTTCGACAAAATTTCTATGGGAATTAGTAACATATTATTTCTACGTTTTGTCGTCGCATATACGACTACTTTGCAAAACCGCCTTCTTAGCCAATATATAATGAGATGGCTGAGAAGCGATTGGGAAATTCAGAATTTAAATATTATTCAATTACCGATTTCAAGCTCTAGTAATTTAATGACTTAAAGCAACATTATACTCAATAAAGCAGTCGACACACGTGCTTACGGTACGGTAAGTTAATTGACGGTCGAGGTCGCGGAAGCACCACGCGCTGGCCCGCAACCTGGCTCTGTCGGGCGTTTTGTGGCGCGTGTGTAGAATGCCTAATATTTATGAGCACATATTTAATGGGAAAATAGGGGCTTTTCGTTGTAAGGTTGATATGTGATATGAATACTAAGTTATGGAAATGCTTGCAGTTAGTTCGTGATTGTTGGCGTTCTTTTAGGCCATTCATTCCCTTATCAAACGACATAAAACCAAAGACGTTATAAATATCCTGTTATCATTGTAGAAACCAGCTTAAAATAATAAATGATTGCCGTAAAAAACATGACTTAAAACTTTTAGGGTATCACTTTTAGGGTTGTACTTAACTTCTCGGGTATCACTCGCGCGTGACGGATTTTACAACTTCTAATTTCGCCATTATTAGCAATGGCGCCAGTCCCAAAGAATGATTGTTCTGGTGAGTTAGGTCGTTGTCAACCCTTATTCATCCTGGGATATGGGTCTCCCCTCAATTGAGAGGGTTTTGAGCATACTTCACTACGCTGCTCAACTGCGATTGATGATTCTTTAATCTTAGGACATGCTGGTCAAAAAGCAGCATCGACTACGTTTGCATTCTGAAGTTGAATAGCAAAACGTTTTATGAGCATTTACGGCGTTTTAAGCAAAACTTTTATGAGCATTTTCGGCGCATTAGCGTTGCAAGAAATATGCAACGTGCCTTCTATCGTAATATCGCAAACTTTTTAAAACGAAATAAGTGCACAAAGACAGCCATAAGAGCTGTGAAAATGCTGCACTTGTACAAATGATAAGAGTCGAAAAAAAATTACGCCATTTTCATGAAACCGCTCTTTCGCCATTTTAATCGCTTTGCCATCCGGCGCCGCGACCGCACCATTGTTGCTTCAGTCTGCGATTGGAATGTTTCGATATAAAAAGACATTTTAGCAGTGAGTGATACACGTACGTAGTTGAAGTACTTATAATTAATTAATTACATTAAAAGGGTCACTCACGTAAATTTGTTGCGAATGCTGATATAGTCAGTTTTTACCTGGTGAGCGCACTAAGCGAGGATTCTCCCGAAGACATAGATGAGTTAGATCCACCGTCTGGCACCGCCTTAACGTCGAAGACGGCGCTCCGTCAATCAACGCACTGACCCGTTTAATATAAATTTAATATAATGTCTCACATAAGTTTTGATACGCTACCGCCTACGCTATCGTGATGGCAATATTTTAAACGCCGAAAGGAACGCACTAGTACAATGTGTATTTTTATTAATTTGTTTTTTAAACTTTATTGCACACACACACACACACTACAAATTTGTATGCAAAAGGTGAACTGAATGCAAAAGCATTGTTTCCTTATAGTATACGCAAGCAATCGAGTGCGTCTAATCGAGCAAGAAACTTGGCACGGTTTTAACCAATGCGATACGGTGTTTCATTAATATTCTTTTAATTAACTATTACTTTCATTACGCTACATAACGACTGTTATTATTAATTAGCCGTATTTTAGGACATTAATTAAGTTATACATAATACGAAGAATAAAATCCAGGGGCAAGTGGAGGGCAAGCGGTCTAGAGGTAGATCACCTACGCGTTGGACAGACTGTATAAAGGCTGCCACACAAAACAATATAGTCCAATGTTCTCGTAACGCTGAAGACCGCAACAAGTGGAGACGCATCGCGAGGGCTGCTTTATCCAGAGACGCATCGTCATGAAACCACGACCACTCTGTCAAGAGTGAACAACTGAGGAGAGAGAAATAAGAAGAATAAAGTTTTGAACCAGTGCGTCCTCTTGTATTGACCTATGGTGCAGAGACTTGGACCATCGAGCTGGTCCACAGGGTAAAGGTCGTGCATCGAGCGATGGAGAGGGCTATGCTCGGGGCATCTCTGAGGGATCGAATTCGGCACGAATAAATTTGACGGCCATCAGAGTTTGCAAGCTGTAGTGGCAATGGGCCGGTCACATCTGCCGAGTAAGTGATGGCAGATGGGGAAAATGGGTATTACAGTGGACTCCGCGCGTAGAACGACGAAGCGTTGGCCATATGAGTCCGAGCTTGATTTGATACTTGCCGCTGAGTTCCACTAATGTACAACTGGCTATAAAATTCCGGTCCATATCATGTTGATAATTGGCAATCTACCACAGTACGTTTCCTAAGTTCATTTTATACCACGAACTAATTTATACCAACTTCCTTCAGCGATATTTCCGAACAATTACGACACACACAGCTTTTAAGAACAGAGTCTATACTTCCCTTAAAAGGTTGGCAACGGATAGGAAACCCATGTGTGTTGCTGATCTCCCACAGGCCCATAAGCTCGTTTGCATCCCTCTCATTAAAAAAAATCTGTCAAAAATGCGCACAAAAGTGTACTTTTAAATGAATAACCCTATATAATAGTAGATTATTGCATCGAGCACAAAGTAATTTATTATTGCACCGAGTGCCTGATTTAGAGCCCGAGCGTTAGCGAGGGCTCTAATCTAACAGGCACGAGGGCAATATAAATTACTTAATGCGAGGTGCATAATCTGCTTTTCTTTCAACTAATACCTATAGGAATAGTAGATAAAAGAAACTCATATCAAACAGTTAAAATAGAAGTTTCTATAACACTGTCGGCTTCATTTAGAATGTTTTCCGGAGTTAATGTGTCGCTAGATGATTCCATTTTAATTCGAAGCCGAAGCACTCAAAATCAGATAGTATCACACTTTTATCGTTTCCAAAAATATTGTCAAGCAAAATTAACAAAGTTCCCGCCAAATCACTTTTTTAAATTTCTTTCATTTTTAACTCAGAGTTAGCAGCAATCATTTTTTAAATTTGGAACAAGTAGGATAGAAACGAATAATACGTACGAAAAAAAAAGTATTGATATCGGCTGGCTGAATAGAGCTAATCCATTGAGATTGGCACCTTTTGGTGCGATTAAAAAAAACTGTGCAATAATGAAATTTCATACATTTTTATTGCTCTAGAGCATTAAAGACTGGTTTTGTACTGAGTTTTTAGTGTGATTGTGATGAAATTAAAGCATAGTTGGAAGAAAACATATTTAAATGAATCTGCATATACTTACATACATACATATAAATAAATACAATAGGTACTATGTTATGCAGATTTTGCAATACAAACACATCAATATTGGTACAATGTTTATATCATCAACTTAATAAAATTGCTTGTCTCATCTACGCTTGAATGCCTCCTTCGCTCAAATCAAGTTGATTCTGTCTCGCTGCATTTCCGTTCTCGTTTCTTGGTCTAAGTGGATTCGGAGTAGCGGGACTCCACGACCAAAAACAAATGAGAAATATAAACATTTAAAATGTGTAATTATGACAATATCAATCAGGAAATTGAATTATGTATTGTCTCTCACCGCCGATTACGAATTCCATCCCGTTACTCAAAAGCAACGGTTGACTGGAAGAGATACCTTCACGGAATAAATCCGCCCTTTCAAATACTATTTTTGTATGGCTTAGTTCAATTGTATAATAAAATTGTAAGGATGGGAAGGCGGAGTCAAAGTTGGCGGTGTAAAAATATCCAACCTTCGATATGCTGATGATACCACCCTGCTGGCCACATCCGAGGATGAAATGGTAGAACTACTACACAGATTGGAACAAGCCAGCGAAGAATTTGGTCTCAGCATTAATAAGAACAAGACCAAACTAATGGTTGTAGACCGTTTCGGTGCGATGCAGCGTACTAATCTGTTAAACGATTATGAAGCGGTCCAGAGCTTTCAGTATCTTGGGTCCGTAATAAGCAATAAAGGTGGCTGTGAGCAGGAAATCCGGCGGCGCATCGGCATGGCCAAAACCGCTAAGACTCAGCTCACCAAAATATGGAGGGATCAAAACATCAAAAGGAAGACCAAGATTTACATTATCCGCACATTGATCTTTCCTATATTCTTTTATGGTTCCGAGAGCTGGACTTTGAGAGCAGCGGATAGGAGGCGGGTCGATGCGTTTGAGATGTGGTGCTGGCGAAGAATGCTTCGCATCCCTTGGACGGCTCGACGCACTAACCTTTCGGTCCTAAGGGAACTCGGGCTCGACACGCAGCAGCGCCTCTCGGCTGTGTGCCTCCACAAGATACTTCAGTACTTCGGACACATAGCGCGCCGGGATACAAATAACCTAGAGAAGCTCATAATAACTGGCAATGTGGATGGCAAGCGACCGAGAGGACGAAGCCCTAAGAGATGGTCCGACCAGGTGTCAGAAGAACTGCAAATGCCGATGTCTCACGCTCTCCATCAGGCAGAAGACCGCAGTAACTTGAGGAAATTGCTGCAACGCTTTCGTCGTGGTCACGATCCTCATCAGTGAGGGACCGACTTAAGGAGGAGGAGGAGTTCAATTGTTTGTAATATCTTTATCTTATAATATAAAAATGAATCGCTAAATTTGTTGCTAAGCGCAAATCTCGAAAACAGCTGAACCGATTTTGCTAATTCTGTTCTTACGCAGAGAAAAATTTAAAAAATTGCGATGAAAATAAAACACCACTTTTTACCCGTGCGAAGCCGGGGCGGGCAGCTAGTTGTACATGAAATAAATTTACAACATAGTAATTTAAAGTAAAGGTACACAGCCGGACTTATCCCTCACAGGGATCTCTTCCAGCCCACCTTAGAGTGCCTTAGAGTGATTATTACAATATATTTTTTATAAACAAACAAATAAACATTCCAGACCATAATAGCTGCCATTGCACAAAATGTATGCTAAAGTAACTGCGCACTAACAATCAGTTTACATTATTAGATCAAACTGCTACATAGGCATCACAATGAAAAGCCCGATTAGAACGACCCGCAACTGTAATAGTATTTAGGCCACAAAACACTCCAGCGTCCGATTGCACGACGCATCGGGACGACAAACGAATTAACTGCAGAATTGCAATCAACTGCCAGTATTGCCACTGCGGGCAGGTGTTAAACTGTGTCACGTGATATTTCACTGTGATTTTTATCACGTGATATCATATGTGACTATTAGTTATTCTATTTTACATATAAATAAGCACAAAGTTTCATAATTTCGCCATGTATTTATTATTAAGCTGTAATTCACATTAATGCTCGGCACGTAGTTCGTGATAAAAATAGTTATACACTAACATAATTAATTGTTTATCATACACAACAATATATTACTGATACAAATAAAGTGTTTAAGTTTAGGAAAAAATAAGTCTTCTTATTACAATTTTGGCGAGCTCGGAGGTCGATTGGTAAAGCAATTACCTAGTTCCCATAGTACAAGTTTTTGGACTAGATGGCAGTGTTTAAAAAAAACAGTTGTAGTAAACTAATAAAGCCAATGAAGTTAAATGCATTCACTAGTTCCAACTGTAACGGTACAGACCGTCTTGCACGTGGGTACGCTACCTTTAAGTGATCTTGGTTCACAAAAGATAAATTATGATTTTAATCTGTGGTATGAATCTATGGTTTTGTTCGGGTGGTTTTGAAATAAAAAACTTTTTAGTTTAATAAATGTAAATCAAACAGAAAATAATTCAATTGGTTTGATTTTATCTTTTATAATTTGATTCATGAATTAAATATATATTTTTATAATAATTTATAAATTAATATGAGAAAAAGTAATTGTCAATTATGATACTTCGAATGATTTTAATGGAGTTACTGGGGCAGTTCAACCCAAACATGCTAAAATAATCTAATTAGATTATAAAACGAATTATTAATTCAATTAACCCATATTTTGGGACATTTTGATAAAACTTGTAATAACGTTAAATACGGAAGTACATTTTGATTGGCTGACGGGGGATGGCGCAAATAGCGTATGGATGGGTGGGGGGACGCGAGCCTTGAAGGCTGAGATGATGAGCGAGGGATTCACTTTTGGTTGGGAGGCGCTGGAGAGAGGTGGAGGCTTGGAGCTGAGAATCGTCAAGAATAGTTTAAGTGTAAGGTAGATACCAGAGCACTTATGGAAAAAGGACTGGCAGAGCTGTCAAGGAAGATGGGTGAGCCCTTTCCAATATGGCTTCACTGTTATAATTATTTACTGCACAATTATATTTTCTATTTACTCAAATGTGAAAGCTTTGGTGATAACCCTGGCTGTCGCTGTTCGTCTTGACCTATTAAATTCATATTACGGCACAGGAATCCGCCGCAACATATTATATTTATGGGTAATAATAACCCACCATATTGTACAATTCATAGCATACGGCAGTTTCAATGGCTACCCTCAATAAGTTGACCTCAGTGTGATTCAATAGAGCCTCTGATCGTCAGCTGTGTTATAATAACGACACGTGGCTTGGAGACTTGCTAAGCTTGATTGTACACATCATCTACATACAACATTATTGGCCCTGACTGTTCAGTGGCACCAGAGGAATCACCATGCTATTACTAAGGCGTTTTGCCTATCATCGTTGGATAACCATTACTATTTTAATACTTAAGGGAATTAACCCTTCAAATACTAGCCAATTCAGGCTTTACTAAGGCGTTTTGCCTATCATCGTTGGATAACCATTACTATTTTAATACTTAAGGGAATTAACCCTTCAAATACTAGCCAATTTAGGCTCTACTGACTTGGGGTATTAACCCCATCACTTTGGTGAACCCTTCAAATACTAGCCAATTTAGGCTCTACTGACTTGGGTATTAACCCACATCACTTTGGTGAACCCTTCAAATACTAGCCAATTTAGGCTCTACTGACTTGGGGTATTAACCCACATCACTTTGGTGATAAAATCACCATAATACAGCGAAGCAGTTTCAACAATTCGCGTTTGCATTGATATATTACCTCCAATTGCATATAATGCAACTGGCAGTTGTAAAGTAAGAAAGTAGCTTCACCCTGTGGAATCATGGCTGGGTACCTGGATGGAACCCGAGTTCCGAAGGGGAGGGGTAGGGCTGACTGGGTCAGAGGCCTATATTAAGATGCCGATGATCCTCATCAGACAGAACGGCGGAGCCACCACAGTTTGCAAAATAATGTAAAAGGTACGGGCCTTAACTGCGTTTCCTTAAACCACTGCAAAGCTGTATTAGTGATTCCAATTAGGTTGTGTTTGTAGGTATTGATTTGCTAATAGACATGTAAGAATTCTTATGTTAAAGTGTCATGCAATGAACCATAATTCACTCATAAAGTCCTGGGTTTACTAACGGTCACAACAATAATATAAGGGTCCACTCTAGATGATCACACTGCCAAATACACGGTCCAAATTATTAATATCACATCCGGTTAACAGTAGAACGGGGTATACTTCGTCATGGGGTATATTTTACAGGTGTATACGCTTGTAGGAGTGGGGTCTAACAGCTTATAAGCACATATAACCTGCCAAGAGGGCAACAGACCGACGAGACGTTCAGGAAAGAGCTGCATCGGCCTATTTCGAGGGGGGGTCGTTACAATTTGATGCCATATGACCAGGATGTAAAGATCTATATCAAGTGACTAAAAGTCACAATTTGTTGCTCGTGAAAATGGATGAGAGAAGCGGTTCAGTTGTATGACACATCATTAAAGGTCGGTTAACACCAATACAGATACTTACATTGACGTTGGCTGAAAGTATTACATACAGTAACTAATAAAGAAAATTCAGACTATTTTATAACATTTTATTAGTATAATGAGGGTATGACAAGCGTTCTCTTGAGAAAAAAACAGTTAGCGCAGTACTATTACATTCATTAGTGCAAAATCATTAGTATAGGCAGGTAAAATAATAAAAATATTCTAGTTCAAGTTCACACTCCGGAAATGCTCTAGGTAGTTGTCAAATCAATCAAGAAAAATCTGTATCTATAATGCTGAAAACACTAATACTCTATTTGCTATGTTGAGTTAAATAAATGTATGTATGTTCTATTAAACATAATATATACATCTAATACTATATATAATATTTATGGGTTTAAATTATAGAGATGGGGGGTTGGTATTGAAATTAAAATTAACCTACGAAAGATTCTCTTAGAAATCTGAGCGATTTACTTGACATACATAATATTAGGCCGTTAATTGAATAAAATGTACTAGACAGAAGCAGTAGGAAATAGTTATAAATAAATACTTGAGTTTCAAATCGAGCAATGATTTTACAGGTATTTCTGAGGTATTTGTCGATACAAAGAAAAGAAAAAGAATTCATAATAGTAAAACTTTATTTTAAAACATGCTGAGTGATTATTATCACATAATATATATAATGTAATTAATTTACACAGTAGAATATACATTTAAAAGTAGAAATCATAAAATATTAATAAATCTGAACATTTTAGTTAACTGCGCATTTAAAATAATAAAATACAGTACCTGCTATATTCCTACCAACCATAGGAAATAATCATTATTATTAAAGTCATGTATTTATTACTCATACTAGTTCCAAATTATTTCTTGCATCTACAGAATTATCATGCGACAAAACAACTTATTACTTACTTCAAATTATATGTTCGGGTAAAACTGTATGATTCATTACTGTAGTAATTAACTAGATTCTATTGTATTGCTACACATATGACGCTAACCTATCTGTCTTTTATTATATAAATTGGGGGTTGAGTTCAGAATTAGTTTTTACTTCAACAGAAATATCTTTGTCGAATCATTAGAAGTAAACATGAATCACTATCAGTTCCTTTTTATTGAATTGAATATTAGAGAAACAGTGGAATGAAACTAGTAATCAACATAAAAATATATAGTTAAGCATTTTACTTCTAACCAAATAAGAAAAAACAAAATGTAACAAAAATATTTACCTATTCACTTAACCATACTCCACAAAATAATATAATCAAATGGATATTGTCACTATTTAAAAAATAAATAAATAAGTAAACACTAGAGATATTTATTCACTTCACAATTTGCTTATACACATATCACAAAACACTTATATTTATTTAAATTCTTATAAATCTTGTCGAAAGTATGAATTTCAATCCAAAATATACTCGGTTCTCATGTAAATGTCTGGTTTCAGAACATAATAGTATATGTGATGTCTTGTGGTGGACTTCAATTCACAACCGCTTTGAAATCACAGAAAGCAAGTCCCCGGGTGGTTAAATCTTGCTTCTTTAGTTATGTATACTCGGTCAGATTAACTGTTGCATAATATTATAATATATCTTTATTTTTCTCTCTCACAAAGGATAGTATTGTATGCAGTATACTTAAATCTTGATAGAAATACACCTTTGCGACTGGTATTCGTACTTTACTACGGTTTGCCAACTTTTCACTCTGCTAACTTAATACTGTGTAGACATTTGTGGAATGACTTTATATTATATAATACTCATAACCACTCCACATTTCCATACAAGGAATATTATACTATCACAACAAGATTAGTTATATATCTTGATAGGTAGATTTTGACCGTTCATTCATTTTATTAATTTTATTGCACCGTAGTTCCAATATAAGTTTATACGTATCACGAAGTCAATATTATATATCATAGTTGAGTCTTTAGTATTCAGTAGGTACCATATTCACCTATTATTATATCTGTTTACAAATATTTTAGGTTACTTTCAGTCATTCAATGATGCATTTACATTTTACAATATTCTTGTACTTCAATAGCTGTATAGTTTCAGAACATGCGTAGTTCTTGTAATGCAGGATCTTCATAATATAAAATCAACTTTTAAACCTGTAACAAGAAACATTTGAATTGCGCATAATGTTTAACAGTATGTTATTTTATATGAAACAAAACATTAACATAACTTTAAATAGATACGTACCTTATTATAGATACAACTCTTTATTTTACAAATTGTTTACTTAATTTCCAGATTGCTTATAAATTACTCAAAAGTTAATTAATAGATTATCAAAATAGTTTTAGCTTGTTCAGTTAAATGTATTTGAGAGGAAAAAAAAGTGACGTGACAAAGTAATTGTTTATAGAAACAATCGATTTTAAAAAAATACATAAAATCGATTTTGCCTGTTACATAAAATGTGTAAAGTTGAATTAATAGAGCCCGGAACGCGAATTGATATTTACTATTCAATCGATTAATATTACATTAACGATACCTATGCATCTACAATAGTTTGTGAAGCTTTTATTTTTGAATTCGTTACCTGCGGATTCCTAGCTTTTATTTCGATAGTTTAAATTTAACTGCTACTTTAGTTATCAATGTAGCGCTGGTCTTCCGACAATAACTAGAACTCATTTAGTTTGTTGACTAATAATAAACTTGAATGAGTATCGATTATTTAAAAATTTGTTTAACTGTTGTTTATTTTTAATTAATACATCTATGATTGGTATAATATTTATGCCGTTTAGTTTGAAATTTATTGGAAATTAGAAAAAAAAAGGGGTCGATTAATTATTTTTCAAACAAATATCAATTAGTTGATTTTTCATGTTAAAAGAATTTAATCGATAAAACTATTTTTGATAGATTTTCGATGTTTCTAGTTGCAATATTTGGGGGTTGCCATAATTGTTATTAATATTAACTTTAATGATATTTTAGCCTATCGAGCTATAGAACCAAATTATTTTACATGTAGTCAAAAATATCTGCACATTAATATAGATGAAAACGGATTAGTTATTGAAATTAAATTTTCTCGTTTTACCATAGGCTACTGTGTAAAGATGGGTTCTTTGATGTCGGAAGAGTGAAATGTATGAGATTTTATTTATTTTGAATTAACACATTTAGGAATTATAATGTTGCTATTTAGAAAAGATAATATAAAAAATAATAAATAAAATATATATGGAACAACTCGACAGCAGCGCGGTATATTCAAAGAAAGATAATTTTTAATTAATTTTATTTAGTGAAAATAAAAACGATTAAATTATGGGATCAACTCTATAGCGATTATAAATATTCAAAGAAAAATAATAATTTGAGACCACCAGATAAAAAAAAACAAATAAATATTTCTCATTCAATTCAAATTAGTTCATAGACATACATACGACCTTTATCTAGTATCAATTTTATTGAAAATTTATAATAAATTTCGACTGAAGAGTGATTGCCAACGAGGAAAAGAATGAAAACTATTTGCTTTGTTTACATCGAGTGGTGACAGCAGTAAGAGTAGCGGCAAATATGTGACTAAATTACCTAAATATTTTATTGTTTATTGTGATAAAGAGCTAAAAATGTCGACACCTAAAATAAATTGTGGTTGGAGTGTCATCCTATTTTATGATAATTAGTAAAAAAGTGGATATCATCAAACGTTTACTAAAACTTTCAACATAAGTTTCTAACCTCAAACAATAATAAATGGCAAAACATTGTATTAGCACGGCATATACGGGGTGTAGAAGAACTAAGAAGTAACAGCCAGAGTTACTTAATATGAGCCAAGATAATTCGTCAAACATTTGTGATATTAACACCCAACAAATTAAGTTTAAACGGTAATACTTTCTGTGGTTCATTTTGCTACTTAGATATAGCGCTCTAATTATTTTAATGGTTTTGTATATGTGTGTGTGATAATAGTGGTAAGTGCAAGCATGGTGCTGCTTTACTATCATATATTAATACCAAAGTAAATTTGTCAAACACGAGCAATGAACAACAATGTTTTATTTATTCCGTTGTTTTGCAAATTGCAACACAACAACAATCATAACCCATTTCCAAAGAAAATTAACAATTCGGTAAAATATCAAAACAGTTTTGTTGACAGTCTTTTCAAGTTTAGTACATATTTTGTCACGGCATGCACTGAAATTGTTAGATTGCCCTTCACCGTGAAGGTTAGTCATAAATTGCTTAAAATATATTTAACCACTTCTTTATAATATAAATAAAGTTACTTCTGTTAAAAATTGCAGATGTATTTTGTATCGATTATAAACGAGGCTGTATGATTAACAACTGTGTATTTTAATTAAATAAACATTGACAAAAGATTAATTATTGGAACAATATATCATAGGTTGCAATGAGTGCTTACCATCGGGAGGGTCATGAGCCTGTTTGACACCTTAGTTATAGAAAATGGATAAAAGGGTATTACTGATTAGGTGGTAGTTACTTCAAACAGATTAAGGAAATTAGTATTAGCAGTGTCTGCGGGTTAGTTTAAGATGAGTATGTAAGGTCAATTCAACTATAACTGTGACTAATGTACATACTTACTTCTAACAAAACTTATGGGTGAAAAACAGGACACATTAATCAAAATTAGTTTGTTTGAATTCATAAGGAAAATAGTTTCAATTTTAAATCTTTGATCCGGCTTGATCCATTGGTTGTTTCTGATTCTAAAACATACTATGGTTTTCATTTTTGATTTGGATGAAATAAAATAATATTCTGGCAAGGTATACTAGACCTACAGTGGCAAAAGTGTGGTATGTAGGTATATGCTTGAATAAATGGTTTGCCTAGACTACTAGTTTTGGAATTTTAGTTTAAATCTGTTAATAGCTTGCATATGGGCAACAGTTTCCTACTTTGGGGGTTGATTGCTTTTTGTGAGTGAGCAAAGTCACACTAACAATATTTTATGCTGCGGGAACTGCTTCACATTGGGTAGACCGTATGCTTAACTGTTACTGATGTAGGATAAAAGATGTTTTTAAAATTAGGGTTCCTCAGTACAATTCATGAAAACCGATTTTAATTAATTTCAAGCATTTTAAGATGTTCCTATGTTTAGAAAATTTAAGTGGCTTATGGCATTCCTAGGGTTAGTTATACAGTTTGTACAGAGAGTTTAATCTCTGGTGGTTCGTGTTGGCGGCTGTGCCGGGACGTCATTTTCCCAAATGGTCAAATTATAAAATTTGCTTCCCGGGATGCTGGCTGCCTAGATCGGCAACTTTCCAACTTTATTGTTCAGTTCCAGACAATTGAGAAACTGTAGGTTGGCAGCGGGGGTAGCAACTCGTGAACGGTACATTTCATAACTGCAAGCGTCTATAGACAAATGATAATTACCGCACCTGGATTTTGGTCCATAATATTAAATTTTATAGACAATTATGAAGTCTTATTAATGTCATTATAATACCCTATGCCAAATTTATCTGCATATGGTGCACCCTGTCAGTTGACGAACAAGGCTTTGACGGACGATAGGTATGGCAGAAGGATAGATTGACAGGGAAAGTATTTCCACCTGTCAGAAGATTGCTGTGGATTCCCTGGAGGGTTGTTGTGTTCATGCGAGTGGGTGAGGATTTCCTGGAAGATTGTTGTGTTCATGAGAATGAGTGAGGAATCCCTGGAGGATTGTTGGGATCATGTGAGTGAGTGATGTGACCAGAGGTTGAGGAATTGCAGCGTCGGCAGTGCGGGCAACTAAGCGCGAGTAACACAATATGTGTGCGTTGCTAGCATTAATAGGCTACTGTAACCATTTTGCAAAAAACAAGCATACAGCCCGCCTGATACCGGCAGGCGTTGTCCCATAAAGACAGCTTTGGGAAATTGTAGATTTGGGAGATTGTCGTTTTGGGGTGTTGGCGTTTTGAGACAGTTACCTTTTTAATACTGTTGGTGTTTAATAGGCTACTGTAACCGATTTGTATAAAGCAGGCATACAGCCCGCCTGATACCGACAGGTGTTGTCCCATAAAGACAAGACAGCTTTGGGAAATTGTAGATTTGGGAGATTGTCGTTTTGGGATGTTGACGTTTTGAGACAGTTGCCTTCTTAATACTGTTGGTGTTTTGGCGCGGTTGTCCGTGTGAGCCGGGAGGGACTAATTGTACATATCTGTATATAGCATCATCATAATTTCATGATTTAGATGTCGAATGAAGTATACACCAGTGGATCGGGCTAGACATAGAGCGGTAAAGAGCGGATTATTAGATGCAGGTTGATAGGCCGTGATCATCTAGTGTTGATGGACCATAATTATCATCATCATCATCATCATGTTAGTCAGTCCAGAACTTGGATTAGTTGCATCATTGTTACAATTATGTGACATTGATATGAATGATTCATAATTATCATCATCATCATCAAGTTAGTCAGTCCAGGACTTGGATTAGTTGCGATATTGTTACAATTGAATGACATTGACATGGATGAGCCAAGGTTATCATCATCATCATCATAATTATCATCATCATCAAGTTAGTCCAAGACTTGGATTAGTTGCGATATTGTTACAATTGAATGACATTGACATGGATGAGCCATGGTTATCATCATCATCATCATAATTATCATCATCATCAAGTTAGTCCAAGACTTGGAATAGTTGCAGCATTGTTACAATTATGTGACATTGATATGGATAGACCATAATTATCATCATCATCATCATCATCATAAGTTAGCCAGGCCACGGGTTTGATTAGTTCCGATATTGTTACAATTATGTGACATTGATATGGATGAGCCATTATTATCATCATCATCATCATTATTATCATCATCATCATGAAGTTAGTCCAACACTTGGGTTAGTTGCAGCATTGTTACATTTAAGTGACGTTGATATGGATAGTTACAGGACAGGAGTTTTGTGAGTGAATAATGAAAAATAAAATCGGAATTTCAGGTTTATTGAAATCAGGTCAGTTGGTTTAAAAAAAAAAAAAAACGTTAACGTAAGTATGTGGAGCACAGTAAAGGCACATTTTGGCGAAGGGAGTTTAATGGCAGAAAGGCCTACTTCCAACCCAACTAATAAACAAAAAAAAAAAAATTTTTGGAATTCGTTTTATTTGAGGCTCTTGATTTATTACCCTGTTTTAGTTTCGATTATGGAAATGAATTTGTATATAAATGAATTTAACTTCTTTGGTTCAGTTGTCTACTGGGGAATCGTGTCTCTGAATACTTAGGTATAGTGATCCGAGACTTTAGTTACGATAGAACGGGGAAGTCCCTGGCGGTATTGAACTTGGATTGGTTTTAACAAAAACAACTTTTAAGCAAAGTTCTTTTGTATTATAAGAACAAAGCTTGTAAGTTGACACTCTACAAGAAGCTGACACTACCACTGATTGGACACTCTACAATCTCCTGGTATTGACTATATAGTGAGTCTGGGTTCGTTTATGGTAAAGGATGACTTGCATTGCACTTGTATCATTTGCATCTGTGGAAGCACATGGATTTTGGAGAGCGAAAGTATGCGATCCCACTTGAAGTACTCCTGTGTCAGTCAAGGTTAGTCCGCTGGCGAGGAAAAGAGTTGGGGTAGTATATTAACTATTCGGTTTGACTTAAGGACATGACTGATGGGGCGACAGCGTGCATACCAATTCCAACTCCTCTTATGTCAGTCAAGGTTAGTCCGCTGGCGAGGAATGCTTTGGGTGTACTTGTTGGCGTGCTTGTCGGTTGGATTTTGAGTCATAGCTGAGTCGCTGTGCCTCACAACCACAGGCTTATCTTTGATTCATGTGTCAGGATGTAAATTCTGCTGGTTCAATGAGGAGACATCTTGCTTTGATGGAATTTCCCGGCTTATTATATATGATATGCCAGGTATAAATACACACCACACACATGGTAAAATTCGAGGAATGTATCGACAGGGGATTAGACATAGTAACCGCGATTTTTAGGAAAGGTAAAGGTGGTTTGTGTTCATGAAGGTAATATTAAAAATTAAAAATTATAATAACATTTTAAATTGTAGTTTTATTTCTTAACTGAAATTTTAGCCATTTCAGAGTTAGAGGGAGAGTTAGGGAAAGTTTTAATAGACTTTATCAAGTCAATTAAATACTTTCGGGGGTTGTGTGTAACGGTACAGACCGTCTTGCACGTGGGTACGCTACCTTTAAGTGATCTTGGTTCACAAAAGATAAATTATGATTTTAATCTGTGGTATGAATCTATGGTTTTGTTCGGGTGGTTTTGAAATAAAAAACTTTTTAGTTTAATAAATGTAAATCAAACAGAAAATAATTCAATTGGTTTGATTTTATCTTTTATAATTTGATTCATGAATTAAATATATATTTTTATAATAATTTATAAATTAATATGAGAAAAAGTAATTGTCAATTATGATACTTCGAATGATTTTAATGGAGTTACTGGGGCAGTTCAACCCAAACATGCTAAAATAATCTAATTAGATTATAAAACGAATTATTAATTCAATTAACCCATATTTTGGGACATTTTGATAAAACTTGTAATAACGTTAAATACGGAAGTACATTTTGATTGGCTGACGGGGGATGGCGCAAATAGCGTATGGATGGGTGGGGGGACGCGAGCCTTGAAGGCTGAGATGATGAGCGAGGGATTCACTTTTGGTTGGGAGGCGCTGGAGAGAGGTGGAGGCTTGGAGCTGAGAATCGTCAAGAATAGTTTAAGTGTAAGGTAGATACCAGAGCACTTATGGAAAAAGGACTGGCAGAGCTGTCAAGGAAGATGGGTGAGCCCTTTCCAATATGGCTTCACTGTTATAATTATTTACTGCACAATTATATTTTCTATTTACTCAAATGTGAAAGCTTTGGTGATAACCCTGGCTGTCGCTGTTCGTCTTGACCTATTAAATTCATATTACGGCACAGGAATCCGCCGCAACATATTATATTTATGGGTAATAATAACCCACCATATTGTACAATTCATAGCATACGGCAGTTTCAATGGCTACCCTCAATAAGTTGACCTCAGTGTGATTCAATAGAGCCTCTGATCGTCAGCTGTGTTATAATAACGACACGTGGCTTGGAGACTTGCTAAGCTTGATTGTACACATCATCTACATACAACATTATTGGCCCTGACTGTTCAGTGGCACCAGAGGAATCACCATGCTATTACTAAGGCGTTTTGCCTATCATCGTTGGATAACCATTACTATTTTAATACTTAAGGGAATTAACCCTTCAAATACTAGCCAATTCAGGCTTTACTAAGGCGTTTTGCCTATCATCGTTGGATAACCATTACTATTTTAATACTTAAGGGAATTAACCCTTCAAATACTAGCCAATTTAGGCTCTACTGACTTGGGGTATTAACCCCATCACTTTGGTGAACCCTTCAAATACTAGCCAATTTAGGCTCTACTGACTTGGGTATTAACCCACATCACTTTGGTGAACCCTTCAAATACTAGCCAATTTAGGCTCTACTGACTTGGGGTATTAACCCACATCACTTTGGTGATAAAATCACCATAATACAGCGAAGCAGTTTCAACAATTCGCGTTTGCATTGATATATTACCTCCAATTGCATATAATGCAACTGGCAGTTGTAAAGTAAGAAAGTAGCTTCACCCTGTGGAATCATGGCTGGGTACCTGGATGGAACCCGAGTTCCGAAGGGGAGGGGTAGGGCTGACTGGGTCAGAGGCCTATATTAAGATGCCGATGATCCTCATCAGACAGAACGGCGGAGCCACCACAGTTTGCAAAATAATGTAAAAGGTACGGGCCTTAACTGCGTTTCCTTAAACCACTGCAAAGCTGTATTAGTGATTCCAATTAGGTTGTGTTTGTAGGTATTGATTTGCTAATAGACATGTAAGAATTCTTATGTTAAAGTGTCATGCAATGAACCATAATTCACTCATAAAGTCCTGGGTTTACTAACGGTCACAACAATAATATAAGGGTCCACTCTAGATGATCACACTGCCAAATACACGGTCCAAATTATTAATATCACATCCGGTTAACAGTAGAACGGGGTATACTTCGTCATGGGGTATATTTTACAGGTGTATACGCTTGTAGGAGTGGGGTCTAACAGCTTATAAGCACATATAACCTGCCAAGAGGGCAACAGACCGACGAGACGTTCAGGAAAGAGCTGCATCGGCCTATTTCGAGGGGGGGTCGTTACACAACTAACGGTAAAAAACAAATGTCAGCACAGATTCACCTGATACGATCACGATACGAACCACTAATAACAACGTACATACCACTGTTACTGATTATTATTACTGTAAACACTGGCTGTAACAGCTTTCCTATTTTAATAATGTTCGTGCTCCTCTCTAGTCGTTGTAATTAAACATACATCAAAAAAAGATTTACCTTTACTTTTTGTGTAATATTTCTGTTTCACGCTGTTTTGGTAATGACGGTAATTAGCAAGTAAAAATAAAAGAAACAAAACAGTATTTCTACAACAATTATTTTATGAATTTAAACGTACATTTCAGCATATAAACTAACGATATCTTATTTATTATTGTTTATTTCTTTTTTTCACTATAATTATTTAGACCCTTAATAAAATTATTATTATTGGTAACAAAATTCCGAGTCAAGCCGCGCGAGCTTTGACGCGCAGCGGCATGGTGGTTGCTATGGCCGCGTGTCGACATTAGCTCTGTTGAAGATCACGGTGAAACTGTGGAATCAACTTCTCTCAACGGTATTTTTACGACATGGGAGCCTTCAAATACAGATTTCCCTTAAACGGCTGACAATGGATCGGCAACCTCTTGGTGTTGCTGATCTCCATGGGCGGTAATGATTGCTTTCCACCAGATGACGCGCATGTGCGTCATCTGGTGCTAATTCCCCCCCTCTCATATAAAAAGAAATGTAGAACTAAACTAAATACGTTAAAAAAGCGTAAGTGACCCATTTAATTTAACAACAAACTTGTTAACATTATAATTTATGACTATGCTTAACGTCAATATAAACTTTGTCTAATATTATAAGAATATATTATATTGCGTAATATTTGGTCACATAGTGTGTTACTTAGAGGTAAGCGACGTTTTATTATCGAAGTTGTTTTAATAAATGTAATAATAAATGTATTGTACTAATAAACCTGCACCAAGTAGATATTCTACTAACTGGCAATCCTACCTACACTTTTTCAGCTTTTTGTTATCAGAAAAACACTAATCTCAGGGAATGTGATAATTAAATAACAGTTTAGTTTCACGCGATATCAGAAAATACTTGCATCACTATATGCTACGGCTCGTTTGGTATAGTTTGGCAGAGTGCAACCACCCTAAGTTGGCAGTTTGCAGAACGAGCCTTTTCACAATGGGCAATCCAACATTAAAATATTTTATATATAGAGTTTTCCCAACATTCCTGAGTATAGTGTAGTAGTAAAAGCTATACTCCCACTAGGGTGGCGCTACTCGACACTTAGGCGAGCATTTACCAATTTATACTATTTCACTTGTGTAAAAATTCACGATAAATATTGTAAACAGGTCAGGTCTCGTAATCAAGCAGATATAGGTTATTTCAACAAGGCTCTAATTGAACTAACGAGTCGCAGTAATATTGTTACCTCTGAGCGGCAACACTGGTCATAATTTTCAACGTTTGTTCGTTTGTATATATGGCAAGTTTTTTGGAAGCAGCTGAATTTACAGAAGAAGCAGAAGTTTATTTATAACTCGTCGGGTGCCAAATAAACATACATATAGTCCGCCTGTTGTGAAGCCTCGGTACTCACAGCAATGCTGCTCGCTGAATGGTGACCTCACTCACTCCAAGGAACTCAATAAGCATTGAATAAATGATTACTTGGCTACGGTTATTCTGTCTAATTGATGGACTTACCCAGTTAGCTTCTTTCTTAATTAATATCGTGCCTACTATTTTACCTAGAAATTAAAATTAAGGAGAGTTTTCCCTTAAAAGGCAGGCAACGGATTGGCGACCCCTTGGTGTTGCTAATTTCTATGGACGATGGTGATTGCTTTTCATCAGGTAACCCACATGCTCGCTTGCCTCATGTAACAGCAAAATTAATTATATGGAATTATGCATGTTACTGAGTGATCCTACGCTTTTTTAAACGGCAATTTCATGAATTAATTGTTCGGATAAGTAAATTTATTTTTGAAAATTTTCGAAATTGGTAACTTTCAGGTAACTTGCCGGAATCTTACCTTCGAATAGGAAACCTTCCAGGTAATTTCCAACCCTACTTTCACCATAGCTTCGTTTCCTAACCGGAGGATTGAACCATGTATAAGAAAGCTAATATTGTCTTTACATAATGGTGAGACACTTAGACCAAGTCGAAATGAGTGGAACCATTAATTAAAGTTTCATAGAAACATTGCATTAGTTTACTAGTATAGGGTTCGTACAAAATATACATAATTTTAGTACAGACACTAAAATTCTTAAACAATTCTCATATAAAAGCAAACAATTTCAACGAGAGTTAATATGTCCTTATTTCTGCACGACTGAACTTTGTAGCTGCGTACAATTTCCTGATGAGATGAATTACCGTCGACGCCGCGCCGTAACAAGGTTTATAGCTCGTTGCCGCAATTATAGCTGTCGAATAGCCCATATTCCGCATCGGTAAATGAATATTCATAGCGCTGATTTCTGATAAAGGAAATATAAAATTGTTTATTGTTTTTACTAAATAACAACATAGCAAATAGTCAGATTGCCAGGGGGAAAACAAACTTCTAAGGTAAACTTTGTACAAGCATAGGCCCTACGCAAGGGGCTTTTTGTTTTCGAAAAGCAGAACAGAATTTTACTAATATTATAAAAGCGAAAGTTTATGAGAATGGATGTACATATCGATCTAGGAGTATTCGTTACTTTATCACGGGCAAATACCTGAAAGTATTGGGCTGGAATTTTACTGCTTTACATTGTATCATGCGAGCCACATGCTTGTTTTACACTCAACGTGGTATAAAAACCAATTATATGTCATCGTAACGCCAAATAAGAATACAAACAATCAGATAAACAAAGCAGTTAGGCTGATGAGTTTGAAGGCGCGAGTGATCCTCATCAGGACAATTCCATAATAAGGGTGTGAGTATGCGGGCGAGGAATTTATAATTTATAGGCGGGTAGACAGAATACTATTTAAAATCTCCATTTATTGAAAGAACTCAAAAATTAAGGCACTGATTAAATCATTGTAATATTGCGAGCAAATTCCACTAATTAACAAAGTCATAAACTATCAGATGGTACAGATCAAAAGCGATTCGTCGAGGACGTGGTGAGCGGCCGCCGTTCGTTCGAAAAGTGTCGATACAATATGGCCGCCCTCGACACGACGCTCCGCTACTAGAGTAACCCAATGTTTGGTCACTCTCGATCCAAAGAACATCAGTTCATAGATGCGCCGTCAAGTTATTTCCACCTTACAGAAGACCGCAGCCAAATAACAAACTTTGACCAGCCCCCTTATCACTATCTCTTATTGCGATTCAATAATTGAATAGATTGCTTATTCATACCAATGAATAAGCGACTTTATTCCGTTTGAAATAGAGTCGCTTATTCATTGATATAAATAAGCATTCTATTCAGTTATTGAATCGCAATAAGGGATGGTGGTAAGGGGTCTGGAGTGTTTCTGTGCTCTTGGGAGTGAAATTACAGTAAGTTGTTGAATTAGCAACTTTAGAGCTCCTCCTTGTATTACAATCATTTATAGACCGGTGCCCGTAATACATCAGGTAGGAATATTTATTTAATAATCGATGTTGTTAAAAAATACTAAAAATCTATGTATTGTCAAATGGTAAAGAACTAAATTCCTATAAATTTCCGGCCAGCTTAACTTTGGACGCGCGTACAAAATATCAACGCTCGCTAAAATTAAGTTACTATGGCTCGTTAGCGTATTACAGCCCCAATAGTTCATATCGGAGTATGAATATTCATTTCCCGCGGTACTGATTTTCGCCCACAATTGTTAACAAAAGATTGGAAATTTAATAACGGTAGTATTACTGGACTAATTTAGCAGTTAGCATCTATTTGTAGGAATAGACTAACGGTATAATGTATACCTTTAAAATGTAATCAAGTGGAACAGTATTTGGACAAAGTGATAATTACGACATTTAAAAAAAAAAGCTTCGAGTACCCACTCGAAGTTTTTTTTTATACTGTGTCGGGTGGCAGACAAGCATATGGCCCGCCTG
Source organism: Hypsopygia costalis (assembly GCA_937001555.2). NCBI lineage: Eukaryota > Metazoa > Arthropoda > Insecta > Lepidoptera > Pyralidae > Hypsopygia > Hypsopygia costalis. The sequence continues at coordinate 5,694,499 of OW443325.2, forward strand.
ATGTGAAGTGGTTACCGTAGCCATATTAACGCTCGCAACATACAATATCGCTCGCGCGCCGCCACCCCCGCTGCCAACGCAGCATCTCCTTCCTTTCTTTCTGGTGACCTCACTCACTCGCAGAAGAACAACAAGCCTCAAGGGAATTGTTATTTGACTTCGATACTCTGTGAGGTGGAGGTACATTCCCCAGTCGGGTAGCTTACAATTACGCTCCCTACCTCTCTTTTCGCCAGAGCAAAACACGTAGGTACGTAGCATAAATAGCACTACACGAGACCTTCATTTACTGGAATTGTTATGATCTACAAGCTGTCGTCTGTATATGCCATGGGTCGCTATACTATTTAAAACTCTTCGGCACCAGATCTACACTCAAGCATTCATTCTATATGGTAGTATGAGTGGATGGAATATCACTGATTTGGCTAATGTTAAGAAAAATGTTGATAACCTTGTTAAATTAGAGTTGTAAATTATAGTACTAGGGATGCTAGACCATCCCTAGTACTTAGGACCTCATACATCATTCGGAGTAAGTGCTTATAGCGGCGCGTCGTGTCGCTCCTTACATGTTGAGTGATCTATCAAGTTATAAATATATGATGTATTAAAATCTCCGTAAACTATAATATGTTTTCATATTAGCAAAAATATACTTACTTTTTAAAAGTTTATTGGATCTTAAAACTGTTGTGCAAAAGCTGAACTTATTTAAAGTGAAGGTTGACACCAAGCATTCAGCATGATTTAGCTATACGTATCAATGATAAGTATGTCATGTAGTTTACCTTTAAGGCATTTATGACACTCAATAGAAAGGGTGTAAACATCTGTATAGATCAGAGATCTTCAATTTTTTTGTCTCGTAGACTCCTTGCATAAATATTTTCTAATTCCGTTCCCTGCCGTGCTAATACATGAATTTATTTGAGAACTGATCCCTGTGAGGGTGCATATGGTATAGGGTGTATACCACAGGGTTCCTAGTAATATGTCTTTGGGGCATATTACTTGGATCTATCTATCCATTATGTGGGAGAGGCCTATTTTAACAGTGGACGCCTTTCGAATGAAATAGTAATAGTCATCATGTCTAGCAGATATTAACTCACAACCCGTAAAGGCTGAACTACTTCAGTACATTATACACACCTATATCAGGTGTTTCTAACTTGTGGTCAGCCAGAAATAATAAAAAGTCGTAAAGTTAAGGTCTAAGCTATAATGTGGACTCCTTTTATCTAATAAAAATGTCGTAATAATCCTCGAATCGAACAAGACAAGCTTCATCAACTTAAAAGGTTCCGTCGATGCCCAATAGATCCTTCATCGTTATCTCCGAACAACGAAATTTTATCACTGCTCCTCAAAGTTCAAGAGAAAAAAGTATAAAAAGTCCATTTTACCGAAAAACTCGACCTGGTAAAACATAATTTGATGAAAATTTGATGGAGAAAGGTTAAAAAGTTACTCCAATTTTTTCTTTTGAGCAAACACTTTGAAAAGTTACAAGTTGGGAAGTTTCATTCACGGATGGTTTTTATATGCTTACGGACCTTCCTGCTGAAAGGGACCGGGCGGGTAAACATGAAACGGTGATAGTTATCGTTAAGTTTATGCAAATTCATGAAGTTTATGTTAGGGGCCGACGTAAATCCGATTAGGAGGTTGAAGCGACGTCTTCAGGCCACCTACGAAATTGGGACGCCTGACAAACGCCCGAATTAACTTTATTAGGGAATGAAATTAGGTTTCAGCATAAAAGTTCGCGAAGATTGATACGATAACGTAATAAGATTTTGAAATGTTAACGTTAATAAATCATTTCATGCTATAAACATGGATAAATATCATTGATACTTAGCTGCAATAAACTGTATTTATCAAAGGCATGTAAGTTTTATTTTTATACTACATCGGGTACCAGACAAGCACACGGCCCGCCTGATGTCATTCGGTTACCGTAGCCATATAAACGCCAGTGGCGTACTAACGCTAAAGCAACAATGTATTTCCGGGCCTACTAAAGAAGTTTTTACTTCGAAAATAACAATTAAAAACCTAACTTTCGGGCCCCAAAAATTACGGGCCCTAGGCACGTGCCTAGCTTGCCTAGGTCTTAGTCCGCCCCTGATAAACGCTCGCAACATAAATTTATCGTTCGCGAGACGCCACCCCCGCAACCAACGCAGCACCTCCTTCCTTTCTGCGGCTATGGGATACTTCTCTAAGCGATATTCAATATTTGTGTAACAATGATTTAAAATAAACTATGTCAATCTATCAATCTTTATTCATTCAATAATCGTCACTAACATCAATACGCTCTTCTTAAAGCCGTCCAAGGGCATTTATTCCGTCTCACAAAAAAGTATAAACAAACAAAATATAGAGCTCCAGCAAGAAGCACTGTAGCAGCTAGTAGATAAGCTTGGTGGATGCAGGCCAATATAACACAGACAGTAAGGAATATCGACGTCACCACTACATGGAAGAATAAGTACCAAACTTGATACTTCAGGATCGGATACCGACGTTTGACGAAGCTTACTATAAGAATCGCAGTAGCCACGAAGAGTTGCATGTACAATAGACCGAAGACGAATTCCACAATGTAACTGGTCGCCCTCTCCATGTCGCTGTCCATTTTGCCCGAAGCCACAATTAGCAGAAGACCAGCAAAGAAGATCATTGGTACAACTGCTGTAACTGCTATCAGAATGAATATTTTTCGCAGCTGCGCGCACTGAGAACAGATTTCTGTCGATTCTTCTATCACAATACTCATATTAAGTAATATTTTTTGTGAAAAAGAAATAAAGCAAAGAGATAAACTTGCTTTGACAGTATTCTGTCAAATCAAATACTACTCGTTAACGAAGGTAACTGTCGACTTTATGGTAGGTAACTAAGAATAACAAATAGTAACCAAAAAAAGGTTTAATACATATACTGGAGGAGGCACTCGAATTTGAACGTAAGTGCTATAGAACAAAATATACTTTCCCGCGTACTCTTTATCCTGTGAGAATTTCAAAACTCCTTTCTTACGGATTAACCGAGTAAACTCGTACAGTTCAATATCCATAGAAAAAAATTAGGTGTAGCTGTGTCATGACACGGCCGTTTATTGTAAGTGTATTATACATTATATGCACTAAAATTATCTCAAAATGGTTGCGCTTCTCCCTCCACCGCACGCGATGTTCCATAATCCTTACTTAGCGTAATAAATTATTTGATCCTTCATCTATCCAGTGGCGTGATTGAATTTTGGATGGAGATGATAGATATGTAGCTGCAAGACCAAACTGTAGCCCGATTTTGTTATCATTTGTTTTTTCGAAATGCCTCCCAATGGAAGGCTAATTCTTCAATTATAATTCCTCCTCAGGAAGCAATTATAAAGACGTATTCACATCAAAACACAATTTCGTATGGAAAAGCATACGCATCCGTTCAGTTTTCAGCGTCTATTCAACTTTTGTCGCAAACAGGCATAAAATGAGCTACTGTGTTTTTATCACGCGCATGCTAACGCTAGTGTTCAGCGCTGTACCGCCGCGTTAATCGCTTTTCCAGCGCTGTACGCGGACTGTTTGATTACCATTTTTACGAAATCATTTCGCACGTATTTTTAATTAGTTTACATTCATACAGCGCTGTAAACGTTTGACAGAAGTTGAACTCACGCTTTGATCGTCTTTTTCAATCACGTGACACTGTACTCGGCTGAAAGAACCGGAGCTTTTCGCTATCTTAAGATGCTGTATGCGGCTGAAAGGAGGCGAACTATATACAAGTGTAATTAAATCCAACGAAACACGAATAGAGCTGAATAGTTACTGCCTAAAATGATACCTACGTCGTAATAGCCAAATTTCGTCCCGATCCGTCAAGAGGTTTGAGCAGCCCCCCTTACCATCATTTCATTGGTATGAATAAGCATTCTATTCAGTTATTGAATCGCAATAAGAGTTGGTAGTAAGGGGGCTGAACATTGATCGATCAGTTAGCCAGTCAGATTTCTGTAATATTAAATACATGACATACGCTCCCATACTAGAGCTTTTTTATGACACGTATCGAACAGAGTCCGATGTGATCATGGAACAAAAACGCGTCAAGCTCCCGATCTAAGACTAGATAAGGAATAGGAATTCTTCAGACATACGTTTTTTTTAGAATTTTATTTTCTCATTTATCTTGAGATATTTAGAATCAAATAACGTTCAATCTGACATTAAGCTCCCCATAAAAACGCACGTAAGTGAACTATACAATGCTTGGTCTTTATTTTATGGATGAGTCGATTTATATGACACAGGTGTTATCAATTTATATAAAAAAGTGGTAGAGTCTTAGAGGAAGGGCAGAACTGATCTAAACTTCATGAAAATGCCCATGGTTTTATAAGGATTACTGAATTAATTCAGATAAAGGTTCCTGACCCCACTAACACACGAGCGCCCCACTAAGACACGGGCAACAGCCAGAAGCTATTAAATATGTAAATAACTTCTTTGATGAAAATTATTCTAAGAAATACAGCTCTCAGGGCACGTGTAACTAATTATGTTAAAAAGCGAGCTACGCTATATCAACAATAATAGCGACAACGACTTAACTTCAAGAGTTAATTTTAAAAGAAAATCTGAAGAAAGACAATTTGAATAGTTTGTATTATAGTTAGTTAATGTCTATGACATTTTATATATAGACAGGCCATAGCCAAATATCGCAGCAGTAAAAATTGCCTACAAAACGCTTATTTAATACCTATACATTTATATATGTGTTGCGGACTCTTTAGTGGGGTGCCTCGCAACTGGCGACCGACAAAGAACTAAGTAAGACTGAAAAGAGAATGGAAGAACAATGGACAATCGACGAATGGATTGGTGGTGAAGAGTGAACGAACCAATATGTAAATAAGTATCGTGGAATTAACATGTAACATGCATACGCAAAGAAAAAATAAAACACCTTAATGCCGATCGCAACGGAATGGGGTGTATCTTTCAACCAAAGCAAACCTCACCTGCATGTGGTGCACCCTGCTGACTGACAAACGAGTCTCTAGCGAAAAGAGAGGTAGGGCATAGCGTATTTTTAAGCTGCCCGACTGGCGAAGTATCTCCACCTCACAGAATACCGCAGCCAAATAACAATTTCCTTGAGGGGTTGTTGAGTTCCTGCGAGTGAGTGAGGTCACCGGACAGAAAGAAACGAAAGAGTATAGGCTGGCAACGGTTGGTGTTTGCTGATCTCCATGAGCGTTGGTGATTGCTTACCATCAGGTGACCTACATGCTTGCCCCCCTCTCATATAAAAAAAAACTTTTGGACGATATTTCGACAAAACGCAGCCGCTAAAACGCAAGGCGGCATCGACGCAATCGCAAAAATGCTAATCGGCTATACTAAAAGAAGCATGTCTGTTTATGGTCTTAGGTGTTATATCAGCAAGATCTATTTTTTTTTAAAACGAATTTCCTTGTGAGCTTTGATGTCTGTGTAAAAATGGAAATAGTACAGGTATCGTAGTATCCAGGGCCGTAAAAAAAACTGTATTTATAAACCCAGTTCTTACAGATTGGTGCCTCAAAATATACAGAATAAGATAAGTTTACAGATTTTTTTCCCTTAAATAGATCACAATAATCCACTTACATGAGAACAGAATTATTATAAAAGTACTTAAACTACGAGTATAAAGAAGCCACCTTAATCAAATATAGATAGATTAGGTATTTAAATTTAGGTAGATCCCGCATAACTAATTTTCGAAATTAGTTATATAGGATTGGACACGCACTAGCCGCTAACAAGCACAAAAAATATTAAATACACAAGAAGATAGAAAGCTACATGTGTGATATATTCCGTTTGTCCCACTTTATTACTCGGAGGTTGAGTAGTTTTGAATCATATGATCGCGAATATGTCCAAGTTAATGCGTGCATATTGTGAATATTCTTGGCACAAATATAATTTGGCAAACTGTACGCCTCTATAAAACACCCTGCTAATCCTACATTTTTAGGACGATCTATCAAGCGTTCGCTGCATTAGCGCTAACTGACAGAACATTTATTATGCAGCGCAAAACCACGGGTTCATCAATTCCCACTAAATCCGCTTACGCTATGTAAGCGAATTCAAGATGAATTTACCGTTATTAGTAGGTACATACACAAGTGCGTTGTTGTGTTTAGACATAAGGGTGTTTATCCCCTGTATATCCTTAGGTGTTTAATCTGTTTGTATGAGGTGTGATCTTGAAAAAAGCCATAGTTTGTGAACCAGTGTGAGGCAGTTGTACTTCAAAATCTTAAATATTGCGTTATATGTATATACCCATAAAAATTCCACTAGTTATATATATTCGCATGTTAATTGCTGTTCATATCAAACTGAATCTATTAAAATAAAAGACACGTGCACAAAATCTCACCCAAATCGTTTCAGTAGTTTTTGAAATATTTACATACATATACAGGACTAACAATGAAACTGCTGAGGCGAGATGTGGCCATTTTGAATTCACCATCGCCTGTCGAAAGCCGGTGGAGTGGTATGCTTCAGTTTATTACGAATTTTTCCATATTAAATCTGCTGTTATTTAGTCCGAAAAAGTGTGTCCACTTCGCCTGATAGACAGTGCTGGAGAAAACTAAATGTGGGAACTGCCATCATTGCGATTAGCGCTGCTCTCGCCATTCGTCCACACTTTGACGACCTATGTAAGTATTATTCACGCTTATTATTTTTTATTATGCTGCGTCGGGTGGCAGACAAGCATACGGTCCGCCTGATGTGATCAGTTACCGTAGCCATACTAACGCTCGCAACATGCTACCAACGCCGCAACTACTTCCTTTCTGGTGACCTCAATCACTCGCAGGAACATAACAACCCTGAAGGGAATTGTTATTTGGCTGCGGTATTCTGTGAGAAGGACCTCCATCTCCATCAGGAGAGTACCTACTCTCCTAGTCGGGCTGCTTACAAGTACGCTGTACCCTACCTCTTTTTCGCCAGAGGTTCTTTCGCTCAGGGTGCACCACGAGCAGGTGAGGTCGGCTTTGGCTGTAAAGATCATGCTGAGCCGCTTACACCCCAAACGCTTCGTCTAAATGACTCTAGATTGAAGTAAAAGGGTAACAGGTATACCGGTAATGAATTCCACAACTTTATAGTAAGTAAAAAAATCAATTGCCGAACTTCTTGGTGCGTGAAGATAACAACTGTATCCTATGAGGATGAGATCTCAAACGAGATGAGATCGAGTAGCTCTAAGGAGAAATAGGAAGGATGGGCAAGATTAAAGAGCTCTTCACGATATTCACCATGATGTACGTTGTTTCGTATATCTACGTCCAAAATACGCCACTGACGCTCAAGATTTATGAAGTCTCCCTTCAGGGTAAATCCTGAAAAGTGCTTATCGTTATCAGAGTCGCGTTATAGCTCATAAATACAAGTTTATGAGTTGAGAGCGAAATATTGGAGATAAACATATTTATGAAGTGGTGCTTAAGGGCCCCAGTTCCTATATGGCTTTTAGCAGATTAGGGTAAACCGTAATTTAGTACTTAGTGCCTTTATTTGATAAATTGAAGGTACATAGAAAATGGTTTTCGGTTAATAACCCGGTATTAGGGTAGGTAGTAGAAGTCTTTGAAAATATTTGTACACGAGAAAAAGGCACGAAACCTGTTTTTTGTAAATTAAGCCTATTTCTGAAAGACTATATTTTTTTATACAAAACAATATATATTTTTAATAATATGTGAATTTTAGAACATTTATATACACTGCTAGGTTTTTAAAAAATATATATAAAAAAAACTGTAAATACATTCACAGATTTTAAAAAAATATATAAAAAAAAATCTGTGAATGCATTCAGATTTTATTAAGTACATAATTTAAAAATTTATTTATTTATTTATTTACGATTATAATTATTATGAATTACATTTACCCAATGCGCATAACAATTAGATAATTTTGATTCATGTATGACATAAAGACATGATAATTAGATAATTACTTATATGAAGTATCAATAACAAAATTAAATTATTAACAATGTCAAAAAAACAAAAATAATAAATAATTTGAATTCCAAATTTAAGTACTTAAGAACGTTTTCTTGTAGTACAGTATAGTACTTATGGACACTCTTTGCCTCTCCCATGTATCGACCTCACCCCCTTGCATCGAATCTGGAAAACTTGTTTGATGTCGCACGCACACATACGCATTTACACAAAGTGCCGTAAGGGTGTTTTTAGACTCGTGCGTTTAACGCCCCGTGTCCGGATTTGTCATAGTAAAAACACGCATGCGGGGAATTTACTATGACAGATCCCGCATGCGGAAAAACGCATGAGTCTAAAAAGGCACTTATTGCGAATGCGTATGTGTGCGAGCGGCATCAAACAAGTGTTCCAGATTCGATACAAAAACGCATGGCTTTAAAATGACCCTTAGCAGAAAGGCAGACACGTCATAGATACGTCTTTGTTAACGTAATTGTATGAAGTGGACAATTTGTGCCTGACCTACAAGAGTTAAGTAGCTGCCGTTACTGCCCCGTCTCAAAATTAAATTCCAATATTGCCTGTATATGTACCATAACGTCCTCGCAAGCAGTTTCCACAGCGACGTCATGTAGGCGACATATTCTATTAATCTCGACCTTATCGACATCCTGTCACCTAACACTTTTAATAAATAGCTGTTCGATGCCGTGTTAAAAATGAATGAACTAGCGAGTGCTGAACGAGATTCATATCGTCTTTTTTTAATATGTGTAAAAATCAGGCATACGACCCGCCTTATGTAAAGAGGAAAAAGGTTCAAGCACTAATGGAGAATTTAATATTTTGGGGTGTAAGAACCTCAAGAACATCTACAGAGCAAAAGCGAATCGCACCTGCACGTGATGCACCCTGCCAAGTAGCGAGAGGAAATCTAGCGAAAGAGATGGTGGGGCATGTCGGGATTGGAAATTTACCTCCATCATGCAGAAGATTGCAGTCCAATTACAATATCAACAATGCCCTTACGGATTATTGTGTTCCTGCAAGTTAGTGCGGTTACCAGATGCGGGGGCTGCCAGCGCGCGAGCAATACTATGGCAACCGCTTTATATCATGTGTGCCGCATGCTTGTGTGGACTGCGGCGTCTGTTAATCAAATCTTGCAAGATAGTAATATTTCACCCGTGTTGATTGACCTAAAATTTGTGCACACTCGTTTGATTCACGTGAGAATGCACGATTATCTAAATGCCGCCATTTTAAGTACAATATGCCGCCTCAAAATGGCGATTAATAATTTCTGCATTATATATGCTAAATATATCATTCTATATGCATCAAATGATTGAGCTTGAAGAACGACAAACATTTTAGTTATTTTTATTAACAACTAGCTGACCTGACAGACGTTGTGTTGTCTAAACTTTACTCAGTATACCCAGAATATCCCACCAAAGTTTCATTACAATCGGATGAGCAGTAAACGAATGCATATAGGTCATACTGACAAACATTCATTGTTATATATATATAGATTAAGGAAAAAATTGAATATATTTTTTTTTGTAGTGAAAACTACTTTAGGGGCGCTGAGTAACTTTTTTATGGATAGTGAATAAGCCTAAGACTAAGCCGTCAAGCTCGGGTAAAGTCAGCAGGGATAGAGAGAGACGAAGCGAGAGATAAAGTTTTCACTTCTATCGTGTGGTCAAGCTAAAGGGTTTTTGTATTACGGTATAAAATTATTAACTTATGTACGAGGTTAGTTCGTAGATATTGTTACGGAGTTTTATTAGTACTTACCAAACTACTTGGAGACGTCAGAGTTATTGTACGGCGGTAAGCGGAAGGTAGTTCTTGAAAAGAACGAAACCCTTAATTTTAATTGAGACTTCTCCGTTCCATATTGTATCATACAGGACCAGCCGATGTATCTTACCTGTAATTAAAAAAAAAACAAGGTTGACACTCAAATCATCACGAAGGGTTCGTACCATTATCAACAAAAGCGGCAAAAAAAACACGTTTGTTGTATGGGAGCTCCCCTTACATATTTGTTTTATTTTAATTTCATTATTTATTTTTAAAGAGAGTATTGTGAAGTGTTGCCGTTATCAATATCGAGGAAAAGCGAGCAAAAATAATTAAATATTTATTTTATTCTGGTTTTTAGTATTTGTTGTTATAGCGGCAACAGAAATACATCATCTGTGAAATTTTCAACTGCTTAACTATCACGGTTCATGAGATACAGCCTGACAGACGGGCGGACGGGCTGCGGAGTCTCAGTAATAGGGTCCGTTTTACCGTTTGGGTACAGAACCCTAAAAAGGTGTGTAATTGGGTTACTAGTCTCGCCTTATTCTTTGCCCCTCATATATGTACGTATGCGTGTTCTCTCATTTTTTCTAATTGTCCCTTATTTACCCCTGTCTTCTTCCACCTTTCTTCTCTGTGTGCTCATACCAACTTATATTATTTGTAACTTAAATCTGTCACTGAATCATTGAAGAGGAGTAGAGCATACTCCGCCACTCCACCACGCTGTTCAACTGCGGGTTGGCGGAGGCAAGTGTTTTCAAACCGCCTAAAGGCCACGGACTTGGTTTAATGACTGTCATCTAACAACAACAGCCGGGACCGACGGCGACGTGCCCTCCAAAGTACTGAAGAGCTCGAGGTAAATAAACCTCTATATCCATAGACAGGCTACGGTCTACGTTGCTTAACTTGTGTGTTCGATTAGATTGACACGCGCAACGACGCCACCGAGCTCGTCATATATAAGAAAAGGCCTATCTGAATAGGTGCTAACATAAATTGCAATTTGAAAAACCAACCGCTCGTAATAATCCAACTTAGTAATATTTTCCCGCAAAACATAGTAATACCCATATTTCCAGCTTATAAAGATAAACAACAACAAGCTTACATTCGTTTAAATTTATACACGCAAATGTCTTTTAAAAGAAAGGTACTTTAAAAAAGCCGAAGAGTTCACTGCAACACCAGATACGAGTGATTCTATTGTTCTTTTGTCAATTATGCCGCGAGTTCTGAATGGGGTTGAATCGTGACACCATATAACTGAGGTAGTAGGTATGTAGTACTAACGCTGTTAGCACTTAGGCATCGGTCTGAAAATAGGCGACAAGCGATGTTTTTAGAAAAGTTATAGTGGCATTTGAATGAATGAACATGTATGAATGAATGTGAATGAATAAATATTAATTCATATTATAATGCATACAAATGTTTGCCTTGTGTGGAGATCGAACCCGCAACCTCGGAGTCAAAGTAGCCATTGCTAGCCATTGTACCACTGGGCTCGTCGAAAAAAATATCCCAAATTATAAAGTTTATTAAAAAAAAAAATTAAACCGACTTCAGTTGTCGAGCTCAACTTATTGGTGGAATATGCTGCCCGTCTTCCGGGAGAAAAGTTATCGCGTGACACAAGATTCCCTAGTCGCCTTGTACGACATCCAGCGCAGAGCAATGGAGTGGCACAATTTTATTCTGCCGGCTACCATAGGGCAAATTTAAGGGTTTCCCACGATTTTTCTGGGATCCCATCATCAGACCATGACTTGGTGAATATGGAACCACCTCGCAATTACTCTTTCAAATAAAAAAACGAATTTGACCATACGTCCTTATAAAATTTAAGCGTTTTCCTTGATTTTCCTCGCATCCCATCATCAGAGCCTGACTTGGTGAATATGGGACCACCTTGCAATCATACCCTTTCAAATAAAAAAAGAATTATGAAAAACAAAAAAAATATTCAGTCGAATTGAGAACCTCCTCCTTTTTTGAAGTCGATTAAAAAGACAATAATTTCCTGTCACTAATTATTATTAACAAATTTACATATGTCTTACAATGGAAATCAAAAAATACGTTTGGTAAAACCTACGTACCTAGTTTTATTCATTTCCATGTAGGAGTAATATAAAGTACTAAGTATCGGGAGAAAGTGCGATCCCAACGGCTGTATTAAGCCTCCCACCTTAAACCTAAACCCTCGTTGGTAATCAATCACTTTCTTTCCTCGGCGAACAATACACTATGTATCGAGTAGGTATCCACAGCATAAGCCTCGCTTATTTAGGTCTAGATATATTTGTGATGTCTCAAAAATATAATTATGGTTGTGATTGGTCCTAGAGACAATATATTACACCACCAATTACAAAGGACAGAGTGGCATATTAAAATACTAGGTTCATCTATCTATACATCGTTTCAAACTTCACTAATTAATTTATTAATTACTAAATCTGAATTTTATGAAATCTTATAGGTATTTTAGATAGAAAATTTCATCAAATCTAACCCTTTAAATGGAATTTGTGTTAAACATTTTTAACACAAATTCCATTAAAAGTTTTATTTAGCGTTGACGCAAACTTACTCGTATATCATGAGCTTAAACGAATTGAAATTACGTTACCGAAGGATTGTGGTAGAGAAAAGTTGGAATCGAATTGACGCGAAGATAAATTTTTGATTAAAAATTTAGAACTTTCATTATGTGTAACATACACATAATGACTTTGAGATATACATACTTTGAAGAACAACTTAATTATGCTGCTTGTAATTATATTCTCTTCTATTTTACTTTAATCTCACAAAACACAATGCTTTTATAGTATTATGTTTTTATTTAATAACAAGTTACATTTGAATAAAAGAAGCTAACGGATAAATAAAATCTGCGGATTAGAGTAGTATGATTTAGATACATGTTCTTATATTTAATTTGTATGACGTTTCTAAGTGCTTTATAAAGTCCAAGGAATAAAGACATTTTGATTTGATTTAACTAAAACATAGTGGCTCCCTCTGCTATCCATGCTAAAACGTGAAAGTGTCTGTCTTTTGTTATCATTTCCAGAGTAAACGCTTGGACTGATTTGAATGAAATTTGACAGGAGGATGATTATATCCCGAGAAAGGATATAGACTAGCTTTTGGCACGATAACCGACACTAATGCGGGCGAAGCAACGGGCATAGCTAGTATATATGTAGAACAATAGAACAGTATCATACAGTGCCTACTCCAAATTCGATGTTTGAATTCGACGCACTCATAACAAGAATATATACACTACGCGAACTCATACAGACATGCTGCCATTTGCATGAATATGCTTTAGATAAAATGTGTGTATGTGTGCGAGGCGGTCGATTCGGACTGTTAGTATTGAGTTGTCTTACTCCTGCTGCTGCTGTTACCCGTAGCTTCGCCTGCATATTTTAATACACTTCTAATTTTGTTCGTTTATGATTTTTTTTCATGAAGGCAACATAAATTAGTATCATATGCCCAGTTCTATAAACTCCTGTGTCGTTCGTTTAGCAAACACCTTATAAAAATTGATTAGCAGTTCTAAAGATTGCCCCAAGCAAACAAAACACAATATTAATTTATATATAAGTGTATGTGGATAGATAATATATATCTATAGATGTGGCCGTTTAATACCTACGAATACTACCTAACGAAATATCTACAGATAGAGACGTCACAGCCATTTAGTAGAATCCGTCGCATAACGTAGCGGCTATTTAAAAAAGACCTCCGTTTCGTATTACGGCGACTCAGCGGTTAGCCCGTTTGTTATTTACGTTACATTACATTACTTTGGGTTCTACAATGCGTCTACCGACATTTAGCCGCATTATGATCTTGTAGAGTGACCATGCTAACTAGATGAGTAGAACAATTTCTAATGAAATTAAATGTAATTTCTTATGTCCTGAATTTTTTTAGTATATTTTTTAACTATGTGAATGATAATAATTCGCTATATTCCTATTTCTGGTTGAAGTTTACAAATATAGATGAGAATGAAATGAAATATCGTTCAGCATGTTCCGCCGTTTTTACAAGAGGCATGCAAAAACTTTAACCCTTAATAAATTAACTGGGGGCCGGGCTAACAGCTAGCCGCGTTGATTAAATAAATTAAAAACTAACCTACTTGTAAGCATCCCAAAAATAAAATGTTTTTAAGATAAACTTAAAATTTATACCACAAAACACTATTTAAAACCGAATTACATAGACATATACGTGTCCTTTACGTGCAGGGTATAACCATATTTACGAATATGTGGTTACAATTTTTCTAAAACTTTCTAAATTGGAAACTTTTCGGGTAAGTTTCAATCGTAGTTACAAGACATACCTAACATAACCAAAACCACATGTAAACTATAAAATAAATTTAAGCGATTTAGGGACACAGGCAAAAGTTTATTTCGATAGAAATTATTGTTGTTAGTTCATTAGCATAATCACCATAATACATTAATGACACAGTCTCCGTCAACCCGCAGTTGAGCACTCCGCCAAGCCGCAGTTGAGCAGCGTGAGGGAGTGTGCCTTAAACCCCTTGGATTTAGGGGAGACCCGTATCCCAACAGTGGGATGATTATGAGTTGATGTATACGTACTCGGTAGAATATATGTCCTTGGGCTAAACGTTAATCCGCCGGTTACAAAACGTAGCCATTTCAGCTTGGCCGTTACATATTCTTTAAATTGGTCTGCGACATAGATATCGCGGTGTTTGCGTATTACGAACATGGAATTAGTATGTACATACAGTCGATTACGAAATGAATTTTGACAAGTCATACCGACGTCGCGATTATGTTTTGTTGCTGCACGGTTGGAGGTCGATTATACTATGTACTTACACTCCACCTGTGATAGGTTCCACAAAACAATATGTGACGTCAGCATACACGATTTTTATCTTGAATTAATGATGTATTCATGTCCACGATCAAGATTGTATCTAAGTAATTTATGTAGATTTTTGTTTGGATATATAGTTATTGCAATTATTTGTGCAAACTATGACCATAGCATTCTCATCATATGCCTGAGCTGCAGATGATGTCTGATCGGTCTCAACGGCTGGACAAGGGATTTCCAGATGGTTAAGTTCAACCTCCTTCAGAGCACGGTCTCCATAAAATTCAAAATCATGATATTTTAGAATAATAACACGTATCTTCCAAAAATAGATATCAGAAAATATTTTCCTCTTAAAAATATACCCTGTGTTGAATGCGTTTCTAAATACTTTCATCCTAAATCACGCAGTGACCCGATTTGTACACAATAAAATAGTTCAAAAATAAAAGACATTTAATACGGCGAAACTATGATAACAGTCCAAAATAATATTATGACAAATGAAAGTTAACGAAGCAGAATCAACCCAGTTTTGAGATGCAAGGTTGACAATTCGGCCATTTATATTCAAAATGGCCTATTACTGAGGTAACATGGCCTTTTGTCTACATCTGCAGTCTATCCTTCTATTGTTTGTAGTAATTAATGGATACCGAAATGCGACACCAACTTTCTCCAGTTAAATCCAATATTAATCATTTTCGTCTTAGCTTCATGCCAAACGGAGTAATAAATTGACAAATTCGTGAAGTTTATCGTTTAGTTATAATTATCTTGGATCGGATGTCTGTTGGTGGCTTGTAATTTTTTAATTCATTTATTGCTCGAATTCGCCCTAACATATTATTATAATATACTAGATGACCCGGTGAACTTTGTTTCACCTACATCTATCTACTTAACAAATATATACGATCTAAGATCTGTGTCTCTTTAAGAAGTGCCTACCCTGTGTGCCCGAACCTGGAGGATGTGCCATTGCAAGACATTTGTTTCCTAACTTGCCGCTTTCCATAAAATTTGACAATACCAGCTTAAATGACTCTCTTGCAGTTTGCTTGCCATGTCCGAGAATTCCTAATGCGGTCCTTCTACGAAACTTCGCGCATACTGCGCAGCATATTTAACTCCATGAAAGACAACACCTGTACGTGTCGCTGAAGTATTGACGATTTTTTACTAACTTATAAAATGGTCTAATCTTGGATTTATATATTTGTCCTTTCAACTTGACGAAATTTCGGAGTCACAGATGTCACTGGTTACCTCAAGCCACTTAGTCCAAGCTACTGAAATCTCGCAGTCGATTCTATCCGATGATCGAAGAACAGATCCCAAGTACTTAAACCGTCCGTGCATTCGATCATATCCTTAAGTGCACGGTCGTGGGATCTGTTGTTTTGCAGCCCAAGTCTTTCCCGTATTCGGATTCAGCCCATAGTTCTCAAGTGACCTCTTCAATTAATTCACTCATCGCATCAACTGCACTCTATCCGTATTCGCCAGTGCAATTATATCAGCATACATGAACACCCGTCGACCCACCGCACAGAGCTGGTCCATGTGGATACATGATACTATTTGACAATTCGTCTAATACCACGAATGTCAAATGAATGAAAAAGCCAGACAACAATGTCTGGTTTTTTCTTAAATATTTTTTTTCTTGTAGAAGCTTTTTTCTCATTCTTCTTTTAGCGTTAGAGTAGGATTTGTATCAGTAGCAGATGTTCTAGCTATAGACGTATTTTCCAAGACGTCATCTGTATATATTTCATCGTCTTGAACTACGACTTTTTCTATAATTTTATTTATTTCTTGGCGTAAGTATTGCAACTTTTCTTGGCATGAAGAATGTATATGTACGATCTGTATTTTTGGTTTCTTCATCGTACTTTTTTGGATTTTGGAAATAAATAAAATTTTTACTTAGTTTTAGCGCCAAATTCTTTATTTGCGGGATCCGCGGATCCGCCCTTTGAATGTGCGGGATCCCGCAGATTAATTAAAGCATCGTGATCCGGCGGGATTGCGGGATCCCGCTTTGCGGGATTGCAATCCCTAGTCACAGATGACACTGGTTACCTCAAGCCACTTAGTCCAAGTTACTGAAATCTCGCAGTCGATGCTATCCGATGATCGAAGAACAGAACCCAAGTACTTAAACTGTCCGTGCATTCGACCATATCCTTATGTGCACGGTCGTTCGGGGATCTGTTGTTTTGCAGCCCAAGTTCTCGATCTTTCCCGTATTCGGATTCAGCCCATAGTTCTCAAGTGACCTCTTCCATTAATTCACTCATCGCACCAACGGCCCTCTATCCGCATCCGCCAGTGCAATTATATCAGCATACATGGACACCTACCGGCTAAGCTGAAGACGATCCCCACCGGTGTTTCTGATCACGAAAATCAAACTTCAACTTAGAAGTATGATACTTGTGTTTAGCTTAACTGACAGTAACTCTGGAGCTCTACGGACTAAACTGAATATGCTTGTCAATAACTTAAACGTAAGACCTATTTTTGGAATCAAAATATTCGATGGTAATCGGCTTCAGCTTCGGCGGTAAGCCCCCTGGTCCATGTGGATCCATGATACTACTTGACAATTCGTCTAATATATAAGAAACCACAAATGTCTAATAAGAATATACCTAATATGAACAGACTAAGACTAAGACTGATCGCTGGAGGACACCGACGTTAATGGAAATTTTGTCTCTCCTCTCCGCCAGAGGACTAAACTATGGATTTGGATTTTCGGTACATGTCTCGGATGATGTCGATATAAAAATCTGGCAGCCCTTTAGACTTCAGTAAAGAAAGTTCTCGCCAAATAAATGTATGACTAAATGATAAAATATGATTATATTAAAATTACAGATTTAGGTACTTCAGAAAATAATGAGGATCCGTTTTATTTTGTAATAGGTATCACCTTGGTTAACATGACAGACCTATATAATGTGATGTAGGTCTTACCATATGCAAAGTTATACAACTCTATGTGAATCCACAAACCTCGTTCTGCGTTCAGCCCCCATTTTCTGGTCTATTCGCATTGCTGACACTGGTTACATTTTTTGCAATCATTTTTGTAATTTACAATCCGAGTGTTTATGAAATTTACAAATTTCTATTATTTATTCTTAAGTACTGTACAAAGCATGATTTACCATAAAAAGTCACTACATATTTCAACTCCTTTCTTGATGTCTATTAGTATTGTGTCATTTATAAGTCACTTCTGAGAAAGTCATATTTGACAACCAACAAATATGACGTCGATTCTTTGTGACAATGACACTATTGATAGGTAGGTTCGCCATCTTTGCTGTTATGACATTCGACTATAGTAGGAACACTTTGTATGGGAAATAAAAATTGTTGTTTTCACTATCTTTCTTGAATTTTTTCCAAATTTTATCACCGTTTAAACCTTCCCTGGGCTAAGACAAACATTTCAAATCCAAAATCAGCTAAATCGGCCTGGCCGTTCTCGAGTTTTAGCGAGACTAACAAAAAGCAATCATTTTTATATATAAGAATTAGTATTCGAGACACAATTTGAATGCCTTTGATGGCATACCCACAACGAAGCGTGCCCAAGTTGCATCAATCCCTACACCAAACAAGATGTTACTTGATAGAATTTTAATTAAATATTTATGTCACAAAATATCATTTTGTACTGCTGATCTAGTTTTGCTGACGTTGTACATTTAAAGTTATCTATTATGTATCCTACCTGTAACGCGTTTTATCACGTCTTATTCTACAACCAAATTCTTTTATTTCGCATCTTGATTGATTTGATGATGATAATTTTTTGCTTAATCACGGTATCAACTCACTACTTTTTATATCAATAAAATAGCAAAGACTTGTATACTCGTTAGAACACAAAGAGACGCTTTTGTTAATATATTCATAGCTATTGGATTAGAGTTCTAGTCATCCCTATAAAACCCGAAGATTCTCCAAATTTATAATATAAGATTTGAAATTATTAAGGTACCAAAAATTAAGCATGGTTCATAAAATTTAATTATATACGTACGTTTCCCTTTATTGATGCCATTGAAAAAATTAAAAAAGGTCTGTTTTGTGATTATAGACATTGATATATATCATTTCCGGACATTCTGTATTCGAATTGCCATCTTTACTGCCTAAGAGCAACACAGCTGGAACCCGTCACGGAATTCAGAAACTGAATTTATGAATCTGAATTCCGGTGTGTGGTGTCAGTATTATTTTGTCAGATCGTTTTGAAACATCATAATTTGGAAAAATCAGCTTGTGTGCGTTGAATAGGTGTTCTTATGGAATTTCGTGCGTCCGGGATTAAGATCCTTAATTCAGTTTCTGAATTCCGGGCCGGATCCGGCTGTGTACGGCCGGTCTAACACCTCTAAACATCTTCAACAACCATAATACAAGCTGAGATATTATTTAACGACAACTGGATACCGATGTCTATAAGGCTTTTGATAGGTTAAGGTTCAAGAATTTGCTTAATGAAAAAGAAAACTGTATCCAAATAAAACAATAACTCTGCGACCAATAATTTCGATAATCATAAGCAGTTGATTGATATGGAAATATTATTATTATTAATTCGATAACAATCACAAAAACAGTTGTATCAATATATCAATAATCTGTCTTTTAAAAGGCTTTATCTCTTTACGTGGGAATAATTAAGAAAATAATCAAGATTAATATAAATTATAAATAGCGTTCTAGTAATTATGACAGGCATTTACTGCAAGACTCCAAGATGATGTTACGTGTGTTTTTGGCCTTAGGCCTCGTTGTGATAATTTCGGCGAAGCCTGATAAATGGCGTGCCATGGAGATCATCAATCGTGGAATCGTGAGTACAGTGATTCACCGCAAACAGAAAGTTTTAATATCCTGAGAACTAATATCTGATTATGATTTCCAATGAAATTTTAATTGTGTGTAGGTACTTTACTACTCATCCAAGTTTCGTCAGAAGCTAATAGACGGTGGATTAACTCTGAAATATTTATTTTCGAGTTAACATCAATAATACTAAAACTATTAAACGATTGTGATATGAACTTAAAGACGAAGTATAGGTAAGGTATATTTCGGCATCGGCATCAACCCAGTGTTGGGATACGAGTCTCCCCTCAATCGTAGAGGGTCAGAGCATACTCCACCAAGCCCTGTGTTTTCAAGCCGCCCAAAGGCCGGTGAGTTGGCTTAACGAGTCGTCAGCTCCTCCGTGCTTCTGAGGGCACGTTAAGCTGTCGGTCCCGGCTGTTGCTATTGGATGACAGTCGTTAAGCCAAGTTAGTGGCCGTTAGGCGACTTGAAAACACTGGTCTCCGCCAACCCGCAGTTAGGCAGCGTGGTGGAGTATGCTCTAAACCCCTTCAATTGAGGAGAGATACGTATCCCAACAGTGGGATGAATAGGGGTTAACGCCGACGACGACGAAAAAAATAATAATGTGAAAACAGTGCTTCAAATAGCTCCCACTCTACAATAAGTCCTCGTTTGTAATCGTTTCACTTCAGCTTATCTTGTCCAGCCTTTTCCAACGCTACATCTTGAAAGTCTCTAATTGTAATGTCGTCCGCTTGAAGCCAAGTATAACTTTATTTTCTATAAAAGTATATGTTATACTAGTTACCAAACTACAATCTTTCTCTGTGCCAAATGTATACCAAAACAGGTAGGACTATCGTTTGCTCATAATATAGCAGAGTGCTACAATAAATTGATGTAGGGGTACTACTCTACTCAAAATAAAGTGGCCCCCACTTTATTTTGTATGTATGTATTGTGTATGTAGATACGATTTCTGAGAAAATAATGTTTTAATATTCACTACTTACGTCATCAACATTTATAGATAATACCACAGTGTAAGTAATAGATAATACTCGTAGATTGGTACATAGTGATAAGTTAATTTACAAGAACTTGACAGCGATTGACTCCTTACACCCCTAAATTCCTTATTGATATTCCAACATCTTTATTATTAATAATTATTTCGAAACATATCACCGGGGTCGTCAAATATTAGATGCTTGATTAGCTGATCGTTTAAGGCGCAGTTCTAACCACTGGACAGGTAGTACATGAAATTTGATAGCTATTCTAACGTAGGCTTGCCCTTAGAAAAGATTTTCGAAAATTACCACGGAATACCGGATACACGAATATAGGAGACGCATGTGAATGCTATAAGCCCATAACTCTATTAAAATTTCAGCCAGAACATATCTTGTCCGAAGGATACGCAGCTGAAAGACATCATGCCACTACCTCAGATGGTTACATTTTAGAAATGCACAGAATACCCTGTGGAAGACATCAAGGAAGCCGCTGTGTTGGAGGCAGACCCGCAGTGTTATTGATGCATGGTTTGATGGCTGCATCTAGTTCTTACGTCGCTATTGGTCCAGAGTTCAGTATTGGTAAGATTTTTATTATTTTATGCAAAAGCGGCGAAACGTGCGTCGTGTTTTGCTTTCACTTGGTTATTCAATGGCATCATTATGCTATTTCTCACTGGCAGGAATAATTTTTAAATACTGTCTGCTGTCTTCTATGAGATATGTACTGTCCATCTGGAAAGTGAAACTGGTTCTTCCGATACACGTCGAACGTCCGCGATATACCCACAAATACATTGATAAAAACAATAAATTACCAGATGCGGCATTTTAAATCCAACAAAACAAATCCAGCAATTTGTCCTGGAATATTTGTTTATAAATCACTTAAACTCACACAAATAGACTATGCTTATTTCAGATACGTTCCTAAAATAGAAAGGTTTAATTGAAAGGAATACGTCCTTTCAATTAAACCTTTCTATTTCATCTAGATAGTGTGTGTAGAGACGAGGTGACGCTGTAATACAATATGCTCATAACATGTCATTATGTGAAATAGTACTTCATATTTCCTTACATTTTCATCTTCGATCTAAATAAATGTTATCATTTATTTATTTACAGCGTATAACTTAGCTGATGCTGGTTTTGATGTATGGATGGGTAACGCTCGAGGAAACAGGCCGTCACGTAATCATGTGTCTTTAGACCCTGACCACCCCGAAGAAAGGTTCGAATTTTTTGACTTCACCTGGGAACAAATAGGCATGAACGATCTGCCAGCTATGATAGATTATATCTTAGAATTCACGGGTCAAGCTAAACTTCACTATGTCGGCCATTCTCAAGGTGGAACTGTTTTCCTTGTCATGGCCTCCATGAGACCTGAATATAATGAAAAACTCACAACAGTCCATCTTCTAGCCGGAGTAGGATATATGGAATATTTCCCAAATATCCCACTGATAGCACTGGCATTGTTTACTGACGTCCTTTGGGTAAGTTTTTTTTATTTTTATTACAATCTATGTCTATAAAATGCAACATACATGCAACATAAATGCATTCTATATAAATAAATGAGGGAAATGCGAGGGAAAATGGTGGGAGATCTTCATTAAGAATGTTATATAAGGTCAAATGGAAGGAAAAAGAGGAAGCGGAAGACAAAGATACTATTATTTTAAAGAAAGAAGGAAAAAGGGGGAGTCATGTCGTACCAAGAGTTGAAGAGACTCGCGGAGAATAGAGGCGGAAAGCAGAAGCTCTATCTAACGATGAGAGCACGCTCGTAAGTCTTGATGATGACATAAATAGATGTCGTTATGACCATTAATGATGCTAATGTCACTATTAAATAAACAATCACGGTTGGTAAACGAATATAAAAAAGAAAATCACTAAACACAAATAATGAATTTATCACAACACAGCATTTTTTATTAATATTTCAAAAGTATACATTCATAAATTCTTAAGTAAAATTGCGAAAAATGTTTCATTTTAAAATAAATGGCGTGCAAAAATACTTCGTTGTTATTGGGTAAAACATGTAGAAGTTAATGTATTGAATAAAAGTTCTATTTAGCAGCAGGACTGATTCCTAAATATTTTTTCAGAATGCGGCTTTAGGCATAGGATTTGTTGAAGTATTCCCACCAAGTTGGGTACCATTTGACGCATTACCACCAGGAACCGAGCTGGCTGATTTGTGCGCTGGTGATTTG
Source organism: Hypsopygia costalis (assembly GCA_937001555.2). Classification (NCBI taxonomy): domain Eukaryota; kingdom Metazoa; phylum Arthropoda; class Insecta; order Lepidoptera; family Pyralidae; genus Hypsopygia; species Hypsopygia costalis. The sequence goes on from OW443325.2 coordinate 5,717,388, forward strand.
AAAATAAAACACATGTGCGAGTTGACAGGCATCAAAGAATTAGTGGTGAGTACAATAAATTTCTCATCTAGCGTAAAATTACTCCCGAAATGGACTTCATTGAGGACAGTACTCTGTCCTCAATGAAGTCATTTCGGGAAATTAAACGGGGAATTAAACTGGTCAAAATCGTGGATAAAATAAATATAACAATGGATTTCACAAAACTAGTAATAAAACTATTATAAAATAATGTATATGATATTGTTAAAATATAACAGACGATATTATGTTTACCTGATTTTTTCAGCCGTATTAAAATAAATTTAATATTTATTTCAGAGAGATACAGATGGCATGGAGATGGGTTTATTTTTCGGTGGAGGCGCTTTTAAACAAATAGCTCATTATGGTCAAAATGTAAGAGACAGAAGATTCCGTAGATGGAACTATGGTTTGCTTGAAAATTTGGCAGTATATGGTACAGTCGCCCCTCCTGAATATGATCTAAGCCTTATAACAGCCGATGTTATTATGCATTACACAGTAAGCGATACATTACTTGATGAAAGAGACGTTTTAGCAATGGCTGCTGTTATGCCAAATACGCAAGCGAGGAAAGTGGCTGATGAATCATTCCTACATGAGGACTTCGCCGTGAATCCTGATGTTAAGGAATTAGTAACGGACTTCATGATTGAATATATGATAAATGCAGAACGAATGTAAGTATGAAATTAATAATATAATATTATTAACGATAAAAATTTTAATGAGACGACTGAAATGAAACTGAACAGAGAATTCTTTTCAAAACTGGATAATATGAACCTGCTACAGAGGTTTTCCTGACGATTACGGCCTTTTCAAGATAGGATGAAAGGTTCTTGAGTTGATGCCTCTGGCATTGTTGCGAAGGCGTGTCAACATAAGGCAGGTCGTATATTTATCTTCCACTTTTGCAGCTCAGACATATTCTTAATTTTAACTTCGCAGTTGATAAATATACATTCAATATAATATAGTCGTTATAATTATGTTGCACTTTCAAAGTCACTGAACATTTTTATTTTGTAAACTTTCAGATAATGATAATGCCAGCGAAACTGAAGGTACTGAGTTCGAGAATAATGTAACCAATAATTTAGTTTAGGAGATACAGATTCTGATCGACAGATTTGAGCTTGATGCAGCTACTGGTTAAGACTACCGAGAGAAATGGATACCATTTTCATGTTACAATAATATAAAGATGTACATAATAGAATAGGGAGCGAAAATTATTTATAATGTGGTTGAATATTCTACAATAAAATACATATTTTCTAGTTTTTGCTAAATTTTTATTTTTTAATTTACTAAACTTACGGCCAATAACCTATCGAGGTACTGAGGAATCGTCCTCAGTATTACTGAAGGGCGTTTTCTGGAATCCTGCCCATCTTGACATCACACGTCTAGATACGGAAGTCGGTCCAGCCAAGTACAACGAAAAAGCAGAGGGTCACAGCCCACCTAGCCAAGTGTAATTCGTAGCGTAACGAACGTTAGATAGATCACGTGACATTTGTCAATTCTCATACTAAAATTTTCGATTTTGACAAATGTCACGTGATCTATCTAACGTTCGTTACGCTACGAATTGTACTTGGCTAGGGGGGCTGAAGTGTTTTTTCACGTGAATACGTCATTAAAATTCCTTCCATAGAGAGGCAATTCAAAAAAAGATAGAAAAGCAGCAACCACCAAAAAAGGCAATGAACAATGAAGTCCTCTGCAGTCCCGGGGGTAAATCTACGGCTGCCTTGGAACTCACAACGAATTTAATCACAAGAAATTAGTAGGGGTAAGAAGCTTTTGGAATTTGACTTCCCCTCTGACTTGCTTATCAAAACCTAAAGAACATTTCCTGAAATTAGCTATTATATATTATAAAAATCAATTTAGTTTTTGAGACAGAGAATAAAATAGAAAGTCAATGAATCCATTATTTTGCTTAATTAAACATTTACATCGTGCACACGAGGCTGCCCAATTATCGGCGTGACAATGACTTAAACGTCTAAGGATTCACATTAAATTAGCCTCGACTTTAAAACTTAGGCATTTGCTGTGAAACTGATAGATAACCTATATTATGACACATCATCATTATCAGCCTGTATCTATCCACTGGTGGATAGGCCCTTTTCAATGCTTTCCACCATATGCGATCCTCCGCTTTCCGCATCCAACCACAACCAGCCACTTTTTTGAGGTCGTCGCCCCCAAACATGGCCTGCACTCTACGACTTTCTTCCCCCTTCTGCCCCCTTACCACCAACTCTTATTGTGATTCAATAACTGAATAGAATGCTTATTCATACCAATTAATAAGCGACTTTATTTCAAATGGAATAGTAGCTTATTGACGAGCTCGGTGGCGAAGTGGTCAATGACGCGCCTTCGACACCAACGCTCGTGGGTTCGATTCCCACACAGGACAAACATTTGTGTGCATGAACATGTCTGTTTGTCTTGGTCTGGGTGTTTTCTATGTATCATAAGTATGTATTTACAAAAAAAAAAATGTATTTACGTATGTTTATCAGTTCTCTAGTACCCATAACACAAGCTTCGCTTACTTTGGGGCTAGATGGCGCTGTGTAATTTGTCTGACAATATTTATTTATTTATTTATTTATTCATTGGTATGAATAAGCATTATATACAATTATTGAATCGCAATAAGGGATGATGGTATGGGGGCTGCCATCGCTGACTCACTGGCCAGCCCACTGCCGCTTCAAGTACTGACTCTGAGAGCTTGTGTCGACCACTTTAGTTCTCCGTCGAATTTCTTCGTGCCAGATTTTGACACAAACTTGCAAATAACAAATAAATGACAAATGAAAATGACCAAACAGAATCATCCCAGTTTTAATATGCAGGCTTGACAAATTGGCCCATTTGATACCCGAGGTAACATGACCGTTTGTCTAAATCTGAATTCTATCCATCTATTATCTAAATATCTTCTATATGTATAAAATAAAGTCGGGTTTATTCGAACACTTAGAACTCGAGAACCGCAGGACCGATTTTCATGGTTTTTGATTTGTTGGGTTTGTCTCCGTACCGAATAGCAGAATAACTATTATAAAATTGACGAAAAAATAAAATAGAAGAAAAAACATTTTCCCATACAAATGAAAGTGTCAGTTGAAAAAGGATTGTGATATTTATTAGTTGTCAAAAATCTAAATGTCAAATCGATTGGAGTCACTTTTATGTCGCGAAAGTTGTCTATAAATCACAGACAAACACAAGACAAAGTTTTGAAAATTGAAAAATGTCAATTCGATTGGAGTGAAAACGCTTGGTCCATGGGGTCGCAAGAATCGAATCAGAGTAAACATCAAAAGAAATGACAATTACAAATCACCAATACGATAAAACCGATTTCAAAACTAAAATATAAAATTTGTTTTATCACAAAATTTAAAAAAACGTTTTGACGTTTTTTTAAATTTTTGACGTTTTTTTAAATTTTGTGATTAAGAAATAAGGAAATTTCTATTTCTAGGTTTAACGACTGTCATCTAATGTTAACGACCGGGACCGACGGCTTAATGTGCCTTCCGAAGCACGGAGGAGCACGAGGTATAATATAAACTCATCCGTGTACAGGCTACGGTCGTCGGCTACGGAGAAGCTCAAGATAACCAAATGATAACAACCAGGACCGACGGCTCAACGTGTCTTTCGAAGCACGGAGGTAATATAAACCCATCCGTATACAGGCTACGGTTGACGTTGCTTAACTTGCGTGTTCAATAACGCCATCGAGCTTCTCTATTATTTTCTATTATTCATTGTATCAATTCCATAAAATCATAAATTTAGTTCAGCTAATTTAGCAGTACCAAAACATTCATTGACTGTTAGGCGGTACGAAATTCGCCGGGAGAGCTAGTTTGTAATAAATTATTATGCGGATGAAAGTTCAACATTTTCGGAAACACAGAATCGCGATGGAAAGCTAGTTCATTCATAAATAGGCTGCAAATGTTTGTTTGAAAGTAATCATTCCCATCAGAGTCTAGACTAGTCTAGATTTGAATTGTTTCGATTTATGTCATACCTCTCAAAGACCGTTATGATACGTAACTTATTTCAAAAACTCTGTACCAACATTATTAAAATGATAATTCTGCAATCAACGATACCAAATCATAAGCAGTTGATTGATTTGGAAAAAGCTGTTAATATGATAATAATCACAAAAATAGTTGTATCTAGATACCAATCTAAATAATCTGTCTTTTGAAGGGCTTTATCTACCTATTTGCGAATAATTAACAAAATAATCAAGATTAATGTAAATTATAAATAGGGCCATAGTAATTATGATAAGCATTCACTGCGGGACTAGTGATCCGAGATGATGTTACGTGTGGTATTGGCCTTAGGCCTCGTTGTGATAAGTTCGTCGTCTCCCCATAGACGGGATGTCGTCGGATTCAGCGATGCGGGAATCGTAAGTACTAGTTTTTCGTCGCAAGTAGAGATCCCACGATTTTCTAGAAAACTAATTACTGATTAATTGCTTCAATGAATACATGGAAGAAATTCTTCCGAAGTCCTCGACAATAACTCCAGAAGGCCAGTTCTCGGAATTATTTTACGTCACAAAATGGCGTACCCAGGCATAAAGGACTACAGGCTCTTCCCAATTAAAGGCGTTCTGAAGTACAAGGAACATGTCTCTAGATAGTCACGGGAGAGTTAGATATAGATAAGAATAGGGGGTGCACAAAAGATCCAAGGGGGTCGACGTGCCACTGGTGCTGCAGCATTGGACCCATTTCAAGATAAGATAATATGCCACTGAATGAAAATTGACCGAATCGAAATTGAATTACGAATTGACTGAAAATTGTAGACTTGATTTCATTCGTTAATTAATACCAATTCTTATTGCGATCAGCATACCATTCTTAGTTTGTTTAATTTTCAGTTACATTTCGATATGATCACACTTTAATAAAACTTTGAATCTTCATATTCTGATTCGAGAACAACAAATGTAACATCTGTGAGACCGAGACTGGTTTGAAACTCCTTCTGAAATATTTTCTTATATATCATAAATTTAGAATCTTTTAGGAGCTGAGAAGGAGATATTTACACTGGTAGCAAATAATGTCAAGCCACCCTTTACTTTTCCGTATAACAGTGCACATTTAAATGTTTTTACTGAACCAATTTTAATGCCGTTTTCAACAACCAAATATAGTAAACCAAAATTAGAATGGCATACTTTGAAATTTTTTTATAACCATAGTTTTCCTCTGTGTCGGCTTGCATCAAAATTTGCATAATATTGCTAAAATGATCTCTTAACACTCACTATTTACACATAAACACAAAAGTACCTTAGGCTGTTTGACCAGTTTTGTTTCCCTTTGTTACAATAATATTGTATATTATATATACTATAAGTGAAATAATAAATTCGATAGCATAAAAACTCTTCGAGACATGATAACTTGAAAATCCAAATTTATTACTTTTCTGAAAACGCTTCATACAAATTCTAGTACATTACACGTTCATGTCGCATTTAATATGCAAATACAGCTAATTTTAAAAACGAAAGTGTTTAACAAGTGCATCCTCCTCGCGAAGACCTACGGTGCGGAAACTTGGACTCTGACCGTTGGGCTGGTCCATAGATTGAAATTCGCGCAGTAAGCGATGAAGAAAGCTATGCTCGGCATTTCTCTACGCGACCGGAATCCGGAACGAAGAAATGCGACGGAGAACGGAAAAGTCGACATAGCTCTCAGAGTCAGCAGGTTGAAGTGCCAGTGGCCCAGCTACATCTGCTGAGTCAGTGGTGGCAGATGGGGGAGGAAAGTCGTAGTCAAAGACCTCGTATGGGGCGACGAAACTTCAGGCGCCCCCTCTTTTAGATGGACCGATCACCTCAAGGGAACGGCTGGAAGCGACTGGATGACTAAATGCGGAGGATCACATATGGTGGAAGGCATTAGGAAAGGCCTATATCTTGCAGTAAATAGATACAGGCTGATGATGAAGAAAAATAAATATATGCACATTAGGCATGAATAATTTACAAATTGAAGTACGGACTGTCTGTATGATCATATCATATTGATTGTATTGAATATGCCATCATTATTTATTGATTGTATATTCGATAGTTTTATTGTTTATTAAATACTTATATTATTCTTAGGTATCGTAGCGATAAGCAAATTTACAAGAACTTGACCTTCATATTAGTATCAATTCACTGATAAGGCAATTGAAATTCGTTAGGAAAATTTATCAGACAAACTATCAGTCCTCCATACTAATAATCACCGCGGCCCATAGAAATCAGCAACACCATGGGATCGCCGATTCGTTGCGAGCCTTTTAAGGAAAAAAAATACTCTGTTCTTGAAGCTCATGTCGTATTTATTTGGAAATACTGCTGAAGGAAGTTGATTGCACAATTTCACAGTTCGTTGTAGAAAATGTCTTAAAAAGCGTACATTGGTAGATCGTCAAATATCAAGATAATATGGATAGGATTTTAATTTAAGGAACATTATTTTAATTAGTAGCTCTATCCAATGCAACTATCCGATTTCAAAAATTCAGGAAATTATGTTATCTATGTCTTATACAGGCTATATATACGAGTATATCCTCTTTCTACATTTTTCATTAAAATTTCAGCCAGAACACATTATTACTGAAGGGTACGCAGCTGAAAGACACCATGTCACCACTCCAGATGGTTACGTTTTGGAAATGCACAGATTACCCTGTGGAAGACATCAAGGAAGCCGTTGTGCTGGAGGCAGACCCGCAGTGTTTCTGATGCATGGCTTGATGGCTGCTTCCAGTTCTTACGTTGCCATCGGCCCGGAGTTCAGTATGGGTAAGACTTTTATATTAGGGTTAAAAGGAGACAGAGCTAGAGCTGAGACGTCTTAAGCGATACAAGATTTGCGGCACCTCAGTCTGCGTCACGAAGGACTGATAGTCATGGTCACATTCGCAACTAGCCATCGTCGCCGGCGATCAGCCTCTGCCGATAGCGAACATAATTCCAGCCTTTCGTTACAGCAATTGCGCTTTCGGGTTTATAAAAGTAATATAATGGGGCAGAGTCAAGACAAACTACATGTAGTCGGGGTTAGCGTTTTTTTTTTCACGTTTTTATTTTAGTTTACGTCAAAGCAGCTAAGCCAATTTTTTTTAGTCTAGACTAATTTATCCCGCCACAGCATTAACCCATTTTGGCCCCAATGTTGAAATGCGAGTCTCCGCTCAATCGAAGGGGGTCTTTAGACAATACTCACACAACTCTGCATAACAGCGAATTGGCGAAGGCCATTGCCTTGTAACGACTGTTACCTAATGACAACAGCTGGGACCGATGGTGTCTCATGTCCTCTGAAGCATGGATTCTTGACATGCGTAATACTTTCTTATCTCTGAAGCTTCGATCACATAAATAAACCACATCATTTCTTCATTTACAGGGTACAACTTAGCTGATGCTGGGTTTGATGTATGGATGGGGAACGCTCGAGGAAACAGGCCGTCCCGCAACCATGTATCTTTAGATCCTGATCACACCGAAGAAAGGTTCGACTTCTTCGACTTCAGCTGGGAAGAAATAGGCATGATCGATTTACCAACTATGATAGATTACGTCTTAGAATTCACTGGTCAAGCTAAACTCCACTATGTCGGCCATTCTCAAGGTGGAACTAGTTTCCTCGTTATGACTTCCATGAGACCTGAATATAACGACAAGCTCACAACAGTCCATCTCCTCGCTGGAGTAGGTTACATGGAACATTTCCCAAATATCGGACTAACTGGACTGGCATTGTTTACTGACACCATTTGGGTAAGTTTTATATTGACGTTAAAATCTTATGATAATGGTCTATTCACTAATTCTTCTTGTTTGCTTACACAAATTCAATTTTTATAAAATATAAAAATATAAAAATGTATTTCGATGAGTCAAAAGCTGCTATTCTATATATTGAGATATTTTCTGTATTATTTTACGTAAAAAAGGATTCTCTATTCTGCTCCATCACCATTTATCTATAATCTGATCAATGAGATCATTATAACGAACGCAAACAAGATATATCTACTGTAAGCTGATGAATTGGGTGTCCTGAAGATTTCTGGTGATTCTGCAGTTAGTTAGTTTTTTTGCAAATTTTGAATTCATCAAACCTGTGAAAGGTGCCCGTTATGAAACAGAAAAGAGCTGTTGATCTTCAAACGTTCTGGCAAGATATTTTTGAACCATAATTAAGAATCATCTTGGTCACATCATCTTTCAAACAAAAAGAAAAGACATTATCAAATTCGGGTCATTCATTGAGAGCTACCGAGAGACCACCATCTCCGACAGGCACACAGATACACACAGACAGACACGTCAAACTTATAACACCCCTATTTTTAGGTCGGGGTTTAACATCCAGATCAACACCGCTGTTGTGTACAATTTCCATCTCATATTTTCCATCTAATTGTTTTATTGTTTTCCAGAGAGCGGCTTTAAATATAGGATTTGTGGAAGTGATCCCACCAAGTTGGATACCTTTCGATGAGACAGCACCAGAATCCACGTATACTCGTGCTGATCTCTGTACTGGTGATTTGAAGACAAAATATATGTGCGAGTTGACAGGCGTCAAGGAATTGTTGGTGAGTTTATCAGTGGACTTTTTGCTATAACACAAAGAGCTTTGATATTTGCGTTTTATGCACGGACATCTCGTCGATCAAAAGCCTATAGCTTTCGATGCACGCACATTTCGTACGAGATTTGACACGCTTATAAATTCGTACAAGCACGAACTGCGAGAGAGGGTTATAAGTGTGTATAGTGTATCCCTATACGCGCAAATGGCTTTTTGAATCGCGAAATGAAGCGCGCGTGAGCGTATGCCGTACGCGCAAAAATAAACGCAAGTCTAATAGCGCTTATTAGATAGTCATTCCCGGTCTATTCTTGATTATCAATTAACTGGTCAAAGTCTGTTAAGAAAAAATAGAAACAAGACACGAATTTGTATAAATAGATATATGTTTAGGTGCATATATATATTATGTTTATGCAGTGTGATAGTAGTAACATTCGTCATTTGATTAAAAATTTGTCTTTTGTTTTTGTTATTTCCAGTTTGTTTGTATACTCGTATATAGATAGCCATACTTAGTTTATATATTAATTGTATATTTTTAATTATTGGTAAGTAGTTTATATAGATTATTATGTATAATTTATTAATTAATAATTGATTAAAATGGAATAATTTAAAATATAAATTATAAAAATAATATATATACACTTAGAGAATAACATATACAGCCGACTGTATAGTTAATATTACTTATGTTGATGTAACTTTTGCTGAATCGCAACAAAACCTTTTTTATATGGTCTGTCAAAATAGCTCTATCTCGCCTGAAGGAAAGCGCAGGTGAAAAATCTGGTTCACCATCACTGTTTTAGTGAATGTTGTGGGGACAGCATTTGAGAAATTTATAGCCTCTTATATGACGGACGATATTGTCAAAACGGTGGAGATGAAACATGAAAATTACCTAATTGGTATGAGACATTTGAAATAATGAGCACAAGTATAAAAATACTCGAAACCACATTGAGATTTAAATATCTATGAAGTTAACCGAAAAATTATGTAATAAGTAATTCTCGATATAATAAATTCAAAATATGTAATTCTTATACAAATATTTTTTTCTCAATTTCAGAGTGAAGCTGAACGCATGGACGTCCTCTTATTTTTCGGTGGAGCCGCTTTGAAACAAATTGCTCATTATGGTCAAAATGTAAGAGACAGGCGATTCCGTAGATGGAACTTTGGTTTGCTAGAAAATTTGGCAGTATATGGTACAATCGCCCCTCCCGAATATGACTTAAGCCTTATAACAGCCGATGTTATTATGCATTACACAGTAGCCGATACCTTACTTGATGAAAGAGACGTTATAGCAATGGCTGCTAATATGCCAAATACAAGAGTGAGGAAAGTGGCTGACGAAACTTTTGGACATGCGGACTTTGCCTTTAGCCCTGATGTTAAGGAATTAGTCACGGACTACATGATTGAATACATGGTGAATGCTGAGCGACGGTGAGTTCGCAAAATTGAGAATGAATGGTTACCAAGCGGCGCATCATTAAACTATTAAAAGAGTTAATTATCTTCTTAGTGTTGTAGTTAATGCCTGACTATATTTTTCCTAGACACCATTTTTTATATCTGATGAGAAGCAGTAGTCGTTTCCTACAGAGATTTGCAACATAAAGTAATATCACCAACATTGACAACGCAGTAACTCCTTCTCTAGTTATTCAATAGTTATTCAAAAAGGATTTTATAACTTCGCAATAACATGTAAAATTGACAAAATATACGTTGTTAATACACAAGTTATACAAATTCACTAAATATTTTGTACACTTTCAGATAAGTACAATGCCAATGAAGCTGAATATACTGAAGTCAAGAAAAATATATTAAGTTGTTTTATGAGATAAGCAATTGCATCAACTGAAACTATAAGACTACCTGTAATAAATATATTTACTTTTGTTTTAAATTGGATAAATTATATCTTTATTACAAATAGCAAAAAGTATACAATTCATAACAAGTCCTAAAGTAATAATGTTACTAAGAAAGAAGAATAAACAAAAAAATAAATTAAATATCTTTTATTAGTTTTTATGAATAATCTTTATTTATGAACAATTTTTTTTTATAAACAATTTATATAGTATGGCTAAGTGCGTAGATCATTGTGAATGTTCAAATTATTTTTTAGACTACTTACGCCAAGTATCAAACAAGCGTACGACATAAGCGTATGATTCACTTGCACTCCCGCTGCAAATGCAGAATCTCCTTATGTCTGGTAACATCACTCACTCGCAGAAACACAACACTTCTCAAGATTATTGTTATTTTTCTTCAGTATTCTGTGAGGTGGAGGTACTTCTCCAGTCTGGCTCGGCACGCCCTACCTCTCTTTCGGTAGAACCTTGTTTTTTAACAGAGTGCTTCACGTGTAAGTCAGGTTGGATTTGACGTTAAAGGCCGTAAGGGTAAGACGTAAACCACTTACAACCCAAATCAGCTTCTAATGTCAAGGAGGATTACTATAAATAATAATATATATTTTCAAATGTTTATATTTAAATAAATATTACTGGACAATTTACACATCGCCATCTAGTCCCAATTTAAGAGTAATACTATGGGTACTAGACTACTGATAAAATGTACTTAAATACATTTTTTTTTTTTGTAAATACATACTTAATATTATAATAGGTACAAAGAAACCACCCAGACCAAGACAAAGTTCAAGTTCACAGAAATGTTTGTCTTCTGCGGGGATCGAACCCGCGACCGCGGGGTCAAACTAGCCATTGCTAGCCATTCGACCATCGGGCTCGTCAATATATTTTCAAATGTTTATCTTTCATTTAATAAAATTAGGTTTTATATGTTACTCGCGGTAGAGATGAAGCACGAAGAATACACGTTTTGTTTTAACAGTTTCAGAAATAGTATCCATTGAAAATATTATACAAACAAACAGTATACGAAGTGCCATCATAAACGAAAGTGAGGTATCCTGAAATGGTAACAATAACAGTAAACAGGGAACGAGTAAACAGGATAGTAAAATAGGAGAGGATATTATTGTATCACGAGACACGTATAAATGTATGTTTTATAAGGTGAAAGTAGAAACAAATGCGGGACAATATAAGGACGGGACAAAACTAGCACAGTATAAATTATAACAGTACTATGTACGGCTAATCCCTGCCGCTCTCACGTGTCGACCTCCCCTCCCCTCTGAGACGAATCTGGAACAGTATGTATGGCGTCACACGCACATACGCTCATTCACGCTCTGCACAAACGCCATTGTTTCTGTAGTAGTAAACAACGCTACATTAGCATGGAGTGGCTGGGGTGCTAGTTGTATTGTAGATGTATGCGGTGCTAGTTTTTACGTTTTTCTGCATCAACCAATATTTTCATCCCACTGCTGGGATACGGGTCTCTTCTCTTTTGGAGGGGTTTAGATCATACTCCACCACGCTACTCAACTGCGGGTTGGCGGATGCCATTGCTTTCAAGCCGCCCAAAGACGACTGACTTGGTTTAATGACTGTCATCTAACCACAACAGCCGAAACCGACACGACTTGCTTAACTTGCGTGATTGATTGCACTGAGTAAAGATGATATCGAGGTCCTGTTACGTTTTTACCATGGTACATAAACACAAGGTATGTTCTTTAGTAACAAGTGTGGTCAAGTGATCTGAACTTGTCTACGTCTTCAGCTGTATTTTGTATCGAAAATGACAGAAATTATCAACCGAACTCGTGACGTAACTGACGTAGTCTTGACGTACACGGGAAGAACATACCTGGTGTTTTTGATGGAGATTGGTTTATCCATATTAAAAAGAAACTAATATTTATTTATTTATTTCCATACTTACAACTATTTTACAGGTACCTACACCCAATACAATAGTGTAAATATCTTTCAATACCGTAGTCTAACAATAAATAAACACATAATAAATAGAACGAGATAAAAAACATTTTACACGTTTAGTTGTTTGCACATAAGTTACGAGTATATTACTTATATTAATGTTTTAGATAACATATGTTATACATTGCCGCCTTAGTGAATTCAGTCAGAGAACTGTGGAATATATCAACAATTTCCGATACCTGATTGAGTGTACGCAGCGCGCGCGTCAGTGATATATATAATATAATCATATGATATCTATTTAAAATAAGCAAGGTTTCCCATAGTGCTTGTAATAACAAAGTGAGTCACTATAAGTTGTGAACGAAATATTGAGAGAGATGATATTGAGAGCTAAACTGCATTTGATGTACTTATCTTTGCTCCTATAACTGGATCTAATTTACATCACTTTTTCTACCTTTTTTTTGCTACGCTAGAAGACTGGCGATGATGTAAAGAGAAATAATAAGCATATGCATTTGATAGAGTGACAGAAAATAAAATCTTATATTTAACACGAAAACGCCGACGATCTTTGTCATTAAATAAGTTTTAAATAGTTTGTAACTTAAAATTTCACATTTTGTTTTGTAGGGGTTATTTTGTAAGGCATAAGAACGATTCAATATATTATATTAAAGGAGTATAGGCTGGGAACGGATCGGCGACCCCTTGGTGTTGCTGATCTCCATGGGCAGTAGTGATTGCTTTCCACCAGGTGGCCCACATGCTCATTAGCCCACATGCTCATTACCAAAAAAAAAAAAAAAAGTATTATTAGTGCACTGGAATCGCCGCTGCTAATATATCCTCACTGACCTCGCTGACCTCATTCACTCACATGAACGCACGTGGAGGTTATTCCTCGGGAGTGCTCACCCTGTTCTACCTCTCTGCTGCCAGAGCCTCGTTTGCTAATCGGCAGGGTGCAACACGTGCAGGTTTGATTGGCTTTGGCTCTAAAGACGGTGGTGAGCCACTTACACTGCAACTTTTATTTTGATTTCACTCGTTTCAAACAATTTGTAAAATAAAAGCAACAAAGTATTTTCATTGCACGTTGTTGAAGTTACAGATAATCGTAATAATTTATTGTACCACGTCATTCGATATTACGTTCTTTATATAAATTTAATAACATCTCAGTAGCAAGAATGTTTCAGTATTCTGTAATTCGTTCATATAATGTTTTTTTAAACTTTCCTTATTACACTTATACAAGTATTTACCTTTTCATCTTATCATTCATCTTATGTTGACATGAATAATGAATATATTTAAATATATGAAAAATGATTTCAAAAGTCAAAATGTTTATGAGAAATATTATATTTAATATTTACACACATTTACTTAGAGTAACTTGTAATAAGGATGTCAAATACGTTTTTTTTTTTTTTTTTTTTGTATTAATTTACAATTGTCTAAAGTATATATATTTCTTCGATTCCACTATAAAACTAATTTACCTAAAATTAAATAATACTAAAATAAAACTAAATTAAAAATAAAAATAAAACTACATAATATTATCTAAAAAAGGCCCCCGTGGCATTGTACCGAAGATGCTGGCAGCGTTTCCTCGTTGTATGGCAATACTAATGCGTTGTGCGAGAAAGCCGCCAGCTCTTCGGTCACCAGTGGTCTCGACCAGGCGCTTGGAGAGCTCATTCATTAATTTAAGCGCATTAGGACCCCACGAACCCAGGGTCTCGACTCCGAAAGGCACAAAAGTGTATTCCGAACCGAGACCGCGATATTTCGAAATTTTTCTTTTCTCGGCCGCCTCCGCCGCAGCGCCTGCCTTCTGTGTAGTTCCCTGGAGATGAGACGGGGCCAGCGTATCGGCGCAAAATGTTTATTGCCAGTATACATCAGTTTTTACAAGTTGACAATCAAATATACCGTTCGTGTATTCAGTCTGCATGCACACGTGCAAAAAATCAAATTATTATTATATTGGTATATTATTCATTAATTATTAATTTAGTTACATAAACAATTATCATATCCTAAATACATGTTCCTCATGCATGTTCAATCAAGCATCATCTACCACAAAATCTTATCAGTAAGATTAATCGACTTAAATTTGTGATCTATGTTCATCGATGCTACGGAACCAATTACATTTTATCTGCATAAAGTGTGAAAATTAAAATATAATCTAGACAATAAAGTCCGTTTATGGAGTTGTAAAATGATTTAAATAAACAATTAACAAATATACTAAAGGTATTTACAGATTAGCTTGATTTTTGGCGAACGAACACATGTCTGAATGTGTGAATCTACAATCTAATATTGAAATGTTACGATCGACACAAATTTTCACAGAGTTCAACATGATTGAGGAATCTTTGGAAAACACATTGCATTTTATTATACCACGTTGAGTATCAAAAAAGCATGTTGCATAACGAGACATGGGCAAAATGATCGGCATTTACGATATTTTCCTAATAAGTACATGTAAATGTCCAATAAATGCTTAGCTTTTGGGCATAAATAGAGAATTTGTAAGTACTTATTGGCATTTTATAGTAAATGCCTGTCATTGTGCCCATTTCTAGGCCTGACTAATATAGTGCGTCATAGTCTATATACGCTTGCAATATAAATAACACTCCATACTATTTCAAAATACTGACATTTATTCAACGATAATCTCGTTAAAAAATAATGCGGTCACCCGGACCTATGGATCTCTTTGCAAATATTACCAACCTTAGTTAGTAGGTAGCAGAAATAATCGATACATCGTTTTGTCAATTTACTCGAGCAACAAAAACGATAGTTGGATTCTATAAATTTACTTTCATTTCATTGGATTTTCTTTTTTTTTTATTAATTTACACATTGTTGTTGTTACGAAATTTCAATTATTTTATCAAATTTGCTTGACGTAAGTATCGATTTTAACCATACCTGATGGGAGAGAATAATAATTTAACAGGACAAGTCTAGCCAATGTAGCACCAGTCAGACTATCTATTTACTTACAGTGATTTTCAAACTGTGGGTTGCGACCCCCTGGGGGGTCGCCAATTTATTTTCGAGGGTCACGGCGGAAAAAACGCAAATGTTTGTAGGTCATATATACGCTACAAAAAAAACGTAAGCTGGCCTGATTATTGTTCAATAATTCGTCAACACTAACATTTAGAAGGAGGGAGGAAGGAGATGTTACCAGGAATTTTTAACTTGTAAAGGCGTATTGAAAAAGATTGAAAAACACTGACTTACTACATTCTGTAGGGTGTTGTTAATGCAAAGAAATCGTTGCAGCGACGATAACGACCGTCAAAAACTAAGCACATCTGTAGGCACCCTAAGAATATAAAGATACGGAAGGTTATATAAAGTTATATTAGTAACAGTTCAAAGTCATTAGATAATAATATTACAAGAAAATGTTACTCCGTATTATAATTTTTAGTTTTATTGTATGTAGTTGTGCGAAACCTAATGGACGAGAAAATGCTGATGCCAGATTTACTATATACGAAATAGTAAGTACCTATTTTAAAAACCTTACAAGACAGTTTTGATGAGGAGCTCGATGGAGTCGTTGCGCTTGTCAGTCTAATCGAACACGCAAGTTAAGCAACGTTGGTCGTCGCCTGGCCATGGATGGGTCTGTTTATCTGGAGCTCCTCCGTGCTTCGGAGGGCACGTAAAGCCGTCGGTCCCGGCTGTTGTTGTTAGATGATAGTCCTTAAGCCAACTCAGTGGTCTTTAGGCAGCTTGAAAACATTCGCCAACCCGTAGATGTAGGGGGCGTTAAAGTATTACGTAACGCAATTTTTGAAGAATTTTGACCCTTCTCCCCCTTCTCCCCCATGTAACGCGTCGTCACGTTTACGTCGTAAAGTTATGTTGCGAAAAAAGTACCAGAAAGTCACTAAAATTCGTTAACCTTTTTTGGTAAGTAATTTTAATTCCGTAAATAAATTTAAATAAAATAAACAATGATACGTAACGCATTGTTTGAAACCCCCTCCCGCCTCTGTAACGCATCGTAAGGTTTTACAAGACCCCCTCCCCCCAAATTGCGTTACGTAATACTTGAACTTCCTCTGAGCAGCATAGTGGTATTATAAATACTATTCGGATGACAAACAACTTTGATGTGAAGAAGTTACTCACACACAGCTTGTAGAAGTTTGAAAAGCAAGGCGATTGAACAAATATCGTTCACCCGTTCCCGATGCGAAATCACTTTTATGGTATCATGGTACAAGAACACAAGATAATTAAGTTCTTTAGCGACAAATGTGGTCACGGGAATGGAACTTACCTACGTCATCGTATTTTGTATGGAAAATTACAAGAATTTTGAAAACCAGTCTCGTGGCTTAATATTGCCAACATTAAAAAGATAGACATATACTGTCGCGGACTTTTTTTTAGAACTTTTAAAGAGGAACAATTCCGTCATACATGATTTATGCGTAACTTCAACCGTTTACGCAGCGCACGCGACATAAGCCCTCAAAAGGAATATTTTTTTTCTATTTTTCACCGGTGCTCCGCTCCTATTGGTCGTAGCGTGATGTTATATAGCCTGTAGCCTTCCTTGAAATATAGGCTAAGTATCTAGCACTAAAATATTTTTTCAAGAGTAGTTCCTGAGATTAGCGCGTTCAACCAAACACACTCTTCAGCTTTATAATATTAGTATAGAATTAGATAGTATAGATTAACTTTATATATAAAACTAGCTGTTACCCGAGGCTTCGCCCGCGTGGTCCAGGGAAGCCTGCTGCCATTGATTTGTGTATATTTTTCTTTTGTTGTATTTTTTTTTTACTTCGTGGAATAAAAAGTAGTACCAGTATGTACAAATTTTAATGATGATTGGCTGCATAGTTAAGGCATGAAGAAATAACAAACAAACGAATTTACTTTAACACTTATAATATTTGTATGGATGGAACGCCCACACTCAAGAGAAAATAATTGTTCACCACATAAATGTTTGCCCTCTTTATTTTTCCTTCGAATAAAATATTTTTCCTGGATAAAAAGTAACCTATGTCACTCTCCAGACCGGAAACTATCCCCTGTTAAAACATCATGTCAGTACTTACGTTCCTTTCGACGCGATAGAAGGACAAATGATTACAAAGTTTATTTTTTCCCATGGGATTAAATTGTTTTTCCGGGATAAAAAGTAGCTTATGTCACTCTCTAGATTACCCTATTAAAAATTCATGTCTGTACTTAGGTTTCTTTTGACGTGAAAGAAGGACAAATGAACTTTATTTTTTAATAACGTACGTTTACGGTATGGAGAGTGGCATTGGCTACTTTTTATCCATCCTAATTTTAATTATTTCTACGGGAAAATACATATTTTGTAATCATTTCCCTTCTTTTAAGTCGCAAGGAACCTAAATACCGACATGATTTTTTTTTAACGGGATAGTTACGCAGTAGAGTACGGACATGACTTTTTAAAATGGGGATAGTTTACTGTTTGGAAAGTGACATAGGCTACCTTTTATCCCGCAAAAACATCTTAATCCCATGGGAAAAAATAAACTTTGTAATCATTTGGCATTCGATCATGTCGAAAGGAACGTAAGTACCGACATGAGTTTTTTAACAGGGGATAGTTTCCGGTCTGGATAGTATATGTTACTACTTTTTATCCAGGAAAAAACATTTTATTCCCACGGAAAAAATAATTCGATCCCCGCAGAGGGCAATCTACGTGGTGAACAAATTTTTTTGTCTTGATCCATACTAATACTGTAAGTGTTAAAGTAAGTATTGGTTTGTTTGTTATTTCTTAACGCTCTATGTAGCCGATCATCATTAAACTTTGTACCTATTTTTCTTTTGTTGTATTTTTTTACTTCGTGAGATATAAATAGTAATAACAAACGTTCCTTAAATAGTATTATCAATATTATATAAATAGTAATATAGTAATAATAACAATTTAATCCCATGGGAAAAAATAAACTTTGTAATCATTTGTCCTTCTATCACGTCGAAAGGAACGTAAGTACTGACGTGATGTTTTAACAGGGGATAGTTTCCGGTCTGGAGTATGACATAGGTTACTTTTTATCCAGGAAAAATATTTTATTCGAAGGAAAAATAAAGAGGGCAAACATTTATGTGGTGAACAATTATTTTCTCTTGAGTGTGGGCGTTCCATCCATACAAATACATATTATAAGTGTTAAAGTAAATTCGTTTGTTTGTTATTTCTTCATGCCTTAACTATGCAGCCAATCATCATTAAACTTTGTACATACTGGTACTACTTTTTATCCCACAAAGTAAAAAAAAATACAACAAAAGAAAAATATACACAAATCAATGGCAGCAGGCTTCCCTGGACCACGCGGGCGAAGCCGCGGGTAACAGCTAGTGTTGGCAATATACGGGAAGAATAGACTATGTCGAGATACAGGCTGATGATGATGATATTTCTTTTAGCCAGAGAACATCATATCTCATGGGTACGTAGCCGAAAGACACCACGTAACTACTGAAGATGGGTACATTTTGGAGATGCACAGAATACCATACAAAAGACATGAGACAAGCTCGAATGTGAACAGACCAGCCGTGCTTTTAATGCACGGCCTGTATTCAGCATCCAATGCTTACGTCGCGATTGGACCGGATTATAGTATTGGTAAGATTTTTTTGTATACCACTAGGGTGAGAAACAATCAATTATGGGGTGTAAGTGGTTTATCAACATCTTTGAAACAAAGCCAACTTCACCTGCTCGTGGTGCACCCTGCTGACTGACAAACGAAGCTCTGGCGAAAAGAGAGGTACGGAGCGTAATTGTAAGCTACCCGACTGGGGAATGTATCTCCACTTCACAGAATACCGCAGCTAAATAGCAATTCCCTTGAGGGTCGTTGTGTTCCTGCGAGTGAGTGAGGTTACCAGAAAAGAAGGAGATGATGCGTTGGCAGCGGGGGTGGCGGCGTGCAAGTAATATATGTACTTAGTATGTTGCGAGCGTTAATACGGTTACGGTAACCGCTTCACATCAGGCGGGCCGTATGCTTGTCTGCCACCCCATGTAGTATAAAAAAAAAAATCGACCTGCCTGGTGATAAGCAGCCATAGCAGCCTATCGACACTTGTGATGCCAGAGCCATCTCACATACGTATATTTAAATTTTTTTAACTGTACACATGCATACATATTTTTTTTATTTAGATTCCTACTTAAATTGGAAAAAAAAAATCCGTTAATTTCAAATTTACCCTGTTTCTCAGTCAAATGAACCAAATTCCTGACTGGTCTGGTGGGAAACTCCTATATATATAATTTTACAACATAATAAAAATTATTAATATTGCAACTCCACAGGTTACAATTTAGCTGATGCCGGCTTCGATGTCTTCATGGGTAATGCTCGTGGAAACAAACTCTCACGCTTCCATGTGACTCTAGATCCTGACGATGAACTGGATAAGAGGGCATTCTTCGATTTCAGCTGGGAAGAAATAGGCATGATTGATGTTCCAGCTATGATTGACTACATTCTAGAATTAACTGGTCAAAGCAGACTACATTACGTCGGGCATTCCCAGGGCGGAACTGTGTTCCTTGTCCTAGCTTCCATGAAGCCAGAGTACAATGAGAAGTTTACATCAGTTCACCTTCTAGCAGGAGTCGGTTATCAAGAGTTTTTCCCTGATCCATACTTACGTGAAATGGCTGAACATACTGATGTCATTTATGTAAGTACCTATCTTTATATATTATTCTACTTTATTCTACTGTACGTGTGTATGTTACTGAACTCCTCCTAAACGGCTGGACAGATTTGAATGAATTTTTTTGTATGCGGTTGGGTGGCGCCCTGGACGGTATATATAAATATATCCATACTATTAAAACACGGGGCACGTGTAATATGTGTGTGAACTAGATATTATATAAATTGATATTACTAGTATTGTTAATTAATTAATTTATGTAATTGTATTGTAATTCATTCGAACATTTAGGGGTGTAAGTGGTTCATCAACATCTTTGAACCAAAGCCAACTTCACCTGCACGCGGTGCACCCTGCTGACTGACAAACGAAGCTTTGGCGAAAAGAGAGTTAGGGGGCATAATTGTAAGCTACCCGAGTGGGGAATGTACATCCACCTTACAGAATACCGCAGCCAAATAACAATTCCCTTGAGGGTTGTTGTGTTCCTGCGAGTAAGTGAGGTCACCAGAAAGGAAGGAGATGCTGCGTTGGCAGCGGGGGTGGGGGCGCGCGAGCGATATTTTATGTTGCGAGCGTTAATATGTCTACGGTAACCGCTTCACATCAGGCGGGCCGTATGCTTGTCTGCCCGACGTAGTATATAAAAAAAAGAACAATATCTTTCTCACAGGTTGCTTAGAAGAAACGATCATATTAGAAATACCTAC
The DNA here is from genome assembly GCA_937001555.2 of Hypsopygia costalis. Lineage (NCBI taxonomy): Eukaryota > Metazoa > Arthropoda > Insecta > Lepidoptera > Pyralidae > Hypsopygia > Hypsopygia costalis. The sequence goes on from OW443325.2 coordinate 5,738,421, forward strand.
CGATCGTACTGCGTACTCTCAAGTATATATCCACAGTATAAGTAATAGTACTACGTAGTACAGTACAATAAAAAATATTTACTAGTAGCCAACTACATATATTTTTGGCCAAGATTATTATATTATTATACTAGCTGGCCCTCCTCAGCTTATCTCGTGAGCATTTTAAACAAGGTTTCAACCTCAATTTTGGGCGCATAGATAGTATAATGATGCAGGTATGAAGTGCATCTTATCATTAAAAAAACCGGACAAGTGCGAGTCGGACTCGCCCACCCAGGGTTTCGTACGTAGGATCATTATAAATTTGTTATTTTACGTAAACTTAGCTGTTTGATTTTTTTACAAAATCATGGGACCGTAGACCTGAGTATACAGTTCAAATTTCAGCTTGATACCTCCACGCATTCTCGACATAGAGGGTCTTGACTGACAGACAGACAGACACAGACAAACAAAGTGATCTTATAAGGGTTCCGTTTTTCCTTTTCAGGTACGGAACCCTAAAAAGATTATAATGAGCCAATCTTAAAAGCCAACTAAGTATTGTGTACATTTTTGGCTACCATTATTGTGACGTAATACAACTGTGCACGAAAATGCCTGGTGCATTTGTTGTATACCTAGTTGTATACCTATACGAGTATATATCGGTAAACCTATATATATTATATATAGGTATACAATTGTACATATATATTTTTAGAGCGTTGCATTGTTATTAAACCTCGTGGAAATGTACCCACCGGGACAAAATGGAACATTCGATCTCGGGGACCTGATCCCTGGACAAATGTACAGCCGCGCTGATTTTTGCACTGGCAATTTAAATAATAAGTACATGTGTGACCTCATAGGCATGAAGAGTTTACTGGTGAGTTGTCAGTTATTATTTTATACTTTTAAGTATCTTGAAGTAGGAGTTCTTACTCCTTGTAAGAACTCTTACTAATTTCTTCTGATTAAATTCGTTGCGAGTTCCAAGGCAGCCGTAGTTTTACCCCCGGGACTGCAATGGACTTCATTGTTCATTGCCTTTTTTGGTGGTCGCCGTTGTTAATCCTGGCTACACAGGAGACACAGCGGTGGGAATGTGTATCCCGTCCCTGTATTTTATGTCACTATTGTGTAATGCGGGACTAACCGCGATCGATTTTAATATTTTCCCGCTATTTCGGTGGAATTGCAGACGCCATAATCACGGGATAACCATGTTGTCTCATCATCCCGTCTACATTACAGAAACAGAAAACCATTTGTGTACACGAGTGTATTCAGGTATGCTCTTTATATGTCGTCGTTAAGTCGTCTTCAAGTCTTACTCATCCAACTGCTGGAATATGGGTCTCCCCTCAATTGAAGGGGTTTAGAGCATACTCCACCACGCTGCTCAACTGCGGGTTGGTGGAGGCCAGTGTTTTCAAGCCGCCTAAAGGCCTTGACTTAAAGACTGACAACTAATGGCAGCAGCTGGGACCGATAGCTTAATGTACCCTTCGAAGGAGGAGCTCGAGATCATCTGTGGACAGGCTACGGTGGACGTTACTTAACTTGCGTGTTCGATTAGACTGACACGCTCATCGATGCCATTGAGCTCCTCATATATGTATAAAGTAAGAAAAAAATATATATTTCAGAGAGAAACTAAAAATGACGATATAGATGAGATAATTGAATCCGTTTCTGACACTGGAGGAGGTTCTTTAAAACAAATGGCTCATTATGGTCAAAACATAAGAGATAAAAAGTTCAGAAGATGGAGTTCTGCACTAAACATGCAAGTGTATGGTACAATAGACCCACCTGAATACGATTTGTCTTTAATAACAGCAGATGTAACTATGCACTATACAATAAGTGACGACTTACTTGATGAAAGGGATGTATTGGCGATGGTTGAAGACATGGCTAACGCAAGAGCAAGGAAAGTAGCCAGGGATTCGTTCCTCCATTCAGATTTTGCAATTGCTTATGATGCCAAAGAATTAGTAACCGATTATATGATTGAATCTATGTTAGCTTTGGAAGATGTGTAAGTATAAATCATTTCTTTACATGCACATCTGCAGCTGTTTATCTTGTATACTATCAATATTAAGTAAGACAAACTTATTCGTAAATTAAACCTTCTGCCCTACAATACAGTACCAATGGAAAACAAGCATAGGGTCCACCTGTTGTGAAGCAGTTATTGTAGGATATAAAGCAACCCACGCGGTGGGCAGTGAAAACGTGGCTACACACAGCCAAAATAAGACCGAAGTAGGAAGCCCATGAAGAGACCTATACCCAACAATTGGTGATAACAGCCTGAGAAAGAAGATACCCCACTCACTACTACCTACACTTCTTTTTAACATGTTACTAAAAACCCGAGCAGACACGATGCGTGTGCGTGGCGTAACATGCATCATGAGTCTTTGATCTGTAATGAACTGTCCAGTGTACTATATCTTACTAGCTGCCCTGCGCAACTCATTTCGACGCACAGTATCAGGTTCGCACTTCACCAGTCACACAGAGACTATATTTCAAATCATCTTTATTATTAGGCCTTTAGGATTGGCCAATCTTGCTTATGCTCCTCTAATCTAAGCATCTTAGAATTAAATACTATCTTTTGTATTTACATATACTATTTTTTTATCGTTTCAGACAAGATTTAGACAATTCTCCGGATTCAGCGTCCACAGCAAGACTGGGCTTCATATTCATACTGTATTTAACTATACTTAACTTCAATCTAATGATACATTAGCATATTACGAGTATATCTTATAAATTGTGATAGCATTCACTGCGATAGCCATGGCCAGTTGACTATGCCCATTCGTTTAGTTTTCTGTGCATAACTTTATATTCTTCCATTTTTCTCCATGATCTTATTTTATTATACGCTAAGAAGCGATCTTATTTTTTATTTTCTAAATTTAGATTAATTTCATAACATAACATAACATTATTTTCACCATTTTTATTGTACTATCTCTCCACTCACCAAACAATATTATTCCAATCAGACATTCAAAATCAGACATTCCAATCAGAAATTCAAAGGTAGCAACACCGATTTCTTACAGGGACAAGTCCACCTTAGCACAATTTTGTTTTATAAAATTTATATTTGTGGTATTATTATACGTATGATACAATAAAGTTATATAGGTATAAGAGGGATATAATAAATTAACCTCATTTCTTGGTCCTGCTCTATCATCAGTTCCTGTTCACTATTATGTATGTAAAATATTTTTTTCTATCTCTATCTCCCCTAAATTTAGAGCATATTTATATAGGGATTTAGAGCATAATCCACCACGCTGATGGCGGAGTTGGCGAATGTCAGTATTTTTAAGCCGCCTAAACTTAAAAGCGCCACCGACTTGGCTTAACGACTGTCATCAAATGACAACAGCCGGGACTGACCGGCTTAACGTGGGCTCGGAAGCACGTAGGAGCTCGAGATAAATAAACCCATGCATGAACAGGCTATTGCTTAACTTGCGTGTTAGATTAGATTAGACTGACACGCGCAACGACAGCATCGAGTATCTCTATCAAAGGCCTCCCTTCAATCGAAGGCAATTAGAGCACACCCTATCACTATTCTGTAATGTCATAATAATACCTTTGATAGACTTATTTTAAGAACTTTGTGAAATGATCACCTCACAGAGGGACTAACTAGATCAATATCAGGGAATCTTGGCAAATGAATTTTTGAGGTCGGGTCGGGCCGCGGCGCCGTCGCCGTTCGTGGTCACTGCCATTAATCCAAGCTGACACGGGTCCATTAACGGGACCAGTGATTTATTCCGTGACCAGCCAACCCTTGCTTTGGAGGCCTACGTTGTGTCTACGCCACCGATACGTCCAGCAATTCAAGGGTTACGAGTGTAGCTTGTGGATTTCTTGACTGTATAAATTTAACAATAGGGTGAGGGATTCATAAACATCTTTGAACCAATGTCAAATGAACTCAACTGCACGTACTGCCCCTGTTGACTGCCAAGCGAGGTTCGTCCGAAAAGAGAGGTAGGGTAATTTGAAAGCTGCCCGACAGGGGAAGTATCTCCACCTCACAGAATATTGCAGCCAAATAACATTTCCTTTCAGAGTTGTTGTGTTCCTTCGAGTGAGTAATGTCACCAGGAAAGAAGGTATTGCTACACTAACTCGCAGAAACACAACAACCCTCAAGGGGATTGTTATATCAGGCCGCTTATAACTACGCTATGCCCTACTTGTCTCAGAGCGTCGTTAGTCTAACTGCATGGTACACCACGTACAAGGGAGACTGGCTTTGGTTCAAAGATCGTAGTGAGCCCCTTACACCCCAAATATTTAATCGAAAGAAGCCGTCTTACAATTCTTCTTTTCTGTCTTATGATTCCTATTTATGGAGACGCGGCAAGGACGCGACGCACGAGATACGCGCACCGATTCTGCCTGAATGACTCCTTATCGTTGACATAAGCAATAATGAGTGCGCATGAAAATAATTGCTAATATCGTATTAAAGGCGCAGCTAAATTTGAAGCTCTGTGAAATCTCATGTATAGTTTGAATGGGCCTCTGTAGAGTGATTGAAAGGTTAACGATAGAAAATTGATGCCATTTCGCATTGCTTTAAATCTACTTTAAACAGATTAAACTTCTACATAAACCTAAATATACGTCCAACAAAGATTAAACCGACGTGAAAATCCTCAGCTTCGACGATATCACCCAGCGGACAATAAAACAACTATAAACTGCCAGTTAATAGCCAAAGGTTCATAAACTGCTTTCGGGCATAAATTCCTAGCTATTTTATGACAAAAGTTCGCTTTAAAATGAACCATATTTCCGAGTCAACCCCGCCCAGACAATATTGTGTCAGTTCGCGCCATAAGGCAATATATCTTTCTGAAATCAAAGCGTCTTCAGATGAAAATTCAGCAAAACATTTTCTTAGCATTATAAGACTTAACACATTAGCGACAAAGCCCATTATATCATACAACAAAAATAGAAGTACGTCGTGCAAGGGCACAAAAGAGAAAAGAAAGCCTTTGTTAAAGAAAAGATCCGCTCAGGCATTCACAAAAGTTGATAAAAAGAAAAAATAAAATTTTCCTTTCTCTCGATTTTTCATTTTGGTTCTTAAATATCAATAAATCATGACAGCATAGATACTCAACGAAATTCCATTTTTCATATAAATACACAGTGTTTCAGATGTATATCAGTAAATTCATTTCAGATTGTTATTTATTCAGGACAGATTCTGTTTAAATATTTATGCAGAATAATATTCAATTCAAATTTACTCAAGGGTTAAGGTTTAATAAATAGCATTTTATTAATAATAGAGATATGAACTGGATTCTTGCCATGTAAATATCGAAGTTGGTTAGTTACGAGTGAGCAAAAAAAAGATACAAAATTATGCTGTAATCAAAAAAAGTACCTATTACTTTCTTTGATTACAGCATAATTTTTTTTTTTTTGCTCACTCGTAGCCACCCCCGCTGCCAACGCAACAATTTCTTACTTCCTGGTACACAATAGTCCTCAAGAGACTGCGGTATTCTATGAGGTACTTATTCCAGTCGGGCAGCTAATGAATAAGCTGTACCCTACCTCAATCGAATTGAAGCAACCAGTTAAACCACAAGTTATCTTTTTTTTAAAGCCTAATATCGATTATATAAGTTAAGTAACATCATTACACGCACGTTAACCGACGGTCCCGTGTATTGTATGACATTCGTTAAGCCAGGTTAAGCCAAGTCAGTGGCCATTGGGCGGCTTGGAAAAACTGGCCCCCGCCAACTCGAGGTTGAGCAGCGTGGTGGAGTACGGTCTAAACCATTTCGATTCCAACAATAGGATGATTATGCAACGATGCCGAAGCCTTATATCATCCCAGTTTAAAAATCATATAACTTTGCTAATAATTTGTTCTATATTACCTGTGATATTACCATGTTCTGAAGTATGCTTTGTTTGATCTTACCTGAAACAGACAAAAGTTTTTATGAAGTAAAAAACCAAAAAATAAAGTCAAGAGTCACTTTATGTCTATACATAAGGTATGGTTTTTCTAACACTCATGTAGCAAATAAAGATATGACGCACTTAATAATAAGGCTTTGTGGTAAACAGTTATTATAAAGATTTACAACATCTGGTAATTTTTTTTGACGTGGAAATTCACAGCATGACGACTAAATCATTTCAAAGACCCTTCTAGCAATTATACTGTGCTTTTATCTGTTATAACTTCTATCCAATTTCTGAAGAATGTAAATCCATATTTGAGTTACAGTAAACGGCATTATATTCTAATAACAGAGTAATCTAGTGGCATAGTTACAATTCGCCACAGCCGATATCACTCGTCGATATAGTCGATGTATAGGGCAGTATGTCAACATCACGCGAGCATCCGGGATTTTGCTGGTATACCTCTCGCTCCTACTTCTACAGCGTATAGATTAACTACATAGCCGCTTTTTGTTAATTCGTTTAGGAGGTCATAATATTTGTTTTGTTTTATCCCGTGGTCTTTGGGTATGTTAGTTTCCCACGGTACGGTAAGCTCTACAAGTACTATACGTTTTGTAGCTCTGGAGAAAAGGAAAATGTCCGGTCTGGATGTCGAAACAACCACATCTTCTGGGATCTTATAGTGCTTTTCATACGTGTCCATTAAAATAGTCCAGTCAGGTGCTGCACTGAGGATTGAGTAAGGCTTGTTCTTGGAGTTTGAAGTTGAGCCTCCTTTTATAAAGTTAATTTGTCTTTTGTTTGTCGTTAATCCTTTTTGGGCTCTAGCTATTGAAAGGCTTATGGCTTCACGTATGATTTGAAGTACTCTGTCATGGCGATGTGAGTAATGACCCCTATCAAGGAGCACCTTGCATCCCACCAATAGGTGCCTTGCTGTACATATCGCCTCTCCACAGGTATAGCAACATTTTTCAGAGGCTTTTCCCCACCTAACTAAGTTACTCTGGTCAGGGAGGGTCATTTGAAAGGCATTAAGATAGAATTTTAATAAGGCAGGAGACCAGTCATACAGCAAGGTGCGCCACTTCAGAGCTAACGGGATGCAAAACTCGCCTATGGTTAACCACTCACTTTGCATTTCTAAATTCATAGCGTGCACTTTGTAACTGTCATTTTCGTCTTGTTGTAGAAAGGTTTTTACTATGTCTCGGTCTTCCCTTTTCTTTCTCGCGCCCAACCCAGCTCTATTTGCCTGTGCACCTACCATAAATTGTTTGTGGAATTGAAGTCTAGATTCTAGGTCTGTGGCATTATTGTCTTTTGGGAGAGATTTAACTAATTCGTCTTGCGACTTTTGCAAAACATGCGTTTTTGTAACTCTCAGGTGTTTATAGAGTTCAGAAGGTTTCTTTAATTTCAGCCCAAAACTATTGTGATCCCTAAATAGAGTCGAGGGATCAGCCGGATGTGCCAGTCCGAACCATGACTTTAATATCTTTATGACATTAGCATCTAACTTTGCCAAGAGGGTTTTACCGAAGTCATATACTAGGAAAGGCCAAGTGAGACGTGATGTGAGATAGTTGTCGTATATCCATGCTTTTTTAATATTATTGATAGGCTGTTGGTCTACCTTATTGAGGTCGTTAATGAAATTTTCGACAACTTCCCCCAATGATGGTGTGCGTCCTTTGTAATCTATCTTTCTACCAAGAAATTTGAAAGGCACTGTTTCTGCAATCGTAGCAACTTTTTGGCCGCTTATGGAGAGTTCCGGGTCGTAAGAAGTGTATTTGGTATTTCGTCTACCCAGACATAAACAATAACATTTACTTGGTTTCGCCCTCAATCCCTCCGTCCATGTACAGAACTCATCGACTTCATTTAACAACTCCTGACACTGTTTGGGATTACGTGTAAGTATTGCAAGGTCGTCAGCAAAGGCTAAGATTGACTCAGTGTACTTGTTGTTGATTTTAAAACGGTAGCCCCATTTCCTTTCAAATGATGTCAATTTGTCTATTAAAATATTAATAACTATGTTAAATACTTTCGGTGATAAGCAGCACCCTTGGAATAGTCCCACACTGTATTGTAGTGGCTTTGTGTATTCCTTGTTTACTGCTATGACGAATTTTAAATGCGAGTAATAAGAGTTAATTATATGATTGAATCTATGTTAGCTTTGGAAGATGTGTAAGTATAAATCATTTCTTTACATGCACATCTGCAGCTGTTTATCTTGTATACTATCAATATTAAGTAAGACAAACTTATTCGTAAATTAAACCTTCTGCCCTACAATACAGTACCAATGGAAAACAAGCATAGGGTCCACCTGTTGTGAAGCAGTTATTGTAGGATATAAAGCAACCCACGCGGTGGGCAGTGAAAACGTGGCTACACACAGCCAAAATAAGACCGAAGTAGGAAGCCCATGAAGAGACCTATACCCAACAATTGGTGATAACAGCCTGAGAAAGAAGATACCCCACTCACTACTACCTACACTTCTTTTTAACATGTTACTAAAAACCCGAGCAGACACGATGCGTGTGCGTGGCGTAACATGCATCATGAGTCTTTGATCTGTAATGAACTGTCCAGTGTACTATATCTTACTAGCTGCCCTGCGCAACTCATTTCGACGCACAGTATCAGGTTCGCACTTAACCAGTCACACAGAGACTATATTTCAAATCATCTTTATTATTAGGCCTTTAGGATTGGCCAATCTTGCTTATGCTCCTCTAATCTAAGCATCTTAGAATTAAATACTATCTTTTGTATTTACATATACTATTTTTTTATCGTTTCAGACAAGATTTAGACAATTCTCCGGATTCAGCGTCCACAGCAAGACTGGGCTTCATATTCATACTGTATTTAACTATACTTAACTTCAATCTAATGATACATTAGCATATTACGAGTATATCTTATAAATTGTGATAGCATTCACTGCGATAGCCATGGCCAGTTGACTATGCCCATTCGTTTAGTTTTCTGTGCATAACTTTATATTCTTCCATTTTTCTCCATGATCTTATTTTATTATACGCTAAGAAGCGATCTTATTTTTTATTTTCTAAATTTAGATTAATTTCATAACATAACATAACATTATTTTCACCATTTTTATTGTACTATCTCTCCACTCACCAAACAATATTATTCCAATCAGACATTCAAAATCAGACATTCCAATCAGAAATTCAAAGGTAGCAACACCGATTTCTTACAGGGACAAGTCCACCTTAGCACAATTTTGTTTTATAAAATTTATATTTGTGGTATTATTATACGTATGATACAATAAAGTTATATAGGTATAAGAGGGATATAATAAATTAACCTCATTTCTTGGTCCTGCTCTATCATCAGTTCCTGTTCACTATTATGTATGTAAAATATTTTTTTCTATCTCTATCTCCCCTAAATTTAGAGCATATTTATATAGGGATTTAGAGCATAATCCACCACGCTGATGGCGGAGTTGGCGAATGTCAGTATTTTTAAGCCGCCTAAACTTAAAAGCGCCACCGACTTGGCTTAACGACTGTCATCAAATGACAACAGCCGGGACTGACCGGCTTAACGTGGGCTCGGAAGCACGTAGGAGCTCGAGATAAATAAACCCATGCATGAACAGGCTATTGCTTAACTTGCGTGTTAGATTAGATTAGACTGACACGCGCAACGACAGCATCGAGTATCTCTATCAAAGGCCTCCCTTCAATCGAAGGCAATTAGAGCACACCCTATCACTATTCTGTAATGTCATAATAATACCTTTGATAGACTTATTTTAAGAACTTTGTGAAATGATCACCTCACAGAGGGACTAACTAGATCAATATCAGGGAATCTTGGCAAATGAATTTTTGAGGTCGGGTCGGGCCGCGGCGCCGTCGCCGTTCGTGGTCACTGCCATTAATCCAAGCTGACACGGGTCCATTAACGGGACCAGTGATTTATTCCGTGACCAGCCAACCCTTGCTTTGGAGGCCTACGTTGTGTCTACGCCACCGATACGTCCAGCAATTCAAGGGTTACGAGTGTAGCTTGTGGATTTCTTGACTGTATAAATTTAACAATAGGGTGAGGGATTCATAAACATCTTTGAACCAATGTCAAATGAACTCAACTGCACGTACTGCCCCTGTTGACTGCCAAGCGAGGTTCGTCCGAAAAGAGAGGTAGGGTAATTTGAAAGCTGCCCGACAGGGGAAGTATCTCCACCTCACAGAATATTGCAGCCAAATAACATTTCCTTTCAGAGTTGTTGTGTTCCTTCGAGTGAGTAATGTCACCAGGAAAGAAGGTATTGCTACACTAACTCGCAGAAACACAACAACCCTCAAGGGGATTGTTATATCAGGCCGCTTATAACTACGCTATGCCCTACTTGTCTCAGAGCGTCGTTAGTCTAACTGCATGGTACACCACGTACAAGGGAGACTGGCTTTGGTTCAAAGATCGTAGTGAGCCCCTTACACCCCAAATATTTAATCGAAAGAAGCCGTCTTACAATTCTTCTTTTCTGTCTTATGATTCCTATTTATGGAGACGCGGCAAGGACGCGACGCACGAGATACGCGCACCGATTCTGCCTGAATGACTCCTTATCGTTGACATAAGCAATAATGAGTGCGCATGAAAATAATTGCTAATATCGTATTAAAGGCGCAGCTAAATTTGAAGCTCTGTGAAATCTCATGTATAGTTTGAATGGGCCTCTGTAGAGTGATTGAAAGGTTAACGATAGAAAATTGATGCCATTTCGCATTGCTTTAAATCTACTTTAAACAGATTAAACTTCTACATAAACCTAAATATACGTCCAACAAAGATTAAACCGACGTGAAAATCCTCAGCTTCGACGATATCACCCAGCGGACAATAAAACAACTATAAACTGCCAGTTAATAGCCAAAGGTTCATAAACTGCTTTCGGGCATAAATTCCTAGCTATTTTATGACAAAAGTTCGCTTTAAAATGAACCATATTTCCGAGTCAACCCCGCCCAGACAATATTGTGTCAGTTCGCGCCATAAGGCAATATATCTTTCTGAAATCAAAGCGTCTTCAGATGAAAATTCAGCAAAACATTTTCTTAGCATTATAAGACTTAACACATTAGCGACAAAGCCCATTATATCATACAACAAAAATAGAAGTACGTCGTGCAAGGGCACAAAAGAGAAAAGAAAGCCTTTGTTAAAGAAAAGATCCGCTCAGGCATTCACAAAAGTTGATAAAAAGAAAAAATAAAATTTTCCTTTCTCTCGATTTTTCATTTTGGTTCTTAAATATCAATAAATCATGACAGCATAGATACTCAACGAAATTCCATTTTTCACATAAATACACAGTAATGTCACCAGGAAAGAAGGTATTGCTACACTAACTCGCAGAAACACAACAACCCTCAAGGGGATTGTTATATCAGGCCGCTTATAACTACGCTATGCCCTACTTGTCTCAGAGCGTCGTTAGTCTAACTGCATGGTACACCACGTACAAGGGAGACTGGCTTTGGTTCAAAGATCGTAGTGAGCCCCTTACACCCCAAATATTTAATCGAAAGAAGCCGTCTTACAATTCTTCTTTTCTGTCTTATGATTCCTATTTATGGAGACGCGGCAAGGACGCGACGCACGAGATACGCGCACCGATTCTGCCTGAATGACTCCTTATCGTTGACATAAGCAATAATGAGTGCGCATGAAAATAATTGCTAATATCGTATTAAAGGCGCAGCTAAATTTGAAGCTCTGTGAAATCTCATGTATAGTTTGAATGGGCCTCTGTAGAGTGATTGAAAGGTTAACGATAGAAAATTGATGCCATTTCGCATTGCTTTAAATCTACTTTAAACAGATTAAACTTCTACATAAACCTAAATATACGTCCAACAAAGATTAAACCGACGTGAAAATCCTCAGCTTCGACGATATCACCCAGCGGACAATAAAACAACTATAAACTGCCAGTTAATAGCCAAAGGTTCATAAACTGCTTTCGGGCATAAATTCCTAGCTATTTTATGACAAAAGTTCGCTTTAAAATGAACCATATTTCCGAGTCAACCCCGCCCAGACAATATTGTGTCAGTTCGCGCCATAAGGCAATATATCTTTCTGAAATCAAAGCGTCTTCAGATGAAAATTCAGCAAAACATTTTCTTAGCATTATAAGACTTAACACATTAGCGACAAAGCCCATTATATCATACAACAAAAATAGAAGTACGTCGTGCAAGGGCACAAAAGAGAAAAGAAAGCCTTTGTTAAAGAAAAGATCCGCTCAGGCATTCACAAAAGTTGATAAAAAGAAAAAATAAAATTTTCCTTTCTCTCGATTTTTCATTTTGGTTCTTAAATATCAATAAATCATGACAGCATAGATACTCAACGAAATTCCATTTTTCATATAAATACACAGTGTTTCAGATGTATATCAGTAAATTCATTTCAGATTGTTATTTATTCAGGACAGATTCTGTTTAAATATTTATGCAGAATAATATTCAATTCAAATTTACTCAAGGGTTAAGGTTTAATAAATAGCATTTTATTAATAATAGAGATATGAACTGGATTCTTGCCATGTAAATATCGAAGTTGGTTAGTTACGAGTGAGCAAAAAAAAGATACAAAATTATGCTGTAATCAAAAAAAGTACCTATTACTTTCTTTGATTACAGCATAATTTTTTTTTTTTTGCTCACTCGTAGCCACCCCCGCTGCCAACGCAACAATTTCTTACTTCCTGGTACACAATAGTCCTCAAGAGACTGCGGTATTCTATGAGGTACTTATTCCAGTCGGGCAGCTAATGAATAAGCTGTACCCTACCTCAATCGAATTGAAGCAACCAGTTAAACCACAAGTTATCTTTTTTTTAAAGCCTAATATCGATTATATAAGTTAAGTAACATCATTACACGCACGTTAACCGACGGTCCCGTGTATTGTATGACATTCGTTAAGCCAGGTTAAGCCAAGTCAGTGGCCATTGGGCGGCTTGGAAAAACTGGCCCCCGCCAACTCGAGGTTGAGCAGCGTGGTGGAGTACGGTCTAAACCATTTCGATTCCAACAATAGGATGATTATGCAACGATGCCGAAGCCTTATATCATCCCAGTTTAAAAATCATATAACTTTGCTAATAATTTGTTCTATATTACCTGTGATATTACCATGTTCTGAAGTATGCTTTGTTTGATCTTACCTGAAACAGACAAAAGTTTTTATGAAGTAAAAAACCAAAAAATAAAGTCAAGAGTCACTTTATGTCTATACATAAGGTATGGTTTTTCTAACACTCATGTAGCAAATAAAGATATGACGCACTTAATAATAAGGCTTTGTGGTAAACAGTTATTATAAAGATTTACAACATCTGGTAATTTTTTTTGACGTGGAAATTCACAGCATGACGACTAAATCATTTCAAAGACCCTTCTAGCAATTATACTGTGCTTTTATCTGTTATAACTTCTATCCAATTTCTGAAGAATGTAAATCCATATTTGAGTTACAGTAAACGGCATTATATTCTAATAACAGAGTAATCTAGTGGCATAGTTACAATTCGCCACAGCCGATATCACTCGTCGATATAGTCGATGTATAGGGCAGTATGTCAACATCACGCGAGCATCCGGGATTTTGCTGGTATACCTCTCGCTCCTACTTCTACAGCGTATAGATTAACTACATAGCCGCTTTTTGTTAATTCGTTTAGGAGGTCATAATATTTGTTTTGTTTTATCCCGTGGTCTTTGGGTATGTTAGTTTCCCACGGTACGGTAAGCTCTACAAGTACTATACGTTTTGTAGCTCTGGAGAAAAGGAAAATGTCCGGTCTGGATGTCGAAACAACCACATCTTCTGGGATCTTATAGTGCTTTTCATACGTGTCCATTAAAATAGTCCAGTCAGGTGCTGCACTGAGGATTGAGTAAGGCTTGTTCTTGGAGTTTGAAGTTGAGCCTCCTTTTATAAAGTTAATTTGTCTTTTGTTTGTCGTTAATCCTTTTTGGGCTCTAGCTATTGAAAGGCTTATGGCTTCACGTATGATTTGAAGTACTCTGTCATGGCGATGTGAGTAATGACCCCTATCAAGGAGCACCTTGCATCCCACCAATAGGTGCCTTGCTGTACATATCGCCTCTCCACAGGTATAGCAACATTTTTCAGAGGCTTTTCCCCACCTAACTAAGTTACTCTGGTCAGGGAGGGTCATTTGAAAGGCATTAAGATAGAATTTTAATAAGGCAGGAGACCAGTCATACAGCAAGGTGCGCCACTTCAGAGCTAACGGGATGCAAAACTCGCCTATGGTTAACCACTCACTTTGCATTTCTAAATTCATAGCGTGCACTTTGTAACTGTCATTTTCGTCTTGTTGTAGAAAGGTTTTTACTATGTCTCGGTCTTCCCTTTTCTTTCTCGCGCCCAACCCAGCTCTATTTGCCTGTGCACCTACCATAAATTGTTTGTGGAATTGAAGTCTAGATTCTAGGTCTGTGGCATTATTGTCTTTTGGGAGAGATTTAACTAATTCGTCTTGCGACTTTTGCAAAACATGCGTTTTTGTAACTCTCAGGTGTTTATAGAGTTCAGAAGGTTTCTTTAATTTCAGCCCAAAACTATTGTGATCCCTAAATAGAGTCGAGGGATCAGCCGGATGTGCCAGTCCGAACCATGACTTTAATATCTTTATGACATTAGCATCTAACTTTGCCAAGAGGGTTTTACCGAAGTCATATACTAGGAAAGGCCAAGTGAGACGTGATGTGAGATAGTTGTCGTATATCCATGCTTTTTTAATATTATTGATAGGCTGTTGGTCTACCTTATTGAGGTCGTTAATGAAATTTTCGACAACTTCCCCCAATGATGGTGTGCGTCCTTTGTAATCTATCTTTCTACCAAGAAATTTGAAAGGCACTGTTTCTGCAATCGTAGCAACTTTTTGGCCGCTTATGGAGAGTTCCGGGTCGTAAGAAGTGTATTTGGTATTTCGTCTACCCAGACATAAACAATAACATTTACTTGGTTTCGCCCTCAATCCCTCCGTCCATGTACAGAACTCATCGACTTCATTTAACAACTCCTGACACTGTTTGGGATTACGTGTAAGTATTGCAAGGTCGTCAGCAAAGGCTAAGATTGACTCAGTGTACTTGTTGTTGATTTTAAAACGGTAGCCCCATTTCCTTTCAAATGATGTCAATTTGTCTATTAAAATATTAATAACTATGTTAAATACTTTCGGTGATAAGCAGCACCCTTGGAATAGTCCCACACTGTATTGTAGTGGCTTTGTGTATTCCTTGTTTACTGCTATGACGAATTTTAAATGCGAGTAATAAGAGTTAATTATGTTAACAATTAAATCGGGAAAGTTATACCATTTTAGTGCAAATATCATAAGTTCATGCTGCACCGAACCAAATGCGTTTTCTAGGTCTATCCAGCAGACTGATATTTGCCTCTCATGTGTTCTGGCATCTTTCAGACTTTCTGCTAGTAATGTATTGTGTTCCAGGCATCCAGAAATTCCAGGCAAGAAGCCTTTCTGGTGATTGGGCCTGAAATACCTATTGCTGATCATGAATTTTGTCATTTTTGATTGTAATACACTAAAAAAGATTTTTGAGATTGTATTGGTTAGGGCTATCGGTCTGGTGTCTTTTGGATGAGTTACTATATCCTTTTTAGGGATGAGGACAAAAACTGCCTTTTTCAAATGCTACTGGGACTTGCTTTCTTGACCAGATCTTACTAAATATATTTAAAATGTGTTTACGAACTGATGGACACTTTTTATACACTATGTAAGGAATGCCATCGGGGCCTGGCGCAGATTTAGAACTTTTCTTTTTAATATGGTAGTTTATTTCCTCTTCATTGGGTGGGTCACTTTGAAAACTAAATAGAGGATCATTAGGTCTTTGGATTTTTGGATCTACGTATGAGTTCCCGCGTTTAGGCACTTCGTATGTGTTTTTACAGTGATCGTAAATTTGCGCGTTGGTCAAGAGAAGCTTTCCCTTTTGTTCCCTGAAAATGTTTTTCGAGTATTGAAAAGGATTTTTATCGAAGTCTACTTCATGTTTAGCTCTGTTAAAATTATCGCGATTTTTTGTGGTTTGAAGTGATATACCTTGTATTAATTTGAGGATTGATCTTAGAGCCCTGGACAGTTGGTGACTTAGATGGTTATCGCCCATGGTTTTAGCTACACGAAGTTTCCTTATTAACTCTCTTTTCTTCCTCCGCAATTTCATTTTAAATGTGTTTTCTTTATTTTGAGCGCAATAAGTTTGTGGTGGATAATGCTCAGAGAAGTATGTATAGATAGTATCCTGTAGAGTTTCTACTTGGCAGTTTAGATCTTGTTTTGATCCAGGATGTTCTAAAAGGATCGCCAAGTTTTGGTCATGAACTTTCCAGGTGGAGTTTTTTAGACTGGGGATGCTAAGACGTGTCCTGATGTCAATGGACTCCTGGTAATTTTCACTTGATGATTCACCTTGGGATTTATGAGGGTCAACTCTATCCGTAGTGTTTGTCGAAGTACTTACCGACGGCTGTCGTGCTTCAACACCATCATGTGTCTTTAAGTGCTTGTTGTACCAGGCTCGTCTCTTGTATTTTTTCCCGCACGTAGGGCATCTCAAATCCGTATTCGCGCCAGGGTCGTCATTATTATCGACCGGTGGACAGATCTTCCGCCCCCCCTCTCGGACTGTCCCAGGGGTATTTTTCTTTTTCGGACTTTTAGCAATTTAAGTTTCCCGGGCTTGGCTCGCTAGGCCGTCACCCTCGACTGTCTTTCCAGCAGTCAGATGTCTTTCCATCCGTCAGATGTCTTTTCCACCAGCCATCTGTCTTTCCAGCGTCATCCCGTCTCTCCGGGCTGTCATTTTTTGTATGAGACGAACTTCTTAGCTTCCATGGATTCACCGTGCGGGTGCCGGGTACCCGATCTAATCATGTAAAGATTGTGAAAAGAGAAAAAATTGTAACATATTACAGATACATACATTCGTAGAAACCCAATGGAACACGTGACTGTTAAAATTAGGCTTGGCAATATCCAAGTCCTCTATAAATTATTACATACCAATCGATTTTATCCGAAACATGGTTCCCTTCGCCTCAAAGTTACTTGATAAACCGAGCCCATTCCGATCACGTTTGTACCCCGTGCGGCCAGGGCCTACAACATAGACTTACAATATGTTAGATATACTCTTTTTATAGGCACAGCCTCATCACATGTTCCTGCTGCTGTCTCATGTGTCAATTAATAGAGAAAACTACGAAAATGACATAGAAAACACAGGAAGACACAGGGGTAAAAGTACCGCTGCTTTAGTTACGAACGATTGAAGTTGATAAGAAATCTAGTAAGAGAATAAACTTTGAAAATTGAATCCCACCATTGCCACGCGAGAGATGGCTTTATGACTAAATATCGGTTTTCATAGTAACCGATGAACAATTGAACAAGTTTGTTTTTTAATTTCAGACAATGAAAACTAAGATTTTTTTTTTTTTTATACTACGTCGGGTGGCAGACAAACATACGGCCCGCCTGATGTGAAGCGGTTACCGTAGCCATATTAACGCTCGCAACATAAAATATCGCTCGCGCGCCGCCACCCCCGCTGCCATCGCAGCATCTCCTTCCTTTCTGGTGACCTCACTCACTCGCAGGAACACAACAGCCCTCAAGGGAACCGTTATTTGGCTGCGGCATTCTGTGAGGTGGAGGTACATTCCCCAGTCGGGTAGCTTACAAAACTTAAGATATAGCGTTATCGTCGGTTTGTGTGAAAACCAAGAATATATTTCGTCACGCCTATTAGTACAAAACCATATTTTATTTTATTTTTCAAAAAAGAGGATGTTATTAACTCAAGTGGACTGTATTATGAACGGCACGCTATATTGGTGTTTATGAGCAGATTTATATAATTTCTTTAGTATTCAAAAGATGGTGTGCTCTAGTCACTGTATATTTCTTTAAAATTTCATAATACATTCTGGAAAATAGGTTCTTCATTCTGTAAAAAAGTAAATGACGCACTGAAATCTACGCCTATTCATGCCGTTGTTTATTTTTAATGTCGTAGTTTTCAATAAAGACTGTTTCTTTTATTATTCAATACACTTTAACCAATATTTTTCGTCACAACGTTTCGGTGAGGTTTATATTTTGAACACAAGACAAGACCACAAGAACTGTCTCTACCAAGTTTTGATTACAGCAAGTTAGTGCACTGTACATACTTAGCTAACACTCTAGAACTGTATCTAGCCTTTTCTAAGTCTGTGGCGTACAACTACTCCGCGGTGAATCGATCCCGGACTAACGAACTCCGCACTTCCGATGGTACCTAATATTTCACTAGGAACCGATCGCGTGATGTGCGTACGTATACCCGTTAATTTAGGATGGGGGAGGGCAGAGGGTGGCACTAAGTGTAATGGCGTTAGGTAGATCTGACTTTTAAATGAAGACTTTGACACGAGGGAACTTTTTCATAGTAGAAGTGTTATAGCAGCTACACACGATCAGTTTTAACTGTCAGTTTAAACTGAACAGTTTTAACTGACAGTCAAAACTGACGTCCCTTGTGGCCACACACGTTCACTTTTGACTGAAGACAACACCATTTTATTCTCAAGATGTCATCGGACGACGACGCTTTAGCCGTACTTGGTTTATTAGTAGTTTTAAAAAATAAAAATAAAAACGCAAAGAGTGGTGTAAAGAGTGATTAAAAAAAAGGAAACATTATTCCCATATTAATTTATTAACCGAATTAAAAGTTGTTCCAAAGGATTGGCACAACTATCTCAGAATGAGTGAAGAAATATACCTCACCTACTTCTCATTTCCTATCCCGGTCATGGTACTCCTTACTTTTATTCTGTCATAAGCAAGGCTCATTTTTATATAATTCTATAAACTCGCTCAACCACTGTCTTTGCGCCATTTTTCATACTAAAGTGCGTACGCGTAGAGGACAAACATGTGCATGTACAGACCAGTCCCCTTACCACCATCTCTTATTGCGATTCAATAATTGAATAGATTGCTTATTCATACCAATGAATAAGCGACTCTATTCCATTTGAAATAGAGTCGCTTATTCATTGGTATGAATAAGTATTCTATTCAGTTATTGAATCGCAATAAGAGATGGTGGTAAGGGGGCAGTTTCCTTGTCACGATCGCAACGCGACTGAAGAATCACCGCCTAGGCGCCTACACACGCACAGTTTAAACTGATCAGTTCCGTCAGTTCAGTTAAAAAATATGTGGCCAAATATATCATCAGATTTAACTGATAATAAAAAAAACTGATAGTTTTCATCGTACACACGATTAGTTTTGACTGTCAGTTAAAACTGTTCAGTTTAAACTGACAGTTAAAACTGATCGTGTGTAGCTGCTATTAGGTGCACTAAAATTAACCCGATGTATCATTAGCCCAGATTAGTACCAAGTTCAGTACCTACATGATAATAAATAATCGCATCCTGAGGGCTTCGTTCAAACCGAGGGGGAGAGCTGTTCCATTCATACTAAACTTTGCAGACCGAAGCTATTATCGCTCGTCTCAAGACATCTCGCCATCACATTCGATTTGGGGTGTAATTAGTTCATCAACATCTTTGAGCCAAAGCCAACTTCACCTGCACGCGGTGCACCATGCTGACTGACATACGAAGCTCTGGCGAAAAAGAGGTGGGGAGCGTAATTGTAAGCTACCCGACTGGGGAAAGTACCTCCACCTCACAGAATACCGCAGCCAAATAACAATTCCCTTGAGGGTTGTTGTGTTCCTGCGAGTGAGTGAGGTTACCAGAAAGGAAGGAAGGAGATGCTGCGTTGGCAGCGGGGGTGGCGACACGCGAGCGACATTTTATGTTGCGAGCGTTAATATGGCTACGGTAACTGCTTCACATCAGGCGGGCCGTATGCTTGTTCGCCACCCGACGTAGTATAAAAAAAAACAAATTAAGACCTTTCTGATGCAGTTTTGCAATGGCCCACCCACAGCAGACATTAGGGCCTATTACATTATAACGTTTTCTGACAGTCCATCATGGTGTTATCTCGCTGATAAGTGAAGTGTCATCAAAACCTAACCACCAAGTTAGGTGAGATGACACCACGATAGACTTTCTAAAAACGTCATGTACTATTACTTAAACTGTGGTAATAGGTTCATTTATAATTAATGTTAATTATTCTACAATATAGGCGATGGTCGTGACATCGGGAATCCTGAACTTTCTGAGGCTTTCTATATAATGACTTCGTATTGAAACGAACTTGAAATATAAGCTAGACCTACGCAAAGGAAACGACTAGTCTAACAAAGGGCGAAGGTTCAAGGAAACACATACAGTAATGTCGGTCGATAGTGCGTAGTTGACTCACAGTCGGCTAGTTTAATCTACCATGTTCTCTAATAATAACAATGTAGACAATTATTAAAAAAAATCCAGGAAAAATTACTGAATTTATAATGACTATTCGATCATTTTAACCACACCAATTATTGATTGGCGGCTTGATTTTACAATCTTGGACGTCAGGGATACATACTTAGATATATTATTTTTAAACATACTATACATTTTTAATTTGAATAATTACTAAGAAATCCTGAATTTCCTGGTTGCACAGATAAACAGCGCTGTTTAAGTAGGATAATTCTTGCTGTTTAGTAAGGGTTTTAAATACTTACGGAAATAAATAAATCATATACGAGTATAATGAAATAAATCGACGAGAAACGATCTCAACCATATATGCCACGAAAGTCATTTTCGAATATCGAAATAAACATTTATTTAAATCGAATCGATTATTCGAATGAATGTATCTCTGATTAAACCCGTTAAGTGCTCGCCAATGATGGCGTACCGATTAATTGTCGACCAAATGAGATGTTGCCGATGAACGTGCATTAATGATGATCATAGGCTATTTGTTTTATTGAGTAAAAATCGGAAACGCTGAAAAATGCTTTCAATTGTGAAAATGAATGAGTTTATTCGAATGGATTGCTTGTGACGTGTGCCACAAATAGCATTTGCAGTTGAAAGAATATATAGATTTTTTTTCACGTATGAGTTTATTTTTAATGTGCCTGTATTTTCGAAGATAAACCTTGTTAAATAACCGAGAAGCTCGATATCCTCGTATCCCATTAGTCTAATCGATGGCGTAAGTTAAGCAATGTCATCCTGTCGCCTGTCCATGGATGGTTTATAATCTCGAAATCCGTCCTTCGGAGGGTACGCGCCGCGTTAAGCCATCGGTTCTGGTTGTGGTCACTAGATGATAGTCGTTAAGCCAAGTCAGTGGTCTCCGGGCTTCTTGAAACCAATGGCCTCCGCCAATCCGCAGTTGAGCACTGTGCTGGAATACGTTAAACTCTTTCAATTTTATTGCGTGTTGACCCGTATCCCGGCAATAGGATGAGTAAGGGTTGATTTGATGCCAATATGCATCGTTCTGCGTCTTCTTTGTCCTCGCCTTAACCCGTTACTGTGCCGTTATGCGGGACGGCTTTCTCGATTTTGAGGCGCCATCTATTCCGCTGTTCAGCATCGTTTACCGTCAAATCAAATCCACATTCCTTCATGTCCTTCTGAAATTTCGTCAACCACGTCGTCTGTGGCCTGCGCATCCGACGATGTCAATACGCATCGTTCGGTTCAATAAAAGAAATCCTAGGATTTTTATAGCTTTTGATAGTAGCTACCATTTGCGGTAGCACTGCAACAATGTTGTCAAAGAGATTGTTCGTAACCATTCCAAGTTAAACTTTCAAAAACACCAACTACCAATATCAATTTGTAAAGGCATGAAACAGTCGTTCAATAGATGTAACTATTAAAGAGAAACGACTAAAAACACTCGACAACTTCTAACTACGTGAGAACGAGTATTTATTCCACTGCAGAAGCGATGCCGTGAGTACTAGAAGTGAGATTTATTGAAAGTTCCTTTGAAGCGAAATTGAAAGAACATCTGCCTTTGCCTTTGTACTAGTATATAATTCAGTTTCACGGGTTAATGGGATGACGGGAACTTTTTCAAGGGTTCTCGATTGACAGATCAGACACATTTATCGATCGATAAACGAAGTTTTTTTTCATTATTATTAGGTACTCATGGCATTAAATTTACTGGCATAATTGATATTGATAGTGTACTTAAATATTCAATGAGATTTTCTATACATATACAGGACCAAATAAGCGGTAGCAACAACGATCTCTTCAGCTTGAAAGGAGAGTGGAGTAGATAATACATTAACCCAGATAACTTGGATAAGTAGGCTGCTTGACAAAGTACTATAATTATAAAAACATATTTATGAGTATCGTATAATATACAAAATTTAAACGAAGAAAGACCACAGCTTTCATTTTCATACCTTACGTTACAGACCTTGTGGCGGTGCTTAATGGTCGATCAAAGTATGGCGAGAAGTACATTTTTCTTAAATGTACTTCTCGCCAAAGGTATGACGTTATTTTAAAAAATATATTACCATTGGAGAAACGATGAAAAATACTGTAATTTTTGGCACTAGCTACCTTTACGTATTATTTAACATAGCTGTCATACAAATTTCTGATTTAATGCATACTTAGAATTGTCAACCTCAAATTTCAAAAATAAAAATTTGAAGATGAGGTTACTGAAACAACTCAGTGTATAAACAGGAAAATATTTAAATACTTTAAAATATAATATAAAATATATCCTAATTTTATTGTAAATAAATTTTAAGCTTTAAAAATCTAGGACAATTATTCAAGACAATCAAAAAACCAGAACATATCCTGGGATAACAGGACGGTTGTCAACTCTAAGTAGGATTAAAAACATAACGGAGTTTTGGGAAAGCCCTAAGTTGAGATTTGCAAATTATCAAACGTCGAGAAGATTTTGTATGTTTTTGTTAAAATTAAAACATATTGTTCTAGGGATTGTGTTTTTTCTCTTATGTTTTAAAGGCCAGATATCACAGATATGCTCTATAAGAGATGAAATATTCACTATGGACAGTATAAAATAGAGATGCCACGAATATTCGGCTACTATTCAGTATTCGGCCACTTTTTTTAGGTATTCGGTATTTGGCCGAATAATGCGTACTATTCCGCCGAATTCCGAATACCAAAGCATGAAAAAAGACACGTCATATTATGTACTCAAGATTATAATGTATTCATTAGCAAATGACAATACTTTAGTAAGCAAAATCAATTGTAAGTTGTGATGGATATTCTAAAACTGCGAGTTATCACCTAACACATATCGAAACATAAAATGCTTGTAAAAGAAACATTTTTTCTCCTATTTCTTCAACCTTCCGACACAGTGTGGCAAATGAAACCAATTGACTGATACCATGCGGGTTCCATACAACTATTTAGGGCACGTCGTCACTCCGATCACGTACTTTATTATCGAAAACCGCCGATATTGGGGACACGACCGACATGCTTGGGAATTAAATACATGCGTGGTTTTAAATAAAAATATATATTTTGGATAAGATTATTATATTCTAACTTGTATATATTGGTGATATATGGTCTGATAGGATAAGTACCTACACATATACGTACTCGCACTAACATTCAACAATTCGATTATTCGTATTCGTAATAGGCTATTTTCCAATGTTTAAAAATTGTATAAATTATTTAACAATATCGTAAAATACACAAAACTATAAAGATCTGCAAACTTTCATTCTAATATCTTCAGTCAGACTTTTTTTAGCGTCGATCAAAGTTTGCCGGGAAAGTCCATTTTAAAAGTATGAAATTATCAAAAAAATACATTTCCATTGGAGAAGCAATAAAAAATGCTCTAACTTTTATTATGATACTAACTAATAACATAAACGTAATATTTAACATAGCTGTCGTACAAATTTCTGATTTGATGCATACAAAATACAAACCTGTGACGTCATAATTCGGTAGTCTTTTGCATGGAGCGTTTTGGGGCAGTCTAAAAATAGAGATTTTCAAATTACCATATCTCGAGAGATTTTTGTGCTATCGAAGTAATTCTTTCACCTATGGTTATATTATGGAGACGTCCCTACATATCAAACAGAAAAAAATGTTAGTCAAATAGCCTATTACATACATGTATAATATTATTACAACTCACATGAGAAATCATAGTAAATTAATTAATTAAATTTAATGTAACTAGTTGTACAAATATAACAAAGTTGTTTTATTAACTAGCTATTACCCGCGGCTTCGCCCGCGTGGTCCAGGGGAGCTGCCATTGATTTGTGTATATTTTTTCTTGTTGTATTTTTTTTACTTCGTGGGAAAAAGTAGAACAATTTTTAATGATGATAGGTAAGGCGTGAAGAAATAACAAACAAACGAATTTACTTACTTTAACACTTATAATATTAGTATGGATGGAACGAAATGGAACACACTCAAGACAAAAAAACTGTCCTCCACATAAATGTTTGCCCTCTGCGGGGATCGAATTGTAGCAGACCTATGGTGGCAGAGGTTGTTTATATAAATTAATTACATTGAAAAGTTTTTCTAATCCCGGATCTTAGACTACAAACGATATTTTGTTGTAAACATCTATAGGTTACGTACAATACATTAATATAGTTATGCTCGTTTGCCACCCAATGTAGTACAAAAATATATAACATATACTTTGCTTTGTTTCCACAAACCGCACAACCATTATCTCAACAAATTATCGTCAAATACTCACTTTACCATAGCAATCCCTTAAAAGCCGGAAATACCACAAAGACCGCAGAACTAAGCGAAATACGCAAGAGGAATGTATCGCGAAAATTGGTCGAGTAAGCCTCTAAATCCACCCAAAACATATGGCATGCAATACCCCATGAATGGCGTAAAACAGGTCTTATAAACCTCATAAAATATATTCTGTATCCCTTGAAATACCCTATATCCCGTTGTGAATAACGTACAGGCTCAGTATGACAAACCGAACTGATAACTAATAGTCGAATTTCCTTAAAATACTGCCTTGAGGTTATATCTCTAGTGAAATATATCAGAAACTAATGTAGGGTTGTCACAACACATTTTTTATGTTATATGCGAACGTTCTTTTTTTTTATTAGCCTTTTGAATTAAATCTGTATACCATGTAATATTATATTAATAGTGAATTGAGCGATTTCCATAATTATAGAATAGGTACACAATAAAGTTGATTTAGTAGTAGTTACTACTAAATCAACGTTTGATGATCAAGAAATTAAAAATATCTTTTTCACAAATTTTATCAAAATAGGAGCAACGCTTCAAGAGTTATTACGACATAAACATACATACACACTTAAACTTGATTTGGAATAAACAAATGCATTATACGATATAGATCCAATCACACAGAAGGCGCGTTAAAATTTAACGTAAACTTCGCTTGGACATCTTAGGAAGCTAGCAAACGGGGATAATTAAAAAGCCCTTTGTGGTTTTAAAATAGCCCTAATGACAAATACAACGCGTGTCCGGCACGTGCTTCGTTTATTTGCTAAAACAAAATAAGACATCCCTTCTGTTACTATTTACAACCTTTAACAAATCAGTTAGACCTAACGCCTAACGTTCAATCCAATAAACAAATACAATCAAAACGTGTTTGCTTAAACTAGAAACACGTGTTTGTTAGTAGTAAAAAATAAATGAATTCGATTACATCTCACATTACAGTTAGAACAGAAAGTAATTGTATGAGACTAAAGTCTATCAGTAAAGTCAATTTCAGCTAGAAACTTAGAGATTGGGGACTTGTTCGAATAAGCCCTTTGGCTACATGTTTTTTTTTAATTCAGGCATTTAATAATTTGTTTTTCTTTGGTGTTGCCAGCGTCCATAGACAATGATAACTGCTTATCGTCAGGCAGGGCGTATGCTGGTTTTTCCATTTTAGTGGCATAAAAACGTGTTTAAGACCACGCGACAGAAGTGAAAACTTACTCTCTCGCTCCCTCCCTGCAGAGTTTACCCGAACGACCGTAAGAGTCGAGCGTGACCCGTTACATACTCGAGCGTGACGGGTCAGTCTCATTCGCTAGCCACAAAAGTTTTGTGTTTAACACGCCTAAAGTAATATCTATTTAAAAATATATATATTTCCCCGTGGTAGACAGCCCTATATTTACCTGGACGTATACATACGCGTCGCATGAGCTCGCTTAAATCCCGCGCGACAGGGCGGAAGCACGATAAAAAAGGCTCATTGATGTATATTTTACGCAGTAGTGTGGAATAGCAGTAGCAGGTAATATAGTGTGCGAATAAATTGAAAAATACAAGTCGAGCAATATTTCTAGGATGATCACCTTATACACATTGCTGTTGTGCAATGAACTTTCTGTTAAGGTTTTTGCTGGAAAGGACAGTATTAGGTAACTGTGTAAGGACTGGAAAGGACCGTAACAAAGCCGTATTGGTATTTTAGAATCGGCAATGTACGTTTGTTGCTCTCTGATTTTAAGAGTTCATAAACTGAGATGGCTGCTAGCATCAGGCAGACCGTGTGATTATTCCACCTTAGTGGTATAAAAGAAAACATCAAGATTCTACAGAGCGACCGCTTTGGCCCCTTTGACGCCTTAGTGCCCTACCGCCGATGCTGAAGCCGGTTACCATCGGATTTTTTGATTGCGAAAATCAAACTTTAGCTTAGATTGGCGGTAATTGTGTTTAGCTTAGCTGGTAAAAACCATAGAGCTCTACCGACTAACCTGAAGATGTTTATGAATAACTTAAACCTAAGATCTATTTTTGTGATCAAATAATCCGATGGTAATCGGCTTCCGCTTCGGCGGTAGGCCCCCAGGTTTCTAAGCGCGGTGGTGATTGCTTTGCATCAGATGATCCCCACATGCTCGTTTGCCCCTCTTTCATATAAAAATAAACTTTGTAGTATTTCCAGATATGTTTGTTTTCATTATTATATCTGGGGAAATATAAACCTCACCAAAAACATCATCATCATCAGGTCACTTTAGTCTCGAATACAGGAGCAGGACCCTCTCTTGTCCGTCCCAGACAGAAGGAGGATTTGGCCTACACTCCCCAAGTTGGCCAAACGGGTTGGGGAGGCCGGATCGATGTTTATGAATGTGAATGAATAATGTATTTCCCTTACTCGCCTTGTACGACATCCACGGGAAGAGACGGAGTGATTCTATTCTAGTCTGCCGGAAAACACACGGCCAATTTGTGGTAAAGTAATCATCCATATTGCAAATTAATTTATGGTAATTAATTGCAATTAATTTATCTATCCAGCTTCCTGTTTACAAGCCTAATCTCTTGCATTTGACTAGAACAAAATATAATATGATGGTTACATGTAGTTATGTACAGCCCAACTTGGATAACTTGGACAACATGGGGTGTAATGTGGGGCTAACCACGCGTGCACGTGGTGCACCCTACCGACTAGCGAAAGAGGCTCTGGCAAAAGAGAGGTAGGGTACAATGTATTTGTAAGCTGCCCAACTGGGGAAGTACCTCCACCTCGCAGATTACCGTAGCCAAATAACAATTCCCTTGAGGGTTATTGTATTCCTGCGAGTGAGTGAGGTCATCAGAAAGGAAAGAGCCGCTGCATGGCAACGAGTGCGGCGACTCGGGAGCGATATTTCATGTAGCGAGCGTTAATATGGCTGCGGTAACCGCTTCACGTGTATAAAACAAGATAAATATTACATATGACATTTCGATTGTACGTGACATTAATTTAATTATCAATTTAAATTATGCTTGTTTGCCTCCTTAGTGGTATAAAAAAACAATTAATTGTATATTTGTTCGAAATAACATTTAAAAAAAGCCCTTGTACCTGTACGAATAGTACAATGTATGAAGTTGGACTACTATTATTATTTTTTTACTATGCAAGATACATTTATAGGAAGGCATATTCTAGCGCACTTCCAACTACTTTATATAGAGGAGTGGTTAGGCATTTAGAGACTTAGATCAATGGCAATACGTGCTATTTCACACCTTACCGCTGCGGTTCCAAGTATAACTGGAAAGCACTGTTTCCGGCAGGATATTTTTATTTTATGCTTCACATTTCACAAATCAATGAACAAAGGTATACAATTCACTGTAAATTTATGCCTGTAACCTTGTACGTTTTAAACAAAAGACTAGTCCAAAGTGATTTAGAGTGAATTCCAACATTAGTTCGCACCGCACTAGCGTCTACTTGATTCATAGCTGTTATGGCCCAGTGATTACGATGCCAACTTTAAGCGTTTTAGGCTGCTTTGATAAATGACGGCTAAGTTCCAAGCCACAACTCTAATTTGGATAGCATTCTAAATTGGAAGGTTGTTGGTCGAATTTAGGACAAAGCCGTAATAAGTACCTACCACAAACCACCTATAACTTAAGCAGCCTATGATGAGTATAGTGTAATTCAACAAGCCCGGTGGTCGAATGGCTAGCATTGGCTAATTTGACTCCAAGGTCGCGGGTTCGATAGCCGCACAAGACAAACATGTGTGTGGAGACGAAGGAAATTCGTATCTAAAAACTTCCGAACTTTCACCCGAAAAATCGAATTTTAATTTCGGAGTAGGCCCACTATATCAACGCTCAGCTGAAATCACTAAAGCGGACTGAAATTTGGCATTCAGAAGCTATTATGACGTAGACATCTACTAACAAAGGATTTTGAAAATTCCTGTGAGAACACGAAATACATGCGCAAAAAATCGCTAACGAAAGCTATTTACATATAAATTCATAACATAAAGCTAAAACCTGTTAATTTCCCATCTCAGTAAACACAACACGTAACTAGTGTAGAACAAAAGGGGGTAAATTAGGTGGAAAACATTGATAACGAAAGAAAGAACAATATCCAATACATTTACAACGACGTGAGATAGGGCGCGCCCCCGTCAAACGCACGCGCCCATTACGCCCGCCCTAAGTAATAGCCGGTGCAAGTTATGAGCGGATGAAATGAGACAGTAAGAAAAGTTAATGGCGGAGAGAGGGAAAGATAGATGCATGGACGATTGGAGGTATATTTATTTGCTCCAACATATTTCATACCAAAACTACAATGTTTTAATATTATTCAGGAGTATAGGCTTACGCACCAGATACGTTTCACCGTTACCGTAGACAAAATTGTGTAAGCACCATACCCGCTAACTTGAGGTTTTTTTTGATGTTCTGTTAAGGATGATAGTGTTGTTTTGTGACTAGCAATCCTAGTTGGGTTCTTATTAATCTTGAAAAGCAGTTTTAGAAAGCGGCTTCCACTTAACTGCTTAGTCTTAGGATCTAACTAGCGCCGCCTGTGAATAAAAAATCATAGTTCTGGAACGATTACAAAATCCAAAATCTTATTATTTTATATATCCAAAATCTTATTATATTATATATAATTAATATTTTTACACCTTAAGTTTCACTCTTTAAAACACGCTATTATCATGCACCATTTGTCGATCTATAGAGCAGCTCATTGATATACGATGGTTAAGGATAGTTACAATAGTTTTGTTTATGACTTACACCACAACCTAAGTGATGCCTTACTAATGACTATGTCGAGATTTTTCCCCCACTCATAAATATGCATTAATGACGGCTCCCGGCAAGTATAATTTAAATTTCAGCCTTACATACACGAATGATAAAATGAGGTGTTATCATATTTTAAAACTGACATTAAATATAAACAAAGCAGTCGCACGTTTTTGAGCATTTTAAAACAGGGCCGGAATGCTAAGCAGGTATGAATAAAATATTATACAGGTAGGTATGAATGTATGTATGTAATGTAATATATAATGTATGTATACACGTTCCTATGAAAGCTTGGAGACTGAAATTAGTGTTTTCAGTTGTTTGAGTATATTCAAGTATTCAATTATGATCTTATGCGTTACGGTCGCCCACGCTAGGCGTTACAGTCCGAATTTTGTTTTATTTTAATTTTCATCCCAAACACGCTCTAGGAAAAACAACATAATTACTTCTCATGTTCATAATATTCTAATTTATGCTAAATGTAAGTGGCCTAAAAGTACTTTTAATGCACTACTTTGCGAGCCGTAATGTTCAACCTAACTTAGAGTCAGTTCAACGTTAAGGCCCAATTCGCACGAGCGCTTTTTTAATGTTTCAACACGCTTTATTGTTATTGTTTTGTTCCTTACTTTCTTTAAAAAAGAGCAGGACCGGGATAAAAAATGTGCAAAAAAAAAGCGTTCTGCGAACAAGGCATTAGTCTTTAAGTGTGTTTTGTTTCATCACAGAACAAATTAATAACTAGGTACTTAACGACAGTATTAATTCCATCTGCATTGCTCGCCAGCGGCAGGAAATTCATCCTAATTTACTTATGTCGATTGGACGTTTTATTATTGTAAACAAAGAAACTATTTAATTAATATAAAAAATAATTATTTAACTTTGTTCTTAAATATAAACTTGGTTTCCTATCGCAATAAAGCTATTTTAACTCGTTTACAGGTCGACCTAAGAATCATAATGCATTAAGAAGCCTTAATCCATTGATTTTTGCAATCCGATCTTCATGAGCGGGACACAAATATATTTCTCCGTGATGGTTAAAATGAGATGCAACATTTACTAGGGTCGCAGGTGTAGGAAGGGTGCCTCCCCTAAGCAAAGGTGATAAGAAAACGTTCCTTTACCCTCACTCCAAGTATTTACTTAACGTCCATAGACTTTAAAAATGGACTGTGAGAAAAGGTTATATGATTGTGGTCAATTATTGCTTTACATAAATAAATAATAAATATTCCTGGACAAATTACATGCTGCCTCTAGTCGCAAACCAAGTAAAGTTTGTACTATGGGTACTAGCTGATATTGAATTTAACTTAAATACATTTTTTTTTTGTAAATAGATTTACATAATACGAGTAAATCTAATATATAAAATTCTCGTGTCACAGTGTTTGTTACCAAACTCCACCGAAACGACTGGATTTTTATGAAATTTTGTGTGCATATCGGACAGGTCTGAGAATCGGCTATACCCTAAATGATAAGGCGCTGGTTTCTCTGGCTCGCCGCACGTAACGGACGACGTGTGGAGACGCATCGGCTGCACGCTGCACGCCGTCGGCCGCGGGCGTACGGGTTCTCTGGTAGTCGCGATTGTGAACGCTGCTTGAACAGTCGTGTTGGTATTCGGAGTAAAATGAACGAAAGAACTTTAACATTGTTACTTTTAGAAGAAGAAGAGGAAGATGAACTTGTGATTTTATCAAGGAAACCTGGAATTTTCATTGTTTCACTGATATTCTCCCATACTTTTTGCTTTGAAACATTGTTTTTATAATTTTTATGTGAAGAATCGAACAATATAGTGTTACATCATATTAAATTAATTAACAATTCATCATTTTCCTTATTAAAATTGCTCATTTGAACCAGGACGCCACGGCGTGTGCACGTCGCTATTCTACAAAACAATACCGACCGACGCGTGCGGCGTGCGCCCGTCGCCCGCTAGCATTACCCGTCGCGGACAACGTTTCTGAGAACCCGGCGCCGAGCATTTCCGAACATAGCATTCGGACGCTGTCGGCCGCGGACACGCGTCGGCCGTCCGTCGTCGGTGGCGGGCGGTCAGAGAAACCAGCGCCTAAGGGGATATGACGCACCCCTAAATATATTTTTTTAATTTTATTCACAATTTTTTTTTTTTGTTTTATTATAATTTTGCATTGAAAAATACATACAACCCGAAAAAAAATCACCTTTCTACCCTATTTTCTTAATAGCGATTTAATAGCAAAACAACGTTTTCCATCATATCAGTATAAATCAGTAATCAGCTAATATATATATATATATATATATATACACCCAGACCCAGACCAATAGAAACAGACATGTTCACGCACACAAATATTTGTTTTGTGAGGGGATCGTACCCGCGACCTCGGAGTCAAAGCGGCCATTGTTAGCCATTGACGCATTTGGCCACTGGGCTTATCATATGCACGTCGGGCTCGTCATGAGCTCGGCCAGAAACTGTGAATTATAAAAAATAAACAAAGCATAAGCAGAAGCTAAAAACATATACGACATTTCCCTTACAAACTATTAAGGAGAAGGAGAAAGAACCTTAAACCAAAAAGAACACATGCCACGCACCAACTCTGTTTCTAATCCTATAGGTATACCGGTATCCTATGGTTAAAAATGTATCATTATTGCAGGTAGCTCGACTTATTAATATATTACTTTATGTGATTGTCCACTGCAGTTAGTTAGTACAAGCAAACTAATAACGATGCGCGACATTTCATTATTTTTGCCAAGAGCATTTGTTGGCAAGAACAAATGCTCTTTATGCTGCGAAACTGGCACCTAAAAAAGCTGTGTTCAGTTTGTTACCAAAAAGTAAAAAAAAAATCCGTTTTAGCACTTTACCCTAGTACTTCTATTACTTTTTGATTGCTGGTATGATGATGTAAAAATTCGTTACTGTCTTGGTTTATTGTAACAAACTGAGCATAGTTTTTTTAAATATTTATTTTACACTCTACGTACGATACGATTTTGTCCAAAGAGATCGCAACACATATCGCTTTAAACATGATATCACTAAAGTATTAGCTATGTTGTTCTCTGCTCATACCCGTTCTATCTAACAACTCTCACGTTACACTCCAACGTCAACGTTCACGTTATACTTCTTTACATTGCAAGCATCGCGTCTCTGGAACACGTTACCTGATGCCATCAGAGAATCTTCCAGTTAGTTCACTTTCAAAGAGAATATTCAAGCTTATTTACTTGAGAATTTACACAAGCAATTGTCCTATTCACTGTTTTTACCTTGCACGGAATACACAATTATACACGGAAACGTATACACGTTTCCAGAAATTATACAAATGTATAATTATGTATATATGTATGATTAGTATATGTCTATGTATCGTACATAATTTTATGTTTCCATAGGTTTTTATTGTGTGTATGTTCATTACTGTTATTTTGTGAATCGCATTTGAG
This sequence comes from Hypsopygia costalis, assembly GCA_937001555.2. NCBI lineage: Eukaryota > Metazoa > Arthropoda > Insecta > Lepidoptera > Pyralidae > Hypsopygia > Hypsopygia costalis. Next base: position 5,771,562 of record OW443325.2, read on the forward strand.
TTTTATCTGCCTTCCCCAAAGACTGACTGGTAGAGAATGCTCTTAGCATTAAGTCCGCCTTTGTACCGTTATTCTATGGCCAATAAAGTTTAAATAAATAAAATTTAAAATAATACCAATTACCACTTAACGCTTAAATCAATTTACCATCTCTGCCAAGTGATATTCGCAGTCTATTTTGTATGTCTACGCTAACGTGACAGTAACATAATACAATCCATGGAAGCCACATTAAATCAACGTACAACAAGGTTGAACAGAAGCCTATTATCGAAGTTTGCTACACAGCTGGTTTTGTACTAAACTCGAGCACTAATCACATTTTCAGGCTATTGATTTTCCAGGCCTTTTACCGTAATTAGAAAGTACTCACCGATCATTAAGGTTAGTAATTTAGGTTTAGATTGACGATGTTTATTTCTGACATTAGTTTCGCTTTGGTAATTTGCAGATTTTTAATACCACGTCGGATGGCAAACAAGCATACGGCCCGCCTGGTGTGAAGAGGCTACCGTAGCCATATTAACGCTTGCGAAATATCGCTCGCGTGCTGCCACCCCCACTGCCAGCGCAGCAACTCCTTCCTGTCTGGCGACCTCACTCACTCGCAAGAACATAACGTCCCTCACCGGAATTGTTATATGGCTGCGGTATTCTGTAGAGTGGTGGTACTTCCTCATTCGGGCAGCTTGCAAATACGCTGTACCCAACCTCTGTTTTGCTAGAGCCTCTTTCACTAGTCGGTAGGGTGCACCACGGGCAGGTTAGCTTTGGCTCTAAAGATCATAGAGAGCCCCTTACACCCCATGGCGTCCAAGTTATCCAAGTCAGACTTTAGCCGACATATTATATTTAATTCTAGTTAAATGCGGGAGATTAGGCTTGTAAACAGGAAGTCGGGTAGATAAATTAATTGCAATTAATTACCACAAATTAATGTACAATATGGATGATTACTTCACCACAAATTAAAATATTTAATTAATCCTGTATCATTATTCCAGTAATTATAATGAGATATATTTTTGGTGAGATTTATATTTTCCCAGTTATAATAATGTAAACAAACAAATCTGCAAATACTAGAAAGTTTTTTTTTATAAGAGAGAGGGGAAAACGAGCTTGTGGGGATCACCTGATGCAAAGCAATCACCACTGCCCTTAGAGACCAGCACCACTTCGGGGTCGCTCTGTAGAATTTGGATATTTCCTTTTACGAGTATGCCACTCAGGTGGAATAATCTATTCTATCTTTCGCTCGTCGGCAGGCTGCACCACTTGCACGCGATGTTGACTTTGGCTCTAAAGATAGTGGTGAGCCCCCCTGAAATAGTTAGAATATAGACGTCTCCTTTGTCCTGTCATTGTTCCCATTTGCATTGAGTCAGTCCTTGCACGTTTACACAACATTATTCTATTCTAGACTGGCATTTTGTTTGTAGTTGCCATGGAAATCCTTACCAGGCAGTTCATCCACAGCCTGATAATACGTGAAAGAAAGCTTCTCTGGAACCGCATGGTACGTGATCACTTCGGTTCCAATCTGTGAGGATGAATTCCCTGTCGATGGCAAGCGGTCCGACTGTAGGAGGAAGCCATGGGCATCATGTCAAATAACTCCTCTGAAGACGCTCCCCATTGTACAAACCGTAGAACACACAAAGGAACCGAACCGGCTTGAACGAGTGCCGTTTCATAATCTTAGGCTACGCCTCCATCAAAATAAGTATTATGTGTTGAAATCTGCTTCTTACTCTACGTGGCCAATAACAAGTATTACACAGTAGAATACACCAACATTTTTTCCCTCGCGATTAATAAATCTAATCAAATTTGTCATTCATCAAAGGAAATGTTGCTCGTTCCATTTCACCAGATAAATTCCAGTTTAATAATTTTATTCCCAACAATCTAGTAACAAACGTTCATGGAGGAATTAAGTTATAATTATAGTAATTTCATTGAATGATAGCTTTAATTCGAGTTTTAATGCCTATAGCTCTGTAAAGCCCAGCAATGGCGCGATGATACCGGGAAAATATAATGCCATTTTGCTATCAAATAGCACTTTCATTTTAAGTAGGTATTTAGTAGGTAAAATTTTTATTGATTTAGTTAGCGTGAGAATTATATTATAATTATACTAGCGGCCGCCCGCGACTTCGTACGCGTAGAGTTAGTTATTTGCAAATAATTTTTAATAAGCTAAATACCTAATGAAAGGAAAAAAATAAAAAAAGTTAAAAACAATCAATATCTGTCTAGATATTGATTGTTTTTAACTTTTTTTATTTCTTATTTCCGTCGACTTCATTGATTCTAAAAATTCGTCTGAATTTTTAGAATCAATGAAGTCGACGGATCGAGACGACTCTTTGTAAAACCTAAAGTACTTTTTACTGTTATAATAAAACATCCTTCCATAAAATAGTAAGTATGTAGTTGTTTTCAATATTGTTTATACTTAAATATCATTTAAAATCCTTCTGCCATAATTACTTTAACTTCAATAACATTGGATTTTCATACAAATTTCCAACCCCCGTTTTAACCCCAAAAAGGGGTTGATTTCCAAAGATACATTATTAGTACACCTCCACACCATCTATAGAGCATACATATTAAATTTCAAGTCTCTTCCTTCAAAAACGTAGAACTTTCATACAAACTTCCAACCCCTGTTTTAACCCCAAAAAGGGGTTGATTTCTAAAGATACATTATTAGTACACCTCCACACCATCTATAGAGCATGCATTTTAAATTTCAAGTCATTTACTTCAAAAACACAGAACTTTCATACAAACTTCCAACCCCCGTTTTAATCCCAAAAAGGGGTTTATTTCCAAAGATACATTATTAGTACACCTCCACACCATCTATAGAGCATACATATTAAATTTCAAGTCTCTTACTTCAAAAACGTAGAACTTTCATACAAACTTCCAACCCCCGTTTTAACCCCAAAAAGGGGTTGATTTCCAAAGATACATTATTAGTACACCTCCACACCATCTATAGAGCATGCATTTTAAATTTCAAGTCATTTACTTCAAAAACACAGAACTTTCATACAAACTTCCAACCCCCGTTTTAACCTCAAAAAGGGGTTGATTTCCAAAGATACATTATTCGTACACCTCCACACCATCTATAGAGCATGCATTTTAAATTTCAAGTCATTTACTTCAAAAACACAGAACTTTCATACAAACTTCCAACCCCCGTTTTAACCCCAAAAAGGGGTTGATTTTCAAAGATACATTATTAGTACACCTCCACACCATCTATAGAGCATACATTTTAAATTTCAAGTCTCTTGCTTCAAAAACATAGGACTTTCATACAAACTTCCAACCCCCATTCTACCCCCTTAGGGGTGGAGTATCGTAAAATCCGTTCTTAGCGGATGTCTACACCCTATAAGGAACCTACCTGCCAATTTTCAAGTTTGTAGGTGTTATCGTTTCTGAGATTTCGTGATGAGTGAGTGATTTACTCTTTTATATATATAGATTTAATAGGTGGGTGATCAAGCTAAGCTCTATGTTTTTAGGAGAAACGAATTTTCTCAGAATCAAGTAAATAAAGTGTCCTCTATTGTCGAATAGCTAACATATTTGCTAACTAATATCTTTAACAGATAGCGTTATATTGAATATTGGCAGAACTTTTCTCGCTATTTTAGGGGAATTCTAATTATCCCAAAATTATGATTTAGCTAGATCGATTTTTCGCTTTAGTAAACACCTTATTGTAAATATTATTTTATATAAAAGTAATAATATGTTTTTTTTATAACAATTATTCTTATATATCTATAGTTTACCCCTTTCTTATCCCTATTATATGTCACACAATCCTACCACCTTTTTTCGATCTTGCTTTCTGAATATATCACTTCACATTCAAATTCATCGTTCTTTTTGTCACATGCCTTTCACCCCTCCGCAATAAATGCCCCTACTACCACGGAAGGTGATTTTCTCTCATCATTTCTGCCACAGACAGGTGATATTTCCAAACCTCGTCTTAGGCAATGATTCTTAATCTATTCTTGTCACGCCACACATCTATCTCAACATACGCATGTCATATACATTACTTATTTGTAGGGATTGCAATCCAGCGGTTTTTTCAATCCAGATGAATCCAACGCGGATCCAGAAGTTACTGATTTTTGTTTTTAAACAAAGAACTAAGTTAATAACTAAGATTTATAGCTGACCCGGCGAACTTCGTACCACCTAACAGTTAATATAAATTTCTCAATGCAATCATAAACATAATATAACCAACAAATATCTTAATTCTTTTTCAACTCACACTACAGGTATGTATTGGAAAATGTTTTTTCCTTTATTTTATTTTTTCGTCAATTTTTCAATGTTTTTAATAGTTATTCTGCTATTCGGGACGGAGCCAAATCCAACAAATCAAAAACAATCGAGTTATAAGTGTTGACAACTTTGTGAACAAACCCGACTTTGTTATATAATTATATATAGATATTCATTTTATTATGGTAATCATGAAAACACTCTGTCAGGTTTAATTACTGAGATTCTACCGAAAGTCATCTTAATTAAACCAGAAAGCAGGTGATGTGGTACAGTGAGGGCGAGTAGCACATGCCACAAGGAAGACAGAATGGCAACATTCCTTTCTTCGGTTCCATTCAGAGTAACTATGTATAAAGTTTGCGGAACAAAATGGCAACGTAAAATTATGCGGCGTTTTCATGCGAAAAGAAAGTTAGATATTTGTTTTCAGCTAACTGCGGATCCGTACCGCTAAAATGTGCTGAATCCAGCTGTATTGCTACATTGCGGATCCAGCATTATAATCCCTATGCATTCTTCTATCGTCTCATATTAAATGTTTCTAATATCTATTTTAACTAATTGACATCTATCTGTCCTTCTGTCCAGGCTAAAATTTTAACCCTTCTGTCCCATACATCATATTACACATCATATGTAAGAATTAAAAAAAATTGCATTGACCGCCACTTTTACTCACGATTCACAGCAAATGAGAGAAATAAATGAGCTAAATAGGCAATCGACTAATTGCGCCAGTCAAAATGGCTACCTTTAAAAATCCGCTCAATAATTTGTGTAAATAATTATCATTATTCCACATTACCCCCGGCTTTAAACTCGACAGCGCAGCGTAAAGCCGAGCCAACGGCAACGAGACAATATTGCCAGTGAGTGTAATAATGCCTTTAGGCCCGGAAACGGCACGTTGCTGTATTTACGAGTGTTTACTGTTGTTACAATGTACATAAATTTTAATTTCACTATGTAATGTTTGTTTTTTTAGGGTTCCGAACCTCAAAAGGAAAAACGGAACCCTTATAAGATCACTTTGTTGTCCGTCTGTCTGTCTGTCTGTCTGTCTGTCTGTCTGTCTGTCTGTCTGTCTGTCTGTCTGTCTGTCTGTCTGTCTGTCAAGAATTTCTATGTCGAGAATGCGTGGAGGTATCAAGCTGAAATTTGAACTGTATACTCAGGTCTACGGTCCCATGAAGTTAAAAAAAAATCAAACTGCTAAGTTTACGTAGAAAAAAGTTACGGCCGTTTATTCTGCAAAAAACGCATATTTCGACACACTCAAGGGAATCAAAACCTATAGGGTACTTCCCGTTGACCTAGAACTATGAAATTTGGCAAGTAACATCGTTATAGACTACAAGTACAGGAATAAATCTCAAAACTATACATTTGTAAATAGATCTTAAAAAATAGGGGGTCTATATTTTTTATAGGGTGTCGAAATTTCAAATTGAAACTACTAGTTCTAATGGGGTATCATATGAAAGGGCTTGATGTACACATTGCAAAATATATTTTATTTATTTTTTTCGACGCATCATTTCTTATATAGAATGAAATATATCAAATTTAATAATGATACTACGTACCTACGGAACCCTCGGTGGGCGAGTCCGACTCGCACTTGTCCGGCTTTTTTTATAAATTATGAATTATCAAAAGAGAGCTTGAAGTTTCTTTATTCAGGATTGAGTACTTTTGTTATAGAATTAGTCTTTCTGAGATTTCGTCTTGTGATCAGGAGGCAATAGTGAGTAGCAAGGCCCGCCACATATTCTCGTCCAGCGACGCTAATGTGTGGCGGGAGCAACAGTCGCGCGGGGGATGCTGCCGTATATATGAATGGCGCATTGCATACCGTCGCAACCACAAAGCTGGATGAAACAGGGCATTGTAGACGCCTCCGCTTCGAGACCCGCATCCCTCATCGCTGGACACCCCTTTATCCTCCAGACGGACAGACGATAAATTTACTATCGCAGAGAGCTGATAGATGCAGACGACAAAAATCGATCGTTGTGCACATCTAAGAGAGTACCTATGCACTGAATTCAGCAGTTTCTTGTTGTAACAAATGAGCTTTGAGTATTTCCCATCAGAGTCATCCCCGCCGCCCGCTTGCGTTGCATTCCATTGTCCTGTACATAATATTTCTCTTTGAAATTTGTAAACATAGCAAGTTTTGTAGGCTAGGTCTGTGTTCGTCGTTCGTCGGCGAATTTGGAAGGTAAGATAATTAGCTCACTTTTCGGGTATACGTTTTTGACGTTATCTATAGTATTTACAACATCATTGCCAATTAACAAATACTAAACTCTACGCACATCCCGCTGCAATAAGCGAGTTCTGAAAATAAATAACAGTATCATGTTATATTGAAGCATAGTTGGAAAACATAAAAATATCAAAACGTAATTCTCGAAAACTCAATGGTTCATTGCTTTTACAATATTTTCTTTGTGACGCTATTTTAGTGGAAAAATATCGCATGACTGGGTGAAATGTTATTTTAAGAAAGTTTCTCTTCGTAAAGTATTTGCCGCAGTGTTATTTTATTATGAAGTCGATAGCTGCATTGAGATTTGACGCATAACGTAAAGGTATATCTTTAGACTAGTTATCCCCGCGATTTCGCCCGTTGTTTCGGCTCCTAATAATAATCATAACGTAAATACTTGCTAATACCACAGTATAAGTAATAGTACTACATACAGTACGGCCACCCTTTGCAGCTCTCTCGTATCGTCCTCGCTTCCCATCTGAGACAAATCTGGGAGCAGTTAAATTCGATTCACTTGCCAGTGTCCGTTTTGGCTGAAATTTGGCACACTAGTTTGTATCTCGTGACAACGCATGACTACTAAATGTAAAACTACATGTAAACTTTTTAGTTTTTTTCTGAATTAACAACTGGTAATAAAAATGGCCACATGGCAGATTAGGGGGGAAAGTCTTAGAGTGAGGCCACGTATGGGGTGAAGAAGTGTAGGGCACCCCCTTTCTAGATGGTCCGACGACCTAAAAAAAAGTGGCTGGTAATGGTTGGATGCGGAGGCGGAAAGTGGAGTTTCGCAAAAAGCATTAGGAAAGGCCTATATCCGGCGATGGGATACAGGCTTATAATGATGAATAAAAATAAATAGTTGTTTTGATTTATTATTCTCGAATTAATACGTAATAAGTGCAAAAAAGAAAACCAAACCTGTTACGTTTTCAGTGATGTTTTATGCTATTGTTTTTAACAAAGGTTTTAACCAAGCATACATTATTTTGTTATCCCTATTCGGTCTACCTACTAGGTATTTTGTGTGCTTTCGCCGATATTACTTACTAACATTATTTACAAAGCTATTTCTTTAGACTTATTTTCTTTAGCAGCTCTCACATGACCCTAGTTCGGCCTGTTCGGCTGAATAAATCTTTTCGTACAATAACTCCGAGTACTATTATGTGTGCCACAGTATTATTGTAACAGGATTATCGTGTAGTCATATAGTTTCACACGATATTTCAATGTTAGGTTATTTGTACTGGAGTTTATTTCGCACCACAATATTAGACCCATAGATATTTTCTCTTCGTTGAATAAAACAGAACCAGCCCTATCGGAAACTATGTAGTCATTTTTAGAGTTCCGTACCATAAGGATGCCAACATATCTATATTACTAAGTCTTCGTATGTCCGTTTGGCGTATGTTCAGGCTTATTAACAAATTTCTGCGCAAAACTAGACCTAGGCGACGTCGCGTCGGGGTAAAGGGGTCATTGCTTGCCGCCTACGTTGAAGATTATGGTATGAATGTATGTATGTAATGTAATATATAATATATGTATACAGGTACCTATGAAAGCTTGGAGACTGAAATTAGTGTTTTCAGTTGTTTGAGTATATTTAATTATGATCGTACGCGTTACGGTCGCGCACGCTAGGCGTTACAGTCCGAATTTTGTTTTATTTTAATTTTCATCCCAAACACGCTCTAGGAAAAACAACATAATTACTTCTCATGTTCATAATATTCTAATTTATGCTAAATGTAAGTGGCCTAAAAGTACTTTTAATGCACTACTTTGCGAGGCGTAATGTTCAACCTTACAGTCAGTTCAACGTTAAGGCCTAATTCGCACGAGCGCTTTTTAGGGTTCCGTACCCAAAAGGTAAAAAGGAACCCTATTACAAAGGTCCGTCCGTCCGTCCGTCCGTCTGTCACCAGGCTGTATCTCATGAACTGTGATAGTTAGACAGTTGAAATTTTCACAGATGATGTATTTCTATTGCCGCTATAACAACAAATACTAAAATACAGAATGAAATAAATATTTAAGGGGGCTCCCATACAACAAACGTGAATTTTTTGTTCGTTTTTGCTCGCAATTGATAACGGAAATAGGTAGACGCTTGAAATACTCACATAATATTTAGTTTTATATTCACTTTAAAAATAAATAATTAAATAAAAATAAAACAAATATTTAAGGGGGCTCCCATACAACAAACGTGATTTTTTTGCCGTTTTTATAGATAATGGTACGGAACTCTTCATTCGCGAGTCCGACTCGCATTTGGCCAGTTTTTTTAATGTTTCATTCAACACGCTTTATTGTTATTGTTTTGTTCCTTACTTTCTTTAAAAAAGAGCAGGTTAGGGATAAAAAATGTGCAAAAAAAGCGTTCTGCGAACAAGGCATCAGTCTCTAAGTGTGTTTTGTTTCATCACAGAACAAATTAATAAGTACTTAACGACAGTATATATTAATTCCATCTGCATTGCTCGCCAGCAGCTGCAGGAAATTCATCCTAATTTACTTATGTCGATTGAACTTTTTATTATTGTAAACAAAGAAACTACTTAAACTCTGTTCTTAAATATAAACTTGGTTTCCTATCGCAATAAAGCTATTCTAACTCGTTTACAGGTCGACCTAAGAATCGTAATGCATTAAGAAGCCTTAATCCATTGATTTTTGCAATCCGATCTTCATGAGCGGGACACAAATATATTTCTCCGTGATGGTTAAAATGAGATGCAACATTTACTAGGGTCGCAGGTGTAGGAAGGGTGCCTCCCCTAAGCAAAGGTGATAAGAAAACGTTCCTTTACCCTCACTCCAAGTATTTACTTAACGTCCATAGACTTTAAAAATGGACTGTGAGAAAAGGTTATATGATTGTGGTCAATTATTGCTTTACATAAATAAATAATAAATATTCCTGGACAAATTACATGCTGCCTCTAGTCGCAAACCAAGTAAAGTTTGTACTATGGGTACTAGCTGATATTGAATTTAACTTAAATACATTTTTTTTTTTGTAAATAGATTTACATAATAAATCTAATATATAAAATTCTCGTGTCACAGTGTTTGTTACCAAACTCCACCGAAACGACTGGATTTTTATTAAATTTTGTGTGCATATCGGACAGGTGCCCTACCGCCGAAGCTGAAGCCGATTACCGGCGAATATTTTGATTCGAAAAATATATCTTACGTTGTAGTTATATACAAACATCTTCAGCTCAGTAGGTAGAGCTCCAGGGTTTCTACTACCTAAGCTAAACACGAATACCACCAATTTAAGCTAAAGTTTCATATTTGAAATAAAAAAATCCGATGGATATATATTTTATTTTATTTTATTCACATTTTTTTTTTTTTTATTTTATTATAATTTAGCATTGGTAAATACATACAACCCAAAAATTTTCACTTTTCTACCGTCAACCCCTATTTTTTAATAGCGGTTTAATAGCAAAGCAACGTTTGCCAGGTCAGCTAGTATATATATATATATATATATATAGATATATATATATATATATATATATATATATATATATATATATATATATATATATATATATATATATATATATATATATATATCACCCAGACCCAGACTAATAGAAACAGACATGTTCACGCACACAAATATTTGTTTTGTGAGGGAATCGTACCCGCGACCTCGGAGTCAAAGCGGCCATTGTTAGCCATTGACGCATTTGCCCACTGCACTGGGCTTATCATATGCACGTCGGGCTCGTCATGTGCTCGGCCAGAAACTATGAATTATAAAAAATAAACAAAGCATAAGCAGAAGCTAAAAACATCGCTCTCAGTATAGTTTCAAATCGATATTTCCCTTACAAACTATTAAGGAGAAGGAGAAAGAACCTTAAACCAGAAAGAACACATGCTACGCACCAACTCTGTTTCTAATCCTATATGTATACCGGTATCCTTATGTATGTATGGTTAAAAATGTATTATTATTGCAGGTAGCTCGACTTATTAATATATTACTTTATATGATTCCCCACTGCATTTAGTACAAGTAAACTAATAACGATGCGCGACATTTCATTATTTTTGCCAAGAGCATTTGTTGGCCGCCACGTAGTCAACAAATGCTCTATGTTCTGCGAAACTGGCGCCTAAAAAAACTGTGTTCAGTTTGTTACCAAAAAGTACTAAAAATTGCCCTTTTACTTTTATTACTTTTTGAAGTCTGGTATGATGATGTAAAAATTCGTTACTGTCTTGGTTTATTGTAACAAACTGAGCATAGTTTTTTAATATTTATTTTACACTCTACGTACGATACGATTATTTGTCCAAAGAGGTCGCAGCACTTATCGCTTTGAACATGATATCACTAAAGTATTAGCTATGTTGTTCTATGCTCATGCCCGTTCTATCTAACAACTCTCTTGTACTCTATACTCCAATTTTTCGATCTGGATTCACGTTAGACTCCTTTACATTGCAAGCATCGCGTCTCTGGACACGTTACCTGAAGCCATCGGAGAATCTTCTCTAAAAAAGTAAGTTCTCTAAAGTAAAAGTCTAAAGTAAGTTCTCTTTCAAAAATAATATTCAAGCCTTTCAATGGATAAATTATCAAGTAAATATACTTGATAATTTATCCAAGCAATAATGATCATTGCTTTAATACTGCTTTTTTTTTCATTCTAGGTCGATGGCAGACAAGCATACGGTCCGTTTCATGTGAAGTGTTGGTTACCGTAGCCATATTAACGCTCGCAACATAAAATATCGCTCGCGCGCCGCCTCATCCGCTGCCAACGCAGCATCTCCTTCCTTTCTTTCTGGTGACCTCACTCACTTGCAAGAACACAACAACCCTCAAGTGAATTGTTATTTGGCTGCGGTATTCTGTGAGGTGGAGGTACATTAATTTTCATAGGTATTTATTGTGTGTATGTTCATTACTATTATTTTGGGAACCACATTCAAGTTTTACCTGCCGTCCCCAAAGGTTGACTGGTAGAGAATGCTCATAGCATGAAATCCGCCTTTTGTATTATTCTATGGTTAATAAAGTTTAAATAAATAAAATTTGACTACCACTTAACGCCTAAATCAATTTACCATCTCTGCCACGTGACTATATCCATATATTCGCAGTCTATTATGTATGTCTACGCTAACGTGACAGTAACATAATACAATCCATGGAAGCCACATTAAATCAACGTACAACAAGGTTGAACAGAAGCCTATTATCGAAGTTTGCTACACAGCTGGTTTTGTACTAAACTCGAGCACTAATCACATTTTCAGGCTATTGATTTTCCAGGCCTTTTACCGTAATTAGAAAGTACTCACCGATCATTAAGGTTAGTAATTTAGGTTTAGATTGACGATGTTTATTTCTGACATTAGTTTCGCTTTGGTAATTTGCAGATTTTTAATACCACGTCGGATGGCAAACAAGCATACGGCCCGCCTGGTGTGAAGAGGCTACCGTAGCCATATTAACGCTTACGAAATATCGCTCGCGTGCTGCCACCCCCACTGCCAGCGCAGCAACTCCTTCCTGTCTGGCGACCTCACTCACTCGCAGGAACATAACGTCGCTCACCGGAATTGTTATATGGCTGCGGTATTCTGTAGGGTGGTGGTACTTCCCCATTCGGGCAGCTTGCAAATACGCTGTACCCAACCTCTGTTTTGCTAGAGCCTCTTTCACTAGTCGGTAGGGTGCACCACGGGCAGGTTAGCTTTGGCTCTAAAGATCATAGTGAGCTCTTACACCCCATGGCGTCCAAGTTATCCAAGTCAGACTTTGACCGACATATTATATTTAGTCCTAGTTAAATGCGGGAGATTAGGCTTGTAAACAGGAAGTCGGGTAGATAAATTAATTGCAATTAATTACCACAAATTAATGTACAATAAGGATGATTACTTCACCACAAATTAAAATATTTAATTAATCCTGTATCATTATTCCAGTAATTATAATCTATATATATAAAAGAAAGTCGTGTTTGTTACAACACTTATAACTCGAGAACGGCTGGACCGATTGCCATGGTTTTTGATTTGTTGGATTTGTTTCCGTCCTGAATAGCAGAATAACTCTTAAAAACATTGGAAAATTCTCGAAAAAATAAAATAAAAGAAAAAACATTTTCCCATACAAATGAAAGTGTCAGTTGAAAAAGGGATTACGATATTTATTGGTTGTCAAATATCAAAACGTCAAATCGATTGGTGTCACTTTTATGTCGCGAAAGTTGTCTGTGATTTGTTATAAAAATTAAAAAATGTCAAATCGATAGGGGTGAAAACGCTTTTCCCATGGGGTTCGAGCGCAAGAATCAAATCAGAGTAAACATCAAAAGAAATGACAATTACAAATCACCAAAATGATAAAACCTATTTCAAAACTAAAAAAAATAAAACAAAACGTTTTTTTTTTTTTTAAATTAACAATAAGGAAATCTTTATTTTCAGTTTTTATGAATACGGGTCTTCCCTCAACCGAAGGGGTTTAGAGCGTACTCCAACACGCTGCTCAACTGCGGGTTGGCGGAGGCCAGTGTTTTCGAACCGCCTAAAGGCCACTGACTTAACGACTGTCATTAAATGATAACAACCGGGACCGACAGCTTAACGTGCCTTCCGAAGCAAGGAGGAGCTCAAGATGAGCTAATGATAACAACCGGGACCGACGGCTTAACGTGCCTTCCGAAGCACGGAGGAGCTCAAGATGAGCTAATGATAACAACCGGGACCGACGGCTTAACGTGCCTTCCGAAGCACGGAGGAGCTCAAGATGAGCTAATGATAACAACCGGGACCGATGGCTTAACGTGCCTTCCGAAGCACGGAGGAGCTCAAGATGAGCTAATGATAACAACCGGGACCGACGGCTTAACGTGCCTTCCGAAGCACGGAGGAGCTCAAGATGAGCTAATGATAACAACCGGGACCGACGGCTTAACGTGTCTTTCGAATCACGGAGGAGCTCGAGGTAATATAAACCCATCCGTGTACAGGCTACGGTCGACGTTGCTTAACTTGCGTGTTCAATTAGACTGACACGCGCAATGACGCCATCGAGCTTCTCTATTATTTTCCATTATTCATTGTTTTAATTCCATAAAATCATAAATTTAGTTCAGCTAATATGTACCACGACATTCATTGATTGTTAGGCGGTACGAAGTTCGCCGGGACAGCTAGTGAGATATATTTTTGGTGAGATTTATATTTTCCCAGTTATAATAATGTAAACAAACAAATCTGCAAATACTGGAAAGTTATTTTTTTATAAGAGAGAGGGGAAAACGAGCATGTAGGGATCATCTGATGCAAAGCAGTCACCACCGCCCTTAGAAACCAGCAACACCTCGGGGTCGCTCTGTAGAATTCAGATATTTTCTTTTACGAGTATGCCACTCAGGTGGAATAATCTTTTCTATCTTTGGCTCGTCGGCATCGTGCACCACTTGCACGCGAGGTTGGCTTTGGCTCTAAAGATAGTGGTGAGCTATTTACACCCCTGAAATAGTTAGAATATAGACGTCTCCTTTGTCCTGTCGTTGCTCCCATTTGCATTGAGTCAGTCCTTCTTGCACGGTTACACAACACTATTCTATTCTAAGCCTGGCATTTTGTTTGTAGTTGCCATGGAAATCCTTAACAGGCAGTTCATCCACAGCCAAAATCCAAAGCTTCTCTGGAACCACACAATACGTGATCACTTCGGTTCCAATCTGTGAGGATGAATTCTCTGTCGATGGCAAGCGGTCCGACTGTAGGAGGAAGCCATGGGCATCATGTCAAATAACTCCTCTGAACACGCCCCCATTGTACAAACCGTAGAACACACAAAGGAACCGAACTGGCTTGAACGAGTGCCGTTTCATAATCTTAGGCTACGCCTCCACCAAAATAAATATTATGTGTTGAAATCTGCTTCTTACTCTACGTGGCCAATAACAAGTATTACACAGTAGAATACACCAACATTTTTTCCCTCGCGATTAATAAATCTAATCAAATTTGTCATTCATCAAAGGAAATGTTGCTCGTTCCATTTCACCAGATAAATTCCAGTTTAATAATTTTATTCCCAACAATCTAGTAACAAACGTTCATGGAGGAATTAAGTTATAATTATAGTAATTTCATTGAATGATAGCTTTAATTCGAGTTTTAATGCCTATAGCTCTGTAAAGCCCAGCAATGGCGCGATGATACCGGGAAAATATAATGCCATTTTGCTATCAAATAGCACTTTCATTTTAAGTAGGTATTTAGTACAAGTAGGTAAAATTTTTATTGATTTAGTTAGCGTGAGAATTATATTATAATTATATTTAATAGGTGGGTGATCAAGCTAAGCTCTATGTTTTTAGGAGAAACGAATTTTCTCAGAATCAAGTAAATAAAGTGTCCTCTATTGTCGAATAGCTACCATATTTGCTAACTAATATCTTTAACAGATAGCGTTATATTGAATATTGGCAGAACTTTTCTCGCTATTTTAGGGGAATTCTAATTATCCCAAAATTATGATTTAGCTAGATCGATTTTTCGCTATAGTAAACACCTTATTGTAAATATTATTTTATATAAAAATAATAATATGTTTTTTTTATAACAATTATTCTTATATATCTATAGTTTACCCCTTTCTTATCCCTATTATATGTCACACAATCCTACCACCTTTTTTCGGTCTTGCTTTCTGAATATATCACTTCACATTCAAATTCATCGTTCTTTTTGTCACATGCCTTTCACCCCTCCGCATTAAATGCCCCTACTACCACGGAAGGTGATTTTCTCTCATCATTTCTGTCACAGACAGGTGATATTTCCAAACCTCGTCTTATGCAATGATTCTTAATCTATTCTTGTCACGCCACACATCTATCTCAACATTCGCATGTCATATACATTACTTATTTGTAGGGATTGCAATCCAGCGGTTTTTTCAATCCAGATGAATCCAACGCGGATCCAGAAGTTACTGATTTTTGTTTTTAAACAAACAACTAAGTTAATAACTAAGATGTATAGCTGACCCGGCGAACTTCGTACCACCTAACAGTTAATATAAATTTCTCAATGCAATCATAAATATAATATAACCAACAAATATCTTAATCCTTTTTCAACTCACACTACAGGTATGTATTGGAAAATGTTTTTTCTTTTATTTTATTTTTTCGTCAATTTTTCAATGTTTTTAATATTTATTCTGCTATTCGGGACGGAGCCAAATCCAACAAATCAAAAACAATCGAGTTTTATAAGTGTTGACAACTTTGTGAACAAACCCGACTTTGTTATATAATTATATATAGATATTCATTATATTATGGTAATCATAAAAACAATCTGTCAGGTTTAATTACTGAGATTCTACCGAAAGTCATCTGAATTAAACCAAAAAGCAGGTGATGTGGTACAGTGAGGGCGAGTAGCACATGCCACAAGGAAGACATAATGGCAACATTCCTTTCTTCGGTTCCATTCAGAGTAACTATGTATAAAGTTTGCGGAACAAAATGGCAACGTAAAATTATGCGGCGTTTTCATGCGAAAAGAAAGTTAGTTATTTGTTTTCAGCTAACTGCGGATCCGTACCGCTAAAATGTGCTGAATCCAGCTGTATTGCTATATTGGGGATCCAGCATTACAATCCCTACTTATATGCATCCTTCTATCGTCTTCTATTAAATGTCTTCTAATATCTATTTTAATTAATTGACATCTATCTGTCCTTCTGTCCAGGTCTAAATTTTACCCCACCCATCATATTACACATCATATGTAAGAATTAAAAAAAAATGCATTGACCGCCACTTTTACTCACGATTTAAAGCAAATGAGAGAAATAAATACTAATTCCGCCAGTCAAAATAGCAGTCAAAACACTGATGTTGCAACATTCAAAAACTGCACTTTGCACCGTGTATTTATTTATCATTAGGCATGTTTGGCTACCTTTAAAAATACGCTCAATAATTTGTATAAATAATTATCATTATTCCACATTACCTCCGGCTTTAAACTCGACAGCGCAGCGTAAAGCCGAGCCAACGGCAACGAGACAATATTGCCAGTGAGTGTAATAATGCCTTTAGGCCCGGAAACGGCACGTTGCTGTATTTACGAGTGTTTACTGTTGTTACAATGTACATAAATTTTAATTTCACTATGTAATGTTTGTTTTTTTTTATAAATTATGAATTCTCAAAAGAGAGCTTGAAGTTTCTTTATTCAGGATTGAGTACTTTTGTTATAGAATTAGTCTTTCTGAGATTTCGTCTTGTGATCAGGAGGCAATAGTGAGTAGCAAGGCCCGCCACATATTCTCGTCCAGCGACGCTAATGTGTGGCGGGAGCGACAGTCGCGCGGGGGATGCTGCCGTATATATGAATGGCGCATTGCATACCGTCGCAACCACAAAGCTGGATGAAACAGGGCATTGTAGACGCCTCCGCTTCGAGACCCGCATCCCTCATCGCTGGACACCCCTTTATCCTCCAGACGGACAGACGATAAATTAACTATCGCAGAGAGCTGATAGATGCAGACGACAAAAATCGATCGTTGTGCACATCTAAGAGAGTACCTATGCACTGAATTCAGCAGTTTCTTGTTGTAACAAATGAGCTTTGAGTATTTCCCATCAGAGTCATCCCCGCCGCCCGCTTGCGTTGCATTCCATTGTCCTGTACAGAATATTTCTCTTTGAAATTTGTAAACATAGCAAGTTTTGTAGGCTAGGTCTGTGTTCGTCGTTCGTCGGCGAATTTGGAAGGTAAGATAATTAGCTCACTTTTCGGGTATACGTTTTTGACGTTATCTATAGTATTTACAACATCATTGCCAATTAACAAATACTAAACTCTACGCACATCCCGCTGCAATAAGCGAGTTCTGAAAAAAAAAAAACAGTATCATGTTATATTGAAGCATAGTTGGAAAACATAAAAATATCAAAACGTAATTCTCGAAAACTCAATGGTTCATTGCTTTTACAATATTTTCTTTGTGACGCTATTTTAGTGGAAAAATATCGCATGACTGGGTGAAATGTTATTTTAAGAAAGTTTCTCTTCGTAAAGTATTTGCCGCAGTGTTATTTTATTATGAAGTCGATAGCTGCATTGAGATTTGACGCATAACGTAAAGGTATATCTTTAGACTAGTTATCCCCGCGATTTCGCCCGTTGTTTCGGCTCCTAATAATAATCATAACGTAAATACTTGCTAATACCACAGTATAAGTAATAGTACAACATACAGTACGGCCACCCTTTGCAGCTCTCTCGTATCGTTGGGAAAGGCCTATATCTGGCAATACGATACAGGCTTATAATGATGAATAAAAATAAATAGTTGTTTTTATTTATTATTCTCGAATTAATACGTAATAAGTACAAAAAAGAAAACCAAACCTGTTACGTTTTCAGTGATGTTTTATGCTATTGTTTTTAACAAAGGTTTTAACCAAGCATACATTATTTTGTTACCATCCCTATTCGGTCTACCTACTAGGTATTTTGTGTGCTTTCGCCGATATTACTTACTAACATTATTTACAAAGCTATTTCTTTAGACTTATTTTCTTTAGCAGCTCTCACATGACCCTAGTTCGGCCTGTTCGGCTGAATAAATCTTTACGTACAATAACTCCGAGTATTATTATGTGTGCCACAGTATTATTGTAACAGGATTATCGTGTAGTCATATAGTTTCACACGAAATTTCAATGTTAGGTTATTTGTACTGGATTTTATTTCGCACCACAATATTAGACCCATAGATATTTTCTCTTCGTTGAATAAAACAGAACCAGCCCTATCGGAAACTAGTCATTTTTAGAGTTCCGTACCATAAGGATGCCAACAAATCTATATTACTAAGTCTTCGTATGTCCGTTTGGCGTATGTTCAGGCTTATTAACAAATTTCTGCGCAAAACTAGACCTAGGCGACGTCGCGTCGGGGTAAAGCGGTCATTGCTTGCCGCCTACGTTGAAGATTTTTTAGGCTATTGATTAATCATTGTTCCCTATCACTCATAACCACGAAATTTGTAATTTTTACATACTTTCATATAGGTACGCTTCTTAACTTTCAAACGATACGAATATACTCGCTAAACAGTTTTGAGAATTTTATTTCAAGATTTCCTAAAATCACATCATCGACATTCAACTGAAAAAAAATTTCATAGAATATGTATTACTGTACCTGCTTTAACAAGAAATAATAAAAAAACATATACTTAAAAGTTACGTGTTTCTTTGGGCGGTTTTTGCTCAGTGTAGTGTCTATAGTACTTAGTTACGGAATCTTCCTTGTGCGATTGTTCATTGTGCGAATCGGGATAGGCGTGTACAAAATCGCGGACAGAAGCTAGTTGATTGTAAAACACGATAGCTCTACCACAGTATAAGTATTAGTACTACGTACTACGTAGCTCTTATCTACTTCACATCACGCAACTCGTGTGTCGTGTTTTTTCACCCCACGTGACAGAAAAAACAAATATAGAAAATATATATTTAATGATTACAAATTAAAGCATACGGCTACATAAAAAAACGGTGTGCGCTTGACCCGTCAGAAGTGAAAACTCCATCTCTCGCTCCATCTCCCTCGGTAGAGAGGCCCAGGTGGAATTCGAACCCACGACCTCTCGATTATTTTCGACGAATCTTTCCAACTGAGCTACCAGGTAGGTTTTTAATGGTGGAGAATTATGCATTTTATATTTACTATAATATATCAGTCTCATTAAATTTCCACTTCAAAAACAATGTGTAAAAATGTTTCATACGTGTAGATTCCTAGAAAACAATGTGTACAAATTTGAACACCACTAGAACATAAAAGTGCCGCAACCAAAGACTTGGGAAACAATAAAGGTGGGACTACAAAAGCGGTGAGGGCCCGACGAGGTGAGACTCCATTGTGTCTGGCTAGTGCTTGGCTCGTTAAGGTTGGTTCACACATAATTATGGACAAATAATAACATAAATATATTGAGAAACAACATACACTTTCAACCATGACTTTACTCCACCCTCAAAAGAGATAAGATACCAAAACAAATTCCCAAGGGATTTTTAACGGGACGGGGTCCCACCACTCACTGTGTCTCCTGTGTAGCCAGCATTTACAGCGGCGACCACAAAAAAGGCAATGAACAATGAAGTCCATTGCAGTTCCGGGGATAAAACTACGGCTGCCTTGGAACTTAGAACAAATTAGTAGGAGTAGGACGCTTTGGAGTTTGGCTTCGCCCCTTCGTAACGTGACAGACAGCAATATGACAAATAACGACATTATAAAGATGACTAGTCAAATGAAGATCAACTGCCTTGCACCACACGTGATTAAATACACTATTGGGAACCTACAACTGTGATTTGTCACCTAACGCATAGATTCCAGTAATATGAATTTCCTAAGGAATTGCCAAAAATATTTACAAGGACAAATTCCACGGCTAATAAAGCTTCGCTCCTTTGTTGGGTATCTAAGAGCACTTCGACTTTTGTACCATTCTTATGCCGTATATATTAATAAGTATTAAGAGTTGCAATCGCATTGTGATTGTCAATTTCTGCGCTTATCTTTGCAAGGGTATAATTGCACTTTCTGTGATTTTATATGATATAAAAATTTTTAGCCTGATCCTAACTTGATAATTTTATTTCTTCATATTCAACATAATATCTACTTAAGTCCTTAATTAGATTTAGTAGTTAGTATGATGGCGGTGTCTTCTACAGCAGCATATATTAATCCGTGGGCACATCCCCTCCATGAGAAAGAAAACACGAGGAGGCCTCTGCCAGTTTACACTTTTTCATACGAATATGCATATACTCCATTACTTACTCGACTCTTCGTTGAACCAAATGTCCGATCCATGCCTATTTCAATTTACTGACACTGTTACCACAATACCGACTAGTTTTATTTTAGTCGGATACTGTCGTCTCGTACATTGTTGCATAGAGATATATATTCTAAGCATATTGCAACAGCAACTGTTTTGTATCTATATAGATATGTAATAGTCAATGCCCAAAATCTAGGCGCTTCTATGTTTGACTATTACTAGATAAACCTCGGGTACCTCACCTCACTTTCCAAAAGCAAGACAAGCCTTGGTTGCTTTGCTGGCTCGGCTTTTGTTTGTGACAAGCTTAATCTAACGTAACTAGAGATGGGCAAAATGCCGGGAATTTACGATAAATGTCCAAAAGGTACTTATAAATTCCCTAATTATGCCCAAAACTAGGCATTTCTTGGGCATTTACAGATACTTATTGGGTACTTATTATAAATGCCTGGCATTTTGTCCATCTCTAAACGTAACTAACATCCACGGTCAAAAGCAGTTTTGACCAATGAAGTTGGCTGGGTTAGGTTAAGGTTGTGATCAACAAAAGCCGAGCGAGGGAAGCTCGACTTGCTTTTGGAAAGGAAGGTAAGCTTCCTGAGGTTGATTAGTCAAACCTAGGAGCGTCTAGACTTCGAATATTGACTATATTCATCTTTCATACTTTCTAAAATGGCGACGTGGTATGACAGCACTTTGTTATATACTAACTATATAAATTATGACCCAGTTCAAAATAGTTTTAATTAAAAGCAAAGTTTCTAAAATTTTGTCAACTCTAATCAAATAAAGAACAAAACGCTTTGAGCATGTGACCTACCAAACTTGTGCCGAGTACCCCAAACACAAGTTTTGCAAACAATCACGCAGGCCTCGAAGGGATTGTGTTTCCAACTCATTAGGAGAGTTGTCTCTAGGTTGCGTGGCGGTCCTTGGGACCCGTTAACCCGCGTATGACGAACGGTGGTTCATTTGGACCTCACTCTTGCTAATGGACCGCCAAACGTGGTAAATTTCAGTTTTATTTTAGATAAAAATTACACAAGGTATCCTGGTGGTTGTAAAATTTTCGTCATAGGTTTTCTTTCAAATCTACAAATAGATATTAATATCGATGCGATATTATTGATGCGATATTGTCACTTTCTTTAAGAAAAGCGAAAAAAGATATAATTACATTTGATTGGGAAATTTAATACAGGTTACTTCTATTTAAACGTGCGAATAATAAATTTTATGATATTTTATAAAAATAGGAGCCTTATCATCGTTCAAATTAATCAAAGAACTGAAATTAGTTCTAAATAAGTTTAACCAAGTTAGAGATAAAAATTTGGGTTACAAATAATTAAAAAAGAAAATTAATTCAAAATAACGGTAACGGAGCTAACCCGCAGTTGAGTGCCAACACACAGTTGAGTGCCAACCCGCAGTTGAGCAACGTAGTGGATT
This sequence comes from Hypsopygia costalis, assembly GCA_937001555.2. Lineage (NCBI taxonomy): Eukaryota > Metazoa > Arthropoda > Insecta > Lepidoptera > Pyralidae > Hypsopygia > Hypsopygia costalis. The sequence continues at coordinate 5,793,545 of OW443325.2, forward strand.
ATGCTCTAAACCACTTCGATTGAGGGGAGACCCATATCCCAGCAGTTGGATTAATAAGGGTTGTTGACAGTTAGGTAACTTGGACTATCCTTATAGAATGTAATTATAAAGAGTCACTTAATGGTTGACATGGCTGCATTTGCACGAATAATGCCACACGGTAGGCGGAGCTTCAGAAAAAGCCTATTCTCACATGAAACATTGATTTATTTTCACATATTTATCATGGAGACACATCAATTTTATAGTCAACATTTTACACGATATCCCAATAAAGCCTGCGATATGTCGGCAGCATTATATCAAATTGAATAAACGACGATTTTATGCTTTCCGGGATTTTGATTGGCGAAATATATTTTTAAAACGTTAAAAGGATTATTTCATAGTACTTTCACTTTTGCCTGACATATGAATCATGAAAAGCTAAACTGTAAATTATACTCGCATATTATGTTTGAAGTGGTGTAGTCGTATTATAACTATTATATTTATTATTATCCCGGAGGCCTATTCTCTTATCGGGGACCTAGAAGGTGAAGAACACAAATCTAGGATTTTTAATCGTTAGATTAAAAAATAATTTTAACCGATCATCTGATCTCCTGTTAGGAAACCCTTAATAAGCGGCTAATCTACAACTTTTACCCCGAGAGCCCAGTTTAAAAAGGACCAGTGGGTCCAGTGGGTCCGGAATCGTCTCAAACACTGTTTAAAAAATCTGAATTTTTGTAATCTTGTCACCTTTGTAATCTCTAAAGAGAGATATCACTGTTCTGGATGAGTTTGAATTCGAAAGTCGTTATGAAAATTTTATGGCAATAAAGAAAAATTTTCTTTGGTTAATTTTAAAAAGCTTATTACATCTAGATCACTCCAGATAGATCCAATTGGTAGATCGAAAGAGTATTTGCATGCGACTGCGAGACATGCGAATGAAATTATCTTATCGCTTCTAACAGTTACAAATTAGTTAAACTGATCTGTGACGTTTGGCGTAAAAACCAATAATTATTTTTAAATGTGAATAAATATTTGCGTACGTGCTTAATTACAAGAATTAACGATACGGGAGGTTAAAGATTGAGTCGATAAGTACTCGTAAGGGTGAGTGTGACATAAACAAGATATGAATTCGTTACCTACTTTGTAAGTCGCTGAGACACGTATCATTAATATTCTAAGAAATAACTATGTCATATTATCGACAATATCTGCAATAACACACCGTCGGTTCACAATTGGAATTTACCGCCCAGCACTGTTGCCGTCACTATTATAGCAATATAGCGTTACATATTTTGGGGTGTAAATGGTTCATCAAGATCTTTGAACCAAAGCCAACTCCACCTGCACGCGGTGCACCCTGCTGACTGACAAACGAAGCTCTGGCGAAAAAAGAGGTAGGGAGCGTAATTGTAAGCTACCCGGCTGGAGAATGTACCTCCACCTCACAGAATACCGCAGCCAAATAACAATTCTCTTGAGGGTTGTTGTGTTCCTACGAGTGAGTGAGGTCACCAGATGCTGTAATGTTCATTTTATTTTTCCTCTTCCATGTGATTTAACTAATAAAATGTTAACGAGACGATAATACAAATTAGCAGTTCAAAAATGTAAGCGTCAGTCGCCGATTTGAAGCAGTTAAAATATTTCAAACTTGCACAATAAACGACGTTGCGTACCTTCGAAATACCGTTCAGTGGAAAGAATTCTTGGAGCGAAAATTTGATCATCCTTGCCTGAAAGGGACCGTCAAAACTTCCACTCTCTAATTCCAAGGCATTTACTTTACCAATTAGTGTTTTCTTAGCATAATAACATTGGCAATTAAATTTTGGAGCTTTTCATAAGGTTTAAGTGGAATTTAATGTTTCATTAAAAGCAAATAAACCCCGCTTAAGTTACTTAAGTACTGATGGCGAGGTTCAGTGTCCTTGAGTGCTAAAGTACGTATTATAATTACAACACTAGTGTTAACTACTGCTTTCTTCGCGTATATCAGTTTTACCAATTGTTTTCCTTAATGAATGAGAGCTGCTTTTAAAATAGCGACTGCGACACACGCTCGTACCTCGGCGACTCTCCTCCAGTCAGCTTGGCAATCATTCTCTCACCGCGTTGACCTCGTGTATCAATAGTGTATGTAACAAGTTAATTAAAAAAATCAAAAACCCGACTGCACCTACAACAGATTTATTAATCACGCGTAACAACAATATAATTCCATACAAGCAAAGCCGCAGGCAAAAACTAATATATCAAATATATATTTGAAATCAGGTCATCGAGACCTTTATTCTGATACCCATATCGATATATTTAGAAGAAAAAAAAAAATATTGCAACGACAATTTTGCGGCTCACAGCCGCCATATTGATTTTTTTATATTTGATGAAGCTTATGTCACTCTCACAGCAAATACGAATCTTACGACACCTCTCAAGCTAAAATCCATCCAGCCGTTCAGGCTGCAGAGGGTGCCAAACAATTATACATACATACGTACATACATAGTTTCGAAAAACATAACCCTCCTGTCGCAGTCGGGTAAATAGCGCTGTTATTTATTTCTGAACATTTCATATTTTCTATGTGAAATATCTCGACATCTGTCAATCGTCTCACGGCGGCTCAATTTTGTTTTTAAAGATAAAGATACGTTTATTTGCTAAGTATGCTTGTATGATGTTTATCTAAAACATGTTGTGTTATTATCATACAAGTATTTACATAAATTGCAATTGTGAATGTCTGGTGGAATATAATGGTCTACATGTTTTGCTGTATTGTGTAACAGCATACAAATATGATTTATTACCTGTCATAAGTTTTAATTTAATATTATAGTTTCAGACTTTTTAATTAACTATACACACAATATACGAACAACTTCAAATGTCATTCAAATTATTTCTTTCAGTTTATTTATTTACACTTTGACCACATATTACATAAGGTTAAAAATTGGGGACTTAACGGTCAACCTTTGGGGAAATAGAAAATCAATAATGCAAGACTCATATCGAACGATGTGAAAAGAATCTTGTAAAGAAAATAGAAATAAAGTTGATTACAACACATTTTCATTTAAGTAATTATAGTATTCAAAACAACAAAACGTAATGTTATCGAATAAAACTGATTTGGAAATTCGAAATCATTTGCATACGTCACCCTAACATGCAGTTAAATTTAAAAAATAATCTAACCAATCTTTACTATCAGTAATGTAGTATTTATTCGGTAGAATATATGTGTAAAGTAAAACCCCTACATTAGGGAGGTACTCGTAAAAAAGTCTCAGAAAGAATAAATTTATTCAAATTTATTTCGAAACAGGTTTTAAAGTAAAGCAGGTGTAGAGGTATCTCAGCAGAGTTCTCATAAAATAACTAAGTAGTTACTCGTAAATAGAAAGTAGTGTTTGCAGTACGACACAAGTGCAACTGCACTCACGAGATTTAGCGCCGTGTCGGCACAAATTACACTAGGGATGCATCTCAGTTTATACCAAATGTTTGGCTTCTGTATGCTTTAGTGTCATGTGACAAAGTATGTGTGACAAAATAGTGAACCTTCCCCGAGGGCTTAAAATAACTTGTAGGGCACGGTAATATTTTTATCTAATATATAAAATACTCGTGTCGTTACCAAACTCCTCCGAAACGGCTGGACCGATTTTTATGAAATTTTGAATGCATATCTGGTAGGTCTGAGAATCGGCCGAAATCTATTTTTCATACCCCTCAATGATCTAACTATCTATCTATCAATAACCGACACTAACGCGGGCGAAGCCGCGGGCAGAAGCTAGTAATATAGTAAAAACTTTATTGTCCAATAAAAAACATAAATACACAATTACAAAAATTAAAAAAGAAGAGGTTTTGTCGTACAATGGCGGACTTATCCTATTAGGGATTTCTTCCAGTCAACCATAGAAATCCTGAAAGGATATTGGAATTTTAAAATTTGGCGATATCCTTAGTAGATACTCATTGTAGGAAGAAAAAATATGAATTATGAAATCCTCTCTTAATTTTTCCATTCGTTCGCGAGTGCAGGTCTGAAGGAGAGCGGAGTGTTGATCGTTCCCGCGGGAGTCGTGAGCTCGGTAGCTTTGTGATTCAGGACAGGTGAAAATATACTGCATCCTTGCTGAATGCAGTTTTAGAAGATTTGATTACCGTCGAGAGGCTTTTTAAGGATAGAAGGCTTTTGGTTTTAGAGTAAAACGAATAAATGCCTCTTTATGTTTTTTTAACTAGATTGTCTACTTCGATGTTTTGCTTACAGTTTGAAAAATAAAGAACAGCACTTACCTTTCATCAGCTATAGCTGAATGAAAAATGGAAAATGTGTTCTTATCATTTTCTTTGGAACTGCAATTCATGAACATCTTATAAATAAACGGGCCAGGCAAGCCCACAACACTACTCTGTTACCTTTGTTGCCGGGATTAACAGCGGCGACTACCAAAAAAGGCAATGAACAAGTGGGGTAAACTGTGACGATATTTTTCGGTTTATTTAATCGAGGTCAATATCGCAACGACTCTATACAAGTTCAATGCTCAGTTAAACGACTTATCGACAGTTAATCGATAAAAAAAATTGCAAAGAGATCCAGCAAGCCTTACTCTTGACCTAACCTATTTCATAAAAATATATGTTGACGACGGTGATTTCAATTGTCAATACGTATTGTTTCCATTGCAACCGTAAACAAATCATAACAAATTGTATCAATAAACTATCCGAGTGATGAGACATCTGCTACTATGAATTTTCCGCCACGTATATCAATCATCGATGCGTCCGGGATCGTCCGGGCGCCGTGACAGCTGACGACATTCTGAGCGAGATTCGATGCGCCTCCCTCCAATTTACCCCCAATCCCCCACCCTTTATGGTCATTTAGATACCAGTCTGTCATAAAGTTGGCTTATATAGGGTAAGTGAAACACATCAGCTACTTTATTATGTCCTGGATCGAGTGTTGGGAAAACGAAGGAATAAATTCAGGGCATCATACTCGAAGGCTGTAGAGTGAATTGATGGAAATGTGTGGGGATATTTTTTTTTAGATTCTTTATTTATGTATAATGGTCTAATCTTAATATTCTACAATATGTTACGAATCTCTTTTTTTACGTTGTCATATTTGAGTTTGGTTTCCTAAATGTTTTTAAGAAACAACACTGGTGACATCTTTGTATGTAAAACAGACACACTAATAACAAAGTACTTAGCTTGGGGCTTCATGTGTGCTAACTTTTTTTTTTTTATATTACGTCGGGTGGCAGACAAGCATACGGCCCGCCTGATGTGAAGCAGTTACCGTAACCGTATTAACGCACGCAACATAATATATCACTTGCGCGCCGCCACCCCCGCTGCCAACGCAGCATCTCCTTCTTTTCTGGTGACCTCACTCACTCGCAGGAACACAACAACCCTCAAGGGAATTGTTATTTGGCTGCGGTGTTTTGTGAGGTGGAGGTACATTCCCCAGTCGGGTAGCTTACAATTACGCTCCCTACCTATCTTTTCGCCAGAGCTTCGTTTGTCAGTCAGCAGGGTGCACCACGTGCAGGTGAAGTTGGCTTGGGTTCAAATATGTTGATAAACCACTTACACCCCAAATATAACTATAACAAGAACAAAAAGGAGATCTATATTTCGTGTATGATTAAGGATAAAAATACAAAATGGATGAAAACCTAAACAAAAAAATGAAGACGGATCATAACAGCCAAATCAATTATTTCACTACGGGACTTGTTATTTGCAGTCATGATAGCGAGGTGCTAGTCATACTAAGACACTCTGTCCACGGTCTTTGCGATCGACAAATCAGTACCTCCTTAACTAACAGCCCTTACCCATTCGGCGCGATCTTAAGAAATACCCAGATTACAAACTGACTAAATAAGCTTTGACACTTCAATTTTAGTCTTAATCTCATTACAAAATAGCCATTCGAAGAAAACTTAATCATTTTCGTTCAATAACTTGTTAGTAGTTAAGTTTTTGTTTTTTTCTTTCTGCAACGGCTATCATCGCCAAATGCTATCACTTGTACTACACATTTGTAGTACAGTCCCTATAGGATGTTACTGTTCTGTATTCTAAGTTTGTTAGAAAACTTCCCACTTCCATTTTGGTCACTAGCTGTACATAACGTCCAAATAAATGGGGTCGAGGAAGTTATAGAATTGATAAGCAAAGGACACTAGAGCTTGTCGGTAAATCTGACTGGGGTCCTAACGCCGAAGCTGAAACCGATTACCATCGAATATTTTGAATCAAAATATAGGTCTTAGGTTTTAGTTATTGACATACATTTTCAGCGTAGTCGATAGAGCTCCAGGGTATTTACCAGCTAAGCTAACCAGAAATCTAAGCTAAAGTTTGATTTTCGCAATCAAAAAATCCAATGGGAAACCACTTCAGTGCAGCCGGTAGCTCAGCGGGCTCTATTTTAGCTAACTTATTGAGATGAGAACTTGTATAGACGCGATGAGCACTTTATTTTGTGGTCTTGTGAATGAGACTGAGTTGTCACGCACAGGTATGTAACACGTCACACTCGGCTCTGTTACGGTCGCTCGGGTAAACTCGGCAAGGTGGGAGCCAGAGGTGAAGTTTTCACTTCTGTCGTGTGATCAAGCACACATCTTTTTTTAAACAGTTTAGTCATGTAGGAAACTAGTAATAGTATTGAACATGTATTAATATTAGGTTGGGGAAAAAGTCTTTTCGTATTTTATATGAAAATTCAAAACATTTTTTAATAAAGTTTATTTACATTTAACTAAAGTATGTAGGTGCCATTTTGTTCGAAAACTTTTTGCCATCTTGTAGGTATAGACATGATCCCATTACTATAGAAATTTTGGGACTTCTGTTCAAAAAACCGCGATAAGTGGTTTTGGCAGTCTTCTCGTGATGTTAACCTGACATTACCTAAAGAATGCTGAAGAGACTGAAACAGGTGGAAATCGGAAGGTGCAAGGTCAGGACTATACGGCGGATGCATTAACACCTCCCAGTCAAACTCTCTTAATTTTTGCTGAGTGGCTAAAGATGTGTGAGGTCTAGCGTTATCATGATGAAAAATCACACCCCTTCTGTTAATTAATTCCGGCCGCTTTCTCTCAAGTTTTTGCTTTAATCTCATCAGTTGTTCACAGTAGAGTTCAGAATCGATAGTCCTGCCTGGCGGTAACAGCTCATAATGAATAATGTCCTTCCAATACCACCATACACACAGCATCACCTTGTTGCGGGTTAACCCGGGTTTCGCCAGAGTCTGTGAAGCCTGGCCGGCCTTTGACCACGACCTTTTTATGCGCCAAAACTGTTTTGTGGTCAATTCCTAGTTCTTCAGCTACGTCGTAACTACTGATATGCCGATCTTGCTCCACTTTTTCAAAAATGGCATCCATTTTATCCGTAACAGGGCGACCAGAGGGACGTGCATCTTTGACATCAAAATTTCCGGATTGAAAACGCCTAAACCAAATTTGTGCTACTCTCACAGACACTGCACTAGGTCCATAAACGTCACAAATTTTTTCGCAGCTTGCGTTGCATTTTTACCTTTTTTGTAGTAAAATTTTAAAATGTATCGAATTTCTTCATTAAATTCACTCATCTTGACAGTAAAAAAAAAACAAATGAAAATCACACATTTATCTAATTTGAATTTGGTAATTCCAAATTCAAATTAGATAAATGTGTCTTTTTTAAAATTAAAACTTTTTAAAGATATCTAAACCTTTCAGATACAAATGGTATAACCAAAGAGATTTTATTACAAGTTCATACATACTATAATGCGAAAAGACTTTTTCCCCTACCTATTAATAATACTATTGTACACGCGCAACAGAAATACTATCCACAGATTGTTACTACTAATCATAATTACACAACGTTCACAAATATTAAAATATTATATTTTCCTGCATAAAATATCTTCATACTATTTTAAATCTGGAAACAAAGCAAAGAGATATTATCGAGACTTGGGGAAGGAGATGTTCATATTTTCATCACAATAACTTTGAAAACAATAGCAATATCGTCAAGTTCCAATATTTGCCATGAAGCTGTAAGCGATATTGAGGGTCCGGAGAACAGCCGACCCAACTTTCCGTTCAAACTGTAACTAGATATTCTTTCATCGGAATTTTGAATTTATTGTATGATTTACTAAAGAAATATTTGTCAACGTATACGTCATTATGCTCTCGGTAGTATCTGAAAATTGCTTAATATGTTATTTTCGCAGTCGCTTGCTGTGTCTTACACTAGAATCTTATGAAGAAGAAATGCTACTCTGTTTACTTTTCTTCCCGGACAAGAGCGTTTTCTTTACCTTTTTATAATTTTCAGCGGCCATAAGGTAATTGTTGAGATCCATTTTTAACCGACTCCAAAAAAGGAGTATGTTCTTAATTAGGCTGTATTTTTTTTTAATGTTTGTTACTTCATTACTCCGTCATTTATAAACTAATTTGAAAAAACTTTTTTTATTTGAAAGAGTATACTTCCAGATTGGTCCCATATTGATTTCATCATCATCATCAGCCTGTATCTACCCGCTGTTTAATATAAGCCATCCCCAATGCCTTCCATCAGATTTGATCCTCCGCCATCCAGCCGCTTTCTTAAGGTCATTGGACCATCTAGAAAGACGCCCAAGCAATAATATTTGGAGGGGGTTTTTTTTTTGTTATAATTCTATAATTCTATATATCTATAGTTCATAGAATTTAGATTATGTATTTCCTGATGTGCTCAGTTATCTACCAGATAAAAAATGCATGGTTATCCACGACAGCTGGTATTTGTCGGGCATCTGCCGTGTACATCATCTAGTGTTCAAATCTGCGGAGTACCTACTATTAGTGTAAACAAATATTGTGGCAATGGTGAACGTGACAAAAAACTATTTTAATACATATGTTATGGTCAATATAATAAAATGACAATTATTAATAATTAAGCTTAGTTGGCTCAACTAAGTTCCTATTTACAGTGACACGATACAAGAAAACCCTAATCTAACCAAAAACCAACTCAAATCAAATTAAAACAAGTTTTATGACAATAACCAAGGGTCGGTGATTATTAATAAATATAAAAATAAAAATATAGAATTAATAATGACTAATATAAACAAATATATTTTATTTGAAGACAGGGTCACCCTAAAACTCCGTTGATAAGCAGAACGCATCTACAATTTGCCTTCGGCAAATCGCAAAGCAGCGAGCGTTTAGAAACTGACGAAAACGTTTGTATATCAGGCAGAATTATACGATTTGCCTACCACGATCAATCAGTGACGATCTACCTCAAATAGATCAATCAGTAACAATCCACCACAAATAAATCATTCAGTAATGATCTACCACAAATAGATCAATCAGTAACGATCTACCACAAATAGATCATTCAGTAACGATCTACCACAAATAGATCATTCAGTAACGATCTACCACAAATAGATCAATCAGTAACGATCTACCACAAATAGATCATTCAGTAACGATCTACCACAAATAGATCAATCAGTAACGATCTACCACAAATAGATCATTCAGTAACGATCTACCACAAATAGATCATTCAGTAACGATCTACCACAAATAGATCATTCAGTAACGATCTACCACAAATAGATCATTCAGTAACGATCTACCACAAATAGATCAATCAGTAACGATCTACCACAAATAGATCATTCAGTAACGATCTACCACAAATAGATCAATCAGTAACGATCTACCACAAATAGATCAATCAGTAACAATTGCCTTTCATAGATACAGATTCCAGCTATGACGAAAACCGATTTTTATTTCTACTATGAAACTTTTTTACAATGGCGGGTAAAATTTATAGCATTTCTGATAGTGAAGCGTCCAGAGTATCACAACAGAGGGACTCGTCCTAATCGTCAAATGCAGGCAGCGGCTATAAATTGTGTTTTACTGTTCGTTTTATGCGTTCATTTTGACTGCCGGGTTAGCGTTCACGCTGCGCTGCCAAATGTCGGGTTCACAATTTTTCACAAGTTATCTTTTGTCATTTGTAACTTATGAATGATGCAATTTATGGTTTTTTGTATAAATATTCATCAGTTATTAATATGTATATTAATAACTGATATAATGCAATTTATGTATTTGTATGAATATATTCACTTAAATTATACAGTCTTTTTTATACATACCTACATGTATAAAAAAATTATGCAAAGGCGACCTTATTTTGACCTCGGTGGCGTCGTTGCGTGTGTCAGTCTAATCGAACACTTAAGTTAAGCAACGTTGGCCGTAGCCTGTCCATAGATGGGTTTAACGTGCCCTAAGCCGTCGGACCCGGTTATTGTCATTAGATGGCAGTCGTTAAGCCTAGTCAGTGCCCTTTAGGCAGTATGAAAGCATAGACGTTCACTTTAAAACACAGATGACTGTCGTGAGATAGCCAAGTTCGAACCTATAGGCGGTTTCAAAACTCTCCATCGCCAATCCACAGTTGAGCAGCTTGGTGGAGTATGCTCTAAACCATTAGTTACCTAGGTAAAGTCAAACTTGTGACCAACGTAACGCCTCGACCTGTCGTTGGAGAGGGAGGTGAGGTACTCGACGAATATCTAGTCAAACCTAGAAGGGTCAAGATTTCGGGTATTAACTATGACATATAATACAAAAGAGGAAACTGGCTGACTAATTGATCGAACAAAATACTGCTCAAACCACTAGACAGATCGGGCAATTTGGCCCGAAGTTACTAATACAATATCTTATTCTATGTTACAGGTAGCTGTTACATGCACATAGGCACCGGCTTTAAAAAAATTTTTGAAAATCCTCAAGAAATGTCGAGGGTTTTCACAGGAGAATACAGCATGGGGTTCTTCAAGAAGGGCGTGAAGAAGTTTTCACAGGGTCGGCAACGTGCGTGTGATGCCCCTGGTGTTACAGGCGTTCATAGGCTACGGTAACTGCTTTCCATCAGGCGGGCCGTATGCTTGTTTGCTACCTTAGTGGTATAAAAAAAATTCTGAAATACACGCGTACAACTGACTAAAAGAAAACTGGCTTTCGTCCGTCGATATCCAATCGATTCCACAGACAACAAACTCTTCGTCCATGGCAACAACTACAGTTTTATTATATTAACATTGTAGCGCCAAGATAAAACGGTCAACGACTCGTCAAACACAGACACATTTATTTTGCATCTATCATCTATTTTACTCGGGATCGAGTTATAAAACATACAGTTCGACAATGTGCTTTATCGAGTAACATACACATGTATATTTAACTAAGCATGCATACACGCGATAACACCCGCTAGGCTTCTTCTTCTTCTTCGTCGTCAACCCCCATCCCACTGCTGGGTCTCCCCTCAATCGAAGGGATTTAGTGCATACTCCTCCACGCCGCTCAACTGCGGGTTAGTGGAGGCTAGTGTTTTCAAATCGCTTAAAGGCCACTAACTTGGCTGAACGACTGCCATCTAACGACAACAGCTGGGACCGACGGCATAACGAATTGAAAAATAAGCCTCTTTTTTATACTACGTCTGGTGGGAAGCAAGCATACAGCCCACTTGAGGTGAAGTAGTTACCCTAGAGATATAGCGCGCTGCCACGCCTGCTGCCAACGCCGCAACTCCTTCCTTTCTGGTGACCTCATTCGCTTTCAGGAACACAACAATCCTCAAAAGAATTGTTATTTGGCTGCAGTATTCTGTGAGATGGAGCCCCGTCTGACCGCTTACAAATACGCTGTACTGTCCACTACCTCTCTTTTACCAGAGCGTACTTTCGCTAGTCGACAGGGTGCACCTGCAGGTCAAGTTGACTTTGGCTCTAAAGATCGTGATCGTGAGAACTTACATCCATATGGGATGTAAATGGCTCACAATGATCTTTATATATTTTAGAATGTTATAGATCTTTATATTAGAACGGTTTGGTAATTATAAATATAATTATATATTCATATTATAATTATTTATAATATGAATATATAACTAGCGGCCCGACCACGCTTCGCTGTCAATCTTTTCGTTTCCATCCATTTCCTTAGAGATGGCGCTGTATGTGAAAAAAGATTTTCCCGCTTTTCTTTTCAAATTTTTCCAGAATTTTCTTTGCTATAAACCTCACGGAGCCCGAGACCTTTCCAACGAATGCAAAACCGTGGAAATCGGTTCGTGCGTTCTGGAGTTATAGCGTCAGGAAGGAAAACCCGATTTATTTTTATATAGTAGATTATATATATATTATATGAATATATAATTATATGGTTTAATTAAAAAGCAGTTCTAATATAGACTCCATTGATAAAAAAATCCAATCGTAACATATCTGTACTACTCGCTTAGAAAATGTAAGCTACTCGTGCACTACTATTTAATGGATGCAGTCTGGCCGTCTGTCTTGTGTTCCAACCAACCGGTATATTTATAGTGGGGTTATTTATATCTCACATAGAACCGTTGTTTGGTTACTTTGGCCGTTTCTTGATTATATTTTGGTCAGGATTAAACAAAGGTAACGTTAGTAGGCATTTATAGTGGGTATTTAGCCATGAAACTAAAAAGAGTTTCAGGTTTACTTGCTATTAAATTGAAAATTTCTCGTTTTTAGGGTTCCGAACCTCAAAAGGAAAAACGGAACCCTTATAAGATCACTTTGTTGTCCGTCTGTCTGTCTGTCTGTCTGTCTGTCTGTCTGTCAAGAATTTCTATGTCGAGAATGCGTGGAGGTATCAAGCTGAAATTTGAACTGTATACTCAGGTCTACGGTCCCATGAAGCTAAAAAAAAATCAAACTGCTAAGTTTACGTAGAAAAAAGTTACGGCCGTTTATTCAGCAAAAAACGCATATTTCGACACACTCAAGGGAATCAAAACCTATAGGGTACTTCCCGTTGACCTAGAACTATGAAATTTGGCAAGTAACATCGTTATAGACTACAAGTACAGGAATAAATCTCAAAACTATACATTTGTAAATAGATCTTAAAAAATAGGGGGTCTATATTTTTTATAGGGTGTCGAAATTTCAAATTGAAACTACTAGTTCAAATGGGGTATCATATGAAAGGGTTTGATATACACATTGCAAAATATATTTTATTTGTTTTTTTCGACGCAATAATTCTTATTTATAATGAAAAATATCAAATTTAATAATGATACTACGTACCTACGGAACCCTCGGTGGGCGAGTCCGACTCGCACTTGTCCGGTTTTTTTTATACTACGTCGGGTCATACACAAGCATACCGCCCGCCAGCCTGATATGAAGCGGCTACCGTAGCTCGCGCGTCGCCACCCCCACTTCCAATGCAAAAGCTCCTCCCTGGTGACTTCACTCACTTTTCCTTTTTTCATACTATGTCAGGTAGCAGACAAGCATACGGCCCGCCTGATGTGAAGCGGTTACCGTAGCCATATTAACGCTCGCAACATAAAATATCTCTCGCGAGCCGCCACCCTCCGCTGCCAACGCAGTATCTCCTTCATTTCTGGTGACCTCACTCACTCGCAGGAACACAACAACCCTCAAGGGAATTGTTATTTGGCTGCGGTATTCTGTGAGGTGGAAGTACATTCCGCAGTCGGGTAGCTTTCAATTACGCTCCCTACCTCTCTTTTCGCCAGAGCTTCGTTTGTCAGTCAACAGGGTGCACCGCGTGCAGGTGAAGTTGGCTTTGGTTCAAAGATGTCGATGTACGACTTACACCCTAAACTTTCAGGAACACAACAACCCTCAAGGCAATTTTTACTTGGTTATTGGTCTTACTGCGTTATTCTGTTAAGTGGAGGTACTTCCCCAGCCAAGGAGCTTACAAATACGCTGTGCCTAACTCTCTTTACGCTAGAGACCTCTTCCTACTACCTGTCCTTTGCCATAGCCGCTTTCGTATGTCGGCAGGGTGCACGTGTCGTAGTAAGTTTACATCCCTTAACATAACTACTGCATCTTCCTTGTAGCCAGGATTGTCAACGTAAACAAACCAAATAAAGGAAATAAAGGAAGGAGTATAAGCAGGCAACGGATCAGCGACCCCCTTAGTGTTTTGTTAGTTTTCCATGGGCGGTGATTGCTTTCCATCAGGTGACCCACATGCTCGTTTGTTCCTCTGCCAAAAAAATGCAAAAAAATAGAGTAGAACTTTCAATATCAAAATCTCAAATAGTATATTACTAGTATATATAGATGATATAGTATATATAGATGTTGTGATTTTACATGACATATCGAAATTACGTGACTTTCTTGCTCACATTTTGAAGTGAGCAATCCAGCTAATTTAGATATGTAACACGCGTCTAGTAAATAATAAAACAATATGAAACTTTGTAATTTAGATTGTGACTAAAAACCTCGCACGAAGCACTTTGATGTGGTGATGTTTTACCAGTGACGATGGCTACGATACGTACTACATATGCCGCAAGCATCTACGAGTACAAGCAAGAACGTTTAAACCGAGTATAAGCCATATCAACCGCTATACATCAAGCAGTTCGTATGCTTGTTTGCGTTGGGTCCTAATTCTATCTATACAGCTAAATATAACTGCAGTGTCTGTTTGTAATATTACAATAAGCACTTTTTACTAAATGCATATGGATGTCTATCATATAATATATATATATATACAAAATGTAATTTTTTACAATTTTTGTCTGCCTGTCTGTTTCCTGGATCGATTTTGATGGAACTTTCACTGGCAGCTAGCTGATGTAATAATGAATAACTATTATTTTAGAAATTTTATTTTTATTGATAAATAACAAAAAAAAATATTACGCGCGTCACAGCTATTTTTGAAAAGTTTTATATTCAATAATAAAAAAAAAATTGGTTGCCTGTAAAGTCGGTATACGGGCGAAAGTTTTACGTGACAACGACTTTGAGTGGTAAAATGTTTTCGAGTGGAAGAGACGCATGCCTTTCACTTTTTATGTCTGTCTCTCTCGCTCTTAGAAGGGACGCGCGCCTTTCACTCGCTCTCATTGTAAGCGCATAACGTGAGCCAGTTTCTTGAAGTGTCACCCGGCTAACCAATTTATAAGACGTTGTCACGTCAAAAACAATTTTAATTAACTCAACAAATAGCTGATGTAATTTGTGGGAGATCTAGAGAGATCCAAACATAAGCTAAGAAGAAGACAAAACCTTATAAGGCACCTGTTATGTTCGAATAATTCAAAACAATTCAGATAACAAAATAATATATTATCAACAAAGTCAATGACTAACATCGTATGTTAGCTCATACAAGCCACATATAATTCCACATGTACAAGAGTGCTTTGACCCAGAACGTATCGTAAAAAAGGCAATTCCCACTACGTCAGATGGATTGATTTACGATACCGCCCGTCAAAGTAGATCTTGGAAAGTCAAACAAAGGGCTGGCGCCGCGGTGTAGGGTAATCTTTATTTGGTAAACAACATGAAAGTAACTTTACACAGATTTACAAAAAAAAAATGTAGAATACTAATCATGATTCTGAATACTAATCATGTTTTTGGGGTGTAAGTGGCTCACCACTATCTTTAGAGCCAGGTCCAACGTCGCCTGGCAAAAGAGAGATAGTACAGCGTATTTGTAAGCTTGCCCGACTGGGTAAATGCCTCCAGATAACAGAATACCGCAGCCAAATAACGATTCCCTTGAGACTTGTTGTGTTGTGTTCGATATTTCATGTTGCGAGCAATTATATGGCTACGGTTTCTAACCGCTTCACTAGGAGCGCTGTACGCTTATTTAGCACCCGACGTAATACAGAAAAATAGTATTCAACATTCTATTTTTTTTTTTAAATATCCTGTCCTTGTGAGATATTTTGGGGTGTAAGTGGTTCATCAACATCTTTGAACCAAAGCCAACTTCACCTGCACACTCTACTGACTGACAAACGATGCTCTGGCGAAAAGAGAGGTAGGGAGCGCAATTGTAAGCTACCCGACTGGGGAATTACCTCCACCTCACAGAATACCACAGCCAAATAACATTTCCTTTAAGGTTGTTGTGTTCCTGCGAGTGAGTGAGGTCACCAGAAAGGAAGGAGATGCTGCATTGGGAGCGGGGGTGGCGGCGCGCGAGCTTTTATGTTGCGAGCGTTAATATGGCTACGGTACCCGCGTAACATCAGGCGGGCCGTATGCTTGTCTGCCACCCGACGTAGTATAAAAAAAAAATAGTATATGAGGAGCTCAAAGGCGTCGATGTGCGTGTCAGTGTAATGGAACACGCAAGTTAAGTAACGTCAACCGTAGTTTGTCCATAGATGGGTTTATTAATCTCGAGCTTCTCAGTGCTTCGGCGGGCACGTTAAGCCGTCGGTCCCGGTTTTTGTCAATAGATGACAGTCGTTAAGCCTTCAGGTACTTTGTTGTTGAGCAGCGTGGTGGAGTATGCTCTAAACCCATTCGATTGAGGGAAGGCTCATATCCCTGCAGTGGGATGAATGTAGGTTGACGACGATCCTGTCCTTAAATCTCGTTTATCTTGGACTCGTAAAGAGTAGTAAGTATTCAGATAGACAGTTTTATAAACACGCCTGATGCCAAAACAATGCATTTACGCAAAGATTATTTTGGAACTCGTTGTTTATTGATCAAGGTTTGAAACATTTGCCGTTTAATTACCTATATGCCAGTGATAAACGTACAGTAGGTTGCCTTCATCTATTTCAGCAATAAATAACAGCGATTTTACACTATGTGAACAATAACAGCGATCTTACATTATAATTGTGATCAGTAGGCTAGAAGACAATGATCGAAAATTATAAAATAGTAATGTTATAATAAAGCACTTGTACTATTCCACGTAATTACATTTCATTTTACCGACCGGTTTCGCCGCTAAGGCATTATCAAGGTAAGCAGATGGTTTTTGTGTTTTTGTACTACAAAAACACAAATTACATTTATTTTTACCGACCGGTTTCGTCGCCAAGGCATTATCAAGGTAGGCAGATGAGAAAGAGATGGCTAGCCAATTGAAGCTGAACTAAGCACTACGCTACGGATTTTAACTTCTAAATATGTATCTAACACTATTGGGGACCTAAAAACATTGAGTTGTTACCTAACACATCGATTGCATTAATGAATGAATGGGATTTAACCTCGTAGTAAAAGGGTCACAAGGGTGGTGAACAAGCATACCATCAGCTTTTGACCAATTGTGACAAAAGAGATCGGCACTAACACGTTGCCGACCCTTTACGCCTTTCTTGAAATCTCCATACTGTAGTCTCCTGAGAAAACCTTGGCAGGAAAAATTTCCTTGGCAGAATAAATATTCTACAGCTCGTGGTAGAAAGCTCCTTTGGACACCGCACAGTAGGTACGCGTCCATTACGATTTTATTTCCTTGTCTGAAGATAACACTAGTTTACAGTACATCTGTTGCCAAAGAAATTTTAGCTGTTGCTGACTACATATGATATGCTATTTTCAAAAATATAAGTAAAAGATTTTTATCAGCTCTAGTTTCTGAGTTTCAGCTATGTAGGTATAAAACAGAAAAAAACATGTATTTACTAAGAAAAACTTTATTAAAAAAAATAATTAATCATTGAGTTCTAAAAAACTTCGTTTTAAAGCTCTTCTCTGATGTGTAGACTTTGGAAAATGACGTATTAGCGACCAACAATAGTCAGACATCATATTTGTATCCCAGAAACCCTGATAGCGCTCTTCCATGACACGTAAGTCCTGATGCATACGCTCTCCCTGCTCTTCGCTCATATCTCCTAAATTTTCCGGAAACCTGTCCAGGTGACTATGGAGGAAATGGAGTTTTATGCTCATATTGCACCCCATATTTTTTAACTGTAGCAGAAGGTCTTCTACAAGTTCAATATAATTTTCAGATTTTTTATTTCCGAGAAAATTCTGCATCACAGAGACGAAAGCTGTCCAAGCCTTTAGTTGTAACTCAGTCATAGAATTTCTAAATTGAGTATCTTTCGTAAGTTGTCTAATTTGGGGGCCGTCAAAAATACCGGCTTTTATTTTTTCCATAGTGAGCTGAGGAAATTTTTGGCAAATGTAAAATTCTGAAGCTTGTTTAGAAAGATTTAAATCTCTTACAAGATCATTTAACTCATTTTGGGAAAAGCATTTTGGCTCATTTGACATACCTTCAAAATCAGCATCATTTTGTGATGAGCTTGGTCCTTCGATGTCTTGTTCCATGGGTTCAGATATATTTTTAGGCACTGAAGAGTCAGTTGAACGCTGCACTGGACGCTGAACACAACTAGTACTTGGGTACTGCCATTTAGCTCGATTTTTAGTATTTAAACCGTTTACGTTTACGCTACAAAAATAACAGTCTTCGAGATGATTTCGTGGTTCTCGCCAAATAGTCGGTGTTCCAAATTTAAAGGCACTTCTTTTACCATTTTTCCACAATCTTAAATATTCCACACACGATTTACAAACACAATTGGGAGCCCAAGACTTCTCATTTTTATCCAAGAGCATTCCAAAATACTCAAAATAGGTATTTTTCACCAACTCTGATATAACTTTTCTACAATCGTTAAACACATATTCCCCGCATATATAACAAAAATGATCTGGATTGTTTAAACAACGTCTCCTTGAACTACTCATGACGCAAAAACTTTGGATACTAATCTTAACACAGTAAAATATGCCTGTTATCGCTTAATATATACGCTTAAATGACAAAAATCAAAAACAAAGTAACTCGAGTTGCTCAAAAAGTTTTGAGGGTAGATTTGACGAAAACAAGTCATAAGTGAACATTATCAACCACAAAATTCGCGGCAACAGACAAAAAGTTAAATTTTGTAAACTAGTGTAATCTATTGAAAGTTAACTGTAATATGGATAATTCTGTCGAGACTTCCAGGACAGATCGCACGAGAAAACAAATAAGCGGAATGTTTATGTAAAAAAATACCAATTTACATACATGAGAACATGTGCACGAATATCTTGAGACGTATCTGAAATATTCATATTCACATTTACATATTATCACTACACTAGTTTCGTACGTTTGTCGCTAGTTCAGGACTTTTTATAACAGACGCAGTTTGTTAGTCGGTACGAGGAAGGGCACATAGCAAATCGATAAACCTTACCTTCCAGTTTTCTTTTTTGCATTTCTAAAAAATACGGGAAATAAATCGTTTCTCATAGAACAACATGCAATGAGTTTTATTCTCCGTTTAATTTATTTCGCTTATACTTATCTACTCGCTATATGTTAGACCAGTGCCTATATTGAACCTCACGCTGTGTTCGTGCAGTCGCCGTGGTGCTACCAAGTGAAAACCAGTGTGGCAACGTCTCAGATATGCTGAGTTGGAACCATTTTGGTATCATGATCTACATACCTATAGCTTTTATGTGTATTACAAATTAAATGCAATAATAGAAAAAAATGCGTTTCTTCTTTTCTTTTTTATTAAAAAAATGTTTTTATGTGTATTACAAATTAAATACAAATAAAGTGCGTTTCTTCCTTTCTTTTTTTATTTAAAAAAAGTCTAGAGAAACATGACCGCCATTCTACTTATAATAAAAATAATAAGACTGCCGTCACACGGACTGTCCGTGCAACACGCGAACAGTATTTGCAATATAAATGTATACTGTTGTGCTTTTGTTCGCTGATCGCTCATCGCTTACTCGCCGTATATCAGACCGGTGATTATGTACAGCGGTCTATACAAACAAACAAATATATAAATCAGGGTGTTTTCCGTCAATACCCTTTCTGTGGTCCACATTCAAATGAAAGCCCGGGCGGTCATTTATCACCATTTGTTTTCATTGACTGAGGTGCTGTCCTTGGTACTTGCTACGTTACACGTATTTTTGTTGAACATTTTCCTCTATTTATTTTCTAGTTGATACCCAGAATTTACTCGGGGTAAAAAATATTTACAAGATCACAATGTGCAGACAATCATTGCCTCTATATTTAGAATTCCGTGGTACCGTGAATTCCGTAGTACTGTGTCAGCTGACTCAAACGGTCAGAAAGAAGGATTTGCCCAAGATGTTAATTTATCATTACAGTTATTGCTTGTGTTTTGTACTCTAGATATTCTTTCGGATTAATATTTGTGTTCCAAATATCATTAATTATGTTTGAGAAACAACAAACCTTATTTTTTATGTTACGTAGTGTTGCAGACAAGCATACAACCCACATGATGTGAAACGGTTACCGTAGCCATATTAACGCTGGCAACATGAAATGTCGCTCGCGTGCCGCCGCCCCCATTGCCATCGCAGCAACTTCTTCCTTTCTTATATGGCTTCAAAAGGAGAACAAGACATATATGAAAAACGACTATATATGATATGACTATATATTGTACAAATGGTGTTGAGTCTGCTCTATAATTGACTGTCGGCCCAGCTACCACACAATTAATAATAAATATCTTACATTCACCTCGCTCAGGATCGAGTTAATTTGTTTTCTTAGCAGAGACCTATGGTCAACAATAAATGAATACGGACTGACAAGGTTGATAAGTCTCCACTCCACTCATTGTTCTGTTCTTAACTTAAACGTACCAGAATGTATACGGTAGTATACATTCCAGTAGCCGCACGCAAGAAAACTGAGATCGAATCAAAACACGATTTGTTACATTGATCAAGGGACGGCCAATACTATGAGTATCGGCGTCCCTTGATCAATGTACTAACTGTCCCTTAGTCGCAATTATCGAGAAAAAAACTGAGTGATTTTAATTAAGCATTTTTATGCTTAATTCAAATCAGTCTGTTTCTACACAATACAACATAATTGCACTACATTAAAAGATATGACATTCTAGAAAAAAAAAATAACTTTAAATTGAAAATTTAAAGCTTAAAATTAAATCAAAAAGTTTACGTTCCAAAGTTTAAAATTCAATTCATTTCGAATACATCAATCTGTTTAATAAAATTGTAATGACGAAATATTCCGAAATTTATCTTACTTGGATTTTCATTTCAGTTTTACCAATATTTTATTGAAGATTTTAAAATATTCAACAGTTATTAACGGTGCAGTAATATTTCAGCGTGTATCTGATACCCCGGTATCATTATTTTTGACCCGACTGGAATGATTTCGTCCCATTGCACGATTTCATGATTAACATTAATACAATTTAATTACTTTTTGCTATGAATTACGAATTTTGGATCATAAACTGAATTCTTAGACAATACGAGTTGACGAATCCGGTGGGCGATTTGCTTTGAATAGCAATGCTTGTTTGACTACAAGTGTCGCGGATTCAGCCCCCGCATAAGATAAACACAAGTATTCATGAACCGTGTAACCGTAGCACTAGGCAGCCTGTCGCGGTCTTGCTGGCAACTTGGTTAAATAAATTCAAAACTGCAAGTTATCGATATGGTGCAGGATCGTCTCGTTTCTTTGATACAAGCCCCGTACATCATGTCTCTACAGAACATTTAAATATAGATCTTAGATTGATTGAACCGTGGTTAATCGCCTCGGTCGGACATTACTTTATTGTAAGTTATTCGTAACGACTACGACCGCCTTCGAAATTCTGAACTGAACATCAATAAATCTAAGTAATAATATAAGACTTCCAGTACCATGTTACTTAAACTATTTATTACATACTGTCTAGAACCATAGAAAGACCAAATGTATTATCTTAACCGCAGTCGGACTAAACTAAACTATTGTGGTGGGACAGAGATAATCGAATTTCGCTTTGAAACATCCCAAGAGACGAGGGGCGATATCGAAGACGCATATCAACGCGGATGTCGAAGTTAATAGCAAATAGGGAGCCATTTCGTTCCACACAAGTAATTTTAGGGGTAAAATCCGTTTCAATTTTTAGTGACAAGACCGAGACCAATACGTAAAAATGGGGACATTATCCCGTATTTTTATTTATTTACTAGCAAAGTACCCGTGCTTCGCTACGGGAACACTCCTGATTTGCGTCTATTTTTGTTAAGATTCCAGATATTTCATTTTTCCCCCATACAGGACTGTTTCACATTGACCATTATTACAAACATACACCATTTAGGTTACGACGTCCCGGTAAACAATATTTTAGGCACATGCACCAGGAGGCAAAATTGCAAGGCTTCCAGGAGAACTTACTCGTGAGCAAACTACATATAACTGATCATGAGAGAAGCAGTCCTGTCTCAAGTCAACCCCAGCGTCCTTTAGAGACTGCCCCTGAGCTTGGTTAATGGTCATAGCGAAACACCTTTATGGGCAATTGAAGTCTTTCAAATTGAACGGGGTGGTCTGATGCAATAATGGGAATGGAAATATAAAGAGAGATTCCTCAAGACCGCATCCCTTACCGTCCTCACTCAACAACTGTAACTCATTGTTCCAGTTGTTTAATAAGTGAACTATTGTTCACTTATTAAACAACTGTGGCACGAACCTCCTGATGATGTGTCATCAGGAGGTTCGTGCATCATCAGAGGTGTACCTCTGTTCCATGCAAGTGGTAGGAGATGGAGCGAAGCAGGCCAGCTCCTCTCACATCTTCCACAAGTATAAATTTAGCCAATATTGATGTCATTGTTTGAAAAATACCGAAATTCTGATATTAAGTAGGCATACCCCATAAAGTCGGTACTTATCTTCATTTGAGGGAAACCGTTTTTTTTACGCTCTAAGCGCGCGATGCACAACCTCCGGTGGTAACTACGGGGATGAGGTGAGCGATGAACCCTCATGGATAACCCCAGTAATTAAAATATAAATATAACATTTTTAGACATTTCTTGGCTGGGCGCTGGTCAAAAGTTAATCAGTTACCCATAAGCATCCCCTTTTTTTATGAACAACCATTCCACCAAGTCTCAAAATAGTAGGTGAATCGATTTCTAAAAAGAGGGTTTTTTTCAACCCCTATTTTTAACCTCTTAGGGGTGGGATTTCGGAAAATCCCGTCTTAGTGCGCGCCTACATTGTATAGGGAACACATATCCAAAGTTAGTTTTAGGTTTCTAGCTTCAGTGGTCTGGGTTGTGGGTTGATTAGTGAGTCAGTCAGTCAGTCAGTGATGACAAAGCCTTTTATTATCTAGCTTTTGCCTACAGCTTCGCTCGCGTAAAATTCGGGCATTTTAGATTATCTAAGTCAAGTCTAACACGCAAAGCAACCACCTCCATGTAGCACCTTTAATTGTACTAAATACGGATTTAAGATCTTGCTTACTACACCCGTCCCGCCCTCGCCGCGCCGCCCGCGATCGTATAAGCACTGATTGATGCCAAATACAAATTTAAAAACTTATTAGGATAACACTTCAGTCAACACAGAAAGAAGTCTTATTCCATCAGCTTAAAAAGGATAAACCGAAGCTTAAAAAAATTACACGATGATGGTCACGTTAGCCACGGTGAAGTTTAAAATCGTTGTTGTTTTCGTAATCAGCGATCCGATAAAATTTAAAAACACTAATACCCTTGACGATTTTCAGACTTTTTGACCCCATTTTACTCCTTTTTTCGGGTTGAATTTTGAAAAATCCTCAAACACGTGTTTACTCGTTTACTCATTTATCTATAGAAGTACTCGTGTAAAGTTTAGGATAAAATAGTCCAACTAATCTCGTTTCCCTACACAATCTTTGGACCTCCGTTTCACCCTTTTAGGGGTAAAATTTGACAAATCCTTTTAAGTAATTTCGTGTCCACTATGTTATATTTTCAAATTGATGCCATTTTCGTAATTGTCGTCCCAGAAAACCATAGAATCAACACCCATATTGATATTATGACATTTCAACCCCATCGCACCCCCATAGGGGAGATTTTATGTCACGTCGGCTATGTTGGATTATAAAATAGTTGTTGTTTTGATAATCAGCGACCCGATAAACCATAAAAACAATACCCATGACGATTTTCAGACTTTTTCACCCCATTTTACCCCTTTAGGGGGTAAATTTTGAAAAATCCTGAAACACGTGTTTACTCATTTATCTATAGAAGTACTTGTGTAAAGTTTCGTATAAAATAGTCCAACTAATCTTCTTTCCCCATACATACTTTGGACCCCCATTTCACCCCCTTAGTGGATGAATATTGAAAAATCCTTTCTTAGTGCACCCCTAGACGTCATAAGGAACCTACGTGCCAAATTTGGAATCTCTAGACCCAGCGGTTTGGGCTGTGCGTTGATTAGTCAGTCAGTCAGTCAGTCAGTGAGGACAAATTTTAGGGGTAAAATCCGTTTCAATTTTTAGTGACAAGACCGAGACCAATACGTAAAAATGGGGACATTATCCCGTATTTTTATTTATTTATTATTGAAACAAAATTACAAAAGAGTACAAAAAGCATTCTCTACCAGTTAGTCTTTGAATAAGAGGAAGGAAGGGAGGACAGAAAATTTAGCTTAATAAATGATTGACGAATTTTACTTCGTTTTATAAAGCAATAACTTTTCACTTTTTCTACTGCAGATATATAAAGTATTACGCTATCTACATGAGTAGTTTTTTTTTTATACTATACCACAGTATAAGTAATGGTACTACGTAACTATACTATGTTGGGTGGCAGACAAGCATACGGTCCGCCTGATGTAAATCGTATTACGTAATTATTCTCAAACCCCTAATGGTTTACGAATAATTACGAAATATAGTTATAAAGTATTTTAATCGGTTTCATAGGTTTTGATACGTCCAAATTTATTAAAATAAAACGACCAGTATTTAAATTGTAATTGTTTTAAATTTGTGATAGGAATGTGGTTACTAATTAGTAAGAATTTGTTCAATTCCACTAATGCGTAATTTTATCTAGCTTTGGCACCGCCGCTCAGCGAGTTATAATTAACTGCCAACAGATTGCCTTTGCCAGTGTTATCTTAATTACCACGTTTGGTTTTACCAAACAATATAACGCGACTATTCCCCGAAAATCTCGTGTGACAATTTCAGAATGTGACATTGTCCGCCTATGGTAGGGTTGCCGCCACTAAACGTTGGCAACCAGGACAAGACGCGTGATAACTCCGGATTTTGAATCTTAACCCGGATATGTCATCAGTGTCTTTAGTACTAATACTATTTTTTATTCTGTAACAAGACGGTTATTCGCACTATGGAACGGGCGGTAGTGATTTAAAACTTTTAATCCTGGACTACAAATGTAATTACCATCGATTTTTTTTTATTTCAAAAATTGTTCTTCGGTTAAAGTTCAAATATCTTCAGCTTAGTTGATAGAGCTCTAGGGTTTCTACCAGCTAAGCTAAACATCATCATCCGGTCTATTTTAGTCTCCACTACAGGAGCACGACCCTCTCTCGTCCGTCCAAGACGGAAGGAGGATTTGGCCTACACTCTCCACGCTGGCCAAACAGGTTGGGGAGGCCTGATCGATCCCTTAGTCGCCTTGTACGACATTCACGGGAAGAAACGGAGTGATTCTATTCTAGTCTGCCGGAAATCACACGACCAAAGCTAAACATAATTAGTGACAATATAAACAGTAGTTTCATTTACGGGTTCAAAAATTCCAATGGTAGTCGGCTTGAGCTTCGGTGGTAGGGGCCTAGGACCAGCGTACTGCCGTAGCTGAAGCCGATTACAATTCAATATTTTGATACGAAAACTCGGTCTTTTGTTTAAGTTATTCACAACCATCTTCTGCTTAGTCAGTAGAGCTCCATTGTTTCCATTGTTACCAGCTAAGTTAAACATAAGTAGCATAAATCTAAGTCGAAGTTCGATTTTCGCAATCTAAAAAATCCGATGTCTTCAGCTTCGGCGATAGGGCCCCTGTACCGTGGCTTATCACTTATTAACTATTAGTGATGATATTAAATGAAGAACGAGACTTAAGAGCACCTCACAAATACCAGTTTCGAAGTCAACAAGTATTACCTGAAACAAAAAAAAATATTTTATAAAATAAATTGTTTCTATTGTTGTCGATATGACAATTTAATTCAAAAAAGTTCACAATGCTTCATTAATAATGCATATAAATTAAATTAAATTGTAGTTTTCTGTAAGCATTTATATACCTATTAATAGGATTTCAAATGACATTGACATGAAATAAAAAATAGACTATTCGACACATTTTATTCTTATTCGTATATATATGAGTTCGACGTAGCAAGTTGACGCGGACATATTTCACGTATTTTATGAAGTTGATTTATGTCATTGGATAGTACGGGAGACGTTTTATAGGCGGCAAACTTGGCCACATAAATCAATACAGATACTCCCGAGTTATTCCAACTTTGCTTGATAAAAGTTACGAGATAATATTTAAACTCGGATGGCAAAAAAAAAACATACTATTAATATTATGGTAATATTGCATGCAGCACAATAGGAGAAACTGAATTGCCCTGAATTGAACTAGAAATATCAATGTAATTGATGGTTACTATTACTAAATTACAAAATGTGTAACTTACGGATAAAGTTGAGTCAACAACAGATTAAGCATAAGCCAAAATAAAGTTTAGTGATACCTTTGAGTTAATTTAACTGGCACTTGTTCAACATAGTATCATGTCTGAATAGAATATACTATAGATATGCATCAACGAAAACCCGAAATTTCGGGCAAAGGTTCGAAATTTTCCAATTAAGAATTTCATTCAATTCGGTCGGTGAATACGGGCTTTTCATTCGTTGCGGTCTAATTCGTCTGACGGTTTTAGAGATAACCTCATCTTCGTATATATGTAACATCAAGTTGTTTGTAATAAACAATTGTAATAAATTATATATTTCTTTTTATGCCTTATGAAACAATAATAATGAAATAATGGGATTTGTTTTTCACTGACACAATAAAACGTACTAAAATCATAACTTCGGTCCAAAGTTTCGGATCAAAGTTATGATTTTTAGTACGTTTTATTGTGCAATGGTTTCGCAATATTATTTCACAATATGCCCCTTAAGTACTAGATATATATTACATACGAGATATCATATTCTGTATAAATAGGATGGCAAATGTCATAAGAAATAATATTTTACGTAATAAATATAAGCAAAATACAGCCACTCGAGATCCTAGTGCCCGATATAAGCCACTATGAGTTATGATTGTACTTAGAAATACTCGGAAAATATACGCACAGAATCAGAATATTTTTTATGTATTCATTCAGTTCAATTACTTAGTTGTGGAACTTATGCGAGCGAATAATGCCTAATATAGTTTTAATTGATTCAATAATAAATAAAAAATATTATAAGAACAAATTCTCTAACTGTATATATAGCAAACGGTACTCGCTAGATACCATTCCCTACATGAACAATAACTTCTGGAATGCTTCAGTAACTATTTTTTATATTATCTCAACATAGTGGCTCCTCTTCGCCTGACGGTAAGCGAAAAGAGGAGCACAAATTGCAGCAATAACTGGGAAAAGTTTAGACAACAGTGTTCTGCTCAACTGCGGGTTGGTGAAGGCCAGTGTTTTCAAGCCGCCTAAATGCCACTGACTTGGCTTAACGACTGTCATCTAACAACAACAGTCAGGACTGACGGTTTAAAATAGACCCATCCATGGACAGGCTACGGTCTTAACTTACGTGTTCGATTAGACTGACACGCGTAACGACGCCTCAGGTTACGAGTATAAGAATAAGTTATAATAATCCCATTTACTAATAAGGTCCAAAACCTGATCACAAGATTCTCCTTTGATTTCTGTCATACGAGCACCAAGCCGACCAAAATATCGTCCATGGACGGTACAGTCACCTGCATGTAAATTACCAAGTGTCAGCATGCCATTGATATAAATAAGACTCCTAAGTTTGATAAAATATGGCTCCAATCTATTGCCCACCCGGCAATAGAACGGAGCCATGTGGGACACCGGCATCCACTGCCATGAACCGCGAAGCGTATCCATCATAAAAAACGCGGATTGTACACTCATGGACGAAGCCAGCAATTCAGTCATAAAGCTGGATGGGCGGACCATATTTCGGAACTTTGTAGAGAATTGCTTTGTATTCCTTTTTAACATGAGAGGTAGGCAAACAAGCATGTGTTCCACCTGATGGAAAGCAATCACCACAGCCCATAGAGATCAGCAACACCACGGGGTCGGCAGCCTCTTAAGCGAAATAGACACTCTGTTCTTGAAGGCTGCCATTTCGCTATTGTTCGGAAATACTGCTGAGAGAAGTTGATTCCACAATTTCACAGTTCGTGGTAAAAAATGTCTTAGGAAACGTACTGTGGTAAACTTACTTGTGCCAAATCTTGGTAATATCTAGGCTAACTGCATTAGAGTCATCATGATTATCGATTGCTTTGCCTCAGAGGTGGGTCACACACACTTAATTAGTGAGTGACCTATGGACAAACGAAATAATAATGTTATCAATTTCTAAAATTTTGCTCATTTAATACAGTTAGAAAACTTGATTACGCCATCAAAGTACGTAAAGCGAATATAATAATTACTTTGGCGCCGTATTCCGTGTATAATTTATTTTTTTCATCATTCAGTTCGTATGTTGACAGAATCTAATCAGAGCACAGCAGAAATCTATTTTTAATTTATGGATGTGCTTTTAACTAAAACGTCTATGGATATTTGGTCATATCTTATGAGGTAATAATCATTCAGTTTACTTTATACAATAGAGGCTATATAATAAAGAAGATTATGTATATTTGTTTACATCAGATGACTTCAAGGAATTCGGCCGGATGCGGAAACCAGAGCATCGGCATCGCATATGATGTAACTAAGGCATTAGGGAAGGTCTATTCAGCAGTGGATATATACGATATGATGATGATGATTTATTAATATCTCTTTCATAAAATTCAATTATTAATTTTAGAGATTCAGATAGACTTACAACCAATGCATAACAGTCAGGTGGATTCGCAGGTTAAAGATATATTAAAAAAAATAAAATCGCATCAATCAAAGTAACATGTAATCAGAAAATCTGAATTAAATTTTATTGTAACTGCGCAATGTTCAATATTGGTACATCGTAAAGTACGGGATTATCCCACATCGGGAACTGCGTTTAGTTCTACGTATCTAAGTACCTTTTGAATGAAGTTTCAAAGACAAACATCTAACTTGTTCAGAGTTCCGCTTAAGCCTGCGTTTCCATCAGAGATGTGTGAGGATGCGTAGCGAGTGATGTTGTTTGTTAAGCATCAATAGAATCAGTTCATTACCTAAGCTCACTCAAAGCAGCTCTAATGATAACTAGAGCGAGGTTTTTGTACATGCAAAACAAACGAGAGATGTGTGCGAGGGATGTATTGCGTGCAATGGTTTGAGTTGCGATGGATGTATACTAAGCCGAGAGCTGCGAGCTGAGGTGCGCTCCACTCCAACCACACTGCACCGCACTTGCAAATCTGAAAAAAGCCCGCAACCTGGAATACATCCTCACACCTCTCACCTGCACACCGATTCACAGCATCCCTACACAATTACCGTATAGGTAATTACCGCTAGGTATTACATACGTACCGCTTAGTTTGTTCATACACAACTCACTTGCTCACCATGATCTTCAGAGCCAAAATCAACCTCAATAGCTCATGGTGCACCCTGCCTCCTAGCGAAAAAGGCTCTGGCAAAAGAGAGGTAGGGTACATGATATTTGTAAACTAAACTTCAGGAGTACCTCTCCCTCTCAGAATACCGCATCCAAATAACAATTCCTTTGACAGTAGTTGAATTCGTGCGAGTGAGTGAGGTCACCAGAAAGGAAGGGAGTTGCTGCGTAGGCAGCAGATGTGGCGCCGCGCGAGCGATATTTCATGTTGCGAACGTTAATGGGGCTAAGGTAACCACTTCAGATCAAGCGGGCCGTATGCTTATCTGCCACCCGACGTAGTATAAAAAACCGTCTCTAGTAGAAACGTTCACATCGTTTCACAGCTTCACCGCTTTTAGCTTTCTAGCACCGCTCAGCGACGTCGCACATCCCTTGTGGAAACTCAGCCTAACGCGGATATAACGTATTACGTAGGTACTATACATACACTTCACATTCAGAGAGTATTTACTATGCTGAGTGTATTAGCCGTAGACTTAGTGTGATGGCTAGATGCCGCAAGCGTCAGTCTACGTATGTAAGCAAAGTTTGTGCAATGTTCGGCTAAGGCACTTCAGGCTTGACACTTGTAACGTTATCTTATGTCGTATATATAAGAGTTACATTCACAACGCTAGTGGTGAACACTTAATCTGAACTTTGGGAAAATCACTGAGGAATTAGCAAAACACTGAATTGTAGAATCTTCAATTAAAAAAATAAATGAAACCTGCTAAGTACTCCCGTTACAAAAAGATTTTTTTTTTTGTATGTATTAAGCACAAAAAATTGTATTTATTTTTCTGACATCATATATGTTTCCAAAACTCTTTATTTTGATATCCTACACAATAAGTTTGTAAGATATTTTTAATGATATTTCTTTCAAAAGCAGATTTATACATATCATCATCATCATTAGCTTGCAGCAATGCAATGCGTTTCACCAAATACAATCCTCCGCCTCCGGTCCGTGTTATCGGACCATCCAGAAGGAGGTCGTCAATTCAATTCAATTCAATGCTACATTTAAATGGTTTAGATTTTATTTTCTTCAGGCTGTTCCATATACAGCATCTACTATATAATCAGCAATATTGTTTTTTTTTATATACCGGGTACACAGGGTAGCAGATAACCATATGGCCCGCTTGATGTGAAGCAGTTACCATAACCTATAGACGCTAGCAACATACAATTGCTCACGCGTCGCCACCCTCGCTGCTATCGCAACGACTTATTACTTCCTATATATATTGTTGTTGTGACATGTCACATAGCCTATCTGTGCCACCTGCGATAACATACAAAATATATTTATTATTTATTTATTGATTTCAGCCCAGTTGCCGCAAATCATCTGAACATTCTGAAAATAACCTTCTCCGCGTAAATGGGATTTGTACCAACGATCAACTTAATAGCCGGTCGAGTGCTGTTTACTCCAACTAAGGTATATAAAAAATTGTGACGTTAACGAGATTTTCTGATTCTATTTAATAGTAGGTAACTATTAGCTGGTTCATAGGCTAAAATTCGCTCAGCGAGCGATGGTGAGAGAAATGATTGTAGTTTCCCTAACGGCATCGAATTTCAATCGAAAATAACGGGATCGAATCTGGAACGAAGAAATTTGACGGAGAACCAAAGTGATCGACATATCTCTCAGAGTCAGCGAGTTGAAGTGGCAGTGGGCCGGCCACATCTGCCGAGTCAGCGATGGCAGATGTGGCCAGGTCGTACCTATATGCTGAAAAGCATTGGGATACACCTATATCCAACAGTGGGTAAATACAGGCTGATAATGATGATGATGAGTAACTATTAAGTAGTCTATGATTTAATACTGTACAGTCACAGTATGGTGCAATATAAGAAATTTAACGATACCTCACACATCTCAAATATTTAAATGAACCCTGAAAACATAACACTCCCTTTTTGGGCAGTCGGGTAAAAACATAAAGCAACTGACACTTCTACCCACTACTAAACATAGTGTCGGTCGTGTGAACTTTTCCTTCAGTCAGAACAAAGTACTCTCAACGAAGACGTGTAGAGGTCCTTACACTACTAATTTTCCTTTGTCTCCTTGATGTTCCTCCACTTCGTTGCTTTGTAAAGATACTGACAGACCAAGGACTGACTAAATATAAATAACATTTCGGTATAAATCACGTTTTTCTTGACGTCAGTTGCCAAACAATCATTCGGCCCTCCCGACATACGCATATGTTACGGCAATTACAAAACATAGAAAAGGTTTACATTCTCGTTTTCTTTAGTTGGCATAGTGGAGTCACGTCCAAAGAAAAATCTTTGACGGTTAATATATCAAGAAACTATGTATTTCATTTATTATACTATCTATATTGTTATTTAGTGTTTGAGATTATTTTTATTTCGTCCTTGATGATCACCTGCACCAGCTAAAGTACAGGATCAGCCGGAGCTATTACAAGCGCCACAGCAATATTGCTGACCTGAATTCTATTATTTAAATCCCAAAACGGTATGATTAATTTATTAGCACGTTTGCGAAAAATATTCAACGTTTAAAATCAATAATTAATTTTTAGACATTTTATATCTGAGTCACATAAATGAGGTACAATGTACAAAAATTAGCTATATTTATAATTGAGCGGATCGTCACATAGGACGAACGGCCGTGCGAACGAACCACTAAGCGAGTGTTCTTGAAGTATTTTTTTTTTGTCTTTAAGTCCAAATAACATATTAATTATTTCTGCCTTTTTTCTACGAAATTCATAAAGACCGTAGTGGATATGGATATGTATAAAAGGGACGCATAGCATAACAACAGTGGGTAAACTTTTATATAGCGGTCATGCGAAAGGGTCGCGCGTAAATAAAAATGTGTTGCCAGTGAGATACGTCCAGACCTTGGACTATATTTTTGCTGCCACTCGGAATATGATTAATGTCTTTATCAAAACACTATGTGGCCAGATTAGAGTATCTTCCTTTTAAAATGGTGATTTCAGCGACGTACTTTTATTATATATACATAGCTCAGCATCCGCTCCGCCTGATGATAAGCGAAAAGAGGAGCCCAAATTGCAGCAACTGAGAAAATCCTCCTTCCATCTAGGACGGACGAGAGAGGGTCGTGCTCCTGTAGTGGAGACTAAAATGGACCTGATGATGATGAGAAAAGACAAGACAACAGTATTCTGTCAGCTAACACTGGCATGCTGGCCTGCCAAGTGCTTCTTCATGCTTCATTTGAAAGATTCCATGTTGTAGGAAACACATGTGCCGGCAAAGCGTTCCATTTTTAATAGTACGATAGAGGTAGGAGTTGTCGAAGTTTTTAGTATGCGAAGAAATATTCTCAACAGTTGAATAATGACATCGCAAGCCTGCACGTGTAGTTCTATGACGGAAAGGAGAGGGTGGGAGATAAAGTAAAACAGTTCGTCAGTGTACTCACCATAGAACAGGCGATAATATAAAATACGCTTAGTCAGCCAATTTCCCTACGAAGTTGAAGAGGTTCTAGGTTCTTGGTGACCTCTTCATCGTCGATTATGCTAACAGCCCGTCGCTGCAACCTACTCGTATGAAGAGCCTCAAGAAGATATTGTGCGGTACCGTCATAAAGATGCGAGCAATACTCCAAGCAGCGTAGTGTTTTTGTAGAGTAATAAAATACGGTTATTATTAAAATACCTATACTGTATTAGTAAATATTCCTGGGCATATTACACACTGACATCTAGTTCCAAACTAAGAAATTGTTCTTGAAAACTGATACTTAAACATATTTCTTTTTTCAAAAAACATAGAATACATCCCAGACCAATACAAACAGGGCCTGTTCATGCACACAGTTGTTTGTCTTCCGCGGGGATCGAACCCACGACCTGGAGGTCAAATTGACTATTGTTAGCCATTCGACAACCGAGCTCGCCAAGTAATATCCAATTTTACAGAACTAATTCAATAATCATATGACGAAAACAAAAATGGCGGAAAAATAATCCACAGATATTTACTAAATTCTAAATGAAATATACTTTAGTTCTAATAAGAATACAATCTTAATCAATTTCGATGCAATATAATCCTCCTTACTTACTATATTTGTTACTTACTGTATTTATCGTGCAAAAACGGCTGAATTTATTTGGATGAAACGCACACATACCGAGTGTAAACGAGCGATATAGTGAAAAAGTACAAACTGTGCCTGCCTCAAACAATATTTCCCCCTAAGAAACTGTGCCATTATTATTAACAGATTTCGAGTTATAGCTTATCAAAGTTTTATACAGAAACGGTCAATGTTCATCCCTGAATCAGCTGAACATAATTTTAACCTGGATTACCACCAGATATTTTTTATTCCACTTTTGGTCACCACACACATTTACATTTTTGGCTACCGTCGGAAGCTAGTTTTAATATTTTTAGAGGGTAGTAAAAAAGAGTCGGCCTTGAGTTTCTCTTTACTAGTTTAGCCAGTTCTTCTTAAGGAGCCCCGTCGCTGGAACTGGCACTTAAATTCACTTTCACATTCAAGATAGTGTGATGAAAGTGAATCTAAGCTCTGCGGATTTATAGTAGTAATAATGATTTATACATATTCTTATATTTAATTTGTATGACGTTTCTAAGTGCTTTATAAAGTCCAAGGAATAAAGATATTTTGATTTTGATTTAAATTAAGTTAGACGACATCGACAAGTCTCAATTAAGCACCAAGTCCTTTCCAATCCATTTAAGCGATTATTAGAAACCCATTTTACAACAAAGGGATCATCTGTACGGGCTGATTATACTGAAGTAATGGAGACCGTGAATATTTGATAAACTTTAGTATGAAAATACGCCCGAAATGCATTACCGAAATACCAAAAAAATTATATTTTATCTACAGAAGATTAATTTATTTCTGTTTTAACGCTTTCATAAAATGCTAGCTTCTGCCCGCGTGAAAAATTATTTTCATTTATCGGGTTAACATATAGCATATGACACTCACAAATAACGTGGCTTTCTATTGGTAAAAGAATTTCCAAAATTGGTTCAGTAGATCCAGAGATCGATCAGACTCCCTACAACCTCACAAACTCACAAACTTTACCTCTGTATAATTTTAGTATAGATTTATGTTATAATTGTTTCTAAACTTAATTTATAGCCGTTTATGATGCGTTATACACTTATTATGAAACTTTCCCACAAATGGTTCGTTCCGTAATCTCACATATTTTTGAAGCTTTTTGTTACATCGATAAAAACTTTAACTATTTTTCGTCTCTATGCAGCATCTTCGCAACCTCATGAATAGTCGACTATTCTATCATAGAGCTATCAAAACCACTTTAAACTTGTTTCATAAATATTCAAGAACAATTGCAAGGAATTGAAATGAAGTCGACTTTCAAAGCGGAGGCGAACCGCTGAGCTAAAATTCAATAAATACCAAATGAATTTCGCTTACTTCTATAACACAATCACTTGACAATACGAATATAACTCCATTTCCATTCTCATTATACCACTGGGAAATTCTGAACTACGTGTAACGCCATTTACAACCTTATATGGCCTGCATAAGCCCTAGCAAATGTTCAAATAGTAATTTCAATTTGACATCAATTATTCTATGTTATCTTGACAACAACGCTGCTCGTTTAATATTTAAGTAACCCAAGAAAACTACAGCCGAATATACCCTATTACCACAGTATCACAGTAAGAAGACGAGCTCGGTGGTCGAATGGTTAGCAAACTTAGACTACAATTTTCAGCAGAAATTGGTTTATTAAATGTAAAACATTTTTCACCCCTATTGTACCCATTCTGACTCGGACATTAGCTAGCAATACAACCTATGAATACAACTGTGAAGCCTCTAGATTATAGGCTTTTACGTGAGGCGCGTAAAAGGCATACAGACATAAACAAAAAAATTACAAATAAATTAATCTTCTTTCGGGGTACAAGTGGCTCGCCATGATCTTTAGAGGCAAAGCCAATTTCACCTACATATGATGCCTGCTGATTAGCGAAAGAGGCTCTGGCAAAGTGAGAGGTAGTGTGCAACAGAGTATATGTAACACTGTATTTGAAAGACTATTTCTCCGACTGGGTTAGTACCTCACAATATACCGTAGACAAATAACAATTCCCTTAAACTTTGTTGAGATCCTACGAGTAGTGAAGTCACCAGAAAGAAAGGAGTTTCTGAGTTAGCAGCGGAGGTGGCGACGCGCGTGCGATATTGATCATATTGCAAGTGTTAATACGGCTACGGTAACCGCTTCACATCAAGCGGGCCGTAAGCATGTTCTCTACCCCCTACGTAGTATAACAAAAAAAATGTTTCAGCTTTATTTGCTCTTATGTAAACCTCTTATACATTTTTTTTATAAATTTACGCTACAAATTACATGTGAACATTTGTATATTCAATCTATTTGTTAAATTGTGTTTTCTTGAGCTATCTGAATATCAGACTAGTCTGAGTTTTTATTTAATCTATATATATAAAAGAAAGTCGTGTTTGTTACAACACTTATAACTCGAGAACGGCTGGACCGATTGCCATGGTTTTTGATTTGTTGGATTTGTTTCCGTCCCGAATAGCAGAATAACTCTTAAAAACATTGGAAAATTCTCGAAAAAATAAAATAAAAGAAAAAACATTTTCCCATACAAATGAAAGTGTCAGTTGAAAAAGGGATTACGTACGATATTTATTAATAATAATAATAATAATAATAATTGGAAAACCACACTGAATTACAGAGATAACAGTACCACAGTCACGACGCGAGAGATCACAATTAAAAAGGGTATCTACCAAGGTGACTCCTTGAGCCCACTGTGGTTTTGTCTTGCTCTTAACCCTTTGTCACACTTACTCAATAAAAACCATAAAGGATATCGCATGACCCATGGCAGCACTGACACAATCATATCGCATCTGATTTACATGGATGATATAAAACTCTATGCAAGTACACCTAAGAATATGAAGAAATTAATAGATTTAACAGCTCAGTTTAGTGCAGATATTAACATGAAATTTGGCTTAGAGAAATGTAAGACTTTAAATATTAAAAAAGGCAAAATACAACCAGGTAGCTACACTACTCAAGAAGGAGAACTTATATCATCCATGGAATCGGATGACTTTTACAAATATCTTGGATACAAGCAGTCAAACCAACTGGATCACACAGCAATCAAGCAATCATTAGTATCAGAATATAACAAAAGGGTTACAAATATTAGCAAAAGCCAGCTTACAGGAAAATATCTCATAAAAGCCATCAACACCTACGCTATACCAGTATTAACGTACTCATTTGGAATAATAAAGTGGTCGAAAACAGATATAAACAAAATTGAAATTAAAACACGAACAATTCTTACAAAACATAATAAGTTACATCCAAAATCAGCTATAGAACGACTATTCATAAAAAGAAAAAATGGTGGCAGAGGTTTGATCGATATACAAGCACTATGGAAGAAACAATTAATAAACCTGAAACAGTTTTTCTATCAGAAATCCAATACAAGTTCTATACATAAAGCTATAGTAGAGAATGATATCAATTGTACTCCATTAAACCTTTCCGAAAAGGACAATAGTAATCAACAGACAGATGACAGGCCGGTAGAAGCAGAAAAGGAAAAAATAAATCAATGGAAGGGGAAAGTGCTACATGGGCGGCATCCGCACGACCTCGAGGGAGTGGGCATAGATTTAGAAGCCTCTAATAAATGGCTAACTAATGGAGGCTTATTTCCCGAAACTGAAGGTTTTATTATGGCTATCCAAGATCAGGTCATAAACACTAAAAACTATAGAAAACACATCATTAAAGATCCAACTGTTACTGACGACAAATGTCGCAAATGCCATAGACAACCAGAAACCATACAACACATTATAGGAGCTTGCCCAAATTTATCACAGACAGACTACACCCATCGACATAACCAAATAGCTAATATAATTCATCAAAAACTAGCAATCAAATATAAACTCATCTCAACACCGACACCTTACTATAAATATAAACCAAACGCCGTACTTGAAAATAGTGACTACAAAATATACTATGATCGTGCCATATTAACAGATAAAACTATACATTGCAATAGACCAGATATTACAATACAAGATAAATTAAATAAGATAGCATACATAGTTGATATAGCAATCCCCAATACACATAATATTACGAAAACCATCACAGAAAAAGTTAGTAAATACACCGAACTTAAAGAAGAAATAGCCAGGATATGGAAGATGGATAAAGTTTATATAATACCTATAGTCCTGTCAGCAACAGGTGTCATACCAAAACACTTACATCAAAGCCTTAAACTACTGAACATCCCACCATACACATATATTAATATGCAAAAAGCAGCAATCCTAAACACTTGTAGGATAGTACGAAAATTTATGCAGATTGATGATGCGAACTCAGACAACACAGAACAGGAAGTATAGAACATTTAGACACACTATAGTTACTTGGTCTTGGCCCGTAACCATAGTGTTATAAATAATACCAGCTATTTGCTGAGAAAATACAATAAATAATAATAATGAATCGATAAGACCTATGGCGACTGTAGCCATCACTAAAGAGGATATAGTCAATGCTGTTCGGTCCTTGGCTAACTGGAAATCGCCAGGACCGGACAAATTGCAAAACTATTGGCTAAAATGGCTACCAAGTTCACATGCTTGTTTGGCGTATCAATTCCAACATGCGTTAGATACCGGTTCTCTCCCCAATTTTATGACCACTGGTATCACTCACCTTCTTTATAAATCCGGAAGTACCACGGACCCCAAAAACTACAGACCGATTACTTGCTTACCAACCATCTATAAGCTACTTACATCCATTCTGAGAAGCAAAATTGCGCATCATATAGATACAAATAACGTTATGTGTGCTGCTCAGAATGGATGTAAGAAAGGGTCTCGTGGTACCAAGGAGTTGCTCCTTATTGACATGGCCATTAATCAGCAGGTACGTCGAAACCACAAAGATCTATCGGCATGCTGGATAGATTACAAGAAGGCCTATGATTCGGTGCCTCATACATGGCTTATAAAGGTCTTAGAGATGTACAAAATTGATACATCTCTATGCACTTTCCTAAAGTCATGTATGGGGCAATGGAGAACAGTCCTTCTCTATCCAGGATCCCGGTTTATCAGTGGGGACGACGAACCAATTAAGATTAAAAGGGGTATATTCCAAGGTGACAGTTTGAGTCCCTTGTGGTTTTGTTTAGCTTTGAATCCTTTAAGCACATTATTAGAGGATTCAAAGCTAGGCTACAGATTGCGAAGGGGAGGTCAGGCTATATCTCATCTTCTATACATGGATGACTTGAAACTCTTTGCATGTAGCAAAGTCCAATTAATGGCTTTACTAAAGGTCACTGAAAACTTTAGTAAATCTATTAAAATGGAATTTGGTATAGACAAATGTGCGGTCATACATGTGAAGAAGGGAAGGATATTAGTATCTGAGGGACTTGAACTCTCAGATACTATACACTTGAAATCCCTTTCGGAAACTGAGACCTACAGGTACTTGGGTATGTCTGAAAATTTGGGAATTACTGAGACCGAGATGAGGCAATCACTGAAAGAACGTTTCTTTTGCCGCCTGAAAAAAGTACTTAATAGTCTTTTATCAGGGGGCAATAAAGTGCGTGCTTACAATGGTTGGGTCATGCCGGTCTTGATATATTCCTTTGGCATACTCAAGTGGACTCAAACTGAACTTGACGCCGTTGACCGGAAAGTCCGAACGATATTAACCACTTACCGTATGCATCATCCACGATCATCAGTAATGAGGTTGTATATCCCTCGGAAATGTGGTGGTCGAGGCTTTTTAAATGCTAAGACTCTACATAATCGGGAGATATGCAACCTCAGGGAATATTTCCTACATGCTGACGTGGAAATGCATAGGGATGTGGTTGGTATCGATCGTGGATTAACCCCTTTGTCTTTAGCTAACGAGAACTGGCGTCAACCTGTAGTATTAAGTATTGATGATCGCAGAACCATATGGCAAGGCAAAGAACTGCATGGACGGTTCTACCAGGCTCTACATGGACCTGATGTAGATCCCGTTGCATCCGTAGCCTGGCTACGTTTCGGGGACCTCTTTGGGGAAACCGAAGGTTTTGTCTGTGGAATTATGGACGAAGTTATCAAGACGAATAACTACCGGAAATATATCATGAAGGATGGCACGCTTGATATCTGTCGGGCGTGTCATCTACCTGAGGAATCCCTCAGACATGTAATTTCCGGTTGTTCTCATCTTGCTAACGGCGAGTATTTGCACAGACATAATCAAGTAGCCAGGATTATCCATCAGCAGCTTGCCTTGAGATATGGTCTTGTGGTCACCGAGGTACCGTATTACAGGTATATGCCGGAAGCAGTTCTCGAAAATGACCATGTCACATTATACTGGGATCGATCTATTATCACTGACAGGACTATTGTAGCCAATAAACCTGACATCGTGATAATAGATCGATTAACGCGCCAAGCAGTCATTGTTGACGTCGCTATCCCACATGACGTTAATCTTGTGAAAGCTGAAAAAGATAAATTATCTAAGTATCTTGATTTAGCTCATGAGATTACCGCCATGTGGGACGTCGATTCAACAGTGATTGTCCCGATAGTTGTGACGGTCAATGGCTTAATCGCCAAGAGCTATCCCACATGACGTTACCAATATCTGAAGAAGCTCACGTTGGGGAGCTGGATCAGGGGCCAGATACAGAAAGCTGTTCTCCTATGCACGGCACGTATTGTGAGGAGGTTTCTGTCTTTGTGACCTTAACCACCGATAGTTTGGATTTTGTTCCCGCTATCGGGGGGATTCTGTTTTATATATTTTTTAATGTATTTTTTTTATATTTTATATTAAAAAATGTATTTAATAAGACTTAAAATAAATAAATGAGATAATAATAATAATAAGTCCGCAGGGCAGCTTGTGTGGCGAGCTGTTGTGTGAGTAGCGACACCACGGACCCGAGTCTCCAGAGAGTCGGTCAGGGCCTTCGTATCCGACGTGTCTTCATCGGTCGGAGTGTAAACACAAGAAGGCCCGCAGGACTCTCAGCTCTGGCTTGCCTTCATTGGCCGTCCAGAGAGG
The DNA here is from genome assembly GCA_937001555.2 of Hypsopygia costalis. Taxonomy (NCBI): domain Eukaryota; kingdom Metazoa; phylum Arthropoda; class Insecta; order Lepidoptera; family Pyralidae; genus Hypsopygia; species Hypsopygia costalis. The sequence goes on from OW443325.2 coordinate 5,834,407, forward strand.
AGCCGCTAGAGCTATATGCTCCAGGGGTGGAAGTGTTAAAGGGCATCACGCCGCGAGTAACTTCGGAGAAAGCGCAGCACACCTCTCGACATCCCTGAGTCACTCACACCGGTGTTGCCCCCGGCCGTTTTCCTGGCATTTCGGGGGCCCATCTAGTGAGCGGCAAGCCACCGCCTGCCGCAAATAACTAGCAATAAAAGCAGTTATGGCAGGCGTCCGTCCCTCTTCTGTAATAGCCCGGTATTAAGTTCACCCAGATCTCATCTCCATAGCCCATTTATTTTCCATCACACTTCGCAATAGTCTCAACGCCTGCCGAGACCTGCTCATGGGTATGTCGTTCCACTGACATATCCTGGAGCGGGTCACGGCGGGCGTACAACATTACATCAAACTTCTCAAAGGGGCCTCTACGCGTTGGATCCATATCCCCGCGCACGCCTATCAAATTACCGGGCTTGACCCGTGATTGAAAAGAGATACATAATAATAATAATTTATTTCATTTTCATACATTTTACATTTTCCAAGTTTCGTGGTGGGAGTCCTCCTTTGAGCAAATTTTGCTCGTGTTAGAGGACTCCGCTCTTCCATATTTCATATACATATTTATTTACAAATATATAGAAAATTAGTCATAGCTGGATTATATTACATTAAAACCAATATTAAAATGAAAGACAAAATTAAATCAAAGTCAATATCAACACTAAAATTCACAATTCACAATCAAAGTTAAAATTAAAATCAAAATCAATAATAAAATTTACAGTCAGTCAAAATAAAATAAAATTAAATCAAAATCAAAACTAAATCAAAATTAACATTAAATTCAAAATCAAAATTAAAATCATAATCAAATAAAATCTAATAAAATTAAAATCATAATCAAAATTAAAATTAAAATCCTATACTTAATGTTCCTAATATTGCCCGAACCCGTTCTTATAATTTGGTAAGGATATGTGTTGTATGTATGTATGCGTGCTTGTGTGTGTGTATGTGTGTGTGTATGTGTTTGAATGTGTATGTGTTTGAATGTGTGTGTGTGTGTGTGTGTGTGTGTGTGTGTGTGTATGTGTGTGTGTATTAAGGATAGAATTCACAGTGTAAGTCAAATTAAGTTAGATAGGCTTTTAGATTAGTATTTTGTAATTTGTAATTGAAAATATTGAAAGTAATTATAAGATATTATATCCGAAAAGTCAAATTTAAATTAAATTAAATTCAATATTTAAATCATAATCAAAGTCAAAAATTAAAATCATAAATCAAATAGAAAATTAAAATAAAATCATAATCAATGTCCAAACTAAAATCTAAATTGAATAAAACTATAATCATAATCATAATAAAAATCAAATCAAACATCAAATTAAACATCCCATACTTCCTGTTCCCAACATTGTCTGAAACCCGTTCCTATACCTTGGTAAGGAATATCCTTATATTGTATGTTTGGGTGAGTTTGTGTGGGTGCATTAGTAAGGCTCAATTACATTGATGTTGCAGCAAGGCTTCGGTGTCCTCATAGGTAAGTGTTTTAACCCAGTCAGTTACAAGTTTTTTGCATTCACAGTAGTTTTTAGGGTAAATGTTTAATGCCTTGTTTACCTTATTATACAGCAGCGCTGAGCGTTTGCCACACTGCATGTCCGCAAGTCTCGTTCTGGTCTGAGGTAAGGGAGCCACCAATACTCCTCTTCTTTTGTTTGTAGTAGTTGTATTGTATGGTAGAATTTTATGTTTTCTGAGAACTGTATTGACAATGTATAATTTTCTCACTGAGAGTAAATTACTTTCTAGATACAGACTACTAGTGGAGTACCTAATTTTTTTAAAGTGCATTATTTTTATTAGCGCACGTTGCGCTCGCTCTAAGCTTATAAATTTAGTTTTGGCTGCTCCCCCCCAGACAGGTATACAGTAGCTCAACACTGACTGCACTAGCGCCTTATAAAGTTGATTTATTAGGCTCTTATCGCTGCATCCGTTTCTAGGAACAATGTGTCTTAGATTTTTAAATATCCAGCTTAATTTCCTCACTCTTCCAGCAACCTGTTCCAGATGGGAGTACCAGGATAAATTTTGGTCAATCACGACACCCAAATATTTGGTATGGGATACTTTATTTAATTTCGGGCATATACAGCTATTATTATCAGCTTGCCTACATGTGTGCATTTTAATATTAAGATTGAATGCTGGTTGCGTACGGTTGGTAGGACTGAAACAAATATAGTTTGTTTTTGTTATATTTAGTGATAACAAATTGTTGTTTAGCCATGTAGCTACCTGTGCGATTCCATTTACGGCAGCAGCCTCAGCTTTTTTCCAGGTTTTCCCATAGAATACGACAGCTGTATCATCGGCATATGAAAATATTCTAGCGTTTGCTATTTTCAGGTTATAAATATCATTAATATATATTAAAAATAATGTCGGACCCATCACGCTGCCTTGTGGGACGCCAAAAAATACATCCACATCATCACTTATACTCTTTTCCAGCTTTACCCTCTGCTTTCTTTCAGTGAGATAACTTTTAAAGAGTTTCAGTGGCATCCCCCTTATTCCCAGCTTCTCCAGTTTGTCTATCAAGATCGGAACAGATACGGTATCGAAGGCTTTTTTTATATCTAGGAAAACACCCAGGCATTTACCACCCTTATCTAGTTGATCCGTAACAAATGAACTAAGCGCAGTTACAGCATCCTCCGTGGATCTGCCATATCGAAAACCATATTGGGAATCAGAAAATAAGTTAAACCCTTCCAAGTATTTGAGAAGACGAACATTCATGAGTTTCTCGATGATTTTCGATATCGCAGGCAAAACCGAAATTGGCCTGTAGTTGTTGACGTCGCCTCTGTCACCGCTCTTGAATACAGGAGTAATGATAGATTTCTTTAACTGGGCCGGAAATATGCCTTGTCTGAAACACAGATTCACGAGATGTGCAATTATGGGAACTTCTTCACTTCTAACATGTTTCAAGAATCCTGTGTTTATGCCATCCCAACCAGCAGCACTATTTGTTTTTAAGCTCATCAGTACTCGATCTACCTCATCTGAATCCGTTTCCAAAAGTACAAACGAATTGGGTTGTGAGACAAAGTCAGAAGCCAATTTAGTGTTGTCATTTCGTTGGATTTCCTGTGCTAGTTGTCTTCCAATGTTAGCAAAAAATTCGTTGATGTAGTTTGCAGATTCTCTTGGTGTGGGTTTAATATTTAATAATTCAGTATTCGGTCTTTTTGATTTATTTGTAAATGTATTTTTTTTTATATTTTTCCATAATTCTTTATTATTATTTACAGAGTTAGCGATTAGTTCAGTTTCATATTTTCTTTTCAGGTTTTTAGTTAGATTATTACAAAAATTTCTATATCTGTTATATGTAAGTTTTAATGTTTTATTATAGGGATCCTTACGAACTTGTTTTTGTAAATTATTACGGTGTTTTATGCACCGTAGTACGCCGGGGGTAATCCAGGGTTTGATGATTCGCTGATTACAAGGTATACCTACTGTATTTGTATTTAGAGTTATGGCTTTGGCCAGCTGTTCCACCAGAAGTTCTGTTAAAGTTGTCGGATCATTACACAACAGCAAGTCTGAAAAATTATTTTCCCGTAAGTACTTTTGAGCTTTTTCAAAATCTACGATGGTTTTCGTTTTATATTCCATATTGGTACTCTTTGACTTTGATAATGTCAACAACAATGTATAATGATCAGTAATGCTCGTATGCAAAACAACTATCGACGCATTATTTTTACTTTTATTTATTTTAATCATGAAATGATCCAGACAACTACTTTCTCTAGTGGCTAGCGTATGTCCCGGTAAGATACCGAAACCCGAAAGCATATTCAAATAGTCTGTTCTATTTTGGTTATCTCGCGAAGTTTCAGTAATTTTTGGTTTCAAATTTATGTTAATGTCACCTGCTAATATGATATTATTTTGTGAGGGTAATGTGTCAAGATGTTTACTCAAAGACTCCAGAAAAGCATCAACATTATTGTACGATGGCGAACGATATATACATATTATTCGAGTACTATGTATGTCTAATTGCAAGCATGATGCCTGCGCCAAATGAACTTCCTTAACTTTAGGTTTCATCGTATTTCTAACATATACAGCCACCCCGTCATTTTGATTTCGTTGAGTTGAAGTGACAAATGCCTGGTATCCGTCGAGCTGCGGTACTGGTTTATTGATGTTAAACCTACACTCCGTCAAGATTATAACATCAGATTCAAATGTGAGGTTTGTCATCGTAATCATGAGATCGTCCATGTTTCTAAATATGCTTCTAATATTCTGACAAATTATAGTTAGGTCGTGCTTACCCACAGCAATGTGTTTTTTTAGATCATTGACATCACACTCAATTTTTTGGTTGTCAAATATCAAAACGTCAAATCGATTGGTGTCACTCTTATGTCGCGAAAGTTGTCTGTGATTTGATAAGAAAATTTAAAAATGTCAAATCGATAGGGGTGAAAACGCTTTTCCCATGGGGTTCGAGCGCAAGAATCAAATCAGAGTAAACATCAAAAGAAATGACAATTACAAATCACCAAAATGATAAAACCTATTTCAAAACTAAAAAAAATAAAACAAAACGTTTTTTTTTTTTAAATTTAACAATAAGGAAATCTTTATTTTTATGAAATCTTCAGTTTTTATGGATACGGGTCTTCCCTCAACCGAAGGGGTTTATAGCGTACTCCAACACGCTGCTCAACTGCGGGTTGGCGGAGGCCAGTGTTTTCGAACCGCCTAAAGGCCACTGACTTAACTTAACGACTGTCATTAAATGATAACAACCGGGACCGACAGCTTAACGTGCCTTCCGAAGCACGGAGGAGCTCAAGATGAGCTAGTGATAACAACCGGGACCGACGGCTTAACGTGCCTTCCGAAGCACGGAGGAGCTCAAGATGAGCTAATGATAACAACCGGGACCGACGGCTTAACGTGCCTTCCGAAGCACGGAGGAGCTCAAGATGAGCTAATGATAACAACCGGGACCGACGGCTTAACGTGCCTTCCGAAGCACGGAGGAGCTCAAGATGAGCTAATGATAACAACCGGGACCGACGGCTTAACGTGCCTTCCGAAGCACGGAGGAGCTCAAGATGAGCTAATGATAACAACCGGGACCGACGGCTTAACGTGCCTTCCGAAGCACGGAGGAGCTCAAGATGAGCTAATGATAACAACCGGGACCGACGGCTTAACGTGCCTTCCGAAGCACGGAGGAGCTCAAGATTAGCTAATGATAACAACCGGGACCGACGGTTTAACGTGCCTTCCGAAGCACGGAGGAGCTCAAGATGAGCTAATGATAACAACCGGGACCGACGGCTTAACGTGCCTTCCGAAGCACGGAGGAGCTCAAGATGAGCTAATGATAACAACCGGGACCGATGGCTTAACGTGCCTTCCGAAGCACGGAGGAGCTCAAGATGAGCTAATGATAACAACCGGGACCGACGGCTTAACGTGCCTTCCGAAGCACGGAGGAGCTCAAGATGAGCTAATTATAACAACCGGGACCGACGGCTTAACGTGTCTTTCGAATCACGGAGGAGCTCGAGGTAATATAAACCCATCCGTGTACAGGCTACGGTCGACGTTGCTTAACTTGCGTGTTCAATTAGACTGACACGCGCAATGACGCCATCGAGCTTCTCTATTATTTTCTACTATTCATTGTTTTAATTGAATAAAATCATAAATTTAGTTCAGCTAATATGTACCACGACATTCATTGATTGTTAGGCGGTACGAAGTTCGCCGGGACAGCTAGTTACTTATAAAATTACATTTTAGGTTTATTGTAATAAAAAATATCGGTATCGGTACACAATGAAATACGGAGGTACAGTCACATGCAGCTCTACGGAGAGTATATCTCGTGCTACGCGGGACCATTGTATACTGCACGTGTTACGCCGTTGTAGACTGCAATACTTACCTACAGTACGACGCGACGTAGCATTCGTAGCGCTACGCGAGACCCCTTAATTGGAAGTGTTATTATTTACAAACTGTGGTCTGTTACATCATTACTGAGTAATGATGTCGCATAGAATATTATGCTACGACCTTAGAACAATCGCGTAGATGTATGTGCTACGTAAATTACAATTTGGTGCTACGGTGTTAGCACCATACCGTGACTGACGTGGATGTGTTCTATATTGACCACTGTATGAATATGAGATGTAAGCGGCTCAACACGATCTATAGAGCCAAAGCCAACCTCACCTATTAAAGGATAAAGTGTATTTGTAAGTTGCCCGACTGGGTAAGTACCTCCAACCTCAGAGAATACCGCAGCAAAATAACAATTTCCTTCAGCGGGTTTGTTTTTCTGCGAGTGAGTGAGGTCACCATAAAGAAAGGAAGTAGTTACTTCTCTGGCAGCGGTGGTGGCTCGCGAGCAATTTTTCATGTTGCGAGCGTTAATATGGCTACGGTAACCGCTTCACAGCAGGCGGACCGTATGCTTGTCTGCCACCCGACGTAGTATAAAAAAAAATATGATCAGCTCAAACTAGCAAATACGACTAGATTAATTGCTAAGGCAGCAAAACAAGGAAAAGAAAGAATTTCATTTCATAGGTTAGATCTTTTGTACTAACATTACGTACATTTACATACAGAATAACAGTATAAGTTACTACTTGAGAGAGAGAGGTAGAGTTAATGGATATGATGCCTACAGTCTCATCCTACAGTCGCACCGCTCGCCATCGGCAGGAAATTCATCCTCACACATTGGAGCCCAGATTGTCACGAACTGTGCGATTCCACAGAGGTTTTCTTCCACGGACTCTCATTGAAATGAATTGCATGCCGAGGTTTTCCCAAGAGACTACAGCAAGGGGTTCTTCAAGAAAGGCGTGAAGAGATTTTTACAGGGTCGGCAACGCGTGAGTGATTCCTCTAGTGTAGCGAGCGGCCATAGTGTCAAAGCACACTAAGCCGAAATTCCGCATGGTTAGGATTGGTATGTAAAGAACGCAACGTAATTTTAGTCAAATGTGTCGATAGCAATTGAAAGAGTGTTGCAGGCGTAATGACGCCGAACTTCGGTCGCGTATATTCGGTATAGTGTTTGCACATACACTGCGATGACTGCTTCAGACAGGTTGTATGCTTGTTGGCCATCTTAGTTGTATAAAAAAACAAAAAGTAATAGTACTTTCGTAACAGAATCACGTCTGTACAAGGATAGTTCAAGATTATAACAAGGGAAAAGGTTTGGATTTTATGCAAACTAAGCGCAATCCTAAGAGCGAAAGCCAATAATCTGACAGCGGACGGAATAGAAGCCATTTCCAGGTTGAAAGCCAGCCATTTTCCCGCGGGTTTGTTTGGTATCAGATCACACTGCGTGCTCTCTACTCGACACTGAGGTGACCATGGTTTCACAAAATACAGGATATAAAAAATACGTAACTTTTGTGTACATACGGCGCAAGAGTCACACTTGTTTACACCGATCTCGGGATATTATTTATCTCCGGTTAAAGTAATGCAGGTAGTTAAAAAATATACGATTAGTTAGACTGCAGTTCGTATTTTATCTATCTCAAAGTTTAATGCATGTTTTAGTAAAGTAAGTCAAATTGTAGATGCTAATAGTGGAAGGACCAGGTGTCTATGATACAGGCTTGGCCTAGTTTAGACACTTGTGTAGTGGACTCGGTAAAAGTTAGTGAGTGATTACTTTATATTTAATACTAGTATAATTAGATATAGTCCAAAATTATATGCTTTTATGAAATAAAATAAAAATAAATTCATATTCAATACCCGTAGTATTACTTATCACATAATTCACGAGTCTCTCGCATTACCAAGGGGAAGTCAATTTCCATATTTTTTTTACGATTACTAATTTTTTATGATTAAAATCGTTGTAAGTTCCAAGGCAGCCGTAGTTTTATCCCCGGGACTGCCGTGGATTTCATTGTTTATTGTCTTTTTGATCATATTGATTGCCGCTGTTAATCCTGGCTACACAGGAGACACAGCGGTGGGAATGTTTGGTGAGCCCCCGTCCCGATAGTCCATGAATACACAATGTATATACATTGCGTCGGAAATTAAATATAAATTACATTATGCTTTATACATAATATGGTTATGCAAAGGCGGGCTGATCTCTTTAAGAGATCTCTTCCAGCTAACCTGCGCTGTGGAATGGTTTGTAAAATATTATCATAATTATTAAATTCTTCATCAACGAAATTCATCCTACAACTATGATACGGGTCTCCCTTCTTTCGAAGGGGGTTTAGAAGGTACTCCACCACGCTGCATATTTGTTAGTTGGCGGAGGCCAGTATTTTCAAGCCACCCAAGGACACTGACTGGGCTTAAACTATCGTCTAATAACGATAGCCGAGATGGAAATGATTAATGTGCCCTCCGAGGTACGGAAACCTATTAAATGGAACTACACAATCAAGTTTAACACTCGGCGATACGTGAGATAAAAATAAAAATCGATATTAATTTTGAGTTTCAATATGCAACTTGCAATAGTGCATTAAAGCAGAAGTAAAATTTTGTTAAGTTAGGGACTAGATAGGGTTATGTGATTTGTTCAGGAATATTAATTATTTATTTATTATTCATCAGGAATTTACAATGTTCCATAGAACAAGGATATCAACAGTGCGGCTTTCCCTTGGAAACTAATCTCAAGCATCCTCAAGGCTCTATGTTAATTGAATTCGAAAACTTTAGTCGCAACGAGATTTCTCAGTACACTACCAGCAGAGACAACTTTGTCTTCTAAAGATAATTAACCCAAATTTCACTACAAATGTTCTCTCTTAAATGACCACGTCATTCATTATAATGGAATCCTTTGTACAATTCTCCCATGTGGAAATACGGTTAGAAATTGCTTCTAAAGTTGAATGTTTAATAATTTAACCGAATGGCCACGCTGGACAATGGGAAATAATGCTCAAAGTTTATACTAGAAAAGCTCTTTGAACTCTGTTTAAATTCCGTTTCGGTGAAATTGAAAATGAATGAAATAAGTTTGTCCTTTTATCCTGTGCTTTTATACGTTCTCACTATGGTCTAACTTAAACTTTAAATTTATCAACAAAATAATATAGTCATATATATTTTTCTAGTGAGTGTATTACGCGTAGTTCATACCTATGCCTATAATTAAGTTAAATTTTTACACTGATGCAAACGGGCAGGTTCTAATACAACTGTATATCAAAAATATTAACAACATTGAATGTCATCATCATTATTGGCTTGCACTTGTCACATGTGGGGTCGGCGTGGTATATCTTTTTTTACCCATATCATCTCTCACACAAACCAACCACCTTTTTCTTAGTCATAAACTATTTATATGCATAAAATAATGTAAACTACAAAAATGCAGGTGAAAATAGCCATACGAATGTCATGCAAATATAGATTAACTCATACATTAAGACTTAAAAGTGCGAAAATTTTCAATTGAATGTAATATTTTTGTCTAATAATCATCTGCAAAACGCTTTATATATAATGTAAATATATTATAATAAAATACCTACCGATAAATTTAAAACAGCGTTTTATATAATTATTAATTATGATTATATAATTTTATATATAATATAAATATATTATAAAAAAATACCTATCGATAAATTCAAAACAGCGTTTAATATAAAATTTAATTACGCAGCTTTTTACGGTCCCGGAAGATTAAAAAAATGTGCAATTGAATTACGAGAATAATGAATAAAGCAGAAATGTAGAAATGGCGATTTAATCTGATCGCCATTTGTTGCAACATGTTTACATTTATATAGCTCCCTGTATAAATTTGAACACGAATAGGAAACAGGGTACCTGCTACGAAATTTCTTGAAGCTTGCTTCGTTGAGTTGTATCTACATAAAGACAAACGTGACCATTTTATATTTATTGTATCGAATATATAATAAATTATGACCATGACCGAATGAAGATGAAAAATCAAATTTGTCAATTTTCTAAACTTCCAACCGAAATTCCGTATATTTATTTTGGAGTAAGCCTTTGGGGTGTAAGTAGCTCATCAACATCCTCCGAGCTAAAGCCAACCTCACCTGCACGTGGTGCACCCTGCCGACCAGCTAACGAGGCTATGGCGAAAGAGAGGTAGGACGCAGCGAAACATCATACTGTGCTCCCCTTTCACTGGCCAATTGGGAGAGGGGCACAGTGTGGTCGTTCGCTCCAGGCTTGGCCAGCATCCGACTGGGGAAGTGCCTCCACCTGGCAAAAAACCGCAGCCATAATGGCTATGCTGTGTTCCTGCGAGTGAGCTAGGTCACCAGGGCTTTTTAGAGGAGTTGTTGTGCTGACGGCGGGGAGACCAGCGGCTGTCGAACCGCCGCTAGCGGTGCAGGCGCGACGTGTTGGCGCGGCGGTCAGGGAGACCCGGTGAAACGGCTGTCCGCTGGCCGCCCGCAGGTCAGTAGGGTTCCCGAACCCGGGGATCACGTAATCTCCGCCCCGGGAGGCTGAACCGCCAGCCTGTGTAAAGTCCTTGTTGTAGTAGTCGTGCCGGAGGAGGAGACCGGAGTGGACCCGGCTGCTGCAGCAGGGGGGGACCGGGGGCCCTTCCGCCCGCCGCGCTAGCAAACCGCACAACCTGCACTGTACTGCGGGGGTAGACTCTGCGCTTTTTGTCTCTTGTGCCGTCAGACAGAACAACTTCTCTTATTTTTTAAACCTCTATCCCTTTATAATGCTAGGAAGGAAAAAAAGAAAGGTTTCTGCAGCGGCGTCCTCATCCACATTCGACGTGGACTTTTGTAACATTAGGGGACTTCACACAAACTTAAATGCAGTTCACCATCACCTAGAGACTGCAAAGCCGACCCTGCTTTTTTTAACGGAGACGCAGATATCTTGTCCGGGCGATACTTCTTACTTGTTATACCCCGGGTACAAACTTGAACATTCTTTTGTACGTCGAGCCGGGGTATGTATGTACGTCCGGGATGATATTTGCTGTCGACGTCTTCACGGCCTTGAAGACAGGGACCTGTCAGTGTTGTGGGTACGCGTGGAGCAGGGCGGCCACACCCGTATCTACGCGTGCCTATACAGGTCTCATAGCGGTGATACAGACACAACTCGATTGATCGAGCACCTGCAATTGGCGACTGACAGAGTCATCGAGAGGTACCCCTCCGCGGAGTTAGTGATATTGGGAGACTTCAATGCCCACCATGCCGAGTGGCTCAGCTCTCGGTCCACTGACTTCGCGGGGAGGTCTTTCCATGATTTTGCTCTGGCCTATGGTTTCTCACAGCTGGTTCATTCTCCAACGAGAATACCAGATATAGAGGACCATACAAGCTCTCTACTGGACCTTCTGCTGACCACACATCCGGATGGGTATACAATCTCTGTGGATGCGCCACTAGGCTCATCGGACCACTGCCTTATCCGGACCCAAGTGCCATATGCTAGCCCAGACGCACCCCGGTCTATCGGATGGCGTCGCATGTGGCACTATAAGTCAGCAGACTGGGATGGACTGCGTGAATTTTACGCATCGTACCCGTGGAGGCGGCTCTGTTTCGATTCAGAACATACTGACACCTGTGCATCTGCTGTAGCTGAGGGGATTTTAGATGGGATGGAATTATTTATTCCAAACCGGCGGGTGGCTACTTCAGGTGCTAAGAAGCGGCCGTGGTTTAATGGGCCTTGTAGAGAAGCTAAACTCCGCAAGCAAGCTGCATACGAGGCTTGGACCACGGCTCGTATCAATGGAGATCCTGGTGTTTCTGACTTGAAACGCGTATTCAATGCTGCCTCGAGGTTCAGTAAGAGAGTAATTGCCAGGGCAAAGTTTGAATTCATCGGCAGGATTGGTGAGAGCCTAGCTAAGCACCCATCTGGGAGTCGTGCTTTTTGGTCGCTTGCTAAGGCTGCCGAGGGAAACTTTTGTCAGTCGTCCTTTCCACCACTCCGAAAACCGGATGGTAGTCTGGCCCACAGTGCAAAGGAGAAAGCCGATCTATTGGGGAATCTCTTTGCCTCAAACTCGACTTTGAACGACGGGGACGCCGCACCGCCTTCCATCCCACGGTGTGGTGATTCCATGCCGGAAATCTCATTTACTCAGCGAGATGTCCGGCGGGTATTGCTATCCCTCGACGTTCATAAGTCGAGTGGGCCAGATGGCATTGGTGTTAAAGCTGTGTGCTCCTGAGTTGTGTCCAGTTCTCACGCGCCTTTTCGCGCTCTCTTATTCCGCCAGGCAGGTTCCGTCATCGTGGAAGACTGCGAACGTGCACCCTGTGCCCAAAAAGGGTGACAGATCAGACCCATCGAATTACAGGCCTATCGCCGTTACCTCCCTTCTCTCCAAGGTAATGGAGCGCGTGATCAACAACCGGCTCCTGAAATACCTAGAAGAACACGACTTGATCAGCGACCATCAATACGGCTTTCGTCATGGTCGCTCGACTGGTGATCTTCTAGTGTATCTTACACATCGCTGGGCTTCAGCCGTGGAGAGTCAAGGTGAGGCACTAGCTGTTAGTCTAGATATGGCGAAGGCGTTCGATCGGGTCTGGCACCGCAGTCTTCTTTCGAAGTTACCTGCATACGGTTTACCTGAGGGTTTGTGCGAATGGGTCGCTAGCTTCTTGTCCTGCAGAAGTATTAGAGCCGTTGTGGATGGTAGTTGCTCCGATGGACATTAATGCTGGCGTCCCGCAAGGCTCGGTTTTGTCCCCGACGCTGTTTTTGCTGCATATCAATGATATGTTGTCTATTGACAGCATTCATTGCTATGCCGACGACAGCACCGGGGACACTTATTACACGGGCCGCGCCAATATCCCCCGCTCTCTGGTGGAGGAGAGCCGCGAACAACTTGTGTCGGAAATGGAGAGCACACTGAATAGTGTGTCCGACTGGGGGCGAAAGAACCTAGTTCAGTTCAATCCCACAAAGACACAAGTCTGCGCGTTCACCGCTAAGAAAACCCCTTTTGCTGTGGCTCCTCAATTCCAGAACACACCCCTTACCGTCGCTAAAAACATTGGGATTCTCGGAGTTGAAATCTCCAGCGATGTTCAGTTTCGTTGTCACCTGGAGGGAAAGGTCAAGCTGGCGTCGAAGAAACTAGGTGTGCTCAACAGGGCAAAGCAGTACTTCAACCCGCGGCAAAGACTTATGCTTTACAAAGCTCAAGTTCGGCCGCATATGGAGTACTGTTGCCATCTATGGGCGGGAGCGCCTAGATACCAGCTTGCACCTTGTGACTCGATCCAAAGGCGTGCTGTGAGGATTGTTGAGGATCCCAAACTTACAGATGGTTTAGAACCGTTAAGTCTGAGACGAGATTTTGCGTCCCTTTGTGTGTTCTACCGATTGTACAATGGGGTGTGTTCAGAGGAGTTGTTTGACATGATGCCCACGGCCTCCTTCTACAGTCGCACCGCTCGCCATCGACAGGGAATTCATCCTCACACATTGGAGCCTAAGTGGTCACGTACTGTGCGGTTCCAGAGAAGTTTTCTCCCGCGTACTGTCAAGCTGTGGAATGAACTGCCTGTCGAGGTTTTCCCAGGAGACTACAGCATGGGGTTCTTCAAAAAGGGCGTGAAGAGGTTTTTACAGGGTCGGCAACGCGCGTGTGATGCCCCTGGTGTTACAGGCGTTCATAGGCTGCGGTAGCTGCTTTCCATCAGGCGGGCCGTAAGCTTGTTTGCCACTCTAGTGGTATAAAAAAAAAAAAAAAAAAAGCCCTCAAGTGTGACCGTCCGCACCTGATGATTTGATGATGACCATGTGATGGTCGGTAAAATATCATATCAATAGTGAACCTTATTAACTAGGTAACTAATAGGATTATAGGATATTTCCCTTCCACGGAGAATCTAAAATGTGTTTTTATAAAACTTTTGAGTTAAATTAAACGCTAACTATTACCGCTCTAAAACTACTTGGAAAGAGAAATAGCCACGACCATTAAGGCGGATATTAAACGGTGCTTATACTAATAAGCCAACTTTTAGATAATCGAGGCATGCTCATAGACATGATAAGTTTGTACTCACTTCGAGAATATTAGATACTTTTATTTTACTTAAAACTTGTAATAGATGTGTTGTGAACATTACGAACGTGTGCGTAAGCATAAGAGCTGCTCTCTCTTAGTAGACTCAGCGCTAATGTGACCAAATTTTGTTCCTTCCTTGCTTGTCTTATTCCTTGGGGTATTAAATAATTACTGCTATACAAGAAGACAAAACGGCTATATTCAATAATGTATCATCATATAATTTATTAAACATCTTAATTATTAAGGTTGACTGCGTTTGCCAGGGCGACCTCATCTGCCAAACACCCGCTGTTACCACACTGTATTTTGTTAATACTATATATTTTGATAATATATCGGGTGCCAAAGAAGCATACGGCCCGCCTGAAGTAAAGCGGTTACAATAGTATATAAAGCTTACACTGACACACTAATTATTACCGCTTGGGCGATTGCCTATACATATAGATAGCGATAGCTTTGCAGCATCTCTTTATGTTATCTGTTGACCTTACTCATGTACGGTGACCTTAGTAACTCGCAGGGACACAATAATCCTCAAGGATACTGAATTCTGGTTACGGTTGCAGTGAGGTGGAGGTACTTATCCGGTGAGTTGGAACTGCTTTATTTCTATTTTGGCAGAGCCTTGTCAGCTAGTCGGCAGGATGCACGACGTGCAGGTGAGATTGGCTTAGGGTCTAAAATAGTCGTGTAGCTATTACCCCCGAATAGCATTGAAGGTATTGTTCTTTACTACTTCACTTTTCCTATTCGTACATCACTGGACATTCTGTTTACAACATTTGCAACGTTCTTGACTTAAAATTTATCCGCAATTTTCATAAAAGTTTGCGCTCCCTACATATTCCCGTATGCAAACCATTTTGTGTTTACATGAGGATGTAGCGTGGAATAACTTTTCCTATTTTCTTTGTTTTCGCTAGAATAGAGAATAATTTATTATTTTGTTCAAAAATGCGAAAAATAGTAATCATTTCCACCAGGTGTGAGAAGATGAGTTAGCAGCGGGAGGTCCAGCGCGCGATTATAATAAATAATAATAAAAAATTGGTTGCCTGTAAAGTCGGTATACGGGCGAAAGTTTTACGTGACAACGACTTTGAGTGGTAAAATGTTTTCGAGTGGAAGGGACGCATGCCTTTCACTTTTTATGTCTGTCTCTCTCGCTCTTAGAAGGGACACGCGTCCACGACACGCTTACAATGAGAGCGAGTGAAAGGCACGCGCCTTTCACTCGCTCTCATTGTAAGCGCATAACGTGACCCAGTTTCTTGAAGTGTCACCCGGCTAACCAATTTATAAGACGTTGTCACGTCAATAAATAAATATTTCTAGACAATTTACACAGCGCCTTCTAGTTCTTTCTTCTGATAAATGTACTTTTATATATATATTGTAAATACATACCTACCTACTTATAATACATAGAAAACACCCAGACCAAGACGAAAAACATGTTCATGCCCACATAAGTTTGCCTTGCGTGGGGATCGAACCCGCGACCTCGGAGTCAAAACAGCCAGAAAATAGATGGTGTTTGTGTTTCTACCCTGCAGAAAAAAACTGTTTACCTTGATAATGCCTTAGCGAAGAAAGCGGTAAAAAAAATAGAACAAGTGCTCTATTATAACATTATAATAATAGTTCCACCAAGTGCCAACAATCAACAGAATCAACTTTATAATTTTATAAAAGATTTTCAATTTCAATGGTAGGATGAGATAACGTTGATTGCCCTCGTTTTAAAAGCTCTAGTCGTCAACGCGAGCACCTGTCACATCAAGCCTCAGAAATACAAAATAATTTAAAAATTCCAAATGGAAATGGGCAGCTGTTTTTAATTTCTATTTAAATCTTTGATGTTAAAACGATTATAAAGTTTTAACTCGAATGTTTGAAGCACCGAGAGTAATAAGGGTGTGCTAGGGATGCCACTTGATAATTTAACCTTTGATAAATTTGTTCTGAGGACCTTCTCCGAAGTGAAAATGCCAAGTGTCGTGTCAAAGTTTGGAATTGTCAGATACAAATTTTATTCGTAGGTATATATAATGTAAGGCTAAGTTCATATGACCACGCGGAACCGCGCGTCGCCGTGCGGTTGGAACATTTACATGATGACATATGTACGCGCGGTAGTCTGACCTCAACATTGCTTATCAATTAATGTGGAGACGGCAATTTTCTTATAGATTTTAAATCGAAGACAGAGACGTCGCAGAAGAAGACAAAGACGATACTGGGTGCAACCTATTTTAAGTGAAATACTTTCTTCAAATCTGTTTGTCACTTTATATCCCAACCTGAGACTACGTGAAGAAATTTTTTTTAAGTATTTCAGGATGTTGGTTGTATCCAAAACTTATTAAAGTACTTCTATTTTCTTCAGAATCATTATTATGGAAATGAAAATTAAAACTAATTCTTCCCAAGATATTTTTTTTATTCTTTTATTTTAATAGTCATTAGAATTAAGATTCCAAATGGATCTCTTTTTAAACGGTTTTATTTAGCTTGACCTGTTTGTTTGTTTATTTGTTTATTTATTTATTTGTTTATATTTTTGGGTCAAATCTAGTAATTGAAATTTGACCCCCTTCCTGTTGACAGATTGATCTGAAATTTGGTACACACCTTTAGTTCTGGTGACAATACAATTAAATAAATTCTGTTTCATTGTAAATCCAAGATGGCCGCCACTACAAAATGGCGGTTTACAAATTTTGTCACGACTACCTCAATATGGGTATCAAATGAAAGGGCTTAACTAGTAGAACACAATTCACACGAAAAAAAAATTAAATCCAAGATGGCCGCCGCTACAAAATGGCGGTTTACAAATTTTGTCACGACTACCTCAATATGGGTATCAAATGAAAGAGCTTGACTAGTAGAACACAGCTCGTCGCTCGTCGCTCTCATAAATATTATAATAAAATCCAGGATGGCCGTCAACAAAATGACGGCGTAGCGTAAACTGAGTTGATTAGATAGAAACACGGGCCCAACGATTTTATTATTTTGTCTGATCATTGCCTTAGACTGATGAGGGAGAGGGGTATGATGACTGAAACCTCGGACCTACCAAATTATTTTTTTAGCTTTTAGTACATTACTTTCAATAAAACCGTTTAAATTAAAAATGATTTTTTCATAATTTTTATTTCAATTTCGTTCATAAAGTAAATCGATAGATACGTTGTCATTTTCGATACTCATTTTTCTTGCATCTATGCGTCGGTACGTTTCAACTCGCGCAGATCAACTGAACAGGACGTTACAGGTTTGTAGAACTTGTGGTGGTGACTTGCGCTTCAAGATCTTACGCGCGGGTCGGAGGCGTCGGAGCGCGCCGCGCGGTGATGTAAACAATATTCACCGTCTACTTTGAAGTTGTACCGCGCGGTCAGTAGTTCCGCGCGGCACCGCGCGATCATATGAACTTAGTCTAAGTAAATTTTCCATTGGGCTTATTTTATTGTCTAGAAACATCAAACAATGACATTTGTCCTTCAGCTAGATATAAGAAAAAGATATACACAATTCCTCATTTTTTTGTAACTTTATGTTACAAAAATATGAGGAAGAATCCGAACTATCGGCAGAAATTTTAGACTTTTATTTTATTTATTGAAACTTTATTGATCACATTATCAATTACAAAAGGCGGACTTAACGCCAAAAGCATTCTCTACCAGTGAAATAAATACGGTTCTAAAGCAAGTGAAAAGAAAATAAGATATAGAAATACTTTGACATAGAGTTTTATTTTTTATATCCATAAAAGGTGCCAAAGAAGTTTATACCTCTGCGATAACTCTGGCCTTCCTGATGGTAAGCAGTTATCGCAGTCTACGGACTCTAAATTTAATGGATGAGATGGCCAGTAAACTAGAAAGTATTTTATAAACACTTCGTAAGTTGGCAACCTTCTCCTGCGAGTGAGTCGCCGAGAAAGCTCCTGAGGAGCACTGGCCAAGACAAACAGACATGTTCATGAACATAAAAGTATGTTTTGTACGGGGATCGAACCCGCAACCTCGGAGTCAAAGTAACCATTGCTAGCCATTCGACCATCGTGCTCGTCATGCTATGTACTCGTACTCACCAGATTTTAGGTAAACTTTAGCGTACCTATAGGCATAAGCTAAACTTTTTAACCAACTTCAAAAAAGGAGGAGGTTCTCAATTCGACTGAATATTTTTTTTGTATGTATGTTATTCGATATCTTTGCGAATTGTGAACCGATTTTCATAATTATTTTTTTATTTGAAAGGGTATGATTGCAAGGAAGTCCCATATTCACCAAGTCAGGATCTGATGATAGGATGCCAGGGAAATCAAGGGGAACCCTTAAATTTTATAAGCACGTACGGTCAAATTCATTTT
This sequence comes from Hypsopygia costalis, assembly GCA_937001555.2. Taxonomy (NCBI): domain Eukaryota; kingdom Metazoa; phylum Arthropoda; class Insecta; order Lepidoptera; family Pyralidae; genus Hypsopygia; species Hypsopygia costalis. The sequence continues at coordinate 5,852,931 of OW443325.2, forward strand.
TTTTATTTGAAAGGTAATTGCGAGGTGGTTCCATATTCGCCACGGAAACCCTTATATTTGCCCTATGGTAGCCGGCAGAATAAAATTGTGCCACTCCATTGCTCTGCGCTGGATGTCGTACAAGATGACTAAGGAATTTTGTGTCACGCGATAACTTTTCTCCCGGAAGACGGGCAGCAGCGTCTGCCGGGGTATTCCACCAATAAGCTGCGCTCGCCAACTGAAGTCGATTTTTTTTTTAAATCAACTTTATTGTAAGTTTATATTCGAAAAAGTACATAGACATAACATTTTTTAAACACTTATATTAGTTTTCGTGATATAGTTTATGTAAAAAACATTTCTAATCATAACACTATACGTACACAAACACTGCTTCATATATCCAAAAGCTCATATCATAACACATCTGCCGCCAAACACAGCATATAATTTCAAACATTTAGTACAGCGTGACAGTTCTAAGAAAATATCAAGGGAAACGTTAAAGGCAGATTTCATTTCCTGTCCCGGCGAGGGGAGGGAAATAAAAAAAATGCTTTGTTTTATATGCCGACGTGCGTCTGCTACCAACGACATTTCCTCAAGGGCGCACGCACGTTCAGTTTATTTACATTTTTTTATTCAGAAGGTATGTGCGGATTAAATTCTTGCCTTATATTGTGAGAATTTTGCATATTTTCACAAACAAGGTATGTTCGGAGGGTTACATTAGGCGCAAAATGTTTTATAATATACGTGTATGCGTATTTTTATTGGTATTCGTATTATACAGACCTGTTATCATAACACCCCGAAAAACTTTATATATTATGTTCACGCAGATGTGTAAAATCTTCTGCACATCAAACTGGGCGTATGCTCTCCACCAACCCGCAATAGGGAATTTTCCAATGTTTAAAAAATGTATAAATTATTTAACAATATCGTAAAATACACAAAACTATAAAGATCTGCAAACTTTCATTCTAATATCTTCAGTCAGACTTTTTTTAGCGTCGATCAAAGTTTGGCGGGAAAGTCCATTTTAAAAGTATGTAATTATTAAAAAATAATATTTCCATTGGAGAAGCAATAAAAAATGCTACAACTTTTATTATGATACTAATCACATAAACGTAATATTTAACATAGCTGTCGTACAAATTTCTGATTTGATGCATACAAAATACAAACCTGTGACGTCATAATTCGGTATTCTTTTGTATGGAGCGTTTTGGGGCAGTCTAAAAATTGTGATTTTCAAATTACCATATCTCGAGAGATTATTATGCTATCGAAGTAATTCTTTCACCTATGGTTATATTATGGAGACGTCCCTACATATCAAACAGAAAAAAATGCTAGTCAAATAGCCTATTGAGCAGCGTGGTGGAGTATACTCTTAACCCCTTCGATTAAGGAGAGACCCATCAGTCAACAGTGGGATGATTATGGATTGATGCCGAGCCGAGTCGAAAGCGTATGCCTGTTTGGCATCCTATATAGTATAAAAAAACTTCCATTACTTAGTTCCTTTGTATAAAAACTCATTTTCATAATCGCATTTACGAGTACATAATATTATATATACGCGAATAAGTTTATAGGTCAAAAGAGTACTTATCTGTAACGATGATTTAAAATAAAACAAACTCGCAAAACGCTATTCATACCAAACACACGTACAACTGACCACGATAAATCACATTAACTAATACCTATAAAAACCACGCAACTGCTACCGCGGGAACTACTAACCGTTCTTTTATCTCATGAATGGAATATTTTGGAATGGGAGAGAGAGACACCTCTATATCAGGCACTCTAAAGAAAATGAATAGCTATAACACTAAGTGTTACGTCCCAGGTCGTTGTGCAGACGCCGGCAACATCTGCGGGGTTACGCTTCGCATAAATCTATGGACCCTCCATTCTGTGGTGTGGTCCAAGTTATAAGAAAATAGGACAGAAAATAAATTTCCTTTTTTATACTACGTTGAATGTTAAACAAGTGTGCATTCCGCATGATGTGAAGCAGTGATACAGCTTCTAGACGCTGCCGCTGCCAGCGATGGCACCGATCACAGCAGCTACTCCCTTCCTGGAAATCTCATTACCTCACAGCAACATAACAACCGTCTAGGTATATATGAAACTATTATTTGGCTATGGTCTTATGTGGTGGAGGCAATGTTTAATGTTAAGGGTCCGTTCAAACAAACCGGCTCGGAGAGGAGAGCAGATTTTGGATGCGTTAAAAATAGCGTTTTGTATCATTGGCATAAGGTTTACTTTAAATATCCACATCGGCTCTCGACCATTCTCATATAACAAAAGAAGTGAATTTAAAAATAAACCTTAAGCCTTATAATCTAAAACTCTGTTTTAAAGGTCACAAAATTCTGCTCTACTCTCCGAGCCGGTCTGTGCGAACGGACCCTAAGAAGTCTTTTTGACTACGCATTTTCTTCAGTCCTATATTAATTTTTTGAAATATTTTTTTCTTAATATTTCAAAAGTACGTATGTATTTGACTTCTTGGAAAATGGCAATATTTTTCATACCTTGAAATTTACAAAAGTACAAAAAAAAGTATTTTTAGTACATCCTCTTTTGGCTTCTTGAATTGAACAGCTCCTTTTATGAATTGAATTTCAAAATTACGCTCTAATTTGTAAAATTATGTTAAATACTTAGATAGAGATAATATCTCTATCTTAGTTGAATTATCTCAGATATGGATGGATTAATGAATAATAGTCGGTATATGACTGGATAATGTAAAGATTATACAAAAACCTATTGTACACTTTTGTAGATTATGGGGCTATTTTAGAATAGTTGCTGTACACAGCAACTATTCTAAATTAGCCCCATAATCTCCGTGATTGCTAGTGATGTTTAACTCGAGTAAGTTCTTAACATAGTCCATAATTCACTGGAAAAGAAACTAAAGAGCAATCGTAGAAAAAAGGGCTCAGACAAAAGGAAGGAAAATAAACGAGGTATAGTCTATGCTAATTTTGTAAGAGAGCTTCTGACTGGTCTAGAATGCTAATAAAGTGCTATATAGTGTTATTACTATTAGCATTATCGTTACGTTGCCAACTGATCCTACTTAAATAGTGAAAATTTAATATAAGTACATAAACATCCCCCCCTACTCTCTACACTAGATGGCATGACGGTCCTAAAAAGATCGCAGTACCCCGATGGATGTAAACAGATGGATGTAAATTACAGACAAGCAATATGAGTATACTACATACTACTAATAACATCAAAATATTAGTAGTATACTCATATTGCTTGCCTGTCATTGTACGAGATTCTCATACAAATCTAATTGCATACCATTTCCTTTTAAACTTTCGGGTTGCATGATTTATGAAATTAATAATGGGAATTAACGCGATCATCAACAGTCAACCTGTGACTACGGCCGGTGGAACCAGAGGGCCTTACACCAGAATGCCGTACATACAACTTTATGGTAACGTAGGATACAACTGTAAACAAACGAGTTCACGTTGATACTTTTTACAAAATAGCAAAGAAAAAGTAATTAATGATGCCAATCGCATTAAAGGAAGCGCTTCCCGCACCACCCACGCATTTGGTTTGATAACCTAAAGGCAGTACAAAATCATACGATCATGTCGTCATCAATCCTTATTCATCCCACTGCTTGGACACGGGTCTCCCCTCAATATAAGGGGTTTAAAGCATATTCCACGCTACCCAACTGCGGGTTGATGGAGGCCAGTATTTCAAGCCGCCTAAAGGCCACTGACTTGGCTTAAGGACTGTCATCTAATCTAATCTAATGACAACGGCTCGGAGAGGCTCGAGATAAATAAACCCATCCATGGAGAGACTACGGCTGATGTTCCTTAACTTGCATATTCGATTAGACACGGGCAACGACGGCATTGAACTCTTATAGAACGATCATGTGCCTAATAAAACATATTAGGTACAATTTTAGACTCATCACGTTGCAATCTACCTCAGCCTAATTTGTGAAATAGGAGCACGCACCCTATACCTAACAGCTAATGCGCCCCGTGTGCCAACCTTCCGGTTATATCACGGGTTGCGAGTCTCTCGTCCAGTAAATCAACCAGACGAGAGGACCTTTACCTGCACCGCTTTTGCGCTCAGTAAACCAACCGAGCACGCAAGCGTAGCAGTAGCAGGTCTTACTCCGCTTTCACCTGCATGCAGGCTACTTACGTACTCTTAAGTCTTAAGTGAAATAGGAGCAGTATAATATAATACAAGTACCATCCATAGCTATTCTTACCTACTCTCTAAAGCATTGTACCGCGTTGCGTTACAAAATATAGCTGCGCCATTATTATTTACTCGAGTGCCTCCTCTCAATGTGGGATAATTCTTCCTCCCCATAACGTTCCCTAACAATAACTTGTTTACGAAAGTAATAATGCTCGTTCACTTCATTTTTTTACTCCCGTCACCTCAAAATGAGAAAATAAAATACTTTTATCAGCATTATTGGAAATGTTAATGCATTTTTCTCTGAGGATTATTTTTCAACTGCTAATGCTTACCTTGAAAGAAGAAAATAAGTTGTTAGTGGCAGAAAGGTAAATCCTAAGACCAAATGAAAGGGAAACTGGCAGCTGGAGGATCGGCAAAAACCTCCAAATCCACCCACTCCAATCCAATGATATTGGGCTCGGACATTAGGTCTTCCCTAATGTCCGAGCCCAATATCATTGGAGAGCTCAAAGCGACTAATTTAGACTTCGCTGGCTCGGACATGTAGAATGAATGGGCAAGGATCGTGCCGTAAAAAAAGCCTTCATGGGTCCACTAAGCGGTAGCCGACCGATTGGGTGCCCGAGGTACTGCTGGAGTGATGAAGAGCCTGCGGAAACTCGGAGTTAACAATTGGAGATTGTTGACCCAGGATCGAAAGGCGTGGCGTCATCTGGTGTCGGAGGCCAAAATCCACTTTGGGTCGTTGCGTCGCAGCAGTAAGTAATACTGGCGTCACATTGTTGTGCGTATTACAAGTACCCACTTCTCAGTGTCCGATTCTGAAATTTTACAAACTCGAGGAATTCACATGACAATACATGATTATATAAATCCTGCCCTTTTTATTCCAATATAAATTACATATCCCCATTTTGTGTTGTTTCTTTATATGTCATTTGTTTATTTATATACATAATCATTTTATAAACCTCTTCAAGAGCTTTGTAAGCATTTTTCTTATAAATAAAATTCTTTTCATAGCCGGTATAAATTGGCCCCGCGTAACCGCGTAGGTAGTATCCGTAGCGCTACGAAAAATCCTCTTGTACTAGAAGCACAACACTCTATGTAACACACTTATGTATTATATATTAGGTATATATATACTCGTATTATAAGCTGACTTTTGATAAATAAAAAATATCTAGAGACTGTCATTTTTCGATTAGACGCCATCATGAAAGCAGTCGTCGTCGTTGAAGGATATTATGGTCGAAGCGAACCGAAATCGTAATATCGTTTCAGTCAAGGAATCGATGATGAAGGCTATTTCCGAAGAACCGATCATCAAGTACAACAATATTTGTAGAACCGTCACAGGGTGAACAATCTTATCGGCCAATTCATCGGTGAAGTATCATTTACAGAACCAACCAAGGCCCACGGCGAAGCGTGGGAATTCGATTCGGATTGAGATATTATTAAAGCACAATAAAAAATGTATCTATATATAATGGTGGTGACATGTAGATTAAATGAACATGTGGACTGACATAGACAAATGACGAAGTTCCGGTTATCGGTCTACCGAATCCTAAAATAGTCTATACAGATAACCTCATACGCACAAAAAATATTTTCTGTTATTCTCGCAACATGCAAGTCCGGGAAACGCACAAAAAATATTAAGAAAGTTAGCAAAACATTAGATAAGGGCCAGAAGTGGAAGCAGCGCTAACGACGCGACTGTGTGCCCGCCGTTTCCTTTGCCATCTCAACTGAAAGAGGACAAAAGAAAAGAAAATATTTTCGGCCGGAACCTGTGAATGGATGCGTTTGATCTCATTTCTCTTGTGTAAAAGCGTTATGATGTAAAGCGAAGACATGAAAGACGTCACGCAGTGAGATTCAAATGTTTGGACAGACAAACTTTAATCTAAGCATCAAAGCGACTACAACGAAATACGAAAGTCTCTAGACTAGTAAGGCTAGCGACTTTCTGTTATCATAAGGAAGTAGGAAGGGTGTGATTCACCATCTTCTTTGAGCCAAAGCCAACCTCACCTGCACTCGAGCCATACTCTTTTTTGCAAGTGTCTCTAGTCTACTCTCACTGCTTCTCATCTGGCAGACAAGACCCTACTATGCCTACTGCTAATGCTCTCCTGTGCACCGACCTTCAGGCGCACTAAACCAACCAGACAAGAGGACCTTTACCCGCCCCGCTATCGCCACCCAGTATTCATGCCAGGATTCATAACAGGTCTTACTCCGCTTCCGCCTGCAAGCAGACTACTCAAGCACTCTTAAGTCTTAGCATCTGGTGGGCGGTATGTTTCTAGTAGTAGTAATTTGCGCACAGAGCACTAATACTAATAAATTGTCACTTGAAAATAAAATAAAATAAAATAAAATATTTACTCAAAATAACCTAAAATGTATTTTAGTTGAGAAACGGTGATAATGATATGCTATAACTGCGAGACTGTTTGGGCGTCTACTTTTCATATAACTGCGTCCAGTGCTGAATTTATTCCATTTTCTAATCTCGTCCGACCATCTGCCTGCTGATCTACCTACGCTTCGTCCTTCGTTTTCCTGTTCGGGGTCGCCGATACAGGATTCTGCGGCTCCATCTGTCATCGCATCTGCGGGAGATATGTCCGGTGTGGGAGGTATGTAAAGCCAGCCACTGGCAATTGAGCCGCATGCCTTTCAGGAAATCAGTGACCTTTGCCATTTGGGAGTAAATAGACCGAAATATATTGGCCGCGGATTTATTATTTAAGGTCTTAATGTAGGTAAATGAGTACAATGATATTATTAAATATATATATACTCACAAGTCCGGTTAGTCGAATGGCTAGCAATGGCTACTTTGACTCAGAGGTCGCGGGTTCGATCCTCGCACAAGACGAATATTTGTGTGCATGAACATTTCTGTTTATCTTGGTCTGGGTGTTGTACTTATTATAATATGTGATGTATATACAAACGAATGTATTTAAGCACATTTATCAGTTGTCTAGTACCGCTGTAGTAGCGCTGTGTAAATTGTCCACAAATAAATATAATGTCACTGAATGATAACGTGAATCTATTCACGATCCCTCAAATAATATTTTTTTAGATGCGATTTGAACTATCGTATCATCATCATCATCATCAGGTCATTTTAGTCTCCACTACAGGAGCGCGACCCTCTCTCGTTCGTCCCTGACAGAAGGAGGATTTGGCCTACACTCCCCACGCTGGGTTGGGGAGGCCTGATCGATGTTTTATAATGTATTTATTTCCCTTAGTCGCCTTGTACGACATCCACGCGAAGAGAAGGAGTGATTCTATTCTAGTCTGCTGGAAACCACACGGGCTATATACGGAACTATCGTATGCGGCCTGAAAAATGAGCTTTTGAAGATATTGTGCCTAATTCCTTGAAACACACTCAATGCAGAGCAGACATCTTAATTCGCGGCAATTTAAATGCATTATAGTCGAAAAACCAGAACTTCTTTTTCAAGGTCAGTTAAACTCTAAAGGGATTGCTTTAGAGTTTAACTGACCTTGAAAAGCAAGTACTAACAACTACAAACGGAATTGCTCACAAGTTGGTTCACTATGCCTTATAGAAATATTAACCAACACTCTTAGAGCTTTAAGAGCGGTAACGCACTGCATCCGGATCCAATCCGAAATCGGACGTATTTAATATCCCTTGCTTTTGCACTGCGGTTGTGCTATGGAGAAGTATGTGACAGGTAAGTAAGGGATATTGAATGCGTCTGAGTTCAGATCGGTTTCGGATGCAGTGCGTAACCGCTCTTAGAGAGTTTCCGCATTGCATCCGAATCGTATTCGAACTCGGAACGTACACGTTACAAACTGTTCCACAATACCAATAGAATAGGATTTCAGGGGCTACCAAAGAAATTTGAGCCCGAATCGGAGGACCTACTCTGAAGTGAAAATCGTAAAATTAGGACGAAAGTTCGGATACGAATTTCCTTCGATTAAGCTGGATGTGGAATTTTCTTCCAGCAGGGAATAACTTATTGTCTACAAAAGTCTAAAAAATACGAAACATTGTTTTCAGCTGATGCAATATGTATAAAAGTATATAACGTAATACTTAATAGTATTAAAAATCTTACTGTACACTCTTTCGGACGTCAATTTTCTATTCTGTAAAACAATTGCTAAGAAATAAATAAATTGAAATGTCATTTGCAAATTATCTGGGAAATATATTGCACCATTATATCGTATTTGACGCAAATTAATCTATTAAATTCTGTTCACGAAGACACGACAAAATGTATAAAAAAATTGGAACATCCGGCCCAAAGGTCGGATTTCCATTAGGCTGCCTGACCTGAAGCCGATTTCGATCAGATTTTTTGATTGCGAACATCAAACTTCAGCTTAGATTTGTAGTAATTGTGTTCAGCAAAGCCGGTAGAAACCTTCGATTTCTACAAACTAAGCAGGAAATGGGTCAGTCATAAATTTTAACCTCAGACATTTTCTTTTTCACCAAAATATTGGATCTCAATCGGTTAGCTTCGTCAAGGCTCCGGGTTCGGATGCAGTGCGGAGCCGCTCTTATTGCCATATCGTCGTGATTGAATGACAAACAGATAAACAAAGTCATTCATGCCTTATCAAAGGCAGTGTCACGTTGACTTTGACATGAGATAATTATTTAGGTCAGACAGAGCAGAGGTTATCATGTCAACCGGCCGATTGGCGAGTCGTCTTGGTCACAGTAGAACAAACTGTTATAAAGATGTATAGGTATAGTTGTAGAAGATTATAATCCTAATACAAAGGCTTGTTTGTTTATTACTCGTTCACGCAAAACCGGCTGAACAGATTAAAAAAAAATCTATATCACATTGACATTACTCTCAAGAATAGATTATATCATCTATCCTTACTAATCATGTAAATGCATAAGCGAGTTCGTTCCGCTTTTACGTCTTAACTACTGAACTATTCGTTCTGAAATTGTGTTACTAAATAGGAGTCCAGAATAAATAAATAATGGGATACCTTTCATCTCGAAAAATAAGCTGTTCCCATTTGACGCGATAACCGACATTCACGCAGGGGGTGGTAGCCGCGGGCGGATGCTAGTACATATAATAAAATTGTAACTAGTCGATGTAATATGACATAGGAGATATTTAAGAAAAATAATATGAAGGGTCTGTGATTGTACGTTCATCGCGCAAATGACTATATAAAAATTGATACGGTTTTCACAGTTGTAATGCTGGGGATCTAACTTACAATCTATTACATCTTAATTAGCTTTCATATTAACCGATAATATATGTTTATTTTCTGATGTCCAAACAACATATATATATGTATACGTCATAAATGATAAAGGTATCTAAAAATACCTTATATAACGCGAAAGTTATTACAGTTATTAAATACAGACTCTGTTCTTGAAGGCTCCCATGTCGTAATTGTTCGGAAGCACTGCTGAGGGTAGTTGATTCCACAATTTCACAGTTCGTGATATAAAATGCCTTAGGAAACGGACTGTTGTAGATTGACAATTATCAAGATGATATACCTATATGGAATTTTAATTTATGCAAGTTGTAGATATTGGAACTCAGCGGCAGGTATCAAATCAAACAGCTCATCCGAGCACTAACTGTGATATAATTTGTATAGAACGCAAAGGGACGCTACGTGTATAGAGAGAGTCTAGTTGATCCGAGAACATTGGGTCACCGACGATTCGAACTGCTCTTCGATATATTCGGTCAAATGAAGTAAGCAAGCACTGGGGCGCACAGGCCCAGAGATGCGAACAATATTTCATGTGAGGTCGAACCTGTGCCTTGGCATATACTATTATCTCATATCAATTGCCTTTGGCTCGAGTAAATAAACCACAATAAACAGACTCTAAAATTTTTGGCAATTTCTTCTCATAAATGCAGTACCTTTTATTCTAGCCAAAACATATCGGTTTGGTGTTTGGCAGACATTTTTTACAATTCGATAGAGCCTAATTCCCAGTTGGACAAGAGCCAGCCTTTGTGGTCTTTTGCGAAACCAATCAATAGAGATACAGGAAAATGAGACTTAACGCGTTTGAAATAAGTGACACGGTCGCTTGGTTGTGTACTCGACCTCTAACAAATATAAAGTCACGTATAGTGAGATGTTACAACGGTTCCATACACGTGCATATCATATGGAATAAGAATAACTATCGCTAATAGGTCTTTTTTTTTTTTTATACTACGTCGGATGGCAGACAAGCATACGGCCCGCCTGATGTGAAGCAGTTACCGTAGCCATATTAACGCTCGCAACATAAGATATCGCTCGCGCGCCACCACCCCCGCTGCCAACGTATCATCTCCTTCTTTTCTGGTGACCTCACTCACTCGCAGGAGCACAATAACCCTCAAGGGAATTTTTATTTGGCTGCGGTATTCTATGAGGTGGAGGTACATTCCCCAGTCGGGTAGCTTACAATTACGCTCCTTACCTCTTTTTTCGCCAGAGCTTTGTTTGTCAGTCAGTAGGGTGCACCGCGTGCAGGTGAAGTTGGCTTTGGTTCAAGGATGTTGATGAACCACTACACCCCATACAATAATATGTGTATTGCAATATATTATGAAAAAAATAATTAATTTTGTGACACTTACGTACGTTTGTTTAGACTATAAAACTTTAATAAAAGCAATTTTCAAATGAAATTAATATGAACTTCAAAATGGGGTAAATTAGAGAATCTCTCCCCAGCATCCCTTATTACGACTACAATTGCCTTATGACAAATGGCCGGCGAGGTGAGTAATCCCAGCTATGACTAATTATAATTAAGGACAATGAATCTTGCTCTTTTGTCGGAAAAATTGCACATTCATGTCATGGATTTTGAAACTTTTAAAATGAATTTCGATTTTATTTTTTATACACATGTTGGCCGTGTGGTTTCCGGCAGACTAGAATAGAATCACTCCGTCTCTTCCTGTGGATGTCGTACAAGGCGACTAATACATTATCAAATATCGATCGGGCCTCCCCGACCCGTTTAGCCAGCGTGGGGAGTGTAGGCCAAATTCTCCTTCCGTCTAGGACGGACGAGAGGGTCGTGCTCCTGTAGTGGAGACTAAAATGGACCTGATGATGATGATGACACATGTCGAGTGACAAACAAATCGGATGCTAATAGACACATTTTGTACCGCACGTGCAACTCGTGCAAGTGATACATTTACTAATGTGGCAAACAATTATACGACCCGCCTGATGGTAAGCAGTAATCGCAGAGTATGGATGCTTGTAACAGAGTTATCCCTCACTAGAGGCTGCGTCGTGGTCGTCACTTAGCCCTTTTTGTGGAAAGTACGATTACGTATGTTTCGAAACTGAGAGCCAGAATGGTTTAAATATTTATTTATTTAAACTTTATTGACCACAAAATTACATTAGGGTACAAAAGGCGGACTTAACGCTAAAAGCATTCTCTACCAGTCAACCTTCGGGAAAAGCAGAAATTCATGAATGCGGTTCTAAGCAAACGAAAAAAAAGTAATATGAGGGAAAAGATCATATATATATAATAAGATAATAGTGTTGCTCTAATGGGATATATAAGTCGGTATGTGAGTACGACCGTCCCATTGTATTTGACCGTTGACAAACCGACCGCAGATCTATGCAGAATTACAGAGACAGTGAGGTTGGTTTTGCCCGTGAGTAACTCACAAGCCTTTGTCATCCGGCAGGTAATTTTTATTTCACTATTTATTACATAATATGTACTAGCTTCCGTCAACGGCTTCACCCGCGTGAATGTCGGTCATCGGTTCAAACTTTTAGTAATCGGTATTAGCTCATTTTTTCGAGACGTGAAAGTGGAACAAACAAAAAAACTCACTTTATCAATTATAATATTAGTAAGGATGCTAGTCTCTAGGCCCTAGAGTCTAGGGTATACTCGTATACTCTACGAGCCATGTTGTGTTCAATTGCATTGCTTGAAAAAAATGGCTTTGAAGACGTCGGCAAGTCACTACTTAGTGAAAAAAATCAAATATCATATCACAATATTCGCAGATATCTGGAAGGTGAATGAACGAAAATAGCCGCAATCTTCCTATTAGCAAGATTATGCGTATATTACTATCAAAAACTGAGAATGTTATAACACATTATTAATTGTCAATAACACAAAATTTGTATTATATTATATCTCTGTAGTATTTTCGCATTTGTGAAAACAGCTATAATGTTGTAGCAACCACAAGAATACCACACAATCTCGGTTTTCACAATATTTCACGCGTGGATATATATTGCAATTAGAAAATGCCACAAAGCGTTCTAGCCGTTAGCTAACGCCATGAACAATGTGGATCATGTTTGTCATATTTTGTCGGAAACTATATGATCTCCGCCGCATCAGCATTCGTGATGAGGTATGCTCTAAATCCCTTCAATTGAGAGGAGACCCGTATTCCAGCAGTGGAATGAGTAACGGTTGACGACGACGATATACGGGAGATCTCAGAAGATTACGAACGATTAAGAGAGCGTTATTCCTTAGCATACAATCACAGTATAAGTAATAGTACTAACGTAATACAATTTAGCTTCGCTCTACTCACGGTTCTACGCACAATAAAGCACTTCTATACCTATATTCTTGAATAATCTCTTTTCCACAACGGCAACTAAGAAATGTTAACAATTATTTATTTCTCCATCATATTTCAACGGCCAACTTCCTAAAAGTGGCTTATGACAGACGGGAAACTTAATCTCTCGAGTTTCAGTTAAAACCCTTTTGAGGGGGCTCGAAGCAATTTTCATGGAGCTCCAAAAGGTATTTATTTTAATTTATTCTGCAGAAACAAACTATCTCGAGTTCATTATCGCTCCGACGTCATTCGCAGTTGGGAATAACAAAGTGGCAAGATATTTGAGAGCTCTCTCAATTTCGAAAGACTTTAATATTCATGAAGTAAATAAATCTACAGGGCACGCTGGATCCTTGCTACAGTTAAGGATATTATGGGTTATATACGAGTGTATTACGTGTAGAAACTGCGAATAGATCGGAAAAAATGCGGGCAAAGGCTTAGCCTGGATTTAATTTAGCTCATCCGTAAGCAAAATGATGATTTATAGATGGGATTTAGTCAGCTAAGCCACTTGCAACGTTTAAGAATACTCAGAATGTTTTCTGGATTAGAGGCTTTAGATCTATTTATAAAAGGCCTGTGAAATTATTTGCTTGATTTTTTTTATACCACGTTGGGTGGAAGACAAGCATCCGGTCCGCCGGATGTGGAGCGGTTCATCATCATCAGGTCATTTTAGTCTCCACTACAGGAGCACGACCCTCTCTCGTCCGTCCTAGACAGAAGGAGGATTTGGCCTACACTCCCCACGCTGGCCAGACGGGTTGGGGAGGAGGATGTGGAGCGGTTACCACAGCCATATTAACGCTCGTAACATAAAAACCGCTCGCGTGCTACCTTGGAATATATATCAGTGATCGAATCCGAAACGAGGAAATCTGAAGAAAAACATAAGCTGTCGACATAGCTCTCAAAATCAGCAAGCTGAGGTGGCAGTGGGCCGGTCATATCTGCCGAGTCAGCGATGGCAGATGGGGGAGGAAAGTCCTGGCATAAAGGCTTCGTATTTGAGGCCCCTACTCTACATGGTGCGATGACTTCAGAAAAGCGGCTGGAAGCGGCTGAATGCGGAAAGCGGAGGATCGCATATAGTGGAAAGAATTAGGGATGGGCTATGTCCAGCAGTGCATAGATACATGCTGATAATGATGATGATGACATATAAATTCCCTATTTATTCCAAAAACTAGGCATTAATATGGCATTATATGTACTTATTGGGAACTGATCGTAAATGCCAGGCATTTTGCCCAACAACCCTTATGTTCTTAACAAATAAACTGAACTGAATATTGAATTCGAAATGGTTTCGCGCAATGACAGATTGTCAAGTGACTGATAGTTCTGCCAAACGACATAAAATTACATTAGAAACATTAATATGGTCGTTCAGTTTTCTTTAATTTTCAGCGCAACATTCTTATTTATTTTATTTTTTTCATAATAACCTTCTCCTGACATTAATAAATACAACATTAAAAGAAATAGTGAAATCAGTCCAGCCGTTCACGCTTATGCCGTGACCAAGGCAAATAGAGATTCATTTTTATATATTCATGGGATATTATCTGAAGATTGTCTTAAATTTTCCATCTATTGTAACTTAAACGTACTCGATGAGTTGTCTGTATTTTATTTTCAAAACGGAGTTTTAACAAGCAAGAAGTTATACGCTAATTGGCAAAAAAAAAAAACTGTTATATTATTTTATCCCAATGTCTGTTACAAAAATGTTCTGCCTAGTCCAATTAGATTTATATATATATATTAATTGGACAAGTAATGATCAGAATTTGTTTCATAAATGTTAGTTGAGCCTAACAAACAATCCATACAAAAATAGTATAAATGTGAAAGTGTGTTTGTTTGTCCTCTTTTCATGTCGAATGGAACTAATGGATTAACATGATTTTTTACGGGGATAGTTTAAGGTCTGGAAAATCTTACTCCCACGGATAAATAGTTTTATTAAAATTAATGACCATGCGGGTAACATTTAAAAATATAGGTTATATAATATTCCGTGTCAAGATGTTTGTCCGCGATAACTTCTAAATTAAATCGTGTAAATTGTGTATAGTATGGTACAACTTAAAGGTAACAGAACCTCATTCAATAGAAAGTAAGAATTCGCCTCTCATCTCAAACTAACCTCAAGTAAAGTAAAGAGCTAGAACTTTTAATGAGGAAATAGGTAACTTTGAAAGTTATTAAATTTAGCTGTAAGGGAACGTCATGCAAAATAACAAGTTCGGGTTTTACAGATGATTCTTCTATCCTCTATTGTGTTTAATTTAAATTAATCTCGTTTAAAATTTATGTTCTATGACCAGTTTTCAGTCATCGGGAGCGGTGCCGCGGGTACTGTTTGTATCATTATTATATGACGGTGAATATAGAAAATCCATTAGTTTAAAATACTATTTAAAATTTCTTTGGTTTCAAACTTAATTAATTTAAACACTTTTACACATTTTCGAAACATGTATGTGAACCGTACTGCACACCTACTTCCGCGTAGTGTTAATACATGCTCACGCGCTAACCGATTGTCTGATCATACTTACTGACTTCATTCACTTCCACACTAATAGGTGACGTTAGTGCATAAGCTCTTGTTCACAATTATAGCCATACTTGACGACTTCGTTTAATTATGCACAAACAGATAGCGTTATTAAGGTGACGTGAGTCCAGGCCTTGGCCGTTTTCGAGGGGGTGAGGTGCGGGGCTTGAGAGGAGCCGGCGCGGGGTTGCCCCCTTGCAAGCGCGCGCTCGCTACCGAGATACCACAGTATAGCGAATGTGCACTGTGCAGTACAACAACCGTCAATACAATACAATAGTTAAAAATACATACTTTGAATTTAAAATGATTGGATATCGGAAATTTGATATTGAAACAAACTAAGTACCTACTTATTTTTTTTCTTATCCTTATTTTAAGTGTGAAATTAAGTTTATTTATGAATGTACGTCTGATAATCTACTGAAAGCGATGTACGAGTATGTAAATTATTTGATGTAAATATTTCGCGAAGTATTTTCCAAGATTGTTTCATCATCATCATCATCATCATCAGCAGTAAAGCTATTGCATAGCATTTTTTATCAACTTATGCAATTATAATTATTTATTTATTTCATTGCTCAATACCTATATAAAACAAAGTCGGGTTTGTTTGAACACTTATAACTCGAGAACCGCAGGACCGATTTTCATGGTTTTTGATGGTTATTCTGCTATTCGGGACGGAGACAAATCCAATAAGATTTGTCTCCGTCCCGAATAGCAGAATAACTATTAAAAACATTAGAAAATGGACGAAAGAATAAAATAAAATAAAACACATTTCCCCATACAAATGAAAGTGTCCGTTGAAAAAGGATTGCGATATTTATCGGTTGTCAAATATCAAAATGTCAAATCAATTGGTGTCATTTTTATGTCGCAAAAGTTGTCTGTGATTTGTTTGAAAATTGAAAAATGTCAAATCGTTTGGGGTGAAAACGCTTGGCCCTTGGGGTCCGCGCCCAAGAATCAAATCAGAGTAAACATCAAAAGAAATGACAATTTTACAAATCACCAAAACGATAAAACCGATTTAAAAACTAAAAATAAAACAAAACGTTTTTTTTTAATTTTTTGATTAAACAATAAGGAAATCTTTATTTTCATCAAATCTTCAGTTTTTATGAATACGGGTCTTCCCTCAACCGAAGGGGTTTAGAGCATATATAGATGCGTGGTGGAGCTTCTCAACTGCGAGTTGGCGAGAGCGAGTGTTTTCGAGCCGCCTAAAGGCCACTAACTTGGCTTAACGATTGTCATCTAATGATAACAACCGGGACCGACGGCTTAACGTGCCTTCCGAAGCACGGAGGAGCTCAAGATAATCATTAGATTATCTTGAGCTCCTCCGTGTACAGGCTACGGTCGACGTTGCTTAACTTGCGTGTTCAATTAGACTGACACGCGTAATGATGCCATCGAGCTTCTGTATTGTTTTCTATCAATATTCCTTGTCTTACTTCCATAAAATCATAAATTTAGTTCAGCTAATATGTACCACGAAATTCATTGATTGGGACAGCTAGTATATATATATATACACATGTTGAGAATTTAAACTGTGTGTGTGTGTGTGTCATACCATATTCCTACATACACGTTAAGCAAACGCTCGGCACAGCTATATGGTAGGCGGAGTAACACCCCCCGTGTTAGGTTTTATTTTCGTTACGGAATTTCTTGATTCGGTCGCCGCGCTCAAAGCCCGCGATAAAAGCTATGCAATAGCTTAAAAAATCTCTGGAACCGCACAGTACGCGACCACTTAGGCTCCAATGTGTGAGGATGAATTCACTGTTGATGGCGAGCGGTGCGACTGTAGAAGGTGACCGTGGGCATCATGTTAAATAACTCCTCTGAACACATCCCATGATTAATATTCAACATGCAAGCAAGTGATGCAACACTGTCGTGTCGATGTTTGGGTATATTATGAAGAAGTAAAGAAGAAAGAAAATAAAAATAAAAACTAATATTTATTATTTGTCAAACTAAAATAGGCACGGTACATACTTAGACTAACTAACTCTTGACTAGACTTACTAACTATTTCTTGCAAGCGTCCAAAAAAATATGTAACGTTTATTAATCTTCGACCCTTATGGCTTTCACTGATGAAATCTTCACGCTCTTCTTCTATTACTAATGGTTCATCATCCTTGCTTCTACAACAAAAAAATATTAAGCATAAGTATTTCTCATTCTAGCATATCCTACTAATATTATAAATGCGAAAATATAAAGGTTTATTTGTTCACTTACAGGCCTAAACGGCTAAACCGATCTCGATGAAATTTGGCATGTAGATAGATCAAGCACTGGACTAACAAATAGACTTTATTAATTTTTCCCGGAAAAATACATAGTTCCTGTAGGATGACACAAAGACTTTAAAACGCGAACGAAGCCGCGGGTGAAAGCTAGTAGTTAATATTTCTACAATTTATACATTGTAATAAAATTTTAAACGACCCCTATGTAGACAAAATTCCAAAGCAACACTATGCATATGCATATAAAGAGACATTCATTTAATTTAGTTTATATCTATACTTACTGTGTCGGCGATACTGTACGCAGGTCCACCAAATGCGACCTATTTTCATCCGTACAGTTCCCAATGCATGAATATTCCGAAACTGCACGCATCTGCATCAATGACGGCGACCAGATTTTTTCTGTGTGTCTGAAATAAAATTTAAAACATTCATATTTCTCCAATAGACTATATAAAACGTGACCAGTTTCACTACTATTATAAAATAAAGTCCCCCCTCCGCTTCTGTCTGTCGCGATAATTCAAGGAAGATTTATAATAAAGTTTTCACAGGAAACATCTAGCATGAGAAAAAACCAAGAAACCGGATCTCAGTAAAAAATAAATGTATCACGTTGTTTCATTGTCCTACTGATATTTCTACACTGTGTTTATTTCGCGGCGTCCAGGCCGGCACAAGTACACAAGAATATTCGCTTCTTTACTTACTCATATTATTGTTACGGAATAATCCAATCAATTATATTGTTTCTTTTAAAATTACATAAAATATAATAGCAATAATATTATAAATACTTACTCGTCTGATGTTTTTGAAGAAATAGACATGGCTTCGTTATTTTCTTTATTGTGACACGACCAACTAAAACAACAAAACAAAATATTACAATTAGAATAATCTTTATTGAAAACACAAAAAAATATATTATTAACACAAACAAAACAAAGACACAAACAAAATATATATATTATATTTTTTTTTGTGTTTTCAATACAAACAAATATGATAACTATTAATAGATATTTATCTATTATTAGACTATATATATATAAATTATACTATAACTAATAATAGATATTTGTTTAGGTGTCTAATAGAAATTAACTTTGTAACCTTACTTGAATACGGAACATTTACTTACCGTAGTGCAGCAGTTTTCCTTCCATTGGCCCTCACTGTCGCGAGACGACGGCGTCTCGAACGTTTAATTTTATTTTTTTTTGTTACCCATTATTTTAATCAAATGACGACTTTGACAACGCGTTGAGCGGACGCGCGGCACAGGTCCCACCTCGAACACAGCTCCTAGAGCACTGACGTGACGTTTTGTGAGCGATCGAGACACGGGGAGGGTGCGCGACCGCAAATCGTTATTTATTTTTATAATTATATTTTTATTTAATAAAGTAATAGCATAACACTCTCCTAATTAAAATTACGAAAATTTTGGTATAATTTCCATGTAAAAAGGTGAGTGTATTAAATAGATATAACTTTTAATTAGTCCAATTTAGAGAGTAAGTTCGCGATTTTTTTCTATCGAGCCAAAAATGATTAAATGTGTTTTCAATAGCTTTTGACGCTGCAGAAAGGACTTAAAATTTCATATTTAAATTTCTAGAAACCAATTTGAAATAGTTTAATTATAAAAGTTGTTTAAATAAGCGTGTTCTCTGGACTCACGTCACCTTAAATAAGCTACTCTTCACGAAATAAACCCTATTACAAACAAAAACAGACATATCCACGTCAAAAACGAAAATAAAGCGGGTGAAGTAAAAAATTCAGATGTTAGACGAGACATTAAGATATGAACGTTTTCAGTGACTGCTTTTCGACGTTCATCCATCAAAGATGCAAAGGCCACGCAAATAAATCGTATTACGCACAGCGGCAGCGGACCCTACCTATGAATAAATGAGGGCCCTTAAATTCGAGAACATTCCTGCTCCTGACGGGCGCACTGCACAATTATACGAGATGTCTCCTCGGCCTTATAAGACACGGTGCTCACTGAACGTTATCAAAATAAATTACGTTTGTTGACTTTTGTTGGATTTATGTGAAATACATGTAGCATAACGCAATTACTTTGTCCAACTAGAAGCAGGTAATCAGAAGTCTTCATCTTCTGTGTCTATATAAAAATAAAGTTTAAAAAACTAAAACCCGACTACTAAAAACACGCTCTAAAAAGTACAAAACAAGAAAATAGTCTCCGCTGAAATTATTATGTACATACTATAAAACAATTACCGACTTGTAAATAAACAACTTACTTACACGTAGTATATTTTAACGTAGTTTTTTAATCATCATACTGATAGAGATATTTTTAAAGGATAGTCGTGGTCGTATGCCAACTACTGTAGCAAAAACAGATTCAATAAAATAATGAAATTAAATCAAAGTGGCATACGACCACGGCTATCCTTTAAAAATATCTCTATCAGTATGATGTATAAAAAACTTTTTGTTGTTTGTTTAAAAGTCGGTAATTGTTTTATAGTATGTACATAATAATTTCAGAGGAGACTATTTTCTTGTTTCGTACTTTTTAGAGCGTGTTTTTAGTAGTCGGGTTTTAGTTTTTTAAACTTTATTTTTATTTAACTTATTTTGGAGTTATGTGAATTCGTGTGTAACGTGTAACGTGGAGGTACTCCCAGCCTATGTTGTTATTGTTACACATGTTAGGTTTTTATTACATTTGATGCCTGAATTTATAAATTCTTGCAATTATCAGGTGATTGCAAGCAAACCTGTGAGCAACAGCTAATAATATATATATATTTGAAATGTGCTAACAAAGCTCTTTCATTTGATACCCCACACGACATCGTCAAGAAAAAATATTTCTTACTTCTTTACTTTATGTCCCCTAGAGGGCGCTGTAGCAATTTTAACGTGACGTCATGTAGCCTATAACCAGCGGACGATCAAGAGGCTTCCAAAAGACTCATTTGTCTAATTATGATAACTAGTTTAGAAGTTATGAGGGAACAGATGAACATCCATAGCCACATACATACAGGTCAAAATCATTACTACTCTCTACTTCCCTCAGCAGTTACTTAGCAACTTACTGGCAGTTACTGTCGATTACTACTCTCTACTTCCTTTAGCAGTCCCAAACAAATACGCAATAGGAGCTTTAAAGAACCTAGTGAATATTTCTCTTAAAATGCGACTTCTTCATTTTGTTTCCTTTCTGTGGGCGGTGGTGTTTACTATTAGAAGAATCAATGAATTTTAACCTGTAATTTTTATTAATAAAAGAATCTGGCCGAACATGTACATAGTTTGGTTTGGATTGAGAATCAGAGAGTAATTAAGAGAAAGTGTCTTTAAAGCTGCCGATCTCCTTCAAGAGACAATACTAGAAGGGGAATGAGGTAACACAGAAGATCTAATGGAATCAAATAATCGAAATCTTGTCTAAATCTAACTTGGGTCAATACGGTAAATATTCTGAACCTGGCTTAAGGCAATTTACGAGAAAGATAAATACAGAAGCCAGTTTGAATAGTAAATTAACTATATTAATGTTCCATGGAGTGAGAAGATAATGGGACTTTAGTTCAGGTATGATCAAGGAGTTAACTAAATCATGCATCGTATTAGCAACCCTATTCATACGTAACAAGGATAAATTCAATAATGAAAATATTGAATTAACGTGACTGCGGAGTTCTAAATATTGGGGTGTCAATGTAATAATGCGCCTTGTTTATATTAGGTTAAGGTATGTTTCTGTGTTATATGCTGCAAATATGTATGTAGTTCAGGAGACATTAAATGCCGGATCCGAAACACCGCCGACATCGATCCAGTTTGGTTTAAATTTTGGGAATATGCTCCACATGCGACCCACCTTTCTTCAAAATACCGAGCTAAATTCGGTCGTCCAGGTAATCTGTACATAAACTATTATTTTATATGAATATATAATAGATATTGTGCTAACCCTCTGAAATACCTCAGGTATTCTTAGGTCAAGTGTTGTTATTCCGGTCTAAGTCTGTTGGCTACAGCCTCAATGGCCGAGGTCACGTATGAGTGTGAATACATGCAGTTCAAAAATAAGAACTACTCTACTCTACACACAGTAAAAACTACGATCACGAGAGAGTTATCGAGATTTTTTTTACGCTAGATTATCACCCTAGTGGTATATAAATATATACCACGAGGGTGATTATTTATCGTATGGCCTACCTGACGGTAAGCAGGTATCATCATCATCAGGTCCATTTTAGTCTACACTACAGGAGCACGACCCTCTCTCGTCCGTTCCAGACGGAAGGAGGATTTGGCCTACACTCCCCACGCTGGCCAGACGGATTGGGGAGGCCTGATCGATATTTGATAATGTATTTCCCTTAGTCGCCTTGTACGACATCCACGGGAAGAAACGGAATGATTCTATTCTAGTCTGCCGGAAACCACACGGCCAAAAGCAGGTATCGCAGCCTATGAACGCTCCCAACACCAGAGGCATCATTCACGCGTTGCTGACCTTATAAAACACCTCTACACCTTTCTTGATGAACCACATACTGTATTCTTTCGTCGTCAACCCTTATTTATCCCACTGTTGGGATATGGGTCTCCCCTCATTCGAAGGGGGAGATTAAGAGCGTAATCCATCGCGGAGGTAATTGTTTTTAAGCCGCCTAAATGCTACTGACTTAACGACTGTAATCTAGTGACAACAGCCGGCACCGACGGCTTAACGTGCTCTCCGAAGCACGAGGAACTCGAAAAAATAAACCCATCCATGGACAGGCTAGGGTCGACGTTGATTAACTTGCGTGTTCGTGTAGACTGACTCGCGCAACGATGTTAATGAGCTCCTCACCTTGAATCCTACTGAAAACCTTGGCAGAGGTTAATTCTAAACCTGAGAACTCGAGGTAGAAAACTCCTCTGTACCGCATGGTTCGAGTTTCTTATAAAACGTATTTATCGATCAAGAAGACTTTTAAATGAACGTGGTGTTTATTCTAAAATAAATAAATAAATATTCCTAGACAAATTACACACTGCTTATTAGTCCCAAACTAAGTTAAGCTTGTACTATGGGTAGGTACTAGATAACTGATATAATACTTTTATTTTTATACATTTTTTTTTAGGAAATACATACTTACATATATTACCTATAGAAAACATCCAGGCCAAGACAAACAGACATTATCATGTCATTTGTGCGGGGATCGAACCCGCGTCCTCGGAAACAAAGTGGCCATTGCTAACGATTTGACCGAGCTCGTCTGCACTCTATAAGACAAACAATTTGACTTTATAAAGTCTTAACAACGCAAACGAAGTCGCAGACATTCGCAAGTTAGTAATATTAGCGCGGATATAGAATAAGCCACGAGATTAACTCCATACACAACGGTGGGTTTGAGATTAGTACCGACAAAGGGACTACATATCCACTTAGTTGAAGACTTGACGAATGGGGTCGGACCTAAATATACGTCTTAATCCACCCTCTGAAACACTCGTCCTTAAAACAATAGTTCAGAGTTTAACCCATTGGTTTAATTCACACCACCCTAGATAATGATATTAATAAATAAAACTTCATATTTAAATTGAGAAATGAATTTTATTCTTTGCGCTTATAATTCTAATCTAGGGTTGCCATCTCTAAATGCTAGCAACCAGCCCCCTTACGACTCTATTCTATTTGAAATAGAGTCGCTTATTCATTGGTATGAATAAGCATTCTATTCAGTTATTGAATCGCAATAAGAGATGGTGGGAAGGGGGCAGGACAAGAAGCGTGAAAACTCCGGATTTCGAATCTTAAAACCCGGACATGTCATCAGTATTTTTTAGTACTAGTACTATTTTTTATTCTGTGACAAGACGGTTATTTGCAGCATGGAGCGGGTGGTAGTGATTTAAAACTTTACCTTGGGGCCCTACCACCGCAGCTGAAGCCGATTACCATTGGATTTTTTTAATGCGAAAATGAAACAACTGCTTACATTGGTGGCAATTATGTTTAGTTCAGGTGATAGAAAACCTAGAGCTCTACCGAATAAGCTGAAGATGTTTGTCAAAAACTTTAATCTAAGACCAATTTTTGGAATCAAAAAACCCGGTGGTAATCGGCTTCAGCTTCAGCGGTGGGCCCCTGGACTACAAAGGAAACCCCGCCCGGACGATCTCTGAATGCCCTCCAAATTAGGACAAATCCGGGGAAACCCGGACGGATGGCAACCCTAGTCTAATTGAACACGCAAGACAAGCAACATCGACCATAGCCTGTCCATGGCTGGGTTTATTTATCTCGAGCTACCGTGCTTCGGAATGCACGTTAAGCCAAATCAGTGGACTTTAGGCGGCTTGAAAACACTGGTCTCCGCCAATCCGCAATTGAGGAGCAGCGTGGTGGAGTATGCTCTAAACCCCTATCCCAGCAGTGGGCTGAATAAAGGTTGACGACGATAAATTTTACAGACAATTGAATCTATATGAATCAATTAATTAAGTATGAAGCTTTATATTTGGGTTACAGCGGTATTCGATATTAATTAAAATTTACCCGGCGAAGACCAAAGAATGAATGTTCTAAAACATAATTATGTAAGAACACGCGACGTCGCCATTTGTTATTGAATTTCGCCGATATTTTAACGTATGACTAGAAATAGGAAGTCGTAGAAGTGTAAAATAATTAAAAACTATATATAAGGCAGCGAGTAAGATGATATTCCGATCGACTCGATGACGGATATACCTGTCTACCCTCTTTTTACGTTGTTTATTACTAACTAGCAGCCCGCCCACGTTTCGCCGTGGCCCTTCCTTCCCGTACCCATCTCATTCCAGTGGAATTCCCATACAAACCTTGTCCTGACAATTTCATCTTTTTTTTTTACTATTTTTTACTGATATATGAATCAAATATCATAATAATCGATCCAGTTGTTCTTGAGTTATGAACGGTGCAACTAACCCGACTAGGTTTAAAAAAAAAAAAAAGATTATTTCTTGACACATGCAATCTATTTTTTGGCAAATTTTATATATATGGGCATATCCTATGGCATATCCATACTGTGGGTCAGAAAACGGTTCCCGTCATCTGTAAGATTTATGACTATCGCTTATAATTAGTAATATCTCTCGGCGCTTTATTATACTTCTTATATCTTTCCCTCGCTGAGTACGTAATTGGCGCAATGGCATGTTTTTTCTTGCAAAAATATGAAATTGAGCTAAAATATGCAGTAACATCAAATATTACTGTTTACTTTAGTGTGTTATGTGATTCATTTATATACTTTATCAACATAAATTGTGCATTGATGTAATACAGAAGACGGCAATTTAATCTATTTCAATCAATGTTTTATTTTCATTTTTATTGGTATTTCAATCAATGTATTACTTTCTCGAAAAATATTCAGAAGTAGGTAATGCCAGATTATTTGATCGAATTTGACTCCCAACAGTGAGCTTTCACCCGCACCATCTTAAAACGTACGAACTGTAGCGTATATAGCGTCTAAAAAATACTCATGGTTAGATACCCAAACAAGAGTCCAACATCAATGAGTTATTATCTGTTAAACATTTTTGAATTGATTATAATTTTATGAGATACCGCAAACCATTTATCAATGTTTTTCGTCTACAATTTAAGCGTTTTTTTTCAAACGTTTCGTGCCTGTTTCTATTATGTAAACGGTCAGAGAAAGTAAATTTAAAGTTTAAATCAGTAACCAGAAAAACTAATGTTGCCGATCGATATACGAACGTTTAATGATGTTTTCATATTTTTTTTTCATCCGTAACCGACCGTGAAATGCCAGAAAACATGCGTGCATTGAATAAGTAATCGTGTTTAGCCGCACTTGAATTTAATTTGTACGCAGTCAATAAGTAAATCGATAGTCAGTCATTATGTATGTAGTGTAATAATTACGTGTTTAATTTTTGCATAATGTAAGCAAATGTGTTCAACGAACAACTACATTGTATGTAAGCATTGACCTTGTATTATAGCGTTTGTAAGCCAGATGATTAGTATTACAAAGAGAAACGTTATTTTGTTTTAATGCTTTCAATTGTAATTACATTTTATGGTAAATTTCAATAATAATAATAATCATCATCATCAGGTCATTTTAGTCTCCACTACAGGACACGACCCTCTCTGGTCCGTCCCAGACAGAAGGAGGATTACAATGATAACTGCAAAGTATAGTAAATACTGCTATGTAAATTTAAAAAGAGGAGCTCAATGCCGTCGCAGCGCGTTTCAGTCTAATCGAACACGCAAGTTTAGCAACGTCGACCGTAGCTTGTCCATGGATGGGTTTATGTACCTCGGGCTCCTCCATCCTTCGGAGGGTACGTTAAGCCGTCGGTCCCGGTCCCGGCTGTAGTCATTAAATGACAGGCGTTAAGTGAAGTCTAAGAGTATGCTCTAAGCCCCGTCGATTGATGGCAGGCCCTTATTCCAGCAGTGGGATGAATTAGGGTCGATGACGAAATATTAAAATATCATTTATTGTAAAAATCCATATACATTACACAGTTAATTGATTCAGATTGATTGACCAGTTAGTTTATGTAAACAACTGCCGACCGGAACTCACCCACAACCAAAGTCGCCACGCAGTCCAATGTATCACTAACATAACAATACACGCAAAGTAGTGTAGTTCAAATTGCCTGTAAATTTGACTTTTCGCGATAGCAACGGGAAAATCCAAAATTGTAATTTATTAATCAAAATATCTCGACAAAGTTTTATACCATCGAACTCTTTCACCGATCGTTATATTAGTGGTGCAATCAATCAACCCCAAAAAAAATGGTACTATAGCGTACTATTGACTCAAAACAAAAAGCACAGCATAAAAACAGTACTCAAAAAACTTAACTAAATGTTATTTACTTTTTGTCTCGCTGGCAGCCAAGCAATTGCGGGTCACTTAAACAATTAAACTTTTAAGTATAAGAAACGTACTTACAAACTCTGAAACGCTCGAGCTTATAAATTTGCGAACAATTTCTCTTTAACCTTGACATTTGGTTTGCTCCGAATAATTTAATAAATTCGTAATTCATGGTAATTATCTTAATTAAAAGTATACTTGAAATTCACTATTGAAACACTTATCTATATTTATTACATTCGTTAGAAAATCGTCAGAGTAAAAATTGTCGCAAATAAAATAATGTAATGTAATCACATTAAACTCATATTAAAAATATGCAGATATGATGTTAAAATGCTCTTTAAGAATTAAACCAACATTAAAAACGAGGTATTTACTTGACTTAAACGTAAATGAAGAAGGCTTATTTTAGGCGTAAAATAACCTCGAAGCTTCCATTACGGTATAACGATGCTTTGAACATAACCGTGGCAGCCCTGAGGCGATTTGCGTTAGGGCTGTCAACGAGAGGGATATATGAGCAAGTTTTATGTGACACAAAGGCGGGGTTGTAAATGTTTCTTGTGTATTTTACATCATATAAATGGATACAATGTAGGTTTGGTTTGTACAAAATTTATTCCATATAATCCAGTATTATAAAATCTTAAATCAAAGTACTTAAAAGTAGCAAAGCATTTGGTCCACACTTCACGGAAAGTTGACTTTAATTTGGCACAAAGTTTAAGCATTGCCATTCAGCATGACTACTTCTGCCACACTCTGGCCACTCTATACAAAAAACTGCTGCACAAACAGTCCACGTCTGTACACGAGCAAGTCTGTGCGTAGATGCCCTAGGGTTGACTGCAATATACAACTCGTCGTACGAGTTAATAAAGTAGGTAACCTCCAAGAGCTCCTCCGTGCTTCGGAGGGCACGTTAAGCCGTCGGTCCCGACTGTTGTCATTAGATGACAGTCGTTTAGCCAAGCCAGTGGCCGTAGGGCGGCTTGAAAACACTGGCCTCCGCCCACCCACAGTTGCGCAGCGTGGTGGAGTATGATTATGAGTTGATGCCGAAGATGCCGAGTTAAAACATAGTTATACAAACGTGAGTTCTCTACAAGAGACCTCTTCCAGCCAACCGAACAAAAGTGGGGCCCTACTGCCTAAGCTGAAGCAGATTCCCATAATTTTGTTTCCAATAAAAACGGTAATTTAAAAAACTACAAAACCCGACTGCTTTTCTGTGTAATTTGGAAATGAAAAATCCCTAAAACAAGAAAACATGTAGCAGTCGGGACCCATTCTAGAAATGGAGGCGTAGTGAATTTAGAGCACATGTAGGGTCCCGACTGCTACATGTTTTCTTGTTTTAGGGGTCTTTCATTTCCAAATTACACAGAAAAGCAGTCGGGTTTAAAAAATCCTCCTTCTGGCGCAGTCGGGTCTCAACTTAAACTTAATGCTACATGCTACAATCATCCTCAGCTTAGTCGCTAGAGTTCTAGGGCTTCTACCAGCTAAATTAAACACAATTACCGCCAATCTAAGCTGAAATTTGATTTACGCAATCAAAAAATCTAATGGTAATCGGCTTGAGCTTCGGAGGTAGGGCCAGCACAGTATTACTATTTTTCCCAGGTTGTAATACAAAACAAATAATCTAAGTACAATACATATATTTGATGCTGCGATCACTGCTTATCATCAGCCAGGTCGTATACTTGTTTGTAATCCTACTGGTACAAAGCAAATATCTGCAAAGGATTTTTAAAAGCCAATCTCTTTATATGTAAAAAGTTTAAAGTTATTGCCCCAAAGGAAAACCTTCACAGATAAAATAGTGGAAAACAGCTACAAGAGTTGCCAGACTAACTAATTCAATGAAGAACTTGTCAGTTGGGCTAGATAACTAAAGGAACGAAAGTCTGTGCATCTCTATTTCCTTTAATAATTTAGTAAAACCTTTCATCCGAAGAAGTTCGATCTAGTCTCGAGACTTCAGTGAATTTATTAAGAGTTTCTTGAAGTATCGCTATCTATTCTAGGATTGTAGATTGTAGCTGGTTAGTAGTTTTAAAGTTACTCTATACTCAAAAGAACAAGAAGAATATTTATAACATCACGCATGTGTCTATGTTACAGACATGGAAGTTAATATACGATTTACACCTGTGTCACACATACGTACGAGCATACGGCCCACCTGACGTGAAGCGGCTGTATCCGTATTAATGCTCGCAGCATGAAATACCGCTCGCGCAACCCCAGGTTTTTTCAAAATTAAGTAAAATAATGTGCGAAACAGTTATATGGCAGCGCCATATAAAATCTCTATATTATTTCCTATCTCATGTTTGCCACGACAACCAGAGGTCTATAAAACGTGGTGTATTACATGTCTATGGTGTCACATGTCATGTTCTTGACATACACATTTTGTTCACCATACACGGTAATATTTAGGCATTGAAGTCTTTTTAATTCAAAATAATTTATAAAAATAAATTACCTTCATTATGGATACTTTTTGAGGAGCTAGAGTTTGATGTCGTCGTTGACACGCCAGTTAAGCAACGTCGACCGTACCCTCTCCATGGATGGGTTTATTTATCTCAAGCTTCTCCGTGCTTCAGAGGATACGTCGGTCTCGGCTGTTGCCATTAGAAGACAGTCGTTAAGCCAAGTCTTTAGACGGCTTGAACACACTGGCTTCCGCCAACCCGCAGTTTTGAGCAGCGTGGAGTATGTTCTAAACTCCTTCGATTGAGAGGAGATGCCAGTAGTGAAATGGATAAGGCTTGACGACAACAATTACAACTTATGACAAAAAAAAGTACATCAATTTTAATTTTAAAAATTACCCATTTAAGAATATATTAACATAGGAAAATATTTTCGGTATAACGTTGCCACACGGATGGAACGCCAGCCATATTCAAATGAATTGTATAGATGGATGTAATTTAGGTACGGCGGCATCCCCAGAATGTCAGGGGTCGTCAACTAGGTCTCAGGCTCTCAGCCCAATAATTTGCGGCCGCGCTCCATCTGCGGAATGTAATATCGTTGGGTTATTCTAAACATTGAACACCGAACGTGGTATTTCGCACTTCGCTCATAGCTACAAATCCATAATTAATCGTCTGAAAGTTCAAAGGTTACAATAACAGTATTGTGTAACTACATGTATATTTCTCGGCACGTCTAAATCCTTTAACATGATATTCGGGTTAAAATAAACATCTGCGGTTAATGAAACAACAAAACCGGTATCTGAGGTTAATAAAACAAAGTAAATATTTACAATTAGGCTAAAATCGCATGGCTGTGATCTATAATTATCATTTTCACAAATTTATTTTTATCTGTTCCCTAGATCAGTGTTCCACAAAGTGTGTGCCGCGACTGTCGCGGCACACTGGTGTACCGTGGTCATTAGTTGATGTGCCTCAGACAAATAAAGTTCCACAAATAAAAACTGGTTTTGTCATTTATGGTGTCCCGGCAAAAATTTTCGTTTTCTTAGATGTACCTTAAACACAAAAAGTTTGCGGAACACTGCCCTAGATCCCTAAGCCACCGGAAACCAATCATTTAATATATCGTACACAAAGTTACTCTACACTTGCCTTGGAAAGATTACTTTCAATTATTGCTAAAGGCGAAGTTTTAATCGGTTTTTGTTATATCGAATGGAACGTAAGCTTAACTTATAATGCAAATAAATCCGTACCGCTATATGGTATTGAATACGTTTCACTTGTATAATTCATGATTAACCACAGTCCTGGACGGATAATCTCATTGTATCGGATGGAGTGGTACATTGGCACAAAAGAGTACAAAATAAACTAATTGCTTAATCTCATCGACTAAAGATGCGATTTCAAAATCATACCTCCCCAGGTATGATTTTAAAATCGCATCTTTAGTGTAGTGTAGTGTAGTTACACCCTGTTGCCGCAGCCAAAGTCGAACACCATCGAATATTTTGATACGAAAAATAGGTCTTACGTTTTAGTTATTGACAGATATCTTCAGCTTAATCGGTAGAATTACAGTATTTCTACCAGCTAAGCTAAACACAGGTACTCGTACCATAAATTTAAGCTGAAATTTTGATATTCACTATCAAATAATCTCATCGACTAATGATGCGATTTTAAAGTCATACCTGGGGCCCTACCGCCGAAGCTGAAGCCGATTACCATCGAATATTTTGATTCCAAAAATAGTTCTTACGTTATATTTATCGACAAACGTCTTCATGTCTATCGGTAGAGCTAGAGCTGAAGTTTAATATTTGCAATCAAAAAATCCGATGGCAATCGGCTTCAACTTCGGCGGTAGGGTCCCTGGTTATGCGATCTAAAAACATATATTATTGGCAATTTGATCTACAATACTTTGCGTGCTACGGCCACCAATTAGTTCATGCTAATTTGAAGAAAAAAAAAATCGGTTGTCTGTAAAGTCGGTTAACTGACGATAGTTGAACGTGACATCATCATAAGAAAATACTGATGGAATGTTTGCATTTTTCAAAAGAAAATTTTAATGGAACGCCTCAGAGCGAGGTAACGCCGCATACGTCATGTTTTTTCGTGCGTGCAGCCGGCTCCATCGAATTATAAGACGTTGTCACGTCCAAAATTGCCTGTAAATTTGATTTCCACAAAATAACACCTGAATCAATGTTAAATTAACTACATATTTTATTATTCAGGCAAACCGAAATCCATCCATCTCACATCCATATTCTAAAGTAATTCACTAAACAAATATGTTTAAGTTTACCAGATAAACATTCTCAGACTTCTAGTCAGAACTCGAAAATGATAATAGCGTTATTTACACAGCCTAGTCAGGCATTACACAGTATAATAGAATAGTTTGCAAAACTAGGCTTCCAATGTTGCTTCAGGTACGTAGCGACGAGCTAAAATTTCTCAAGTTGTGAAATAAAACAAATTCAAAATTTCTAACTGGGGCTGGTAAATCGAAAGCGGGCCAGTTTTGCTGAAGCGCCAGAGGCAACTTGTCAAAACGCCAATAATCCCTAGGATCGAGTTTTGCTGAATTAACGAATGGATTTGAATTAAAGAAGGAATGTATTTGGGCTCAAGTTGGGAAAGGAAAGCGGATTTCGAGAAACTATTTTGTCCACCTTTTATTTATACATAGGTGCTATGTCTAATCTACTTACGTGGTAAATAACTATACATATATTTGCTGATAATGGTGGAGTCGGGTTACTAGTTTTTGATATATAAAAATTGATTTGAAAAACAATAAAGATAATTAAACTTCGTTCATACCAATTTTTGCTTTTAGACGAAGTGATTCATGAACAAAGTTAGGTTAGGAACATTCAAGGTTACGGTAACTGCTTCACATCAGGCGGGCCGTATGCTTGTTTACCTCTCGGCGTAGTATAAAAAAAATTATACCATCATCATCACATCAGCCCGTATTCGTCCTTTGCTGGACATAGACCTCTCGCATACGCCCTGATCCTGAGCAACCTGAGCGCTTTGACTTCCTACAACTTTCTTGAGGTTGTTGCTCCATCTCGTCAGTGGGGAGTCGTCCCAAACTGTGTAGGTACTGACGGTCGCAATTCGAGAAACTTTTTTCCCCCCAGCGCAGCGGTCGTCGTTTCTACGAACTATGAGGCTATGTGGTCTATTATATCATTTGCTATATTAAAAATAAGTTCAATGACGCTTGCCTCTTATGAAATAGTCCATAGGCATCCTAACTTAGAGGATTAACTTTCATCGATCTCCCCTCGTAATTTCCATCCTATAGTTTTCCCAAACATTTTGGATGAAAGCGATTATAAATATATAGTTTTATTCCTATTTAATGCAATCCATATTCATCCCACTGCTGGGATACGGGTCTCCGTAATCGAAGGGGATTAAAAGAGAAAAAAAAGTCATTTACCATTCTGTTGAACTGCGGGTTGGCTGCGGCCTGTGTTTTTCAGCCGCCCAGAAATCACTGACTTAATGCCTGACATCTACGAATAACAGCTGAGACTTCTGACCGACGGCTTAACGTGCCCTCCGAGCACGGACGAGCTCGAGTTAACTAAACCCATCCACAGACAAGTTATAATCGACGTTGCTCTACTTGTTTATACTGACACGCGCAACGACATCATCAGCTCCTCCATGTTTAATGCATTCAATTGAATAAATTAGTATCATAATGGAAAAGTCGTCATCCAAATGGAAAATGTCCAATACCTGAAACAAACAAAAAATAATATTAACTTTTATTAAGACATTACGATGTTGTAGAAAATCATTTCAATATTATTGTAAGTATACCTACTGTGAATATTGTAAATGATTGTTAAGGTTGCAAGGGAAAACGAAAAAAAGAACTGAATGAATTTGATTGAAATTTAATATAATACGATGACCAACTTAATATAGAATATGATCTAAATGAATATACAGTGTGTCACGGGATAAAGAGTAACCCTGAAAGGGTGTGAAAATAGATAAAAAAAACAAGAAATATTTAAAAACTAAAAATATATATGGTTTTTTTTTTCATGAATTTAGATATTTATTTTTCATTAAGGACTCTATGTGAAATATCGATTTATTTCAAAGTAATCGGTCGATTTCGTTGAAATAAAAAAAAATCGTGTCAATAAAGCAATGAGAATACGATATCGATCGAATAGCTAGTAAAAAAGTGACTTTCATTACCTAAACTGTGATTTTAATCATAAAAATGTTTTATTTTTTTCAACCGAATATTTCAATATACCTAGAGTCCTTAGTAAAAAATAAAAATCTTAATTTATGAGAAAAAAAAATAGAAACATATTTTAATTTTTTAAATATTTTTTTTGTCGATATTTTTTTATTTATTTTCATCTTCTTTCAGGGTTACACGTTATCCCGGGACACACTGTATAGAATACTTTTCATCCCAAAGTGGTGAAGCTAGTTTGGTTTACATACAGTGAAGGCAAGATTATAGCAGGAGTAAATACATAATTGATGCCTTTGGCTCACACAGACGAGATCTCAGTTTTGTTGACTACAATAACTATTATATATGTGTATATAAATATAATCGACTATATAAATAAATAGATGTAAATAAAATATATGTCCGCCACATATTATGTGTGTGTAAGGATTATCTTTTTACACTTAGGTAGAGGTTTTTAAATCCTTCAATCACAAAGTAAAATCACAAAGCAAGCACGTCCCGGGCTCGCCCTAAAGACATTAAACAAAGATAAAACAATTATTTGAGTTTAATTTCGCAATTTCGGTACAAGATACGCCAGACAAGCTATACCGGGGGAAAGTCTAAAACAGTAAATTAGTCCTGTGCCCTATTATTAAGGGCTGGCAAAAAATTTAAGTAAACGCTGATTATTTTGAACCTCCATTGACCAAGTTTGGATTATCTATTTTGAGGCACTTAAATCAGAAAACCTCGCAATATATTGCCATTGGGGTAAAGTATAAAATGGTCCATCATCATCACAGTCAGGTGCTGCGTGCTGCAAAAGTGAGGTAGGGAAGATTAGATATTTATGAACTGCCTGACTGGGGAAGTACAGTATCTATCATGGGAAATGTTCTGACGAGCTCTTTAATTTAAGCGGAACATAACTAGGTAAAGAAAAGCCAAAGAAAATAAATATCGGTATTTTGACTTGCATTCTGGCAACCCTAGCTTCAGTCCCTATCAGTGGGACAGTCTAGCCTGACAGGGGACAAGACGAGGGAAGATAATTAAAAACCGCTCGTGTCGTGATCGATCGTTTAATACACAGTAAACTAGTCCATTTATTCTTGACTACTAAACACGAAAGCCAGCGTACACTTTTTTTTTACATTTCCATTGGCCCCTTACACTTTTACTTAGACATCCTTAGCATTGTTTGGTCATTCATTTATCATATGTACCTACTCTATTATTACATAATGGAAAATATTAAATTGATCCACCAAAATATCCTGGGGCCCTACCGCCGAAGCTGATGCCGATTGACTGACTGAGCTTAAGATGTTTGTCATGAACTTAAACCTAAGATCTATTTTCGTGATTTAAAAAAAACGGGTCGTAATCGGGTTCAGCTTCGGCGGTGGGGCTCCGGATTTGCAAAAGAAATTAATCTTATAGCACATGAAATCCTGCATTTGAAGGTATGGTAAAGAAAATCTTAACTCGCAATCGGAGCCAAGACAGTAAATCACGGCCTCCACCATCCTAGAAGACAATAAAGTGGCACTACCTGGTCACACATTTACATTCCAGAACATTTCAGGTTCAAACCGCTATTCAACCGAACTAATAGATGTACGCTCAATTAATGAGTTAGATTGTTTTGATCAGGTAATATTTTCGGATTAGCAATAACCTTACACTGTGGTCTATAATAGTACTTCCACTGTGGTTAAAACGAATTCGGTAAAAGATGATAGCGATAGAATTACAAGACCTTCACTGCTGTGTTCAATTTTAAAGAAAAACAACAGTGTAATTTCTACACACTTAACGTTGTTGCGAACTTGAAACCTCTTATGTGACCTTTGAGTATGAAAGTTAAATGAGATGACTGTCGTCGAAATTCAAACATAGATGAAAGGTTTTGGATTTGAAGTCCAAAGATTCCTAACAACTTTATGTAAACACCACTGACCTAGCATTTCTCTACGCTAGAAATTACTTCAT
This sequence comes from Hypsopygia costalis, assembly GCA_937001555.2. Classification (NCBI taxonomy): domain Eukaryota; kingdom Metazoa; phylum Arthropoda; class Insecta; order Lepidoptera; family Pyralidae; genus Hypsopygia; species Hypsopygia costalis. The sequence continues at coordinate 5,888,314 of OW443325.2, forward strand.
AAATTGGTTACATTTAAAGCGGTAAATAAAAAAATGTGCGGGTTTCCTACAATTGTACAGGAGCTAAACTCCTGCATTGTAGGAACATATTATACTAATGTAGAAGCAATTATTAAGAAAGTATTGCAATAAACTTTTCACATAGCGACAAAAACGATAGAGTCCGACAGAATTGTCCTCGTGCGAAGCCGTAGCGGTTCACTAGTGAAATTACAAAATTTTATAATTACATAATTTGTTCTTCTCACAGAATACCGCAGCCAAATAACAATTCTCTTGAGGGTAGTTGTGTTACTACGAGCGAGGGAGACCAGGACGGAAGGAGTTGCTGCTTTGGCAGCAGGGGTGGCAACGCGCGTGCGATATTTCATGATGCGAGCGTTTATATGGCTACGGCAAAAGCTCCACATCAGACGGGCCGTATGCTTGTCTGTCACCCGACGTAGTTTATAAAAAACGGAGTAGTTCATAAAAAAAAAAAAAACAAATTGTGAGTACCGATTCTTGCTCATCTTCGTTAATGGTTTCAGTGTTGGTACAGCACTAAAAACCTTTAAACAAAAACGCGGGGTTTAGATAGGCAACAAATTAGGATTAATTTATATTTTCATAGGAATAATCATTTTTCCGGGATAAAAAGTAGCCTATGCCCAGAACTTAAAACCTTTCCGAAAAAAAAATGTCAATACATAGATTACTTTCGACGTGAAAGAAAGACAAACGAACTATTTTTTTTTCGTCAGACAAATTACACAACGCTATCTAGCCCCAAAGTAAGCGAAGCTTGTGTTATGGGTACTAGACAAATGATAAACATACGTAAATACATTTTTTTTTTAAATACTTACTTATGATACATAGAAAACACCCAGACTAAGACAAACAGACATGTTCATGCACACAAATGTTTGTCCTATGTGGGAATCGAACCCGCGACCTCGGAGTCAAAGTGGCCATTGCCATAGTAAAAATAGAGAAGTAAGACTATTTACAAAAAATAAATGTGTATTTAAGTACATTTATCAGTTGTCTCGTACCCATAACACAAGCTTAGCGCTTAATTTTGGACTAGATGGCGCTGTGTAAATTGTCCAGAAATATTTATATTTATTTATTTTAATTTAAAAGACCACAAGTTGATAAAACGATGCATTAAACAAAGTCTCAAAAGATACTCAAGGCAACATCCGCCACTGGAAACGACAAAAACAAGAAAGCCTTTGAGACTTTGGATAAAGTATTCAAAGCCGGTAAAGCGGACCACAAAGGAAATGTGCAACACTTGATAGCTAAACGCGTAATTAATTCAACGAATCCTCCGTTTTATGGACATATTGGATTTATATTGCACACAATGCTAATAAATCTGCGTAAACTAGTATAAACCGACTATATAATTATGATGGGCAATAAGGGCCTTATAACGCTGATAAAAGGGGCCCTACCGCCAAAGCAGAAGCCGATTAGCATTGGATTTTTTATTTGCGAAAAATAAAACGTCAGCTTACATTGGTGGTAGGGCCGAAACACATAACCGCGTTGCGGCACCGCACCGCCGAAATCAACAGGGCCGCCGCCGGCCGCAACGCAGAATTTAGCGGTGCACTGCGCCGCACATAGTGTACAAAAAGTAACATAAAGTAAGCGTTTAATCAAACTTTAACGTTAAGGAAATGTAACATTTTTGATTATTTTTCTTACATACATTCAACAACATTAAAAAAACTCAAAAAAGTTGTTGCCATGTATGGCAACGCTTTGTTTCGCGGCGCCGCAACGCAACGCGGTTATGTGTTTCTGCTAATGGTTAATTGTATTAAGCTTAGCTGATAGGGACCCTAGAGCTCTACAGACTAAGCTGAAGAAGTTTGTCATTAACCTTAAAGTAAGTAAGACCTATTTTTGGAATCAAAATATACGAATAATCGGTTTTAGCTTCGGAGGTAGTGCCCCCGGGCCGCCATTAAAAAATAAATGTAAATCCTGAAGTAAGTTAAAAACTATAATATATTTAGTATTATATTATATGTAGTAAGCTTTTTAAGCCATTTTCTACTGTAAAATTGTGTAACCAACTTCCCTCAGCAGTATTCTCAAATAAATACGACATGGGAGCCTTCAAGAACAGAGTCAATTATTCAAGTAATCGGCGACCCCCTTGGTGTTGTTGGTTTCTATGGGTTGCTAATTATTTTCCATGAGCCACGTGTTCACTTGCGTCATATAAAGAAAAATATTATTATCACGTTAGGTTTTGTTGCAAATAAAAAAGGAAGTGTTATAAACCAATATTTGCCAATAAATTTTGTAAGTTAAGTCGACAACGAGATTAACTGATTATTAATTACAATACGATTTAATCCCATAATTTTGAGCTGCCCTAATTGTCAGAAAATAGGTGAGAATCATTTTGAGAACAATCACGGACAACAGGAGCTTACGTTCTAAGAAAATTGGGCCTGAAAAATGACCTTCTAGACAAAACTTTGTGTGCGTCAATTAGATTGGAAGCTTCGAATTACTTCTACTGATATATAATTAGTTAATTTGAATTTTGGGGTGTAAGTGGCTGACTATTACCTTTAGAGCCAAAGGCAACCTCACCTACACGTGGTCCACCCTGCCCACTAACGAAAGAGGCTCTGGCAAATGAGAGGTATGATACGGCGTATTTGTAAGCTGCCCGACTAGGGAAGTATCTCCGCTTAACAGAATAAAGCAGCCAAATAACAATTCCCTCCGGGTTGTTGTGTACAAGTGAGTGAGGTCACCAGAAAGGGGGAGTGGCTGCGTTGACAGCGGGTGTAGCGGCGCGCAAGCGATATTTCATGTTGCGAGCGTTAATATGGATACAGTAACTGCCTGACAGCAGGCGGGCCGTAGGCTTCTCTGTCCTGAAGTAGAATAAAAAAATGTGAAGATATTAACATGATTGCGCCTGCAACTAATAATGGAACGGGTTACGCGACATGTCCACTGGATATGACTTGTATAATGCACATACATTATTTAATAAACGTACTTCGATTTTGGGTAATCAATTTGTAAATAGCTTATCATCATCACATTACAATATATTTATGTAAAATAATTAATAAATTAGGTGTCTCTACGTGATCACGAACAAAGAAGATCCACGACCTCTCGAGAAAATCGAGCAAAGTTCCTTAAGCCACATGTAAATTGAAAATCTGCAGGTTTAAAGGTTGTAGTTATTTCTTTTCGTAGGAACCGTGTATCTGCTGGTAAGTGTTATCCAGAATATTCTAATCTCATAAAGTAACACGTATAGCTATAATAAAATCCTAATCCGACCTTCACTGACACGCCTAAAGAACGGCGCTCCCGCGATCGATATGCCCCCGTGACTAATGTTGTTTGGATACCATGCCATGGTATCTGCAGCAGAGTGTTCACCTCAATTTGCTTGAGTGAGGTCGCCGCGTTATGTAAACAATCCTATTTTTGGATTGCATCATCTCTGTACGAAAGAAATGAAAATATGTTTTCTTCCCTTCGTAATCCATATGGAAATTAAGGAGTTAAGAAAATAAATTTTATCACATAATTTATACAAAAATAAGTCAGTTTTGTTTTGTCATTATAAGAAATTTCAGATCTAGGATCATCATTATTATCAAGAGTAACCTCTAACACTGATAACCGTTTGTACGGAATGAGATTAGATTTAATTACATTACAAGTATCAAGCATGATATGCACTTAGATATACAAAGTAATATATAATAACAAAGTAAGCTAATGTCTGTTGAAGATTTTTCTTTGTAATTAAAAATAGGCGAGAGGTTTTCACAATACAATTTGGATGTTAACAAGAGCAAAATAGAGCCAGACTTTCATGTTTTCTTTTAATTTGTTAAAGTAAGTGCGAAAATATACCAAACATGCAAAGCATGAAGATGTTGAACTTGTTATTCTAACTTGCCCGCATGGAGCAGCTAATATAGTTTTTCTGTAGTTTACTCAACCCAGTTCTTATTAAATTTGGACGATGAGATAACGTACGTCTGAAATTATTCACATGAGCAACATTTCTTCGAATTCTACGTAAAATGCTTGACTAATAATAAATATTGTGCACGATAATACGTACAAGTTAAATCATAACAACTTTCAAGCTAAAAATACGCCAATGCATAATTTAATATACTAGTACATATTTTTAAGAATTACTTTAAATGAGAATTAAAACTAACATGACCTTTAGACCTGGAAGCTGAAGCCGATTACCATGGAATATTTTGTTTCGAAAATAAGGTCTTACTTTTTGTTTTGTTTGTTTGTAAAATCTTTATTGCATTAAATATTACATAACACAGATTTTAGTGATAAAACATAGTGTACAAGGGCTTTTTGTTTTCATTTCAATTATTTCATATTTTATTTTATATTACATTATGTTTTATATTTTATTGTATTTATCTGTGTTCTATGTATGATTTGTATGTGCTTTTTTTTTTATAATCGTTATTATTTTTCACATATTATATAGCAATGGATTTCATTTATTATTTAGGTAAAATTTTTCATTTTTCTTTTTATGTGAACCCAGGTAGAGTTCGCATAAAATGAAAACTTTATGCCTTGTTTAGTTACCTAAAGGTTGCCTTGAAAAGATTGCTTTCAAATGCCGCCTCGTGGTGACACATATGTTGTTGTAAAAAAATTTGGTTCTTAATTGTTTGTACTTTTTATAATGTACAAATAAAGCCTATTCTATCTATCTGTATATTTTCATGTTAAACATATATATATATATATATATATATATATATATATATATATGCGCGAGAGAGAACGCACACAAGATTTGCAATCAATGTTATTTACGTTCCGCTTTAAATTCAATTCCCTTCAGTTTATCGTATACAGAGAAGTCGTCATTGTATTATACATTTAATCGTATTTTTTGTAATACGTAGGGTTGCAAACGTGCGTATGACCCGCCCGATGTGATGTTATGTGAAACGGTTACCATATTAAAATATTCATAAGTATAAACTCACATGCAGCGTTTCCAGACGATTAGAAGACGGAAATCACACCTCCTCGCGTCGTATTCCTCAGTTCTTATGGTCGTGATCCCTTCCACGGATCACTTCCTCCTTTACGATACTAAGCCAGTTTTCTCAGTTTTAGCTGTACTCATGGCATGATAGAGTTTACCCTCAACCTTGCCAGTGATAATTACTTTTTTTACCTTTACATTCTCCAAACAAATTATACATTAATATTCTCCAAACTAAACGGCCGCAAAAGTGGAGTAGAGTGGCTTGTAATGGCTACCCTAACGCCAACTATAAAACTCAGTTTACAATAGTAGTTCATCTTGAACAATATATTTTCGTGCCAATTATTTTGTGGCGCTAAAAAATTTTTCAAAAATATACCAAGGCGATTATTTATGAAGACAGTAAGTATAGATTTTTGGCACAAAAACAACCATACAACTCATTAAATCGTTCACTGACAACTCACGTAGTGTGCCAACAATCTAATTAGTTTCTCAATATTTGTCTCAAGGAAGAAAGCGGTTATTAAAATGCTTTTTTCAATTAAAGAAACTATAAAATTGCCACAAAAGTTTATGATCAATATTTTAATAATACTTTTATCTAATCTCATACTGAAATTTACAGATTAAAAAACTAAACACAGAATCTTAATGTCAGTCTTTTACGAACAATACATCAAAATAAATTTAAAATAGTAGTTTATGAAACTGTTGAATAATAATGGTTATTAAAATACGAGTGTGAGTTTATAACATGAGCCGAAGGCGAATGTTATAATAGACCACACGAGTATTTTAATACCTAATTATGTGCAGTTTCATACACTACATACTTTATCTAATCTCATGAAATATATGATAATAATATTTTAAATACAACCATGAAGTTAATGTAACAGCTATAATTCTTACTTATAAATCCATTTGCAGATCGAGCATGCGTAGTGCGCATGCGCGACGCGCCGCGCGGCGCCGCGTTCACAGATTATGTAGAAAAATTTTGCAAAGTTGCAATGTATTTGCATTGCAACCTGTTTAAAATACCTGTATCCAGGGCTGAAGCTGTATCGAAATGGTAAAAAAGTTATTTTACGATACAGTTGTCCCTATAAGAGCTATATAGAGCTAAGCTCCCGCGCCGCGTGGCGCCCCACGCGGCGCGTCGCGCATGCGCACCACGCATGCTTCATCTGCAAATGGATTTACAAGTAAAAAAATGAAGCTGTTAAATTAACTTCATGGTTCTATTTAAAATATTATTGTCATCTATTTCATGAGATTAGATAAAGTAGTGTATGAAACTGCACATAATTAGGTCTTAAAATACTCATTTATCACACTCGCCTTCGGCTCATGTGATAAACTCACACTCGTATTTTAAGAACCCTTATTATGCAACAGTTCCATAAACTACTATTTTGTGTAATCTACATTAATATATCCCCTTAAAAATCATTGTAATGTATTGATTCCTTTCGGCTTGAAAGATGCAACAAGAACAAACAAACACACAATTATAATATTTGTATTAATTTTTATCCGACTAAGACTAAGCCATCATTTCAAGTCAATTAAAATTAATAATTAGAACCACCAAAAGATTTTATTTCAATTAAATAAACGGAATTATCTAACCTATATATACTCGTATATAGACTTGTTTTAAAAGACAATGATAGCAAAGAGCACCTTGTACCTACATAACATTTTTTATACTTACTTTATATTTTATCAGTACTCGGGTTATAGTGTTTTAGACATTTTCTTATATGCATTATTCTAACAAGTTCATAAACTATATACTTTTCTCTGGAACCGCACAGTACGTGTCCACTTGGGTTCTAATGTGTGAGAATTAATTCCCTGCCGATAGCTGTGTGACTGTATAAGGAAGCCGTGGGCATCATGTCAAATAGCTCCACTGAACACATCGCATTGTTCAATCGGTAAAACACACAAAATGACGCAAAATTTCTTCTCAGACTCAAAGATTCTAAATCCTTCGTCAGTTTGGATTCGTCAACTATCCTCGCAGCACGCCTCTGAATCGAGCCACAACGTGCAATCTGGTAGGTATATAGGTATATAGGTGGAGTACTGTGTACTCCATGTGCGGCCGTAATTGAGCTTTGCCGCGAGTTGTACTGTTTCTCCATGTTGAGCATACCTAGTTTCTTCGACCTTGTAAATCCTTTCACATGTCGATGTCCCAATATACCCAATGTTGGGACATCGGCATGTGAAATCATAGCACAAAAAATACCTACTTGCCATGGGACTAACGATGGTGAATCCTCAAACCTATACCGATCCTGCTCAATCTTAAACCAAAATCTTTAGGAAGGACAAGGCTACCAATAGCCATCGTAATATCTATGAAAATCCCGCGGCATATGCGTGATTCGGAGCGCTGCGCATGAGGGGGATATGGATACAAATGTCTTAGGCTCTATATTTTAGCTTTAGTCATCATTTGTCATTCATATTTTATTTATCAGTGGCAATATTGAATGGAACTTTTCCACTGTACCAAGGGGCAGGCACTTCACTTACGTTCACTCTACTTCTATTTATTATTGTGTTTCCTAATACACCTTTCAAACTATTACGACAATTATCACAGATCTATCAAATTTTATGTATATCCAATCGACCATATTAAACTTGTCATACGGACGTCACATATTAGAGCACTGATTGTGTTAGTGCATGTCCACTGGCAATTTCAATAAATCGATTCCGCTATGAATCGAGTCACGTCCGAATGATATGCGGGCGAACGTCGTACGGACGGAATATTCCCGTTTTGAACTGTGTAATCGGAATAACGTATGCAGGACTAACCTCGTTACATCTAGAGAATCGATAGATTTCAACTCGAATCGCCATAAATTTATGATCAACGGCCTTTTAGACGATTGTGATCTGCGAGTGTGATTACATCGGCCAGTGACATATAAATTGTTATAGATTTCATAGTCTCCGCTCTGCGATCCGAATAGATTCCGCCGACAGGCCAACAAACAAAATAGTATGCGGGAAAAAAGCATACGCCGAATCTAAGATATTTTACCTATAGATACGCTCTACCTGCTTCCATTGTGGCAATAAAAAAGCAAGGCAATTAGCATTCACTCACCTCCACGTCAATTACCGTTAAGCCAAGATGTTAGCGCTAATCAAATATATAGATTTATTGAAATGTTGTAGATAAAACGCCTTCCTATGTGTTACGTTCTTTTCTTTACTTAGCGTACAGCATGTATGAACGCACACGTAAGTATTGATTAAGCGCTTTGTAGCCAATTTTTACTACCGTATCTATGGACCGTCAATATATAAAATGTCATGGCGCCGAATAAGGCGAAGTCTTTAATCGTCGTGGTCTTCGAAGTAGAGTATTTAATCACAATAGCTTATATCCAAGTGGACACACACATCGACTATGACATACTACATGGCGATATATATGGCTAGACGGTCCAATGCAGTGGTGCCGCCCAGCTGTACGAACGACGTGGACAATTCGTTACATTTTGAGTGTGGTTATTTAATTTGCGTTTTGTATTATTCACACGTCAACCCTAGTATCAAGCAATTTTAAACTCCTTGTTATAACTGCATTGAATTCCTTTCTGTTTCTTTTAATTTCAAAGAATGTAATTCGTTAAAAAGAGTTTGCTAAACGGAAAAGCTCTTTGCGTACACCCACTTGGCACTACGCCCAAATACAAATATAAAAACTACAATTTAGTTATAAATTTCTGGTATTTGTTCGATTCGACAACATTTCCATAGTAACCCTCTAAATTTCTAGGAATAGTTATTTGGCTGTGATCTTCTGAGAGTGGAAGTATGAACTGACTTTTTATAATAAATAAATAAATATTTATAATAAATGAATATTTCTGGACAATTTACACAGCGCCATCAAGTCCCAAATTAAGCGCAAAGCTTGTGTTATGGGTACTAGACAACTGATAAATGTACTTAAATACGTTTTTTTTTTTTGAAAATACATACTTATAATACATAGTAAACACCCGGATCAAGACAAACAAACATGTTCATGCACACAAATGTTTGTCTTGTGCGGGAATCGAACCCTTGAGTCGACCTCAACCTTGGAGTCAAAGTGGCCATTGCTAACCATTCGACCACCGAGCTCGTCAAGTATGTAATATACATTGCAAATAAACACAATGAATGTCCCGACTTTCAGAAACAGTATTTTATAGGAAAATAGGACAAACATACAGTCATGCTAAAAATATATTTTATCTTCCGTTCTACGCCCTGTCACCAATACACTTTCTTTAAAATATTTTTGTCATATTTTTATTGTAAGTAAAAAAATTGCCACGAATTCTTACTTAGTAAAGACATAAATGAACAGAGCCAGTTTTCATCGAATCGAAGTAATTGTTCTCAAATATCCATCCATCTTAAAAGGAGAAAAGGTATTAAAATATTTTAATAAAACTGTTAAATTTATCGTTCATCGAACATCCTAGCTAGCAAATCTCATTAGCATTCGTAAAAGGGCGATCGCCCTTGAAATTAATAAAAAGCCGATAAAAGCATTGAGTGCTCTCAACAAGCACCTCTAATCTTCAGTCTTTACAGCGAAATGCAATTAAACTCTGGATGAATTGAGTTTTAATCGAATCAGAATTTTTCGATTTCGTTATATCGATTCAGTGACGATTCTTTCCGAGATTTTATGACAAACGCTTTCATTAGGTACAAATTTCTGAGATGTGAGATGCCTCGTACGTGCGGGAAATAAAATTGTATCGCGCGGGATATCTTGCGGAAAATCCGGGTGAAATAAATCTTGTATTGCGAACTGGGGATGTATTTTTACTAGTACATATCTATACTGTTAAACGAGCAAACTAACTATATATAATATTATTAAAACTCACGTGAGACATTATACTAAATTAATTAGATAAATTAAAGGGTCACTCACGTCTTTTTGTCGGGAAAGCCGACTAGTTTCGATCTCAAAAGGAGACCTTCTTCAGGGCGAATGTCCAGACACGTCCACCCTTTATCTCTCGCGCCGGACCCTGACAAAGGGTGGACGTGTCTGGACATTCGCCCTGAAGAAGGTCTCCTTTTGAGATCGAAACTAGTCGGCTTTCCCGACAAAAAGACGTGAGTGACCCTTTAATTTATCTAATTAATTTAACTATATATTGTTAGATAGCTTATTTATATATATATATAAATGAATTCCTATTTCCCTCAGTCACGGTATCACGCGTGAACGGATGGACTGATTCCGCTATTTCTTAGTAGGTTGTATATGTTATTGTTAGGAAAGGTTCTTAGGAAAGAAAAAAAGTATATGCGAAATATATATAGATATGTGATAATATCCTTAATTATTAATAATGAATTATTATTCATAATTGATTAAAACCCTAGAAGATAAGCTGCGTGCTTAGTAAAGAAACGTCGATCGTAGCCTTTCGATGAATGGATTTTATTTCGAGCTCCTCCGTGCTTTGGAGGGCACGTTAAGCCGTCGGTTCCGGCTGTTGTCATTAGCTAACAGTCGTTAAGCCAACTCAGTGGCCTTTTGGCGACGAGCCTCCGTCAACCCGCAGTCACAGCATAGTAATACAACCAGTACTTTAACTTTATACTAGCGCCCAAATCGGCGCACGCACACAGCCAAGCGTCATTTACACGACCGCTCAGTAAGTTTTGGTGCGCCGCGCACCACTGTTATGCTGTACCGCAGTTAAGCAGCGAGATGGCGTATGCTCTAAACCCCTTCCTTTCAGGGGAGACCCGTATCCCATATGCGATATATATCTATATAAATAAATAAATATAACTAAATAAATATTGTCAGACAAATTACACAGCGCCATCTAGCCCCAAAGTAAGCGAAGCTTGTGTTATGGGTACTAGACAACTGATAAACATATGTAAATACATTTTTTTTTGTAAATACATACTTATGATACATAGAAAACACCCAGACTAAGACAAACAGACATGTTCATGCACACAAATGTCCTATGTGGGAATCGAACCCACGAGCGTTGGTGTCGAAGCCGCGTCATTGACCGCTACGCCACCGAGCTCGTCAAATATAGATACTGTTGATGTAAGATATCGTGCAAACTCCGTGTAAAATAACACAGTATTACTATTTAAATACTAGACAATAAGATAAATGTTTAACCACTAACCGAGCTGCATTTTAATTAAAATGCAGATGCCATTCGAGCTTTGTTAATATAATGAATGCAGCCGACCTCTCGTTCATTGGAAGATGGAATAGATAACTACATAGAATAACTATTATGATTCTGACTCTCTGAGCTTGTTGGGCATACTATAATAATAATAAATAAATATTTCTGGACAATTTACACCGCACCATCTAGTACCAAATTAAGCGCAAAGCTTGTGTTATAGGTACTAGACAACTGATAAATGTACTTAAATACATTTTTTTTGTAAATACATACTTATATAATACATAGAAAACACCCAGACCAAGACAAACAGACATGTTCATGCACAAAAATGTTTGTCTTGTGCGGGAATCGAACCCGCGACCTCGGAGTCAAAGTGGCCATTGCTAACCATTCGACCACCGAGCTCGTCAAAATACTTTTTAAACACTGCGTAATAATACAGTTCTTTAGGCTAACTGATTAGTCTGTGGCTTTTCTTTGCACCACGTAGGGTATATAACAAAGGAGAATACAACCCGCCTGATTTAAAGCGCCATAACCCAGGTGCCAAATAAGTCCTTTCTTCTTTTCTAATCACTTTAGTCACTAATGAATTAAATGGCAGTTAGGTTCCTTATAAAATAAAGGTACATTAATAAAAGTTTTACGAAAATACTCATGGTATACCGGGTTACGCGCGTTCGTGCAAACCAGTTTTATAATAAACAAACATTACCTATATATGTTCAAAATAGAATAGAATCGCTCCGTCTCTTCCCATGGATGTCGTACAAGGCGACTAAGGGAAATGCATTATCAAATATCGATCAGGCCTCCCCAACTCGTCTGGCCAGCGTGGGGAGTGTAAGCCAAATCCTCCTTCTGTCTGGGACGGACGAGAGGGTCGTGCTCCTGTAGTGGAGTCTAAAATGACCTGATGATGATGATGATGAATCTGTAAATGTTAACGAGTAAATTATGGGTTAATTGACGAGCCCGGTGGTCGAATGGCTAACAATGTTCACTTTGACTCCAGGGTCGCGGGTTCGATTCCCCGCACAAGACAAATACATGTGTGTTGCCTTGGTCTGGGCGTTTTCTAAGTATTATTATATGGGCCATTCATGTTAAGTTTTCAACTGTCACTTATAAGTGCTTGTACATCTTTCAGAGGCTATTAACTCGACACTTCACTGTAAGTACATATAAAATGTAATATGAAATTTTAGTTTAGGTAAAAGGGTTGTCACAGCCCTGTCAGGCTTAAGTACCTTTTAAGTTTAACCAACCCTAGCGACAAATTCTTTTTGTATCTTTTACAGTGTTATACACTTAAAAGTTGGTACCATTGCTACCAATATTATGTTAAATCTCTACATATAAACTTTTTTTTATTTTAGTTATTCTATTTTATATCGATGTTAGTAACGTTGAAACGTTACTAACTTCGATATGTCCATATTCATAACAATATATATACAACATGGCTGACAATAATTGTCCTCCGAATATATGTAGTTATTTTTGAACGGTTTTTATTTATTTATTTATTTGTTAAAAAATTTATTGACCACAATAAACTGGTACAATAAATAAATAAATAATAAATATTGTCAGACAAATTACACAGCGCCATCTAGCCCCAAAGTAAGCGAAGCTTGTGTTATGGGTACTAGACAACTGATATACATACGTAAATACATTTTTTTTTTTGTAAATACATACTTATGATACATAGAAAACACCCAGACCAAGACAAACAGACATGTTCATGCACATAAATGTTTGTCCTGTGTGGGAATCGAACCCACGAGCGTTGGTGTCGAAGCCGCGTCATTGACCGCTACGCCACCGAGCTCGTCAAGCGGACTTAATGCTAATTGCATTCTCTACCAGTCAACTATTGGGAGAAAACAAAATTATGAATGCATTTAAATGATGGGTGAATTCTATAGTACTAGAAACACAATCGAACCCGGAATCATTTCGGAGTCGAAGTGGCTATTGCTAACCATTCGACCACCGGGCTTGTATAATCTAATTGTTTGTAAAAATTGCATTTATGTCCTCTATGAAGATAGGCCGTATGTTTATCTACCAGTCGATTCCGATCGACCAACTACAAACAAATCAACATTAATTTGTTTGTAATCGATAAATATAATATGTTTACAAACACTAATAACAACGCGCTAATTAAACGATTGTCTCTTATTTATCGTGCTCAGCGTTCCCACATTGTGGTGTTATGTCGGTTCAGTACAAGTTCAGACAAGAGTAGGACAATCTCTTACTGGGATAACGACCACAACGGTACTTTGCAATCATTTTTTGGGTGTAATGATTCATCAATATCTTTGAACCAAGGCCACCGTCACCTGTACGTGGTGCACCCTGCTGACTAGCAAACGAGGCTTTGGCGAAAAGAGAGGTAGGTCATAGCGTATTTTTTAAGCAGCCCGACTGGGGAACCTCTACATCAGCCAAATAACAAGTCCCTTGAGGATTGTTGTGTTCCTTCCTGCGAGTAAGTGAGATTACAAGAAAGAAAGAAGTATAGGCTGGCAACGGATCGGCGAGTCCCGGGTGTCGCTGATCTCCATGGGCGGTGGTGATTGCTTTCCATGAGGTGACCCACATGCTCGTTTGCCCCCCTCTCATATAAAATAATACATACAATAACACTCAATGGTGTGTATAACAGTTTCGGATGAACAAGACAAAAGGGATTTAACTTACAAACGTTTATGACAGTAAGTATGTTCAAGATTAAGAACATTCAAGTAATATCACGAAAATATCACCAAAGAAACTTTCCAAATCTCCCAGTGAGTAATTCCAATTAAAAATTCATAAAAAAGTTGACGCCGCCGCAGAGAATATTAAACGATACCCATCAAACTCGGGAAACGAAACACATGCATTATGTATTTGGTTAAAGATTAATTTCAGACTTAGATCACTGAATTATTATTATCACGAATTTATGAATTATTTGTGATGTTATAATGAGTTTTGGTGTATGCATACCCCCCGTAATTTTCCATGAAATTGGCTTTAAGGGGTTTAAGTGACTAGGATTGTTGTGTTCCTGAGTGATTGAGGTCACTAGACGTCCTCACGTCTATGTTACGTCTATAATGCTGCACACAAATGACTATACATACATACATACATACATACCTGAATTTAAAGAATTATTGTAAATATTTTTTATTTTGGTTTTTATTTTACCAAACAATTATAATTATTATATTAATATTAAATAATATTAATAAAATTATTTATTCTCATCTCACGCAGTCTTCGTATTACAAAATAAGATAGACATTTAACAGATCAATATTGTGTGAGAAGCTGGTACCTTTTTTATTATTTAACTAATGACGATTTCTGGCAATTAAATACCAGATACTTACTATCTCTATCTCACTCTATACAAAATTCGGACATCATATTAATGTGTAAAAACCAACGGATATTTCTCTGTTAAAAACAGGAATACTAAAGTTAACTCAATTGAAAATAATTCTTATCACGATAATATTTAAGTACAAAATCAAACTATAAACATCTCGAAGCGATCTGTGTGTACAGGCCCGACAACGTACATCAAAGGGAGTTTGCGAGAAATATTTAACTTCTTAATTAAATTACTCACGGGCCACCCCCGTCACAAGCATCATCAAAAGAACCGAGTTTATAGCTACTATACATATAGAGCTCTTATATTAATAAATTGACCCACAGGGGATAGTAAATGCGCCTGTGATAGGATACGAGTGAGCGAATGTCTCAAGAACTAATTGAAGAGAAAAGTGTAAAATTGGTGTTTGTAATAAATCTGTGTATAAATCAAAATATCAAGTCGAGTCAGATCGAATTTTTTTATTCCGAACATTTAGTTTTATGTCAGTGACAGACAGATTCATCTTAATCGGTAGAGTTTTGGAGTTCCAGGATACCTATTACTGAACGAACGTAGAACATCATTACGGTTTAGGGGTAACACCATTAAAATGTTACGAAAAGCTGAAGTTTGATCAAAAATTGCGACACATATCGCAATTTTTTACGGGTCTCCCATTCAATCGAATCGGTTTCGAGCATACTCCACCACGCTACTCAACTGCGGGTTGGCGGAGGCCAGTGTTTTCAAGCCGCCCAAATGCCACTGACTTGGCTTAACGACTGTCGTCTAAAGACAACAACTGGGACCGACAGCTTACCTAGCCCTCCGAAGCACGGAGGAGCTCGAAATAAATAAACCCATCCATACCAGCTACGATCCAGACCGGCTACGATCGATATTGATTAACATGCGTGATCGATTTGCACTCGCATTAGGAACCTACGTCGCCTTAATTTTATCCAATATGTCACCTAAAAGATCATCTCATGTGACATTCGATAACTTTCAGATAAGATAACATTACATTCAATTTTTCCGGTAAAAATTTGTGTTAATCAATTCGCCATCAAATAAAATAATCCTCAATGACACACGAGGACTGTTCGCAGCAGATAAAACTCCTCGATCCCGCCATTTGTCAGATCCTCTCGAGTCGTCACGAGGGATTGTGGGTTACGTATTTGAACTAGATTTTGCACTTGGTTTTGTCTGGATGACAGAAACCTACTCGAAATGGTAATATTGAGTAATTCATCAAGTCTCATTTGGTTCACATTATAACTAGCTAGTAGAAGGAGATCTCTTTTAGCAAAAAGATACTGATTTACATACACCGATAATATAATTTTGAGCTCGAGCACGACCTCGGTGGCGTAGCGGTCAATAACGCGGCTTCGACACCAACGCTCGTGGGTTCGATTCCCACACAGGACAAACATTTGTGTGCATGAAAATGTATGTTTGTCTTCGTCTGGGTGATTTCTAAGTATCATAAGTATGTATTTACAAAAAAAAATGTATTATGTTTAACAGTTGTCTAGTACCCATAACACAAACTTCGCTTACTTTGGGGCTAGATGGCGCTGTGTAATTTGCCTGACAATATTTATTATTTATTAATTTAATATTTTCCAGCGACATCTAAGATTTCCGTGTCTTGATGATAAAATTCCGAACGTTTTGTTATTACGGTTAATTTACAAACTTTAATACCTACTTAACTTTTACTAATAATATTAATATTTAACATTTTAACAATAGTATGATTAATGGAAACTCGACCGAGCGGGCGGGGCTCTTATTTCTTCTTGCAGGTTCAAGAAAACCCTTACCTAATAGAAAAACAATGCAAACCTAACCTAACCGCTCTCATTGAAATAGTTTACAAGCCAGTCTGCTTGTTCTCACCCAGAACCGCCTTTTTAAGTTTGTTTTTTTGCGCAAATATTTAAGGAAAATAAAGATTTAAAAAATGCCCGTGTGGTTTCCGGCAGACTAGAATAGAATCACGCCATCTCTTCCCGTGGATGTCGTACAAGGCGACTAAGGGAAATACATTAGCAAACATCGATCAGGCCTCCCCAACCCGTCTGGCCAGCGTGGGGAGAGTAGGCCAAATCCTCCTTCCGTCTAGGACGGATGAGAGAGGGTCCTGCTCCTGTATTGGAGACTAAAATGACCTAATGATGATGCTGCCACGGCTATTCGACGCCGCCGTACGTGTGACCCCATATCGTACAAGAGTTCGACTGAACTAAGTAACACGGAACGCCTGTGGATAGCTTAGAACGTATTTTACGATCGCAAGTTTCAACAAACTGCCCCCTTACCACCATCTCTTATTGCGATTCAATAACTAAATAGAATGCTTATTCATACCAATTAATAAACGACTCTATTTCAAAAGGAATATAAAAGGTAAGGGGGCTGGATCGGCTTATCACGATTCATGAAACCATGATTCAGGATCCACGATTCAGGGGCCCTGCTGCCTGCTGCGGTGAAGCCGATTACCATCAGATTTTTTGATTGCGAAAATCAAAGTTAAGCTATGATTGGCGGTATTTGTTTTTACCTTTAGCTAGTAGAAACCATAGAGCTCTACCAACTAAGCTAAAGATGTTTGTCATTAACTTAAACCTAAGATCTATTTTGGCAATTAAAAATTTCCAGGGTAAATCAGCTTCAGCTTCGGCAGTAGAGCCCCTGGATCGCGGATCACTGGATCGCCGGTTCTTAATGGATTGTCCGGCGTGGACCCGGCTAATTAGTCAGGATTATGCTTTGTAATATCTACCCCAATATGGTCCTTCCATGGCAATTCTTTTTATCCAATCGTTGCCGTTTTTTTGTAATCTATAGATAACTTCAATATTTATTGTATGCCCATGAGTAATAAGAGTTAATTTCGCGTGAAGAAACATGCCGCGAGGCAGACTTAATGAAACAAAAGGAAATATTACCAGGGCACATGTCGACATATGTGCAAACAGGCGAACATTCGTACAACTTTATGTTGTGGGCAATACGGTTTATATTAGAAAAGCAATATATTACAATTTTTATTATATTTCTGGAGGTCGTATTTTGGGTCAATTGTTAGAGACCTTAGAGATTTGCTGTTTTTGTGTTTGGATTGTTTTATTGTGTAAGTTTTTTGGTTTCTCCAGAACTGATGTGTATGGTCGGTTCACTAACTGACCACTGTGCCATACTGAGTTGTACGTAAAAGTGGTCGGTTATCTTAGGTAAACGACTGTACCAGGGCTATTTTGAGGTGAAATCAGCGATTCTGTCGTTATTAAAATTGCTAATCAAAAATTATAAGTCAATATATATTCAATTAATATAATAATATATTGATGAAATATCGCTATAATATATGTACCTATATCGAAAAGAGAGGTAGGGAGCGTAATTGTAAGCTACCCGACTGGGAAATGTACCTCCTCCTCACAGAATACCGCAGCCAAATAACAATCCCATTGAGGGTTGTTGTGTTTCTGCGAGTGAGTGAGGTCACCAGAAAGAACGGAGATGCTGCGTTGACAGCGGGGGTGGCAGCGCGCGAGCGATATTTTATATTGCGAGTGTTAATATGGCTACGGCGACCGCTTCACTTCAGGCGGACCGTATGCTTGCTGCCACCCGACATAGTATAAAAAAAAGCTATCAATGTAGGCAAGCGACAACAGTCCGAGCTATGCACCATATTACCACAGCCACATCGCTTTTTGATCAAGTTTCATTCCAAACAGGATTTCTATACCAAATAACCAAACACATATAAAAAGTACCTATAAAGAGCCATGATTCCAACGTTAAGATTAAATGCAACATTGATAAGAATCGTTTCATTTAATCGATGTAAAATTATATCGCTCGATATCTCGGGCGGCCGCGGCGTTCTCAAGCGTTAATTAAAACAATAATGAAACAGCCACAATTATATTCCCGGCACGTCTGAGCCACATCCTTGGAGATTAAATCACGGATGCGCGTGTGATGCATCTCTAATAAACTCACTTTGGACTACTAATTTGAGAGATGATATGGAGTCTTGTTTGCAGTAATGCCTTTTGTTATCCATACTAATATTATAAATGTGAATGTCCGTTTGTATGTTGCGCTTTCACGCGAAACCTACTCAACCGATCATCATGAAACTTTGTACACATATTCTTGGAGGTATCAGAAGTAACAAAGGATACTTTTTATTAAAAAGAAATATTTTTTACAAAAAAGAATTTCACGCGAGCGAAGGCGCGGGCAAAAGCTAGTTTATTATAAATATATATTAAAAAATCATAAATTTTGAGATGCCCGTCAACCCACTGATGGGATACGGGAATATTCAGAGTAAAGTATCAAGTAGAATGCGAATAGAATATGTACTATCCTATCTTTTTTAATTTTCGATCATATTTCGATACTCGTAATCACACTGTAAAACTCTGAAGCTTTATATATAGAACTAGCTGTTACCCGCGGCTTCGCCCGCGTAGTCCAGGGGTGCAGGATTATCCACTGGGTCAATCTAAAGATTGTCTGAAAATTTCGTTGAAATCAAATTAAGCTCAAAGCTTGTGTTATGGGTACTAGACAAATGATAAATGTACTTAAATACATTTTTTTTTACACAGAACACGCCCAGACCAAGACAAACAGACATGTTCATGGACACAAATGTTTGTCTTGTGCGGGAATTGAACCCGCGACCTCGGAGTTAAAGTGGCCATTGCTAACCATTCGACCATCGAGCTCGTCAAAAAGTTAAAGTTGTTATATTCTGATACGAGAATATCAAATGTGACATTTATGAGATCGAGACTAGATCAATATTGAATTTTGACTACATCATATATATATAAAACAAAGTCGGGTTTGTTCGAACACTTATAAATCGAGAACCGCAGGACCGAAATTCATGTTTTTTGATTTGTTGGAATTTTCTCCGTCCAAATTAGCAGAATAACTAATAAATACATTGGAAAATTGACGAAAAAATAAAATAAAAGAAAAAACATTTTCCCATACAAATGAAAGTGTCAGTTGAAAAAGGATTGCCATATTTATTGGTTGTCAAATATCAAAATGTCAAATAGATTGGTGTCACTTTTATGTCGCGAAAGTTGTCGAGGTGATGGGGTCCGAACGCAAGAATCAAATCAGAGGAAACATCAAAAGAAATTACAATTACAAATCACCAAAAACCGATTTCAATACTAAAAAATAAACCAGAACGTTTTTTTTTATTTTTTGATTAAACAATAAAGAAATCTTTATTTTTATGAAATCTTCAGTTTTTATGGATACGGGTCTTCCCTCAACCGAAGGGGTTTAGTGCATACTCCACCACGCTGCTCAACTGCGTGTCGGCGGAGGCCAGTGTTTTCGAGCCGCCTAAAGGCCACTAACTTGGCATAACGACTGTCATCTAATCTAATGATAACAACCGGGATCAACGGCTTAACGTGCCTTCCGATGCACGGAGGAGCTAAAGATAATCTAATGATAGCAACCGGGACCGACGGCTGAAAGTGTCCTTCGAAGCACGGAGGAGCTCGAAGTAATATAAACCCATCCGTGTACAGGCTACAGTCGACGTTGCTTAATTTGCGTGTTCAATTAGACTGACACGCGCAATGACACCATCGAGCTTCTCTTATTATTTTCTATTATTCATTGTATTCATTCCATAAACTCATAAAATTTGTTCAGGTAATATGTATACCACGACATTCATTGACTGTTAGGCGGTACGAAGTTCGCCGGGACAGCTAGTTTTAAATAACAATTATTCAGGCATATATTGGATTACTGTATATGGCATAAAAGACACTTATCTTTATTAAGCAACTTATCCGTATTTTGTCAGTCTCCATCAGCCGTTTATTTGCCACTCAGTACAAAAAAGTAGAGAAGGCTCAGTTATCTACGGCTGTAGAGAGCACAATGCCCTAGTGACTAATGTAAACCATTAGTCTGAGATATCGTTACCCTTCTGTATCGGCGTAGAGCAGATCACGACATTATGGCCGTACTACAGTCGATAAACTCACTCGATCGGGAACTTTAATAAACTTACATCAAGATATAAACGAGATTTTAATTTTTAAAAGGACTGCAAGCGCATTTATGTACTATCGCCGATAAGTGTAGTGAAAAATCTACCCTGTCTGAATATACAATCGCTGACATTTTCGACAGTTAAATTATCCATCGCATGAGACGTATGGTATTATGTACTGGTTGGAATGTCGCACCAATTGTTTGGGTGCGTTTGTGCAGAGCGAGGTACGCAATGGAGTGATCCATTCCAAGCCAAACTGTATTTCAGATCCGTATCCCAAGACGGGGATGAATATGGGTAGAGAGTCGCTTCTTTATGGAAAACGGTGTCGACTATTAAGTCGTCATTTCGTCTATATGCATAATAGCACGGCGTGAATAATAATGTCTTTATTAACAAAATAACAAAGTTACATTTTATCCAGTTTCATACTTAATAAAATACAAGAAAGGATAAACATAATGTTGGAGTCAAGAATTTTGTACCTCTCAATTATTCTATTCTAGTCATAATTTGTTTAAGTAGTTCTCTTTTGGGTTAGAGTAAAGCAAATCTCACATATAATCACGTAATTATGTCTATATACAAGTATATATTATTACATATACTCGTATATATGTAGTATTTACAGTCTGTAAATACTACAATAACCAGCACTTAGAAACAAAACATGCCGTTAGATAGCAACTCAATATCCATATTATTATTTCTTGCAAATAAAATAAAGTCTTTTACATAAACAAGTAAACTGATTTCTTTGATGTTAACCTTTAACGATACACAACGAAATGTAATACGTATTGTTTTCACATGAAATCGGCTTCCCTTTTATAAAAAAGAATTTATTTTTCAATTTTTAGTATACAATTGAATACCTCCATAGTCCATGATCAGGGGGCCTATCGCCGAAGCTTAAGCCGATTACCATCGGATTTTATGATAGCAAAAATCAAACTTTAGCTTTGTTGGTACAAACCCTAGAGCTCCACCGATTAAGCTGAAGATGTATGTCATTAACTTTAACTTAAGACCTATTTTTGGAATAAAAATATCCTATCGGAATCGGCTTCAACTTATGCGGTAGGGCCCCAGGTTCTAATAAAATTTATATGGGACCACCTGGGAGTGCGATCATTCAAACACAAAAAAGGCAATTATAAACTTTGTTCACAAACACCGGCGCTATCACATATAACACACATAAAAATAATCGAAATCAGGACCTCCTACTTTTATTGTGTGAATTAAAATCATTGGACTTGTTGATCGCTAGCAATATGAACTTAACATACCAATTATATTAGAATGTCCTTGTCCAGCCCTATTTAAAACATAATGTCTGTTAATAGTTTTAAATATGAGTTGTGAGACGCTGGCTGCTACAATGTAGCATTTTGCATGCATGCACTCTAGAAATGTACACATCGCGAGATAATTAACGTTGAACCACTGGAACTGCATAGCTATAGCTATATATATAGTCTTTAAGTATTTGAAACACTGTGATAGATGTTTAAAATTTTAATAAATACATAAAGTCAATTATTGGTCATATCACAGGGTACGGAAATCAACCCTTCATCTTCTATGGAATATCTTATGAAAAATTTTCTTAGAAAGCGAACTTTCATGATGTGCTATGTTTTTTTTTTTCTTCAGCGACCTTTATGTACTGTATATACCTGGTCATCGCCACTTCGGTAATATCGATATCACAAGAATGTTAATTGTTTTGTGTAGACGCTCAGCACTATTTCAATATACCAAAAGAACGATGAAAAATAAGACTAAAATCTTAAACCAGTGTGTCTGCCCTGCAATGACATATGGCGCAGACTTGGATACCGACCATCGGATATCGACAATGGAGAAGGGTATGTCCTGAGTTTCTCTGAGGTGTCGAATCCAGAACAAATACATTCGGCGGAGAACTAAAATTATCGACATAGCCTTCAAAGTTTTGCAAGTTGAATTTGCAATGGGCCGCCCACATCTGCCGAGTCAGGGATAGCAGATGGGGAAGGTAGGCAATTACAGTACAGGAAGCGCCTGAGATGCCCTCCATCTAGATGATCCAATGACCTCAAGAAAGCGACTGGAAGCGGCTGGATGCTGAAGGCAGAGGATCGTATTTGATGGAAAGCATTGGGTCTATATCCAGCAGTGAGTGGATACATATAGGCTGATAATGATGATGATGACGAGAACGAACTTGTAGTCAACTATAACTAAAATACATATAAGTTTTCCGTATACAAAGTGAATATCCTTCGAGTACGCGAGCATGGTTCCGTCGCTTAGATACAAAATGGCTGCTATATATCTTCCTAATTACGCCATTCGAGACCATTTTTAATAGCGTCAGAGTTTCGGCAATTATCACATTTCCTATGAAGATGACTGTTGTTTGTCTTACTCTGTGGTTGTCGTCACAATAATGGTTAAAGTCTCTTCAGCGATTTACGCTTAAATGGAGCTACAGGCGCTTGATTAGGTTTTACTACGTAGTGCTATTTATATACTGTGGTTTTACATTGAATTATTAGAATCTTGTAAATTTGTTCAGGATGTTGTTTTTTAAACTATGTCAGGTGGGAAATAAGTATATGGCTCGCCTGATGATTAGCTGTTACCATAGCCATAAATGCTCGCGTCGTAATACAATAGCTGCGGCAAGTCGCCACCTCCGCTGCCAAGTGCCACCGCATAATCTTTTTCATTCATGGTGAACTCGCGCAGATACACTTTTGGTTTCGGTATTCTGTAAGATACTTCCCCAGTAGGGCAGGCTTATAATCACGCTGTCCCTGACTTGTCTTTTGCCAGAGCTTCGTTTGTTAGACAATGACTTTTACTCAAGGATGACAATGACCATTTACGCTCCATTAAACAATTAAAGTGGTTTTGGTAGATCGCTGTCAAGACAAAGCTAACCTCACCTGCACCCTGCTGATTAATGAACGAGTAAAAGAGAGGCAACAGGGTTTCAAAACCATTATTAAAACTGGTAGGATATACTGAATGAATAACCTAGGCTTTTGTTCTGCTGTTATTTTTATTTTGAAGGCAAAGTTACACACTTAGCAGATACGATATATTTAGAGCGAGACACTGTTATGAGTGAGAGTAGCGTGGCTGTATCACCGTCTCGTACACGCATATACGATTGATTGACGTGTGATGCAATAAATAGAAAACAAAAAAAAACGGGTTGCACTCCGGGAGAGCCGGCAGAAGTGAAAACTTGAACATTAACGTTGTGCATTTTTTAATATTTTGGGTTTTTATCAGCATAAAAGTACTATACATTTATGTGGTAAAATAAAATATTCATTTATTGCGCTATCGTACATAAACATGACAATTTATATTACATTAAAAATAAACAGCAGGAGCAGGCATACATTTTCGCCTCGCGATAGAAAGAGAGAGTTATATTACTTCCTCTCCTACGCTGCGCCGGCGGTCTACTCTCTCTCCGTCTTACAAATTTTCGATCAGGTCACGTGTCCTGACGCGAGTTTAACATTTTTTACCCATTCCAAAAAGTGCACAACACCGCTAAAGAAGTTTTCACTTCAAAAAATATTTATCGCCTAACCGATAATGTTCGAATCTGTTTCGAAAATAAGAAAATCCCGTATCGTTATAACCATTATTTATTACACGAACTCGGTAACCGCTTACATGTAATATTAGCTAACCAAGATACATTTTTTTATCACACATATCATGCCGCATCGCACCGAGATCGCACGTTAACAATTTTATCGGCATCAAATATGAATTGCTCAAGTCAATGACTGCTATAATTTAATCGAAAGTGAATTTAAAACGGATGAAAAAATTCGTAAAGCGATTTAATTATTGATGTTGATAATTGAAACGTGTGAAAATGATTCCGTGCTGAATTTTTTGTTGATTTTACATCAAAAATCACAGCTAAGTTAAAAAATCGTGGTATAATAGAAAACAACAAATGATTTATATCATACATTGACGCGACTAATACTTATTATAAAAAGGTAGTTAAATTAAGTTTGTTTGTCGGAAAAAAACTACAGAAACTGCTGAACCGATTCCGCATAAGAGTGGAAAAGTTTTATACCATTGCAACATGAAATACCGCTCGCGCTCCGCCACCCCCGTTGCCAACGCAGCAACTCCTACCTTTTGAGTAGTGATCTTAATTTACACCTTTTTACACGACTTGCACTCAGCTGATTATTAATGAGTCATTCTTCTATAACTAGTTATCTTATGCCATTAAAAAGTTAATCAAGGCAGTCAGCAGATATTTACATACTCGTAGATATCTATATACCTACAAGCGTTGGCGATGAGTCACCGAATGGTAATATTTACCATAGTTAGGCTACAGAACCCTAAATAATAATTAAATACTGAGTTCAGTACCTAAAACTATCGATTAAAAACATCACGTACTGCTTGCAACATTTTTTTATACGTGTATGCGTATCGTCCGATGTAAATACGCGTGCCGTACCACCGTTTTTTAGTAACACTTTTATCAGTTTATTAGTATGACACTATCCTTCTAGACGTTGTTATTCTAAGGGTATGTACCCTGCCATGTGGCTGATCAAATTTGGATGAAAGGCATAAAGTATGTCTTGGATTCACACATAGGATACTTTTTATCAGACACTCACGAGGGGCGAAGCCGCGAGTAGAAGCTAGTATAATAAAGCAGAAAAATGGGTGAGTGAGGTCACCAGATAAGCAGGAGTTTCTGCGTTGCGATATTTCATGTTGTGAGCGTTAATATGGCTACGGTAACCGCTTCACATAAGCCGGGCCATATGCTTGTCTGACACCCGACGTATTAAAAAAAAAAGTTCACTTACATTTAATATTCATTGCAGTAACAATTTAACAGCTAATATATATTTAGCAAAGACCTTTTCGGACCCTACTAGTTAAATTAGCCCCGATGTGTACGATCTAATTTCAAACAACACCGCTCAGAACTTTCTCTTTGAAACTTTGTTACCAAAAACCCAGTTTTGCAATTTAAGTTGCTTCGTGTTGACTTCCGAGTAATTCCGATAAGGAACTTGCCTATTCGATGTTCAGAGTAAGGTCATCAAGCAGTTCGTAGATGCCATATCTTAGTTAAGATCTGCCATAATGTCCGATGCTAATGTTTCTTCTGAAAATTACAGTGAAAATAACGTAAAATTCGGTCTCAATAAAAATTTATTTATAAAGTCGATTTACGAACTATAATTTTACGTGATAACGTCATAGATGCGTCATAAGCCGAACGCTTAGTTCTTTCTCTCTCGCTTGTTCCGCGCTCTCGTTTGCACGCTCGGCTCAGGCGGAACGTGAAAATGAGTTATGCTTTTTTGTGCGTGCAGCCGGCGTTCATCGATTTAAGTATAAGACGTTACCACGTCAATAACAGTTATAGGGAGTTTCTAATAATCAAGATTTCTCTTATTATGACATAATATTCCATAAATCCAAATGCCAAACAAAGCATGAATTTGCTGACAAGTATTTTTGTTTTGTCAGTATTAATCAGTTTTCATACGGTGTCAATATTATTTTCAGTAGCCGCAGTGCCGGCCGACCTTTACGTACATACCTCGTCATGGACCTGATCATATCCACGTCTAAATTCTCCAAATATGAATACACGCAGCTGCGACATGGTGCTTCATCACCAAATTGAAGTCTCTGGCAACTCTCTTATTAAACCTTCAAGAACTTTTCTTCTTTATTTCCCTTAAAAGGATAACAACCAATCAGCGACCCCTCGGCATTGCTGATCTACATGGGCAGTGATGATTGCTTTCCACCAGGTGACCCACATGGTCATTTGCCTCCCTCTCATATAAAAAATAAATAAATAAAAGCCAAATCGAAAATTATATAACATCATTGAACGAAAATATTCACCATACTGTGGTAACACACAATTTTCGAATGGACGCCACAATGAAATAATAAAAAAAAAACAAATGACAGTCTCGCAAATAAAAAAGTAATATGTTCCCAAAAAGTTCCATTTATGAATTCCATAATTGTTTTTTCATTCTTTTATTGTAAGTAGCCAGATCGTTACTAGAAACTTTCAGTACGCCGCACGTATTTTTGTGGCTCGCCACCACATAGTACTGCCTGTGTCAATGGAAAGACAACGTTCATTACAAAATAAAAACCCCTTTCAAACGTTTCAGTATCACTTCATAGCCATTGTGTTACATTGAGTTTTCTATCGAAACGTCATTTACACACTATTCAAACGTTTAGTTGGCTTTATCACAAAGGATTTTATCATGGCCTTATCATGACTTCATCCATTAGCTGTCTGTGCACTTTGTAGTGTAAATTAATACTGAACCCGCCATTCTCTCGGCTCGGCAGTCCTTAGATACTTGTCGTTTTATAGATCTTTTGTATTTTGTAGGTTACTTGCCTGCCATGTTCTTTTTTTTGTTAATATTTTAGTTCTTTTGATCTTATGTTAATACTGATCACTATGTACTATGTACAGATCACTAATGCAATTGTTGATTTCAACCGCATTTGCAATTGGTGACTTCGACTACCTACATAATATTATTCATGTAATTTGATCACATTATTTTTCTACTGCCAGCCAACTACAATAAGCGTTATAGTATTTAACGTCATAATAATATTTGAATGTTGATTAATATTATAATAGGAAACCATATCATTAGCATTACGTTCTAATAATACATGTATAACCATAATTTTGTAAGCTGTTGGTTTTCTAAATAAATTAATTAAAAGCGTCATCACGTGAGACATTAGTATAATGTCTGAACTTTAAATAATTAAAATAAAATATATGTTATGATACAATTAACACATAGGCTGTGCTATATTTTAGTTCGCAAATAGAAAAAAAATACGTTCAAATCTATCCATCTATTTGGGAGCTACGATGCACAGCGATAGAGACATAAAACGTTCAGACTCGGTTACCACTCTTTCTTTGCGGTAAAAAAGGAGTGGTGCCAGGCCTGGAGACGCCTACGCGCCTGTGTGTTACGAAGCTTGTACTGTGATGGATGAAACACGACGGTAGCGTTTTTTCTCGATTTACTCATTTTACTCGATTCTGATTTAAAGCGACTTTTAGGAAAATCATTGTAATTCAGGTGTCTTATATCATAACCGCTTCAATCGAGGCATAGCCGTCTCTAACAGAGCTTCCGAAATATTTTTGTCTCATAGACCCCCTTGTGTATATATTTCTAATTTCCGTAGACCCCGTGCCCAACTAATATCAGAATTTCCTAGACCCCTAACAAGTCGCAATCAACCCTTGGGAAGACTACTTTATGAGGAAACAGTGGCTGCGTCGTACAGTAGACAGTCGTACGTTTGTTTACCACCTGAGTAGTACAAAAACACCTTTATCCTGTGTTCTCAGTATTCAGTCAAAACACTCCATCTGAGTGTTTCACAATGCAGCGCCGTCAAAGTGGAGATTAATCACTTTTCTTTCGCTAAGCGCCGACGTGAGACAGGGGACAAAGGGCCCGATGCTACCGGTAATCGATTGTAGATAGGTTTTCTCTCTCGTTTCCGCGTTCCAAGGATGCTATGGGTACGAAACAACGGAATAGGTTCTATTACTTATAACCTGCTTAAACTGAGAATTTGAGTCTGGAATCAGCAAAGACGCAATCAAGCGTATTGGGGGCAATGTTGTCACCTATTGTAATTCTGAAATAACCGCAACCATATATGAATGATTGTTGAATATTGAAATGCGACCAAGTCATGAAATCTCGAACATTTCACGAAGTGAACAAATCTACGATATGGCCACGACATATTACCATCACTAGTTGTAAAAAAAAAAAAAAAAACCGCGCAACCAATGCATGGTACGACTCGACAAGGTAACCTTTTTAACACACTTTTATTAGCTTCGCCTGTATGTTTGCTTGTTTGTCAGTTTGTAACCGACTTTGAATTTAATTTTGACCCACTTTGAACGATCAGATTTAATTTAAACTTTGTATACTTATTAAGGACCGATGACGATACAATAATTTGATAAATTTATTTATCTATCCTAGTAAGGATCGCCAGGTTTAATTAATTTCCTCACATATCACAGAACTAAAAAGTAGAAAACAACAAAAAATATTAGTATTATTGTGAAAAAAGCGTAGGGTGTTTTATGCCATACTTTTCATTTATCGAGCACGCCACGTTTTTTTTTTTTCAAAGTAATACATAGGTACACTAATTTTCGTTCATTTATATTTTCTGCCTATATTCAAAATATTTTACGTTTTTTAGTTCCATTGATCATCAAACCGTGTTTTTTAGTTTTTTTAACTATAATTTCTCAATATGAAAATTCAATAGATACGATCTTGATATAATTACTTTAATTGCCCAACAGGTACAATTAACGATAAAGTTAAATTCGTGCTTGGATAGTTACAAAACATTCTATCATACATCATGCCGTCGTGTAAAACTACTGAACAGAGTTTAATAACGTTCCAAGTCTGGAGGAATCCCGACGTTCATAGATGAGCAAAAACTGGAACTGGAAGTCGCAAAGTTACTCCACATTGTTATACAACTTCGTCAAATTACATTTTTTGCACTGGATAAAATATTTGTAGGGGTTCAGAGCAAATTTTGAGGTGTAAGTGGCGTACCATGATCTCTAGAGCTAAGTCCAATCTCACCTGCACGTGGAGCAATTTATATCATAATTTCATATATCATACATCATGTCAGCGCCGATGGATTCTTCAGTTTTTAAAGTTTTGGAAATTCTGTAGTTTTTAAAGTGTGAAAACCCACTACTCAGTTCGTAAATCGTATTTATTATATTTTGAAGAAATTTGGTTTATAAGTAGTCATGTATGTATATACGAGTATATATCACATGTATGTATATATAAGGTCCTAACTTATTAATTGACAATACTGAATTGAGGATGCGTATTGCTTAAATACATCACATTACTAATGGAATTTCACGGCTAGCAATTATTATTTTTTTATTTTAAGAAAAAATAAATTATCATTTTAATCAAATAAATACCATATACTGAACGCTTTAGTGAAGAAAAGTGTTTGTATAACAAAATTTATTTATCATTAAAACATGTTTAAAATGTTCTTTTTTATCTTTACATAAAACCGTCCTTGTTCACGAGTTCATACCAGTACAAATGTTGGTAGTATCATGTGCGCATGTGCAGTCTACCTACCATTCATGCTTGCGCGCTGCGCGAACGGCGAAAGACAATCAGTCGCCGCTAAACTGAGTTTGTGAGCGCACGCGTGTTTTCTGCATTACCG
The DNA here is from genome assembly GCA_937001555.2 of Hypsopygia costalis. Taxonomy (NCBI): domain Eukaryota; kingdom Metazoa; phylum Arthropoda; class Insecta; order Lepidoptera; family Pyralidae; genus Hypsopygia; species Hypsopygia costalis. The sequence goes on from OW443325.2 coordinate 5,918,376, forward strand.
GCCGGCGCCGCTACCGCCCGACAACGTAGTGCTCTTGCTCGTACGTTTTAGTTTTAGTGTGATTTGTTCAAATTTGCCATGCCAAACCGACGTTACACCAACCAGGAATACCTGGCAATGGTAATTGCGTACCGTGATAGTGAAGTGATAGTGGGGAGATTGTTCTGCAAGCGTAGAATCTACTAGAGCGAAGGCTCGGAACACGTGTCAGCAGGAACACGATTCTCACAGCTGTTTACCCTTCCGAGAACATGGACGGTTCGACCAACCTGCGGTGGACGCTGGTAGGACTCGATATCCTGCTGTCTTGAAGAGGAAATATTGGACTTTTTTAGTCAGCATCCGATGGCAAGTACCTCTGACGTATCTACATATCAGCTGCGATTGCGAGTTCTCGACATTTCAATCTACGCTATTGAATTGAGACCTCATTAGATCGAAAGAAAAAATAAATACTGTACCGTTGGTCTCGATATACCCTACATCTTGCCAAAACCGCGTCTGTTTATCAGCTGGCTGCACCACGTGCACTAAAGATCAGCTTTAACCCTAGTAGGTAATTGGTAGTGCATTGATAATAATGATACTAATGGCCGTTCGCTTATGAAAGACAGCTGTGAGGGCGATGACCTTGTGCTTCCGAGAAATCAACAGACATCGACTTCCGAGAAATCAACAGATTTGACGAGCTCGGTGGCGTAGTGGTCAATAAAGCGGCTTCGACACCAACGCTCGCGGGTTCGATTCCCACATAGGACAAACATTTGTGTGCATGAACATGTCTGTTTGTCTTAGTCAGGGTGTTTTCTATGTATCATAAGTATGTATTTACAAAAAAAAAAATGTATTTACGTATGTTTATCAGTTGTCTAGTACCCATAACACAAGCTTCGCTTACTTTGGGGCTAGATGGCGCTGTGTAGTTTGTCTGACAATATTTATTTATTTATTTTTTATTTATTTATTTATTTATCGGCCGTTACGGCTGGCCCTCTACTTTACTTATTGGGGTATGTACGGAAGTTAGAAAGCTAGCTACATACCTATGCCGTCAACTCGTATATGGGCGATGACTTCTTTTATTTAAATACGGCGCGATTGAGTTTAGATGAAATTTTAGGTACCTAACTAATTTTTTGACAAAGTTGATATTATGATTTTAATGTTATTGAATGTTTCTTTTGAATCTTTTGCAACAATGAGTCTTGCGGCCCTATAAAAAAGTAAAGGGGTATGTTTGGCTTACCGCGATCTTTAGATCCAAAGCCTGCACGTGGTGCATCCTGCCGACTAGCGAAAGAGACTCTGGCGAAAGAGAGGTAGGGTAAAACGTATTTGTAAGTTGCCTGAGTGGGGAATACCTCTACATCACAGAACATCGCAGCTAATTTACAATTCCATTGAGGGTCTTGTGTTCCAGCGAGTGAGTGAGGTCACAAAAATGAAAGGAGTTGCTGCGTTGGTAGCGGGGTTGGCGGGGGCGCGCGAGCGTTGTTACCGTCGCGACCGTTAATACGACTACGGTAACTACTTCACATGGAACATGTCTCCAGACAAGCAGGGGAGAGTGACTAAAGGATTAGGGAGAACACAAAAGATCCATGAGGGTCGACGTGTCACCGGTGCTGCAGCACTGGACCCACTCTAAGATAACTACTTCACATCAGGCGAACTGTATACTTGTCTGCCACGCGACGTGGTATAAAAAAGTTAAAAAGAGAGGGAAAAACAGAGTTCAACGCTCGCACGCGTCACCGTAGCTGTCATATGTGGCAGTACTTGGTCGTATACGTATCGTCGTACCTAACTAGTCATTATTACAATTTCATTCTTACGCGTGATGGTAAATGCGTAAGGGAGCAAGTTAGAATATTTTTTCTTGGTATACAGAAAAATAATATCATTTTAAAAACATTTTTATTTATGCAAAATTTCATTCACAATACGATGTATACAAGCTATAGATGCCAACCATATAGTATTGTCAATTAAAAGGTTAGGACCTTATATATCAAAATCACATGTTGATGGAGTGCTATCGGTTCAATAGTTTTTCGAATCGAATCGATTTTGCGACTTTTTGAACGACTCGTTAATTATTATATTCAGACAATTATACGGCCTGTCAGAAACGGTTACCGTAACCATATTTGTCCAAATAGGTTTCTGACGTAATCGATTGACCAATAGTATAAGTTGTACTAGTTACTGAGAGTATTACTGAGAGTGCGTATTAGTTACTGAGAGGTTCATAGCTTCCAGATGACTTGCGATATCACTACCTCATAAAGATCCCCGATCTGTTATTACTTACTATCGGTTTCATAGAAAACCCATTTGTCTAAATCAGCCAACATACCTGAAACAAAAATGCATTCGTTGAAAATTCATCATCTAAACTTTGCACATTTTTCATAGAACAACATCAGTTTTCCTAAGGTATAGTTCCTTCACATGTTTGAATCTACATAATTTTTAGGGTTCCGTACCTCCAAAGAAAAAAAACGGAACCCTTATAAGATCACTTCGTTGTCCGTCCGTCCATCAAAACTTTTTTCTTAGGAACACGTGGAGATATTAAGTTGAAATTAATACCACATACTCAGGTCTACAATCTCTTAAAGCAGTGAAAAAATCAAACTTCTAAATGGACACAATAATAAGATACGGCCGTTTATGTTCCATTTATATCGAAAATTTTGACATTTGCAAAGGGAATCAAAACCTTTGACCTAGAATCTTGAAATTTGGCAAGAAGCAATGTCATGTAGCATAAATAAAGAAAAATTCCGAAAACCGTAAATTTGTAGTTATTTCCCAAAAAAAATTTTTTTGTTTGTTAATGTAACTGCACAATTTATGAAACCCTCGTTGCACGAGTCCGACTTGCACTTGACCGGCTTTTTTTCGGTGAATTTTCACTTTTGTATGATTCTAAGTGCTCAAACTTACTAATATGCGTAATATTAGAAACGCAATATGTTCGTTATCATGGAGCCAACGAAACCGCTCTGTGTTCACCACCGCATCACAGTTGTTTCTGGTTAACTTTTGCGTAGATGTAACTTAATGACGTCATTGCCACACCGCCAGACAACAACGGCAGTCGTAAAATATTGTATAATAGACTATAAAAGTACGTCCAAGGTGAACGTCCAAGTAATAAGATAGTCAGTGGTCATAAACGGCCAGCCCTGCCATTCATAATCTTTTACTGACGGCCGACCGACTCGACCTTTGAGTTTTTCACGAATCACAGCTGATTTTCCTTTATAGGAATTATTAAGTAATTTGTGGTATGAGTATAATTTTCAACGAGCCCGGTGGTTAAATGGCTAACAATGTGCACTTTGACTCCGGAGTCGCCAGTTCAAACCCCGAAGAAAACAAATATTTGTGTTTTTAAGATTTTTATTTATGAATTTACGAGTATTTATAGACATCATCATCATCATCAACAGGTCATTTGAGTCTCCATTACAGGAGCACGACCCTCTCTCGTCCGTCCCAGACAGAAAAAGGATTTGGCCTACACTCCCCACGCTGGCCAAACGGGTTGGGGAGGCCTGATCGATATTTGATAATGTATAATCCCTTAGTCGCCTTGTACGACATCCACGGGAAGAGACGGAGTGATTCTATTCTAGTCTGCCGGAAACCACAAGGCGAGAGTAAGTATAGTAGAATATTTAATCTACAGTATTCGTAAATCTTGTTATTTGCCCAAGAAAAATCTGCCTTTACAAGTACATCATTAATTTATTGTTACAACAACACAAAAAATGTGGACTAAGTACAACTTCCTAATTACTTTAACGAGTGAAAGTACCTATAGACCGGTCGTAAACGCTATGGAGCGCGGTTTATGTTTTTATACCACTTGGAATACAATATCGGGTTAACTGCTTAATCAATGTTAATGGGTATATTACTGGAGACTTTGTATAGGTCGTTTACTTGGTAACGTCACTCTATTGATAAAGTATAAATAATATTACTCTGTCAATGATGTTATAAATACCATAGATATTGCATATCCATACTAAGTTGCGTCAAAAAACGGTTCTCGTCGCCTGGGAGATCTATGACTATCGTTATCCTTATTATCTCGGCGGTGCTTTAATATATTTGCTATCACTTTCCGTCGCTGAGTACGTAATCAGTGCAATGGCGCCAATTTTTTCTTGCAAAGTATGAAGTTAGTCTAAAATACTGCTAGCGGACGCAGTGTGGGACGAGTACCCCCCACTAGATAGAGTGACGACCTCAAGAAAGTTGTAGGGAGTCGATGAATGCAGGTCGCGCAGGATTGGGGCGTGTGGCTCTCTAGATAGGAGGCCTATGTACGGCAGTGAAGGAATACGGGCTGATATGATGATGATGGTGAACTATATACGTAGAGGTAATATTGTAATAATAAATATCTTTAAACGTTTATTTTGAATGAGTATGATTATGAGACTGCATTAAATCCAGTTACGTTACCGTGCTATATACTAAATGTTTCACGCGGCTTGTAATTGGTTATTATAACGTATCCGTGCTTGTCTATTGAAAATGTGGAATAGTTAGCAATGGCCACGCGTCGAACCCGCGACCTGGGAGTCAACTCCCAGGTCGCGGATTCGTTTCCCGTACAAGACAGTCTTGGTCTGGGTGTTTTCTATATATTATAAACAAGTATGTATTTACAAAAAAAAACTATTTACATTTATCAGTTGTCTAGTACCCATAACACAAGCTTTGGACTTTAATTTGGGACTAGATGGCGCTGTTTAAATTGTAGAAAAAAATAATTAAGGCAGTTCTAATGATATCAACTGCAAAAAAAAACTATTTTCTCGCACCAGGAATGTGCGAGTAAATAGTTTTTTTTGCAGAGCTGATATCAGCTTTTTGGAACGAGGCAATGGAGTTTAAAACATGTTAGCGAATAAACATAACGACGGCGAAGTGCCAATACCTCCTATCTAACATTTTTCGAGAAATTGACTTTCTATATGCCATTCACTTTAAAATCAATTTCTATTTTATATTTCAAATATATTTATTGAAACTTTAGCTTTCCATATTTGTATATTCACCATACAAATGATTTTTTTATTTTTAAGTTTTCAGGAAACTAAAGTTTTTTTTTACTTTCTGAAATTTTGCCTGTGTTAATTAGAAGATATTGGCACTTCGCCGTCGATAAGTGCTACTAAGTCGCTATTAGCTGCAAAGCCGTTGTAATAACGTCGCAATAACCCTGGGATGCCAATGAACTTCACTGTAAAACCTTACTTTGATGGTTGTCGGCATCTTCGGTACACAGAAAACACAATGGTGTGAATATCGATCCTACGTTTCTCTTTTGCAAACCACATAAAACTTCACGCAAAAGCAATAAACGCATCTATAATTTCACAGATCCTAATCTAAAAGTCATAACTCCTTTAATGTTTTTCTTTTAAATGTCTAGGCATATCCGTATAACCATCTGGGTTTTAATTTTACAAGTCAGATACGCGTGTGTTATTCATCAACGCTATATTTGGAGTTGTAAGTCTGGTCAGCAACTTAATGCTACTACATACCTAGCAATGACAAGTGGTTGCCAAACAAGTTTATGTGTCTACATTAAAGATGCGAAAGCGGTTATTAAACAATTAACCACATGGTTTTGTTATTATAATCAAATGATTTAGTTAATTATATAGCTAACTATATGAAGAAATGTCATTATTTATTGAATCATAACGTAATGGCAGTGTCAATAAATTAGTAGTTTAGGCTGGCAACGGATAGGCGACCCCTTGATGTTGCTGATTTCTATGGGCGTTGTTGATTACTGTTCATCAGATGACCTACATGCTCACTTGCTCCCCCCTCCCTCTCGTAAAAGTACTAAGGTACTTAAAATATAAATATAATTAATTACGTGTAATATTAATTAGTTAAATACTAATTTTAAAATATTTCCATTTTCTTGTATTTATTAACAATAATGGAATTAACATCCTATGTGCGTAATTCAAATTCTTTTGTAGGTACTTCATGAGATACCTAATTACGCTCAAGAGTGAGTACCTACTATAGATATCCATTATACACGCTATCGGGTAAATACCCGTTAATAACGGTTATTTTACGACAATAGTTTACATATATTTCAATGTTAAATGTTAAGGAACGTGCCCATCGGTTACCTATAAAAGCATAGACCGCAGTGTGTACACAGTATAGACGCCATAATGGTGAATTCGTGCTCTATAGTGCATAGTTTAAAGCTTATTATAATAGGGAATTAGGTACCCTTTAGTGCGTATTTAGCTGGGCTACAATCGAGGCCACAGAAATAGGTCTGATCCTAATTACGAATAACCACCGACTAAATATTTAATATAATTATATTATACATTTTTTTTATATTACTACTTGATCTTATTTTTCAGTCGTTCGTAATAGCTTGCCTTTGGAACTCTTTAATTATTAGGTTTCCATGATGCAACAATGTTTATACGCCTCCTTTTTTTGTTCTCAAGCGAGATAACACGATAGCCCGATGACCTTATATTCATACTCGGACTTTCAACACATCTGATTATGACTATCTGACGTATCTAACGAATATTATGTAGACAACTTAGCACTGTGGGCACATCTGAGCTATGGGCTCTGTATATATTTGATTTTAATTAAGTAACGTTACTATCTACTATGTTTTGTACGGAAATTCTAACAACAGTCTCTAGCCGAATGTGTCAGACACACAGATTTCCATACAAAAATGTAATTGCAGTGATGATATACTTATTGCAACATGTAAAATTCATACTTGGTCTTATTTGTAAGTGTCTGCGAGTCTGCGAGACTTAGGACCTTGTTTGTAGCCGCGAAAGTGGCGCTGTAGAAGATGCATATAAAAAAAACCTTATGCTCTGTTTGTTACAAAGACAATTTATTTTTACGTCATTATTACTGAAACTGATTTACTATATCACTTTAGAAGTAGTGGCAAAAAGTGTTATACATTCTGTTTATGCCTGAGCAAGGCCCTGGAACTTTTTAATCAAGATCATGGAATCTGAATAAAGTTATTATATGTATACTTACATCTATTTACAATCTAGGTATATTAACTTTATGTAATTCCGTTTATGCCTGAGCATAGGTTTTTTTGATGTATGTATCTAAGCATAGGTTTATTTGATATGTATGCTTGTACAGTACGTGGTATTAACAACTTGGACTTAATAACGTGACGGACAATTAAACACTTAATATCTCTCACTCTCTGCCTGTGGCGTTCACACAGTCTAATTATTACTACTACGTTAGTTAAACACTCTCAATATCACGTATAATAGAATTTTGAAGAATTCCCATAAATAAACATTCCTATTGGTTATGCAATATTAACACCAAACAAAAGATACAAAGCCTCAACGCCCTAATTGCTTGATGTAACCTAGAAACACAAGTTTTATTGCGACTATAACTAGAAACAATGGTTTGTAAATGCAAGTGTCCTCATTTATACTCATGTTCAGTCTACGAGTATATTGTCGATGTTTCATTATTATAATACAACCGAGTACATATTGATTTTATGAGCGTACTTTGCAAATTGGATGGGTTATATGCATATATGTGATTATAATTAATTACTGGACATCTACCAACAATTTGTGAAATTAATTATTCAGCTATGTAATTAATAATAACTAGCCTAGATTGACTGATGAATAATTTGATTCCAACACGTAACAGTTAAAAAACTATAACCCAACTAGGTACGTAATAAGCACTAAAGGGTAAAAATCGACTTCTATTGTTGAAGTCGGTTAAAATGTACTCTTTGTTACCTGGGCCATGAACCGATTAGCGGTTGACACCTTTTTCATCATAATCGGATGAATAGTTTAGGCTCTACGGAATACAAACATAGCCTGCTAAAATTATAATCATTCCTTTCCGCTTCGCCGTAGACGGGTAAAAATAGATCTTAGCTTTAAGTTACTGACAAACATCTTCAGCTATCACAAATCACCACTTATCTAATCTGCACAACAGTATAAGAAATAGTACTAAGTACGTCTGTAGTATAAGTTTTGCATTTAATAAATGCGATGGGAATTGGCTTCAGCTTAGGACGTAGGGCCTCAGTCGATACGGTAAATAGACTGTTTGTAAAATGTCAAACTTTTCACATAAAGTTTTGTCTGTATTACATTTATATGTTCATGGATAAAAAATTGGCACAAAATAAGAAATAGTACATACTATAAATAAAAGAATATTGCTGAACAATTTTACACAGCGCCATCTAGTCCCAAATTAAGCGTAAAGCTTGTGTTATGGGTACTAGACAACTGACAAATGTACTTAAATACATTTTTTTTTGTAAATATATACTTACATAGAAAACACCCAGAACAAGACAAACAAACATGTTCATGCACACAAATGTTTGACTTGTGCGGGAATCGAACCCACGACCTCGGAGTCAAAGTGGCCATTGCTAACCATTCGGCCACCGAGCTCGTCTGTATAATAGTATGGCTACACACACCCTACCGCACTCTCGTGTCTACCCCACCTCTTCTCAGAGACAAATCTGAAACTGTTTCTATGGCGCCGCACGCACACATACAAATTTACGGTCAGCACAAACGTCTCTGATTACGTAATAGTTAACGACCGCGAGATTTGTGTGGAGTTGTGGAGTGCCCGCTGTGTGGCATTAGGGTCCTTGAGGAAGTTGATTCAAGTAGTGTGAGGACGATAAGGGAGAGTGATAAATAGACAAAAAGAGAAAGACGAGGAGTGTAGGCAGCTTTGTAACATGTATGGATACATGCTACAAAGCTGCCTGCCCTATACATTATAGACAATATTTGTTGCTTCGGCTTGTGAAATCGGTTTTCTGTGGAACCGTTATTTGAAGGACCGATGACCTCAAGAAGACGGCCGGAGTTTGCTGGATGCGGAAAATGGAGTATTTCATATGATGGATGGTAGTCATGAGGAAGGTATAGCATAGTCCGCAAATACACCAGTCGCGCATTGAGGAAACCATATTTCTTTTCATGCCCATCGATGCGTAAATTGTCATATTTGTAATTTAATCGTCGTCAAAACGCAGTCAATCTTTTTACAACAGCTGATCACAGTTTTTCGCCTGACTGCACTGACATAGCGCACGCATGGTCGACTGACAGATGTATTAGGAAAAAACCCCGGTTTTGTTAATCCGTACGTGGTAACATTCGGTGAAATCTTTGATTAATGTTTCAATCACGCAATCGATTTCAATAACAATGTTATTTATTATTGATGAATCTCACAGAGGTATGTTGAATCCACATAATATATTTTTTTTGTGCAGAAACACATTGATATTACAATCTATGTATAGCTACAGCACTGTTCCACTTAATTAAATAATTAATAAATAAAGATTCCTGGACACATTACACTACAACCATCTAGTCCCAAACTAAGCAAAGCTTGTACAATGGGTACTAGATAACTGATATTATACTTAAATACATTTTTTTTGTAAATATGTATTATGTGGTGACCCACCCAGACCAAGACAAACAGACATCTGCCGTGTCATGCGTAAGTCACGTAAGTTGAGATACGTTAGTTACGCTTAACAACGCTTATTAGTCTTTTAAAATGTTCTTCTACCTGAAGAAAAACACAGATTTTAATTTAAAGCATTTTTTCATTAAAAACACCGATAGCCGAATTAGCGTATTTAAATTTTTTGAGAGCATTTGTAAGGTTTAACGTGTAGTCGAGAGAATATTTTGTCTACCAAATATAAGCCATCAAATAAAAAAATATAATAAATATATATATATATATATATATACAATATATAGACTGGTCTGATAGGACCAATGTGAAGTATTATAACACAATATGTATTTGGGGTATGAGCGGTTCATCAGCATCTTTAAACCAATACCAACCTCACCTGCACCCTGCTGACTGACAAACGAGGCTCTGGCGAAACGAGAGGTAGGGCATAGCATATTTTTTAAGCTGTCCGACTGGGGAAGTACCTCCACCTCACAGAATATCGCAGCCATATAACAATTCCCTTGAGGGTTGTTGTGTTTCTGTGAATGAGTGAGGTCACCAGAAAAAAAGAAAGGAAGGAGTATAGGCTGGCAACGGATCGGCGACCCCTTGGTGTTGCTGATTTCCATCAGGTGACCTACATGCTCGTTTGCCACCCTCTCATATAAAAAACAGATAATTTAATTGAAAATGTGTATCTACATGGAACATCATTAAGGGTGGGCACCCTTCAATTCCCAATTCCTTCCTTTCAAAGTCCCAAATGTTTTTCAGAGCATTTAACAAATTACTTGTAATTACCGAAACATTTAAAAAATACATAAATAACAAGAATAAGTAAATATTTCAATTAAAAAAGACGCAGGGCGTGTAAATGTGAACCTCTCTGTGTTAGATATGATATAATATTTTGTAGATGACGTCTAATCACATAATATTTTACCCAGTACTGCGATGCAGAAACTAGTATGGTACGCTCCCTATAATGTAATAAGACGGTGTTTAGAACTCGTCGCGGTTTATTTGCAATCAACATAATTACCGTGGAAGTGTTCGAAGCTTGCGTTCCACTAGTCTATTAATCATGCTAGTATGCGTTGACTCACATATGACTTTGTAGTTTACCGGAAGCGCATTGGCGTTAGGCACGTATGCATTGCAATTTCTTAGCTTCCGCCGTATTGCTGCTAGCGCCATAGCACAGTATACATAATAGTACTATGTGCAATATGGCTGCTCTCTCGTATCGTCCTCACCTCCCCTCTGATCATTATCAGGTCATTTTAGTCTCCACTACAGGAGCACGACCCTCTCTCGTCCGTCCCAGACAGAAGGAGGATTTGGCCTACACTCCCCATTCCGGCCAGACGGGTTGGGGAGGCCTGATCGATGTTTTATAATGTATTTCCCTTAGTCGCCTTGTACGACATCCACGGGAAGAGACGGAGTGATTCTATTCTAGCCTGCCGGAAATCACACGGCCACCCCTCTGATACGAGTCTGGAACAGTTTGTATGGTGCAGCACGCACAGACGTCATTGTTTATGTGTTAGTAAACGACGCGACATTCGTTCGGAGTAGCCAGGGTGTGGCCGATACGGCCATATGCAACGTACGACACATGGTAACTAGGTAACACTGCTATGTAACTTTTTTATAAATAACTCAAATTTACTCATACTGATATTGGTATAAGAAATATACAAGTTACTCTTTTTTGTGTGAGAACGACGTGAAGAGGTTTTTACAGGGTCAGCAACGCGCGTGTGATGCTCCTGGTGTTACAGGCGTTCATAAGCAACGGTAACTGCTTTCCATCAGGCGGGCCGTATACTTGTTTTCCAATTTAGTGGAATAAAAAAAGTGAATGCGACGGAAATCATCATTTTTAGGGTTCCGTACCTCAAAAGGAAAAACGGAACCCTTATAAGATCACTTTGTTGTCCGTCTGTCTGTCTGTCTGTCAAGAATTTCTATGTCGAGAATGCGTGGAGGTATCAAGCTGAAATTTGAACTGTATACTCAGGTCTACGGTCCCATGAAGTAGTAAAATAATCAAACTGATAAGTTTACGTAGAAAAAAGTTACGGCCGTTTATTCAGCAAAAAACGCATATTTCGACACACTCAAGGGAATCAAAACCTATAGGGTACTTCCCGTAGACCTAGAACTATGAAATTTGGCAAGTAACATCGTTATAGACTACAAGTATAGGAATAAATCTCAAAACTATACATTTGTAAATAGATCTTAAAAAATAGGTGGTCTATATTTTTTATAGGGTGTCGAAATTTCAAATTGAAACTACTAGTTCAAATGGGGTATCATATGAAAGGGCTTGATGTACACATTGCAAAATATATTTTATTTATTTTTTTCGACGCATTATTTCTTATTTATAATTAAAAATATCAAATTTAATAGTGATACTACGTACCTACGGAACCCTAGGTGGGCGAGTCCGACTCGCACTTGTCCGGTTTTTTCTATAGTTCTCTATTTACGCAAATAGGCATACGAAAGGATCAGGCCCCGTCGACACAGGACGTGCAACATAAACAAAACAGATGTCCAATAAAAAAATGCAGTACATTTTTATCAGAAATGAAGCAAATAGTAATTAAGGGGCAGGCGTTCAGTTGACACTAAATTTCCATTAACCCTGGAGCTAGAGCGACGTTGACAAATTACTGCCGCGTTTGCACGAACAAAACAGGGCCGATGCAACCGATCACTTTGCAGAATTAAGTTGTATTGTCATACATGGTAACAATACATTTCATATACAAGACAATGTCTATTAGGCCGACGAGTATATAAATTATGTAATTTTTTTAAAGTCTTAACTTTGGTGATGCGACAAGCGATCTACCAGTTTTATAAATATTTTTTGTAAATGAAATATTTACCTCCCACAACACAAACCTTCATGGTAGCTCAGTTGGAAGAGCATTCGACCGGTCATCGAGAGGTCGTGGGTTCAAATCCCACCTAGGCGGGGGAGGTGAATTTATGATTTTCAAAAAATATTTATAATATTCTGGCAACTAATAAAATTATTATCATTTAAATAGTTGTCTTGGCCAACTTGCCAGATAAATATTTTTTGATTGATAAATATTTTTTGATTAATAGGTTGATGACGCCACACTGTGACTCACACAGTAGAAATATAAGATGCAAAAATTCGTCAGCAACACAAACCTTCCTGGTAGCTCAGTTGGAAGAGCACTCGACCGGTCATCGAGAGGTCGTGGGTTCAAATCCCACCTAAGGGCGGAAGGTGAATTTTTCCATTTTTCAAAAAATAACTAATAAAATTAATAATGATCTACGAGTTGTATCACCTTGCGTGTTAGTGCGACCTAAAGAAACGTTGCAGAGTACGCTCTAATCGGGTATCAAACAAGCACACGGTCTGCCTGATATGAAACTGTTACCGTAGCCTATGAACCGCTTGCATTACGTAATGCTTGTACGTGACGTTTGAAACTAAAGTTCCTCGTAAATCGATAAAAAAATATCACTCAAAAATTTACTCCATAAATCCCTATTGCTAAATCCTGACCAGTTGTGAAATGACTGAAATGAAAATAAGCTTCATCAAAATCGAAAACAGTTTTCAAAAGTAGCTCCACTTGAGTAACAAAATAATGATTTGCTAATTAGGGTAAAGCTACAGGTTTGCGACCACTTAACGTAATTCTGAAGTTTAGCAAAGTTTTTACTAATTAAAAAATATGTCAATTGTATTTTTTTATACCACTATGGTGGCAAACAGGTGCCCGCCTCATAGAAAGCAGTTACCGTAACTTATAGACGCCTGTAACACCTTACATCACATGCGCGTTGCCGACCCTGTAAAAAATTACCAATATACTGAAAAAACTGTCAAAACCTCACCTCAGAAAAGTTACACATAGTTAGAATTTTTGTTCCTCTTAGATTTGACATGGTCACAGAAAGCAAGTTTGCAAATGACTCCTGAGATCGCATTATTAATAAATTTTGGTTGAATCTGTAGTATTATAATTCACAAAGTTTGTCCGCACTAAATTTGCGATATTTTTAGTTATTTATCTCCAGTTTTTGTTATTATTAAAAAAATATATGTTTATTAGCTGCAAACTGGTGAGGGCCGGCAAACTGGTAACACGGTTAGTGTTACCAGTTTGCCGGCCAACAATCATAGATTTTTGATTCATTGTTTTACACAATGAATCAAAAATCTATGATTGTTTTTTATCCCCTATACTTTTTTAATAACTCATAAAATTGATAAAAAGTCATACTCTATAGTTAATGAAGTAAAATCTGCCAAAAGCAGTCGTTTTACACAAATTTCGTTGCAACACCTAAATGCTTCATGCAAGTGTTTCATCAATTTTGTATGTAATAAAAAAATATAGGGCTTATTAAACAATATTTCCTGATTTGATAAATTATAATAAATTTATGGCTCAATATTATAATACCACATACATCATAATAACCGGCAAACTTTATAATAATTGTATGAATAGGCGATTAATATGAAACAAGCCCTATTATCGCAAAATTTTGATAACATTAATTAATAACGCAACGGTAGGAGCAATTAAAATCTCCGCATAGCGCAGTTAGTACAAAATTACGCTCGTCACCCCGTAATTACTGCGCGTTTAGCGTGCGGCCCGAGGCAAAGGAAATAGCGGGTAAAACGTAGCGAATGATACTAAGGTCTATGGCGGTCGATAGCGTCATTGCCGCAATCGCGTAATCGATCGATCAATGTCTACCGTAACTTGTCTATGGATGGGGCTATTATCTCAAGCTCCTCTGTGCTACGGAAAGCACGTTAAGCCGCCGGTCTCGGCTGTTGTCATTAGATGACAGACGTTAAGACACTGGCCTCCGCCGACCCGTAGTTGAGCAGCGTGGTGGTACAACAGTGGGATGATTATGGGTTGACGTCGATATTAACAATATTTTTATTTATATATTTTTTGAAAGAAATGTGGATGGACTGAATGTCTGATCTTGGCATTCAGGTAATTATGACGTAGGCTACTTTTTTGATTCTAGAAAATTTCCAGAAAAAATCTATAAATAGTGTGCTTGTTTCGTCGGTCTCTTTGTACTAAAATTATAAATTATGTTTGTATTTAGCAATATGACCACACGTTACGTAAATAAGTGAGACACAATGTATGTATTGTGAAAGTCACATACTGTAGTTAAAAATTTAAACTCTCCTCCTTAAGACTCCTCGGAACCAATAGATAAGATTAATAAGAATACATGAGTAGGTTCGTACTTTTAAAATCCGTATAGTTTTTTGTATAACCAAGTAAAGGAAAAAAAGGCCGTTTTTGACTCTATTGGCGTTTAAGGATTTACATAAAAGCTGTAATTTTTTTTAAATTATTTTATTGTATAATTTTAGACAGTAAATTAAGTAATCTGTGATTAAGGATAGAATTTCGATTAACACAGTGTTTTAATATATATTTGGTAGGTTACATCACGCGCTTATTTTATACCCTAGAGACCCTACATACAAGCTACACTACTACCTAAAGATATGACCAAATTAGCTGGTGGGAGGGAATTTTTCCCAACTGGGTTGCTACCACCTATTCGTAGACGTAACTCACACGTTGAAAACATCTACCCGCAACCTCGCACTAAAAGGTTCAGCCAATCTTTTCTGTGCAGAACCGCTGACCGGTGGAATAGACTGCCTAGCTTTTTATTTCCTGCTGCACATGTGAACGATATTGGGAATGTGAAGGCCAACTTTTAGGCCAGCATAGTAGACGCGACAAGACAACATGAAGCGTGTGATTTCGTCGCTTACACTCCTGGGTACCGACTACGCTGAAGCCGATTCCCATCGGATTTTTTTGATTGCGAAAATCTAACTTCAGGTTAGATTAGCGGTGATTGAGTTTAGTTTAACTGGTAGAAACCTTGAAGCTCTACAGACAAAGATGTTTGTCAATAACTTAAACGTAAGACCTATTTTTCGAATTGAAATATTCGACGATAATCGGCTTCAGGGCGGTAGGGCCCTTGGTCTCCATCGTCCATGTGGCCCATCAGGCAGGCGCTGGTTGTCACAAACCGTAACAAAAAAAAATCGAAAGATAGTAGTTATAAAATTCTTAAATTGATGTATTTATACTTTCAGTGATCATGTTATTGTAATGGTAATAAAAATCAGCTCGTTTACTTTTTTAATAATAAGTGGTTGTGATTATGGATATTATTGACTAGACATGCCTACACTACCGGATATTTACAAAACTCAATAATTTACTTATCAAACAATACTTTTCACCGATTTCACATTGCGTGTATCCAAAATTTGTGAGTTAAAACTCACATACTTGTTACAATGTTGCCTTACAAAGACACATTGTAACCAATTGATGCATAATAGCATCGCATGTGTGCGAAATCGTTTATAATTTGCCACTGTCACTATCAAAATCATTAATTTCTAAATCATCGACCGTTAAAAAAAGCGCTACTATTTCGATGTTTTCAGCGGCTGCGGCTTGTCCGCTGTCGCGCATGAATAAAACCAGGACATTAAGAGTGATCTACAGCTGTGGTTCTCAAAGTAATCCGGACCTCGATCCATCTAAAATATAATTTAAAATTTCCGATACAGTGATAACACAGTAGACATAATACTTAATAGTCCATCATCTCCATACAAACATGAAATCAGTGCACTCACGTACACACACACGGCTACATGATTCGAGCTTGATTCCACTAAAAACGTGCTGAATGAAGATAAGCTAGGTTTTCATACATTTCAAGTCGGAAGCGAAGTACTGCGAGGTGCAAAATATATGGAACCACAGCCTGTTCACATCTACTGAAGCTTAAGTAGATTCGCACTGCTATTAAACGTCATTACGATGTACCTACTGCTCTACCTATCTACATATGCTTATAAGGAACTATTACACTCCGCGGCAAATTATATAATGACCTAGTTACTAGTCGTTTGATCATATAGGGGTTTCTACAGGATCGGCTACGCGTCAGTGATGCCTTTGGTCGTCAAAAAATTCTCCGACAGTGCCCTACGAATGGCATATTTCAAATATCTTCTTAAAACTTCGATCAACAATTGATCGAAGTCTTAAAAGCAATTTGATCTCTGTATATCAATGTGGCGGAATCATGCAGAGTACTGTTCCGTACTGTCTGTTTCAGATATTGGACAGGCGCAGAGACGACCACGGTAACTGGAACAGACTGGCAATGATAGTCACTAACAGTATTCGTATAAGCTTCAATTCAAGAGCTACCCATTATATACGAGTATATAGCATAGCCAGCCCATAGCGCCCCACTTTGGGAAAGACTGGTCGTGAGTTCAACAACAACGGGTTGTAGATATGGTTCGCTCTGAAATTAATATCGATCGTCATGATTGTCTGATAATGAGCCGTGTTGAAATATTCAGGTCGCATTGACCATAAATTTTAGAGTAATTGACTATTCAGGTTAAACGTCAGAAACTATTCATAGACAATAATTGTCACGGGCGTATAAATCAAGCATTAATAATATTGTAGAGATACGTACACTCATACTGCGTAGGGTTTAGAATATAAAGTATGTAACTATTAAGTAACTACAATAATAAAATAACAATTTCTTTGGGGGTTGTTCCTGCGAGTGAGTGAGGTCACCAGAAAGAAAGAAAGAAAGGAAGAAATATAGGCTGGCAATCGGTCGACGACCCTTGGTTTTGCTGATCTCCATGGGCGGTGGTGATTGCTTTCCATCCCACCGACTACATAGCCGATTAGCGTAAGAGGAACTGGTAAAAAAGAGGCGGCGTACAGCATATTTGTAAGCTGCCCGAGGATTCAGACAATTCCCTTGAGGGTTGTTATGTGAGTGAGTGAGGTTACCAGAAGTGCAAGTGAGTGAGGTTATCAGAAAGAAAGGAGTTGCTGCGTTGGCAGCGAGTTTGACGACGCGAAATAGTTCATGTTGCAAGCGTTAATTAAAATGGCTACGGTAACCTCTTCACATCAGGATCCACATCGGCCGTATACTTGTCCATACCAACCGACGTAGTATAAAAACAAATTGTTAATCTGAAATGAACACAGAACCTCTTCTACCGATTTTTTATATCAGTTACTATACGTGACTGAAACCTTTCAAAAGAGCACTGCCTGCCTATGTATAAGCGGTGTAATGTTTGAACTAGTGCGTCAAGGAGCCAACCCTTTTAGATGTATTAGTGAAAGTTCTTGACTGACTTCCATGAAGAGCCTCGAAACATGCTCCGAACTTTATAAATTGATTTAATCGAGTTTCCTAACAAAAATCTAACTCAATTCTGTACGCAAATGTCATACATATGATACTGATAAAAGTATATACAGTCAATTTCATATTTGGAGGATATTTCGATCCATGGGCCTCAGGTGAAGTTATTTAACGAAGTCTCTTCCGGGCTGGTCACTAACTCTGAGTATAAGTGCTGTAGTCTTGGGGGTAATGCGGCAGTTTGCTGTATAATCGAATATCGACGAAAACCATGGGTTTGTTTTATTATATTTATCAATTTTAGGTAATAAGTTTTTTCAAATTAGGTTTTATTCATCCATGTTTAATAAGATGTGGTACAATAAATTAATAAATTTACGATGGAGGTACATTATTATTTAATTTTAATTCAAAAACTTATAGGCGTTAGGGCGCTGTAATTTGGTAAAATTACGATTGGAGAAGTAAATTTGTTTTCAGAGTTATGGCTGGAATTCGAAGTAGGTACTACAGTGAGCAACGCTTTCTGTAGTCGACGGTGTATTCTAGTTTTACAAATTTCATGGAATTACACGACCAGTCCACTGCCTACAATAATGGAATGGTGAATGCACATAAAAAATCTCGCACCGCAATTTTAAAATTTCGCACCATTAAGCGTGTGACGACGACGAAATCAGAAAAAAAAAACATGTTCTATTTTGGAACTATTTAATGAACGATACTTTTATTTTAACGGGACGGGGACCACCACTCATTCCCACCACTGTGTCTTCTGTGTAGCCAGGATTAACAGCGGCGACCACCAAAAAGGCAATAAAGCTACAGCCGTACTTTTACCCCCGAGACTGCAGTGGACAGTCTCGGGTATAAAATTACGGCTGCCTTTGGAACTCACAACTCAAAAAATCAGAATAAATTTTAAATATCTTACTATATTGGGGACTTAAAACAATGACCTAAATAAATAATATGAATTGCAAAATCGTCTGAACACTTAGTAATTCTCCCTTGTTGCTATCAAGTCAGAATAGTATACAACCCCACATGCAACGTGAACAAGAGTTATAGCTAAATCACAAATAACCTAGTAACTCTATGTTCCTAACTAAATACGTATACGAATCTCCGTTTACAAGTATGTATGTATCTACATCGGATTGTGAACTTGATCTCAGATAGTAAATAGAGATCCGCGAGGCGTTTATTCTGGCATACTTTACAAAATGATTCATGTTCTCGTACGGGCCCTTAGGATTACAATTTATTATGTATGAATACGATAGGTTCACGTGTAATTTTGAGAGCAAATTTATACGAAGTTATTATAGTGAAAAATGGATCCAGTTAAAGAATTATTAGGGAGTCGTGATGAACACCTTTTTCAACAGCGAATAATTCTTATCTCTAACCAGAAGATTTAAAATATATATATATATATATATATTCCTGGGCAAAGTACACACGATCATCGAATCCCAAACTAAGCAAAGCTTTACCTACTTTAGTAAGCCGACTTTAGTAAGTGTAATTACTTAATAGGTTGATGACGCCACACTGTGCCTCACACAGTAGAAATATAAGATGCAAAAATTCGTCAGCAACACAAACCTTCCTGGTAGCTCAGTTGGAAGAGCACTCGACCGGTTATCGAGAGGTCGTGGGTTCAAATCCCACCTAGGGGGGGCAGGTGAATTTTTCCATTTTTCAAAAAATATTTATCTGGCAAGTTGGCCAAGACAACTATTTAAATAATAATAATTTAATTAGTTTGGTGTTATCAAAAAATAGCTGAATTTCATCTGCAACGATGGACTGCTATGCCTACTTTATTAAGTGAAATTACTTAATAGGTTGATGACGCCACACTGTGACTCACACAGTAGAAATATAAGATGCAAAAATTCGACAGCTACACAAACCTTCCTGGTAGCTCAGTTGGAAGAGCACTCGACCGGTTATCGAGAGGTCGTGGGTTCAAATCCCACCTAGGGGGGGGCAGGTGAATTTTTCCATTTTTCAAAATATATTAAGCAAAGCTTATACTATGGGTACCTACCTACTAGTACCCAATAACTGATATAATACTTATATACATTTTTTTAAATATATTTATATTATACATAGAAAACACCCAGACAAAGACAAACAGACATGAAAAAATTCATATTTAAGCGGCTCGTTATCATTATTTAAGCCAAAGCCGGTTTTTCCTGCTGCTTGTAGTACCTACAAAGGCTGTGACAAAAGAGAGGTAGAGGAAGTTCCTCAACCTCAAAGAAGAGCTCAGCCGAATAACAATTCGTAGATGCCGAGAGGGCTCTTCTATTCGCGAGTGAATGAGGTTGCCCGGAAGGGACTTGCAGTGATGGCTACACAATGGCGGCACGGGAGAGATTTTTTCTACAACAAGCAATTACCAAGATTTCCGATAGGCTACAAATCAATTTCATTTTCTGTTGATGATTGCCAATGCATTGAATACGGTTTAT
This sequence comes from Hypsopygia costalis, assembly GCA_937001555.2. Lineage (NCBI taxonomy): Eukaryota > Metazoa > Arthropoda > Insecta > Lepidoptera > Pyralidae > Hypsopygia > Hypsopygia costalis. The sequence goes on from OW443325.2 coordinate 5,938,733, forward strand.
AATTTATTTTTGTTTCAAAACTTTAGACTTGAAATAATGTTAAAATAATTTCAGTCGATTTTGTAATTCGTCAAATCAAGACTAGATTTTGATTTTCTTAATTAAAAAAAAACTTAAAATGTCAATCTCAACTATAGTAAGTTTTTCTGATTTGTTTTTTTTTTTACATTAAAAATACGTTCGACGTACATTACATATGTACCTATTATTTTTAACCATGAATCAAACTTAAGAGCAAAAACAGCATGAGTATGTGTAAACGCAGTTCAGCCTCCGCCAACCCGCAGTTGAGTAGCGTGGTAAAGTATGTATAGTATAATGCCAAGCTGGCACAAAGTGAAACAAGTGTTTTTTTAAACTTTATATTATTGCTTTTTTATTTCTCGATTTAAAAAAATTCGACCGTCGAATAAATGAGAAAAAAATCTCAGTATTTCGACTGTAGAACAAATGAGAAAAATAATTCTCAATAGTACGACCATCGAACTGATGAATCGAACTATTGAGAATAAAGGAATAAATCCTTTTGACGTGTCCGGCCCTTCCGAGTTCCCTGTGACGTATGCTGAGACCTTAAAGGTTGTTGACAACGATGTGTAAACTTAGAAAACAGAACAAACTTTGTTTTGCATTCTAAGTGTGTAAATAAATTTTCATGCAATCCTCACTGGCTGTAAAACCTCCTACTTTAACTGTCTTATAGTACAGTATGTTTTACCAAGGACAAACTTTTTCATAATGGGTAACTACTATGTAAAATTAAATTCGGAAGTTGACCTCGAGCATAGTGAAGGTAAACACGTCTAGACAGCTTATCTGTATTCATAATGCAACACCGATTATGATGTCTATGGTTTCCGATTAATGTAATCACAGGGACTATATTCATTCCATGTGTAATAAATCAATGTGCCACTGAACGGCATCAACCCATAATCATCCTACTGTTGGGATACGGGTCTTCTCTCAATCGAAGGGGTGTAGAACTGTAGACATTACTCCACCACGCTGCTCAATTGCGGGTTGGTGGAGGCCAGTGTTTTCAAGCCGCCCTAAGGCCACTTGGAGCTTGGCTTAACGACTGTCATCTAATGACAACAGCCGGGACCGGCGGCTTAACATGCCCTCTGAAGCACGGAGGAGCTCGAGATAAATAAACCCATCCATAGATAGGCTATGGTCGCTGTTGCTTAACTTGCGTGTTCGATTAGAATGACTCTCGCAACGACGCCATCGATCTCCTCACTGCCACTGAACATTCCATGTGTAATCATGACTAAGTACGGCTAAGTTGACATCGATTTAGACAAACATTTTGATTCCTAAATCGTATTAATTATCCGATTATGAAAAAAGTGAGAATGTTTATGTCAGGTGGCAGACAAACAGATACACATGATGTGAAACGGTGACCTAAACGGTTGCAACATAAAATATCGCTCGTGCGCCACCACCCCCTTAACGCACCAGCAACACCTTCCTTTTTATAATTTTATTAATTGAAACTTTATTGTATACAATACAGTGGATAATACATAAATACAGTTAACAATTCAAAGTATACAATGGTGGACTTATCCCTTTAAGGGATCTCCTCCAGTCAACCATTTTTGGTCTTTTAAACTACTGCAGGAAATCGGATGCGATTGTCACAGTTGTAATACTGGAGTACTAACTAAATGTATTATCTTTATACACCGAAGTGAACACGGACGAAAAGGCCGACCCGACCGTCGCCGCTAGTATCACCACACCTCAGCCACTCCATACAAATGTCGCGTCGTAAACTAATACATAAACAAAGATGTCTGTGCAGAGCGTGAATGAACGTGTGTGCGTACGGTGACATACAAACTGTTCCAGATTCGTCTCAGAGGGGAGGTGAAGTAGACACGAGAGAGCGGCAGGGAGTGGAGCCATACTGTATAATGTAGTACTATTACTTATACTGTGGTATAATATACAAAATAAAGATATCCAACTTAAGCAAATTATTTTTTTCTTGACAATAACAACGGCGACACAACTGATTCAAGAAAATTAAATCAGTCAACTGAGTGAATAAAATTAATGATAGCCAACAAGTCCATTGAATAAAGATGACTGTCACGTTGGTATCACAGTGAAGCAGTGCTAATTGCCAGTGGACTCACGCACACATAATTAATTATGAGAAACAAAAACAACAGTATCATTATGTTGTAAATTATCATTTGAATTGGTTAGGTAACAACATTTTCTGATTTTGTATAAAAAAGGCAAAAGGTACCCGTAATACTTCATTCTTTTTTCCTGTGTAAGTGACTCACCGCGATCTTTAGAGCCAAAGCTCACCTGCACGTGGTGCACCCTGCCGTCTAGCCAAAGAGGTCCTGATAACGTCTTCGATGAACGCCGAATGCACGCACCAAAGCATGACTCATTATCACGTGCCGCCTGCGCCGAGAGTGCAAGCGAGAGCGCGGAACAAGCGATAGAGAGGCACGATCGACCTATGTTTCTCATATGACGTTATCACGTAAAATAGGCTAGACGACAATTTTTTCTTTCGATTTGTTATGTAAGGTCGTCACAATAATATAACTATAGGTGAAAGAATTACTTCGATAGCATAAAAACTTCTCGAGATATGATAACTTATAAATCACAATTTTGGACTTTCCCGAAAACGCTCCATACAAAAGGCTACTGAATTATGACGTCACACTTATGTATTTTGTATACGTTAAAACAAAAATTTGTACGACAGCTATGTGAAATACTGCGTTTATGTAGCTAGTGCCATAACAAAAGTTATAGTATTTTTGATTGTTTTTCCAAAGTTAATATTTTTTTTTTATAATTTCATTCTTTTAATTGGACTTTCCCACTACACTTTGATCGATCACAGAACAAGTCGGACATAAGTTATTAAAATTTCAACATCGCAGATCGTTCTAGTTTTGTATATTTTATGACACTGATTCTTTATAATTTTATATCATTGTCGTCTCGCCTATTATCGTCCGTAAACCGACTTTACAGAAAACCAATTCTATTTATGACACATTTTTTTTACAATTGATTATTGTATGCTAAATATATGTTCTCACACTATTGTTACACTATTACTATTCCACTTAATTAAATTAAAATGGTCAATGGCGTCGTTGCGCGTGGCTGTCTAATCGATCACGGAAGTCAAGAAATGTCGACCGTAGCCTATCCATGGATGGGTTTATTTATCCGAGTTCCTCCGTGCTTTGGAGCCTTAAGCCGTCGGTCCCGGCTGTTGTCATTAGATGATAGTCCAAGTCCGTGGCCTTTAGGCGGCTTGAAAACACTGGCCCCGCTAACCCGCACTTGAGCAGCGTGGTGGAGTATGCTCTAGACCCCTTCGCTTGAGGGGAGATCCGTATCCCAGCAGTGGCAGCAGGGTTGTCAACAACGACGAGTTGTCAAATAAGCATACAACCAGATGTAAAGCAACCGCTTTAGGTTGGAAGAGAGGTAGAGCAATGTTACATAACCATGTAACATTGCTCTACCTCTCTTCGCCAAAGCCTCTTTGGTTTATTAGCAGGATGCACCACGTGCAGGCGTGATCAAACACAAAGACAGATCTGTTTTCGAAAGTAACGTTGTTGAAAGAACGTTTATCAAAGAACCTCCACTTCAGACTAACTCCAATATCCAGAACTATTGCAAACTCATTCAGTCGCATGCAATCCGTTCTTGTAATATTAAACAGGGATCGATCTCTCGATGGAGCACGGCAGAACGTTAAGCACTTCTTAGTTGCGATGCGAATTGAGATCCAATTGCAGCCGATAATCCTTATCGAAGCTTGATTTATCGCTAAGAAGATTCCATATCTGTCTTACAAAATCTATATAGGTACAGTAAAACGCATAACTGCATTCAGAATTGAAAAAAGAAATCGCTTGCACCCATCAAGTATGAAAATTGTTCTATATCTAAATTATTGATAGCTTACAATTGCAAACACGCGATTTTATTTTTGAAGCTATACGAATTCAAAACACGTTTGAAAATGACTATACATATACATATAAATTACGTGGTACACCGAGATTAACTAAAGAGGTACTGGCAAAGGCAAAGCACAACGTAAATTATAAGCTGGTTGACTAAGGGAAGTAACTCCACCTAACAGAACACCGCAGTCCTACGGGTTTGTTGGGTTCTTGCGAATGAGTGATGGCACCAGTAATGCAGGAGTTGCTGATATGGCAGTTGGGATGACGACGAGTGAGGGATACTTTGAGTTACAAGCGTCTATAGTTTGCCATTAACTAACAGATGATAATGAAATACTTACACCCTACTAAACTACCAAACTATCTAACTAAAAAAAAACATTTTCAATGTAAACATAAAATCTAATTTACATAAATTTCCGTCACACTTTGTAACTGCAATGTAATTATCTCTCTCTCTAATGTAGATTATCGAACATCCAATTAATTAACTTCACATATTACCTTCTATCCTGTAATTATTCAGTAACATAATAAATCCGCATTCGGTCTAAAAGACGAATTATCCGTAACATTCCGCCTTTTGTACTGGTTTCCGCTGATTCAACCAGTAACTCGACTCTCGAGGGCGCTCGATCAATTCGAGTGTTGTACTCACCTGTAGTCGAGTACTCGGTTTGCCGAGTAATCGATTTGTTCAATCGAACCGTGTTGAAGCTGCTGTTACCGATTTATCAACAATATACATAACACATAATAAGTGCCAGTTGTACGCTTGGTTGACATCAATGAAATATCTAACCTATGGCATTACATTTTTTTTTATACTACATCGGGTGGCAAGCAAGCATACGGCCGGCAAGTAGGTGATTATTGGGAATTATAAAACATATATATCTATAATGTTTGTAAAATATACAGACTAGTATTTTCATTTTTCATGCAACCAAAAATACTAACACTCTGATCTCGCTGTCGCTCGATCATTGTCGTGTTAGTATTTTTGGTTGCATGAAAAATGAAAATACTAGTCTGTATATTTTACAAATATTATAGATATATATGCTTTAGAATTCCCAATAATCACCTACCATAAAATAAGATATATATCTTTTAGGATTTCCCAAAAATTATCTACCATGAAATAAATGGAGTCAACTTCAACTTCCGCTCGCTCAGCTCACACGTGCCCACTTACCTCACATGTAGCTGGTTTGAGATAGCACAGATCGACACGATTCGTCTGGGTTATGTTGTCCATTTCACTTTACTCACAATTTTCAATAGACATTATCTATCACCCACGACACTATTACGAGATGTTCACACCACGACTAATAACTTGATAATGGCAGCGAACGTGGGAACACGTAGTGCTTAGGAAAATAAGTTATTCAAAAAGTAAGTTAAATGCTTATGACATAAAGACTAAATTCGCATTTGATATAGTTCATTGCTACATTTTTGTCAAATAAGCAATGATTTCATTATCCATTGTTACAATGCACACATACGCAAAACGTTGATCAGCAATTTTACTTCTACGAAAACAACATAATCAACTATTTGCATTAATGCACACAGACGCAAAACGTCGATCAGCAATTTGCACTCATATCAATTACGTACTCAACTATAAAGGTGTGTATACATTAACTGTAGTACATTTTATAATATTTTATTTTTATAAATTGTACTACAGTTAATTTTTTAACAATATTTCCACAAATTATATAGAAAAAAATTTTGGGTGAAAGGAGTTCATCAACATCTTTGAACCAAAGCCAACTTCACCTGCACGCGGTGCACCCTGCTGACTGACAAATGAAGCTCTGGCGGAAAGACAGGTAGGGAGCATAATTGTAAGCTACCCGACTGGGGAATGTACCTCCACCTCACAGAATACCGCAGCCAACTTCGCCTGCACACGGTGCACCCTGCTGACTGACAAACGAAGCTCTGGCGAAAAGACAGGTAGGGAGCATAATTGTAAGCTACCCGACTAGGGAATGTACCTCCACCTCACAGAATACCGCAACCAACTTCGCCTGCACGCGGTGCACCCTGCTGACTGACAAACGAAGCTCTGGCGAAAAGATAGGTAGGGAGCATAATTGTAAGCTACCCGACTGGGGAATGTACCTCCACCTCACAGAATATCGCAGCCCACTTCGCCTGCACGCGGTGCACCCTGCTTACTGACAAACGAAGCTCTGGCGAAAAGAGAGGTAGGGAGCATAATTGTAAGCTACCCGACTGGGGAATGTACCTCCACCTCACAGAATACCGCAGCCAAATAACAATTCCCTTGAGGGTTGTTGTGTTTCTGCGAGTGAGATCACCAGAAAGGTAGGAGATGCTGCGTTGGCAGCAATATTTTATGTTGTGAGCGTTAATATGGCTACGGTAACCGCTTCACATCAGGCGGGCCGTATGCTTGTCTGCCACCCAACGTAGTATAAAAAAAAAGAGAATCTTAAGAATGATATTCACAATATGAAATCAGCCTTAGGTTACAAAGTCGGCCTTCTTTGACTATCAAGTAATCAAAAGATTGCGATGAATTTGAAACTTTTGTTTTTCCACTTTGAATTAACTCAAAGTACCGCTCCGAATACGAAACTTTTGTTTTCGACTCCGCGTAATATTGCCGACATATCAATAAAACCAGAGGTTATAAACAATTGATAAATTATAAAATATTATGATTAATGACAAAAATATTACGTTAGTAATAAAATGTATAAATAATATAAAAAGGTATAAATATTGTTTATATATAAAGGTATATATAAATAATACTTTTACCCGATTGTTGAAGAGGGAGGTTAATATTTTTTGAGCGTGTGGATGTAACTGTGAAAGTATGTATGTCTGTAAGTATGCATGTATGTATGTAATTCTTTGGCACGCTCTACAGCTTAAGCCAATTGACGGATTTCAGCATAATTATGAGGTGTAATTAGAATCTTTTAGGATGTGGAAGTGATATAGGATATATTTCAATAATGCGTCTGCAAAAAATAAAACATAATATAAAAATATGTTAGAATTTTGTAGTGCGATTTTTCTTCGTTTAAATGTTGACAATACCTGGAAATCGTTAATAATCGCATATTTAAGCGGACGCCATTGCAGAACAATTCACTTCACACAAGTCTTGAGTCAAGAGACCCTACACCTCGCTAGAGTACCGCACCAGGTGCTAATCTTCAGCCGCTCTGCCAACTGCGTTCTGCCAGAAGAAGATCCGCTAATCAACCGACAGCTCAAGTAGGCGCTCATCTTCGACCACTTCACTTCGACCGCCGCTCCGTCAGCCGCCCCGTCAACCGCTCCGTCAGCCGTTCCGTCAGCGCTCTGCTCGCCACCCTTTGCCCAGCCGTTACTAGAAACGAAGATCAACTGCACTGAAATCATGTTCGTAAGTTTGTCGCCTATCATCATCATCATCATCATCAACATTACATCTACCTATACCCATTCTGTTGAGCTCAACTCAACATACGCTCCAAAGCATGGAGGATATTCCGCCGCTCCGTCAGCTGCTCCGTCAACTGCTCTGGCAGCCGTTCCGTCAGCGCTCTGCTCGCCATCCTTTGTCCAGCCGTTACTAGAAACGAAGATCAACTGCACTGAAATCATGTTCGTAAGTTTGTCGCCTATCATCATCATCATCATCATCAACATTACATCTACCTATACCCATTCTGTTGAGCTCAACTCAACATACGCTCCAAAACATGGAGAAGATTGAATGACATATAACCTTCTAAAGCCACGCAGTAGTTGACGTTGCTTGACTTCAGTTCGACAAGTATAAAGATGGTATCAACATTTCAGCCGTTCACTGCTGCACATCGGCAGGTTTTTTCTTTTTATGCTTGGTATTCATTATGTTTCTCTTACAGGTCTGAATACGAGTACAGTCAGCAGCAGCGTAGCTCCAGAAAACGTTTGGCGGACGTGTTTTCATCTGACGAGGAGACAGCTGCCAGCACAGCAACGTATGTTAATATATTTACGTCTATCATTTATTAATTAATTGAATAGAACAATTTCATCACTATCATTTCATTCGTAGGATGTCCACTGCTGAACATAGACCCTTAAACTTCTACAATGACCCGTTGTGCTATTTGCTTTCATCGACACCTCCTGTCTTTTGCCAGACTGTTGGTCCATCTAGTGGACCATATTAGTAAAGCAGTTAGAATAGACCTGATTGTATTTAGAAGGAAATAGCTTTAGTAGAAAATATATTCTCATATTACCTGTTTCTTTTACAGTGGTAAAAAGGAGAAGAAGAAGTCCCAGGGTGCAACAAAAGCTTCATCGAAAAAAAACAAAACTGCGAAGAAGGCATCCGGGTGGCAGCTGGACTTCGACAGTGACAACGAATCCGTCGAAGCCCATCGTTGCGCGTCGCCGCCATCTCTGCAGTCAGTGCTGACGCGCCGTGTCGCTGACGGTGTGTTTCGACGCACGGCAAATTTAGAAGGGGATGTTTTCGTAGAGCTCAAAATATATAACATAAGAGATATTAAAACGGTTGATCCCAAAGATCGATGGGAACATGCGGTCCTGAATTTAAAATATCAGGGGGAGTCGGAATCACCCGAATTGGCTCCTTTAAAGGAGGTAATCAAACGTTGTAAAAAGAAGTTTACAACGGAGGGTAGATTTTTTTCTTTTAAGAAATAGTTGATAATAATACCTTAGATAGTTATTATCATCATTATTTACTAATTTTTATTACCGCATTTTTACTTCGTTGTTCTTAAATACCATACGAATCCATTTACATAAATTGGTGCTGTTAAGAGTACATTAATGTTGACACTTTGACTTTTGTATTCTTTACTTATACTATACTACGAGTCAAAGACTACTACTAGGAGTCAAACATCACCACAATCTGTGCAGTTAGTGCTGACCCACCGTGTCGCTGACGGTGTGTTCCGATGCACGGTATATTTATAAGGGGATGTTTTTATAGAGCTCAAAATTTAAGTCCCCGGGTGCAACAAAAGCTTCATCGAAAAAAAAATAACAAAACTGCGTAGAAGGCATCCGGGTAGCAGTTGAACTTCGACAGTGACATCGAATCCGTCGAAGCCCATCGTTGCGCATCACCGCCCCCTCTGCAGTCAGTGCTGACGCGCCGTGTCGCTGACGGTGTGTTTCGACGCACGGCAAATTTAGAAGGGGGTGTTTTCGTAGAGCTCAAAATATATAATATAAGCGATATTAAAACGGTTGATCCCAAGGATCGATGGAAACATGCGGTTCTTAATTTAAAATATCAGGGAAAGTCAGAATCACCAGAATTGGTTCCTTTAAAGGAGTCCATCAAACGTTGTAAAAAGAAGTTTACCGCTGAGGGTACTTTTTTTACTTTTAAGAAATAGATATAATTGATAAACCTAAATATAGTTATTATGATTATTATTTCCTAATTTTATTTCCACGTTTCTACTTAGTTTTTCTTACATACCACACGAATCCATTTAAACAAATTGGTGCTGTCAAGAGCACATTAAAGTTAACATTTTGACTTTTGTATGCTTTACTTATACTATACCAATAAAATATAAAAAATGGTAAAACGTACAATATATTGCACAGTTTGTGACATATCTATTAAAAGTAGTGCATTTTCAGCACATTTACGAAGTAACATTCATAAAAACAATAGCGCTATCGAATTAAGTGACGGAATTGAAAAAATAAGTAGCGCATTCCGTAATCGGATAGCATCCTATAGAGTGCGACCGAAAGGTAATGAAGGTGGTGCATGTCCACCGGTGCAGTTCTTACGAAGGTTGCGTTCTCGCGTGCAGCAATTAATATCTGCTAGACAAGATACTTATCAATCTATTAAAGTCAACTTTGAGCTGTTTGCCGAATTTAATTTACCAAATAACAATACTACCGAAGTAAAATCATTTGCTACTGAAAACTTAGTAATCTATAACAATTATGATTTTAGTGATATGTTCTCAAAAATCGTTGATACAATTGTAACAAAAATTGATGATTTTCAGGAAAGAGATAGCGGCTGGACTCTGATACGTAATCTGTACTTAGAAGTCAATATTAACAAATACAACCCTCTGAGAGCTGCCCGGTTTATTGAGTTACCGAAACGTTTAAAATCTAAGCACGCTTGCGTAAATATAGAAAATGATGATGCGTATTGCTTCTTATGGTGTATAATAGCAGCGTTATTTCCCGCTAAAATAAACCCCCAACGAACATCTTCCTATCCGCGATATGATAACATTCTCAACACTCAAAATATGACGTTCCCAGTAGGGATTTCAGATATTAAGACCTTCGAAAAAAATAACCATCATATTAGCGTTAATGTTTATGGTCTTGGAAATAAATCTGATATTGTTGGACCTCTTTATAGGACGCAACATAAAAAAAGACATCATATTAATTTATTACTGTTAGAAAAAGGTCAATTTAAGCACTATTGTTTAATAAAAAAATTAAGTATCTTACTTAGATCGCAACTTACTAAACACCATGGTAAAATTTACTTTTGTGACGATTGCATGATATTTTTTGATAAGGAAATTAAATTCAATTCTCATATTTGTGGTGGTGTTCGGACAATGCTTCCTGATTCAGGCACTGTTATCCAATTCAAACATTACGAACGGTTGCAAGATATGCCTTTCGTTATCTATGCAGATTTTGAATCTTTGCTAGAACCCAAATCCACTGCCGATGAACTCGATTCGCACAGAACAACTGTCTTACAAAAACATTTACCAGCCGCTTTCGCTTATTATATTGTCTGTTCGTACGATAGCTCTCTTAATAAATACGTATCGTATCGCGGCCGCGATTGTGTCGAAAAATTCCTTCAAAATCTTGCTATAGACGTAACTAAAATAAACACTATTTTAAATCAACCTGTTCCAATGATACCATTGACAGAAGAGGAAAAGAAATATTTTGAGAAGTCATCTTATTGCTTCCTATGTAATCAATTGCTGCTTGATGACAGAGTAATGGAACACAACCACTTAACCGGCAAAATACGCGGTATAAGTCACACATATTGTAACCTCAAATTTAGATTACCAAAATTTGTTCCAGTATTTTTTCACAACTTAGCCGGATATGATAGTCATTTATTCATTCGACAGTTAGGAGAAACACCTGGCAAAATAAAAGTAATAGCAAAAAATAAAGAAAATTATATTTCTTTCACGAAGTTTTTAAAAATAGGAAATCAGGAATATATGCCTATCAGATTTGTAGATTCTTTTAAATTTTTAGGTACCAGCTTAGAAAAACTTATTCAAACATTAAATAAAAACGATTTTGTACACTTATCTCATCATTTTTCCAAAAAATGTCAATTCAATCTTTTAACACGCAAAGGTTTATATCCTTACGAGTATATGACCAACTGGGAATGTTATAATGAGAAAAAACTACCGCCACGAGATTGTTTTTACAGTACATTAAGTGATGACATTATTTCCGAGTGTGATTTTAGACACGCTCAATTAGTGTGGAAAACATTTGAGTTGAAAAATTTGGGTGAATATACCGACTTATATCTCAAAACCGACGTGTTGTTACTGGCAGATGTTTTTGAAAATTTTCGTCGAACTTGCAAAAATAATTACAGACTAGATCCAGCATTTTATATGACAGCTCCCAGTTTAAGCTTTGATGCAATGCTACTATTGACAAAAGTAAAATTACAACTAATAGATAATCTCGAAATAATACGCATGATTCAACAAGGAATCCGCGGAGGGGTATGTTTATGCTCCACTAGATATTCTAAGGCAAATAACAAGTATTTATCAGATTATAAGTCATCCGAACCTGACAACTATTTATTGTATATTGACTGTAACAATTTATATGGATATGCAATGTGTTCTTATTTGCCATATTCAAATTTCGAATTAATTAATCAGGTAGAAATAGATAAACTTAATATTTTCACAGTACCTGATGACTCTGCATACGGCTACATTTTGGAAGTCGATTTAGAATATCCAGAGCATCTACACGAACTGCATAATGACTTACCATTTTGTCCTCAGAAATTCACGCCACCTGGTTCTAAATGCCCTAAATTAATTCCTAATTTATATGACAAGTTTAATTATGTCATCCATTATATACACTTAAAAACTTGCATACGACATGGAATGATCTTAAAAAAAATTCATCGGGTAATAAAATTTAAACAAGGTCAGTTTTTGAAACAGTACATAGATTTAAATACAGAATTGCGTCAAAAGTCTAAATTTAAATTTGAACAAGATTTCTTTAAATTATTAAACAATAGTATTTTCGGAAAAACGTTAGAAGACACAGAAAAAAGAATAAATGTGCATTTGATTAATCGATGGGATGATAATAGAAATAAAACGAAAAAATATTACACAGCTGAACAGTTAGTGGCAAGACCAAATTTTCAAAATGCTACAATTTTTACAGAAAATTTCGTAGCTATACAAATGAAACCGGAAGTAGTTATTTTAGATAAACCTATTTATATAGGATTTACTGTTCTAGAAATATCTAAAAATCATATGTATGATTTTCATTATTCTATTATGAAACCATTCTATGATACCAGATTAAAACTATGTTATACTGACACTGACAGTTTTTTGTATTCAATAGAAACAATGGACGTGTATAGTGATATGAAGTTTAATTTTCAGTCATATCTTGACACGAGTAATTACAAGGAAAATAACCGGTTTAATATAGTTCCTCAAAATAAAAAGATCCCTGGTTTATTCAAAGATGAAATGGAAGGAAAACTTATAGTTGAATTCGTAGGATTGAGATCAAAGTTATATTGTGTGAAAACTGAAGACATGGAATTAAAAAAGGCTAAAGGAATTAAGAAATGTGTGGTAAATAAGATTAATTTTGAAGATTATAATACAGTATTAATGTGCAATAAGCTGCTTAGAAAAAAACAAGTAGTATTTAAGTCTTTAAAACACGAAATTTTTACTCAAGCAGTTGATAAAGTAGCTTTATCTTCAAACGATGATAAACGCATTATACTGAAAGATAAAATATCCACTTTAGCTTGGGGGCATTCCTCTAGCTTTTTTTAAACTGTTTAAAATTTAAAATTAGACTGGTTAAAGAAAATAAATAAATTACTGCGCCAGTTATTTTATCTGTAAGCGATAATGTAATAAATATTTACATTAATAACAGATAAGAACTTATAAATATTATGGTATCATTATTGTTATAGATACATACTTACATGGAGAACTTTCATAAATTTTTAATTATAAGTAAAACGCATATTAATAAAATGTTTTGGAACATTACTGTAGATCCGTGAGAGATAAGAGTATCAGCCTGTTGTAGTCCGCGATTGCTAACATACTTGATATCATGTATTGTGTAATTTTTAAGCATGTAAATTAAGCCTATATTAAATAGAATAGATATGTATATAAATACTTAATTATATAAGAAATAAAAAATGTATAGTTTCGTTATTATTGCATAATAACATAATTATATAATAAATATTTTCACTTTATTATTATTATTATTGGGCTATATTTTATGTTTTTGGCTAATTATTTCAAGAATTAAATTTGTGGCACAAGTTACAGATAATAAATATATCAATATTTAAACAGTCTTTTTTATTTCATATATTACCCACTCATTAGTAATTCAAAAGTGGTATTCATTATATAAAAGTACCTATATCAGTAATTATTAAATATCTAAATCACATAAAATTATTTTTTATTACGAGTATATTAAATAAATACTCTTACTAAAAATAATTTTATGTAAGTACAAATGAAATTGAATATATCATAGAAAATGTAGTATTACTTGTGATGATAGACGGGTGATGTATAAATTCTCTAGTCATCATCCAGATCCTAAATCAATTCATAAAATTAGCAATTGATCTAGCCAGGAATCGAACCCAGGACCTTGCGAGCAGTAGCCTAGTTCTCTCAACACTACGCCACAAAGGTCGTCTTGCGATCGATGTAAAATCATGAATACATTCTGGATATTCGATACTGCTGATTTGCTTAAAATTATATAGGTATTCATGCGACCCGTCGACCACGTGAAAACATGTTTGTACCTGTTTAAATAAATTGCTAATTTTGTGTTGCACAATTATCGTTATTGGTAGGTATATGACACCATACTATCAGGTGACACGGTGGATGACACCACATTCTCAAATACATCGCTTTGTGATTATGCAAACACGTCCGTACCGGTTCATTTAGGTAAATTTCTTGCTGCTCTTTTATTAAACAACAATCATTTTCATCGAGACATTTGGACAAGACAGTTCAATTTTCACGTAATTTGTAAGTGTATCTAGTTTATAAAGTTTATATAATAATTATTTATTATTTCATTGTCAACTTAGTGTTATGATCTTGTTGTTGTGTTGACTAATATATTTCTAATTTTTACAGATCATGGTGGATTCACAAGAAACCTTAATATTCTCTCAGTGCGGTCAAGATCCTAATGAAGGTTTGGATTTGGATCTGTATACGCCTATACAAGATTTGATTACCCATAACAGGAAAGAAATTGCTGCAGAAAAGAAAAAAGAAAAAAGAAAAAAAAGTACGATGTCATTAACATCCTATGTAATTAACAAACAAAAGCAACGTGGCACCAAATTAATAAGATTAGAAGTTATTGACTTGGCAAAAGATTGTGGAAATACGTCAGAAATATCGTGTAGTGAAAGCGATAATGTGATACTAAGTGCTCAATATATTGTTAAAGACTGTGTAGATGAAATAATGGATCTCACAGAAAATCTTGTTCGAAAAATTTCCAAACAACTGTGTGGTGATAATTTTTAAGTTAATAAAATAAATCATTTAAATGTTTTTTCTTTAGGTACTTAAATTTATATCTAAATAATTATATTTAAATTTTGTAAATAAAATATTATGTATATAAGATAAGGTGTCATCGATATTTTTAAAATAAATAATAATAATTATTAGGTTATGTAATTAAATAATGTAACAATATTTTTTTTTTAACATGATAGAGATACTACAATCATAGTGTAAATAAATAGAATTATGTCTTAAGTGTCTAAATATCGAACTAATGTAAAAAGCATGCAATGCTTAGAGTACTAGAAAATAAGTTAAAATAAAAGACTTTTCATTACATTGATGTTATTATTTATTCAACAATACTGCTTATAACTTAATAAACACTAATTATTAAAAAATACAAACTAGTACATGAGCTAAGTTAAATAGAAATATAACTTTATTCATTTATGGATTGAGGACAGTTCTCCAAGTACCATTTTTTTATACATGTAACATTTTTGAGTGCACAATATTTTTTATGAAATAAACAATTAAAATTACTTCGATAGTTACAATACAATGTTGCAAAGTTAGGGCATCCTTTACTTTCAATATCTATTAAAATACAGTTATCACATAATTCTCGTAACCATTTCTGTTTTTCAAGACCCTTCATTATAATTGTTTTATTTTGCAAAATTGGCGCGATTAGAGTATGAAACTGACGGTAATCAAAATTTCCCTGACTCCAGGTAATACCTTTATGACGTTCTATCCACCTCACTTTCTTTTTTTCTTCAACAGTTAGTTTCGTAAAAGGATATGGTGGTTTTATTAGAAAAACCTGAGCAAAGTCCTCGGTACACAATGCTAATTCCTTTATTATAAATTGGTTATAACGATCTTTAAACCCCTGAATATCTACAAAAATTATTGAACTCATGATAACTTCCGTACGATATTACTAAGAGGTTTATATTCAATTAAACAATCATTCAAAATGAGACAATATGCAGAAGTCTGATCAGGTATTTCTTGATCACTCTCTATTTCCAGCCGAATATTTATTACTGGTCCAGATTTTATAGTATCGTTTTGTCTTGAACAATCTATTACAAAAAGTGGTGCTATTTCTTTGAACTCTGTAGCAGTCAACAAGCACCCTCTACGTCCATAATAAGACTGTTGAAAGTTTATGTATTGTTCGTATATTAAAGCAAAGTTATGGTTTGTAAAATTAGTATTGTAATTTTCATATGGATAATATGTAGAGTTTAAATAAACTTTAACATCTCGTAAACTACAGTGATCGAATTTAGTCATGTCTTTAAAAGCATTATTTTTTCTATTGGTTTGTAAACCTAATATAATATATCTAGGTTTTTCAATATGCGACGAAGTTTTTATCGACCAAGTGTGTTTGGTGGTCTTTGGTAACATAGGGTACTCATAAAGATCCCAATTTCTAAACGCCAATTGAATAGGTCTGTCTTTTTCAAGAAGTCTAAGTAAATTAATTTTTTCTTTGTCCGATACCTTGATATGAGGCATGCGCCAACAAATTTTACGTACATCAATTGATACTATCTCACCATTATTAAGTAGCACTGAATTAAGATCTGTATTGCTTCTCAATAAAACGAGTTCATGTTTGCAGTTAACAATGACTTTTCTGTAGTCTTCTGCAAATCCTAAAATGCTGCTAAGTGGAATAGAGGCATTGATGAATCCGCCATGATTATTCTTGTGTCCATGTATATCCCACCCCCATGTTTTAGACATTTTCGCTTCAGCTTCATTCATCGATACAAATGCTTTCATGGTGCTTGTTATACCTACATTTTTAACTTTATCAATCTCAATACCATTTAGCTCATATCGTATATCTTGGAAAAGGAATAATAACGGATTATTTGTTAAATTGATAACCGGTTGTCTTTCCTTACTTTCATCGTTTTTTGTCACTTTAAAATGAGCATCAATATATAAATAACTGGCGCTAGGTAGTAGATATAAGTCTTGTTGATTTATAGGTATTCGGATTTCATCATTTCTATTGAAACTTGTAATATACGGTTTATATGAATGAGTTTCAATACCTTCAATGGTATTGTCACAAAAAGGTGATGTAGCAATATTTAAAATATTCATTTTAGAAGTCCAATTGATTTAAGAAATTTTTGGTTAGCTGCGGTTAGTTTTTTTTTAATACAGTGCGTATGTGCTGCCTTCTGAATAGCACGATTACGACTAAGTTTCTGGTTACGTGGAGCTTCGTTTTTATTATAGTCTATCATTTTTTCGTAAATGTAAGTATAAATTTATTTCTTCACCACGGAAATTAATTAAATTACCATGTATATCCACTATCCTTATGCTAATGGAATTGATTGTGTTTCTGTTCACTGGAAAATAGATGATATTTTTTGGTATTTCTATTATTCTATAACCAGGAGGTACGTTGGGTGCGAATTCATGAATTATATGACTTGATTTTCCGTTTATGTAGGAACCGCTTGCAATGTTACATTCTACCCTTACTACGGTTGTCGATAGAATGTTCACTGGAAGCAGCGACTCGTGCAATATATTTTGTTTTAAAATACCTTTGCCGTAACCTAATAAATCTCCAATAGAATCATGTTTTTCAAAATGAATATCTTTAGTGCAGTATATTGTCGTCTTAAGTGTGTTATTGTTACAGTATAATTTAAAAACACACTCTTTTATGCGAGATTGTAAATAATCGCATATATCTTGAAGTTCATACGTCCCTTCAGGAATTTCAATAACTTCGTTGGTTCCATAATAGAATTTATTATTTTTATTCGTGATGTTAGGTATGGAATTAAACGTAGAAAAATGTAACAAAGCGCATTCGTATTCACCGTTAAGTTCTAGCGTAGGAGAGTAGCTTGTTGATAATACTGAGTTGTTACCAGTTATAGACAGCGTGAAAGACATGATAGAAATGAAAACATGTAATAAATAATATCTTTATATAGTGTATTTATTCCAAAAGGTGAACAGAAACTTTATACATAAATGACCACAATTTACACTATTGAATTTTTGAAATCTGGAATAATTATAATATACGTCACTGCATCCTCTTAAATAATTAGTCAATTCCACAGGAGGTTTCAAGTCCCCGAAACTATCAAAATATTCGCAGTAGTCATTTATTTTTGCATAGGCTACCCAGTGAGTTCCATTATTCTTGTGACTATCCAAGTTTACTATACCACACTCTAACGATCTTGGTTTACGAGGCAATGTATCTCTCATATAAACTCCTCGAAAGTATGGTAGGTTTTTAGTATGTTTTATAATGTCAATATTAGTAAGAGCACGCCGAGGTAGCCTATTATTTAGTTTTTTTGAGACTTTATAAATAATCCATTGCCTTTTTTATAGGGCTTGACGTAAAGACCTTTTCCTATGGCAATAGCTTCCATGGTTCTATTATGACGTACAGACTCTTCTAGATTTTTTTGTGCTGCTTTATATTCATTTATTGTTTTGGCTACACCAGCTGCACCTCCTGCCAAGGCTCCAAGTGCAGATAGACCGGCAAAAATTGGTATTAAAGGTAAAATTCCCCCTGTTTTTGGAATCGGAATAATTCTGGGCAAACGAACGTGACATTTTTTGGGAATCAATTTTTTCGCAATCTTGTAAGCGTGTTTAATAGCCGATGTGTTATCTTTAGACTTCAGTTTTGCGATCTGTGACTTGATTTTTGAAATAACTCTTTTAAATTTCTTAATTCCCGAACCGGTCTTCAGTTTAGCTTTCATAACTTTACTAACCAACCAAGAAGCTAATTTTTCTCCTTTACCAGCATCTTTAGAATGTAACCGCTTCTTGGCCATATTCATCAATTGTAAATCTGCCTTATGACGATCGGAAATATTATTATACTTTGTGTATGCGATGTCGTGATATTTACAAGCTTCGTCCAATGGATTAACCCCACTGTCACCTCTTAATAACCTCTGCTTCAATTTCGTGCCCGGACCGCAATAATTGTAGCCTGGTAAATGAAGCTCAAACGGCAAATTATTTATTAAACTATTTACGAGTCCTCCTCCTTGCATATCTAGAAATATAATGACAAGGTAACTAAATTAAAAGACCTTATATTACTCAACAATAGATTTTTTATTCACCCAACTGTTTTTGTTATCACTAAGACCTAACCATTTTACAAATAGTTTATTTCCTTTTTTTCTTATAACTTTTTCGATTAAATATACATTCGGGTATTTCGTTTTTTGCAACTCTTCTTGGTAAAATGAACCCAATATATTATGCTTTTCTTGATCTTCTATATTATATGTTACCGGGTTGGTTCTATTTACATTTTTAATTTTAAAAATTTCAGTTGACCAGTTAGGTGTATAACCTTTTTCAAAACAGCTCTTATATTTACTTATTCTTACATAATCACCTACTTTAAATTTATTTTTGCGTTTCTTTAATGGTCTTTTATAAAAAATCCTAATATTATTTTTAACTAGGTTCTCATTTTTCTTATTAACATCTACTGGTCTAAATTTGGTAACACTGTGCAGAGTATTATTGTATGATTTTAAGGCGCCCTCCAAAGTTTTTCCTTTCCATTTATAATTACCGTTGTAATTGAAACATTGATGTAGTTTATTCTTTAATGTTCTTATAAACCTTTCTACAATTGAAGCTTTTTTAGTTGAGTACGATGAGTAATGGTTTATATTAAGTGAGTTCATAAGTTTTTGAAATTCATCATTATAAAATTCAGTTCCCATGTCAGTTTGTAAGTTGTTAGGATTATGCCCACTTGATTTTAGAATTTCAGTAAACGCTTCAACAACTTCTTTCTTTGTTTTAGTTTTTAGTGGTATCGCCCAAGCATATTTAGCAAAGCAATCGATAACCACTAAAATAAACGTAAATCCATTATTGTACTTTTTAAACGCCTTCAGATCGATTAGGTCGGCTTGCCATAGGTCATCTATACCTTTTAAAACAACAGAACGTCGAACAAAATTTCGACGAGCTGGTTTATGAATCTCATCAACCACCTTTTGCTTTGACATCTTACGGCCTAATTTTCAATTTGTTATAAATAGTCAATCTATTGATGTAGTCTATAGTACAAAATGTTTGTTCAATTCGGTTTATGTTTTGCCTAATATCTAATTTTACGCCTTCTAAATCAGATTTATAAGCATCTAACAAAGCTTTAAATTCTCCTTTTGTGATATAATTTGCAGTCTTTTTATCCACATATTCTTTATTGGTTGCATCATCAGGAACTACAGGTTCTTTAACTCCAGTTAATCTTGATGATTGTGCATTAAATTCGCCTGTGGAAGTCTTAGTTAAATAGTTTTCTGAATTATTTAATATCTCCGATACACGTAATCTTTTATGAACATGGTGACCGAATTTATCTATGTTCATATTAAACACACGTCTGTCGTGTACAATTGCCGAAAATAATATAAAATAAATAACTAACTACTTTTAATTTATAATACCACTTTCTCGTAATTCTTCGAGAATTGATATGATTTCATTATCTAGACCAGTGTTGCCAGCATCTTTGGATGCAATCAACAACTGCAATCTTTCAACTAGTTCATTAGGATCATCCCAATAAACATAATCTGTGTTTTTTTTCATTCTCTTTTTTAAAATCAATCCTTCACCTTCACTAACGTTGCCTACAACACTAGCAGTCGAAGATATAGAAGACGAGGAAGGCTTACGTAACTTAAATAGCGGTTTTATAATCTGTAAATAGGTTCGACCTTTATTTGTCTTTATTGGTTTTCTAGGATCAAAATCTCTTCTATGAGCATTTGTTTCTAAAAGCAGAGCTTTGTATGCTTGACGATCTTCATCTGTTACCAATTCCAGTTGGGGTACTTTTTTGAATAATATTTCGCTAAGACCAGGCGTTTTGTTGTATTTAAGTCCTCCTACTAATATTGTATCATCATCATTGTTTATGATAACACGAGATGTGCCCATCATTAGTTTGCCACGATCTATTCTGATTCCGAACGGAACATCCTCATATATGTCTGAAGAAAGCGACCACGAAGAAGTATTTTTTGTTGGGCTAGGCACTGATTCAATTGTCCTAAATGACAGATTGCTGGTGTTAATTTTATTACCATTTTCAATATCATCAATATCGACTTCTTCGTCAGAAATATCTTGCCGGTAATCGTTATCTGATTTACGAATTTTAAGTGTTTTATTGAAATGTGAATCCACTGAAGAATTTTGATCTTTTTCATAACTCTGTGTTGGTGTATCGTCCAAAGATACATTGCGGTTCTTTCCATTAATTATCTCATGTAATGGGTTGGTAATGGGCTTAAAGACAGTTTCTAATAATTTTTCATTATGAGAATCGGTGGAACGCATATCCTTTATCTTTCTTTTAACAGCATCAGCTACTTGCACGATCTGTGTTTTTAATTCTTTTTCCATAATGAATTAAATAATATTCGTTTACAATGTATTGCTGACGCAATCGCAGGTCAAGTGAATATATCTGTTAATGAAAACCTATTTATATCAAATCATTTAATTGGTATCGAAGGTTACAAAAGTATCGAAATTCATCCTGTAACAACCATTGTTTTTATTACAGTCTTTATTGATTACTACATAGTTGTAAGGTGTCGACCATATTTTTGAACTCATTTCTCGAAACTCGGACCAGGTCATGTCTGTGTTAACATGTTCATCATAAACATGACGTAAATTAATGTCATCCTGTTTGAATAGAACTAACAGGTTTGTATTATCTCTAATTAGCTGTTTAGGAATTTTGCTGTAAGTTTGATTCAAATAAAAACAATCTATAGATTTATGTCTACCCATAGCAAAATAATCCCGAATGTTTGATTGGTTCTCGCAGGCAACATCATCGAATATTATTACCGAATTTGGTTTTGCATCATGAGGGCTCAGTATGAGTTCATTGTCTTGATATTTCGCAAAGGTTATGTCGGGTACTAAATTGAAAACATTTTCTAGATATTTATATTTAGGTTGGTATAATGTTTTAGAATAAAGGTAAACGTTTTTGAATCTTAAACCATTTTCATGCAACAGAAGACCTATAACAACATTTGTTTTCCCACAATTTGACGGGCCACAAATTATACATCGAATTGTATTAGGTAAGAGAGTCCCATGTCTGTGAACAACCGTTTCCGCGTCTGAACAAATTTTTGGCAGAATTAATCTCTGACGTTGCTCAATAAATTTCATCGTACAAGCTGTAATCGTATAAACTGCCTTTGACAGAATGACACATATTTATGATATCCACATTTATATACAAACATGCGATGTTTAACGTAACAGTTTCAAAACAACAACTGTACGGTGTATTGCACTGTACACTGTTAATCGCATGCGATCAGTGGAAACGTGTGAGCTGAGCGAGCGGTAAGATTTATTTGAAGATGTCTCCATTTATTTTATGGTAGGTGATTTTTGGGAATTCTAAAGCATATATATCTATAATATTTGTAAAATATACAGACTAGTATTTTCATTTTTCATGCAACTAAAAATACTAACACGACAATGATCGAGCGACAGCGAGATCAGAGTGTTAGTATTTTTGGTTGCATGAAAAATGAAAATACTAGTCTGTATATTTTACAAACATTATAGATATATATGTTTTATAATTCCCAATAATCACCTACTCCGGCATCATATGAAATGGTTACCGTAGCCATATAAACCCTCGCAATATGAAATATCGCTGCCACCCCCCGCCGCCAACGAAGCAACTTCTCCCTTCCTGGTGTCCAGCAGGAACACAACCACTCTCAAGGGAATTGTTATTTGGTTGTGGTGTTCTCTGAGGTGGAGGTACTTTCCCAGACGGGCAGCTTACAAAATACGCTATGCCTTACCTCGCTATTCACCAGAGCCTCATTTTCTTCTGTAACATATTTTTTTTGTTCATGTTGTTTTAGCTCTAAAAATGTGTGGAGGGTGAACAAGGATATAGAAATAACACAAACACATTATAAGTATGTTGCCTCTTCCGGTACCCACGCAAATCACGCAATATTTCCCCAGGAGCTTCGATTAACCTTTACATAATAAACAAGAAGCAAAATTTACTGTTTTTGACTGTTGTATTAAGGAAAGTACTTATGGCTAATTTCCACGAGGCCAATCATTGAGATCCACAGAACCAAACGATGTACGTATAGAGACAAGCTTAAATCAATTTATATCCTGCTACTATACTACATAAATACAACAAATACTAATCTTTTCATAACAGAACGATTACAATCTATTGGCTTATTTTATTATTTCAAAATCGATCTATAAACGTTATCCATTCTTGCAGCTCGTTCACCACTACGATCACTGCACTCGAGTAGCGAGCAATGTACAGTACTTGGCTTTGCCTCCTTATTTATTTAAACTTGAAAGTGGGTGCCGGATTTTACAGCAAATAAATAACCATTTGATCATGTTTCACGCATTTTTTATACAACGTCAGATAGCAAACAAGCCAACAGCCCGCTTGATCGAACCAGCTTTACCATATAAATTCTCGCAAGATTAAAATCGCTCTCTGGCAGGAACATAACATCAAGGGAATAGTTACTTGCCGGCGGATTTTCTGTGAGGTGGAGCTACTTCCCTAGTCGGGCATTGTTAAAGGCATCACACAAAAAGCGAATTCAGATATTTAAAGCTAGACAATGCTATATGAGTGTAAGAGACGGCGATATAACCTCTCTTGTCTCATCTGAAGCAGCATCTGAGTATGTTTAATATGTGACTCGCATTACAAGAAATATCTACTCGGAACCATTGAACTACGTCATAGGTCACCCAATGCCATTTCAGACATCATCTATTATTCGTAGATCAGTGCAAATTGCCTCAATCTTAGTGTGGCGCCCCTCACTATACGGGTCTTAACTGGACGCATCCGTCTTCTAGTATGTCTTCAATGGAATATGTAATACTGCTCATATAACGAGGCAACATGTGACAGTGATCTTCGTGTGAAACTAGGCCATTTGTCGTAAATATTATTAAGTTTGCTTCTCCTCATCATCATCAGGTCATTTTAGAATTTTTAGAGTCCACTACAGGAGCACAACCCTCTCTCGTCCGTTCCAGACAGGAGGATTTTTGCCTACACTCTTCACGCTGGCCAGACGGGTTGGGGAGGCCAGATCGATGTTTTATATCCACGGGAAGAGATGGAGTGATTATTCTAGTCTGCCGGAAACCACACGGCTTAAGTTTGCTTCTACTAAAAAATATTAACAGTAAAAACCTGGTTAATTTTTTTATTCAACTAAGGTGGCAAACAATCCGACTTGCCTGACGATAAGTAGTCGTCGTAGACAATGGACGCTCGCAACATTGGGGGTATCACATACCCCCATCGACATACCCCCAATGTTGCGAGCCGACCCTGTGAAAAGCCCGTCACGCCATTCTTTTTTTATTTATTCTTCATTTTAATAATAACATAAATGTTTATTATTAAAAATTGCAATTTTTTATACATAACCTAGCGCGTTAGAAACATATAAATATATTAATTATACTAAAACAGTATACGAATTTATTAGGTATATAATCGTTCTAAATTATTTATACAAATTTTATTAGTAGGTATTCTGATTCGCAAAGGTTATGATTTGGAGATTATTAATATAATTTATTCGACCTTTTAAAAATAAAACTAGAATTAGTTTTGTTATAAAACTTATAATTTGATCTTTCCATTTATTACATTTTTTTTTTCAGAATCCCAATTTCCTTGAGAGTTATTGTGGTCCTGCGAGTAAATGAGGTCACCAAAAAGGAAGCAGTTGCTGCGTTGTTAGTAGCAACGCAGCCAGCGACATTTCATGTTGTAAGCGTTAATACTTCGGTAACGATAAGACTACGGTAACGGCTTCACATCAGGCGGACCGTGCGCTTGTTTGCCACGCGACATAGTGTAAAAAATTCGCATTTAAGGCAATTCGATTAAACGAGAACGATATGATGACATAGATTACGATCTATGTCATCATATTTCAAGAACAATTTGAGAGGACGAAACAAAAGGAATTTGTACACCAACGAAATGACGCATCTTTCTTCGTACAAGGAGACAACAGTTGGCGAACAGATGTTAACTTGAAGAGATTACTTTATTCAAATATGATTTATGCAAGTCGAGGCCGTTACGATTGTCTTGGCATGTCATTTTGGAAACCGTCTTATTCCAAAATATCAACTTTAAAAACGGTCACGTCTCTAAAACGGTTTACCTACTAGATTCCAACAGAACTGTCTAAAGTCTAATGGGTACATTGTTTGACCTAAATGGCGAAAACAAAAAGTTTTACTTATAATATGCAGGATGCAATTCACGTGAATACAAATCTAATATTATAAATGCAAAAGTTTGTGAAAATGTTTGTTATTTTTTTAAGTGTAGGTACTAAACTGGTGAACAGATGCAGCGGCAATGTTGCATACTTATAAATTACTAGCTTGTGTTCACCATAACGTACGCGCGAATCCTGGTATCTCGTGAATTTTCTAATATCAATTTAAGCGGATTCCTACGTACTAGCTATCTGTATAACCAGGACCCCTACCGTAGGCGGTAGGGGCTGAATGTAGGAGCTGAAGCCGATTCCCATCGAATATTTTGGTTAAAAATAGAAGTTAGATTTATGTTATTGACAAACATTTTTTTTTATACTACGTCGGGTGGCAGACAAGCAGACGGCTCGCCTGATGTGAAGCGGTTACCGTAACTGTATTAACGCTCGCAACATAATATATCACTTGTGCGCTGCCACCCCCGCTGCCAACGCAGCATCGCCTTCTTTTCTGAGAAACTCAACAACCCTCAAGGGAATTGTTATTTGGCTGCGGTATTCTGTGAGGTGGAGGTACATTCCCCAGTCGGGTAGCTTACAATTACGCTCCCTACCTCTCTTTTCGCCAGAGCTTCGTTTGTCAGTCAGCAGGGTGCACCACGTGCAGGTGAAGTTGGTTTTGGTTCAAAGATGTTGATAAACCACTTACACCCCAAAAACATTTGCTAAGCTAAACACAATTGCCGACTAATCTAAGCTGAAGTTTGATTTTCGTTTGACTTCAGTTTCGGCAGTAGGGGCCCAGGAGGCTAAGCGAAGCCGATTCCCAGCGGGTTGTTTTGGTTGCAAAAAACCCCTTTCGCAATAAAAAAAAACCCGATGCGTCTAGTGGTTTGAGCTGTGCTTTGATAGATTAGTCAATAATGGTTGCCTTTTATAGATACAGAAGATGATCTGTATCAACATATAGAATACATTTTATTCCACTACAACGAACGGTTTTGAGTCGTTTACATTCACTATCACTTGTAAGTGACAGATTTCATCTAACATCTATACATATATATATATATATATATATATATATATATATATATATATATATATATATATATATATATATATATATATATATATATATATATATATATATATATATATATATGTGTGTGTATATATATATATATATATATATATATATAAATGAATGAATCGCTATTTCTGCTGGACCAATTTCGCTAATTCTTTTGTAGTTGTATTTGCTATTATCAGGAGAAGGTCCTTATAAAAGAAGAAAAAATAAGAAAGCTGCGTGGATATTTAGAAAATTTAAGACCATATTGATTTTTTGAATGTAACTTTATGTCGATTGACGGCACTGTCAGTCATTCAAAAGATTGTGCGAAACCTATTCGAATTCAATATTCATTAAGAAGACAAGACGTCTGTCGAGCCAGCTAGTTTTTCAATAAACTTACATTTAATCAACGGCAACTAACAAAACAGAACAGCACACTTCTTTAGAGTCAGCAACTTTCAGCAAAAGGATTGTTTATTTTCCATCAGCGATCTCAAATATTTGCTGGGCTCCCTTTGCGGTCTAATTCGACTCGCCCCAATTAGTGCTCCGGATAGTAAGTTACCCACTTTAATTGGAGGCCGATTTGAAGTTCACAGCGTGTTTGTTGCTTCCCAGGAGTTACAACTTTGAATACGTAATGCAGTGAATTTCGTTAACGTGAAAGGACTGAGAATAGTTCGCTAAGTAAGTACAAGGTGACAATAGTTATGCGAAGCTCTACAAGGAATTCTTACGCACTGTTTAAACAGTGCGCAAGAATTCCTTGTTTTCGTTTGAAAACCACCCTGTTTTACAAATAAGGTAGAATAGAATTCTTTATTTGCTTAAATGCGGTTATACAGCTGTTCAAATAACATTATCAGTTTGATCCATCACATTTCGCAGAAATATTTGGGCATGCAAATATAAAATAAAATTAGATTATTAATATGTCAAATGACCTTCCTTCCCCCTCTAATATCTGAACTTTTTGAAATTTTGGATCATTATTAACACTATGTCTTATTACTCAAGTTCTTACTGGATTATTTTTAGCGATCGATCAAGCGATCCCTGCTGTAAAACTAACACTTGTGTGAAAAATTAATTATTCGCTAAATATCAAGAATGTTTAAACCTCCGTTCTTGCTAAATGTACAACGATCGACAATGAACGACAAACAAATCAAGACGATTATATTAAGAGTCGCCATTCGTGATTGACTTGCCCATGATAACGACCACTCTGCCATAAGAGTCTCCGATTGATGAAGACGAAGACAGAAATGCACAACGAATTAAAATTGTCTTACCTATTTACTCAATTGTTAGTATTTCTATAAATATTATAGATATTGAAGTGAAATGTACCAAGAATGACCATTTTCCGCGAATTACGTTTCGATAATTAGGGTAGGGTAGGGGTTTCATATATTTTCTGAGTTATAAAAATCTATACATATGTAATAAACAATCATGTAGAACTATTATTGATTAGTTATGATAGGTTATTTTTTCAATCAATTGGTGCTAATGTTTTTAGGGTTTTTGCAAGGGCAATCACCATAATAAAAGCCCGTCATTGTTCAAATTAGAGCATCTCAAATTTGAAGTCCTATGTAGGTACACTATAAATATTTCAGACGAGCTGTCGTCGTTAGAAAAAAAATCTATGATTTTTTTTTATAATTACTATATTCATTCAAAAATCTCAGCCCTTACATGTGAGTGAGGTCACCAGGAAGGACGAGGGACGTGCGAGGGATATTTCATATTGGGTGCGTTGATATGGCTACGGTAACCGATTCACATCACGCGAGTCGTATAAATTTTAATACAGTTACAAAAAACAATAAGCTGTTAAATTATTGCCAAGGCCGGGCTCTTCTATTTTAGGCGCACTTTGGCCAATTTCAACTATATTAATTAATTGTGATTAAAATCATGGGTGGCGACAGGAATACTTTCAAGGAGTAGAGGAGTCTTTGTGCATGAAAATTAAGGCCATTTTTGTTTAAAATCGTCAGAGATCATACGTTGAAGCACGTTGAAGGGTACAGGCAAATAACAGGGAATGTAAAAATGTATATTTTTTCAATTTTCTATTGGAATTAATTCTTTATCTATGCTAGTTTAATTTCCAATCGCTAACTTTTTTTTTAAAGTAAACAGATAGCGCCAGAAAGGCAAAATAAAAGTTACTTGTAAATTGTAGTACTTCTGAACTTTTAACTGTGTTTTTCTCAAAATCTATTAATTTGGACATTCCCTGTTATTTGCCTGTACCCTTCAGTTATTTGTTATGATTATAGTTATATCGTCAGTCCGATGAGATTATGATAATTTTGATACACCTGATTATAAATATTGATTTCAACAGTAAAAAAATATATCTTCATAATTTTTCTCTTAAATATTATTTTTTATGAACATAATTCTAATCAATTTAAATTTTAGCTGTACGATGTTGAAATTTAAATTGATCATTCGGAAAGCGGGGAAACGCATTGAAGAAGGCGTATAGGCCTTCCTCAATGCTTTTCTCCGTTTTCCGAATCCAGCCACTTCCAGCCGCTTTTTGAGGTCGTCTATACATCAAGAGAAGAGGTGCGCCATGCTTTATCTACGGTCAGAATTAATTCCGTTGTAGCATAAAACATCATGCGTATGTGCACGTGTTGGTTTAGTAATCTTGCGCGGAGCCCCAAGAATAGACATATGAACCTAAGCGAACAGGAGCTCTTAAAGCGTTTAGGAGCATAAGGTCAAAAGCGCAAAATGACAAAGGATCGTAAATTCTCAAAAGAGCAGAATGTCAAAAGCGTAAGTAGTCAAAAGCGCAGAATGTCAAAGGAGCACAATGTCAAAAGCGCAAAATGTCAAAAGCGTACAATGTCAAGGTTTGCCATCCGCACCGCACTTTTAGAAACCTTGATTTACAATCTTTTTTACCTTTTTACACCCCGACACCGCCTTCCAACTATACAAAGCCCAGGTTCGACCTCACCTCGGGCAGGTGCGCCCCAGTACTTGCTTGCTCCATTTGACCGCATACAACGAAGAGCAACTCGAATCGTCGGTGACCCAATGATCTCGAATCGATTGGACTCTCTCTCTCTCTACACGCAGAGATGTAGCGTCTCTTTGCGTTCTATACAAATTATATCACGGGGAGTGCTCCGATGAGCTGTTTGATTTGATACCTGCCGCTGAATTCCACTATCGTACAACTCGCCATAAATTAAAATTCCATCCATATCATCTTGATAATTGGCGATCTACTACAGTACGTTTCCTAAGACATTTCATACCACGAACAGTGAAACTGTGGAATCAACTTCCCTCAGCGGTACCTATTTCCGAACAACTACGACATGGGTACCTTCAAGAACAGAGTTTTCATTTTCCTTAAAAGGCTGGCAACGGATCGGCGACCCCTTGGTGTCGCTGGTCTCCATGGGCGGTGGTGATTGCTTTCCACCAGGTGACCCACATGCTCGTTTGCCACCCTCTCAAATAAAAAAAAAATAAAAAAAAATACAACCACGAACAAAATGTATTTATATTTTTTTTTATTACTAGTCCACTTGCCGCGAGTAGATGAATAAACGATCATGGAGTATACTTTTTCCAAAAAAAAAATCGATATCGATATCTATAATTACGTAGGTACCTACGATCTCCAGTAACTGTATGTCGGAGATGTGTAATGTCATTTCATCTTCTTCTTCTTCTCGAAGCTTCATAGAAATTCTGTTAGCGGTTCGAGAAACCGAGAGTATTGAACGCAAATTTATTTTCACAATAACACAAATCTTTCAAATAGTACTAGCCCCGAAGAACATATTTTTTTTTCATTTTATGCATACCTGCCAAATTTCATAAATTCAGGGCCAAGTTCGAGAGTTGTTGACAACACACAAACATGCATAATAATATTAGGGTTCCGTACCCAAAGGGTAAAACGGATTCTATTACTGAGACTCCGCTGTACGTCCGTCCGTCCGTCGGTCACCAGGCTGTATCTCATGAACCGTGATGGTTAGACAGTTGAAATTTTCACATATAATGTATTTCTGTTGCCACTATAACAACAAATAGATATAAATAAATAGAATAAATAATCTACTAAAAAAACAGAATAAAAAAAAATTAAGGGGGCTCCCATACAACAAACGTGTTATTCTTGCCGTTTCTTTAGATAATGGTACCCTTCGTGCGCTAGTCCGACTCGCACTTAGGACTTTTTTTTTTCACCTCAGTTTGATTTAGAGTTCCAAGGCGTCATTCTCCTCACGTACTCTCACGGATGGTGTATAAAATAACGCACTTAAAATAAATTGCGTGTATAATGTTAAATAGAATAGGTGTCAGACTGTACACAGGACGAGTGTCATTGCTAGAAGGAAATAATAATTTAGTAAGTTATAGTGTAATCATGTGGTAATCAGAAACGTGCGTGCGAGATAACTGCACTGGGTACTACGCACTTTGAGTCTATTACACAATAGGGTGAACAGTCCGCCGGATTAGTCCCGGAATTTTTGAGTATTTTGCCTTCAATTCGAATTCTCTAAAATCACTATTGTTATAAACTTGTAGACTAATTTTCATTTTTCGTTTATAAAACTGAGTATTGAAAAGCAAAATTTACAGGTAATTATTATACAATAACTTTTCTGTGGGTATATACTGTACCTATCGCCTTATTTTTTGCACTCCAAACTGAAATGAAATGAAATTATTTATTCAGCCATTGGGCCCTTGTAGACATGTCTTATACTTTTTATAAATAACTAGCTGGCCCGGCGAACTTCGTACCGCCTAATTGTCAATGAATGTCGTGGTATACATATTAGTTGAACAAAATTTATGATGTCTTGAAATTAATATAATGAATAATAGAAAATAATAGAGAAGCACGATGGCGTCATTGCACGTGTCAGTCTAATTGTACACGCAAGTTAAGCAACGTCAACCGTAGCCTGTCCATGGATGAGTTTATATTATCTCGAGCTCCTCCGTGCTTCGGAAGGTACGTTAATCCGTCGGTCCCGGTTGTAATTATTAGATTAACTCGAGGTCCTCCGTGCTTCGGAGGGCACGTTAATCCGTCGGTCCCGGTTGTTATCATTAGATTATCTCGAGCTCCGCCGTGCTTCGGAAGGCACGTAAGACGTCGGTCCCGGTTGTTATCATTAGATTATCTCGAGCTCCTCTGTGCTTCGGAAGGCACGTAAGACGTCGGTCCCGGTTGTTATCATTAGATTATCTCGAGCTCCTCCGCGCTTCGGAAGGCACGTAAGACGTCGGTCCCGGTTGTTATCATTAGATTATCTCGAGCTCCTCTGTGCTTCGGAAGGCACGTAAGACGTCGGTCCCGGTTGTTATCATTAGATTATCTCGAGCTCCTCCGTGCTTCGGAAGGCACGTTAAGCCGTCGGTCCTGGTTGTTATCATTAGATGGCAGTCGTTAAGCCAAGTGGCCTTTAGGCGGCTTGAAATTACTGGCGTCCGCCAACTCGCAGTTGAGCAGCGTGGTGGAGTATGCTCGAAACATATTCAGTTGAAGGAAGACCCGTATTTAATATTACCCAGCAGTGGGTAAATATTACCCAGCAGTGGGTAAATATTAAGTTCAGTATTTTACTATGTCACAAAATAAAGTACCATGACACTTGACAACCAATTAATATTCATTTTCAAGCATTCATTCATAAACAATTTTCAAAACAACAACGGACAACTTTCGCGACGTAAAAGTTAGGCCAATCGATTTGACATTTAATTGAAAATCAATAAATATCCCAATCCGTTTTCAAATTTAATTTTTCGACAATTTTGTCAATGTTTTAATACTTATTATCCTATACCCACATTTCTGAACGCACGCATACATTTGACGTACGCACGTTAACGTCACGTTTGACAGGTCCGACATCCACGAACATTTTGTATGGAAAAATGATTTTTCTTTTATTTATTTTTTTTCCAAATATTTTCAATGTTTTTAATAGTTATTGTGCTATTCTGGACGGAGACAAATCCAACAAATCAAAAACCATGGCAATCGGTCCAGCCGTTCTCGAGTTATAAGTGTTGTAACAAACACGACTTTCTTTTATATATATATATAGATAGAAGATAAGATATTCACAATTAACTGTCATTGGCATACAAACTATAGGCCTAATTATTTTTCACTTAGGTATCATAAATTTATTTTCATTTCTCTAATTTTTTTCGCCGAATTGAAACTTATTTAATTCGACATTAGCCACATCACTTCATTATCCCTACTATTTACAATTACTAAATTATGATTCGCACAAAGTGAATAGGCATAAAATATTAAGCATTAGAGAACTTATCCAACCATTGCAGTGTTTATTTTTATATGTCAAGTAATGTTATATATACTTACCTACACATTAAAAATAGGTCATAATTTATAAAGAGTCCTATAAACATATTTTTGAGTTTGAATTAGAAAATTTGAACGTAAGGACAGAGAAGCTAGAATTATTAATTTAGAAGTTAGATTATGAATTAGCTAGAATTTGAACAGAGGGTTCATTTTAGACGTAATATAGGAATAATTTTAGGAGTAATATAGGATGTAGTGATGAAGGATGAGGTGGAGAATAGAAAACACAAGCAATAACCTGGAAATTTTAACAAAATGTGGTATAGAAAGCTAGTGATAATAATTATAATATATAATAGATTTATTATTTTTGCTCTATATTGTATGTTACCAAATGATACTTATATAAAGTTAAATTGATGACATATTACCAGTAGTGTGGGAGCACTAAAAAACATTATGATGTCATTGGCTGCCAGGCGCTCATCGTTCTGCCAAGTCTAAGTCGTGTTAATGGAGCGTGGAGTTAAACAATTGTTCGTTACAGTAATCTATATTGAGAATGTTTATTTTTACTCGACTGCTATAAAACAAAGAGATTGTTAGTACGCACACATCTAAAGTTTATACGGCGCGGGCGGGTAGCCTACGCAGCGGTGTGCTCAATGAGTTCTACTCATACGAATTATCGTATCGTAGAGATAAGCTCACCTTTGTATTCATCTGTGTAACGTCAAATTGTTTTGAAATATGCAATAAAGAATTATATAAGGACAGAATTAGAAGCAATCAAGACATTATTAACTGAAACATAAAACCCGACTAAAAATTATAAGATCTTTTTGTTTTTGTCCTCCAAAATTTTTTCGCGAAAGCCAAATTAATTTACCTTATGTCACTCTCACAGCTGAGATGAATCGAAGGACACATCATATGTATAAATTCGTCAAGCAGTTTAGGCTGTAGAGCGTGCCAAAGAACACACATACACTCATACACACACATACACTCGAAAATCATAACCCTCCCTTCGTCAGACGGGTGAAAAAATAAAAACAAAATTACATATTAGAAAAAACAAGAATAGAAAAAAAGGGGCATTGAATTAAAATATAGCTTATTTTTTTTTACCAAAACCTTCTCTATGTTACCCCAGTTAGAGTCATTATACTATGACCGATAAAATAAGAAAAAATAAATTCGTGAAAACAGATTATCACATGATAACAACACTTTGAGTATTTTTGTATTGGAACAGTCAATGTTGCTAACTTGCTAATACTAAAGTGTAAACAAATAATCAGTGTGCGGCAATATTCGAGGATCGAGGTGTAATGGATTTGGGTAACATAATAACTTGTTAATAACGTATTGAGAACTACTGTTTTCTTGTTTACATTTCGTGTCATGCCATTCTGGATGGAGTATAACCATACTGATTTATATATTATATATGGAAAAGTGTGTTTTTTTTATTTGTTTTTCTTTTTCTTCTTTTACGTCGAAAGGAATCAATGAATTTACATGTTTTTTTACGCGAATAGTTTAAAGTCGGGAGAGTGACAGAGTCTACTTTTTATCCCGGAAAAACATTTTATTGGAACAGACGACTGAACCAATTGCCATGAAATTTGGCATGTATCATATCAAAAGTCCAAAATAAATAATAGGATAGCTTTTATCCTGAAAAAAATCGGTTGTCTGTTAAGTCGGTTTACTGACGATAGGTGAACGTGACAACGTCATAAGAAAATACTGATGGAATGTTTGCATTTTTAAAAAGAAAATTTTAATGGAACGCCTCAGAGCGAGGTAACGCCGCATACTCGTACGTCATGTTTTTTCGTGCGTGCAGCCGGCTCCATCGAATTATAAGACGTTGTCACGTCAAAAAATGTACTGTACTGTAGCCAAGGACCAAAAGTGGCGGTAACCGACATTCACACAGGCGAAGCCGCGAGCGGGAGGTAGATTACTATAATACTGCATATGGGAAAACAAACCTCTCTTGTTGAAGTCGGATAAAAATTATCAATTTACAATGTTATTGCTATCTACTCTCGAGCTCGACGACGTCGTTGCGCGTGTCAGTCTAATCAGATACGCAAGTTAAGCAATGTCGACCGTAGCCCGTCCATGGATGAGTTGAGTTTATATTATCTCGAGCTCCTCCGTTGAGCCGTCGGTCCTGGCTGATGCCATTAGATATCAGTCGTTAAGCCAAGTCAGTAGCCTTTAGGCGGCTTGAAAACACTGGCCTCCGCCAAACCGCAGTTGAGCAGCGTGGTGGAGCTCTAAACCCCCATCAATTAAGGGGACCCGTATCCCAGCAGTAGGATGAGTAGTTGACCACGACGACTCTAGAACTGCTTGATAAACTCAAAAGGCGATACAGCAGAGTTGCTCGTACGATTATTTTTGCCGCCAATCCGTCTAAAAGTTGAACACGTATCAAAATCTATAATAAAAAAAATCACGAGTCGCCCCAAGTTAATGTGATAGTGGAGTGATAACACGATAAGACTAGATAACCTACCTGAATGTATTCAAACCTCTTTAACATAATGATAGCAGAATATGTATAATAAATAGGTACTAGAAGCGACATATCAATGAACGACATATTTATCAACATTTTTATCCAGCAAACATATCTTTTAGGAGGAACTCAATGGCGTCGTTGTGTTTGTCAGTATAATCGAACACGCAAGTTAAGCATCGTCGACTCTAGTCCATGGATGGGTTTATTTATCTCAATACATCCGTGCTTCGGATTGCACGGTCCGGTCGGTACCGGCAATTGTCATGTGATGACATACGTTAAGTCAAGTCATTCACGCAGGCGAAGCCGCGAGCGGGAGGTAGATTACTATAATACTGCATATGGGAAAACAAACCTCTCTTGGTGAAGTCGGATAAAAATTATCAATTTACAATGTTATTGCTATCTACTCTCGAGCTCGACGACGTCGTTGCGCGTGTCAGTCTAATCAGACACGCAAGTTAAGCAATGTCGACCGTAGCCCGTCCATGGATGAGTTGAGTTTATATTATCTCGAGTTCCTCCGTTAAGCCGTCGGTCCTGGCTGATGTCATTAGATATCAGTCGTTAAACCAAGTCAGTAGCCTTAAGGCGGCTTGAAAACATTGGGCTCCGTCAGCTCGCAATTGATCAGCGTAGTGGAGTATGCTCTAAACCCCTTCGATTGATGAGGAGGACCCTTTGAATGGGATGAATAAGGGTTGAATACGACGAAGCATATCTTAGTTAACACGTATTAATTGCAAAATGTTTCAATTGCGAATGTCACATGCTAGCACGACAATTCTTTATGACGAGCTCGGTGCTCGAATGGCCACTTTGACTCCGGAGCCGCGGGTTCGATCCCCGTACATTTGTGTGAATGAACATGAGTGTTTGTCTTGGTCTGGGTGTTTTCTATGTATATATTTACAAAAAAAATGTATAGTATAGTATCAGTTATCTGGTACACATAGTACAAGCTTTACTTAGGTTGGGACTAAATGGCAGTGTGTAATTTGTCCAGAAATATTTATTTATTTAATTGTAAAAAAAAAGTGTAGCTCGAAAACGTACGTAGTAATTTATACACTCCATACTGCTTTGAATAAATCAATATAGTACGAGTATTTGAGGTCATTATATTGTGAGGTCAGTCACAATGTTATTGTTTTAGTAATATTGCGCATTGTTATTAAAAATGCCACTTTCGGTTTAAAGAAACTAAATTCATCACGTAAGTTCAGCAAGAACGGCCGTAACCTGTGCATCGATGGGTTTATTCAGCTCAAGCTCCTCCTGTCCTCAAGGTGTCGGTAGTGTCTATTTTAATTTAGATGACAGTTGTCAAGCCTAGTTTTTTTTTTTTTGAAGATACTGGCCTCTGCGCTATCCCGCAATTGAACAGCATTGACTCGTATCGCAGCAGTGGGTTGAATATTGCAGTTAATGCCATATACTTACGAGTGTGTAGTTTCTCTAATATATTTAAAGCGACCGCCCCCACTGAGGTTTTCTCAAAATTTCTTGCTTATTTGGCGAGTTTGACTGCCCCATGTAGCGAACCATAACTAGTATTATGTCTTACCTTAACTTAGTATATGTCTACAGGCTGCTCCTAATAGTAATATAAAATTTATATTTCTGCATTGGTTATTAATTCTTAACTCTTTCCATTTGGCATTTAAAGTAATTAAAATTACAATAATAATTGTTTTTTTTTTCTTATTCTTAGAAAATATGAAAGCTCGCACGAAAAGTTTTTGTAATGTAGTTACATTTCTTCATAAATTAATTAGGTAGGTATATCGATCCATTTAGCGGAAATGCCATGAGAAATGGCCATAAATTTCGAAGTGTGGTGGCAGTTATACGTCGACGATTTAGCATTTTAATTATTTTTATACCAAGCGTGTAAAATTCGCTGATTTCCATGAATATATCACCTTCACATCTTTTTTGTGCAGCAAGAAAAGAAACGGTCTCCACTTTTCCCAGATAATTTCGTTTTTTTTTTGATCAAATGGATTTACGGCTCTGGAGTCAAGGTCCTTTTGAGCCCATCTTTGTATTATTTCTTTATTTCATTCCCGTCTTCAGGTTTTGCATTAATACAAGAATTGCTAGGATTAATTAGCTAACGTAAATAGGTATTTATTTACCCATTCGAAGCAACAGTTGTGCAAACTTGTAAAAAGTTGTACAATAAACAGATTGTATTGTGTCTACAGTATCATTAGAAACTTTCAATCTCTATCACAAACCAAAAACAATCTCACTAATTCCATAGTTGTAAAACACTCATGGTCAAGCGTAACGACCGGGTGTGCTCAAACGAAGTCTGTCTGGAGCAAAAAACTGTTAACAATGGCGATGGGAAGTTCGACCTTCTCGCAACCCTTGTTGGGAGTCGGGAGATCGTTTTTAACAAAAAGTTGGTCAAAGTATCGATAGACTGTGTGAGAGAAGTAATAAAACGTAACGTCAAATCTGTTCTATTTTTTGTAGGCCGAAATTGTTTGTTAGAGAGCTCCCAGTACCAGAACCTTCCTAACGATGACAATGGCACGGGACGGGATATTGTAATTTGCATGCGTCTCACTCTTCGATGTCTGACTAAATTTTTATTTGAAATTCGTAATTGGTAATTGTATACATCTATACGAATTATTAGCCACAGACTTTTTTTTATTACATATTTGTTTTCAGCGAAGTTTATTTAGATTTATCTATTTATATGGTAACATCCCTATCTGAAGGCGAATTAACATTTATTTATTTATTTAAACTTTATTTACCACAATTTAAGGGTACATAGGCGGTCTTAATGCTAATAGCATTCTCTACCAGACAACCTTCGGGAAGAGCAGATATACACGAATGCGGCATACAAAAATAAATTAACAACGATATTATATAGTACAACAGAAAATATACATACATA
This sequence comes from Hypsopygia costalis, assembly GCA_937001555.2. NCBI lineage: Eukaryota > Metazoa > Arthropoda > Insecta > Lepidoptera > Pyralidae > Hypsopygia > Hypsopygia costalis. The sequence continues at coordinate 5,976,843 of OW443325.2, forward strand.
CACATTACATAAATAACAAAATATATAATATATATAAAATTATATACATACATATACATATGAATATGAGGATGATTCATAGTTTTGGCAAATTGTCCAAGAGGTACGCATGAACTTTTTTATTTATTTCATTATATTTATTTCACTATTATTTTTACAATTTGTCTGTCTAAATTAAGAAGAGAGCTTTGTATGGAACTCAATTAGGCACACACAAGTAACATATGGTGTCGCCTGTCATGAGATGGGTGTAGGTATACCATATCCCAACTACCTCTGAAACAGCCGTTCTCTCAATCAATTATACATCAATTATATCTACATATGGGAAAAATACTCAAGGCTCCTTTTTTTATACCAGGAAAATGAGAGGATTATGTATAATTATGACTAGGTTTCTTTCATCTAGTGACAAACAAACGAATAAAACGCATGATAAGACGATGATTTAATAACATAAGGAGAGCATTTTTCAATCCATTGTAGGATTTTTTTTTCATTTTGCCATGTTTCGTTTATGTTTTTTAACCTATATAATGTCAAACCTTTTATATACTGATATGCCTACCTATTATCGTATTTTATATAAAAGTAGTGGAAAAAATGTTTTTTTTTTATTTATTTACGATATCAAATGAAAAATATGAAAAATATGTTAATTTTACATGCGATTAAACCAGTTTCTTTCACATCATATGGTAACTAATACCCTTGAACTAAATTTAAAGTACCGTCTCTAATCTCACATTATCACCTAAAATGTAAAGTAGACAGAGCCCACGAACTATCGACGACGTTACTAACAAATTCCCAGTGTATGTACATAATCTTGTGCAATGTTTAGTCTGCATTTTTTATCAAAGCGTCATTAGTGTCATTAAACTCATTACTTAATTAACCAGGTAATTCCATAGATACCTACAGGTATCTATGGAATTACCTGCGTGCCTAATCTGAGGCTTGCTTCTGTTATTCTAAGTATCTGTGCCTGATTATGATGACATATAAATTTCAACTTATTACGACTAGACTTGCATACATTAAAAAAATATGTAAAGTCGGTTTACGGACGATATTTTTACGTGATAACGTAAAAATATCGTCCGTAAACCGACTAAGAAAGAACCGAATAAGAAAACATCGGCCGATGGAGTGGAAGAGAGATAGATGCGTCAGTAGCCGAACGCTAAAGCCGATCGTGCCTCTCTAGCGCTTGTTCCGCGTTCTATATCTATTTTCTTTAGTTTTTTTTATTTGGTTTCAATTTTAAACTTAGTCGCAGAAGCTCAAGCCGATTACCATAGGATTTTTTTATTGCGTAAATCAAACTTCAGCTTAAATCAGTGGTAATTGTGTTTAGCATAGTTAGCTGGTAGAAACCCTATAATTCTACCGACTAAGTGAAGATGTTTGTCATTAACTTTAACCTAACACGTCTGTTTGGAATCAAAACATTCGATGGGAATCGGCTTCAGTAAGCGGTAGAGTCCCAGTTTAAGTCTTTCTTTAGTTACATTTTTGATCTCAATTATTAGAAGATTACTTTGGATTTAGTTTTGAGTGTACGCAGATAGTCTCTTGTTTAAGTATAGAGCATACCCAGGTCTAGAGTAGCTTTCTCTGGATTCAGTTTTGTGTATAGGTACTTGGTGGAGTCTTCCTTTATAATACATTTTCGCTATTATGGTATTATGAAAGTATTTAGATGGTATTATATGGTTTCAGTTTCGAGCATACTCTAATCTTTCTTTGTTTCAAGTTTTGAACATGCCTAGTTCTTGCTTTGGTTTTAACTTTGAGCTTGTTTAGATTGTCTTACTTTGGTTTAAGTTTTAAGAGTGCCCAGGAAGGCTTTATTTCGTATAAGTTTTGAACATTCATTTAATAATAGTATCTAATATTATATTATAATATGTATATATGATGAGTAAGCCCAAAACTTAAGCCAAAGAAAGATCTTTGGCTTAAGTTTTGGGCTTACTCATCCGAATAAGCTCTTTCTTGGGTCTAAGATTTGAGCATTCTCAGAAAGCGTTTTCTTAAGTTTTGAGCATTTTCACGTGCTTGTAGTTTCTTATGCAAATAGAGTCATTCTTCGATCGACTTTTGAGCTTACTCTTAGTGTTTTTCATTTTTGAAACATTTTCTTAGGTTAGGTTTTGAGCATTCGTTCCCTTTTTGAATCTTTTTCTCTTCTGCGTGTTTCTTTTTATTTTAGATTTTGAATATAATATACTTATTATTCAAATTATGCTCCGGCACATTACCTTACTGGGAGTAAGTAAGATAATATAATAATAATGATAAGTTGGTTACAGGACAGATACGTAAAAGTGTATCTTTAAAAGTAGGAAGTGAATACAGTTTTGTTTTTATTACGTGCGTAAATTTAGAAACGTATTAATTTATAGAGCATAAGATCATCAGTATATAACTTTATTAGTAATTATCTGCATTTTAGAAATTAAAATTACCTACGTAGGTATATATTGAAGTTTATATCTGCTCTATGAAAGACCATCGGTTTAGTGTGAAATTTGAACAAATAAAAAAATGTAATCGATATTCCCGGAGCAGAGTATTTACCGTCTTATCGAAGGACAAGGTAATACGTATTTACATTAAGTATGTAGATATTGGACGTATTAGTAGATTTACGCAGAAATGTTTCTTAGTATATATAAAAAAAATTCAATAACAAATATTGATAGCTTTTGTAAATAAATCGACGAGTCTTTAATAACCTTGAAAATCAACGTTGGTTTTTATAAGTGTAGGGTTTATTTACGAACATTATCGTGTGTGCTCTTTACACAAATTACGATCGGACACCGGGTGCGTTCAATGTCAGATTATGGCGTTATGCAGTCGCCGACTTTCTCCCAAAAACGTGGGCGTACCGAGCTGCTCCCAATACGTACTAGCAGTGTAGTGTTTACTGACGACAGCATGCGATACGGAAACCAAAATAATGCAAAATCGATGCGAAGGGCCAACGACTATTTACCTGGCCATCGGATGCAACATGCGCCACACGACTCGTTCAAGGTAACGCTCAATAATAAATAGAAACCCCACTAGCTACAACGTGGTCTGATGAACGGATTAGGTAGGTTACCTACCTAACTCAAGAAAACTAGTATTTACAGATTACTCATTGTTGACATTGAAAGTTACGCAAGTGTGCAAGTGTTCAACTTTCGTGTTGTTCAAACACAGCTAACTTATTAGTTTGGTATTCCAAATACCGGTCGCTGGGTACAATCCAGACAAAAAGCCGGGCGAATGCCGCATTTAAGACGGGTCCCCCTTACCTCTGTCGCTCGTACATATCCTGTGAGGACTACACAAGACAGCCATAGGTATATCCTCCAATGCATCACAACAAGTGACCCGGCTCCGTCGCACCGGCAGTATGACACAATAGCACTAATAACACGGCACAAAACAATTTGCTGTTATGTTATTCCACTAACACCATACACTCGGGCATAACAACTCGCGAAACGACATGCGACGTCGAGTTGCGATTGTAGTAAACTGATTGGCGCTTGGAGCTCGATTCAGTGCGATGGGGCGCGCGCCCCCCTCGGTCCGCGGCTAACTTCGTTCGTATAAGCGCTCGGTCGTCGCCCGTCCAATATACTCGTCGATGAAGCAGGCAGCCTTACTTCATGTCACGCACACCAATTTATTACGCCTCTCAGTCTAGCCAAGAGCTACAGTATTTTACGCCGAAAAAATATAGTACGATGCCGGTTTAGCTGAGCGGCCACTGTGTATGCCCTACACATTCCCTCAGATACGAATGAACTTGTTCTAAATTTGGACGAGGCCGGACAGAAATATTATTTGTTTGGGGCGACGACCCAATGATATTCCATTGACGATCAAAACAAAGTCACTGGAAACTAAAATAGTTATTCAGACGAATAATTTCATTGTCAACCAAATAGAAACTCAGTACAAGTACAAGTTTGTAGCACTTAACTATTTCTATTAGAGCTGCTTACATATTAGGTAGAGATGAAAAAATGATATTGGTACATGGATCCCGAGCACACTTTCCTCAATTATCTCTGCCAAAGCAGCGTCTCGCCATCCAGTGAAGAACTGATCGAGTACAGTTTACTTTTGGAAGTATTTACTCTTCAACATCAGCCACTAATATTACTTTATGTATGATCTTTTAAGCCACGCTCAACCATTTTGGTGTAAGTTTCCTTCAAACATTTCCACCCTTCTTCCTTTCTACCAACTAGATAGTAGGTATCCCACCAAAAACATTTTCATGTAAAAATGTTGCCAAGACGAGTCTACATAGCTTACCCTGTGAAAAAGTTATCAGATCTCATGTAGAGCCAAGATTCTTGATCTATGCGCACTTACTTTACCAGGCCTAACTTCACATTCTCTACATTTTAGTCAAAACGTGATGCGTGGCCGTTTTATTTCACACACGATGAACGAATGCCTATGAAATCTTCGTAACGGTAGCAAAACGGCCAAGCATCACGTTTTGACTAAAATGTAGATTATGTGAAGTTAGGCCTGGTAAAGTAAGTGCGCATAGATCAAGAATCTTGGCTCTACATGAGATCTGATAACTTTTTCACAGGGTAAGCTATGTAGACTCGTCTTGGCAACATTTTTACATGAAAATGTTTTTGGTGGGATTTCATTTATTTTTGTAAGTTGGTTATTGGACTTTTTTGGGTTTAAAAATAACGTATTGTGACCCCGGGCCTTTACTTTCGCCTTACCCTTCGTATTAAATCTAAGAGACTAAAAAAGAAATACTTAAAATAATTTGGACCAGTAACTAAAGTAACATACAATTCGAACGTATTATAGAATTATTACGACGATACGATACGACTACGAAATTACGAATATGAAATGCCAATATTTCCTAACAATCGATCATAATTCGCAGTAGAAAAATGTCGTAAACGACTGAAAACTACCGGTGACCACTACATTATATATTATATAAGCCTGACAGATGTATAAGTCGATAGCGCATTTCAAAATACAGTCAGCGCCATCTAGTGACGTCGGCTGATCTCACCACCCCATTTTTAAGGGTTAGGGGATGATTTTCAAAAAAATATGATGTTCATATTTTTTTATTTGTTATAAGTATTTTTTTTTCATATATCTAGCTTTTCAATAGTTATTACTGCATGATTATGTAGTTAGTGCAAATGTAGTGCAAGTCTCATACAAACTTCCACCTCCTATTCCAAGGGGATAGGTTAGGTTAGGTTTGGTTTTTTTAATTTTTTTGTTGTCTTTCTAAAAATATTAGCTTACATACCAAATTTCAGCGTTCTAGGACTTCAGGAAGTACCTTAAGAATTATGATGATCAGTGAGTGAATCAGTGACGAAATCGGGGGTTTTTAGACATTAATAAAATCTAAAGTATAATAGCTACGACATTCAAACTTTGTATGTTTAATGATTGTACTCGTGTCATTATATCTTGAAATTTTTAACTATTTAGCATCATCCAAACCAAAGTTATGAGAGTTCAAAAAAACGACGAAACGTTTCGAGAAAAGGTAGGTAGTGCCCTTGCGCTCCGCTTGGCTCGTCTTGGCGGGGGCACCCCCGTGCCCCCAGATAGATAGTATCCTATGCTATGGTCCCGATTCTACAATGAGATTGCACGACGAGTCGGTATTTGGCTACGTCTAGCGCATTGCCATTTCTCTGTGACGCGTCTCTACGTATGAGTGAAAATTATTTAGAGCCACTTTTTAGTTTTGTTATTCCTATCTGTTTATTGTTATTCATACCATTTTCCTTTTCCTTCCCTTTGAGCCTTTCCTTTTCCTACTTACTAGTGAGCCGTCTCTAGAAGTTCTAGACAATAGCTTTGGGGAAGAGTTACTAAAATTTCGGCTCCATACGTACAGATGCACGTATTGATTAAAAATAGGCGCTTTTTGGCGGCTTGTAATTTTCATTCTAAATGTAGTCTAATTTGGCAACTGCAGCCTTGCCCAGACGAATTCATCTACTCTAGTATCCAACCTACATAATTTTGTCTACTTACCAGCTGTGACTCGCAGTTTTACCCGTGTTTTATTTACTCTGTAACTTACAAAGTAGGTAAGTATTAAGTTATGTCCTGTGACCTCCTTCCTCGATGAACGGAATAGTGTACCTGTGCAAAAATAATTATTCAAATCACTACTATTTGGACTACTAACAATACTAACTATTCGTTTTGGAAATTAATATCATTGATACTGGTCTACGTCATAGTACTAGCTCTTATTAAATATGTATAGAACTACACTAGAAGAGGAAACAGAAAAAACTCCATATGTAAACTATTTAGGGTAGGCATAACCCCACACTCGATTCACGGCTGAATCATAAGTATACAATGACATGTCTCTCTTCAATACCAATCACTAGGTCTACTCCAGTGTTTCCCAATTAGTGATCGCCTACCATAGGAGTATGCGAAATTACATCTAGGGGTACGTGCAGTATTTTTTTAAGGCAAGTATAAAGAAATGCGCACAGAATAATGCAATGAGGGATGCACGTGAAATTAATTTGAGAACCACTGGCCTAATCCAAGGTTATCAAAGGGTGTGTCGCGACTGGAGATAGAGTATATTATTCTGTGCTGGAGACCCGGATGCACCGGGCCACGCAACGTTGTCCTTCATTACGTATTATAAGTCCGCAATACATTTTATTTATTTGCATTATCTTTAATACAGAAAAAAGAATACAGAAATATATACTCAACATTCTTAAAGATCATTTACAAAGGCGCGCTTGGCTGTAGGAGAACTCTTTACTTACCAATACTCGAAGGTTGACTGGTACCTTCGAGTAAGTATTGGTTAAAAAAATGGAGTAGCGATTACAAGTAGCAAATACAAAGACGACAATTTTTAACAATTTTTTTTATTGTAGCTGACCCGACAGACGTTGCCCTGCCTACCTATGAATATTTAAATCGAGTAGGCTATGATTAACATTTTTTTCTGTTTGATATGTAGGGACGTCTACATAACATAACCATAGGTGAAAGAATTACTTCGATAGCACAAAAATCTCTCGAGATATGATAATTTGAAAATCACAATTTTTAGACTGGCCCAAAACGCTCCATACAAATGACTACCGAATTATGACGTCACAGGTTTGTATTTTGTATGCATCAAATCAGAAATTTGTAGGTACGACAGCTATGTTAAATATTACGTTTATGTTATTAGTATGTTAATAAAAGTTATAGCATTTTTTATTGCTTCTCCAATGGAAATATTATTTTTTTAATAATTTCATACTTTTAAAATGGACTTTCCCGCCAAACTTTGATCGACGCTAAAAAAAAGTCTAACTGAAGATATATAAGATGAAAGTTTTTTCATTCTAATATCTTCAGTCAGACTTTTTTTAGCGTCGATCAAAGTTTTGCGGCAAAATTATAAAGATCTGCAAACACAGATCTTTATAATTTTGTGTATTTTACGATATTGTTAAATAATTTATACAATTTTTAAACATTGGAAAATAGCCTATTGGATTCGACTGACAGTTCTGTCAAACGTCATGAAGTTATATTAGAAAAAATAATATGGTGACATGTTATTACATGTCACCTGGTGATTCAGTTTTCTTTAATTTTGGAATATTCCTTTTTTTTCAAGCTCTGGCAAAAAGAGAGGTAGGGAGCGTAATTGTAAGCTACCCGACTGGGGAATGTACCTCAACCTCACAGAATACCGCAGCCAAATAACGGTTCCCTTGAGGGCTGTTGTGTTCCTGCGAGTGAGTGAGGTCCCCAGAAAGGGGGTGGCGGCGCACGAGCGATATTTTATGTAGCGAGCGTTAATATGGGTACGGTAACCGCTTCACATCAGCCGTATGCTTGTCTGCCACCCGACGTAGTATAAAAAACAAGAAATCTTCCTTAGTAGGCCCGGAAATACAATATTGCCTAGGGCCCGCTTTATCCGCCACTGGCTCTAGGAGTCATATTATTAAAATAAGGTATTACTTAGTTGATACTGACGATTGTTGGCACTCGGTGGAACATTATTAACATTCGGTTATTAATAAAGCATATTTTTTATAGAAACATGCACCATCTGTTTGCCTTTATACTCGTAATGCCATAAGACGAAACCAGTCAGTAAAAATAAATTTAATTACGTGGAACAGTACAAGTCTTTATTAATACCCTTTTGTATTGTTTTCTATCTAACCCATATTAGATGCTGTGACACACTGTCGCCGCCAACTAGTTAAAATACCCTTTCAATTGTACAGCTAGCTCTTTCACTGAACAACGCCATTCAGTCGCACATCAAAACGTAATGTAGCTACATTACGTTTTGATGTGTGACTGAATGGCGAACACAGATTCAACAGTACCTACAGCTGGACGAACGTTCAGCTGTTTAGCTAATTGATTTAATGCCAGTTAAAACACAATTAATGTAAGTTTATTTTCGGTTAGGTTACGTTTTCTTGTATTCTGTCAGCAGAAATAGAAACTTCGTCGAACTAGGTCATGACTAATCTTGTGCCAAGTATAACAGTAAAACTAAAACTTAGTAATTTCTTTACGTTACTTCAAAATCACTCACTCGTACAGAGTTGTCCTCAGTGCTCGGTGCTGGAGCTCAGAAATACTAGTTTTGGTAACTTCTTTAGAATGTCCTTAAATTAAGAAGCACACCTCTACCACTCGATACAAATGTAGTGTCTATTACAAAAACAATGACAAAGGGACTATGTAGAGCAGAGCGTGAATGAGCGTGTGTGCCTCAGGCGATATAAACATTATACCAAGATTCGCCTCAGAGGGGAATTGAGGTCAATACGAAAGAGCGGTAGGAAGTAGCTATACTGTATGTACTTATTACTTACTTATACTACATGCTATTATTTATTTTTAGAGTTTATAGTGTACCTGAAAACATTTTATAACATTTACTGTACCTGAAGGGTACTAGTTGAATAACTGCTGCTACAAATACTGATGGTTGTCTCTTATTGAAATACTTACCTTCGCTTAATTCCAAATATTTTATAATTCGTCATAATTCGTAGTTATGTATCGTAAAAGCACAGTATAAGTAATAGTACTAACGTAGTAAAACATTGATTTACATAGAGGTCGTAAAATCGTGCTGCACTATTAAAAACACTCCGAAACTAAATTTGCTAATTGGTCGTGTGAAACTTATAATTATACAATTGCAGTAACTGAGCTGACAGGCTGTGTTATCGGTATTAAAAATACAGCATAGCGCGTCATTGTTATTTATATCTAAAAAAGTATTTTCTTTCAACCACGTAAAGTGGTACAGTTTAATTGCTTGAAATTGATCACACCATTGCGCTACAACTTAAACCATACTTTACGAAACAAAATTGAAAATCGTAAGTTATCGCCATTTTTGAATATTTTTAGTTTTACCTAAAGGTCTGCTTAAATTTAATTTTAAGGCATTAAAGACCTAAAAGATTAATGTAATCAGGATAACAATTTCTTTGTAAAGAAAGAAATTGTTATTTATTGATGATAGTCCAAGAGTCAATGACTGCGGGACCTAAATTTTAAAAGCTGAAAGTTTCTCTGTGGATGGCTCTAAATCAGCGAGTATATAATTTAGATCATGATTTTATGATAATATCAGAAATCACTGGACACATTTAAACTTTAATAAATTGCAATTATACTTACCTTTATAAAAGCTGAATTTTATATATATATTTAACTTAAGGAACTATCAAAAGATCGTCTCATTAGTAGCCAGACAGTATCGATAGTTATTTAATTTTTTTACACCTTTGTTACCTGTCATCTGCCAAAGCCACGATGATATAAACTTCATACTTCGTTCTTACCTGTAATCTGGTTAGACTATGGAACATATTTCATGTCTTCTCTAGCAAAATAATACTTGAAGCAATCTTGAAGGTAACGCACACGAGCTCATATCTGCCTATACCATCTCTATCTATAAAGCATGTGGTAAGCCTTCGTTCCGTTTGCGCTTTTAAAGCCATCGTTGCTAAAAGTAGTTAGGCAGGCGGTTTTTAGTCAGTTAAAGCCTGATTCGCCCTTTAAAGGTCAGTCTGTTAGCAACCAGGCTGAGGGGGTGTCGAAGAGGATTTTCCGCCTCCTTCCAGCACAGCTGGGGGGTGCCCACGCGCGCGTCGGGCGTAAGAAAAATATTTCAAAGCCATTATTAAAATCATATTTATAATAGTTCCGGAGATCTCGCCGTTCCACACTTCAAGAGTCTTACTATAATACCTATTCTGCTACAAACTCCAGGAGTCGTTCTACATTTCTTTTAAGTTTGCCAAATATTGATAAAATTATTTGGAGAATTTCAAACACGGTCCCTCAATTGTAATACAGATAATAGTAAACACTAATTATTGTCTAAATCATGTGACTACTAATTACTTAACACTTACAACTATTCGACGAGCTCGGTGGCGTAGCGGTCAATGACGCGGCTTCGACACCAACGCTCGTGGGTTCGATTCCCACACAGGACAAACATTTGTGTGCATGAACATGTCTGTTTGTCTTGGTCTGGGTGTTTTCTATGTATCATAAGTATGTATTTACAAAAAAAAAATGTATTTACGTATGTTTATCAGTTGTCTAGTACCCATAACACAAGCTTCGCTTACTTTGGGGCTAGATGGCGCTGTGTAATTTGTCTGACAATATTTAAAAAAAAAAAATTAACACTCACAAATAGCACTAATCAAAATGCGAATGGGCCTTATATCATAATCCTTATGATAATTTTGAGGAAAACACCCAGTTTTCTATGCATTTGCAAAAGAAATGTATTCAAGTAAGTACCAATAGTACAAGCTTTGCTTAGTTTGGGATTAGATGATAGTGTGTAATTTGTCTAGGAATATTTTTTTTATTATTATATTTTTACTTGTAAATAAATATTTGGATAATGATGAAATTTCAGGTCACCATAATTTCCACCCTCTGGGTTTATTGTTGAATTCTAAAATGCCACAAATGGCAATATATTTCTTGTTTCAACGTCATAAGTCTCAATATAGAGTTTATGAACTAAACAGTTTTTTTTTTTCTGTTTTTTTTATTTTAATGGCGCTAGTGTCACATCAGCAGTCAAATCAAGCAGCACGGAACCATCGGTTAAAAGTGTTTCATAGCGCCATCTATAGAATTTTACGAAACTGTTTAGTCAAGTTAAGCAAGCTTCATTATTTTGTGCGGCAAATATTAAAAGTACGACTACTTATTTTACATATCTACTATTTTTCACAAACATTTATGATATATTTTACAACAGAAGAGTTTTAGTAGACTACCTATTAGTACCTACCAAAAGTTAAAAAGTTTAACCACTTTGTGTGATACCAACTTTTTCCACTAGATGTCGTTACATGTCAAGAGGTTAAAAATAATATTAATAAAATTTTTACTTTCTATGTTCCCATGAGAATTATCTAGCTCAAAAATAACTCTGATTAAAACGAGAAAAAGAAACCAAGAAAACACCGATTTCAGACTGCAAACCGTATAATTCCGGTTCAAACTTTACACTAATAACTAAACAAAATAAAAGCAAAAAGTAACATGTTTAAAAACAAAAATTAAGACTTAATTGATCGTACCACTTTATTATAATAGAAAAGGTATTTAAACACGACACCTTGCTAAACTATGTGCAGTTGCAGCAAACCTGCTAAGACTAATGTATAAGTAATGGCTTACAATAAAGCCGTCATGAATAAAATGCCTTTTCTAAAGTGGGTAATAGACATTTTCATGTTTTTAAGTAAGTTTTGTGCCATTATGGCCGTATCACACATTATATGAATATATCATGATGTTTTTACTTATTCTTTCGGGTTTGTGTTAGCCATCTGTTCTTTATGACGTCTGATGGCATCTTCATGGCGCTTGATCTGTTCCTGGTGGAAGGCAATTTCTTTGCCCAAATGACTCTTCAAGCTGGATAGCTGCTCCTTTTGCTGAAAAACAAACAATATGAAATAATTAGACATGACTGAGCACATTAAATATAAAAGTAATATGAATTTTCTTTGCCTAAAAGAAGTCTCCAAAAGTCAGCCTTACATATACATCAAAAGGAATTGAAAATAAACATTTTATGTATATTTTTTTATCTAGACCCTTTACTGATATTTGATCTTGAAACTAGCCTGCTACTTTAACACAGTTGTCTAAGAGAAGTCTTCATCTTTTCTGCGTGACCAATAAAAGCCTTTATATCCTGCAGCCATTTAGTAGTGAATAACATAAACAATTTTATTTTCTTTGTTACTAATGCAGTTGTAAACTGAGAAAGAAATTTAAAAAAATACCATATTACTGCTTCAGATTTAAGAAATTGAAATGCAGGGCATGAGACCACAGTCAATCACTGCATTTCAAAAACATTCCTAGAACATTAAGTAACATAAACTGAACAAAAAAACTATAGGATATTCCTTCACATAATGGTATCTTATAAGTTACATTGACAAAAGCTAACCCACAGATACTTTGGTATATAACTAATCAATACATTATCTGTTGCATTAAATAACAATAATATTTTTTTACTTCATACATATTTTATACTAAGTTACGTATTACATCCATAATTTGTTACATCTATAATTATTGTAGAACAACAGATAAAATTTTATCCATCTACCTTTTTTCTTCTACCGTAAATTGAAGTTTTGTGAAATTGTGTGAAATAATTGACTTATCCTTCTGAAACATATTTTACTTGGTTTCTGATTCATTAAATTTAGGCTATGTTTATTATGCTTCATTACAGTTTCACACCACATCTACAATGATGTTGAAGAATGCGCTCAAAATGCTCATTATTAAAAAAAAATAACATTGTACACCTTAAATAACAAAATGTATTTTAAATAGTAACATCAAATAGTAACATGATGATTTACAACCATAAGCATGTCCATCTGTCTATTTTAATTGCTAAACTGAATAATTAATTTTAAGAAATTTGATATTGTGTTACTGTGCCATAAGTCTTTAAGCTACCGCGCTTCATTAAAAGCTAGTCATTAAAATAGAAGATTTGTTTTAAAACACATACCTTATTGTAGAAATATTCATCTTCCCTGGCAGCTTCCATCTTTCCGAAAGCACCTCCTGCCTCACGGATGGCACCACCGCCGCCACCACCTTTACCAGCTCCAGAGCCAGGCTCGCCTGAATACATTCTGAAAATAAGTTTATTGTATCATAAGTATTGCATATTCAACAGACTGTCAAAAATATCCACAATAAATAAAATCATAACACACACCTTGGACTTTCAATATTAACTCAAATTTGTATTGAGAATTTTTAATTATTATAGGACTGTGACAGTCCATGTCGTTAGCATATTGTGTTATAAATAATAATATAGTATGAATATAATGTTGCATATAATAAGGTGCCTGAAGGCGTTGTTGCGCCACTGTCAGTAACTGATATTGCATGGGCGATCGTCTCTATCTGTCCTGGCTCTTTACCTTAGATAACAATTCTTAAGCTAAGTCAGTGGCCTTTGAGCAGTATAGTGGAATATGCTCTAAACCCGTTCAACTGAAGGGCATCAGGAACTTCTATTCATTGCCTTTATTTTCCAAGTCAAATTTATTCACAAATTAGATTAAGCAAATAACTTCCATTATATCTATAAAAAATAATCTTGCTCAATGACAATAATAAATTGCATCACCATTACATTGCATCCACTTTATTATGTTTAGTTAGTATTCTGAATGTTTACCAACAAAAATACTGATTTGCCACCTTTGTCATCAGTAATCTTGTACAAAGCTCTATTTACCAAACTGACACACAATAAAGTTTGTCAAACAAGAAAACTCATTGTTCTAATTTTAAACCACTGATATTGCTAGTGGGAACAAAACTATTAATTGATACATTGCCAAAAACAATTTTCGCCATGTAAGAATGAAATAAATAATGAAAACTAGCTGACCTTTTTATTAATTCTGATTAAAATCATAAAATTACAATATTTTTCGACAGCAGATTGCTAAGTCTGTATAAATGTACGTAAGATAGCCTTAAACTTGTTTTTACTTACATATACCTGATGTCGTAATCACAAGAAAGAACTAGAATCTGTACGGTTATGGCAGAAAATGAAAAGATAAACAATACTGAATTGACATGAGATCACTGCTATAAAAATTATCAATGTCAGAAAGCACGCCAGCCAAAATTCATCAAAAGTATTAAGAGGTTGTTACACAAAGTAACATATTTACAAAATATGTACTACGTACCTACAGAAATTAAAAGAAACAGTAAATATTATTTTGCAACTAATACAAGTAAATGAATAAGAAATGAAGAATCTGAAATCACATGGGTTGCGTAACCTGCCGATGAAGCCGGTTATAACTATTAATTGCTCACCTCACATTAACAATAGCACGTAAAAAAGATATCCTGTTTCTAACTGGATTCATTGTATTTATATTTGAATAATTTTACGTAAAAAGAACTTTAAATTTCCAAAATCTTTAAGTTTTCTTTCCAAAAACAGGGATGACAGTCCAATAAAATCTATAGACAAACATTCTGTCTGTCACTTATGACAGTTTAATTGACAATTTGACGTTTATGACAGAACTAGGCCTCCCTAGTATATAGTATATAACGATATGTTTACTTGATCGATGTATCATATTCGATTATCTAAATAACGTACTGCACAATACCCAAACAATATTAAAATGTGAAACATTCAAACAATATTTAATATGTTATTAGTACTACAAACGTCCTAGTTATGCATTTTTTTTCCTTAATTACATTAAATATATCACGTTTAAGTTACAAAAACAGCCTACAAAACTAATTTGCATTCAGTGAGTAAAAATAATATCAAAATTATCAAGCAAAAATTGTCTGTACAGCTAAAAAATATTTTATACACCTTTCTCGTCCTCTCCCTTTCTCAACGACAGCAACTCACTCGTAGTCGTACGAATGACATATAGCGCGATGATTATCTAGCTTTATTATTATTTTTTATCATAACTGTAATTGGGTGTTTTTCAGAAAAAATGACCCTGTGACGAACAGGAAATAAAAAAATCGTTTTTCATGAAATGGTTTACTCTCTCTCTCTCGAGTCGGTCCCTCATATCTGAGTATCGTGGTCAGCATCAGGGTTGCATCTGGAGCGAATGATCTGCTTCCACCGGTTTCTGTCCAGCGCGTCTTTTGCAGCCGTGTAAAGTTTAGAACACGACGAGTCTTTTACTTGATCGGCCCATCTTGTTGGTGAACGTCCGCGCGATCTCTTCCCTTCGGTGTTTCCAACCACCATCAGCTTTTCCAAATTATCGTGGCCTCGGCGCATTATGTGGCCGAAATAGGAGAGAGTGCGCTGTTGGCATATGGTGGACAGGCGAGTTCTTATTTGG
The DNA here is from genome assembly GCA_937001555.2 of Hypsopygia costalis. Classification (NCBI taxonomy): domain Eukaryota; kingdom Metazoa; phylum Arthropoda; class Insecta; order Lepidoptera; family Pyralidae; genus Hypsopygia; species Hypsopygia costalis. The sequence continues at coordinate 5,992,337 of OW443325.2, forward strand.
AGCTGTGTTAGAACTGATGCATTGGTGCGTTTCGCAATCCAAGGTATTCTCAGCATTCGTCTCCAGCACCACATCTCGAATGCATCAATTCTTTGCCTTTCTCGGGCCAGGATTGTCCACGTTTCTACTCCATATAGGAAGATAGGGAAAATGAGGGCTCGTACCAATCTAATCTTGGTTTTGATACCAATTCCTCTTTTCTTCCAGATGTTGCTTAAGCGGGTCATAGCATCTTTGGCCATCCCGATTCGCCTTTTTATTTCGGGTGCGCAACTGCCGTCATTGGAAATTTGGGAGCCCAGGTATATGTAACGTTCGACGATCGCAATACCAGGAATGTCGCAGGTGGTATTTGTTAGCTTTTCGGGTCGATCTACTAACATGATTTTAGTTTTCGCTCTGTTCACCGCAAGACCGATGTTGCTACTTTCTGTCTCGAGTCTTTGGAATAACTCACTCATATCTTCCATCGATGTTGCTAGAAGAATGGTGTCATCAGCATATCTGAGATTTGACAATCTCTTCCCACCAACCGGAAAGCCTTTCTCCCAGTTTTCGATTGTCCTCCGAATAATGTACTCTCCATATATGTTAAAAAGTGCAGGGGACAAGATGCAGCCCTGTCTTATTCCCTGTTTAGTTTGGAACATATTGGAGCATTCACTACCTATCCTGATGAATGAAGAGTTTTCAGTGTACAGACTCTGAATTAAAGCAACGAGGTGCTCAGGAGCTCCCATTTCGAGAAGCACATTCCACAGTTTGTCCCATTGCACGCAATCAAAAGCTTTCGTGTAGTCGACAAAGCACAGGACCACGGGGGTATTGAATTCCCTGCTCTTCTCGATGATTTGGCGGACGTTCAGTATTTGTTCCCGCGTTCCCTTGCCCTTGACGAAACCTGCCTGCTCTTCGGGTATCTTTCGCCTCAAAAAGTAGCTAAGACGTTGATTAATTACATGAAGGAGGATCTTACTCGCGTGAGATATTAACGCTATAGTCCTGTAATTTCCGCAGTCTTTTGAAGAACCCTTCTTATGCAAAGGTATAAACACCGATTCTGTCCAGTCTTTTGGCCATCTTCCAGTTTTCTAGGTGGTGTAACAGATTTCGGTGATAGCCTTCGTACCTCGCTCACCTAGGTTTTTTAGTAGTTCGGCTGTAATTGCATCCTTACCCGGTGATTTCTTGCACTTAAGAGCTTTGATGGCATGCTCAATTTCTGATGGTAAGATATCAGGTTCATCTGTCACCCATGTAATATTGGCGTTAGTAGGCTGACCCTTGCCATATAACTCTGCGCAGTAGTTTCTCCAGCGCTCTAGCACTTGAGCTACATTTGTAAGCAAGCGCCCGTCTTTGTCTTCAATGGCACGGGTTCTCGGTTTACGCATTCCAGTCAACTCTTTTACCTTTTGAAACAGACACCCGGACTCGTTCTTCAGGGAATGTTGTTCAAGTTCGAGACATATTTGGTTAATGTGACTTTCAAAATCCCTCCGACAGCATAATTGAACTTTGCGGCTCAATTCCGCATACCTCTGTTGGTCTTCAGTTGAACATATGCTGTTCTCCTTTAGCTGACGTCTTTCGAGAATTACTTCGGCCGTCTCGGGTGTGATGAAATCTTTCATAACAGGTTTTGTCAGCATATTATCCCTAGCTGTGTCATGTATTATCCTTTTAAGATATTCCCATTTGCTGTTGCTGTCTGTCATGTCATTTGGAAAGTCTCTCATTCTCGTCTCAAAAACTTGTCGGAAACCATTGATGTTTACACTTTGCAAATTCGGCACTACATTTGGTTTTTGTATTGTCTTTAACCGTATTTGAACTGTTGCCACCAGAAGCTGGTGGTCCGATCCGCAATCAGCACCGGGGAAAGTTGTGGTACTTGTCACTGAGCTTCTCCATCGCGTCCCTACTAGTATGTAGTCAATTTGGTACCTACATCTGTCACCAGGTGATATCCAGGTATATAATCTACGGATGTGTTGTTTGAAGCAGGTGTTGGTAATAGTGAAATTTTCTTCACAACAGAACTGTAGTACACGCTCTCCCTCCTATATTACAATCTCCAAAGTGCACCGTGGGACACGTTAAAATTCGACGTCTTCTTTTATTTATTTTTTTAAATAAAATTAACTGTGCACTTTTTGTGGCATTTATTAATTTAATGTGATATAGAAATAGTTACTTAAATCATATAAAAATTCACTTCCATTAGTGCCACATAAAAAATAGTAAATAAAAATGTTTGAAGGCGTGGGACAGCCCAATTATGCTAGGGTCAATTTTTCTGAAAAACACCCAATTACGAAAAGTTTAATTTGTATCAGTTGCAGCAAAAGTATCAGTTGCAGCCAACTCGTAAAATCCGGCGCAGTGCGTACGGCTAGCTATTTTAAAAATGGCTCCGGTTAATAATGCAGCAGATAGATCAACGTTTAGAGGAAATGTCTTCAAAATAGCGTTCGATCGGTTAGAGAGCGACCGAAAAGAATAAAAATTAATCAAATTGGAACTAACAGTTTTCCGCATCTGGCAACATTTTGTAACATTGTGGTTTGTGATTACGTTTCACTGTCTTTTAGGGTTCCGTACTCAAAGGGTAAAATGGAACCCTATTACTAAGGCTCCGCTGTCCGTCCGTCCGTCCGTCCGTACGTCCGTCTGTCACCAGGCTGTGTTTCATGAACCGTGATAGTTAGACAGTTGAGATGATGTATTTATGTTGCCGCTACAACAACAAATACTAAAAAAATAGAATAAAATAAATATTTAAGGGGGCTTTCATACAACAAACGTAATTTTTTTGCTCGTTCTTGCTCGCAATTGATAACGGCAATAGGTAGACGCTTGAAATACTCACATAATATTTAGTTATATATTCACTTTAAAAATAAATAATTAAATAAAAATAAAACAAATATTTAAGGGGGACTCCCATACAACAAACGTGATTTTTTTTTGCCGTTTTTATAGATAATGGTACGGAAACCTACGTACGCGAGTCCGACTCGCACTTGGCCCGGTTTTTTATTTATTTTTTGTCTGAAAAACCCGTTCAGTAGTTTTTTCGAATCCTATGGAAGATAATAATGTTTGGAAGAAAAAAATGTACAAGGCACATTTTATCAAAATCCGCCATTTTTAATCCTTCAATGTTATTCAAACATTTATGTAATATATTCACTGTGTAACATTGTTTAATTAATAAAATTACGATACGACTGTTCGAAATCTACAACAGATGTTTATATATTCACAAACCTTATTTTGTTAAATATAAAATACTGTCCGTAACATCTCTATACATTCTAAAGATATGTAAATTTGTTAAAAAATATCCTGACTTCTTTACAAAAGCAGTCAATAGATCACGTAAAGTTAGAAAGCAGTTCAGACACAAGCTAATAAAACCAAAATCAAATCTTGCTATGCATAGTTCTAGCCCTAATTCGATGGCCGTCGAAATATTTAACAAATTGCCAAATAAAATAAAAGATATTGACCAAGGAGCAAGCTTCATTAAAAAATTAAAGACCTTACTGGTAGCCAAATGTTATTATACTCTTCACGAATTTTTAAATGTTAAATTAGATGACATTTAATAAAATGCAATAAAGATATTGAGTATTGAGTATATCGATTTTATATTCTACGCAGTAATCGAGACATGTCTCAGATGATAAATCTGCAGGTTGCTGGCTTGTAATAATGGTCATAGATAATTTTCTATTTTTTTTTGTCGTCACTATCCAGGTAAAGGATTTTTTTCCGTGCAGCCAGACCAGATCAAGAAATTCAAATCGACCCCTATATTATGTATATGTACTTACGACATTTCGCGTTTCTTTAACCATAAAACATGCTTTAGTTTCTGCTCTGCTATTATTTTGTTCAATTCAGCGGTTTCTCTCATAGCTTTTACTACGCACCGTTCTTCTTTCAATGACTCCATTTTAATTTGTTTCTCCGTCGTTGTGTACCTTAAAGGGAGAATAACAACTTATTTATTATACCCATATTATTCCAGAATTACATTTATCAAAACGGCGCGGTCAAAAAAGAAAGAAAAGATATCATTCACTAAAATTCCTACCTAGTTCGATATTTCTTTCAAATTAAACATTAGTGGAGCCATTTTCGCATTGTAGAAATGTATTTAGCACACAATGTCACAGATATACAGCTAGTCTTTAGTCTTTTGCTAGTTGGGTTGTTTGATGCTATTACACGGGTAAACGGCTGAACCGGGTACTGCGTTCACGCGGGGTGAAGTCGCGGGTAGTAGCTAGTAAATATGTAACATCATCATTATCATCATCATCAGGTCCATTTAAGTCTCCACTACAATGGACTACACTTATTTTTAATCGACACCAAAAAAAGGAGGAGTTGTTACTTAATTAATCTGTCCTAAAGAAACCAATTTGAAAAAAACTTTTTTTATTTGAAAGAGTATAACTACCAGGTCCCATATTTTTTTCATCATCATCATCATCAGCCTGTATCAACCAACTGTTAGGTTTGTTATTACATTACTCCGTCATTTATAAACCGATTGAAAAAAACTTTTTTATTTGAAAGAATATACTTTCCGATTGGTCCTTATTTTTTTCATCATCATCATCAGCCTGTATCTACATACATAGATGTAGAGTAATGTTTGGTCGGTTTTTTTTTGTTAAAATTATCTGATGAACAAAATGGGCATGATTGAGTAGTGTTAGGGTGTACTATGATCGTATAACTGCCTTGGCTAGACGGCCATTCTCCAGGTATCGGGTAATCAAGGTACCTACGTAAAAACTACTCACCTCATCTAAATTCTGATAGCTGATTTTTACATATACGTTACGTATATTACACAGACGCTTTAAAGGTCTAAAAAAACACATTTATATTCGCGTGCCGCGGACCTGTCAATTTTGTACCAACGTTGTACCCACCATGGGACCTCGGCACGCGCAACGTTAATGCGTCTGCTGCGTTTTTTAACGTTAAACCTGACGTGAGCAGCGCCCGCTGCTACCGCAGCAGATGTTGCGTTAGCAGCGGGGGTGCAAGTGTCTGTATAGCAGAAGTAATCGCTTTACATTAGGCGGGCCGTATGTTTGTTTGATACCCGTCGTAGCATAAAAAGACCCATCCAGTTTTTGTGTATTTATTTATTCATGGGGTGTAAGTATAAGAACCATCATCAATATCATTGAACCAAAGCCAACTTCACCTGCACGCGGTGCACCCTGCTGACTGACAAATGAGGCTCTGGCGAAAAGAGACGTAGGGACTACCCAACCGGGGAAAGTACCTCCACCTCACAGAATACTGCAGCCAAATAACAATTCCCTTGAGTGTTGTTGATGCTGCGTTGGCAATGGAGGTGGTGACGCGCGAGCGATAATTTATGTTGCGAGCGTTAATATGGCTACGGTTAACGTTTCACATCAGGCGGGTCGTATGTTTGTCTGCCACCCGACGTAGTATTAAAAAAAAATTGTGAAGCTGTGTTAATATGTAGTCAAGTGTAGTGTTAATATTAGTAGTGCTATTATACCTGAAGAATTCCTGCAATTCTCTATGGAACGGATTTATATTACTATCTACTTGCACAGTATCAGTCATGCACGACGCGTTCTTAGTTGGTCTGTCTATAGAGACGGAATCGTTTCGATTTTGAAAATCGTTGCTTTCTGAACGCCTTTGAAAGTCACCATCATTTTCCGAAAATGAGATTTCTTCAGAAGTTGTGGATGATTTCTCGACAGTTAGATTTTGTTGATCTGTGGTAAAACTCTGTGTACCACTGCAACTTGGTTGATCTAATTCTCTGAAATTAAATATATAATAAAATAAAATAATGATAATAATGTTCCACCAAGTGCCAACAATCAAATGTATCAACTTTAAATATAATATATATAATATAATAATAATAATAATATGTCCGCAGGGCAGCTTGTGTGGCGAGCTGTTGTGTGAGTAGCGACACCACGGACCCGAGTCTCCAGAGAGTCGGTCAGGGCCTTCGTATCCGACGTGTCTTCATCGGTCGGAGTGTAAACACAAGAAGGCCCGCAGGACTCTCAGCTCTGGCTAGCCTTCATTGGCCGTCCAGAGAGGAGCCGCTAGAGCTATATGCTCCAGGGGTGGAAGTGTTAAAGGGCATCACGCCGCGAGTAACTTCGGAGAAAGCGCAGCACACCTCTCGACATCCCTGAGTCACTCACACCGGTGTTGCCCCCGGCCGTTTTCCTGGCTTTTCGGGGGCCCATCTAGTGAGTGGCAAGCCACCGCCTGCCGCAAATAACTAGCAATAAAAGCAGTTATGGCAGGCGTCCGTCCCTCTTCTGTAATAGCCCGGTATTAAGTTCACCCAGATCTCATCTCCATAGCCCATTTATTTTCCATCACACTTCGTAATAGTCTCAACGCCTGCCGAGACCTGCTCATGGGTATGTCGTTCCATTGACATTTCCTGGAGCGGGTCACGGCGGGCGTACAACATTACATCAAACTTCTCAAAGGGGCCTCTACGCGTTGGATCCATATCCCCGCGCACGCCTATCAAATGACCGGGCTTGACCCGTGATTAAAAAGAGATACATAATAATATAATATATAATAAAAGTAAATATTTGGGGTGTAATGGCTCACCACGATCTTTAGAGCTAAAGATAACCTTGTTTACACGTCTTGCACCCCGCCGCCTAGCGAAAGAGGCAGGAGGGTACAGGCGGTACAGCGTATTTCTAAGCTGCCCCGCTGGGAAAGTACCTCCATCTCACAGAATACCGCAGCTAAATAACAATTCCCTTAAGAGTTGTTGTGTTCCAACCAGTAAGTGAGGCCTCACTCACTGGTGACCACCAGAAAGAACAGACTTGTTGCGTTGACAACGGGGGGCGCGAGCGATAGTTCATGTTGCACATTTATATGGCGTCACGAGGAATATCTATGATGTGCTCTAGAAATACTAGCAGATCACCGGGAACTGAGACCTCACGACTTCTTTTAGAGTTGACTAATTAAGAATCGATTTATTTTATACCACTAAGGTGGAAAACAAGCATACGGCCCGCCTGATGAAAAGCAATTGCCGCACCCTATGGGCGCCTGTAAACCCAATGGCATCAATGGCAAGTTGCATTACCGACAATATAAAACCTATTCGCACTCTTAATGAAGATCCCCATGATGTAGTCTCCTGGAAAGACCTCGACAGGCAGTTCATTTCACAGCTTGATAGGACCTACGTAGAATAAAATTTCTCTGAAAAAGCACAATACGTCACCACTTGGGCTGTAATGTAAACTCCCTGTCGATGACGAGCGGTGCAATTGGACGAGACGAGAAGATAGCCGTGGGCATCGTGACAAATAACGCCTCTGAACACACAAACACCCTATTGTACAATCGGTAGAATACACAAAGGCACACAAAATTTCTTGTCTGTGTTTACTAAGTATGTGAAATTCAATTCCTAAACCTATTCCATTCGTATTGGTAAGAAAAATGAGAAATAGAAGAAGAATAAGAAGGTGGAAAAGGAAGTGATAGAATAAGATGAAAAAGACAACAGTGCTCTGTAAGTTGTATGCTACAATAAAGTTATACTACAACAACATCAAGACATGAATTCGCAGTGCTCTCAGTAAAGTCTCAGTAAAATATTTGTTAACATCAATATTCTTATTACGAATATTCTATTCATACCTGCAATTACAACAAAGAATGTTCAAATAAATATTTAATCAAATATATTTCAGTCTTCAGTAATTATTCTAGTTTTTAATTTATACCCCTGCATAGTCCAAGTTATTCAAGTCTCATAACTACAACTATCGACGTCAATATGTATAATTACTAATGTACATAATTTTAAATAACTTTACACGGATAGTTCAATTATATTTGATTGAATGCATATTTGTTTCTCTAAACCGCCAGTTATATTAACTTTATGGCTGGGATAAAAATGAAGTTAGGAACGAATGAATACAAAAGCCGAACTCTAAAAGACTAGCATTCAGGGAAAGAAAAAATAAACGAGCGACAAGCGGGAAATTATTAAGCTTTTAATTTCACCGCGGCACAGTATGTATGTATAGTGCCACAAACTTATCTGGCCCGGTGGCGGGGGCGGTGCGATCGACTTAAGTGTAGCCATTAAACGAAATGCCGCCAGTTTTAGAGGAAACATAAAAATCAAAGAAATATAATATATTTCTTTGATTTTTAAACAGTGTTAAAATAATAGCATTGATATACTTATTAATTGTGTTGTGTGGTGTTTCAATTAAATATCAATTGCCTTCTATTTTTTGTTGATTAGTTTTAAAAATGAACCACGTTAAGTCGCGATCATAGCTATTATATAATATTAGAGAGTTATAATATTGCACAAAAACAACTCGTTGACGATTTTTTTATGGTAAGAAATGAAATATGTGTAGAAAAAGATAATATGTATTTAAAAAAATACACCTCAATGGAATGTGCATACGCGGTAAGTACATTAATTGTACCTGGCAATACTACATTCCAAGATGGCGGCTTTAGTTCTAAATTTGGCCACCGGGTCAGATAAGTTTGTAGCACTGTAATCAAATCTTGGAAGTTAAACTTGATTGGGCTGGGCGCGTTCTTGGATTCGTAACATTCGTATGACAATGAATGTTCACTGCCGCCATTTTTAAACCAATGTAGCCGCCACAAAATGACGATTTATAATTTCAATAATAAAAAGAAAGGACTCAGTAAAATAAACGAATGTCAGTTAAGTAAACTTTTTAGTTCTTTTTTATTAATTAATAATAAAAGCATGTTTAAAATAATTTTTATTTTGTTTCTATACTTAATCTTGTTTTAGAAATAAATTGTCTGTTTACGTATATAATAATAACGTACGTATATAATAATTACGTATAAAATAAAAAATAACAAGCAAAATATCATGTACGAACAAGCAACATTGAGTCATTAATTAATTGAGAATGAAGAATTATTATTCCTAATTAATTCTTGACAGCCCTCAAATAATTATACCTTCTACTTACTAGTTCAATTACAATTGCGATCTTCAATCTAAGGGGCACCTAGTAAAAATCTCTAATCTAATCTATGTTAATTATACTAATCTTTTAAGTTAGTGTTTTATAAAAGCATGTGAACTCGACACTTCTGCAACTGGTTAAAAAATATTTCACTATTTAAAATATATATATTAGTCGTATAGCCTACGAAATATCCAGGTAAATCTGGCGAATTCCGCACAGTACGCTAGTATCTACTAAAGTGGTATAATAATTAGGAAGCCATCTAGTTTTGCTGCTAACAATCGATTACTTACTCATCAATGCACTCCGCCTTAACCACAACATCAGTAGTTAACGTAGTAGTATCATTCAAACCTTCATCTCTTAGTAATACACCATCTTTGATCATATCAAGTATATCGCATACGTCTAAAGTTTGTTTGGAGTATTTCTCTACAACTGGCCCAACTAGAGCTATCTCTTCGCGAGCGATGCGTTTCATGTTCTGCCATTGCGTCTTTACCTTCTTTATAGAACTAACAGAAAACTTAGTACCGAATTTAGTAGATAACTCTCGTAAAATCTCGTTCCATGCTATATCCTTTTCTTCAGAATGATTCGGGCCGTTGTTACTCTTAGCAACAACAACTTCTTTGCGTTGCTTAATTAACTCTAGGAGGTACTGCTTCTCGGCGAGCGACCAGTTCGGCGTCCGAGACCTCCGGTTAGTTATCTTCCCCATCTTCCTTGAATGCGATCTAGGATCGTGGTTTATCTTTTGCAACGTTTTGTTGCAAACGATGCACTCAACGTCTAAAATAATAGGTTTCCACATTTAAAAACAATTGAACTGCGAAATATGTTTGACAAGACGGCAGACAGTTCCGCTGTTAACTGTGGAATGTTTAAAAAACTTATTTGAATGTAGTTTGTAATCGAAAATATTCGATCGTTGAATATGAACTAAATAAATATTATGAAATATTTTCTATTATGCGACAACGAAATGCAACTGGCAGGACTATTTTATTTGCTATGACTTTCTGTCGTTCAAATACTGGTTGATTTTAATGCGAAAGTAAAAAAAAATAAGTTAAAACTATGGCAACAAGACCTATATTGAATTTCCTACAATAAATTTATTTAATTTTTATGCATTCATATTCAATGAACTGCTGACTGCCAATCCAATCAATGCCATCCAACAATCAATCTTATTAAAACAGATGATGAACGCGGGAGTTAAAACACAATTCAAAGACAATGAACTGGGGGCCTACCGCCGAAGCTCAAGCCGATGCCTTTGAATATTTTGATTCGAAAAATAAATCTTACGGTCTTACGTTTTAGTTATTGACAAACATCTTTAGCTTATTCGGTAGAGCTCTAGGGTTTCTATCGGCTAAGATAAACAGAAGTACCATAAATCTGAGCTGAGCTGAAGTTTGATTTTCGCAATCAAAAAATCCGTTGGGAATCGGCTTCAGCTTAGCCGGTAGGGCCCCTGGGTCTATTCAAGCACTGTAAGATTCTGCCAGTGCTCGCTCAAATAAAATATAATGACTTAACTTACGCAAAAAGTGTATATCACCCTATTTATATACAGGCGAGCTATAGCTCAAGACCGACTTTACGACCGACCAATAATTTTTATAGCGAAAGATCCACTCAGTACTTCCTTCTACGATTAATAAATTCATCACCAACTTCTTTAAGAAATAAATGGACTGATTATGCTTTCTTTCCTTCTTTTTTTTTTTTTTTTGATTAGCCTTTATTTTTTCAATGTTTGTAAAATATAAACTCGGTTGTATGATAAGTCACATAGGCATCGGCAAAACTTACCTAGCTCCTAGCTCTCAAAGACACTCATGTTTATTATTACATACTAGTTAAATCTCGATAATTTTATTTATTGTGCGATACGATTGGATATATTAAATAAATAAATATTCCAGGACAAATTACACTCGGCCATCTAGTCCCAAACTAAGCAAAGCTTGTACTATGGGTACTAGATATTTTTTTTTGTAAATACATACATATAATACATAGAAAATACCCAGACAAGCAGACATGTTTATGCACACAAATATTTGTCTTGTGCGGGGATCGATCCCGCGACCTCGGAGTCAAAGTGGCCATTCGACCACTGGGCTCGTCAATATTTATTACTAAGTTTATAAAGTGACCTTTAATCTACTCGGCATTAAGGACAAACTTCAGTAATTTAAATAAATGCCTTTACTGTAAAAAAATATAATATGTATTTTGTAAAATACAAATAAATAAATAAACAAAAAGTCTATCAGAAACTGTCATTTTTAATGTAAAGTCGTGTAATGTTAATATCTTTTTAATCTGGAGGTTTACCAATTCCTAAAAATATGATCAAATGGTCATGGTCATTAAATCTCCGACTACATAATTTACTATAATAGTACAATAGTTATAATTACCTACCTATCTTGGTAGCTTCGTGGAGAAATACATCACACTATTTTTTTTCTTAAATTTTCAATGTGTAGGTACATACTCGTACATCTAAGAGCCCTTTCACCTTTCGCGTCCAAGGCAGGCCCTTGCATCGCCATCGCAAAGGTATGTAGTTATTTTTTCCCGACTTAATAGGCTAGTGAATTTGTTTTTTAGGGTTCCGTACCTCAAAAGGAGAACCTGAACCCTTATAAGATCACTTTGTTGTCCGTCTGTCTGTCTGTCTGTCCGTCTGTCTGTCTGTCAAGAATTTCTATGTCGAGAATCATCATCATCATCATCAGCCTGTATCTACCCACTGCTGGATATAAGCCTTCCCCAATGCCTTCCACCAGATACGATCCTCCGCCTTCCGCATCCAGCCGCTCCCAGCCGCTTTCTTAAGGTCGTCGGACCATCTAGAAGGAGGGCGCCCAACACTTCGTCGTCCTATGCGCGGCCTCCACTCTAATATCTTCCTCCCCCATCTGCCATCACTTACTCGGCAGATGTGACCGGCCCATTGCCACTTCAGCTTACAAACTCTGAAGGCTATGTCGACAACTTTGGTTCCCCGTCGAATTTCTTCGTTCCGGATTCGATCCCGCAGAGAAACCCCGAGCATAGCCCTCTCCATCGCTCGCTGCGCGACCTTTAGCCTGTGTAACAGTCCGATGGTCAGTGTCCAAGTCTCTGCACCATAAGTCATCGCAGAGAGAACGCACTGGTTGAAGACTTTAGTCTTCATGCACTGGGGTATCTGCGCGGCGAAGATGTGACGAAGCTTTCCAAAAGCTGCCCAGCCCAGTCGAATGCGTCTATCGATCTCTTTGTTGAAATTACCACGGCCAAGCTGTATAGAATGACCGAGATAGACATAGTCATTAACCACTTCAATAGCTGCATTCTCTACGATAACCGGGCTAGGGGCGACAAAATCGTTGTACATGACTTTCGTCTTGTCGAAATTCATCCCCAGCCCCACACGTCGAGATGCAGCATTGAGATCGACCAACATACGACCGAGATCCTCCAGCGATTCAGCCATTATGACCACGTCGTCGGCGAACCGAAGGTGTGAGATGTACTCGCCATTTACATTGACGCCCCGTTTTTTCCAGTCCAGCGTCTTAAATACGTCTTCCAGAGCAGCGGTGAATAGTTTTGGGGAAATGACATCTCCTTGACGTACTCCCATATCACATCCTTTTCTCCTAATGATTTCAATAATCACTTCGCTACAACTCCTTCTCTTGACGACTTCTATTAAATCTACAACAATTTTAAAAATTTCTTCCATGGCTCATTCCAATTCTAGCACCTTTTCTTTTTCTCCAGTTTCAATGGATGAGGTCCGCAAAATAATCCTTTCAATTAAATCTAAAGCAGTTGGTTGCGATGATGTGAGTAGGGAAATGGTTATCTGTATTGTTGAACAGATTCTTCCAGTCATTGCTCACATCCTCAATTTCTCCTTTTTGGTAGGTGATTTTCCTTTTCTCTGGCACAAGGCTTTTGTTATTCCACTCCCAAAAATTTCGACACCTTTGCAATTGAATAATTACAGGCCAATCTCAATTTTACCTTTTCTTTCCAAAATTTCAGAAGCCGCTGCACACAGACAAGTGTCTGCATATATTTACTCGAACTCCCTTCTTTCTCCATTTCAATCCGGTTTCCGCCCTGGGCATAGTACGACTACCGCACTTATTAAAGTTACCGATGATGTCAGACTGGGCATGGAGAATAGGTTGGTCATCATTCTCATACTTATTGATTTCTCTAATGCATTCAATATGGTTGACCACGATATTCTGCATGCCATATTAGAGTATCACAATTTCTCACCTACTGCACTAGAATGGTTTTCATCTTACCTTCGTGGTCGTCAACAAGCAGTGCGCTTGGGTGGTGAATTGTCCGATTGGAAGGATCTCTCTGCTGGTGTACCACAGGGTGGAATCCTTTCCCCGTTACTATTTTCTATTTTTGTTAATTTCCTGTCCCTTTCGCTCAGTTGTTCTTACCACTTTTATGCTGATGATCTCCAAATATATGTGCAGACAACGACAGAGAATGTGAACACTGCAATTACAAATTTAAATGATAACCTACGTAACATCAGCTATTGGTCTAGAGATTTCGGCATACCTGTAAATCCAGCTAAATGCCAGGCAATTGTACTTGGTAGCTCTAGGCAGATTGCCAAGATTGATTTCAGCTCTGTGTCGCCTGTTATGTTTGAAAATACTATCATCCCCTTCAGTAATACTGTCAAAAACCTAGGTCTTTATATAGATTCCACTCTTAGTTGGACCTCGCAAATAGCTGAGGTGAGTCGTGCAGTCATATCGGCATTGAGTTTCCTTAATCGGTTTAGGCACTTTCTCCCAATTAGCACTAAGGTCATTCTTGTTAGATCGCTTATTCTCCCTCTCATTGATTATGCTGATGTCTGTTATCCAGATCTAAATGTAGATCTTCTCAATAAGTTGGATCGACTTATAAACAACGCTATCCGTTTTATCTACTGTCTTCGCAAATTTGATCATATCTCCTCATATCGATCTCAACTTAATTGGCTTCCTATTCGTCAACGGAGGCAGCAGAGATTACTCTGCGTACTTCACACTATACTAACTAGTCCTCTCTCCCCGGAATACTTGAAAAGCAAATTTCAATTTCTCTGTGACTCACACAGCCTCCCACTTCGTTCTGACAATACTCGTCAGCTTTCCATTCCCCTTTACCATTCTGGCTTCATGTCTGATTCCTTCACACTGCAAGCTTCACGTCTATGGAACGCGCTGCCTGAATCACTCAGAAGGATATCAAATAAATACAATTTCAAAAAGAAAATCCACGCTTATCTTTTGGACGGTTTAACGACAAACTGAATCATCATCTTCCTATATTTATCTATCTATGTATTTGTATATTATTTATTTATGTATTTGTATGTACGTTTATGATTGTGATATATTATTATGTAAGTATGTTTATTTTATTCCAAGGAGTAATGTCGTTTTATTATTATTTTTCTCTTTTTCTTAGTTGAACAGTCACTACATAATATCTATATTTTCTAGACACTGTTCTATTTTTATTTTATCTGCTATAGAACCGCATTCGTGTATTTCTGCTATTCCCAAAGGTTGACTGGTAGAGAATGCTTTTAGCGTTAAGTCCGCCTTTTGTACCCTTATGTAATTTTGTGGTCAATAAAGTTTAAATAAATAAATAAATAAATACTCCCCGCTGCAGCTGGATAGGCTTGGACTGCTGGTCCTGGACGCGGACAGTCATTGTCGCAGAGCTATATAGCCATCTCAGCACCTCGATATAGCGGTGGTCGACTTGGCATCGCTGTAAGGATTCCTGAACAGACCAAGTTTCGATGGAGTCGAAGGCTTTCTCGTAGTCCACAAAAGCTACACAGAACGGCAAATTGTACTCTGTGGTTTTCTGCACAATCTGCCGCAATGTATATATGTGGTCCACGGCACTGTAGCCTTTACGAAACCCAGCCTGTTCCGGTGGTTGGTAGTCATCAAGCCTTCGAGCGAGACGATTCGTGATAACCCTTGAAAACAGCTTATACACGTGGGTCAGGAGTGAGATCGGTCTATAATTCTTCAATAAGGTTCTGTCACCTTTCTTGAAGAATAAGACGACCAAACTCCTGGTCCACGCGACTGGTGCGGTCCCTTTGTGAATGACGGAATCAAACAGACGTTGTAGTTCCTTTAGAACCGGAGTTCCTCCAGCTTTCAACAGTTCTGTTGTGATTCCGTCCTCACCGGGAGTCTTACCATTTTTCAGCTGTTCAAGGGCTATCCTAATCTCACCCATGCTGATGTCTGGAATGTCCTCGGTTTCGTGTCGGGTTAGCGGGGCTCGGCGATCACTTATACGAGCAGCTGATGTAGGAACAGGTGCATTTGCAGCATAGAGTTTGCCATAGAATCTCTCCACCTCTGCGAAGATCTCTGACTTAGAAGACACGACTCGACCATCCTCTAGGTTGAGCTTCGACAGATAAGCCCTTTCAGAAGGCCGAGAAAAGACTTTCAGCCCATTGTTGCGCGCTATCACGTCCTCAACTTGTTTAGCATTGAAGACGCGGTAGTCCCGCCTTATCAGCCTTCTGATCCGCTTATTTAAAGCAGCATATTCTGTCGAAGCTCTAACAGATGCTGTCGCCTCTCGTCTCTTCTGCATAAGAGCCAGAGTTTCGCTAGAGAGCTTGGCGTCTCGAACTCTATGCTGCTGCCCAAAGTGTTTGCTGCCGACTTCGTGTAGTATTGCCCCTATTCTGTCTGATGCCTCGTCCATGTCCGCAGTGGTTTCCAACGAATTGAATCGGTTTTGAAGTTCCAGTTGGAACTTCTCCGAAGTTTCAGTGATTTGGGGAAGAGTTGGACGCAGATTCGACTTCATCATACGGGCTCTTTCGAGTTTGTAGCTGATATTTAGGATGCCTCGTACAAGTCGGTGGTCGCTACCGGTACCAAACCTGTTAACCACCGAGACATCCCTAAATATCCGCTTTTTATCCGTTATGATGAAGTCGATCTCATTCCAAGTCACTTTGTCGGGGCTTTGCCAGGTCCATTTCCTCTGGGGCTTCTTTTTAAAGAACGAGTTCATCAAAAAGAGCCCCTCCTTTTGGAGGAAATTTACCAGCATTTGCCCCCTGTGATTCCTCGACCCCAAACCAAACCCTCCGACGACCGATTCATCGTATTCTTGTACTCCCACCTTGGCGTTGAAGTCCCCGACAACAACCGTGAAGTGGGTCTTGGTGGTATTATGTATGGCCGTTGTAATGTCTTCATACATGGCCTCGACCTCTTCATCCTGGTGTATCGTCGTTGGAGCATATACCTGTACTACTTTCAAAGAGTATCTCTTCGTCAGTTTTAGCACAAGATATGTTACCCTCGACGACACACTGGATACCTCCACTACGTTGTTGACGAGAGCTTTATGAACGAGGAACCCGACACCACCCTGGGAGAGCTGATCTCCTTCACGGTAGTAGAAGAGGTTGCCAGATTCGAGTATCACGGTCTCCTCTCCCTCTCGTCGGACTTCCGACAGACCCAGAATCTGGCATTTGACTGACCTAAATTCTACTTCCAGCTCTCCCACATCCTCGTCGCGCCTCAGTGTCCGTGTATTGAACGTGCCAATGGTCAGTTGTTTGTGGTGGCCTGCCAACCGGAGATTGTTCGCACCCCCCGCCCTGCCGGAACCGAGACCGCCACCTTGGCCCGGGATAGCAGGGCTGCCGGGTACTGGGGGCCATATATTTTGTTGTGTATGCATTAGAGAGAAATGCCCTTGAGTCGCCACGCTGGGCAGGCGGTTTGGCGACTTTCGCCAGAGCCTCGTCCGCTTATCTGCAGGGTGTACCACGTGCAGGTGAGGTTGGCTTTGGCTCCGAAAATGGTAGTGACCCACTTACACCATGTCGAGTTTATTCAGCAAAAAACGCATATTTCGACACATTCTCAAGGGAATCAAAACATATAGGGTACTTCCCGTTGACCCAGAACTATGAAATTTGGCAAGTAACATCGTTATAGACTACAAGTACAGGAATAAATCTCAAAACTATACATTTGTAAATAGATCTTAAAAAATAGGGGGTCAATATTTTTTATAGGGTGTCGAAATTTCAAATTGAAACTACTAGTTCAAATGGATACCCCATTTGAACTAGTAGTTTCAATTTGAAATTTCATATGAAATTTCAATTCATTTCAATTTTCATATGAAAGGGCTTGATGTACACATTGCAAAATATATTTTATTTATTTTTTTCGACGCATTATTTCTTATTTATAATGAAAAATATCAAATTTAATAATGATACGGAACCCTCGGTGGGCGAGTCCGACTTGCACTTGTCCGGTTTTTTTTTTATTTCTTATCGTCTATATACGTAGACGTATAGACGTCTTTAACGTCTCAAAAATATAACTTTAGGTGAAAGATTACTTCGATAGCATAAATAATTCTCGAGATATGATAACTTGAAGATCACAATTTTGGAATATCTCGAAAACACTCCATACAAAAGGCCAAAAAAAATGTTATGACGTCACGTCGCGCTATTTTACAACAAAACAAAACAAAAGATAAAAGTTGTAAATAAAACAATAAATAGAAACAATAAAAATATTATAACAAAAGTTATAATATTTTTTATTGCTAACTAGCTGGCCCGGCGAACTTCGTACCGCCTAATTGTCAATGAATGTCGTGGTATACATATTAATTGAACAAAATTTATGATGTCTTGAAATTAATATAATGAATAATAGAAAATAATAGAGAAGCACGATGGCGTCATTGCGCGTGTCAGTCTAATTGTACACGCAAGTTAAGCAACGTCAACCGTAGCCTGTCCATGGATGAGTTTATATTATCTCGAGCTCCTCCGTGCTTCGGAAGGTACGTTAATCCATCGGTCCCGGTTGTAATCATTAGATTAACTTGAGGTCCTCCGTGCTTCGGAGGGCACGTTAATCCGTCGGTCCCGGTTGTTATCATTAGATTATCTCGAGCTCCTCCGTGCTTCGGAAGGCACGTAAGACGTCGGTCCCGGTTGTTATCATTAGATTATCTCGAGCTCCTCTGTGCTTCGGAAGGCACGTAAGCCGTCGGTCCCGGTTGTTATCATTAGATTATCTCGAGCTCGTCCGTGCTTCGGAAAGCACGTTAAGCCGTCGGTCCTGGTTGTTATCATTAGATGGCAGTCGTTAAGCCAAGTGGCCTTTAGGCGGCTTGAAATTACTGGCGTCCGCCAACTCGCAGTTGAGCAGCGTGGTGGAGTATGCTCGAAACATATTCAGTTGAAGGAAGACCCGTATTTAATATTACCCAGCAGTGGGTAAATATTACCCAGCAGCGGGTAAATATTAAGTTCAGTATTTTACTATGTCACAAAATAAAGTACCATGACACTTGACAACCAATTAATATTCATTTTCAAGCATTCATTCATAAACAATTTTCAAAACAACAACGGGCAACTTTCGCGACGTAAAAGTTAGACCAATCGATTTGTCATTTAATTGAAAATCAATAAATATCCCAATCCGTTTTCAAATTTATTTTTTCGACAATTTTGTCAATGTTTTAATACTTATTATCCTATACCCACATTTCTGAACGCACGCATACATTTGACGTACGCACGTTAACGTCACGTTTGACAGGTCCGACATCCACGAACATTTTGTATGGAAAAATGATTATTCTTTTATTTTATTTTTTTCGTAAATTTTCCAATGTTTTTAATAGTTATTCTGCTATTCTGGACGGAGACAAATCCAACAAATCAAAAACCATGGCAATCGGTCCAGCCGTTCTCGAGTTATAAGTGTTGTAACAAACACGACTTTCTTTTATATATATAGATATTTATTTTTTATAATTTCATACTTTTAAAATGGACTTTCCCACCAAACTTTGATCGACCATAAAACACGTCGGACATAAATGAATAAAATTTTAAGATCGCAGATCGTTCTAGTTTTATGTATTTTTATTTTTTACGTTACTGATAGAGTTTTTATAATTTTAGAACATTGTTCACATGCCTATGCACAGAATGTTCATTGTTCATGTAGGTACTATATTTCGATTGATGAAAAGTAAAAACAATATGAAAATTCGTATACAGTAATTTCAAAGATTAGCCTAAAGACACACAAACTTAGCGAGGCGTTGGTATTTTTTCATGTGCCATTATTATTTATTTTAAGCAATACTTTGTTTCTTCTCTTTACTTATCATGCAGTCATGTCTATTGTACAGTAACCCTAATTTGGAGTACAGTGTCTGTTTACTAAAAATGACTAAAATGTGCTTATATATCTTTTATTTTATTTTATTTGGAAAACATTACAGTGATAACGTCTAAATTAATTAAATTTGCCAAGTGTATTCGTTTTTGAGAGTCACATTAAACAAATCCTTAGTCAATTTGTGTTTAAATAATTACGGGTTTGTATTTTAAAAAAATACAGTTCGGGATCGCCAACCAATAGTTTTTTTTTATGTATATATACTACTAGTTCTTAAAATGTGGATAGAGTAGATATTACTTTAAGTGAGTTCGACATATTACATATAAATCTATATAATGATTTCATACTGGTTTTTCGATTAATTGCTGCAGTGGAATGACGCAACTTGCAAGTTTGTGTCACTTTTACACCTGTGGTAAATTAATGGAAAAATACAAACGAGTTATGAATGAGAGCAGTAACAACTAACAACACAATCAATTTATAGACAGGTTATCTCATTTTTGGAGTTTCCCGTTCGGAAAATCTAAAACGTTCCAATCTGCTCTATAAAATCTTTTGGAGATTCCACTATTCCATGTTAAATCAGTTTTATTTAGGGATAAATAAATCGTTAGTACTATTTGTTAGTCTTAACAAGACTAGCACCCGTTACTCATCGTATTATTTTCATTATTCAAACCCTTGCCACGCGAATTCATCTTGCACTTTTATTACTATACTAGCTGATGCTATGGTTAAATATTTTCTTATGTATCTACATTAGTTCGTATTTGTATTAATACGACGGAATCATAAAGTCCACGCGAACGAAGTCGCGGGACTTCGTTCGCGTGGACTTTATGATTCCGTCGTATTAATACAAATACGAACTAATGTAGATACATAAGAAAATATTTGTTATACGTTAAAAGTAATTTTTTTTTTGTTTAACATTGTAACCATAGTTTAAAAAAAAATTTAGGAAGTCTCTCCTTCGGGAGCTTATATGAATAGACCTGAAGCGTCACTAACTCTCGAGAAAGCCACGTAAAGTTCGCCATGCGAAAAACAACCAGTCCTAAGCTTGTCACCAGCGAATTTTAGTGATTTTTTTTATTGTCATAGCAAAGCAAGTGGTCACAGACAACTCCGTACGTTTAAAATTAAAATGGTTTTTTTTTTTTTTGGAGAAGAGTGGTATACGCGGAATAAATACAGTTTCACCGGCACCACTCCCAGTGAGAATCTCAGCTTCAATTATATTGCGCTGCCATTGACTTTACTTCAGAAAGGAGATCTTCCCCAAATTTTAATAATATTCTTGAAAACTCTTGGGCACGTAAAGTTCTATCTACAGCTTCTAGTGCCATTTCGCATTCATCTCAAACGATTAGACATCAATCCTGAAACACCTTCGCTTTGTCACAGTTTCGTGTCACAAAGCATGTCGGTGTTTCAATTCTGTTTAAATCGAGTAGGATATTGAACATTGTATTTGCGTCCTTCCGCCTAGTAGTAATGTGGCTGCAATACCTGGCGATGCTGCTGAAAAAAAACACGTTATAATAGCAAATAGAACTAAAAAGGTTACATAAAAACTTTTTTAGTTCTATTGGCTAATAGCGTGTTTTGTTACTTTTTTTTTAAACTATAATTTATTGTAAACACGTGTTGTTTATGCAAATAAATTTAATTTTGTTCTGCATCAGGCGTTCCAAATCTTGGATTTTTATACCTCAACAAAAAATGCTCATCAGGCTCAACAACTTTTGCTAAGGAGTCATTTTTAAATTTCTTATAGTTTACCTGAACCATTATGGTTCTGCATCAGGTGTTCTAAATCTTGGATTTTTATACCTCAACAAAAAAGGGTCATCAGATTGAACAACTTTTGCTAAGGCGTCATTTTTATATTTCTTATAGTTTACCTGAGCCATTATGGTTCTGCATCAGGTGTTCCAAATCTTGGATTTTCCAAATCTCAACAAAAAATGCTCATCAGGTTGAACAACTTTTGCTAAGGCGTCATTTTTATATTTCTTATAGTTTACCTGAGCCATTATGGTTCTACATCAGGTGTTCCAAATCTTGGATTTTTATACCTCAACAGAAAATGCTCATCAAGCTGAACAACTTTTGCTAAGGTGTCATTTTTATATTTCTTATAGTTTACATGAACCATTATGGTTCTGCATCAGGTGTTCCAAATCTTGGATTTTTATACCTCAACAGAAAATGCTCATCAGGCTAAACAACTTTTGCTAAGGCGTCATTTTTATATTTCTTATAGTTTACCTGAACCATTATTGTTCTGCATCAGGTGTTCCAAATCTTGGATTTTTATACCTCAACAGAAAATGCTCATCAAGCTGAACAACTTTTGCTAAGGTGTCATTTTTATATTTCTTATAGTTTACATGAACCATTATGGTTCTGCATCAGGTGTTCCAAATCTTGGATTTTTACACCTCAATAGAAAATGCTCATCAGGCTGAACAACTTTTACTAAGGCGTCATTTTTATATTTCTTATAGTTTACCTGAACCATTATGGTGCTGCATCAGGTGTTCCACTTTCCAAAATCAATTATACCCTATATTTTGCCCAGGCTTAACAGCTATATAACAAAAAAAGTTTCATTCGAATCCGTCCAGTACTTCCAGAGATTAGCGTGTACAAACAGACATACAGACATACAGACATACAGACAAACAGACAAACAGACAAACAGACAGACATTTTTTTTTAAATTCTTACTCTATTACTATATCTCCATCGCCTCCAATTGTTTTTTTGTAAATATATTCAATGTACAGACATATTATTTTTACTGTTTTATTATATTATATGTATAGATATAGATAGATTAGATTTTTAAAAGCTTTTATGTAGTTAAACGGCGTTGTCTGTAATTAAATCTTACAGGTTAAATTTGACCTAGTGCTCGAATGAGCTGAAATTTTGCACAGTCATTTGGTTCTAATGACAATGCTCGATTACCTCCATTTTCAATAGAATATCGCGACCGCCTTGAAATGGTGACTTTATCCTATTCATTTCAAGCAATTTAAGTCAGACGTTGACATTTAAATCTTTGTTGTTTACATACATCGGGTGTGCTACTTTTTAAAAGAATAATGCAATGAGAGCATTACCAGAAGAATGTATTTATTTAGTCTTATGTTTTATCTTTTATCATTATGTACATGTTGACTTGCATCGGTTAATGCTATTTAGTAGTTGTGAAAACAGTAAACCTTTGCCACATATCTACTTACTCAATTAAGGGTTACATTAGTAAATAAATACCTAAGGAAATAAAATATAGCCCTTATAAAAAATCTCTAACGTAACTGTCGACCCGTAAGCCTGTTGGGTATGATATATGTATGTGCATTCATGAAATTTGGCTAAGTTGCCTATGCCATCAAGCCCATACCTATGCAATAGCCAAAAACAATGTACATGAACAGGCGGCCCAAATGAAAATATACAATAAGTATACTTATTTTTACATAAATGGCTCCTGTAGATATGAAAGATTATTAATAATGTAACATAGTCAGGGTGTATACGTAAGTCACACTAAAAGTTTTGCGTAACTTAAAAAAACAACATGTTATAACCAAAATATAATGTTTATTGCTTTTCAAAATATTCTCATTTACATTTTAAACATGTTTCATGCGATCGAACCATTTTTTAAAACAGGAGGACCACAGATCTGATGGCATTCGTTTTTTCGAATTTCCTGAAGGGCAGCCTTCAACTGCCGTCAACGAAAATAATGTGGCTTCTGACCCCTTACCACCAACTCTCTCTGAACTCTGAAATAGAGTCGCTTATTCATTGGTATCAATAAGCATTCTATTCAGTTATTGAATCGCAATCGCAAGAGTTGGTGGTAAGGGGGCTGTTAAGCGGCTAATTAAAGAAAACCCGCGGATTACCTATGAGACAATTCGAAGACTATTGGGGATTGGTATGAGCCAAATTAAAAGTTCGGAAACTTTGTTGTCGTTGGATCCCTCATGAACTGACAGCGGAACAGAAGCGGGCTCGCGTGGAACGGTGCTCACAGATGCTACTGAAGTACGACCACGGACATTATAATGCTGTTTATGACATTATCACAGGAGACGAAACATGGATTTATTGTTTTGAACCCGAAAAAAAAACAGCAATCTTGTGAATGGGTGTTTGAAAATGAGAACAGGCCAACAAAAGTGAGGCAGGCGAGAAACGTTGGTAAAAAAAATGATCGCGTTTTTTTTTTCTCAGTTACGGGTACCATCTGCACAATTCCATTTGAAGATCAAAAGTGTTTTAATGCCGAGTGGTATTCTACCATTTGTTTACCCAGGGTGTTAGAAAAAGTTCGCGAAAGACGACAAAAAAGCCGCGTTCTCCTACATCATGACAACGCTTCTTCACACACGGCCAACAAAACACAGTCATTTTTAGCTTCCGAAAAAGTACAACTCGTCACCCATCCTGCACATAGCCCCGACCTAGCACCCTGTGATTTCTGTATTTTCTTTTTAAATCATTTATAAAATCAAAGATTTGATGAGAAGTTTCACTTTTACCAACTCTGAAGAGGCAGTGATAGCGTTCAATCAGCACTTTTGAAAGTCCATTTTGAAAATTTGTGAAAGACTATTTTTAAATCGGATGACTAGTGGCTTATAAAATTGGCCCCTTTGTAACAATTATTATGTAAAAGGGGGAAAATAGTATGTGGGTTACCTAATAGTAAATAATCATGATCACCACACCAGAAGGTTGTTTTGAGGTGTAAGCGGGTCACCACAATCTTTAGTGCAAAGCTGCTGTAATTGTACGTGGGGCCTATTACAAAAGAGGGACGGACACCTGCTATAATAATAATTATTATTATGTTTAAAGGTACAACTATCGAGTAATAGGATTATTCTTAGCTACGGAATTCAGAATAGCCTCAGTTATATTAGAAGTCTTTGCATAATAGTTATTATCGTTTTTGTTAAACCGAATGAAGTGAGGAATTCGTGTGGATTTTTAGTTTTAATCTAAAATCAATATAGGTTGATTGACCGAGGTATGTGTAAATCTATTGATAGTTTCTCATCTATAATCTATCTTGAGGGGTTGGATGGCGTCGTTGTACGTGTGTTGTTTAACGTCGACCGTAGTTTGTCCATGGATAAGTTTATTTATCTCGAGCTCCATTGTGCTTAGGAGGGAGGATGTTAAACCGTCGGTTCCGGCTGTTGTTATTAGATGACAGTCTTTACGCGGCTTGAAAACACTGGTCTTCAACAATATGCAGTTGAGCAGTGTTGAGTACGCTCTAACCCCCTTCGATTGAGGGAAGGCCAGTATCCGTGCAGTGGGATGAATATGGCTTGATGATGATCTCTATCTATATATTATAGCTTGACGACCCCGGTGGTCGAATGGCTAACAATGTTGACTTTGACCCCGGGGTCGTTCGATCCCCGCACAGACAAATATTTGTGTGCATGAACATGTCTGTTTGCCTTAGTCTGAATGTTTTCTACGTATTATATGTACGTATTTACAAAAAAAAATGTATTTAAGTATAGTATCAAATGATCTAGTACCCATTATACAAACTTTGCTTAGCTTTGGCATAGTATATGGTTTGGGACTAGATAGCATTAATCTTAATTCTATTTAAATGGCAGTGTGTAATTCGTCTAGGACTACATAAAAAAATAAGAGTTCGGTTGTTAGTTTTGCTGCCAAAATAAAATTCGAGACAAATAACAAAAATAATTGAATTTTCCAGTCGGATTTTATGTTCCAGTTATTAATTTTATGTTGACAAATATATGTATAGTGTACTATACAAATCGTCAATAATTATGTTTCGTATCCATACCACGACAAAAACTGGCAAAAAGAGACGCCGCGGCCGCCGGTCCCTTTTTGCCAGTTTGTGAACTCAGTGTATTGGTGAAGTCAGTCCAAAGTATCCAAACTCAGTCCTACGTAGTTCGTAGCGTCGTCTACATGTCGCCGAACATCATTTCGTAATCTGTTTTGTGAACTATTTCGTTGCTTCACTACTTTTAATATTATTGTATAATAATAGTTATTTAATTCAAATTAAATCTTTATATTGACGTGAAGTTTTAAAGTAGTGTTAATTCCATTTGAATGGTTCCTCTTGTGAAATTGTAGATCAATTTTCACCGGCCACTTCTTGGTAAGTTGCTTTGATCTATTAGCTGTAATTGCTACAGCAATACCACGCAGTACCTTTCAACTAGAGATAATAAAGTAGCCTATGAGTTATTTTAAATTATTTACCTACGTGATATACAGTATCAAGTATTTTGAAGGGGAGTTTGAAGGAACTTAATTTTAGAACCAAACGCTAACACTATTTATTTATTCTGACAAAAGAAGCAAAAATTATTTATATATTTAAAAATACTTAGAAGTAGTTAATAATAACAGAAATTAATGTTTGAGGCACCTCGAAGAGGATCCACGTCGGCATAATGTTGCAGTTGAACTGCAATACTATTTTTCAATAGGCTACCATACCAACCAATCAAAACTCCTGTATCCATATATTATTTGAGGAATTCCATATGAAGATTATTTACTTTACAACCAAAACCAATGCGAGAATACTATGACAATACTATTCTTCGATAAATAATCTGTTCTTTTTGTTTTTGCTGGCAAAATAAAATTTGAGAAAAGTTATAAAATTATTTAGAATTTTGCAGTGACATTATTTGTTCAATTAATAATTTCTTATTGACAAGAACACAAATAAATAAATACATCTTTATTTCACTAATACGACAATGTACGAGTAGTTATTACAATGTAGTTATTACACTGAAATTAGAATTTTAGTTTATAGGTATAAATGGGCCCCGATTCCCAAACTTGGTCTGACCTGTATCTTTCTATCTATCTGTATCTCACATAATAGTCTACTAGCAATCCTCTACAAATATGTATTAATATCTTTAAGATTATACACTGCTTACTTTCATTATTAATAGATTTTACTAAGACATCCCAGAACCAGTCATGTATAGGCTACGCTATAATCTAGGCCGCTTAGGTGTGAAAGGTGTAACTATGTATTTTAAGGATCAAATTTCAATCTATGTTGTAAATATATGTGAAAGTTGGTGTATTCATGCGTTTATTGTTTATTACTTTCTCGGCTAAATCTGCCAACTCTGGATATACCTCTATAGGTATATTTATATGTGGAATATTATATCTTTGATCAATATTATTCAAAATTCAGAATTAGCTACAGGTTGCTTGTTTAAACAGTTTAAACCAAGCAATTTATTTATATTTAAATTTAATTTTTTCATTTTTATTTTGTTTGAAAATATTTTTTCTTTTCATGTTATATTAATGCCATTTTTCGATTTTATTTCGAAACTTTGATTAAACTTCGTTTACGTTTAAAGTAAATACAATCAGTTTCACTATAATAATCTTATATTTATTTAAGATAAATATATAATATAATAAAATACAACTTAAAATAAATTTTAAATTACATAAATACATCAAAATTAATACTAATTTTACATCATAAAAAATAAACTAAAAGCAATACTAAAGTTTAAATTTGTTATCAATAAAAAGGTTTGATTGACGAGATTGAGATTTGATTGCGATGACGATGCCAATGATATTAGTGTCGAAATTTTATATAAGTAAGAGTAAGTTTGGTAACTAAACATAAACTAATGAGTAAATTTGGTGATTGGTTGGTAGTTTGGTTTTAGAAAGCATCGGGACATCCACAACTAGTGCGTCCATCACAAGATAACCCAAGGTAGACTTGGACACGAACCGTTGGGCTTGTTCAGTCTAAATGTCGCAGAGGAATAGATAGAGATAATTCATGTTACTGTGTTTTTTTATACTACGTCGGGTGGAAAATAAGCATACGGCCCACCTGATGTGAAGCGGTTACCGTAGCTATTAACGCTCTCAACATGAAATATCGTTCGCGCGCCACCACCCCATCTGCCAAGGCAGCATCTCCTTCCTTTCTGGTGACCTCACTCACACGCAGGAACACAACAACTGTCAAGGGAATTGTTATTGGACTGTGATTCCTAACTTGGAATTACATAGTAAACAGCTCTTATATATACAGCTCTTAGTTACAATCGCCTGAATCTAATTGACTGGTATCGGTTATCTCTGCGAATATCGACTTTTCCGATCATGGGTACAAAGTTTGGAGCTTGCGGCAAAATTCATTGCGTCCCAGGAGTGCGCTGTACATAGGAAATGCTTTTGTGTTTACCATATGTTTCCGTAATGAATGCCGCCAAACTTGCACAGGGTTGGCCTTGCGCGAGCTGTAAAACTAAGGCGCAAAGAGATAATCTGGGTGGTACAACCTCCGTAAGAGATAATAAACATGAAACTTCATCTAAGCAACCCTAGGAGCAGTATACTGAACTATGTATTCCTAGTTATGACGGTAGAGTGAAAACTAGAAAACAGTGTAAAACATAATAAACTGAATGTCCATCATTACCAAATGAATTTGTACTGTTACGTAGATAAACAAGTCAATAGAACTGCACGTAACGGACCTATCATACCGGAGAGTAACTTAACACCGTCTCGGTGGCTTTACCACTAGGGGGAAAGCGGACGACCTCCGTGTCGCAACTAAGTTTTATTTAATCAAATATGCTCTATTTTACTGGTAGAATTTCGTATTAAAATTTTGTAATCTTTCTAGTTGTATAGAATTTACAATCAGTAATCAGTAGTACTATTAAACTGTAATTTAGTAGTACTACTGTTAAATCAGTAGTAGGTACTATTAAATTATAATAGAAGTATTAAATTTCCCACAGAATTTGATAAATAATGCGTCTTTGACGGAATCAATTGTCTAGCAAATGCTAATGTCTGCCTTCTTGAAAGACGTTTTGTACGTACCTTTAATAGGCTATTTGACTAACATTTTTTTCGGTTTGATATGTAGGGACGTCTGCATAATATAACCATAGGTGAAAGAATTATTTCGATAGCACATAAATCTCTCGAGATATGATAATTTGAAAATCACAATTTTTAAACTGTCCCGAAAACGCTCCATACAAAAGACTACCGAATTATGACGTTTGTATTTTGTATGCATCAAATCAGAAAATTGTTCGACAGATATGTTAAATATTACGTGTATGTGATTAGTATCATAATATTTTTTATAGCTTCTCCAATGGGAATATTATTTTTTAATAATTTCATACTTTTAATTTAAAAAATTTGAAGTTTGGCTTTTGAATTTTTGAAAATTTTGATCGACGCTAAAAAAAATCCGAATGAAGATATTAAAATGAAAGTTTGCTGATCTTTATAGTGTTGTGTAATTTACGATATTGTTAAATAATTTATACTATTTTTAAAGATTGGAAAATAGCCTAATTGACTACAAAATTACATAAGGGTACAAAGGCGGACTTAACGCTAAAAGCATTCTCTACCAGTAAAATTTTTGGGAATAGCAGAATTACACGAATGCGGTTCTAAAGCAGATACAAAAATGGAACAGTGTCTAGAAAATAGATATAGGTAGGTATTTATTGACTATTCAACTAAGAGAAAGAAAACGAAAACTATAATACTCATTCGAAAAAAAAAACGTACAAAAGAATATATCACAATTATAAATGTACATAAAAATACATAAATAGATAAGATAGGAAGATGATGATTGAGTTATTCGTTAAACCGTCCTAATGGACGGTTTTCGAATTCCTAATGGAATTAACAGAATTTTAGATAAAGTCCCATATCCTTTTTTTACATTCAAAGATCTTATTGGTTTCTTAATCCTACTTTTTATTTTAATTATACTGACCTTAATTAACCTAATTTTAAAAAAAAGATAAGCGTGGATTTTCTTTTTGTAATTGAATTTATTTGAAATCCCTCTAAATGATTCAGGTAGCGCGTGCTTTATATTGCTTCTGTAGTCTCCGTATTTAATGCAGGAGTGTATCATTTGTGTAATCAGATTATACACACAAAAAGACATTTTATGTACATGCATTTAATACAGTGTTTATAAGTATATGCATGTTTTATTTGACGAGCTCGGTGGCGTAGCGGTCAATGACGCGGCTTCGACACCAACGCTCGTGGGTTCGATTCCCACACGGGACAAACATTTGTGTGCATGAACATGTCTGTTTGTCTTGGTCTGGGTGTTTTTTATGTATCATAAGTATGTATTTACAAAAAAAAAGTGTATTTACGTATGTTTGTCAGTTGTCTAATACCCATAACACAAGCTTCGCTTACTTTGGGGCTAGATGGCGCTGTGTAATTTGTGTGATAATATTTACTTATTTATTTATACTATCTGTAACTATATACAGCTTTCTAACACACCTTTTTTTCTGTTCCTACCCAGTGACAAATGACGTGATTCAAAAATGAAGGACTTTGGTCTGAAGCTGCCTACACGTAATATCCTCACCGGCACAGTAGTCAATTGGGAAGATGATGACGTCGGAGCAACTGGAGACAGCCCGGGGAATCTCACGCTGGCATGGAAGGATCTCTCAGTGTACAGGAAAAAGAAACACCAGACCAGTATGTGGAGGTCACCAACATATGAAGAAGTTAAGGTTTTACATGAAGGTAAGCTTTCACTTTCATACCGATCAGCCGGCTATACTAACCGCTTATGATTAGGTATGATTAGATGGGTCGTATGATTGTTTAGTACCAACTACTATTGAATATCAAAATTATTTCTGCCTTTTTCGCCGATTATTATTGGTCTGTTGCCCTATATCACGTGAACATGTATCGTCGTCAACCCTTATTCATCCCACTGCTGGGATACGGGTCACCCCTCAATCGAAGGGGTTTAGAGCATACTCCACCACACTGCTCATCTGCGGGTTGGCGGAGGCCAGTGCTTTCAACAAAGGCTTAACTTAACGACTGTCATCTAATAACAACAACCGGGACCGACGGCTTAACGTGCCCTCCGAAGCACGATATATAAACACGGATAAATAAACCCACCTATTGACAGGCTACGGTCGACGTTGCTTAACTTGCGTGTTCGATTAGATAGACACGCACAACGACGCCATCTAGTTCCTCATGAACATGTATGCAAGCGTTAAATTTATATCATCATCATCATCAGGTTTTTCTCTGGTGACTTAATTTACTCGCAAGAACACAACACCAAATTATTAATTGGCTGCCTTCTCCCGTTAGGTAAAGACTTATTATTAATTATATATGTATTATATATATTATATACTGCACTCCTGCAATCAGCCTGCTCCATATTAAATATCGCTATAAATACCTCTCTTTCGTCAGTGTAGTAGCTACTATTTCTTATTCTGTGTCAAAGCCTCGATAGCTAATTGGCATGGTGCACCACATGCAGATGAGGTTGGCTTTAGATCTAAAGATTGTGAAGTGTTTGGAAATAGAATGAACGATTTTCAGTTGATATAGGTACTCGATTGATGAGCTCGGTGATTGGCTAACAATGACTACGTTGAAGTCGCAGGTTCGATCCAGGCAAAAAACAAACATTAGTTTATAATATATATAAAATACTCAGGCAAAGACAAACAGACATATTCATTCACACAAATGTTTGTCTTGTACTTATATTTATCAGTTATGCAGTAGGTACCCATAGTACCCATAGTACAAGCTTTGCTTTGCTTCGGACAAGATGGCAGTGTCCAGGAGATTTATTTATTATACTTTTTTTTTCAGTGAATGGCATTGTATCGTCGGGCAACTTGGTGGCACTGATGGGATCAAGGTTTGTGTTATGATATCATATCAGACTAAGTGTCGACGACGAAACAGTAGTCTGGTTTCCTAAAAAAGTAGTCCTGTAACAATAAGAGTAACCCTTGCTGTCTCATTTCACTTTACCACTCAATAAATGTTAGCTATATACTCTTGCTTTAATAATTTCTATTTCTAATAGTGGTGCGGGAAAGACAACGTTGCTGGCTGCCATAAGTCGCAGGGATAAAAGCGCAATGACTGGCTACTTAATGCTAAATGGAAGATTAGCAGGAGCCGAACTTATAGCCCGAATCTCTGGTTTTGTACCTCAGCAGGACCTCGCCATTGAGTATTTGACCGTCACAGAGCACATGGAATTTATGGTAAGCATGAGCACATGGCCGTGTGGTTTTCGCCAGACTAGAATAGAATCACTCCGTCTCTTCCCGTGGATGTCGTACAAGGCGACTAAGGGAAATACATTATAAAACATCGATCAGGCCTCCCCAACCCGTCTGGCCAGCGTGGGGAGTGTAGGCCAAATACTCCTTCTGTCTGGGAGGGACGAGAGGGTCATGTAGACTAAAATAACCTGATGATGATGATGAGTACATATCCAACTGTGACGACATAGGACGTGTGACGGGGCTCACACATTTAGTGGAGGACGAAGTTTATAATAATAGTTAATCATTGGCTATGCCCTAAGAGAAACATTTAAATGTAATAAAATCATTAGTAGGTACTACTGTACACAAGGTTAAAATAAAATAATAATTTAAAAAACAAAAAACCCGCCTGCATGGATAACTACAATTAAAAATCAACTGAAAAGACTGAAACAAGATAAAAATTCAATGATAAAGTATTTAAAAAAGCAATGATTAGGTAGGTACTTAAAACTAGAAACGTAAATTGAAACACTACAAAACCTATGTACCTACCTATTGTACACTTAGAAATATCAGCACGGTAGTCTTTCAATTTTTTGCAACAGTATAAACAGAATTGCAGTCGGAGGCATGAAATTAAGTGCTTCTATATGATAAATTATTATCTCTTTGCGCATGCCTCCGACTGCAATTCTGTTTATACTGTTGCAAAAAATTGAAAGACTACCGTGCTGATATTTCTAAGTGTACAATACGTAGGTACATAGGTTTTGTAGTGTTTCAATTTACGTTTCTAGTTTTAAGTACCTACCTAATCATTGCTTTTTTAAATACTTTATCATTGAATTTTTATCTTGTTTCAGTCTTTTCAGTTGATTTTTAATTGTAGTTATCCATGCAGGCGGGTTTTTTGTTTTTTAAATTATTATTTTATTTATGTCTTTTTAGTTAAGAAAGATTACGTAACCGGATTAATTCCTTAAATGAGTTTATGTCATGTGGTTGATTTAGCAATTTTTTAGCGTCAAGAGAACCGATAGCAAGTCCGGAGAGAGTCTTTACTCTACTCAAAGCAACGTAGGCTTGACCTTTTGCAAATAAGTTTTTACTTAAATCTACAACTGCTCGGTCTAAAGTTGTGCCCTGTAATTTATGCACCGTCACTGCCCAGCATAAAATTAAGGGAAGCATTCGTAGTGCGCGATTTATTAATTTGTTGGTGAGTGTAAAATCAAAGTAAGCTTAAAATGTGTTATTGTCACAATATACAGTAAGTGCAAAGTTTAATACCTTTATTATACTTAATCTATATTTCCTATTTATTAACCAACTTTGAAAAAGGAGTGTTTCTCAGTTTTAAAAATGAAAGTTATGATTTTTATGTCACTTTGAGTACGTTATTCATTTTTTTATTATCGTTCTATTTAGAATTCAAACTACAAGTTATATATAAAAAAAACATATATTTAGAATCAATATATTTATTAGAATCAGAGATTAAAATCCTTCATTTTGATACCCTACTCGATATGCTTGGTAGAAAAAAATATTTAATTCTTTTTTTATTTATCGTTCCATTTAATATTAAAAATGCAAGTTATGTACATACTTAGAATCAGTGTTTAAAATCCTTCATTTTGATACCCCACTTAATATGCCTGGTAGATTTATTTTTATTTCCTCACATTATGGCTTCAAACAGCCGCTATATTGTTTTTTTTATATATTTCACCTACCTAAGAACACTCGGGCTATTAAGACAAATCTAACGATACCTCAAATGTGAAAATCCATTCAACGGTTCTAGAGATACAAGGTAATAAAGAATATTACATACATACAAGATACGCGCTAAACACATAACCCTCCTGGCAGTCGGGTAAAAATACAGCATTTCTGTTTAGGAACAAGTTCAGTACACTAAAATAATCAACTTTTACGACGGATATCAATATCAAATCGAAAAGAAACTGCTGATTCATTTATACTTGTAATAACATTTTATATCGAAATGCTGGATTTTTTTCGGATGTCGCTGAACGCGGAAAACATATGATCGCATATGATAGAAAGCAATGGGGAAGTCCGTCAGCAATAGATATAGCCTAATGATGATGATGATATGCACGACTGCATTTTCTGAAGTCGTTAATTTCAAACAGTTTGCTTTACTAGCAAAACCAAGTTTTTGTCTACTAAAGTTTTATTTAGATTCGGCCATTTACCTGCATTATTAAAAAAAGATGACAAACGTAACGTGGCCAAAGTTATTTATTTTTATAAGGTCTTTGAACTTTATTTATAACAATTTACATTAAAAATGCCGAGTATTTTTATTGTACTTGAATCAACGCTTGAACAGTCAGGCAGCATGCAATTAGTTTTAGAAAAAAATCTTAATAAAAACAATTTATATAGATATTTAGATTCTGTCTGAACTAGAGTGGCAATACATATCTTTTTTTTTCTTTTTGGCCATTTAGTGATTGGCGACACTAATAACGTTGAGAAAATGTATTAAGAACCTCGGCAAAATTCCAGTTTTTCATCAGATTTCCTTGTTGAACCAACATTAGTACTATTACATATTCTGTAGTTAAACAGTTTGACCAGTAAATAAGACCTCACGCAGTTATTACAAAGTACCTTAAAAGAAACAAAAAGAAATTGTACTGTGGTATTTTATTAAATCCCATTAGTACTAGTTTATTCAGACTGATATATATAAACAATTCACCATTTGGAAATTTCGTTTCCAAAAATTTTAAGGGATAAGATAAGGAGTAATAATAATTAATAAGTAAGTAATTATTAAGAAAATAATTATTAAATAAGAGTAATAATAGTTTTTCGCAATATTAAATTCCGAAAACTATTATTTTGCATTATGTCAATCAATCATTGTCGTATCGTCGTAGTTCCTAACCACAGACATACAATTTTCGCTACGCTTAGACACAAACAAAGCCGAAAGAAACAAAACAATACTTATATGCGTACTGCCTAAGCAAGAAAGAGATAGACAATCATGTATCGGCCTGACATAATTTTTTTTGAGTATCTACATATATATAGGTACATCCTAGATCTGTGATCCTAACCATGGAATGAAAGCCTGATAAATTAACCTTTTTGACTGATCAGGCTCGACTAATGATGGACAGAAGATCAACAAAAGCAGCCCGCACGAAGCGTATCGAGCAGTTGCTTGGAGAACTTGGAGTGACGAACTGCACAAAAACCCAGCTGAAGGCACTCTCTGGAGGTGAGA
The DNA here is from genome assembly GCA_937001555.2 of Hypsopygia costalis. NCBI lineage: Eukaryota > Metazoa > Arthropoda > Insecta > Lepidoptera > Pyralidae > Hypsopygia > Hypsopygia costalis. The sequence goes on from OW443325.2 coordinate 6,027,129, forward strand.
GGAAGAGAGTTGCATTAGCTGTGCAGGTAAATCATACATTATATTATTAAACGAGCAATTCTGGTACATATTTATGTGCCATGACTACCTCGGAGGCGGCTTTAACGTCTAGAATTTAGTCTTTATACATTTACAGTATATTAGTCATATGACAAGGATCCTCGACTCCTAGGGACAATACGCGAACCAACGACGTCCGATAACATACGGATCAAAACTGGGGTACTGCCGCCGAAGCTGCAGCCGATTACCATCGGTTTTTTTTATTGCAAAAATTGGTCTTAGGTTAAAGTTATTGACAATCATGTTCAGCTAAGTCGGTAGAGCTCTAGGGTTTCTACCAGCCGAGCTAAACATAATTAGCAACAGTATAAGAAATAGTTTCATTTTCGCATTCAAAAAATCCGATGGTAAGCGGCTTTAGCTCCGGCGGTAGGGCCCCTGGTTGCATTTAAATTGTGACATGACTGAGTGGAAGTACGTTTTCTAGAGATCTCCTCAAAAGTTGCTGTGCTGGCAGCGAAGGCCGCACAGCACTGCCTGCATTATGATACCCAAGTCACTAATATAGGTGGCCTCGTAGTATGTTGTCACTGTACCTTGAACCAATTTTTTTTTTGCAGCTCCTAAACGACCCTCCAATACTATTCTGCGATGAGCCTACGACAGGATTAGACAGTTGGGCTGCAGCCGCTGTCGTTTCTGGACTTAGAAAGTTAGCTGTGGGTGGAAAGCTGGTCGTCTGCTCAGTCCATCAGCCAGCATCAGGGGTCTTCGAGCTGTTCCACCAAGTTGTTTTACTGGCTAATGGGAGAACAGCCTTCCATGGAACTATTGAACAAGCTGATCAATTTTTTGCGTCGTAAGTATACTTATTTACATTTCGTTTTCGGTTCTAGTGCCATGTTGTTCAAAATAACATCAGAAAAATATGTTGCACTTTTATTTCAAATACCCAATAACGAATGTTGCTCAAGCCTGATAATTCAACTATTTATTATCATTTATTAATTTATTTTTCTTGTTTACAAAAAAATGTATTTACAATATAAAAATAAAACATAATAAATACAAATTGCTATAAAAAGACTTACCGCCGGCGTGGAACATATTCCAGCGGCGCCAGTGGTCAGGGCTGAAGAACCTTCGCCCAATACGTGCAGTCCCCAAAATTGCTGCCTTCTGTATCCGGCCCTTGACCCAGTAGCCTAGCGAAAGTCTCCTGAGGTGTGAATCGAGACTTTTAGCTATGAGACCGTTTATCGACTATTTATTATTTTTATAAACAAAATAAACTCGGTAATTTATATTTATTATAACTAGCTGATCCGACAGACAATGTCCTGTCTTCCTAACTATGAATATTGAATTCGAATTAGTTTCGCGCACGATGTCAAATGACTGCAGTTCTGTCTAACGCCATAAAGTTACATCAGAGAATTCGATATTATGGTTCCGTTTTCTTAAATTTTCTAATATTCCGTGTTTTTTCTTATTTTTTTTCTGTCTTAAGAACCTTCTCCTGACTATAACAAACACAACAAAAAAATAATTAGCGTAATCGATCCAGCCGTTCACCAAGGCAGAGGGAATACGACCAAGGGCCATAGAGATTCATTTTATATACATATAAACATTTGTAATTCAATATATCTGCGAGATTAAATTACTTAGAAGCTACTTAGATTCAAAGATACATTTTACGAATCAAAATTCAACTCTTGTAACTCGAATGAGCTGCAGATGATAGTTAACTACGGAAATTTCCCAAAGATGATCTTGTATTGGTATAATTAGAATGTGTATCTTGACAGACAACGAACGCGCATCGTACGAGTATCAAACGAGTTAGTTTCATGCCACTAATCAACACCATTAAAGTTCCGGCATGATAAGATTTAATTTAACTTTATAAATGTATTACGAGTATGTTTATACTATGCATTCTCTGCGTTAATTAAAAAAAAAAACGAGAAAGTGCGAGTCGGACTCGCGCACGAAGGGATCCGTACCATTATCTATAAAAACGGCAAAAAAAAATCACGTTTGTTGTATGGGAGCCCCCTTAAATATTTGTTTTAATTTTATTTCATTATTTATTTTTAAAGTGAATATAAAACTAAATATTTTGTGAGTATTTCAAGCGTCTACCTATTGCCGTTATCAATTGCGAGCAAAAACGAGCAAAACAATCACGTTTTTTGTATGGGAGCCCCCTTTAATATTTATTCTATTCTGTTTTTTAGTATTTGTTGTTATAGCGGCAACAGAAATACATCATCTGTGAAAATTTCAACTGTCTAACTATCACGGTTCATGAGATACAGCCTGGTGACAGACGGACGGACGGACAGCGGAGCCTTAGTAATAGGGTTCCTTTCTACTGTGTCATGGACACGGCCGTGTGTTGTACATGAATACATTATTATGCACTAAAACTAGGTATCTCAAAATGACAGCGCTTCCCCCTCCCCCGCACGCGATGTTCAATAGTTACCGTAATAAATTATTTGATCCTTCATCTATCCAGTAGTGTAATTGAATTTTGGATGTAAAGCATAGATTCGAAAATACAATGCCAAACTGTATCCCCGATTACAAACAAATCATATTAATTAGCTGCCGTCACTATTGATTGGGAGGAGCTCGATGGCGTCGTTGCAAGTGTCAGTCTAATCGAACATGCAAGTTAAGCGACGTCAGTTGTAGCCTGTCCATGGATGGGTTTATTTATCTCGAGCTCCTCCGTGCTTCGGAGGACACGTTAAGCCGTCAGTCCCGGCTGTTGCCAGTAGATAACAGTCATAAGGCCAAGGCAATTGCAGTTGTTTAGGCGGCTTAAAAACACTGGCCTCCGCCAACCCGCAGTTGAGCAGCGTGGTGGAGTATGCTCTATACCCTGTCGATTAAGGGGAGGCCCGTATCCCAGCAGTGGGATGAGTAAGTGTTCAAAAGAAAAAAAAAGAAAAAATCATTTGTTTGGACTACTATTGATTGCGAGAGGGCCGAAATCCTATTGTGTTAATTGTTATTTTACTCGCTAATTCTGTACCATATTTAAATACATAATCCAGGGGCCCTACCGCCGAAGCTGAAGCCGATTACCATCGAATATTTTGATTCGAAAGATAGGTCTTACGTTTTAGTTATATTTATAGTTATATATGTAGTTATATATATTTAGCTTTATCGATAGAGCTCCGGGGTTTCTACCAGCTAAGCTAAACACAAGTACCATAAATCTAAACTAAAGTTTGGTTTTCGCAATCATAAAATCCCGTGGGAATCGGCTTCAGCTTAGCCGGTAGGGCCCCTGTATTGAACCAGGAGCCCTACCGCCGAAGATGTAGCCGATTATCATCGAATATTTTGATTCTAAAAATAGGACTTATATTTCAATTATTGACAAACATCTTAAGCTTAGTCGGTAGAGCTCCAGAGTTACTTCCAGCTACGCTAAACACAAGCATCTTTAATCTATATTGAAGTTCGATTTTTGATATAAAAAAATCGGATGGTATCGGGTTCAGCTTTGGCGGTAGGGCCTCAGACTTCATTCTAAAACATCTTCCACAGTTTAAATTATAAATGTCCGATGGGCTTCAACGCAGCAGAATACTACGTTTCCTTGCTTGGATTGCAACTTGATAAAGAGATTGAAAGCCGAGCTAGAATTAGACGTATATGTGATGAATACCAACGTTCCGAGATAGCTGCTGAAATTGAACACACCATTGGAGAAATACAAGATGAGAAAGCGTATTTTAATGGCGACATTGATGACAAGGTAAAATTAGTTTGGGGCTCATATAAAAGGCTCACCACGATCTTGATAGTCAAAGCACAGCTCGACTGCACGTGGTGCACCTTGCCGACTAGCATTAGAGGATCTGGTGAAAGAGAGATAAGGTACATCGTATTTGTAAGCTGCTCGAATGGGAAAGTACCTCGACCTCACAGAATACCGCAACCAAATTACAATTGCCTTGAGGGTTGTTATGTTCCTGCGAGTTAGTGAAGTCACCAGAAAGGAAGGAGTCGCCGGGTTGGCAGCGGGAGCATCGGTGGGCGAACGATCTTTCATGTTGCGAGCGTTACGTTTACCGCTTCACATTAGGCTACACATTAGGCTACCCATATGCCTGCCTGTCACCCGACGTGGTATAATAAAAAATATTGTATAATATTTTTTTTATATCGATTATATTAGAAATGTAATAAAAAAAAATGTTCTTCAATATATTTATTTTTATAATGAGGGTCAACAAGGGACATAAGTGTAGTATCAGCTACATTACCTATACTTAGTATTGAAAATAATTTGCATTTTTTCGATATTAAAAAAAATCCTTAATTTATTTTGTACCCTTGAAATAAATTTAAGAACATTTAATAAATGCGTGTTTTATTTAAAAATTTAAATAGGGTGGGTGGTACCTTACGACTTATTACTGATGCAAATTGAACTTGATTTCGTCATTTTTCTCTGATTGTACCTTGTACTACCTGGATGTTGATCGGTGACTAACTGTAACTTACTATTGTTTCAGAATGAGGCCTTTGAGCGGTATTTAACTCTGTAAGTTCTTGTTTAATTAAACTTTAATTAATAAAGACGGGACTGGCTTCGGCAGGCATCTATCTCAACACAGACAAAATGTAAAAACCATCTCAGATCTCTCTATAAAAATTCATATCATTAAATGAAAACAGAAATAACTAACGCTTGTTTCAATTGTCCTGTAATATAAATAAATAAATAATAAATAAATATTGTTGGACAAATTACACGTGGCTAACTAGTCCCAAACTAAGCAAAGCTTGTACTATGGGTACTACATAACTGATATTATACTTAAATACATTTTTATTTGTAAATACATACATAGAAAACACTCAGACCAAGACAAACAGACATGTTCATGTACACAAATATTTGTCTTGTGCTGGGAGTGAATCCGCAACCTAGGAATAAAAGTGACCATTGCTAATTCGACCACTGAGCTCGTCATACAATCTAAAATAACTTACAATGATTATAAAGGTTAAAAAAATTTACTTTTTAATTATGCGGAAAGGAGAAGTCCTTTCCGCATAATAAAAAAGCAATTTTTTTTTTATGTAAGTAAATTTATTTCTTTTATTTCAGAGTCAAAGTAAATTATTTCGTCCAGTTTTACTGGCTGATGTGGAGAAATATACAGTCAGTAAAACACAATAGCTCTATATGGATAGCAGAATTTGTACTTTTAATGGTGAGTAACCATCGATTGAATCTTAAATGACAACTTCAATTTTATTATTCAAATTAGTAGTTTTAGGGTGTAAGTGGTTCATCAACATCTGTGAACCAAAGCCAACTTCACCTGCACGCGGTGCACCCTGCTGACTGACAAACGAAGCTTTGGCGAAAAGAGAGGTAGGGAGCGTAATTATAAGCTACCCGACTGGGGAATGTACCTCCACCTCACAGAATACCGCAGCCAAATAAAAATTCCCTTGAGGATTGTTGTGTTCCTGCGAGTGAGTGAGGTCACCAGAAAGGAAGGAGATGCTGCATTGGCAGTGGGGGTGGCGGCGCGCGAGCGATATTTTTAATGTTGCGAGCGTTAATATGGCTGCGGTAACCGCTTCACATCAGGCGGGCCGTATGCTTGTCTGCCACACGACGTAGTATAAAAAAAAATAGTAGCAAAAATTATTACAAAATTAGAAAACTTATTTATCACTGTATGATAGGAAAAAATGTACGTAGTACCTATAATATGACTAAGGTTCTGAGGCTTCAAATTTAATTATAAATATTCTAGCTAATGTAGCCGTAAACTTGACAGCTTGACTAACTACATTTTGATTTCACAGTTTGTCGGGCTCATAATCTCAGTCCCGTACATAGACCACTTCGCTGAACTGGACCAGCGCGACATACAGAACGTCCAGGGTCTCCTTTACCTCACCATCACTGAGACCATTTTCCTTTTCATCTATGCCGTTTTTATCACCTTCCCTAGTGAAGTGCCGATATTACTCCGAGAGACTGCCAATGGACTATATGCGCCTTTGCCATATTACTTGTCTAAGATGATATTTTGGGTAAGATTTTAGTCATTAGATATTTTAAAATTTGTTGACGTAGTTGAGGTGTAAGTGGTTCATCAACATCTTTGAACCAGAGCCAACTTTACGTGCACGCGGTGCACCCTGCTGACTGACAAATGAAGCTCTGACGAAATGAGAGGTAGGGAGCGTAATTTTAAGCTACTCGACTGGGGAATGTACCTCCACCTCACAGAATACCGCAGCCAAATAACAATTCCATTGAAAGTTGTTGTGTTCCTGCGAGGTCACCAGAAAAAAGGGAGATACTGTGTTGACATCGGGGTGGCGGTGAGCCAGAGATATTTTATGTTGCGAGCATTAATGCTACGGTAGGCTACGGTAACCGCTTCACATCAGGCGGGCCGTATGCTTGTCTGCCACTCGACGTAGTATAATAAAAACGTAGATTATTACCAAACAAGATTTTATCTAATATTTCATTATTTCATTATTTAGCTTATTTCATTAGCATAGCAGTAATCAGTAGTAGCACAGCACAGCATTGGCAGTAAAATTAATATCTGAGCAAAACCATATTTTCAGATCCCCAGAGCAGTAATCGAGCCAATACTTTACGCATCGTTAATTTTCGGAGTGGCGGGCTTACACGGCGGGTTCATGGGTTGGCTCGGATTCACTTTCATCTGCATACTGTGCGCCAACTATGCTAACGCCTATGGTAAGTTTACTTTCAAACTATTCATTCACAAATCTTGTAGAAACATCATTTCAATAATATTATATTAAAAGGGTAGTAATAAAGCGAGCATCCAAAATTGTGAAACTATTATACTGACTTGGCGACTAAAGTTGATATAAAACATACCAAACCTAACCTAACCTAGTATTTCTGTGGCTCAGTTAGTATTTTTTGTGGCTCGTGTTATTATTTTCCATATTAAAATAAGAAGCAGATGTCGTAGTACGTGATGTTTCGAATTCTTGTTCATTTGATTGTTTCGCATCCATAGGTATATAGTTATATGCTTGTAGATTATTTGCGAAAAATAAATATGGATATAATGAAAGAGATGCAACTCCATCAAATTACGACAACTGTCTTAACTTCACTGCCTTATTTTCCGCACGCCTAGTGCGCATCCATCTTTTACAAAAACTGGTCCCATGTAAGTGGTATGATTACATGATATTATGCTGTGTTTATTATGCTATTGCATATAAATAGGATCATTAAAAACTTCCACAAGTTTGACAAAAAATCAATTCAAAATTTTCACCCAAATGTAGTAAAATGACATAAACGTGTTCTTATATTAAATTTTCTAATTGGCATTTATTTCTAAATTTCCAGGCTCATTCCTATCGGCTGTATTTGACAAACTGGAGACCGCTGCCCTTGTGTCTGTACCTTTTGAATTAATTGGCACTATGTTCTCTGGTATCTACTTAAACATCGGCAGCGCATCTCCTTACGTCTCCTGGCTACGCTTCTTATCTGGATTCTATTATGGCTTAGAATCTATATCTATTCTTCAATGGGATTCAATTGAAACCATTGATTGTGTTAGACTCCCAGGAATTCCATGTATTAAACGAGGGCCCGATGTCTTAAGGAGATATGGTTATGATGAAACAAATTTCTGGAGAAATTGCGCATGCTTAGCGGTTATGTACTGTGTGGCTCATTTGATAGCGTTCATTATGGTTGTTAAGAGAAGTAAAGGGACGCCAGTTTATTGATATTACAATTATTTATAATTACAATAGATTATCTTACAGGGTAATTTAAGAACTGAGAATTATTTGGGTTTTATACTTGTACGTAAGTAAATTTAGATTCCAATAACACACTAAACTTCTATATTTATAACACTGCTCCCCGCTTTACAACATTCCATAACGTGTACATAAAAAAAATGTTATTACATTTGGCTTTTGTTAAAATAAACAAAAGAAATATACGTATATTTTAATTTACTTTATTTCCCTCGCTCCTTAACTGTCCCATACCAAACGTCCGTAAACCTAGATTCCCAATGCTTAAATTGCTGAACGATATTAAAAATAATTCGAAAGGTGTTGTGGCGTGAGCTGGAACAACGAAGTTCCTTTCGCAGCATGATATTTATTAACAAAACAAGCCCAATTAAATAAATTAACAACTTGCGGTTCTGTAACCTACTTACCTCAGCAAGTGTCATGACAAAGAAAGTCTTGCAATCTTTTCGTTCCCATACGTCTAATGTTTGGAGTGTACGAGCTATATGGAACTTCGTTGCAATTTCAAACATTATTACTTGTCTCTGTTTGGGTTAGATCAGATTTGCAAGAAACTCGTCTGTTTTTCTTGAAGTTAGATTTTGTCTGCGTAAGTCAATTGTGGATTGTGGAAAATAATCACCAACCTCCCCTCTCTCTGTTGAAAATGCGTATTTAGTTAGTACATAGGAACCTCAACCTCAAACTGGATACCATAGTTCGCTCTTATTAAAACTCTTCGATTGATAGAAGACCCAATTACAGTAGCAGGATAAACAAGTAAGAGTTAGATTGCAAGATATCCATTCGAATATTTTGCAATATATGTCCAAATGACAGTGACTTCTATACTAACTTCAAGCTGAGTCCACGGAGAGAGACAGAAGACCCAATTTAAATAGTGATGAAAAAATTTTTGAAACCAGATGAGCATTTTTAGGGATTATATATCTCCTACGCACCAGTATATAAGGGATTATACATCTCCTATCATAAGTATTTCCCGAGTTATCTTGACCTCTCAAGAGATAACTCGGGAAAAGGAAATTGGTCAGGAAAATCTGTTGCTGGCTCATGGACCATTATTACTTGTCTCTGTTTGGCTTAGATCAGATTTGCAAGAAACTCATCTGTTTTTCTTGAAGTTGGATTTTGTCTCCGTAAGTCACCAACTGGATACCATAGTTCGCTCTTATTAAAACTCTTCGATTGATAGAAGACCCAATTACAGCAGCAGAATAAACAAGTAAGAGTTAGATTTGTCCTTTTGAGAATCTGTCCTTATGCGAAAAAAGGGTTAGATTGTAAGATCCATTCGAATATTTTGCAATATATGTCCAAGTTACAGTAACTTCAATACTAACTTCAAACTGGGTCCACAGAGAGAGACTGAAGATTCCAATTTAAATAGTGATGAAATAATTTTTGAAACCAGATGAGCATTTTTAGGGATTATTTTTCTCCTACATTCACACATACGAATGTTAGATAACTCTTGATAATACTAGTACATGACGCCATCTAACTCCTTTAACAATCAACTCCGGAATTTTGGTGGCCGTGTTCGCGCTTTACATGATGGCATTGCTTTCAGCTAAACAGTTTGATTAGTTAGCAACCATTCATGCCCTCTCACCCTTACTTTATAAACGTTATCAGGTACTTTTTTGATATTTCAGGATCATTCCTTTCTGCTGTGTTCGAGAAACTGGAGACAGCTGCGTTAATATCAGTACCATTCGATCTGATCGGTCTCATGTTTTCTGGTATCTATCTTAACTTGGCCAGTGCGTCTCCATACACGGCCTGGTTACGATACATATCGGGTTTCTACTATGGTACCGAGTCTATTTCCATCTTACAATGGAACACTATTCCTACGATTCTCTGTGACGATATACCAGGAGTGCCCTGCATAAGGACTGGTGAAGGAGTCTTAAACAGATTTGGGTACGACGAAGCCAATTTATGGAGGAACTGTGCATGTTTAATGGTTATGTATAGTGGTTTTCATGTTATATCGTATCTAATGGTTGTAAGAAGGAGTAGAGGGACGCCGGTTTATTGAAATGTTTCGATAAAGGATTACTAGAGGAATACGTTTTTTGTGTTAACCCATTCATTGCCGGCTAACGTATCAAGCACCCTCATACCGTCATACATACTGTTTAGCCCAGAGTCCTAGACATTGAATACAAAACTTAGACACCGATGGGTGGCCTCAGCATTGAATGGGTTAACAGTGTGCTGTCTTCTGTGCTATGATCAATGGCGAGTTTCTTGTTATGGGTGAGAGACATAGAGAACACCGTGATTCCATTAACTTTGTTATCTGTGGCAGTCTATAGTCTATTCACAGAAAACCTCTTTTAGAGATTCCTCATGTTGAATATTTTATACTGTCTCAAAGTCAATCAAACGAAATGCACGGATGGTGCAGGGTAGAAGTGACCCGTCTACTGTGATTGACAATTTTATGTCAATTGAGTGTTCTAATTGGCCATTCCGTAAAAATATCAACGTACCAACGGTTTGTTAGCAGTTAGTTGTCAAATATATGAATGTTCCCTAGTTCAACGTCTGATCGTCACTGAATACGCCAATCTGGAACCGAGATAAGCTAAAGAATTATCATTGATGGATATCGACAACCCTAATCCGCCGTTATGTGTAATCTATTTAAGAAGTTATCTATGTACAAAAATGTATTACTAATATATTATTACTATATAGTATACGGATTTAATAGAGATAAATAATAAGAAGTTGGGATGTAAGTAGCTCACCACGATCTTGAGAGCCAAAGCCAACGTTACCTGCACGTAGTGCACCCTGCCGATTAGCGAAAGAGGTTCTGGCAAAAAAAAATCTATTATTTAGAGGTAGGGCACAGCGTATTTGTAAGCTATCCGACTGGGAAATTACCTCCTCCTCACAGAATACCGAAGCCAAATAACAATTCCTTTGAGGGTTGTTGTGTTCCAACCTTCAAAACCAACAACCCTCAAAAGAAAAGAAAGCAGATGGAAGCAATGTGAGGGACATTGTTGCTGATGATGCTGCGTTGGCAGTAGAGGTGGCGGCGCGCGAGCGTAATTTCATGTTGCTAGCGTTAATATGGCTATGGTAACAGCTTTACATCAGGCGGTCCGTATGCCGGTCTGCCAACCGACGTAGTATAAAAAAATAGCCATGTAATGATAAAGATGTGACTCGATGTTCAACGTGTTGTTATATACGTCAACGTACTCTAACCTAGGAATAGCAATGAAGTATTTCTATCTTAGTATAAGACTTATATAACTTCTATAGTTATTATACTTTTTGATATACATACTATATGATACTAAGACAGAAATACTTCATACAAAAAGTATAATAACTATAAGAGTTATTATACTTTTTGATATACTGTTAATTACTATACTTTATGTTATCAACTATCAAGAAACCCAAATCACAAAAATAATATTACTAGTTTCAACGTACCGCAATAGGCTATTTTGACCAACATTTTTTTCAGTTTGATATGTAGGGACGTCTTAATAATATAACATATAGGTTTACTTCGATACCACAAAAATCTCTCGAGATTAACATTTGAAAATCACAATTTTGGACTTTCCCGAATATGCTCCATACAAAAGGCTACTGAGTTATGACGTCACATGTTTGTATTTTGTATGCATCAAATCAGAAATTTGTACGACAGCTATGTTAAATATTACGTTTATGTAATTAGTATCATAATAAATGGAAATATTATTTTTTAATAATTTCATACTTTTTAAATGGACTCGCCCGCCAAAATTTGATCGACCCTAAAATAAATCGGACGGAATATATTAGAATGGAAGTTTGCAGATCGTTATAGTTGTGTGTATTTTACGAAATTGTTAAATAATTTATACAATTCTTGAACATTGTCAAATAGCCTATTTCGTCTATCTAGGCATATTGTGTTATCCCTTAGAAATCTGAAGAAGAGTAGTTAAGTATAAATCTTTTGCTGTTTTGTTTGAGTGTAATGCATGAGTTAGTCTTTGTGGAAATATCATGACGATTAAATTTTCCGTCGCATTATAAGTAAGCTAAATACGACCAACGTATAGCGCGCAGGCTTCACTTAAGTGCAAGCCACACTGCGAGCGAAACGAAATTAGCTTCGCTCCACTCGTCGTCGTCCAAACTGAAGCGCATCCCACCTGGGAACGAACCCAAACGTAACTAAGTTTGGTTAGCTTTGCTCATGTCGCTAGCGCATCTTTTCATACTTCAATTCACACCGCGCTCTACGAAGGTATACTACAACAGCGATGCGAACTTGCAAGCTGATGAACACGATGTTATCTCGCCCATAGTTAGGCGACATGAACGGCGCGGCGTTCGCTTCGCTTCGAAGCGAACGCCGCGCCGCCATATCGTTTCACTTCGCTCTCGGTGTGACCTGCGCTTTACTTTGCTAATAGTATGCTTCCGTTTTGACTTCAAGGGAAAACAAACAAACTCACTTTTTTACCTTTCCCACATGTATAAATTATATGCCAAGTGGTGTTTTATTCACCTAAAATACACAAATTTTGCTAAAGAAACGACTTTGTAATCACGAAAAAATATCATCTCCATAAAGAAGTTTCCATCGCAGCCTCAATCCTCATCAATGATGGACCCATTTGAGGAGGAGCAGACTGTATAAAGAAGTACATATTCCAGACAATAACCAATTCGACCAAAGTAAATAGCTTATTTATTTTTTTTGTTATTTCAGAGTTTGATTGATAGGAAGGAATACTATAACATATTTTTCTAGACATTTAATAAATATTTTTACAAGTTAATATGCGTATCCTTTCTTCTCTTCCCTCCTCAAGCCAACATAAGCCAGCAAGCTCCACAGAAGAGTAACGAATAATAATCCGAAGCTGTCTAAAACAAGGAAGTCGTTCGAATATCCTGATTCAAGCAACACTGCAACGCCATCTCTCATACAGGTCATGGTAGTATTTGCAGGACAATCTGAAACAATAACCAGAATTTAAACAGAAATATATTTATTCATTTTGAATTTGAGAGGAAATAGCTTTTCGTGGTATGTGTGTCGCAGCCAATTGATAGAGACACATTACAAAACGGCTAACTTTAGGTAGATTGCATTTAAATTATCATTTGGTTAGGTTTGTGTTATTATAACCGTAATTAGAAATAGCCAAGCTATTTGATTCTATTATTATAGTATTCTTGGTGATACACCATCAGGTACAATTCGGTCGTGTAATCATTATGATAAAAAGGCGGGTTGAAATAATGGCTCCGCCATTTTTTAAAACAGCTAGACGTTATGTAATGCGGCAGATTTTACGAATTGGCATGTGCATTAGCATTTTTACGATGTAACATGGTGCATGTAATGTGGATGGATGAAAGATATGTGACAAAGAGAGCGATGAATTTGAATGATTGAGAGAGAGAAAAGTAAAAAAGTAAAGGGTAAGAAATTGGGAACTGTAGATATGACGGCTGATAAGGTGAATGGAAGAAAAAGACATCCTGCGCCGATCCCAAATAATGCGAAAATGACAAGCCAATGATGATGATATTTGTGCTAAATAACTACATACAATAGATATAATAAACCACGAAATTTAAAACAAAAATAGATTTGAAGTTCCAACAACTTTGGCAACACAGCGGTCATCGTTGCAATCACAAAATCATCACGGCTCTGTTTTTTAGAAAATTAAATAGTATCAGAAGATAATCCTACTGATATAAAAACGATCAAACTTGTAAAAACAAGTTTGATTTAAAACAAGTTTGATTTATGAATATTAATTCTTACATAAAATATTAATTATCACTTAAAGAGACTGTCAGTAAAACTGCAGTATAATTCCTCTCCTGTCACCTCAGCACTCCATATATCGTCGACTGTCTACGACACAATTAGGGTACTCTAAGGGCAGGAAGATGGTTATGCATGGCGAAATCATGTTAAATATGAAATATAATTTACCAATTTTAACAATTTTCCTCCAATAAATATTACTCATTGCGTCCATCCCATAATAGAAATGAGAGACATATTTGATGAGGTCCATCCAGGACGGTAGCGAGGACAGGCTCAGAAATGTTCCCGACATTAACAACAGAGGCAGATCAGCGCATGGCATCACATCGCCCATGACACCTGTCGATGTGAAGAGGGCTCCCATGCCGAGACCTGTAAAAAGAAGATTTTAAGCCTGTCTTATGTTACAACAAAAGACTCCGTCATCGATTACTTTCTGGTTTCTGGTTTCTAGTGTACAGAGGTGCGAGTTACTTACTTGTTCGCGTTCGATCATGTCACATGTCATGTCAACAAACCAACTAAACAGAGAAGAATTCTCATGTTATTAATTTATAACACGCGTATTACATATCAAAATTATGTAGCTTACTTGCTCACATTTTGAAGTGAGCCGGCTAATTTGGATACGTAACAAGCGTCTGATAAATTTACAATATGAAATATGAAATTTCTTCTCAATTTGGTCCGTTACGTAACAAGTGTCTGATAAATTTACAATATGAAATATGAAATTTCTTCTCAATTTGGTCCGTTTGTAAACGTTAACACGTAATGTGATAAAAAAAACTCGCACTAAGTAGGTACTCTGTACGTACTGTGCCAATGACATTCTATCGAAATACCGTACCGCAGTAGAAGTCATAGTACTGTACCGTGTAATACTGTACCGTGTAATTTATGAAATGATCCAATTGACGAAATTAATTAATTAATTAAAAACAATGATGTTATATTACTTATAGCAGTTGTTTCCAACCGGTGGTCCGTGAGAGGTAAATTATCGTCCATGATACAACTCATAATGAAGGAGATAGAGTATTATTATACAAAATACTAAAATCTCGAGTTATAGAATAATGGATTTATATGACAGTCGGGAACCCTACACCCAACAAAAACCTCGTAGTGGTCCGCGAATAAAAAATAGGTTGGGAACCACTGACTTATAGTGATTATAACTGTTATACGAGTATTACTTATATTAATAATATATAAAATTATTACATAAAATTTGGTTTATGTTTCCTAAGACAATGTTAAAATTCATGTGAAATTATCATAAAATGAGGAAATATTTCACTAGAGATACCGTATTTAATACGGTAATCATTACAATAATTTCCATTTCGTTGATATTTTACTTTCCTTTGGGATTATGAAGGCGCGGAGGGCATGTTAAACCGTCAGCCTCGACATACAGACAGACAGAGTCATGTCATTGGATGAGTCAACAGCTTGAGCGGCTTAAAAATACTGGCCTGGAGAGCAAGCTCTAAATCCCTTCGATTGAGGGAAGACCCGACTATCAGCAGTGGGATGTATATGGGTTCGTTGATGATTTGCATTGTGAAAGCAATTTAACAAATAATTGAAGCCTTACCATAAGCGACTGAAGCCAGAGATACGAAGATGAGCGCCGTGATGAACTCAATTGCGGTGAAAACGTGGCTGGGCAGGTCCACTGCTAAAGTTGTTATGAAGACTAATGTTGCTGGCCACACAATGCACCGAGGTATCTGTGAGCAGGGACTCAAAAACACCTTCATAAAGGATACACATTCATAACGGTAACATATTCAATCTGTTACAGAATTATTCCTGTAACACTTATTGGCGTGTTTTAAACCTGTTTCGCTAGTAACACTTATAAAGTGTAACAGATATAACGTTTCTGTTACCAATCTGTTAGAAAACTGTTTCTACATTTTTCTAGACGTGTGTACTACGCACCATACTGGTACGCGCCGCGTGAGCTGTTGCAATCGGTATAGTTATGCCAATGTAAACCCTATTGGCTGTAACAGTTATTAACACTTATAAGCCGGTATTTCGGAAAACAGATTCAAAGTGTCACACTTTCTTTCTGTTTCACTTTAAAAACAGAAATGAAAAACACTGTTCATAACACTCCATTCGGTTACCGTTAAAGTCCCTGTCTGTGAGTTTATGTAAATAAACTAATATATTCCTGGGCAAATTCCGCAGTGCCATGTAGTCCCAAACTAAGTATAGCTTGTACTATGGGTACTAGATAACTGATAACATACCTTTAACTCTAATAAACCTAAAAAGTAACAAAATACTTTTTAGTTTGTAGACATTACCAGCAGTTAAAAAAAAATATTTTATATCACGAAATACTTTTTTGTTCGAACTGCTCGTAAACTTATACTTAATACCATTTTCCGAACTAACCAAAGCTCGTTTTCTGACGTCATGCATATATTCAATTCAATTCTGCTTCTTGGCGATCTTGGTGTTCCCGCCAATGACAATGCTATTTATTATATTTCAGCATATGTGTCTAAGTAGATGACTATGCTAAATACATTTATTACATAGTTTACAAAAAATACAAATATTTGTTTGTGCAACTTGTCAATTATTGCCTATAGCTGTACTATAAGCGCTTATAAGTTGCAATACATGGAGCATCGCTCATGTACTGACTCCACGCTACCTTTACAACGTCTGGCGACGTCACTCGCAGGAATACAGCAATCTCAAGGTTTTTGTTATTTAGCTGCGACCCTCTGTAAACTTAAGTAGTTCCCAATCGGGCTCGACATGTCCTACCTCTCTTTCACCGGAACCCCTATTGCTGGTCGGCATATGCATTACTTGACACCCACACCTACTTACCTAAGCTGTTATCAAGGGCGTCGCCAAGGGGGAGCAGGAAGGGCAGCTGCCCCCCCCAGAGATTCTATTTATTTATAAGTTTTATTTATTGTAAAGTCTCTCGTGAAGCTTTATACGTTGGGCTCTGTACCGTTATTATTACAATCGCTGTAGATGTAAGTGAAAAGCTCCATAAGCTCTTGACTTTACCTACAATTCATACTTTTCTCATTCTCCATATCAACTTGCCCCTCCCTGGGCCATCGGCTGGCGACGCCTTTGGCTGTTATCAATAATAAATCCATATCTGCAAACACTTACGAAACATAAAAACGTAGCCAGATAATACGTAGCACATGAGTACAGTCCAACTTCACGTTTGAAGAGCGCGAGTTCATCCTCGAAGATGTACAGCGTGCTGTAAGACAGACTGAAGGAGACCTCGCTCGTCATCAGCCACAGCAACCCTCGGATGTCCTGGATCCCTTGCTGCGACGTACCTGAGATTCCCACGTAGCATGTCCCCATGACGATTGAAGATGCCATCTACAAATTAGTTATATTTTCATGCTAACTAGTCGTACATACATACTATTACATATATCTGACTACGTGTTTGTTACATTTTCACGACTAAACGATTTTCAACCGACTTGATTTTTTTCTCCACTGGGGTGGCAACAGTCATTTGAACATGAACAATAGTATTATTAAATAAATTATCATTGGCCACAAATTAATTTGGCTAATTAACATTGGCCAGAAATTAATTGGATTATATCTCGAGGCATAGGCTACTTATTATCCCGATATCCGACATTCGGATTGTCGTGTGTAGTCTGCCGTTCGTATTGTAAGTGGTGTGGTTGTGTGTGAAGGCGCGAGCGGAAACAATATTTTCATATATGCATGATAATTAAAATAAGAACAATTATTTTAAAAAAAATGTCTACATGCATCGTTTATTTGAAACAGCGAAATCGATTCTAATGAAATGAAATTAAGATTTGAACTCCAGGCAACCACTACATAATTTCTTTATAAACATTTTTTTTTTACACAGCGCCATCTAGTCCCAAATTAAGCGCAAAGCTTGTACTATGGGTACTAGACAACTGATAAATGTACTGAAATACATTTTTTTTTTAAATACAACTTATAATACATAGAAAACACCCAGACTAAGAGAAACAGACATGTTCATACACACATATTTTTGTCTTGTGCGGGGATCGAACCTGCGACCTCGGAGTCAAAGTAGCCATTGCTAGCCATTCGACCACCGGGCTCGTCAAGTCGAGGGCTCGTCGATAATGAGTATAACTCTGGTACGATTTCTAAAATTACCGGTTAAATAATTACGGTAATGAACTAAGAAATTAAAGTTAAGTATAATGTTCTTACCACAGCTAAAAATAATTGAATGAAATGTTTCCGAATATCTCTTCTTAAAGTCAACGATGACCTCCACAACAACAAAAGCACTTGTTTGAACCAATTTCTTCTACTCGTATATCTACAAAAAAAGACATTTATTAAATTACTTCTGCCTATGGTTGTTATGGTTATCTACAGGTATCGCAAACGAAAATTATTCATGATGCAAAACTATCATCACTCGAGTAAAAAAAAAATATAGGGTGTGGCTGTGCCATGGTTACGGCTGTGTGTTCTACGTGAATTCGTTACATGCACTAAAATTATCTCAAAATGGCGGTGCTTCCCCGTCCCTGCACGTGATGTTCAATAGTCCTTACTTAGCGTAATAAATTCTTTGATCCTTCATCTATCCAATGGTGTGATTGAATTTTGGATGTAGAGCACAGATTCGAATCGAAACTACAACGCAAAATTGTATCCCCCGATTTTGCTATCATTAGATTTTTTGGATTGCCCCCGTATGGTAGCAAATTTAAAGACTTGAATACGTCAAGTCAAAAAATGTTATTCCTTTTTCGGCGTAGGCGTCAAAGCAGTTGTTGTTACTCACATTGCCAGCTGCCTATGTTCCGCCGAGGCACATTCCTCGCTCCCATAAAATTCGTGTGACCGGCTCTGGTAAGATTCCATAATACCATCACACCGCTCACTATTCAAATTAGAAACTGTTTGGATGTAAAACTCGGCGGGATTATAGTTCTTGGGACAAATCAGGTTAAAGCTGTGGAGATAAAGACATCGATTAAACTCACTTACACTTTAATGTTCATTAAAAATACACGCTATACGGTGCGCCGAAGTCAAGTTAGTAGATGAAATCGATGCTCCATTAAATTATTGAAGCACACATTGAAAGGCACGCAAAATTCCAACTTTGAAGATCAAATAGATTTAGTAGTAGTAGTCGAAAGTAGGTCTATATAGCGAATTACTTTCGGCCCTACCTTCTGTTACATTACTTACCAAGAAATTTCGTAAATAATACTTATATATTAAGCAGATAATCCTGCAATTATTCTATAAAACTCCAAAATAAGTTCAAGAGCGGCTTGAATTTGTAGTTTATATTTTTTGTGAAATTTGTAATACTTTTAAAGGTGTCTATCTACACTCACCGGGACCCTCGTCATGGACATGCGTGTGTGGTTCAGGAAATTTGTTATATACTTGTTCTAGCAGATCCTAAACAAAACTGAATTTGTTCTGCGATATTAAACGAAAATTACCAGCCTTCCAGCCAGCGGGATACATTGTTTATAAAAGGTTGGTAAACTCTAGATTGGTCTTAAACTCTAGCTGGCTCTAGGCACACCCCGGCCACTCCATACAAATGTCGCGTCATTTCTACATAACTACTACCTATACAAACATATACATACTACTACATAAAAAATGACGTCTGTGGAGAGCGTGAATGAGCGTGTGTGCGTGCGGCGCCATACAAACGCCGCCATACAAAAGAGAGGTAGGGAGCGTAATTGTAAGCTACCCGACTGGGGAATGTACCTCCACCTCACAGAATACCGCAGCCAAATAACAATTCCCTTAAGGGTTGTTGTGTTCCTGCGAGTGAGTGAGGTCACCAGAATGGAAGGAGATGCTGCGTTGGCAGCGGAGGTGGCGGCGCACGAGCGAAATTTTATGTTGCGAGCGTTAATATGGCTGCGGCAACCGCTTCATATCAGGCGGGCCGTATGCTTGTCTGCCACCCGTCGTAGTATAAAAAAAAAAGATTTGTTTCAGAGCGGAAGTGAGGTCGACACGAGAGAGCTCTTATGCTGTGCTGTAGTTTCATTCTATTCAAATATTTTTGTAAATAAGCAAGATAAAAATATAGAATGATAGAAATTTACACCTGCATATACATCCCAGTGAGTGTAGACACATACGAACTGTTCATCTGTGCTATTTTTGATATACTAAAAAATACTAAAAATAGTCAAAAAATTATATTAAAATACCTTTCAAATAGTTCCTTACAATCCTCATGTGACCCATGGAACAGCAATTTGCCGTCGGTCATTAAGAAAACTGAATTGAATTCCTTGAAAAGATCAGTGGATGGCTGATGCACGGAGCATACCACAATTTTTCCCGACGCTGACAATTTTTTTAGAATATCTACTACTAATATTGCATTGTAACTGTCCAGTCCTGTGGTGGGCTCATCGCAGATTAATATTTGAGGATTTGATAACAACTAAAAAAAATACATGAAGAGATTACCAGGAATAAACTTTCGACATTCTATATTTAAAAAAAACTCGTCCTAAGTCGTCCTAAGCAATCAGGAGAACCGTCCTGATGTAAAGTACGGTACGTACGTAATCTATTCATGCTGACACTACAAAGAGTATTGCAAGCGCGTTCATATTGGCGCTGCAACTACAGCATCTCCTCTCCTCATAGCATTTAGCTGCATTCTGTGAGGTGAAAGAATTCGGTCAGCCTAGATATGCTCGACCGCTCCTTACGCAATACACGGTTTACGCAGTTACAGTTAACATAAATTACAGTTTTAAGTTGCGCTATGCATATACTCATTAAATTCTGACAATAACCATAAAACCAATTCGCTGCTGCTGTTTTGGGTTGTGTTTCATTTCTCCAAAAGTGATTTAATTCGGACATGAAGAGTTCCGTACCTCCGTATAATATTCTAAAAATTGTTCAGTAAGAAACAAGATAGCTAGGCGTGCTATATCAATATGGTTATCCTTAAAAATCTGTATATGTAATACCCCAACTTTACAGATTTATATATATATGTCACATATATGTCCGTCTGCCACGGGACTTTCGCCCTGTGGCAGACGGGCGGACAGACAGCGGAGTCTTAGTAATAGACACCCTTTTTTTTAATACCTGACGTTAAAGGGGTTCTAACTGCTTAATTGCGTTATTAGTAGTAAGTGTTATTGTGCTAAAAATAAATCATAACTGTTGTATGTAATTACAAATTCGGTGCATTCCAGAACACGAAGCCGGTGATGACGTTCGTCAACCAAGCACGATGTGTAAGAACTTAGCATATCAATTACCGGCATCTTACTATTTCATGGCGGTTTTTTTATAAGACAAACATACGGCCCGCCCGATGTAAAGCAGTTATCTTAGCTATATTAACGCTCGCAACTTAAAACATTGCATCCGACGTCACGCCCGCTGCCAACGCAGCGACTCCTTTCTTTCTAGAGGTAACCTTTAGCGGTCCTAGTAGCATGCCTAATGTTTCTAAAGTTCCAATTTTTTCAGTGCTTAGGCACTTAGGGTGAGGGCAAAAGAAGATTGGTTGGCTAACCAACCAATATATATGTATATAGTTCTCTTCCTTCGCCCTCACCGTAAATGTATGAACCGAGTTTCATTGAAGATGACCTATGGCTCTCACTAGTAAATAAGTTCTCTGTGCTTACCGACGTTGCCAATGATAACAACCGTCTTTCACCACCTGACAAGGCACCAATTGACGTCTGCGTATGAGCCGCAAGTTGTAGTTCTTTCAAAATCCTATTTAGTGCTTCTTGATTAGCAGGCTTCTTGCAGCTACCCAGTTTCATTTCTGCCTAAAACAACTTAGAAGATTTTATTGCAAATTTGACATCATCAACTTATTTTATGGGTTTTTTTTACGAGTATCATAGTCATCATCATCAGTCACAGAGCAGGGAATCGCTGGGACATCAAACTATATTTGCTCCTGGATCTTTCCGCTTTCCGCATCAAATCCTCCGCTGTTTTAAGGGTATCCAGAAGTCAGTTATTTACAAATTACTTAACTCTCAACTAATTATTTAGAAAATACTCCAACTCCATACCATATTGCTCTAGTAGGCTCAGCCCCCATACCACCATCTCTTATTGCGGTTCAATAACTGAATCGATTGCTTATTCATACCAATGAATAAGCAATCTATTCAATTATTGAATCGCAATAAGAGATGGTGGTAAGGGGGCTGTACTTTGAACTGAGCTGAATAGTATAGATAATCACTGCAATCCTATGCAGTGTCAGGAGCCATTCTTAATGATGGGGTAACACGTGCGTGTGATGTCCCTCGTGGTACAGGCATTCATAGGCTATGGTAACTGCTTACCATCAGGTGGGTCGTATGCTTGTTACCTTAGTGGTATAAAAAACTTATCGTCTATGAATAGCAATGGTGTTTCCGAAATTACCTACACGCATGATATCAATCATAATTGTTATGTAACGAGCAATTTTTTTTTATATGATAGTGGGGCAAACGTGCATGTGGGTCACCTGGTGGAAAGCAATCATCACCGCCTAAGGGGATCAGCCAAGGGGTCGCCGATCCCTTGCCAGCCTTTTAAAGTCGTGTTGTTCCATCCTCCCATGTCGTAATTGCACGGAAATACCGCGGAGGGAAGTTGATTCCACAGTTTCATCGATCGTGGTATAAAATGTATTAGGAAATGCACTGTACTAGATTATCAATTATAAAGATTATATGGATGGAATTTTAATTTATGGTGAGTTGTACGATAGTGGAACTCAGCAGCAGGTATCAAATCAAACAGCTCATCCAAGCACTCCCCGTGTTATATTTGTATAGAACGCAAAGAGACGCTACATCTCATAGTGTAGAGAGAAAGTCCGTTTGAACCGACGATTCGAACTTCGTTGTGTTTATTCTTCAAAACTTTCACTAACCATAAAAATCAAATGTTCCTGAACAGTGAGACTGTCCACAAAAACGTCGAACTGCGGCACAATTTCGACCACCCCCTGTAGGTCCTTGACATTTCTCCCTCTGATGGTCACCTTACCGTCTGAAGGTAGCGTACATTTACCCGCTAATGCCACCAGAAATGTCGTCTTACCAGCCCCACTGCAAGAGAGAAATAAAAATAACTTATAGTAGAGCTGTCTGTTCATAGATACTCGAATATAAAACACGTCTTTGTTACAGGTCGGCTAAAATTATTCTGCCATACTGAAAGTTTATTTTTAATAGATTTTAATTTTAAGTGTGCATATTTTTTTGGTTTCGACGTATTATTTAAATTTTAAGTTAGAAATTCGATAAAACTTGTTTGGGATGTAAGTGGCTCACCACGATCTTTACCTGCACGTGGTGCCCACTGCCGACTAGCGAAAGAAGCGCTGGTGAAAGAGTCTGAGGCAGTACCTCACGTCACAGAATGCCATAGTCAAATAACAATTCCCTTGAGGGTTGTTGTGTTCCTGAGAGTCAGTGAGGTCTTTTTTATCCCACGTCAGATGGTAGACAAGCATACGGCCTGCCTGATGTAAATCGTTTACCGTAGCTATAAAATGTTACCTTGGCCCGATGATTGCTGCAAATTCTCCTTCTAATATAGACCCTGAAACTGCAAATACAGAACATTATTTTACAGTTCATGCAGGTCTACATTTCAGTTTTAACACACCCCGGTCACTGCATACATATGTCGCGTCGTTTACTACTGCATAAACAATGGCGTCTGTGCAGAGCGTGAATGAGCGTTAGTGTCCGACCGAATGTTCGGTTTCGGTTTCGGTTTCGGTCGAGTTTCGGCAAAAAAAGGGAGTTTCGGTTTAGTTTCGGTTTCGGCGGCAAACCTGCCGAAACTGCGACCGAAACCGAAACTGCATTCGGGAGTTCCCGCGCTGTGCTCGGCCATGTTCGGCTCGGTAAATTCCATCCAAGAGACGAAGACATTTTGCCGCGTCCACGTGTTATAATCATGTCGTGACTTGTTTGTGTTTGCAGTGCGTTTTGTTTGTTGTTTATGAGTTTTCATGTGATTTGTTTTGAATTCGGTAAGTTTTATCATTGTGATATTGTATAAGAGTAGGTAGTAAACATCGAAAAATAATTTAGTATTACAAACTAATGCAGTAGAATCAAGTTTAACATAACTATCTGAATATTTTGTGGTTAATTTAACTCATTTGCTAATGCTGTACGTAAACAAACAATAGTTAGGTACCATAGGTGGGCATTAACTCGTTAATCCGTTAATCGTTAATTAACGAAGTTAACATTTTGAGCAACGGATTAACTTTTAAGTTAACTTAAAAATATGTTATCGGACTCGTTAACTTCCGTTAAATTTCCCAAAGTCCGATAGTCGTTAATCCAGGACAGATACCGCATTGACATGTACTACGCTCGACCCGATTGACAAGTGCGGCTAGGCGCGTGCCGCGAGTGAAATGATACTATTTTACTGTCGAAAGTTAGAAGGACGGAGATAGTTTAAGTGGTGGAGGCAGCAACGTGAGTAATTCTGTCTTTCAGTTTAAAGAAAAACTTAAGAGCCACAAATGTGGCTCGTCAAAATGTGGCTAGACATGAAGTCGAAAGACTCATTAAATGATGAGGCATTCCTCGGGGAACAGATATTCACAAATCTATTTATTAAATATAATACTGCTATACCCTTAAGCGCTGCAGTTGAGCGTCTATTCTCCACGGGCAAGGATATAATTCGTCTGTTGTATGTGAAACGTTTTTCACATACAACAGACGAATCTTAATCCAAATTAATAAAAAACCATTGTTTGTCAACATGCCTACATTACACACTCTAATAATTATACCCGTCTGATGCAATTTTTATCACGTGTTAACGGATTAACGATTAACGTTAACTTCCTTTAAATTTTCTGAAATGTAACGCTTTAACTTTTAACAAGTTAACTTTTTCAGTAAAGGATTAGCGATTAACGAAGTTAACTGTTTGATTAACGGTGCCCAGCTATGTTAGGTACCTACTTTAGGTAGGTAACTTGGTTCTTACTATAGTGCATTAGTGGTGATAATATTAAAGATTTAGAGTTTCAACGTTCAATTTTATTTTCTTTGGGGAGTGGTTCATCAACATTTTTGAACCAAAGCCACCTTCACTTGCACGCGGTGCACCCTGCTGACTGACAAACGAAGCTCTGGCAAAAGAGAGTTAGGGAGCATAATTGTAAGCTACCCGACTGGGGAATTACCGCCACCTCTCAAAATACCGCAGCCAAATAACAATTTCCTTGAGGGTTGTTGTGTTCCTGCGAGTGAGTGAGGTCACCAGAAAGGAAGGAGATGCTGCGATGCCAGCGAGGGGTGGCGGCGCGCCAGCGATATTTTATGTTGCGAGCGTTAATATGTCTACGGTAACCGCTTCACATCAGGTGGGCCGTAAGCTTGTCTGCCGCCAGACGTCGTATAAAAAAAAAATAATTATAAACAAGTAGCAATTATAACGTAACGTAATTGTAAGAAAAAAGTATCTACAGTTAGATAATTGTTTAGTAAAAGTTTCGGTTTCGGCCGAAACTGAGACCGTTGCCGAAATTCGGTTTCGGTTTCGGTCGTAAAAACCACTTTCGGTCGTAATGAGCGTATGTGCGTGCAGCGCTATACAAACTGTTCCAGATTCGTCTCAGAGGGGAGGTGAGGTCGACACGAAAGAGCGGTAACGAATGGCCATACTGTATTATTATTTATACTGTGGTTTTAGAAAAAAAAATATAACTCATTGATTATGTACGATTTTTCGATTATGAGTTTCAAGTCACCACTACCTAGTACGGAGTATATTTTTCATTAAATATTTACAAAACAAGTTTCGATTATGATCTGTTTTATAAATATTTATGTACTAGCTGATCTGACCGACGTCTTATAAAAAAAAAATAATTATAAATAATAGTCTTCCTAACTATGAATATTGAATTCGAATTGGCTTCGCGCACGCTATCTAATGACTGACAGTTCTGTCAAACGACAAAAAGTTACTTTGGTGATTCAGTTTTCTTAAATTTTGTATTAGTTCCGCGCTTTTTCTTATTTTTTCTTCCGTAACAACTTTCTCTTGACAATAAAAAACACAACAAAAAAAAAGCAATAGCAAAATCGATCTACCCGTTAACGGTTAAAAAACTTGTTTCCTGACAGGGAGCATGCATTTTAATTCCTTTTTGAGGGTACCGTACCCGAAGGGTAAAACCAATTACTAAGGCTCCGCTGTCCGTCCGTCCGTCTGTCACCAGGCTGTATCTCATGAACCGTGATAGTTAGATAGTTGAAATTTTCACAGATGATGTATTTCTATTGCCGCTATAACAACAAATACTAAAAACCGGAATAAAATAAATATTTAAGGGGGCTCCCATACAACAAACTTGATTTATTTGCTCGTCATTTATAACGGTAATAGGTAGATGCTTGAAATACTCACATAATATTTAGTTATATATTCACTTTAAAAATAAATAATTAAATTAAAATAAAACAAATATTTAAGGGGGGCTCCCATACAACAAACGTGATTTTTTTGCCGTTTTTATAGATAATGGCACGGAACCCTACGTGCGCGAGTCCGACTCGCACTTGGCCGGTTTTATTCTAACATGTCATAGGTTAATGATACCTCTCTTCTTCGCTAAGACTAGACCAAATATATATTTTAAAAATATAATTACCATTGTTCAAAATGAGATTACTGGGTTTACTGGATTTCCATCTCCACCAAGACTTTTCTTCTGGCGTCCATACCTTGAGTTTATCGATTTTTATTACAACATTACTTTCTTCAGCAGTGTCCGTCTGTAGAATAATTAAAATAGTTTCTGTTTTAAACACTTTGAATTACCTACTTTTAAAAGAAGTACCTCAACCTCACAGAATACCGCCGCCAAATAACAATTCCTTGAGGGTTGTTATGTTTCTACGAAGCGAGAGAGATCATGTAAAGAGTTGCTGCGTTGTTAGCGGGGCTCGCAACGAGCGAGCGATATTTCTTGCTTTTTATTTGACTACGGTAACCATTCATATCACACCGTGCCTTTACCGTCCCGCGCCTGTGCCTTCACCGTACGCCTTCTTTGTAGATTTTATGCCTTAAATAGGGCTAATACTTCTACGCCGCGCCGCCGTTATGAATTCCCTAGTCTTATTGACTCAATTTTCAAATTTAAGCAAATCAAAATCTTATTTATAAACATTACACATACCTTTGTCAGTTCCATTATTTATAGACATTACACAGTGAAATCACACATTTCAAATATTAAAACAGATATGCAACACAGATGCTCCACAGAGTAGAATTACACTACTGAGTAATCATTCCAAAATGTAATCATTGTGTCAATGTAATTAGGATACTGCATTGTTAATAAGTTTGTTTGTCATGGGATTTTAGTTCGTCTGCCTACATTATTTTATGTTTCATTGTTTTGTGTTGACAAAAATAAGAGGTAAAAAATATTTGGTTTGTCAAGGTTTATTTAAATAGAGTGGACGAGTTACGAATGGGTGTATGGATTATGTTCAGAGGAGTTGTTTGATATGATGGCTACGGCTTCTTTCTACTGACGCACCGCTCGCCATTGGTCCCTCCTTATGGCGAGCGATTCATTTTCACATATTGGAACTTAACTAGGCGCGTACTGTGCGATACCAAATAAGGTTTTTACCTCGAGCTGTCAGGTTGTGGGATGAACTCCCACCCATGGTTTTCCCATGAGATTACAATATGAAGGTTTGTCAAGATGGGTGTTAAGTAAGGGATTTTTACAGGGTCGGCAATGCGTGAGTGATGCCTCTGGTGTCACAAGCGTCTATAGGTTGCGATGATGCTCAGGAAGTCATCAGTCAAGTGTATGTTTGATAATGTAGCACCCCCACTAATAACGTAGCATCTCTTTATGTTTGGTAATCTCACTCACCAGCAGGAATACAACAAACCTCAAGGGTATTCCTGTTTGGCTTTTTTATTCTGTGAGGTGGAGGGCGCTTCTCCATTCGGAGTCAACATTACCTCTCTTTCGCGAGAGCCTCGTTAGAAAGGGAAGGTGTACTCGTTCAGGTGAGATTGGGTTAGGCTCTAAAATGGTGGTGAACCCCTTTGACCCGAAGGTATAGAAAAGGTAGTCTTATCACTATGTGTTATACTTCGACGTCATTATGTGTCATAGATAGACGCTTGTGTAGGTCTTTCGTCGATGGCCATACGCCACTAGTGGTGTGATTAAGATTAGTTAATGAAGTAGGAATGTCGTCAATTCTTTATCGATGTAGAGTTGATGCGACATTCCCACTTAATTAATTCGTTGTAATTATACCACACGCTGGCCACTCGACAACACAAACACACTGCGTCTGTATACGTGCAAATGTGTATATATGTCTTAGGGTTTACTGCATAACGAAGTAGGTGCCTCAATGTTCAACTGCCAAAAACTCCAGAAACGTCAAACTATTGAATCAACGATTTCTACCATACAATTGTAAATTTCATTGCAAAAAATATGAAAAAAACCATTGGTTTTATAGTGAATAATGGTACATAATGAGTAAATGATTTACCATTTAAAAGTTCAGTTGAGAATAGGCGCCGCGTGGCCCTTGCGATCGGTTCCACATTCGACTCGGAGGGGAGGTGAGGAGGTTGCCTTGTGAGAGAGGCAGGGAGTGGCCATACTGTACGTAGTACTATTACTTATACTGTGATTATACGTCGAATCATAATTTCCCTCAGAGTTTTATTATTTACAGGATATTTTCTATTTGTGGAAAACATTATGAAACCAAATCTATTGCATATTTGTGGTAGGTATGCTGTTTGCTTCTTTTGATTTTTATATGTATGAAATAAAATAAAACACTTCTCTTACTAAATATTTTATTAAATTTTCAATAACATCGTTCACACTCTCAAACAGTAAGTAGATAATACTTAATACAAACGTTATTGTACACTAAATATTATGATATGAATTATTTATGACTTCAGCCGCGATGGCACTATACTCCCTGAATATATCCAACAAAAAACAACTTCAAGAAAAAAAAAATAGCAGTCAATCCGAATTTACAGTCCCAGACTAAAAACTTGACACGTCGGGAAATTGTATACCGTCGAAAATTTTCTTATGGTGTATCCACACTTACACACACATGCCGCCGGCATGCAGATTTTCTTGACACTGGCAACACATATTGACCGCGGATTACTAAATTTTGGGCAAAAAATCATTTCCTAAAGTACCACATGCCAAAGTATGTTTCCCAAATTTTCATTTGGCAAAAAAACATTTGGCAAACAACTTTTCGCAATTTTACAGTTAGCAATATTATTTTCGGCAATTGATTGTTAAACAAATAATTACATGGCAATGTTTCATTTTACCAAGTATTACGTAGTCAAATGTGTACACACATTGTGTAGTGTAGTAAAGTGGCATCGACATTATTCACGCAACTATACACCACACACGGCATCATTTTGAGTAATAATACCTTTGTATTATCTATCACTATAGACAGAGTATATTGTTATTAAACAAATCAATTCCGGCGCTCCACTGGCCGCTGCCGCGGCACGATCGCTTCGCTCGCTCGGCTCGCGCTCTGTTGGGGTCACAGTTCTAACCTAACCTAACCCACTTTTCTTGCAGTTCTAATCTAGCCCAATACAATACAATTACTATACTTACAATTTATCACCCATAAAAATAAAATTTGAACGAATTTATTTTTGGAATATATTTTTTTTACAAAATGCTTAATGTATATTTGACTTAATAAAACTTGAGCAAGTAAAAAGTTGCCAAATGAATATTTGACCAAATGATTAAAATGCGAAATATAAATTTGCTAAAGATTCTTTTGGGAAATGAAACTAACGCGATAAAATTTTTTGGGAAGTAAAATTTGACGAAAAATATTTTACCAAACGGAAGGATCCCATTGACCGCACGTGCCGCAGGTAAAGCCGCAGTGCCGGTGGCCTGGCCGCCCCGGCTTCGCTGCCGACCGTACCGCCGCGCCGGGCATATGTGGATACGCCATTACACGCGCCGTCTTACAAAAGCGATCTTGACGAGAACGCGTAATGGCGCGGCGCATAGGCTACAAATAGTCAACTCACACAATTAACGACCTCTATTTAATTGCTTTTTAAAATATGTCGTGAATAAAAATGTTCTCTTTTTATATTTCTCAATATACCAATCGTTACTAGATACAGTAAATCAACAAGTAAAAAAATATGAGCTACCGAATTTTATTATTAAATTAATTGTTCAACAGTTTATTATAAATATACTCAAGCTTTATGCCATATTCACATATCATTTTTTTTATTATTATGTCAGAACTTATGTTCTTACATACTCGACAAGAAAACATGGTTCTTGCCAGATTTAACATAAATTATTCAACACATCGTAATCAAGTTAAAATCGAACTACTGATGTCATCCATCTTATCAATATTTACTAAATTAAAGAAAAAAGTCTGAATGGTACAACTAGACTTATGCATATAGGCTTATTACTTTATGGTAGGCATGTAACGCAAAATAGTCAAGTAAACTTTCATCAGATTAAACCGAAAGAGTATTTAAAATTTCTGGTAGATGTTTGTAAAAATTACATTCTGTTTCGAATAGATTCTACTGACAACCAAAATTATGTTAGAAGCCAAATCATCTCATATTAGTCAGAATTTTCCAAACTGTGCGAGATTATACCAAATAATTATGCTAAGAAAATCAAGCTTATTCTTCTCTTTCCCAAGTATTGATTGAATCTATCGTGGTACTAATATAGTTTCTGACAAATAATAATAATCTATATTATAGTTAAAAAAAGAAATATTAGGATTACCTGAGTTATTGGTAAAATTGTCTACGGAATCTAGATCGAATTGCCTTGTACTAAATGCAAAATAAATTGCAATAATCGTCTGCAATCTGCTGTTGTCACAATATCTAAAGAACTGATGACTGACGCTGTGAGCTGTAATTTTTTCACCTAAAGGCCATGTAACATTCAAGTTAAAATTTAAATTGATTGCAAAAGTAAAATAGTAAAAGATAGTGAGACACTTTAATTTGTTCAATATTTTGTAGCCTAACAGTCACATCTGACTATGAAATAATTTTTGTTAACAGTATTTTATAAGACATCGCAATTCTACAAATAATTAAACAGTTATTATAAGACAAATGTTTTAGTAGATCGGGAAATACAGAAATGCGGTTCATATAAGACATGTAAAACCCAATGAAGGATATATAATAAATTAAGATTGGTAAAACTAAAGTAGGTCCATTATTTCTAATTTAGCGTCAAGAAGCAATCATCTCTTCACGACATCGGCAGATATCTCTTCATAGCTCCCGATGTACTAAATTAATTGTCTATTACAGTAGTAAAACTATAAATTCGTTTAACATTTTTAAGGTAACACCAATTGTCATCTTCACGAGAAATTAATTTCCTTGTGGTCAAAAAATTAATCGTTGCTAAATCATTATGAAGACTATAAACTACGTCACTAATAGAGAGTTTTGATTTTATAAACTTTTGGGTCCGAAAGACCTCATTTTGTTCGTTTGAGCCTTTAGCGTAAAAGTGCCCGGTGCGAGTTTTTAGGGAATGTGATCTCGAGAACGTTAACTGGATTTTACATTCGAATCGACACAATTCCTTCTGCCTAAAAGCCGAAGCAGAATCAGTTCCATACAAAATGAAGTTAATGTTGTCTCGACCATAATAGAACATAGTCGTCGATATAAAAAACACGCACGTAGGAATTTATAAAAAATATTAAGGGTAAAGGCGATTTTTCATTAATTCATAGCTTTTTTGTCATAATATGTGATATATAATGATTATTAAATAGAATGTCATATTTATATTATTTCTGGACTTCTAGATTTGCTTTCAGACATCGCCCGTAACAGTAAATAGGTACTTAAGTTAGCCTGCTTAATTTTTAAAAACTTCTAGGGAAAATTCAATAAAAAAAATATTATATTAAATATTTATAGAATAATAACCGTTATCTAATTAAATATTGTTCTGGTTTCCAATCCAAACATCCAGGTTCTCTTGACGTAGAGTTGAAAAGTGGTACTTGAAGTATAAAAATATATAGGTATCTACTGATACTAACTGATCTGAACAGCAGGATAGAGACAATATCCTGCTGTTCATATATATACATATGTAAACTAAATATGCATACATATAGTGTAATTATTCCTATACATTTATATCCACTTCAAATTTGTCTCTGCATTCAAAATACCAATCCAACTGCCAGGCAAATGTAGTGAAAAGTAGCTTATACCAGCTTCGCAGGTGGGCTGCTTCGCAGGTGGGCTGATTCCCCTAAAGGGTCAGCATGAACATGACTTGGTACCGTTGCCACTGTTCTCGCCGTTGGCAATCTTGTGGTCGAGCGCGATTCTCTCAGCGTCTTTGCTGTCATTACTCTGAAGGAGTTTGTCGTTTAGAAGAATCTGAAATAATTAAAATATTTGCAATTAATACGCATGAACGAGTCTACCAGTCTTAACTTAAGCCTAAATTGATGCCGATTCAGATCATTTTTCAGGTTTTAGAAAATCAAACTTTATCGATGGTTCAGGTAATAATATAAAACATCAGTAAATAGTGACATTTAACGTTTTTGATATGTCTTAGGTGGATGCCGTATCAATACATATAATAAAATCGTAACTGGTCGCTGTCTGTACATTGAAGATATTTAAGAAAAACTAATATAGGGGTGCTTTATGAACGCAATAGAACCCAAAACAATGATTTTTAGAATTTTTGTCTGTATGTCTGTTTGTCCGTACGTTTGTGCACGCTAATCTCAGAAACGGCTTTACCTATTTGAATGCGGTTTTCACTAATGCGTTAAGGTTTGCTCAACTTAACATTTCGTGTTTGTTTCATTTCAATCGGTTCATAAACAAAAAAGTTATATCAATCTAAAAAATCACATATAAAATGGTACAAAATAACTAATTCGTTGAATTGACTGAAACTTTTCAGTTGAATTGACTGAAAGTTTATAAAGGTATTATGTTATCATCGTTAAAGTAAATATTACAATGATAGAGATGCATAGAGATCGAAGCGCTAACGCAAGTTAAGCAACCCCTGTCGTGGTTGCAACAAGGATGGGTGCCCACAATTGGCGCAAAAAAATATATCAAGTGGCTTAGTAATAAATCTGTGCGCAGAAATTGATCATCGCCAAGCACGACCTGGTTGTTACGCTTTCACGCCTTAGCTACTAAACTTAAGGAGACGTTAATTAAATAAATATAATGTAGGTCTTTAGGATTTTTCCAAACCTTATATCTCAACTTCAAAATTATGTTACATCAAATAAATCCGTATATCAGAAGTTTTAACTCTATCCCACGAGGTCAAAATAACGACTACAAAGTTGTCATTAAGGCTGATAGACTTCCTGCAACAGAACATCGTGGATGGTATAATGCTCCTGTTGCAGTCTATTACTCTGTATATGGAAACGCAATGCAAATAGCCAGCAACGAAAACTTCTGGTTATGCGAAAGAGTTATTTTAACTCAGCGGTTAAGTGGCAGCAATAAATGCTGAAATTTTAAATTGTGTTTCGGGAGATAGTGTAGAGTGTGTTTCCATTAACAGGATAATGGAAGACATAGAATCTACGAACACTCCAGTAGAATTTTTAGAATCCCTTAGTGCCTCAGGATTGCCGGCTCACAAGATAAATTTAAAAGTCGGGGTACCTACAATGCTACTTAGAAATCTAAGTCACCCTGAACTTTGCAATGCTACCAGGTTAAAAGTTAATAATTAGCAGCCGTATGTTATAAAAGCAGAGGCTTTAACGGGATGTGGAGCTGGAGAGAGTGTTTTCATACCTCGAATTCCTTTAATACCCAATAATTGCCCATTTACTTTCAAACGGGTCCAATTTCCAGTAAACCTATGCTATGCCATGACCATTAACAAAGCTCAAGGACAAACGCAGAAAGCTGCGAGTGTGGATTTAATTGTTAGCTGTTTTTCGCACGGTCAGCTTTATGTGGCTTTATCGCGCGTGAGCGATCCCAGAAACTTATATGCTTTGATCATCGACGGTAATATATCTAATGTCGTGTACAGAGAAGCGTTGTTGTAATTTTTATACATATCCACATCCGTGACCACATCGATATTCACATCCACATTCTCACCCACAACCAAGCGGACAAAGTCGCGGGCACAGCT
The DNA here is from genome assembly GCA_937001555.2 of Hypsopygia costalis. Classification (NCBI taxonomy): domain Eukaryota; kingdom Metazoa; phylum Arthropoda; class Insecta; order Lepidoptera; family Pyralidae; genus Hypsopygia; species Hypsopygia costalis. Next base: position 6,061,112 of record OW443325.2, read on the forward strand.
AGTATATAATATACTTCTTTTCATGTCAAATTAAAATATTGACATGAAACTAGTTTTGATGAACATTTAAAAAAAATGTGATTATAATTATGTAAAAAATTACATATTACGCTGGTTCTTTGAATAGTGGCTGCAGCAACTTGAGGATGCCGTAATTTTAGACGATAATTGCAACTCAAGTGGAGATAAACTTGATTTACTTGATCTTATAAAGTGAATTTCATTTATGAAATTTAAAAATCATGCAAATCCTACCCATACCAATAGAAAAAATAGTCTAACGTTTTTATCACCTGATTAACCAAGGGGCCTGCACCTGAAGTGAAAAACCGATATATCGAGCGAAAGATCGAAAGTTTTCAGATACGAATTTCCTTCGATTGGGCTGTTCGTTCGTGATATTCTCTGTATGATGGTTGGATAGACCTTACCTTATTAACTAATGAGCGAGCGGCTTCCTCGATGTTGATGTTCTCTTTAGCAGAAGTCTCGAACCAGCCCGCGAACCCCTTCTCGCGGCAATACTCGTCCATCTTCGTCGGTGAATTGATTATGCCTTCTTTCTGCTGATCGCACTGTGAACATATCAGAGCAATTTTAGGTTTGATGAGAAGATGATTGCGGTTTACAGTTGTTGCGTAAAGTTATACTAATGGAGGGTACGTTAAGCCGTCGGTCCCGGCTGTTGTTTAAATGACAGTCGTTAAGGCAAGTCAGTGGTCTTTAGACTGTTTGAAAACACTGGCCTCCGCCAACCCGCAGTTGAGCAGCGTGGTGGAGTATGCTCCAAACCCCTTCGATTGAGGGTATCCCAGCTGTGGGATACGGATGGGAAAGAACCAAATCGCGTATCTTATACCTAGCCGGCCTTATAATTATTTATCTTTAATATATATTATTTATCAGATATTTAAGAGGAAACTTAGGAGATATTTGTTGAATAGCCTTGAAGTAATATAATCTATATTCAGTCAGGCAGCTTAAAAAATGTGCCCTACCTCTTGTCGGCAGAGCCCAGCAGGGTGCACCACGTACAGGTGAGGTTTGCTTGATTTAAAGATGTTGATGAATCACTTACATTCCATAAAATTTCTATGGGAAATATTTTTCTTATGATACTCATACCACAGAGTAATAATACTACATTGGTCTACTAAGCCGTTTAATTGACAAATAACCTGCTGTCAGCGAATTCCTACTCTTTATGCGTCCTTAGAACTTAATCCTCTTTACAATACACGCGTACTAACCTTATTAGCTAGTAGTACACAAGGTATGGGCGAGCCGTCAGGCAGCTGAACCTTCGTGTCCAGGTCGTTCTTCCACTTGACCACGGCATCGAAGGTCGCCACCCGGGAGACGTCGAACACTATGAATGCACCCACAGCCTCTTTGTAGTACACCCGTGTCATGTTTCCAAATCGCTCTTGTCCTGGAAAATAGAAGATGATTAAGTAAAAATTTTATTTACAAAACTAGCTAGTATCCGCGGAACGTCCGAGACTTTGCTCGCGCGTATTCCGCTATCCTATGTCAATTTTACAAACGCTTTATTTATATAGAAATCAACCATTCAAAGTGCCTCCTTTCTTTACATTTATTGATTTCAAATATTTGTACACAATTTCTTTTCCGAGGGAGTTGTTCCCCTTCCAGGCCCACGGCACTACTATGCTCAACTGGTTGTGCCGTGGGTACTTTTGATTCCCTTCAACACAACTTGTTGATGTGTTCGAAAAAAAAAGTACCTATCGCCCAACTGAAGAATTTTTGAATTAATCTTTCTTGATTTCCCTTTTGTCTACTAAGATCCATCAAAGGAAGGGTTGTTCCGTCTAAAGAAGTAAAGATATTGTTGTGATGTTGACCTGATACTGAGGTACACATATCTAACTAAAAACAATCAAATAAGTAACAGGGCATACTATTGCAAGTACAATTATTCATTTTGACTTTCAAATTCAAATAATTTTAGATATTAATCAATTAGGTATATCTCAGCGCACAGCTACGTAACTATAATGCCAATTTCACTCCGATCCAGTCAGTGTAGAGTTTCCTGAACTGTTTATGTCACGATTGGGAACATAGTCATACCGGTGATCACTATGTTCTCATTCGTGACCCACTAAATTATTTTAGACTATAAATAAATACTCTAACGACCGTATCTGATAATACAAGGAAACAAAGCTGTGAGACACAGTAATTCACTTTCGTAACCCCATGCACGGTCACGACCCACTCTTTGATAACCCTTGGTCTAGTGGCTTGGTTAAATTTTTATAAAATATTAAAATTGTGCGAAGGAAACTGAAATAATTTTTTGCTCGTCTGATAAACAGAGATAAGAACCACAAATTTTGCACAATAATTCTTTATGTGCAAAATTTATACGAGTATTATATTTAGGTCACCTAAACACAGTATTATCTAACTGACCTAAGAGAGTGTGTGTGACTTCCCTCGTAAGGAAGTTGCAAGGGCCCGAGCAGTCATGCTACTTAGCATTGGCGATTTAGCAGCTTTTCGGAAGATACAGAGACCGAACGCTCCTCGCACACCAATCGCGGCAATCGAGTTGCTCAATACCGCAGTTGAACGCTACACTCTGCACACATTTGAATGCCGGTCGCAGAGGTTGCGAGAAGAACATATACATAACAAGTCAACAAAACAATCAGATGCCAAATCGCTAATCAGCGATGCCAAAGATAGCATGTCTGATATGACCCTAAACAAAGATAAATTTTGTTTTTATTTAACTATGGCCTAAGACAAAATTACAATCTTAACTCTGTTTATTTCTTTTCATTGGCGGCGCTGCATAAAGCCTGCGATCTTAAGGCCTAATAAAAAATGTCAATACTGATGATTCTAGCCACTTGCTGGTAACAGCAATGTCCCGGAATGAAAGAGAACAAATACATCATCTTTGGAAAGTACCGATGTGTGTCATTAAAACATTACCCTCTTATCCCGCGTTGCCACAGTCGAGTAAATATGTAACAGGGGCAAGAGCAAGCCTATAAAGATCTCTTAATGAGAGAGAGAGCAAAAAATTTGTTTTCACGGCATGTTGAGCAAAGTACTAATAAAAACCGAAGATTTTGTTGAGATACCTATCAGTCCATTATAATAAAGCATAATAGCATATAAATACTACAAAATCTTGGTGATGCTAGTACTCCACACTCAAAATATACTCCAGCACCACTTTTGAACTGACTCGAGTTTTTTCAAAATTTAGATATACACTTTCTAAGTGAATATCAGAGCATATTCACTTTCTATATAATAGGTAGGGGAAAAAGTCTTTTCGCATTATAGTATGTATGAACTTGTAATAAAATCTCTTTGGTTATACCATTTGTATCTGGCAGGTTTTGATATCTTTAAAAAGTTTAAATTTTAAAAACGATAATTCCAAATTCAAATTAGGTAAATGTGTGATTTTCATTTGTTTTTTTTACTGTCAACATGAGTGAATCTAATGAAGAAATTCGATTCATTTTAAAATTTTACTACAAAAAAGGTAAAAATGCAACGCAAGCTGCGAAAAAAATTTGTGACGTTTATGGACCTAGTGCAGTGTCTGTGAGAGTAGCACAAATTTGGTTTAAGGGTTTTCAATCTGGAAATTTTGATGTGAAAGATGCACGTCGCCCTGGTCGCCCTGTTACGGATAAAATGGATGCCATTTTTGAAAAAGTGGAGCAAGATCGGCATCGGCAGTAGTTACGACGTAGCTGAAGAATTAGGAATTGACCACAAAACAGTTTTGGCGCATTTGATAAAAGCTGGGTACACTAAAAAGCTCTATATTTGGGTGCCTCACGATCTCACTGAAAGAAACCTAATGAACCGTGTACTCATTTGCGATTCTTTACTACGACGTAATGAAAGCGAACCGTTTTTGAAGAAGCTTATAACTGGTGATGAAAAGTGGATCACGTACGACAAGAACGTGCGAAAAAGGTCGTGGTCAAAGGCCGGTCAGGCTTCACAGACTCTGGCAAAACCCGGGTTAACCCGCAACAAGGTGATGCTGTGTGTATGGTGGGATTGGAAGGGCATTATTCATTATGAGCTGTTATCGCCAGGCAGGACTATCGATTCTGAACTCTACTGTGAATAACTGATGAGATTAAAGCAAAAAGTTGAGAGAAAGCGGCCGGAATTAATTAACAGAAGGGGTGTGATTTTTCATTATGATAACGCTAGACCTCACACATCTTTAGCCACTCAGCAAAAATTAAGAGAGTTTGACTGGGAGGTGTTAATGCATCCGCCGTATAGTCCTGACCTTGCACCTTCTGATTTCCACCTGTTTCGGTCTCTTCAGAATTCTTTAGGCAATGTCAGGTTAACATCACGAGAAGACTGCCAAAACCACTTGTCGTGGTTTTTTGAACAGAAGTCCCAAAATTTCTATAGTAATGGGATCATGTCTCTACCTACAAGATGGCAAAAAGTTATCGAACAAAATGGCACCTACATACTTTAGTTAAATGTAAATAAACTTTATTAAAAAATGTTTTGAATTTTCATATAAAATACGAAAAGACTTTTTCCCCAACCTAATATATTTTCGAGTTATTTCTTTTTTTAGTATCAAAATCACAAAACAACAATGTTTTTTACGTCACTTAGTCAACTGCTCTACACTAAAAAAATGTATTTCCTATTATAACGAGTACCATACCTAAAGAACAACATATTTTTTAATGTTACGAAAATTTATTGTTGTAAAATCTTTTCTATAAAATAGGAAACTGGTTGAACTGAAAAACAGTCGCTTATGAAACACAAGCCTTATCTCCATAGACGCTGCTGATTGTTTCCATCAGGTGACGCACATGCTCGTTTTCCTGTCTCTCATAAAAAAAATTAAAAAACTAAGGTTTTTTTTTAAACTGAGAGAGAGAGCTTTTACTCTACATGGTAAAATTTGAATTAATTTATTAATTAATGGTAAGGCAACACGATAAATTACTTAATTAAATCACTCACATAATTTACCTGAAGAAGCCGAATACGTAGTTCGTGCTGATTAAGATCTTTGTTTGAGATCGAAAGTTCGAAGCTAGTCGGCGATTCGCGATCCGTTAATTTATTTTATTACTAGCTGGCCCGGCGAACTTCGTACAGCCTAACAGTCAATGAATGTCGTGGTATACATGTTAGCTGAACACAATTTATGATTTCTTGAAAGTAAAAGCACAATGGCGTCATTGCGACTGTCAGTCTAATTGTACACGCAAATTAAGCAACCTCAACTGTAGCCTGTCCATGGATGAATTTATATTATCTCTAGCTTCTCCTTGCATCGGAAGGCACGTTAAGCCGTCGGTCCCGGTTGTTATCATTAGATTATCTCGAGCTCCTCCGTGCTTTGGAAGGCACGTTCAGCCGTCGGTCCTGGTTGTTATCAAATGACAGTCGTTAAGCCAAGTTAGTTGCCTTTAGGCGGCTTGATGAATCACTGGCCTCCGCCAACCCGCAGTTGAGCAGTAGTGTATGCTAACATCTTCGGTTGAGTGAAGACCCGTATCCCAACTTTCAAGACGTAAACATGAGACCAATAGAGTTGACATTTGTTTTTAGTCTAAGTCATTTGCTCTATATTAAATGAGCTTGATATACATTTCCGAACGCACGCATACATTTGACGTACGCACGTCAACGTCACGTTTGACAGGTACGACACCCACGAACATTTTGTATGGGAAAATGTTTTTTCTTTTATTCGGGACGTAGACAAATCCCAACAAATCAAAAACCATGAAAATTGGTCCAGTCGTTCTCGAGTTAGTAAGTGTTCGAACAAACCCGAATTTGTTCTATATATTTAGATTTTCTTTTTATATTTGATTTTAACGGACAAATATTAGATCTTACTTTCTAAAGCCTTATCTATTAGCTAACCTGGAGTAGTATTTAATCTTATAACTGTAAATCCCCCTTTTTCTAATCAATTATTCGAGACCTAGCTAGCTCGTTCAATAGTAAACTACATACTAATTATGCACAATATGTACAAATCAAATTTCGTATACTGTTTAATGGATTACATAAATCTGTTATCTCAAAATAAATCTAATAATTCTTTGAGTTAAAACAAAATATTTATATATATATATTAGGTACTGAAATCTATCTATTAAACTTTTAAGTACACTGCTTGCTTTTCAAAAGGGTATGGATGGTATCTCACCTTTCTGTCCAAGATCAAGTCAAGTTTTTGGAATAAACTAATTTTCCCAGAAGTGAAAACTAGCTATGAGTAGATCTTGTATTCTAAACACTTTGTACGGTACTGGAACTGTTTGTGTGTCTCCATTTACAGATCATTTAGTCATAGGGCATGCAATCGTGCACGAAATAAGGTAACCACGAAAAAAACAGCAAACAGTTTTTTCTCTCTAAGAATATTACGTAGTCAGTTGCGATTTCAGTCAACTGTGGAAATGAGATAGCCGTTCGGCATTTGCGAGGCGCTTGCCGCACACTGAAAATTCAACATTAGGCAATTTTGTGGAACTCTTTGGTTTTATTTTAATGCACTGAGAATTTATCCAAATTTTATCAAATTATCGAACTAATCAGTGAAAAATGTAAGAATTAAGTTTACCTTGACATACTATTGTGGAATAACAAATATTAAGCTAAAAAACAGCATACAAAACACCACGGCTATTAGAAAAAATAACCACACAAAAGAAGAACTGAGTTCATCCATACGATTATCCATGACGAGTTTTTCTGACCGAATAAAACAATCACTATTTTTATAGCTTTGGTTTATAGCTTTTATATATACAAAAAGAAAACTTGCTGCAAAATCCGTTTGAATATTGCAATATTCATAGAATTATAGAATATTGGTTTGACGGTTTGATTTAAAAAAGCTGCCATTAAGCTGAATGACCATAAACTATATACTGGCCGTACTGGCCTTTAGCACAGGGCCGTAGCTTTCTCTGATAGCCGTAGTCATATTCATAGATCTTAAACTTATTTATATAGGTAGTGCCACTGTATTGGCATAAACTTATATGTATACTAAAATACGAAAAGCGTCGGCCCCAAATACACGCTTAGACCTACAATCACACTTTATCTATGATCGAAGCTTTATCTTTACTAGCTCGCCCGGCCTTCCACAAAAATACATAACAAAATTCATAAAAATAGTTCGGAGAACTGCGACCATAAACACCGAGACGAGAAACGACGACATTTTTATATTTAGGCTCTAGACCAGTGTTTCCTAACCTTTTCCATATAGTTACCCCTATGACCAATATAGGAAACTGATTTTACCCGCACCTTAGATCAGATTTTATGGTCTGAAGCTAAACTAATTTGTTATCTTTCATCAGCTTTACCCCTACAGAAACCTTGTTTTACCCCTGTGGGGGTAATTACCCCCAGGTTCGATAACACTGCTCTAGACAGACGGACTGCATTACAACTGCAATTCCACTGCAAATTTGCAGTTAGTACGACTGCAATGAATCTGCAAACCAACCGTACAGCCCGATTGCAGTCGGTGTGCAGTAAGCGTGCAGTTCCAACGACTACATCCTGACTGCAAGCTACAACTTCAATTGAACTTCAAGGTACCTAACCAGTTGAGCATAGGAGCTAGCTTGCAGTCAGGATGCAGTCGTTGAAAATAGAAAGAAGAAGAAGGATAGTGCTTACACTGTCCTTCTTCGTACCTACATAATAATCTAAATATGTATACGATTTCTGTGTACCTATGCATTAGAAGCTGTTACAGATTTGTTGTTTTTTAGCAGGTCATAATAATATAGTAATAAATATATACAATGTTAAAGTATACTGACCGGCAATGTCCCATAGTTGCAAACGTATTATCGTGTTCGTGTCCCAATTGAGTACTTTCAATGCGAAGTCCACGCCAATAGTCGCTCTGTAATGTTGGCTGAAGAACTGATGGACGTAACGCTTGATGATTGACGTCTTCCCGGTGCCCAGCTCCCCGATCACCAGGATCTTGTACAGATGTTCCCTACGCTCCGCGCTTGGGGACGAATGGGACTGAAACAAAAATTTATGAGTTAATTTGTTTACTTTTATATCTGACTAGCTGACACAACAGACGTTGTCTTCTTAACTATGAATATGAAATTGGTTTCGCGCTATCTGTCAAAAGACTGACAGTTCTGTCAAACGCCATAAAGTTACATTCGTAAAGTTAATATGGTCGTTCAGTTTTCTTAAATTTCCTAATTTTTCGCACAAAATTCTTATTTATTTCTTTCATAAGAACCTTCTCCTGGCAATAACAAACATAATAAAAAAATAATTAATGAAATTGGTCCAGCCGTTCATGCGTCATGCTGAGACCATCGCAAATATATATTCATATTCCATAAGCAAGCAAATATAAACGGATACTCGAGTGAAAAATCAATTAATCGCTATAGGTACTATATACAAAACATATCAAAAAACTGTGTTACACAGACGTGTCAATAAATAATCGTTTATTATGCCTCATAGTTTTTTTAATAACTCATATCATTGTTATACCAGTACCTAAGGCCACTATACTTTAATTACACTACGTAGTGATTTTGCTACGTCGTAGACTTGTAGAAGAATCAAAACAAAAGATTAATAATAGGGTAGTTGTCTTTCTTATCGTAAGTCACTTACTGCCATCTTTAGAGCCAAAGCCAATTTCACTTGCACGTGGTGCTCCTTGCTGTTAGCAAATGAAGCTCTGACGAAAAAAGGCATGTTGAGCCCTCCGGTATTACCTGATAAGTGGAAATGAGTTCATCCACTTATCAGAATACCCTAACAATAATACCCTTTAGGATTGTTGTGTACCAGCGAGTGCGTGAGGTCACCAGATGTGAGAAGATGGATAGGACTTTCCTCCCCCATCTGCCATCACTGACTCGGCAGATGTGGTCAGCCAACACACTTCAGCCTGCTGAATCTGAGAGCTATGTCGACATTACACAGTATCGAATACTAACTACAATAGACTCCGTTTTACTAAATTGTTAGTTTAACGAAGTACCAATTACTACCGATTGGCAATGATTAATGACAATTAATTTTTATGAGTACGCTGGCAGTATGGATTAATGTTAGGGTACCTACATATGTTTCTTGTACGTCATTCTATTCTTACTTGACCTTTCTCTATTATACTTGAAATGCAAGTTTCAGTAGATAGCTCTATGATTCTCATGACCGTCAGCTTAAGACGCTGAACCATGATAATTCTCTTTTGCTGTCTATTCCGTATTGTATCTATTCCACCACTGCCCTGCGCCCGCGACTTTGTACGCGCGTATCGCGGTATCCCATGGGAATTTTCAAAAATCCTTTCTTAGCCGATGACTACGTCATAATAACTACTTGTGTGCCAAATTTCAACTCGATCCGGCCAATGGTTTTGAGCTATGCATTTATAGAACAGTCAGTATCGGTTACCTTTTATAGATACACACTAAAGAATCCTTCACACTAAGCTACATGACTTTGGAACGCACTTCCTATTTCTTTGAGAATAATTTAAAATAAATTTAATTTTCCAGGGCTTTTTTTTTCTGAGAAGTCGTCATGCTGACAACGGGGAGACCAGTGGTTGTCGAACCGCTGCTAGCGGTGTAGGCGCGGCGTGTTGGCGCGGCGGTCAGGGAGACCCGGTGAAACGGCTGTCCGCTGGCCGCCCGCAGGTCAGTAGGGTTCCCGAACCCGGGGATCACTTAATCTCCGCCCCGGGAGGCTGAACCGCCAGCCTGTGTAAAGTCCCTGTTGTAGTAGTCGTGCCGGAGGAGGAGACCGGAGTGGACCCGGCTGCTGCAGCAGGGGGGGACCGGGGGCCCTTCCGCCCGCCGCACTAGCAAACCGCATAACCTGCACTGTACTGCGGGGGTAGACACTGCGCTTTTCTCTCTCTTGTTGTCATTGAGACGACTTCTCATAAACCTCAGACATCTTTTTATGGCCGTGAAAAAAATTAAAAAGCGTTTTACTCCAGCGGCGTCTTCTTCCACACTCAGTGTGGATTTCTGTAACAAAGGGGTCTTCACGCTAACATTAATGCAGTTCACCAACACCTAGAAGCTGCACAGCCGACCCTGCTTTTTTTGACTGAGACACAAATATCCTGCCCGGCCGACACATCCTACTTATTATACCCTGGGTACAAACTCGAATATTCTTATGTACGTCGAGCTGGGGTATGTATGTACGTCCGGGAGGATATTTGCTGTCGACGCCTTCACGACCTAGAAGACAGGGACCTGTCAATATTGTGGGTGCGCGTGGATCAGGGTGGCCACACCTGCATCTACGCGTGCCTTTACAGGTCTCATAGTGGTGATTCAGACACAACTCGGATGATAGAGCACCTACAACTGGCGACTGACAGAGTCATGGAACAGTATCCCTCCGCGGAGTTAGTGATTTTGGGAGACTTCAATGCTCACCACGCCGAGTGGCTTGGCTCTCGGTCCACTGACTTCGCGGGGAGGTCTGTTCACGACTTTGCTCTGGCTTATGGTTTCTCGTAGCTGGTACACTCTCCAACGAGGATACCGGATATCGAGGACCATACAAGCTCTCTTCTGGACCTTCTGCTGACCACACGTCCGGATGGGTATAGGATCACGGTGGACGCTCCGCTTGGGTCGTCGGACCACTGCCTCATCCGGACCCAGGTGCCATATGCTACCTCTGACGCGCCCCGGCCTACCGGATGGCGTCGTGTGTGGCACTACAAGTCGGCAGATTGGGATGGATTGCGTGAATTTTATGCATCGTACCCGTGGAGGCAGCTCTCTTTCGGGTCGGAAGACATTGATTCCTGTGCATCCGCTGTGGCTGGGGCGATATTGGATGGGATGGAATTATTCATCCCAAGTCGACGGGTGGCCACTGCGGGTGTTAAAAAGCGGCCGTGGTTTATTCGGTCTTGTAGAGAAGCTATACTTCGCAAGCAGGCTGCGTACAAGGCTTGAACCACGGCTCGTATTAATGGGGATCTGAATGTTTCTGACCTGAAACGTGAGTTTAATGCTGCCTCGAGGTTCAGTAAGAGAGTGATTGCTAGAGCAAAGTATGATTTCGTCGGCAGAATTGGTGAGCGCCTGGCTAGGCACCCATCTGGGAGTCGTGCTTTTTGGTCGCTCGCTAAGGCTGCCGAGGGAAACTTCTGTCAGTCGTCTTTTCCACCACTGCAAAAACCGGATGGCAGTCTGGCCTATAGTGCTAAGGAGAAGGCCGAGTTACTGGGTAATCTCTTTGCTTCTAACTCGACATTAAACGAGGGAGACGCCGTACCACCTACTATCCCATGGTGCGGTAACTCCATGCCGGAGATTTCGATTACACAGCGAGATGTCCGGCGGGCGTTGCTCTCCCTCGATATTCACAAGTCGAGTGGGCCAGATGGCATACCGGCAGTGGTGTTAAAGGTGTGTGCTCTAGAGTTGTGTTCTGTACTTACGCGCTTGTTCGCGCTCTCATACTCCACTAGGCAAGTTCCGTCTATGTGGAAGACTACGAACGTGCACCCTGTGCCTAAAAAGGGCGACAGTTCAGACCCATCGAATTACAGGCCTATTGCTATTACCTCCCTTCTCTCCAAGGTGATGGAGCGTGTAATTAATACTCGGCTCCTCAGATACCTAGAGGATCACGACTTGATCGGCGACAATCAATATGGTTTTCGCCATGGCCGCTCAACTGGTGATCTTCTAGTGTATCTTACGCACCGATGGGCTTTGGCAGTGGAGAGTCAAGGTAAGGCATTGGCGGTTAGCCTGGATATGGCGAAGGCGTTCGATCGGGTCTGGCACCGCAGTCTTCTTTAGAAGTTACCGGCATACGGTCTGCCTGAGGGCCTTTGCGAATGGGTCGCTAGCTTCTTGTCCAGCAGAAGCATTAGAGCTGTTGTAGATGGCAGTTGCTCTGATAGCATGGACATTAATGCTGGCGTCCCGCAGGGTTCTGTATTGTCTCCGACGCTGTTTCTGCTGCATATTAATGATATGCTGTCTATTGACGGCATTCATTGTTATGCGGACGATAGCACCGGAGACACCTATTACACGGGCCGCGCAAATATCCCTCGTTCTTTGGTGGAGGAGAGTCGCGAACAACTTGTATCGGACATCGAGAGCACACTAAGTAGAGTGTCCGACTGGGGGCGACAGAACTTAGTCCGATTTAACCCCTCTAAGACACAAGTGTGCGTGTTCACCGCTAAGAAAACTCCATTTGCTGTGGCTCCACACTTCGAAAACACACCCCTCACCATCGCAAAAAGTATTGGGATTCTAGGAGTTGAAATCTCCAGCGACGCCCAGTTTCGTTGTCACCTGGAGGGGAAAGTCAAGCTGGCGTCGAAGAAACTAGGTGTGCTCAACAGGGCCAAGCAGTACTTCAATCCGCGGCAAAGGCTTCTGCTCTATAAAGCTCAAGTACGGCCGCATATGGAGTACTGTTGCCATCTGTGGGCGGGAGCGCCTAGATACCAGCTCGCACCTTGTGACTCGATTCAGAGGCGTGCTGTGAGGATTGTTGACGATCCCAAACTGACAGACGGTTTAGAACCTTTAAGTCTGAGGAGGGATTTTGCGTCCCTTTGTGTGTTCTACCGTTTGTACAATGGGGTGTGTTCAGAGGAGTTGTTTGACATGATGCCCACGGCCTCCTTTTACAGTCGCACCGCTCGCCATCGACAGGGAATTCATCCTCACACATTAGAACCGAAGTGGACACGTACTGTGCGGTTCCAGAGAAATTTTCTTCCACGTACTATCAAGCTGTGGAATGTTGAGGTTTTCCCAGGAGACTACAGCATGGGGTTCTTCAAAAAGGGCGTAAAGAAGTTTTTACAGGGTCGGCAACGCGCATGTGATGCTTCTGGTGTTACAGGCGTCCATAGGCTACGGTAACTGCTTTCCATCAGGCGGGCCGTATGCTTGTTTGTCACCTTCGTGGTATAAAAAATAAAAAAAAATAATTATAAGAAAATAAGTTTATGCCATTCTTCTGAAAAGTTTAATCAGTACTACATACTATAATAAATCAGCACTATTATTATTTGTAGGCCTGTAATGTTTATGTACCTATATTTATAGTTATAAATATGTTTTTTTTATACTACGTCAGGTGGTAGACAAGCATACGACTCGCCTGATATGAAGCGGAACCGTACTGTATATTTCATGTTGCGAACGTTACGGTACCCCTTCACATCATACCGCCCGTATGCTTGTCTGCCACCCAACGTAGCATAAACAAAAAAAAACTAACCTAAATACAATGCCCCATGAACATAGGAATTGTATTACTTACCTATCTACCAAGTTTCATCAAAAATGGATCAGCAGCTGTTTGCTATCAAAGACATCAACGAGCAACCCGTTTGCTTAAGGTTGTATCCAGAATAGTTTGAAGCCTCATAAATGTATATACCTATACTAACGAAATAAAATTTTCCTATAATGATCGATGTGCGATTTGATACAATGCAATATTTGTTATAGATTTCGTTTTTTTGTGAATATGTTTTTCATGATTAGTAACTCCGTCCCTATATTTGCAGTTGTGTGTGTATTTACGTGTCAAAGTCAAAGTCAAAGTCAAAGTCAAAATTCTTTATTCTGTGGGCCCTCGCGGGCACTTAGACACGTCTTTTACAATTAGGTATATTTTTTATCTACCAGCATTTCGGAATGACCATTGACGAGAAGAAATGCCGAAAGAAACTCTGTCAATATAGGTCTTTTTTTTTAAATAGCCATACAATATTATCATAATACAATAAAAAGAATGTCAATGTACAATAAAAAAAATGGTATGTCAACCAAAATAAGAGAGATAATAAAAAATAAAAAAACAAGTAAAATAAAATAGTAAAAAAAATAAAAATATAAAAAATCATAGTATAGAGTGTATATACATATTGTATAAAGTCTAAATATGTATATCCACAATACTACTTGTAAAGATAAGGCGCCTGTGCTTCACATCCTGTGCCGAGAATTTGCCATACATTTTTATCATTAAGGTAATCGTCGGTCCTGTAGTAAGCCTTTTTACATAAGGTGGTCTTAATAAGCTGTTTGAATTTAGTGTCGGGTAAAATCAGGACCGACTCCGGCAACTTATTGTAGTAGCGGATGCAGTTTACGACAAACGAATTATTGACCTTCCCCAGTCTATGTTTTGGAATAACCAATTTGTTTTTGTTCCGCAAGTTGACATTAATTATATCACATACTTTTGTAAAATTCGAAATATTTTTACGGACGTACATAATATTTACATAAATATATTGAGAAGCGACAGTGAGGATGTTTATCTCCTTAAATAACTCACGGAGTGAATCCCTAGAACCCAAATTGTAAATTGATCTAATGGCTCTCTTTTGTAATACAAAAATTTTATCAATGTCAGCTGCTTTATCCCAAAGCAATATGCCATATGACATAATGCTATGGAAATAACTAAAATAAACGAGCCTAGCAGTTGTCTCGTCCGCTATCTGTCTTATTCTCCTAACCGCATAAGCTGCGGAACTGAGTCTGCGAGCTAGTTTAGTTATATGAGGGCCCCATTGCAACTGTGAATCAATGGTAATACCAAGAAAAACAGTATCATTGTCATAAACTAGGGTGTTATCCTTTATGACTACATCAGCATGGACTTGCCTGACATTGGGTAACGTGAATTTAATACATTTAGTTTTGTGTGAGTTAAGAAGGAGATTATTTGTAGTAAACCAGTTCAAAATTGCAGAGAGAGCATTATTAACATCATCAATTTTGTCTTTATACCTAGCAACTTTAAAAATAAGTGAGGTATCGTCGGCAAACAGTACTACGTTGGCAAATTTTTCTACCAAATCAGGCAAATCATTGATGTATACCAAGAATAAGAGAGGACCCAAAATTGAAGTGTGTGTGTATGACGTGCATTGAAACTTCTAATGTTTTGTCTGCTTACTATATTGAATGTCTGTGTCTAAACCACAAATGGTCTAAGTAGTAAATGGTAAGTCATTGGCCATGATAACAAATTAGTGAACCAAACAAGACACAAATAAAATGCTAATTGTTCAAGTCTTTCTTTATATCAACGTTTGTTAAATTATCAACACAAATTTACGAACTAGAGGAGGAAGGGGTAATAAGATCTATTCTCTAATAAAAATTGAAGTATCACCTGAAAATGTGTGCATTTCATTCACAAAATTTTATTATGTAATATACTCAGAGTGTATACAGTCATCTAGCGAATAATCAAGCTTGATACTTTCATGTTAGTATGTACTGTTTATACATATGCCTCATAAGCTTAAATAGTAAGTAAGTTTCACATAGTAGATACATACGGGAGGTATCAAGCTCTACGTGTCATTTTATGCACGCGTATATTCCACATCTAAAGATTGGCTCGATTAAATTTCTATTAGAAATAAGCCCGCTTAAGTAAATTAAGGTCATGGCACATTATACCGGCACCGCAACTACACAGCTCCAGCATGGCGTCATCGCCTCGAATTTAGGCTACGGCTAGCCGCCAGCGCACTAACTAAGCAACCATCGCGGAGTGTAAGCTTGCAGTCCCCCCGCCCGCCACGAGGTGTAAGCTTGCAGTCCCCGCGCGCTCCCAGTTCCAAATGGGATCGCTGAAACGGATATCAACGTACTTCTTCTACGCTCGGGCAACGGCGCAATGAATTGTTTGTTGTACGGTCGGCACGCTGTAAGCACGCGGACTGCTCGTTCTCAGCGCGCGTGCCGTAACTAGAATTGTATGGCAGCGACAAACACGAATATATTCGTCGCTGATCTTTCTAACTACGACAAACTACTAACTTACGACGACTAAATTACGACGCACGATTTAATGCTCTAATCCTAATGAAAAGCTAATTCTGGGTTAGATAGAGCGGTACCCTTGCCGTGCCAGTATAGTGTGCATTGTCCTTTACTTTTATGAATAGTAGCCCTAATCATTCTCTAAATCTCTCTCATCTCATAAAAGTTCGTTGCGTCGTTGAAACTATTAGCCAAAGAAAATGTGTCACGTTTACTCTTAGTTCGCCGGGAAGTCTGTACCTAACAAAATATCTGTTAAGTCACTATAACTCCAGCAGATTGTAATGCGTATGTGATATTGTTAAAATTACAAGTGCGTATATCTATAATAAAGTAGTATCAAGTAAATTGCAGGTACATGTGGTAAATGCTAAAGGGTTACGAGTAGCGTGGGCTAAGGCAGGAAGTAAATAATATTAGCTAAAAATTGCGCCTTATTACACAATATCGACATCAACCTATAACTCCACTGTTGGAATACGGGTTTCCACTCAATCCAAGGGATTTAGAGCCTACTCCGCCAACTGCTTGTTGAGTTGAGTTGACGGAGGCCAGTGTTTACTAGCGGCCCAAAGGCTTGGCTTAACGACTGTAATCTGGTGAAAACAGCCGGGACCGACGGCTTAACGTGCCCTTCGAAGCGCGGAAGAGCTCGAGATAAACAGACCCATCCATAGACGGGCTGCGGGCGATGATGCTTAACTTGCGTGATTGATTAGATCTGACACGCGCAACGACGCCATCATGCTCCTTACCACCATCGCCACAAAATACAAGTAAAATAAATACTTCTTTGTTAATTAACAAGACAACAATAATCTGTAATTCGTATGTTTTATAATTTACACTTTCCTCCAAAACTATTATTAACATTAAGTTTTTTTTTTCACTTTTATACGACTCTTGTCACGTCTATAGTGGTCTTGTTCCCCAAGCTCCCCTTCGGCGACGGTGACACATGGAATAGATACCTTACCGGATACAGACTACGTTATCGATAAAATGGTAAATGGTTACGAAATATATAATCTATTTCATCATGTCGTTTGTTGACATAGACGTCTGGGATCCGGCCCTAGAGCCAAATGATTTTCGATCGTCGAAAAAAACCTTAACGTAAAAATGCATGGGAAATGACAAAGCTAAACGCCGTGTCATTGGCCATATCTAGAATTTGTTATCCCGTACCTTACTTTATACTTATAGGGGGGTACGGATACTTATTTCCATTATAGTTAATGATTGAAAAAGTGTAGTAAATATTTAGAGCTTTGGGATTTAATAAAAATATTGTTTCATAGAGAAAATACCGTAGAGCTATTTTTAACGGAAGTATCTATACGAAAGGATCTACCTTAAATAATTAGTTAGAAAGAAATATACTTATATATTTTGGGTGTAAATGGGTCACCGCTATTTTTGAGCCAAAGTCAACCTCACCCGCACGTGGTGCGGGTGAGGTTGACTTTGACCCTACTGATTTACTAACGAGGCTCTGGCGAAAGAGAGGTAGGGCACAGTGGAATTTTAAGCAGCCTGAATAGGGAAGTATCTCTACCTCACAGAATACCGCAGCCAAATAATAATAATATCTGGTTTTTTTTTTTCAAGTTTCCAATGTCATGTATGACAAACGCCGATGCAAACACCCGACCGGATATTGACACAAACCACGATGAATGTAGGTAAGGTATTTTTCAAAAACTTCAATTTCTTATTCTTCAATAAATTTTACAAACTAGGGATTTACGTAGGCGAATAATTGATATAACTAAATTTCAATTGTGTGAAACTACATATTACGACCAGACACAAATTATGATATATATACAGAAGAATACTCACGCCAGTATTTGGCTTCCCTTTCGGTGACATCTTTATTCAAGAAAGATTTCTTCCAGTCCAGATTTGTCAAGAAACACAAAAGTAAGTCCAATACAATATATCACGATAATAAAACAGAATATTCTCGAACAGGAGAATGTCCCACATCGCACTATAAAATCGACTCAATGCCTCTCACACATTCTCCATAATCAAATTTAAATGTACCAAATCTATTTTTCTTATTTCTTAATTTCAACTATAAATTACACAGAGTTTATTTTTATTTAGGAACCGGTAAAGGAAGGCAGCCATACAGTCAGGTCACAAGAGCAGAACTATCGTTCCGTTCGATGACCGTCTATTTATTAAGTGACTTCGAGTGGAGCCAACACTGTTATCGGGCACCTGATAACAACATTGTCACTGCGCTCCTTAATGTGACCAATATGCTGGTATATTCCATAAAACGCGCACAAAGATATTACTTAAGTTTTTATTTACA
This sequence comes from Hypsopygia costalis, assembly GCA_937001555.2. Taxonomy (NCBI): domain Eukaryota; kingdom Metazoa; phylum Arthropoda; class Insecta; order Lepidoptera; family Pyralidae; genus Hypsopygia; species Hypsopygia costalis. Next base: position 6,079,331 of record OW443325.2, read on the forward strand.
TACTCGACCGATTCTCACGACTATCTATAGAACATATAATTTAGCCAACGAGCACATTACGCTTATCGAATTTTTTGTTTATCTATTGAGTTATTATTAGTTCTTAATTATCTCATTTAGTAGTCCCGTTTATGAATAAAAACAGGAAATTTTCTGTTTACAAATAATTATCTCCTTTATTAAAAGTTTAAAGCATTACAGAGAGTGTTGCAAGCATCTGTAGGCTACGGTAATCATTTTACATCAAGCAAACTGTATGCCACTTTAACATTGGACGTTGCATATTAATACGTGAAGTGTTTACTGACGGCTAAATAATGAATTCGAGATCATCAGTAAGGAAAGAGTTTCTGCGTCGGAAAAGAGGCTGGCAGCAGGCAAACGATATTTATTCGTGTGGGCGTATAAATGGGTACGATAAATGATTCACGTCAGGCGGGCCGTAGGTGTGCATGTTTTCCACCCGACGTACTCTAAAATAAAAAAAATATTTTTCTATGAATTCTGTTTATCACAACGAAGAATAAGCAATCTGTAGACGGGTTAAGTGGTAAGATAATGAAAATACTGTCTATACAAAATTGCGAAGTTTAGCATATATTTTTAAATAATAAGCAAAACGAGCCTTTTATGGCGCAGTTTAACAAAAATATGACAACTATTTAAAAATTTGAATAATTCACCTCCCCCTCCTAGGTAGAATTCGAAACCACGACCTCTCGATTACCGCCTTCCACAAACCTTCAGGGAATTTGTCCAGGAATATTTATTATTATTTATTACAGTCGTTTAGCCAAGTCAGCCTTTGGGCAGCTTGAAAACTCTTGCTTCCGTCAACCCGCAGTTGAACAGCGTAGCACAGTACGCTCTAAACATATTCTTGTTTTTTGTTTTTTTTTATACTACGTCGGGTGGCAGACAAGCATACGGCCCGCCTGATGTGAAACGCTAGCAACATTAAAAATATCGCTCACGCGCCGCCACCCCCGCTGCCAACGCAGCATCTCCTTCCTTTCTCACTCACTCGCAGGTACACAACAACCCTTAAGGGAATTGTTATTTGGCTGCGGTATTCTGTGAGGTGGAGGTACATTCCCCAGTCGGGTAGCTTATAATTACGCTCCCTACCTCTCTTTTCGCCAGAGCTTCGTTTGTCAGTCAGCAGGGTGCACCGCGTGCAGGTGAAGTTGGCTTTGGTTCAAAGATGTTGATGAACCCCTTACACCCCAAAATCAACATTAGTATGCATAAACCTTTTTTTTTTTATCCATTACATTGCGTTTTCTGAAATTAGGCCGGTTATAGCATAATTCCTGATTTTTTCATATGCGGCAACATAATATATAAAACTTTTTGTATCATAATTATTGTAAAACTATGTCAACATGCAACGTCTGTCTATCTGTCTCAACGTGATAAACTCAAAAATTTAATTAAATACTGAACAGATTTTCATACGATTTACTAAAACGTTTAGGTACCTATATATCAATCATTAATGTATTGTTTAAATTGACTGGAATATGACTGTTAAAGATCTCAAAAACATCAGTTCAAAAAATCATCATCAAAGAGTTCTCTCCGTGCGCAGCCAGGGCTAGTCGTATTAGTGGTATTATTATTAATCGTCGATACATAAAGATTTACAAGTATATTATATTGATGGTATTACATAATATCAATACTACGAGTTATCCACTATCTGCCAAATATTGCTGCTATCTTAGATAGTCACATAAGAAGACTATCAATTCCATATTTCAACATTGACATTCACAATAACGGCCTTGTTATTGAAAAATATAAGACAAAAATCCATTTGTAGAATTACAAATTTCAACGTTACAACCAAATGTAATCACGTAGCTGCGTAGGCATATCTATTGCAGATTAGGTATTCGATAACAGTTATCTAGTATCATATCACGTATCGGATAATTAATACGCATAAACATGTGCCATCATAATCATCTAAACTTCATTGTTGTTTCAATGCTGGGATGCGAATTTTCTACATGGCATCCACAGAGTACTTAGAAAAATGGTAATGCGAATATTTCGCTCTGCTATCATACGTCTATCTTAAGGCTACTTTGACTCCGAGGTCGCAGGTTCAAACCCCGCACAAGACAAATATTTGTGTGCATGAACAAGTCTGTTTATCTTGGTCTGGGTATTTTCTATGTATTATATGTACACGTATGTGTTTACAAAAAAAAGTGTATTTAAGTTTTATATCAGTTATCTAGTACCCATAGTACAAGTTGCTTAGTTTGGGACTAGATGGCAGTGTGTAACTTTCCCGACTGTGCCCTGAGTGAACTTATTCGTCCACGTTATAGGTATATGCTATGTCTATAAAACTAATTATTCACCCTTGCGGGGGCGGCCTCATACTCCTAAAATCCGCTATTTGTAGCTGTGAAAAGGGTTTACAATGCTTAGGTAGTTACGTAATTAAATATACTCGTATATGCAAAAAAGCGGATATCGGAACGAAGAAATAATGGGACGAAGATAACGTACTCGGCGAGGGAAAGAGATAGTTCCAATATACTTGATATTGGAACGCCGAGATGATAAGAATAGCGATAGTCATAGATCTCAGCGACGGGAACCGTTTTCTGCCGTAGTTTAGTATGGGTATATCATATCTATTTATAACTTCTATTGCCTCCCAGCCACATGGGATCGATATTTTCGAGGAATAGATTAGTATTTTGTTTTCGTTTTTATTAGTTTTATTTTTAAGTAATTTTAATATTAGATTATTTTTATTTACTAAAGTTTAGTTGTATTTTGTTGTTTTATAACATTATTGTTTATGATTGTTAATTTACTCGGAATGGTATAAAAAATAATATTACGAAACTGAATTATTTTCCTGACTCAAAACACCAAAATTTTCGTTTTTTTTTTATAAATGCGTGCTCCGCTTTCTGTAAAACAATGAAAGCGTTAAATAACAACATTAAGTGCTTAAAATTATGCAAATGCATGTAAATAGTATGAATTGCATTCATTACATATGCATCTAGTTAATTGCTAAATCACATTCTAAAAGTAGGGCTGTATTTTAATTGTAGGCTATGTAGAACTACCACGTAGTAATTTTATAACACGATTTACGAACGTAATACATTTTCATGAATAATAAAGTCAGTTTTTACAACAAGGGACAAACTGACTATTATTCGTGTAAATGTGTGTGTGAAGAAAAGACAGGGACGTCGATTATAATAATAAGTTACTATTACTTTATAATTATGATACACAGTTACTAATTTATCATGTTTAGATGTGAAAATAAAATAATACTCTTACGTTAGCTACCATAAAAAAATATGAAAAATGAATAATAATAATTACTTAATGAGTTTTGGAGATATCGTAATTGGTTAAATAGTAAATGGAAACTCTTAGAAATATAAAGCTCTAAGTTTCGGTCGGTCGGTCTAGGAGCTCTATGACCTCGTTCTGCGTGTCAGTCTAATCGATCACACAGGTTGAGCAACGTCGACCGTATCCTATCTACGGATGGGTCTATTTATACCGAGCTCCTCCATCCTTCGGAGGGCACATTAAACCGTCGGTCCCGACTGTTGTCATTAGATGACAGTCAAGCCAAGTCAGTGGCATTTGGGTGGCTTGAAAATACTGGCCTCCGCCAATCCGCAGTTGAGCAGCGTGGTGGAGTACGCTCTAAATCCCTTCGATTGAAGGAAGACCCGTGTCCCAACAGTGGGATAGTCACAGGTTAATAACGAAGTCTCGGTTTTGGCAAACGCTAGTATACTACCAAAACAAAATTCGAACCAGAAAACTCTAGATATATATAAAACATTGAGCAGCGTGATGGAGTGGAGTATGCTCAAACCTCTTCAATTGATGGGAGACCAGTATTCCAGCAGTGGGATGAATAAGAATTGTCGACAACGGTATATACTTATAGATAGTATACAATTTACATTAAAGTGGATTTTCTTACCTCAGTTAACCTCTTTTGCTCGTCTACTTTTCATAGCTGACAATAAAACTGGAGCAATTTACTCACAATGAGCTAATCTGTAAGACATTATTCCAATCGATTTCGTTAACAAAAGAAAATCGATTACCAGGACATAGTGAACGGTGGTTACAACTCTATAGTTGCACAACGTTGGAACCGCGAGAGGCTGTGGTAAGTCTAGCCGCGGTGTCAAATGTCCGCAACGGTCCATTGGCGTCCTTAGATTGACACTAACGGAGTGACAAGACCGCGAATGGTTATCATGGAATGTGATATATCAGGATATATCATGAACTTTCTAGCCTTGTTGAGTCATTTGCAAGGCTCTATAAATAGTCCTAGGCAGTTTTTTAGGGTTCCGTGAAGCGTACTTTTTTTCTCGTCTATCTACAACATGGTTTGTTGCATAGGAAAACTATTTCTCCATACATGAACTGCTAATTTTGTTGTTTTGTTTATTTATATGAATAAAATCGCTCAGTAGTATATAAAACTTTCACGGTGGAGTAGGCTTTGCTACTTTACTAGTAATAGTCGACCAACTGTAAACGTAGTTGATTAGTAGCCATAGCTTTAATGTAAATAGGCTATTTGACCAACATTTTTTTTCGTTTTGATATGTAGGGACGTCTCAATAATATAACCATAGGTGAAAGAATTACTTCGATCGCACAAAAATCTCTGGAGTTATAGTATTTTTCATTGCTTCTCCAATGGAAATATCATTTTTTAATAATTTCATACTTTTAAAATGGACTTTCCCGCCAAACTTTGATCGACTCTAAAATAAGTCGGACGGAGAATGAAAGTTTGCAGATCTTTATAGTTTTGTGTATTTTACGTTATTGTTAAATAACATTTTTGAACATTGTCAAATAGCCTATTGTATACTATGGAAAGTGTAAAACCATTTATGGAATGTCGTCGACCGTCGTCGATAACCCTTATTCATCCCACTGCTGGAATACTGGTCTCCAATCAATCGAAGAGGTTTTGAGCATACTCCACCACGCTGCTCAACTGCGAGTTGGTGGAGGCCAGGGTTTTCAAGCCGCCTAAAGGCTAATTAATGACTTTGCTTAACGACTGTCATCTAATGACAACAGTCGGAACCTCCGCTCCTCCGAAACCTACCTCGAGCACGAGGTATATAAACCCATCCATGGACAAGCTGCGGTAGACGTTGCTTAACTTGCGTGTTCGATTAGACTGACATACGCAACGACACTATCGACTTTATGGAATGCTTGTTATTTTGATCTAGTCTTTCGCACTCCTTTGTAGTCTAAGTAATAATCACAGAGGATGATAAATGAATATATTACCTATCCAAATACAAAACCCTACTCTGTACGTGTCCCGTACACATTCGGGCGGTTTTTATTTATATGAAATTGATTGGCAAAACGCATACACCCCGCTTGATGTAATCGAAGGCATGCCCGAATGAAGTGAAGAAGTTTTCATGAACTAATTGACAGCGGAAACACGCCATTGCTTGTCAGTGTAGATCAAATTGCGTTCATTGACTTGAGACGAGTTACATGAATTTAAATAATATAATTTAAGTTTTATTTTCATTCCTAAATGAAAATAAAACTTAAATATATTTTATCTCGGCTTCGATACAGTTTAGAACTTGAAATGACGTTTATTTATGTATTATTATAGATGATCTTGAAACCTACAGAAGTTTTATCAATGGCTGCTAGAAAAAAAATGATAACATTCCTCAAGCAAAGTTACCCAAATCCCTTTACTTTCCGCAAAATATAATAGTCACAATGTCTACGCTTAAGCTACGACTGCTACGAAACGGATGGAAATAAAAATATAAAAAAACAAGTAACACATTTAATGTAGCGGGCCAGGTCGGGGGTAGACGTGGCGACGTGTCGCCACACGTTTGTATTTCTGCGACTCTCCCCACTGAGTTCTGCGATGTCCCCGCTCGTTCAGATTTTTTATATAGAATAGTTTCAATGTCTGTCAAACGTCTTGTGTACGGCTCAATTACATTTTTTTTTGTAAAAAAATATCTAAAGTTAAAGTTAGCTTTTTAAAAGTTCCTTCGAATTACGTAACCCAGAAGAATCATTAACTGCTTTCACTTGGTTTTAAGGTATCGTGTTTCTAATTATAATTAATTAAATAAAATTATGCTAGTTAAATGTTACTACAAGTACAATTACATTAAACACAATAAAACATTAAATTCAACAATAATCAACGATATTTTTGGTTAGTTTATATTTAAAATCTACCAACAAATCTACGAACATTGCAAGCAAAGCAACCAGAGTATACAGAGTGTTAACTTAATTAGTGATTAAATCGATCGAAAATATATAAGCCAAACGTGGTGCAACATAAAAAAAGTATATAGAAAGTTAAGTACGTATACCTAAAATATTTATATTTCAAGATACAAAATAGAATGTAGGTATCATCTATAATTTTGTTTCATATCTAACTAGTTATTTGGTATTCAAAGTAATACTTCTAAGATGAAAATAAAAGCCTCGAAACGTGCTACAATCAGTAATACAATATTCAATCGTCTTTGTTGTAAATAGAGATTTATTATTACTATTTATACTAACTACTATGTTACTGCAATAACTGGAAAAAATATTTTTAGGAACTAGGTCGATTATTCAGGCTGTTAATAAGCCCAATTTATGTTCATAATTGGCATAACGAAGACAGCATGATTTCGATAAAACCGGAATTTAATGGTTCATTAAATATAGTGCCATGGAAATAATACCTAATGTAATATTTCCATATGGCACTGAAATGTAATGTAATGTAATGTCATTAATGCAAACTTAAAGAAGTCACAAGAATATTCAATAGTGAAGATTTAATGAATGCTGATTTAAGTTATATTGTGTGATAATAATGCGCGTTTATTCAAGTTTCATCTCTGATCTCAAGGCATTTTCCATTCACTGAACACGACGGAGTAGCTAACATATGATAGGTACTATATCACCGCGCGACCTAGAAACTACTACAACCAACCTAACTTCACGATGCCATATACAATGCTACGTAATTGTATCGTACACTTGACCAAACAAAACTAATAATTATTTCTTTTGAAAATGCAGTGAAATGCCAAGCGAACACGAGCAGGCACTTGATCGTACTCACGAATGGCATCGCGCGGATCGCCGTCGCTGAAAACTATCGTGAAATGAAACGTACTGGGACCAATACCGACGTCTCCGCGCTGAAGCCACAGCACTCGCACACCGTTAAGTAGCACTCGTCACCGGTCTCCTCGAAGGTCATGGCGCGCGCGCATCGCACGAAGAACCTCCGGCCACTGAGACCGGACGCTAGCGGCGCGCACGCGCCCCGCACAATACACTCACCGGTGCATCGCTGTTCCCGGGCTTGGTGTCTGGCTCGATGAGGTCTCCGTAGGCCGGCATCGCGTCCGTGTACCCCTCCTCTTCCGTGTCGTTGTCGTGCGAATGTGCCGGCGAGGGCGGCGCGGGCGTGACGAGCCGCACGCGGGCCAGCGCCACCGCCTCTTCCAGCGACCCCACCTCGTCCCCACCCGTCTCACCGTCGTCGTGCTCCTCAGACAAGCACGCGGATGCCTGGGCGACAAAAGTGATTCGACGCCGCAAAGCGTTCCCGGGGCTCGGTTCCTCCACAGGCTTTTCCATTTCAGGCTCACTTTTGCGTTGCCACGCCGCTTTAGTGAATAATCGAGTCGCGACGGGGTGCTCTACTGCAATCGGACTGACAGGTGGCTCTGCCGTAGGCGTCACTGGCTCGCTTTTGAGTTCGGGACTATCTTTTTCAGACTCTAGCGTCTGTTGTTCAGGCTCTGGCATCTGTTTTTCAGAGTCTAGAGCCTGTCTTTCAGTTTCAGTGTCTGGTGGGGGAGTTGGAGGCATTTCTATGGTCGCTTCGGGAGTTTCCGGCTGCGAAGGAGGGGGTGTCACCTCCTCTGCGCGCCTTTTACCTATACTTCCCATTCTGCGCAGCAATCCATCCTTTTTTTTCTTATCGACCACGGGCGAACTGTCGTTACTCGGGGAGGCGTCGCTAGCCGAATCGCGTTGTTTTTTGTTGCGTTTACGCATAGTGCGTTCGTCGCGCGTGATCTCTCCGTCCGACAGTGTGGATTTTGTAGAGCCTGTGCGCTTGATTGACCCGATGTTAATGTGGAAAGGCGAACCGGAGCGAAACGGTGAGCGCAACGTGTGTAGTGTACGGCGGATGCGCGAGTGCCCGCGCGAGGGCGCCGGCGACGGGGGTGGCAGGGGGGGCTCCTCGTCAGGCATGGTGGTGGGCCAAGCGCGGCGCGCCGACTGCCGCGCGCTGCGCGACCAGCACGCCCTTACGCGCGCGACCTTGCTCCTGATCACTGGCTAAATCTCGAATGAAGTTTCGTCAATGCTGTACTTGGCCTCTACTACGTTTTGACGCATTTATCTAATTAGAATTAAGCCGATATCCAGTAGAAACGTAACGACGTATGTACATAATCCAAGAGTAGGTACTTACCCAAAACATTGTCAATCGATACGAAAAGATCCTTAATAAAAACGTGTACGAAGAAGACAAACGAAGATGGAAGAGTTAAAAAACAAATGCCAAATTATAAATCAATGAATTATTATATATTTAATATTGCGTAACACGTTTTGAAAAGGACGACGAAAGCACAGTTGTATGCAATGGCGGAAAACACACGTGATACTGAGGTAAGAATGAAACACGATTACTATGAGACCACCTAATCCTATTTCGTTATTTTTATACAGCAACGGAAGACACCTACAAACGCTACTCGTATGACAATCGATGAATTTGAGCGATGGTAAACGATATGCAATAACAATGTGAAAGTCAATAATTATTCTGACTTCAAAACTATCTGCAATCCAATGTTTAGTTAGCTGTGCTCTGCGGCTTTGTCCGCATTAATGGCGGTTATTATGGTCCTTCTTCGGAATATAGTCTATGTTCATGCCAAATTTAATTCAAATCGGTTGGGAAACCGTAACAAACAGACACACTTTCACAGAGTAGGTATAATATGGATATAGTTTAATCATAAAATGACTGTACTTAAATACTTTAGTACGATTATGTACAAAACTCATATTTCGTCTACCAGCCAAATAAAATTTATTCACTATTGCTAATGTTGGCTGGAAGAAATCTCTGAAAGAAATAAGCAACTCCTTCCTTTCTGGTAACCTCACTCACTCGCATGAACAAATGAAGCCTCAAGGTAATTGTTATCTGGCTGCGGTATTCTGTGAGGTAGAGCTACTTCCCCAGCCGGGCAACTTATAAGTCGCTGTACATTACCTCTCTTATGCCAGAACCTCTTTCGTTAGTCGGCAGAGTGCAAGCACCACGTGCAGGCGACGTTGGCTTTGGCTCTGAAGATCTTCATATGCTACTTATACCCAATAGTGTCGTATAAAATAGTTAACATAATCTTTTTTTTTTAGTACTACTTCGGGTGGCACACAACTATACGGCCAGCCTGATGTGAAGCGGTTACCGTAACAGTATTAACGCTCGCAACATAATATATCACTAGCGCGCCGCCAGCCCCGCTGCCAACGCATCATCTCCTTCTTTTCTGGTGACCTCACTCACTCGCAGGAACACAACAACCCTCAAGGGAATTGTTATTTGGCTGCGGCATTCTGTGAGGTGGATGTAATTCCCCAGTCGGGTAGCTTACAATTACGGTCCCTACCTCTCTTTTCGCCAGAGCTTCGTTTGTCAGTCAGCAGGGTGCACCACGTGCAGGTGAAGTTAGCTTTGGTTCAGAGATGTTGATAAACCACTTACACCCCTAAATTTCAGGTGATTCTGTTATAATTATGTATGACGAGCCCCGTGGTTGAATAACTAGCAATGGCTACTTGGACTCCGAGGTCGGGGTTCGATCCCAGCACAAGACACACATTTGTGTGCATGAACATGTCTGTTTGTCTTGATCTGGGTGTTTTATATGTATTACATGTATGTATTTACAAAAACATATATTTGTTTAGTACCCATAGTACAAGCTTTGCGCTTAATTTGGGACTAGAAGGCGCTGTGCAAATTGTTCAGAAATATTTATTTATTTATTGTGTTTCATACACACTTATGCAATATATATATAGCAGAAAAATTAAGTAAGAACTATAGTGAAATAGTTCTTCCATATTCTATTCATTGACCTTATGATTTGGTATAACAGTTGATGAACCGTGCGTACTTAGCAGTTAGCCGGGCACTTGTACGGACTCGCAGAACGGAAGAGAATCCATACAAAGCACCTAGTAGTTTTGATATCGACGTAACTTGTTGGGAAATTACGTGAGAACTTCGTTGTAAAGGAAAAAAACTATATTAGTTTAATTGGTTTGTAAATTGTTTGTTTATGCATTTGTGTGTGTTCCTATATTACGTGTATTAGAGGCACGGTTCATCAACATCTTTGAACCACAGCCAACTTCACCTCCACGCGGTGCACCCTGCTGACTGACAAACGAAGCTCTGCCGAGGGGTAGGGAGCGTAATTGAAAGCTACCCGACTGGGGAATGTACCTCCGTGCGGTATTATGTGAGGTGGAGACCTCACAGGATACCGCAGCCAAATAACAATTCCCTTGAGGGTTGTTGTATTCCTGCGAGTGAGTGGGATTAGCCAATGTGAAGAGATGCAAGCGTATATGGCTAGGGTACCTAATTCAAATCAGGCGGGCTGTACTACGCTTAAGTACGAAGTTTAATTTGAGTGGTGTATGTATCTTCTATAACACAAAATTTGTATAAGTAACTCACCAGTATCTTTGAGTAAAATCTTACCTCTACGTGGTGCACCCTGCTGATTGACCAATGAAGCTTTGGCGAAAAAGGGGAAAACTGGGGAATTACCTCCACCTCACAGAATACCGCAGCCAAATAACATTTGCCTTGAGGATTGTTGTGTTTCTGCTAGAACTTAACTATCCATCCTGGTGACCTCTCGTCACCAGGATGGATAGTTAAGTTCTACTATCGCATCACATGTTCCGAAAGTTCCAAAAAGTAGGGTTCGTGAAGAGAAGCGACTGTAAGTAGATAGAACGAACGACAGAGCCTTTTTTAGCCAGAGTGTCGTTTGTCGACGGAGTGCACCATAAACAGATGAGGTTGGCTTTGATGCAAAGATTTAGATGATCCACTTACACCTCACCTGGATATTAAAGATTTAAAAATTTCGTCTTCGTTTGCATATATTATTATGTTCTCTGAGTTATGTGTATTGTAGAAAGTTAAGCTGGGTATTTTATTTATTTCAAGCTTTTTTTATTATTTATTTAAACTTTATTGACCATACAATAAGGGTACAAAAGGCGGACTTAATGCTAAGAGCCATTCTCTACCAGTAAAACCTTTGGGAAAACCGGAAAGAACTCGAATGCGGTACACAAAACAACAGCAATGCACATACACACAATAAATACCTGTGAAAACATAAAATTATATACGATAGATAATTATACACATATACATAATCATACACATCTACATAATTATACACGGAAAGGCAAAGGAAAAACAGTAAACTGGACAATGATGATTATTGCTTGGATAAATTCTCAAGTAAATAAGCATGAACATTCTTTTTGAAAGTGAACTTAGTGCTTTATTGACCACATAAAACTAATAAGATGCAAAACGCATTCTCTACCTGACAACCATTGTGAGTAGAAAAAAACACGACTCTGAATTCTTTCTAGAAAATCTAGAACACAATACAAGAGCTATCAATTTAGCGATATCAACCAACCGTCTAGCTAGAGTACCTAAGTACGACCAAGGCGCAGGAAGCAATAATACCGACATTCATTAGTCAATGACGGGGTCTTAATAACTTGTTGTATCTACTCTGTGACTGCTAACTGAAGTACAGCATCCTGCACTATTACGTCGTTACATCTACATATTGTACGGGTATGGTAGTAACACAAATTTCATAAAAGTACTTTATGAAATCTGTGACGCAATCGACACTAGTGTCGACATTTGTGCCGGGTGCCTCAAGTGTCTGGTGTCGTTGAGTATGTCATCGTCGTGATGCCTACCTTTAGTTAATATTTTGTAAAGCAATCGGGTTTATTGTTTCATTTAATTATTTATTGTTGATCGATGGTGTACTTCCTTGCATGTAGTGTTAATATTGTAAAGCGGTTCGGAACCATGTCATTTTTTATACACGGGCCATAGTCGAACATCATGGCTGTAAAAATTGGCTACAAAGCGCTTATTCGAAGTACCTACCTATTCGACCTGTGCATATACAAATGTAGTACTTAAGCAAAGAAAACAAAAGAGCATGAATACATAGGAAGGCATTTTATCTACAACTTATCAATAATTATTTTTTGATTAGTCTTACGGCGACGGCATCAAGTGGCACGGACTGAATTAATGCCGGGCAATTACCTTGCTATCTTCTTGCCATAATGAAGGCAGTAGAATGCATCTATACTAAAAACATCTCAGTTCATGTGCAAATCCTACTTGCACTTGGCCGGTTTTATTATGATTGTGGTCAGTCTTGGATTCTCTAAAAAATATAGCGGGTACATTTGCAAGGTTGTAAATTTTGACTTGAACATTATCAAATGCACATAACTTATATGTGCTGTTATTTGCTTTTAAATTAATTTAGTAATTAATTAAAAAACTGATAACATACAGGTATATGTCGAACATGACAGATAACATTTTTGATAAAAATTATATAAATAACAATGAAACGAAAATAATTGTCACGTGAAATGTGATAGTTAGCATTGTATACTATTCCTAGGCAATAGCACAGTACAAGTAATAGTACTACGCTCTCATATCGATCTCACCACCCCTCTGAGACAAATCAGTGCTTCGAGAGAGGGGACCCCTGGAACAGTTTGTAAGGCGCCGCACACATTGGCACTCACCCGGTGACTGTCACAAAACTGACGTCTGTACGAGACGTCAGTTTTGTGACAGTCATCGGGTTGTGGCATTAGGTTACATACAGTATGGTTACTTAAAACGGGTCAGGGTGGATAGCCTACATCACTATTTTTACAGAAAAACTTTTTTTGGAAACCTAGTACTGATTTCTTTTTCACACTTCTAATTGTATTTATAGAATAAAAAAAATTGATAGATCGATAGATTTATTGGGTCGTTGTGGTGTTTACTTAATCTAAGACAGTACCAAATGCAGGTTGTTTAAGAAAGGACGATATTTACCTCCGAGAAGATGAACTTTCCCAGAGCTGAGACATAGATCAATTTCTCATCCCCATGAACCCATGTAATGTAAATTTCATCAAATTCGTTAGAGCCGTTTGCGAGATCGTCTTGTCATATATATGTATATGACACGACGATATAAAGAAATATATAAAATAGCTGATTTTGCCAAATGAACCATTGTTTACAATCAATGCCATCGCTGAACAAACGGGCTCTCCAATTTTATGAACAAATTGAATTTACTACAAACATACAAAAATGTTCCGTTTCATAAAATAAAAATATTCCGTTATATCAATAAATTAATAATTATCATATCGTTGTGGTTGCTAATTGCTTACTGCATTATATGTCAATGGAGGTTTTCGCTAACTACAAACGCATTAAATTGAATAATTTATTGTAATATTATGATAGTAGGTCATTTGCTTCGCTTCATTGCCAGTATGCACGTAAACACATATTTCACAGGGGCATCACTCACGGTTACAGACCCAGTAAAAACCCCTTCAGGCTTTTTTTTTAATTCCACACAGTCGTTTCCTGGAAAGACCGCTCAGTTGTTTTGAGCTATTCTGTAATTTATAGTTTTAATAATGAGAAAGTGAGTAAGACTTAGATCTTAAAGTTATATTTTATAAATTTTATTTTTATGTACTGACAAATATGCAACTTTAGTCACAATAATATTTAATTCAATTCTTCTTCTTTGTGGCGCAATAATATTTAGTGTTTATTTTATAATAAATAATCAATGAACATCCAATATTTTTTGACGTGACAACGTCTTATAATTCGATAGAGCCGGCTGCACGTACGAAAAAACATGACGTATGCGGCGTTACCTCGCTCTGATTGAGGCGTTCCATTAAAATTTTCTTTTGAAAAATGCAAACATTCCATCAGTATTTTCTTATGACGTTGTTACGTTACGTAATTGAACGTAAGTTCAACTATCGTCAGTAAACCGACTTTACAGACAACCGATTTTTTTTTTTACTAAGATGGCATACCACCTGCCTGATAAACAGTTATGGTCGCTAACAATACTAGTGGAATCACTCCACTCACTACCGACTTTGCAAACATCTCTTCACGCCACTTTTAAAGAACCTGGCAAAACATCGATTAACATTCCTAATTAAAAGATTTAATTACTTACAAATACGTAGTCGTTATGTAAAACGTCAAATGCCTCCTCTGTCATCATATTAATAATTAATTAATTGCACATTCACTGAAATTCACTTTTTCACTAACATTCTACTTAACCTATAAGTATCTAGATCTGGAACGCATATTTATTTATAGGTTAGAGATGCACAAAGTATTTCGTATATCCTAATATCCAGTTATGGTTTCAAAGGTATACTATCATACCTAATATATGCGTCTGATATTATGCCCCTATCAACTCTTATCAGTACTGATAAAGAGTTTGGCAGATTTCCGAGCGTAAAGTCATGCGTTCTAAGATAACCGTTACTTTGTTCCAGTATAGACATATTGTTTATATTACTGATATTATAATTAGTAAACTATACAGTTTATCTGTTCGTCCGCTTAGGTCTTCTAAATTACGCAACAGACTTCGATGCGGTTTTAGGGTTCCGTAGTTTGCTAGGTACCTGCGAGAGTGCAACTATTTAAATCAATGTAGTAAATCGCCTGCCATATCTATCCGTCGCAGCCATTTTACTTGTAGACTGCATGAGTTAGAGAACTAAAATTTGATGTAGTTATATAATATGCTATGGTCAATGTAATAAATTAGTTATTATTTATACTGACCGATACTTGGTCAATGTAATTAAACATGTATTGGTTAGTTTTGAGTTGATTTTCGGTTAGCTTAGGGTTTTCATGTGTCTTGTCATCGGAAATAGGAGCTCCGCGACAACAACGACAACGTAGACGATGAATGATGTGGTGCCAAGTAAGCTTCATTATTAATAATTGACAATATATTACATTAGCCAACCATTATAAATAATGACCAATTTATTACATTGACTGTAACGTGTAAATACACAAACGCGAACAAAGTTTTGAAAAAAAATCATAAATAGTTGCTAACCGATTTTATTATCCAGTGTATTATTTCATGTACTTGAATTGTATAAAGGACATGAACGAGGAGCATCCGAGAAAAATGATAGCAGCAGAGATATGCAAAGTAACTGATGATCCGAAATATTACAAACTCGATAAAGCGGCGCTCCTACTCTTGAAATAGATAGGAACTATGATCGAACAGCTATTTGATAAATGCGAGTAAAGTAAGCGTCTTTCCTTGTATCACATCATCATTGGCTTGTCTTTTTTAAACGGTTTTATTTAGCTTGACCTGTTTGTTTGTTTATTTATTTCATTATTAGACTTCCGTACCCAAACGGTAAAACGGACCCTACTACTGAGACTCCGCTGTCCGTCTATCCGTTCGTCTGTCACCAGGCTGTATCTCATGAATGGTGATAGTTAGACAGTTGAAATTTTCACAGATGATGTAATTCTGTTGCCGCTATAACAACAAATACTAAAATACAGAATAAAATAAATATTTAAGGGGACTCCCATACAAAAAACGTGATAATTTTGCTCGTTTTTGCTCGATATTGATAACGTAATTTTTTTTTTGCCGTTTTTATAGATAATGGTACGGAACCCTTCGTGCGCGAGTCCGACTCGCACTTGGCCGGTTTTTTTTTGGTCTTCCTTTGTTATCACACCCATTTACATTCAAATTCATCGTTCTTATTGTCACATGTCTTCTTCCACGTATTACCACAGTATTACGTAGGTACTAATAAAAACCAACTCTAAGACTAAAATATAAAAAACTTTGATAGAAAGTAATATTTCCTATGAACACAGAGTAGAAGGTATTACACGAGGTATTACACACAATTACCTACATAACGTAAATTCGCCTACCTACCTGTTTAATACACATCTATAAACAAAAAAGCCAGGTATGTTCTTCCCGTGCCAGACATGTCACGTAATTTGAACTTGCCTACGTCATCAGCTGTATTTTGTATGTACAATAACAGATTTTAATAACAAAACTCGTGACGTAGCCTTGACAATATGTAGGAAGATAACACCTTCTCTTGACCATAGTATTTTATAAGTAAAATTACTCACCTGTGATAGCCACTTTCCATTGCGAGACGTGGCCATAACGCTGCGATTCTCTCACTGGTTTACTTCATATAGTTCATCTTTTATTTAAAAATAGTTATGATTTATACAGCACACAATAATTAGTAATATTCGCTAATTTCTTTCGGAAATAAAATTAGCGCAAGTTTAAACTAAGACCAATGTAAAAAAAATATGGTTGATACTTAGATAGGTACCTTTTCATTAATTTTTTTATTTTATAATTTTTAATAATTTTTATTTTTTAATTTTAAATAACTGTTACGGTTTCATAGCACTGTCCATACATAATTTAAAAAACAAAATGTCACTATGTTATAAAAACGCGCGAAATGAATTTAAATTATTTAAATTATTGTAATGTATAGTTTCACCAACTAAACACGAGTTTGCTTATCTGCAGAACAGAGTGAAGTAAACGCGTATTTACACAATGCTATTTGCCCTCATAAAGATAATGACGCTAAGAATAAACAGCTTTACCTACCTAAAATCATTTGAGCTAATATACAATTATGTACTGACGCACTAAAGACTATACGTACATGCATATATTAAAACAGTATGGTAGTCGTAGAAAATATCGACGTCATCGTCGTCAATCGAAGGTGTTTAGAGCATGCTCCGCCACGCTGCTCTGCTCGGGTTGGCGGAGGCCAGTGTTTTCAAATCGCCTAAATGCCACTGACTTGACTTAATGACTGTCATCTATAGACAACAGCCGGGACCGACGACTTAACGTGCCCTCCGAAGCACAGAGGAGCTCGAGATAAATAAATCGATCCATGGACAGGATACGGTCGACGTTGCTTAACCTGCGCGTTTTCTTCTTACTTGAGTATTTCGATTCTTCAAGATACTTATATTTCTGTCTTGAAGAAACTACTTCGAGGATTCCTGAATAAGTAATGGTTAAAGCTTAGGTACTCCACCGCGTTACTCAACTGCTGCTGGTTGGCGGAGAGCCGGAGACCAGTGGTTTCAAGCTACCCAAAGGATCTATTTACAACGGCCGGGACCGACGACGGCTTAATCTGTTTGTAGAAAAACGGTTAGGCCGATTTCAATGTAACCTTTTTATTGTACCTACTTATAACACATAGACTGCCTGAAGCGTAAATTTATTATGTTGATACTCGTACTTACAAACAATTAAAAATCTGCACTAAGCATCCTACCCGTTCAGTAGATGAACGGAAGCGGCTCGTGCATCATAGGAGACTTGGACGGTGACCGTCTTCAGGATTATTATGGACCATCCTAATTATACTAATACACACTAACCAGCAACGAAATCAGCTCACTTACTGATATCAATGATATCATAATATTCGAAACCATGACAATCATATACTAGAAACTCTTTACAACTTAATAAGTCCCTTATAAATACCAAGGTATGAGCATACTAACGTTGTTCGTTTTACTATACTATATAATAAAGACTGTTGCAAAGATACAGCCCCCATAACCAAGTGTAATTCGTAGTGTAACGAACGTTAGATAAATCACGTGACATTTCTCAAAATCGAACATTTTAGTATGAGAATTTACAAATGTCACGTGATCTATCTAACGTTCGTTACGCTACGAATTACACTTGGCTAGAGGGGCTGGTATATTTTAGTCTGTCATCTGCCCCGCTGCTATCGCAGCAACTCCTTGATATCCTCACACACTTGCACACACAGCGAGTCTCTAAATTTCTAGGAATTATTTTTTTGGCAGCGCTCTTCTGTGATTATGATATAAATTTAAGCAAATAATATTTTTGGTGTTAAGGACCAGTTATCGCCTAATCCCCGCGAAGATAGATACTTAGGTACGCTATTTAGTTATTTTCCATGTTATCGTTACAAATTGATAATATTATCTAAAGCGTAGTCACAACACAATAACTATAAAATTTAATATTCGCATAATACGAAATTCTTCTCTCTAGAGATCTCACTTCCTACCCTTGGAGACTGAAACGAAGGTTTCGCAGCGTGAATTAGGTAGGTAGTGGAGGAAGAATAGTCATGCAAACGATGGAATTACGTAAATTTCAGAGAAAGCTTTACTTTTATAACCTTTTTTATAAAACGCCGGGAGCCAAACAAGCATTCCACCCGCCTGATGGGAAGTAGTTACTGTAGCATAACTGTAGGTTATATATATAACCAAGTGTAAACATAAAAAAACTACTTATGTAAAAAAAGTTACTTACCATATTCGTATTTAAAATCCCTTCAATGCGCCGCCGCTTGGAACAATTCACAGAGTGCTGTTTCACAGGCAGAGTCACAGGCGGTGTTACTTTTTGGTAACATCTTTCAGTCGACTGACTGACAGCCGCTATACGCACTACCGTACACATCAGTACAGATAACGCTATGATATATCAGATATTATCAATTCCAATGTTTCTCAAAGTGGGACACCTACGCGAAACTCGGTGGGTTCATTAGTTTATTTTAGGGGTTCGCGACATTATTGTTACCTATCGTGATTGACTGTCTGACATGCGCGGATTACAAGACGCACCATCATCAATCTGTATGTGTCCACTCCAGGGTTTATGCCTTCCCTTATACCTTCCACCGCATGATCCTCCTGGTTCCGCATCCAGCCACTTCCAGCAGTTCCCTTGAGGTCACAGGTCCATAAATTAAATGAAATTAATTATTCAGCCATTGGGCCCTTGTGGGCACTTAGTTACACTTTTTATAAATAATATTCATGATGATTCATGATTAATGACAATTGGCGAAGAAGAAATGCTAAAAGACAATTTGCCAGTATTTTTTATAATCTACTCCCTTACCACCATCTCTTATTGCGATTCAATAATTGAATAGATTGCTTATTCATACCAATGAATAAGTGACTCTATTCCATTTGAAATAGAGTCGCTTATTCATTGGTATGAATAAGCATTCTATTCAGTTATTGAATCGCAATAAGAGATGGTGTTAAGGCGGCTTATAATACAACAATTACAATTTAATTTGTAAATACATTTCGTAATTAAGATACAAAGTAATTGATTTAGATGTTACATATCTGTGCTGATTTATTCCATACATCGCTGTCACTTAGTTATTTATCAATTCTATAGTAAGCCCTTTTACTATGAATCTTTTTGATATCTTTCATGAACATATAGAGACGTTTCATCGCACCCAACAATTCGTCGCCACATACAAGGTCTCTACTCTACAACTTTCCTCCCCCTTCTGCCATCACTGAATCGGTAGGTAGATGTGCCCTGCCCACTACCACTTCAGCTTGCTGACTCTTGGAGCTATCGTCAGTCGTCAACCTTGGTCCTCCTCCGAATGTTTGTTCCGCTGCAAGACGCGTACTGACGAAATACCGAAACCTACTTTGTGTTACATTGACTCAATTTGAGTCTTATATAAAAAAGGTTCCGTACCATTATCTTTAAAAACGGCAAAAAAAAAAGTTTGTTGTATGGGAGCCCCCCTTAAATATTTTTTTATTTTTAAAGTGAATAATATAACTCCATATTCTGTGAATATTTCAAGCGTCTACCGGTTGCCGTTATAGAGCAAAAAAAAAAGTTTGTTGTTTGAAAGCCCCTTTAAATATTTATTTTATTGTTTTTTAGTATTTGTTGTTATAACGGCAACAGAAATACATCATCTGTGAAAATTTCAACTATCTATCACGGTTCATGAGATACAGCCTGGTGACAGATGGACGGACGAACGGACGGACGGACAGCGGAGCCTCAGTAATAGGGTCAGTTTTACCCTTTGGGTACGGAACCCTAAAAAGTAACTTATTTATGGATTTATTATTTAGGAATCTTACAGCATTATTTACTTACCTACTGAACATGGTGACTAAAAACTTAACCAATTACAAGTCTGCAGTCCTAACAGAAGTACATATTACTTTTTGACCATATTATATTTCATTAAGAAATTAACTGGCTTACTTATGTCATATTTAGGGCTAAAGTTAAGATTAGCAAACGACGCTTTGACGATAGAGGAATAGTTAGTTCTTTCGTCGATGGGTTAAACATAGCATTATTAAGAAGCAGCCTGACTAGGAAAGTACCTATCCATCACCTTACAGAAGGTCGAAGCCAAATAACAATAAGAGTTGTTGTGAATAGTGCTCTTAGTTTCTGGGATGCAGCATTAGCAGTGACGGTGACGAATGAAGACATTAAATAAAAAGGACCTCATTTTCTTTTTTTTTTTCGATTTCGCGAAGGATTTGTCTATCGTCTGGAGTTCTTCGAGCTCTAAGTTTGAGAAACTCTGATTCCAACTGCCGAGTCGTGATGAATGTCCGTTTTAATTCAATAAATTGCGCTGCTACTGGTATTTACAGACCAATTTTGCATTCATAGGACAGTCCAGCGCACGGGCAATGTGCCCTTACAGGAATTTAAACGAACAAATGAACAAACGATGCTGTCAATCCAACGTTTGTAGGAGTTTCGAATTAAAGTTAGTAATAACAAACTTGCAGCAGCACTATGGCGAATCACGTAAGTTAAGCAACGATTTATTGATCTCGAAAACGAATTTCGGAGATAAGTACATGGCCTTTGGAGGACCAAATCCGCAGTTATGCAGCGTGGTAGAGCACGCTCAAACCCACTTCTGTTAAGAGGAAACTCATATCCCAGCAGAGGGATGTATATTGGTTGATGCAGAAAGAATAACAAGTTTAAGCATTTCATGTCTCTTTAATAAACTAACAACTACATTTCCATAAAACCATTCAACATATAAATTGTAACTACCTACACAACGCGTTCATTATAATATTAATGTAATGGTACACTAGTTCACAAACTTATCGTAGCAGAACATTGTATAAATTAATACGATAAATGTATACATGTTTCGTTATGATTGTTAAGGTTGGCTGGAAGAAATCTCTTAAAGAGATAAGCTCGCCCTTGTACACCTTCTTGTTTACACTATTTTATGTAACCACTGTTTATGCAATAAAGAATATACAAACATGTATGTAATTCGAAAAAATCCGTTTCATGTAATTCATACAGTATACGTATAATTAGAAAAAAAAAAAAAAACAAAAAAAGCAATTATTAAGATAAGAACATAACCACTTATTTATAAAAACTCGTCAACCACAAAAATCTTAATTTAACGCAATTTATAAAAATCGTAGATAAGTATAGGAACTCTCTGTAACATGAAAATGGGTAATTTTATAAGAAATCGTAAACAGTGCAATATATGTTGTTCCAAAGCAAAAAAAAAGGTACATAGTGAAAATACAAGATACGGAGGCTACACAGTGTAAATCATAATTAAAATTAGTAGGGCATACCTTCATCGCTTACGTATTAAACTCGTTTAAAAATGGAACAAGGGATTTCAAGAAATTCAAAGGAATGATATCAAGGACTTTTCGACAGTATCCTTAGAGCGGTGATAAAAATAATGAAAAACCGAAAACAGTTTGTCATACTCCATAGCGTTCAAGACCATAAAACTACTTTTTTAAATTATCTTTGGAAACATATTCTTACATATATTATGATAACAACCATTGGACTATTTGTCTCGGATAACTCGACACAAATCTCAAGATTGCCACTGTTCGAGACAGGCGCATGCGGTGGGCGAAATCTTTGTTAACGATAATAATTACTAAGAGACTTTCTTTACGGTAATATGTATAAGAAATAGAAATAATATATGTTTTCGAATCGAAAGTTTTAAAGGTAAATAAAATAGCTCAACTAACCACCCGATGCCCTGGTAGAGGTTTCGTTCGTAACTTTTGTTTACACAATTTTGTAACAAGTTATTAAATGCATGTCTCTATTGTGCTAATAATCCATTGTACAGTAATCATACAATCTAAATCCTCCTGTCGTTTACCTTGCAACCATGACAGCCACGGCAGACCAAGCCCCTCTGGCAGTACCCGTTCACGAGATGATGCAGGGGGGCAACCATCGCTATTTTCACCCCATTTCATTGGAAATGCGGCGACCTGCCACAGGACTCTACCACCAGTTTCAACAGTTTAGTGAGTACAGTAAAACATCTATTTATTTTCCTATGTCCTTCTTCTTTCTTTCTTCCTTAACCTACTAGATACTTACTTTTATTAATTTTGAGCATAGTCTCACCGTCGCGTCGCTTAGATATAGATAACGATAAAAGCTTCAATTACTATGCTATTCAGTGATGCTGTGGTGTTGATAAGTGATCATTAGAGGTCCATTATAAAGAAAACATAATACCGAGATAGTGTTTACCGAGTGCCGGATGTGTAAAAGAGCTATGACCTTTATTCGGTAGCTTAGGGAGTCTTGTTACTGTTATTCTCTCTAAAATACATAACGACGTTTGCACTGCAACGCAAATACGAACATTTCATTTGCTTGTCACATAGCAACTACCGATTCGATGTTTTATTATAACCTGATTGTAACCAACTGGCGAATTGGTGTGACATTTCATCGAGCACAGACGCGCAACGAGGGATAAAGCAAATCTCTACTAGTGCGCGTACGTTAGTAGTCTTTGATCACAATTATATATCATCGGCGACTTCCGACATTTCACACAAGAATTTCAAGCAAGGCGTGTTGCAGGTAAATACTCACCAAACGTAAAAAAGGAACGTACGGCATTCCCAAGAACATTACATAGCATGGAAATGCTGAAGAAAATGTTATATCGGGTTACCTTAAGAGACTACTTACATTTTGTGCTACACATATAGCATAGCACATTACCACCAAATACTATATTACAGAGGTTTTGGAAGTCTGACACAAACTTTCTGATAATATGCGGCTGAGATAACATTAGCTAGCTCAGTTATTATTTTCTGTGAAACGTCAACGCTTATGCCAATAATAGTTCCCGTTATCAACGGCCTAGATAGGATCAACTCTAAATGCACAATGCAAAAATTTGTGCAGTAGCGTCCTGTGTCCTTAATTATATACTAATAGTGCCGACCGCATTCAACAAGAAAAGTGACGTGAGATAACGTATTTTACTATGTATGTAATATGACACTTAATTTATACATATAGATATTAAAGGAACAGTTTTTCAGGCACAGCCGTCATTTATCTAAATAACATGTTCATACGTAACACACGTGTAATTCCATGTATTTCCAACTTGCGATTTATTAAATGCCAATTTCATATAAAAAAACGTAGATATAACGTATAAAGCTCGGTTTCCACCGCGAAAGACCGGCAGATGGCTCAGCAGCGTGGACTTCGTCGATATGAAACAAGCGTGCGTTTCGCGATGGAAACCGTCAACAAAGTGATGTCATTTTGGGTACATGTCTTAAACTAAAAATAATTTGTACGCTAACTAATCTAATCTAATTTGTAACATCACAAAGAAACATTAAGAAGTTACTTATTAAAATATCTTTGAATAATTAACAATAAACTACTATTTTTTCTGCTTCGATTCGTTTAAAATCATTGATTTAAATCCTTTGATCATTAATACTAGAACTAGGTGCACAATCAACACCCAAAAAACGTCTTCACCAAAATAGCGCCCAAGCACACCCCGGCCACTCCGTACAAATGTCGTGTCGTTTACTACTACATTAACAATGACGTCTGTGCAGAGCATAAATGAACGTGTGTGCGTGCGGCGCCATACAAACTGTTCCTGATTTGTCTTAGAGGGGAGGTGTGATCGACACGAGCGAGCGGCAGGGAGTGGCCATACTGTACGTAGTACTATTACTTATATTGTGCTCCCTAGTGATGATCTGGGAGCTGTTTTACTTAGATATATTCGAACACTATAATTATTTGACATTATGTTCAAATTAATGAATGTGTTTGTTTTTATGACATAAAAAGTAGTCCGAATTGTAAATCTTAAACCGGAAGCGTCAGGGCGAGTTTGCAATGCATGTTATGGAGTTGATTGCTCATAAATAAGATTTAGGACATCTTCTGTCTACTGCGGACATTAGTTTTAGTCATTGTGCATTTTGTAGTTCTAGTATAATATCGAAGCTTAAATCACAAAAATTCACGCCAACCAATATATAATGGAATACGTTCCAATTCCACTTCACTATAAGGAGGAGGATATAAATTGAAAAGCCTGAAATTCGTTTCCAGGGATCGAAATCCTCCAGACACCGAGACCACATCACTGGAGCTCTTAACTCCTAGAATCCCAATACTCTAGGCAAAGGTAAGGGGTTAATTTTGGAATTGAAAAGCTGATGATTTCTTAGCGGTGCACACGCAGACTTGTGTCTTAACAGAGTATGAATTGGACCAAGTTCAGGCGCTCCCTTTTAACACAAATTGTTCATGGCTCTCCTCAACCTGAGAGTAACTGATATTAAAGCGGCCCGTGTGATAAGTACCTGCTGCTGTGGTCCATACGGTTTATGTCAACCATCTACATGAGGTTTAATGCTGTAGGTAACTATCCTCATTTTCTTTACAATCTTTTTGTCACACGTCGGTACAGTTACTTCAGCATAAGACGCGGTGGATCGAAAAAAAGATTAGAATCAATATGATTCTAAAAAATCGAATTGGATCACAATCTTTTTTACGATCCACCGCGTATTAGATATTCTAAAGTAGAAGCTGTATATGAATATTGTCACCTAATTCACCTAATTGCACGCAAAATGTATCACATAATCAATTTACATGTAAAGGTGAAACCGCACTACGCGGTACGTGTGGATCTCATTTTATCCATTCCGCATATCTACTGATAGAGAAACTGGGATTGTTATTCTACTTTATTCATTGCGATGAATTGTAGCACTCTACGACATCATATAAAAGCATGCAGCCACATACGAAGAGCCGAACACAGGCCATGTCCATTTATGTCCTAGATAAAATCGATTTTCTGTTTATCAATAGTGACGTAATGAACAAAACTTGTCTCATTGTATCAATTGTCATTATTCACGGATAAATGGAATTCATCTGGCGGCACGACGCGACGCGGAATTTTTAGATAATTCGTCAACTTTTACCGCGCAGTGTTGCGTCACTTGGCGCACAATACAGTGTACATAGGTCCAAGACAGTGGTCTGTCAGTTTTCTCAAAACCATTTTAACGAACGTAAATGTTGGTACGGTTTATCTTCTGTTATTTTTGAAAGCCTAAACAGAATTTAAAAAGTACAAACAAATGCCATTCTACAGATGGTAGACCACTTATTATTTGGTTCATTGATTCCCATTACGATAAGATATAAGCAATATTTAGCTCTTCGTATCTCTATGTGACAAAAGTCCCAAGATAAAATTAGATAACAAATAATAATTTAGCTGAGCCGTGCCGTGTCGCGTCGCTGCCGCGCAGTACCGCCTAGTGCGCTACTCGCCTTAAGAAGGCAACTTAAAATCTTGCTTAGGTTTAAGTAAGTAATGCGACACATTCTCATAGGTCAAGAATGTGATCATGGTGGCTGGTACCACGCGCACCAAATTCGGCTTCAGCCCCTTGTAGAAACCCCTCCAGCCTTCGTACCTGAAATGATAGGATTTTGTTTATTTACTTAGGTACTTCTTTAATTAAATAAGAAATGTAGATCTAAATTCTAATTACTCACCGAGATTGTATATAGTAGTTGCTATTTTTACTTAAGAGTTTAATTTATAAAAATGTGACTTCGCAGAGAAGGGTAAACTTTTAGACAATTATATAAGACAGTATTACTTTACCTTCCACACTAGTATTACAAATTTTAAAGTAACTCTGTTACTTTGACGCCTAAACGGTTGAACCGATGGTAATGGAATTTAGCAAACTAGATCAGAAGAAGGGATGAGACCCGCGTTTGCGAATCCGCGGGTGGGATCTAATTTCAATCATGTTTTCTGTAATAAATTCCTGCAATTTCGATCACGTGATTGATTTGTAACTACCGTTATGTCACGGTGATGTAATGAATTTGTAATTATTAATAATTACACACCCCGAGTAAATGTGATAAATCGTGTTTCGAAATCCACTGAAAACCCAAAATCCACTGAAATCTAGCAAATATTTCAGTAGATTTTTGAGGGTTTTCTTGTGTTAAATAGGTGCCCCGATTCGCAGAGCATCATCTGCCAAATAAGCTTTATTGTTGGTATTTATTATATAGACAATTATGTCGTTAATATTACCAGTAATTATTAATAATAACTGAATTTATAACATTGACCGCAACACATATTATCATGACTGCGCCTTATGTTTGGCCTCATTATCAAGAATAATAACACGCGTTTAGCGAGATATTGCGAAAAATTGCGTATTTTATCATGAGCCTTACAATTAGGAAGGCTAAACCGCGGGGTTCACTACTACGGAATAGTTTCAGTTAATCAGTTATTGAATAAAGTTATATATGTGACATAACCCCATTATCTATAATGATTAAACGTATTCTGCGAGACATTTCTTCTTTATTGTAAACCTGTTCTTTTTTATCACAATAATAAATATATACACCTATGAGTAAATTTGATAGTCATTGTCTCGTCATATCGATTTTATAATAGTAGAACCTGAACTCATTCGGAATAAAAATTTTGAGAAAAAATTAAAACAGCACGTTTTACCAATTTGCTATCATTTATTGATTATACAAATTGAATAATAATGTATGTGAGTGGAAACAGTAGGTCTTTGCGATGATTATAAAAATATATAATTATATACGTCTTAATAATTGATATTGTGGCCAGCCACCGAATACTATTACAACTAATGTTCACACGGCAAGAGCTTCGAAATATAAATATTATAATTTTTAATATAACCGCAAATTAATATGAAGCCGTAAATTGTAATCGATTTCAAAATCGGGTATCAAAAATTAAAGTAGAAATTATAATATAACATATTCACATAAAAAGTAATGAATTCCAAATTGTATACAAAAATGTTAAAGGTCTAAATTATACATATCAAAGTTATACATACACACATTTCGGATTTGCCCTATTTTTTTAAAAGCTTTACATTCGAGCACGTAACAGTAACACTTATTGATATTTTATTGATTTTTGTACAAAAGGAACACCGTTAATTTTCATTAAATATATTCAATTGCTATTAGTACTAATGATACTAGTTATTAGTAGGTAGAGTAATAATAATTGGTATGATACGAATATTACATCATACTTTTGCCATGTGAAGAAAAATCGCTGTGACAGCGCAAATATAATTAATAACGCGTTTTCTCACATAACATTTTATTTGGTGTATTTTCTTCGCACGATTTATTAGAAATCACATTATTCTCCGAGAATTATACTCAGCACACGATTAGTAACCGAATGACGCTGACACATTCCGTTTTATAGCTTGACACTTATCCAAAAACAATAATTTAACATAATTTGTCAATAAAACGGAACGTCAACGTATGCGCCCGCGCAGCGATCAACGCTTAAATTCAAAAGAAATTATATCATATTTCTAACTTAATTTTAAAGATTTTTTTTTTTGTAATTTCATTATAGCTAACAGCGATGTCCTGACAACGATTCTTATCAAAGTATAATCGATTTATTTAGATATCAATAAATACGATCTACTCGTAACAGCTACAATGGCCTACTAAAATTATTAGCATAACAAAGTGTATAACAGAGTGTAGCATCTATATAGTTGTACTAAGGTTTATGCGATAGTATGAGTTAGTTTTGGGTTTTTATTTTATTTTAATGAAACTATTTATTTATTTATCTACTATAATATAAAGGCGGGATTATCTAACTTTAAGAAATTTTAAGAAAGATTAGCTTCAAACTTGCGTTACAGAGTTAGATAATATGAATATTGAGGACATTAAAAAATTATTAAAAACAAAATTATTAATTTTACTTAAGCAAGTCGAAACTAGTCTACCTTACAAAGAACCTAACGTCGTCTCACCACACATGTAACGTTATATTGAAAATAAAGTAAAATCGTCTTTTCAAAGGAGATTTATTAAGACACAAAACTATAAGTACATACCTATTATCACAAAAATCGCAAATTAAAACTAAATTGTGCTATGCATGGCAACTTCACGTTTAAGTAATGTTGCCAGCTTTGTCGTAAAATTAAATTCAGTCACGATCTGATGGGAAAGAGTACAACTACTATTTACAAGAGATTACGTATAAATATAATGTATAAGAAAATAATATAAAAACACAACATATGTCGTGAGACAGGTTTACATATAACATTTTATCATAGACAGTAGAAACGTAGTGGTAACATTTTTTTTCTTAATAACAAAAGGTCTTTCTTCTCTAAACCGTTGTGATTAATACGTACATTAAATACAAAGTAATCTTGAAATATATTGAGACAATGCCAAGAAGATCATGGAACGTGCCAAAAACCTGTCATAATTTATAAACAAAAGAACACATTCAAAATTCGGATAATTAATATTACAATATCAAAAAACTCAAAATGTATACAATCAGAAAATGCAATCATCTATAATAAATTAATAATAACAATAAATAATCCTTCTTAATCTAATCTTACCTTACAAAACATTCCATAGACAAACACCATAGACCCTGTGAGTGACAGCTGTCAAATAAGATTAAAAACAAAAAGTAATAGGGATATAAAATATAAATAGTGGTGTACAGATTTCCCATCAGATTATTTTATTCGTTGTTCGTGAATTTCTCCCATATGAGCATAACTAGGCAAATGTTGGGCGTTACATGTAGGAGGTAAGGCGTTAGGCCTTTGTAAAAGCCTCTGATTCGTTCGTACCTCCATGTTTCTTGCACGCAGTGCCAAGCGCCGTCATAGCTACGGTGTTGATCTTGCAGTCGCGCTCGTATCACTTGGTACGGGTAGGTGGCGCCAGCGGCGATCAGTTTTGATATAGCGGCGAATGTGAGATATTCCATTGACGTCTGAAAGTGGATAATGTTATCTAAGTATAAGCTACTTTAATCGCTGAGAAAATATTTTTCTGTGACTATTTTTTTTGCAAAGATTGAAAAACTAAAAAAATAATCTTATATTGCAGTGCCAACTTTAGAGTTATTAGCAACTGGTAGTAAAGATTGCAAGTAACACGGAAAAAAGGAAATAATTTTAGTATTTAAAAATGTTCATATTATTATGTAGAATTTCATCTAAGGAATACTCTACAAATATGAAAGCCATAGATGTAGAATAGTAAAGATTGGCAAACGACATCATAAAATTCATTGCGCTAGTTACATTTTAGACAAAAACTCAATTTTTGTAATTGATACGTAGGTAATTGATGAAATAATTAAAATTGATATAGAAATTCACGTATTTGTTAGGGTTTTAATGTGAGTGCGTATGTATGGAGAATAAATTGTATTGAAAGCAATACGCTTTTTAATTTTATTTTTTTTTGCATATTGTACAAAAACCCTTTTTGTACGTTGCATATTAAAACCAAATTGCACTAGTAACCAATGTTAAGATTTATAAACTTTTTTAATGACAAAATCGTGTACTCTTTCTTTTGTTGTCAGTCTTCTAGATTAGCGAATAGCTAGGTCTATGGATATGTAAAATGAAAGTCTGGTTGAAAATCTATGCTTAGATTACGCATAGACTTTCATTCAAGACTTTCATTTTGCATTTCTGAATTTATGCTTTTTCCAAAGGTTGAATGCTTCAAGCGTTAAGTCTGTCTATTGTACCCTTATGTTTGTCTTGTATTTTATGTTCAATTAAGTGTAGAAAATAATACACAAATTTTCTAATTCAAACTATATCAAAAGCAAGTACTTTTAGTAATATTACATACCAATTTGATATCAATGGGCAGATTTCTGTACTGATTGTAATGGTTCTTCATCTCCTCGTAGGTCATAAACTGCAAAGCGCCGTGAGAAACTCCGAACATGCCCGGCACGAAGCCCTGAAAATATACAAGATATTCATAAATTAACAAACTGTTATAAATTAGGAAAACCATTTACATAAACTTAATAAGCAAAAGGTTGTCAGATTTTTAAAATCATTTTTTATATCCGCCAACCCGTTTAGCAGCAGTGAAATAACTATAGGTTCATAACGGTGACATTATATTGACTAATTCGGATTTCAATTTACAAGATACAAAATTAATAACATTTTTGTAACATAAACGAAGGAAACGAACAAATGCTCATTAATTATTGAGATTTAAGATGTAAATCATGAACTTATACAGTTAGTCTCCAATATGAAATAATGGATTTTATCATATTATATCATAATCAGTACACATAATAGTACTCATGGTAATAAACAACTTTCCCAAAGCAATTATCATTTTATTTCTTTTATTTTCCAGTAATGGCATAGTATATAATTTTTGCTGACCAATAATAGCGGTTTAAAACATGAAGTAAAAATAATATCTTTAGGAAAGCTGTTATACTTATGGGTAAATTACAGTCATTCTGTATACAACATGTTGGTAAAATTCTAAGGGAATATCCAGAGCCTAGTGTACCAAAAAATATTGCAAAAAAATTTAGAATTCACAAAATTAATTCACAAAAAATTCACAAAAAGAAAAAAAGTCATTAAAAATCCAAATTTTGCTTATGAATCGTGCATCCGTGACGAAAAGCAACGAGCGTTGGAATTTAGATTGGATATATTTCTTTTTCATTTTCGTTCGTTTTATTTTTTAGTTTTTATTCGATGAATAAATTGGGTGTTTTTAAATTCAATAAGACTAGTCTCATGATCTTAGCATCGTGTTGACTTAACATACTATTTTAGCTTTAAAGTGCACGTTATATTAATGAAAACATTTCTATAAAGCTCATACATTTATTAACGGTCGTTATTTTATAAATATTAGGTAATCAGGTGTGTAACAATGCCCTTTTTTGTCACAATGTTTAATAGAGAAATTGGCAAATAGACAACGTCTGAAAACTAAATCTTGTGTCTTGTGTCATCTTTAATGCATTAGTAGCGGTTATCCCATGCCAACTTGTGACGTCGAACACTATCTTTGTAGGTACAGTTTCTTTGTAATTCAGTTGAGAGCGCATGTGACGTCACGTTACGCCAACGTTTATTATCACGTCAAAACGTCAAAGAAAGCGAGACGTCTCAGGTCTAACTATGCGAACATAGTTCATTCGTACACTCTACCAGCTGAACAGTATTACGGCGAACATAAAGAAACTCCAAAAATCACAATGATAGGACTTCCATTCTAGTGATCATTTACAGATTTTACACTCGTATATAATCCCGAGGTAGTCCCATATAAGATCTTGTCAATCTATTCTATCATAGAAGGACTAGTCCTATAAAATAGAGCAGAAACATACTCGTACATAGAAACAAACAGAACGAAACTTTTATCAACCTTTTTATAAATTAATTCGTTTTACCAACATCATACATCCAGTGCTTAATGCTGATTGCCCATGGTATTCGATTTAATTCTGAATACCATCACCTTGCTACCATTTACAATAACCATGACGTGCCATGACCGAGCAACGCGCGACTAGTGAGGCGTGGCTGTGTGACCTTACTAGATGTCAGTTGTTCAGTTTTCCAACCTTCTATTCGTTACTACAAAATAATATACAATCTATAAAGCTTATATACATATTATAGGGTTTGTGTCTAATGTAGACAATTTACATTTGTGTATAAATATTTGTTTTCAATTATACTTGGAAATCTATCAACATTTTGACAACCTTCTTTAAAAAAAAGCGAAATTGCTGAAGCTGAAGCAGATACCCATTGGAATTTTGGTTCCGAAAATGAAACTTTAGCTTAGATTTGGTAGAAACAATGAAGCTCTACCAACAAAGCCAAAAATATTTGTAAATAACTCAAACCTAACACCTATTTTGGGGAATAAAAATATTCGATGGGCATCCGCGTCAGCTTAGGCGGTAGGCCCCTGTTTTGAACACGTTACAAATAGCACATGAGATGACTAATTGAAACGTGCCTAATTACTTAAATTAAACAACACTTAATGTTGTTGTGGTGTGGTATATGCTGGAATTGAAATACATATTATCTA
Source organism: Hypsopygia costalis (assembly GCA_937001555.2). Taxonomy (NCBI): domain Eukaryota; kingdom Metazoa; phylum Arthropoda; class Insecta; order Lepidoptera; family Pyralidae; genus Hypsopygia; species Hypsopygia costalis. The sequence continues at coordinate 6,111,820 of OW443325.2, forward strand.
GATTACACTCATATACACACTATGAAGCTGATGAGCTGCTAATTTTGACACCATATTTTTACCTGACGCCCATTTTCCTGTTAGACTTCTAAAGAGTAATAATACCATTCAAATACAAGGCTACAAGTCGATTGAAGCCGTTATACACTGATATATATGGTTTGATATATCGATAATAATAGCGACGACCGTAACCGAAGGGAAGGGCACCATTGACAACAGGAAGACATTAGCTGTAATATTCCTTTCCAGTACTAGATCTCCTCAGTATTTGAAAAAACTTTTGTATACGAAAAAGTAGCTGCGAATACAGATATTCTTAATGTAAATTAACACCACCTGACAAGTCCGGAATTTTAACCCTCTGTCAGAGACATAGGGAAGTTTTAAAATTAATTAGTGAAACAACATTACCTATTAGATTAGTTTAGATAGAATTATGGAGAAGTATAATAAATAAATAAATATTCCAGGACAAATTACACACCATCTAGTCCCAAACTAAGCAAAGCTTGTACTATGAATATCTACTAGATATAACTGATATAATACTTAATATATATTTTAATATTTAAGTATTATATCATAACACCCAGATAACGACAAAACACATGTACATTGCACACAAATATTTGTCTTGTGCGGGGATCGAACCAGCGACCTTAATCCGGCGGGTTAGAGTCAAAGTGGCCATTACTAACCCCTCTACCACAGAGCTCGTCTATATATGTATATCGCCGAGTATAGAGAGAATTTCTTTACCAAAGCATTCTGGGTAGAAACGAATACTTCACTTCATCAAACTACCTGAAGAATAAATATGAACTAAAAAGGCGCCATGGTACGTTTGATATTTCTATGCATCGGTAACCAATGGGAATTTAGCAATAATCCTTTCTTAGCGGAAGCCTAAGTCAAAATAGCTACCTGTATCCCAAATTTCAACCCAATCCATCCAGTGGTTAGAGTCAAAGTGGCCATTACTAACCCCTCTACCACTGAGCTCGTCTATATATGCATATCGCCGAGTATAGAGAGAATTTCTTTGCCAAAAGCATTCTGGGTAGAAACTAATACTTCACTTCATCAAACTACCTGAAGAATAAATATGAACTAAAAAGGCGCTATGGTACGTTTGATATTTCTATGCATCGGTAAACAATGGGAATTTAGCAAAAATCCTTTCTTAGCGGAAGCCTAAGTCATAATAGCTACCTGTATCCCAAATTTCAACCCAATCCATCCAGTGGCTCGAGCTGTGCGTTGATAGATCTGTCAGTACTTTACTGTCGCCTTTTATACATACAGATTATGCATTTCATTTTTCAATACAGTTGCTCGAAAAGTATCTCTTTCAAAAACTTCAAAGTAGTAAACTTGGGACTAAAGTACCAATTGGTATAATTTTTAAAACGGTGTCGGTCGGTGGAAAACAAGCAGACGGCCCACCTGATGTGAAGCAATCATTGCAGCCTGTATAAACGCGCGCAATATGATACGTCGCTCATGCGCCGCCACCCCCGATGCTAACACAGAAACTCCTTCCTTCTTCCTGACCGCACTCACAAGCAAGAACAGAGCAACCATGAAGACAATTGTTATTTGGCTGCGGTATTATGTAAGGCGGAGGTAGTTCCTCAGTCGGACAGCTTAAAACACGCTGTGCCTAACCTCTTTTTTGCCAGTGCCTCATTTGGCATACAGCAAGGTGCACCACTTGCAGATGAATTTGCTTTTGTTTCAAAGATGTTGATGAACCACTTACACCCCAAATATTTGTTAATATACGAGTAATAATCTATTTTCCGGCCTTATATCACGATGTGTTAATTGTGTACAGTCCCTTCTACCAATCGATATTTTATTCATAAACTTACATAACTAATATTATTCAACAGATTTCAGATAAGATATTCCGAATATTGCTCATCACGTGATTGAGGTGATTCATCTCTTTTTTGTACCGTGACTTTAGAGGTTATTAGTCAGCCATTTCCGATCATTATTTGAAGGACACTACTAGTAGAAACGTCTAGACGTTTGTAGTGTATACGTTATGTAATAGTGACTGCACTTTTTTTAAACAAATCGTATGGTAAATTCAAAACATGACAAACATGGAGGATGTGGTGGTAAGCATTGAAGAAGACCTCCGGTAGTTGATAATCATAATCATGATGATAATTCAGTTGACCTTACTTACTTTAAAATTATAAAATTATTGTTAGAATATTCTTCACGTTCTAATTCTGTTATTGCGATGAAAAGCGCGTAAAATGCAATAGTTAAATCAACACATATAAGTCAAACATATTATAAATGATATTCATAAAATAGTACATACAATTTAAATGTGATTTTTAAATATTGTTAAATCTATGCTGGTCACCCAAGTACTACAGGAAAGAGACGAAACTACATCACAGCCTATTAAATTACACGAATTCATCATGTTTACCTATGAAAACAGAATTGAATACAAGACACAAGAAATAATATGTCAGATGCCTTTTCATAGACTCATAATTAATAATTATTATTCCTAGTAATGAGAACTAAACGAAAGTCATAAAACCTACAAAAGACCACTAATAACCACTTTACCTTACCTATTTGCAATACAACAACTTACTGGACTATACTAGAACAAATGACACTATTAACATTTACAACAAAAGCTACGACCACTATTGTTCTATATTTTGACCAAAATATATTACGGGGTGTAAGTGGCTCAGACAGTTCAACATCTTTGAACCAAAGTCAACTTCACCTGCGCGCTGTGCACCCTGCTGACTGGCAAACGAAGCTCTGGCGAAAAGAGAGGTAGGGAGCGTAATTGTAAGCTACGCCACTGGGGAATGTACCTCCACCTCACAGAATACCATACCGCAGCCAAATAACAATTCCCTTAAGGGTTGTTGTGTTCCTGCGAGTGAGTGAGGTCACCAGAAAGGAAGGAGATGCTGCGTTGGTAGCGGGGATGGCGGCGCCCGAGCGATATTTTATGTTCCGAGCGTTAATATGGCTACGGTAACCGCTTCACATCAGGCGGGCCGTACGTAGTATAAAAAAAAACACAATAATTACAACTTTTGCTGTCGCGGTAATAAACTCGTATTTTGAAACTTTGTATTTTGTAATATTTTCCCCTCATTACTTCATACATACGTACACTCGAAGTTCATTCACACCCATCCTATATTTGGCCTTTCTATCATGTGCATGTCATTGATTTAATCCCCATTCATACTCATCGCTCTTCTATCCACATAATGTCCTTGTGTGCACATCACGTGCCTATACTCATGTTTGACCTCCGTTTTTATCACTCGGCGATGCCACTTTCATTTCCTCAATTTGTCCAAACATGTCAGTTCTCATATCGTTAATCTGCGAAAAGGATGGCATGATGACTTCACTCGAAATCAATGCTATCACACAGATATGTATAATATACCTACATGTCATTGTAAACCATGATCTTACACATTTATTCGTTCGACCCGCATATGTATTGGACTCAGTTATAACGTAGAGAATCGTTCTATTAAACTGTAGTCAATACGCAGTCATGTAGTCTGAATATAAAAAATATGATCGACGCCTTTTTCCAAGAAAATAATATTGTCTAAGAAAATATTTGTTTGTGGAAATGATGAGTGTTTGGCCTTCACAAGTGGTATTTATTAGCAAGATAAAATTTAAGATCATACTTACTTGATAACAGTCCCATTTTTATAAGTTACCAACAACATCGCATTTGTTCACAGACAAATTCGACTTCATTTCATGATCCCCCTCCGGACCCAAGGTATCCGTATATAGGTTCGTCGTCGACAGCCATTATTCATCCCACTGCTGGGATACGGGTCTCCCCTTAATCGAAGGAGCTTAGACCATACTCCACCACACTGTTCAACTACAGGTTGGTGGAGGTTCATATTACTTAAATCAACACAACAGGTTAATTTAATTTCAATGCCTTGATAGATTAAAGCAAACGAAACTTGCCTATGTTAACTCAATAAAAAAAGTTACATTTCAATTGACCCAGTCGTTTAAGTAATAGGAATTGAATCCCTATCCGATACCAGAGCAGAATGTCCTAAGTACGAATCTACAAATGAACTCGGAAAATTAAAAAGGCAAGTATACGTTTAAAAAGGTATAGACTACCGCCAAGAGGGCTAATTGATAAGGTTCCGAATCATGAAAACAACAAACTAATACCGCATGCCATGAGCCTCGATATCGTTCTGGAGGATTCTGTTCAAGTTTTAATTTACCTTTTCTTTTTCGGTGGTGAAAATTTTCAATCCACCTAGCCGCTTCTTGTTCCCCGACCTTCACACTTCACACTGGTGGGATAGGACGATTCCCGTCCTTGACACTAGTAAGAATGTCGGGAATATAATTTACCTACTTTCATACCAATGTGAAAAGCGGGAAAGTAATTTCCCTACCTTGTGACCGATATGAAGATGCAGTGTGAAGGTGGGTCGGACGGGTGAATTAGGCACAACGTAATCAATCCGAGAGGATCAAGCTTACATAGGCAATTTTGGGGTGTAAGTCGTTCATCAACATCTTTGAACCAAAGCCAACTTCACCTGCACGCGGTGTACCCTGCTGACTGACAAACGAAGCTCTGGCGAAAAGAGAGGTAGGGAGCGTAATTGTAAGCTATCCGACTGGGAAATGTACCTCCACCTCACAGGATACCGCAGCCAAATAACAATTCCCTTGAGGGTTGTTGTGTTTCTGCGAGTGAGTGAGGTCTCCAGAAAGGAAGGAGATGTTGTGATGGTAACGGGGGTGGCGCCGCGCGAGCGATATTTTATGTTGCGAGCGTTAAAATGGCTACGGTAACCGCTTCACATCAGGCGGGCCGTATGCTTGTCTTCCACTCGACGTAGTATAAAAAAAAGGCGACAACTCAAATTGCAATACATGTAATGTAATTTAACTACTGCACTTGACGCTGGGGTGTTTGTCTTGGTGGAACAAAACAACAGCGGTTCATCTTGCATTGATCATTGCTCAATTGTTGTGAGACTACAAGTCTACAACAAGAAAAGTGTTTATGTTTATTTTGTTTGTAGGTATCTTGACATCAAAATAAACACAACGACGCCCCTGCCGCCTAAGATTCTTGCTCTTGCTATAACTCTTGCTATAACAGCTGACACATACATCGACACCATATTTTGAGATTTGCTATAATCACAGGCTTCTGTCTCGAATATGTGATTGAAGGCGTTAATACAGTATACTACTTATTACTTATTCTGTGGAGTTGATAGCTATAGCATAGAAACTTGCGACATTGAAAGTAGTTAAAGCAGTAGATATAAATAGAGAGCCCTTGACATCAACAACAGAAAGAAGACACAAAAGCAAGCATCATGATCATCATCACTTCAGATAAAGGGCGTCCACTGCTGAACATAGGCCTCCTACATAGACTTCCACAATGATCGATTCTGTGCCGTTTGCAACCTTCGACTCCCAGCAATGTTTATCCGATCGTCGATGCATCTAGATAGTACGAGGCCAGTCCTACGCTGTATTTTCGCGTCCTCGGTCGGCTACTAATAGTTCTGCTTACTATGTAGACTGCCATTTCAGTCTAGTGATACACGGATATACTCGTTCCTGAGCCTATTGTGTAGAAATACTCCGAATATAGCTCTCTCCATCGCACGCTGCGCAATCTTGAACTTTCGAATAAGGTCCATAGTAAGGGACCATGTCCCTGTCCCGTATGTAATAGGTAGGGGAAAAAGTCTTTTCGCATTATAGTATGTATGAACTTGTAATAAAATCTCTTTGGTTATACCATTTGTATCTAGCATGTTTTGATATCTTTAAAAAGTTTAAATTTTAAAAAAGATAATTCCAAATTCAAATTAGGTAAATGTGTGATTTTCATTTGTTTTTTTTTACTGTCAAGATGAATGAGTCTAATGAAGAAATTCGATACATTTTAAAATTTTACTACAAAAAAGGTAAAAATTCAACGCAAGCTGCGAAAAAAATTTGTGACGTTTATGGACCTAGTGCAGTGTCTGTGAGAGTGGCACAAATTTGGTTTAAGCGTTTTCAATCCGGAAATTTTGATGTCAAAGATGCACGTCGCTCTGGTCGCCCTGTTACGGATAAAATGGATGCCATTTCTGAAAAAGTGGAGCAAGATCGGCATATCAGTAGTTACGACGTAGCTGAAGGACTAGGAATTGACCACAAAACAGTTTAGGCGCATAAAAAGGTCGTGGTCAAAGGCCGGCCAGGCTTCACAGACTGTGGCGAAACCCGGGTTAACCCGCAACAAGATGATGCTGTGTGTATGGTGGGATTGGAAGGGAAGATATTCATTATGAGCTGTTACCGCCAGGCAGGACTATCGATTCTGAACTCTACTGTGAACAACTGATGAGATTAAGGCTAGGATTCCCGAGCGCACAAACAATTTGAGGGGGTGAAGAAGCTCCGTCCATCGGGGACACCCCCCGCGCGTCTCAGTATACTTGCGCGAATGCGCGGCCCGGCCGGGCGGCTGCTATCGTGCCACACTGTAGCATGTAGTGACCGATATTCAGTAGAACCACTTGAGTTTCATTTTTAATGTAATATGTTTATATTTTTAAAGTGAAATAGGTAATTGTAGTACAAAGTAGCAATGTAATATTGTATTATGCCATCAAAAACAGAACTTCGGAAAACCAAGTCTGGCAAACTCAGTTCAGTTCAGCATCTTCTACCGTAAAAAGTTATGAGATCCATGTAATACCAAGTCGGTTAATTTATTCAGTCCCTACTTAAGGAACCTTCTGTCTTAAGTTATTAGGTACGTAATTAGCTAACCTAACAACATATTATAGCGACCATATCAATAGTAAAAATCTTTTACGTTTTAAATAAACAGAATGACTTGACCATCGCATGAAAACAATGTACTCGTATCTCACAAGTGACACATATCTGGTGGCACGGCAGTGCCCCCGCCAAGTCGAGCAAAAAGCGGCACGACCGTACCATTCTTTTCACGAAGCAATTTATTATATTATATCAGATTGTTCAGTGCGATTGCCAAGTCAATCTATTATGTTATAATGTAGTTATGAAAACAGAACCGAAATTGCAAAATATTTTAGTATTTCCTTGATTTATACACTAAACACTAACTGTATTCTAAATTTGAAGCTTCTATGTCTGCTAGAAGTGCCTTAGAATTTTGATGATCGGTCAGTCAGTGAGTGAGTGACAAAATTAAGAAACATTGCCTAGTTATAATTCTTAAACTACATGATCAAATTGAATGAAATTTACAATATACTATCTTTGTACAATGCCTGCTTGGTTACTAAAAATTCAGACTTCTTGTTTTATCCACAACGAAGTTATAGGGGGTCGAAAATGGCCTGAATTGCTTCGAAAAAAGGATGGTACGGCCCGTGCCGCTTTTTGCTCGACTTGGCGGGGATACTGCCGTGCCCCCAGATAATTTTGTTACGGTGAGGGTGCTATTATGAATCTCAAGCGAAATGAACGATTCTAGAATAGAATTATAGTAAACAAGCTGTTGCCCTCGATTTCGTCCGCTGGAATGTCAGTTATAGCATGGGTCTCGTTTATATCGCGTAAAAAAGTACCCTGTATCATTCTCCAACGTCCAATTAATCTCTATATTAAAATTATTCAAATTTGGTCTATCGGTTTTGGAATGAAATCGTAACAGACAGACAGAGTTACTTTCGCATTTATAATACTAGCTTAATCCATACTTGTATAAATGTGAATGAAAAAACGCTGAACCGATTTTGATGAATTTGGGTATAGAGATAGATTGGACCTTGCAGAAGGATATACGACTATTCTTCACACGATAACCGAAGTCCACGTGGACGAAGTCGTAGGCCACAGCTAGTAATTTAATATAACTAGCTGTTGCCCGCAACTTTGTCCGCGTAAACTTTGGGCATCGCGTGGATTTCGGTTATAACGCGTAAAAAAGTAGCCTTCTCCAATGTATCTAATCTCTGTACCAAAATCCGATACTATTGGATAGACATCCAAAAGTATCGTTTTTTTTACATTTTTTTTCTTTATAAAAGAAGTACTAAAGTCAGCGTAAGCAGTGTTGTCTCAACCGACGCCATTGTACAACTGAAGAAGAGGAGTATCTTATCATAACGCAAAAGCTACGAGCAATAGCACACGTATTTTATACGCGTAGACGATGCACAGATGAAGCGCGTATACGCGCTTCATTCGAGATTTGAACGCAACCTTGTAACCTAAGCACACGTGAAACGCGGCTCTACTGCGCGTATACGCGCTGTAGTTGCTCGTACCTTTTGCGTTTCACACACACAATCAAATATTTAAATTGTTTATAATTTCGGTCGTAACAGGTAATTGCGCCGCAAAAATTGGCACGCGTCCGACGTCTAGCTCATTCCGCAGGGAACTGATTGATTGCATTCGCGACCGTCAACTTAGCAAAATAGGTAATTTTGAAAATGAATAAAGGCCTTTTAAAATTTTTAACTTATGACGGCCGGAATCCCTCACCTATACAAAGACAATTATTTTGGTATATTTTTCATTAACTAAAACCAAGTGTAATGCAAGTAATAGGATATTTGAATTACGATTAGACGGATGTTTGAAATTTTATTTGATCTAGTAAAGTATCACTAATAGAGTATTGAATGGCCGGAATCACTAGATAAAATACTGTAAAATAACATATATTTTTTCCAAATTTTGCGTACTTGTCATTTGCGAGTAATGCATAATTTAAAATACCCTATTTTCGGGAATCCCAGCCTTAAAGCAAAAAGTTGAGAGAAAGCGGCCGGAATTAATTAATAGAAGGGGTGTGATTTTTCACCGTGATAACGCTAGACCTCACACATCTTTAGCCACTCAGCAAAAATTAAGAGAGTTTGACTGGAAGGTGTTAATGCATCCGCCGTATAGTCCTGACCTTGCACCTTCTGATTTCCACCTGTTTCGGTCTCTTAAGAATTCTTTAGGCAATGTCAGGTTAACATCACGAGAAGACTGCCAAAACCACTTGTCGCGGTTTTTTGAACAGAAGTCCCAAAATTTCTATAGTAATGGGATCATGTCTCTACCTACAAGATGGCAAAAAGTTATCGAACATAATGGCACCTACATACTTTAGTTAAATGTAAATAAACTTTATTAAAAAATGTTTTGAATTTTCATATAAAATACGAAAAGACTTTTTCCCCAACCTAATACTTTATTCAATCGTTTAAGATCTTTCGCAAAAGCAACAACGTTGGGAAAAATAATGTTTGGTATTAAAAGTACGAACACAACTACATGCAAAAACATTAGAATGACGAAAAGTAATAAAGCCGACAACCTAATAGACTCGAGGAGATAGACCTAACTTTTTTTTATAGTATCCGAAAACATTTGAACATCTGACATGACTGCCAAATTTACAAATTATTCGGGTAACAACACTGCGAGGGAGTGACTCGGTAACCGTAATAAACATTACCGAATCATTAGATAACTATGTTCCAAATAACTCGATACTCGATGTGATTCAACAATATTATTCCACTTCAATATTATCGTGTGAACTTTGACTAGAATTTCAGTGTTTAAGATAACGTGTAGTGAAATAACTTGATACTGTTACGTTATACTAAAAGTTATCTGAATGTAACTATAACAAACCTAGTACTTATATCATGATATTCGCCAGTACCATTGGTCAGTACAGACACACCCTAGCCACTCCATACGATTATAAACAAATGACGTTTGTGTCTAGCGTGAGCCAGTGTCACATTGTATAAAATGGCACAGATTCGTCGAAGGTGAGTGGTGAGATCGAGACGGAAGTACGAGAGTACTATTAATTGTTATACTGTGATACATATTAAGATTTTTTTACTACTCGTTGTGAGATGTGCCGTACACATAGTTTTAATTAAAAATGTATACCACTTGTTTTCTACATCCATTTTAATTCCCATAGGCACCAGACCTTGTGTCATATGTAATGGTCATGGTAGGTGAATTTTTCTATTTTAAAAAAAAAAATTTTTCTGGCAAGTTAGCCAAGACAACTATTTACTATAATAATAACATAACATAAGCGGTCATCCATTGGAGCGTATGCTGGAGAATCCCCCTTCTGACTACTACACTACAGGCCCGTGTACAAAAAATTGTGGGTCATTTGAACCACCAGGTGACCTATCTAGAACGATATAAGAGCATAAAATAATAAGATTCAGCACTATGCCGTCACTTGTAAGCTGTCCAACTGAGTGCAGGTGAGAATTCAAAAGTACAGGTAGAGTGAGTACATTTTGGTCATATGATTTTGTACGGCATTCTTACCATCGATAGATCCATGAAAAATAATAAGAAAACGCGCAGTACCGTAAAAAAATGGTGCGCCACAAAGTCGGATTTTTTTTTTTATTTTCCGACAATTTCCAGGGTAAATTTGGTCATTTGATTTTGTACGGCATCAGTTTAATACTGTTTCAATACAGCTTCTAATCCATTATTCCGCAACGCCGTACAAAAATCATGCGACAAGGGGAAAAAATCGAGGGTTGCAACCCCCTCTCTTTCCGTGGTCTAGGGGGTGATTTGACACAACATAAAATTAATTTATTTTGAAAATATTTTATGCATAGGTAATATTTTTTCACATGCCGTACATTTTCGTTGGTCCAAAGGTCTGTAGGAAAAAAAAACTCAATAAAAAATCCATATAACGAAATGTAAGGTGAAATTCATCACGATATTTTTTATACGGCATTTAGATAGTTTATTTGTACTTAATAAAAGTTCATATTGATAAAATAGTAATAAAAATATTGAATAAATATAATTTACATATCAATTCCCGGCAAACTTCTTGAGCAAGTGACTTGACTGCGCAGTAGCGAATATTAGGTCTCATTGGTAGTACGTGCGCGGCGCGATGGCGGGAAGTATCGTATCGAACGCATGATTGGTAGATCAGTAGAGTCTACTGATCTAGGTAGCTACGTATATATTCATGTTTCAGAAAATGTTAGAGAAGATAATTCGGACGTTGATGAAGACGATGATTCCGACAACAACTCAGCGTCTGATTCCGATACTGAATACTTTAATTTTTTTTATTATCATCATTCAATATAATTTCTCTAAAAAATAGTTGTTTTATTTATTTACATCATTACAATGAAACAAATCAATTATATATATGTATCAATAATGTTTGAAGTATATATTAAAAACCAAAAAGTATAGAAAACTGTAGATACTGGGATTGACAGTTTCAATTCTTGGATATAATATACACGCCGTTTCACTTCAGTTAGACGTCATAATGATTTTATCATATTATCAATTGTTCTCTTCAAAAATAGGTTAATGCCGTACAGTATCAGATGGCCATAAAGTACCCTTAAAATGGTAGCGTCATTTTCATCAGCCTAAAAGAGATGGTCTGCATTAAAATGTACGGCATCATCTTTTCCTAATTTATTTATCTTAATACTATTTAAAACAAGGGATAAAATGTAGAAAATTGCTATATTTCATTATTCTATGAGCATTTAAACTTTTGCAATAACTTGAAAAATTAGTTTTTGTATTTCTCTATATTTTTTTCTAGAACAGTTTCTTTTGAACGGCAATACTATATAACAATTGTATTATACAATATCATGTTAAAAAAAAAGTTCCCGTACAGGATCAAATGACTTTACAGCTTTATAAATCAAGTATACGATGAAATTAAGATAATTATTGATATACATTCAAATGAACCATAATTTTTTGACGGCATTATTTTTAATAGTACTTTTGAGTGCTTGATAATGTTTTGGAACCGATGCCGTACTTTTTCAAATCACCCCCTGGACCACGGAAAAAGAGGGGGTTGCAACCCTCGATTTTTTCCCCTTGTCGCATGATTTTTGTACGGCGTTGCGGAATAATGGATTAGAAGCTGTATTAAAACAGTATTAAACTGATCCCGTACAAAATCAAATGACCAAATTTACCCTGTAAATTGTCGGAAAATAAAAAAAAAATTCCGATTTTGTGGCGCATCATTTTTTTACGGCACTGCGCGTTTTCTTATTATTTTTCATGGATCTATCGATGGTAAGAATGCCGTACAAAATCATATGACCAAAATGTACTCACTCTACCTGTACTTTTGAATTCTCACCTGCACTCAGTTGGTCAGCTTACAAGTGACGGCATAGTGCTGAATCTTATTATTTTATGCTCTTATATCGTTCTAGATAGGTCACCTGGTGGTTCAAATGACCCACAATTTTTTGTATACGGGCCTGTAGTCTATACGGCCTGCTTCAATATATATTGATGTCACATCTTGAAGCAGGTCCAACCCACAGGTCTGAAGAGGAATTCTAGTCTAGTCTATCTTACATTATTTTCGGTAAGTTTAACAAAGGAACGCGAAGCGAACGAAGTCCTAACAAAGGAAATAGGCAGAGGGTACACAGACAAGTACAGTGCGACCCGACTCAGGAAGTAAACCTACTTTCTATAATAGGGCAGCCAAAAAACCATCATTTCTTTTCTTGTGCTCCTACGAGTGGAAAGTATGGTCTGATATGGTAGCCAAAGTAGACTGGATAGTCTTACCTTCTCTACTGATATGGATATATCAGTAGAGAAGGCATATATGCGGCGGAAATTGCTACGACGTACAAACCTAATTTTAATTTTACGAGGGCTAAACATTGGAAGAGCTTCATACTCCTACTAATTTCTTCTGATTAAATTCGTTCTGAATTCCAAGGCAGCCATAATTTTATCCCCGGGACTGCAGTGGACTTCATTGTTCATTGCATTTTCTGTAGCCGTCGCTGTTAATCCTGGCTACGCAGGAGAAACAGTGCTAGGAATGTGTGGTGAGACCCCATCCCGTTAAAAAAAGGCTAAATTTAGATGAATCCGATAGAATTTACCAAACGAGTAGTACAAAATCATATATATTATGTATACGGATTATGACGGTACGACGAATTTATACATCTGAACAAAGTTTAAATGCAGACCTCCTCCCGAGTTATCAGTGTTGATAATAAGCCGACCGGCGCAAAGCAGTTTCAATACCTAACACAGCATTAACCACTTTTATCTAGTGGTCGGAAAACATATTTACTTCTCAGATTGTTCATATTAAGGTTACACTATTGCAGTGACAAAAGGAGGGTAATGTGTTTATGATTATTTTATGTTGTAGCTAGCGACTGCAGCCTAAATGACAACTGGAATTGATAACTAATTTCACCTGCTGTGTGTCATAAATCGGGGCAATAGGCTTGTATCCCATTTTTTCTTCGATTTGTTATTTAAAGACGTCACAATAATATAAATATAGGTGAAATAATTACTTCGATTGCGTAAAAACTTCTCGAGATATGATAACTTGAAGATCACAATTTTGGACTATCCCGAAAACGCTCCATACAAAAGGCCACCACGTTATGACGTCACACCGTGTTATTTTATATGCATTAAATCAGAAATATGTACGACAGCTATGTTAAATATTGCGTTTATGTAGCCAGTGCCGTAACAAAAGTTATAGTATTTTTTATTGTTTCTACAATGGTAATATTTATTTTTTATAATTTCATACCTTTAAAATGGACTTTCCCACCAAACTTTGACTGAACATAAAACACGTCGGACATAAGTTATTAAAATTTTAAGATCGCAGATCGTTCTAGTTTTATGTATTTTACGTTACTAATAGAGAGTTTTTATAATTTTGTAACATGGGCAACAAGCCTATTATTTGACAGATCATTAAGATTGACTAGCCAAATAAAATGTATCACTGGATCAGATTTTTATTACAGGAACACAGTCGATTTTACGTTCAACTGACACCGCTACACTAAACCTTATTATCATGTCTTTTCTTTGTTTGTGATATCTTTATTGTGCATGAAAGAAATTTACAACACAGTAAGTTAAAGGAAAAGTACAAAGGCGGACTTATCCCTCACAGGGATCCCTTCCAGCCAACCTTAGTCTTTTTTAACCATTTAAGGAACCTTGTACAAAATTTTGTGACTCTAGCCCTAACGGTTACGGCTATGCGTTCATCGATTAGTCAGAACAGTTTCCAATTCTATACCTGTTTATAATAAATAATGTATGTACAAATTATCATATTGGTTTTGTACTTGAAAATCTAACGTTTTCGCAAATTCACAATCAATCACAACATAGTCCAAGGTCGCACAGAAAAACATATCGACCCGAGTCAATCGATCAGTTCCTTAATTGACATCATTTATCTACATTTGCTTGATGTGATAACCGCTGTCCGATTATGCAAACATAGGATATGACATGAGCGATACTTTGTTATTATCTATAGTATGTTTTGTAGGAGATACTTTGCAAATCTACCGTGATGACAATGCATTTATTAGTGGGCCCATTGTACGAGATAGCGGGGGAACGATTCCTTGCAGAACAGCCCCTCTAGCCAAGTGTAATTCGTAGCGTAACGAACGTTAGATAGATCACGTGACATTTGTCAATTCTCATACTAAAATGCTCGATTTTGACAAATGTCACGTGATTTATCTAACGTTCGTTACGCTACGAATTACACTTGGCTAGTGGCGCAGGGGCCCTACCGCGAAAGCTGAAACAGATTACCATTGAATATCTTGATTAGCAAAATAGGTTTAGACGTTTTAGTTACTGACAGACATTTTCAGCTTATTTTTTAGAGTTTCTACTAAGGTTTCAGAGTTTCAGCTAAGGTAACAAATACCATACATCTAACCTGAAGTTTGATTTTCGCATTCAGAAAAACGAATGGAAATCGGCTTCAGCTTCACCGGTAGGGCACCGTTTTTTTTTAAATTACTTTTATATTCAAAATTTATGATTTTTAGAATAGTATCTATCCCTTTTTGTTTGCTATCTATTATTCACTCTCTCTACTTACACCATGTCCAATTTCACTATTTCTTCTTTCAGTTTATAAACTATCTCCACTCTATTGTTTAATGAATATATATGTATAAAACCTGTGTAATACTTGCTTCTAAAGAATTAAAACTAAGTTTCATTTCAATCCACCAATTGTTTGATCGACTTCAATCTGCGTGTCAATTATCAAACACAAATTAGCTGTACCTTTCAACTAAACAAAACATCGAATGTAAGTCATCCAAGTTCATTGAACTAGAGGCATTGTTTATGTACATATAATTTAATGACTAACTCTGTATTTACTCAATATGTACTATTATTTAGCCAATAATCTTCAAGGAAGGTATGAAGGGGTTACAGGGTCGGTAACGCACGACGAGTGATACTTGTTGCGGGCATCGATAGGATGCGATAGCTGCTTACCATCAGATGGTCATATGTTTGTTTTCTACGTTAGTTATTCAAAACAAATTATTAAACATAAGCATTGATTGATTTGATTACATCAATATTCAATTCTCTGTTTGTGGTAAATAGCTGCAAGAATTTCATTGAGAAAATAAGGTGCACGGACATAACATCATCATCATCATCAGCCTGTTTCCACCCACTGTTGGATATAGACCTTTCCCAATGCTTTCTACCATATGCGATCCTCCGCTTTCCGCATCCAACCGCTACCAGCCACTTTTTTGAGATCGTCGGTCCATCTAGAGAGGGGGCGCCCTACGCTTTGTCGCCCCATACGTTGCCTCCACTCTAGGACTTTCCTCCCCCATCTGCCATCGCTGACTCGGCAGATGTGGCCAGCCCACCGCCACTTCAGCTCGCTGACTCTGAGAGCTATGACGACCACTTTGGTTCTCCATCGAATTTCTTCGTTCCGGATTCGATCCCTTAGAGAAACTCCCAGCATTGCTCTCTCCATCGCTCGCTGTGCGACTTTTAGCCTGTGAACCAACGGTCAGCGTCCAAGTCTGCACCGTAGGACATAGCGAGGACGACGCACTGATTGAACAGTTTGGTAGTCAAGCATTGGGGTATATCTGCGGTGAGGATGTGACGAAGCTTCCCAAAAGCTGCCCAACGCAGTCGAATGCGTCTATCGATCTCTTTGAAATTACCCCTAACATATAACATACTCTTTTAAAATTAGATAATATTGAAAATCGATTCAGTGGTTCTCTCAAGATGTCAGTTTAAGTTTAAATCACATTGAAAGCGGTACCTGTTGGAAGCTACAAATGCTACAATGCCACAGACAGACACAAAGACAAAGGCTTCAAACTTATAAACTCACCCTTGTCTCGCTTAGAATGAACTTAAAAATTTAGAAACAAAAATAATTATCTTCATAATTTGTCGTCGAAATAATTGCCTTCAAGTGGCTAGCTTTAGCATCCAAATACGCTTTATGGCTCCATGAGCCTTTCTACAAAAAAAGCAAAGAGCAAAGAGTTTTACTACAGGTATAATAGAGATAATAATATAGATAACAATAAGCTGACTATTTTCATAATTCGCCTATGTGCTAGAACAACTTGTTATCTAGACTTACATTAGCATACTATTATAAATATTACCATCAAAGTATTGAATTCGGGCAACGTATAGAATGTCTAGTCATTCTGTACTGAGCCTGCTTAGGCAATGAATAAAATCCCAGCTGTCGTGGTGTTTTGATGTGCCGAAAGACAAATCTGCAAGGTCTACGTGTGACTGCTGTGTTTTCGAAGTCTGTTACGCCAAGATGACTCGTTTTCCACCCGAGGCGCAGCAAGTCTTTTTCTTCCATACACCCTTATCAGCGGGAAACTCTAATAGTAACTCTTTTCTTACCCATATCATATGACACAAACCATCCAAAGTGGATGTTTTGTGTCATATGATATGGGTTGTGTCATATAATTTGTTTTAGTCTTCCTCTCTCAAATTCACATTAGAATTCATCGTTCTTTTTGCCACAATAATGTCCTTCGTTTTCACACAAAGAACAGATGTTTTTTCTGCCAATAACTTGTCCTTATTAGCACCATACATCATACACTCCCACGGCTGTGACCTATGTAGACAGGTATTAACAGCAGCAACCGCCAACGAGGCCACTGAAGTTAATTGCAGTTCCGTAGTTAAACTACGCACAATGAAATTAATAAGAAGAAATTCGTAGGAATTTTTGTTTTGGCAATAGATAATCGTGCCCTAACATTGTATCGCTGCACGTGTACGTAGTTATTAATAACTATTACACAACAATAGTGGACATTACAATTTTAAATATCTTTAAATGTGAAGACAATTTTTGTCTACTATTGCTTTTCATAACAACTTTTGATATTTTCTTTGATAAATTAATTGTGAACTCGTATTGCAAGTTGGATAAGTCTGCGATAACAAAATTTTAACAGCAATATATTGAGATTAGTTTTTTCCTCATCTAGAATTATATATAATTAAATTATAATTATGTATAATTATAATATAATTAATCAATTATGTATAATTATAATATAATTGTTGCTTTCACGCCAAAACTACTCAACCGATCATCATAAAACTTTGTTCACATAGTCTCAAAGGTATTAGGAACGACATAAAATACTTTTTATTAAAAGTAAACGCTGGCGAAGCCGCGGGTGGAACCGAGTGGTAATATATTTTTTTAATGATGATAATAATTTGTTCTTTTTCTTTTTAAAATGGATCTTCCCAAACGAATTTTGAGCGACCATAAAACTGGTTGGAATATTAATCGGGGTAATACTTTAGGATATTGTCAAATAAATTTAATGCAATTTCTGAAAAATGCTAGAAGATTTATTGTAGACTAGTTGCGTCCGTGACTTTGTTCGCGCGTATCTCGTGGGAATTTTCAAAAAATAATTTCTTTGCGGATGCCTACGTCACAATAGCTACTAGTAAGCCAAATCTCAACCCGATCCATCCAGTGGTTCGAGCTAATAGATCAGTCAATTACAGTTGTGTTTTGTAGATATCGATAAGCCTTGGTTTTATTTCCATTTCCAACCTACCTACATACGTATACTGTGCCCGTAGTAAAAGATGATAAAAGGAGCAACATTAAAATCTTAGAAAATTATTATATTAATTAACCCTTTTAACTCTATATACGATTTCTGATACACTTGCATATTAATTATTACGATACAATAATTTCACAATTATGACAAAATATCGATGACAAAGATGTCGAAATAGACACGTTTCTGAAGTTATCCTCGGTCCATACATTTTAATAGCTATATTGACAAACAAGCGAATGGACAGTATCACTTAGACGAGATGTTAAGATTAGTACAAGTATGTAAATATTTATGAAGAACTTTCCGCTATTACATCACAGTATACGTTTAGCAACACTAATATGATGTACAATAATACATATTCAGCGTGTGTGCGAAAATACAAACATACAGATTATCTGCAGGTACAAAAGATATGCTCGAAAACCACGCGGTAATATAGAGATGATGTACAAAATATTTACATATTACAAATATACTAAATATACGTATTTCATAGACATTTCTTTTTAGTTTTATTTATTATTTTAATGCCATTCAAATGTACGACGTTCTCTTACAGTCGCACCGTTTGCCACAAGTTTTGGACAGAGAATTCAACCACACGTATTGGAGCCACAACGGTCGCGCACTGTGCGATTCCAGAAAGGTTTCTTATGCAAAATATCAAGTTTTGTCTGTCGACACTTTCCCAAGAGTAAGTAAGTAATAAGTAAATGAAAATGAAGTATAACGGTAGGGTTATTTTCCTTGACTTATTATGTTAATGATAGAATATATTTGCAGTTCAAAATGTAGACTAAACGCATTAAACTATGCAGCACAACGCAACAAAAACCACGTTTAAAGAAAAAGTAACCAAAAATGGTGGAGAAAATCATTCCTCAGACTCGCATATTATTCCAAATACAATAATGTGCTAGTAAGAAAACAATATGAACGTCATTCATATTGTTTTCTTACTAGCGCATATATTAGCACTAGCACATATATTACATATATAGCATAATTCTTGATAATAAATTATGCGGTCATTTAAAATTATTTTTATCGATTAGCGCGTGTTGTAAAAAAAACTAGCTCACAATCATTCAGGCTAGAAACCAATAGATAAAGATGGTAGCTACCCAGCAGTGGAACACTACAACTGTTTTTATTTATGGAAAAAGCGCATCGCACATTTCTACCGTTATGTGCCCTCTTTACAGAGGTAAACACCAAAATGAAATTATTCTCTGCATGAATGCAGTCCTAGGGATATTTTACCACGGCTGGCTGGAACTCACAACCAATTAAAATTAAATCAGTAGAAATTAGTAGGTGTAGCCCCTTAGGAATTTGAATAAATATAAGGTTAAAAATAAAATAACAACTTACCCTATACAGTCCTCTGATGCCCTCGGTCCTGTAGATTTTTGTCAGGCCATCAACCATGCCCTTATACCGCTTATTGTCAGTTAAGTGTTCTTCGCTGTACTGCAGACAAAGGCGGGTTTTCACTACCCAGATGGGGTTCGTCATCACGAGCGACAGAACCCCGGCTTCGGCCGCTGCGAGCATGTGAAGACCTGGGCCGAGAGGCGTGCGTGCGTTCCCGCCTTGTATCCATGTTTTAATTGCGTTGTAGCTAAAAACGATAAATCAAATTAGAACTTGCATTTATACCAGCACACCCCAGCCACTCGATACAAATGTCGCGTCGTTCACTATTACTTAAACAATGACGTCAGTACAGAGCGAGAACGAGCGAGAGTGCGTGCGGCGCCATACAAACTCTCCCAGATTTCTCTCAAATGGGATTGGGAGGTGAGGTCTATACAAGAGGGCGGCAGGGAGTGGATATACTGTAATACTATTACATAAACTGTGATACCAGTAAGGCCTGGCGTCCACTATCAACATGGGCTCGGTAAGAGATCGTTTATCATCCTTGCGTGTGCACACTTTTAAGGATTTCGAAGCGTCGTTAGGTATGTGAAAGCTTCCTAAGGCCTAACAAAGTATACCATCGTCACAGTACGCACCTAGCTTCTGTTCAGAACAATCGTAGTTAAGATTGCAAGCAAATACCTAAAATTAGTCGTGTCTGTTTTGGGGAATCCAGCTGTATTTGCTCTGATCCATCTGGTCTGGATTTAAAGTGTAGAAACGTGAATAATTTAGACACTTAATAATATATATCCAAAATATGGTAATTATGATAACAATTTGTCAGGTTATAATTTATTCAGATTCGCCGAAAATCATCTGAAGTAAAAATTAAACTAAAAATTAGGCGGCGCGATGTAGACAGTAGCTTGTGGCAGGTGACATACCACAAGGTCGGCAAAATAACAACGTTGTTTGCTTCGATTCAGTTCGAAGTAACTAATTGAATAGAGCCTGCGGAACAAAACGGTAACGTAAAATTTTGATGCGTTGTCGTGCGAAAAGAATATTAGTTACTTATTTTCAGCTAACTGTGGATCCGCACCGTTGGATCCAGCCAGCGCCAAAGCTGGATCCAGCTGGATTGCGGATCCATAACTGCAATCCCTAGTCTATTTTATAATGTTAGGTTGAAAAATAGCACTCATTCTTCTTGCTGAAGAAGAAAAGAAATTTCAAACAAAAAGAAGATTTAATTAGGATGTTCTTTCGTTGACCCAAAGATTGCTGTCTAAATTGCCCGAGTCCCTGGCCACAAATACATGCTAGAACACTATTAGAATGGCTAACATTGGCTAATTTGCTACCAACGGTCGAAGGTTCAATTACCGCATATTAATTCGCATCATTAGATTTATGGAGACCTAATCTATCATTTTGGGATTGGATGACCATAATTACGAGAATTGCCCCTCAGAATGCTCCGGACGATTTCGACCACTTTCTAATTTGTCCATTTCCAAAGTTGTCTATTTCCTAACTTGACAATTTGCTAAGCTTTACACACTGCAACATTATTTCGATAGTAATGCAATACGCGTAGGTACGCGTGATACTATACATATATATACTATATACCTGACTGGGCAGTCAGGTATATAGTATAATCAATGTGAGCGTAAACAAATGCAGTGGACCTCGACGCACTTGATGTAACCTAATCCTACAAGCCACACCGACGTCACTGATCGACGCGACGGTTCCGCGTGAATGCATTATTAAGTCTCGAGTATTGAATAAAATTACATAGTATTTTATTTTTTACTATCGGTTTCGCCCGCCTGAATGCACTACCGCGATAAGACGTACATATCCTGTATGTTAAGCCAGGCCATATTATTTCTGATTGTGTGTCAAACATACCAATCCGTTCGGTCGTTTAGCCTAGACGACAGCAATCTTTTTGCAACAAGCTATGTGTATACTTCGCTTTCCATATCAGGCAAGTCACTAGATTAGTATTAAAAAAGAAAATGCTAAAACTAGGGATATGCAATTGAAATTTTCGGAAAAAAATATTGACGTAAAAATAATAATAATAAATATTGTCAGACAAATTACACAGCGCCACCTAGCCCCAAAGTAAGCGAAGCTTGTGTTATGGGTACTAGACAACTGATAAACATACGTAAATACATTTTTTTTTGTAAATACATACATAAGTTACATAGAAAAACCCAGACTATGACAAACGGACATGTTCATGCACACAAATGTTTGTCCTATGTGGGAATCGAACCCACGAGCGTTGGTGTCGAAGCCGCGTCATTAACCGCTACGCCACCGAGCTCGTCAAAAATTTCTCGTTTATCTTGAATAAAGTAAGAGTATAATTTGAAATCAAATCTAAAAAGCGTTTAAACATTAGTTGAAGTGCACCCAATGTAACAAACCGTCCGTTAGTGACACAATCTTACAAATAAAGAAAATAACAGCTTGTTTAGGAAATTACTATATTTGTCAGTAGCCTGTTGTTTAATGATTAATCATCAAATACGGGTACGAGTTTTACTTAAATATCTATTACATTAACATTTCAATCGAAGGCCTGTTTTGGCAAGCATAATGTTATATCATAATCAGAATCATGTTTAAATGATGAAATAATTAGAGGCAAAGGTTCTTTACTTCTAATCATAGCTAGGTAACGCAAAAAATATGAGCGAAGTAGTGCTGTATACAGTAACTCACAAGTACTTGTAACGTAATTTTCAAATTTTTGACATATTTTTCCGTTCATTGAAATATAATTTTTCATTTGCCCATCCTTAGCTACAGTAATCTACGTTGCGACAGACAAGAACGCAAGATTTAATAGTGTTTGCACGGTTTATTACCAACAGAGGTTGCAAGAACTAACCGAACATTTCAGCTCTATGAAATATTAACGTTGTATTTTATACTATCGTTCAATTATATGGATATTTATTACTCTATCACGCGTAAACGGCTGCCTGTATGGATCCATAAACATTTATAAGTTTTATTCATTGTACAGTCAAGAACTCGTGAAGCCTTACACGGTGTAAGGCTCGTACTACAAGTGAAAAGCTTCATGAGCTCTCGACTTTACCTACAATTCATACTTTTCCTCATTCTCCGTATCAACTTGCCTTAATGATCGAAGGGTTGGACACAATATGACACATGCTTGTAGACGTGATGTGATAATAACAATATAATACGGACGCAGCGCCGTATAGTCCAAAACTAAGCAAAGCTTGTATGCGTACTAAGATAATAGGTATACATGCGCTTGCATAATATTGCACATACTTACGTCATTTATATGTTTGTCCAATACGCTATTGGTTGGCCTGTGCTAATAGTGCTCTAATACCGTGGTATAAATCCACGAATACACATGCAATATACCAATATAATGGTCGAAGCAGATAAATAACACACCGAGATACTTTTGAAAGGAGGATAAAAAGAATCGGGCATGGAAGGAAAGTACTCCTTCCATACTTTCTTCCATGTCCAGTCATATCATATCAGGTACAGTCAAGGATCATTAGTGCAGTATCACCGCCGTTACTTTAGAAGTTTGAAAAATTTGAAATGTTAATTTTGAAAGAAACACGTAGGTATTTACCTATTATTTTACTAAAATTTCCATAAATTAACGGTGGCATCAACCCATTCCCACCACTCCCACTGTTGGGATACGAGTCTCCCCACAATGGAAGGGTTTTAGAGCTCAATACATGTTGATGGAATCCAGTGTTTTCAAGCCTCCTAAACGCCACTGACTTAGCTTAACGACCGTCATCTGATGAGAACAGCCGGAACCGACCGCTCAACGTGCGCTCCGAAGCATAGAGAAGCTCGATATAAATAACCCCATCCATGGACAGGCTACGGTCGACGTTGCTAACTTAATTTCTTAAATTAATTTCTAGAAAATGATTAGGGCTACAAAATATAGAAATTTTTAATATCGTAACAAATACATATTTTATTCACGTAACAAATACCTTTGACTGTACCTACCTTGTGGTCCCAATTACCTACTTCAAAACAGTAGATAAAATGAAAAACATTAGGTGCCAATATCAAACGCCCTTCGGCTGAAATGTAGAATACACGCAGCTAATTTTCTAAAGTTGTAAAAATACTCACAACAAGAAGTAGAAGCCCCACGCTGATCCGGATCCCCAGACGTTAGGTGTGACCCCTCTGTAAAGGCCCTTCACTCCCTCTTTTTTGACAATGGTGACGAAAGCGCTGCCAAGTCCATCGTACCTGGGAACCGTGGCGGTCCTGCCATCGTTCACTGGAAAACAAATCTTATTTAGTCATAAAGCAACTCTAGCTACATAAACGTAAGGCAATAGGAATGAACGAGCAATGGGACTGTTGCGTATACCTATTTAGTGAAAACAGATGTATTAAAATGATAATAAACATTTTGGGGTGTAAATGATTCCATTCAACATCTTTGAACGAAAGCCCACTTCACCTGCACGCGGTGCACTATGCTGACTGTTAACGAAGCTCTGGCGAAAAAAGAGGTAGGGAGCGTAATTATAAGCTACCCGACTGGGGAATGTACCTCCAAATCACAGAAAACAAAGCCAAATAACAATTCTCTTGGGGTTGTAGTGTTCCTGCGAGTGAGTGAGGTCACCTGAAAAGGAGGAGATGCTGCGTTGGCGGGCGCGCGTGCGATATTTCATGTTGCATGCGTTATTATGGCTACGGTCACCGCTTCACATCAGGCGGGTCGTATACTTGTCTGCCACCCGACGTAGTAAAAAAAACCACGAGAATTAACACTATCATGAAGGTATTTTTATATACCTTTGTTATTGCATGACCACGGCCGCTGCAAGCTGATGCAAAGGTCAGGCAATAATAAAGGTATGTTAAAATACGTTACTTTCATGATCGCGTTAATTCCCGAAATTTTAAAAGTTATTATAGCAGATTTCTTTTAATGGGGGATAAGCGAGCGAGTGGCGAGGGCTTAGAAATCAGCAACACCATGGGGTCGTCGTCACCAGCCTTTTAAGAGAAAAATTGACTCGGTCTTGAAAGCTCCCATGTCGTATTTATTTGGGAAGACTGCTGAGGGAAGTTGCTTCCAGAATTTCAGTTCGTGGTAAAAACTCTTATACCTTTGTTCTATATATTCTGGGCTTCAATTCCATGTGGAATCGTTACGTTGTCGAAGCGACATCAACAACTATTAGATTCGAATTTTTCACGTTTACTATTATCACGTATAGTCGACACTCATTCACGCAAAGACATCACATGTAACCTACACTACAATTATAACTTGCTAGCTGACCAGACAGAAATTGTCCTGTCTTCTTAACAATGAATATTAAATTCGGATTGGGTCAACTGACTGATAGTTCTGTCAAACGACATAAGTTACATTATAAAAGTTAATATAGTCGTTCAGTTTCTTAAATTTTCTAAGTTTCCCCGCAATTTTCTTATTTTTCTTTCACAAGAACCTTCTGACAATAACAAATACAACATAAAAAGAAATAGCGAAATCGGTTCACCCGTTCACGCGTGATGCCTTGAGCAAGGGAAATAGGGATTCATTTATATATATGTAGACGGAATGAGTGCTGAATATACGGAAAAATAGTAAACGTGAAAAATTGGAATTCAATAGTCGTTGATGTCGCTTCGACAACGATTGCACATGAAATCGTATCCCACAATATACTGAAAAAGGTATAAAACAAACGTCAAATAAATGGCCAGTCACAAAACTCTTTTGAACAACTAATTGGATAAAACAAACATTACAGTACATTGCTATATTTCTTTCAGATAGATACTTATTTATATTGCAATGTATGTAATGTAAAATATAATTTTTAAACATTATCAAAAAAAAATGACCTTTACTTGTCCAAAGATAAAATTAATGTAGGAAGTTTTATTATCATGCTTTAAGATTCCAAGATTTAAATCAGTTTAAATAGCATTTTTAACCGCAAGACATCAGTTATAAATACATCTATGTATCAAAAGTATGTATTTAGAAAAAAAAAATGTATTTACGTATGTTTATCAGTTGTCTAGTACCCTCAACACAAGCTTTGCTAGCTTTGGGGCTAGATGGCGCTGTGTAATTTGTCGGACAATATTTATTTATTTATTTTATGATACTTGTCACCTGGATTGTGGTGATTGAACAACCATTTAATTATTCTGTAGATCTGAAATTGTTTCCTTCCGATTCCACAACTATTTTAAATGACTACATCATAAAACCAATTTGGTATAATTTAGCTGCTGACTAACCTAAACTCTGCCTAATTCTACCTAAATTAATGGTTAGATAACCATGGTTTAACCCTTTCAGTGGACAAGAGTAAAACAGTGGTATTCACAAGAAAGAGAATACCTCCTCTATCCAGCTAATAGTAAATAATGAATATACATATAAATGTACAAGATAAAATAATGTTTGAGGCATCATCCTTGAGTTCAAAAAATGTATTTAAGTATTATATCAGTAGTCAAGTACTCATAGTACAAGTATTGCTTAGCTTAGGACTAGATAGTGGTGTGTAATTTGCGCAGAAATATTCATTTATAAATTTATGTAAACTGAGGTAACGATCATCAGGACCCTGCCTGACGAAATTGTCAATTTCTAAAATATGTGAACCAGTAACTGTACAGGCTGTATGTACACAAATGTTTTGATTAACTTGATATATATTTATAGAATATCTCAATAATGATTATATTTATAAAAATATAATATGAATTTATTACACATTGACATTAAAAAGTTAATTAATACAATAAAGAACTCAAGGAACTAAGGGACAATGATAATTTGCAGTTGTCAATGTAAAATGAGACTTTGTTGAATACATAAGAGTTCAAAATGAAATGATAATGAACATATGCAGCTGGTGCCAACAGGATGTTGTGACAGACAACTCACTCAGTCAAGCACATGGGCATAAAATTTCAGCCCTGACTTCAAATTACCTGTTTACACTCTATTTTAATCAGTAAGTGCTTTGGCACTTATTATTAAAATAAATTTTCATGAATATTTCCTGTATTGTATATACTAAATTGATCATTGCAGGTTACATCCAGCAGTAGACATCTTTTGGTTTATAATAATGATGATGGTTTTCTATTTCAAGTCAGATGGCTAATTATATAGTGTGCCCTTAGGTGGCTTGAAAACACTAACCTCCTCTAACCTGCAGTGAGTGTGGTGGAGTATGCTCTAAACCCCTTCGATTGAGGGGAGACCTGTATCCTAGCAGTGGGTTGAACAAGAGTTGACAATGATATAGTGTTAGTGTGATAGGGGATTGGGAGAATGTCTTCAGAAACATTCTTAATTTTTTTCTAAGCTTTACAAACATATATGAAACAATTCTACAAAAACCACTGAGTCTGTGCATTTCACACAACAAAACTAACAGTGCAATTTTACAGTTATAAATGGATAGATTTTATATGCAAATGTTACAGACCAGTAACAGTATCTCAAATTACAATGTAAATTACTAAACCTACTGATTAAAGAGCATCTTTTTTTATATGAGAGGGAGGACAATGAGCATGTGGTGGTAAGTAATCACCACTGCCCATGGAAATCAGCAACACCAATAGTCGTCGATCCATTGCCAGTCTTTTAAGGGAAATAAAGACTATGTTCTTGTAGGTTCTCATGTTATAAATACCACTGAGGAAAGTTGATTCCAGTTTCAGCACTCGTGGTATAAAATGTGTTAGGAAACTTAAACCAATTTAAATGGGATGGAGGCCCACCACACATTCCCACCACTGTTTGAACAATGATGTCCATTGCAGTCCCAGGGCTATGTATATGGCCATAACTATGGCTGCCTTGGAACTCACAACAAATTTAATCAGAAGAAATTAGTAAGAGTAAGAAGCTTTTGGAATTTGACTTCCCCTCTTAGCAATGTGAGAGACAGCAATATGGGAAAATAAAAAGGCATTAAAGCCTAAAGATATGGCTAGTCAAGTGATGTTCAACTGCCGTGCAATACGGATTTTAACACTATTGGGACCTAAAACATTGAATTGTTACCTAAGCTAACACATCAATTCCAATAATATGAATTGCAAAATCGCCAATTATCAAGATGATGTGGATGGAATTTTAAATTATGGCGAGTTGTATGTTAGTGGAACTCAGTGACAGTTACCAAATCAAACAACTCATCCAAGCACTCCCTGTGATATAATTTGTATGAAATGCAAAGAGACACTACATTTCTACCTGTAGACTCCAGTCAATCCAAGATCATTGGGTAACCGACAATTTGAACTACTCTTTGTTGCATGTGGTCAAATGGATCAATCAACTACTGGGGCATACCGGCCCAGAGATCGGAACAGTATTTATTCCATGTGGGGTTGATCTTGGGCTTTATATAGTTGATAGCTATAGACATTACAATTTTATTGTCATTATAATTGTGTGAGCTATATATAGATCATAAACTTTTTTGCCTATCACTACATAGTATAAAACAAAGTCGCTTTCTCTGTCCCTATGTCCCCATGTATGCTTAAATCTTTGAAACTACGCAACGGATTATGATGCGGTTTTTTTTAATAGATAGAGTGATTCAACTGGAAAGTTTATATGTATAATATATGCATAACATAGTAGAAAAACACTGATAATTTAGAGGTTTCTAATGTGATGTCGTAAATAAACACATTTTTTTGCTCTTTCATTGCAAACGCTGGCTGAACCCAACGAGATAGATCAAAATAATGTAGTACAGTATTGTTCACCTTAAAATGGTCTACAAAAAAGTTCGCGATGGTATATGTCTATCTCTTAGTGGTAACACACAATAACCGTTATTTTATCCTTTGCTTTTTACAAGAAATAATGCCTTATTTACGAAGCGATTTTAAGCAATACAGAATAAATCCTTATCCAATTAAGTACCTTAAATACATTGCGCATTTAATATAGATCAATATGGCCCTTCACGAGCATGTAATTTAAATGAATAGTTTAGAAGATATTACACATTTAAAATGCAGGGACATAACGGCTGTGGCGGTACCGGCCGCGGAGCCGGCGGCGTGTGCTTATAACTGGGGAAGGACTGGATAGGACAAAGCGCAAAGACCTTCTGTAGTACATTTAGTATCAGCATTGCACCCGTGCGAAGCCGGGGCGGGTCGCTAGTAACAAATAAATACTTTTAGTTTTATAGTCAGATAAAAATAAACACCATTTTCTTTAGCGTTACCATAAATATAGACCACTGATTTGTTGGGCAAATACTGTAAATTGCCATCATGACCAGTCACATTGGAGAGTTTACCAAAAGCAAACCAAAAAGAAAATAAGATGGCCTCCATCCTTACAAATTGATGAAGTAGGTAGCATGAATACCACAATTTTATTGAAGATGTACATTCTACAATATAAATGTCTGGCTAACAATCGCATGAAAGCACTAAAGCCACAAAATGACCGAATCAGTGTAATTATTATTACCAAATGTCAACAAAGCAGCTGTTGAGTGACTATGAAGTTCAAGGTCAGTCATGCAAGACCTTAGAAAGAAATCAATATGGTTTCAAAAACTCCTTCTACGATCAATAGCTCTCATTGTGAGCAGATACACATGGTGACAAAGACATGCATGTTCACAACTTACCAGCAAATCTAATTTTTATGAGGTCCAATGGATGTAATATTAACGTTGAAGTGACACCACCTGATATACCAGCTACCAGGTGCTCGTACTTGATGTGGCTAAGCAAAGCGAGCTTAGAAGACGGCGAATTTGGATTCTTCATTGTAGACATATCGTTATACCAGAACACAGAAACATTAAAGCATCTTGTGAGGACCGTTACTAAAGATGTATCTACCGACACACACTTCCCCAAAACACTTTAACGTTGTTATTTCTAAAATAATCCGCACTAAACATATTGCTCTCGTAATATTCTCACGAAATCACCACGAAATTACGTGCGTTCAATTCTAAATGAACGAAATGAAATGAATGAAATTGGATGGAAAAGTAGCAAATGTATGAAAAAGTGATGAAAAATGAACAAAAGGAATGATTTCATTTAGTGATGTGTAGTGAATTATTAAAACCGAATAATCGATTCGTATTACTTGAAATCATACAATTAGGATAGTAAAGATTGGCCATCGACAGAATAAATTAACGCAAAAAATTAATTGCACTAGTGTGTGTGTGTGTGTGTGTGTGTTCAATGAGCACAGATGTCACAGACATTCAATTTCAATAGTAAGCAGACGAAACTTAAAATATATTAGAGTGAGTTGATCTTTCCGTCTAGCACGCTCTTGGGGGTTAGTGAATGTTGCTATCCCGTTTTTACACGTATACCAACACTGTACAACATGACAAGTTAAAAAAAATGACGCACGCTATGTTTTGAAAGGTCGCCATTTTGATAAGCTGCCGATGCTGTTGCGTATACAGCATCGGCAGCTTATCAAAATTATCTTTAATAGTGGGAAATTGATTGCGTTTAGTGAATAAACCTGCCCCCTTACCACCATCTCTTATTGCGACTCAATAACTGAATAGATTGCTTATTCATACCAATGAATAAGCGACTCTATTTCAAATGGAATAGAGTCGCTTATTCATTGGTATGAATAAGCAATCTACTCAATTATTGAGTCGCAATAAGAGATGGTGGTAAGGGGGCTGTACTAGAAAAATATTTTTAAGATTGTGAAATGCAGTGCCTATTTGTGTGAAAGTACAACGTACTGAAATATACCTGGAATAACCTTTCATCGGTAAGTAAATATCGTTGGTTACTGAAACGAGCCAGGAATTGTCACGAGATTAAACGTTGTTGTATGTTCTACTTCTATTTATTTGAAAGCTTTGTCATTATAGAGCATGCATTGAAACAAACTTTCAATCACGAGGCATGTATTTTAACACATGGACTGAAAGTCCCGGGCCTAACAAAGAAAACGCGGTTTTTTTGTTCAAAATTGGCTTTATTCATCAACGTAATCTCCATCAAGAGCCACACAATCATTCCAGCGCCGCTCTAACATTTCAATATGACTTTTGTAAACGTTTTATCTCTTGCCTCAAAATAGGCCTCAGTTCCCGCGAGGACCTCGTCATTCGAGCGAAATTTCTTACCGGTGAGTATTTTTTTAGTTCTGCGAACAGCCAGTAGTAGCTGTGAGCCAAATGTGTCGAATACGGTGGATGTGAGAGGAATTCGAAGTTCAATTCGCAATTTTTTTTCTTTGCCATGTGCGGTCGTTTCTTTACAATTTTGGACTTCAAACGCTCCAATATATAGTATTCACTGTTGATGGTATTTCCCTTCTCATTATAGTCGATGAATATTACACCACACACATCCCAATATATCGAGGCCATAACCGTTCCAGCTGACAGTTGTGCTTTTGGGGCCTTTGAAGGAGGTTCACCAGTTGCTCTCCACTCAGATAACGTTCGTTTTGATTCCGGAGTGAAGTGATACATCCATGTTTCATCCATTGTCACATAACAACGAAAAAATTCCAATTTGTTACGTTTAAACATGGCCAAACACTGCTCAGAATCATCAACACGTTCATGTTTTTGGTCAACAGAGAGCAACCGCGGCACCCACTTTGAACATAGCTTTCTCATAATCAAATGCCCATGCAATATAAAGCTAACACGTTCTTTTGATATCTTTACGATGTCAGCTAACTCACGCTTCACTTTTCGATCATTCAAAGTGATTTTTTGGATTTTTTTGATGATTTTTGGTTTTACCACCTCATTTGGACGTCCACTGCATTCTGCATCATCAGTGTCTCTACGACCACGTTTGTAGGCAGCAAACCAACGTTTTATGGTTGTTTCTCATGAAGCAGAATCCTTATAATAATTTTCAAGACATTTCTTAGATTAAACGGTATTTTCTCCCATCAAGAAGCAGTGCAAAATTAAAGCAGTATATTCAGTCACAGAAATAATAATTAAAGATCCTTTGACATGTTATGTACTTGTCATTGTTATAGAGACGTATTTATATAGGAACTTGTACATTATTTATATTCATTGTGCAAGATTAAATTAAATGCTAATAATAAAATGTGTGTGGAAAACAGTGATTCAACAGTTAAATAAGTACTTACTATATTTTTTTTTAATTCTGGCTGAATAATTAAAAA
The DNA here is from genome assembly GCA_937001555.2 of Hypsopygia costalis. NCBI lineage: Eukaryota > Metazoa > Arthropoda > Insecta > Lepidoptera > Pyralidae > Hypsopygia > Hypsopygia costalis. Next base: position 6,143,482 of record OW443325.2, read on the forward strand.
ATTACATTAATAGTCATTGATAATAACTATGAAAAAAAGGCTATTAATAGTTAATGATTATAACTGTAGACAGATTCAATATTAATCAGCGCTATAGCCTTATAAATTAGCTTAATAAACCTTATAGTGAAAGAGCTAGACTTCATCTCCTGTACTCTGAGTGGATTCACAACAATTAAATAGTTCTATTCTTAGTAATAGATTACAAGTTGTGATACTATGAATACTACACTATTGCATTATGATATTCCTATAATGATCGATGTGCGATTTGACAATGCATAATTTGTTTTAGATTTCGTTGTTTTGTGAATATGTTTTTCGTGATTAGTAACTCCGTCTCTGTATTTGCAGTTGTGTGTGTGGTATTTACGTGTGTTTGTTTTGACGTGCATTCAAACTTCTAATGTTTAGTCTGCCCCCTACCACCATCTGTTATTGCGATTCAATAACTGAATAGAATGCTTATTCATTGGTATGAATAAGCAATCTATTCAATTATTGAATCGCAATAAGAGATGATGGTAAGGGGGCTGCTTACTATATTGAATGTCTGTGACAAATGTTCACAATTTAGTGCCGTACATTTCGAATTACATAAGCTATAATAATCGATTTTATCGATACAGATTATTATATATAAGTACCTACTACAACCACAGCCTAGGTAATAGTACTCTACTACTTAAATATATTATTTTTATAAATACATACATGTAACACATATTAAAACACCCAGACCATGATATACAGACATGTTCGTGCACACAAATGTTTATCTTGTGCGGGGATCGAAAGCGTGACGTCGGAGTCAAAGTAGCTATTGCTAACCATTTGACCACCGGGTTTGTCAATATAGCCCTTATACAGCTGAAAAATCGTATGGCTTCCGGTGAGGACGGAATTACACCAGAACTGTTGAAAACTGGAGGAACTCCGGTTTTAAAGGAACTACAACATCTGTTTGATTCCGTCATTCACAATGGACCGCGCCAGTCGCATTCGATTGGGCTGGGCAGCTTTTCAAAAGCTTCGGCACATCTTCACCGCACAGATACCCCAATGCTTGAAGACTAAAGTCTTCAACCATTGCGTCCTTCCTGTAATGACCTTATGGTATAGAAACTTGGACAGTGACCATCGGATTGATCCACAGACTAAAGTTCGCGCACCGAGACATGGAGAGGGCTGTGCTCGGAGTTTCTTTGAGTCATCGAATCCGGAACGCAGAAATTCGATATTAGTTATAGTTTGTAAGCTGAAGTGGCAATGGGCCGTTCACATCTGCCGAGTAAGTGATGGCAGATAGGAGAAGAAGGCATTAGAGTGGAGGCCGCGCGTAGATCGAAGAAGCGTCGGACGCCTTCTTTCTAGATGACCTTAGGAGGGACCGAAGGAGGCAGCTTGATGCGGAAGGCGGAGGAACGTATTTAGTGGAAAGCATTGAAGAAGGTAATTTTACTAGATAAAGGAGCTCAAAATGTGCTGTGTGAGGAGAGTATGAGTTAAATAAAAACTGTCAATACTATCGATTATGAATTTGTCACTCATTAATTATTCCACAGTGAATGAAAGATTTTTCCGATCCCCTCAATCCGATCGAGAAACTATAGACAATCGATAGACAATCAATATTTTTTCCTAATGGTTTTACGGCCCTGGATACCAGTATTTAGAGCATGAATTTTTTATTTTACATTTACATTTTACCGTGCGGTGTGAGCGGTACAATTACTAAATAATAACTAACTCTAACAATGGGAGAGAAATAACTAGAGTATATTATTCTGTGGTAAATACAAAAGATACAAATTTTAACAATTTTTAACGTGCAATTAACTGGATTAAAGTAATTAAATTTGTATTTAATATTAAAACGCAATTTCTCAATTGAATAGTTTTATTTATTTGGACATAGCAATCCAAATGTAATTAAGAAAGAGATATGTCAGTATACAAAAAGGAACATAGTATGCTGATAGTATACTAAAATCACACTAGGGTTCTTCCATTAATTTTTCGAGACCAGCACTGGAGTACTGGACTCGTTTCGTTGTCGTGACTTGTAGACCAGTGTGGATAATTTTTGAAACAAAAAATATTATAGTAGGATGAAACCTATTGGAAAAGGAAGAGAATACAACAAAAAATTAAGGAAAAATAGTTTACGGGCGATCTGAGTTCGGGTCGGGAAGTGGTAAGGGGTAAGCTTTTAAGGATTTATAACGGTTTATCTCGATTTCCGGCAAAACTACAAGTCCTATGGAAAAAAGTTATATGGTAAAGTTTTAGGTAACAAAAAGATCTACAACTTTTGTATTTACACTTTTTTCACATAACCTCAAAATTCATAAAAATTCAAAAAACCAAGTTTTTAATGATTTATTTTTATCTTTTACAAAAATATTTATTTTTTTACCTTATTTTGACTCAATACCGAAAAAACACCCTAATTTTCAATCGAAAATTCTCACATCAAAATATCTGCTTTTCCAAAAAAGTCGGTGGGTTTTTGGTTCGTTGAAGTCTCTACTTTCTGATGGTATAAAAAAATATACATTACTGTGGTAATCTTCTCAGAAAAGGCAACGAAACGAAAAGTACTCCAATAAGATTTATTAATAGTTTTATGTATAATTTTGGACTATTTGTTACAATTTTTACTTTAATTATTCGAAAAACGTATTATTTATAGTAATATATTTCGACTTGCCATTTTTTGTTTATCAATGTTGCTACATTGATAAACAAAAAATGGCAAGTCGAAATATATTACTATAATTAATAACCAATACCAAGTCATACGTTGATTCGTTTCGTTTCTAGAATCTTCTTACTAAAAATAACCTGATTCTCGATCCACGCGAAACGAGTGAAATGGTACAGAGTGCTTAGTGCGAGTATTTTGGTCTAAATTCCAACATGTTAACGTTTACAAGCCGACCAAATTGAGATTTTTTTTCATATTGTGAACTTACCAGGCGCGTGTTACCTCCACAACCAAACTAACCGGGTTGCTCACTACAAAATATGAGCAAGTAAGACACATAATTTTGATATGTAAAACGCGTATTAATAAATTCACAACATGAGAGTTTTTCTCTATTTGGTCGGTGTGTTAATGCTAACTTGATTGAACGCGACTAAAAATCTCTTATTATGCATTCAGGTCTCATTTCATCGCAACTTGTAACTATACTAGCACTCGTTTCGTTTAATTGACGATCTCCGGAGATTCTCCGGTTTTTTCGTCTCCGGAGCAAAGCCCTAATTTCAATAACTTCAATAAATTATGTGTCTTACACACATAATTTTGATATGTAAAACGCGTATTAATAAATTCACAACATGAGTTTTTCTCTATTTGGTCGGTGTGTTAATGCTAACTTGATTGAACGCGACTAAAAATCTCTTATTATGCATTCAGGTCTCATTTCATCGCAACTTGTAACTATACTAGCACTCGTTTCGTTTAATTGACGATCTCCGGAGATTCTCCGGTTTTTTCGTCTCCGGAGCAAAGCCCTAATTTCAATAACTTCCATAACTAGGCAACACTGGACTTGACGTTCAAATGTTCAATCAATTGACATTTTTTGACTTTTCTCTTGGTTGTGGCTTTGCCTAACCATTTTATTACGTAAATCAGCGAGTAAAATTTTCATAGAAGCGTAAGAAATTCGAAAAAATGCTGAAAGTAGCGACGTCGTTGAGATTTATTTCTAAACAGGGCAATCAGGTACGACCTTTAGCGACTGCTGTAGGATACAAGCAGGCTTTAGTGAACATCCCTCCTACAAAGCTAACCGTTCTTGATAATGGGATCCGCGTTGCATCAGAAGATTCCGGTGCTCCTACTGCGACTGTAGGTTTATGGATCGATGCCGGCTCTCGATACGAAAACTCCAAGAACAATGGAGTTGCCCATTTCCTAGAACACATGGCTTTCAAAGGCACCAGCAAAAGGTCACAGACAGACCTAGAATTATTAGTAGAAAACATGGGAGCACATTTAAACGCGTACACATCCCGGGAGCAGACTGTGTTTTACGCTAAATGCCTCGCCAATGACGTCGCAGTCGCTGTTGAAATCCTTGCAGACATCATTCAAAACTCCTCTCTCGCCGAACCCGAAATCGAACGAGAACGGGGCGTCATCCTCCGTGAAATGCAAGATGTCGAGAGTAACCTCCAAGAGGTTGTATTTGATCATCTTCATGCCACAGCGTTCCAAGGTACACCTCTGGGCCAAACCATCCTTGGACCCACCAAGAATATCAAGAAAATATCAAAGGCTGATCTTCAAACATACATCAAGACTCACTATCAACCTGGTCGCATAGTTCTTTCTGGAGCTGGTGGTGTTGATCATGATAGGCTAGTTGATCTTGCCAATAAGCATTTTAGTGGACTGAAGAATACTGCCACAGACGTGGAACTTCCCCACTGCAGGTATACTGGATCTGAGATCAGAGTTAGAGATGACTCAATGCCCCTTGCCCATGTTGCTATTGCTGTTCAGGGTGCAGGGTGGACTGAAGCTGACAACATTCCTCTGATGGTGGCGAATACTCTTATTGGTGCTTGGGATCGTTCCCAGGGTGGAGGTGGCAACAATGCCTCCTTCTTGGCGCGTGCTGCTGCTTGTGAAAATCTGTGCCACAGCTTCCAATCTTTTAACACATGCTACAAAGACACTGGTCTGTGGGGAATCTATTTTGTTGCAGAACCTCTGCAGTTGGATGATATGGTTTTCAATATACAGAGAGAGTGGATGAAGCTGTGCACATCTGTCACTGACGGAGAAGTAGAGAGGGCTAAGAATCTGCTCAAGACCAATATGCTTCTCCAATTAGATGGTACTACACCAGTTTGTGAAGATATTGGCCGTCAAATGCTCTGCTATAACCGCCGCATCCCCATTCATGAGCTTGATGCACGTATTAACTCTGTCACCGTCCAGAATGTTCGTGATGTATGTTTCAAGTATATATATGATCAATGCCCAGCAATTGCTGCTGTAGGACCCACAGAAGGTTTGCCAGACTACACTAGGATTCGTGGTGGCATGTATTGGCTCAGAGCATAAGTTGCATTAGTGTATGTTTAGAATTTTTATTTAAATCATATAAGATCGGAAACATTAAAATCTTCGCCCAATGTCTTTTGTTTTATTGCAATAAAACACTTGTCTTTGGTGAAATACATGAAAGTATTTATTATAGAAAAATAAGTAAATAGAAACCTTTAATGTGTAAATAAACCAATTTCTTTTTAAATTGTTTTTATTTTCCTTTTACATAATAACATTAATATTTGATTATATAACAATGAATCTTCTATACTTAAGCAGCCTATACACAAAATAAAATTTTACAGAATAATTATATATTATTGGTGTTATATTGTCAAGAAAGAAATACTACTTGCTTAAATACTATACAGAGTTAACAGCAGGTTTTTCATTGTTCTCCTGTACACTGGTAACACTTGGCTTGCGAATAGTACTTGTTTTTCTTTTCTTTCCATATGGCAATACCGGCTCGCTGTGGCTGATCAAACTCGCTGATGAAATAAACACTGATACTTGTTCTGGAGTAGGACAAGCCACTATGAGGGTGTCTTCATAGGAATAGCCGGCGTTTGTGAGCATTTGTTCAATTTGGACGAAGTAACCCACAACATTATTCTGTAAAAAAGAATATAGACATGAGCCTTATTGATACATCTTTGTCAACATTTAAGTAATATGTGGATTTCATAATTTTATAACTAGTGGTATCTCAAGGAAACATTGAAGATGTTCCAAATTGTATACTGCACGTGGCTTTGTGAAATTAAATTATTAATTCTGTTATTGGCCCTTGTGCCGCACTTAGACACGTCTTATACATTTTTATTAATAATATTCTTATTTAGTGTCATTATTTTCATCTACTAGCATTTTGGTATTGACGATTGGTGAAGAAGAAATGATTGAAAGAAACTTGCCAAAATGGGTCATTTTAGAAAGTAATGTGATATTTTTTTCAAAGCCGCGAGCCGAATCAGCCTGTGTAAATCCAGAATAACCTAAATCATATTCTATAATAGCTGCACTTTTGTTTTCGTTTGCACATTTCCTATTAGTCTATTAGTGAATCTTATTAGCGACACGGTCCGGGCCACGCTCGGAATACCAAACATACGATTCAGCGGCGGCGACGGCGACGTTAAGTTAAAATTGGAATATTGATTCTATGAGTAGAGAATTACACGAAATAAACTCAATTTCTTTCATAAGTGTTTATATTAATTAATAGATTTTTAATTCAATCAGTGGTTTCTGGGTATAATGCGTGTACAAACAAAAAAGAAGTATCCCAGCTCAGGGGCCCTACCACCGAAGCTCAAGCCGATTACCATCAGATTTTTTCATTATGAAAATCAAACTTTACCTTAGATTGGTAGTACCTAATTCTGTTTAGCCAAACCCCGGCCACTCCATACAAAAATGGCGCTTTTGCATGTAGTAACCAAATGACGTCTGTACACGTGCCTATGTTTGAGTGACGTTCTCTAGGGCTGACATTATTCAATTATTAGTCGGACATGTAAGGGGGTGTAAGTGGTTCATCAACATCTTTGAACCAAAGTCAATCTTACCTGCACGGGGTACACCCTGCTGACTGACAGACGAGGCTGTGACGAAAAAAGAGGTAGGACATAGCGTATTTTTTAAGCAGCCCGACTGACGAAGTACCACCACCTCACAGAATACCGCAGTCAAATAACAATTTCCTTGAGGGTTGTTGTGTTCCTGCGAGTGAGTGAGGTCACCAGAGAGGATGGAGTTGCTGCGTTGGCAGGGGGGATGGCAGCGCGCGAGCGATATTTAATGTTGCGAGCGTTAATATGGTTACGGTAACCGCTTCACATCAGGTGGGCGTAGTGAAGAAAAAAAAAACGTGTGACACTCGGAGACTGCCGCGGTAAAGCTATTGCATAGAATTTTTTATCAACTAATGCTCGTTTGCTCGTTCATCCATCCATCCATCCATCCACCCATCCATCCATCCATCCATCCACCCATCCACCCATCCATCCACCCACCTACCCATCCATCCACCCATCCATCCACCCATCCACCCATGCAAACCCACCCATCCATCCATCCATCAATCCATCCATCCATCCATTCATCCACCCATCCATCCATCCATCCATCAATCCATCCATCCATCCATCCATCAATCCATCCATCCATAAATCCGTCCGTCCGTCCGTCCGTCCGTCCGTCCGTCCGTCCGTCCATCCATCCATCCATCCAAATTGTTTTTTTTTACTTTCCATGTGTTGAGACATCCATCCACTGCACAAATAACTCTCATCTTTTACATACTCGCATATTATTTTAAACTGAATGGAGAATAAAATACAAGCGACGTCAATTCGTACGTTGTGACATTCCTTGCGAACGGTTCCAAATCGGTTCCATAGGGGAGGTGAGGTCGACTAGTGAGAGCGGCAGAGAGTGTCCATACTGTACGTTAGTACTATTACTTATACTGTGGTTTAGCTTAACCACACCCCGGTCACTCCATACAAATGTCGCGTCGTTTACTACTCATAAACAATGACGTTTGTGCAGAGTGCGAATGAGCGTGTGTGCGCGCCATACAAACTGTTCCTGATTTGTCTCAGAGGGGAGATGAGGTCGTCACGAGAGAGCGGCAGGGATTGGTCATACTGTACCTAGTACTATTACTTTTACTGTGGCTTAACTGATAGAAACCCTATAGCTCTACCGATTAAGCTGAAGATATTTGTCATTAACTTTAACCTGAAATATATTTTTGGAATCGAAATATTTTATGGGAATCGGCTTCAGCTTAGGCGGTAGGTATATATTGATCTGTCCATTCTGATATCCATCTAAGTCGAAGTATATATATATATATTTTTTTTATACCACTAAAGTGGCAAACAAGCATACGGCCCGCCTGATGGAAAGCAGCTACCGTAGCCTATGAACGCCTGTAACACCAGGGGCATCACACGCGCGTTGCCGACCCTGTAAAAACCTCTTCACGCCCTTTTTGAAGAACCCCATGCTGTAGTCTCCTGAGAAAACCTCGACAGGCAGTTCATTCCACAGCTTAACCGTACGCGGGAGAAAACTTCTCTGGAACCGCACGGTACGCGACCACGCGCGTGAGGATGAATTCCCTGTCGATGGCGAGCGGTGCGACTGTAAAAGGAGGCCGTGGGCATCATGTCAAACAACTCCTCTGAACACACCCCATTGTACAAACGGTAGAACACACAAAGGGACGCAAAATCTCTCCTCAGACTTAAAGGTTCTAAACCGTCTGTCAGTTTGGGATCGTCAACAATCCTCACAGCACGCCTCTGAATCGAGTCACAAGGTGCAAGCTGGTATCTAGGCGCTCCCGCCCACAGATGGCAACAGTACTCCATATGCGGCCGTACTTGAGCTTTGTAGAGCAGAAGCCTTTGCCGCGGATTGAAGTACTGTTTGGCCCTGTTGAGCACGCCAAGTTTCTTCGACGCCAGCTTGACCTTCCCCTCCAGGTGACATCGAAACTGGACGTCGCTGGAGATTTCAACGCCTAGAATCCCAATATTTTTGGCGACAGTAAGGGGTGTATTCTGGAAGTGAGGAGCCACAGCAAAAGGGGTTTTCTTAGCGGTGAACGCGCAGACTTGTGTCTTAGAGGGGTTGAATCGCACTAAGTTCTGTTGCCCCCAATCGGACACTTTACTTAGTGTGCTCTCGATTTCCGACACAAGTCTTTCGCGGCTCTCCTCCACCAGAGAGCGGGGAATATTAGCGCGGCCCGTATAAAATGTGTCCCCGGTGCTATCATCCGCATAGCAATGAATGCTGTCAATAGACAACATATCATTGATATGCAGCAAAAACAGCGTCGGGGACAATACAGAGCCTTGCGGGACGCCAGCATTAATGTCCATGCTATCGGAGCAACTGCCATCAACAACGGCTCTAATGCTTCTGCTGGACAAGAAACTAGCGACCCATTCGCATAAACCCTCTGGTAGACCGTATGCAGGCAACTTCGAAAGAAGACTACGGTGCCAAACCCGATCGAACGCCTTCGCCATATCCAGACTGACAGCCAGTGCCTCACCTTGACTCTCCACGGCTGAAGCCCAGCGATGTGTAAGATACACTAGAAGATCACCAGTCGAGCGACCATGACGGAAGCCGTATTGATGGTCGCTGATTAAATCGTGCTCTTCTAGGTATTTCAGGAGCCGGATGTTAATGATGCGCTCCATTACCTTGGAGAGAAGGGAGGTAACAGCGATAGGCCTGTAATTCGATGGGTCTGATCTGTCACCCTTTTTGGGCACAGGGTGCACGTTCGCAGTCTTCCACGATGATGGAACTTGCCTGGTGGAATAAGAGAGCGCGAAAAGGCGCGTAAGTACAGGACACAACTCAGGAGCACACAGCTTTAGCACCACTGCCGGAATGCCATCTGGCCCACTCGACTTATGAACGTCGAGGGATAATAATGCCCGCCGAACATCTCGTTGAGAAAATGAGATTTCCGGCATGAAATCACCACACCGCGGGATGGAGGGCGGTGCAGCACCCCCGTCGTTCAAAGTCGAGTTTGAGGCAAAGAGATTCCCCAACAGATCGGCTTTCTCTTTAGCACTGTGGGCCAGACTACCATCCGGTTTTCGAAGTGGTGGAAAGGACGACTGACAAAAATTTCCCTCGGCAGCCTTAGCGAGCGACCAAAACGCACGGCTCCCAGATGGGTGCTTAGCTAGGCGCTCACCAATCCTGCCGATGAACTCGAATTTTGCCCTGGCAATTACTCTCTTACAGAACCTCGAGGCAGCATTAAACTCGCGTTTCAAGCCAGAAACATTATGAGCTCCGTTAATACGTGCCGTGGTCCAAGCCTCGTAAGCAGCTTGCTTGCGGAGTTTAGCTTCCCTACAAGACCGATTAAACCACGGCCGCTTCTTAGCACCTGAAGTAGCTACCCGCCGGTTTGGAATAAATAATTCCATTCCAGCTAAAATGTCTTCAGCTACAGCAGATGCACAGATGTCTATATGTTCCGACTCGAAACAGAGCTGCCTCCACGGGTACGATGCGTAAAATTCACGCAATCCATCCCAGTCTGCTGACTTATAGTGCCACATGCGACGCCAACCGGTAGACCGGGGAAACTATTTATATAAATACAAATATTTCTTTTGCTGTGGATAGGTTTTTCTTGTAGCCACTATAACGGTATAGTCGACCCCTATTTTATATAAAGTACCAATTTCTTTAGTATAAGTAACTACGTTTAGTACATTATCAAAACAAGTATGACTAAAGATTTGGTTCTGCCATTTTATCCCTAATGAACATAACTACTAAGTAAACGAACTCACCCTGATTGGTCTGAAAAGTATGAATTCAGTTTCTTTATTCGCTAGATAAAGTTGCATGGAGCGTTGTAACGGCGCGAGGTGCGCTTTGATCCTCCGCTGGGCTTCTTTGACTACCACAGCCGTCTCTTCCGGTGTCGCCCACGGTTGGGACTTGAGTTCGTCGATCGGAGAGAACGCTTGCACCTTTTGAAACAAATTTAACATTATCTCTCGCTTGTATTTATCCTATTATTTGGTGTCGATGAAGTTTGTTGGCTCAGCGTCATGTTTGAGTCAAAGCCGACCTCTCCTGTAAGTGGTGGCCCTGCTGGTGAATCAGGCTCTGGTAAGAGAGGTAGGCTATAATGTAATGTTAAGCAGCTTGTGTAATTTACCTCCACCTCATAAATGACTGCAGATGCAGCACCGCTTCACATCAAGCGAGCCGTATACTTGTACCCGTCGTAGTATAAAAAGAAATGTACTTTTCTTCCATTAATTTTTACGCCTTTAGAGATATCCCTCTATAAATATTCTAGGGCATTAAGATTACCCTCCTCCCCAACCCGACCCACCCCAACCCGTTTGGCCAGCTTGGGGAGTAAAGGCCAAATCCTCCTTCCGTTCAGGACGGTCGAGAGAGAGTCGTGCTCCTGTAGTGGACACTAAAATGGACCTGATGATGATGATTAAGATTACAAATTAAGATCTAAATAGTTTATGCTAACGACTGCATGATAAGCTTTATCGTACAGGTACTCGTAGATGTACACCACACACTCTCACAACTATATCTCCAGTGTAACCAGGATTAACAGCGGCGACCAACAAAAAGGCAACAATGAAGTCCACTGTAGTTTCGGGGGTAAAACTATGGCTGCCTTGGAACTCATAATGAATTTAATCAGAAGAAATTAGTAGGATTAGGAAGCTTACAGCGTACAGCCCCCTTACCACCAACTCTTATTGCGATTCAATAACTGTGTAGAATGCTTATTAATACCAATGAATAAGCGACTCTATTTCAAATGGAATTTCAGGAGAGGTGACTGATATTTATTTTCATACCCCTAAGATGGCACACTAGCATGACCATAGAAGTTTAGAACACCAGGGAAGTCGCATGTGCGTTGCCGTAAAACCTCTTCACGCCCTTATTGATGAATTCTATGCAGTAGTCTTCGGGGAAAATCATCATCATTATCAGCCTATATTATCCACTGCTGAATGCTTTCCATTATATGCAATCCTCAGCTTTTCGCATCCAGCCCCTTTTTAAGGTCTTCGGCCCATCATTCACGACATCCACTCTAGGACTTTCCTCCCCCATCTGCCATCACTGATACGGCAGATGTGGCCAGCCCACTGCCACTTAAGCTTTCTGATTCTGAGTGCTATGTCAACAACCTTAGTTCTCCATCGAATTTCTTCGTTCTAGATTCGATCCCGTAGAGAAATCCCAAGTTAAAGGTCGGTGTCAGTGAGCGATGGATTGAGTTTTAGTCGCATCGACCTTTAGCCTGTAAACCAGCCCGATTGTCAGCGTCCAAGTCTCTGCATAGTAGGTATCAGGGAGGACGCATTGATTGAAGACTTTAGAAGCATTAGGGTATATCTCAGGTATATCAAGGCGGTGAGGATGTGTCGAAGACTTCAAAAAACTGCCCAACCTAGTCGAATGCGTCTTATCGCATTTTATTGAAATTTGTTGGTAGGTGTAGCGTTTCACCACTTTAATAGTGGCATTCGCTACGATAACCGGGTTAGGGATCGCAATCTCTAAGACTAGTTATGTTACAACAATACTACTAAAAAGATTACCTTTTCAACAAAACTAATTAGAGGTCCAGCTAACAACTCAGTCGCATCTTTTATAAAGAGTTCACAGCAACTCTTCAGCTGCCTATCGACCTCCTTCCTCGAGTCCAACAGATGTTCTCTGACAATTGGCGTACCTTCTAGGAGGAATTCCAACAATGCATTATTGCTATTTAGCGAAAATATCTGTCTAGGTTTCTGCATTAGACCGTACGCAGCATTCTTGACATTGCTAAAGTCCAAAGAAGTCTCCTTAATTATAAAATCAACTTGAAACGGCGCGATCTGTTCTCTGAGGATTAACAAATGTTTAATTTGGAATAATTCTCCGTCTATATTAGTTTTACTTGTAATAATTTGTTTTGAAGCGTTATCTACGCTTTGGACGCAGAGAGAGATGGCTTCTTGGGCGAGGCCTTGGAACACTTTCTTTTCTAAACATCTGTAGAGTCTGGATAGTGCTGCTAGGGTTCTTCGGACTCCTGGATACCACATGCCGTGAAGGTCTGCTGGGGAGGCTTGGGGCCTCCGTTGTGCTTCTACGTTGATGTTGGCAACTTCTTGTGATGTTGCCGAGATATCTGAGACCATAGAGTTCCGTGAATCGCTTCGTTTTAAACTTTGCTCTTGTAGTGATAGAGCGATTTGCTGCAAGGAAAAAGTAAAATAATTCATATTAATATCGCTTTTAAACTAAAGTTTACATTATTGTTGCGAGCGTCCATAAGCTGAAGTGAGTGCTTACCATCAGACAGCGTTAGATTGACACCTTAGTTGTATAAAAACACCAGCCAAGTGCGAGTCGGACTCGCGCACGAAGGGTTCCGTACCATTATCAATAATAAATTTGAAACTTCAAATTATCCTTAAATATTTGTTTTATATTAGAGTAACTAATTATTATGTTTATTTTTTTTATACTACGTCGGGTGGCAGACAAGCATACGGCCCGCCTGATGTGAAGCGGTTACCGTAGCCATATTAACGCTCGAAACATAAAATACCGCTCGTGCGCCGCCACCCCCGCTGCCACCGCAGCATCTCCTTCCTTTCTGGTGACCTCACTCACTCGCAGGAACACAACAGCCCTCAAGGGAACCGTTATTTTGCTGCGGTATTCTGTGAGGTGGAGGTACATTCACCAGTTGGGTAGCTTACAATTACGCTCCCTACCTCTCTTTTCGCCAGAGCTTCGTTTGTCAGTCAGCAGGGTGCACCGCATGCAGGTGAAGTTGGCTTTGGTTCAAAGATGTTGATGAACCACTTGCACCCCTATTTATTTTTAAAGTGAATATAATAACAAAATATTTTGTGAATATATCAAGCGTCTATCTCTTGCCTTTATCAATATCGAGCAAAAACGAGCAAAATAAAAACATGTGGTACGGGAGCCCCCTTAACGGACGGACGGACGGACGGATGGACGGACGGACGGTGTGTATGTGCGTCACCTGATGGAAAGCAATCACCACCGCCCATAGAGATCAGCAACACCAAGGGGTCGCCGATTGCCAGCCTATACACCTTCATTCCTTTCTTTCTTTGATTAAGGATGTAATCTTCGATAAAAAAAAAACTGATGCCATAATTTTTAATTTATGCAATTACATCTTGGTAACTAACTCAATGGTCCGACCATAAGAAAGCGGCTGGATGCGTAAGGCGGAGGATCGTATTTGGTGGTTAGACAGATACAGGCTGATGATGATGATTACAATTCATCATCATCATCAGCCTGTATCTGTCTAACTACATCGTTTCATGTATCTGTATGAAATGATGTAGTTAGACATATCTGAACCATAGGTAAGTATCACAAAATCTATGGCACTTATACGAAATAAGTGCCATAGATTTTGTGATACTTACCTATAATTTAAAAATTTGCACTGACTTCCTGCACCACCGCTTTAGTACGGCACTAGGTTTTTTGACATTTATTTTTAATCATCTATAAACTGTAAAAAAGCCGTACATTAATAATTAATCGTAATTCCTCACTTGTACCTGGGAAATTCCATTTACTCATGTACTCACCTGTACCGCTCAGAAATGACGGCATAGTGCTCAGTTATTTTCTGATATAGTAACAGACTTCTAAGCGTTATTCACGATGGTTCATTTCACAGGTAATTTTTTTCCATGGGCTTGTAGTCTATACGGCCCGCCTGATAGAAAGCAGTTACTGTAGCCTATGGACGCCTGTAACACCAGGGGCATCACACGCGCGTTGGACCATGTAAAAACCTCTTCACGCCCTTTTTTAAGAGCCTCATGCTATAGTCCCCTGAGAAAATCTCGACAGGCAGTTCATTCTACAGCTTACAACTCCCGCGTACTGTGCGGGAGAAAACTTCTCTGGAACCGCACAGTCCGCGACCAGTTAGGCTCCAATGGATACTCGCTCGAGTGTATATACTCTTTGTGTCACAAATGTCTATCTAACCACATCACATCAGGCCGTATGCTTGTTTGCCACCCGATGTAATAAAAAAACCTGCTTTGCTTAAGGAGGATCTTCTCGTACCCATGCGAATTCTATGTAACGCAGGTTATGTTAGGAATTAGCATAAACACAACATTTCAAGGAATTGTTTTTTTCAATCTGCCTTCTGTGAAGTATACGTACTTCACATTTTCAGCTCGAGCCTCGTTTAATACCCAGCAGAAGGCACCATATGCAGAGGAGATTCGCTTCTGCCTTAATGATTCATAGCTACTTGCACCACTAAATAGTAATTTCAGATTTAGATGGTCGACAAGAGGGGGATTCTCATGTTTGAGGCGAATACTCACTTTTGCTTGGGCCGCACTCATCGCGATAACATTCTGTACCTATTTTATGGCAGCAAATAATTATTTTTACATATATGTCATAAAAAACAAATTAAAAGCAAGAAAAAGGAGAAAAAATTCTCGTTACTCCAATTCATGTTACACTTCAGCTATATTATACACTGTAATTACATTTAACACGTCCGCTAGGAACGATGGGTGCGGGCCAACTGAAGAGTGAAGTGTGTTCGTGCAAGCGAAGTTCATCGCGATAAAACCCTTTGTAGTGCGAGAGTTTACCGACAGCGGAGCGATGTGCCCGAAGCTTCGCCTGAAGTGTCGAAGTATTCGCGAATATTTGGTTACATACATCGCGATAACCCGAATATTCGCGTTATCGCGATGAGTGCTGAGTGCGGTCTAAGTATTTGTGTTGCTGCGGAACTGAACTTACATTGTTTTATGCTACGTTTGTTTTATGAAATATAAGAACGGGAATTAACGCGATCATGCATAAGGGTATTTACATACCTTTATTATTGCCTGACGTTTCGACCAGGTTGCACCGGCCGTGGTCACAGGCTGACTGATTACGTCAGTCAGTTTGTCTTATATCTCATAAATTATGCAACGCGAAAGTTTACATGTTACGTTTGTTTTATTACCTCCATCATCTCCAGTTTGTCAGGGTAGGCGAGGTCACCAGGCGCAGGCTTGTATAGAAGCACGTCGGCTCGAAGATGGACGTGCGCTCGGAATACGAGTCGTTCTTGAGCATCTTGAAGCAGTGCTCGGGCACAACTGCCCAACGCTGAGAGAGTTGCCGCTGGAACAAAATAAAGTTATAATGGAATAGAATAGAATATTTATTTATTTTTAGTTATTAAAAAAAAATAACCCGACTACGGTACATACGAAGATTAAAGTTAGTTTATAAACTGAAAAACAATACTTCAAATAATTAAAATTTGGGCCATTTAGACAATTTCACTTTTATTTGTTATCTCAATTTTTTTCAACTTCATTTTGCATCTAATGCTTTTAGACATTTTACTTGTATATTTATACTAGCGGTCCCGCTTCATCTGTGTCGGGCCATATGCCGTTATCCCGTAAGAATTTTCAACAAACTTCTATCCCTAATTTTACTCTCCTAAAGGCTGAGATGTTTATAAAATTCATTCTTTCATATTGTGTTCTTATCGAAAAAAATTTTTTTCTCTCATGTCGACTTAGTTTTCCGTACTATTGCACTGCGAAACTAGCGCCACCAATGGTTTTTTTTATATGAGAGGGGAGCAAGCGAGCATGTTTGGTCACCTGATGGAAAGCAATCACCACCGCCCATAGAAATCAGCCACACCAAGGGGTCGCCTATCCGTTGCCAGCCTTTTACGGGAATTATTGACTCTGTTCTTGAAGACCCCCTTCTTGTATTTATTTGGGAACACTGCTGAGGGAAGTTGATTCCACAACTTCACAGTTCGTGGTAGAAAATGTCTTAAAAAGCGTACTGTATTAGATCGCCAAATATCAAGATGAAGTGGATGGAATTTTAATTTATGGCGAGTTGTAGTAGTAGTGTTGTAGTAAGTTGTAGATAGTGGAACTCAACGGCAGGTATCAAATCAAATAGCTCATCCGAGCACTCCTCATGGTATAATTTATATAGAACGCAAAGAGATGCAACATCTCTGCGTGTAGAGAGAGACTCCAGCCGATCAGAAATCATTGGGTCACCGACGATTCGAACAGCTCTTCGTTGTATGCGGTCAACGGGAGCAAGCAAGTACTGGGGCGCACCAGCCCAGTTAAAAATCATATTTCGCGAATAATTATAAAAACTAGTGTAAATGGTAACGTCATACGAGTAATTACAACGTACAGCATGACACGTTGATTTAACCATCATAATGTGAATATTCCTAAAAAAATGTAAAGAGGTTTTTACAGGGCCGGCAATGCCCGAGTGATGCCCCTGGTGTTTCACGTGTCCACAGGCTGCGGTGACTGCTTTCTATCAGGCGGGCAGTATGGTTGTTTGGCACATTAGTGATATAAAAACATCTAAAAATGTCAGCATTTTGTCCAACTCCAACATTCTATACTCACGGTCATTGTTGACTTGTTCCTCGATGACTTCCACCCGCAGTATAACGCACAGCTCGGCCAGCGTCTCCAAGTGGTTGATATGAATGATGTGCGGCCGCAGAGTTTCGTACAATCCATTGCAAAGAGATTGCAAATATTCTCTGCAAAATGCATAAACAGGAGTAAAAAAAAATATTTCAGATAATTAGAATCCATGCATAACAAATTAATAATTTTTAATATTAGAATGACTTAAATTTAGTACAAAGCATTGCTATTTTAATCTATAATTTAATTTAATAATCGAATTTAATGTCAAAATTAATTTATGCAATGACAAGTGTAACTATTTAATGTCATGTCAAATATATTTAAGGCAGTCCCATCTGGTTAATTTTTATACAAACGAAGAACTAGAATTACGCTGCTCTTTTTTAATGTACGCCAAAATTATGAATGATATGGGTTGGTCCCAATATAATTTAGGCTTGTTGTTCATTTTTATAGGTAAAAAAAAAAACATTCGATTGGAAATTATAAGCCTCGAAAAATCTGTTTTTTGACATCTGCTTTTACGCAACTTTGGACGTAAATAAATACCATTAGGAGTATAAAAACTTCAAAATAATTGAACAAAGGGCATACTTTAATTGTTGGAAAGTTTGAATAACATTATTTTCGGTAAAAAACATCATGTATCTTTCTCACTTTAATTCAATTTTATTTAAATCGATAAATAGTTTGGGACTAGATGCCATTTAGTCCCAAACTATTGCTTAGTTAGCTTCTATGGGTACTATATAACTGACATTATACTTAAATACACATACATATATATATTCGTTTTAAAGAAGCTTATTATAGTTAATTCAATTACAATACAATAAATTAATATAAATTATAGGAGTGCTTACTCCAGAGCTGGTGAGTTCTGACTAAAGAAGTGCGAGTAAAGAGCACATTCGTCTCTACACGCGTGTGCGAGTAGTGAGCACGAAGTTCGCAGTAGAGTACAGTGATCGCGCAAGTGGCTGGAGGCAGCGCTCGCCAGTGCGGCGGCGGTCGGTGCACCCGCTACTCGTCTACGACGGGTTGCGTACTCGCGTTGGATGTCCGACAGCAAAGAGGCATAGCTGTGGATAAAGGATAAATGTTCCATCAGTAACACATGTTAGCTATTTTGTTCTTGTACAGCACTGTCGTCTCAACCCTTATCCCACTGCTGGGATACGGGGCTCCCCTCAGTTGAAGGGGTTTAGAGAAGACTCCACCACGCTGCTCAACTGCGGGTTGGTGGAATACAGCACTGTATCCTACCAATATTATAATGTTTGTAAGGGTCCCTACTTATAGGTAAGGATGTGTGGTTACTGCCGAATGAAATATGGCAAACAGATAGAAAATGTTCTAAGGTTAATAGTACTGTCGGGAATTGCGTTGATTTTGTAAAAAAAAAATGCTCAAGTTTGTTTCTTCGTATTCCAGAAAATGTATTTGGATAAATCCACCTCCTTTTGACAAGTTTTTGCGAAATTTGATAAACAAGGTTCAAACGATGTCATCCATTTAATAGATATTGTTAAGGATACACCTTGAAAAAATACTAGACATTGTTTAAAAAGTATTTAATTGAATTATTAAATACTTTTTAAACAATGTTAGTTAGTTACAACAAGTTAGTTTATTGGTTTCATATAAATTTGCTTAGGAAAAAAATCGTTAACACAGTCAAACTCTCGAAAAGTCGGCGCAGAAGCGATGAATGGCAGAGCGGTGGTTATGATCTGACACTCTATATAAATTATAAACCTAATACGCGTCTCATCTCTGCGTTCAAGCTCTGTCGACACTGACACATTTTCCGTGGAGCTCGCAGAGCATGCAATTAAATGCAGTTCTTAAAAGTGACTTAGGCTTTTGTTCATTTCTGATAAAGTTGAATTTTCAAACGTTTTTACCAAACTACTTTTGTCAATCGTTTTTGTATACAATGCGAGTGTTTGCCAATGCGCATTATTTATTCAGATTTATATGTACAATGGTAAATCATAGTAGATTATTGCATCGAGCACAAAGTAATTTATTATTGCACCGAGTGCCTGATTTAGAGCCCGAGCGTTAGCGAGGGCTCTAATCTAACAGGCACGAGGGCAATATAAATTACTTAAGGCGAGGTGCATAATCTGCTTTTCTTTCAACTAATACCTATAGGAATAGTAGATAAAAGAAACTCATATCAAACAGTTAAAATAGAAGTTTCTATAACACGTCGGCTTCATTTAGAATGTTTTCCGGAGTTAATGTGTCGCTAGATGATTCCATTTTAATTCGAAGCCGAAGCACTCAAAATCAGATAGTATCACACTTTTATCGTTTCCAAAAATATTGTCAAGCAAAATTAACAAAGTTCCCGCCAAATCACTTTTTTAAATTTCTTTCATTTTTAACTCAGAGTTAGCAGCAATCATTTTTTAAATTTGGAACAAGTAGGATAGAAACGAATAATACGTACGAAAAAAAAAGTATTGATATCGGCTGGCTGAATAGAGCTAATCCATTGAGATTGGCACCTTTTGGTGCGATAAAAAAAAACTGTGCAATAATGAAATTTCATACATTTTTATTGCTCTAGAGCATTAAAGACTCGTTTTGTACTGAGTTTTTAGTGTGATTGTGATGAAATTAAAGCATAGTTGGAAGAAAAATGATTTTCCAATTCAGTATAGTCCATTAAGAGCGAAAAGACATCGACATCAACTCAAAATCATCCCACTGTTGGGATATGGGTCTCCCTACAATCGAGCATACTCCACCACGCTGCTCAACTGCGGGTTGACAGAGTCATATTTTACGTTTATTATAGCGTCGTGTGTGATTAGTTTACCAAATACTTACTCTGGGTTAGTCTCAGCCCGGCTTTCAATCTCACTTATCACCATTTTCAATTTAGGTGCGGCAGCTTGGAATTTTCCAAAATACACAGCATAAGCCGTGTCCATAGTTTCCTGGTCTGTAGGGTCTTCGTCCTTGGGTGCTAGTACTTGCTCTGTGGCATGGTTCAACACATATGCTACGTATGAACGAATTAGGGAGATAGCACGATTTTGCAGGTGACGATACTTGACAATGTATGTATGGGATTCCTTGAAGGTGTTCTAAAAATAGATATATAAAAAACAATCTTGAGTTAACAGCGGGCTTGCCAGCACATCAGCAAAATAGTCCTTGTATTGCAAGTGTCTAATATAGCTATGGTAAATTCTTCACATCAGGCGGGCCGTACGTTGTTATGATATTGTAAAAACTTTGTTATATGGACACAGTACAATGAACAAGTGAGAATGATACAAGCTTGCCTCACTTGTTTACCCTCTTCTTGAAAATTGTGTTCTGTAAATGACATGAACATACTTAAAAAAATATTGTAGAATAGCCGTGCCCCAGGCTTAGCCTGCATAAATGTTGGTTATAGCACCATATGGTAGCCTATATCCTTCCTCAGAATATAATCTATGTCCGTAGCAAATTTAATTCAAATCAATTCAGCTGTTTAGTCATGAAAAGATAACAAACAGAACAAGTGGTTTCACATTTCGACGGTCCCTACGTATAAAGCGACATGTCAAAAATGTCAATTTTTTTTTTATTGCATAAATTGCTATATATTGCCCCTAAAAACATTTTATTTTTTATTTTATTGATTGTATATAATTAAAAAGTAAGAAATTAACTCATTTGTCCAATAATAATATTCTTTTAATTACCATATCGTAGTATAAGCAGACATGTCTGAAATGACATGTCGCTTTATACGTAGGGACCGTCGATTTATCTATTCTATTATATATAAAATAAATCCCTATTTCCCTTGGTCACGACATCACGCGTGAACGGCTGGACCGATTTCGCTATTTTTTATATATTGTATTTGTTATTGTCAGGATAAGGTTCTTACGAAAGAAAAAAATAAGAAAGTTATGTAGAAAATTTAAAAGTTTAAGAAAACTGAGCGACTATATTAAGTTTTATAATATAACTTTATGTTGTAATGTGTATGTGGATAAATAAATAAATAAAATGTTGTTTGACAGAACTGCCAGTCATTTTACAGATTGTGCTATACCAATTCTAATTCAATATTCATTGTTAAGAAAGACAGGACAACGTCGGTTCAGCTAGTATATAATCTATATAAAAGCGAAATACCACTCACTGATTAATCACGAAATCTCAGAAACTATAATACCTACAAATTTGAAATTGGGCAGGTAGGTTCCTTAAAGGGTGTAGACATCCGCTAAGAACGGATTTTACGAAACTCGGGTTGGGTAAAACGGGGGTTGGAAGTTTGTATGAAAGTCCTATGTTTTGAAGTAAGAGACTTGAAATTTAAAATATATGCTCTATATATGGTGTGGAGGTGTATTAATAATGTTTCTTTAGAAATCAACCCGTTTTTGGGGTTAAAACGGGGGTTGGTAGTTTATATGAAAGTCCAATGTTATTGAAGTTAAAGTAATAATGACAGAAGGAATTTAAATGGTATTTAAGTATAAGAATTATTAAAACGCGCCTCCTCGCGTACGAAGTCGCGGACGGCCGCTGGTATATCAATATAGACTATAAGACTATTATAGATATGGAAGTATGGTTTTACGTCAACTGTAGGTATAGATTACTTACATTACTCCTCATATACTCCAAGCACTCATCAATTTTAGCAAGAACGTTGAAGAATGTCTCACTATTAATTGACATTGTAGGGCTATTGAGTCGCTGGGACAGGTGCTCCACTTGTGTGAAATAATGTAATTTGATCTTTATGTCCTCACCTGGTATTAAATTCAGGAATTAAGCTATGGTGGCCGATATATTTTAGTTCATAATACTGATTAGTTGACATGTTTTTTTTTAAACTATGTCAGGTGGCAGACAAGCATACGGCCCATTCAGCTTGATGTGAAGCAGTTACTGTAGCATATGGCTACAGTAACTGCTTCACATAAACTCTCGCTACTAACTAACGCTTGCATAACATAAACTCTCGCTCGCGCGCCGCCACCCCCATTGCCAACGCAGCATCACCTTCCTTTCTGGTGACCTCACTCACTCGCAGGAATACAACAACCCTCAAGGGAATTGTTATTTGGCTGCGGTATTCTGTGAGGTGGAGGTACATTCTCCAGTTGAGTAGCATACAATTACGCTCCCTACCTCTTTTTGCTAGAGCTTTGTTTGTCAGTCAGCAGGGTGCACCGCGTGCAGATGAAGTTGGCTTTGGTTTAAAGATGTTGATGAATCACTTACACCCCAAAATCATAATTTTCGGTGGTTAGTGGTTGGTAGGTTAGGCAAAAGGTAGGCCAACATATTTTTAACCTGCCAGACTGGCGTACCACCACTTCAAAGATACTGTAGAAAAAAAACAATTCCTTTGAGTGTTACTATTCCTGTGGGTGAGTGAGCTCGCTAGGATGGAAGGATATGCTACGTTGCCAGTAGAAACAGTGCATGTGATCAATGTTTCATATTGTGAGTGTTTATATGTCTATGGTTACCGTTTCACATCAAACAGACTGTATGCCACCTGACGAAGTAAAATAATAAAAACCACAAGCACTTGATCTCTAATTGCGGAGACATTATATTATATATAAATATTATTTATATGAAGTG
Organism: Hypsopygia costalis; assembly: GCA_937001555.2. NCBI lineage: Eukaryota > Metazoa > Arthropoda > Insecta > Lepidoptera > Pyralidae > Hypsopygia > Hypsopygia costalis. The sequence goes on from OW443325.2 coordinate 6,166,246, forward strand.
CTAAAAAAAGTAGTACTTGCCTATACTAGATAGTTTATTTTGGTCAGCCAGCAACTGCTCACTCATCATGTGCAAAGCATTTGTTTTGTTTGAAACCAGGTTATATTGCTCTGTTAGCTGATTCAAATCGCACATTGTGGCTTCAATCTGTAAATCAAGCAAAGTATACTACAGAACATTGACACATTTCACATTGACAAGCTCGGTGGTTGAATGGTTCACAATGGCCACTTTGAATCTGAGGTCGCGGGTTCAATCTCCACACAAGACAAATGTTTGTGTGAACAAGATGAACATGTCTGTTTGTCTTGGTCTGGGTGTTTTCTATATATTATACTATGTATATATTTACAAAAAAAATATGTTATCCAGTACCCATAATACAAGCTTTGCTTAGTTTGGGACTAGTGTGTGATTTGTACTAGGAATATTTATTTAATTATAATTTATTATACTATAGAAATAGAACATAGTTTTGTTTTTGATGGATTGGTATGATGTAAGGATTTCAGTAGTTAAGGCAAAGTTTCAGCAGAAAAAAGAAATAAACAATCTTATTCTTATACCGCCAAAAGGACAAAGTTTTGGTCATCCCTCGCATAAAGCTCATTTTATCTGTATAATATGTATCTCATTATTTATTCTGCGCTTCTAATACAATGTGTGGTAAATTTCAAGGCAACGGGATCAGTACTAAAGCCCTTTGTTCTGCTTTACTTTACTAACAAACTCATCACTCATATTTATAATATTAATAAGGAGTATAAACACATGTACAAGGTACCTGATTAGTTAATGATACACACTCATTTCTTCGGTCCTCTAACTGCTTGTAATAGGCCTCGTACGGAGCGTCCTCTGTCCGAATAGTACTTTCACAAAGACTTTCATACCATTCCAGAAAGTCATAGGTCGTATCCACCGGCGGGATCACAGGTTTACTTACATCTTCAATGGATTTAGTAAGAGATTTGTCCTAAAACAACACTTTATTTACAATCAAATGTCAAAAAAGTTACATCAATTTCATTCAATAGTATGAATATTTAAGGATATAAAAGGCCACTTCTTGGTAACAGGACTGTCACAACTATTCTATTTTCAATAAAGAAATATGTATTAGTGATAGTACGATAGGTAAAACACGAAGAAACTAAACCTCATCTTGGTCAGCAGAGCCGCCGACGATAAGAGTTTCCAAATCGAGTATTGCTTCTCTTTGCTCAGTTGTAAGCGGTGCTAAGGGATTTTCTGAAGATTCCCAAAGAAGTAATTTATTCTGAATTTCTTTTAAGCTTAAAGTATCCATGGTCTTATATTAATTTTCAATTTCCATTAAAATTGACGACGGCGACGACAACGACATTAACGTTAACGACAACCAACCTAGTATTGCCAGGTGTCAGCTCAGGTCAGCTGTCAGAGTTGTCAGACTATTGCAGTGTTGCCAAACTGTGTTGCTAAAATTACCGTACCGTAGCAATCAGCCCAGAATCAGCCCCAAAATTTGCGTACACAAAGTCCACGCGCCACGCGCGCGGCGCGCCCCGCACTTCGAAAATCAATACAACAAATAAGATGGTTGTCGAAATGGTGCCGATAGCTAGAAATGGCGTTGCATTATATAAAAAAAGCCATACGGTGAAACACTGGTCAAACCCTGCATTGTCTTTCTGACAACATTGGCGCATTGATGATAGGGCTGAAGATATAATAAATCAGGTAGTGATTGTTTGTCGGTAGATGGCGCTTTGCTATTTTCATACAAAATGAAGTTAATTTCGACGAAAACGAAGTAGAAGAGAAGACTCGCACTCACTCGACAGTGGCGCCTACACTGGTGAACACAATAACCGTAGTTCTTATTTGCAGTGAGTTATGTTATGTTATTGAGATTATTTTTGGTACATATAATTATTTTACTCTTTTGAGATTTACTGTACGACAGTACCTACGTACTTATTCAAATGTACGTAAAGCGTCCGTTACCAGTATACCTAATTACTTTGCTAATTGCAAGTTTAGCATAATACCATTGTGCTATATTACTCTTGTCATGTATGACGATATGGCAAAGTAGCGGCATCTAGTGGTGAGTAGCCGAACCACAGTAACATAATGTATGCTTTATAATTATGTCTGCCTGTGACTGTGAGCTGATTATGATTTTCATTGAACACAGCTATGATTTATAGTAAAATAATAAATATAAATTTAACTTCATAGTAAGCTTAACATAACACAACTCGACTAGATAGACCAAGGTTTCTAAAGTTGTAATATGGAATCAAGGAATCTCTTTATTAGGTTATATTTTCTAAACCTGATCATATTTTAATATTTATTTCATCATCATCATCATCATAATCAGCCTGTATCTACCTACTGCTGGATATAACCCTTCCCCAATGCTTTCTTTCTGTTTGTGTGCATTGGTGAGTAATGCCCTTAAGTCGCCACGCTGGGCAATATTTATTTATATGTTTTAAAATTTTAATCCGCAACAACATATAATCAGCGCTTAGCTGGGATATGGGTCTGCCCTCGAACGAAGGAGTTTAGTGCGTACTTCATCCCTAGCTAGCAGTGAGCTTCACTGTGATACTTTGTGTTAGAATGCTGTCACTATGTTGAAAGAAAGTTCAAAAGCATATTCATGAAAGTACATACGTATTTTCATATCTATCAATGACAGAACTAGTCAATAGATGGCGTCAAATCAAATTCTAAAAAGAAACACGTAATATGTACGTTACGTGCTAGATGTCGCTGTATGCTTCGAATCCTAGAGAATATACTAGTACACTAGAGAGGCAGGGACTCTTGGATAGCTGCCACCAACCATGTGTAAAACGCAGTGAACTTCTCTCTGATTATCAAGCCCGCCCGCATATCAAGTTTTGAAGATTTAACTCCATAAACTTTACAAAATAATTCTCTGTAGTTATAGTCGAGTAGTGCTAAATGTGTTTGATATACGGCTTGGGTAACACATTTTTTTATTTTGTTACAACTAGTATTTTTATTCTCAATTTTTACTTCTCTTTCATTTTCAGTATCCTCCTACCACAATGTTTGAATTTTGTGTTATTGTTTCTCCCTTTTTTCTTTTTCTGTTTCTCCCCGCTCCCTTGAGTTTAAGCATGTATGTGTTTTAACATTTTAATTGGCTTTCACATTATTTTTTTGACATGAAGAGGTTTTTACAGGGTTGACGACGCTCGAGTGATGCACCTGCTGCTGATATCATAGCATAGATCACTTAATTGTATTAAACAATGTATTTTAAGATAAAAAGATACTAGATCTTTATTAGTGCATTATTCGGATGTTTTTTTTAATTGCAAGGTTTTTTTAAATAGCCTTGCAATCCTCTGACTGTTGTACCACTCGAGTAACTCTTACCAACCCTTCGGAACATTTCAGAAGAAAGCAGTTTCAGGAACTTTCTGGTGAACTATATGTACATACCCATTATTCGTTAGATTTGTTAGTTATGCTGTATTAAAGTACGTAAAGCACCGGGGTGTTCTGACACTATTAGACTATTCATAGATTATCTATCTATAAGGTGTAGTTGCTATTTCTATGTAGTTAGCGCAAGGTAGAGTTACCGAGCTGCTCAGACTCATTTCCAACTGAGCCAAAAGCCGCTCTATCTCTCAATAGGTAGCATTTAGGGGTTTCAGAGGCTCAGCACTATCTTTAAGCCAAAGCCAATCTCACCTGCACGCGGTGCACCGTGCTACTGCCCGACTGGGGAAGTACTTCCATCTCACAGAAAACCGCTGCCATATAACAATACCTTTGAGGGTTGTTGTGTTCCTGTGACTGACTGAGATCACCAGAAAGGAAGGAGTTTGCAGCAGCGGCGCGCGAACGATGTTTCATGTCGCAAACGTTAATTTGACTACGGTAACCGCTCCACATCAGGCGGTCTGCCATCCGACGTAGTAAAAAAAAAACTATCTTCTATTAGCAGTATCAAACGGAGTGCTCTATTTGCATGTGTCGTGACTTTAGCCATACTTTGTAAAACATTGCAGATGACAATACTGGTAGCCACGCAGGAGTGCTAAAGGGGAAAAAAGGGTTGCTCCGCTGTTTAGTAGTAGAAACTGACGAGTCTAACTTCTATACAAGATGACTCTGTACAATTCAGTGGCAGACAGATGACAGATGTGATCTTCCTTGTTAGAAAAAATATATAAATTAAAGACATAAAATTTTATATACGCAAATTACGCAATCACTATCATCTAAGTTGTACCTCACATTGCCAAGCGGGGAAGTCTAATTCTAAAATTTTCCTACTCATATTAATTTGTTCTGATTAATGGTGAACGCACCGAATGCATCGAAGTCAACGAGGCCTCGCACCTTTACGCGCCGAAAGAACTGACCGCGCCGAAAGAATTGCTTCAATTTCTTTTACACCTGTCGCGTAGTAATGACATGTTTTGTGATGGACTGACTGCCTCACTCTGATTTGGAATTTTCCTAGTTTTATCACACGTTGGAACCTAAATGGTCACGTACTATACAGTTCGAGAAGTTTTTTACGTTCTTAAGCGGTTCTTGCAGGTTCGGCAACGCGTGAGTGATGCGTATAGTATAGCAAGCGTCTATAGACTACGATGACTTGGCACCCGAAAAATCCATAGACATGAAAAAAGTTCCTAATTTCAAGGGAAAATATTCTACGGTGGTAATACTGTCAGAATCGCAGGTCGCATTCTGAAGTTTCTTCTTTTTATGATTCGGCTCGGATAGGTGTGCGAGGTGTCATAAAATTTCATACAAAGAATTCAAAAAATTCGGTTCGTTCGGCTCGGACAGATGTGCGTTCTTTAAATTTATAAACATTTTTAAGCATACTTTAAAAAAAAAGTGAGCTCATCAAATCGTCTGTAATCTCTGATTGCGTGTATATAAAATAATTTTATGCTGATACTGTTTATTGTTGGCACTTGGTGGAACATTATTATCATAATGTTATAATAAAGCACTTGTACTCTTCCACGTAATTATTAATTATATAATTACGTGGAACAGTACAAGTGATTTATTATAACATTATGATAATAATGTTCCACACTTGTACTATTCCACGTAATTATTAATTACATTATGATTATTTTATGCATTTCAATAGTTGTCAATGGTCAAATCTATCGTGCGTCGACTCTACATGGTTTAAGTAATATGTACTTCGAACAGACTTACATTTTAGGATAAAGGACTAGGAATTAAGAAATAAAGACAGATTTTTGAATACTTTTGCATTTATTGGGTATGTATGAGGAACCTTTCTGGTCAACATAAGCTACAACGGGCATTCTGTTTACAGTATATTTACAAATTCAGTATCATATAATATAATTCATAACTAGGTCTAGGGTAATGCTTGGAGTAAATTACTGTATATTCACAATAATGACGAATACCTAACTCATCTATACACATAGCGGCGTTGTACAAAATACTAGTCTATAACGAAAATAGTTCCATTCCATTTGCAGGGATGTCCCTTCCTTTGGCATTCTAAGCTATGCCCGAATTTTTCATGTCCTTGCATATATCTATCACACTTCAGTCGCCAGCCACTTTGTTCGGTTGGTTACGGTAAACAATGAAGCTAGTATTACATACAGCGTATATTTAACTTAAGGCTTTAGCTACACTTCGCGTTCACATCCGCTAATGTCTCTGGACAGACTAAGGAATAGGTTCCCTACATCACATTCTTCCATATGTACACCGTTCCACAAATCTATTACAACTTGTACTATATACAAACAATTTAATTATTAAAAAAATACAATGTTAAATTGCTATAAACTCTATTTATTCACCGATATAGGACTGGAGTAAAAATAGTTCATCGGATTTCAGCGTGCAAAATTTACTAAAGCCAGCGTCGCACGAGTCGGCTATCCCGCAACGATATAACATCATTTCTCCAGCGAACGTTGAACATCAGCCGGCAGATAACATACATTCCAACGACAATATATAACATGTAATTAAAGTTAAACTAAACATCACACAACATGTTCAGAACTTTACAATCGACAGATCATTAACATTTCAGGACGACACTTGCAATTTAACGTAAAACAATAGTCAAAATCGATAAATAACTTAAATTATATATATAAAAGAAAATAAATTAACACACAGTCATTGTTCAATGCGAAATATTATACTCAACGCTATTTTATTACATTCATTATAAACACACGTCTTACAGTTATCTTAAATGGAATAATATCTGGATAGCGATACCTAACTTTAACCGAATAAAAAATACGACGACGTACATCGAAACACTAAAAAAAGACTCGTTGCTGAGATGCGTAGCAAAAGCATGGCAGTTAGCACGAAATTCTGCACCCTAAATATTAATAACAGAAAAATATACGTCTATGAATCCGAAGCATAATATTGGAGGCTCATCGCGCGCGGTTCCCGTCCCGCTACGGTACACTTAATATGATGGCGAACGGGGCCGCGCCGGTGTGATGCGCTAACTAGACAGTAGACACTTGTGTGATTTATCGTGAGGCGACTCGCGGTCGCGCGGTATCCCTCGGCGCTCGACCGTGTACTTGCACTCGTTCCTTGTTAACCTACGAATTAACATAGCACAGCCATAGTGACTCCCTGGGTCCCGCGTGCAGCGCGCTGCGGTCGGGGTCGCGCGCCGAGGGGGGAGGCTCTGCACCTCGAGGCCGGCGTGGGCCGGCGGGCGTGTTCAGGATCGCCGGCCCGGCGGTCTATGAGACCGGAGGCTGCGGGCCCTGCGCGGCGGGCGGCGGCCGGGTGCCCGCCGCCGGCAGCTGCGCCAGGGTGTCCTGGCTAGCGTGCGCGCGCAGGAATGTGTTCTCCACTTCGAGCTGGTTTATCCTCTCCATTAGTTCGGCGATGCGCTCTTTTAGTACTTCCACTTCTTCGCGCACCGCGAACATCAAGTGGCTCTTAACCAGATCCTGAAACAAAGCGAAAATAGAACGTTAGATTTTATTTGCTCTATAAATATAGTTCGCTACAGTTATTCACGTTATAATATGACGAGCTCGGTGGAATGGTTAGCAATGGCCACTTTGACTCCGAGGTCGCGAGTTCGATTCCCGCACAAGACAAACATTTGTGTGCATGAACATGTCTGTTTGTATTGCTCTGGGTGTTTTCTATGTATTATAAGTACATATGTATTTACAAAAAAAAAATAAGTAGATTTCTTAGTTGTCTACACAAGCTTTGCGCTTAATTTGGGACTAGATGGCGTTGTGTAAATTGTCCAGAAATATAATATTAAAAAAAAATGTCTAACGCTACCAATATCATTATCTGATAAGTCGCTACACCTCTTCGACTAAAAGAAGAACCGTGTCCCTGCAGTGGGATGAGTATGGAACAACCAGGCGGACGAGATAACATTAGAAACGTAAATTTTACGCTACATCTACATACGTACTCTACAATTCACATTTGAATTCATATCAATGACACCAAGTCACTCTAAATTGTTTATTATTACATAATGTCATAAACAAACAAATTTTGTTCTAAGAAAATTTCAAACTATACTAATCGATAAGTCACAGAAGTTAACAGAACACAAAAATATAAACCGCAACCACGAAATGAAACGAACTCGAGTTTTTCGAAAGGCTAGTCTCATTTGAATGCACCGCGACGAAGAAGTTATTGAAACAAAAATAAAATGGGAACGTACATTTGTGTCAGGCACGACAACGTAGCAGGGCTCTTTCTGTCCCTTTTGTCTGATCTCGTAGAGGCAGCCATCTCTGGTTTGTTGCACAACGTCGATCATGTTTGAGCGGTTGAACTAGATTTTTCAGGGTCACTAAATGTATGAGCGTAGCCGGCGGCGACTGAAGCGCGACTGACGACAATGTACTACTACAGCGGACAAGTATCGCTAGAGCGACCCAACAGGCGACTGATGGTCTGCGCGCGCGCACGGCCTATTTAAAATGGCGGCGCACACGTCACCGCCACGCGGGCCGTCCGTGCATCCTGAACTCGACAACACAACCTACATCGATATCGGCGAACTTCTTATTTTATCAACTTGGATAAATAAATTTAATAAAAACAAACTTTCGATTTGATGAAACTATTTTCACCAAAACAAAGATTAAAATATTGTACAATCACATAATAATTAAATTATAATCTTTTGCAATCACTTTATAATAATTAATGGATTAATGAGATTACCAACAAATACATTATCACAAAGAAATGTACTGTACACGATGCAATTACTCTAATTGTTGAAATTCTTCGTATTTCGCAAGAGCACATAATTGCTTTATACGCGATAGTTTTAGCGGCACAAAGCATGCGGATGCGTACGGAGTAATCGAGGTGCTCTTCGCTAAATTAGAGCAAATAAAAATTTCTTTTACGAGAACCTGCTGTATGCGCATTTAATTATCACACTCCTAAGAGAGAAATACAAAACAAGCCATACTGATGAGAATCAGAAATAATAGATCTACGAAGCAAGGTAAAAACATCCAAATAGAGAACGACGGCTAAACTAAGAACACACATCACAGTTTTCAACTACTACAAGGTCCACTAAACAATATAATTAGAGCCCGTAGGAACTTTTTCGTAGATCTATGGCTGCCAGATGTTTACGACACATACGATGAACTGTTTACTGGTACCAATTAAACTTCATTAAATGCTATTTTAGTTTATTGAAGGATCAAAACAGTTGGCAGGTGCTGTTTGTTTTTGTGTTGTATAAAGTTATTCCCAGTAGAGTAAATAGGCGATTCAAATAGAACAAAGCGTATTGCAGATTTGGCAGTGAAAAAGACTTACAAGCGTTAACTTATTACACTAGGCTGCAAAATAAAGCGTTAGATACGTAACAATTATTCTTATCTTTCAAATGGAAGTGGAAATAGAGTAATAAATAATCTGTGCATTGTTAATATCGAAGTTACATACATTCAAGGAAATGTTTTATTTTATTTTTATAAAAAAGACGCTAAAGGATAATTTTAACATTGGCGATTGTAAGGAACAATATTTGTAAATGCAGATAATGAATAAGAGATATTTTCCTCCCCGCCCACGGATAAGAACAGCGTACGGAGACATCTTGAATATTTTTTATTTTTGAAATTTGACTCATTGCGTGCACTTAGGACGCTATAGTGACTAAAAGCGGTCTGGACTGATTTATCTCAGGTATTTGGTTCAGGGTAAAAATAGTAGAAGATTTTATTAGAACGAAAATTCGAGTGGGTGTTCCGACCTTCAGTTAGTGGAGAATCTGTAAATTTAAACTATACTGAATTTCAAAAGATATTAGGCCTAATCATAGCTGCAGACGGGGCGCCGAGCGACATATTGCAAATACTTGCAAGCTATTTACCGTATCCTTTGCGATGGTTTTGTATATTCACAATCCATTTAATGTTATGATAATGAATTAAACAGCGCATATCAGGTACCTGCGCAAATGTTTTCATGTCAGTGGGTAAATTAGATAAAATTGGAGATCAGGAAAAATATGTCAAGTCTGGAGATAAGATGTGAAATCCACATATTGATAAAAATACTGACGCCATTGGTTTATGTCCGCACATATTTATTCTATGCTAATAGTTCTGGGTGAATGACAGTCATCGAAATCGCTACAATGATTTCATTATTGGTGCAGTGAACTTTCACAGACGCACACCGGATAAAGCGGGCGATGATATAACGCGTACAAGGGCGCGCGATAAAACCTGTCTTATTGTTTTTAACGATAACTAGATCGAACTGGATGGTTATCGTGCGGTATCTACACTAGTTGGAAGTAAAGCCGCATATGCGCCGTATTTACAGGATTATCTATAATAGATCGTTACATGGCGCTGCCACATAACTAAGATAAATAAGATAATATTTTAATAACATACCTAAAAGAACTTTTGATTTAGGCTTGCGAAAGCTGCTTCGTTGAAATATATCCTTTTTTTTTAGAGACTAATTTATTATTATAAAATAACATGCAAATGGAACTTCAACAATCGAAATATTTATTGTGACAATTAAAACTGATTATTTGTCATTAAATGTGTCATAGTAAAATCCATTAATAGTATATTTAGCTAGTAAGGATTTGTTGATGTGCTTTGACTGAAAAGATGGTGATAACGACGTTTTTATATTGTAGACTAAAGTAGTATTTTTTATCAAAAATCATTTGAAATATATACTAATTTATTAAAGACATAGTACAAAACCATTCAAAACTGATTGCAAATTATGTCAATATATGTTTTAATGCACAAATACACATCATGCCATCACATAACACTGGAAAGATAAAATAAAACAATGATGCTTCGCGCAATATTATGATCTGACGACAACAACTATAAAATAATTAAAATAATATCATCCAGTACGAGTACGGAAACTATTCATATAAAAAGTATATTAGCAATTCAAACAATATCTCTGGTGGAAAAACAAGTTTTAACAGAATACTTAAATACAAAACAATGCGGCGACCGTAGAATTTAATTATAAATTTAAGCATGACATCACTTCCATATGTGGTATTATTTGTCAGTGATCAGATGTTAAAAGAACACAAACTCTGCTGAATAATAGTTTGTTATGTTATAAATATTGTAGGCGAACATTTTTAATATTCATATTGTAACATATTTTATGATATGCATTAAGAACTAATGATTTATGAAGGCAGAAATGTATGCCTTTAGCCATAATCAACCAAAAATAAAGAAATATTTGAAGTCTATTTCAGTATATGAAAACGGGTACAGAAAATTTATATAAGCGCACATACTCTAGACATTCATAAACTACCTATTAAGATTTTAAAATCTCTATCAGGTCTTGAAATGGTATCTCCATATTCGGTAGTCTCCGAACATGAAGAAAAGCTGGCGGAATTAATCAAATAGATGCAAAACTTCAACAATTTGCTGTAACTGATAGCTAACAAGTGTTTTTGCATGGAATTATGGGCCGCGGACTGGTGATTTCCCAAAGAAATACTTGTAAGAGCTGTCTGACTGCATTCGGTCATTTATTTATATGGACTTAGAGGTCTTTCAAATCATGTTCCTGTACTTATAAAGATAGGACTATAGGAAATCGACTTCAATTTATGGAATTTATGGAATATTTATTGGAACGGATGATGTTACACTTAAAATCATACAAAAAAATGTTAAAAAAAAAAAATAAGAAACTACATTCTGTATGTAATTAATTTCTTCACGCAAGTTACATAATATTTATTACTGCGCAGTATCGAACATTTATACAATTTTCTTACGATGAAAAACAATAAGCGCAAACGATGTAATCAACTGCTGAAAAATATAAATTTAATATTTGTTCTTAATGACTACAACGTAAGGTATGCCATCTGCTCGATATAATTCTGCATGCCAAAGTCATTAATGTTATTCACAAACACATCAATTTTAATATTGCGCGTCTATCTAGAGCATTTGTTCAAATAACTTGGTGTTTTTGATGGCGTATTTATCCAGGTGAAACTAACAGCCGATATAATAATCTTATTTCAAGAGGTGACATAATGAAATAGCAAAATTATAAAAATAATCAAAAATACTCGGATATCAATATTACTTTGGCAAAGAATTTAAAGTAACGAAGAACAATATTTTAATCGTAATATCGTATAGTCAGATATTTTGACTCCGGAAATTATCTACTTCCTTTTGGTTCTATAAACATTACGATTAAGACAAAATATATCTGACACCAGATCACATTTACTCTGGAACCAGACGATGTAATATTGAAATCAGACATACAATCGAAAATATTGAAAACAGTAACAAACAAGTATTGACGTATGCAGCTTATCAACGAGATAGCTAATAAGAAAAACAAACGTAATCTGTAAGGTCTCGAATTCTGACCCTGTGCTGTAGTGATGTCATCTGTAGTCATCGTATGACTGCAACCTGAATATAGACATTATCGAAAGAGGGAAGAATATTAGCAATAACCATTTTTTAAGGTGTGGTTTTGCGGTTGAGGACGTCACCACTGCACACCATAATATCCTTATTATAACAACATGACCTCATAAATATCATCACGAGGATACACATGTGCGAATAGTTTTATTATATACATCGGCAAACAACAAAGACCTAATTCTAGGAATAATGGCGAAAGGTTTTGTGTGATTCACTTCACTTCGGCCTGCTCTGAATAGGATTGATAAAAGGGATGGAAACAGAGATGAAATATTATTTTTCAACAATGGGTATCTAATATCCAACTCTAGATTGCAAAATAGAGCGATTTGTAATATGCAGATAGATGTAAAAGCTCATCATCATCAGATGTAATAGTTCACCTCACAGAATGGGGACAGCTTAATTCAAATTATGTAGTTACATCTGTCATGAAATTACATCTCTCGCAACACAGCATATTTTTGTATGGAAAATATACTAAAATCCGATTAAACATATTTTATTTATTTGATATTTCATGTGCGGCCTGTAATGCTTGCCACTCGACGTAGTAGAAAAAAAAAACAAAAATATATTTTAACTTCTATTGATTTATATAGCAATTCTTGGATTATAATGGAATCTGAAATCCAAGAATTGCGAATAATTATTTGAATTTCGTTCGTCGTTTTGATACAAAATAGCTGTAGTTATGAAGCTTAGGTATCAAAGCGGCGAACGACATTCAAGTAATATGTATTATATACAAAATAACAATATGTAAACCAACAAAAACTTTGTATTGTAGAATTTCAATATGACTTTCCACGGTTCAATATAATTATAGTTATTAGTCTTTTAAACGTGTATTTTTCAGTATTATCATAATAGGTAGGGGAAAAAGTCTTTTCGCATTATAGTATGTATGAACTTGTAATAAAATCTCTTTGGTTATACCATTTGTATCTGGCAGGTTTTGATATCTTTAAAAAGTTTAAATTTTAAAAAAAATAATTCCAAATTCAAATTAGGTAAATGTGTGATTTTCATTTGTTTTTTTTACTGTCAACATGAGTGAATCTAATGAAGAAATTCGATTCATTTTAAAATTTTACTACAAAAAAGGTAAAAATGCAACGCAAGCTGCGAAAAAAATTTGTGACGTTTATGGACCTAGTGCAGTGTCTGTGAGAGTAGCACAAATTTGGTTTAAGGGTTTTCAATCAGGAAATTTTGATGTGAAAGATGCACGTCGCCCTGGTCGCCCTGTTACGGATAAAATGGATGCCATTTTTGAAAAAGTGGAGCAAGATCGGCATATCAGTAGTTACGACGTAGCTGAAGAATTAGGAATTGACCACAAAACAGTTTTGGCGCATTTGATAAAAGCTGGGTACACTAAAAAGCTCGATATTTGGGTGCCTCACGATCTCACTGAAAGAAACCTAATGAACCGTGTACTCATTTGCGATTCTTTACTACGACGTAATGAAAGCGAACCGTTTTTGAAGAAGCTTATAACTGGTGATGAAAAGTGGATCACGTACGACAAGAACGTGCGAAAAAGGTCCTGGTCAAAGGCCGGTCAGGCTTCACAGACTCTGGCAAAACCCGGGTTAACCCGCAACAAGGTGATGCTGTGTGTATGGTGGGATTGGAAGGGCATTATTCATTATGAGCTGTTATCGCCAGGCAGGACTATCGATTCTGAACTCTACTGTGAATAACTGATGAGATTAAAGCAAAAAGTTGAGAGAAAGCGGCCGGAATTAATTAACAGAAGGGGTGTGATTTTTCATTATGATAACGCTAGACCTCACACATCTTTAGCCACTCAGCAAAAATTAAGAGAGTTTGACTGGGAGGTGTTAATGCATCCGCCGTATAGTCCTGACCTTGCACCTTCTGATTTCCACCTGTTTCGGTCTCTTCAGAATTCTTTAGGCAATGTCAGGTTAACATCACGAGAAGACTGCCAAAACCACTTGTCGTGGTTTTTTGAACAGAAGTCCCAATTCTTTTTTTCTATAGTAATGGGATCATGTCTCTACCTACAAGATGGCAAAAAGTTATCGAACAAAATGGCACCTACATACTTTAGTTAAATGTAAATAAACTTTATTAAAAAATGTTTTGAATTTTCATATAAAATACGAAAAGACTTTTTCCCCAACCTAATATAACACATTGTTCCTAACTATATTTCATTACTGTGATTGAATTTTAGAATGTAGGTACGATAGTAGTAATAATGTCTAAAGTGGAGGGTGCGCCTGCGACGTCGAAGCGTTGGAGGCCCTCCTTCTATATGGTCCAATTACTTCAAGAAAGCGGCTGAAAGCAGCTGGATGTAGAAGTTAAGGAAAGGTCAATATTCAGCAGTGGGTAGATACAGGCTGATGACGATGATTAAAAAGCGAGGAGACTACATTGGATGTTCTTCAGTAAAGCCCAGAAAAGGTTGTTACAGGAACTGTAACGTGCTAGTGATTGCATTCTTGTAATGGGTGCTATTTGTTCGCCAGTTTCGTATTACAAAAATGAGTAAATCCGTATTGGAATACCTGTATATATTCATCAAATATGCTAATGGTAAAACATACAAGTAAATCTAACATGAGCAGATGCTCGAAAAACATGTCTGTTTTTAAATAATGTATACCTGTATTATTTTTTATATATATACAGTGCTATCACCTGGTGCGATACGTCGGCAGATAAAGTCAAATAATAATCTGACGATTACGCGAGCTTCGGGTACGTTTCCGGAGGTTATCTTGTTGTTTGAATTTGTTTGTCATGGAAATACAAACATGGTCAAGTTAACAAACAAAATGATAAACTGTACACTTAACAAAGTATAGGTATTATTTGTGTTTATTAATAGTTAATGACAGCACTGACTGTTCAGACAGCCGTTCGATCACGAAAGCATCCGTTTGCATCACAGACATGGTAATAGAAGACGGATACCTCTGCGACAGAATGTGATTTTCACTTGATTAATCCGATAATATACTACAAGTTCTACTAAAAAGGATACTATACCGGTGTCTGGATTACGTTGTTCTCGATAAAGCCTTTGTGTAGATACGCCAGTTAAGTAAACACATAAATGGAGATCACGTTTTCAAGATACATTACTTTTAAAGGAAATAACTAACAACAAAATTGTCGAATCAAGTCGTGTACACAGACTTTCATAGAATAGTATCAATATAACAAACGTGACGGCTTCATTATACAGGTTTATTTTCCAAGAAAACTAGCATTTCCTGGCTCGAAATGGCTTCGTGCTACGATTTCGATCTGGCGCGTGCGCTCGAGCCCCTCTCGGTTGCAAATTACTCGTCGCGAGATCTCGACTGGTAGCGCGTGACCGATTCGTGCAACCCCTGACGTCTTCCAGTGTTTGTTCCGCGCGGCCCGTACACGAATCGGCCGTATAATCAGGAGAGCACGTGTCTCTATGGGTCGGCTTTCCTTCCGTGTTTATTCTTGTATCAGCAAGACCTACAGGTCAAACTTGAAGGCAAATCGCGTACATAATGCATGAATTAGCATTTTAAAACACTTTAGACATAAAAATATTGTTATGTTGCTCAAATATGCCTTCTTGTAAACTCGCTATTTAAAAGCAATCCCTGAAATCAAAACTACGGGTGTCGTAATAGTGTTAAATATATCTCAACACCGCTTTGGTGCCATGAATCCATAAAGAAGCTCCAAAGAAATGGAATCATCCAAACGATTGAAGAATAAATGTTTAAACAGATGCATTAAAGTAGGTCAGTAGTGTATGCTCCGACTGCTATACATTGATCGGGTGTTCAGATAAACATATCTACTGTGACGTAACACGGGGACTGTGGAGGCAAACTATTACAAAATAAACCAGTATATCGCAGAAAGCACACCATTTTCTAGGGTTGCCGATAGCTAAATTTCGTATAAAAAGATTCGTTTCAAAGTAAGCCTCATTGTGTGGTCTCATTTTTAATGACCATTTTGTTTGTAACGAATTTCAATTCATGGGTGCGCATTATAAAAATCGAATCAAGATAATGTTGTTGAAATAACATAACAAATAGCTATGTAGAGAAGGAAATGGTCTTTAATTAGAATCGTGAATATTATGTAACGTAGGGCCAGTTCAAGCATTGCAACATCAGGGCACGTACGTGTCTTTTCTTTAGCAATAAAATAACACAATAACAATATAGAGATACAATACAGATTATAAACAACTTTTATGGGTGGAATATTTAATTGAAAATGTTACCGCTTTGATAATACATTTAATCCAGAATTTACGTCACAAATCGTGATCAATGTTAAACAATAACAAATTATTAATAGAATCGGATTATGAATGGAAAATAAAGATATAGATTGAAAACCTGTGATAAAACAATATAAATTTACTTCGCTGATAAAATAAAAATAAGATAAGAGAACTCCATATACGGAGGCTCGGAATCACACGAGCGTATGTACAGGGAGTGATAAAAATACTATGATGCGTTAGTGGGCATGAGGGCCGGATTGGGGTCAATCGCATGAGGCCATCTGCCGTGGCTAATTATAGTCGATGTGAGACGAGCCCAATAGTGCAACGATGAAACCATTTTCCAATCATGCATTTAATCAGACAACGTGGACAGTAAACCAAAAGTAACAACAGCAGAAGTAGTTGAAACTGGTTTTATGTTTAAATACGATATTTGTACAACTGGCTGCAAAGCAAATGACAGTCGTTCGATAACATTTGCTTGCATAGTAGAGTGAAAAATATACGATAAAATTAATAAACTAATGCAACGGAAAATATCAATTGTCCAAATGTTATAACAGTCATCAAAATGTTCAAACAGAAAAGAGACGAAGATTTACATTACATATCAAAGCGAGGAATTCGTCACTTTGCATTAGACACAAACAACAAAAAGAGCCTGTCAAGATTACAGCTAGTTTAATAATACGCTCTAGGGCAAACCGGGACGCGTTTCCTGACCATTAAAAAGAGGAAGTCGTTAGAGATTCTACAGTGACTATGATCTAAATAACAGTGTTATGTAGCTGACCATTGGTATTATAAACACGGATAGTCTCTCGGGAGATTGTATCTTTACGCAACTCCCGCGCTGTTCTGAATCGTAAAGTTAGTTTCGAATCTTCCTTCTCTTCACGATTTCTGCTTAGAGAAAATAATTATTGAACATTTTTTCGAATTAAAAAAATGTTTTTAATATATTTCATCATCTAATCATCAGCGCCTATGGACACGGTGTAAAATGCAAAATAAGAGCAAAATGATTTAATCCTTATTATGGTTTACAGCCTTTTATGAATAAATTAAAATCAATGAAATGTAGGTTTTAAAATATGCCAAAAAATGTTTTAAAATATAACAATTCGGTGACAGTATACGCGAAATAACTGAACATAATTTGTTCATTATCATCGGTCAACGCTATCACTTGACCGATATTTAACGCACGAGTGTTGATTCGAGTAGTATATTCTACGAGTGGAATTAACCCTATTAATTTCCAACCAGTAGAATTACCAGTCATTATGGATGTAGCAAACGTTTTAGTTACGTAGGTAATTTCTATTTAATGGGATGCGGCATGTAAAAGTTCTCTGTTAAATGTTCCTAGAATTCATTGCATTGAGCGCAGACGGAAACTACGTGGCCGACTGACACGACAGTGCTGACTGCATATCTTCAGTGTTCCACTTCTACTGAATTTCCTTTAGGGCAAAACCTTGGACCCATGATGTTATAAATACTATAGATATGCCACAAGCGTTAAAAATGTTCACCCGAAAATGGTCTTACCTCCCAAATAGTGCTCAAAAATAAGCCGACGAAATTAACGTTTGTGACAATTGATTGAAATAGATAATAATGTCGGCTTCTGTATTACGAAAATGCACAATTTTATGTTGATAAAGAGAATAAAGCCCATATTGCTTAGAGCGTTTTTATTCTATCATGCATAAAAGCACAGAACAGAAATGCCTTAACTGGACATAATTACGAAAATGCACTTCATAGGAAACACAATTTACGAAATTTCTTCGAAAAAAGAATTACATTACTGATGCCAATGCATCATTTTGCTCTCAAACACGGTTACATGCAAAGCAATGTAACAGTGTAAAAATAATCACCAAATAATAAACGAAGTAGGCAGCGTGGTGTGAAAGCTTGAATCTAAACCAGAATGATGGATGTGAAAAAAACAGGTAATATTGTAAAATATTTCGACCGTCGCCTAATTACCGGTAAGTAGTAAATTTAGCACCATTGCCAACACTGTTGTAGATCACAACACATTAGCCTGGATAGCGGAATAATTGTTAATTGATTCGACACGCCTTTGTCGTCGTGATGTCTATAAGACATTCATTACATATGATTTCCTCTATTTACGCTTGATTATAACAATAGTGGCGGTTGATTCAAAGGAAGTTTTAGTTAACGAGTCACGTACGCACTACGACGCGGTCCAAACTAAATAGTTAAACGAAATAAGTTGCGGTCCTTGGGAGTTGCGTTAAGTGTAATATTAAGAGGACGAGCTCGGTGGTCGAATGGTTAGCAATGGCCACTTAGACTCTGAAGGCGCGAGTTCGATTCCCGCACAAGACAAACATTTGTGTGCATGAACATGTACGTTTGTCTTGGTCTGGGTGTTTTCTATGTATTTATAAGTATGTATTTACAAAAAAAAAATAAGTAGTTTTCAGTTGTCTAGTACCCATAACACAAGCTTTGCGCTTAATTTAGGACTAGATGGCGCTGTGTAAATTGTCCAGAATTATTTATTTATTTAAGTTGATTTGTAAATGATCGTATAGATTGATGATAGCTTTCGTATATTTGTGGCTTTGTATTAAAAAATTAAAACAATTATTCATAAACAAAATTGTTCCTTACACCCACCCATTATTACTACTAAGGTGCGGTGGGAACTAAAAATGGTTGGTAAAAAGGTACAATATTTTACAACTCTCTTCATAAACGCTTATGTTTATGTTTGTTATATGTTTGGTAAATTTTTAGCACTTGGGAGTATTTGTAGATATCAAATCGAGTTGAATTTGGGACATTGGTGTAATCTCGATGGCAATTATTCACTATATATTATGGTACCTATCACGACACTGATTGATGATGGCAGATGGCGGTCATTGGATGAATTGGATCACACTAACGAAAAATAACAAGCAAAGAATTCCGGGTCATATTAGTAATCTTCATGAGTGTCTACTTCAGCAAAAGCTTCGATGTCTACAACCCTTATTCATCCCACTGCTGAATGCTGACACGGGCCTCTCCTCAATCGAAGAGGTTAGAGCATACTCAACCACGCTGCTCAACTGCGGGTTAGCGGAGAATTAACGGTTTGTTTTTCAAAATATTCAAAGTCGTTTTGTCTTTGTCATATAAAAATTTAAATGGTCTTTTACTCACCATGGCTTGCTCGATCTTGTTGTCGATGGCCACCGCGCTTGTGCCCGATGCGCTGTAACAAAGAGAAATTTATGTGATTAGTTACAAACACTAACACTTCACAATTTATTAAAATAATCGCAGTGACAGCAGACATTCGGTTCACTGAAGTGATTGCTCAACAGGATTATAAAATCACAAGTAATCATTGTAAATTTTTCACTTTGAATAATTATATACAATATTCAGTCTCTTGGACGAAGGTAGAGTAAATTTGGTAGAGTTACGTTACATTGATGGTTTCTCCTACACG
This sequence comes from Hypsopygia costalis, assembly GCA_937001555.2. NCBI lineage: Eukaryota > Metazoa > Arthropoda > Insecta > Lepidoptera > Pyralidae > Hypsopygia > Hypsopygia costalis. The sequence goes on from OW443325.2 coordinate 6,186,038, forward strand.
ACCGATTTTACTCTGTCCGTATACACCAGGCTTTAAGGTCATTATATACCTTTCTTTAACGAAAAAGATCATTTGAACTTTTAATTTTACAAATAAGATGTATGACAACATAAATGTCGGAATAAGTATTAAAGCATCCTTTTTTATTTAGAAATAAACACAAAAAAAAACCGAGGTCGACAACCGCGTGTTCCGTGAGCATGTTCTATAGAAATACTTAATATAGAAAATTGTATGGTGTACCATAACAAGAACAAGCACCTGTTCTAATATATAGTTCTGAAATAATATAATAAAATGTATTAATGCATGTCATTATCGCGATCATTGCACATAATTTCTTTCATATTGTTGTGACGTAAAGATTTTTATATATTTAACTAGCCGACCTGGCAAACGTTGTTTTGCTATAAAAAATAGATAAAAACCTATTCTAAGACCTACCCGATATGCATACAAAATTTCATAAAAATCGGTCAAGCCGTTTCGGAGGAGTATGGTAACTAACATTGTGACACGAGAATATTATTTGTTAGATTATTACCCGAAACAAAAAAAAAACACGACTGCAAAATTCTTCGTCAGTCGGGTAAAAACAGTACGCGGAATGCGTGTAAATCATAATTATATCGGAAGTCCACGTTTAAAAATGCATAACGTCATAGAATTTAATTACAAATAATTTGCATCCATGCAATGACGTTGAAAAGTACAATTGCATAAAATAATATAGTAATTAGGCAGTACAGATTTTTTAAACATTTTAATTTTGGGGTGCAAGGTGCCCATCACTATCTTTAGAGCTAAAGCCAAGTTTTGGGGTGTAAGTGGTTCGTCAACATCTTTGAACCAAAGCCAACTTCACCTGCACGCGGTGCACCCTGCTGACTGACAAACGAAGCTCTGGCGAAAAGAGAGGTAGGGAGCGTGGTTGTAAGCTGCCCGACTGGGGAATGTACCTCCACCTCACAGAATACCGCAGCCAAATAACAATTCCCTTGAGAGTTGTTGTGTTCCTGCGAGTGAGTGAGGTCACCAGAAAGGAAGGAGATGCTGCGTGCGATCGCAGCGGGGGTGGCGGCGCGCGAGCGATATTTTATGTTGCGAGCGTTAATATGGCTACGGTAACCGCTTCACATCAGGCGGACCGTATGCTTGTCTGCCACCCGACGTAGTATAAAAAAAAAAAAAAAAAAAAAAAAAAAAAGTTCACCTGCGCGTGGTGCTCCCTGCTGACTAGCAAAACAGACTCTAGCAACAGAGAGGTAGTATACAGCGCATTTGGAAGCTGCCCGAATGGAGTAAGTAACTACAAATTACAGAACACCACACCCAAATAACAATTCCCTTGAGGCTTGATGTTTTCCTGCGAGTTAGTTCACTAGAAAGGAAGGAGTTGCGTAGGCAGCGGTGGTGGCGGCGCGCGAGTCATAGTTCATGTTGCTAGCGATAATATGACTACAGTAACTGCTTCACACCAGGCGGGCCGTATGCTTGTCTGCTACCCGACGTAGTATAAAAAAACTTCTCCTACTGCTTTTTAACTGAAATCGAAAGACTTAGTTTTAACTCATGGGACTGCATTGCAATTAACTGCTTACTATAATCTCTATCTCTCTCTCTAATGGTTAAGAGATTTTAGAACGCTAGCGCGACCATGGCAACTATATTATATATTTTAATAGCTGGCCCGGCGAACGTATCGCCTTTAAATATTTTTACGCAAATTTTTCCGATGAGTTATAAACTATCCTATCTCTTAAGTTGGATCAAACTGTACACACTGTGCAAATTTTATTAAAATCGGTTCAGTAGTCAAACAACGTGACACGTAATTTTTATATATTAAGATATATATTTTAGTTCGAATAAGTTTTTTGTGACACACGATCCGTTTTTCCTCAGCTATTTTTAAGGAGAAGGCGCACATCGTCAAAGTAATTCTACGAATTTCCTCAAATATTTTAAACTAGCTTTAAGATAAGATACAAACTCGTAGAAGAATAAACAAGCAATTATGAGGCAGGCTTCCGTTTGCGGCACTCATAATGGTTATGATAACGCGGAGTCTTTGTGGACAAATATTGCAAAAGCAGCGACGGCACCGCTGAACTGACCCCAATCTATAACAAATGGAACAATAGAGCGTGCGCCGTCCACCGTACGGCTGGAACTTGTATCCTATTTCCCTAAATAATTATAAGGGGTTAGTTGTTATTCAATTCACTTCCTTTACTATACATATGTATAGTCTTAGTCAATGTACACTTTTAGTCGTCGCCTGCCTATAGAAATGGAGAAGCAAGCTAATGACCCATAATTTTGTTAGACAGTGCGTCTTATTTAAGTTTTCATAAGACAAGTGACCGGGCTTAATATTTTTCCTAAACTTAATTAATTTCTCTGTCTGATCCTAATATGTATAATAACTTTCTTGTACGCATCCGCTATGAAGCGGATAACCATCCATACATAGGCTACGGTCGATGTTACTTAACTTGCGTGATCGATTAGACTGGCACGCGCAACGACGCCATCGAGCTCCTCAAATCAATTATAATATATCATCATCAGGTCCATTTTAGTCTCCACTACAGGAGCACGACCCTCTCTCGTCCGTCCTAGACGGAAGGAGGATTTGGCCTACACTCCCCACGCTGGCCAAACGGGTTGGGGAGAATTATAATATATTATAATCAATCATGTATCTCTAAATTATATTATATATATAATAATAATACATATATAATATAATTTAGAGATTCTTGATTGATTAATTGACCTATTAGCATCCCTACTGAAGAATAAAAAACCTGTTAACAAATGTGCGTATATTATAGGTGACATGACAACCGACAATAGACACTTCCGACCGGGTGAGTTGTCGTCTATCTTGATTCAAAAACAAACAGAGAACTGTAAGCAGTACTGCATGTAATATTTGAACTGTGTTTATCTGCCTCGCTGTTTGATATGAAACGTGTACGCCACATTTCACATTACAAATATTTTTCGGTATCAATTAGCAACAATTCATCTGGTTGTGATTACTTGGCCTAGAAATAACAGAAGAACGTTTCAAGAGTCCCGTTTAATAAAGCTTTAGTTCTTTATGACATATTTTTCTATAGATTTTCGATTCCTTCACAGATTCTTGTAATTAATTTAATTTGGAATATAATTTCTTCTAATTAGTGCGTATAAACAATTGCAAAAACATATATCTTAGCAAGACTTATTGAAATAAGTTTTCAGAATTAAGATCATTTATTTACTTACAATTAATAATTAGAGGAGAAGCAGGCTGGATAGGAGAGGACGTAATATGATTCTAAGATGGAGGTGTAAGCAGTTCATCAAAATCTTTGAACAACAGCCAACCTCACCTGCACGTGGTGTACCCTGTTGACTGACTAACGGGGCTCTGGTGAAAAGAGAGGTAGGGCATAGCATATTTTTTATGCTGCCCGACTGGGGTAGTACATTCATCTTACACAATACCGCAGTCAAATAATAATTCCCTTGAGGGTTATTGTGTTCCTGCAACTGAGTGAGGTCACCAGAAAGGAAGGAGTATAGGCTAGCAACGGATCGGCTACCCCTTGGTGTTGTCGATCTCCATCGGCGGAGGTGATTGCTTTCCATCAGGTGACCCACATGCCCGTTTGCCCCCCTTTCATAAAAAAAAAAAAGATATAGAGATGGTTATTTGCTATTACCCGGATTTTACAGCATGAATATCTAAAAAACTGTCTGAATGGATGACACCAACTCACAGCCCAAGCCGTAGGGTATAAAGAACTTGAAATTTCACACATACGTTCCTCAGAGGACGGCATTAACTAAGAAATTCGAAATTTGTGCGGTCAGAGTACCGGGAATCAATTTATATAGCGTCTTTTCTTTAGCAAAACAACATTATTTGTTTGAATTAAAATATGTTACAAACAGTGCACAGTAATAGAAAATAATTTATACCGCTGCAGTCCAATGATCAAACCACGTGCAGCTTTAAAACTACGTCACATTCCACTTAGCAACTATAGCTGTTATTACTACACGCTACAACGCCGAAATTATCTATTATGATCCAATCTCGGGCGTGTAATCGTCTTGTAGCCAGTATGTAGCACAACGTACACCACACAGTACCTATGTACTTGACTTTCTCTGCAGACGGATTCCGTGTCGCGTTAACGCGAGGTGAACAACACAAAGACTGAAGTTGGAATCATTGAAGCGTTGGAAATGATTGACGCAGCAGAGGATCGCTTTAGACCTGTTTTGTGACCACTCTAGAGACGGCCGTCTATAAGGGACATTACAATGTCTCAACCTTGTGGCATTTCTGACCTTTACGCAATTTTAATAAATACACGAAGAGGTATCACATAATAAAAATATTCTCGCAAAAATCAGTGTCCAATTGAACGTTAGTGATCCATACCTAACTGTTTATGCTCACAATAAAATAAAGATAAAAACTGGCTTTCTCTAAGCGGAACTGGACAAAAACAAGTTTAAGTATTCCGTGAACGATTATGTAAGTTTTTAAGTTGACAAAATTGCAGGCGTTGACGGGGTACATGAAAAAGTTGAAACATAAGCCAGCGAAACGACACTCCAAGAGGAGAAAGTATTTATCTTTTAGACAGAGACATTTCATAGTAAAGAATGACGAAATAGTTAAGTATGTATTATATATAATGTATACTAATTAATTAAGTATGAAATGAAGCATTTCAGATTTTTAGTATTTAAAGTTCATCGTTCTGTCTGCCAAAGCGAGCCGAAATGACCGGCCGGAGTGACTTTCACGACCAATTTCTGAAAGTCAATTTGTTGCCAAAAATCAAGCAAATTTCGCATGACTGTGTCAGTCAACGTAGCGGACCTGGCAACAAAGCGATTTTTGACACTTGAGTTTGAAAACAGTCATGGTTAAAAATAATATTATTTCAAAATGTACATTGAAGAGAGAAAAATATAGTTAGAAGCAATCAAGGAGTTACAAAGTAAAGAGGAGTTACAACATGAGACAGAAAATTTAAAACGTGGAAAAGATGTTAAATAAACATGGACTTCAAACAAAGAAAAGATAAACGTTCCGTCAGTACGCACGTGCGTGTTTGCGTAGATCATGCTTCATTCCGCTGTAGTACTAACGACCATATAGGCAGAGAAACAATGGCCTGAGATTGCTGAAGTCTAATATAATAAGGACAAGCCCCCACAGAATAAGCCCGCAGCCTTTTCATTGCAAACAAAACTCTTGGTTGTCATCGTTCTCGAATTAAATAACATCTGCCGAATATGTTGTCTGCAGAAGTGAAGTTGCTTTAGTTAATTACAAAACCAGTTTTTAATGGAAATCTTTTGTTAAGAAATACAAGATTCGCATTCGTTTATACAATTTCCAAGGCAATCCGAGGATTGGGAAATATTATTAAATGCATTTTATATGCTCGGATCGTAATTCTTCTTAGAATGGATACCTTTTTATTAACAAAATTTCTTTATACTTAAATGAGACCTGGATTTAAGGAACGCTAATGAAATTTGTATAGTTTGCTTAAACATCTTTATGACATAAGGAGGGAAAATCGGTCATAGTTAAATTTAAAATGGAAGCCGAAGCTGTGAAATACAGTTCGTTATCATGCATTTTATCTATTCTGTGTTAATTCAAAATATAAACAAAACGAAGGGCGGAATGAATCATTGTTTTTGTACTACGAACAATAAACAGTAAGACAATAATGTATAGAACAAAGGTCGAGGGGATATTATGCGAAACGCATCAAAATTCAGAGTGTTAGTCATGGCCAGAAACGGAACACTTAACTGCCGCTTTGGGACATCGACAATAACCATTAATTGCAACGATAAAACATTGAAGCCGATACTTAAATTGTGTACTTTTATTAAATGATCATCGTTATTAGGATTGGCAACAGTAGTACGGCTATCTAACGATTTGAATGAAATTAACTTTAGATTGGAGACATCTAATCTACGATAATATATCATATGCTGAAGCTGCATTTGTTGTATTACTATCGTGTGCGAGCGGGCGGTGCACGCGCAAGGTCATTGAAGGGAAATCGACGGGTATCGTGTCGACATGGCGGTGGCGCCAATGGCTCAACGGTGGTGTTACATCTCGCCGCCATGTTTCATAATGCCGCATTCACGTTCCTTTCAATTAGCCAAAGAACTGCAGCAGTACGTGAAAAATCCAAATAAATAAAATAAACCACCAAAACATGTTTCTATTACTGAGTTAGTAACGTGTAAGAAATATAAATTAGTAAGAAACGCTATTTGTTTTGATCGCTTTTCAAAATCAAACTATGAAGTCAAGTCACGTGATATAATAAACCGTGGACACTGGTTATAAATGAAATGGCTAGGGCAACCAACATGAACAATAAAATGAATTGGACACAAAGGACATTACGAGTAGTAGGATATTGAGGGAACGATATACATAGTGGCAGTTCGTGGTTGTCACGCGAAACGGTCACGCAATGGTGGCTTTCCCTAGGATTTCACCAAACCATGCTGTAATTATGAATGACTTAATCAAGAACAAGTAAAACGGTATAACGCAATACTGAACCTAGAATGAAAACATAACTTTGTCTTATTCATTCATAATCGCGTGAGATTTTATACAACATAAAATCGAGTGACCAAATATGGCCGCGAATACAGCCATTTAGTTATGAGAAGATCCTGTACGAAACCAAAAATAAAATATGACGCTGTAACTTGAAGGTTTATTGTTTGAAGAGTGAAAAATCAATGCCGTCGTCTCGGACCGCCGAGGTCAACGCCGACTGAATATTTTTCTAAACATTTATGGAAAAAATGAGTTGTTTAGTGCAACGGATCGATACAGCAGTCCAGACGATAGAAACACCTAAGTTCAATAGGCGGCGCTGACGTCAGCAAATCGAAACTGTTTGTCCGGTTTCAGCTGGCTACGGTGCTGATGGAACCTTCACCGACTTAGTGAGTTGATAATTAGCCAGGCGTTATGAGAACCTTCACATCAATGATGACGAGAGTTCAGGACGCAGCGTCACGATATGGGTTCAAACGCCTGCAATGCGTCAATAACCGAGACTTTGTAGACATGATGTAAAGTTACGGTACTTACACTGGGTAGAAGTAGTCGATGTACTTGACGACCACTTCTCTGAGCAGATCTTGCTTGTTCATGATGGACGAGTAGTTTGCACTTATCAGTTTTGCCTGCATGGCTCCCACTTCACCCAAAGATTGTAAGGGGCGGGGACTTCAAAGTCCCACTCGTGGGGTTTAGTGGTGCCGTTTTTGCGATTATGTGTTATGGACGTTTGTGCGTGTTTGAAGCAAGATGATGGTAAAAAAATCGGTTGAAGGCGCGCGAGCAACCGGATCGACGCGTTGCGGCAAACTGGGACCGTAGCCGGTCGCAGCGAGGTAGGGAGGGAGGAGAGAGGGACCGGAGCAAGTGGCGCGCGCACGGCTCTACCTACTACGGAATACGATGGCGCCTCGAAACACCTAGGCAACGCTTTTGCGACACACCCGTTGTACTTCAAAACGAGAATGAATCTAAGAGTCGCCGCACCTACCATCTAACGTTGGGCATTTAATTTAAACGATACGGTCGCTTAGGTTCAAGGCTATCCAGATTGGTCAGGCGCTTTTTGCAAGTGCTCGACCGAAATTATATAAATAAACGTAAAACGAAAAAAACAAAGAGAGCAGTTGCTTAAAGCCAACGATGATGTCATAAATATAGCAACACAAGTTTTTAAAACGAGGTTAATTTAGTATAGTTTTAAAATAGTCAAACAAAAAACGCAACCATTAAATTAATTGACCAGAATAAGTTTGTCTAAATTAATTATAGTTGCAATTTGGTGCATTGAATTAGATTACTAATTCTAGTAACTGTACTCACTCTTAGCAATGCTACACGACAAGATTATATTAGAACTAAAACCAGAAGGAAAGAAAGGAAAGAGTGACAACGGATCGGTGACCTCTTGGTGTTGCTGGTCTGCATGGACGGTGGTGATTATATTTTCCATCGAGTGACCCACATGCTAGTTTGCCCTCCTCTCATATATAAAAAAATAAACTAAACTGACACAGGTGATAATGGGAATGTATCTATGTATAACATGCATAAATAAATTTGTGAACTCCTCGCTAATAGTCAAATAATGGCCAGAGGAAATAACAAATCATGAGACAAAATTGTAATAAGAATTTACGAATCGGCTAGCATAAAACAAATATGCTAGTCTGAACATAGCGTTATCAAAGAGGCGGCTAGACGAGTGTCATCAAACAATTGTAGGAGTCATTATTGCAGACGTTTCCGCGTATTGTTCTAGAGGGCTGAAGTTTCGCGCAGTAAATGTACTAGATAATTAAAGATACCGAGCGCTGTTGAGATGACTTATAAATTGAAATGATTGCCTACAACATACTTGAATATAGCAAAATAAAGGTTGGTTAAATTACTAACAAATAATAGTTAAAAATTGCCTAACAAAAATACTCGTAAAAGATCATTCATCTAAATCTATCTTGATATTCTGATAAGCCAATCCACAAACAATACTGGTACGTACCATTTTTCACTACTTTTACACAAATAAACATTTCTCAACAACGTACACAGCATCATTTATTCCCAAATTAAGTGAAGCTGGTACTATCGGTACTAGGTATAACTGATAAACATGCGTAATTATCATTTTTTAAAGCATACTTATATTATAGACTTATTATGATATATAGAAAACTACCAAACCAACACAAAATACATGTTCATATACCCAAATTTTTGGCCTGTACGGGGAACGATCCCCATCTGCAAAAGTTAACCATTCGTCCACCGAACTCGTCAAACATATACGTAACGAAAAGTAGTACAATGAACATATATGATAATTACAATGTATATGATAATTCTACATGAATTAAATGTGATATATAATCATCCTACATGTCGACTAGACAATAGAAAATTCACGAGATCATAATCCGTGGAAGGTTTGTTTGCATAGAGCGAAGGTTAGCGATACCTGTAAGCGCTACCAGTGACTTGGCGACAATTCAAGGGAGATCTTCACATTATAATTTCTTTAATGAATAAACGCGACTAAATCTAGAAACGAATTTAGCAAGATTTATTTTGACATGACCATATATCTTACAAAACATACACATTGTGAAATAGTTACATGACCTAAGGCAGTGATGTAGATAAATACGTAATTTCACAACATCACGTTGAATTTCTGAGGAAAGTGAACGACCACTTCGTTCAGTTGTTGCACATTAGAAGGGAATTAAACTCAGGGAATTCATCCTCACACATTATTACCGAAGTGGTCACGTACTATGCGGTTCCAAAGAAGTTTTCTTCCATGTACTATCAAGCTGTGGAATGAACTGCCTGTTGAGGTTTTCCCAGGAGACTACAGCATGGGGTTCTACAAAAAGGGCGTAAAGAGAGAAGGGTCGGCAACGCGCATGTGATGCCTCTGGTGTTACAGGCGTCCATAGATAACTGCTTTCCATCAGGCGGACCACATGCTTGTTTATCACCTTAGTGGTATAAAAAAGAACATAAGGATATACGACACCTACATTGAAATTAAAACTCATTATTTCCATTCGCATCATAAAGCTGGCGGAATTAACACAATGTGTTCAATTGAAGCCCGGCTACTATTTCAAATGATGTAAACATGATATTCATTAACCTTGGGGGACTGTCATTGTGAATTATGTAATTACTACAAAACTATTGTTTAGTCTATAAATAATGAATAAATATTCCTGGACGAATTACATACGGCTATCTAGTCCGAAACTAAGCAAAGCTTGTACTATGGATACTAGAAAACTGATATTATACTTAAATACATTTTTTTTTGTAAATACATACATATAATACATAGAAAACACCCAGACCAAGACAAAAAGACATGTGCATATACACAAATATTTGTTTAGTGCGGGGATCGAAGCCTCGAACTCGGAGTCAGAGTGGCCATTGCTAACCATTCGTTCGGGCTCGTTATACATTTATTATGCTAGTAAGCTTATGAATATACATGAAAAACTGCTGGCTCATACAATGTTCACATCATATGACATCATTTCTTATGCACTGTGTATGTGAGAAAACCACATTTATGGCGTGGTTTACGAGGTGATAAATAGACTATGTGTACCAATAGTGTGTCGTCATTGAAAATAATACATTAATGCTACTGTTAGCTCACAATAAAAATTAATCTTACATTAGATCACAGTATAAGTAATAGTATTAACGTAATTAGATACGTTAGTTCTAACAGCCTTTATAACATTCCCCCATTATTACTAACAAATTATGCTACTGTAGCTGTCGGCTCGTCTTTCTATAGTACATAACTAGGACTACTCTAAGACTATAACAACGTACAAACAAATATACCCTTTATTCTAAAAGGTTGCCTAAGTCAGAATGTAGTTAACAAAGGTCGGCTATATCTCTAAAGAAATCTCTTCCAGCCATCCTTTAGCTATGGGATACCGTTAACGTAATGTATGAAACATTTTTTTGAAAGTTTAAACATAAAACTATTTCTAAATTCCAATGGTAACTATTTACATAGATGACGAAAAAAAATGTTTGTTGAGTAAATCGCGGAACCAATTCTTACTAAAGCACACCCCGGCCACTCGATACAAATGTCGCATGGTTTACTACCACATAAACAATGGCGTCTGTGCAGAGTGTGAATGAGCGTGTGTGCGAGCGGCGCCATATAAACTGTTCCAGATTCGTCTCAGAGGGGAGGTGAGGTCGACACGAGAGAGCGGCAGGGAGTGGCCATACTGTATATTATTTATACTGAGCTAAAGGCAAGGAGACAGCGGGAACCATTCGTAAGAATGCCGATAAGTTACTCGCATTCAGTGCGGGCAGACGGAGGGCAGTGTTCAAAGTTTAAAACTTAGAGTCAAACACGAATCTCTGTGTAGGATGCCGTCGGACAAAACGAGAAACAACGCATAATAGGCGAATTGGCTGGTAAAGATTGGATGTGGAGAACCGTCGAGTCTTTGAGTCTGGTGATGTGCCTATGATGTAGAATTGGCTCAAATGTGATGATGTTTATGAATCTATCTCAACCTACAACATATTGATAATTTAATAGTATATAAGCATAGGATCTCATTCGAAATACATACCTATGTTGATCCCCTTTAAAAATATTTTCAAGGAGAAGATTAGTGAGACATCTATCACAATTACATATTCGAATTGACCTCTAACATCCAAGATTTTTGCATAATGAATTTAAATCTTAAGAATCACCTTATAACATTCAATTCATGTAACGCTGATTGTACTAGCAAAAACGCATATTAATAGCTAGTTTTTGCTGCGTACATACAATGGTGCAATTATAAGAGAATTATCTTCAATTGAATGCTGTAGGCAAAGAGGCAACTGCGAGATACAATCATACAAGTCAGTAAATATTAAAGAAGAAAAACATTTGTTTGTTACTGTGGGATGGTTCAAGATGTATACATACAACACATGTTTGAATGTAAATAGGCTATTTACATTACACAGACACCCAAAACTCCGCTAGTTGGCTATTTTAAATAGCCAACTAGCGGAGTTTTGGGTCTGTCTATCGTTGGACAAATCTTGACTGACTGATCAAACAGCGACAACTTATAGCTTAAATCGCTCAGACATAGACGTAAAATTGTCTCATACTGTAAAGAGAAAAAAATTATGGATTTTTTTAAAATGAAACGCCATTTTACAATTTGCTCAGTACGAGGGGAGGCCAATAAGTTCGCGGAATGGAGGGGTTGATGGGGATAAATTTACCCGTCCAGGTAGGCACTAGTTAAGCACCTCATTAAGAGTATATATACCAAGTTTGAACCTAATCGTGTCATTAACTTTTGAGTTATCGACCTGCAAACAACTAAATCGGGAAGAAGTCAGCCAGTATGGAGAAAATTGAACACCGTGCCGTTATTAAGTTTCTTACCAAGCAAGGAAAATCCGCTCAGACGATTTTTCAAGAGCTGTTAGCGGTTTACGCGGACTCTGCCCCTGGTAAAACCATGGTTTACAAGTGGCATGGTCTTTTCAAACAAGGAAGGGAGTCCATTGAAGACGACCCCCGCTCCGGACGGCCAATTGAGGCCACCACACCGGAAATCGTCGAAAAAGTAGAAAAACTTGTATTGGAAGATGCCCGACTGAAGAAGAAGCAACTTGCAGCAATGGTTGGAGTATCCGAATCAAGTATTTTAAATATCCTACATCATCATCTTGGGATGACTAAAGTCAGTGCAAGATGGGTTCCGAGAATGCTCACGCCACTTCAAAAACGCGAGCGTGTCGAGTGCTCTCACCAGTTTCTGGAGCTCTGTGGAGAGAGAAAGGAAGAAGTTATGGCCCGGATTGTTACTGGAGATGAAACCTGGGTTCACCACTATGAACCTGAGTCGAAGCAAGAGTCGATGCAGTGGCATAAAAAAGGCACACCTCCTCCAAAGAAGTTCAAAGTGTCACAATCGGCCGGAAAGATCATGGCGACTATCTTTTGGGATACAGAAGGTATTTTACTGATCGATTATAAAGAACGTGGTGCGACTATAACGGGACAGTACTACGCTTCTTTACTGGAAAGATTGAAAGAAGCCATTAAGAAAAAAAGAAGAGGAAAACTGTCAAAAGGTGTGCTCCTTTTGCACGACAATGCACCCGTCCACACGTGCCATGTTGCGACGGCTGCCATTCACCGATGCGGCTTTGAACAATTAAACCACCCACCATACAGTCCAGACTTGGCCCCCAGTGACTATTATTTATTTCCAAAAATGAAGAAAGAGCTGCGTGGAAAGAAATTTGACGACGATGATGAAGTCAAGTCGGCAATTTCGGCCTATTTTGACACCAAAGACAAATCATTTTTTTTCGATGGTATAAACAAGCTATTTGAGAGATCCGAAAAATGTATTAGGGTTAAAGGAGAATATATTGAAAAGGAAAAATAATTTGGTGTTTAATTTCAACCTCCTTCTCTCTCATTCCGCGAACTTATTGACCTCCCCTCGTATGTATCTCGAGAAAGGACCATTTTGTATAAGTTTTACAAAACAAACAGATCTTTCTGTTCAAATTTTTTTTTATACCACTAAACTGGCAAACAAGTATACCCTGATGGAAAGCAGTTACCGTAGCCTATAAACGCATGTAATACCAGGCAGGGGCATCACACACGCGTTGCCGACCCTGTAAAAACATCTTCACGCCCTATTTGAAGAACCCCATGCTGTAGTCTCCTGGGAAAACCTCGACAGGCAGTTCATTCCACAGCTTGACAGTACAGGGGAGAAAACTTATCTGGAACCGCGCAGTACGTGGCCACTTAGGCTCCATTGTGTGACGATGATTTCCCTGTCGATGGTGAGCAGTGCGACTGTAGAAGGAGGCCGTGGGCATCATGTCAAACAACTCCTCTGAATGAACACACCCCATTGTACAATCGGAACACACAAAGGGACGCGAAAACTCTTCTCATACATAAAGTTTCTAAACCGTCTGTCAACAATCCTCACAGCCTTTGAATCGAGTCACAAGCTGGTATATTATCAAATTATATAAATAGACATATTTAACGAAATTTTAATGTAGTTCTCTCAATCACATAATAAAGTGACAGGAACCTGATTCATCACATCATTGCCTTAATAGGAGTTAAGTTGAACAAATTGAAATTTCCGTTAGTTTCAAAAGGATACATTAAACCAGATTTCGTCAGTAAGTATTGAATTATAGTAACTGGTAATACAATACAAATAAAATAAATACGCGAAATGAATCTTGCAATTGTTAAATAGCACTTACTTTGATTACAAACGGCTGACTGAACGATTGCACTTGATGACTTATCAAAAATTACAAAATATTTAATAATATATAATTACTTATCTAATATTCACGAGTTACATATTACAGAAATAAATTTAGTAAGGCTGTTAGTGCTTATTTATTTCATCATAAGTCAATTAGAGGATTACCAAATCGCGCGAGATATGGCAGCGATTTATTGTCTGAAGATTTATTATATGTATGTATATCATACATTTCAATATAATTGAGCGACTGTATGTATCCATGCACCGATATACTCAAGGTTGAGTGTTTTGAATTATCGCTTAAGTATTGTGACGGAACTACAGTTACTGGCATATCCCTGTTTAGCCTAAGTTGATTAAAATTTGAGCGATAGTACCTACGACTACTTGCAGAATTACGAATTAAAGATATTGACTACTCCAAACAGACATAAACACTTCGAAAACACTTGTGTGCAAATCACAGAAATAATCTCCTATCGGACATGAAGTAACGATAATAACAACTAAGATACGGCATGGAAATGATAATGGTGACAAATATGATAACGGAACAAAATAGATTTCATAAATGTTTGGCATCGAGTGTTCGTGTGTAAAATAAATATTCTAGAAATTTAATTGTGAAGTGAACTTTCAATGTCAAACAACTTACGAGCACCACGTGTTTCTGCGAGCGAAAGGCGATCGGGTTTGTTCGGCGGCCGTCTGTTTCTGTTGCACTTCTGGTGATAAGCTTAGTTTGAAGCTCGCTATCGATTTCCGCCGCTTGGCTGCGAGAGCACGTGACGCCAAGTCGAAGTCATGGCACTGGTCGGAGGTGGAAGTGGCATGTGTGCATGTCTTCATGTGCGCCTGCGCAGTGGCCACCTGAAGCAGCTTGCTAGAGAGGCTCCGTCTGTTGAGAGCCTCGCACGTTGCACAGCGTCCGTCTTCCATTGAGTTCTTCGCGCGTCCGAGTCGGCCACGCCGCGGACACTGAGTGCGTATTGTTTCCAGCGGACGTGGTGGCTTAACTGATGTCATCCGACTGGCGATACACGCGCGACCGTTCACGTTCGCCGCACGAAAAATTCAAAGCGATGTTCAGACTTAAGGCGGAATCGATCGATACGCGGACGAAATAGGTTTAATGCGATAATAGGGCCACGATAAAGCATACACGCGAATAAGTGTATTGACCTAGACTGTGGAGCATAACAAGGCTTCACGCCGGCCTCGGGGCGGCTATGCGCGGGCGGCTCGGCGGATACAACTGCGGTCACCACGGCGAAGCACCCCGCCGCCGCCAAGCGTAATCCGAACATTAGCTGTGATATCGATGATCAACGTTGCGGTGGATAACACATCAATACGTCGTAGACATCATGCGACTTTGAATCCACATACCGGCATTCCCTTGGAAGTGATCCAGGTGGTAATCTTTATAAATAATCTCTGCCATGAGAATACTCCCATAAAATAGAAATCAACAACTTTATGTCACAAATTACGAGGTTGATGATTACTTTACTGTGAAAACACATTTAATTTCTTGGAAGAATGTTTCGATATGCGCAATGAAAATAAGAAAAAACAAAACACACACAATGTTTCGTACGCAATTTTTTTCGGAAAACATCATTTACGTGGTAGCGCATCTGTAATCCGTTACTATAGAAAATATATGTTTTTGCATACTCAACTTTGTCAAGTTTAACACAAATTCCACAAAACGCAATGTACTGTACACTGTACAGCCCTACTAATAATTGTGAATGTGAGTTTGTTTGTTAGCTTTCACGCCGTAACTACTCAACCGATCATCATGAAACTTTGTGTACATATTCTCAAAGGTATTAAGAAGGACATAGGATACTTATTATTATTAAAAAAAAGTAAACGCGGTCGAAGCCGTGGGTGGAAGCTAGTACTATAAGAAAACGAGGTGTTATCAAATTGACGAAATGAAATCATTTCGTACGCAAATTAAATATTTTTTAACCGATTGTTAACAAATTGCTTGATGAACGAGTTCTAGTATATTATATGTAATACGCTCTATAACAATCGAGCTTCGTGCTCCAGCTATCACTTCACTGATTTTAGATTGGTTAATTGGGCACAAGGCCCGCATACTTCAACGCCCTAGAAAACGCTCGTATTTTTGGACAGTCATTTATTACAGAAAATATTTCAGAAATTGTTTTCATAATGATCGAAATTTCGCAGCAAGTTTCTCATTTTTAAATATTAACAAGACGGTACCGGATGTGAATTCCGTGGAAAATGTACGAATCTTCGCAAAATGTTCCAAAATTTCTCAGTCCACACTAACATACTAATATTAAATATATAAAAACTTGATTACATTGCACATAACATTATGATAACTACAGATAAATTTCGATTACAAGAACATAATGTAGAATGAGATAGAGGGAACTTCCGTAATAAAATTCCATTGAGCGACATGACAAAGATGGCAATACATTAATGAGTTCCTAAAATTAGAACGGTCCAAATCAATCGCCCCTCCCATCTTACACGCCATTTGAAGAGTGACGATAACACGAGAGCTGCCAAGCAAGATGCGATTGACAGATTTCGACACGCATCACAACTGTAAATAAAACGTATTATTGCCCATCGCACCTGTACTCTGCCAGCACTGTATGTAATATAAATTATAAATTTCTGTTCACCGCAATCTTTGTGTGCATAAAGATGTTCTCGAAACAAACCATAAAATACATTGTTTTAAATTGACAATCATCGTGCGGAGCGCTAGCATATTGATTGTTTGTGACAAGTTCTATTTTTCTTTCTTGAAGATTCTAATAATATGACAAGTCTGTTTGTATAGTGTCAGTAGAGAGTTCATTCCCCAACCTGACCTCTTCATACAAATAACGATAAATTAAT
Source organism: Hypsopygia costalis (assembly GCA_937001555.2). Lineage (NCBI taxonomy): Eukaryota > Metazoa > Arthropoda > Insecta > Lepidoptera > Pyralidae > Hypsopygia > Hypsopygia costalis. The sequence continues at coordinate 6,202,901 of OW443325.2, forward strand.
GAACAGACTACTTAGTGCCAGTTTTTTGTTCGCGTTGGATCATGTCAGCGTAAACAAGCCGACTAAATCGAGAAGAACTCTCATGTTGTGAATTTAAAAGACGCGTGTTACATATCAAAATTGTGTGTCTTGGTTGCTCACATTTCGGAGTGAGCAACCCGGCTTATTGGGATATGTAATACGCGGTACATGGTAAATTAACAATATGAAACTCTTTCTCAATTAACTCGGCTTGTAAGCGTTAACGAATGTTGAACCAAAAAAACTGGCACTAAGCACTCAGGCGGCGGAGCGATGCCCATTTGTTTTTTGTTCCTACCTGCCCGGCGCCGCGGGTGGTCGGGGCCCCATAAAAACGGTCATTGAGACGCAACTTTGTTATTGAGTGCCTACAAGTGGTGTTTTTTACGTTTACTAAGAACAGCACTATACAATGCCGTCTTTTGTTGTTCAACACTCGACTATAGTGTAGAATTACGATGGTCTAAACATTCTCAAGTGGTGTTTCATAGCCCTACTTGTATTCAAAAAAATACCTTATGAACTAAGGCGATAACGTATAGTTTTTTATTTAAAAATACGCTAGGGAGATAAAACCCGATGTTAATAAACAAAAACCTACACTTACCTAAACAAAATAAGTTTTTATAGCACTTAACACCGGCCCGAACATCTGGCGCCGTTAAGGCGAGTCTCTTAAACCCCTTTTTTTATTTTTTTTTTCCATTGAGTTTATGATTCTTTGGCCTTAATCCGATAGCTAATATGGCGGAGAAACGAAAAAAAACATAAACAAATGGGCCTGAATGTATGACAGATGAGTATTGTTCAATCTGCCCAAAACTGAACGCCAAACTGCAAATGTCGACCGTAGGTCGACACGGGCATTTCAAGCGTTTCAAGGTCGTGACGTCACATGTCGACCGTAGGTCGACACGGGCAATTCAGCGGTTAAATATTGAAAAGACTATGGCTTAGATCAAACCAAGAAACTATATATAGCATGGGGTTAATAAGGGAGTGAAGAGGATTTACAGAGTCGACAACGTGCGATGCACCTGGTGTTCCAGGCGTCCATAGACTGCGATAACTGCTTTCCGCATCAGGCGAGCCGTTTGCTCATTTACCACCTTAATGGCATAAACAAATGTTCAAGACGACATGACGACAGCCTAGGAACTTGCTGTAGCACTACAAACCTCTATACACACTCTTATTCGAAAACCTCACAAAATACGAGAAACATTGAGCATAAAATATGTAAACGTCCTTCATAATAAATAATGAATTTACTATGTAGCATTATCGATTTTTCTTAGAAACAATTGTGCATGCGATATAATATCGATTTTGTAAGTTGACCGCAATGCATTCTATTTATATCTTAGTTAACTCTAAATTTCTCATCGATCCCATGCTAACGACATGTGTCGTGTCTGATGCCATGTAAAATCATAACTTGTGGCTGTTCGTCGATTCTCCTTTCGTGTTGAACTGCTTATCACGTTATCACTCACTCTTTTCTGACTATTCGCATTCATATCACCTACAGATGTACAGTACGAAGACCTATAGAACAGGTATGGTAATGAGAGACACAGATTATAGACATACATTATGCAACATCGATTTCAATGGGAACGAAAGCTTTCGCAAAAATTTACTTTGAATTGTTAATAGTCTACATAGATTTTGGGCATTGAAGCTTTTGTTCAACATCTGCAACCAAATGAAAAACATGTATTGCTGCTTGGGAGCTTTGTAGTATAATATAAAGGAGATGTAAGAGGATGCAGTAATTACCTATAGGATAATAAAATTGATGTGATACTCAAAATTGCGAGAACGAATACTCAGCTATAGATTGAAAGACATTATAACACACAAATAAAAACAAGAAAATTTGTGGCAGAGAGGTTCCTCAGATGCAGATTTGCTTGACGAGCTCGGTGGTCGAATGGTTAGCAATGGCCACTTTAACACCGAGGTCGTGGGTTCGATTCCCGCACAAGACCAACATTTCGGTCTGGGTGTTTTCTATGCATTATAAGTACCAAAACATTTCCAGAGTCATGGCGGAAAAGCTACCTCCTACCGTTCTATAAAAATAAAGGAGATGTATGCAGAGTGCGAAAACAATAGATGTATTAAACTCACTTCACATACGTTGAAAATATGGGAACGGATCATTATCAAACGTATCACGGCCCTTATCAGGATATCCCCAAATCAGTTTGAGTTCACAGCATCTAAATCAACCACCGACGCTATACAAGCTATCAGAATCTTGATGGAAAAACATAGAATTAACAACAGAGACCTACACCTAGCATTCATCGACCTCGAAAATGCATTTGACCGCGTGCCACGTAAACTTGTATGGCAAGCACTTCGAGCCCAAAACGTACCGGAACACTATGTCCAGATTATTCAGGATATGTGCTACGGTGTTAGCACAAGGTGTATTTTGTGAGGTGGAAGTACATTCCCCAGTCGGGTAGCTTACAATTACGCTCCCAACCTCTTTTTTCGCCAGAGCTTCGTTTGTCAGTCAGCAGGGTGCACCGCGTGCAGGTGAAGTTGGCTTTGGTTCAAAGATGATGATGAACCACTTACACCCCTATAGTTCGAAGTCTAGCAGGTTTAAGCAATGCTTTTGAGGTTCAAGTAGGCGTCCCCAGGGTTCTGCGCTAAGCCCCTTACTTTTTAATCTGGTGATGGACTACCTCACTAATACCCGCGCCATTACCGTGGGACCATGCCGTATGCAGACGATATTGTGCTAATGCTGCACAACACCTGCAGGAAGTCCTCAATACGTACACAGTCTCTGGAAAAGTGCGGCCTACGTGTTAGTAGGAGCAAAACCGTATATTTGAAATGCCCCTTCAATGGAAACACAAAGGATGAGACTATTCACATTGGTACAACACCCATTCCTACAGTGAGAAAGTTCAAATGTCTAGGCTATGGAGCCTCAGAGCTTACACCAGATGCAAACGTGGATGATAATGTCACTCACCTCGTAAACGCTGCGTGGCGGAAATGAAGATGGCACAGGAGTACTATGTGATCATCGTATGCCCGTAAGATAATCTTCATATGATTTTATAGATCTGGAAAAGGCACTCGACAACGTCCCACGTGACTTGATAAAGGAAGTATTGGGGACAACAACTGGTACCGGAGTATTATATTAACATTATTATAGTAAGTTAAGTAATTAGTCTCAGTTACTTAATTAGTCACCAGCTATGGCAAAATTGATTCCCTAAGTCCGTGTAACCCTACTGACAAATTCCAACTGGTAGGGATACCTGGAGATTTTTTTACAATTACCGCTACCGGTCCTAACCTTCTGCTAAATATACGTCTACTAACTGATCCGCACTAATGGTGTTGCTCATAGAACGACAGCTTAATGTATGAAGTGCAGAATACTCACAGTCGTGATGTGTGACAGAAAAATGTCAGCTAAACTCAAAGGGCATAGGTTTAAGACGGCATTGGACATAGATTAGATAAAATTGCCTCAAAATTTGAATTCCATAAAATAACAGCAGCAATAAATAACAATCCAACGTGTTAGGATAAATTTCCTGATGATGGCGACTATGTGGGACGCCGTATATAAAATAACGTAAAATTAATGTAGCTGGCTTCGACGCAGCGATAGGCAAGGACTACAACTACAACTGATGAATTAAATAAGTTCTCTGAAACAAGGATGACTCGAGTTAATCAAATATATAAAATAACGTAAAATTAATGTAGCTAGCTTCGACGCAGCGATAGGCAAGGACTACAACTACAAGGCAAGGACTACAACTACAACTGATGAATTAAATAAGTTCTCTAAAACAAGGATGACTCGAGTTAATCAAATTCATCGAAAACCGGAACACAAAGGGGTTATATGACAAAATTCCGCCGAACGTGGCAGAAAAGTCTGGGCGAATACGTGCAATCATGTTTTTATGTGCAATCTCGCCGCGTACTGGAGTATAAAAGTCGAACATGTGGTTTCTATTATTAACGGAAAGTGTAAACATACTTTTATTTTTTAAACTCGAAAAATAAGCGGCCTGTTGTTTGATTACCTGTGTAAATGTTGCAGAACAAAGAAATGGAAAAATATTATTTATAGTTATATTTTCATGACACAATTTATTTCTGTTAATTACAAAATTAGTTGGTGTGACCAAAGTAATTTTCTCATCTTCTTTTGAAGCGTATTTACGTTTCTCATCTTCACCTTGTCTACCTACATAGGATCGGCGGCAGCGTTTCGATTTCAAGACTTCTTCTAAACTAAATTGACTACATAAGGGTTATCTCAACCATCGCTTATGTTTTTTATTTTTTTTTTATATCAGAGAGAGGAGCATGTGAGTCGCCGGATGGAAAGCAATTACCACTGCCCATAGAGATCAGCAACACCAAGGGGTCGGCGATCCGTTGCCTGCCTATACTCCTTCCTTTCTTTCTCTCTTCTTCTTTATTTGCCTTACCATTTTAATTTCTATGATCATTTAACCATCTCGGATGGGTTTCATAATCATGTCTATGCTTTATGTTAAGCTGTGTCAAGTACTACTTTAATCGGATTGAAATTGAAAACACTGGCCTCTGCCGACGTAGGGTAATGTAAATGACAAGATGTTTGTGTATATTCTGAGTCTCTTTGGTTGATGGAAGCTCCTCTGTAAATAACTACAGGAGTGTGGGTTAATTATGAAGAATTCTTTGTTTTATGCGATCACAAATCTTACTGCAATTAAATAAAGTATGTGTGGTTGCATCGTTCCAGTTTACAAAAAGCACATCACGAAACACTGACAACAACGTAATCGCTTACTTGTTTAATTCTAAAATACTTATTCGGTGGTTTCGTACAAAAAGTTAACGTTTATTTTAGGTAACAATTTCAGCAAATCAGTGAAAATTACGTCATCATGGCGTATTTACATAATTTATGAATGAATGAAAGGTGTGTCTGACCTTGTTATGCTTGGTGAATGCTTAGGGTTTATAAAAACAGAATTAACAAAGCGTGGCGATTTTTATATTATGCTAATGATTAGTATAAGTAGGGTTGCCATCTCTAAACGCTAGCAACCAGGACAAGATGCGTGAAAACTCCGGATTTTGAATCTTAAAACCCGGACATGTCATCAGTGTTTTTAGCACTAGTACTATTTTTTTATTCTGTGAGAAAACAGTTATTCGCAGTATGGAGCGGTATGCGGTAGTGATTTGAAACTTTTTACCCTGGACTATAAATGAAACCCTGTCCGCACGCTCCCCGTACGCCCTCCAAACCAAAAAGATCGAACAAATCCGGGGAAACCCAGACGGATCACAACCCCTAAGTATAAGCTGAGTCGCAGCCGTTTTTTCAATATTTGGTCTGAGCAACTGATGGTCTGGTTATATAGAAAGTAAACGTGTTTGTGTCTCTGTGAACCCTTATGCTGTAGTAGCACTTAGCATTTATTAACTCATTTCTAGGGCTTATTCCTCACCATAGCCATAGGTCAACCCACCTTTATGCCGTTTTCATTTTGATAAGTCGCGCCATTTGCTGGAGACGTTACGGCAACTAACTATTCAGAATGTATCGCTTGATATTTTATCATTTTGTTTGTATTTGATATTTAACGACATGTTATGTATATTCTACTAATATGAAAATTTATTGTATAAAAAAATGAGAAATTGAATGTTCAAGTGTTTAGATGTTTGTAACTAAATCGCGTAAAACTGCTGAACGAATTTGGAAAGCACACGGATTTTGATATTGGTAATAGGATGTTAATGCGGCCAGTAGCTAGTATTTTTCCACTTTGGATTCCAAATCAAACATGCGGCCCGCCTAATCTAAAACTACCGTATCCTATAGACGCTAGTAATACAAGGAGTATGGCTCATGCGGTGAACACCCGCTGCTATCATAGTTTTTTTGCTCCTGTCTGACAACCTGACTTATACGCAGGAATGCAACAACCTTCACGGCTGTTGTTTGGTAAGTATTTGGTAAAGATATGTACTTAAATCCTCGGGTTCGATATGTGGGGCCCACCGTCTCTCACCAGAGCTTCATTTCAAGCTCGGTGGTCGAAGGGCTTGCAATGTCCACTTTGACTCCGAAGTCGCGGGTTCGAACCCCGTTGCAATTTTGTTGAATTTTTGTGTGCATAAACACGTCTGTTTGTTTTAGTCTGGGTGTATTCTATGTACTATATGTATGTATTACAAAAGTATTTAAGTATAATATCAGTTATCTAGTACCCATAGTACAAGCGTTACTTAGTTTGGGACTAGATGGCAGTGTGTAATTTGTCCAGGAATTTAAATTATTTATCGGCAAGGTGCACCATGTGCGAGATAAGTTCTAACTTGGGATGGTGAGTCATATACATAACATAGTGCAGACCTTGCCTATATGATATCAATATTATCTACTTTTGAAATTTTGTACTTAGTATGTATGCCCTTCGTCGGCTAACGGGGCGTATTTCAAACATACAAGCAACTTGTCCCGAATTAAGCTGCAACAATAACAAGATATCAAACAAAACCCGATATAACTTTCCAGACTAACAAACGCGTTTTTATTATACGCAAAAGTAATTTTAATTTTAGCATAACTTCGCAAAGTTAAAATACAAACTCTCGCTGTGCAGTACAATGTTGTTGTTGAATACGTAAACATTTGAAATTATGCGTCGAAATTCTCGTTCATAGTTCAGATATGCATTACGCTTGCTTTATTTATACAATGCTGCCGGATTACTCTTCTGCAAAGTCACTGTTTATGCACAGAACGTACGAAGATTTCGCTCTATATCTATTATAAGAGTAGAACACAGCATTGATGTTTCCAAAGATAACACAATACCAAACAGTTATTCCACGCTTATTGATCGATGCATTAGTAATACACGTAGTGCATGCAACTCAACGTAATGATGTAGTAACATTACAATTCAAACTTCAGAGCTGCCACGTCACTAACCTGTCTAGTACGATACTCATGTGCCTGTGAAGATTCGCTTTCAGATCCTTACGGGAGTATTGTTGTATAGGGGGCGGTAGTGGCGGGGGAGCGGGGACGGGTGGCCCCGGAGGCGCTCGCTTCCCTATGAGCACCTTCAAATCCGCCATCAACTTTTGCACCATGCGGACACGACCTTACAACACCGCGCCAAGCAAACTTATGAAGAATACACCTCAATCAATCGAAGTTAACTTGCCAAGAGCCATTGGCTCGGCTGTTGCATCGATGTGTGACGTCACTGCTGCACGTGATAATAAATAAAACATCGATATCGATAGAAGCGTCGTTACAAGGCGCGTGCGGGCTCCGCACTGTCGGCCCGAACGCCGCTTTGACCTCGTCGCTGCTTTTTATAAGTGCCCGATGAGTGCGCAAGGTGGTGTATGCGAGACAGAATAAATTTCGGGTTTATATTTAGGCTAGAAGCCACGCAAGATACGCATGCTGTCTAATCCGCTAACCCGAAACTAGATAGGCAATACTTTGGAAAACGTTTTTAAATAAATTCACGTTTTTCAATAATTATTATCCGCAGAAAATAAATCATGGTCAAGTTCGCAAATGAAATTACTAACTAATGTGCGATACACAATCGTAAATATAGGTCGGATCCAGCGCATCACAATGGCTGAGAATGAACGGGGTCATGCGAACATTGTTCTGGTTCAAAATGAAGAGTTGAGCTAAATGGGACGCTCTAAGCTCCTGTCGCTGAATTGGACCAAGGACATGCGAGACGTACCGTATTTGCAGATTGAGTATATACAATGTATGTATAATAAAAGGAATGCAAAGGAGAGAGTAAATACCCTTGAAGATTTGTTTAAATGAAAAACAAGCTCAGTTCCGTCCACGTATTTAAAATAATCGACTTTGAACGTGAATTGTGAGGCGAGTCGGTTCACGGAGAGGTAGAAATAGCACCACCTGACGCGTCGCAGGAAGTGTGGATGGCCGATCAACGAGCCGCTACAAAATGTTCAGATACGAATGGTGTAACTACAGTATTTTCTGAATGAAACGACAAGATCAAACAAAGGCGGCCAATGATAACGAAAGACACAGAAAATATGCAAATAAAATATTGAAGGAATTACCCCAGAAATTCTTGGCAGAATAGTAAAAGATTACATCAGATTGAACAACATTGACACTACTTAAGCATATTATATACATCAGCGTTGAAGTCACATACCACCTACCTAGTACTTTCACGTTGCATGAAATCAAGTTCATCAAAAACTATATTAAGTGAAGGTTAACAGAGAACTACAAAAACTTATATTGGGATTCCATATTCGATTAACAACTTTCATCATCGAGACCCGTGTATAGTCGATCTGGTTTTTCGGCAATAAAGTTTGTCCTTTTCTCACACTCACAAGTGACCGCGCCGTCTGCAACTTTTTTATGAGTGCGGGCATAAATATATTTATTGTTGGAGGGGGCAACAGCTGCTACGAATGCATCGAATATGGTGTTATCTGAATCGTATTACCGCAATTTTCGGAGAGAAAATACAATTATCTCTTGAACGATAAATATAAATTAGAATAGTATTTAGATTCCTACGGCTGCCAATTAAGCAATAGACAGTCTGATAGGAAAAAGGAATAACATTATAAAAGTCTTGTAAGTCAGTGAAATCGCAAATGATTTGGGGAATTTATTTTGTTGTCTCGCAACTCTAATGCACTTTAATATACGAAGAGCTTTCATAACAATCGTTGCGCGTTACGTGGACTTTGTTAGAAACAAAGATGCAAGTAATGTGCACGTAATAAATGCATCGTTAATGCTATGTTGTGTAATTTGACTACAGTGTCAAATTACAACTGCGGGTTTTAATAATATTTAACCAGTTTCAGAGTAACTACTACAATTTGCAAATTTTGTCATAAAAATGGATAAAGATAGTTTTGAGATTCCTTGCAGGTTCACATAATGACACATCAACTTCCAAATTACAACACCCAAACAACTGGAAATAATATCGACACATAAAGTTGGAACTGAATCTTTCAATCGTATTAAGCAAAAACTGGGAGTTTTCACCGGAAAATAATCCACGGTCTGTAATGAGAGCTAGATTGATCTACGATTGTAAACTTTCCCTTTGAGAAGATGAATGAGATTATATCGATATTATCTGAACGTAATCGACAAACGCACAACATAATGCTTCCGTATTTAGCACAATTGTATACAGAAAAGGAAGTGTAAAGTCATAGGAACTTTCTTCCTTTAAGAACTGAATTGCAATCACCTAATATGGTTTCTAGTCTTTGATTATTTCCATTTAGGGAGATATAACTTTGGTTGGAATGTTATTGCGTTTTTTCTATTTAATTTAGGTGAATAATGTGTGTTTGTAACCTAACTATATTGTGTTGTATTACCTACAATACAGGCACGTAGAACAACATAATTATACATTTATAAAAGAAAGTTGTACATCAAAGGCTTATCCCTTATAAGGTATCTCTTCTAAATTTGACTGAATGTAATAAAATTAGCAGGCCCGTGTCGGGCTAGCATAATAAATTAAAAATAAGAGAAACAAAAACTACTAGAGTGATGAAGAAGAAAAGAAAATAAATCAGTCGTGAGATCTTTTCAGAGCCGACTTGAAAGTTTCAAAGCAAGTGCATTCATTAATTTTGCAGCATGAACAGTAGAAGATTTTGTGTATGTATTACTAATATTCATAGGAATAACCAACAACGAATCCATACAAAAACACAGACGAGAATTAATGTCACAAAATTGAAACCTTTCATGTATGTAACCAGAAACAGACGGATTAAATAGTACTTTGAAAAGAAGGAATAAATGATGAATAAATGGATGAAGGAATAGTGTGTGAAAGTTACTACGGTGTCAGATAGGATACTACCAGTCGAGACGCTTGCAGAATACTTAAACGGGGTCATATTTGTGCAGATCTAATACGTATCCTCACCCAAAGATTCGTTAGACTATATAATTTATTAAGCAACTTTTCTACTGATCCAGGTAGGCCACATCATCGTCAATAGCAGGGGAAACAGGAGTAGTGTTTCAGCAATTCGCTTATTATTTTTCATTTCTTTAAATTTTCATGAACAAATCCGTACACTCCAAATATTACGACGGGGTAAATGTTTAAGCTGCTCCTATTGTCAATCTCGGTGTGGTCATCTTGAGGTAGTTTTCTTAAATTTAGGGTAATTTCTCATGCTTAGAGGATTTTTAGTGTATGAAATTATTTACGGTATTTGGAACGGATAGTTATTTCAATAGTATTTTAGGCAACGACTATTTTAGAAAAAGCTACGGAAAATTTTGAATAACTAATGATATATGTTTACTATGTACTTTATGTATATTATATTTACCATGTAGTTCATATTGTTTTATTTTTAAAGAAAAAAGGTGCCATATTTACGGGATTTACACAAAATGATATGATAAAATTAAAAGTCATCGATACAGAACCAACGCTCGGCTCAATCTAGAACCACCTCTATATGATTGCACCGAACTTGTATGTACCGTGAAAGTATTTCGAATTAAATTAGTTTTCTAGATCATCAGATCTAGAAAACTAATTTAATTCGAACTAAGACTATCAAGTCTACATGAAAATGCCTGTGGCTGTGACACATTGGAGTGCCATAAATAATAGTATTTTCGTATGTAATACAAGAAAGCTTACAGAGAATAAAGTTTTTATGGATTTTCCTATAAGATAATGAAAAACGTATCAATTGAAAGGTCTAGTATTTCTAATACTAACAAAGACTGTAGTTAAGCTAGTCTTTGTTAAAATTATAATTTATATTCTAACATGACTAGTAGTCTCCCATAGAAATCCGATGTAGATTATGATGCAAATTGAATGTCCTGAATTACGTCATTCCCTCGGTTGAGGGACGTTGGAAAGATCTCGACTACATCATTAGATTAAAGTCGTTAAGTCTTACCACAGTATAAGTAATAGTACTACGTAGTCTTGCATAGATTTTTGATTGGTATCCACGCAAATAACTATTTGGTGACTTCACGAAAATAACTCTCTGGCTACATTGATCAATTTGACTTCGCATAACAGTGCAAAAATAGAAAGAGATCAGAAATAAATTTCTTATAAACAATATCCTTTAAAAAACATTCAGTTGTTAAGTATGACACATCGTTATATAGTAATACTCCACTGTACCCAATACTGACAATTACTATTAATACACAAACCAATAAAGGAAATAAATAAATAGGTCGAGAAATCGCTGCATAAGCTCTAATATAGGTAGAACAAAAACAGCATACCCATTCATAAATAAAAAGCGTTTCGTACCGAGGACGCGGAAGCGTGACCTAGTTAACTTAGGGCCAGGTTTTGCAACCCCCAACAGAGAATTAGTACTTACAAGTGATGTTTTAACGTGTCCTCCAGGGCACCTGCTAACGGTTTTAATATAAAATGAATGCGGAAATTGTTTCGCGGGTTTAATATAGGGTAGAAATAGAGTGAAAGCGTCTTCACCGCGCGATGGATGTGTACACACTGGGAGTGAGTACCTTGCCTACCAAGCGAGAGTAGTGAGTATGCGCGCGTCCCTAGTCCCGACGTCCTTGCGTGAAGGGGGCGCTTTTGTAGGGGTGGCGCCATAGGAGCACGTCAAGGCAACGCGTCAATCAATATGCGAGATGAAATCCCTTGCTAATCGGCAAAATTGGATTATAGGACTGTTTCAAACATTGACCTTAATTGCTAGCGACCTGATAAATTTTATCCGCTTTCTAAAAAAGTTTTCAAATGACTATGTATTATTTACGAGCTAACGTCGGTATTTATAATGGATTTGCAATATTTTTTTGTGTTCTAATTAGGGCGTCAATGTTTAATTGGTTCTGTCTGATGATAAGACTCTGGAAATTTGATTACAGTCTGAAAATCAAACTGTTTATTTAAAAAAAAATATAACGAATATATCAGACAAGTTGTTACTTTACCCTTGGCTTTGCCCGCGTGGTCATTATTTTATAAAATTAATTTTTTCACGTGAAGAAAAGACGATTTTCCGTTATTAAAAGTAGCCTATTTCATTTTCGTTACCTTGAACTATCCCCGTAAAAAAACGACGTGATAGAAGGACAACACACTTCCACATTCCAACACAATATGATTCTGTTGATGTCAGAATCGGGGAGAATACGTAGACAATAAGGACAGTATGTAATATTAAAAAAACACGTTGCATGCTGCGTAAAATTTTAAACTAAATTGTGCACAACATTCCAAATTCTAACACAGATATAGTTTTCGAAATGGTTGCATGGAATGATGACTTTAATATTATTGATACCGCGTACAAGTCGATGGATACCGAGAATTGAGTTCTACAAAATATTGCTTTTTAAGCTAATTAATTAAGCTGATCTTAGAGCAATTCGTGCAAAAATACTTAGAAAAATTGTGACTGATTTGAATGCGACGCCCCGTCTTGACCTCCGCAAGAGTTGCAGGATGCACAAACTGACTTAGCAATCGAGTGTGCGAGTTATAAAACTAAATGCAACAAGTAACGCAACAGGTTTAAGTATGCACATCACTGCAGAAAAGACATTGCGTAACCGATGTGATAGAGTTTTTTTACTCGATTCACAATACATGTATCAAGTGTGTAAATTTGAAGACAAAAAAGATTGTGATTGTGTGAGAGATGATATGGGTAACAAAGGGGTAACGGCTGTATGACAGCTGATAACGACAAACTAAAAAAAGGATATACTCCGCCGATCCCAAATAACGGGAAAAAGACAAGCTAATGATGATGATGAAGCGTATAGGTAAATTAAAGACATGACTACTCCTTTTGAAATTTCTGTTTAAAAGGTATTAAAAGAAGAAAGAAGGACGAGCTCGGTGGTCGAATGGTTAGCAATGGCCACTTTGACTCCGAGGTCGCGGGTTTGATTCCCGCACAAGACGAACATTTGTGTGCATGACCATGTTTGTTTGTCTTGGTCTGGGTGTTTTCTATGTATTATAAGTATGTATTTACAAAAAAAAAAATGTATTTAGTACATTTATCAGTTGTGTAGTAACCATAACACAAGCTTTGCGCTTAATTTGGGACTAGATGGCGCTGTGTAAATTGTCCAGATATATTTATTTATTAAAAAGGATCATCATTCATCATCACGCCTTTAGTAATACCGAAACGTAATGAAGACTATATTTCCATAATGTAAAGGTGATAGAGGTTGGATTATCAATTATCACTTTTAATAAAAAGAAAGTCAATCATATGACATCGATTTTAAAATAAGTAAGGTTCCTATGGTGCTGTTAACAACAAACGGTGTCACTGTAAGTTGTAAACGAAATATTGATAGGTTCAATATAATTTTGATGTACATCTGCTGATATTTTATTAATAACAGAATCAATTTTACATCAACAGGTCGTAGTGGTCTCATTACACTGCATTGGTAATGATCTGGGGATTATGTCAAAGAACGGAAATATATTCTTATTAGAGAATCTTCCGAAATATATTCTTATTAGAGATCGATAGTGACCTAGAACTAATTTTCAATATTCGTATGACCACGATATATAAAATAAATAATACAGGATTCATAATCGAATAAGGATTCAATAACAGGATTATTCATTAGCGACAAGTATTGAATAAAATTAATGTAATCATTGTAATTGTTAATTAAATGTGAATGATATATTCTTTTCTTGTGTGTGTAAAGAGAAAATATCAAGATAATTCTTAATACAATTGTGTTATAATTACAGTCCCGGTTTTGTTTTTCTTTATGTAATTACTGCATTAAAGCTAAACAGCAAACCTAAGCATAAGCCGATTTTGGAATTTTTGCTATCAAAAATCTGATTTCGATTTAAGCTATTGACAATATTTAATGAGTAACAGGATTTCAACATGATAAACTAAACACAAATTATTAATTTAAGCTGAAGATTTTGGCAATCCAAAACTCTGATGTGGGGTCACACAATATAAAAAAAGATTAAGTATTTACTGGTGGTGAAGGAAGAAAGAGGAAGAACAAAGGGAAATGAATAGAGCTTTACTGTGCAGTCCTGACAGCCCTGGTGCTTGTGCTTACTAAAGTGTTCAAACCGGTGGTGATGTTGTGTGGTGGATCGCGGCATTCCCAATAAAATGCATGCTTGCGACGATGGCTGGCCGTGCACGCGAGCTGCCGTGGTTATCATGGTAGCAAGGTAACAATAGGAGAATGTAGATTAAGTTGTGTTAGACAATAGTGTGACAACTGACAATAAAAGAAGAGAATTGTGACATAAAAATAAAATATGTAAACAAAAGGTTCGGACCCCGTAGTCTGTAGATTGTAATCAATAATAAAAAGAACTCTGAAGTGAATCGGCTTTTAAGCCCCAGATACAATCAACACCGAAACGACCTTGAAAATTTGAAACGTTGTTACGACGTTAAAAATAGAAGTAAAAATCAAATCCAAACTGCAAAGTACTGCAAACTTAATATGCCTCGACTTTGCCAACGTATGGCATGAAAATAGTCTATGTATTGCAAAAAAATACGTAAGTACCTATATGATGTTTTTTGAGTAATTAAAAACAAAGCATGTGCCGCTCGCGGGTGGCTACAGCTGCTCGCGTGTTTAACGACTATTTGCCGCCAACTATTGTTATTAATTAAGTATAATTACACTCTAAGCCCTCCTCGAACAATGAATCAAACATACCACTGTCAGTAAACACTATATCTAATACCTACATCAAAACAACATAAAAAGCAAAAGACAATTATATGAACAAGAATTGATAATAAATATTCTTCTCCCTAAAATTGATTATAATAATTAAATTATATTAAAACAATAAGTTAGTAATACGGTTCGATGTTGTCGTTGCACGTATTATCTTAGAAGTTAAGCAACATTGACAGTAGTCCGACCGTGGAATGTTTTTCCCTTACAAAATACACACCGTCACCTAGTCCCAAACTAAGCAAAGTTGGTACCTCGCGTACTAAATAATTGATTTAATACTTAAATACGATTATTTAGATAGACCTCCTCCGTGCACGTTACGCAATTTTACTGGGTGCCAAATCTATCCGCAAACTTAAAGCATACGCATCCGCATATGCGGGAGCCAATTTAAAGTCCATGCCCCATCGCGCTGCCTAGACCCGGGCTTTGTTTGGGGATATTAACATATAAGGTGAAACTGATTCACCACCATGATTAGTGAAAGCTATAATTCCTCCTGTACATTCGCCTCCATCGATTACCCAACGAGGATTTTGCAAAATAGCGAAAAGGCACATATGTATATTTTCTATTAGCGGCTCGGGAACTATTTTCCGGGCGGTTTTTATGTTTTTGGGAATAAAGTTCTTGAGATGCGCTGATGCAAGGCAGCGTGTGTGGCTACGATACTTTTGTGTTGCAAGCATATATAGTGTACGATATCAGGCTGGCTATATGCCTCTTTACCACACAGTGAGGTATATAAAGAATTAAATACCATTGTTACGTACCTATCGCAACGAATTTGAGGTAAAATTTCTTAACATAGTGTGCAATATTATGAAGTCTAATGATACCAATAAAATGATATAACGTAGTACGTCGCTGTACAGAATCTGAATACCGTTAATGCTTATTATGCAATGGCGTAAAGTTACGTACGTTGGTACCGACACGCACTATCTCCTATCAAATCAAAACGCACCAATGCGGGCGGACAGCTGATCGACAGAAACACAGTGTTAACTAATGAAACAAAAGCAATGTCTGCAGTCGTGCATATATGAAAAGTAATGATTTTGCATAAACAAACCAGAAACGACAATAGAAAATATGCAAAACAATCGCATAATCTAAAGCAGTCTTAATTAATATACTTAATTCAATCAGCTTTTCACATCTACGAGAAAACCGAGGTACCAAAAATAGGACAACCGCTGTTAAAGGAAATGTTAATTAAAGCAAACCTTTCACACAAAAAAAAGAAAAGCGGAAGGTTAATGAAGTGTGTAAACTACTTGTATGATCTGACGAACAAAACCAGATTTCTGAAATAAAGAGATGAATCAAGACGCGAAAACAGAATATTAATGAGGTCATCAGTTAAGAATTGTAGGACAAGGGAAGACAAAGAACATTAATTAAGAGTGACACAGATTTTCTTGGGTTAAACAACAATTAAACAAAAATAACAAAATTAACGGAATATGATGAAAAAAGAGAAAGGACTTGCTGAAATAAATGTTACATCTGATATCATATGCTGGTATAACAAAAATATGACAAGTGCGTAATGCTACATAGCATCCTGAGAGATTGATTACAACGATAACATCAACAAACGTGAGGTTGATACAATCATTATTACGTAAGTAACTGCAAATATATATGTAGTAAGTTGAAAGTTATGCAATTATCAATGAAATTCATTGACATTTCATAACTAAATCGAAAACGAAAATAAAACTCATTATAAGGACAATTGCAGCTAGAAATGCAAAATTAAACTGCAGCAAGAGAAATCAACAACGATTAGTGTGCAGCCATTACTGCGAAATGAAATAAACAAGAGGAATTAGCGTTGGCCGATAGGCTAAGTTAATCTGACCGCAAGGGAGCGGGCCAGGCGCCACATAGACTTTCCCTTTTCTTGTGAAAGTGATGATGCCCAGTGCAACAAAGCAACCGTTTGCATTTGAAATTAACCTTTAGTAAATCATGTTAGCAGGCATCGATAACAACGTCTGAAACAACTTCTTGGCAAATTTTATGAGTAAACTGTAACGTAGTATTCTTGTAAATGAACTATAAAAAGCCAGGTTCACGGCTATTAAAAATGGTACACGTGAGTGGTGGCAATTTCTGTCAAGAAAATGAAATTTCATAGTAACTGCGAACACGTGCGTCGTTTGAATGCACTCGATCATATTGCTAGTAAATAGAACGTCAATCTGTTTAGATATGCAGAATGAAAACCGACTATGTTAATTACGAACGCATTTGTAAAGAACGTTGGTGAGTTGACGCGATGATTGGCAAGTTGGCCATTGTACCACTTTAATACTAGAAAGAGTTTAAACCGCATAGAATTATCTGGCACGGTTATCTAATGGGTTTGGGTTGGGTGTATTATCTTGCAAATGCCGAGGACCACAACATCTAGGCACGAAAACAAAACAAAGTGTACTTTCTAAACGAAGACTTTCTCTTAAGTTCGACAACAGTTAATGTGCGCCCTTATTGTCGACAATTAAATGTATTTGAAGTAATTAAAATGGGATCGCCGTAGAAAATTTAACCAGCTGCTATTATTTATCGACAGTTCGCATGTTCCTATGCGATAAAAAAGGTAAATATAGGTATGGACGTTAGTATTGGTTTAGTTATTCAAGGTTGAGCCAATGTTATCGCAAAAATCGGATAACGAATACACGTAAATACATATGACATTACAGTTTGTATATGAAGTACGAGTATTTTTCGAGATAATTTTACAAATATCAAAAAAAGTCAATCGAATTCCCGCAACTTAGTTCCCATGGGGGCTTTCGATCGAGTTGAAGACGATACAGCAACACGAATATATCGATTTAAAGGACAATGCCCATTCGTGTATGGAAAAAAGTACTGATAATAAAATTGTTGTGTCATCACTAAATAACATTCACTTAGTTCTAAATCGTCACTAGATATATACTAGAAAGTTTGGAGGGCATTGGTTGCCGGAGTTCCGAAATATTTAAGAAATAAAATGCGTTTGATTTTAGGTTATGTGAGACCATACCACAGAATAAGTACTAATAGACCTACGTAACCGTACATCCAGCGAATTAGCAGTATCATTTTCAAGTTAATTATTGTTAGTACTATATTAAGTCGGGGTTTAAAAACGCAAAACACACAATGATATAATAATTAATCCTAATCGATATTATTTGATTCACGAATCAATAAGAAACCCCATCCCTATCGTGTGACATATTTATAGTAGTGTTGCCAATTTAGCGATAATTTCACTAGAATTGGTGATTTTTGTTTAAGTGTTAGCGACAGAAAAAAGATTTTACGACAAAATCGTCAGATAGAAGCGGGTTACAGGCGTATGGCCTGAATGGTAATGTTGTATAAATGGTGGTATAAATGTGTAAAACACTGGTTTTAGCGATTTCCTAGCGATTTTCGTTAATTCTTGGAACTTGCATTTATAGATGTTGGTAACTCTCATTAGTAGGTACCGCCATTATGCTTTTCTTTTAGATCGGAAGTCAACAATAAACTTAAATATTCTGATAAACTTATCCCCGAAGAGAAGTTGTATGAAAACCTACTGTAAAATCTATTTTTTATTTTAGAACTTTGACAGTAAACTTTTTCTTAAGACACAACTAATTATCTAAGAGTACTGCCCGTGGTCAATCTCCTTTGTAATGATCATGTTCAGTATGGTCTATGGTGAGAGCCGGCTACGCTGAAGACCATTGTCACAAACATAAACTGGAGCGCGATTTAGTCAGTAGAGCCCCATATAGAAAATCCCGTTCAAAATTCGTATCGACTTACAGGACGTATTCGTATCGTCGTATAGGATCTTGAGATTAAATGTGATCTCATAACATGAGCGCTGAAACTGCTTTCATTTCATTTCCTGTATCAATTAAATGGGTAGAAATAAAACTTTTCTCATATTATCTACATCAGAGTATTAGCTACCAGCAGTTCCCGCGTCGTCCTCATATAGTGACACGTTTAGTGAGCCAATGCCCACCCAAAACATCCATTCTAATATAGGTCAGTTTTTTTTAAATCTGATGAGTAGTTTCGGAGAGTAGTAAAACTACTCTCCCAAAATAGTTCAGACGTTTGGGGCGTAGGAAGTACCAAGTACTTGCTACGCTCGAACTTGATTACAAACTTTACCTCTAAACAAGTTTCATTAAATTCGGCTTAAAGATACGGCCAAAAAACCGGCCAAGTGCGAGTCCGACTCGCGCACGAAAGGTTCCGTGCCATTATCTAAAAAAACAGGGAGCCCCCCAAAAATATTTACTTTATTTTAATTTCATTATTTATTTTTAAAGTGAATAATATAACTCAATATTCTGTGCATATTTCAAACGCCTACCTGTTGCCGTTATCAATATCAAGCAAAAAAAATCACGTTTGTTGTACGGGAGCCCCCTTAAATACTTATTTTATTCTATTTTTTAGTATTTGTTACAGCGGTAGCAGAAAAACATCACCTGTGAAAATTTCAACTGTCTGTAACTATCACTGTTCATGAGCTACTACTTATGTTCATGAGGTACTACGTTTCGTTGTCATGCTTTTTCTTTTCATTTGACACTCCTTAACCAATATTATAGAGACTAATATGGAAATTATAAATCGTCGCCATATTTGGACTCAATCGAAAATTAGAAACTATATTAAGCATCTCCCAAGTATTCCCAAAACAGGATTTTCAAAATTCAATCGGTTTTCTAAAATAATTGACCAATATATTACTTGTATAGAAAAATGGCATTAACTATATAAACCTAGAACCTATTATTACAGATATGTATTATACAATTAACATTTTAGGGCCAAATAAAGTATGATATTTTCAGACAGGCTATCATGGTGCCGTCTCGCTTACACCTCACTAATACTAGTGACACGACATCATTGTAGAATGTGTGAAAACGTCATAATGTAATAGACCCTTTGTTCTAGGCAGACAAAGCTCAGACGCAGCTGTATAAAATGTAGGAAGTGATTAAAAGGGTAACAATAACTACAACTGAAAGGCTACCATTTTAGTTCATGTTATTGTTACGGTTTTACGCCGACATATTTATACATACTAATATTTAAAACACAGGCTGGCGTTACGTAGGGATGCATTTCTTCTTCACTACTCTTTAATATTTATATGGAGAACATAATGCGAATTGTCTTAGAGGTGTGTCTGTTGGAGGTCGCGAGATTTATGTAACATAAGGTATGCTGATGACACCATTCTTCTAACAACATCTAAAGAAGATATGGAACAGCTCTTTAACTGCCTGGAAACAAACAACATGAACTTTGGGCTCACTATTTATCGCGACAAGACCAAAATGATGATAGTGGACACGGCCGATAACAACAAATTATCCGGCAAAAGCATAGCAAACTAACGTTGTACAGGGATGATCAATACCGGAGGCTTTGATGCTGAGATATGGAGGCGTAATGCAATAACGCGATCTATTGTCGATAGGCTCATAAAAATTTAGAAAGATCCCAAAATAGTAGTGTTTATACACACTAAGGTGCGACTGATGCGAAGACTCTTCTTTAGAAATTTTCTTTACGGAGCTGAGACATAGATCTTGAGGCTCAAGGAAAGAAGAAAAATCGATGTTATGATGATGAATGCCCTGGAGATGTGGTGTTGGAGACGGCACTTAGAATTCCATGGACTTGCTCGCTGACATGGAATTCTAAGTATCTATATCTATCTAAGTATAATATTAATGTATCGATCTTAATAATTAAGTAATTTAAAGGAACTTTTTATCTTCTCTTTTTATAGGAAAGTTCATTATCGACTGTGCAAATACGTATTTTAAAGTTTTTTGAGCATGTTACCAAAAAAGAAGACTCAATGGAGCGTCATGTAGTCAAAGGCAAAATGGAGGGTAAGAGACCCCGTGGTCGCTCTTCAACCAGATGGACAGACATAATAAAATCTGTAAACAAAATCCTTCATATGTGACGGCTCCCTAAATGCCTCCAACAGAAGTAAATGGAGGCATATATCAAGAGCAGCCATTCATGACGATCTGCCCATAACCACGACCACTCTACCAAGAGTGTACGTACGCCTGAGAATAAATACAAATATCTCTATTTACCATACACCTTTAGGCACCTACCTATTGCATTTTTTGTATAAAACATTTTTTTTCTTGTTGTTTACACGCATGATCTGTTTAATGTTTATCATAGTTATTTATCATCCAACCGCATCGGTTGGATGATAAATAACTATTTATTTACGCCACTGCCGATATACAGCTCTTACTTCTATCGAAATACAGATTCAGTTGTTTACATTACTCGGTGACAATTAGGCGTATTGCTCTCCTGATGTGTTAATATTATCATAGCATATTATAGGAAAAGAAATACCTTGAGAAGAGATTTCTGGTATTCTTCTCAGGAATAGTTCATTAGAAGGTGGAGAACGCACTACTTTGGGTTTTGGTATTCTATGGTTTTGGCCTGTAAGTAGAGTAATTTACCAGGTTTGTTCCTAATTATAAATACCCCCCTACCCTACCTCTTTTTCGCCAGTCTTGTTCACTAACTATTGGGGTGCACCCATTGATATGGGTGTACCACATGTCGAAGAGGTTAGATTCAG
This sequence comes from Hypsopygia costalis, assembly GCA_937001555.2. Classification (NCBI taxonomy): domain Eukaryota; kingdom Metazoa; phylum Arthropoda; class Insecta; order Lepidoptera; family Pyralidae; genus Hypsopygia; species Hypsopygia costalis. Next base: position 6,224,392 of record OW443325.2, read on the forward strand.
TGATTTATATAATTTATCAACATATAAGTGTTGTTACAGTTACTTCACAACCAATGGAGAAGTTTAGGAATTCAAAATTAAGCAATTGTAAAATTAATTACATTATAATTAAAAACACACCATTAAAAAAACTGGACAGGCGCGAGCTGAACTCGCGAGTGTAGCGTCGCGAGTGAGCTGAAGCTGAAGCCGATTACCATTGGATTTTTGATTGCGAAAATAAAACTTCACCTAATTGTGTTAAGCTTAGCTGGTAGAGGTACAGAGCTTTGCCGCCTAAGTTGAAGATGTTTCTCGTTAACTTTTACCTAAGACCTATTTTTGGAATCAAAATATTCAATCGGAATCGGCTTCAGCTTCGGCGGTAGTGCCCTGATTGATTCGTAAATATACTGAGAATTTTTAATATTGCAAGAACGTAGAACCCTTATCTGACGTTGCAGCATCACCTGGAATCTGCAGGATACACGAATTCTCACAACTTACAGCAGAGGCAGAGGCTTGACTCTAAGGGTCTGATGATGGAGCAAGAAAGTTTTTTTCTGGCGTAGGGGATTTTTTTATTTATACTTCTATACTAATATTATGAAGAGGTAAAGTTTGTGAGTTTGTTTGCGAGGTTGTAGGGCGTAATCTCTGGATCTACTGAACCTATTTCGAAAATTATTTTACCAATAGAAAACCACGTTATTTGTCAGTGTCATATTAACCTGAAAAATGAAAAGACTTTCGTAAAAATGTTCGCCGCCCAACTAAGTGGGCACCGGTCAGCTAGTAATTTATATTTTAAACGAGAGGTAGGACATAATGTAATTATAAGCTGCCCGATTGGTAAAGTCCCCCTTCTCCCATCTTATAGAAGACCACAGCCAAGTCCTAGAGGCCTAAAGTTTTGTTGTGTTCCTGCGAATCAGTGAGGTTACTAAGAAGGTAGGAGTTGCTTCGAGAGTAGTGGGAGTGACGGCGCGTGTGCAATACTTAAAGTTATATGCTACGATAACTGCTTCACATCAGCCGGAATATTTTATTGTCTGCCATATAACGAGGTGTAAAAAAATTATAAACTAAAAAGATAAAATCAAAATTCAAATATCTTTATTTGCCAATTTGCGAGCACTTAGACACGTAATATATACATATATATATTTTCAAATAATAAATATACAATTGTATAATATAAAATTTTAATTAATATGTTTTTTTATACTATACCTAAATTAACATTATGATTTTCAATTATTCCCTCCCTGTGCACCTGCAATGTCTTATCTCTGCATCACCCTTAGGTTGAGTGGTAGAGAATGCTTGTATAGCATGAAGCCAGCCTGTGTACAACTTTGTGCATGAAGTTTAAATAAATAAATAAAAAATTCCTTGTGTCGATATATTGGGCTTAATGCTCGATGGTTTAGCTTGGCTACTATAATAGCTACTTTAGCATCAAAAGTACCAAAGTTTGGTCTGGTTGCAGACATTTACATGCATGAACAATTTTTGTTTATGTTGGTTTAGCCGCTGTTCTGTATATATATAATTCAATGGCTTTGTCCGTTTTGTAACCACTAATTCATTTAATCTTCATCGGCGAGACTAAATTCCAAGCAAGAGGAGTGGACACAGCCACTCTATTCAAAATTATTTTTTACAAAAGTACTAGCAGAAGTTCCTCGTTTCTTCTTCTTCCATTACTACATTACTACCTTGCGTTTTTGGGACTAAATGGGCTATAGCGAGTGACGTTATTACATGCCTACCCAAAAAAGGCGTTCAGATTTTACATATTTTAGTAAATAGATTGTGTTTTAAGTTTCTTAAATTATTGATTTGTTTACATGATCGCTTCTCATTACCATATTAGCTTAGCAATTAGCATATTATTGACATTTGTTGCTAACCGATCGAGAACGTGTAATAATTAAAAACGATTCAGTCAGTCAAGGTTGAACTATTGTCAGTTAAAAATAAACACACACTACCACACTATCTTGTACGCTCTTCGAGTAGGTAATGTCTAATATGTTTTCATATAAACACATGCGAGACTTCACGAGGTTGAATGATTATCATCAAATTATTTTTACACCTTGAATTTCGACATCGGCTCCTTGACCGATCAGCAGATAGATTACCAGTTTCTTAATAAATTGTAGCTTAATATAATTTCTGTTGAAAAATTGGCAGAAGCATTCATAAATCATGCGATATGGCCTTGCGGTCATTTTGACGATTGGCATTCGTATATCCAGCTCACCGTTAGGTCTAGTTAGTTACTGAGAAATTATTTTATTCTAACGCATCGACTATAACATGGCCTTACTCAAAGCGCCCTAAGGTTACCAACAATTTTATCTAAGGTACCGAGTGTTATCTATGCAGTTATATTTTTTTGATAACGACGAGCAATGCATTGTATTAACTCGATAATCTAATCTAATTTTGAATGTCAGTGTAATGTTAATTTTGAAATAATGATCGGGAATGTCTGGGATGATTCATTAGTAATGATCTCTCGTGAAATTTGGAGATCAATGAATTGGTCGCTGGAACATTCTGAAATACAAAGCCATCCACGACTTACCCAATGAAATTTTTAATGAAGCAGTAGACTGCGAATAACGTAGCATCATTGAGGCCGAGGTCAGGCTTGATCCTGGGCAGCGCGACGGCCGGGGAGGCAGCGTCGGCTGGCACACCGCGCACCTCCGGCGTGGCCGCGCTCATGGCGGGCGCGCCGCGCGGCCGCGTGCCTGACGCGTGCGGAGCGATCGTGACGGCCGGCTAAGCTGGCTCAACAGTCCAGGCGGTGGCCGCACCCGCCCCGCATAACACCACCGGCGCTCCCGGCACGCGGCACCCGCTCGCACCGTCGCCGGAGCGCGCCAACACCACCCGCGTGTTCGCTACAGCGACGCACGGCTGACACCGTCCAGCCGACCACTACGGCGGAGTATCGATCGCGAAGCCCGCGCCTGCGCGCTTTACAACCGACACTACAAACGATGCCGGCTCACACGTCCAGCATGAGGAATCCCAAGTAAATCACGAGAAAAAACCAAGGGCAGACGAGATACATGCAAACGGACATCATTGGTTTGATATGAGGCGAAATAAGATGACTTATAATGTAAAGTTCAGTGATGGAATGGTCGTGAACGTTATTGTTAGCACGTGCAGGTCGCGCGTGCGTCTGTCGGCGCGGCGGCACTCTGACTGGGCGCGCTCGCGCCGCGTGCTCGCCGCCCGCCCGATATCCGCTCACCGTACTATCTATACATATAGTCATCACGCACAGCCTGCACACCTTGATTTACGTACGGTAATTGTGATAGCCAAAAGATGGCCACAAAGGAAGTACTAAACTTTCTTTGATTAAATAACGGGCGAAGACCTGCGAAAGCATCAAAGGTTACCTCTACTGATAAAATAAAAATCCATGTTAGGCGGTGACAGTAATTGTCTTTACAGCTGTACATATAATACTTAAGTCAGAAATAATCTTCATACATAATTCACGTATTCTAATGGCAAACTTTAACTATTCACTTTGACACGCAGAAGTTCAAAATGTTGCAATTAAAAAGATGGATTGATATTAGCTGACTTCGATACCGAAAGATGATATCATCTTTAAAACTGCCAGGGGCAACTGAAGAAATTTCACAATACATCACTCGATAGTTAAAACTTTTGGCATGCACGAGCTCGGTTGAAAGTTCTGAAGCAAAACTTGTGACGAGAAGCGCTGACAGACTATTTGTCTTGTGTTTTGAATTATTATAAAAGTCAATCATTTTCGAAAATATACAGTGTCGGAATTCCATTATTAAAATTCATAGAATGAGATCTATGAATATGAAGTAGTAAACGGAGCACCTAGTGACATATGCACTGTGCACGCACGTGACTATAGTATGCACGTAGAAACGGAACACCCTAAATAGTAGAAGCACGGTCAACGTCCGCGCGGCGGACCGGCGGATAGAGCGTTCCGACAAGTGATCATGAAAAAAAATCTCTCCCACCATCCATTCCGAGTCGCGGCGAAATGTCGCAAATCGCTTTTTACCATGGCCACAAGTGTTGCCTGGAATTCATCTGATGAACAACTATGTGTAGTGTATGACCCTCTTACCGAAACACTTGGTAGAGTTGGCGAGCATCAAAGACATATCGGATTTCTTCAAGGCGGGTGTGGAGTACGTCGACCCGCAGTTCGATGATCTATTGTTGCTACATGGGTTTAGGTTAATCTTTTCAACCGTAATGATGCGACAAAATTAGTTTACGAGTGCCGTCAATATCCTCCCATGTCCACTTACACTGCTTTTATAAGCGTGACATGACCTTGTACTATGTTGCTTATTGGTCCTACATATACATTATATATAAACTAATTAGGTGCGTGAAGTTCCAAATGTACTCGTAAGTCATGCGAAACGCGTGATGACGCGTGGGAGTTCTAGAAACACTTGTGGAGACTAGGTGTTGCCACTTTATTTGAAGCAGATATCTCTGCAATTGCAGATAAATATATACAGAAGTTATAGAGAAGTAATGCCAAAAAAAATAAAGATTACCAATTTTATTAACACATCAGGACTTTTTAGAATATTATATGCTAAAAATAAATAGTAAACGTCTTAACATTAACTATTTATTTTTACTTATGTCATGACCGACTATAAATTACATTTTTGGAGTTTCCTACACAACAATAATAACTTCTGTTATTTTAAAAGAACAAAAATCCCATAAGACTATTTTTGCTAATTTGTTTGTATATCATATTATTATTCATCTTCTTTTTCAAGATTTATATTACTTTCTCCTTTTGTTTCTCACAAAATGCTTTCGACTTTTCGATGCCCTTGCCACTCTTTAGTCTCTTATCCAATACTTGAAGGTAGAGATCTCTTACATAGATAAGCCCGCCTTTGTAGGTACATACTCTTAAAACTACATGCAAACAAACTACACTGTACCTTCATATTTTCTTAATAGGGCGACGTACGAAATTTCATGCCATACCCACGTGAATGTGGATGAAAAGTTCTGTTATCTCATGAAAATCCCGACAGATTTTAATATGGCTGAAAATACTGAAATTTCAAGATAAACAACTAAATATTTGTTTATTTTGAAATTTTACTTAATTTTAATATATTATTGTTACCTACATTGCTTAACAACGTTATTGTTATTTACATTGTTTAACGTTGTTGTTGTCAAAAAATATTAATAGATTAGTTCATAAGAAGAATTAGAAATATTGATCACATTTCATTACAAGCCTCGTTATAAAGTCAGCCAAGAAATGTCACCACATCTGTTGATTTCCCGGTGATCTTTTTGTAGTATACGAAGGATGCAACTCGATGGCTTTCTAAGAATTGTTTCTGAGTGGCTCGTAGACAGTTTCAGAGAAGGGACACGGTAGGTAATACTTTTGTTATGTCGCTCCAATTTATTGCATTAACATTGTAGCGTGAAAAAAGGTATGTAATCGAAAAACACAGCAACAATCATTATCACGTTATGACGTCAATACGAAGAAAATACGTTCCAAGAAATCCTAATGAGACTTTTTAAAAGAAAATAGGCGTTTAAAATCGCCTTCACAATTCATTCAATAACGCCTATAAAAAGTGACCCTATCAAATGAAATAATGGTTTCAAAGAATTGAATGTTTTCTTGCTTGTTTTAAATAAGTTCAAATTGCAGTTTAGTTATCTGACAAAAACAAGACTTTAAAAATAATGACTATCTAGTATTTGTCACAAATCCGTTTAGCTGCGACATCATCTTATATGAGAAACAAACTGGCAACCATTTACATTGAAATCATCATTGGTTTAAACACTGGGTGTTGAATAAAAAAAAGAAACTATAAAATATGCTCATCATCACGTTGGGAAAGTTTATGAAGGAAGTGATATTGCGGTAATGAGTAAATTGTCTAATCAATAATAGTAAGTTACAGCTGACCGCAACTACGCGGTCAGGATAAATCAAACAACAACGTTTCAATACCTTGCCAGCATTAATTATTATGTCTGCGCGAATAAATTACAGGGAGCTACATGCAATGGGAAACATTATGCAAGAAACAATGATGATGTGCAAATATTTGTGGTTTCCGAACAATTAAAATTTAATTATGCTTGTAACTTTTTTGCGTATATGAAAAACGGATGCCGTATCCATTACATTTAATATGTTTTGCATACAGAAGTGCTATAAAATTAGTTACGTTATGGTCATAATGATACTGGTTTATAACGTAACTTCGTCCCACTATATTGTCGTGCGTTTCGCAGCAAAATCATGTGTTTCGCTGGCGTTCGTGACACGAGAAAATTACAGTTGCAATTGCAATCAACTCTATGGTATCTTCGGCGTTCGCGTGCATAGTTCTATTGATGCAATATGACCCAATTGATATTTCCATGAATGTTCCCCTCGTATGTTCGTGTGGTGTGGAATATGGCTGCTTATAATTAGAGTCTCAGTGTTAACTGCTATGTAGGAATGTGTAATTATTCTATTTTCTGTTTATGAAAATAGTCAATATTAGAATAGTTTAGACGAAACTAGTATTATTACAATCGACAAGGAAAACGTTGTTCTTAAATTAGTTGACTGTAAGTTAGCGCTAGGTTTTCTACTCCAGGAAACGAATACGGCGATAATTAGTTCTGATAATATTACAAAGCTAAACGGTGCATTTACGTCATGAAACATTGCGGCGAAAGCTTATTACAAGAGATCGGGTAAAATGAAGTTATAATGCACGACATCACCAGCGATAAATACGAAATTACGGCAGGCTAGCTCTCGATCGAATAAATCTAATCCTAAGACCAGTGGCGTATTTACGCAAGTGTAGGCGATTTTCCGCCATCGGCAAGCGGGGCACGCGTTCTATCTGATCTATGGCGCAAGCTTCCATCATTATTCTCATTACGAAGTGGCGAGCAAGTTAGTTGCGGCACACCTTACTCGTGCCAAATAGTGACTTGACAGTTTTTTACATGTTTCATAAGTAATTATGATGTGAGATAGACTTTGATAGATGAAATTATTTTTCAAGGTATAGAAGCAATATAGAAGGAAATAGTAAACCACCAATCCAACTACCTCTACCTCTGGTTTGGATTGTGTCACAGATGACATGGGTAAGAAAGGTATAACTGTAGACATGACGAATGGAAGAAAACGACATAATGGGAAAAGGGCAAGCTAATGGAGACGATGCCGATGACTCTATTTTGTGCAAATAAATGATATGAGTTTGAAAAAACACATAAAAGATGGAAGGAGAGTTGGAAAAGAGGCTACACATGAAACGCTATGATTAATTAGTTCTTAAAATTAATTCTTGATTCTACAATAACTACTGTATGTTAAACGATAGCCTTTACAGTTCTGCGGTTAGTAAAAACGAAATAAAGAGAAGAGAATACGATTCCAGCTAGCATTAATAAACAAATAACTGGCGCATTTAAACGGCTATTTCTGATACCAATTCCCGGTTCCAACCACACAAACAAACTGTTTTCGTCAACTTTAGACTATTTTCGACTTGCGCCGCTTTGTTTTCCGGCATGCGGTTTAAATCAACGCTGTACCAGATTCAATCTAAAAACTATGTTGCAGTTTCAAATACTTTCGACAAATATTAGAATTCATTAACTTATTAATTTAAAATGAATGTTTTTTTACACCACGTCGGGTGATGTATAAAGTACGTAATAAGCATACAAACCGCCTGATGTGAACTCGTATTAACTTCTTCCTTCTTGACGACCTCACTCACTCGCACATAAAAATCCTCAAGACAATTGTTATTTGGCTGCGGTATGAGGTGGACGTACTTTCCCAGTCGAATAGATTATAAATACGCTGAGCCGCTCTACCTCTCTTTCGCCAGAGCCGTGTGAATCAGCAGGGTGCAAGTGAGGTTGGCTTTGGTTAAGTCTTACTCTACATCCTGTGAATTTCATTCAAATCGTTAGAGCTATTTGAAACATCGTCGTGGCATAAGTTACTTGTCCACCGCCGGCGATGAACGAGAAACGAGTAGAGCTAGCAACTATAAGGTATGTAAAAGTCTCGACAGCAGTGTGAAAAGACAGCGATCAACTATTTATATATGCATTTCTTTCGTTCACACGTGATTTGTATACTGTACGTTTCTTGAGCGAGAAAATGATTGATAGTAGGTTGTTTTCTTGCTGGCAGTGGGATAAGAGCCATATACTAAAATTGCTGGCTAAGAACATAGTTTAATTAAAATTTCCTCGGGCTATCGAACGATAAATTCAAATATCGTAAAGGCAAATTTGCTCTAGTAAACAACAAAATAGTATAAAGTAGTATTTTTATAAGTGCATAGTAAGTATTCTCGTCGACATACGAGCCCAAATGTCGTTGGTAAGCGTTATTCACATGAATGCTGGGAAGGAATGCGACTGCTCATCGTTAGAAATTCCATCGGTCGACTTTGCAATGACATCGGGTTGCAAGGTAATGAGTTTAATTTAATTACGCACAATTTGAATGGAAAATAACACATTATTATATCAGTAACTGAGATTCTGACTTTTGAAAAGACCTCTTCAGGAGAACAAGAGAGAATAGAAAACTTTACACAAGACCACAGCGATTTATCATTTATAGAAGGAAAATATTTTTTTCAAATCAAATCATTTTTTATTTAGCAAAAATGTTACAATTTCTGTTGCACTGGCTCCCACTTTATTTTGCAGCGTTAGTTCTAAAAAATCTTTAATATTAATTATATAAAATAATAATACACCGAACCTATACAAAGAAAAGTCCAGTTTCACTGACTGACTCAACTTTAGCCTATACAATTTGAACTACATAGAAAGCTGAAATTTTCTTTTCGTATCTTAAAGGCAAAAACTAGATTTTCCGAAACTCGTCTGAAACAAGGACACAAGTCAAGGACAAAAGTAATAAGATAAAAACAAACTGTTTAGATAAGAAGTTAACATAATCGAATAATAAATCTCTGAAATAAATCAACATCTAAGCATATAAACAATAATAAATCTAAATTTGACGTTAATGTGCGAACTTTCGCACGTTGAAGTTGTGGCTAGAAGTTTCTCACCAAATTGTACTGCTTAACTGACTGCATCTTTAAAATTCTAATACGTGTAGACGCGAATAAAGTTAAACTCCCACTCGGCAACACATAAAAGTACAGTGTAAAATTCAAAATATATATAACTACTTTACTCGTGGTCTAAGGTCTGAAGAAAGTGGCTGAGCCGAGAGTTTTAGAGACTGTCAAATGCCTTGACGTCCAAACACGTAGATACATTTTCAAGCACGGGATTATTTTTTTATACAAAAATACATTAAACCCAAGGTGCCAAACAAGCATACGGCCTGCTTTATGTAAAAAGATTGCCGCAGGCTATAGACGCTAGTAAGGAGTGTTGTTGGGGAGTGACGTTACTGCTCACTCACTTGTAGAATATAATTTAAGGCTATTATTATTTGGCTGCAACAAGTAAGGCTCCATGTACCCTACCACACTTTACCTAGATTGCTAATTTGCAGCAGAATGCACCACGTGTAAGTGAAGCTTGCGTTGGCTTTGCTCTTCTTTCCCTTGACTTTAACCTCATTCACGTAAAAAATATAAAAGCGTTTTGTACATCATGCTCCGAAGGGAATCGTATCAGCCACGTGTCAAGCACGCAATGCAAACAAAAATATTCATTTTTAATTTAGCTAGCAAAATTATAGTCACTTAGCCTGATGGAAGACGTATGTGAAGACCAAATATCTGCGATCTGAAGATACGATGCTGGAATTAAGATATTTTACCTTTTCCAAACCAGTCAGTTGTAAATATCGACGGTAGAGCGGAATGGACACAAAAATTAAGTAAAGCTGACCTCACTAATTCTACTATCATGAAAGAGACAAGACTTTTTATTAAACTACATCCTTACACATTTAGAGCAGTTAGACAAATTTACCATCAGGCTTCAGTCTCAGTAAATCAAACTGTTTTTCCTGTAACCATTCACAAACAGAGATCTACACAAACAAGCCGATACAGTTCAACGCAATACAAACCAGATGGCAACTACATCTCAGTGTTGCAAACTTACCTACCTACTCTTATGCAAACATTTAAATTGCTTCCGTCACATATTGGCGGTTGCAAATATATATTACTTCGGTGAAAAATATACGATTTAGAAATACTCATTATAGAATTATATTATCGAATGCTCATCGAATTCGTTCGCATGGATACTGCACGCTATAATCTCTGCCGACATAATGTGTAAACGAAGGAAACAAAAAAGTGTGACATAGCTTATGATCTATATTTATAAGAGCGTTATCAAAAAGACCTACAACTAATATTATGAAATTTACAATTTAAAGTTTTATTCAGGAAAATCAGTCTAATTATTGTATTCATCATCATCATAATCATCATCAGGTCATTTTAGTCTCCACTACAGGAGCACAACCTCTCTCGTCCGTCCCAGGGAGAAGGAGGGTTTGGCCTACACTGCCTAGACGGGTTGGGGAGGCCTGATCGATGTTTTATAATGTATTTCCCTTAGTCACCTTGTACGACATCCACAGGAAGAGACGGAGGGATTTTATTCTAGTATGCCGGAAGCCACACGTCCAAATTATAATATAATCAATAAATATTGTCTCATTTCTGAAAAATAAAAAACATTGTCTACGCCGTTGAACAAAGCTGACCGCCCTGAGTACATATTAAAAAGAGTTATGTCAATTGAACTAGCAATTTCTACGTGACGCGCATTCAACAAAAATGTACGTCGTCATCCGCGATCACGCCACAACTGGAATGTAAATACTAGGTATCGTATTTTGCAATATGTTGCAAAATTTAAAATTAAAATGTATGTAATATCATACGTATTAATTCTAAATATGCAATCTTACTTCCTTGTCACATTTTATAAATTATATTCTATTAGCTTTTGCCAGCGGGTTCACCTGAGCGAACTTCAGAAAAAATGTTTATTATCATAAATCATATAAACATACAATTAAAAACTTTCGAGCCTGACTTATGTTATCTTTCTTATGCATCATACAATAAAATTTAAAATCACACTTTACGCATTCATAAGCTTACTGTGGTCTTAAATATACAAATTCAACATTTTATACCGCTTTTGCGTTCCTTCTTTTAACTTCTTTCATTGACGCGTTGATTGATTGACAATCGGAAATTCCTGGATAGGAGTATTTATTCAATAGTCGCTTTGTCGAATACTTCTGCCATTTTTGGTATCGCCCCACTGATTCTTTGTTATTTCTTTGAATCTCGAATTATATTCATTAGAAGATAAACAATTGAAATATCTTTAGAAAGTTTTTGTTTATATTCTGGCTTTGTTATATGAACAGTCACCTCGATTAGACCAAGCATATTACTAGCAGCATAAAAATGCTGGCATTCAAGTTAATGCCAATCAGATTATCAAGTATTATAGCAGTGCATACTTTCGTCCTACCCGGTAGGCGGTCACCTTTAAATGGGCATGTGGTACGGGGAATGCCCGTGAGAACCTGACTATCAATCGTGGGCGAGATTCTCACGCCACTGCTTCTATCGCCACTGCAATTAAAGCAATTCATCATAACTTAGTTCTCAGTATAACTACATATTGTATTTAGTATTGCTCTACGAAATTTCGTGGACTAAAGAATGAACGATGATTATTATGGTACCTGAGATTGACCTTGCGCTAGATAAAATTTGAATATTGTTTTATCTTCGACTATTATAAATACATCACGGATGAATATTTACTAGTAATATTCGGTTTGCCTGGTCAGTTACCGTAATCTATAGACGATTTCTATAGACCTGAGACTGGTGGAAAATTCGATTAGGAACTTAAGACCGCGGCCAACAACAAGTTATGCAATTTTTGTTACTGATCTGTTTAGTCTAAATTGGGTATTTGACTAACATTTTTTTCTGTTTGATATGTAGGGACGTCTCCATAATATAACCATAGGTGAAAGAATTACTTCGATAGCACAAAAATCTCTCGAGATATGGTAATTTGAAAATCACAATTTTTAGACTGCCCCAAAACGCTCCATACAAAAGACTACTGAATTATGACGTCACAGATCTGTATTTTGTATGCATCAAATCAGAAATTTGTACGACAGCTATGTTAAATATTACGTTTATGTGATTAGTATCATAATAAAAGTTATAGCATTTTTTATTGCTTCTCCAATGGAAATATTATTTTTTAATAATTTCATACTTTTAAAATGGACTTTCCCGCCAAACTTTGATCGACGCTAAAAAAAGTCTGACTGAAGATATTAGAATGAAAGTTTGCAGATCTTTATAGTTTTGTGTATTTTACGACATTGTTAATTTATTTGTACAATTTTTAAACATTGGAAACAACCCAATTGACCACGCTGCGATCCTGCTCGGTGCCAGCCCCTGTCTCGAGTCCTTCCTACCTCTTTTCCCCCTGAACATGTCCTGTAAAGTATTATTTAAAATTTTGTTATTTAAAAAATATTACAGGCAAGATAGACTCAATGTCAAAATGAATCTTCATTAAATTCTCTACAACAAAGCAAACCTAGCTATAAGAGGTCAAATAATATAAAAGATATATTCTAATATTACTAAAACTAACGAGAGACATTATAATAAATTAATTAATCAAATTAAACGGCTCACTTATGTATACTTATACATAAGTGAGCCGGAAACTAGTTTCGCTCTCAAACGGATACCGTCATCAGGGCAAGAGTGTCCATAAGGGCAGTTGTGTCTAAGACAACGGATAGTCATGACAGTCAACCGCTGGTAGGAGATGGCACCTTAAGAAAAAGAAGTACGCATGGGGATTCGCGAAGCTGCATCAAGGCTATCTTTTAAATAACATAATTTATTCAATAAAAAGAATACGTAAATGACAATGCAATAAGGGGTACACAGCTTGAAGCTCTTACTTTTATGGTACGTAGAAAAATGTAATTGGGAATAATTAATGCTCTATGATATTATTCATGGGATTTACATAATATTAGATATGACAGCCCAAACCGTATAATTTTTAATTTGCTGATCAACAAGTTAATATCGTTGGATGGTTAATTCTGTTTTGATATGAATCAACTTTGTTCAACAATTTAAAAAAGCTAAATGAAAAATCTCAACATTTCGGGTCGGTTCAACGTTTCTACATGCTACACAAGCTGCGATGTGCATGTTTGTTTGCCAAATTAGTAATACAAAGAAAAAACGGATGATTAAATTTCGTCCCTGATTATCAAGACCTGGCATGACGGGTCACGTATGTATAACATTAACCTTATTATCATGATCATCAATCATAATCATGTTGGCTTTGACTTTTGCTTTGGCCTTAGATTAGACCCAATCTTATCTCTGCGTTTGTTTCTTCCGGTCTAATTTTGAGTCTATGTTTTAATCAGCCAATGTTATTAAGGAAACCAGTAAAATGATCATAAGCAACGATGATGACTTCGTAGCTTGTTGTTTGTTTGATTGTTAATAATTGTTATTAACGTGCAACGTTTGAAGCAAACGATAATAATTTTATATCATTTCTGGCCTTGGAAGCTGATGTTTTTAAGAATTTAAAGATGCATCTAGGTAAATGCTGTTCAGTTGGTACTTTAAGCCATGATTTTTTTATAGCAAAGTAATCGTTGATTAATCCCAAAAAGTAGTCTTCGACTGAAGACTACTTAAAAAATCCCTGGGTGAGTACGTCGAATATTCCGATATAAGTCTGTACATTCATATTTTTATTACAATTTCTTGAATGTTACTAATGTTCTCCATCCCCATTGCCCAAAGCGCGAATTTGAGCATCAAAACAAAGTTTAGCAAGCATAAACTGCACGTCGGCCCTAAATGATTATGTCTGTGGATAATTAATCACGCAGTCGTACTCTTGTATCGCCGCGAGACACAGCAGTCATTAGTTACCATTCGCAACAGTTGCATCGCTATTTCAAGATAATGACTAAGACGGTCTTCTCACTATGATTGACCATCTAATATGATGGGCCGTCGACATAGACGGAAGTTTACAACATACTAACGCAAGTATTTTCATTAAGTGTTTGTGAGTGCTTTTGATCTGTATTTGTAATTCTGGCAATCTTATATTTGAGTTCCTTATCGCACGTTAAGGGTGCTTACATAAAAGGTTACCGATATGATAATGCACAAAATTATAATTATATTAACTGAACCAAAAATCTGACTGCAAAATTGGAACCATTTTTTGTTATATTCCATTTTTTTTTATTGCGGACGGTATATTGAAAAAATATACACTCACAGCGAAGTAGAATCTAATCTGAAATCCGTCAAGCGGTTTAGGCTGTAGGATGTATACACTCGAAAAAAATACTCTTCCTTCTTTCTCCATACGTACTGGTTACCTACCTATACTGTAAGGGGGTAAACGCCTTCTTTATGAAACTCTCTTTTAACTCTTGCGGGTATGGATGCCCTTAATAAACTGGGCAGAAATAATCGGCTGGAGTTGGTCTGGGTTCCTGGACACACAGGAGTTGAGGGCAATGAGAGGGCTGATGAATTGGCAAGGGAGGGATCAAGTAAAAACTTTTTAGGACCTGAACCCTTTGTAGGTCTCTCATACGGGACAGTAATTGAGGCTATAAATGGCAGAGCGAAGTCTAGGCATCAGGCTGAATGGAGGGAGATGAGTGGAATGCTACACTCCAAGGAAACCATTGGCGAAGGTACAGTGAATTGGTACAGACATGTACATAAATGTGACAGGAAACGGATGCGTCTCATGCTTGGTGCACTGACCGGCCATTATGCCTGCCACGGACACCTATACAAGATGAGACTTGTTGAGAGCCCAGAGTGCAGAACATGCAAGGAGTCTTACGAGACCATGAAACACTTAATGTGTCAATGTGACGCCCTAGCGGGCAAACGAATGGAAATCCTAGGAAAGGCATACCCGGACCTGGAGGACTACAGGCTCTTCCCTATAAGCGGCATACTGAAGTACATGGAACATGTCTCCAGACAGGCGGGGGAGAGTTACTAAAGGATTAGGGAGAACACAAAAGATCCATGAGGGTCGACGTGTCACCGGTGCTGCAGCACTGGACCCACTCTAAGATAAGAATAAAAAAAGGGGGTAAACGCCTTCTTTATGAAAGCGCCAAATAACTTTTAAGCCGAAAAAAATAAGTATTCCACCATCACGACTCTCTAGCGACAGTACTTTGTACCTAACAGGATACAATACGTTGGTTATGTAGAGTTGCCATCTCTAAACGCTAGCAACCCGGACAAGATGCGTGAAAACTCCGGTTTTTAATCTTAAATCCCGGACATATCATCAGTGTGTTTTAGTAATAGTACTATTTTTTATTCTGTGACAAGATGATTATTCGCAGCATGGAGCGGGTGGTAGTGATTTAAAACTTTTAACCCTGAACTACAAATGACACCCTGCCCGGACACTCCAAGGGCCACCTCCAAACTAGGACAAATACGGGGAAACCCGGATGGATGGCAACCCTATGGATATGTAATGCGTCTTGTTGTAAATTATAAATTAATCAATTATCTAATAATTAACCGTCACGATATTTTTGTGCTACAGTGCGTTATAATTATTATACATTGCATGCATTGCATATTAGTACAGTGCAGTTATATATTATTATACGCATTATATAGCGAAAGGAACCGTTCTAACCGGGTTTTCCCCATTGTTTTTTAAAACAGTATATATCTATACCACGAAAATAAATATTAAAAAAAAATGAGAAAGTTTGCTTGCATATTTAAATGTTTGTAACTCGATCCCGCAAAAAAGGCTGAACGGTATATAATATGATACACAGTGTCAATGTCAACGTGGGAAAGGTAGTATCTAATATTAATAATGTTGCATTAGAACTGTCGAAGTCATCAGCAGAAATTGACTTCTAGTTGGAACCGTACTATAGACTGTAAAGATAAATGGCCCATCCATTCTCTCGAGTGATATCGTTGAAATAATTCTTACTAATTATAACCGTAACTAGTGCCAAAAGGAAAAAGTCGTCTTCAGAGAAATATGTCCCATCAATATTGCCAAGTGGGAGGAAGTGTGTAATTACTGGGATAACCCAGGAGCGTTTATCTGTTGATTACTTCACGGAATGTGTGAGACCGTTCACTGTGGCCATACATACGCATACTAGCCATTGCGACCGAGGGTCACGGGTGAACAAAATTAATTATGGTTTCTAAGAATTCAATAGTTACTTATAAAGTATAGTAGTTGTTCGTAGCAAACTGATTTTTTTTTCAAATCTAGTTCGATGTCTCAAAAACTATTAGACCGATTACAATATCCAGTACAATGAAATTCTATGTATATTAAGTACATTATCAAAATTTCATCGAGAGGTCGTGGGTTCAAATCCCACCTAGGGGGAGCAGGTGAATTTTTCCATTTTTCAAAATATTTATAATATTCTGGCAAGTTGGCCAAGACAACTATTTAAATAATAATTTGATAAAAAAAAATGTATTTGCATTTCCTACATAATTATCGAATTTCATCATAATCAGAGCACTCGCCGGTTCGAAAGCAATCGTGTCACAAACATACAAACATGTTTTTTCATTCCACTCGATTACAAGAATTCGTTACTAACATTACTTTTTCTGATCAATGATTGCAATGTCATTTTATGTATGAACTACCACCGGTCAAAATATGCATGAATCGGAGCCAAGATATTTTTAAACTCAATTATTTTCTCTCTATAATTAACATTTAATTTACATGGTCATGGACAGAACGATATTTCCTTTCATTCCGAAAATATTTTGTCAGAATGACTCATACACGTTCGAAACAAAAAGACAATAAACAGATACATCTTATTTTAAACAGGAAAATCTTCATTAATTTGCTGACTAAAAGGTTTGCGACAAAACGACACCGTGTCGCACGTCTGTCACGGTGGTCGTCGGGAGTAGTCGGGACATTCGAGCATCAGTGTTGCGACAAAAGGGCATGGCCCTCTGTAATCTGACCAATTAGTATATGTGACAGTTCAAAATCAACGTGAGATGCTCTTTGATCAACATGCGAGGTGCAAAATGAGCACAATATTCATCTTCGAAACAACCCAAGCATGTTCAAGGAGGTTATTAGCATAAAAAAACATTATCTAAAAATAGTGCGTTGAAAATGTGTGTCAACATCAATAAAGGTTGTAACTTTAAACCTAACCGCGACAGGAAGCCGCAATTAAATTAAATGAGTGCATGAGACCAATAAACCTCGATTTCTTCAAAATAGGCGAATTTCTCGGTAGCTGGCGTTTTCTAGTTGCAAAAGCTAGTAAAACTATGTTCTCCTCGTAAAGTAATCGTTTTAGACAATAAAACTGATGACTCTTTACAAATTAAGTTAATAGTATGCTTGTATAGCCACTATAAATGATATAAATAATAATGGTCTGTAAAATAAACCTTCTATTATAATCACGGCTTTACATTTTTTTTATTTTACCTTTATGACGTTACAACTTGCAACGATGCGGTTAAAAATTAACATACCTGAAACAAAACAGAACAGATTACTATACACATAATCAATTATACAAATTCAACTATTATGCTAGGATAATGTAACATAATAATTCTGCCTAATGCTACGAGGTATTCCGTGCTTCGAACGTTAGGCCACATGTCCAGCCTGTTGTTATTACATGACAGTCGGTAAGCCACGTCAGTGGCCTTTGGGCGGCTTGAAAACACTGGCCTTTGCCAACTCGCAGTTACTCTGAATTCCTTTAAATGAGATTCGGCGGTAGGGCTCCAGCTTGATATCAGTTAAGATTCCAACATAGATGTTGGACGTACATTTTGACTGTGCTAGAAGCAGAGTCAAAATGTACGTATAGTATCAGGCATCCCATTATTGTTTTGTTATCTTCACTATCTCATATATGATTAGTGTCCGACCGAAACTGATTTTTACGACCGAAACCGAAACCGAATTTCGGCAACGGTCTCAGTTTCGGCCGAAACCGAAACCGAAACTTTTAGGGGCCGTCCATTAATCATGTAAGGCTCGAATGAGGGGATTCGGCAAAAATCAGGAAATATCACAAGGGGGGAGGGGGGGTGTATTAAGATATCACATGTATTTTTTTTTTCAAAACGCGCGTATTCTAAACCTAAAAGCGGCGTGTAGAAGATCTTGACTAGCCGGAGCTAGGCAACGAACGAAATCCCCGCGCGTCGCGCAGATGAGATCAGCCCCCTTACCACCATCTCTCGCAATAAGAGATGGTGGTTATGGGGCTGATCTACAACTCCCTACGCATATATTATAATAATGGTTTCCGAGTATTGATGGGGCTGCCACTATTCTGTAGCTTTCTACGTTCTTCAAAAAGGGCATGAAGAGATTTTTACGGGATTGGCAACGCGCATATGATGTCTCTGGTGTTACAGGCGTCCATAGGTTACGGTAACTGCTTTCCATCAGGCAGACGGTATGCTTGTTTGTCACCTTAGTGGTAGAACAAAATTCCTTATTAACAAGAACGCGTGGTAGCTCCAACAATACTCTGAAAACATTAATCGATAAACTTGATTTGCCTACGCTAGTATCTACAGTACTATTACTTATACTGTGCTAGTACTTAAAAAAAATTAGATTATATACTTTATACCTGGGGAGGGGGGGGGGGGGGGTGAGATTCAGGCTTAACCTCACCAAGGGGTTTAAAAATGCAAAACAAACATCACGTGATTAATGGACGGCCACTTACAAAACAAGTACCAAGTACCTAACTATTGTTTGTGTACATACTGCATTAACGAATGGGTTAAATTAACCACTAAATATTCAGATAGTTATGTTAAACTTGATTCTATAATCTATGCATTACTTTGTTATACTAAATTATTTTTCGATGTTTACTCAATTCAATTCAAACTAAATCACATGAAAACTCACAAACAACAAACAAAACGCACTGCAAACACAAACATGTCATGACATGATTAGGCACGCGGCAAAATGTCTTCGTCGCTTGGATGGAATTTACCGCGGCGAACATAATCGAGCACAGCGCGGAAACTCCCGAATGCAGTTTCGGTTTCGGTCGCAGTTTCGGCAGGTTTGCCGCCGAAACCGAAACTAAACCGAAACTCGTTTTTTTTGCCGAAACTCGACCGAAACCGAAACCGAAACCGAACATTCGGTCGGACACTACATATATGTATTATACTAATATTATAAAGAGATAAAATTTGTAGTTCTGTACTTTTGTTTGTAATGGCTGAACTCAAAAACTACAGAATTTATTTTAAAATTCTCTCGCTTGTAGAAACATGAAAAGCGACTAATGTAGGTTATATTCTATTGCATCCACCCGAAGCACGGCACATATAAAATGCAATAATGAATTGCATTGTAAATAATACTCACGGAATAGTACAAATATATGCATTCTATCTGATTCTTAGACATTTAGATACAATGTAGTGTTTATTTACGTTCAAACGTGTGAATTAACGAACAAATTAACACAGTCATGAGCGGTTAGTGGTAACACATTTTCTAGTATCGATTCATTATTATAGCCACAGTTAACGATATGAGGAAGTAACTTAAAAATTCTACGAAGGAGGCAATTACAATGTAACTCTTATGTTATAATATTCAAAATACCTAGTACCTAATGTGTTAATAGGGAGAAATCTTCACGAATGGACACTTTCCTTTTTTGAAACAATTTTAGACAAATTAATTATTCTCACAAATGTCCTTAGCCCTTGTGGTGGTGCAAATGATGCGCCGCCGGAATGCGTGCCTATAATTTAATTAACAGTTCCAAATCCAAAAAAGGCACTTCCAATTTTTCCAGAATTTTCAATATTTTCGGGTAATATTTCAATTTTTTCTTTACATAAAAACCTTACTCGGGCTATTACAAAAATGTAAAAAAATGCCAAAACGATTCGACAGTCCTCGAGGTTTGAACTTGACGATAAAAACATTTTACTTTCCAGTGTAGGTACTCTCCTTAAGTAAAATTTCTCGACAGCCTCTGATTTCCTTTTCTGTATTGAATGGTTGACAGAAAGCACTCTCCGGATGCGGACCCACTGAAGTGGAGCTGGGCGGACAGAATCTTTTTTTATATATATTTAATAAAGCAAGTGGACTGCAGAGCAGAGAGCAACTACAATATTCTTTTTTATTATTTATATACATGCGAGTTTGAGAACTGAAAATTTAAACAATTTAAGAGTACAATATTGTTCCATGAATACGGCAATATCGTATTTGCTTAAATATTTCATAAAAATATAATATCGAATAACAAGAGCGCGAGTAGTGGCTACTTTGATTGGACCGATTACGATGCGCAGTGAAAATGTATCATCGTATGAACCGTACGTATATCAGTGACTTATTCATCATATAAAATCTATCAGATCTGGTTCTCTCTTTTCCAAAATGCATATTGAATAGACATATATAAGGATAATATACGTTTTCCTGACCTCGAAATAACCACAAATCTCCCTCTCTAAATGCCCTCAACCGTAAATGATAGATAATTTTCTTAATTTAAGCCTGTCGTGTAATAAGGTCTAAGGTCACGTGCCCAGCAACAATGTAGTTAATAATAAATGTAAAATCAATGATTATGCATACTATAATAAATTAAATAACTTGCCAAAATAAGAGCCTCGTTGTACTCAAGTCCAGCAATACAGAGATAGGTAAGAAGAGCAGATAGATGCACATGCATCGAGAACGATTTGAAATAAAAACACCATTTTACGAAATTTCAAATCGGTTGTGGTCCAAAATGTTCATACATGACTGTACCGATATACAAAAAAATATTAGTACCACAATTAATATAAATTGATTATTTATTTCTACTGCACTATTTGTATTATCTGCAGAATATAAAAACAACCGATAAACTATTAAGTCTAAGAAGAGACTTTGCTTCCCACATTTCTTAGAGTTAATAGCTAAAAACCGGGCATACAAGTATTGCTTGGGATCGTCAACAATTCAGATCGTGTTTGAATCTTGCCACAAGACTTCAAGCTGATATATCCGGATTCGCCTGCCTAATAGTTACAACACTACTCCATCTGAGGGCGGACTTGTCATTTGTATATATATTAAAGTCATAACCCGAAATTTAAACGCTCCTAGGTTAGTTAAATCTAAAAGCTTGTAATCAATAAAAGCCGAGCGAGCGAAGCGAGCGAGTCTCGACTTGCATTCGGAGAGGGAGGAGAGGTACCTCAGGTTTAACTAGTCAAACCTAGAAGTGCCTAGATTCGTGTAATGACTATAGCATATACATTAAAAGTTTTTGCATCGCTGAATGCAGTCTGGAGTCTTGGATGCAATGGACTAAGTTTAGTTGCCCTAGATAGGATACTCTACTCAAAGTAATGTCAATTCCATACATAAGTTCTTCGCGGCTTTCCTTGTCTTGGAACCGGGACTTCAAGAGTCGAAGCAACACGTTCAGAAGACTTAATAACTCTCAAATGGTTCATAACTAACAAAGCTTTACAACCAAGCAGAGTAGCAGCTACATATAAGCTTTAAGACTTGTGTACCGCAAGGTCTGACTTTAGACGAAACCTCAAGGTTAAACAACTAAAATAGGTTAAGGTTGAGCGTGTAATTAACACTTCGGAATCAAATGTTTAGTTTGTTGCTTTGGGCAAGTGCACATTATATCAATGTATCGCTGCATTGCGGCAATGCAATGCGTCGCATAGTGGCATAAACACCACTAGTCGTCTTTATCGCTATAAGAGTATTTTGAGTATTATACCGCTAAGGTGGTCAACAAACATATAGTCCGCCTGGTAGAAAGTAGTTACCGCAGGCAATGAATGCTTGCAACCTAACAAACGGATGACTATCGAAAATAGTTGGATCATATAAAATAATATAATAATTTATTCGTTTGGGAACTATGATGCTATGCTACAGAAATTTTCATAGAAACTTCTATTGAAACATTAGTTATGTACATCACGATACAAAAATTAGACAAACAAGCATACTTTCCACCAGCCCTACTGAGCCAGAGACATCAGCAACACTATATTGAACTATACTATACTGAATTGCTCTTCGTTGTATTCGTGCAAGTTCCAGTAAAGGTTTTCTCTAGATACACTACATTAAAATTACAGCATGATCCTTTAAAAAGGGTGTGAAAAGATTTTTACAGGATCGACAATGTGTGATGCCCTGGTCTTACAAGCATCCATATGATATGGTATCTGGTTTCAATTAGGTGGGTTGTATGCTTCTTTGTCACCTTAGTGTTATAAAACAGCAAATACTAGATGCATGCCAGTCTAGAAATGTGAGCATTCCATGCGATGCCGGACCAGGGGCGCTGCCGCATAACCCGAAAGCGAATCAGATTGGATTACTTGACCCTGAAAATCTGACTTCGATTTACGTTAGTAGCAATCATCT
Organism: Hypsopygia costalis; assembly: GCA_937001555.2. NCBI lineage: Eukaryota > Metazoa > Arthropoda > Insecta > Lepidoptera > Pyralidae > Hypsopygia > Hypsopygia costalis. The sequence continues at coordinate 6,246,997 of OW443325.2, forward strand.
TCGGCGCAATCACATGAGTAAATAAATGTTCAAACGATGGAATTTCAAGACGTCTACCGGCTATTCAGAAAACAAACGTCTTCATATTCTTATTGTCTTGTGGATAACAAATAAAAATGGTGTATATTGTCTTTGTATGTTGCAATTCGTCCCCCATGTTTATCTATTAAAGGTCGATCCAGCCTACATCTCCACCCACACCCGAGCAAGCGGAGTACACCCGAGCAAGGAGAGTCACTCGGGGGTTGATGTCCCCGACGTCTGCCCGGGCAAAAGTGCACCATTCCTCGAGGTCCCTACGCCTAGATGAATTCACTACTTACTAACGTGATAAACATAAACCGAAGTTAGATTTATGAAATTAGCTCTAGACTTACATAGTTATGTGGACACTTGTAACCATGAATGATTCCGGTGATGATGATGAGAGCCCGGTGGTCGAATGGCTACCAATGGCTACTCTGACTCCGAGGTCGCGGGTTCCATCCCCGCACATGACAAACATTTGTGTGCATGGACATGTATGTTTGTTTTGATCTGTGTGTTTTCTATGTATTATATGTATGAATTTATTTACAAAAAATGTATTTAAGTACATTTATCAGTTGTAAACTAATTTATAGTACTATAACTATATTTATAGTACAAGCTTTGCGCTTAAGTTGGGACTAGATGGCGCTGTGTAAATTGTCCAGAAATATTATTTCATTCAATGCCTTCCAATCTAGCAGCTACGTCAAGTAGTGCGTTTTCTCGCACTTGAGCCTTTGGGGAATTTAGCTGGACCTATTCTACCCCAATCCGAGATCTGTCTCAGAGATATTTCACTCACAGACTTCCGAGACAAGTTTCGTTCGATACTCATGGACGCGTTCTCGAGAAACATAAAATTTACTAGGTGTGTTGTGTATTTACTGTTGCATACATGCACTAAGTCAGTGCTACGCAGAAGTAACAGTGTAGGAGACAAAACACAGCCTTGCGGAATTCTACCTTTCAAAGTACAACAAATTTGAGCCTGATCTCACGACTTTGATAATTTAAGCCAATAAGACAACTGGCGATTCTTGTATTGTAAATGAATGAGGAATTTTGTAATTTGTAATCATCGGGTAATCCAAAAGACGTATGGAGAGAAGTGCTTTATTTCATATTTGATCGAAGGCTTTTCATAAACTCACGAATACATCTGTTCCTTTCAACAACAATCAAGTTGATTTTTTTCATAACGAAAAAAAAGAGAAAGAAAGGAGTTGCTGCGTTCGATACGAGGGTGGCGGGGCGCGAGCGATTTTTCACCGTAACCGCTTCACATCAGGCTGGCCGTATGCTTCTCTGCCACCCGACGTAGTAAAAAAAAACTATTTAATAATAGTTCGGTCAAAAGTTGTCTATATGAGTCTTGATTTACACCCACGACAGATAAATAAAAAAAAAATCAAAGCATATACAATACCTACATCAGCCAACCTAGTTTGTTATATAAGATTACCTCTTGGTATTTCCCACTTAGAGAATATATCTGTATTATCAGAACTGACTTTAATTACACCCTAGTGCAACAACTAACAGAAAACAGCGGACTCATTCTCGAAAATTGATACAGTGACCTTCGCTTTTAGTGAACTGCAACGTAACTATGAGTTTAATTAAATAAAACAAAACGTGTCGGGCGCGGCACGGGAACTACTTTCATTTTACATTTAATCAATGTCGTTCACTCGGATCATTTTCGTCTGAGCTCCGTTAAAAGTGACCTGCGGTGTGTCTGACAGCATCGCAGCGTAATTTTTCATGTTGAAATCGCTCATTGGCATGCATTTTCCGAAAATTATTTTGGTATTTATTTTGATATACTGTTACTTTTTTCAGATTCTTCTTAATAGGTTTATAACATTTTAGAAGTGCCTAATTATTTCCTTATCTTATTATTGTTGCAATTAATAAGTGTTATTTGGTTGGATAATCATAAAAGTGATCTACGTTCAACAACGACATAAATGTACGATGTGACCATATTGCAGCAAATGAGCGAAATTATTATTTATTTTCAAAATCTCGATTTTCAGAAACCAGTTTAAAAGAAAATTTAAGTGGGATGGGAAACATCAGTTTGGGGTGTAAGCGGTTCATCAACCTCTTTGAACCAAAGCCAACCTCACCTGCATGTGGAGCACCCTGCTGACTGACAAACGAGGCTCTGACGAAAAGAGAGGTATAGCATATTTTTTAAGCTGTCCGGCTAAGGATGTCCCTCCACTTCACAGAATACCGCAGCCAAATAACAATTCCCTTGAGGGCTGTTGTGTTCTTGCGAGTGAGTGAGGTCGAAAGAAAGAAAGGAAGGAGTATAGGCTGGCAACGGAACTAAGACCTCTTGGTGCTGATCTCCATGGACGGTGGTGATTGCTTTCAATCAGGTGACCCACATGAGTTTGCTCCCCTATCATATAAAAAAACGCTTATTAGATATGCAAATTATATCGGTAGATTGTTTTATACAACTAAGGTGGGAAACAAGGATACGACCTACTTGCTTGATGAGAAGCAGTCATTGTAATCTATGGACTCTCGCAATATCAGAAGTATCTCTGTTGAAAAACCCCCTTCTAATAAGATGATATAAGGTGAAAAAAAAAAAACAAAAAAGATGCGTTAACTAGACGAGGAGTCTGATATTTATACAATGAAAATAAATAGGTCAGATTTTTTGAAAATACGTGAATTTCTATAATATTTATGTTAATAATATTTCAAAATAAGTAAACGTCGAATCACAAACATATCTATCACGCAATTTACGTCTTCGATAAAAGTTCGAACTCAAATTGTCAACGATAGCTATTAACCAAGGTTGCTTTATATTCAATTCTTTGTTAAAAGAAGCAAAATATTATGAACAGTAATTTATAAGGCCAGTATGTAATAGATTGAACCAAGCATTATTGCGAATAGTTTAAAAAGGATTCAATGGTATGCACAAATTATAATTAACGTGTCTAAACGAAGCTCGTGATGGCGCATCACGGACCTGCAATCTGCATTGCACTGCAATCAACCATCTGCAATTATTTAACTGAAAAATGCAAATGAACCCTTTTGGTGTGCGCACGGCTCTGTAATCTGTAGTACGATTAGAGCTTTTATTTTTCTGAACAAAACAAAACTGCAAAGAGCGAGTCTGTCTAACACTGAGGGTTCTGTACAACGTAAACAGCCATATTTTTTAGTGTCGTTACTCTTACACACCAAGTGGCTCACCACCATCTTTGAGCCAAAGTCAATCTCACTAGGATCAGGTGGAGGTGAACGTGGTGTACCCGCACAGCGTAATTTTAAGCTGCCCGACTGGGGAAGTACCTCCACCTCTCAGAATACCGCAGTTACTACTACCACGTACTACGACGGGTGGCAAACAAGCATATGGCCCCCCTGATCTGAAGCGGTTACCGTAGTCATATTAACACTCGTAACATGCAATATCAGTCGCGCGCCGTCACCCCCGTTGCCAATGCTGCTACTCCTACCTTTCTAGTGACCTCAATCACTGGCAGGAACACAACAATCATGAAAGGAATGGTTATTTGGCCACTTATTAAACTTGTATTCGTACGCAACATTAACCGTATGCATAATACATTTACTGAAAATTACCGTGATAACTAATAAGATGTACAATGTAGCTAAGGAAGGGCGTTAGAAATCGTATGCAAACTGCCCAGGCAAGTACGTTGGGAAGTAATAAAATAAATATATTGCCTACTGATTATTGGAGAAACTGATGACCACGTGTTTCTTGCATGACCTGACGACTCAGCTTCCTCAGCGATGCGTTTCTAAACCCTAGCCTTGCAGAGTTTATTGAACTTAGCTACGATTTATAGAAAAACGTAAAATGTATTGTAATGTCAAATAATTGCTTTTTAAGTTCACCTTCACGATAATTGAAATTGATAGCATTGCACTTTGATGTATTTCGAGGTAACTGAAGACATATACATATATGATACATCCATTTAAAATAAGCATAAATATCCATTATGTTCAGCCAACCGTGCTCACAGGTAATTTAGCTCTTGCCAAAACTTAAGAGCAATATATTTTAACCAGCGAACACAGGGATGGTTAATTTCAATCATTTTCTTGATGGACTTCATTCTTCAAATAATGCTTATGGCAGGGCATTATGCTAATAATCGGCTTCGCAGATTCCTCAGGACGCGAACACGCGTTTATGGACCGCGTATATGCGTGCCGAATTGCGAAACGACCGGTTTCGTTACGCGATTTCTATAAGGTTATTTCAATAACTAAACAACTAGTATTTTACATAGCTGAGAGGAAACCAGAGTGTAATTACTCTAAGTACTCTTATATAATCTCTTGTGGAAACAAGTAATGATTGGAGTCAATTCATGTAAAAGAGTTGAAAATAAAAACATGTTGTTTACGCTCGTGGAGTGCTGCAGGCGATCCAGCGGTCATTAAAGGAAGTCTGACATCACCGCCGAAGTTAGACCGGCCATTGTTGTTATGCCGCAGAGCATGCGGCGAAAGGAGATGGGTTATCGCTGCCCGACGCGAATATTAAATTTTTGTATTGAAACGCAATAGATACATTGTTTAGCATTCGGTCGTACGCGTTTAGAATTCAGAAGGTCAATGCTACGGGCGTCTGATTACACGCAACGATCCGACGGTTCATTGATTTTATCGCGATCAGTTTTGCACGCATTGTGTTAAATGATCCATTCTTATAGTCATAAATGGCTGGTAGTTAGATCAATACACAAACGCGAAATCAAAGATAAATCTGTGTTTTGTAGCAACGAGTTAACGATTTGGCGAAATGGTCCGGTCAATTTGTGTTATACAAACTTCATTTCGGGTCAGTTTTTCGTACTGATTTCTAGAGAAGCTATTGACAAGTAGGGCGTGAAAGATATTGGGGACACGGAGGCTTGAAGATTATGTCCGATTTATTTAGGTTCTTTTGATACTGTGATATAAATTTAAAAGGGAAAATTCACTGCATTGTATCATATCTATAACATCGAAAAACCTGTGTCGCTTCGTTCTACAAAAGCAGTGTACTCTCCCAAAGAGACATAGGTGTTCAAAGCTCGTTCAAACTATAAACTACTTTACTGCAACGCTTTCAGAGTTTCTATTTGTTTGAGCGTTGATCCCGAGCAAGCCTGTCTCTGTCTATAAAGCAACTACTTATTCTACGACTGTGATATAACTGAAAATTAAAGACTAGAAATATAACAAGAAGATAATTGACAATCAGAAATATACGATGATCTCAACATTTATGAAAACTTATTTTTTCGTACAAGCAAATCGAATAGTTCGTAAAATTCGTCTTTTATTACCAAATTGCACTAACAGGCGATCGAAAAGTTTTCTTAATTATGCTAAGTTTTAGTATGATTTAGAAATAAGAAAACTTTAAGACGTTCCTGTTTCTGTCATTAGTTATGCAAGTGTTTTGAGTATCTATCTCTCCCTCGATCACAATATAAGTAATAGTACTACGTACAGTATGGCCACACCCAGCCGCTCTCTCGTGTCGACCCCACCTCCCCTCTGAGACAAATCTGGAACCGTTTATATGGCGCCGCACGCACACACGCTCATTCGTGCTCTGCACAGACGTCATTGTTTATGTAGTAGTAAACGACGCGATATTTGTATGGAGTGGCCGGGGTGTGCCTCAAGCAAGTTAAGGGACGGCTTGAAACACCGAGCCTCTCTATATGCAAATTAACTATAATGAGCGAACAACATCAAAATTGAAATCACAGTTACAAGATGCGTAACCAAAAGAAGTGTATCTATTTTATCTGAGTATGCATGACGGCAAATGAGTTGAGCACTTAACATTAATAATGAACTTACAAATTGGAGCCAGCAGTTAAACGTAATGGTTGCCAAAAATTAGAAAAACCAATAGTTTTGTTGATGGTTATTACTTGTAATTATCTACGCGGTACTGTCTCAAGAATCACATTTGGTATTTGTTCATTGGAAAACTCTGGAAAACGAGAAGTTATGTTTGTTTTGTAAGTATAAGTCACGGTAACAAGAAGCATCTCCACTTCCCAATAGTAAGCAGCTACTTCAGCCTATGGACGATTGCATGAGAGACATCACTCCTGCGATGTCGGTCATACAAAAATCTCTTCATATCTTTGATACATATTTCCGGAAATCTACATGTTTCCGGAAAAGTTCATTTCAGAACTTTGTGATTCGGGAGACAAAAATTCTCTGGTACCGTGTCATAGGCGTTCATATCGATTTCTATGTATATGAGCAAATTTATCTCAAAACTGCACAGGGTTGATTCATCTTATAAAGTATTTGAAACTGAAATACACATATTGTTTATTTTGTAAATAATTCAAGCAAAAGTCGTCATTTTTATAAGGACGTAAACGGTAGGCTGTAATTTTAAACGCTTCAAAAAAACGGTGGCGTCAAGAGTACAGCCGAATCGACGTCATGAAAAAAATCAATTTAGTTGAAAAATTTCTTCAAAGAAAAAATTGCCTTTCCAAAATTAAAAGTGATTCAAGCAAAAGTCGTCATTTCCATAAAGACGTTACCGTAGGCTGTAATTTCGAACGCTTCAATCAAACCGTGACGTCGGTTTACAGCCGAATCTTCGGCATGAAAAATTTCATACAAAAACAAACCTGTTTATTCTGTTTCGTTCCACAGTTGTTCGACTTGTTCGTATGGCGAGTAAAAAATCACCATCGAAAAAACCGCGGGATGAATTGCTCGATGCGTGTGCGTGAGCTCAACTCGTAATTTCTTCCACAGCCATGGAGTTTGCTTGAAGAAAGCCAAACCACGTGAATCTTATTTAATAGGTAATACAAGAAAAATGCTACATTTGCAGAATGAGTACTTGAAATGTTAACATAACATTTATAACTAGTACACCTATCAAGTAATATTGACGTAAATTCAAAATCTATTAGGGAAATTTACAAAATATTGCTGTTTAATGGCTATTAGAATGTATCGTTCAATAGATTGTTATGTTCGCATTTTCACAGAAACGTGACTTGTAAAAGTCGAATGCCTACTGCTATTATTATATTACGCATTCGAGCAATTTGGCTGATCGTCCTACATAGTGGTAGGAGTGTAAATAGCCTATTGTCTCAAACATTGTCGAAAATTGACCCTCATGTATAACCGCGCTATGACATCAATATCCGCTCCTCAATGTAATTAATATTGCTTTGCTTATTACATTTAATATCTAAAACGACGCTTGTGGAATTATTCAAAGATCGCTTCAAGCTAGCTTTGACATTTAGGTCGGTGTAGTTGTAATTTTAACTGTATTTACTGAGATTAAAATTCGTATCGATCTGTTACTGGGGGAACCGGTTGTTGCTGGCTTCAAATACTGTGTACTTATATACTTCAGTCAAAATAACCGGAATGATGTCATTCTTTTTTGCGAGCACTTGGTAATGTTAATGCGAGATGAATTGCTTTTTGTTCGCGTTCGACAGATGGTACTTACAATGCTTCGTTTGCATTGAACATAATTTATGTAGCCTGCTATGAGTGTTCAGGTGTCACCAATCGAAATATTGAAGCACTACTTAAGTAATGAACGCGTGTATGGAAAATGATTACGCAGAATCGTGTCAATGCGATATAAATGTAAGAGGTAAGTCTTAATTTTCCGTTTTGTGAAGTTGTAAAGTTAGCTGCTAGTCAGCTGTGCAGTGATGATATCATGACTGCACAGCTGACTAGCAGCTATATGAGATATAATGACAATGATATTATCATTCTCCACTTCACAAACAGCAGTAATGGAAATGGTCCTAGATCTGTTACCACTATGTATATTGAACGAGAACATTGAACGAGATGGAAGCAGGCGGCCTTTGGGATACACCCCCTCAGACCCATTGGGATATACCCTGCATACGCATATGGAGTCTACATTAGGGTTCAGGAGGATAATGGTAGTATACAAATGTTGCTGATGTACATCTCTAAACTGATCTACATAATACACCTTCAAACCAGAATGAAATTTAACCAAAGGAGAAATATAGGGGGTTGATGCTACTCACGTCCGCAGGCTTTACCCTAGTTTCCCTGCACGTGACCCCTGGGTGGTGCTAAACGAGTAGCCTTTTTCCTGAGTGGTAGAGCCAAGCTGTAGTCGTTTAGTGTCTAGAACATGATCGCGGTCAAGTTTTGGACATTGAATGAATACAGCTCGTAATTGGGCCGGCTCGTCCGGGGCAGTACCACTCTCACGCAGAAGACCGGCGTGAAGTAATAGCTCGCGCTATTGCGTTTCGTACGGTGAGTGTTGAAACCCGGAGCCCAACCCAAACACCCCAACTCTAAATATGGCAGCGGTAGTAAAAAGAACAATACCCCAGGAGGGTACCGTCACCGCTGGTGACGGAGAATCCCTCCCTGAGCACCACTGCTCAGGCCGCCCGACGTATTCTGGGGCGGGCATTACGCCGCTCTATATTTCTGCCGGGAGCAAACGCAAGAAGAGTGTGGTGGCACCTCCCCCTGAGCTCTGCGTTGAGCTGTGTAACGTTAGGGGACTTAACTCCAACATCAATGCTGTCCACCATCATCTAGAGACGGCTAGGCCGGCCATACTCTTTTTGACGGAGACTCAGATATTCCCCCCTGCTGACATCTCATATCTGCGTTACCCAGGGTACAAAGTGGAACATCACTTTGTGCCACGAGCCGGTGTTTGCGCGTACATTCGGGAGAATATCTGTTGTCGACGTCTTGGCAGTCTTGAAGCGAGGGACCTGTCAATTATGTGGCTGCGCGCAGATTTTGAGGACCGCACTCGCATTTACGCGTGCCTCTACAGGTCCCACAGCGGAAATGTCGAAACGGAGCGTCTTGTGGAGCACATACAAACGACGACCGACAGTATACTCCAGCAGATGCCTTCTGCAGAGATTGTGGTACTGGGTGATTTTAATGCCCACCACGTCGAATGGCTAGGGTCTAGATCAACTGACCATGCTGGAAGAACTTTCCATGACTTTGCCTTGGCATATGGTCTGACACAGCTGGTTTCCTCGCCCACGCGGGTGCCGGATGTGTCGGAGCATATGGCGTCCCTTTTGGATCTTCTGCTGACCTCCCACCCTGAAAATTATCGTGTGTCTGTTGGCGCCCCTCTTGGGTCTTCGGATCATTGCCTCATAAAGAGTATTGTGCCACTCACACGCCAAAGGCGACCGCGCACAGCCAGCACACGTCGTGTGTGGCATTTTAGGTCAGCAGATTGGGATGGGCTGCGTAGTTTCCTGGCCTCCTACCCTTGGGGGCGGATTTGCTTTTCGCTGGAAGATCCCAGCGCCTGTGCTAATGCTGTCGCTGATGTGGTTCTGCAGGGCATGGAACTTTTTATTCCTAATTCTGCGGTGCCCATTGGTGGCAAATCTCGACCATGGTTCGGAGGGTCTTGCAAAGCCGCGTTGCGTCATAAGCAGGATTCTTACCGAGCCTGGTCCGAGGCTCAGGCAGCTGGAGATGCAAATACCGGTGTCCTTAAGAAGAATTACAACGCTGCGTCTAGATCCTTTAAGGGCTGCATCGCCAGGGCAAAGTCCAAATTCGTTAGCAAAATTGGCGAGAGATTAGTGCGCTTGCCCTCTGGGTCTCGTGCGTTCTGGTCGCTCGCCAAGGCTGTTCAAGGTAACTTCTGTCGGTCGTCGTTTCCACCATTGCACCGAGTGGATGACTCACTGGCCCATACTGCAAGGGAAAAGGCCGATCTTCTTGGACTTCTCTTTGCGTCTAACTCGACTCTCGATGATCAGGGAGCAACACCGCCAACCATCCCACGGTGTGAGAGCTCTATGCCAGACATTAAGTTCTCGCAAAGAGCTGTCCGTAGAGCACTCTTCTCCCTGGACATCCATAAGTCGAGTGGGCCGGATGGCATTCCACCTATTGTTTTAAAAACATGTGCTCCAGAGTTGGCTCCGATTTTAACACGCCTATTTCGGTACTCCTACTCACTTGGCGTGGTCCCCTGCTCATGGAAGGAGGCTTTAGTCCACCCGATCCCTAAAAAAGGCACTTGCTCAGATCCGTCCAATTACAGGCCTATTGCGATAACTTCCATATTTTCCAAAATCATGGAAGCTATCATTAACAAACAGCTGGTAGCCTACTTAGAGGATCACCAGCTGATAAATGATCGCCAATATGGTTTCCGCCATGGTCGCTCAGCTGGTGATCTTCTGGTATACTTGACTCACCGTTGGGCGGAGTCAGTGGAAAGCAAGGGCGAGGCATTGGCTGCTAGTCTGGACGTAGCAAAAGCTTTTGATCGGGTGTGGCATAAAGCATTACTTTCCAAGCTTCCTTCTTTTGGGCTACCTGAGAAGCTTTGCATATGGATTGCCAGTTTTCTATCTGAGCGTAGCATCAAAGTTGTAGTTGACGGAGCACGCTCGGACCCACTACGCTTGAATGCTGGCGTACCACAAGGCTGTGTATTGTCCCCCACGCTGTTTCTTCTGCATATCAATGACTTGCTGCTTATACACAATGTTCATTGCTATGCGGATGACAGTACAGTGGACGTAAGATACACTGGCCAATGTAATGTTTCTCGGGATTGCGTCGATGAGTACCGAACAAAACTTGTGTCTGAGATTGAGACGTCCCTTGGACACGTCTCGGATTGGGGTAGATTGAATTTGGTGCAGCTAAATCCCTCCAAGACACAGGTTTGTGCGTTTACCGCTAAAAAGTCCCCATTCGTCGTAGCTCCTAGTTTGGAAGGTACTCCCCTTAGTGTAAGAACTAGCATTACCATCTTGGGTGTCGACATATCGAGTGATGTTCAGTTTCGCGGTCACTTGGAATGCAAGGCCAAACTGGCTTCCAGGAAGATTGGTGTGATTAGTAAAGCCAGGCGGTATTTTACACCCCGACACCGCCTTCAACTATACAAAGCCCAGGTTCGACCTCACATGGAGTACTGTTCGCATCTCTGGGCCGGTGCGCCCCAGTACTTGCTTGCTCCATTTGACCGCATACAACGAAGAGCAGCTCGAATCGTCGGTGACCCAATGATCTCGGATCGATTGGACTCTCTCTCTACACGCAGAGATGTAGCGTCTCTTTGCGTTCTATACAAATTATATCACGGGGAGTGCTCCGATGAGCTGTTTGATTTGATACCTGCCGCTGAATTCCACTATCGTACAACTCGCCATAAATTAAAATTCCATCCATATCATCTTGATAATTGGCGATCTACTACAGTACGTTTCCTAAGACATTTCATACCACGAACAGTGAAACTGTGGAATCAACTTCCCTCAGCGGTATTTCCGAACAACTACGACATGGGTGCCTTCAAGAACAGAGTTTTCATTTTCCTTAAAAGGCTGGCAACGGATCGGCGACCCCTTGGTGTCGCTGGTCTCCATGGGCGGTGGTGGTTGCTTTCCACCAGGTGACCCACATGCTCGTTTGCCCCCCTCTCACATAAAAAAAAAAAAAAAAAAAAAAAAAAAAAAAAAAAATATGGTATGATATCATATAGTACTCATGGCTATCAAATCCAGAAAGAAAGATACAGCGAGCAGGATAGTTTTTTTTTTCTAGAGAGAAATATACGTAGTCAGAGCACGGCGCAATATGCTTCCTTATCCCAAGCTGATTTCAGCATGGATGTCATAATTGTTTGTGCACAAATCAATCAATATGGTAAGATAACACATCGTGACCATCTATATTTTTAGAGGCAAGCAGCTCTATGAGAGCTGCTTGTCACTAAAAATATCAGCTCAACTGCAACATATTGATTGGTCTGGACTGTGCACTGACACAAATAATAAGAGGGTTGGTATATATTGACAAGGAAGGGATCGAGCAGAAACTTTACTAGACCTGAATGAACCATTCGTCAGTCTCTCGTAAGGTACAGTTTTTACAGCATTAAAAAAGTAAAATCTACGCAAAAGGCTGAATTGAAGAATACGAGAGAAACGTGGGTAACATTTCTCTCCAAAGATGCCATCTGTAAAGGCACAATCAGCTGGTAAATATGTATAAATTTATGACAAAATGGATGGATACATTTCAACATTTGCAGAACATTATGTCTACCATAAACTCCTATACAGGATGACACTAATCGACATCTCTAGAGTGCAGAACATGCAAGAGTCCAAATAAGACTATTAAACAATTGATGCATCAAAGTGATGTCGCTGGCAAACAATTGTAAATTCTCAAAAATACCATACCAGGACCTAAAAAACTAAGTTTAGACACAAAGAGCTTTTCGTACACATATAACATGTCTTCAGATAGCAACAAGAGAGTAGCGAAATAGTCACGGAGTGCACAAAAACGCCGTGTTTCGATGTTTGTCCGCGATAAACTTCAAACTACTTAACTGATCTTAATAAATTTCGCTTATTTTCTGTAATTTGGCCCAACTTGAGAGATATGATAGTTTTTATACAACTAATTCATCCCCAAATGTCTAACTGGCACGATCGCTTTTTTAACGTTTCATCACGTGTTATTTTTATTGTTTTGCTCCTTACTTCCTTTAAAAGAAACCAGCATCAAGAGAAAAATCTACCCACGTCGCGTTAAAAAAGCGCTCGTGAGAATGGCGTCTAAGGGGTTAAAATAGAGTATGAAAGTATACAGATAAGCATATACCTAAATAGTTCTTTGGAGTGCACTAAATATTTGACACTAAATTTTTCCAGCATATACAACAAGCGTGTTGCAAAACAACGGAGAACACTAGAAACAGTTCCATGAGAGATGGTGATTAGGGATTTGTCATACATTGGCTCTCTGACGACCCCCACGCTTTTTCCAATACTGACAAAATATCTAACGAAGAAACCAAATCTGGTTCCAAGACTTAAAGTACAAATTCCCGAAACAAAATGAAAGGAAAAAGCAGCACGGTAAAATGGACAGGAAGACATCCGTCAATCAACATGGCTATCAGAGGCCAGAGCTCATCCCAGTAATGGCGCGGCTGCCACGTGTTAGTGAGCGCGAAGTATTGTGATAGATGACAGGGAAAATGACGTTGGCTAGATATAAATACAATGAAGTTAACCAAAGTCCAAAACGAAACAGAAAACGTATCAATAATGACAATAAAAAATAAATAAGTCGTAAAGTTACGAAGAATAACAAACATATCAATCAATCGAAGTGATAGATATTGGCGGTAATAAACAATAGCTATAAAAATGTACGACCGTAAAATAACCTGTGTGAGTCGTTAGTTATTTAAGGGAAGCCATAAAAACCATAACAAAACAAACATTAAAGGACCACCGCAATGAGTTAGTGCAGTCGGAAAACATCGCGGTGTCCCGTACCCACTAAAAATAATTTAACATGCAGCGATACAAAGCAATTTTAGTATCACTTCCCTGAATAGCTGACCAATAAACAGTGGTCAAGTTTTGTGATGAAAAACATTGGCAAGAATCCACCATTTTGTTAGAAACTTCATGGTAAAGTTTTAAACAATGCATTTGATAGAGCTGTGTATAACTGAAAATAATTCCTATCACGTTATTTCCCTAAGAAGTTTATATTGGTTGCGTATTATATAAATGTACTTTTGCGGTAAACAGTCAAAAAACTGCTGGGTTATAGTCATCATACTACGTTTTGTTTCACATATCTTTCAGGTTGTTATGCTTCTAGCAATGAGGACGTTATAAAAATGGACCACATTAGATAGGTAGTATTTCATCCGCGGATTTCCACCATCCACCTTGTCCAACTTGTTAAGTTGCAAAGCATAATATAATTGCGTTATATTTCTATAATTTCTCGGTATCCCAATTAAATGCTGTTGGTTTCAAACAGGTACACTAAATTGGCCATTCGACTAAACAGCCTCAGATTAGTATTAAACGGTTTAATTGAATGTCCATTTACTATGTAGTTCGTGAAGGTTTAGATAGTATCAAGAATTCAATAGTCACGTCTTCCCTTCGGTATGTCATGCCATGCTTGCAGATTGGCGGTACCATAGTCCATTTGTCACTCCGTCTCATGTCTTGGCTCGATGCTATCTTCAATGAGATGCTAATGTATTACTTGGCACGTTCTCCTGTCAGGAGTTGAGGCTATCAGATTTCTACATTATAAAATGCGAGGACAGGCAAATAAATTGCTATTGTTCCACAAATTTTCCGGTCTTCTTATTTTTCTGAAAAACGTAGCTAATTCACATTGACCTTGGCTGTTTTGGCACGAAGAACGACAGTGGAATCATTGTGTATAAATAAAATTCACCTGTAGCAACACGCAAACTTTTTAAAATAAAAAAAAATGAGCAAAGGACACTGTAGCTCATCTGCTAGTACTCATTTGACGGCCTAAACAATGTCTTTGCATTAAAATCGTGAGGGGTAAAGTTCGTGATATTTACAAGCAATAGTCACGAAGGACTGATGCGAGTCACGCTATCAGAAGGCCAAAACGACCAATCACCGACAAACCAGCTACTACTATCAACTCCAAGGAGGAAAATATGTCCAGTGTCCGTGACCTAGGGTTTTGTTTGCGACGCAATGGTCGGCCGAAAGAACCAGACGGCTTGTCGCCGCCAGTTTTAGAACGAGACAGACAGATAGCACGATGAGGGCGAATAAGCGAGAGATACTATAACGGACCATGGCTCGGATATAAAAACTTGCCGTGTGCTGCGGAGTGACGTAACGCCAGAGAACATAAAATGTATTTTATGATTAGTGTTAATTTTACAATATTAAATGTGCTAATTAATTAATTCAACCCATCAAGATACTTCTATAACCATACTACCTATTTTTTTTAAACATATATCAGCGTTGTCAACTCTCGTGAGCCCAATTGAAAGTGGAATCAATTCCAAAAGTAGCTAAAACTGATGAAAGAAAAAGGGGAGTATAGAGTCTTCTAATAAATTAATTATAACATAGCCAGTGTAGTTTCTACTCTATGCGAATCTATAGTTGCTAAAAATGTTGACCTTTAATTTAGGTTTAAATAAAGTTTATAACAAGTAATGACCTTCATGCTTTTTTGTAGGACAATTTATTGTAGGACAGTCAAGTTGACAAAAAAACGTACTCATAACTGACGCTAAAACTTTTTTAGTTCATACTCCAAAAGTCGACAGATAAGTAGCAAAATTATTTTTGTCGCTAACTCTTCTTTTTTAGACGCTAAAACATAAGCAAAATTGCCATTACTAGCGACAAAGTTGCTAAATTGGTAACACTAACAAGTATACTCCTGAAGTAAAGTGGTTATACCGTAACCGGCGCTCGATAAGCAGTATTGTGTAGACGTTAGTACTATAGGTGTTAACACAGCATCTTCTTAAGACTGGTGACCTCACTTATTCACAAGATAACAACAATCCTCGGGGGCACTATTATTTGTCTGAAGTCTTCTGTGAGGTGCAGATACCAGTCGGACTCGACATGTTACTTCTCTTTCGCAAGATCTTCGTTTGCTAGATAGTTTGCCCTCTAAAGACCGTGGCGAGACCGAGTAGGGTTGTAGTTTATATAAAAGTTTAAGGAATAAAAAAATAAAAAAAGAATAGTTACAATAGCTGGTACGATAGCTATAGAGCTAATCGTAAAAACATATTGACCGTGAGCGATAAATCCAATTTATTATTTACGTACGACTGAGACATGCAATAAATTGGTGTATAATAATTAAGCAAGTGAGCGAATGATAATGTAATATTTATTAATTTGTAAAGCGGGAATTGTAAACATTTTATTATAAACAAGTTCACGTTTAAGACGCCTGATATTGGCTGGAATTGATAGCAATCGTAACCTTCATGTTATGAAGTCCAAGAAAAATAATTCAAACTGACGATATATTTGTTATTATAATTATTTTTACGAGCTCGGTGATCTGTTTGTTTTGGTTTGAATGTTTTGTACGTATTATATGTATGTAGGTATTTAGAAAAAAAAAGTATTTAATTATTATAACAGTTATATTGGGTACTAGACCAATAGTGCAAGCTTTGGTTAGTTTTTTTTTTATACTACGTCGGGTGGCAAACAAGCATACGGCCCGCCTGATGTGAAGCGGTTGCCGTAGCCATATTAACGCTCGCAACATAAAATATCGCTCGCGCGCCGCCACCCCCGCTGCCAACGCAGCATCTCCTTCCTTTCTGGTGACCTCACTCACTCGCAGGAACACAACAACCCTCAAGGGAATTGTTATTTGGCTGCGGTATTCTGTGAGGTGGAGGTACATTCCCCAGTCGGGTAGCTTACAATTACGCTCCCTACCTCCGATAGTATGGTGCTAGATGGGTGTGTAATTTGTCCAGGTATTATTAATTTTTAGTTATTTATTTTTGGGCTTTACATAACACTGTATTACAAAATAATTGTACTGAGTAAGCATTTTTAGCGAGATGATTGTGTTTAGCAACGACACCCTTACTATCTGATACTGTACTGCAATTTAGTTAAACATAAAATGGTCTTCAACTTCTGCACTATCAATAAGAATACAGAACACAACACAACCCACGTCAATATTTCCTTAGAAGCATTGTATGCTTTAAGCAAGAAATCCCCTCACGGGATTAGGCCGACATTATATGCAACATATGCATGTTTTATAGTAGGTACAGTCGGTTCGGTAAGCTAACTGACACTCTGGCATATAGTATGTCGAAGTGGTCAGTTATCTTATGAAACCGACTGTACAAAAAGCTTACAAACACAGAATAAATTAATAACCCTAAAGTAATTGCGTGAATGTTCACAGCGAGTATCGTAAAATTAACTGTGTCACGAGATACTTAATGTGATAACAGTGAGCTTATCCCATAATCTCTTATTATCGTCGCGTGCAGTGAAATCGTTTAAATGCACGCGTTGCAAATTGTATGTGACGTCGAAACCTGGTAGACTGGACGGCGGCGTTGGCTGAATGATAATCGCGTCGATGTCATAAGATACGCCGATACGCGTATGCTCTAATGTTTAGGGGAGAAAGCTAGCCAAGTTTTAATAAACGCTGACAGGGTGAAAGCAGCTAATCCTTATAAAGGCATGTTACGAAGTTTCAGTAAAATTCTAACTGTATCCTTGGACAGGGCAATAGTGACGGCATAAATGACATCATCGTCAGGTTATGCCGTATGCCACTTTAGAGGCGTGATGCAATCCCGATCACGCGATATGTCCGCCTCTTGCGTTTGATATGCAGTTGTGGGTAAACCGGTTTAAATAAGAAAAATAACTTTCGTCGCTCAGAGAGCTGATGTCATGGTTAAACCCAGCGTCAACGTAATTTCATGTGTTTCATGAAATACGAATAGATTGTATAGTAATACAGTAAGGAAGTTAAATTCCTGATGACTTTCTTTTAAACTAGGTGAGCCTGAATTTGAAATACTTGATTTTGTTATAATCAAGTATTTCAAATTCAGGCTCACCTGCAAACATACCCGGCTTCGCACGTATGCATATACTGGGGACTTACATATTGATTTTTTCTACTTAGTGGATAAAGAGATGAGAAATGGAAAGCGACTTTATTACTATACGTAATCATTATTTACAGTATAACGCCAAAAATTATAAATTGTCATGACGTAAATGTTTCACGATTCGTGTTAGGTTTTTTGGTTACTATTAATTATAAAACATACATATATATAAAATTTCCCAGTAGTATTAAATTGCTCAACATATGGCTTTCAGGTGAGGACTAGCTAACTGGCAGCAATTAAAATAAAAACAACAGTGTCGACCACAGAATGATATCATTTACAGTGACATCATCTGAAACAACAAACGAAACAACGCTGAAACCAGGAAACTGTACTGTGTTGTGATTACTTTAAACTTATGTCATATATTTATGTACAGTTAAGGGTCATAAGTACAGTACCACCCATCTTACCTTTAATTGTAAATAAATTGTGATATTAAAATTTTCTTAAATTTCTAGAAAATGATTAGGGCTACAAAATATTAAAAAATAATCATATTAAAATAAATATATATTCAATGTTAAAAGTACGGTACTGCAATTATGCTTATGCACATCCTCACAGCAGCCGCAGATATACCCCAATGCTTGAAGACTATATACAGTCTTCAATCAGTGCGTCCTCCCCGCTAAGACCTACGGCACGAAGACGAAGGAGGTATGAGACTTGGACGCTGACCGTCAAGCTGGTTCACCGGCTACAGGACACAAAGCGCGGTATGGAGAGGGCTATGCTTGGAGTTTCTCTAGGAGATCGAATCAGGAATGAAAAAATTCGACGGAGAACCAAGGTTGTCGATATAGTTCTCGGAGTCAGCAAGCTTAAGTGGGAGTGGGCCGGCCACATCTGCCGTATTAGTGATGGCAGATGGGGAAAGAAGGTACTAGAGGGAGGCCACGAATGGGCCGAGGAAGAGTGGGACGCCCCCTGTCTAGATGGACCGACGACCTCAAGAAAGCGGCTGGATGCGGAAAGCGGAGGATCGCATATGGTGGAAAGCATTGGGGAGGGCCTATACGCAGCAGTAGATTAATACAGGCTGACGATTATGATGAATGACTGCACTTATGACCTTTGCCTGTTCCTATTTGATGAATCGTAGTAATTCATCTACATCATACGCAATGCTGACCTTGAATATGCTATTTTACTAAGACTTCCTGAAAGCCTGCTATTAAATACTCTGAAATGAAAAAATCTCAACCTGCTGAATTTGAATTAAAAGGTACGATTTTCAATTACTACAAAGTGGTTTAAGTCGTCGGCAAAAATTACAGCTTGTCTGTAACTTTCTTAATAATTTCGGTTAATTTTAAATAACTGTATGTAATGCATACGACAGCGGCTTAAAATAAAAACTGGGAGTAAGTCATTTAATTATACGTGGAATTTTTATCACCATTAATCCAGATTCTGTTGTCAACGCTTGTAAAAATTGTGGAAGACAAAACGTATTACTGTCTAGGCGGAAAATTTATTCGTGTGCCTAAACTGGCGACAGAAGCATATTAAAAACATTTTAAACGGCGACAGCATTTCAATCGACAAAATAATTTCAACCCACGAAATTTGGAGCACCACCTAACTGTAACTGTTTTAACGCATCGCAAAATTTTAAGCATATTCATTTCACAGACGTTAAATACGAATTGGATAGATGAAATTTTGGTATTACTTCATTTCGATTAATTTTATCTCATTATAAGTTTACCTCTATTGCTGCGTTTACGTTATAACAAGTAAGTAGTAATCACGTACACGCACGGCTTATGAATACGTAGTGGTGCGCGTGATGCGTTGTTCCATGGGTATCATCAAATACAACTGAATTACTCGTTACAATTTAAAATACATAAATCATTGGACATGAGCTTGAATATCACCACGATTGTTTAGAAGCGACACAAAAGCTATTTTACAATAAATATTATATGTACATTCACAAATATTAAGAACAGAAGGCCAATTCTCGTAATTTTTCTACGAACGCAGATTGAAAGTTGACCGAATCGAGATTGAATTGTGAATTGACTAAAATTATATACTTGATTTCATTAATTAATTATTATCAATTCTTGTTGTTGGCAAAGTAACATTGTTAGTTTGTTTAATTTTCACTCATATTTCGATATAATCCCACGTAAATTTAATTTTGAAGTTACATATTGCGTTACGAGAATACCAAATGTGACATTTGTGAGATCGAGACTGGATCGAAACTGAATTTTGACTACATTTTAATTACGAGAATTGCCCCTCTGTATAATTTCAGCAAAGCATTGCTTATTGAGTAAGAATTAACGTTTGCACCGGTAAAGGCGTGGAAGCCTTACAAAGCAGCCTTAAAGTAGGTTAAGTACGTTTTAAGTGCCCAATCGGATCTGTAATTGACGTGTACTATACAAGGGCTGCATAACTATTGTATGTTTCATGGAATAATTATAACTCAAAATGACGCATCACTGTAGCATTAAGTAAAATTATGATATACGACCTCACGTTTTCCTGAAAAGGTTCTATGGGTATGGGTTTGGATCGATGACCTATTGGTGTTGCTGACTACTTCTAATCTTGTTTGCCCTTTATTTTATAAAAGAAAATAAAAACATATTATTCGCATCTAGGCCAGAGTTTAAGCCCGAAATTAGTGTCAAATCATATCCGATTAATTAATATTAAAATTGTAAGAGTGGTTGCTTGAACTAGTCTTTTGTCATTCGTTTCCTACGGAACGAAGAGCGTGGTTTAAGAAAATCACCCAATAAAATACCACGCAGTGTAGTCACATAGATTCCAAAATAACTCCGGCCGATAGGAACTGGAGTAAACTGCGAATGACGCTCTTGAAATACATAATTTCTGTTAGACAATTTTTATTAAGTGTTGTAGCACGAAAATACTTGAAACTGGTTTAAAAAGAATGACATCTGCCTACGCGATTTTTTTTGGAGCACTTGCTCGAAACATGCGGCGTTTAAAATGTTTAAAAACAACTTTGAATTTATATGTTTGGTAATTTATACGAGCGAGCGTTATAAAACATTGGCCAGATATTTGGGTCGTGGGGAGACAAGTACTGTTACAACATTGCCAATGGGTCATAGTCGATACCTAAATATGTGAAGTTACATAATTATCATAGTTGAAATAAAAAGAGCTAGATCTACTGATATCATGATGATATTTGTTTATGAAGATCCATTCGTGAAGCTTAACGTGATTAAAAGGCTTACTCGCGTTAGCTTCTTGAATTTATTGCTTCATTTTTCGAAGAATTACTTATCGAATGTTTTTGGTGGAATCACTGTCATGGCTAACTATATACTAACATTTATTTTTTAGGTTCATCGAATTAAATTTCTCCTACTAATTCAACATGCTTGTTATTTTTCCTATACCTTATGTAAGCAAAACTATTTATATCAGGAGTAGTTCACGCCAGTCGATTTATATTGGTATGTTCTCCAGAGTTCACAAAGTTGAAGTTGTTAACTACAACTAAGTCTTCATCGGGTCGGATGTTTTACTTAGTTCTTACATCGTAGGTAAAAGCGTTTTAACATCATATATTTCACCCACTATTTTACCATTCGTTGATATTCTCAATGATAAAATTGAATTTAATAACATTAATATCTTTCGGAATGCTTCAGTACATCTTCACCGGACGGATACCTTAAAGCTTAAAGACTAAACCAGTCTTCGAACTAAAGAAGTCTTCAACCAGTGCGTCCTCCTTGTTATAGTCTACGGTGCAGAGACTTGGACACTGACTGTCAGGCTACTTCAAAAGCTAAATGTGACACAACGAGCTATTGACAGAGCTATTCTCTCTCAGGGATCGAATCCGGAACGAGGATATCAGACGAAGAACCAAAGTTGTCGATGTACCTCACAATATCAGCAAGCTGAAGTGGCAGTGGACCGGCCACATTTGCCGAGTCAGCGATGGCAGATGGAAGGGGAAAATCCTGGAATGGAGGCCCCGTATGTCGCAACGAAGCGTTGGGCGCACCCTCTCTGTGTCTCTCATGAAGTGGGTGGATGCGGAAAGCAGAGGATCGCGTATGGTGAAAAGTATTAGGGAAGGCCTATCTATATCCAGCAGTAGATAGATACGGGCTGATAATGATGAATGATGATGCCCATTAACATCGACAAACTGATACACGAACAATCGAAACTAAACAAGCCCATAAGAGAACGGCAGAACACCGAGAGTTACACAATCAAAACAAACTATAATCGTAAACAAAATTGACTCGAAGGGCAAGCAAACAAACACTATCAAATATTAATATTAGTAGGGTCGATTTATCAAATAATAAACAACTTGCAAAATTGGGTCCGCAGATATATTGAGTAACGAATCAGAATAACATATTGCATGGGACAAGCCATGTCTGAATGGATAATTGTAGATATAGGCGTTTACGTAATAGTAGGTACGCAATTAGGGCCTATGGAGTAAACAACTCGGAGAATGTAGGTTATCGGAACACGGTACCATGTGAACACACAGAGGCTGGTCAAGTTAAAGTGGGTTGAAATAGTACTGTGTCTACGAAGGACAATGCAGCTATATAATTAATTGTGAATGTTACTAGCAGTTGTTGTAGAGTTTGATCATTAATACTAGAAGTGTAGGTGACTAACAATTACCATATTGACGCGCTTGGTGGACAAATGACTAGCAATACCTACTTTGACTCCGGGGTTTGATCCCCGCACAAGACAAACATTTGCGTGCATGAACATGTGCGTTTGTCTTAGTCTGGGTGTCTTCTATGTATTATAAGTAGGTATTTATTTACAAAAAAAAAAATGTATTTATGTACATTTATCAGTTGTCTAGTATCCATAGTACAAGCTTTACGCTTAATTTGGGACTAGATGGCGCTGTGTAAATTGTCCATGTTTGTCCAGGTCCAGGTCCAGACCCGTTTTCCAGCGTATCCGTTTCTCTATTAACGCGCTTGATGTTGATTTGGTTGACCGCGAAAGTTCGTTGTTGAGGCCTGTTTAAGTATACAGAACCAAACCTACCTTCACTATCTTACAGCACCTACGCACGTCTCAACGTAACATCATATTTTTCTCGGTGAGTTTACTGAATACAGATAACCTTTTGATTATCGAGATGAATGTGCGTCATGTTAGACGAAACATAAATATGTCGGACTGAGGTTAACGAAAGCCGTGGTTTTCAGTGAAGATAGAAAGCTATCTTGAATTTGACGTCAAGACAACACGTGTGGTTAGATGACCTAAGACCCGTTTTCCAGCGTATCCGTTTCTCTATTAACGCGCTTGATGTTGATTTGGTTGACCGCGAAAGTTCGTCGTTGAGGCCTGTTCAAGTATACAGAACCAAACCTACCTTCACTATCTTCTAGACAACCTTTGACAGGCGTTTCTAAATGTAAATATTATAACCTAAAAAAATCGGTTGTCTGTAAAGTCGATTTACTGACGATAGTTGAACGTGACAACGTCATAAGAAAATACTGATGGAATGTTTACATTTATCAAAAGAAAATTTTAATGGAACGCCTCAGAGCGAGGTAACGCCGCATGAGTCATGTTTTTTCGTGCGTGCAGCCGGCTCCATCGAATTATAAGACGTTGTCACGTCAAAAATATTAGTATTTTTTTTTATCTATTCAACTAAAATTTTTATTAATCTCAAAATGAAAAATTGTTTATTCCTTTAACAATTTACACATTAGAGTGTGGAAGGTGGATTCCTTCTTTTAAGTTTGAGACACCTGTGTCAGAAGGAGCCAATCTTCCATAACAAATGGTTTTAATTAAATTAATATCAATAACGTGCAGAATACAAATTTATTTATTTAGATATATACGTTATATTTTAATGAAAATATTGATTGAGGAATCCAATATTGATTTAAATTTTATAGTCTAAGGCGTATGTAATGTCAAAATGAAGTTCCAAATCCCATCGCAATATGAAAACAATACACGTCACTGTCAAAAATGGACACTGTCATTGTTGAATATCCAAAATACTTGTATCGGCCTTGTCATGTCGTTTTGAAAAATAGTTATAAGCAGCAATCGCTATATACACTAATAACAAAATTGATTAAAGCTATAAAACAAATGCTAAGAGCGAGCGAGTACATATAATTAGACTAGACAATTTAAGAGTTCCTGGTCGCATGACAATATAACCAGGAAATTTGCAAGAGCACTAGTATCTATTATTAGTACGATAGCCGTAATTAAGTCTGGTACTTAATACACGACCCGTACACTGACGTTTTACTGACGCAAATTAGATACATTACTTAAGAGTCCGTATCTGAAGTTGCACCGATTTTGCAAAAAAAAAAAAGAAAAGCACAACTTTTTCGTAAAGTTTTAACACTACACTGTATTTAATTATATATTTTGAAAGACCATTCCAATTTGGACGAAAAATAAACTATATTTTTATTTAATACATACATTAATTTGGAAAAATCCGAGTCGATTTGACAAGTTTTCTCAAATATGATGAACAGGGTTTGCACGATAGCCTCGTGTCTATAGATATTGTTTAAAAAGTCTTTAAGTGAATGAACTATTAAGTTTTTATTCATTATCATCATCATCAGCCTGTATCTGCTGCTGGATATAAGCCTTCCCCAATGTTTTTCACCAAATACGATCCTCCGCATTCCGCATTCATCCGCTTCCAGCCATTTTTATTAGTTTTGTATAAATTTGCTGAGAAAATAATTAAGCCAAAAAGCGACAACTTTTTTTGGCTATTTAAAACAATTTTCATGAAATTAAATCTCATATTCGTAATCGGAGACCCCAAAAACCCGCTGATAAAAATTTTCATTATTTATGTTAAGCACTCGATCTTCAAGGTTACTGGTATTTTGCAATGATGCCACGGAGCTCTCCCATCCGTTTCATAAGTTTCGTATTTTCACTCACGTAAAAAGAGAGAGAACAAGAAATGTTAAATATTTAAAATAACGTTGTATGGCCACTATCTTGAAAAATGGTGGAATTTTTTTTTACCCCAAATATTGAAACAGGGGATCTAAAGATCCTCAGATATCAAATTTCAGCCGGATAGCCAATTAAATTTGGGCCCCAATTTTGAATCCGCCATCTTGAATTTTTTTATCATAGTTGTGCCCGGGTAACCTCTATAATATTTAAATAGCACCCTGTAACTAGACTCTGTAGCTTTTAAGATATTGATTAAGATATTAAACGTTTGTAAGGCAGCTCTCTTGTTTTTCAAATTTTGAACATTTTTTATTATCTATGTAAGCAGCGGCGGAGGGTGTCGAACCATTATTAGTTTTGGGTGTACCCAGCTACCTAGCTACAAGTTTTCGGATTCTTGTCTATTCTAGATAGACACCTATCGGTCACCAAGTTTATTCTTCCTAACTATACGGGAACTGGGAGAACAATTGTGGAAATGAGAGATGAGTCAGTCAGTGGTAATCGAGCTTTACGTATTATATTACCTGTATACAATAGTTTAAGGCTGTGACTTTTCATACAGTAAACATTCCAATATTGTACCGACCGGAAGTGTAGCGTGATTACTTCCGCCAGCATTCTTGAGGGATTTCTGCGAAGACAGTGAATATGGCTACGCGCACGCAATCTTTGTGATGAACGATTTATTTAGACGTTTAGTCTAAATAAATCCTTCATGTTCATATAAGCCAATCGCTCAACAGTATTAGACAACATCTTATATTGTGTAAAATTCGTTTAAAGATAAAGTTTTAAGCGACTCTTTCTACATCCTTGGCATTTATACAATATATATACACGTCGATACTCCAGATATTTTATCGTATATGGACATGAGATTCGATATAATCTAGATCACCCCCGGTAGCTACACGATCCGCATTCTGGTTACAATCTTCTGGGAGCCAGTTTATCGAAGGTTTATCATTGTTTATATTTGCCGGCGGAGATAACGTGAGATTTTGACGTAAAATAGTTTACTGGAACTGTGCATAACGATGATTCAGTGTTCAGTAAAAAATATGGTTTATTTACTGACTTACATTTTGGGTAATTTTTGTTTAGTTTTGGACGTATACGTAAACGAAAAGGGAAGGTCGATGAATAACTGTAATGATGAATTGGGACTGTAAAAATATTCAAATTTTATGTTTGATAACTATTGGTGAGTTTCTCCTCATAATCGCTACACAAAGAAATCGTGATGTACCTATACATAACTTGGTATTTTCAAACCAAAGGAGCAGACAAAGATAAAAGTTAAAATTTGAACTTACATACACGAATAGATAAAAATCCCTTGATAATTAACAAGGAATCTGTGGTGATCATATTAGAATCTCTTACGGCCCAAACGCTGAAAAAGTTGGGGAAGGATGATAAAGATACATAAAATTGATATTCACCGTGATAATCATTCGTTTGTTTTACAAATTAATACAACAGCTGTCGAAGACAAACCTGAGGCTATTAGCACGCTAGTCCTAAATAATACTAATGAAAATTTACTTAGTTCGTACTGGTCCAACTTGTACGAAGCTGTAAATCGAAAACAATCTTAATCATTGGTCATCAACGTTGTTTGCCTTCTATTATTTACATACGTAGGATGTAAGTGGATATAATGTACCATCATTCATTACTTACTTTGTGAAGCCTATGAAGTCATCGTCTTAATTTGATTTTAAACGGAAAATTTCGGCTATTTATAAAGTCGCGAAAATAGTAGAGCTCGTCTAAGCTCCTGCTGATTCATTGCGAGGAATTTCAAAGAAAAGTTAAACTTAAACTAAGTACATGCTATCTCTTAATTTCGAATGAATTGTAATGTGTAATGTGCGTTTGTTTAGTCCCTTAATTGAATAATTACGTCCAGTTTTGTTTCGTTCAATTCATGGTATTTTAATGATAAAATTGATCATACTGAATTCGCCAATCTTTCTCATAGTAAATCTACGGTCTAAAAGATTTACTACATTTCAACTTACTCGGACCAGCCTGCAGTTTAGGATATGTGTCAATACATTAAGTCAGTCAATGAGGACTTATTATCTTTATAGAACGGTTTCAAATATAAATAAAAAAATGGGCCGTATGCATATCTGCCACCCAACTTAGTATAAAAAACATTACCATACAAAAATGGTCAAAAATTTGTATATTCCTAAATTTATTTTACGTTTTGCTACGCCTGCGTAAATTCGTATAATGTAAAAGCCGTCAAACCGGTTGGAGTTGGATTTATCTGATATCAATATTGATGTAACCTAGAATCTAGGAAAGCAGCTGACAACAAGCCATGTTTATCATTAAGGATTTCTGAGGATGCACAGGCAACAATTTTGAAACAGTATCAGGATTAAAAAAGTAGTTATGATTAAAGAATGATATATTTTTAGAATACTTGAAGAATTTGATGAGATCGGAGAAATAGAAGGATTATCTAGAAAAAGATTATACAGAGGACAAAATGCATTAGGTCGAAGATATAACATCATGGCCTATATTGCTCAAGCAGCTATGTACTTTGAAATCCCAGGCTTCATTGTCAACCGATTTGGCTGTTAAGGGCACTGAAGGTAAGAAAATGGCAATTAGGTTTTATAAGCTTGGTGTTCGTGTCTTTCTGTGTCCGTTTTTCGTTGACACACTTTGCTCGCAAATATTATAGAAGATATTTTTGGATATTAACTGTTATGAATTTCATACATGCTCTTCCGTGTGTGTTGGTACTAATTATCATTGTGCGTGTCATACGCAAGTTGGATGACAGCATATTGTGTCCCCAATTTTGGGTTACTTCCTGGGTTGAGCCTTACGGTTTTACCCCTTTCTCTAAGCGTTAATGGTAATAGACTTAATAAATAGCAGTACTGCGGATCTGTATTAACGCAGTGCTTTAATCGCAACAAATATATGTCTAAGCGCAGAATATCACAAGCCAGACATATTATGAAAGCGAGAAAGAATTGTAAACAGTCAATAATTTAATTAAGAACAATAAATTTATCATTGCTCTAATGACCACCAATTGGAATAACCGCCAGGCGAGACAAGACAACAACCAATATTTTACCATCAAAATTTCTCATAAGCAGTTCTCAATTTGCCAACAAAATATGAGTCAACAACAACCCGCGGTTGGTTGATAAAAATTTAATTATGTGCCAAAACATTATAGTAGTGGGTTCAGGTGATTGGCACTGTGCCCGCACATGGCGTAAACAATCTATTTTGGATCTGAAACTCGATTCATATTCTAGCATACCACTTCCCTCTACCTGACTGGCATGTGGTTTAAATTTGGGAGTGTAAATCTTACTACACAAACATTTAATTATGATGACTTATTTTGAGACGGATTGTCCATCTGGGTTCGAGTGGACATCCTTTTCCGCTATTTTCAAATGATTTTAAAACAGTATTATGTAATAAAATCTTTTAGTTATAATCACAATGCTATAAACGATGGTAGATGGAGGAGAAAAGTCCGGGAATGGAGGCCGCTCTCTCTCCAGAAAAACCCGACTGACCTCTGACTAGTTTCTTTTATCGATATTTTGCCTATTGTATTGCATAATTGCACCCTGGACAGCTCACATGACCAACGCTCCCTCCACCTGTATTTGCAGGGTTTTCGAACACTTTGGCCACATTGATAGGAAAAGCAGAGACAACAAGTAGCTATCTATATCTATATATCTTTATTCTTCTCCACAATCTTTGGTACTTACTCTATGTAATTAATAACAATAAATCGTAACAGAATTATGCACATTTGACAACAATAATATATAACAGTGACTACAACTGGCTGGAGCTGGCTGCGGAAATCAGAGGATCGCATATACTGGAAAGTATTCGGGAAGACCTATAACCAGCAATGAGATACAGGCTGATAATGATGACGATGATTTATAACAAATAGGGTAAGGGTGTGCAAAAGTGAGCTTCTCTAGAGGAGACCATTTCCAGTCGACCTTATTGGTTGTTAATACATAAATACTCAGAACATTGTATACAAATGAAGTGTATATGTAGTTTATTGATAAAATCAGCTTAATCACTCAAAAACAAAGGTTTGCACGTTCACCGCTAAAAAGTACCCGTTTGCCGTAGCTCCTAGATTGGAAGGTGTTCCCCTTATTGTTCGTCCTAGTATTGGCATCTTAGGTGTCGACATATCTAGTGACCTTCAGTTTCGCGGCCACTTGGAATGCAAAACTGACTTCTAGGAAGATCGGTGTCATCAACAAAGCCAGTCGGTATTTTACATCCCGACATCGCTTTGAGCTATATAAGGCCCAGGGGCCCTACCGCCTAAGCTGAAGCCGATTCCCGTCAGGTTTTTTGATTGAGAAAAATGGACTTATGTTTAAATTTGTAATAATAATAATCATCATCATCATCAGGTCCATTCTCGTCCGTCCTAGATGGATGGAGGATTTGGCCTACACTCCCCACGCTGGCCAAACGGGTTGGGGAGGCCTGATCGATATTTGATAATGTATTTCCCTGAGTACTTGCTTGTTCCATTTGACCGACGACGACAACGAAGAGCAGTTCGAATCGTCGGTCACCCAATGGTCACGGAGCGACTGGACTCTCTCTCTCTCTACACGTAGAGATGTAGCGTCTTTTTGCGTTCTATACAAATTATATTATGCGGAGTACTCGGATGAGCTGTTAGATCAGTCTTTATTTCCTTTAAAATTCAGGCAACGGATCCGTGACCTCTTGGTGTTGCTTACTCCATTGGCGGCGGTGATTGATTTTCATCATGTGGATGCGTTAGCCGTGTTGATGATTTTCGAATCATGCGGGTCGTATGCTCACGTGGTATAAAAAAGGCATGAATGGAAATGGTAGTCATCAAGCCTTCGAGCGAGACGATTCGTGATAACCATTGAAAACAGCTTATACACGTGGGTCAGGAGTGAGATCGGTCTATAATTCTTCAATAAGGTTTTGTCACCTTTCTTGAAGAACAAGACGACCAAACTCCCGGTCCACGCGACTGGTGCGGTCCCATTGTGAATGACGGAATCAAACAGACGTTGTAGTTCCTTTAGAACGGGAGTTCTTCCAGCTTTCAACAGTTCTGTTGTGATTCCGTCCTCACCGAGAGCCTTATCATTTTTCAGCTGTTCAAGGGCTATCCCTAATCCATTTTCATATGATGTCTTATATTTATCGGTATTGAAAAAGCTCGCAATGTTAATTTCTTTAATTCAACAGCAATGAGTAACGATGATGCAATTCACCACAGACAATCAGTGACAAGCCGTAAATGAAGCAAAAATGACTAATGAAAATATTGAACGCCATAAACGTATTCGAGTTGTTAATTCCAAAAATCATACATATGTCCACGTTTAGTAAATATGTCCTGTGGCAACGATAAGAGTGCGCATATAAGGCAAATATATACCATGGCTTATGAGTAATTTGCTAAACATTAAGTAACCAAGAGGTGGATGACCGAGTGTCCGTTCACAGTCCGCAGTATTTAAACAACGTCATGGCGAGACAAAAGTGTGGAGTTGACGGGTAACACGCTGTACACGGTGGCAACGCATGCTAGTAAGTTATATTTAGGGATGTGCCATCAATCAACATTGATACGTGTTTTGGCACAAATAATGAGTTGCTAAGGCAGGAACTCAAAATTACACCGCGCAATTATATAAATAAAATTTATTAAAACGGTCGTTTTCAGCAGTTTTCCATAACAGATGTGTGAATTTTTTTAAGGTGTTAAGTATTACTATACTATTATGTAGTGGTAATAAATCACACAGTGTCATTTAGTTCCAAGTTAAGTACAGTTATGTGTCTGCTGCATAACTGTTAAACAGTTTTTTTTAATAAACTGAGTGGATAGCCTATATTCATGTGCTTAAACCAAGGTAATCTGACAGGTTTCCTTGATGTTAAATGGCCATTGCTTGGTACTCCACCATCGGGTACAAGACATTGTGTGACAATACATGACAATTTTTTTTTCGGTTTTAACGAATACCTCGTCAGCATAAAAACTTCTTGGGGTATGATAACTTGAAAAATCACATACGCACGCAAGTATTTTGTACATTGTATTAAATTATAGATTTGTACGACAGCTATGTTAAATGGGTATTCCGTCTATGTAGCTAGTCTCCTAACAAGTTGTAGTATTTTTTCTTGTTTGTACAATGGTAATATTATTTTGTAATAGTTTCACCTTTTTAAAATAGAATATCCTACCAGACTTTGATCGGTCATAAATAGGTCGTACCTAATATATTACAAATAACGTTTGCAGAACGTTCTAGTTTTGAGTATTTTTACGATATTGTTCAATAATTTGTACAATTTTAGAATATTGTCAAATAGCCTATTCAAACTACATATTACGAGGTTCTGACGAACGAGATTTAGAGTGCAGCGTCATTATTATAAGCTACTCGACTTGGCAAATATCTACACCTCACAGAACACTGCAACCATTATTAACAATTCCTAGAAGCTTAGAGGGTTGTTGTGTTCCGGCGAATGAGTGAGCCGGGAAGGAAGGAATTGCTGCGATGGCAGCGTGGGTAGCGAGCAGTTTTTATGGCTAGGTTAACACTTCACATCAGGCCTGCGGAATGCTTGTTTACCACCCGACATTATAGGATAAAAAAACTAGTTAATATTAAGTATAAATAAAATACTTACGGAATTTGTGTCACACAAATGTATTTTTTCATAAACGTAAACGTCATGCAAGATGTATTTTTTCTCTTGTGTCCGTTCTTACGTTTATATTTAAATTATTGTATATATTAATAAGTATTGTATAGATTTTTACCTTCTTTCATGTCGAGTTGAATTTTTGAGTTCGGTAACAAAACCGGTAAATGTAGAACATTAACCTTAAAACAAAGATGTCAGGAAGAAGACGGTGTGAAATCTTTTGATAAATTATAGTTGTTGACGTACCTCCTTCTCAAAGATGTCACCCGTTTAGAAGACATTGCCTTACCTGAAACAGAAATAGACGACGTCAGTTAATTAGCATGAAATTTTTTATGATATTTTTATACTAGTAAAACTGATGGAGTTGCAAAACTTGATGCTATTTGCGTTCGCTTAAGTAATTGATAAACAAAAACAAATGATATTAAATGATAATAAAATAGCAAGTAATCTTTCTAATCTAAAACTGATAATAAACGTCCAATCGACAACATTTAATATTGAATTACTGGCAGCAATTACCGAAAATATTTCGGAACGAAAAGTAATTTGGGGCTTTCCGCTTGTATGAGTGACAAAAAACTAAACTGTGATTGATTTGTCCATCACTATTCAAAATGTACACGTTGTTGATAAGAATTAAATAAAGCCACATTAGACATACATCATGCTGGATTTAAACTATAATTTATTATCGATTATTACGACCGAAACGACAACTAATCTATAGTTACAACTCAGAATAAATAATTTCGCACATCATACGAAAATAATATGGGGCCCTACTGCCGAAGCTGAAGTCGATTATCATCGAATATTTTGATACGAAAAATATATTTTATGTTTTATTTATTGACAAACACCTACAGCTTAGTCGATGAAGCTCCAGGATATCTACCAGCTAAGCACAAGTGTCATAAATCTGAGCTGAAGGTTGATATTCAAAATAAAAAAAATCGATGGGAATCAGCTTCAGCTTAGCCGGTAAAGCCCCTGATTTGGCTATCAAACTTTTTTCTGCCACTTTTTAGGGTTCCGTACCCAAAGGGTAAAACGGACCCTATTACTAAGGCTCCGCTGTCCGTCCGCCCGTCCGTCTGTCACCAGCTGGTCTACTCTTGAAAGCAATTACAATCTCAATTTCTTTGCAATCCAATTCCAATCGTGCGACGAATTGGTACTCTTGAAATCATTTTTGTCAACATTGGGCCGGGATTGAGATTGCGCAAGAATTGTAAATCCGATATGAAGTTGGCTACATAATTTGACATAATCCCACTTACGTCAACACGACATTGACATAAAAGAATGAATGAAAGAACGAAGATTATGTAAAAATAACAAAAAAGTGATTAATTTTATTAATATTATTAAATAAAAATGTAATTATACGCAAGAAATACATAAAACGAAATATGAAAATGCGTTTTACACAGTATTACCTAATTATTTTCTTAAAAAAGTTTACTTGGCTGTATGCTCCTTTCTTCCTTTGCCTGCTATTTACAATTTAAAAAAAAAGTTGTGTCAAAACAAAAAACAAATCGGCTGAAGTGATCATGGAAGTTTTTTGTTTTGAAATATTTTAAGTGGTTTCACGTGCAAAAGTTTGTGTGATAAAAGTTTCTAAAAATGAGTATCGAGTCGCATTCGTTGACCGAAACAACTCTCTCGTTACTACTACGAAAATAAGGTAATTTTACTTGTATTTCTATTAGTTATTTTGTTTTCAAACAATTCAATGATATTAAAGTGAATTTATGCAATACAATAATCATATGCCCATTGTTGTAGCAATAAAATGGCAAGCCAACCTACATCCCAACAATTGGAGGCCTTGGTAGAGTTCCTGGAACGAAATCCAGGAATAGCAAAAGGTCTCCTGCGGACGCAGCAAGCAAAGACCGAGACGCGCCGGAAGTGGCAAGAATTTGCCGCTGCTGCGAACGCTTTGGGTGGGGTGATAAAGGATGGGCCGGCTTGGGCAAAGGTAAGAGAGAACAATAAAATACTTTAAACCCATAGTTTTGTCAATAATAAGCTTTGATTACAATTACTGACTCACAAATCTTTTCTTTTCTATGGCTTAGTACTGGGCAGAGAAAAAGTCTGCCTTGAAGCGGCTGTGCCAGCAACGGGCACAGTCAATGAGGCAGACTGGAGGAGGGCCCAACGAGCTACCCGAGCTGTCACTGCTCGAGCAACGATTGGTGGCAGTAATGGGTGGCCACTCCTTTGCAACAGGAGGGAGCGGGCTAGCTGTAGACCCTTTTCCTCAGAGTAGTGTGAGTATCTTAATTGTGCATCTTATATAATATATATATTAATTGTGTTGGTATGGGTACAGATAATATTTTTTGTTAAGTAATATATAATACAAGTTATATTGTTCTTTACAGATGCAGCCTAGTCCCGCCAGCCCGTCCATCCTTGCCCAGCCCTCAACATCCCGTGCTACTGCTGGTGACGAGGAAGTCTTGAATTTTGTAGTTGTTCCTGAAACGGAGGAGCAACTACAAAATCCACCTCGATCACCTGAGGAGGCAAGGCAGCGGGTGGAGGCGAGCGAGCAGCAAGGTTAGCTAAATCTAATTCAACTGTACATAATGATTATTTTAGTTGAATTGGGCTATTTCCACACTTAACCACTTGCCCGAAAATATAAAATAAAATTTTATCCATATTTGTATGTATATTAATCCATACTTTATAAATGCAAGTGTGTCGTGTCAAATTTAGCTTTCAGATACAATATGTTCTGTATTAGGACATGGGTTACTTTATAATGGGTTTGCATAGGCGTAGGCTCAGGCAAAAAATGATGTTTTTGAGCTTAAGTCAACTTCTACTGCACGTGGTGCACCCTGCTGATTCACTGAAGAGTCTCTGGCTGGAATGGGAAATTATCTTCGCCTCAGACTACCGCAGTCAAATAGCACTTTCCTTGCTACATTGGCAACTTCGCCTGCATGTGGTGCACCCTGCTGATTCACTGAAGAGTCTCTGGCCGGAATGGGAAATTATCTTCACCTCAGACTACCACAGTCAAATAGCACTTTACTTGCTACATTGGCAACTTCGCCTGCACGTGGTGCACCCTGCTGATTCACTGACGCGTATCTGGCCGGAATGGGAAATTATCTCCGCCTCAGACTACCCCAGTCAAATAACACTTCCCTTGGTGCAGTGGATTTCTCTGTTGCACATAACATATTGCTTTTATGTAACAATAAAGAATCTTATTAGATTTTTTTTTCAGCAGGTCGCAGAGGGCAGCCACTCGATCAACAAAGTCGTCCGAGTCGCCGTGTCTCCTTCTTGGACACGCAAGTTCGGCGCTTTGAAGAGATCGAGTCGAGGCGTGTAGAAGCAGAGAGAGAGACTGCACACGCCTTGACCCAAATTGCTGCCGCCATGACCCAAATTGCTGCCGCCATAACGGAGACGGCCCGGGTTCTCTCAATTTATTTAGAGAGGCAGGATCATCCCTAACTAATTTATATTGTTTTTTTTTTTATATTGTTTTCTGTTTTTCAATAATGTATGTAGGTATTAGGTTTATTCTTTAAATAATAAGTACATATTTTACAATAAAAAGAGTTTTTATTTCTATTGAATCTACCACTGGTTACACATTACTTGCCCTAACAAACATCTCCACCGAATTTTCAGCATTCCATTAGTTTCCATAACACAGGCGTCATCGTATACTCCCTTTGCGCATATCCAGAATCTCCTGAAAATATATATTTTTGGTTTTTATCATACTAAAGTGGCAATTAAGTATAGGTGTGTACTGCCAAAAATTTATGAGAAAAGTAATACCTAGTAAAATTGCAGATTTAATAACTGGTTTTTGACAGGATTTGATACCAAATACATATAACTATTGTGAGAAGCTCCACCAATTGATGTATTCTATCTCTTTACATATTTAAGTCTGAGTCACTAATCTGTAACAAAAATATGAAAAATAGTTATACTATGAAGGATTTTTTCATTTTGAATATTTCATATCATAGTAACAATAAAGAAATGATATATTTTTTTTTTTTATACTACGTCGAGTGGCAGACAAGCACACGGCCCGCCCGAAGCGAAGCAGCCACCGCAGCCATATTAACGCTCGCAACATAAAACATCGCTCGCGCGCCGCCACCCCCGCTGCCAACGCAGCATCTCCTTTCTTTCTGGTGACCTCACTCACTCGCAGGAACACAACAACCCTCAACGGAATTGTTATTTGGCTGCGGTATTCTGTGAGGTGGAGGTACATTCCCCAGTCGGGCAGCTTACACATACGCAGTACCCTACTTCTCTTTTCGCCAGAGCTTCGTTTGTCAGTCAGCAGGGTGCACCGCGTGCAGGTGAAGTTGGCTTTGGTTCGAAGATTTGATGAACGACTTACACCCCAAACTAAACTATATTTGTCTAAGATATGGTTAATATTTTAACACATATAATATAATTGTAGCTAATGCCTGCCACGTGCTGCCCACAATTGTCGTATTAAATTAGCTCGAGCCTCAATACCCCTTTGGAGCTCCACGGGAGCTCCACCTCTCTCATTTTGTGCAGCCTCCACCCCAAATTCAACACGAACTCTTTCATCAGGATTCCCGACATCCTCTAGACTTAAATGTGCCCTGTTACACATGTTGTGAAGCACACAGCAAGCATTTATTATTCTTGCTGCAACATCAGGGTGATAATGTAACACCCTATGCCCTAACAAACATCTCCAACGATTTTTCAGCACTCCAATAGTTCGCTCCACTGTATTGCGTGCTGTGGTATGGATCTTTGTGTAGTGTTCCTCTGGAGAGCCAGCATGAGCATCCACTATAGGTGTCATCATATACTCCCGTTGCGCATATCCTGAATCTCCTGAAAATAATGTTTTTTTTTACAATACTGAGGTGGCAATCTAGCATAGGCAGTGTACTGTGAAAAACTTATGTGAAAAGTAATACCTAGTAAAATTGCCATTTCACCAGAGTTATTCAATTCGATAAGGTGATTTTTCACTGGATGTTGGTTCCAAATGAAACTGTCGTGAGAAGCTCCACCAAATGATGCATCCACGCTTAAAATATTTAGGTCCGAGTCACAAATCTGTAAATAAAATATGAAAAATAAGTTACATATAATGTACAACAATAAATTCAGACATAATTAAATGGGAGAGTTAACACATTATATTAGTAGTGCATACGTACAATTAATACATTCCTTGAATGAAAATGTTTTCGGTTAAAAAACCTTTCCTCATTTTCAATCGGACGTACTATAGCCACATGAGTTCCGTCTATACATCCTAGTATGCCGGGGATTCCAAATCTTTCATAAAATCTGAAAACAAATAGTAGACAGGTTTATTTATTTTATTTGCAAATAAAATGAATAAAAATATTTAATGCTTAGCTAGTGGGATTGCAAAAATATATTATTCAAAAGCACTTGACATACTTTCTTTTAATATTATCCCTTTCTGCTTGGTTTTGTGGGAACTTTATATATTTGTGAAGTATCTCGGGGCTGTTCAATGCTGCTGTCACGTCCCTCAATGCTCGAGATACAGACTGCTGCGACATGGGTGTTCCTAATGAATTTCCAACTAAACGCTGGTAACTACCAGTTGCAAAGAACGATAGTGCTACTAATATCTGTAAACAAATTAAACACTCGTTACTTTGAGAAACTTCTGCGTTTAAAGAAATATGAAGTGTTAGGTTAGAATAAAATTTACCTTGTATTTTGTATTAATATCACTTCTTCTTTTTGGTACTGGCATCAAGGGTTCGAGTTCCTGGCATAATTGATGGAAAAAAGCTTTGCTAACGCGATAATTAGCCTTAAATTCATTGTCGCTCATAGCAAGAGCTTTATCGGCGTACCGAGCATTCCGACGCAAATTACGCATTTGTCGTATATCCATTCTATAAGCTTCACGAAGAACAACATTTTGTAACACAAAACGAGACATTTTATTCAATTTTATACTAGAAATAATAAAACTCAATTCGAAAAAAGTTACTCCTTAGCTATTGTGCCAATATACAATAATAACACAATCTCAACGCAATAAGTAGCTGTCAAAACGGCGTCAAGAGTACCGTTTCACAAGCCCGGGACGCGATCTCAATGTTATTTAGTTTACTCAATTTCCACGCAATTTTTGGCCAATGTGGCGCTAGTGTTGATTTCAAGAGTGCCATTTCACGTATTTTCGATTGAAATTGGGATCGGATATTGGAATTGTGCGTCAAGAGTAAGCCTGCAGGCTGTATCTCATGAACCGTGATAGTTAGGCAGTTGAAATTTTCACAGATGTTATGTTTCTGTTGCCGCTATAACAACAAATACTAAAAATCAGAATAAAATAAATATTTAAGGGGGCCTCCATACAACAAACGTGATTTTATTTGCCGTATTCATAGATAATGGTACGAAAACCAACGTGCGCGAGTCCGTCTCGCACTTGGCCGGTTTTTTTTTATATCCTTTTTAGTTTTACGTCGTGGTTGTAAATAAAATATTTGAAAATTTTATTAATAATCGTACATCTGTAAAATTTTCCATGAAGCATACGAGGCTATTAATATATTGTAAATATCGTAAACACGCAGCTGATTGCATAGTGAACTGAACCTTTTAACCGACCAGACGTGTTTTATATAAATTATCCATGATTCATCATCATCATCATCAGGTCCATTTTAGTCTCCACTACTGGAGCACGATCCTCTCTCGTCCGTCCTAGACGGGAGGAGGATTTAGCCTACACTCCCCACGCTGGCCAGACGGGTTGGCGAGGCCTGATCGATGTTTTATAATGTATTTCCCTTAGTCGCCTTGTACGACATCCACGGGAAGAGACGGAGTGATTCTATTCTAATCTGCCGGCAACCACACGACCATATCCATATCCATGATTAAAACACATCAATTGCTGAACAATTTGTCCATACAATACACTTCATCGTTAAAAATTTGTTTTGTTTTAAGAAAGGAAGGTGTTGTAGCATTGGCAGCGGGGAGTGGCGGCGCGATAGAGCATCGCCAAAAACATGTTTCTTTTTTTTAATTTATACTACGCTGAGTAGATAACAAACATTTGGCCCGCCTGTTGCGGAACCATAGTCTTATAAACGCTCGAAACATTGAAATATTGCTCGCGGACCGCCACACCCACTGCCAACGCAGCAACTCCTTCCTTCCTGGTGAATTAAATAACTCACTCACTCGATGGCATACAATAAACAACCATCAAGGGAATTGTTATTAGGCTGCGGTATTCTATGAGGTGGACGTAGTTCTCACCCCAGTCCTGACAAAGACTCGACTTGCTTGAGGAGAGGGAGATGAGGTACCCAAGGTTTAACTAGTCAAACCTAGGAGGTGTGTAATTTGTCCAAGAATATTTATTAATATTTGAGCAATATGTATTTTTAATGTTTCAAATTCGATAACCGGTGCGAATGTCTGTACAAATATATGCACAAAACAAATGTTTGTTTAAAACGCGAGTGTCATGTGCAAGGTGCGGGCAGGGGCAGTGACACAATATTTCGTCGATTGTAAAAATGGCGCGGAAGATGTGGGTGGTGGCAATGTCAAGATCAACTAGCGGAGGTTTGAAACTAATAGTTATGATCCATCAAATGTTTCTTCACGAAGTTTGAGTAGAATTTGGCAAAATTATTCGCAAGACTTGTTGAAGAATCTCTTCAGCATGGTACATGTGACGTATTCCTCATAGCATGGACGTGATGCCGTATAACTCTGTCGCCGGTTTTCTGCAGAGCGGATGAAAATACAATCTTATAGAAAAATTGGTATTTTTTATTTTTGCATTGTTCAATTTATCAACTCGCCCAACGGTTGGGACTTAG
Source organism: Hypsopygia costalis (assembly GCA_937001555.2). NCBI lineage: Eukaryota > Metazoa > Arthropoda > Insecta > Lepidoptera > Pyralidae > Hypsopygia > Hypsopygia costalis. The sequence goes on from OW443325.2 coordinate 6,286,207, forward strand.
TAGTAGTAGTAAATTAGTTAGAATTTTTCTCAAATTCTAACTAGTTTACGACTAACTACTAAGTTTATAAAAAAATGCCATGTCTAAAACGTCTTATAACTGGACGATGGAAAAAATCTTTTGTTTCATAACTCATACGGTCAAATTCCAACTAGTTAAAACGGGCGGATTAGCGGCCAAAGTCCGCACCTCGCACGGCTCGGCTGCCAACATCCTTGTACTAACATATAAAAACACAATTTACTCAGAATCTCCTTCTTTTTTACGGTAGTCAAAAAGAAGACAACGACATCACTGAAGTCGATGTCAATTCACATTGTTATTATCATATGTTCAGGAGGCAACTTCATTATGGACGGTGTGCCTTTGCTATTATCTGCTATGATACACACAGTTCATAATTGAGGATGTAATTCCAGATATTGCAACATGTAACAAAAACTACAGCAACCGTCTGCACCCACGCATATTACTTGCCGAGTTCTTTTTTGCAGAGTTTTTTGTCATCCATGGAGTTTTAAGATAATTATCTGCGCCATATGTGGCTTTTGAGTACTATTCTTAAATCTGGACCACAAACAAAACGAAGAATGTTAAATCTTCAATACAGAAACTTTTCAAAAGAAACGTGAAAACGTTCATATTCCAATTAACACGCTTCATTGGTAATCGTAAGAAGTTAATTGTATGCAGTCATATACATTCTATAATAGTCAAAAATAAAATCCATCTAAACGCTAACTGAAGATTCTAAACAAGGAAATACTAATTTTATCAAATTGGAGCATTTATTTATTACATACGACTTGTGTAATGCAAATAAGCATTACACGAGACGTATGAATACAATTTCAGTTGTACTGTTTTTGGGGTGTAAGTGGTTCATCAACATCCTTGAACCAAAACTTCACCTGCACGCGGTACACCCTGCTGACTGACAAACGAAGCTCTGGCGAAAAGAGAGGTAGGGAGCGGAATTGTAAGCTACCCGACTGGGGAATGTACCTCCACCTCACAGAATACCGCAGCCAAATAGCAATTCCCTTGAGGGTTGTTGTGTTCCTGCGAGTGAGTGAGGTCACCAGAAAAGAAGGAGATGCTGCGTTGGCAGCGGGGGTGGCGGCGCGCGAGCGATATTTTATGTTGCGAGCGTTAATATGGCTACGGTAACTGCTTCACATCAGGCGGGCCGTATGCTTGTCTGCCATCCGACGTAGTATAAAAAAAAAAAAAAAAAAAACCCAGATAAAAACAAGGAAACCACGAGAATTTTGTTTAGGATGCAAAGTCGTTAACAATATGAACAATGAACTTAAATGAACAATTTATAATAAAAAGGGATAGCATCCCCCCTATATCGAGAAAATTAACTGTTTTTTTAATTATCTATTCTATACATTGAACATGTGCTTTATAAACATTTTTCACATTAAATAATCATTATCACGCTTTCGAGGGGTTTTTCACCCCGTTCACCTAGTTTTTTTTTATCATATGACTAACTTACGACCGCGATTTCTACACGCGCATCCCGCTATTCCGTTGGAATTTTCAAAAATCCTTTCTCAGGAGATGGTTCAACCCGGACTGGTGGTCTCGAGCTGTGCATTGACAGATCAGGCAGTGGTTGCCTTTTATAAATGTAGACTGGTGAATATACAACTCATCATCATCAGGTCATTTTAGTCTCCACTACAGGACCACGACCCTCTCTCGTCCGTCCCAGACAGAAGTAGGATTTGGCCTACACTCCCCACGCTGGCCAGACTTGTTGGGGAGGCCTGATCGATGTTTGATAATGTTTTCCCTTAGTCGCCTTGAACGACATCCACGGGAAGACACGGAGTAATTCTATTCTAGTCTGCCGGAAACCACACAGCAAATATACAACTACATTTCATTATATGGATGACATTGAGTTGCAAGCAATTGCGTATCTGTCTATTGCTTATACAACAATGTGTAAACGGCAGATTTCACAGCACATTAGCGTTCGCGAAGTTTTCCGCGAGTGGCGGACAACTAGGGATGGCTATTCAGTAAAGTTTATAAGACTATGCGGAGCACATAGTTTAACTATTGATAAAGTCAGTCTGTAAACAAATTGATATTCTCAAGAGTTCATATCTACATTAATACTAAAATGGGACTGATGAAAAGTATATCCCAAATTGCAAGACTTAGAGATAAATATTTTAACCCGATATAAAGGCAGGCCTCGTTGGATATTTTTTGTCGCCTCATTCGATTAGACTTATGTCATCGAGCTGTCAACATAACTTTGTTTAAGGTGATTGATTCTACCTAGTAGCTGGAGGCTGGAAGGAAGGATATTTCATTAAACAAACACATTTGGTTTATATGCAAATGAGCTTATTTCTTACGTAGATGGATTATTGAAGCAAAATAACAATTAACTAAGTATGAACCCACTTGTTAATATTGATAATTATTTATTATTACTTATTAATTTTGCGACAACATCACATGACATAAGTTCATTTACATGTAAACCAATGTTTATTAAATGAAAGATTCCCCCAAACATAGTGGATGAGCAAGCTACTAGGATCATATAACCACCAGCTTAAGAAAAAAATTGGGAGTGTGAATGTGGCTCTCACAGTTGTAGCCTATGCCATCCTCACTTGCAGGTGGTGCCTTCTAAGTAATAAGCCCTCGAGGAAAGAGAGTTAAGGCGAGCCCGACTAAGCAAATATTTTCTCCTCACTGAAGACCGCAAGTCCATACCCTTGAGGATTGTTGTTATCCTAAGAATGAGTGATGTCACCAGATTTTAAGGAAATGAGAGATTAGCAGCAGGAGCGTCTATAGGCTACGGTGACGGCTTCACATCAGTCGGGGCGTATGCTTGTTTGGCACCCGGCGTGGTATAAAAAACTGACAACCCTATCAATCAACATGGCAACATGACCATTACTGGCTGTAACATACAGAGTTATACAACGTCGACCGCACGCGATTAGAAATGCACAAATCACGTTTCAGTGCGCTCAGCAGTTCACGCGCTGCGCCGGGGCAGCCACACCGTTGAGTTATGATGTTAATTTTGTCATTTGTTCTGTGATGTTTCGAATTGTTGTTTGCGTACTGATGAAGATTAATGAATATACGACACTGTCGGAAAACGTGCTTACATATAATACTATGCTTATGTTATTTACATGTTAATTTCTGACGTTTTTCTTCCAATTTCCAAAGTATGTTACCATCGTTTACGAAGCGGGAATTTTTAAGAACACAAATTAAATGGGTAGGTACATCGCATATGAAAATGAAAAGACACAGTTATGTTCAAACGGCAAACAAAAAATAAGAAAAAGCAAATTCCTTACCATTTAAGTAGCGATTTTTCACAAATTCCTAACAAAAAAATACGCATATTTCCAAAGATATTACGACGTGTCAAAATTTCTTTGCCTGTTTTCATTAGAATGAACAGAGAGAACAGAGTTTTAATTAAGGATATTCAACTTTATCTGATGAGAAACAGCAAATCGAAATTCTTGAGGAGAATGAACATGAAATTTGATTTTGAAACTTACTCCAAATCCAAATGTTGTGTTTGTATCCTCAGTAATTTCGGACGTCCCGTCCGAGCTATGTGTATCCTTTTTCCTAGTTTCTCATGTAAAACGAACGCTTGAGCTTCTTGGACACGGGTAAAGTAAAATCAGTATTACATTGACGACTGGTCTCGTTTTTACTTAGCGTGCTAGTAGCTCTACAAAGTATTCCTATCCGCCGAAATTTACCCGTTTACGCCAGTTATCGTCGTCATAGTCGTCGTAGCAACAGTCGTTTGGATAGTTAGGGTATGCTTCAATTGGGCTTACGAAAACAATTCTACTAAGATGCAAACTATATCATTCTTAAACCTAAGTAATATAATAAGTTTAGGAAGTGTATAACATCCCGGGTTCTGTCGAGTCTACATCTCCGATAACTAGATCGAGAGGCAGCTGTGGTACTGCTACAGTAACATGACACAGGAGAGTTATTATTGCCGGATGCCGGACACGGTATGCCGGACGTGTCGGACATTAGATTCTAAACGTTGAACAGAGCAGGCAATTATATGCTTGTACAGTAAATTAATTTAATTATGCTTCTATTCATACAGAAACTGTCAGACTTATCATGCATGAGAATGATATAGTCTGATACCGTAAACTTGTAACTCCCGAGTCAATTATCAAAAACCTCCAATTCTTCTCACATTATTTTTAACCGTTAGTGGGCGGAATAAATTAATTAAAAATCAATTACAAAACAAGCTTCGATTAAATATTTGATATTTGATTTTGTCTTGGTGAAACTTAGACAACTATATGTGTTTACAATATTTAGTGTCTATCCTATTAATTACTAGGAGTTCTTTAATTAGAAGCCAACGTTGAGTGCAGCAACTATGTCAAATTGGTTATCATAACAAAATATGTCCATAAAATTTCGTGTGGTGTGTGGTGGTCTTGAATAGTTTCTTTGTCTGGAGCTCATTTTGGATGAAGATTCAGATGCCATGATGCTTACCATAAATATGTATTGTCATCAGAGTTGAACTCATATGTAAATGTTTAACTGCGCAGAATGATCTAAGTAGGTCAAATCCTGGAAGATGAAACAGCACTTTCCAGTTTGCAAGATTGACCTAATCAAATATAACATTGAAAGTTGCTATTAAAAAAAATCATCTCCACGCCCAGGTGGCATTGAGCCTCCTAGATCAAGTGCTCTTTCGGATGGAAATACTAGAAATGGTTTGGTGATTGTTACGATTTTGTTGATTTCCCATTTACTACTGTAAAGGTTGCGGGTTCAAGTTCACCTGTACAAGACATGTGTTTCTTTTGATTCGATAATCAAAGGTCTTGGAACTCTATTTATGTCATTACAAAACGTATTATGGAAATATCTGAGGTTATGCCGTTCATAGTAGACCCTCCTATTTGTACCTTATTTTGGAGAATGTTGGTTCAGTTCATTTTGATAAAAATTCGTTTACATTTGCATTCCTACTTTCAGACGTGTGTAAAATGTGTCCGACCCACAGTTGCAATGTGGTTTCCATGACTATGTATATTTTTTTCAACTTGATAATCTTTCGTCTCAAGCGGCTTAGCAATGAGAATCCTGTTATTAATTTGTAAGCATAATAGTTCAGTATTTCAATAAATCAATTATAAGTCTGTTCATATACATACTTATTCCGACAAATAATTTTAATACATTGCGAAATAGAATTCAATGGGTGTGTGGGTTGATAATCTCGGACTAGACAATCTAGTGCTATATATAAATGATATTCAATCAAGAATCTAGTTGCTTTAAAGTTCTAACTGAAAGCATGATGAAACCTCTACGAATAATAATACCTTTAATAAATAAATAGTGCAAAAAGATACAAAATTATTTTTGCTTATAAAAACATTTGTATCAGCTGACGTGTGAAGTGGTGTAGAGATAGGCAATTATGTTCTTTATCGATCAAGAAGCTAATAAAATATGTTTAGGATACTAAGTTAACGCCTAAAATGTTGTATAGCGCGTTATTATTTATAATCTTCCGATTTTAACAGGAATACGCAAAAAAAAACCCCTTTCGGCGCCAGATGACAACACCCCTAAGTAAAATTTTATTTGTTGAATATATGACCCTTTTCGTCTTATTGTGAGATGTTATACATTGCCATCATTACTAGTCTTTATCTACCCAGTGCTCGATCCCTTTCCCAAAAAAGTCAAAAAGTCATTGGTTCTTCTAAAGGCGGAACGTCCAACGTTTTGGTGGCCCTTCACACGCTTCTTCTAATCTAGGAATCCCTCGCCTTCCTGCCATCAATGACAAAACTCACCGAGTGACGTTTAACTTATGAACCCGCCTGACGATCAGTATCCAAATCGTTACACTGCTCATGATAAGGAGGGTACACTGGTTGAAGACTTTACTCTTGAAGGCTTCAAGTTGAAGCACTAAGATACCAGCGCGGGGAGGATGAGCCGAAGCTGTCTAAAAGCAACCCAGCTGAGTGGAATGAGCCTATCTGTTTGTTGAAATCATAGCGCTGTAGGGCCTATCCTAAGTAGAAATAGTTTTTAAGCATCAGTAGCTGCATTGTCTATGATAAGGCTAGAGAGAAGTTATACATAAATTATTATTTCAACTCCGTTTACGAGCTATCTCTTTATCCAGTGGCAGTTCTACGTGTACTACCTTCAATTTCTCAACAAACATTTCCTTTATTATTATGTGCCATGTGGTTTCCGGCAGACTAGAATAGAATCACTCCGTCTCTTCTCGTGGATGTCGTACAAGGCGACTAAGGGAAATACATTATCAAACATCGATCAGGCCTCCCCAACCCGTCTGGCCAGCGTGGGGAGTGTAGGCCAAATCCTCCTTCTGTCTGGGACGAAAGAGATTGGGTCGTGCTGATGTAGTGGAGACTAAAATGACCTGATGATGATCAGTATGTGTATATAGATTCTGTGATACAGGAAAATATCTATTATGAGGCCAGCACGATGTCTGCGTGTGATTGATAATGTTATTTATTTATACACTATGTAAATTCGCTAATAAAATTATTATTATAATAATGGAAATATTATACAGTATAGTTTGATTTAGCAATAATACTCAGATAACGTGTGAAAAGTCGTACCATGTGTACACAATATGACCGTGCTTATCGTTGCACAAACATCATGGATTTCATGACTGACACGCTTGTTGTATAATATGGATAATATTATGTATACCATATTATTATTTACCTACTGTTACATAGAATAAAACGCTAATCACAATTGGCTGTTCGACTATTTCTTATTTCGATAGGCAAATATGTCACGGTAGAAATCAAAATAGTGAAAATAAAAAGGATATGACGTAGAAATTAAAAATAAAGAGATATTCAAAATTCCTCATAATTCATCATCAGCAATCCAAACTATCCCACAGCACTGCGTGGATACATACTTAAATATAATATCGTGATCAAGATTTGAATAAATAAATGATTATTAAGAATTCACGAGTCAATAAATAGAAGGTGGGCTGGGTGAGATGAGATACTGTGAAGAGCACTATATTTATATGCGCCCCTTTACTATGCCTAACTGTAACACCCTTGGGCGGCGGCACATTGTACAGTCAAGGGTACCGTTAGCACCGTCAATCAGATATAAAGCCCACTGACAGATTCTAACGGTACTAGACGTGTACGTTAGCGAGTACACTCTCAATGTAGCACATACAGACTTATTAGCATGTACCACATTATGAAGCTTTGATAAGAAATATGTTAATACATGATGTCATTGGAGATAGATTTGATCGTATCGGATGTAAGATTAGTAATACATTTTTTTGTGGTAATTGTAACTACGAGTAATATGGACACCTGTGGCAGTAAAAACTATTTTGTTGACACATTGTCTGTCCTCCTAGCTAAGGCCCCTAACAGTTGAATGACTGTAAGTGCCTACGCCTAAAACACGCCACCGAAGTTAGGTGCAATTACGCCTATCCTGCTAAAGCTTTTCCAAATACTAACAACACATTTATTTGCCAAAAGTTATATCGTGATTTTACATAGCCAATTCTATTCACGCCGAATATCGGTCGTACAATTTAGCGTGTGTTTAGATACTTGAGTGGTAGATTGTAGCAAATGAATAATTTGCAATATTCAAAGATACAGGTAGGCTAATAAGTAGTTTAATACAAATCATCGATATAGTTACTGATAGATACTGTCATTTTTTTAAAATATAAAGATATAAAGAAAGAGAAAAGAAAGAAACTTGCCCACATAATCCTGGATAATAAAATTTATATTGCTGCGCCTCTCGATATTATATTATAGTCGCTACAAAATTCGATTCCGGATTCGAGTCCGATTGGAAAAATATCTTACAGAATCTTACAGATTGCAGTGAAATATTCCCTAAAATCTTCCAGGGTGTTATTTTCTATTGCTCTGTGAGGTCATTTAAAATTTAAATAAACAGAAGCGTTTTAATTGTTCCATTCTATTTGCGGCCCGGTCAATGTTAGCATACGGTTAATTAACTCACTCGAAGACAAACCGTACGTCCGAGCTTGCAATTATGATCAGTCCAAACGTTCATTCGTAATACATATAAGCGCGTACTTAAGAATTCAGTAGATTCATAAAAGGCAATTGACACTAGGCTGGAATTAAAAAAAAACTTTACCTAATGTGCGGATATCGATCCATGAACGTAGAATGCCACAATGGTAATGCCGATATAATCAGTTTGTTTTTCTATCCTCAACTCTACCTTCCTTAAACTTCCCTTTCTCTATTAATGGGAGTGTTTAATGAAGAAGGCAGAACCTCTCCTCATCACGTTTCACGTCTAACGTAAAAGTTATTTTGCTTATCTCACCTCGATCTTCACGTTTTCCCTGATATCCTTCCGTCATGCTGTCTACATTTCAAATTCGTCACTGCCTTTTATTATTATTTTCTTCCTGTTCATATTCCCCTCACCTTGTCTACCTTTACAGTTTGGACTTTTCAATACATTCAACCAGAAGTATATTATTTCTCATACAAACATTGCATCCCCCTCTCTACCCTCAGATAGTCCTTGGACTGCAATGGTGAAGAATGATTGAATTTCAACTATTCTCAAAGTTTTGCTCCTTCGCTTCTTAGCAGTACAAATGTGTTGTACTTCTACTCCGAAATTCAAATCCTAAGTTTCGGCCTAAAGTTAAGATTTTTTTAAATATGTTTTGTTGCGATGAAGAGAAAACAAATGTCAATATCTATTGTTTCCCGCGCTATTTATGTTATACAATACGAACTACATATTAACATAATTTCAGTACGTAAAACGACTCCGTATAAACGGAGATCTATGGCGAGTACGGAATCGCGGACAGTTTGCAATATTTACACATGTCTGACAATAATAATTATTATTTGACACACAGAAGGGTACTCGATCGATGACCTCATACACTATCATGTTTGTGTAAAGATAAAAAGAATAACAATAACAAGTTCAGTGGGCGTACAAACAGCGAGACAAAATAATAAACTCCGCCTAATTGTATGACTTTAATATTTATTCAAAAGCAAATCCTTCATGATTAAATGCTATGTAGCGGCAAAGTGTAAGGCTCAACAAAAAAGTAAAGTAAATGTCCTTTTTTTCTTGATGATCATCAATTCACTCAAACATTTCGCTTCTGGTGTTGTAGATTAGGTACCTACGGACAGCGGCGACTATTAGACATCCTGTTTTACTCACATTTGTTTGCTTAGATTACTTTAAATGATATTTCATTCGATTCAGGCAATCGAAATTATCGTGTATTATGTAGTTCTACATACAGAGATATCCTCCGGAGAACTCTTTGGATCTTAAAGAAAGGTGTGAAGAAGGATTTGACAGGGTCGGCAACGCGTGAGTCCATAAGCTGCGATGACTGATCAGGCAGGTCGTATGCTTGTTTGTCACCTTAGTGGTATAAAAAAACTCAATGAATTATCAGTCGAGATTTCCTAGAGATAATAAGGTCGAGATCTGCAAAAATATCTGACAACAGGGTCGGCAACGTGCGTAAATGACTACCACTAGATTGTATGTGCGTTTTCAACTGTTGTGCTATAAAAAAATCAACCACATAACCTCTGTGTGCTCAACAGAGCGAAGCAGTACAGCAGCGGCTTGAGGCAAAGTCTTCCAGTACAACATCACAAATCGTTTTCAGAGCATGCATCAAAAATCTTAAAAATTCCCACATTTCAATTCTCACAACGAATAAAATTGTCTTATAACAAGGTTGAAATTTATTATTGACTTGAACAGATGTAAGTGAGTATTATGGAAACGTGTGGCTTGTGAATGTGACAGATAATTCGTTCGCGATTTATTTTGCGTTCAGATATCATTTTGAACCCGTTATATACAAAATGGGGGCGCGACTTTGCTGGCTGTGCCAAAGATTCGCGTCCCATTTGCCAAGTATTCACGATTGTCGAACATCAGAATGTGCGAGAGGCAAACACAAGACCAACCGAACCGCGCACATTAAGATTTTTATATGACACAAACATTAAATAAACGTGTCACTGTTCTGTAATCGCAATTTCTCATTTAATAACGTTTCTATCGTCGTATCTGGAGTAATAGGTTTTTTTTTTACTCTATTAATCTTGGCAAAATTATCTTGAATTTTTAATTTAATGGTTATGTTTGTTTATTTTAATCTGTCTAGTTTTAGTACAATATCATAGTTCCCACCTTCGGTACTGTCATGAGTTGAGCCCAATCTGTGTTATTTCTAATAACTTATTTAGTATTAAGTCAGTCAGTATTCTTTCAGTCTTTCTTTGTTGATTCACTCTTGCCAGAGTGGTCGTAGTTATCATGATGAGGCAGCAGACAGGACTCGCCTCACGACGTCTCGCCACCTCTGCTACTGGTCGTCAATCGGGTACATTCGTGTACCGGGGCGCCGACAGCCGCCATCACTTGATCAATCCAACGCATGGGGGATCTGCCCCGTGGTCTTGTGCCTTCAACCTTCCCCTGTACAACAAGTCTCTCTAACATCATTTCCGCGGCGACTAACATGTCCAAAGAACCGCAAAATACGACTCTGCACTCGAAACTCGGAGCATCCTCCTCCAACACCGCAAAGTCTTACAGTATTATTACTAATAACACAGATTGGGCTCAACTCATTGGCAGTTAATAACTTATTAACAGACTACAATAACCTCGTTTGTATTGTACACCAATATTTTTCATGTTATCTCTCTTAGGGATCTCTGTTCAGTTAAAATTATAACTTCTTTTATACTACTATCTGTTTTCAAAAGAACTGAAGCTCTGTACAATGGTTTTTAACTATAAAAAATCAGTGCTTATTTTTTTCCGGAATACGTAAATATAATTTAAGTATCAGGAATTCAGCAACACAGTGAATGTGAATATAATTAATATCTTTCGTCTCGGCCTTTCGTACAAACGCTACAAGGCTGTCGAGCGACAACGCGAAAACCGGAAGCTGTCCCACTATATAGGTCAAGTTTAATTTCAATGCATATCACCTAATTCCGGATCCTATCTGACCTGTGACAATGTTAAGTAATTAATTCATCTATTTAAATTAATTATTGGCTCAATTTAATTTTAATATTAACTCAAATTGCTATTGCTAGTTACCTTAAAATGTTACCTTCAAAAGGAAGTAAAAATGACAAGAAAATTTCACATTGGGCACTAGTCAATAATGTAAAGTACTTTTTCGTGGAGTTGCGGCAAAATCAGTTTTTTTTTATTTCAACACCAAAGTCTTTTTACCCGACTGCCAGGAGGGTTATTTTATTATACTATGTCGGGTGGCGAACAAGCATAATATACTTGTTACCGCCACTCCCGCTGCCAACGTAGCAACTTCTTCCTTCCTATTGACCTCACTCACTCGCAGGAACACAACAACTCTCAATGGAATTGTTATTTGGCTGCGCAATTTATTCTCTGAGGTATAGGTACTTCCGTAGTTGGGCATCTTATACATTCTCTACCTCTCTTTCGCCAGAGCCTCGTTAGTCTTATCAGCAGGGTGCTCCACGTGCCGCCGAGGTTGATTTTGACTCAAAGATGGTGCTGGTGGCCACTTACATCCAAAAAATTTGAAGATGTGGTTTATTTTGTTTATAAACTAAAAAAAAATATGTGTCAGCCCCGATGCGATTGAGTAGAGACACTAGAGATTACCACTTGGTTGCCCGAAGAATAGACATTACAACTTAGTGTTTTTTTTTGCAATTTTATTGCTAATTTTCGTACGCGGGCTAAAATATGTATGAAAATATATTTTTAAAATAGTAAACATGAATTTCAATTTTATACCACAAAACTCAGCGGTGTTTCTTACATTTACAAAAGCCCATCTCATCACTTCGTTTCCCGCCTCCCGCCCAGAATCAAATAAAATATCATTTTTGTTATGTTTTTGCACATAATTTATGATGTAACAAGAATTGATTCAATCAACTTCTATAATTTTCTTTAAAACGCATATTTCAATTAAAATATCGTTTTACCTTTACCTACCTTTTATCAGTACTAATATTTTTCCTATATTTCTTTGTTTATAGTTATTTTTAAACAAAGAAATATAAGCATAACTTTATAATATCGGTATTTTTGCAATATAAATCCGAAAGTACGGAAAAAACCGGGAATCCCGGTTCCAATGACCACCAATACCGAAATTCTCGGTTCATAATTGTTTTTTATATATGTTACGGGTAATGCTAGAACCTAAAGTAAACCTAGGTTTACTTGGGTTTACTTAGTATTACCCAAGCTTTTTGGGTAAAGTCCGAATATTGAATCGAAATTAACTTGTATGCGGCGTTTACCCGTACCCACCTAGGTCTATCCAACACTGGCTGGGTAATGTTAGGTGTTGCGTCATTTTTGAACACGTGGCGGCATACATGACTCATTTAGCTGTTGGGCATGGAGGAAAACATCGAATGGAAAAATAATGTAAAAAAGTATATAAAAATTTAACTCAAGAAGTAATTTTTTTTTTATTTGATTTTCTAAACACAACCGTGCAGATAATCTATTATCAATTATATTTCGCTGAGTAGTGCAAATTTCACAGAAATTAATTTCTTGCGTACTTATGCTTGGCCTTAAACATAGATGTTTAAGGCCAAGCACAAGCATACACACCATTTTGTATTTATTTTTTGCCAATTCTCCTTCGATGATTTCTTGTCTTGTTTCTTCTGTAACAACTTCACGTTCTAGTATCTCATCAGTACTTATTTCCTGTAGAACTCTTTAACATCTATATCATTTTCTTTTCTATTTAAAACTTCTGTTTCAACATCTTGTATCATCTCCTGTAAGCTGTCACTCTGTGTTTCTTGGGGCTCTTCTAAATATTCTTGGGGCTCTTCACTAGATTCTGGTTCGGTACAAAATTCAGTCAACATTTTCTCGAGCTCCTCTTCTCTCTTCTTTTTGGCTGACTTCAACTTTTTCTGACATGCTTCGCATAAGTAAATATAACTTTATTACTTCTTGAGTTAAATTTTTATATACTTTTTTACATTCTTTTTCCATTCGATGTTTTCCTCCATGCCCAACAGCTAAATGAGTTTCATGTATGCCGCCACGTGTTCAAAAATGACGCAACACCTAACATTACCCAGCCAGTGTTGGGTAGACCTAGGTGGGTACGGGTAAACGCCGCATACAAGTTGATTTCGATTCAATATTCGGACTTTACCCAAAAAGCTTGGGTAATATTAAGTAAACCCGAGTAAACCTAGGTTTACTTTAGGTTCTAGCATTACCCGTAACATATATAACAAAATAATATATAATAAACCTTGATACAATTACGAATACGTGACATTTTATAACAATTTCTGTAGAGATTAAAATTTTATTATAAAGGAAGAAAATCGTAATTACGGAAGTCACTTCACTTGATATATAAACGAGCCGCAAACTCGCGGATTTGCCTTATATATATAGTCAAAATTATGAGATTACTGCTTATTAAATAGCTTACGATAATGTCGAAATGAGATCATACGACAATAATCTCATCTAAAATTGTGTATACGTACGTCTTATTACCTGTGTTCTCGTCATAGTGTTCAAAAAGTCACAAAACGTGTGTAAAGGTTCTTGCAAATCTTATTGACTATTAACCTTTAACCTTGCTGGTGATCGGTTTTATTACAAATTACAAATTATTTGCAATAACCTAATTTATGCACTTGCATTTCGATTTGCGCAATATGGCGGGCATTTATCTATAGAGAATTTAACGTATAAGCCCGGCATTTTGTCCATCTCTATTTGCATCACAATATGCTACTCCTTACTTATATATATCTATTGTTTACTGTTTTGAAATTTGTTGATCTTTTTAATTTTAAGAAATTGTATTAAAGTTGTTGTCACTGCGCAAATAAAACATTTTAATCTATTTCCGTGCCCTAAAAAGTAACAAAGGAACCGCAACATCCGTTAAGTAATAAGCTGAAATAAATTTTGACACAACCCGTAATCTATCATGAAATAGAGGCGAGAGAGGAATACAATAAGTATTGATAAGTTGTAACACTGTTGACTGATAGGAAACGTTAATTGCCATTCTTATTTCAATTACAAGGTATGAAAATATGATAACTAAAATAATCTATTCCTGCTAATTTGGTTTAATTGTGTCTAATAGTGCTAAGAATATTTGCTAGTAGTGTTGATTTAATTAATTTACTTTATACCTCCACCTAGGAGTATAGGCTGTCAACGGATTGGCGACCCCTTGGTGTTGCTCATCGTCATGGGCGGCGGGGATTGCTTTCCATCAGGTGACTCACATGTTCGTTTACCCCCTCTCACATAAAAAAATAATAATTATTAGTTAAATTCCATTATGTTAGAGCTAATAATAGATCTGAAAATTTTTGTATGCCACTTGGCGGAGCATAATGTACTGGTTCTATAACACTCATCACATTTTGTATACTCTATGTCCACAAAATCAATAAATGATTTTATTTTTGAATAGATCGAATTGCCTTTTTCTGTAATTTCTAAATTACCATAAACGCTATAATAAAATATAAAAAAAATGCAAGAAATATGTTTTGATTTGCTCGTAATTTAGAATAAAATGCGTAGCGTGATGCAAGAGGTTGCCACTGTAAATAATATTAAAATTTCTTGCTGCAAATGATGACTAAGATTTGATTCGATTAGCTTCTGACATTTTTCATTGTGTATACGCTAAGGATCTGTTAGATTCCAACATGGATATGTTGGAATCTAACAGGCATTAAAAAAGGCAACAACCATTACATACAAGATATTTTAGATTAAAAAATGTGTCATTGATATTTGTTTAACTGAAACATCAATATGTAAGCGTAAAAAATGAAATATTGCGCGAGGTCATAAGCATTAGTATTTTTCATTGCTATAAGTATCTAAAATAGGATCGGTGCACAATGTACTAAATACAAATAGTGACTAAGCTCTAGAAACTAAATAACATCTCAAATGGTAAGTTCGAACAAGTATGACTTAAGAGCAAATGTTTAGAAAGGCTCTAATGTTCATGTTTGCCATCCAGAGGCACAATATGCTAATCTGTTAGTAAATTAGTTGTATAATGCCTGATACACGTGGGCGGTGTTTGACGTCTCCAACAAACAAGTCGGGTGAAGTCATCGCTTTATTTATAATACTTCTTCTCCGACTTGAAAAAGAGTAGGTTCTCAATTGGTCGTCTCAGTGTGCTATGCGTATATTTGGTCTTAGTAGTATTTGTTCGGGTATAACTCAGTAGTTTTGATCCGATCTCGACGACGTTTTTTTGTTTGTTGAAGGTTATTTTGATGATTGTTGTTACAGAAAAAAATATTTTCTTTTTGATAGAATAGGCTACATCGTCGTTGTTTATGATTAGATATTAGTTACACTTCTGTATATTTCTCGTATCCTGTTATAATAATCCTCACAGCTTGTATCTGAATCGAGACATAAGGAGACATAAGATGCTCCCGCACAAAGGTGGCAATATAGTGCTTCATGTGAAATCGAACCTGCCCTTTGTAAAAGCTACTCAACTGCTTCGCTCTTATTATTGTACACAGTTTCTTCGACGACGACAACTTGATCTTCTCCTTTAAGACATCGAAGTTGCTGGAGATCTTAACATCAATTGAATTTAGATGCTGTCAACGGATCGGCGACCCCTTTTATAAAAAAAGTCAAGGACATCAATGCTCTTGGCGGTGGTGAGGGATGTGACTCGGAATATCGGATAAACTGCCTGACTGGAGAAGTAGTACCTCCATCTCAAAGAAGACCGCGGCCAAATAACAATTCCTAACCTAACTAAATTGATGTTGTGTTCCTGCGAGAGAGTGACTTTACCAGGAAGGAGTTGCTGCGATGGCAGCGGGGTGGCGGCGTGCGAGCGATACTGTTATGTTGCAAGCGTCAATAGGCTACGTAACTGCTTCACATCAGGTCGTAGTATAAAAAAAGGTAGTATTCCTCTAGGTATCTCAGGAACTATGTATTACCGCATGTTCCATAACTTTTGAGACAAGGGAGATAATAGCGATAGATAATTCGAGGAGTAATATCAAAGAAAACCTTTTAAACACAAAAGAAATCGACTTTCTCGAAGTCTTTGTTTCTTATCGGTATCAACTGCAATAAAGGTAAAGTATTTTTTTTTTATTAAAATTATAATAGAGAATAGATCAATAGTGCTCGAAAAATAAAAGAATTGTTGTCAGTAGTGTTTAGTTAATTCATAGTAACATTTCGATTAAGGAAATTTATTTTGAAGGCTATGCATGAAGATGGTGTATCGTTGCAAAATGTTGCCATGCCTTACATCTGCGGTTCTATTATTAGATTTATAACAACATCCAAAATTGAGTTCTCTTTATCATTTAGATTGGACTTTAGATCCCACACATGATTGCAGCAATTTGTCACTAAACCATAATAAAATAACTTGAAAGTATCATTAAGCAACATTGTAGGAGACACGAAGCCTCCATAAAATTGGCCGTCACTGAAACTTTGCCCTAACTTCTGATAGTAATAAGGTATAAATTCGACTTATTGTTGTGTTGATGACGTAAGGTAGAGTCCTTGCACGGTTGGGTGCTTGGACGCATCCCGTGGCTGAGGTTACAACCACTCGGGATACGTTTCAATGTCGTATGCGGTGACGCATGTGCGTTGTTGCTAAGGGCAAGGATATTAGACTGGAATAAGATATTCTTGCATACGCACTATGGCGTGTAAGTCTTGCCTATGTTTGATGTAAACGGAAGTAACATAAGACGGAAATTATCAAAATAACTACATATATATATAATGTGGATGATGAGAAGAGTACTACTAGTTTTGTGATGTTGCACTTAATGCATAAAATAATGTCACTACTAGATTTAATAAGATAAGGACATGAAGTCTTGTATTTTGTAAACACAATCTCGGCAATTGAACAAGAATACCAACCAAGTCGTGTGCGCGTGATAACCGCTATCGTTGTAAATGATGGATGGGTTGCTATCACAATACAAATTTACCATAGTAACACTGAGTCAAGATTTGCCTTATGAGGTCATAGAGAGCCAAGTATTAATAATTGCAGACAAGCACATCTTTTTGCGTGATCACTGTATGAATTTGGACAACGTGATTGAATGCGATAAACTAAATAACTAGTGAGTTCTATCCGAAAAAAAATTAAGATAGCCTAAGGAGCAGCCGAAATACTAACTAGGTTTTGAGTTCACGCAGATCTAAAACTCGAAACGTGTGCAAGAAGTTGTAAAATAAAAAATAGCTTCGCCTACAATCGATTTGATTGACAGATTCGAGTACAGTCGAGAAGAAGACTGGATTGGTTCAGTAAATAAAATTTTATACAAGTACGATACTTATATTGATTTGAGAGTTCATAATAAAAACGCAGGTTAGATTCCACTTTGAGACCAACCAATACAGAAATCGTGTTGAACACTAAACATCGGACTAGTACATCTATAATTGGTCCTACAGCTAAGTTAAAATTAATGTAGGAAATAAATGTAATCATAACAGACTATAATACAAATTATTATAAGACTTCTGACTGATTAGCTAGAAATATAAAATTTAAGCGACGACACGTTTGTCTTGAAGGTAACAACGATACCTTTCAAATTACAAGGACATCTTTTTGCCATAAGTATGAGAATATTGCTAGGTTAAAGACTTCCGCAAATTATGTGGTTATGATGTGAAATTTTGAATAAAGCATTCATATATTGCTGAACTATACAATGATGTATCTGTACTTAAAATTATGAATGTGAATTCTATTATACTTCGAAAATGGCGTGTTACATGAAGAAATTTAGATAGATGACATGATTAAAATCGTCGGTGATTGTACAAAATGATGAATTGCGAATCCATGAGGTCACCACATTGAGTCCGAAGCTTTCGCCGGGCATCGAACCGAACCGTGGTTGGTTGCTAAGCAGATTGTAACGGCAAAAGCAAAGAACCTCTTAGCGGGTTCCTACGCAACGAAATTACTTTTACCAATTAGACCTAGACAAGCGAAATATAGAAATATTTAAATATGTATTGACAGTATGATGTATTATCGTACGAATCAATAAAAAAAAATCTGATGAATTAGAAGTAATATATCTTGGTCCAGTTGTTAATAATGACTTCATTCATTTTAATCAGAAAATCTGAATGCATGTTGAATTGATAAAAACCCTGTGCTCGGTTAAAAAAATTAGTATACGACTGGTCCCATTACAGGGTTGGAGGTATATTTATTAATGTAAAAACTGTGGTCAATGGACTTGGAACATTTAAAGGTTAACTTTTAAATGAGTGAGGCTTTTATATCTCGCTTTTTCTTTAAACTTGAAAGAGAATACATTACAGACCTCGCTGTACTCCGCTTGACGTCGCATGTGGTGTCAAAAGTTTGCAAAAACATCTCCTCTCCGCTCGTCTCTGCTTTGGTGGAGTCCGGGCTAAAGATGTGCAAAATGTCGGGCATTTACAATAAATTCTCAATAAGTACCAATAATATATAAATATCCAATAAATGCCCAGTTTTTAGGCATAAATAGGGAATTTATATGTACTTATTGAGAATTTATCGTAAATGCCCGGCATTTTGCTCTCTAGTCCGGACCTAAAATGCTAAAAAACCACTACACACTTAAAGACCGATTTGCGCTAGCAACGAGAGTGGCAATATTACACAGTATATTATAAAAATACATCTGCTTAAAAAGTTCGTGCATCCGACTGTTATAAAATTGATGTAAGACTAATTGAAGTCCCGCGATGAAAGTCGATCTGTAGGGTGCTTCGATTGTGTATCTAAATCAAATTGAAAAGGATTCCATGATTGAAGTGAATGTAAATTTTTACATGGCAGAGAAATTTGTTTTTGTTGATTAACAACAGATAACGACAAATACTGACAGATCACTCTGTGGGTGTCCATGACAAGAACATTTAAAAATTCATTTAGAGAAAGTACCTCCTCTAATTTTGTAAAAGTTAATTTTTCATTATACAGGATAGATTTATTAATGCCACCTGCCCCCTTACCACCATCTCTTATTGCGACTCAATAACTGAATAGATTCCTTATTTATACCAATGAATAAGTGACTCTATTTCAAATGCAATAGAGTCGCTTATTCATTGCTATGAATAAGCAATCTATTCAATTATTGAGTCGCAATATGAGATGGTGGTAAGGGGGCTGAAAGGAAAGTATAACAATGATGATAGCGTATTTCAATCAAGGAAACATCCCTTTATGTAAAAAGGAACAAAACGGCATTCATAGATTTTTTATAAATTTATTGTCCAATGACTAACACAAGTAAAATCGCTGGATCCTTTTGAGTAAAAGTGCTTTTACCTCATCTTTCATGAATTTCCTTTCATTTAATTTATTATGTTTGCTAGAGAGATGTGATTCTTATGATTGGCCCTACCGTTTGATGCCATAATAGTACAGGATATTGATTTTTTCGAATTTTACCCGAATCCAATCCCGCGTGTGAGAAGCGTATTTTTAAAAATCTTTGAATGCAGTTGTCTTTTTTCATAAATAAACTGCATGCATGTTTCCTTTGATACAAAAGCAAATTTTACTTGCTTTTGTAGCAGCAGTTTGAAGATTAGCAGCTCTTTATTAATGAATGTGAACAGATTTTACAGGTCTGGTCAAAATTGAATAAATAAAATTATAATCCTTAACTGATGCTGCAGCATATCCTGTGACCTTACAGGGCACCCAACTCCTCGCAATTGTTTTTTTATATGGGAGGGGGACAAACGAGCATGTAAAATGCAAACTTACATCAGATATTTTGTTATTAAGGTAATTTTAATGGTGTCAATAAACAGGTTATAAATAATGATCTTTTTATGGCTAGGGGTTTACAAAATATTGATACACAAAAAAAAAACCCCGACGTCTCAATTTTTTTTGAATGGCCATTCGGCGCCAAAAAACCCCGTTTATAGCTTTTATGAACACATCAACATCTCAAATTGCCTTATTAAACAAGTTTTTTCCACAACCATCCATTTTAACCACCACGCAAAAATATCCCGGCACAATTGAATGAAGATCATAATTACCCCACGTGCTGCTATATACACATTGTCGTGTATGTAGGTTTTTATTGTTAGCCATGCTCTATTTTATGTTAGCAACCCTCTCGGGGTTGCAAGTGGACCGTGTAAACAACGGTGGGGTGCCATCATTTTTTCTACACTCATGTAAACATTCACACACGAAGTAAACTTAAGCGTTGTGATAATAAAGCCGATAACAATTGCCTCTACTACGTCTTTTATTTTCCAAGATGTATGACTAAGTTTAAATAGTAGGTATAACAAAATTGTAATTTCTTCATTCGTATCGCATCATTCCTTACTTATCTTAGCGCTGAAATACGGGTCGCCTTGTAATGGCATTTTGGGCGTACACATTGCAAATAGGCAGAGTCAATGTTTTCACGCCAACCTGGTCATAGGTACCTACACAACACGTAATTACCTTATTTTTCGATAAGATGAGGGGCCGAAATCTTAAACTGCCCTTAAATTGTCTAACGATTTTGAAGTTATACTCGACGTTTATGTAGCAAAACTACTAACTTGCAATTGTACTTTAGAAAATCACACTATTAATTTTATAAGAAAGAAATTTTAACTTTATCTGAATCCATGACATACGTTTAAGCGTGACTGAACGATATTTCGGCAAAAGCATTGAATATTTTATTATATTTCAATATTCCATTATAATCTAATATAGATCTATTTTATTATTAAATTTTATCACTACACAAATTGCTATATGTATATATATATATATATATATATATATATATATATATATATATATATATATATATATATATATATATTAGTGCTAGTAAGTATTCTCGAGTGCTGCATTTGAAACTTATATTGCGAGAGTATTCTTCATTCTGAGAGCACTCTATACCCCTGATTAACACACGAAATATTGCACTCAAAAGGTATTAAAAAGTAATAGACCATTTTTAAAGGCGGTATTAGCAACGCATTACGGTTGTTTTCGATCAGAGTGGTATGAAAAACTTATTTAAATCAATGATTGAATTCAAGAAATGACAGGAAAAAAATATTTGAATATTATTTCATCGACCTATTGATCAAATATATTCATTATATTAAACATCTTTTTTTAATGTAAATTATAGTTATATTTGGAATGGAAAAAATGGAGGTAGAGTAATTGTAACAGCGCAATTGTAAGCTGCCCGACTGGGGAAGTACCACCATCTCACACAATACCGCAGCCAAATAAGAATTCCTTTGAGGGTTGTTGTGTTCCTGCGAGTGAGAGAGACGTCTCTCACTCGCAGGAACACAATAAAGTGGAGGCATGGTGACGACCAGGAAGGAAGAAATCGCTGCATTGGCAGCGGGGGTGGCGGCACGCGAGCGATATTTCATCTTGCGAGCGTTGATATGGCCTACGGTAACCGCTTCACATCAGGCAGACTATGCTTGTTTTCCACCCGACGCAGTATAAAAAAAATAGTTCATAGAGTACTTACGAGCTTACGACATAAAAGTACGATGACTTCTGGACTATTCATTGCTAAAAAAAGATATCTTTTGTCAGTCAGTTGCGAGCGTTGATATGGCTACGGTAACCGGTTCACATCAGGCGGGCCGTGTGCTTGTTTTCCACCCGACGCAGTACAAAAAAATAGTTCATAGATTACTTACGACATAAACTACGATCACTTCTGGACTATATTTTGGAAAAATAGTTTGTCAGTCAGTCATGTTTTTTATTTTATTTATTAATCAGTTTGCTATCCTTTTTTTTTTTGTAACTACTTACTGTACTAAATTATAAAATCGAATCTCAATCAATGACTTAACATTTGCACATGCTACATCATCACAGCAATGCCTGTTCCCAGATGCCCTTGCCACGACATCCAATCGCAAGTCAACAACCTTACGAACAAAAAATCTACAATAACTCGCAATTGAAAGCAACCGCGTTCTATTCTCAGAACATGATGTAAGCCTCCAATTTGAGCGAGCGAATTATAATATACATACATAATACAAGTATCGTTGTATGAAAAGCTAATACGGTTTATGGCATTTTCGTATTAGCACTAGCCTTATTTAATGTTGTTGTAAAAAATCTATTTCGTTGTTACAAAAATATGTGGAAAATAATCTTAAAACAAATGGCGTATCGTGACGAAATAGTGACTCTATATCAACTATATCTCTGTCATATAACAACTACATCTCTGCGTATTCTACCGATTATAATAATGGCTTGTGTTCATAGGAGTTGTTTGACATAATGTCCACGGCATCATTATATAGTCAAATAAATTTGCAGGTCTAACAAAAAACACTTATTTATAACAATATAAACTTATTTTAAGAAAGGATTTAAATACACTTGGGGTAGGTATACTTTTAGTCTTTTTAATATAAAATAAAAGAGTTACTTAAAAATCAATATTTATTTTGCGACTTAGCAGATTTTAATAATCAATATATTTTTTCGATATTGAATTTAGCAGCTTTTCATTAAAAAAATAACCAAGGTGCCATAAAATGGGTGTGTACCATGCTGTTCTAGACGGGATTTCTATATCAAGCACTCGGGTTTTGGAACGAACTCTGCGCCAAGGTATTTCCAGGAGATAGGTTCTTTAAGAAAAGCGTAAAGGGGGTTTTACAGGGCCCGCTGCGCGTGAATAATGCCTCTGGTGTCATAGAATGTATAGGCTGCGCTGACTGCTTACCATTAGGTAGGTCCTACGTATGTTTGTCATCACAGTGGTATAATAAAAACTTTAATTATAGAATAGAAAGAACAAAAAATAATCGACTTCTCCGTTGAAGCTGATCTGACAATATGGTGTGGAGAAGTTGAGATGTTATTCTCAATTTCCAAGTATTAACTTGGAAATTGAGAATAACCGGTAGAGAGTGCATTAGCACTCTCTACCGGTGCTCCGATTTTAATGAAATTTGACAGGTATGTAGGAAACGTAAATACAATTTTTAAGTTCGTTGAACAAAATAGTCGGTTCAGTAGTATTTGAGTTATGACGTAAACGTGAAAATAAATATTGCGCCCACACACGCAAACAGCTGAACCTAATATAGTTCAAATGTTTACTGGGTGTAACACAACTATCTTCAGAGCCAAAGCCAGCCTCAACTGCAAGATTTATCTTGTTGAGGCTCTGGCGAAAGAAAGGTACCTAAGACATATCGAGCTTAGCTGAGAGCATTACTGAAGAAGCCAAATAACAATGTCCTTGAGAATTGTTGTTTTCTTACGAGTGAGGGAGGTTAGCAGATGTGAGGAGACACTGCGTAAACAGTGGGTCCCATTCCGCAAGTACTATTCCTTGTATTGCTGTCGTATATATGGTTATGGTAACAGCTTTACGTCAGGTGGATCGTATGCTTATTGCATATTTTTTTAGGATTCGCTGTATTGGCAGCAAGGATGACAGCGCGAGGGATATTTTATGTCACGAGCGTTTCTATGGCTGCGGTAACCGCTTCACTTCGGGCAGGCCGTATGCACATTTTTCCACCCGAGTCGAATTATAAAAAAATGCTTGTTTGGCATTCGGCGTTGTATAAAAAAAGGTCAGTGATGATAGTTTGAACAAGCTTTTACTAATTTAAACAATGAAGGGAGAGGGAATCTTACTGCCTGAGCTACGTAAGCTGGGTCCAATTGCATTTACATGCGCCCCAGGTTTTGATATATAAAAAAAAACATTTCAAAAACAATCTATAAGCAGAAGGGCAATATTTTTACGTTGGCAGTGGGTGTGATTTATTCTTATTTGATAAATATATAGTCCTACAAATATGTATGGATGTTTGTTACTCTTTCACGGGTAAATGACTAAACGGATGTCAATAAAATTATATATAGAATATATCCTGGATTAATACACAGGATACTTTTAATCCCGGTACTGTGTACACTCGGAGCGAAGTCGCGGGTACAAGCTTGTGTAAAAGAATGGCCTCCCTTCACTTTGAATAAACATAATATAGTACGTGTTAACTATAATAAATCTGTAGTCCTTTATTACTTCAATCATTAGTACTTTTTAGGAAGTTATTATATCCGTATATCGCTCGGAAACAACAAAGACATTTAAAATGTGCGTTTTATTGGGGTCGTTGAGCTTAATTTCCCTTTAAATTATTTACAAGGCGCTTTATCTCCGCTATTGTCGATTTAACGAGATAATCAGGTCCGCGTATACCTTTATGGAACGGTCATTAAAAATAAGTATCTCTCATAAACAGTATGCAACGGAATATGTACGTGTGAACATGTATGGGAATCATTAGTAATACATAACTTCTATACAAAATATCGGACGAAAACAGTGTTGGAAATTTTCTAAAACAACATAAAACATAAACACTCAGCAGGCAAGCATGCACACATACTAGGAACGTTTACATTATGGCGTTTATATTATCTAGCACACAAATAAATTAAAGAAAATACCCACAAAACAACATTAAAACAAAACACCAACACCATTTGAAAGAAAGGAAATACTAGTTTCGATTTTATTTTTTCAGTTAAAAAGGATAGTATTAATTTATTAATGAACGAACAAAATCGAAGCTTGTACTTCTAGCAGGAACAAAAACAGCCATAGCCACATAAGCCAAACGTTCCGAGCGTGGAGCGCGTCTACCTGGAGTGTTGCTGCCTTTCGGAGGGAGGAGGCGAGGCCGCGCGAGACGAAGTCGCCGTTTGTTCCCTGGTGTCAGGCCCCGCCGAGGGACTCCCGGCACCGCTGCCGCCGAGTGCCAGCGCCAACCCGCTGATGCTGCCGACACATCACCACGTCACCACAGCCCTAGCCTCGAGCATTGACAAACCTGGCATAGCTGCTCCAACTCCAATTTGTCTCACCAAAATTACAATACTTATGAAAAATAGTAAAGAAAACGAAAATCAAATAAATGAATAACTAAGTGTTCTACACTGGTGATTTGTATGGCAAATAATTGGAGCAGATAAACCTTCTGCCTAAAAACGAACTCTAGGATCTATATTTACTATCAGTGTCTCGAAGGGTGGTTATTTATTTCAGTACCCTAATCTTGTATAATGTTACATCGATGATATCCCGCCAAGTGTTCAGATACTGGATTACATAAGGCTGATGTTATATACCAAGTCTATTATAGCATAGACTACGAACAGCCGAGCGAAGCAGAGCATTCTCAGCGGGGTGAAGATACATAAGCAAGTGATATTCAGTTAGTGGCAAGGCAACAGGAATGTCAGTTATACAGGGGTAATTATGGCAAGCAAGCATTCCGATAATAACTCGTTTTAGTTGGCTCAAAACAAAACAAAATTATTCACAAACTGTGTATAAAAGTAAGTCCTATGTAATTAGTTGGACGTAGGCCACAAGTTGATTAGCATCACGTTCAAGAGAGTAAAGAATCATCCAGCCGGTGGTTAATGATGGCAGTGATATAAATCAGACATGTCTTCTAATGATAATTCAGTTGCCAATCACGCCACGATGGAGATAGAGCGAAAAGAGGAAGTAGTCTGGCGTGAGCGGTCACGTAGCGAGCTGCAGGCGAGAACAGGCAATTAGCCGAACCCTTCACGTCAACGAACCAGAAATATGCCGGACGAAACGCATCTAGTGTATGAATGAGAGTATCGCGTCAGCAACAGACGTCGGTACTCATGCTAGCCAACGTGCCGCCGCCAGCAAGGTTACAAATCTATTGTTGAACAGATGAGTCCACTTTAATTATTACGCTTGTAACAATTTTGCCACAAGTGTTTTTCAATGAATGTTCATTACGAACAAAATATTCTTGACTTTAATTTTCGATTGTTTAATCAGTTAGTCGATAGTGTGAATTTTACCGCATCGACTTATTTATTGCTAGACAACAATAATATGGTAGTCAGTCATGATTAGAATACGTGAATGGCTTAAAACTAAAAGCAAATTCTAAGATTGAAAATCACTCTCTCTTTGATATCATATGACAGTGTGAATTAAAAAAAAAAAAAATGTAGATGTGGAGGATGATATCCAGAACCATTATACCTGTATCAAAAATTAATTGTTCATTTCAAAGTTACATTATTGCAGATATGCATAGTCACTATGCATATCTGCAATAATGCCATAGTGTATATATCACCTATACAAAGGTACATATTGTTCAATCCAGACAACGTTTGGAGAAGCTACTAGTGTTTACGTTTTGTTCTTCGATCAATACATAACTCTCGTAAAATGTCAATAGACGATATTGCTTACATTTTGTTTTATAGAGTTAACGATCGTATTGCGTGATGATATCGGCAATTAACCATCCACTATAACTAACTGACAAGTTCAAAACAACACATAAAGAAAGAAAGTGTTTAAAATTTAAGCGATTGCGTATGTTGAAGAAAGCGTGGATAAGACATTGGTAGGTGACTTTAAATCGATGATTTATGTTCCCATAAAACACTTAAACACATTGAACAATTAATATAATAAAAACAAACATAAATCCAAAAATAAACAGACACCGTTTAGAGGCCATTGCATTTCCGTATCGGACGTTGGTAATAAAATTACATCAAGAGTTGAACATATATCCGTTACAGTGTTTCAAACCATCGTATTGTTACGATAGCGATAAGGCATGTGAATCGGAAGTCTGAACCTGTAGAGGATGCTATCATTATCTTTTCAACGTTATCATTAGCGTTAAGCCTGCAGTTACGGTTGTTGTAATTACTAGTAAGTATTATTAAATGTACATATCGACCAGGAAATGTTTATGTAGACTCAAAAACTACATGTTTAGCAATGAGACGCAGTCATTTAGTAACTTGTCAACAGTATCGTAGAACTAATATTTTAGGAGAAACAAAAATGCCCTAAAAATCCTAAGCTACAAACGATTGTTTTTTTTCAATGTAGATGGTATATATTTTTTATCAAGTTCATGCATACTACTGCTGTGTATAGAAAGGAAATTCCGAAGAAATTATGGTAAAATTTGGTTTTCCCAAGAGACTACCGTATGGGAATCTTCAAGAAAGGCGTAAAAAGGTTTCTACATGGTTGGTAACGCGTGAGTGCGTCTATAGACTATGATGACTGACTGATATATGACGTTTCCGTCACGCAGGTTGTACGCTTGTTTGTCACCCCAGTCGTATAAAAAAGGAAGGCAATAACATAGTAATAAAATTTAATAAAAAGGATCTAATTATAATAAGTATCGCAAAATGCAATAACTGCACTAATACAGTTTTAGCAAGTTTGGAGGAAAGGTTAGTACTATTTTGCGCAATTAATTACTTGTTTTTAATATCACTATATACCTATAAGAGTTCAAATACATCAATCGTAATATACGTTTAAAGAAATTCTTAAGATAATATCTAGGAACGTATAAAGTGAATAAAAACTGCAGTTCATCGCATGCAATGCAGGAAATATCACAGCTATGCAACCTCACCCTGACTGCGCTGGACAAAGTTGCCGTGAGGGCACGCGGCCTCGACAATCTTGTGCAAATGATTACTGACGCATGAAGTCATACGATTATAACCTTTTCAAAATCAACACTCATTGGTTTAGTTTTCAGGTTATCGTCATTTGGGGTGTAAGTGGTTCATCAACATCTTTGAACCAAAGCCAATTTCACCTGCACGCGGTGCACCCTGCTGACTGACAAACGAAGCTCTGGCGAAAAGAGAAGTTGGGAGCGTAATTGTAAGCTACCCGACTGGGACATGTACCTCCACCTCACAGAATACCGCAGCCAAATAACAATTCCCTTGAGGGTTGTTGTGTTCCTGCGAGTGAGTGAGGTCACCAGAAAGGAAGGAGATGCTGCGTTGGCAGCGGGGGTGGCGGCGGGCGAGCGATATTTTATGTTGCGAGCGTTAATATGGCTACGGTAACCGCTTCACATCAGGCGGGCCGTATGCTTGTCTACCACCCGACGTAGTATAAAAAAACCCATTATATTTACATCTGTAATTTGGTAAAAAAAAATAGGTCAAATCGTAAGTAAGGTTTGTTACGAAACTAATCAGCTATGTCTGCATCAATTGCAATCTACTTCAGTCCATATTCATCCTACTGTTGGGATATGGGTCTTCCCTAAATCGAAGGTTAAGAAGTAGGTTTAGAGCGTACTCCATAACACGATGTTCAAATGCGGGTTGATGGAAAACAACGCTTTGAAGCTACCCATAGGCCTAGTGACTTGGCGTAACTACTGACATCCATATCTATTTATATATCATCAATAAACACTAGCTTAACGTTGTTACTGATTGAACCGACACACCGAAGCATGCATCCTCTGCAGCATGAGCTTCCTGCACTGATGTATGTAATATATAGAGACTAGGGTGGAGGTAGTGTTGTGAGAAACGAGCACCGAGGCGGAGCTCGAGCCTTGAACAAGCAGCTCTCGAGCTTTAAAAACTCGAGGTTTTAAAACTAGAACCCCTCCCAGCTCGAGTCCCTTAGATCAAACTAACTCTGCAAAAAATAGTATAAAACGTTATGTTTGCAAGATATGTTTACATTTGTATATTAAAATTATCATTTGCAGCGCGACCTGGCGCACAAATTTTGAGCTCGAGCCTTTTACCAACAGTATTTGGAGCACCCAACACCGAACTTTGCGTTAAATAAATTTTCCCTATATTATTATATTTTACTTTGCAATGGCCAAAATATCTTGTTTCTTTCGTTATGTCTTAAGTAAAATTGAAAGTATATTAAATTCATTAGGTATGCATTAAAGTTTGGATTTAATTTAGCATTAAAAAGTCCAGCATATAAAACATCTAATGTAAGAAATGGGAAGGTTGCATTGGCTACATAAATTGTACAAGGGGAATGTGTACACTGTTGGTGCATTATGTTGAGCAAGGCCGGTGACGAAGGTTGGAATGCAATTTGATATTATCGACATGGAAATAAAAAATAATTATTGTTATCTAAAGTTCTAAACCTAGTACATGTAACGGTAATATCTGATTAATAGTCAAAGTTCAATTGTAGATTTTGATGATTTGGGTGAAAATACATTTTTTTATTAGTAATGAGTAATTGAACAACAGTAGACGTTTCTTGAAATTAGGCAGTTATAATCCAAATTAGGAGATATTTATTTAGTCGAAAGCCAATGCTGAAGCCAAAGTATCTGATAACAACACATACTTTTTTCATTACGTTAATGATGACAATAATGATCTTAATCGAAACAATCACTATACCAAATATCTGTCATTATAATTTAAGTTTACTTATCATATTATTTATTACCGCAACGTGAACACTTCATCCTAATGACGCTCATATACAAGACAACAATAACTACACAGTTCATTACAGTCATAATAAAAGCTGTAATGTGGTGTGAGTCATCGACACAAAGTTCTACGTTACATGTCAGCACGCTAACTCAACATAAACTTTATTCACGTTAACACTATAAAATGACATTTATGTGAAGCACATAATATTGAGCGTTCCAATAAGATTTCAATAAGGCTTATTTCATACATCATAACTTAGTTGAATCGAAGAATTTATATGTGAGTGGCGAAGATTTGTATGCAGATCTTTGCATTTACGGATAACTTTGGAAGTCTCGATAAGATAACACAGTATAGTCATCACATAAGTATTTTATCGTTGTTGCAAAACCATCTATTTATAGTCTAATATCTTCGTCTCATTTCGAAGATTATGTTATTATATTCGTCGGTCATTTTCGCCTGTTACTTCAATTTCTTTTTCGTGTAAATGTATCTTATGAAGCTTATCTAGGACATTAGCTAAGTATCAAACCTATTCTATCACAACTAGCTTGTATCCACGAATTTGTGCGCGCATATGCTGAAATCTCGTAGGAATTTTCAAAAAAATCATTTCTTAGCGGATGCCTACGTCCTAATTAGTACTGTATGCCAAATTTCAATACGATTGGTCCAGTATTTTACCCTTTGTGTTGTTTTATATATACAGAAATAGAAGACAGATGAATGGGCATCTATCGTCTTAACCTCTCATATCATTAACATAATTGACAATAAGAAAGCACGAGGACGCTAGAACTAAAATAGAAGATGATGCGAAAGCAAATACTTGTAGAATGAAACTGGTTGCAATAAATATGCCAAAGTTCAAATTCGCTTCACTACCTCGAAACTGGCAGATCACCAAATTGGGTGATAGATCAACTGATCTTGGAGCGAGTGTGTGCTTATTTTCTCAACCGCGTAATTGATTAACGCTAATTGGTAAGACTAGATTCGTATCACAACATGTATGTAAAATATACATGCATATCCAACAAGATGTTTATTATAACAAATTGTTTTGACACGTCTCATCGAAAACATTTTAGTTACAAAATGAATCTAGGCTTGTTTTGCAATTGCTTTACAATCCTTTTCTTAGGGTTCCGTACCCAAAGGGTAAAAAGGAACACTATTACTAAGGCTCCACTGTCCGTCCGTCCGTCCGTCTGTCACCAGGCTGTATCTCATGAACCGTGATAGTTAGACAGTTGAAATTTTCACAGATGATGTATTTCTGTTGCCGCTATAACAACAAATAATAAAAAATAGAATAAAATAAACATTTAAGGGGGCTCCCATACAACAAACGTGATTTTTTTTGCCCGTTTTTGCTCGCAATTGATAACGGCAATAGGTAGGCGTTTGAAATACTCACATAATATTTAGTTATATATTCACTTTAAAAATAAATAATTAAATAAAAATAAAACAAATATTTAAGCCCCCCCCCCCCCCCCCCCCCTTAAATATTTGTTTATTTAATTATTCATTTTTCCCATACATCAAACGTTTTTTTTTTTTTGCCATTTTTATTGATAAAGGTACGGAACCCTTCGTGCGCGAGTCCGATTCGCACTTGGCCGGTTTTATTTCATTATTTTAATGGTCTGTTTAATAATCAATGTTTAAAAACTTTTATGATTATTGATCAGACCATTAAAATAAAGGCTAAATGATTGTAACTTAAGTTCATGAATATCAATGAATAAAAATAAGATCAAAGATAGTGAACAAATAAGTACAAGAGTTTGTATATTTGCTATATTTGAAAAAAAAAAATACTTATGTTTGCCTCGCGGCTGACATTCATTCAACCAACATAGTACCTAAAACTACTGAATTACTATCACGGCCGCTTTGCTTGAAAGTTCGTTCCGAACCTACATTATTCAGTTGCGAAATTATGATCAACAGCATTGTTAAAACAAATACCGCCCAGTTATTATTAGTAGTCGGTGGAAATAGTTCAGATAATCAAGGGGTAGTAACAAAGACCAGAAACGTGAAATACCATAACAAAACGAGTCGGTATTACCGGCAGCGGTCAACTGAACAGTCATGCCAGCGCGGCGAGATAACCTTCGACAACCGTCCAATGATCCGATTGTGTAATCGTCGTAGCTAAGCCAACAATGGTACCCTTCAATGCAGTAACGTAAATCATACAAGTAGTCGTTTGTAGCGCGTGCGCGGCGCGATATCAGCGATAACTGAGACGACCGGCGGCGCAGCAACTACAGAATCTAACAAAAACCAACTTTATGACATATAAAACAAAGACTTTATTGAATATAAATAAACGAGTAAACGTTGCAATGGACCATGAAACTGATAAATAGGCAACAATCGCTCTTTATTTCAGAATCACGTTAACTATGAACGGTGTTAGAAAGAGTCGCACATAATAAACAATAACATATTGTGGTTCGTGACCGCAAACTTGATAATGCGGCAGTAATTGTAGCAAAACAAACTTCTACCTACACATAAATGGTATGTTTGATTACTGAACTAATTGCGGACAATTAAAATAATGTAAACACGAAGTAAATGAGACTAATAGGAGTTTATGACATCATAATGTTGCGACCCCGACTGATAGCAACACGGTAACCAATACTTTGATTGTTTATCTATCGAAGTAATGACGGTGATCTCAAGAAGCGTATCCTGTTGTTCAAGTAACTTTCACAAGTCCGGATATAAATTTGCAAAACACATTATAAAAAAAAAAATGTGTGTAATTCTGGTACTGACAATGTGTATAATGTTCCCACTGTACAAGAAAACGGACTGTCTCAGCTCAGCAAAATGTGGCCGGGTTTAGCTAATTTATATTAAGTGACACGAGATTAGTTTTTTTTTAAAGCGTTTTTCTAGGGAAGATACATACGTACTGTACTAGATACATAAACTTGAAATTCGAAACGTGTACTTCTATAAAGTATATGATAGTTTTCTGGATTAATATATTAATGTTTTGCTATACACAATTAAAGAACAATTCTATATATAAATTGCTGGCTAATGAAATAAAAAATATACCTAGAATACTATATTAAGAAGCTAAGGCTTATTTATTATATGTACACATTACATATAATAAATAATATACCAGCATAAATTTTATCTTTACAAAACATTGAAAAAATATCACATCAAAAACAATATAAAATCATCTAAACTTTATTTCACTCAGCAAAATAATTTTGATGTAATATTAAATATGATATTTCCGTGTTATCTACGCAAATTGTTATAATTTATTGCCAAGAAGTTCCATATATTATTAGGTGTCGTGTGAATAAAGTTTAGATGACTTATATAATATTTACGACAACATGGGTTTCGAGTAAGGCAATGTATTTCATATATTATGCACTGTGTCAGTTCACACTATTTCTAGGCCATATCATTTATCATTTCGAAATAACATATCAACATCACTTAATCTCGTTCGCCAGGTGCTGTATCAAAACGTTCCGTTAAGAAATTTCGATACCATTTTAAGATCAACGGCAAATACCGTAAAACAGAGTAACAAAATACATACTTAACATTTCTCTGAATTGAATTATATTACTTTGTAAATAGCATATAAATCAAAGTCGTCCTTAACAAAACGTACGATTAACCTCCGCCTGTGATAATAGCATCCGGACACTTAGCAGATTCACAAAATTATTCTCAACTCGATTGTTTATTTCGGTCGGCTCCAGTCAGGCGCCGCGCTCACCTTGACCGATGTTCGCGATAAACCATCGAAAAGAGACCTTTGCAATGTTTCTACCTCTCCTCTGATTTAACTTGACACTATTGAATTTATTGAATAATCAACAGAACAAAAGATCTAACTTAAGTGGTACCCGAAACACAACGTGGGCAGCTGGGCACGATTCACGAATTTCATATCAGAGCTATTTTTGTTGACTTTAACGATGCTACCGGTTTTCATGCAGTTGTTTTGTGTGAAATAAAACAGATTACAGTCACTGTAAACAGGTTTGCGATGCTGCAAGCTAAACTGCTTGTTTGCGATAAAAATCTGACTCAAAAGATTGAGAACGTTTTAAGAATGTTCGACGTAAGCGAAACGGACGAAATTAGCGTGTTTAGATCTGACTTGAAACAGACCTGTAATTATTTCCATTTTGGTTTTATGATGGCGTAAAATCGTATGTCGAATTATTTACATACCAAATACGATCAATGCATTTTGCTGTCCTTTACTTTACCGATCCTACAGCACAGGACAGGTTGGTCAGAGATCTAAAATGATAAGTTTGCCTTTGCAAAACGATAATAAACCTTCTTGTATATTTTACTTGCAATAAAGAATAAAAATGAAATAATAAGTATCTAATGCTATGCTGAGATTTATAAGACTGGGTAAATTATTATAAATGGGACAAATACATCCGATGATGATCTAATCATCCGAAAATATGTGATTCAGGCATGAACACGTACATTACATATTACGCAACTTTATCCAGTTCCCTCAACCAATAATCATCATTACTAAACTGCCGTTTTAAGTAATATCACTATCTTTTTCTGAGATCTGAAAAACAAAATCGTAATTTAATAACGCCTTTTGAGTGTTGACAGAATGTAGAAAGGAAAGGTGAGTGTTCAAAGAAGGTCATGTTGGCATTGAGACATTGTCTTGGAGGTCTAGACGGATTGCCTCACTGCTCTGCACTCCGATAACCCCCGACACTTATATACGTATAAGCAAATTATAAACAAACTGGAATTGGCAGATTGTCATTGGGAAGAGTAATTTTTTTCTTAAAACTATTACATAATTTAGGTAACGTGAATTTAGAATTCAACATTATGCACACTCGCATTATGTATCGAAAAAGATAACTATGAAAAAGATAGCTATGTAGGTACTAATTCTCATTGCCCTGGGTACAAATTTATACAAAGATAAAGGAGCTGACTTTCTCCCGAGTTTTAGGTGGATGATCTTTCAGATTGACACGAAAGATTTTTCTTTCCAATGCGTGTCTCAGAAGATACTTGTTGAATAATTTTATTTAAAAAAAGTAGAGCCTGAATATCCCTATATCAGTAAATTATTATATTTAGCAGTATTGTATCATAGATACATTCAGCAATGACCGAATTTGGTGAAGCGGAACAATTTTTTAGTTTAAGGACGTAAAAGTAACTCGGAGAATGAATCAAAATCGCGTTGAAATATGGGTATATTTCAATGCGGTTTTGATTCATTAGGATAAATGCAGTATCCACAATGAATTGTCTTGGTAAACAGAATAGTTTGTCAGCACAGTAAACTGAGGGGTTTACGAGATTGTGTTTTCTAGCAAGCGAAGAGACAGGATGCATAATTGACGGTAATAAAATATATGATGCGGTATAATTTACTAAAGTTGAATGTGAGAGTCGCGACCTTGTGGGATGAATGCGTTATTTTCTGAAATATTTATGCCACTGCAGAGCTAAAATAGATTATCATTAATATTCGAACTTTCAAACACGAATAATTCTACTTTTGAGAGGTTTACAATTCGTAGTAAAGCGTGGTAAAGCCGCGAAACTCAAGGTGACTATGGATAGCTACGAACAGATGTTTATTTTAGTCTGTGTGGAATTTGCAGAGTCGGCAACGCGTGAGTAATGTTCCTGGTGTCGCAAGGTACGATGACTGCTTTTCATTAGGCAGGTCGTACGCTTATTTTCCACCTAGTGGTGTAAAAAAAAATATTACTCCTATAATATTTAAGCACTCTTTCCGTCCTGTCTACTGACATGATCATTACTTTAGTAGGTACTGTGTCTATGTCGAGCGCACGGATTACATGACCATAAATTACACAATTCGATGTTTGAACATTTAAATATTTTTCGAAGTAAACAAAGACAGTTTAAAAAAAAATGAGATTTCTGAGCGCAGAATTCAGTTAATACATATTACTTTATCGAAAAGTTATGTTTTTATTTAAAAAACAAATAAGTAATTATTTATTTGAAAACATTGACAGAGACACATCATGGTAGACTGTCTGAAAACGCCTTAAGACGTCCATTCGTTTTCTAGTAAATATTTAGAGCTAATGAAAATGTTACAAAATTTGAAAAGACGATACAATGGTAAAACGTTTAATCCACGTTTCAAAAATCTTACAAAATGGATGTCAGCAGTCCTTTACAAGGTATTAAAAGCAAATGCTCGTAACTGGATCAATGGATTAACAAGTCAACACTGATAAGATACTCGTACATTCGCAAACAAACAACATGGCAGAAACATTGTACCCGTTGGTGTTAAATGTGCATTAACATTTCCTGACATAGATACCGACTTAGTAAGTACCGTTCCTCACTATGTCCCACTGAATAACGTCGACGATAAACACGACCTTCGAACGATCGTCGCATATCGCCACATTTGTGGAAACCAGAGGGGCATTTCTCGTAATTGAAATATTCTCGCAAATGTCAAATTTGGTATTCTCGCTTAGTCACAATATGAACATTCAAAGTCTAATTATTAGTGGGATTATATCGAAATGTAAAGGCAATTTGATCTACACAACTTTGCGTGCTTCCCCCACAAATAATAATTATTGGTAACGGAAGCACGCAAATTGATAAAAAAGCAAGAAAATTTTACTTCCGCAAAATAATACCCGAATCAATTAACTACATATCGAAATGTGTTCGAAAAAAAAACTAAGAATGTTTTTTTTACCAGAATTGATAGTGATTAGTAGTAAGTATAATCAAGTATATATTTTTTTTTGTCAATTCACTCTTCAATCTCGATTTGATCAACTTTCCTTTTGCCATCGTAGAAAAATTACAAGAATTTGTCTTCTATGCGATTTTCACAGCTCAACAACAAATTACAAAGACATGATAAAATTTGAAGCAAATATCGTCGAACACGTGTTACAAGTTTACATGTATTCGCATGTTTTAGCAGTGATATACGAGTTGGTTGGCGCCAGATGGTCACTTTACGACGCAATAAGATTCTCAAGAGTTTATCTTGTGCTGTGTTATGAGTTATTCGTTGATATGGTTTTACAACTAGTAAAACCTTTCGGCTTCGCACAGGTAGCATCAGTTATTGTCAGTAGTCGAATAATTTCTGTTGATATCCGATTTAATTTACAAATATTACACCGGCAAATTATTTTCACGAAACGCTTATAAATCATCTCAAAACATTCCCAGATAATTTATGTTTATTTTATTGAAACCCGTATGAAAACATATTTAGTAGTACTTAGGTATTTTCTAAGACTAACTCAAACAAACGTAAACACAATGCGGCTGCGACGGGAGACTAAAGTCTCCTTTAATTTATAATATTATAGTGATTATTAAACAAAGATATGAATTAAATCACATAATGCAAGAAATATAATCTTTATAATTACGATAACTTGAGTGTATAACTTTGTTTAACGATTTTATTCGGAATATTTGTATTTAATCTCTTTCTTATATCACAAAACAATACAAAGAAAAGTAGGGAAATAAATTAATCAGTATAAAGGAGGGCTTATACCTGAAAGAGATCTCTTCCAGCCAACCGTAGGGTGCTTGTAAGGATTAATAATTCATCAAATAAAATAATATCAGTAGTGATAATAAATTAAAGAAGAATAAATTTAATATAATAAAATGAACAACTATACCAGGAGGATAAATACACATACATATAAAATGATAATCAATAAGATTAGATCTTGCTAAAACCGAAATTCCACGCTTTCAACAGCTTAATTATGCCATTACGTACAATCACATCCAATAACAAACATTGTAAGTTTACAATCGTCATACCACCCACGGAGAACGGAATTAAACTATGACGAATTCGGGCCGCGAACCGCGAGACAAAATTGACAAACGACTGCTATCTAATATATTTGTAGCGGTAAGCTCTCTGATGCATCATCGTCCTTGCATAACAGAGTATGAAATAATTTTGATTTGTATACTGGGGCCCTACTGCCTATGCTGAAGCCGATTCCTATTGGATTTTTTTGGATATAAAATCAAACTTCAACTTTGTAATAGTATTTACTAATAATCTAAGTTAAAGCTTAGTTGGTAGTAACCCTGGAACTTTATCGACTAAACAGAAGATTCGACATCGTCGTCAACACTTATTCATCTCGATCGAAAGGGGTTAGAGTAGAGCATACTCCATCACGCTGCTCAACTGCAGTTTAGCGGAGGCTAGTGTTCTCAAACCGCTTAAAAGCCACTGACTTGGCTTAACGATTGTTATCTAATGACTACAAACGGTGCCCTTAAAAGCATGGAGGAACTAGAGATAAGAAAACCTATCCACTGACTGCCTACGATCGACGTTGCTTAACTTGCGTGTTCGATTAGACTGACATGCAGAACGACGACATCGAGCTCCTCTCGGTAGGAAGCAGAAGATGTTTGTTATTGACTTAAATCTAAGATCTATTTTTGGAATAAAAAAATCGATCGGCTGCAGCTTATGCGGTACTGTTCCGAAATATCCGTTTGTAATTGGAAAACAAACAAACGGGCGATTTTATTAGTGTGTAATTTTAAATTCTTGATTTTACGTCAGATTGCTAGCACCTGCCTGCTAGTCTTTGTTGTGCATTCTTGCGGGAAGGTCATAACGAACTATCTTTCCCTACAGTATATGAGTAATTTTTTACTTTCACTATTATATATCCAAATAAATTTTTGTAATTGGAGAACACGGAAAATGGTCAATTTTATGAGTGTATAATGGAAATTAAAGATTTTCTGAAAGATTGGTAGCACCATTGCCACCAACATTGGTACTCTGGAAGACCTTGTTGTGAAATCTTGCAGGGAGGTCTTAACAAACTGGCTAATCTTCCCCTACATTATGAATAAAGAGTTAATTTAGATTTGCATAGTTTTCAAATTTTTATGTTCATATATTTTTCAAGTTTTCAATAATTTCAAGATTATGTATTAAAATTTTATGTTGGTAGAGTTTAAACATAGAGTTACTTTACTTTATTACTTAAACATTATGATGGTTCATTTATTTCAGAAATATATACACCAGTCTTCTTTTGTTACTGGTCTTGCCAGTAAAACGGTATTAACCTAGCTCGCATCGCAGTCTACACTTACATAGTTTGAAAAAGAAAGAAAAACCTGATATTGGCCTTATTTTAGCGTAAAATATTATAAACAAAATTGTATATGTGACGCTGTTGGTTTTTTTTTAATTAAATAAGTGTTTAGATACTTTCGTATAAAGATTTAGAAAGTAAGTAATAAGGCCTAGTTTCTGAATAAATTATTTATTCTTTCTACAACTGCACTACGGCCACTCCATGCCACTGTCATCAGCAAACCTGACTTCTGATCTGGGGCCCTACCACTGAAGCTGAAGTCGATTACCATCGAATATTTTGATTCGAAATACAGGTCTTACGTTTTAGTTATTGACAAACATCTTCAGCTTAGTAGGCATAGTTCCAGGGTTTCTCACCAGATAAGCTAAACACAAGCACAATAAATCTAAGCTGAAATTTGATCTTCCCGATCAAAAATCCGATGAAAATCTGCATCAGCATAGTCGGTAAAAATCGTAACAAATTTCCGAAAATTAGACATTTCTATTAATCTAAGTTTCAGCGAGTGATGAATGTGAATAAAGTCATCAGTCAAAACAATTTAGCTCTAAAGAGCTACATTGTAAATTTGTGTACTAAAGTACACAAATTTACATAAGTACAGAAGTCATCAGTTTCTGTCGCACCAAGGAATATTTAACAAGGAAAATTTTGAACATACCCGAGAATGGAATGCGAGTGCAAAAAGAGACGTAAAAATACATAGGTACTTTATTTTTACAGAATGAACACAGCAAGTAATTAATTAATGACGGTGATTGATGATACTGCCTACTGATTAATTTATTATGTATGGATCGACGACGTTCTTGTGATAGCTAGTTCATTGGAAGTCGATCAACAGCTGTGATTGTCCTTAAGTTATATTAATTCTCGAGAATTCTTACTTGTGCGCCCATTACTAAATAAGTATGCGATACTTACGCGGAAAATCCATATTAGGATATCAATGAATAGTGTTGTTATAATTGTAATTAATATTGCATAAGACTGTTTTTTGCTTTGTGTACTTGCTTGATATGATTGCAACATTATTATCGTGATTGAAATTAAAGTTGACGCGAACGTTCCTTTAGCTTGACTTATACTATTATGATAATTCCAATCGCTTATAACATTTTAAAATCCTTATTTGGAATTAATGTATTTGCTGAAGATAATTAATAGTAGATGTAAAATCCAATGGTACATATAATTGATGTACCTATTATATATAAAAAAACAATTATTCTTCATGATTGCATGATAATAGTCAAGTCAACAAAAATTCTAAATAAAAAATTAAAATCTTAATTGTTTTAAAGAACATAAATATTTTAATATTATAAATATTTTACAAGGTAATAAAAACCGGAATATTATACATAAATTCTGGAATATTATAAATAATTTTAAAATGGAAAAATTCAACTATCAATTCGGGGGAGGTAAATTTTTCAATGTTCAAAATATTTAAAGAAGATTGTTATAAGATTGATAAACAATCGATTAACGATGGATGATGATTGAAGGAAACGTCCAAAGAGACGAGAAAACAGATTAATTTTTGTGAAAAATTTGGACTCATACAAACTGACACGCGGACGGTTGTTTATTTTTTGGACTGGATAAATCCATGCCTTTGAATTCTTCTATGAGAATCTCGAGATAGGAAAAAAAATTAAGCTTAAAAGAACTCAATGTAGACTACTCTACCAAGACTAGAATATTTGATTAAGGAATGCGCTAATGATGCTACTTGTATTGACCAGACCATTCTCCAATATGTATGTAAGCTTCGTGAACAGATTCAGAGATACTAAATACTTATGTAAGAGTTAAAAATCAAATTGAATGCTTACAAAGTAAACGTATACTAATTGCATTAGTAAGTTGAGAACGTGTCGAAGCATCAAGGTCGAACGTTGAACTCTGAGGGTGACCATGGGGGTGCAGGGTGTTAAAGTAGTGCGTGACTAATCTTTTATTCAGCCAAATGCTCATTGGGGTTGGCGTTGGTTAAGCGAATGTATGGACATGATTTGAATTATCATTGAGTATTGAGGATTTCGATTAATTTGATTAGTTTTTTTTTTGACGGCATTTTTTTGACGGCAGACTACAAGTTTCTCACAATCTTTAATGGAACACGTTATTATAAAACACAAGTATAGAATGAAAACACCTAAGACACAGTATGGAAAGAGGTGTCTCTAATCGTCCTATTAGTTGCTTTTGTAGTTTGTTTTGTAGCGGCGGGTTTTGTTTGAACAACAATAAACGAGCATAACAAAATTTTGTAGAACAACATTCGTTAAAACAACACCACCACCCTCCCTTGTAATTTGACACCAAGGTCGGTGCGGAAAGGTCGTCCATCGAACTTTACATTTGGCTTCCGGGTACCAAATGTAATGATTGATGTGCCGCAGTGCCATTAGCGGGTTCAACGGCCCGTGTTATGAATTCAGTAGCTATTGAAATGTTTTGATAGACTAGTGTCATTTTATAAAGGTCCCACTACCATTATAAAATGATTGTAGTAGAGTCATGTGACGACAAACGTTTAAACACATATACCTAATTCACAGCGATAGATTCTTTACAACAAAAGGGAATTGGTATAACGAAATTGATAAATTAATGTAGATGTTTTACTCTACCTAGAGTCCAAGAGTGTTATGTTACAGCGAGTGAGGTTATTAAGAAGAAAGTCTGCTTGTCGAGGTAGTATACACCAGGACTGGAGGTCAAGGAGGATGAGTACGTTCCTTGTCATAGTCCTTGCTGCTATGAATTAGGTCACTCATTACTGTGCTGACTTTTCAGGTGGTGGGGCCCATTGTAGGATTCGCGAAAACCACATTTTAACCTTAAATTTTGACGTGTGGAGAGACCTTTTCTTCAAGAAAGGCGTAAAGGGGTTCTTACAGAGTCAGAAATGTTTAATGATGAGGAATGAGTGATGCCTATGGTGTCGCAAACGTCCAAACGCTGCGATAGCACCTTACCATCAGGCAGGTCGTAAGCTTGTTTACACTAGTATGAAATAAAAAAGCTTGTAACAACAGAGGCTTCCCTTACGCGTTATCTACCTTGTAAAAATATCAGTAGCGAATTAATTCTACAACTTGAGAATTCGCGGAAAACACCACCTTTGGAATCGCACAGTGCGCGACCATTCTTGCATTGAACGAATAACTTTACTGCAAATTATACAGCTTGATCATTTCTGTAAGCGGTTCACCATTTATTGAGCCACTATAAAGCCAGCCTCACCTGCCCGTGGCGTATCCGGCTGCCGAAGCTCCGGCAAGAGAGGTATTTGTAAGCTGCTCAACTGGGGATATTGTACCTCAATCTCACAGAAAACCGGAGCCAAATTACAATTCCTAGAAGTCAGGATTGTTGTGCTCGTGCGAGTGAATGAGATTACTAGGAAGGAGTTGTTGTGATGGGAGCGAAGGATGTCGGCGCGAGATATACAGTTTGTATTGCAAGGCAACCGGCAAACTGCACCGTTTCCCATCAGACAGGTCGTAAGCGTCTGTTACTGCAACTGGTGGTGTAAGTGGGTCCCTACGATCTTTGTAGCCAAAGTCAACCTCGCCTGCATGTGGTGCATCCTGCCGACTAGGAAAAATGCTCTGGCAAAAGAGAGGGAGGGTAACGTATCTGTAGGCTGTCCGACTGTATTGGTGGCTTATATCCAGCAGTGGGTAGATACAGGCTGATGATGAACCGATGTGGTGAGCTTAATTATTAATAATTGACAATTTATTACATTGGCATTATTATATATAAATATTGACCAACACAGATTGTTTCTTGTTTGTTTTATTACTTTTGCCACACCAAATAGTCAATTTTTAATGTAAAAGTGATGAATTTCACAGTTTTTATCACATTTACAAAATCATGAGGTAAGTATTAATAATTACTAGTTATTATTAATAATAACCATAGTAATCACATTTATCGTAACATATACACCATTTTCTTACGCCCGGCACAACAATTTATAGGCGATGAGTGCACTCTGTAGGTTAATAACAGTGTTTAAATACTTCAATATACTTGAAGTATTAAAACACTGCTATTACTATTAATTTACACGTCTGTCTCTGTGGTCACAAAAGTGGATAAATGAAAGAGAATACATAAATTATAACCTTAACTTGAACAACAGGCTAAGGTGAGGTGCTAAAATATTCACGGGGACGAAGTCACGGGCACAGTTAGTTTGAGCGTATGAATAATTCTTCCGCTAAGTTCCACTAGTGACGTGATGTTATCATTATATGTATATTTGCTAATATTAATATGTATACACAATATATATACGGAGTGTGAATCAT
Organism: Hypsopygia costalis; assembly: GCA_937001555.2. Lineage (NCBI taxonomy): Eukaryota > Metazoa > Arthropoda > Insecta > Lepidoptera > Pyralidae > Hypsopygia > Hypsopygia costalis. The sequence continues at coordinate 6,329,277 of OW443325.2, forward strand.
TCAATGTAACCTATTCAGTTTAACAAATTTATATGGCTATAATATAATGTTATTCTTGTCTTTGTTGCTGTTGTGATTCAATGAATTATTATTTCGCGTTCAGGAATGCCAATTTTTATTATGTCCACGTTTTTAAGTTAGTATTACTTGATAGCTGTAAAATAAACTTAGAAGTTTTGTATAAATTAGCCTGCATCGACCATTTCATGACAGCGGAGGGGCAATTCTTTTAAGGATTTGGCCTATACTCCCCACGCTGGCCAGACGGGTTGGGGAGGTCTGATCGATGTTTTATAATGTATTCCCCTTAGTCGCCTTGTACGACATCCACGGGAAGAGACGGAGTGATTCTATTCTAGTCTGCCGGAGACCACACGGCCAACGCACAATGCAATCTAAACTCTGTGAACTTTCGTTTTACGATCGTAGAAAAGTTACGAGAATTAGCATTCTGGTCTCTTGAGCCATTCATTTAGGACTAGAATCAGAAGTGTCAAAGTAAAAATAAAAAAAATCGCTAATTTATGTATTTCGCTATAGTAACATTAAACACGTGAGTTTTTTTTTTTAACAAATACAGTACAGTCATACTTTAATTTGTGACTTTCGTTTCGTTAATGTGTGACTTTGCGTTAATGTATAACTAAAACTGACGTCTTTAAAAATCAATAATCTTCAGTAATAAAATCGAATAGTTTTCACGCCTTTAGGGTGTATGTGGCTCACTACGATCTTTAGAGCCAAAACCAACCTCATCTGCACGTGATGCACCCTGCTGACTAAAACTACTGAACAGACTACCGAAAAGAGGGGTAGGGCACAGAGTACGCGATTGGCGTGTAAGTCGCAGATCTTTGGAGCCAAAGCTAACCCCATAAGGCACGTGGCGCATTCTGTAGACTGGCGAAAGAAGCTGTGCAAACGAGAGGTATAGGGCACAGCGTATTTGTAAGCTGCCCAATTGGAGAAGTATCTCACAGAATACCGCAGCCAACAACATCTTTGAACCAAAGCCAACTTCACCTGCACGAGGTGCTCCCTGCTGACTGACAAACGAAGCTCTGGCGAAAAGAGAGGTAGGGAGCGTAATTGTAAGCCCGACTGGGGAATGTACCTCCACCTCACTGTTGTGTTCTTGCGAATGAATGAGTTCACCAGAAAAGAAAAAGATGCTGCGTTGGCAGTGGGGGTGGCGGCACCGCTTCACATCAGGCGGGTTGTATGCTTGTCTGCCACCCGACGTAGTACAAAAATAAGTTTACCGTTCATGGTATAAAAAGTCTTAGGAAACGTACTGTAGTAGATCGGCAATTATCAAGATGATATGGATGCAATTTTAATTTATGTCAGGTGGTACTATAGTGGAACTCAGCGGCTGATATCATTTCAAACAGTCCATCCGAACACTCCCCGTGATATAATTTGTATAGAACGCAGAGATTTTATTTCACGCCTCGGGATTTGAAGCCAGTAACTAATTAATAACATCAAAAGAAAAAATAATTACCTTTTACTGCGTCGTAGTCGGGTAAATACAGTGACGTAATAGGAGACGGGTTCTTTTGTTCAGTCGTGTGGAGCCTTAGGGAGGTCCAATCATCCGGAAAATAAAAATTGGACCAACGACGCGGTAATAACGTGTGTGGGAGCTGCCAATAACATTAAGTAAAAATAGCGCATAATTGGGATACTTACAAAACGCCTTTTAATCGGTGACTAAAGCTCAAAGAGCTATATATAATACTCTTATATAATATCTAATACTAGGGCGGATTCTAGCCCACGGGGCCGAAATCGAGGTTGAGTGGAACGAGTAGATCGCTGAGTGTATGTTTTCCATTGATTTCAAATTTGATGATCATTCCTCATGAACATGATCGATCTCAACTTTTTCTCGACACAAACCTCAAGCATGTCGAGGTCTTTAATTGTGATAAGTTGAAAAAGAATGACTTTTCAGCGTATATAAGCGTTAACGCTCGTTCTACTCAGCTAGAACAGAGACTGTTTTACACACAGACCAAGGACTTCGCTAAGATCTGTGGTTTTACAATGGTTCTTAAATCTTAGCTAAACATTGACGTCTCCATTTACCCGAGAGTAAAATATAAACTTGCAATTTATAGTTCAGACGCCGACTAAAGTTGTCACTTCCGACATTTATTATGATAGCAAATGACAGTGGAACGATTGGAGAAAATTGCAACAAAATAAAGCGTAACCAACAGACTGCTATGGCTACCGATAAATCTTAAGCACGCGTATTTTATGCAGATATTTTAAAACTAACTTTGCTAAATCGCATGCAATCACTGCAATGCGCGTAAATAAGCTTTGATATGTAGAGTTGTCGGGTTTCCTATCGATAGGCCAAGTAAAGCAATTTATTTTCTAACGTGTGTTTCTTGACGCGTTGTCTTGTATAGATCGCAATGACGGGCCGTGAAAAGGAAGGATTAAAGAATACATGTAGTTGAAATACAAAAGTTGAGATGGATGTGTGGTGTGCCTATAACAGACTCTGGCGAAATCCGGGTTAACCCGCAACAAGGTGATGCTGTGTGTATGGTGGGATTGGAAGGGAAGATATTCATTATGAGCTGTTACCGCCAGGCAGGGCTATAGATTCTGAACTCTACTGTGAACAACTGATGAGATTAAAGCAAAAAGTTGAGAGAAAGCGGCCGGAATTAATTAATAGAAGGAGTGTGATTTTTCATCATGATAACGCTAGACCTCACACATCTTTAGCCACTCAGCAAAAATTAAGAGAGTTTGACTGGGAGGTGTTAATGCATCCGCCGTATAGTCCTGCCCTTGCACCTTCTGATTTCCACCTGTTTCGGTCTCTTAAGAATTCTTTAGGCAATGTCAGGTTAACATCACGAGAAGACTGCCAAAACCACTTGTCGCGGTTTTTTGAACAGAAGTCCCAAGATTTCTATAGTAATGGGATCATGTCTCTACCTACAAGATGACAAAAAGTTAGCGAACATAATGGCACCTACATACTTTAGTTAAATGTAAATAAACTTTATTAAAAAATGTTTTGAATTTTCATATAAAATACGAAAAGACTTTTTCCCCAACCTAATATAACATCATTGTTTCCATGCCACTGTCATAATCAGTCATGAGAAATACCTATTTCTAATATAATTGATTATTATTAATATTTTATTAACATTATTTATTTAATACAAATATCCAAACAAAACCGGAAAGTCAGCCGTCAACGTGCGTCATATTTAGCTAACAGCCGCAAAATGTTTGCCGGCATAACAGTTAAGCTGCTTAGTGTCCAACTAATACTGTTATGTGAAAATTAACAATGTCGTAAGTATACATATTGAGTGGCAGTGAACTCGTGTTTATATTGATGCTTAAACAGGCGCCAGATTATGTCTATACTATCTATATTGTTGTCTATGTCACAGTCAAGTCGAGGAATTTGACATAATCCTAATTATAACGTAGGCATCCGCTAAGAATGGATTTTAGAAAATTCCCACAAGATACTGGGTTACGCGCGTACGAAGGTGCAGTATAGTTTTTCATAACGCTAGATCAATTCGATTGAAAATCTTTTATTGCCATATTTAAAAATACAATATAAACATAATTTTGAAGCATTCGCCAATAAATATATGGTCTCTCAAACATAATATATATTCCTGAACAAATTACAAACTAAACAAAGCTTATACAATGGGTACTAGTGATAACTGATATTAGACATATTTTTTTCTGTAAATATAATACATACCCAGACGAAGTAATTCAAAAGTATAAATATATATTTATCTGTGAATGACAGTTTCATTAAAGGTGTCATTATGCTGTATCGTGTTGATTTAATAACCTATATAGACATATTTACTGACCTGTTTAATAAAACATTAGATCCAATAAATGAATATTTTCCACATGTTAAACTTTTCCATACATAATATTATCGAGGAAAATGTTGAACCTTCGCATATACCATGGAAAGTCCTTAGTATATTATCGGACATTAAAAAAATTGCAAACAACCGTGGAATAAAAACTTAACTCGAGCTTGTTTACCCCGCACCGTGACGCCATATAACACTGGATGAGGTCACCACTGCGCATTAACTTGACCTTAATCACACCCCACAACGATACAGGGTTGAACAACAAAGAGCTTTCTACTGGAGGACACGTGTTATTATTAAATTAATATAAAATACACGACAGTTACGTGTAAAATGATGCAAATTTAAAGAGCACGCAACAAAACCAATCTTTTGGGAATACCTTTTTGAATAGTTAATGAAGTCAAATTTAAATAAATATTAGATAAATATTCCTGGACAAATTACATGCCATCTAGTCCTAAACTAAGCAAAGGTTGTACAATGGGTACTAAGTAACTGATATATACTTATATTTTTTTTGTAAATATATACATTTAATACATAGAAAACACCCAGACCAAGACAAACAGACATGTTCATGCAGATAAATATTTGTCTTGTGCGGGGATGGAACCCGCAACCACGGAGTCAAAGTGGCCATTGCTAATCATTCAACCTCCGAGCTCGTTAAATTGTAAATTTAGTAAAATGTTTGATTCACACTTCCGTTTCACAATAATGGTAAATTGCTTGTTTCTGTCACCAGTGACTGTGGTGCGTCCACAGTCACTGGTGGCAGAAAAAGGCAAATAAATATAAATAAATATTGTCAGACAAATTACACAGCGCCATCTATCCCCAAAATAAGCGAAGCTTATGTTATGGATACTAGACAACTGATAAACATACGTAAATACATTTTTTTTTTGTAAATACATAGGTACTTAATATACATAGAAAACACCCAGACTAAGACAAACAGACATGTTCATGCACACAAAATGTTTGTCCTATGTGGGAATCGAACCCACGAACATCGAACCTACGCCACCGAGCTCGTCGAAAGCTGGCAAAGTATTGTAGTTCAAATTTCCTGCACCTCTTCAAAACCAATTAATGACGTTTCGTACAGACAATGGCGTATCGTTTTGTCTTTATTTGTTAATGATACAAGTTATAATTAAAATGTTAGAATAACATATTAGCAGTCAGCCATTGCCCATACATTTAAGTCGCCAGAGAAAATTAAGGCGAGCGTAAAGCGCAACTGCTTGTTTATAGGATGACTTCATTATGTATGATGTCATCAAACCCTGTATATGAAACCAAATAAGCTGTTGGTGTAAAAAAATACATTTTGAATGTTCAAGAATTACTTAGATAGTCGTACGACTATAAGTAAGTAAAATTCTAGTACATACACTGCTGTAGATGTATTATTGTGAATTTAAATCTAGGCCTGTTTCAAAATATTTTTGTAAGAATTTTACAGTGACAAAACTTTTACCTATTAGCCAGGCAGGTGGGCAACGTTTTTCGAGCTCATGATCTTCAAGTTTACAGACTTTAGCTCCCGAATAAATATTCTCTATACACCTCCTAAATTAGTTTTTCTCCAACAGCGTCCGGGATTGAGAACAATTGTGTCAATGAGTATACGTCAGTAAATCGAGGTAAATCAAGCTTTATAAGTAGAAGTAATTATGTAGGAGATACTGTGTTGTGTATGAAAAATCATGTTCTAAAAGGCTACTGGGTAATTTGTGTATATCAGTGGAGACAACGCAAAGCGGATTTTTCATGATTTTTCGATGTACTTTATATTTTATCCAATTGATTAATTTCTCGTTTTGCCAATAAGCTATTAATTACATCACACACGCCTTTACTGCAAGAGCCTTGCTGGAATTAGAAAAGATTTGTCTAAATTTGTTGCTGTGTTCTAAGTTTATTTCGCCAGTGCAAGAGATTGCATTTAACTAAATAGATAAGGAAGAGCCAATTAAATTGCTAATTTTTCCAGCCTCATTAAAAGCGATCAGCATAACATGTACAAAGTTCAATCCCCCAGAGGAATTAAGGCGTGAACAAAATTATACTATGACAAAAACATTGGCTTTCGCTATCATGCAATTTATTTAAAGTGTCGTCATCGTTGAATAAACATCGCGTGTCCTTGATAATGTTAATGACTGAAAACCATGCAATAAAATTGATAATAGAATTAGATAAAATCCCATTTAAATCAACATTAAAATTAACTTTCAGTACTCTGTTCTAAATTGATATACTTAATTGGTAATATTGTCTTTTTAAAGCATTATGATTGCTATCGTGATGGAATTTGCGGTTTTAAAACTCTTTTCGTAGTACCAATTTGCCGTAGACCCGCTAGACTTCGTAATATGTATTGTGATAAATTTAAAGACTGACCTCGCTGACATGGATATCTTGAACATCGAAGTCTTATAAAGGGCGGCTTCTTTGTTAGAATTAAGATAAAACAATAGATGTCTTATACAGAGATAATAATCGAGCAACAGTATACATTTAGGTGTAATGGGTAGTTTAGGGGTGTAATTGGTTCATCAACATCTTTGAAACAAAGCCAACTTCACCTGCACGCGGTGCGCCCTGCTGAGTGATAAACGAAGCTCTGGCGAAAAGAGAGGTAGAGAGCGTAATTGTAAGCTACCCGACTGGGGAATGTACCTCCACCTTACAGAATGCCGCAGACAAATAACAATTCCCTTGAGGGTTGTTGTGTTCCTGCGAGTGACTGAGGTCACCAGAAAGAATGGAGATGCTGCGTTGGCAGCGGAGGTGGCGGCGCGCGAGCGATATTTCAGGTTGCGAGCGTTAATATGGCTACGGTAAACGCTTCACATATACGGGCCTTATGCTTGTCTGCCACCCGACGTAGTATAAAAAAAACCATGGACATATATCCTAAAATGCCAATTGAAATCACTGGCAACTTAAGCCTATGCGTAAATTATAAAAAAAATTAACGATAATGTTCACGAGTTAAATACATTTTGAATAACTCTCAATTTTCGAAAAGACGCCACAATGAAAAAACAAATGACAGTCTCGCAAATGTAAAAATGAAAAATGTATGTTAACATGTTCTCAAAGAGTTCTATTTCCGAATTCCATAATCGTTCATCCATAATTCCAGAAACTGTCAATATGCTCCACGTACAAGTTGTTCCGGGTAGGTATTATTTTATAATCCCAATGGAGTGATGTAATCGTAAATGCGATAAAACTCCTTAACCGATGAAAAAAAAACGCATTCATTTCTGCTCATCTGCCATTGGCTAGCCTGCAATCGTCTTGAAAACCGCATACATAATAAATGCATTCTCTTCTCAGCCATTAGCTAATCTGAAATATACGTGACAACCGCATGCATAAAAAAGGCGTTCCATTTTCTATTCACTGCCCGTCGTTTTTTTATACGCCCATGCAATGGTTTTAGTCGAGTCAACAATATTACCAAAGAACGAGTTGAAAAGAATCGAATGAAAGAACGCGGAACACGAATACACAATACAATTAAAACGTACATCGAATGCGTGGGCGATTGTTATGAAAAGTCCGCTTTTACAATCATATGCGTAATAATCAAAATTGACTTTACGTAACTCATTACGATCGAGCAATTAAACTATTGTAACTATACGTATAAGGTGATTCATTGTTCCGGATGTTTTTTCAGGTTAAACTATGTGGGACAGTGCAAGACAGGTAGCTCTATGGTAATATATAACTCTTTATCTTGTTTGACAACCGTTTCATCATAACGCTGGCAAATATTTGCTTATTGAAGATTAGAGGTGGTGTTTGTCATTTCAGTAGAATTTATTGACTAATTAAATAAAGTTGCATCGAATTGTTGCATCGAATAATTGTATTAATTATTAATTTGGCATTACAATCTGCAGCGTAGAGGAGCCCGATGGCGTCGTTGCGTGTGGCAGTCTAATCGATCACGCAAGTCAAGCAATTTCGACCGTAGCCTGTCCATTGATAGATTTATTTATCTCGAGCTCCTCCGTGCTTCGGAGGGCACGTTAAGCTATCGGTATCGCGGCTGTTTGTTTCTGATGTTAAGTGGCCTTCAGACAGCTTGAAAACACTGACTTCCGTCAACCCGCAGTTGAGCATCATGATAGGGTATGCTCTAAACTCCTTCCATTAACGGGAGATCCGTACCCCGGGGACCCTACCGCCGAAGCTGAAGCCGATTGCCATCCGATTTTTTGATTGCGAAAATCAAACTTCAACTTATATTTATGCTGTTTGTGTTTAGCTTAGCGGGTAGAAACTATGGAGCTCTACCGACTAAGCTGAAGGTGTTTGGCAATAACTTAAATGTAAGACCTGTTTTTCAAATCAAGATATTCGGTGGTAATCGGTTTCAGCTTCGGCGATAGGGCCCCAGAATAAGGGTTGACGACTGTACAAAACAAATTCATTTCGATTGAATTTATCGGGCAAACCTAAGAAATGGTCGGACGATATAGGTTTCAATTCCTTCAATTTTGAAGAATTAATTAAATTGAAGCAATTGAAGATAGCGGATAGAAACGGATAAATGGAAATAAACAAGAGAAAACAGGTCAGATTGGCAATTCTGAAATTTAATTTACTTTCACTATACTCGTGGAATTTGTAATTTACCTATATTGTTAAAGCGATCCGTTGACATATTCCACTTTAGCGTGTATACTGTATAGTAATAGCAAAGGTAAACGATAAATTTCATAAATAGTATTATTACATCAGTACAAAACATATTTCTTAAGATCATATGTGTCGGTCATATAAATTCAATATTATTTCAATAATCGATACAATTTAACAAAGTTATTCGAATATTTGCATTCTAATCATGTGTATGCAAAAAGCTAAAAATCTGAATACATCGTGTGAGTGGGTGATGAAACAATGACGAAGACTGTTTTTTTTATATTTGTGGGAATCATCGATATATATTACAAAAAAAAAAGAAAAAAAAACATATTCCAAATTTAAATTTATATGTTCAACCCCAGATCAATCGCTACATTTCGACCTTAGAACAGTCTTCGCTTACGTAACAGTCATGATTTTTGCAGTTTACAGCTGATGTGCGGTTGACCGCACATAAACGTATTTTAACAAAACGCCGAGAAGACAGCCAAACCGAACTATGAAGAAATAAAAAAACGAAACAGATAAATTACCATTTGCTCGAAATAGAAGAACACATAAGATCTGAAACTTCGCCGTAAGCCATTTCAATGTTCCAAGAACGGAAGCCACCGTGCAGGGAATCACATTAACCATGAAACAAATCCTTCTGCAATCCGTTAAAAATATAAAAACATGACTGTAATTCAATTTAACAGTTTCCTAAATCCGTCAACAGATAAAATAAAAATAAACATGTAGCCTTACATAAAAGGCAGAGACGTAAAAGTATGAAAACTTACGTGACATTTTTATTTAAGAACTACTATGACATACGGAAAGAACGAGTCGTATTATATCAGTCTTATGTTTTTATCTGCTTACCATTTTGTTTTTAAAAGGAGTGATAAACAATCTTTACAAATTAAATGGTGTGAATTGTACTGTGAAGGGTCTATGATGGTCTATGCCGAGCACATGCACAGGCTAATTACTTTACATAGTTCCATGTTTGAATATTTAAATATTTTTCGAAGTAAATATAAAATAACACGAGCGTCTAAAAAAAATAGAGGATTATCACAGTCTCCCGAGTCATGCGACATATATAACAAATGTAAAAAATAATTTATAAAACCAATAATTATACATCAGTTTATTTGTATACTGTACCATATACTGATATAGTGCAGTATGGTATTCACTAACACACTGGTATACGTGAATACTAAGTAACATTGCTAATGAAAAATATTAGATAAGAGATTAATGAATGATGATGAATTCAAATATTCTTTGCCTACGTCCAGGCTACGTCCCTCTTTTCCACTGGGCACTCTGGACACATGCCCGGGGCCCACTTGTTCCTAACAAACCACCAAACAATATTACCGATAAATAATATGGTAGCAGGCATTGATAGCGGTTCAAAAGTTACGAAGCGTATTCCATCTGAATATATTTTTTTTCTACTCCTTTTGCATAATTTAATAAAATAGTCTTGTATAGTCAGGTGAGAAGACCTTTATAAAGTCCCATAATAACTTGCTGTGGTCTTAGGTGCTACTCTTGAGCCGTAAGTTGATTATATTCTAGACTAATTCAGTTGTTATGTAGTACAAATCAATCATATGTCACTATAAAGTCGTATTTAAATGATTCCGTATTCGTACAACAAATATAGGTCTGTTTGCGGTAAATATTACTATACAAAGCTCTCCAATGTTAAAAAATATGGGACATGATCTATCAACGTACTGCTCAATCTACTCAAATCGGGCTATAAATTTGTCATACATGTAGCTATTATGTTTGGGATGGGGAACTCCTTAGCAGGCTAAGTCAACCTCGTATTGACGTGATGTTCAAGCCGACTAGCTATCGAGGCTCTGGCAACGGAGATAGAGAATGTCGAGCTCGATTGGGGCAGTATGTGTTGCAAGCATAACTCTGTGTTGCAAGCATCTAAAAACAACGGTAGCCCATTTAAATCAGTCGGGCCGTATGCTAATTATTTCAGAGTGATATAAAAATAAATGTATGCAATGAGAATACATTAAATGTACGAATATATGAGTATTCCGATTACACCATAGGCGTCATCAGCGTATGAGTGAGTGAACAGTATAGTAACGATGCGCTCCACTTGCTCCCCTGTCATCATTTCACCATCATCACATATTATAATGGTCCGTTTATTTACAACATTACGCGTAATGCATTACGAGGACACGCAACTATGAATTCAGTATATATATTACATACGTAATATACAAGCAGGTAATTGTGATAAAAAAAACTGATTAACAGTTGCCTATACATCACCTTTTTGTTGCCAACATTAGAACGTGTCAGGCTGAATGAAAAACTAGCTAAACCTGTATGGAGAGGTATCGTTCTATATACATATGTATTTGGTTTCAGACCGGTTATATGAACACGATATCAATACCTTGATATTATCTGATATGATACCTCTCAAACATTAATTCTTTTTAATTTGCACGCACTTACGACCTACAAAACAAATTAGTGCTAATACATAGATAGGTACTGTCAGCGACTATAAGTTTGTTGTCAGGTAAGTTAGAAACTTAAGTATACGTACCCACCTGTATATGCAAGTATGTGTTGTTTATTCGTCCGAAGTATCTATCATTATTTTGAACCCGGTAGTCGTACATTGCCGGTAGATTATTTCGACACTGAGGATCGTGGGTTCGATCGCCCACAAAGGCAAATATTTTTATCCATGAACATATCTGTTTGTCTGGGGAACGGTCTAGGTGCTTTCTATGTATTATAGGTATGTATGCCTTTACAAAAAAAAATGTATTTAAGTATTATATTAAGCGACCTTGGAATCAAAGTGGGCATTGTTAGCTATTCGAGCACATTATTTAAACTTTGGTTTATACTATATGGCTTTTCGGAATATTGTTGCTCTTATCCGATATAATTCCTAGTCTATGTTACTTTATGCTATAAGATTTTATATTTATTAATCGCTGGTGCGCTGGGGGCAGTAGTGATTCAGAGGAGCTATTAGCAACTGGTTAGTTATTATCCACTTCATGGAAACCTAGGCCGCAGTGTAATCAAGTAAGCAGGACAAAATATTACTTGGCGTGTTGCTGCAGTGGTGACGTAATTTTGTTTTCTTCACACATTTATTGTACACTAGCTGCCCCGGCGATGTCGTGGTACATATTAGCTGAACTAAATTTATTATTTTATGGAATTAATACAATGAATAATAGAAAACAATCGAGATGGCGTCATTGCGCGTGTCAGTCTAATTGAACACGCAAGTTAAGCAACGTAGACCGTAGTTTGTACACGGATGGGTTTATATTACCTCGAGCTACTCCGTGCTGACTCGTTAAGCCGTCGGTCTCAGTTGTTATCATTAGATATCTTGAGCTCCTCCGTGCTTCGGAAGGCACGTTAAGCCGTCGGTCCCGGTTGATATCATTAGATGACAGTCGTTAAGCCAAGTTAGTGGCCTTTATGCGGCTCGAAAACACTGGCCTCCGCCAAACCGCAGTTGAGCAGTGTGGTGGAGTATGCTCTAAACCCCTTCGGTTGCGGGAAGACCCGTATCCATAAAAACTGAAGATTTCATAAAAATAAACATTTCCTTATTATTTAATCAAAAAATTTAATAAAAGTTTGGTTTTATTTTTTAATTTTGAAATCGGGTCATTTCTTTTGATGTTTACTTACTCTGATTTGATTCTTGCGCTCGCCAAGCGTTTACACCCCAATCGATTTGACATTTTTCAATTTTCAAAACAAATCACAGACAACTTTCGCGACATAAAAGTGACACTGAATCGATTTGACATTTTGATATTTGACAACCAATAAATATCGCAATCCTTTTTCAAGTGACACTTTCATTTGTATGGGAAAAGTTTTTTTCTTTTATTTATTTTTTCGTCAATTTTCCAATAGTTCCAATTTAATAATAGTTATTCTGCTATTCGGGACGGAGACAAATCCAACAAATCAAAAACCATGAAAATCGGTCCAGCCGTTCTCGAGTTATAAGTGTTCGAACAAACCCGACTTTGTTTTATATATATAGATTATTTTCTTTAAAGATTTGAGACATCGCGATCGTTATACGTTTTGGGGTGTAGTGGCTCACCTCGATCTTTAGAGCCAAAGGCAACCTCACGTGCACGTGGTGCATCCTGCCGGCTAGCAAAAAAGGCTCAGGCAAAAGACAACGTATTTGTAACGACTGGGGAAGTACCTTCACCTCACACAATAAGGACCCAAATATCTATTTCCTTGTGTTGTGCTCCTACGAGTGAGTGAGGTCACCAGAAAGAAAGGAAGGAGTAACCGCTTCTGAAAGTATCCAAGTGTGCAGGACAAACTACTAAAAAGAGAGGACATACGTGCGAGTGCTTAGCCTGCTATCCTACCTATCGTAGGTTGTTTTTACACGGATCAGTGCTGTGTCAAAAAAAAAAAAGACGAATGAGAAAGAAGTTGTAGTCTTCATTAAAATCAAATAGCTCATTTAAAAGGTAATAATGAAAAAAATATATAATTATTCCTATACATATTTTATGAAGAAATGCATACAAAGTATTATAAAGTAAAGAAACTGGAGAGCCACCGACTACGAAAGTGGCTGGATAGTCAGTCGGCTTTACCGACTAGTTCGGACTAGTCGGTAAACATCTCTACTCCTGATGGTAAATAAAAAGACATACATAGATATGAGTCAAATTGAGAACATTTCCTTTTTTAGAAGTCAGTTAAATAATTTTAACAAAAAAAGACCGACTTCAAACATTACTCTATATTTATGTATGTAGACACTGGCTGATGATGATGATAATGATGAAAAAAATATGGGACCGATCTGGAAGTATGCTCTATGAAATAAAAAGTTTTTTTCAATTCGGTTTATAAATGACGAAGTAATGAAATGAGAAACCTAACAGTGGGTAAATATAGGCTAATGATGATGATGATGAAAAAAATATGGGACCAACCTGGAAGTTTACTCTATCAAATAAAAAAAGATTTTTCAAATCGGTTTATTAATCGCTGAGTAATTAAGTACCAAACATTAAAAAAAATACAGCCAAATTAAGAACCTCCTCCTTTTTTGGAGTCGGTAATAAAGTGATGGCACAGCTATTGCAAGTCTCAATAGCTTGCGATGACAGCTAAATGCCATCAGACGATCTATTAACTTGTTTGCCACTTTAATGGCCTAATAAAATCAAACAATCATAGGAATAATCCATGGAACTTTACGTCATCACATAATATACAACTAACACCAACCACGCCGTCTAGTACAAAAAAATAGTAATCTTACGCGGTTCGCGAGCTCAATAATAAAACTGTCTAACAAAAAACGTAAACAAATAACTAAAATTACCATAGCAAACCCATAACGTTATAAATACGCGGAACACGTTTCGAAGCACCGAGAGCAGTTTACGACAGGTCTGCGCGAAAATAAAATATTATGATACACACGTATAAGACAGTTGGCAAATAATAAAATTACGTATGGTTAATGGTCTTTCTTCATAGTCTAACAAAGAAAGGAATATAGAAGGTCTATTCTAATGAAACACATACAATAATTACAATAAAAATAAATAAACCACTCTCTCACCACCACCTTCCTACTATTTTACTGTATTTCCGTTGTGAGTTTTCAATGTACTGTTTAATTTTTGTGACACTATTGTATTAGCTCAGGCTGTTAGTTTAAATACACGCTGTTTCAGCCTATATTCGTGTGTTAAATATGGTTTGGAAGTTCTGTGAAATACTATTCCATGATAACATTCAAGTAATTGTGTAATCTACATACGGCTCGGTGCGTGGTTTTTTGGATATTTTTAGCGTTAGCTGACATTCATTTTCGTTATGAAATGGTTTTTTTTTTTATTTTGTAAGAAATTACATAATTTTTAACCTTGATAGTAAATTGTAAAATTTCAAATTGATGCAATTAAGGAAGCTGTCGGTTGGTATTGTGTTGCCTGGTTACAGCAACATTTTCAAATCAGACGGGCCGTATGTTTGTTTGTCAACCTAGTGGTTTAATTAACACTTATCATCAGTTCATATTCACCTTACAGCTGGGATATGGGTACCAAACTTTAAAATTGGTGTGGGTTACGTCATGATGTCTATAGTCTATGCATAGATTCCATTTCAGGAATTTTTAACCACTTTCAAAGTTAAAACAATGTCATTTGATTTATCGTATCTCTGGACTAGGTCCCTATTGGTAGAGGCACATATTTTATACTAATAAAAAGAGGCTTAAAATTAAACCTGCCTTAGTAATTAAAACCATTTCTACAATTTCTTATGTAAAGATACAAAAGCTTAGGACAGCTCAAACTTAGGATTATCACAGAAAATTCCCGATAGCATTGTGTGATACGTAATTAAACACCTGCATCTGTAGTGATGCCGAAGGGTGACACAACGAATGGAATATCCAAAAAACTGAAACCCTTCACCGCGTAAACAAAACAGATCCGGTAAAGTTCTAACTGTTACAGTTACTTTTATGTCAACAAATCATTAATCAGACCCACATAGTAAACATGAATGTTATATAATGATTACTTAAGTGTTAACAAAAGAACAAGATTATACAATAGGTATACCTACCTACGTCAAGTACCTACCGTAATCAATTAGCATTGAACTTGGTTAGAGAGCTCGCACATAACATTGCTGCCTACATGTTTATCATACATATTTATGTACATACATTGTATATATTATGTATCTAATTGTGAACAACGTGACTAGCCGTGTGCTAAAATAATAATATCAATTTATTTATAGTCATCTACGGTAAAGTAACTAAGCAAAGTTGTAAAAACTTTAATTTTTATTACGATTACCGCCGCGGGTCATGGGTATCATGGGATCATGACCTAGGAGAAGCCCCCAATAATTATATAAGAGAGTGAGCGAGCGAAGCTAACGAGGAGTTTGTCTTATAGTGTCATATATGCTGTAGAGCGTGAACGTAAGCAACGTCTCCTCACGTCTACTGACCATAAACATTGGAAGTTTGGAACACAACAATGGAAATTATGATATGAGTTAAGTCTTTTGTAAGGTCAGGAGGACAAGGAAGTGAACTTCCTGGTTATTGAGGAAAAGCGTGAAGGGCCTATTTATCTTAACCACACTTTCTTATAAATTCGGGGGCAAGGAAATAAACTTCCTGCCGAAGTTTGCACAAGAGTGTGGGGGTTATTGAAGAAAAGCGTGAAGGGCCCTATCTATATCAACCATACTTTCTTATAAATTCGGGGACAAGTGGCAGATAAAAGCCGTCATCGCAGTCTAAAAATGCTTGAACACAAGGAACGCTTGCGTGTTGCCATTACTATAGGTACTACTGTTAATACGAGACCTCTTCGAGAGACGTTACTCATTCGCAGGAATATTAGTCCCTCTAGTTCAGGGAATTGTTATTTAGCTGCGGTTTTGGTGGAGGTACTTCCCTAGTAGAGCTGCTTTTGCTTTCTATTGTGTGTTTAATATAATCAAACAGGCACAGGTAATATAATATACGAACCGAAATTCGTATTATGATTTCATTCAATTCTGTTGAATTCCATAATATGTTACTGGGTAATAGCCAAATAATAGTTACTTACGCATCGTAATCGGCGTTATCAGTTCCACGGAACATTTTATACTCGGGAACGGAATGGTAACACTCGCAGTTATCTATATCAAATAACAGCAAGCGACTGTTGGACGAAATTGATCGACTCAATGTATTTTTATTGACTGACTTTTTTTATTGACTGTTAATTGGCTGTTATCGGGTAACATGTTTGATATTCTAATATTACTAAAGGGTTAATATTCCATAACGTTGTTATCAAAATCTGATTTGATATAATAAATACCCCTATTTTCTAAGGATTTTTGCATGGGCGGTGGGTGTAGTAAAATGTTACTGTGTATGGAAGAGCACTCGACCGGTCGTGGGTTCAAATCCCACTTAGGCGGGGGAAGTGAATTTTCAATTTCTAAAAATATTTGTAGTTAAATGAGTTGGATGGTGCCATCTATTACTAACCTAAGAAGGTATAAATAAATTGCCGTTGTCGCCATCTAGCGTTTCTAAACGGAACTCGGATGAAATATATTAAAGCAACGTTGAAATAATCTCGAATGGCGCCAGTAATTCTAGATGGCGCTGTTTCAAATGTCTTAGGTAGAGAGAAGAGACGTATTTTTATATTGATTATGAAAATGAAATTAAAGATAGGTACCTAATTAATTTCCTCCATCTTTCTATATATTTTGACGAGAAAAAAAAATAGTTAAAAAATTGCATGAATTGTGTTGATATTAGTATTTAGAAGCTGCAACACCCCAACACCGATTAAATATCAATTTAGTACATAATAAATAATAGTTTTGCCACACTCAATAATCTTTTAAATAGTAGCACAGGCTCCGAGCACGCCAGGCTCAAGGCAGTTTCACAAAGGGAATCTGGGTATTGGCTCAATGCGTACCCTTGTCCCAATATAGGAAACTGCCTGGATACTGATACCCTCCGCGTTGCTATTAGTTTAAGACTCGGAGAAGGTGTGCACTCCACACAAATGCCCATGTGGCACCGACGTCGACCAACTGGGATAGCATGGGCTGTCGTGTATCACGGACGGAGTGCCGGCCACTCACGCCACTCTCAACGACGCGACATTATCGGTCGCTCTCTTGCCAGCGTCAATGTACCGGCTATCTTAGAGCCGCAAGATATCAGACGTGACGATGGCAAGAGGCCTGACGGTATGTCTCTCGTTCCCTGGAAGATGGATAGAGCCTTGGTGTGGGAGGCAACATGCGTAGACACCTTGGGTCATTCTTATCTTGCAGGAATGAGAAATCGCGCTGGCGCGGCGGCTGAGATGGCTGAGCGACTTAAAATGAAGAAATATATTAATAAGAATAACTTTGGATGTGACTGAATTAATAAAGGACCTAGGAGTTCATTTAGACAGTAAATTACATTTAGATGGACACATTGACAACATAATTAGTAAATCATTTAAAATGTACGGACTCGTGATACGTTCCTGTGTAAAGTTTACAAGACCTTCAACATATATTCATCTATATAAAGCTTTAATTCGTTCTCAACTTGAATACGCTGTGCCCATTTGGAATCCCTACTATAACAAATATATTGATGCTCTCGAAGCTGTGCAGCGCAAATTCTTGCGCTGTATGCACTACAAATGCTTCCATAGTCGTTCTTCCTATGAACAGCTATTAGACAAATACAATATCCTAAACCTTAACCTTAGACGCACCCAACTGGAAGCAAGAATGCTCTATGATCTATGTCATAATAGATACGACTGCCCTTCTATAATTAATAGATTGTGTTATAGAGTTCCTACCAGGACACATACCCGTAGACAATGTCAATTGTTTGCTCTTGTCCCCTGTCGTACCAACGCCGGCAAACGTTCTCCTCTATACCGAATTACTCAATCTTACAACCTAAATTTTAATAATATAGATATCATGGTTACACGTGCTAGTACCTTCAAAAAAGAAACTTTCGAAATTTTGAATACAGCATAACATACTATTGTGTACCTAAAATAAATGTGAATATTTATTTTGAACGGCAAATATGATAGTTATCGTTAATGTGTAGTTCTCAGTATTTGCTGAAGTTGTATGTCGATTTATAATGTTCACTACTCTTTCTAATTTGAAGTTATCTGCGGTAAACGGTGCTGATAGCACAATTACTGTTATTTTTTAAACTATGCCTGTTAGTAAAATCCATTGTGTTATTGTTTGTTTACCTAAATAAATTAAAAAAAAAAAAAAAAAAAAATATAGTGTTATCGGCCTCGAATACTCATTTGTTTCATTCGGGATCGAAAGCCTTGGTCCATGGGGTCCCAGCACAAAAAAACTTTATATGAGATTAAGATTGGTCGACGTAACTGGTGACCCATGATCTGGCACATTCCTCGCTCAAAGGATCAGTTTAGCCATCCAGCGAGGTAATGTGCTGCTAGCTTCTTGGGAACGATGCCACACGACACGGGCCAAACTTTTTGCATTTATTTTAGTATTATTTAGTTTTAGGTACTTTAGTTTTATAGTTGTATTGCTTATTGATTCAAAGAAATAAATTATTGTAAAATAAAATTATTAATATTAAAAAAAAATAGTGTAGTAAATTAAATATTAACAAATAACAATAATTATTATCCAGTCCAGTGAATATGTAGGAAATGTTTTTATTCCTGAATGGTTTCGTAAAAGACAAAATAATACGAACGGTTTGAAATTATTACAATGCCAGATTTGAACTGTTACAATTGATATAAATGATAAATTAAATTAAATGTTTATTTGTTTCAGATTTCAATATCCATAACGTTATCATTAGTATGTCTGAAATTAATTATTTAACATGTCAAAATATTATAAAAAATATATTAAAATATATAAAAGAATATAATAAAAAAAAAAAAAAGCCAAAATATTCTGATAAAAAAATTAATCCAAAAAAAGAGCCGCCCGAACAGGGACTTGAACCCTGGACCCTTGGATTAAAAGTCCAATGCTCTACCGACTGAGCTACCCGGGCTCATGACGAAGTCGGTATAAATGGAGTATAGGTTCGCATAGCAATACAGCAAATGAACATTTTATGATTATTACTGTTAATAAAGTCCGCAAAACATAATAGGTTTTATTAAATGTATTACAAAAATGTGACTAGTAAACAAATGTTGACAGATTGAAAAAAATATTTATGGCTTAAAAAAATATATAAGTTGCTTATTGAGGAAAAATTTAGCTTATTTTGCGGCGTTTGAGCCTCAATTTATTGATTGTGTGTCAGCTAAGAGTAACCATCGATACTACAGAAGTAAAAGAATTAATTTTGTAGTTTGTCATGCTGACTAAAAATAATCATAGTGACATCTATCAAGAAAACACGAACTAAACATAAAACTGTTTCGCTACTCGCTCACAGATGGCAGTGTAGTGATAAATTTTAGTCGACTGAATGTTATTGTGTATTTGATAATGAATTTGATGCGTAGTTAGATGGCAATAAAGATTTGATAGAGATGTACCAATGGCGATGTGTACCAATTAGTGGTACTATTAAATGCAACAACACAAAAATAAAAAAACACAAATTAACGGTAGCCTTGCCAACAAACCATGTAGAACTTCAAACCCCGAGGAAGATCTGCCGCGCACAGGTGCTTCTCATGGCGGGAACACAGCGAGATAATGCTAAAAACGTCCCATAGTACCATTCAATTCACCTTTTGCCGATAGATGGCGTTAGTATCATGCCTTGGGTGTCACCAATAATTTGATTGGAAGATAATAACAGATAGTAAATATAATTTATTGTTTAATATACTGTAGTATTTGATGGAATTCAATTAATAAATTGAATAGTATTATGAGACTAAAAATTAATTTGATAGTAAATAAATATAACGGATATAATATAGGACAAACATAATAAATTGAACAACCCAATATAATACATAATTTATGGAGTTAGAATGAATATGAGGGAAAATATTACAATCTATTAATTAATAAATAAATTTAACACTGCAAATTATCCTGAAATGGTAATTGACCTCATTATCATTCTACCTGATTTATTCGTTGTTTCAAGTTTCGTGAATTATAGAGGCGTGAAAAATTAGTAATTATCTAAGAAAAAAAGGACTAAACCAGTTTGCGACATACGTGAGGATGCCAATAATTGTTTTTGTAAATTCGCCGTTTCTTGTCGAACAAGTATGTCGAATTGGTAAAATGCAATTATTGCAAGCAAATTGCAACCTTGATAAAAATGTAATAAGATTGACACAATCATCAAAATATAGTAAGGTCATAAGCAGTAAAATTCCGAAGGTTTGTTTGTAGGATAACTTTGAACATTGCTCATTCCATTTAAACTCATCATCAAATATTCTGAATTTGATCGGGTTATAGCTAATTTTATTATTTAGAGATGAGTGTGTAAAGGTGAGCACACTGACATACATTTTACAAAAATGAATAATAGGATGTAGACCTTACTATAAATGATGACGTCGTGCTTATAGAATTTGATTGTGTGAATAAAATGGCGCTCATCGACGATTTACTATTATAATTGTTGACTATTAAGACAGGTACAGTCACTAAATCAGTAACGTGACGAACGTGAGCTATTACTTTTTTGTGGCATAGCATATAGAGTGACGATTTTTTTCGAGAATGAAATCGATTCCTTATATCAAAGAGTTTCATAATAATATACTTATATTTATTTCTAATAATGAAATATGGCTATTATATTTGTATCCGACTGCGGCCAAGCTTAATGGGATGGTTATGTCATGTGTTAGATGTATGTATGTCTCCTTAACTCCGTCGTTCTTTTTTATACCAATAAGGTGGCGGACAAGCATACAGTCCGCCTGATGGAAAGTTAAATTTGTCTGGATAACAGTACATGATAACATTAATTGATATTTTTTACAGGATAACACGAATGTCATTGAGCAAGATGTCATAGAAGCGGTAGACAAAAAAAAATACTTGTACATGTTTAAAACTTATTTTGGGCAACAATTTCATAAATAAAACTCAAATTATCAAAACGGAAGCATAATTTGTGATTTTTACTTTATTTTTAATCACCGCAGTCGGATTTTTCAGTTTTGTTTTTTTTGATGACCTTGTTTCTAACTTTATAATCATCACCTCAATTAATTTACTTTACAAAAATTCATAGCAACATCCCTTCGATTGATAAAATTCGTTCATAGTACGAATTATTTCCCATTCCATGTATGGTCACCATGGATCATGGAAATATTCGAATAGTCAATTTCTCGATTCCAATGTGTCACTTATATGTGAATGAAAACGTTATCGTCGTATAGGGAGAACGAATCGGCGAGGAGCGTCATTTTATAGGCGGTGACTCACGGTGCCGTACGTCGCAGAGTGTCATAGTACCTGCAACAGACGGAAAGTTGGTCAATTAGTATTGATTAGTGTTATTGGAATAAGACCGAGAGTTCTCACAGTATGCATAATGTATCAGAAGCGTCCAGAAAGATTTATCGTACGTCCAATTTATAGATTTAGAAAGCTTATCAATAATAAATATTGGGAATAGGATAATGAAAAACATGTTATTGTTGTTGCATTGAAATTATTACCCATCGTCACTCACACAGATAAAAAAGTATCTTCAGTTAACGATATTAACCATCTCATATTGAATGTAATGCCGATTGCATTACATTCAATATGAGACGGTTCTGCGATTCCTGCGTAGCTACGAGACGTAGCATTCGTAGCACTACGCCCTCTTATACCGGAAGTGTTACGGTCTACAAGCGCTTGTCTTTACCATAATTGGTGCCGTAGAAGCTTATGTACAGTATTTGTAAAAACCACCGTAACCTGTAGGCGCTAGCAACATAAGGAGTGCAACGATTTCAGTCCAGCCCCCCTAGCCAAGTGTAATTCGTAGTGTAACGAACGTCAGATAAATCACGTGACATTTGGCAAAATCGAACATTTTAGTATGAGAATTGATAAATGTCACGCTATAAGTTAAAGCACAGTATACATTTTTGTAAACATGTTATCCGCAATGGTACCAAGTTTTTAGCAAATAAGTTGCCTTGAAAAGAAATTTATCGGAAAGGCAGCTTCTGCCTTTTGTCCCAGGTCTCTGAGGTTTCATATTACACTTTGCGTTAAATAATGGTATTTCTTTAGAGGCGGATTCAGCGTCTATGTATAATTAAATGAGCATTATTCATGGGATCATTCCCCATTTAAAGAATGTGATCCTGTATAAGCTTTAACAAAATGTTATACCCTTTAAAACCCTCCTTCAAAGAACAAATATTCAGGAATATCAGCAATCGAGCACAAAATAAAGGCTTACTTTGAAAAATATTGACACAGGTTGACTAGCGGCGATATGAACGTCTTAAAAAATAAATTTAAAAAATTCGATTGTACTTGTTTTAAATGAATAAAAATGGTACAGAAAATCGGGTTCGATTCCCAGAGGTCAAGAGGTTCAAGGCAAGGCTAATCAGACTTACAGGATTAAACATGCTGAAATTTAAAAATACTGCAAAACAAAGACACTTAAAAGAAAGAAAACAATTAATACTAAGCAGGAAAGATGAAGTCGTCAGAAATGATAAAAACAACATTGTTAATAACATGCATCGACCTCATATTGTTTTCAAGAAAAATCATAAAACAATATTTGACAACATGACATACGCATCGCCGTACTCCATCTACAAATATTTAAAAATACGATAGTTTGTCCATCATCACCATCAACTTACGAAACATTAATAACTAATGTAAACACGTGTAAAATGTTTAAGTGGTAGTGCTAATTAGCCGGGTTATACATTGTAAGAGGAATGAAGTTTGAGTCGGGGCAATACGCTTTTATGTTATAAATAAAATAAAACTACAAAAGACAGGCGTCTTGTAAACACACGTCATTCAATTGTTCAATACATTATAATGTCAAACTGTATTGTAGTAAAATACACTAATTTTCTACGCAATTCACATCGGAAGTACAAATATGTATCAACACAGAACGAATTGCGTCTTTTTTATTTATAATTATCTGTTGCCCGCGGCGGCGCTCGCGTGGGATTCGGATTTTAAAGTAGCTTATTAATATGTCACTCTGCGGTCCTCTATTTTGTGCTGAGTTGGGAATTATTAGGCACCGAATGTCATCAATATAAACAATAATTATTTTTTAGTAATACTTGGTGACCACAACGAGTGAATAGAACTATTTCTATGTCGGAAAGGAGCAGTTATTTGTTTTGACCTTATCATTTCTCAAGGTGTAACACTGGTACTGTGATTAGGGATGGTTCAGGAGAACGAATTACTACTCCTCGTGCTAACTATGATGCTAAGAAATCACGACTATCTATAATAATATAATAATTTAATATTTTAACATAATAAAAGCTTCACCGTTTTCCCTTATTTAATTTGTCTATCAAAACTTTTATTGACAACGATAAATTGATACAATTATCGGCGGTTTTAATGCAAATCTAATTGTACCCGAACATTAATAACTGCTATTAATTGGTTTTCTCTACCAGTTAAATCAACTATAAGGAGAGAAGATAATCACGAATGTCGTTTTTATGGTCGATAGAATTAACAGTAACAATTAGCTATTATAATATGGAGGCAACACGCGTTATTAAATTAAACTTTTATTTGATAAAAAATGTTTTTTATTCAAAAATCAACTGCCTTAATCAAGGCGCATACCCGACTTGTTAGGCGTAGCTCCATGTCGTGTGGTATTCTGAATTCAAATTTAGAACAATATGATCGAAAAAGATGGTAAAATGTATCAGGTTTAAAACTGCATCAATAGTTTTTGTTCAATCTAGCAATCATATTTCGGTAGGGGCCATCGAAACCTAAACTCTAAGGTGGGCCAATAGATGTGTCCAGAAGTGTATATTCTGGAAAATAGGAATCCATCCACTGAATCCAGAAAATAAATCTGATAACATTCAGAATGTTATCAGATAATCTGAATGATGAATCTGAAGAATGTTACATTCTTTATTAGCTGATTCAATTTATTTTGATCAAGAGAACAGACATAACCATAATCAATTAAAGGGGAAATGTGGGATTGGACGCATGTGATCTTATGGCAATGGGTAGAAAGTTTCTGCACCAACTAAGAAATCGCAATGCATTGTTAAACACCATTTTCCGACTTACTTCGGCTAAGTTTTATTGAAAACGAGGCCGATTTTTACGCAGGTAATAATAGAGGCGATAAAATTATTAAACATTAAATCATAGAAATTTGTCGGAGGTTATTTGCCTACTAAAATTACTCTTGTTGGTATAATAAAGTTCCTAAGCTTCCACTAGGCTCATCGGACCACTGCCTTATCCGGACCCAAGTGCCATGTGCTAGCCCAGACGCACCCCGGTCTATCGGATGGCGTCGCATGTGGCACTATAAGTCAGCAGACTGGGATGGACTGCGTGAATTTTACGCATCGTACCCGTGGAGGCGGCTCTGTTTCGATTCAGAACATACTGACACCTGTGCATCTGCTGTAGCTGAGGGGATTTTAGCTGGGATGGAATTATTTATTCCAAACCGGCGGGTGGCTACTTCAGGTGCTAAGAAGCGGCCGTGGTTTAATGGGCCTTGTGGAGAAGCTAAACTCCGCAAGCAAGCTGCATACGAGGCTTGGACCACGGCTCGTATCAATGGAGATCCTGGTGTTTCTGACTTGAAACGCGTATTCAATGCTGCCTCGAGGTTCAGTAAGAGAGTAATTGCCAGGGCAAAGTTTGAATTCATCGGCAGGATTGGTGAGCGCCTAGCTAAGCACCCATCTGGGAGCCGTGCTTTTTGGTCGCTTGCTAAGGCTGCCGAGGGAAACTTTTGTCAGTCGTCCTTTCCACCACTCCGAAAACCGGATGGTAGTCTGGCCCACAGTGCAAAGGAGAAAGCCGATCTATTGGGGAATCTCTTTGCCTCAAACTCGACTTTGAACGACGGGGACGCCGCACCGCCTTCCATCCCACGGTGTGGTGATTCCATGCCGGAAATCTCATTTACTCAGCGAGATGTCCGGCGGGTATTGCTATCCCTCGACGTTCATAAGTCGAGTGGGCCAGATGGCATTCCGGCAGTGGTGTTAAAGCTGTGTGCTCCTGAGTTGTGTCCAGTTCTCACGCGCCTTTTCGCGCTCTCTTATTCCACCAGGCAGGTTCCGTCATCGTGGAAGACTGCGAACGTGCACCCTGTGCCCAAAAAGGGTGACAGATCAGACCCATCGAATTACAGGCCTATCGCCGTTACCTCCCTTCTCTCCAAGGTAATGGAGCGCGTGATCAACAACCGGCTCCTGAAATACCTAGAAGAGCACGACTTGATCAGCGACCATCAATACGGCTTTCGTCATGGTCGCTCGACTGGTGATCTTCTAGTGTATCTTACACATCGCTGGGCTTCAGCCGTGGAGAGTCAAGGTGAGGCACTAGCTGTTAGTCTAGATATGGCGAAGGCGTTCGATCGGGTCTGGCACCGCAGTCTTCTTTCGAAGTTACCTGCATACGGTTTACCTGAGGGTTTGTGCGAATGGGTCGCTAGCTTCTTGTCCTGCAGAAGTATTAGAACCGTTGTGGATGGTAGTTGCTCCGATAGCATGGACATTAATGCTGGCGTCCCGCAAGGCTCGGTATTGTCCCCGACGCTGTTTTTGCTGCATATCAATGATATGTTGTCTATTGACAGCATTCATTGCTATGCCGACGACAGCACCGGGGACACTTATTACACGGGCCGCGCCAATATCCCCCGCTCTCTGGTGGAGGAGAGCCGCGAACAACTTGTGTCGGAAATGGAGAGCACACTGAATAGTGTGTCCGACTGGGGGCGAAAGAACCTAGTTCAGTTCAATCCCACAAAGACACAAGTCTGCGCGTTCACCGCTAAGAAAACCCCTTTTGCTGTGGCTCCTCAATTCCAGAACACACCCCTTACCGTCGCTAAAAACATTGGGATTCTCGGAGTTGAAATCTCCAGCGACGTTCAGTTTCGTTGTCACCTGGAGGGAAAGGTCAAGCTGGCGTCGAAGAAACTAGGTGTGCTCAACAGGGCAAAGCAGTACTTCAACCCGCGGCAAAGACTTATGCTTTACAAAGCTCAAGTTCGGCCGCATATGGAGTACTGTTGCCATCTATGGGCGGGAGCGCCTAGATACCAGCTTGCACCTTGTGACTCGATCCAAAGGCGTGCTGTGAGGATTGTTGAGGATCCCAAACTTACAGATGGTTTAGAACCGTTAAGTCTGAGACGAGATTTTGCGTCCCTTTGTGTGTTCTACCGATTGTACAATGGGGTGTGTTCAGAGGAGTTGTTTGACATGATGCCCACGGCCTCCTTCTACAGTCGCACCGCTCGCCATCGACAGGGAATTCATTCTCACACATTGGAGCCTAAGTGGTCACGTACTGTGCGGTTCCAGAGAAGTTTTCTCCCGCGTACTGTCAAGCTGTGGAATGAACTGCCTGTCGAGGTTTTCCCAGGAGACTACAGCATGGGGTTCTTCAAAAAGGGCGTGAAGAGGTTTTTACAGGGTCGGCAACGCGCGTGTGATGCCCCTGGTGTTACAGGCGTTCATAGGCTGCGGTAGCTGCTTTCCATCAGGCGGGCCGTAAGCTTGTTTGCCACTCTAGTGGTATAAAAAAAAATAAAAAAAAAAAAAAAAAAGTAATACCAAGAGTTCATTTGGCTCAAATCTTTATATAGGAAACAAAATACGACCCTGGGAAGCGCAGATTACTCCAGCCAGATAGTTCGCGGCCTATACGTTCTATCTGCTGGCGACCCCGAACATAAGCAGATAACCATTCTAATGTAGAGGACGAGAAATTCAAATGTGTACGAGTAAGAAACAAACTGTATCAAGGTATTTATGTTGAATGCATTGGAAAAATCGATAAAAAACAGTTTTTTTTTTATACTACGTCGGGTGGCAGATAAGCATACGGCCCGCCTGATTTGAAGCGGTTACCGTAGCCATTTTAACGCTCGCAACATAAAATATCGCTCGCGCGCCGCCACCCCCGCTGCCAACGCAGCATCTCCTTCTTTTCTGGTGACCTCACTCACTAGCAGGAACACAACAACACTCAAGGGAGTTGTTATTTGGCTGCGGTGTTCTATTAGGTGGAGGTACATTCGGGTACTCCACTCGGTTACAATTACGCTCCCTACCTCTCTTTTCGCCAGAGCTCGTTTGTCAGTCAGCAGGGTGCACCGCGTGCAGGTGAAGTTTGCTTTGGTTCAAAGATGTTGATGAACCACTTACACCCCAGATCACACAAAAATTAAAGTATCTGTAACTTTGATTTTTGTTTTAAATATGTTTGTAAGAAAAATATTCTAGGACCAGAAATAGTTGCGTAAAATAAATCGATCTCAGAAGGGATTAGTTTCCATTATTTTACGCCACTATTTCGGTAGCACACGCACAAGCCTACGGCTCGTTTGATGTACACCACAACGTAAACCACAATTACAACCCTCAGTAAAACAAAGTAAGTCTTCAGTTGAAGGATTTCTGAACATAGGCCTTTGTATTAGATTGCCACTGTCGATAGCTTAGTGGGGTTGTTAAGTTAAAAAAAAAATCGGTTGTATGTAAAGTCGGTTTAATGACGATAGTTGAACGTGACAACATCATAAGAAAATACTGATGGAATGTTTGCATTTTTCAAAAGAAAATTTTAATGGAACGCCTCAGAGCGAGGTAACGCCGCATACGTCATGTTTTTTCGTGCGTGTAGCCGGCTCCATCGAATTATACGAGGGGAGGTCAATAAGTTCGCGGAATGAGAGAGAAGGAGGTTGAAATTAAACACCAAATTATTTTTCCTTTTCAATATATTCTCCTTTAACCCTAATACATTTTTCGGATCTCTCAAATAGCTTGTTTATACCATCGAAAAAAAATGATTTGTCTTTGGTGTCAAAATAGGCCGAAATTGCCGACTTGACTTCATCATCGTCGTCAAATTTCTTTCCACGCAGCTCTTTCTTCATTTTTGGAAATAAATAATAGTCACTGGGGGCCAAGTCTGGACTGTATGGTGGGTGGTTTAATTGTTCAAAGCCGCATCGGTGAATGGCAGCCGTCGCAACATGGCACGTGTGGACGGGTGCATTGTCGTGCAAAAGGAGCACACCTTTTGACAGTTTTCCTCTTCTTTTTTTCTTAATGGCTTCTTTCAATCTTTCCAGTAAAGAAGCGTAGTACTGTCCCGTTATAGTCGCACCACGTTCTTTATAATCGATCAGTAAAATACCTTCTGTATCCCAAAAGATAGTCGCCATGATCTTTCCGGCCGATTGTGACACTTTGAACTTCTTTGGAGGAGGTGTGCCTTTTTTATGCCACTGCATCGACTCTTGCTTCGACTCAGGTTCATAGTGGTGAACCCAGGTTTCATCTCCAGTCCAAATTTTTTCATCCGGGCCATAACTTCTTCCTTTCTCTCTCCACAGAGCTCCAGAAACTGGTGAGAGCACTCGACACGCTCGCGTTTTTGAAGTGGCGTGAGCATTCTCGGAACCCATCTTGCACTGACTTTAGTCATCCCAAGATGATGATGTAGGATATTTAAAATACTTGATTCGGATACTCCAACCATTGCTGCAAGTTGCTTCTTCTTCAGTCGGGCATCTTCCAATACAAGTTTTTCTACTTTTTCGACGATTTCCGGTGTGGTGGCCTCAATTGGCCGTCCGGAGCGGGGGTCGTCTTCAATGGACTCCCTTCCTTGTTTGAAAAGACCATGCCACTTGTAAACCATGGTTTTACCAGGGGCAGAGTCCGCGTAAACCGCTAACAGCTCTTGAAAAATCGTCTGAGCGGATTTTCCTTGCTTGGTAAGAAACTTAATAACGGCACGGTGTTCAATTTTCTCCATACTGGCTGACTTCTTCCCGATTTAGTTGTTTGCAGGTCGATAACTCAAAAGTTAATGACACGATTAGGTTCAAACTTGGTATATATACTCTTAATGAGGTGCTTAACTAGTGCCTACCTGGACGGGTAAATTTATCCCCATCAACCCCTCCATTCCGCGAACTTATTGGCCTCCCCTCGTAGGACGTTGTCACGTCAAAAAAAGTGTATTAGCACCTCAAATGTCATTCGCCGTTAGATAATAAGACTGTAATGAGAATGAACGGCTCATTACGTAACAAGTTATTATTAATACTTGTTTGATAACAATAGAACTACATGTTAATATAGTAAATGCACACGTGAAACTGATGGATGTTGCTGACTGTTCCATTCAAAAATATCCATTCAATCGGACATGTTGAGAACTTAAGTAGCAAGTCACTATCAATATTTGTATTTGATAACGTTACATTGTGTGTTAATGCCATACGATGTGTTTCAACTACGATGCCTGTTGTTTTGTTTCGCAATAAAAGCAATTAGAGGAATATCAAGTCAAGACGACTTTTACTATGGCCACAGTATAAGTATAGTGCTACGTACAGTATGGCCACTCCCTGCCACACAAGGCTCCCTTTTGAGACCAATCTGGAACAGTTTGTCCATACAAACTGTTCCAGATTCGTCTCAGAAGGGATGATGGCACCGCACGCATACATGTTATATTTAAAAATAATACGAGATAAATATAATTATGACATTGTCTATTTGGCTATCATATCAGTATTTTTAAGTACCTATCCGCTGTAGGTTCTTTTTTTAGGGTTTAGGGATTCAGAGCATACTCCAGCACACTGCTCAACTGCGGGTTGGCGGAGACCAGTGTTTTCAAGCCGCCTAAAGGCCACTGACTTGGCTTAACGACTGTCATGTAACGACAACAGTCGGGGTCGACGGCTTAATGTGCTCTCCTCCTCCGTCCGAAGCACGGAGGAGCTCGAGATAAATAAACCCATTCATGGACAGGTTATGGTCGATGTTACTTAACTTGCGTGTTCGATTAGACTGACACTTTTGGGTGTAAGTGGTTCATCAGAATCATTGAACCAAAGCCAACTTTACCTGCACGCGGTACACCCTGATGACTGACAAACGAAGCTCTGGCGAAAAGAGAGGTAGGAAGCGTAATTGTAAGCTACCCGACTGGAGAATGTACCTCCACCTTACAGAATACCGCAGCCAAATAACAATTCCCTTGAGGGTTGTTGTATTCCTGCGAGTGAGTGAGGTCATCAGAAAGGAAGGAGATGCTGCGTTGGCAGTCGGGGAGGCGGCGCGCGAGCGATATTTTATGTTACGAGCTTAAAAAAAACACGCAACGACGCCACCGAGCTCCTCCATGGTACCCGAATTAAAATGGTTTGGAAATCCAAAATTTGGGACATACGTCGCTTTAACACCTCGTATTAGAGCGATTAAAAACAAAATTAACTCATAAATTATTCTGAGAGCAACACTGATAATTATATATTAAAAATAGTTTTATCAAAAGCGTCATATATTAATACAATTTAAATTATGATTATTAGCTCGCGCCCGATTTTGAAGCAAACGATCAGGCGCGCGAGGAGTTAAAGAAGTAGCTCAAATTTAATTTGGTTTTATATAAGATCGCAGAAACTAACAAAACAAAATATTGCAGAAGATAAATCGATAAATTGCTTGAAACATTCCTTTTTATATGTGAGAATAGGTTTAGAAAACTTCCAAAATACTGCAAGTAAAAAAATATTATTATAAAGTTCATCGGCTTATTATTATAAAGTTCATCGATGAGATACCACAACGATGTTTGAATTATTCAGCACAGCCATATAATAAACAACAAATATATTTAATACTTGCTAATTAATAATGGATAAATTATTTATTTATTTAAACTTCATACAAGTATTCTCTATCAGGCAGGTGCCCAAGGAGAATAGTTGAAAAATTTATGAAATTAATGAATTACCTGCTCGAGAAATGAATAAAATAACCAATTTATTAATTACTAAATAAAATAAGATTACTAAAAAGAAAGTGACTAAAAGTGAAAAGAAAAATGAGCAGGTTTACGAAAACGAAACTTCAAGAATATAAAAGGAAAGCCATATAGGCCAACGGCAGTAGACTATTAAGCTACTATATGCATGTATAAAAGCTAAATTAGTTTCGCCAACGCCCATTGACGCGCCTAGACTAGACTGAAAGGCACTGTTATCACAAATATGTCTATCAGTCAGGCTACAGTAATGTTTCAGACGGCTAAACATAATTGGATATAAGAGGAACTTATATGGATATTACTAGGTAACATACATCATCAGTGCATATAGATTTTACTATTTACTGTATTGTCTGTTTTGAACACAAACTGAATGAGACATGAGAAAACTAGTTTTTGAGTAACTAATATTTAATGCAAGTCACTTTCAATGATATAAAAAAACTGGCCAAGTGCGAGTCGGACTCGCGCACGAAGGGTTCCGTACCATTTCCTATAAAAACGGCAAAAAAAAAATCACGTTTGTTGTATGGGAGCCCCCCCTTAAATATTTATTTTATTTTTATTTATTTTTAAAGTGAATATATAACTAAATATTATGTGAGTATTTCAAGCGTCTACCTATTGCCGTTATCAATTGGGAGCAAAAACGAGAAAAAAAATCACGTTGGTTGTATGGGAGCCCCCTTAATTTTTTATTTTATTCTGTGTTTTAGTATTTGTTGTTATAGCGGCATCATATGTGAAAATTTCAACTGTCTAACTATCGCGGTTCATGAAATACAGCGTGGTGACAGACGGACGGACGGACAGCGGAGCCTTAGTAATAGGGTTCCTTTTTACCCTTTGGGTACGGAACCCTAAAAAAAAATAACAGCACTCGAACGATATCAATTCCCTTTTCGAATAACACCGGGTGCGCTAGCTAATACGAAATGTCAAGTAAACGTTCGTCGTGAAATTCACGACATGAAGCGATGAACGTTCCCACGTGTGGAACAGGTCAAACAAAGTCATAAACCCGTGATTTATTGCTTTACAACTGGTGACGCGGGCAGTCATTAAATTAACTTCCACGCCAAAGGCAGCCTTGATACCTTAGTGTAGGTATAATGGTTTTCTTACGCATTATACGGAGGAAGCTTGTAACATCTTAAACAACATAATACCACGGTGCCGGAGCGGCAATTGCTCCAAGAATTTCCACATGACCGGCTAACCACTTTAACATGTTTAATATCACCTACGATTGGCCTTGGGAATTATATTGGCCTTCCAAGTAATTACATAATTTGAGGACACGTCACTACAATAAAATTGGATTTGAGACGGATAAGAATATTCATTTGAAATTAAGAAACTGGTATGTTTGCTAACATGATATTTATGCTGATTTGCGGAAATCCCGTGGATTTGTGAAATTTCTAGATATTGACAACATGAAGATTGTTTTTATTTTAGTGATGAGGACGACTTTTTTATCATACACACAAACGCAAATTGGTGCTATGTGACTTAAGTACATAAGTAAGAAGTTCAACCTTATCAATAAACTAGATTAAAAAACCAATCGTTAAACAATAAGAAAAAATGTCCCACGTTTATTTTTAAAAGTTCATAAAGTTTAAGAAGCACATAAGATATGAATAAGTTGAGTATGTAAAAATGTTTTGCGCCGCCCTACTTTCCAAAGTTATACCCGTATATATTTTATTATATTACAAATATCGTTTATTAAATGCATTAAAAAAAAAACAAATATAATGAAGTAGTAAAATAGACATCGATTAATGAACATTTTTTTTTTCATAAAAAATAAATATATAATTTTGAACGTGGTTTTTTTTAAACTTCTCGACCTTCCACGAAACCCATCATAGAAGCTTGGAGAGCCTCTATGAGGCCGCGATCCACACTTTGAAAAACACTGCCATAGAGTAAGTAGTTGGAGCGGCTGGAGCAGCAAAATAATGTATAAGTCGTGTTTAAGTGCGGCTGAATGACTAGTAAAGAATTTTAAATTTGAAAATAATGAAAGGAGGAAGTGGACAGTACACCGACCTCAAATAAGGAGCGTTGGAAGCTGTTAAGAAAAAAAAAAACACGTAACGTGTAATTACGATAAATCGCGTAAATCTGGAAGTGGATGTTAAAAAAATACATGCCCGTTGTAATCACTAAATAACTAGGTCAGCGGTTGTATCCAGGGTACACAAATAATACAACAGCTCGTTGAGCTCTCATCGTGGTCTTCTTTTGGGAATGGGTTATTGTGACCTATTGCATAATGTTATGAAATGAATCCGATGATGATATTCACATCAGAATCATTTACGGTCGCTTTGTTATCTTCAATTAAAATTTAAGTTAAGCTAATCCTTACTTTTCCTATAGAGAACGAGAAAATTTAAAGTTAAAATCTCTTGCTGGAATTTGGTCTTTGGAATCAGTAGAGTGATCAGTAGATATGAATCTATAAAGAGATATATTGCATGAAAAGTGATAACCTGTTTTTGTGTTCCTTTTAAATAACGTAAGCATAAATAAATACTAATATAGTAATATTATAATATATTCTTTCTTTATTTTCTTATCACAGATATTCTGAAATGTTACTCAGTAAGGCATTGTTAATATCAATTGTTTAACAGGAAATTAGAAAGCGAACACAGAATTTCCGCAGAACGGACATCTTACAGCTATAATAAATAGGAAATCCTAATTACCAAACACTGAGTTGATGTAGAAAATTTGAAACGTAGGAAGCAATCGTAGCGTGAAATCGCTCATCCATCATCCATCAAACATCATGCAAGCTCATTGAAATTTCACAGGCCTACCAAGCGCAAAATCAGGCAATAAAACAATAAAATTGCAACAAAATTGCGGTCTAAAATGTACCTGTTTACTAGCTGAGGCTGAAACTTTGCAGGGAATTAGAAAACTCAAATAAATTTAAAAATTAATATATTTCTTAATTTTGTGGGTTGGTTTAGAAGCAGTTTAGTAATTAGATTTTCAATTCAACCAGTGGTTGCTTTGTGATGTGCGTACACACATTGAATAGAACTAAAGAAAAAAGTACAGAAAGGTGGAAATGGAGAAAATGTATGTAGGAATCACATATACTCGTACCTAGTTCTCAATTTTCTTTTTGGGGACGAAATACCAGAAACAATATTTTTTGGAAATCATACGGGCAATGTAACTATGGATGGTCATGGTCTTGCGAGGAATTGGACACCGACATAAGATATTAGCAGGGTGTTTGAAGAATCAATTGATATATATTACGTGTCAAGTCAACGCATCATCCTCACTCCATATCATAAATTCGAAATCGAACGGAACTTTTAGGAGGCATAGCTTGGAGGTCTCATCCGAAAAAGCAGTGCACTAGAGACTTTACACAAATCTTCGGACAGAAAGCACAAAAGTCCCAAATGTCGACTTGCTAACGAAGTTTCTATGATGCCTTGGACCTTTTATAAGATAAGGTATTAATAGATGACAATACCGTTTGGGCGGGCAGCTTGAAAACATTGCTGTTTGCCATAAAACAAATCAGTTTATGATTCTTCCGAACCGCACTAATACATCGTGTCAGAGTGCCCTCTAAGAAAGTTATTGAAGGAAGGCCAGGGCCGCCGAAGCCCAAGCCGATTATCATCGGATTTTTTGATTGAGAAAATAAAATTTCAGCTTCGATTGGGGGTAATCGTGTTTAGCTTAGCTGATAGAAACCCCAGAGCTCTACCGACTAGGCTGAAGATATATGTCATTAACTTTTACCTAAGACCTATTTTCGGTATAAAAAAATGCGATGGGAATTGGCTTCAGCTTAGGAGGCCCCCAGTTTCTAGTAGTGGAATGAACATGAATTCCCGTGATGTGATCAAAGACAGGCTACTGAAGTTGTTTAACTTGCGTCGTCCTTCAAACTCAAGTCTCAATGTATAATGAATTAAAAAAGCACTTGCAATCAGTGTTGATCCAGACGTGATAGTAAATACGTAAACGTAAATAGATACTGTAGTTTTTTGCACATAAAAGTGAAGAATTCTCGACGGTCTAGGTATGCGGAGAACAGGTTCTACCGATACCGGGCCACACTGTAAATATGTGCGAGTTGTACAAGATAGGTATTTGCACTCACTACATACAAAACCACTTCCAGTTACAAACCGCGTGGTATTCGACCGTTTATTTAGCATAATTAATATAGGCTATATCGTAAATTACCTCGTTTCGCCTGTAATGATACTTATTATATCCATATTTAACAACTGAGACATGAATTTTACCTAACAACATAATTATATATATTATAATTCGTACATCCATCAGTTGAATACATAGAAAATACCCAGACCTAGACAAACAGACATGTTCATGCACACATATATTTGTCTTGTGCGGTCGTACCCGTGACCTCGGAATCAAAGTGGCCATTGCTATGCTAACGACCGATTCGACCAACGGGCTCGTCATCATCAATTTTTAAATTGTTGTTGTTGTTGTTGTCTTCTGATATTTATTGCCCAAGTTGTCTTCTGATATGATTTTAAGATAAGAAAAAAATTGGATAACAATTAAATTTATTACTTTCTGGTATTTATTTCATTCAGCAATTAATAGCGTTAAGAGTAATTTATAGCTGTATACTTCACAAAGGATTTATTTTTAACTACTGTCTACTGTTATATTTCACGTGTACATGAAATATAACTCAATAAAAAAGTACGATTCATCGCAGTTTGTAAACTGCGATGAATCGTACTTTTATTGAGTGCCAAAAAGAAAATAGTATCAAAGTCTGCTTGTCCCGATAGGTTGTCCTAATGAAAATTAGTCCGTGCTTTGCTGCATATGTATCTACGGAAAAAATTAAAGCTCGTGTAGAAAAGGTATTCAAACAATTTACAAAATATTTGTATATCATTTAGTAGATAATTAAAATTTTATTTATATGCATTATATTGGCTAGCCGCGGTTCCGCCAGTGTGGTTCATTATTTTAATAAAAACATCGTTGGGAATAAGATATTTTTCCGGGATAAAAAGTAACATATGGGTCAATCAATTTTTAAATATCCCAATCATGAATATTTAGATTTTTATTTTGTTATTTCAATGGTCACTTTTAAATATTTTATTTAAAAGACAATTATCTATTTTTTATGAATCCAGAGAGAGCAGAACTGTTTTATTATGTAATTGACTAAATTTTATACGAAACCTCTGACAACCAAAGGTATATCTGTCCCCTGGACCACTAAACTCTATACGATTTTTAAATAATACCAATTTTAATTATATTAAAAAATAAATCTTTGCTGAATTAATTAAAGCAGAGATTTTAATTCCTCATCTTTGATTCCATGAAATTTCTTATAATTTAAGAAATATATGCACTAATGCTGTCCTATGGACAACGATTGTAACTTCACACAACCTAAACTTTTCATAATTATGGAAAATATTGGAATTACAATAGAAAAAAACCTCGTGAAAATTTTCTTTTGTATTGTATTACTGATCTTATATTTTTTTATGAATTTAAATTAAATTTAAAAAGAAATAATTATCCTTGTACGTTTCTTAATCTGGGGACAATTTAGTTGTACAGTGGACATTGTGGTTGTCCATAGGAAGTACTAGAATGTTAAAGTTATTATATTATTTTGTGTATAGTGTTACTTTTACATCTAAATAGAGTACCGAATAAAAAATATGAATAAGAAAGTTTCAGAATGTATATTTTAAAGGCTTTGCATGCCAAAAACAATTGTCAATAGTTGTCAACATTCTCTCCAACAATCAACGTCCAAACAAAATAAAAACAGTATTTGTAATACAAGATCAATTAATTCACTTTCTTTCTTACACTTAATGCAGTTATAACTGTACATATACATAACAATTTAACAATAGTAGTTTTAACATTAGTACGGTTGTTGCAAGGACTAACAGAACAAAAAGATAAAACTTTATTATTTTTGTCTTTTCGCTCACGTACGACAACTGTGTGAAGTGTGATTTGATTCCGAGATCCATCAAAATGGTAGGCTTCTACTACATTGTGCATTAGAAAATTATAATTACTAAAATCAAGCACAAGTACAGCTTCGTTTGTTTTGATCTCATTACCACTTCGCCGAAAATTTCTGTATTGCGTTTTCATATTAAAAATGTGATTCTTTACAGTTCTCAGTTCTCGTTTAAAATTCTCAGTCATGTTTAGTACTGTATCTTCTTTCAGTTTTTTTACATTCTTTATAGCTTTCATTTTCTTTCCTTCTATCAGATAGATCTCCTCTTCTCTTACCCATTCAAACCATTGTATTTTACATATGATTGGTCTCTCTTAATTTAGATTTCTTTAACCTTACATTGCACACAAGTCCCAAACATACAATCCATTTTATTAGTATCACAGACTGTTTCCAGAATCAATGTACTATATCCATCGCATTAAGAATAAAGCCTTCTTCTTCTATCTTAGCTTCAGCATTTGTATCTATTTTACACAGACACATATCTCTTCCATCTACTGTTGGTTTGAGAATGTAAAAGTCCAAACATCGACCATGTTTGGTAAAATTGAAATAAGAATATTTTGTACCCGGATTCTCAGACTTGAAAGCTTGAAACAAATTTTTCATTGAGTATATATATATAAGAAACTCTTATTGTACTTTTTGTAGTAGTAAAGGCAAAGCCTTTACTTACGGTTTCTTTTTTACCGGCCGTGTTTCTTGACACATCGTCTCTTAAGAAAAATATTTTTTTTGTAAGCTCTGTATCACCACAGTGGGAAATTATCCTTGCACTGATTTTTCCTTTTATACCTAAACTATCCTTGATGATTTCTTTTCTTTGAGATGCCTCTATGTTCTCAAATATATTTTTCAATATGCTTTTTCCGTAACGAGCCTTTATTTTGCAGTAATTTTCTTTGCCAGCATTGCTAAAACTTTTGTATTTTAATGTGGAATTTACTTTCTGTCATCGATTCTTCTTCATTCGTCTTAAGTATTTCTTTTTCCTTGCGATAGCTCTCTTCTTATATTTTTCATATTTTTTCTTCCACATCCTGACTTCGCTTTGTAGCTTAATATTTCCTTTATACATTTTAGTTTTATCCCTTCAGATTTTTTTTTTCCTCTTATTTTATATCCGGCTACTAAAGATGAAGCAGAAGAAGCAGGTGGAATAATTTCATGTTGATCTTGAGGTATATTGATTTCCTGCAAAACGACGGAGAACTTGGAGGTGTGTCGTTAAGCATATTATGAACCGCTTTTATTCGTCTTCTTTGTTACGTAATTTCTAAATAGCTCTGCAGTGTTTTTGTTCCTCTCGCTGCATACTTGTAATCAACTTTTTATTTTTGTGATAGCTTTCTCTCTTTTCTTTAAGTCTTTCTCTACAGCGTCTTGATATATTTTTCTTTTTTCAAAGGTCAAGATGTGAAGTTATGATTTAAATCTGTTTCAAAATTGCAAATTGCATTATTGTTGTCCTAGGGATAACCAAAATTGTCCTAGGGACAACCATTTCGTTGTCCAAGTGACTGGTTATCCATAGGACATTTCTGAAATATTGAGCTGTCAAATAAATACAAATGTCTTTTTTTGTTTTGTTTCACATTTACAGAAACATACATATGAAATAGCATTTGGTGCACTGGAATTTGTTGTAATATATTAAGTACTTACGTATATTTTCCGGTGATCCGATGGACGGACAATAAAGCCACCCACTCTTACAAGCGGAATGCGGCCGACTGACGCGGCGGTTTTCGTGAATTCAAAATCGCGGCTACGCCTATCTGTTTACTAGAGATTTACATTTGACATCTACTTTCTTACAACGCCATCTATACTTTGATTACACAATTAATTTATAGTTGTCCGAAAGACCGACGTCTTATATAATGATTATGGGGACAAAAGTAAAAAGAAAAAAATCTTATATTGTTTAAAGTGAAATATGCAACAGACACGTTTTCTTCACTATACATATCCTTTTAAATGAATTTGTGTAATTGGTATTAATTTTCTAATAGAGATTTTTTTCAGGCTGCAAAGTTTTGTGGTGATATAATACTTAGGGACATTCTCCGATAGTACTGAAAACTAACTTTTGTCTTTTGGACAACCATTGAAATACGGATAAATTGCAAAAAAAATTAAAATGTTTTGTAAAGATTGGTTTCTAAATAATAATAGAAAAACAACGTATACAAATAAAATACGTCATTATTATTATAAATTACGTTATCGAACAGGGACAGCGTGCGGACCTCATCGGAGGTAAAAAAGTTGATTGACCCATATATAAAAAAATACATCAATCCATTGGTTCCTTTCAACTTGAAAAAAAAGCACAAACAAACACACTTTACATAACATAATTTTTTTATATCGTGTCGGGTGCAAGTATACGTCAGCCTGAAGTAAAGCGTTTACCGTGGATTATACGAGTATACACTTGCTATATTCCTTGTATTGTGTGCTGGTAGAATCCAAGTCTTCTCTCTCCAATCCCAGCACTACATATGTGAACAAAAGTTATGAAGTTTGTAGTGAGCGGCCAAGTGCACGATATTTTCATATAACATTCAGGTCTAATGCGGTCAAGTAGTCTTAGACTTCGGAACAAGTGTGCGACACCCCTAAAGAGGTAATAAAAATCAATATTATTATCCAGTAGATAAAAGTAACGATAATATGGATGTTAATTTTATCGTTTACCCTAAAATTTTAATTGTTTTCCCAGGTTCGGCGCTCAAGGTGAAACATGCGCCGGCGCCGTATGTAAACGCCACTGATACAGCGCCGTAGGATGAAAAGATAGTATGCCGGTGCCAAGATTTTTCACTCAAGCGTAGAGAAGACGAGCGATGAATCGGCGAAACGGATTTACACAACAAGATAGACCTAATATTATACTATTAATTAACAAATGTTATTAAAAGCTACAAATATAGCTACAATGTATGTTTTAATCAATTCTGTATGAGTAAAATTAAAGAGTGGTATGGTGTAATCTTCGGAATGACTAATACGATTTTAATTAGAATTAAACTAGAGGGCAAAGGAGTTTAATAAAGCTACACATAGGATATTTATTATCCTGCAAACATTCAAGATTCCAAAATAAAAATATTTCAATTGTAAAATACATTAAGTGCGCCGACGAAGTCATGAGTAATAAGCTAGTCAAAAATATAAAATTTTGCGACTGAGGTGATGAACGTAATAAAATATTTAACGATGTATACAGATATTATCATGCAAAAAAAAAGCTCGCATTTTTCTGCATGTATATCATCTATTACAGCATCATCAATAGAGCGTTGGTCCACTACGTCCATCACTGATCGAGCGATATGACTTAACCGAAGCAGCCTAAATAATTGTATGGACCGTTTGCCCAAGGTCCATACATTTTTTTCAAGTCTGACCGTCACCAGACCGTCTTGTTCTGGTGTTGTTGTGAATGGTTTTGTGCACATCAAGGACAATAGTTCGCTTGAAACTGAATGAATGCATTCCATCTCTGTCAAAATCTTCCGTCATCCAAGAAAACTTCGGACCGGATCGTATGTGGACAAACAGCCTTACGCTTCATCTAAAGCTATCAACGAAAATTTGAATACTTTGTATATTAAATAATAATTAACATTCTCACTATTGTATCTACACTCATCGCCGTCATGTTACTAGATGCTTTTGATATGGCGCATCGTGACTAATTGGTTAAATTTAAGGACAGGAATGTAACGTGCCATGACAACATTGCTAAATGGGAATTTAAAATGTAAAGATATGGCTTCGGACCTAATTTTCTCGGGTGGATCGAAACATGCTAAGAGAAGAGTCACTAGTGCAGGTCCGAGTACATTTATTATAAATTACGGTGCGGGAGAACGATGGGATCATTAGTTGCCGCCGCGCCCAGGTATATAGTTGAAATACTTGAAATGAGAGACGTGAAACAGTGGCCATGTTGCCTTGTGTGACAGCGACGACAATGGTCGACTAGCAAGAAACCACGCCTTCATATTATAGTCTCTAATTTATAGTTTAATTCATTACAGCAATTCCCATATTGTTTCGTCCTCTCGTCTTATCTTAACGGCAATGGGACCGGCCCATAACGTAGCAAATATGCGAAATATAAATAACTAAGTATTATTATGTATCATATAAAAACGTTGGAACTTGGATTGACGTGCAAAGGTAACGCGAAATAATATCAAGGAAGCGTTTTCTTTGAATACATTCTCCGTGTGCCAAGTAGGTCACACGTCTGTCAAGAAATAAAAAGAAAAATACTAATAACACAATTGGTTTCCTTTAAACATATATTGTTACATTACAGTCAAATTTGAAAAGGGCATTGCGGTATTTCCCTAAGGCAATGTGTCATTCCGACCGTGTCTAATCCAAACGGACCAACAAAAAATAATTATATCCAGCTGTCCAGCACATATTCCAAAAGATGAAAGCCCAAGAGAAAACAAAATTTGTAGCACAGTATAAGTAATAGTACTAACTTGTAGTATGTAGTTGTACGAAAAATTTAATTAAACCTATTTGTCGCATTTGATCAATGATCAAACGCACCATAAGCAAATCCAACCCCACTAGAGCCTGGATGTTCTTTTCCTGTCGCAAACATTTATTAAATGTTGTAATTTTGTAAGTTTCTTTTAAATTTGCTTACATAGTGGGAGACAATTCAGTAAACAAATTGGTGGTTAGAGTTTGATGTTGCAAGTATATTGTCTATTATCAAATCAAAAAATTCGTTACATCTAACAACTAGGACTATGAACCAACGCGCGTGTAAAGCGTCACCATTTTGAGGTAGTTTCGCTGCGTCACGCAGCCAAGTTACATACAAGTATTCCCGTAAAGCACAAGATCATGTACTAAATACAGCCACATGGCGATTTTTATTACCTCCTGACCCCGAGGCCCTACCGCCGAAGCTGAACCTTCGATTCGAAAAATAGGTCTTGCCTTTAAGTTATTGATAAATATCCTCAGCTTACTCGTTAGAGCTCCAGGATTTCTACTAGCTAAGCTAAACACATGTACTAAAAACCTAAGCCGAAGTTTATTTTCGCAATCAAAAAATTCGATGGGAATCTGCTTCAGCTTAGTCGGTTAGGGTCCCTGTCGTATGAACCTAATTTGCTCCATTTTAGCTCCAGTTCGCGGCTTATGATAAGTTTGTTAAGCTTTTTTTAATAACAATAATTTAAACAGACTTACTTAATAACCGCTCCGACAGACTTCATTCACATTTATGTAACCGAAATGAGATACCTCATTCAAATAGGCTGTAATAGTTAATGTAGGTGCTTATATACTATTTCTATCAGGGTGTGGTTCTAACTTTCTTACTCTTATGCCTTCACTTGACTCGCCCATAAAAAATAATATCCCATCAAATTAACTGATTGCCACGACCAGTACTTTTCACGCTTCCAAGACATTTGTTTTATCTCTGTATATTATAGTTTTGTTAGTTTCATATTTTAAGTCTATTGTTAAGTCACAGAATAAGAAATAGTACTACTTAAGTTTTAAATTTAGGTTTATAAAACAAACGCGTAAGTGATTTATTAACGACATTAAGTAAAACACTTAATAGTTACTCCCTTATACGTACGTATCTGATTTTTGGGATGTAGGTTCACAAGCATTTTCAAGTTCAAACCCAACCTCCCCAGAGTTGGTGCACCCTGTTGCATAGCAAAATAATTAATAAGTCCTTGGAAACTGAATAAGTTTGTCA
Organism: Hypsopygia costalis; assembly: GCA_937001555.2. NCBI lineage: Eukaryota > Metazoa > Arthropoda > Insecta > Lepidoptera > Pyralidae > Hypsopygia > Hypsopygia costalis. Next base: position 6,372,277 of record OW443325.2, read on the forward strand.
GGAAGGGGACCTGGTGCTCTTTATGCTGCAAGCGTTTCTAAATGTTATTTGTCACCCTAAATAGTACAATCACACAGAGTTCAACAGAAAGGAGGTGTTGAATCACTACAATTTGTGTTTTTTCTCTCTCATCGATACGTTTCTCTCATCGTTACATTAACTCCGAAATTGAAAATATCCAATAAAACCACCAGGAATCGTTGGGAGGAACTATTACTTTTTCGAATTAGTCAATTTCAATTTGACCAAAATAGAGAAAATTATTATGACACTAATAAAAAAAGAACACAAAACCTAAATAGATAATTCGTCAACGAATACATTTAGACGATGACATAGAGACAAACTGGAAATAGTGTATTAATTTCATAAAATCTGAGACCTGCTAAAAACTAGGTAAAAAGAGAAAACATACAAAACTAAAAAAATGTGATAATGTGTACCATATTTTAAACAATAATATATTATTGTTTAAAATCTGTATACAGAAAAATTGGGAACAGTTTAATAACTTCTTTAAATTTGAGATCTACTAAAAAACCTGGCTAAAAAACGACAAACACAAAACTTAAAAATGTGATAATTTGTTAACAAATACATTTTAAACGATGAAATAGAGAAAACTGGAATCAGTTTAATAATTTCTTAAAATCTGAGAACAGCTAAACAAACTAGTTAAAAAGAGTAAAGATTAGTATATGAAACGGTAGGTACGAGTTTTCTCCAAACATGAGGAAAAACGTAAAACGAAGGCCAACGAACAAATAAACGTCTGGGCAATAAAGGCCTTGCTCGCATGAAACTTTTAAGAACAGCGAATGTAAATAAATCATTTGTGTACAAGAGGCTTTTGTGATCAAATATGGACATAGAAATATTGCAGAAACCCAAATCTTGAATTATTGCACAAAAATGACAATAAGGTCATAGAGTCGTAAATCAAATACGAGTTCTTCTGAGAATTAACATTGCTATCACGCAACTACATTAAAAGTTTAATAATTCCTTGAAAGTTTATCGTAAACATAAGCAGGTACTAATGTGACTAACTAATATTAAGTTGAGACTTATAACATAGTATAAATAGAGAAGTAAGGTAACTTCATACAAACGCACCGAGCGCGGTTTGAATGTGAGCGCGCCCGTACGTATGGCCGTCGCACGCAGACACTGACAACATTTATAGGAGGTTATATGGAGCGCCAGTCGGGGTCGGAGCTGCGCCGTACGCAAAACCGCGCAAGATTCGCGCCTGCGCTGACGTTCGTTAATAATTTGAACATTTAGGTACCTACCTACGTCGTATATAATTACAAATTCGTTAAAGATGGCTACAAAGTCGACTAGCCATAAAAAACATTGCAGTGTTCATGGATGTCTCAATAACAATTTGTCGGATACCCTAACCATTCGGCCACCGACACTCCTAATAATCACATGATAAGTGTGTAAATTAAAAAGTATTAAAAATAGTTTAGTGTAAAAAATAATACATAAAATAATATATAATAAAAATATATTTTCATAATAATTTAGATTATTTGAATAAATATTATGATTCAGTAAAGCTACGTTTTAATTAATCCTATTCCTATTTAGACCGTAATTTTTCAAATCACTAAACAGATAACATGAAGTCGGTTTTATCAAATGGTAGGAGTCCGCCTGGGTGAGGACCACTATCTTATCTATTTCTGCCGCCAAGCAACAATGCTTGCATTGTTGTGTTTTGTGTTCCGGTTTGAAGGACAACGCACCTGCGATTCTGCATTTTTGTTGCCAACAGCTTGAATGCGTGAATCGTGGATGTTATGGGCGACAGTTACCGCTCACCATCAGGTGGGCTGTCTGCTCGTTTATCACTGAGTAAGCATGCATTAAAATGAAGGTAATGAAAAAATTGCAGGCACTCCTGGTGTATGTACAAAAATAATTATTTTTATTCTGTTTAGATTTCCACACCCAAAGGGTAAAAACGGTACCCTATTACTAAGACTCCGGTGTCCGTCTGTCTGTCCGTCTGTCACCAAGGGCTGTAGGTATCTCATGAACCGTGGTAGCTAGACAGTTAAAATTTTCACAAATGATGTATTTCTGTTGGCATATAACAACAAATAATAAAAACAGAATAAAATAAATATTTAAGGGGGGCTCCCATACAACAAACGTGTTTGTGTGTCGTTTTTGGTACGGAACCCTTCGTGACCGAGTCCGACTCGCACTTGGCCGGCTTTTTGTTACAGATCCATAACACTTACCCTACTTAATTTTGTATTTTGTACCTTACTTAATTTTGTATAATAGAGATTGACTAAGTATTTTTGACGGTTGAATAAACTATTAAGCGACAGCCCTACGTGTTTAGGCTATTATCTCCCGCTCGGGGCTTGAGTTCTCCTACTTCTCTATTTATACTATGCTTATAAGGAGTGCAGAAAGCTAATATTTTAAAAAAAATATGCATACAAAATAGATTTAATCAAGAAAAAAAAAACATTACACAGATTACAAATTTCGCACACTTATAGTTTTTAATAGAGAAGGAGTGCAGAATGCTAATATTTTTTTAATTATACATAAAAAATACATTAAATCAATAAAAAAAATACATTACACACTACCATGTATTTGACACACAGACACATATACAAATATACTCTTTTGTTTATCGTTAAAGTCTGTGGTCATATTGAGAATAGATTAATATTGTTTGTCTTTAATATGATTTGTCTATAGTCTTACAGTTCTTACTGAAGTTTATGGTCGAAATTAGATCACTGGGTGACCACTAGTTACATGAAATCTCGAAAAGCAATTTCTAAGACAGATAGTCCTAACAAACACGAACTAACGGAGGCGATTTCAACTTATAATACATATATATGTAGTGAGTAGTGATGTAACTAACCCCATATTAGACTTGATCATTATCATAGACATCAAAAGATGAATTAAAGATACTAATCGTATGTAATACTCTCAAATAAAAAAAATGCAGTTATGATTGGCATAACAAATCATTATAGGAACGTTAAGATGTTAATATATTGATTGATAAATGATATCGTGTGGAATATGTGTAGTGTAACAGTTCTGTTGTTATTGCTCGGAAATATTAAAAATGCTATGTAACTCGGCCCTTGGAACTGGTATTGGAAATAGTACGAGATCAGATAATATCATCAACCCATAAACATCCCACTGTTGGGATAAGGGTCCCTCAATCGAAATGGTTTAGAGCATACTCCACCACGCTGCTCAACTGCGGGTTGGCGGAGGCCAGTGTTTTCAAGCCAAAGCCAAGGCGGTCAAGTAAGGTAACTGACTTGGCTTAACGACTGTCATCTAGTGACAACAACCGGGACCGACAGCTTAACGTGCCCTCCGAAGCGCGGAGGAGCTCAGGAAAAATAAACCCATCCATAGACAGGCTGCGGTCGATGTTGCTTAACTTGCATGTTCGATTAGACTGACACGCGCAACGACGCCATCGAGCTCCTCAGATCAGATGGAATCAATATTAAGCAATTTATATCGAATTAGTATTAGATTATCATACGCGGCTTATCATAAGGACAATAAGTATCTGTGATTCCTGCAACTGGAATTTATTACAGTCGATCTCAAATAACATTTAAACAAAGCCTTCACTGCAACACTCTCATTACTTATACTCATTACGAGCCGGTGGAAGAAAGCAGACACCGGGTAGACTACACACAATGGCCGGACCAGAACTGGGTTAATTGAAGACAACAGCGCCCATCGCCTCTGGCTGACGACGGTGAGATCCGATCTCTATACACCTCTAAATTAATATTGTAATAAACCATTCATTTTGGAATTATGGACGACAGACAGCGAAGAATATCGTTGCGATGCGCTTTGATTGCGATAATTTATTCGTTTTAAAGAACTCTGGTGATACTGATATTCAAAGCGGAGAAATCTCTTCTTTTTTTGTATATGTAAAAAAATTGTACAAGTTTACTAAATAGAGTAATTATCGGCTGTTGTTATGAGATGATAGTCGTTAAGCCAAGCCAATCTACCAACCAGCAGTTGAGCAGCATGGTGGAGTATGCTCTAAACTCCATCGATTAAAGGTGACCATTGTCCCAGCAGCGGGATGATTACGGTTGATATAGAATCGTTAACGTAAACTGCACAGGGGGGCTAGCCAAATGGCAGTTTGCGAAGTAGAAAAGCGTAGCGATCGCTAATTTGAACTGTGGAGCTCATACTAAAATGTTCGAATTGACAAATGTCACGTGATCTATCTAACGTTCGTTACGCTGTGAATTACACTTGGCTAGGAGGGCAGGTTAATAGTTAGTTACCTACTCGAAGTTTTATGTTAAATGAACGTCACCATTAGATATGTCATATAAACATTTTGCGTATTAATCGATAACGGGGAATGGAGCGCACTCCACTACGCCGCTAAACGGCATGTTGGTGCAGGCCATTATTTCAAGTCGCCTAAAGGAATGACTGACTTGGCTTTGACTGTCATATAATGACAACAGCCGGGACTGACGGCTTAACGTGTCCTTCGAAGCACAGACGATAGACGTTGGTTAATTTGCGTGATCGATTAGACTGACATGCGCAACTATGCTATCGAGCTCCGCGCATATAATATAATATTTTACGAACAAATAATTTAACAATTGTGTATTTTCGGTGCGTTAATTTATGTTAGGACAATTTGTAAAAATAATTACCTACTACTGTACGTAAGTTACGGTACATCCTAAAATTTGAACCGAGAAAGTTCTACCATTACATCTAGACGACTTTCTGTAGGCTTCTCTGCAGTGCGACACTGAGTCCATTGATTTCCGAGACAAGTCTAGAAATGAGACTCTTTTCCACGTTGTTTACTCCTTATCAAGTTACTATTAGCAACAGCAAAATATAAAACGGTAGACATTTAAAAATTCATGACGATTTAACGAATATATGCTACAATTACGCTTATTATGAAGATGTTGCGCATTTTAAATAGCTTTCATTAAGTGATCATGACAAATTACTCGCGTTATAAAATACGTATAATTATATAATTTCCTATTAACAAACAATGTTTAAAAAAAAGTTGCATTCGTTCCGGCTTAAAATGTTAATATTGTAATTGTTCAATTGTGACGTGTGTTGTGGTACATTTCTATATTATAAAACTCAAACCATGACAGAAATCGCCTTTAGGCACGTGTAATTTTCAATGCAAAAAGTCACTAGTTGAACAATAACACGTAAGCACAATACACTAACGCAATATGAGGTAAACGGTATACCGCTTCCTCACCAATGGACATTTTGCGAATACTAAACGTGGCCTCATACCGTCGATTGGAAACTTCACACGGGCTTTAATAGCTTTGTAAGATGTAGAAAGCAAAAACGTGCAAGCAGACAAAGCTCTAAATTCAATATGAAATCATTGGCAGCTTTGAAATAATGAAACGTCATTCATGTCTTACTTCTTTTTTGACACGCCTCCACTATGTTGAACTGGACCAAAGTTCAATGACACCTAAACAGTGAAATCTATTCATATTAGTAGATCAGTGGTGTATGAAAGAAAGGTAGACGAGTCACAGACGTCGATGACGTCACGATGTCGAATGAAAAGCCAATTAGGGCGGAGTGCGGCCATTGTTTTACCGAGCTCATTTAAATTGACGTTCTATTTGTTAAACGAGAGCGGTATACGAGTTCATTCATAGTGATAATGGGAACACGAGAAGCAGGAAGGCAGTGCGGCCAACCGTTCCGGGAAGCGTCAAGCGGCAGACGGTGCGCAGACGGCGATGACGCCACAGCAGTGATCGGCCAATTGGGCCAGCACGACTGTCATATTCATTTGTAGTTAAAAAGACGTTTGTATAATTGAGGACGACGTTTCATTATTTTAGCCACGGTTTTGTCGGTTGGAGACAAAATCTATGAATTTTGCGTGCAATGTCTTATTTCGTCTTGTGTGGTTATGAAAATGAGATGGTTAATAATGGTTATGAACGCCAGTACAAGAAGCGCCCGAAGAAAGTTTCGCGTGGCGGTAAATGCAAATGTGCCACTTGCGAAAAATGCATCAAAGAAAAAATACACGTCCGGAATTTCATGTAAAGTACCGATTGAACTGAATATACTAAAAATCTAACTGGAAAATATAACATTTATTATAAGGGGACAAAATTTTATCTTAAGCTATATCTGGGAAAAGACAAATAACAATTTCCTAATGGACCAGTCTGCCTGAGAGTTGATGTGTTCCTGTGAGTGCGTCAAAGCAAGTCAAGCAATAATTTAACTATAGAAATTAGATCTGCATTTTTAAATAAATTAAAATTATTTAATTACCAGAAATGTGAACATTAAACATTATTTTATAATTCTTATACATAAATTTATACAATACTTGGACAAGAATTAAAGTATCCATATAATCAATCCGACAAAGATCGCAGAGAGCTGATAGACGCAAACGGCCGAAATGATGATTATGATAAAGTATGCACCATTGAAAGAAAGGAAAACCGAGATATATAAGATAAACTGGAATAGGTACTCGTATTAGGAAAGGAAAAAATATGCAGACGAGTCGCAGACGTAGTGTTGAATAAAACGGATATTATAATATAACATTTGAATACAATGAATAATTCTACTACAGCCACGAACCGGGACTCGTTTCAAAATTACAGACAGAAACATAAGTTGTTGACCTTGACAGAAAAAATAGAGGCGATAATACCATAAATGCGAGTATAGCGAGCCATTGAAACATGGGGCGCCAAGGCCGCAGTGTCAACGAACAGGGCTCTGCCGACACCTGTCTCCGAGACCAATAAATATACACAATAATTATTGCGAGACACGTCGACATGTGAAACAACTTCTATAGGCAAGCTTTCAAGTGTTTGCATGTTAAACTTCTTGAGAATTCACGCTGCGAATTCTTGAATGACTTCGCGTATTAAGATTCAACACATTCACTTTTCGAGTAAGGACACAAGCACTACCACGTATTTAACTCGTGTCTGTAAAAATAATAAAAAATATATATCATGTTTTTTTTACGGTACATTAGATGCTGCGGAAGACAAGATAGCTTATTGATTATTCAAAACCATGTACATAGCCGGAACCACTGCGATTTTATAATAACCCAAATCATATCGGTACATTTGCACTATGCCCACGTTGTGTACGTTTAAGCTGACTATAAATAAACCCATGACAACTCTGTAAAAATAGTGAACTATTTTTAATTCTCCCTTCAATATCACAAACAATAAAAATAACGTGGAGGTATCCGTCACATAGACACGATTCAGGAATAATTAACAAACCCAAAGATTATACTTTTAAAAATAAGTCTTTGAAGACAAATTTGAAATCTAAATTCAGCGAGTAAAATCTAATATCTCACTGAACCTGAACTTATTCTGTGACCGAATTAAGTTTACTTATTTGGCACGGCAAACATAAAAAAATCGAAAAAGTTCACATTATACAGCCGGTCCGTTTGCTTGGACAAATTATTACCTAAGTGTGCCCGCTCAAGTTTAAATTTCGTTAAAATTAAAAGGTTTGCACTTTTGCTGCTCATACGCGTCATTTTAGTTACCTACGGTTCGTTTTTGATCCTGTCATATAACCGGAACAACCGGAAGGTTGGTGCACAGGGGCGCATTAGTTGTAGGTATAGGGTACGTTGTTCGTTTTTTGGATTAGATAAACTAAAAAGTCATCGACACCACGCGCTAACTTAACCGGGAGCTTACTTCCTAAGCTGAAGACGATTCAGATCGGATATTTTAATTATGAAAATCTCAATTCACCTTAAATTCGTACTTAAATAAGCTTGAGAGGTAGTGACGTAAGCGCTCTACCAATAAAACTGAAGATATTTATCACAAATTTATACAGGAGTCCGATCTTCGCAATCAAAAATTCCGATGGGAATCGGGTTCTGCTTTGGTGGTAGGCCCGCAAATCGACAATACATCTAGTAGTGCTAACATGCTCTGCGCTTTTTGGTACTTGGTTTCTACTTCAGAACCTTTCTGTCCTAACTACCATCACTTCTGCTTCATATGCCCTGTCCTTTGCCACTTCAACCTGTTGATTCGGTAGGGCCCCAGCTAAAGATTGCAGGAGCCGATAATTGCAAATGGCATAAAACCATTTGTTGAGGAAATGAGTCAAGCCTATTTTCAACAGTAGACGTTTTTCGGCTGAAATGACAATGTTTGCATTAGCCATTGAAAACCGCATACAAAAAACAATTTGCTTATTCTCCATTGTGTGAACGGGCTTTTAGTTGCGATACATGCAAAACAAATCGTCTTACATACATATATCTGTAACTAATATGCAAACGTTTGCCCTAAGAAGATGACTAATTGGGTGACTCGTACAAGATGTGATTTAGAAGATTATTCCAGTGGGCGTACCGGGTGGAGCGTGTGTTTCCAGAAATGGAAGCTGACTGTTCCAGTTACTTTGTTAGTTGACTAAGGTCGTCGTACTGACTACAGAGTAACTAACATACAAAACGTATACTAGTACTAAAGGTATCATTAATATTAAGTTTAGAAGAATATCTTTTTTCTAAAAAAAATTCACAGCGATGAAATTAACACGGGACTAACCGCCTAAGCTGAAGTCGATTCTGATCTATTAATTTTGAGTCTAAAAAAGGTCGACATCAACCCATTATCATCTCACTGTTGTGATCGGGTCTCCCCTCAATGGAAGGGATTTAGAGCATAGTCCACCGCGCTGCGCAACTCCAGGTTGGCGGAGGTCGGTGTTTTCAAGCCGACTAAAGACCACTGACTTGCCTTAACGACTGTCATCTAATGACAACAGCTGAAACCGAACACTTAACGTGCCCTTTAAAGCACGGAGGAGCTTGAGATAAATAAACCGATACATGGATAGCCTACGGTCGACGTTGCTTAACTTACGTCTTCGATTCGACTGACGCGCGTAACAACGCCAAGGACCTCCTCTAAAAATAGGTATAATAAAAAACTTAGTCGGTAGAGCTCTAGGAGTTCTACCAGGTAGGCAAAACACCAATCTAAGCCGAAGTTCGATTTCCGCAATCATAAAATCAGATGGTAATCGGTTTCTGCTTCGGCGTAGGGCCGGTAGGGCGTCAGATCGAATATTTTGATTCTTAAAAATAGGTATTTAACGCCGAAGACAAACATCTTGAGTTCCAAGGCAGATTTCCAGGGTTCCTATCCGCTAATCTGTCAATCACAATTTCCTTAACTCTAAGCTGAAGTATGATTTTTCCGTTCAAAAGATCATATTACGCGAAGTCCTGTAACCTCTTTCTTGAAGTGGTACACCGAAAAACCTAATTTGAAACCATTGGTTTGAACTAGACTATAGCGTGAGTCATCATCATCATCATCATCATCAGGTCCATTTTAGTCGCCACTACAGGAGCACGACCCTCTCTCGTCCGTCCTAGACGGAAGGAGGATTTGCCCTACACTCCACACGCTGGCCAAACGGGTTGGGGAGTCCTGATCGATATTTGATAATGTATTTCCCTTAGACGCCTTGTACGACATCCACGGGAAGAAACGGAGTGATTTTATTCTAGTCTGCCGGAAACCACACGGCCATGACGTGAATATCGTCATGAAATCAATACTACTCTATCTTAATCAATGTCTAGATTTGCAAATCGCCATCGTTCCGATTTGCTTATCAATTTCGCCTTTGTGAGTCACAATGCCCTAATCTCAGAATGTATTTATTGGTTCTTGAAATAATTACGCAATCAGATTTCATTTTTTTGATACTGCTTGTAAGTGCTTCGGATTACCTTATTGCAAAACTCCGACATCGTTAATCGATTGTTATTTGCTCGACGATTTGACTACATTCGTCCGAGACGATCATAAAAGTTTATTTATTTTGCTACTAGGTTATGCCCGCTGCTTCTCCCGCGTGACTACTACCCACGACAATACCGGAATAAATCATACAAATTAATCCTGAACATAATACTATTTGTGTGCCAAATTTCAATCAAGTCTGTTCAGTAATTTACGCGTGAAAGAGTAGCAAATTTCTATGTATTCATTCTCACATTTTTTTGCGTTTATAATAGTATTATGAACGTCATAAGAAATTCTTCGTTAGATAATGCACATTTCACGCCAAGTTCAAGAAAATGAGAAACAAACAGCGAGCATACCCTTACGGGCAAATGTGGAACACACGTCAAGGGAATAGTCGGAGTTATACTTCATCATCATTATCAGACCCCATTCGTCTACTGGTGAACGTAGGCTTTTCCCCTAGAGCCACACGGCACAATCCTGTGCGACTTATCACATTATTAATGACTTATATCCTATTTTATTTTATTATATTACATATATATATCTAATAGTGGTAAACCTTCATTGGAAATAATTTATCAATTCCTAAAATAGACATCCAAATAAATTATTAAAAAAGGTTAACAGTTACAACGCTAAATAATGACATGATTTACGTTGATACGGATTGATATTGTGACGCTAAATAAATACACTATAAGTACTAATACATTTTCTTTAAACAAAAGTTTCTGTGAGTTCTGTGAGTAAAATTTAAAAGTTTAAGGGTGTGTTCCCAAAGCAGCGCAGACCCGCAGTTGAGTCAGTTGAAGAGGAGGCCCGTCTCCCAGCAGTGGGATGGCTAAGGCTTGACTAAGTATCCTCTGATTCATAATTTCCACGATGCGAGTACCATCAGTTTTATGACTTAAAAGTTTATGTCGACGGCTTCCTCCCGCATGAACACAGTTCCCTTCCTTCCTAGTAGTATGTACATAATAGCAGCATCCTTTGTCAATCCAAAAAACCGGTCTTTGTATATATGATAAAAGGCAACCGTTATTGACTGATCTATCAACGCTCAGCTCAAACATCGGACGGATTAGGTTGAAATTTGATATACAGGTAACTAGTAGGACATAGGCATCAGGGGGCCTACCGCCTAAGCTGAAGCCGATTCCCATCGAGTTTTTTAATTGCGAGAATCGGACTTCTGTTTAAATTTGTGAAAAACATCTTCAGGTTAATCGGTAGAGCGCCCCCCAACCGGCGAATCTTATTTACCATTAGAACTAATTTAAGGTGAAGTTACATTTTCGCAATAAAAAAATCCGATCAGTTTGTCAGTCAGCAGGGTGCACCGCGTGCAGGTGAAGTTGGCTTTGGTTCAAAGATGTTGATGAACCATTTACACTCCAAATACTGGTTTCATCCTTAGCGTGCTAGTATCGTAGTGTGTGTACTCGCGCTCTCCCGATTTTACTGTACCCGTGTACGCCAGGCTTTAAGACAAACATGTGCAATTTGAGTGTGAAACCTTTCTAAAGAAATCTTTGTGTAAATTTTTTTGTAGTTGTAAAAGTCTTTGCCTTACCCATAAAATTTTAAGTTTAAAATATTAGTAATATTTGAAATAAATTCATCAGTCCAAATAACATTTTATATTGCTACAAATCTAAACGTTCTGTTTGTTTTACCAACGAACTGACGTTTCGGACATAGTCTCAGTGCGTTTTCAGCTTAACATCAGCAGTAGGTATTACGTAATGACATTTTCTTTATATTTGCAATGTTTATACGTATGCGGACTGGCACGTTTCCAATGGGGCTTTTTAATCAAGTTTAATTCATTGAGAAACTGTTTTATTGCCGAACGAGTGCGCATAGACAAGGCGACCTCTAGAAGGTCAGCAAAGACTCTAATAAGATGCAATAGTTTGCTGTAATCATTTCTTAATGTAATCATCAGCATCGACGTATTCGTAAGCTGGCGTGACTGGGAAAGTATCTCCACCTCACATAATACTGCAGCCAAATAATAATTTCCTTTTGAGTTATGTTCCTGCGAGGGTGAAGGGTTACCTGAGAGAAAGGACGAAGAAGTTGCAGGGTTGGCAGTGCTCGAGCGATATGTCGCATTGCGAGCGTTTATATACGGTCACCGCTACACATCAGCCCCCTTACCACCAGCTCTTATTGCGATTCAATAACTGAGTAGAATGCTTATTCATACCAAGGAATAAGCGACTCTATTTCAAATTGAATAGAGTCGCTTATTCATTGGTATGAATAAGCATTCTATTTAGTTATTGAATCGCAATAAGAGTTGGTGGTAAGGGGGCAGGTGGGTTGTATGCCACTCAACGTAGTATAAAAAAAAATGTGTTTGATGGATGTTATTTATAGTACTTATTTCTTTTGTAATCTTAATATGAGCAAGTATTAACTTGTAATTATTTTGTCACAGAATGCTCACATTATTAAAAGTGTACTTTTTGTATTATTAAATTGTTATATAATTAAAGCCAATGATTTCTAGATATATATCTGAGCTATTTATGCAATTGTAACAACTGTTGGTGTAAAAATAACTTTACATAAAAAATAACATAGTGTCTTCAAAATATACTACTATATTATTCGTATTGACAAATAAGGCGCCAAATATACGCATTCGCAAAATATGTGAAAAAAGTTACATCACTGGAACACTATCACATAACCCTACATACATTATACCAAAATGTATTCACATAATAAATAATGACGAGTGTTACAAAACATAAGATATAATTTACAAATTCCAAGCCCCGCGGCATATTTTTAACAAATTTAAACACATTAAACGACTGTAATATATAACTGCCATACATATAATTTAATTTCTTTATTAATTTACACGAATTTCAACAAATTATAGTACCTATATGTGGCATAGTTGATTTATTAACATCAACAGTCGCATTGCCCGCCTTCGACAGGGAATTCCTCCTCATGCAATAGAAATCAAGTGGTCACGCACTGTGCGGTTCCAGAGAAGTTTTCTTCACGTACTATCAAGCTGTGTAATGAATTGCCCGTTTTCCCAGAAGACTTTAGCACGGGATTCTTCAAAAAGGGCATCAAGTGGTTTTTACAGGAAGCGCATGTGATGGCATTTAGTGTACAGGCGTCCATAATGTACGGTAACTGCTTTCCATCAGGCGGGCTTCAAGAAGGTGGTGAGTCTACAGTCCATTTCTTTCCATAAGCACTATACAGCCTAAAGATATTGTCAACAGAATAAAAACAAATTAAAAAAATTGAACAATGGACACTAGGCTAGATTTCGCACAGTCATGTAGAAAAAAATAGCAGAAGGCGAAACCAAAATTAGAAAAGTGAAAGTTTCAGACTCAAAAAATTAAAACGGCCATTAAAACAGAGCGTATAACAAATCGTTTAACGTTTTAAGTTTTGTTTCTACTATCAATCATTTTTCAATAGTTATCAATCTTAAATTATATGTCCATATTTTATAGAATTTACTTTCTCGACTTGTGTCTCAGCCGCCATTTCTCCTAAGTGCAATAACATTTTTGAACTAAAATATTAACGCACTCTTACAGTAATACTTATCTTCTCATGCATTGTAATTGCATAAACGGACAGTATTTCTAATTACATAATATTTAACCAAATGCAGGGACTTTTTTTTTCAGAAGTTTCAGTGATTAATTAAGTATGTAACGAGATTTTTTTATTACAATATGCTAAAATTATCTCCTATTAAACTAAACGAAGTTTTTAAACTGTGGTTAACGGTGTTGGTTTTACATTTACTGTAATTTTAAGTCCACTTTTGTTAATAAAATTAATGAAAATTAAAGAAGTATTAAACCGAAAACTGTTTGTTAGACCCAAATAAATGAAAAAAAGAAAGTCTGATTTGAGGTGTAAGTGGTTCATCATTATGGAATATAAGTGGAGATGCGAGTGAGTGAGGTCACCAGCCAAGCCCTAGCCAAGTGTAATTCGTAGCGTAACGAACGTTAGATAGATCACGTGACATTTGTCAATTCGAACATTTTAGTATGAGCTCAGTTCAAATTAGCGATCGCTACTCTTTTCTACTTCGCAAACTGCCATTTGGCTAGCCCCCCTGGAAAGAAAGAGTTGCTGCATTGGTAGCGAGCGTTAATATGGTTGCAGTAATCTCTCCACCACCCGACATAATATAAAATAGATAGATAGATAGATATGTTATTTATTTTGCTTCTTGTTCACACACGTACACTAATTTATTTAAAACATAAAACAAACATATAGAATGGCATACAGTATTGATCATAATTTAGGCACGTGTGTGATAATAATACAAACAATATTTTGGAAAATTTCGGCACTCATCGCCTTCAGTTTAGGCAGTAATATGTTGTTGGTGAAGTCGGCAATGAACAATATATAATATTTGAAAAAAAAAAGCAAATTGAATTAAAATAGTCTCGTATCAATATATTAGAAAATTACAGTTTGCCAAAGCTCTAAAGGCTAGCATTCGTTCGTTATTTAATGTTGCCAAGATATATGGCCCTTAATCGGATACTCGTCTGGCTATTAAACAGGGCTACTTCCGGTCATCAAAGTATGAATCAGTAATAAGGCTTATTAATAACTAAACTGCATTCGATTCATTTTATTCTATTGCAATTAGTAATGGAGGAATGCTATGTTGGTAAAAAAAACTCGTTGTCATTCCAAGCATTGGATCATTGTTTGTCTCACTATCAAGTCACATTTTACTTGCAGCCTAGTCTATTAGCGTAATGTCGCCTCACAAGGGCTATTTGTGTATATTAGGCTAAGAAAATTCGCCATGTGTTATATCCATATAAAGACAATGTGTCCACAACACAGAAACACACAATGCACACGGCAGGGATTTTGTTGGATCTAGGCACCAAAAATGTGTGCGGCAGGATTTTTTTGGCTACCAAAATACAACGTATGTACCTACTATACGATAAGATTAAATTCCTATCGTGTATGCTCACATTAGTCTTGACTGCAGTTGACACGAGGATTTGCTTTTTAGCTTAAGGGGTATAAAAATGCCCTAACATATGCGAATTCATACGCGATAGCCTTCATTCGGTTTTTGTCATATAAAAAAGCAGTTTTGTGTTGAGAATTGAGAGAGAAGAAAAGAAAGAGTTGAGATGCATACGTATCCGTTCAGTTTTCAGAGTCTATACAGCTTTCGCGGCAAATCGGCATGAAATGAGGACTGTTTAGCGCTGTTCCGCTGCGTTCAGCGCTTTTCTTCCGCGTACACATCTACAAAACAGTACTTTTTTCTATGGATAAAATCTGAATTGAGCTCAATAAGAGTAGTTAATACATTACTGATAGGAGTGGCACTGAACAAGAGTGTGGTAAATTCGTCCAGCGAAACGCGAATAGAGCTGAATATATGTAATTACTCCCTAAATATGCCTATAGTCGCGGAGTGCGAAATCATCTAAGGGCATATGAAGAGACGACTGAATTATTTATTGCCTTTCTCCGCACCCGCTGAGACGCATTCAATATGCCATGATCAAACACGCCTTTACGACAACAGTAAAACTTGACTGCATTTCCTTTCGGATAAGAAGCTATAAATTTTGAAGAAACGTTTACGTAGAAAATGGCAGTAATGTGCCTTAGATGCTATGAATATTTTGTACTGCTTTTCCTTATGTCTGTAGAAAATTCCAGTGTTCATTGTGACGTGAAAGTCATGTAAAAGCTGTTTATTACCAACATATGCATCGATAATCCGATATTTTTTAAAGCTAAGTAAGCCTGAAACTGATGGTAATTGTTCACCAAAAAGCTCTTACACAACGCGAACAGCAAGGAATTAGTTAAAGGAGACTTTATAAAATTACGATTTTCCAATACACCATCATCATCATCATCGATAATGTTGAAAATAACGTCTCCTACCGCTTTTTTCTTAACGCTTTCTACGGCATGCGAGATCATGGCTTTTCGAGAGAACGTCCAATGCTTCGACGTCCCATATGCGGCGGCAACTCTTTTTTCAGTACTAACTGCTTGAATACCTATTTTATCTGTACTTCAATAATATATTTAAAAAGCCAAACATGTCATTAATAGCATTAGAAACGGTTTTAAAAATTATATAAAAATTAAAATAAATCGTGATTCTAGCAAAGTGTTATAATTGTTTTCAATAGAACCCATAAATTTCCAGACTGATATACTCGTAATAAAAAGGAACTATTACGCACAACGGCGAGTACTTTAATCGGAACTGTTAATGTCGGTGCGTGCGCCGGCGCTGCGCCCACTGACCTCACGCGGACGAGATAAAGGCTATTTTGAGCGTCGCGATAAAATCGAATAAGTCCAACGTACTGATACAGCACCGAAGGCGCCGGAAGCATTTGATCCGGCTTGTCGAAACTGACTGCTTGACAAACTTCCGCACTGAGTGCCAGTTACATCGAAATATTATTTTTCTGTAAGGGCAACCGTTACTGGCTGATCTATCAACGCATAGCTCAAACCACTGGACTGATTGGGATGAAGTCTAGAATAGTGGTAGTTACTATGATGTAAACATCCGTTAAGAAAGGATTTTTGCAAATACCCACGCGTACGCGCTTGCGAAGTCCAGGGCGTAAGCTAGTAAACAATATGGGCACGCGGCTGGACTAAATAGCCACATAGCCATTTTTTTCTATACTATGCAGTTAAAACCTTTAACTTTTTTGAACTTAACCAATAAGTGTGAAAAATGCGCCTCCTATCTGATAATGTGTAAAAACCGGCAGATACAAAATACACACATGTGTATTAGATGAAAAATTATGAGCCGAATTCATTGGGAGATCTAAATAAATTTTTGCTAATAAATTTCTGTCTGTAATCTCTGGAGTTGTAAACTTTTCGTGCTCTGAGGCAAGATATAAAGCTGAGGTCATGAATAAATACCTATATTGTAAGCTAACAATGTGGACGAAAACGCCGGGATATGTTCGTTTAGAGATTGGAGACGGACAAGCGATTTGATATATCAAGCAGGTAAATTTATTTTCACATTTCATCAACCACTTTTGAGCCAAGCTGCAGGACACCATTTTGTTCTGAATCAAGCAAAAATATGCATCTTAACAAACGTGTAATGTTTCGTTCAAATCAAGCTAATATTGCTCTGATATTACTCAACTATCGAACATTTTTTTTATACTATACTGCAGGGTGGCAGACAAGCATATGGCCCGCCTGATGTAAAGCGGACACCGTAACTATATTAACGCTCGCAATATAAACGACGATATAGTCGACGATCCCAAACTAACAGACGGTTTAGAACCTTTAAGTCTGAGAAGAGATTTTGCGTCCCTTTGTGTGTTCTACCGTTGTGTGTACAATGGGGTGTGTTCAGAGGAGTTGTTTGATATGATGCCAACGGCCTCCTTCTACAGTCACACCGCTCGCCATCGACATGGGAATTCATCCTCACACATTGGACCCTAAGTAGTCACGTACTGTGCGGTTCCAGAGAAGTTTTCTCCCGCATACTGTCAAGTTGTGGAATGAACTGCCTGTCGAGGTTTTCTCAGGGGCGTGAAGAGGTTTTTACAGGGTCGGCAACGCGCGTGTGATGCCTCTGGTGTTACAGGCGTTCATAGGCTACGGTAACTGCTTTCCATTAGGCGGGCCGTATGCTTGTTTGCCACACTGGTGGTATATAAAAAGAAAAAAATCGCTCGCGCGCCGCCACTCCCGCTGCCAACTCAGCATCTCCTTCCTTTCTGGTGACCTCACTCACTCGCAGGAACACAACAACCCACAAAGGAATTGTTATTACTACGCTACGGTTATTATTACTACGGCTAGGGCTACGGTATTCTGTGAGGTGGTGGTACTTCCCCAGTCGGGCAGGTTAAAAAATACGCTATGCCCTACTTCTCCTTTCGCCAGAGCCTCGTTTGTCAGTCAGCAGGGTGCACCACGTGCAAGTGAGGTTGGCTTTGATTCAAAAATGTTGCTGGACCACTTACACCCCTAACTCGTCTTTTCTAACTCGTCTGTAGCAATAACAATATCAGAGCAATCGTTTTGTTTTTAATTTTGTTGTTTTAAATTATATAAAAGGCGTTAAGTGGTTTATGCAGGGTTGTCAATGCGTGAGTAATTCCTCTGGTCTGGTGTCAAAAGCGTTCATATCTGCGATGATAGATTTCCATGAGGCGGTTCGTACGCTTGTTTTCCATCCTACTGGTATAAAAAAAATATAATGAAATTATTAATATATAAAAAAAGACGGACCTCTCAATCTCCTGACTGAAAAACATATAATATATGAAAGTTTTCGGCAACCCTATAAAAATTTAATTATCTACGGATTTGACTATGTCGGGATTATCAAATGCTTAACAATGAAACCGATAGCATTTCCCTTTGGTATTGTACGTGACGTTCGATATGCTTATATTGAATTTATATCATCAACATTTCCACCAATCATAGAATTGGATTTCGCGTATATTTTAACGTTATTATGTTTGAACAGTTACACACATTAAACGCGTATTTGTTACAGCAATGTAAAACTGCACACAAAGATATTATGTCACAATTTTTAATGACAACCTTATTATGACCCGTGAATTTTGTTATTTGAATACGCTTAACCAAAGATAGTTAACTGGACAAAAACATTTTATTAAAGAGCTTTGGAAGATATAGTGAATATTTGAACTTTACCTACTAAACTTATCTACATATGTACTACAAGTACAGTATCTTAGCCAAAAACAATTTAAGTAATACTTTCCTCCAATAAAACTAAGTGTGAACATGATCTTGTGAATATGAAATACTAATCAATATGATTCCGATACATTACCGCATTAACATTTTACGCGTGAAAGATTTTGCTTCTTAATAAATATTAGTATTCGTGTTATAAGGCCATTTCAGAGATGAGCTGTAGGAAAGTTTGATTCTGCTGAAGGTTTATGATCCGTTTTCTTAAAACGTTACACAGTTAGAATTATAATTGATCACGCAATTATGTCGTCACACTGTGCTATCATTGTTTTGGTTAAAGAAAATGATTAGTTTCTTAATAAAGATATATGATTTGTTTTAAAATGTATACAGCGATCGGCGGCAAATGAAATTAACGAGCGATATATCACTGCGTGATGTCAGCTCTGCACTTATTGGTACGTTGGTCCTTAAACAGCTGGTGTATTAATAAAACACAGAGCTCGATTGACTGGGAGGCCTCGACCTCGCGGGTCCACTTTCATGAACACTAAAAGGATTACTCGTCACATGGCATCGCGAAAACTGTCTGCGGAATTGGGGTAATCCTCTTTCGGCTGCGACGTCGGTTCCTCGCGGATGCACGTTGATTTTACGAACTCAAATAGACCCTGGCGTAAGAGCATAAAGCATAATGTACAAAGGCATGTTAAATTGAGAGTCAAATCAATAACTCCTCCGCGCGACGGCCGCAGAAAGTTAGGAAGCGACGAGGTGACAACCGAAATACCACCTTAACCTAAAGCAGCAGAAAATAATTTCATTCCGCATGACACCAATTGCGAGACAAGACGGTGAAAGCCCGTCTGCCCTTGCGATCTCTAGCTCTGCAAGAACATAATTGCACGTTCAGTAAAACGATTCAATGAATCAGTGACATTAACGGTCAACGAGAACTTAATGTTTTTATGGATTGGGCACATAAAACACGATTAAAACGATTTGCCACACCTGCTTATCTGCCGGTTTGTTTTTTTTCTTTTAGGCGGTTACGTTAGTTAAGACTCACGAAGTGATGTCACTAAAGTATTTGAGTTATTTTGTGTCGTATAAAATAAAATTAGCGTCAACTGTTGCAATTATCTGGCCGGCGCTCGACGGCTGCATTCCAAGTGCGCGGCATCTTGCGCTCGCGCAGTGTAACAAACTTTAATCTCATTAGAAAGTCGTAGATTTGGCTAGAGGTCGATGACCGGCAAAGTTCCTGAGGCCCGCCCTATAATCGCGAACGTGTAGTATCGATAAACAATTGATACGATTTTACATAACGATAATGATTTATTTGTCGTGCGGTTTTTGGATAACATTAATCAGCGGTTAAGCTAAACAGCCATTAAACATTATTTTAGTAAATCTAAGGAACTTACGCTACATTATCCCGATTATGAGAAACCTTAATTCTTTTGAGCTATGATTGCTTCTATTCGATTATGTTTTTCACGCAAAAGGAAACAATAAACAGACATTAAAAATTGACGAACAGATAAGATAGCAGAGAGCTTTCGACATGAGTCTACATGGTGATGTAAATTTTTGACTGAATCTAAGAGTTTAATTAATCATTATGAAAGCGAATGTATGAACATGATTTGAAGCAAAAAACATTGCAAAGATAAACGAGCTGTCAGGCAACATGAATTTGAGAATTTGGACAGGAAATTATAGTTCATTCTATGCAACACTACACAAAAGAAGTGCGGTGAGAGCATTCTAAGAATGGACACCGGTAAATGAGCTTATTGCGTTGGATTGGGACCTCGTCAAGCATTTTTTGCAATAGTTAAAATGGTAAAAACGAGGAAAATGAGAATTGAATATTGTTGAAGTAGCGATGAAATGCTAAACGATTAGTAGAATCACATTTTAAGGGATACTTATACGAATTAGGAATTACTAATAAATATATTATTTATGAAAAATACATTAATCTATAAATCGCATGGTTACACTGCTACCTTTTGGTTTTTTTTAGAAATTTCATGACATTATAAATTCTAGAAAACATTTCTATGAATGAAAAGTTGATATGTTGTAAATTTGTTTGTTCTTTACTTAGTATTATTTTTAAACGATTCACAATTGTTTAAAAATAATAAGTATAACATTGTTAAGTTGTGGGGAGTTCCAAATAAAATTTATTTTATCCTTAAACAATCCCGTCGGTTTTCCTAAAATGTTGTTTATCTCCAATCATACAAAAAGGTAACCCTAAATAGTCGAGATTAGATTATCGTCCGTGTGCCCCCGTTCCGTGAATTTTAATCTTATGTATAATGGTTTAATTAATATATATATTACTTTTTATTTCACATCTCAAAGTTATAATAACATAGAATTGAGCTTACAATTTCGTTGCAAGTTATAAATAACAACTTTGCATAAATTAAACAAAACAATGAATACTTAGTGCTATCTCACATTAAAAGACGCTAAAAACTATATAACAGCGCCAATAGTATCAACCTCTTTCCACAATGGGTATGAAACGTCACACAATATTTGACCATCTGCCGTATGCAATACCTACTATTTGTGAAAAACATGTTATTTTTTGGTCTAATTAGATAACGACAACGATAAGGACGTCACAGTATTTAATAATCGTATGGGTACAATCTAAGAAATGCTATCCACAAGTTGTCTGACGCCATTAAAAGATTAAAGTGCTTGCATTAACAGTCAATTCATGTATCTTTATCGCTTTGGGGTTCACGGTGCGAAGTACCAGAAATTAAGATTATAATTTGCGTTAACATCCTTGTTAAGAGCAGAGTGACTTTCTGATTGCTAGTTGAATTTAATGTAAAGGTCTCTATTTTCCGTTTTCGGCTTTCTTCGGCTATAAAATTACATGAATTTATTTTTAAGCTATACAGTCTAAAAAATTAATAATTTTTTCGGATATAATTTTGATTAAGATAGGGAGTTTGCCGGCTGTTATTGTTTCTTATTGGAGCGTCACATATGGATTAACCTAATACATTATGGTTTTAACATAAGCTAAAAAGATACGAAACACTAACAGATTGCATTATTAAATATAAGGATTGATATCTTTCTGACATTTAATAATGTAATCTTTTAGCGTTTTAAAACCAGAAAGCAACTCTGGGCAAGCTATGTATGAACGCTACACAGAGAGATGGCGGCAATGAATGTGAAACCATCAACAACTGAAAATCCAAATGAAAATCTTTAAAAAAGAAATCTTATAAATTAGCTTAAAATAACTGTTATCCTATTATTGCAATGCTTAACACTTACAGAGATTTACTGACAGGTAACACTGAGCCATTGACAACTGTTCTGAGCAATCCGTGTTTTGACAATAGAGAGATGATAACACTAACACGACACATAAGCACTGATTCTGTAAATTGTTAAACATCTGAAGCTAAAAATGCAAAACGTGTATTGATAAGAATTAATCTGACTCGAAACCACAAAATCTCAATAATGAACACAAACAATGCGGACTATTCACTTCCGAAACAATTTTCATATTGAAAGGACTTCAAGCTCGGTCGTCATTTGAATTTTAAGTCAATTAAACAACTAGTAGACTTCTAGCTTTATCCTCTACTACAGTTCGACTGCATGCATTCGGTGCACTGTGTAGGAAACACCAGTATAATATAAATGATAATAGGAACCAGCGGGTTTATGGACGTTTATAATGCAATGTGAAGTCGATTGAAGTAATAATATTTTAATACTATTATTTATTTGAAGATTATTGGTTTAAATTTAATCATGGTCTTATAAACTGGTGCACTTTGATTTGATTCCAATTACAGTTGAACGCACTCATGATTACATCGATTAAACACGTGTTAAAATAATTGCAATGTTAGTGATATTATTAATGCCGATATCTCGACAACGGAGCATTGTGGAACTTTATACATAGCACATTTTCAGTAACAATAGCGCAATCACGCAAGAATAATTTAGATTAACAATGTCGACATCAACCCATGGGTACGGTACCCATCGCACTGTTGGGATACGGGTCTCCCTTTAAACGAAGGGGTTTAGAGCATACTCTACCGCGCTGCTCAACTGCGGGTTGGCGGAGGCCAGTGTTTTCAAGCCGCCCAAAGACCATGACTTGGCTTAACGACAACCATCTAATGAGTACAGTCAGGACCGACAGCTTAACGTGCCTTCCGAAGCACGGAGAAGCGCGCGATAAATAGACCCATCCATAGCTAGGCTACAGTCGAGATCCTCAATAACACAGGTTAATTGTAACATTCAGGTAACATTTATATATGACATCAATGCAAAACAGCGTTGAGTAAGAAGATCCGTAAATATTTGATGACATATCCAACATTCGAGAGACATTTAGTACTTTCCATCGAATATTGATTGATTTGGGGAATTCACTCGTATATTCGTAACATTTGCGAATATTGTTCATACAAGTCTAATTTAGAAATAAAACAGATATGCATTCCAATGAAAAACATATAGTGAGATAACAAGTGACAGGTGCACTGTCGTTTAGTTTACTATATTAATAATCTTTTTTAGTCGTGTAATTAGTATTTTAATCGACTCGACTTTGTTTTGTCATTTGAATATACTTTACGCACCCCTAGCAACACATTATTAACTTCAATGACTTCAGACGTATTTAACCAGAATACTAGCTAGAAGGAAGATAAATAGGTCAAGATTGTATCTCGAAAGTTGTCTAGAAAAATGCGCATTTGCAACGTCTCCAACCTTAAAAATACACTCGTCACAGCATCGCCTTGTGCTTAATTACAAAAACTATTTCTGTAAAATGGTATAAAGCAATGGCGGCGAAGAAAAAATAGCCGATAGATCAACAGGTGAACATTTTACGATCTGCAAGCTTTATTACAAACGCATCAACGTCGACGCCTGCTTTCGAGAATGGTTTTAAATCGCATTCTTTGGCCGCGACGAAAATTCCAGAATCGATATTTTTAGTTGCATCGCGTTTAAATTGCTCGGGAGAAAAGATTGATCTATTGGAATGAATGATTTACGCATTATTAACTCAGTAATATGCAGTTCGATTTTATTTTGTTATCGGTTTGTTGCCACTGAAACTGAATCTTGATTTTAGGGGCAGTAGAATTATTTCTTTTATATGTATTATAAGTATGTATTTACAAAAAAAGTGTTTAAGTACATTTATCAGTTGGCTAGTACCCATAACACAAGCTTTGCGCTTAATTTGGGACTAGATGGCGCTGTGTAAATTGTCCAGAAATATTTATTCATGCATTACATTCTTTTAGTAGCTATTATTACCCGCGAGTTTGCCCGTGTGGTCATTTTTTTACAGTGCTACTGGTGAAAAAGCTAATTATCGCCACGTGCGACGATAAAATAACTCATGATAGTACAAATATAAGCAGGTAATATATTGCACACTTGGTTAGGTATTAGAAGTTACCGTACTACTGCGGTATTA
This sequence comes from Hypsopygia costalis, assembly GCA_937001555.2. Lineage (NCBI taxonomy): Eukaryota > Metazoa > Arthropoda > Insecta > Lepidoptera > Pyralidae > Hypsopygia > Hypsopygia costalis. The sequence continues at coordinate 6,396,421 of OW443325.2, forward strand.
GAGTATAAGATTGTGATGAAGTGTCACATTGTAGCAAGTCACTGAACTAAAACAAATAGATTAAACCAAATGTTGTGATAAAGCATAACTGATATCTATGATAACGGATATTAAAAAAAATATGTATAACTTATCAATTATCATTATATCTAGAAAATTAGAGCAAAAGTATTTCATTAATTAAACCAAAATAGTCGACATTAATTATGGCGGGATTTGATACAGAAGAGCAACTTGTTTATGTCAAATCAACAGATGATGCCTTGGCCGAACGTCAATTGGACCTTATGGTATTGTGAGGTTGGCGTTTGACGTTCATCACAATGTAGACAATTATTATAAGCGCAAGTTAACGAGTTATCGTGAGTATCACTACCAAAATAATATTTTAACCTCAATCATAATAATTATCTTAGAATATTGACGCTGCTGAAATTTCTGCAGGCAGAGACACTATTCCTCAGTTAGTTAATTGATTCAGGTGTTATTATTTTGCGGAAGTCAAATTTACAGGCAATGTGAGCTACACTACTTTGGGTGCTTCCGCCACCAATTAGTTCATGTAAATTACAGCCGGTCGGCACCCACCCACTACTGTTAGTAGATGCATGCGACTGCCGTGGCTGTGTTGGTTGTCTCTACTCCAGCTGCTGCAGTCATCTCGGCGAATCGCCAACATTCTTTCTTCTGTTTCAGATGTTGGAGATTCGCCGAGACGACCGAAAGTAGTGTACACTATTCCTCTCCTATTTCTCACCATTTCGGAAATTGTGTTGTCTATTGTCGCATGTCTCAGATCTTACAACTGTAGTAGAATGCCCAGTCTTCAACTCATAGCGTAACACGGATTTGAACTTACATTGTCAAATTGCCATCATCAATATTAGGAGGACCCGACACTCTGTCCTTGCAGCATTCTCCTATTCAGTCTGTTCTGAGCTGTGGTCTTCTTCTTCTGGTTTAACTACAGCACTATTCTTTAACCTGGGTCATACATTGTCTTCTCGGACATTGTTCCCTCTGCTTCTTGTGCCTTCGATCTTATCCTCCAGAGAAACTTCGTTTAACTCCCCATGCCTGAGGATGTGGCCTAAACATTATACTGCTTTATTTTCAAATCGATTACAAAGAGTGGCATGGCAATAAAACTGTATAAAGAGTAAGTAAGAAATTTGCGTGGTACCAACTGGTGCCGTACCGTGACCTTGGCTTGCTCGTTTATGCTATGAACCTTAAACTAATCGATGAGAAACTTTTGTATATTTATAAACAAAGGGCTTACGTGCGGGCCGTTTACGCAGTTAGATCGAAATAAGGAAAAGTCTATAACGATTATGCGGTGTTTTGTTAATAATGTAATATTCAGTATGAAACATAATTCACGTAGCTGTCTTCTTCTGTGTAGTAAAGACAAATAAATATCAATAAAGCTATTTATGTAACTGTATAATTAATAATTACCGTTTGCTTTCATGATGTGTAATAATAACTAGAGTATAATATCATGATAATCTTAGGAGCTGAGGATTAACAAACCAAATCTGAGACCCTTGAATATATATTGAATTTCTTGATTCCGAAAATCGGGCGACGATTTAAATTAGTGACAAACATTATAAGCTCGGTCACATAATTATGTAATTATGCTTAACTTTGCCAATAGGCCACGTTAAACAAAATTACTACTAAACTAAGGAGAAACTTGATTTTCGCATTAAAAAAAACTATCTGAATCGGTTTCAGCTAACTGTTTGTTTCATGAGCTGAAGCCGATTCCAGGCCACCTGATTGAGGTAAACATTTATGCTTAAATCTGTTTCGCATCACCCGTGGAACCTCTCTACTAAAGATCTAAAAGTACAAAAGTTCTTATAAATCTGCAGATGTATTGGACGCTATTTCATAGAATCTCTTTGAAAACCGTGTCAGATCGGAATAAAATGCACATTTTGCATTCATGAGACCATGGCCGCATCGTTGCAGCATCCGACGACGCAGTTTATGTTAATGCTCATTGATTGCAAATAGGATCTGATCATGTCTAACTGGCCGGGTAATGAGGCGCGACGAGTACTCGACATCCAAGCATACAAGATTTCTCATTGATAGTTTGAACTAGGTAGTCCCGCATGATGGAACTTTTGACCAGATTTTGATATGCAATTGCCTGGCTTCCGATGAACCTACACGTACCGTGTGCAATTGTTTTAAAGATTTAGAGAGAGAGAGAGAGAAATAGAGTTACGCAAAAAAAGAGGTAAATGTGAAACTTTTCACTGATGAAATTATCTGGCGTTTCATAATAATGTGTTTATATTTAAATACTTTTAAATCGCTTTACACGAGAGTCTGGTTACTAAAATGACCGATAAAATTTTCGCAAATACCAGCTTTTTGTAAAATTAACAAATGTCGTCTATCCATACTAGAGTTTAAAGGCGACGCACAACACCCCACTATCTGTCTTAGGGGTTAAAGATGGAGAAACACGTTTTACTCCGGCGCATTTGTAGCGGATTCCTTGAAGTTAGCCGTCGATAAATTGCTTGCAACTAAGTCCGTAAGTATGCGGCGCCAGATTTTATCAGATAGAAACTTATTTAATAACAACGATAAGATTGATTTAAAAGAAATGTGAACAAGTAATCTTCCTACACTTTACAACTCAAGATAAGAAATGAGGTGTGTTTCTTTAAAAATCGTAAGCAGTTTGCAGAAATCAGTAGCTAAATATCGGTCATGTTGTGTAGGTACTATTAGAATTTGTAAAAACTGTAAACCTGGAATAATAGTACTAAAATCAATTATTTTATTGGGTAATCTAGTCAAGAGTCACCAAAAAACTGACTAGATAGATTGAATAAATTAGTTTCAAACTAGAGACTGTGTAAATCCTATAGGATATTGGGGTATAAATATGTATTTTTTTTATAGAGTAAAAGACAATTTCACCTACGTTTAGCGACACAGACTCAGGCGGAAGAAAGGATACGAGAACTATATTTTGTGGCTTTAACAGTGCGACTGGAGAAAAAACCACAAACTTACAAAAACTGCATTCAATTATTACCAATATTAGGTACTACTAGAGATGGGCAAAATTCCGGGCTTTTACTATAAATGCTCAAAAAGTACTTATACATTCCCTATTTATGCCCAAAACTAGGCATTTATTGGGCATTTACAGGTACTTACTGGGCACTTATTGTAAATGCCGGGCATTTTGCCCATCTCAAGGTTCTTACTTAATCTATAGACTACTGATGGTAATAGTATCACTTCTGGCAGGTTAAGTTAAGTAAGCTTCTTTGCAATCACACTACTATTATCAAGCTTTATAAGTCATTCATTCATACAGTTGGCAGCGGGGCTGGCTGCGCGAGCGCTGTTTGCAATATTTCTTGTTGCGATTTGCAAACGTTATATGGTACCCGGTTCACATCAGGCAAATCAAGACGTATGCTTGTCTGTCACTCGACGTAGTATAAAAAAACCGGACAAGTGCGAGTCGGACTCGCCCACCGAGGGTTCCGTAGGTACGTAGTATCATTATTAAATTTGATATTTTTCATTATAAATAAGAAATAATGCGTCGAAAAAAAATAAATAAAATATATTTTGCAATGTGTACATCAAGCCCTTTCATATGATACCCCATTTGAACTAGTAGTTTCAATTTGAAATTTCGACACCCTATAAAAAATATAGACCCCCGATTTTTTAAGATCTATTTACAAATGTATAGTTTTGAGATTTATTCCTGTACTTGTAGTCTATAACGATGTTACTTGCCAAATTTCATAGTTCTAGGTCAACGGGAAGTACCCTATAGGTTTTGATTCCTTTGAGTGTGTCGAAATATGCGTTTTTTGCTGAATAAACGGCCGTAACTTTTTTCTACGTAAACTTAGCAGTTTGATTTTTTTTTAACTTCATGGGACCGTAGACCTGTGTATACAGTTCAAATTTCAGCTTGATACCTCCACGCATTCTCGACATAGAAATGTTTGACAGACAGACAGACAGACAGACAGACAGACAGACAGACAGACAGACAGACAGACAGACAGACAGACGGACAACAAAGTGATCTTATAAGGGTTCCGTTTTTCCTTTTGAGGTTCGGAACCCTAAAAAATACAAATACGACAATGTATATTGTCAGTTTGATAAACTTGATTGTCATAAGCAAGTACCAATTATATAACCGCATTATCATCATGGTGTTTTCCATTCCACTATTTCTTAAAATAAACATATTGAAACTGGTTTGTCAGACGCTAAAAATAGACACTTTCTATAAATAGATACTTTCTAAAATACCGAGAATAAAAATGGTAGGAAGCTATTAGTTTTTAGGTACCCCGGAGCTGAGGAGGTGCTAACGGTTGGTGTTAATGAGGTTGAGCCATTACCGTAAAATGAAATGTAGCCTAGCTAGCCAGTGGGTCACACAGGTATTACCGCGAATACTACCCTAGCACCGTAAGCATACACCATAAATCCAACAGGCCACGCGCACACGACCACTATATAATTCTGCCGCCTTATCGTCAATTTATAACTTTAAATTTCATTGAACACCCCGTACAAACAAGATAAAAAACGTTAAGTTTGAATTACAAATTAGTCTGTAGTTCAGTTAGTCCAGTGTGTTCCCACGTCCATCATTTGGAGAACCTACATACGAACCGCTTCCAGCATAGTCTGGGATTTGTATCGGTGGAGCCATTCGACATGTACAAATTTTATGGCGATCTCCATGTACTAAATGGTGTAAGGAAGATACATTCATTAGGACTGGCAATGTGCCATTCTGAGGCACGTTTCCGGCAAGCGCCGGCAGCCACCGATTCGTTCTAGCGTCGCCTGAATTACAATTGCAATTGGGTGGTGTAACCGGCGCGGCTGCAGCATGTGTCATCTTTCAACGTACTCTGTCCATAGCTTGTACGTCATTTTCAATAGCGTCATCGACTGTAGGCTTCTCAAGCCTTTGGTTTCTAGAGCGTGTCCAATGGAACAAAGCCTAAGAGAATTCTTGGAATAGTGTCTCAGAAACCTCGATGTGGGTCAACAAACCGCGCTTTTATCAAACGCAGTATATTTCTATCGATAGCGAACTAGAACTGCACGCGGCATGCGAACCTTATCTAACTCCTACGCTCCAACGTTGCTATAAAACACTGGCAGTGTCGGACTTGAACCGGTCGACTCTTACCACTATTTGGATTTGCTGTGCTTGCATAATATAGTAAGGCGATTAACAAAAAAATATATTAGAATCTTAAAATATATATTTTGGGGTGTAAGTGGCTCACCACGATCTTTAAAGCCGAAGCCAAACTCACCTGCACGTGGTGCACATTGCTAACTAACGAAAAAGGCCCTGGCGAAAGAAAAGTGGGGTACAGCGTATTTGTAAGCTGCCCGACTGAAGAAGTGTAGTACCTCCACCTCACAGAATACCGCAGCCAAATAACAATTCTCTTGAGGGTTGTGGTGTTCCTGCCAGTGAGTGAAGTCATCAGAACGGAATGAATGGCGGCATTGGCAGCGGATTTGACGGCCCGCGAGTGATATTACATGTTGCGAGAATTAATATAGTTGCGGTGGCCGCTTCACATCAGGCGGGTCGTATGCTTGCCTGCCACCCGATATAGTATAGTAGGTATGAAAAAGGAACATCTTGACTCAGATTGCTTCTCAAACTAATAAAGGCTTAGTTATAAATATTTTGCACCGATGAGGGTTAGGTCAGGGTTCAGGTTTGTTATTTATGGTTATTGCAAATTTACTACCTAGAAATAAAATCCAATACGGTGTGATATAACTCGTTTATTTGTCGTATGAAGCATTAATTTATATTTTCCTTTTACTAAAATTGTTTCAATACAACTAATTAAATTATTTCTTACAAAAGAAACTGTAATGAAATGTAGAAATTGTACTGAGAGTTTTTTTTTAATATGCCTACATTGCCACAATATAGCGCCCGCAATTCCCGCACAAGACAAACACTTGTGTGAATGAACATGTCTGTTTGTCTTGATCTGGGTGTTTTCTATGTATTATAAGTATGTAGTTATAAAAAAATGTATTTAAGTACATTTATCAGTGGTCTAGTACCCATAGTCCAAGTGTTGCGCTTAATTTGGGACTAGATTGCGCTGTATAATTGTCCATTAATATTTAATTTTAAATTTATTTAACCCAATTAAACTAAAGAGATAGACCACTAATTGGTTCATTAATCGATTTTCATTGTCAAGAACTCACTGGATTAAAACAAAGAACGATAGCAGTATTATTAGACATTACTAGTATTACGCGGGTGCAGAGGTCACCACCGCAATGCATCCAACTACCAATGGCCCTTTTATTTCTGCACCATTATCGGATTATTGAACCTCAAGCATCCCGCGGAGCAGGGCATGATAAGATCGCCAGGGTTCACACGAACAAACCGATGCTATTTTTAATACAAGCGGGTTATAAATAGACTCTTGTGCAAAATATTTTTTCTCTCTGTCGTGTATGCGTAGTGCAAATTAGCTTCGTCGAATACAAAATGCGAGAAGTAATATGCGGCAATTAGTTTAAGTCTCGTTTTACATTTCGAGATATCGTATTATTGGTATTATAACACGATTGTGATAAGTTTAAATGTAAATCTTCACACGTGTCTGTGAGGATTTATACGCAATTAAACTATATTAGCGATCACGTCATTTGACAAGCATCTCGATTGACAGATGTTTGCAAAAAGAGTCAATAAATTTATATTGGTTATCCAATTAGTTCTTCATTAGACGTTTAATAGGATTGTTTAACTGTTAAGTATAGTCGAATTAATACGATTTAAACTAATTACAAGTAACAAACTGTATTATTATGTCTAACCAAGCGAAGGTCAAAACTTCAAGTGAATTAATTGCAGTAAAACATTCTAGGAATGCACGTGAGATCCTTTAGTAATTCGGCCTCTGGACTAAGTAGATAATTATTTGCACGAAACGATTAATCTTTGTTTATATTAGCAACATAAATAGTCTGCGTATTGTTTGGGTGTTATCCTATAATAATGTTGGGTACAATATCATTAGCTGCGTAATTGTAATAGTCCTTTGTTTCGGTACCTTTGATGAATTTTGATTTGTTGTCCTACACAAAGGCGTAAATATTGTATTACAATAAAGTTTTTATCAATGATGATAACGAAAGTTGATAGACGAGTAAGTACATACTGCTACGTTAAACAATTAATCATGATCAGTCATCCAAGTACCATCGTGCATATTTAGGTCAAAGTATATAATTATTTAGTAGATACTCACACAAGTAGGACGCTGTTACTATTTATTAGAAGTAATCCCCCTTATGAGCAGGAAACTATTTTATTATATCACTTGATGAATAATAAAAATAGTCACACGCGATGCAAAGGTGCAGAACAAGATAGGAGGTTGTAGTTTCGATTCTCAAAACGTCAAAGAGCACTTTTCATTTTGAACGTATTACACGGCTTATGATGCGAACAAATCTAGAAGTACTATTCTCTAAACTTTAATCACTGAATGCAACAGTCTTTCACGTTTAGCTACACTTTACACGTATAAGCGGTGTAGAATAAGACAGATGATTTGTAGTTTCGGTACACAACGTTAGAACACTTGTCATGTAGAACGAATTTCTATATTGAAAAATTTTAAACTATTCTCAAAACTATTCACTGATTGCAATCTTTGCTATTTAATTATATTTTACAAGTGTTTGAGATTATATTTCTAAGCTAATAGTTATCGCTTCTATGCGTATGGCCACTGAGCTACTGAAGCTGGTTTCTTGAGTAACCGTATTATATTATGTGAACTTTATTTACTTTATATAGATAATACATAGATTAGCACCATCCGGAGTAAAGTTGCTATGGAAAAAGTTTACAGTTCAATGCATTTTCTGTTTCTTATTTTTAACGCCTGACACAACAGATATTATAAAAGTTTAACGCGTGTTTTTGATTATGTGTCAACGTAGGTCCTAAATGAAAAAACCGATTGCTTTTTTAGTTTAACTTGATTTCATGGATCACATGGATTTCACTGATCTTAGATATGATTTAAGAAAATTGTTTAAGCGCATTGAAGATCATCAATTATTTTCTATTTTATGAAGGGACATCAGGAACTTCCACGGATCTGATCAGAACCATTCGAAGTTTCGTATTCTTTTACTTTAAGAATATAATATTGCAAGAACATGGTAATCTGGATCTGATGCTCCAGCATCATCTGAAATTTGCAAGGCACGTAACCCGACTCCTTACCCACAAACAGGAACCGTTGAATTAACGGATAGAAGGTGATCGGGATATGACGATGAAGCAACAATGACCAATGACGATATATTTTTTCTTTTTCTTTGGTACACGGTCTTTCGGTGGTAGCAAACCAGTACTCTACACTATATGTTGCATGACATAGACGGAGTATTCAGATTTCACTCACTCTCGTATCCTCGCTTCACGCCCAAAGTTTGCATATTTCAGTATATTATAGAACAATCGGTATGTAAATTTGGCAACGTGTACTTTTCGTAAAATACATCAAACCTTTTTTTGCCACGTTGAGCCAGTTGAGCGCCATACAAGCATACAGACTGAAGCGGCTAGAAGCATTACTAACGTGCTGGCATCTGCTCTAACAAATTTTCTTGGTTGTGGTCTTCTGTGAGGTGGAGGCTCTTTCTTCTCCTCTTTCGGCAGATCCTCATTTGTTTATCAGTAGTCAAGTGTTTATCAACACCACGTGCAGGCAGCAGCAGTGGGTACTGTGCAGATCACGTTGGCTTTGGCTAAAAAATGAACAACTTTTGCCCCAAAACCGGTTATGCGCAGAATTTTATGCCCTGGCAATTTTCTAGACATAATAAACAAATTTATTAATATCGATTCCAATTAACGCCTACATTAGTAATTAAACATTTAGCCAACGAAACTGAGACGGACCTAAGAGTTATACAAAGGAAATTAAGCCCTAATCAATCAAGCGTAGAGGTCATTATACGCTAGACAGAGGCCAGTATGCGTAGCTATTACGCCGCAACCTCAACGCCGTCTACGAACGAACATGATCAATAAACGTTACTTTAATGGTCTGGCTACAAAAAAATTTAGGGTCAAACATAATGAAAATAATCAGAATTAAGAATCACGCAGTAATCCAGACGTCTGTTAAAACGGTTTTATCACTAACGGCTAAAGATGATGAAGAATGTCTATTCAAAAATGCCAAAATCGCCGCTAACCATTATTATAATCTTTGTGACTACTGAAACAGCAATGGCTTGAACCAATAGGGTAAGGGCATATTTGATAGTTAATTTCCCGAACTCCACGCGGCAGAAACTGCCAGTTAGTTCGCCACATATATTTTTGTAAATTTTGTAAGAAATAGTTGTTAGATTTCACAAGTACATTATCAATTTGTGACAAAATTTAAAAAGTTAAATTCTGTTGATTCACACAGGATATTCTATTGACCCTAAAAAATTGAAATCAGAACAATCATTTATACTATGAACAACTACGTAACTAAAAGAGAATCAATACTTATTAGCGTTAAGTTCGCCTACTGTATAAAATACTTATATGTGTGCAATAAAGATGAAACAAATAAATAATTTAATTGCCAAGGCCTTCTATAAAAATAAAAAAAACATACGGAGCCCTTACTGTGCGAGCGCATTAGACTTGCCCACTTTTTTATATCCGCGTGAGATGTAAAAGATTGTCAGACGCCTGACTGGCAAAGCGCCTTTTTTTCAGCCCTCGGCGTCCTTGCGCGGCGCCGCTCCGTCACGCACCGCCAACCGACAGCTGTTTGTTTGACAACAAACACGATATACGCGATTATTATAACTTTAAGGCATACCATTCATAAAGCGACGCAATTGACTTATCAACAATACGTTAACAACTATTTATTGTAGGTATATAAATAATAACAATTGAGTAGATTGTCAACAATTAAACCTCGATTAACTGGCATGATAATTGACCAAGGAGTGAGGACTCGACAATAAGCTGCGCCAAAACACATATTTCGAATTTAATCAGTATTCAAATTTTAATGGCACATTGAAAATGTTTTACAATACAATTCTTAATTTTGTTGGGCAGCAACATAGGTTCAATACAATAACGTATTTTGAAACATTGATGTTGTTAACTTAAATATAAATATAATGATGATGAACATGGGTAATCTAATGAAAGTAACCATCGTCGCCCATAGAAATTAGGAACCCGTTTCGTTTATTTCCCTACAATCGTTCATCGGATTTTGATGAAATTTACTTGAAACAAGAAATTCACTGCGCATCCCAACAGTAGGATGAATATAGGTTAATGCAATGGAGTAATTTACAATTCACCTTTAGAATCTTGACAGGTCAGCATAAATTGATTAAAACTAACATTGCGAACAGCGTGGCTTATAGTAGGAGGTGTTGGAGCAAATGAATATAGGAGTGTCTAATGAAATGTTCGATCGAAATAAGGTACGGCAATCCGCGGGTGGGTATTGGGTGGTCATTTATCATCTACTAAGTAGTCTGACGTAATCTGCTCGAAAATATTAATTGTTGCGGCAACTTTAGTTGCTCAGTTTGGAGTGTTCCCTTTCGAGTTCGAGTGACGAATCGTCTGTCGTGATAATATCGGACATTATACCACAAATCCCACTCTTTCACATAAAATACGTAATTTCAAATTCTATAATTAAAATCGTTACCGAATAGCCATGTTTTCTTTCAACAATAAAATAATTAGACTCCGTTTGTTCCTAATTAAATAAAAACGTAATGTTATTAAAATGTGTTAGGAAGTATAATGTCCATTCTGAATCATAAAGCAGTGTTTAAATTAATTTAGATACTATCGCTACTGAACGTGATGTCATAGTAATAAAATAGTATATATTTAAATATATTGAGGTAAGATATATGGAGGCATTGCATAAAACTATAAAACGAAGTATAATTTTAAAAATGTGAAATAAAATTTTAACATCCATACTACCATAATTGATAAAGTGAGTTTATTTGTACTGTACCGATTGCCATGAAATTTTGCATAAATTATTAGAAGTTCAGAATAAATTACACCAATTGTACCGAAAAAATGAGCTTTTCCCGTGGGATGACATTCAAGCGGGCGAAGCCGCGAGCGAAAGCTAGCATTAGTATTATAATACTAGCTGTGCCCCGCGGTGTTACCCGCGGTTTATTAGGGAAAATAAATAGTGTACTGACGTGAAATAACAACTATTCACATTTTTAGAAGCAAATCCAGGGTGTCAGCTAACTCCATACCAAATTTTATTAAAATCTCTCCAGCCGTTTAGACGTGAAGAAGTAACAAACATACACACACACTCACTCACAAACTTTCGCCTTTATAATATTAATGTGAAGTGTGACAATTGAAATCTAGTATTATATCTCTCGTATCGAGTAAATCTAGATCATATCCAATAAATAATGTCTTGTTAATAGTTTTATTATGACCATTTTTAAACCCTTGACTTTTGAGGGGTGCAATAACTTTGACATAATGTATGTACGACCGATTTTTATTTGTTTTTTTTTTCGTTTGGCAGGTGATTTGATCGAGTGTTGTTAGTCATGTTTCAAAAAACAAGCCAATTAAAGATTTTTAGATGTTTTCCATTTCAACGTCCATGGGTCTTCTCGATTGGAGCGAAGAGAGTATGGTAACCTTGATCTGAAGCTGCAGCATCACCAGGACACCAGACTCCTCGCCGACTTACAGGAGAAGTATCGTGTTTGGGCTCATGTTATGGTCTGAATGAACATGTTACAGGCATAAGGCGACCAATGCCCGGTCATGGATCAGGTTTTTCCTTGTTCGGGGGTCTAATATTATATAAATTTTTCACTTAGTTAAATATTATTTAACATAATTCTTATATGGTAAATATTTTATATAATTATTATACAGCTTTCCATCAAGCGGGCCTTATGCTTGTTTTTCCACATTGGTGGTCACCATAATCATCAACCCTTATTGATCCCAATGCTGGGATACGGGCCTCCCCTCAATCGAAAGGGTTTAAAGTATACTCCTCCACGCTGCTCAACTGCGAGCTGGCGGAGACTAAAAGACAATACAAAATACAATAAACGACAAATATTACTAAACACTATTAAAAGCTACCAAAATAGTTAAACAAAGATATTTTGTAACACTATCCTGTAAATTAAAGCCTTACATTTACATCATCATATCATCAGGTCATTTTAGTCTCCACTACAGTAGCACGACCCTCTCTCATCCGTCCCAGATAGGAGGATTTGGCCTACACTCCCCACGCTGGCCAAACGGATTGGGGAGGCCTGATCGATATTTGATAATGTATTTCCCTTAGTCGCCTTGTACGACATCCACGGGAAGAGAGTGATTCTATTCTAGTCTGCCGGAAACCACACGGCCAACATATCATATATTTACATAGGATGTTACATTTGCAATAAAAAATCATGATTGGCTTGTCCTTTTACCATTACTTGGGGTCAACGCAGTATGTTTTTTTTTCTTCCTTTAACCTTATCAGCCGTCATGTACATTACCCTTATCTTACCCATAAAATTTGCAACTAATAACGGTTCGTAAGATTTTTATTTTTAGCCTAGCTATCTATATGAACTGTATATAAGTTATCTTAAATAACTAAATTATATCAAGTGAAGGTCAAGGTCGGTACATTTTATCATTTTTTTATCTAATTATGCCACTACTCACTCTCGTTATAAATTATTTTTATATTACTACTTACTTACTAGCTGTTACCCGCAACTTCATTAGTGCAAAAAAATCCGCGATAAACTCCGAAACCGCTTTTTATAAGAGAGGAGATAAACGAGCATGTGGGTCACGTGATGGAAAGCAATCACCACCGCCCATGGAGATCAGCAACACCAAGGGGTCGAGGATCCGTTGCCAGCCTACACTTCTTCCTTTCTTTCTTTCTGGTGATCTCACTCACTCGCATGAACACAACAGCCCTCAAAGGAATTGTTATTTGGCGGTATTCTGTGAGATAGAGGTACTTCCCCAGTCGGGTACCTTAAAAAAATACGCTATGCCCTATCTCTCTTATCGCAAGAGCATCGTTTGTCAGTCGGCAGGGTGCACCACGTGCAGGTGAGGTTGGCTTTGGTTCAAAGATGTTGATGAACACCATAAAAACCACTTAACCTCAGCTAAATAAAATTTAGGATATAATGTGTGTATGTAATTTGTTTCAACTTGAGAGATAAGATAGAACAGTTTTTACGTAATTCATCTTCTCATAGGGGATGTAAGTGTGTATGAAATACCACTCGGACGAAGTCGCGGGCACAGTATAAGTAATAGTCTAAAACTAAAAACCAGACTCATACGGACTAACAGCACCGAAGAATAAATTAATAAAAATAAAAAATAAAAAGTTTTGACAAATATAAAAAGTAAATTACGTAACACATTCTATCATCACATCACACCAATAATTTAGGCGCCATTAATGGCAAAATTAACAGGGCAGAGTAATGGAAAAATTCATGGCGTGGCGTTACAGTGACTTCACAGTCTGTTATCGCCGTGATTACGTGTGTGAAGTGCATAGGCGTACACATATCAATTCATGAAAACGTTTATCGCACAGCTTTGAAGTAGTCACCGGTGATGTCAGATGTGACAGAATAAAATTGGCATAGATGTTGGGTTGCGTTTGCTAAATTTTGTATCAATGTAGGTATAGTGAGAACATTTTTAAGAATACTAATATAAATGAGCTTAAACCTGCGCCTTCATCGTGCGTGAACATAGTACATTAGTAAAAAAATATGTCAGTCCAGCCAACCTCACTTGCACGTGGTGCACTCTGCTGACTGACGAGACGAGGCTCTGTCGAAAAGAGAGGTAGGGCATTGCGTATTTTGTAAGCTAACTGACTGGGAAAGAACCTCCACCTCACAGAGTACCGCAGCCAAATAAAAATTCCCTTAAGGGTGTCATCACTCACTCGCAGGAACATAACAAGTGTTCCTGCGAGTGAGTGAGGCCACCAGGAAGGGAGGACTTGCTGCGGGGTGTGGCAGCGGGCGAGGCGGCGGCGTGCGAGCGATAGTACATGTTGCGAGCGTTAATATGGCTATGGTAACCGCTTCACATCAGGCGGGACGTATACTTGTGTCTGCTACCTGACGTAGTATAAAAAAGAAGGTGCCTAATCCAAAGAGAATATTCGGAGTTTCGAGCGAAAATACTTACGCAAAGAAGGGGAAAAACGGTCCCAGCACTAATAACGACCAGGGTATACATACTGTCTAAGCTGATGTCTATTTTTAAGTTTGCGATAAATATCTCCGGTTTGGTCGGTAAAGCTTACAATACAATATAAATATATTGTATTGTAACTTTAGCGACTAAAACATTATTGTATCAGAAGAAAAGAAAAATAAATCAGTGAAAATAATTTAGTACTAGTACAAAGGCGATCTTATCGTCGAGCGATCTAAAGGTATACGGTAAAGGGTTCCAATTAGTGTCCCCGGGGCTTATAGGCTTTTAGGCCTAAATTTAAGCCTATCAGGTCTTTTTTAGGGCTACGCTACTAAAGCAGGGCTTTAAAAGGCTCTGCATTAGAAAAAAGCCTATGAATCTAAAAAGCCTTTAGGTCTTTTTTGCGACTGTAGGCTTTTTTCAAGTCATAGACTTATATTAAGGCTGTAGGCCATTTTTGTGACTCAGCCTTACGTAGGCCATCATATCTATGAATTAAATACTCATTTATTTTATATATTAAACAAAAGAAAATGAAATCATTATTTAATTATGTATCACCAAAACAATTTTGCTACGAAAATGTTGACGGGATTGTACGATGAATACACAAAAAGACTGTGGGAGCAGTTGCAATTAACCATGTCCCTGTATAGAGCATTCATTGCATATAAAAAATAAAGATCGTTATTCGTAAAATTCAGTTGGTAAATTATTCAATACTGACGATATTTATCTTGGTAAACGTTTATCTTATAATAAATACATAAAAATTCATATAAAACTACTACAACAGTATTATCTAAGTTTACCAGTAGTACTAATTACCATTCAAAAGTTTAAAATCTTGATAGAGCCTATAGGCTGGACGGCTAGAAACTTGATAGCCTCCATAGCCATTTTAGAGGGCTAGACTTTTTTGCTGTTAGTGTAGGACAAGCATTTGACAGGCTTATAAAAACCTACAGCCAATGAGTCTAAATAGGCCTGGCCTAAAGGGCTAAAAGGCGTTAAGGGCTTTTAGCCTATCAAGCCTCTAAAGCCTATAGGCCCCGAGAATACTAGTTCCAATCAGCAATTCTAATTTAAGCAGAAGTATGATTTTTGCATTCAAAATATCCGATGAGAATCGGCTTGATCTTAGGCGGTAGGGCCCCAGAGATATGCCATTGAGAAGCTCTTCTCCTGGTTTTCATTTGTCACTATGGCGGCTAGTCTCAGCCATTCGCAGTTAAGCAGCGTCACGAGTTCGCTCTAAACATTTTCAATTCAAGGGAGCAGGTTTTAAAACAGAATATACGTAGTTTCCTTCCATTAACAACGTGACGTCAAAATAAATGCCAACGTTGTAATAGGTAATGAATTATGACGTCAATGCACTCTAACCATGACGTCAAGTGAGATTGAAAATGCCGACTTTCCCTAATAAGCATTAGACAAAAATCGTATCATATCGATACGAGTGCATATTGATTGCATATATTTTGTTTATAAACTTTTACCTAAACTTAACTATGTATTAATACTATATGACTACATATTATGTACACATTGATATTTCTTTTTTCTATTACAAACGAACTATTTAAACCTATACATTTTTTTACCATTTCATGCATAAAATTAAATAGCGTTGTAAATGAGAATATTGATATAAATATAAAAATGCTGGGGGCAGACTCTGATGAAATGTAAAGTCCGAAGTTTCGAGACTTTAGGAATATGTGAAATATGTTGTCAGGAATCTTTTCGTTCCTCATTGTATTATATTTATATATATAGGTGGAGACTTGTTAATGGCAAATCGATATTTATTGTAATCATACATTTAACTGCGATGTAGGATTCCCAAATAAAAATAAATAAATAAAAAAATTCTTGTAATGACTTATGGCAATGCAATTTTACTACTGTCTTGCGCGACTTTTAAGATAACTTCGATAGCGGTAATATCATCAAAGAGTGCATTAACTTTACGCACTATAATGATTACTTGCATGCAGTATAATGCATACATCACTATTATGAACCAAATAAAAAGTAAATGAATTCCAAGTTTTTCAGGAGTCACAGAGAGGGGAACTACCAAAATCAATAAATTTTACACGATATACGTATTTTGATACTTTTCAATTTACTGAAGCGTAAGCGAAGCGAAGCGTGGGCGGGCCGCTAGTTTTCTAAATAAAATTATATTTTTTTCCTCGAAAAATTCTTACCGAAACTTTCCTTCAATGTCTAGTTGTGCCCTACTTATCTCAATAGCAAAAGTTGATTTTGACAATCATTTAGATGGCCTTAGACTCGAACGATAAGCTCAGCTGATCGACTTAATTTTCCTTCGTTTACTTTGTGTCCGCCAAGGCGTTTACAGATGGGGAAACTGCCAGATTCAGCATAATGATGCAAAATAGCGCAAATATTAAATTTGAACCAAACAAACATTATACGGTAAATTACGTAGGCATTACTAAATAATGTACCTTGTGTATGTAATGTGTAAATTTAATTTGACGGCGTATCACTTAGTTCGCGGTCATAATTGTACCTATTCGATATAAAGCGAATAATTAACGTGGCTGCGACTGAAACATAGCTAAGTAAATAGCTAAGTATTTTTTACTTAGTAAACCACAATATCAGAAGGTCGCCTAGAGAACCTCCATTTTTTGAAGTTAGTCAACCAGTATTTCGAGCCGTCTCGGTGCTAATCAGTTACTACAGCCTGAAGATGTGCAGCCCGCTAAACGCTGCTGGCAAACAGCGGGTTCCTCGGGTGAAACGTTTTGGGAGATATTCATTATAATAGTCATCAATCTTTTATTTGACAAAAAACAAACAGCTTAATATTATTGGCCTTTAAGACTACAATTATTTAACGTATTATTTATATAATACATGTTTTTACTCTCAGGTTAATTCTTTTATAGTAATTTGAAATGATTGAAAGAGAATAGACAGTGTGACAAGGCCATAAATACCGCACGTGTCATTCATGAAGGAATGGCCACAGAACGAAGAAGAAACGCAATTTTGGGAGTCCATGAATGGCCAATGTCTAGCAGCGTAATGTTGTTATGGGCGAATAATTATAATACAAGGCGAATGAAATTTTTAAAAATTAACACACAACACCAATCTCTTACCTAATACCTGATAATAATAATTAACGCGAGATATTCAACGAAATTTCGCTGGGAGAATGATGATCGGTGAGCCGGCATTTTGTGCATCCACTTTCACCGATGCAAGCACGCCAATAGAATGCACTGTGGTAGAAAATACGCGTGCTCGACACTGGATTGTCAACGATCAACGATAATCTGGGACAGATACGGTTGATCACGCCTAATTAGACCATATTAATTATCACGCAGGTTGCAATTTGACGAGACAAACAGAAGTCTCGATTGTTGGTGGTGAAACTGATTCAAAATACTATTCCGAGCTTTCATAATGTTTGATACGAAATTATATTCCAAATTAATTAGGACCCAAAACGATGACGGTAACCCGACGCATCGCTAAAAACATTGATAGTAAAATTCTTTCTTTAAACAAAAATATTACGAAGACTGCAGGAGGTTAAGATAACGAATGCGCTTTCTAAAAAATCAAAACCTTAGCTTGTCTAGTTAAGAAGAAGCATCTTTACCGCTGCCTCTCGTAATATAGTTTATGATTTCATCGGCTCATTCATTATGCCCTTTGGTTATAGGCTGTCCGTCCATGTCTCGTTGGAAGCTATAATAATTTGAGACATCTGTAATCAAAGCAATAAGGCGGTACACCCTCAAGTTACTAAACCTGTCTTTCCATTAGTTTTCGAAATTGTAACAAATTAGTTTGTATTTTGGGGTGTAAGTGATTTATCAATATCTTTGAACCAAAGCCAACCTCACCTGCACGTGATGCATCGCGCTGACTGACCAACAAGGCCGTAGCGAAAAGGTAGGTAGGGCATACCGGGATAAACACTTAGGTATTATATTTCCTGTCAAAATAACTTAGTGATCCGCTATTAGAATATGAAGTAATTCAAGAAATCAAATAAGCCTGGTAACAAATTTAATTCATTAAATACAGTATATAAATATAATTCATCGCTTAATGAGTCGAGTCGTTAGAGGCAATAAAACTGTGCACAAATTAAAATATGTACTAACGATTGGTTTCCTTTAGTTCTATTAAAATAATATTATGGCGTCACGTTCAATATCTTTAAAAGGATCAAAACGCCAAACGAGGAACTAATGGGACGATAAGTGGTGACACGTTTGGGATATTTCCGTTGAATTCAATGTCATAAAATCGTTATGCGGAATTATGGACATCACCATTACAACCACGACGAGAATGGATCAATGGTCGACAGCTCAAAAACAACACGTTTACAATGAGCCATAAAAAAAACACCTCCAGGAATCTTAGCACGTATTAGAATAACGGAAAATGCCGTGTGCACTACAAAATACTTCTACTTTTTGCAGGTTTAAGTACCCATTAAACAACTTTGTTACGATATATGTATATCTTTTTTAAATAGTATAACTATGAAACAGATTTCCGTTTGAATATCATTTACGCTAAACATTTGAAATTAATTTTTAACTCTAGAAAATTAAGGTCACTTTTTGATCTTCCTATCTTAAAGTGCAGCCGGTTTTTTTATGCAGTCAGAGACGGTAGTGATGCATGTCAGTCAATCAGAAGCGAGTGGAGGGTTCAGGTTTCGTGGCCTTCGTCTCTGTACTCGGTTACCAGACTACGTGACGTTGGAACTGTGGCGCCAGAGTCTTGCGGCTTCATGTCATGAATACAACAGGAAGTATTTGAAATACGTAATACAAATAAACATGGAACTTTGATTTCAATAGCGGTAATAAGATTTTATCGATTATATACATATTATTGGGGACAAGGATAAACAAACACAGTGCAATTGAGTGCGCTTTATATTATGTGTCGTCTAGAGTGGACGATTAAAATATGCGTAAAAAATAAAGCCAATAAAGTGCAGAAGATCAGCCTACGCATGTTCATGAGTCGACTTAGGTCTTGTCCACAAAGTACGAATTTATTGCGACTCGTCTTTATTTTTCAATACATGTCTACATCTATCGCTAATAATCAACGTATGGATTTCACTTAAATTCGTTGACCTATCGCGCGATAACCACCCGTTTGAACATGAGCTGTATAGGTCAAAGTCTGATCTAGCACGCCATATCCACAATATCACAAGTTGCTTGCTGTCGTGCAATTGTAAACATTGCAGTAACAGTAGGCGACAAATCTAACTGCATCTAATTTATTCACCAATGAAGATGCACACTAATGTCAAGTGAAATCTACTATCGATGCCATTTCGAAAAAAGGCGACGGTAACAGGCCAGACGAGAAAGAACGCACGTCGCTTTTTAGCCGGCCATAGATCGGTTGCGATGCGCGTGAGTCACCGACGGCCGGCATACCGGCGCGCACCATGCACCGTACGTGTCAACCACCTATTTATGTCGCAGGACGAAGCGCAAATAAACAGCTTCAAAGGGACGCCGGATTCCGCCACTGCCGACCGAACGCAAAACAACCGCTATTGTCTACGGATGAGTTATTTTCGCAAATAGATACAGGATCGGACGCCCGCAGGTTTACGCAAGATACGTGCTCTTGTCGCAAATTCGATAAACCTGAATCAATTTAATGTCTTTTATATTAATGACATCTTCGTCACATGTTTATATTACTGCTACTGCTGGGAGACGGGTCTCAAATTTAGTCAAAGAGGTTTAGAGCAAACTTCGCCTAGCTGCTGCAATGGGCGGAGAAAGCTAGCCGCCAGTGTTTTTAATCCATTCAAAGGATTGTCATATAAGGGACTCTGGTTGGAGTAGTAGAAGCGACGACGCCACGATGCGCGGGGACAGCAGACCGTATGGTGGTTTTAAACAAGGTCTCATCATATGTGCTGCGCTAACTGCCAAAGAGACGGGATGGGGTTGAGGCGTAGATGTTTAACGTTTGAATCTAAACCTTGTTTATATGGCAATACAGTCATTCTCTCGATCCTGTACCTCGACTTAAACCTTTCATCACCTGAATGATGGATTGAAAAGGAAAAAGACTGGGTGCTAGTGGTCGGAGCCATCTGGTCAGACTGCTATGTGGCCTCCATTCCAACGCACGGAGAAGTGCGAGATAATTTAAATCCATCCAAAGACAGATTACAATCAACGTTGCTTGATTTGCGCGTTTCAGCACACTGACATCCAATACCTGTGGTAAAAGAACAAATGCGAATTTGTTCCGCTATTCTTCAAACAAAATGAGTCACTGTCGTGTCATACAAGTTTTGAATTTCGTATTCATACAAATAATATTGTTAAAATTACAAGGTGAACAATGCAATTCTCATACATACAGTCAGTCGGTGTCAAAATGATCCTAGTGTACCAACCTACCAAAAATAGCTAAACATCTGAACATTTACCAAAAATCAACCTTATTTACAAGATGTCAAGGTGCATAGTCAAGTGTTCCTGGAACATAAATGAAACCCAAACATATATGAACTGGGGCTTGGTATAAAATTATTTTTTGTCATATTATTATGTTCAGATAAATTGTTAGTAGACCTAAATTCAAAGCCCGTTTGGACGCTGACCGTATCACGATCACACGATACTACCGCACTTGACCCTAGTCAGCTGAGGTCCAGTAAATTCAGATTAATTGCGTATTAATTTGAATTAACTGAATCAGTAATCGAATCCTACCTTCGACAAAAATCTTTTTTCTATACTACGTCGGGTGGCAGACAAGCATACCGCCCGCCTGATATGAAGCGGTTACTGTAGCCATATTAATGCTCACATCCAGAAATATAGTATGACTCGCGTGGCGCCACCACCGCTGCCAACGCAGTGTGCATTCAGTGAAGTGGAGGTACTTCCCTAGTCTGGCAGCTTACAAATACGCTGTAGCCTGCCTCTCTTTTGCCAGAGCCTCTTCTGCGAGTCGGCAGCGTGCACTACATGCAGGTGACTGGGTCTAAAGATCATGGTTAACTAACTACTTACACCCCAAACTTATCATAACTTGAACGAATAAATAATGAGAACAATCAATAAGACATTAATCACGACAAGTGACTGATATAAACCTGTATTGAAAATAAAATATTGGAATTCAACAATAAAAGCGCACTTGTGCCTAGTTGACTGGGCTTGAATGTAGTTTATTAGTCCAAATGTGAATAAGTAATTCAACTACCTTTGAAACTTTGTCATAACCTGAATATATAAAAACAACAATGATAAATAAATAAATAACAATGATAACACATATCACTGATAAACATCTGCATTGAAAATAAAATATTGAAATCCAACAATACGCGCGTACTTGTGCCAGTTGTGCCTATTTCACTGGGGTAGAATATGCAGTATAATAGTCCAACTGCGTGATGTAAAAAAAAACTTACTCTATGTCATAACTTCATTAAAGAAAAAAACATCTAAAACTGATCATTACATGAAGGAATAGGCTAAATTTAATTATTAATTAAATTTGTTTATCATTGTTAAATGTAATCGACACTCATAATTAAATTATATAATTATAACTAAGAATGTAACAAAAACCCAAGAAACGCGTCAATCTTGAAAAAAAAAAAGCCGGACAAGTGCAAGTAGTACTCGCCCACCGAGGGTTCCATACGTAGAAACATTATAAATTTGATATTTTTCATTATAAATAAGAAATAATGCGTCGGAAAAATAAATAAAATATATTTTGCAATGAGCACATCAAGCCCATTCATATGATACCCCATTTGAACTAGTAGCTTCAATTCGAAATTTCGACCTCCTATAAAAAATATAGATCCCCTATTTTTTAAGATTTAATTACAAATATATAGTTTTGAGATTTACTCTTGTACTTGTAGTCTATAACGATGTTACTTGCCAAATTTCATAGTTCTAGGTCAACGGGGAGTACCCTATAGGTTTTGATTCCCTTGAGAATGTGTCGAAATATGCGTTTTTTGCTGAATAAACGGCCGTAACATGTTTTTACGTAAACTTAGCAGTTTGATTTTTTTACAACTTCATGTATACAATATATATATATACAGTTCAAATTTCAGCTTGATACCTCCACGCATTCTCGACATAGAGGGTCTTGACAGACAGACAGACAAACGGACAACAAAGTGATCTTGTAAGGGTTCCGTTTTTCCTTTTGAGGTACGGAACCCTAAAAACTACAATCAGTCAGCTACCAATATAGAATGAAACTAAACCTTATTTACTAATATTTTTTTATTAATAATAGAGCTCACTTTATATTGTCTGACTTTATAGTTACCTATGTGCATTTTATTTACATAATAATGTGACAGTGCAAATCCTGCCAACTATCACTCATCTCTTCTTCATTCGGTATGAGCGCAGTAGTGGCAAAGTATGTAATAGTGTACTCGCACAGTATAAGTAATAGTACTACGTATAGTGTGGCGACTCCCTGCCGCTCTCTCGTTTCGATCTTACCTCCCCTCTGAGACGAATGTGGTAGTTTGTATGGTGCTGCACCCACACAAGCTCTGCACAGACGACATTATATATGTAGTAGTAAACGACGCAAATTTTGTATGGAGTGGCCAGGGTAAAATTTATCCTGTCACAATTTAGAATTAGTTCTTATCCTTACAAATGCTAAATATTCATCCAGTCCAATGAGCCGTTTATCCATGAAAGAGTGACAAATATTACATACATTACACAATAAGACATTATAAACTAGAGTAAATTTTTTTTGAAAGTGTAAATCTCAGGAACTATTAGTTCGAAATGGAAAATTATTTAAGTGTTTGACAGCCCATTTATAGAGGAAGGCTGTTATGCTACAATCAATAGGAGCAGAGTATCAATTAAAAATGTTGCAAGAACGTGCGAAATCCCACATGAGCGAAGCGAAGGGTTGCTAGTGTTTATAATATTAGTAGGAAGTAGGTTAGGGATGTTTAAAAACAGAACAATATAGTAAATTGATGGCAAACTCTCGTTCCTCCAGGTTTTGTCTGGGATTTCTATAGGTAATCCTCTACTATATCCTAGATAAACTAGTAAAAAAAAAATTATTATATTCAAAATTGAACATCATGAGATCAGTACCTGTGAAACCCACATAATGTATTATTTCCCATAATATAATGTGTAATCCAACCACTCCTGAATATCTACCTGATAGATTTCAGTATAGGGTGATATTGTATCTGTACTATAAGGGTGTCACGATCTTAGACATTCCACATCACACTACAAATACATACACCAACACATTTACATTAAAGGCTGCAAAACTCTGGGGCACTCTGGGAGAAATGGAATAAGTCTGCCTTTGCATGTGTACTGCAACTGTTTAAGTACAATAAAGATTTTACAATAACAACCCATGAAAGTAGTATAATTATTAGACCATAGCTATTAACAAATCAAGTTCCTGAACATAATTTTAACAAAAAAAAACCGACTTCAAATATTACTCTACATTTATGTATGTAGATACAGGCTGATGATGATGACGATGATGACGATGATGAAAAAAATATAGGACCAATCTGAAAGTATACTCTTTCAATAAAAAAAATTAATTTACAAATCGGTCTATAAATAACGGAGTAATGAAATAACAAACCTAACAGTGGGTAAATATAGGCTGATGATGATGATGATGAAAAAAATATGGGACCCATCTGAAAGTATACTCTTTCAAATAATAAAAGATTTTTTCAAATCGGTTTATAAATCACAGAGTAATTAAGTAACAAACATTAAAAAAAATACAGCCGAAAAAAATATTGTCAGGAATCTCTACTTCCTAAGCTATTTGTAATAATAACTCAACAGCAAAACTGATAGTGTTATTTTACTGCTATGCTTCGCATGACATCTTGGAATAACGTAACAGCAGCTGATCTACACTTATAATCAAAGATTTCAATAATTCTGAGGCAGTCCATATTCATACCACTGCTGGGAGACAGGTCTCCCCGCAAGCTAGGGACAACATACCCTGTACCTAACAGCTAGTGCGCCCCGTGTGCAAACCTTCCGGTTATATCACGGGGATGCGAGTCTCTCGTCCAGTAAACTAACCAGATGAGAGGACCTTTACCTGCTCCGCTCTTGCGCTCGGTAAACCAACCGAGCACGCAAGCGGAACAGCAAGCTAGGGACGATTAAAATTTTAGAGCCACAGTTTTCAAGCCTCCCAAAAGCTATATACTGAAGTGGCTTTATGGCTGTTATTTAGATGACAACAACCGGGACCGACAGCTTTACATGCTCTCAAAGCACGAAGGAACTCGAGATAAATAAACCCATCGATAGACCAACTACGGTCACCATTACTTAATTTGTGTGATCAATTAAGACAGACATGCACAGACACCATCGAATACCTTGTTGAATTTTGAGGTGATAAATAATGAAAATTTGATTAAACACAAGCTTGTCAACACGTTTGCCACCTATATTTATTTATATGTACATATATTATTTAGTTATATAAATATATATATTAACACATTTATAATATACCAATATGTATTTGCACTAAACATCCTTTATTTATCATTTGAGCACTGATGGAATTTTGTGCATTACCACAAAATAATAATAATAATATTACCTGTTATAAATTAAAATACATTTCATATAATATATAATGTGGGATAAATACCTACCTACCAGAAACTATTCAATTATTATATTGGTCACTACATTCCTAAAATAGCTCCACTATTGATTTTTCAAACTGACCACTTTGACTCCGAGGTCGCGGGTTCGATTCCCGCACAAGACAAACATTTTTGTGCATGAACATGTCTGTTTGTCTTGGTCTGGGCGTTTTCTATTTATTATATGTATACATTTATAACAAAAAATGTATTTAAGTATTATACCAGTTATCTAGTACCCATAGTACAAGCTTTTCGCTTAATTTGGGACTAGATGGCGCTGTGTAAATTGTCCAGGAATATTTATTTATTTCATTATCAAAAGGTTATTATTGTTTAGATAGGTATGTTACACAATGATGAAAATTTACCTTATACATAATAAAAAAATAATGCATCTATGTAGATAAATAGACCTATTTGCTTGCTAACTTGGCTTATAATCTCCTTAAATTTACTGACACATTTAATTCAACACTCTATGGGTTATCATTCCACAGGTCAACGTACTTTGTGACGTCAGCAGAGACTAGACAGTATCCCTTAGCAGTCAGTTAACACACTAATTATTTTAGTGTCACAATTTTGTCCCAAGCAAGTGAAAGCGACTCACCTTTCATCCTCAGGCGCTGGCCCTGGCTGGGGATCCTCCTTGCCATCACCTGTGTCGCTAGCCTGCAGGCCATCTGCAGGCACCTCTGGAGCACCACTATCACACGCACTCACATTCACATTGCTCATCACTGCGCTACCAATCGCATGAGACACCACTGCACTTACGGGGCTGCCGAAGCCCTGATTGTCATGTCCAGGTTGACCCGTATTAGCCACATAAGGTGTGGAATTAACAGGCAAAGAAACAACTGGAGAATTAGTCCCCGAAACCGTTGCCTCAACAGGAGCCACGTTACTCTGAGACATGACTGGTACGACACCTCCATATCCTAGTCCCATACTTGTTTGAGACTGCACCACATTAGCATGAACTCCGCCACCCATCCCCACTGGCATGTTTTGTTGCATCGACATGGGAATGTTCTGGTGTGCCAGTGATACCTGAGACACCGGCTGATTAGACACATACTGCACACTGCCCATTTGGCCCTGTCCGCTCACTTGCTGCGGTAACATATTCTGCTGAGCCATATGCTGCCCAACAGGCATTTGCTGACCGACATTTGTAGGCTGCATGAATATTGGATCTGAGGCGGGTATCTGCATACTAGGCTGATTCCCGTCTAGAGTCATCTGCATATTCTGGGGTGCAGCAGTCATCATTTGCATGCTTCCTTGAGGGACATTCCCTTGTTGCGGAGCCATAGTGTGGACTGTTGGAGCTTGTTGCTGGTTCAAACTTTGGAGATTCGCGGGCAACGTGGAGCCCTGTGGTTGGGATGCCATTGGTTGGAGATTAGTAGGTAAAGTTGCACCTTGTTGTGATGTAACAATACTCGTAAGCACTTCTTGAGGCAATGTTTGGCCTTGCTGACTCATTTGTTGTTGTGGGTGATATTGAGGAACATTGTGTTGTGGCTGGACCATAGCTTGTTGTGTCGATGGAATATTAGTCGCGATCATTGCCTGTGTGTTTGGTTGTTGAGAGACGGCTTGACTGTACTGTGGTTGGACAGCGGACATGCCTTGTTGTGGCATTTGAGGGTGCATTCCAGGTACAACTGACTGCTGAGCCTGAGTCGGAATTTGATGCATCTGGGGCTGCATTTGTGGGATCTGTTGATTGGTTCCAGCCAGCTGCGTTGGCATTTGCATAGTTTGTATATGATTGGGTAATTGCTGGTTCTGTAAGGCTTGCATCTGTTGCAGCTGAGCTTGCTGAGCGCCCATCGCTTGCTGACCTTGTAGATGTTGTCCCATATTGGGGATTTGAGCTTGCTGCATATGCATTTGTTGTGGGTTAGGTTGGGCCTGCATCTGCGGAATTTGCATCTGTTGCATCTGTGGCTGTTGATTGCCAACTTGTGACATCTGACCTTGATTAGGCATAGCTTGCAACTGAGGCATTTGTTGTTGCATTTGTTGCATGTTAGGCATCTGAGGTTGAGGCATATGTTGATTAATTTGTTGCATTTGTTGGTTCGGAATTTGTTGCATCTGCTGCGGCATTTGTTGATGCATTGGTATCTGTTGCATAGCCATGCCTTGAGACTGAGCAATGACTTGCTGCAACTGGTGCTGGGGAAAGCTCTGTGGTATCTGTTGAACCTGTTGCTGCTGTTGTGGCTGTGGGTGATTTTGAGGTGCATTCTGCATAGTGATGTGTGTCATACTTTGAGGATGTTGCTGTGCCACTTGCTGAGGCTGTTGCAAACTTTGATTTGGCATTTGTTGAGGCATCTCTAATGGTGGTGACTGTACAGACACAGATTGATTTACAGGCATTTGTTGTTGAACTACATTAATTGGTTGGGTTAACGACTGGCCTGGAGAAGCCATCGGAAACTGTTTTTGGAGAGTCTGTTCCAATTGTTGCATAGATGGGGCGTTACCCTGAAGGTCTTTAGGCCCTTTATTCGTCAGATCATTAGACATATCTTCATGCTGACTATCATTAATAACAACACCACTATCAGGCGCTTGTAGCATATTAGTATCTGTTATATCCAAATTGTTATTTAAAGTGATCGGAGCATTTTGTTGTGTTGAAGTGTGATCCAAGTAATCCATACATATCCATCGACCCCTCCGAAAGGGTTCAGTGCTTTCTATTTTCACAACTTTAAACCGTTCATTCCTAACATGTTCTTGTATTTCTTTCATACCTTCCTGGGGTTTAGCATTTCCTATCAAGTTGATAATGCTGCCCGTCCCGGCGTTAGTAACACTGACGTGCATGTCCCCCACTTCAGAATTATTACTATTTGGCACTGCTCCTCCTAATTGGTTGGTGTTGTCTTGGCCGACGATCGCCAGCCCGTACTGAGAGCTGGTCGGGATCACGGGCGCACAACCTAATGAAGCACTCGAAGCATTGTAAAACACATCGTCTTTTGAGAACGTGTCCTCGGAGTAACTCGGTGTTTCATTCTCGATATCCGTCACCCTTGAGATGTCGTCGGTGTGAGATTCGTCTAGATCGTCGGCCGAGTCCTCCCCAGCATCAGTACTCACTCGAGAACCAACGGTTACACTGGTGATCTGAAACGAAGATATTTTCCGTGGGTTATGGGCGGCTTGGAGAGTCGTCGGGTGAGTCACTCCCTTCTCTGACTCGTTCAGCCGAAGAGATTCGCTCGTCGTACGGTGAACAACGTTGTTATACTTGTTTTTCTCACTAGTTTTATGTGACTTTTGAATCAGATTGTCAGCCATTATGCCGTCCGAATCGAATGACTATCTAAAGAAAATTTCACTGTTTATTGGCTTCAGAGACATTTGACAGACTTTTCAATCACAACAAGACATGAAATATAAAAACATTGTACACTCACAATTTCACAAACACAGTAATTTAACTATTTAAGTCCTTAAAATTCATTAGTAAACACACAGAGTTGCGAACATCTTTCAGACGGCAGCAACATGGCGGCCATTTCTGCGCAATGCATTATGGATGGTTGACAATTTGCAGTAGAGTATAGACAATCTAGACGTAGTACAATACATACATCTGTCCGCTAGAGAGCGCTGCCATCACGAAATATAAATTTTATTAATTTATTTATTGTTTTCAATCAAAGATATAAAAAACAGTTATGTATTACATTCTTTACTTATTTAAAGAAAGTTAATAAAAAGGGAATTCTATGAGCAAAATTAAAAATAAAAATAAAGTAGGAGTAGGAGGAACAGTTATTGGCGGCGCTGATGTCAATTGTTTATAATTGATTTTAAATTATAAAAATAAAGTAAAATATTAATAATGCATGAGTATTAAAAATAATAAGTACTTTCCAATTTATATTTTGTATTATTTTGGTGGCAGAGGAGGTTTTCTTGAAATTCTAGCGTCAGTAGTCCGATTTTGGGAAAAGTTCAGTCCTACTAGGTATAAAGAAAATATGTACATTAAACAAGAGTTGAGATTTTTCATAAAACCTATTTAAAATAAAATAAAATAAATAATTATTATTACTATTATTGTTAATTATTAGAAATTATTATTAATTGTTCATGTTTTTTCAGAATATCCAGTCTCTTGACAGTGAAGAATGAAGATGCCTTGTTGTACCACAAAATAAAAAATACAGGTTATATGTATCTAAGTAAGTACTTATTCTACAAATTTAAAGTTGTAAGAAAGAGTGCGTACCTCCATAGTCAAATTAATGAACTTTTGATTTGGTACATAATATGTAATAATTTACACATAATTATTACAAGTAAGTACAGTATTATATTGGCAGTACTAGGTATCTATGGAATGGACATCGAACATAGGCCGTAGTTGATATTTTACATCCTTTCCCTATTTATTTTATTTGGACAACTAGTAAATTACTTGAGCTTAGGGCATAATAAGATGAGAACATTATGTCCCTAGAAGTATGTAATTAATACCAACAAAAGTAGTTTTAACAAGATTACTACGTGTATATTTAATTATTTTATTAAAAACACAGTATAAGTAATAGTACTAACGTAACTTAATAATTATTAAATTAAATTAATTATGTTAAAACTTAATAGGACGGAAGTTTGGCTACTGCACATGAGATGGCGCTTCGTAACAAGATTTATTCATACCATACCATTACGTAATAGTTTAACATTGTACGTATAGATGGCGCAGTGAACTAATTCGAAGTATACTTCGGCTGAGTAATATGTTTTTCTGTTTGCATATTATTGAATGAAAGGTTGCAATAGAAAAACATTTTTTTTTCTGCATAGAATTGGCCACGTTATGTTTTTGATAATATTTGATTAGATATGATACCAGAATAGTATATAGTAATACGGTAATACAAATAAAAATTGTCGTAAGTAGTAAACTGTAAGATTTTATTGATTGACTAGTTGTCCTTAATACTTTATTTGTCTTACTTTATTGTCTTCGTTACAAAGGCATGTTAATTTATTTTCTGAACTTCAATGGCTATATTTTGAGTAAAAGGGTGGCGCTAGTGTGCAGCAAAATCCCGCTGCCCGCCCATCCTTCCATCCCCCATGCATGCTCCGGATTTTTTTTACGCCCCACGCGCGCGATGGACAACCTTCCGGAGGTAACTTCGGGAAGGAGGTGATGAATCCTCATGAATACCAACGTAGCGTATTTATTTCTTATCGTGTATACATTTGTAATTACAATTGAATATTTGTTTGTATAATCTTTATTGCACTATAATAGTAATATTAATTATAATACATTTAAGTAGTAATATTAACTATTAATACAATAGCGGATTTATACCACCGGGGATTTCTTCCAGTCAACAACACAATACCCACAGGTGGCCGAAGTTTAGCGAGGCAGTTGTATTTGTTTTTTCATTACAAAACCAATTTACTTTCAGCAATAAGGCCGCCTTGTTGCACATAAAATGTTTTGTTAAAAATTTTAGTTTTTATTATATATTATTATATTCTACTTTTTATTGTGCAAATAAAGAATATTCTATCTTATATTATCTTTTTTAGTTTTTTATAAGAAATTTACAATTTCTATTATCGATATAATTGAATTTCCAATTTTGTAACATTTGATGTCAAGTCAGACATGTCACTGAGACGTAATATAGACGTTAGAATGATATTAAATGAATACCTAATTGAAAATATTACTTCGAATAAATTAACACAATTCATACAGGAAACATTTGATTCGACTGTTCGTCTTTTTGAATTTTTGGGAAGTTGAATGTTGATATTGATTCCACATTTTCAATAGACGACAATGATATTACGTTTAGATTGCTCAATGACCATTACAAACTCTGTGAAACAATTAGTATAACCATAGAGAAAGGATAATACTTAATACCACTGTGTAACATAACTGAATTTTCTTTAGGCTCATAATCACCATCATTCAAAATAAACGTATAAGGAGATTTATTATAAAATTATTACATTATTTTTATGAATATTTTTTAGCATCTAAATTTGTAACATGCTTTCAAGCAGTAAACTTCTAAAATATTAATATATGGCACCAAAATATTACTTCTATTGGCTTCTAATTTTATAACTCAGTACGTTTAAAATATACCTCATCTTACATTAATTGATCGTCAAATTTATCTGAAATGATCTTCAAATAGTATATTAAAGCCACTAATATTACCTAGGAATTATTGAAGGCAGACAAAATAAAATACTTTGTTACAAAAAATCAACTGTGAATTGAAATATGTACTATCATTTTTAGTATTAAAAAAAAGATATAGAAAGTAAAATAATAACTAAACCTATTCTAACTATTTTCGATATAACTACGGTCGATTCACATATGTTTATAACGCACTAGCAAAGTACCCGTGCTTCGCTACGGGAACACTCCTGATGTGCGTCTATTTTTGTTAACATTCCAGATATTTCATTTTTTCCCCATAAAGGACTGTTTCGTACCATTATTACAAACATACACCATTTAGGTTAAGACGTCCCGGTAAACAATATTTTTGGCATTCGTACCAGGAGCCAAAATTGCAAGGCTTCCAAAAGAACTCCTGAGCAAGCTACATACAACTGATCATGAGAGAAGCAGTCCTGTCTCAAGTCAACCCCAGTAACCTTTAGAGACTGCCTCTGAGATTTGTTAATGGTCATAGCGAAGCATATCTTTATGGGAAATTGAAGTCTCTTAAATTGAACGGGGTAGTCTGATGGAATAATGGGAATGCGGGATATAAAGATAGATTCCTCGACAGCGCATCCCTTACTGTCCTCACTCAACAACTCATCGTAACAGTTTAATACGTAAACAATGGAGGCACGAACCTCCTGATGATACACCTCCGTTCCATGCGAGTGGAAGGAGATCGAGCGGAACAGGCCAGCTCCATCACCTTCCACAGCTATAATGGTATGGGGCATCATCACACATTCCACAAGTATAAATTTAGTCAATCTTGACGTCATTGTTTGAAAAATACCGAAATTCTTATCTCAAGTAGATATACCCCATATAGTCGGTACTTAGAATAGGCTTTTCAATTAGATTTCGGCACCAGATGTAACTTCATTTGAAGAACCCAGTTTTTTTACGCCCTACGCGCGCGATGGATAACCTCCGGGGGTAACTACTGGGATGAGGTGAGCGATAAACCGTCACGGATAACCCCATGGTTTGAAATAATCTCTCGTATATACCCTTTCGTTAATAACGAAACCATAGCAAGCTGTACAAATGCTAGGTATAGCGCCATCTAGTGATGAGTTAATTAAAATATAAATATAACATTTTTAGACATTTCTTGGATGGGCGCTGGTCAAAAGTTAATCAGTTACCCATAAACATCCCCTTTTTTTATGAACAACTATTCCAGTAAGTCTCAAAATCGTAGGTGAATCGATTTCCAAAAAGAGGGTTTTTTTTCAACCCCCTATTTTCAACCTCTTAGGAGTGAAGTTTCGGAAAATCCCGTCTTAGTGTGCGCTTACATTGTATAGGGAACACATATCCAAAGTTTCAGGTTTCTAGCTTCAGTGGTCTGGGCTGTGCGTTGATTAGTGAGTCAGTCAGTCAGTGAGAACAAAAGCCCTTTACTATCTAGCTTTTCCCCGCGGCTTCGCTCGTGTGAAATTCGCGCATTTTAGATTATCCAAATCAAGTCTAACACGCAACGCAACCACCATCATGTAGTACCTTTAATTGTACTAAATACGGATGCAAGAACTTTCCAGATAACTACTACACCCGTTCCGCCCTATACAAATTTAAAAACCTATTATTTAACACTTCAGTCAACACACAAGTCTTATTGCATCCGCTTAAAAAGGATAAATCAAAGTTTAAAAAAATTACATGGGTCACGTTTGCCACGTTGAATTTTAAAATCGTTGTTGTTTTCGTAGTCAGCGACCCGATAAAATATAAAAATCCTTGATGATTTTCAAACTTTTTGACCCCATTTTACTCCTTTTTTTTGGGTTGAATTTCGAAACATACTGAAACACGTGTTTATCTATAGAAGTACTCGTGTAAAGTTTAGGATAAAATAGTCCAACTAATCTCGTTTCCCTATACAAACTTTGGACCTCCGTTTCACCCTCTTAGGGGTAAAATTTGAATAATCCTTTTAAGTAATTTCGTATCCACTATGTTATATTTTCAAACCGATGCCATTTTCGTAATTGACGTCCTAGAAAACCTTAGAATCAACACCCATATTGATATTATGACATTTCAACCCCTTCGCACCCCCATAAGGGTGATTTTATGTCACGTCGGCTATGTTAGATTATAAAATAGTTGTTGTTTTCGTAATCAGCGACCCGATAAACCATAAAAACAATACCCATGACGATTTTCAGACTTTTTTACTCAATTTTACCCCTTTAGGGGTTGAATTTTGAAAAATCATGAAACACGTGTTTACTCATTTATATTTAGAAGTACTCGTGGAAAGTTTCGGATAAAATAGTCCAACTAATCTAGTTTCCCCATACAAACTTTGGACCCCCGTTTCACCCCCTTAGGGGATGAATTTTGAAAAATCCTTTCTTAGTGCACCCCTAGACGTCATAAGGAACCTACTTGCCAAATTTGGAATCTCTAGACCTAGCGGTTTGGGCTGTGCGTTGATTAGTCAGTCAGTCAGTCAGTCAGTCAGTCAGTGAGGACAAAGCCTTTTATTATTATAGATATTGGTCGACTGAAGTACTCTTTAACTTACCTAATATTGATTATACAAAAATTAATCGCACTAACGAACGATTAATATAATGTTTTTTTATAATATTGAATGTTAGAACTATGTATGAAATACCTAATGGCCGAGTTGGCCTACGGGTTATCAATACTGCGCGCCACCTTGGATTTTATTTATATAAGTATGTTGTTAGAATGAATTGAGTGTGCTGTGCTATTCATTCATTTAGCTTTGTCGTAACAATTTCGTTTCATGTACCTACCTAATCAGCAAGCGGAGTTCTGCGACGTCTCCGGCGCTGACGGAAGTGTAGCCCCTTCGCCATTGCGTAACGAAGGGCAGGCACTCATGCTCGCCTTCGCATCTCCGGCTGGCCACCGAAGGTGGCTCCGCCACCGCTACGGCTCGCATGGTGCCTGCCCTTCGTTACGGCAGGCGGGGGCTGCACTCCCTCAGCGCATCCGGGCTTACAAAAAACACTCTCAATCAAACTCAAGTATCAATCCAATAAGTCTACGTGAAGTCGGGGTTGGCAGTATTTTTCTTATATGGCGGGGGACTTCGCCCCCCGAGCCCCCCGGAATCGGGGGCTGCGCCCCCCTCGCCCCCCCTGCTTTTCTTAATAAAAACTTAGTTACTTAGCGCACTGTACAGTTATTGAGTAACGAAAATGAAAATTTATGAATACGTACAGTGGCTATTTTCACGATAAAAAAATATGATGTATAAATTTACATGCTAAGTTATAATATATGATGTTGTATATTGAAGCTTGAATGATATTTTTTTGTGGAGCTTTTATTGAAGCTGTAAAACGTAAAATGGGGATAAGTTGTAAAATCCGTGGCTGAGTTAGTAAATTACGTGACAATGTATTAATGAGAATGACAATGAAAATAATTGTTGATCTTTATTTGATGCTTTATTTACAACTAGCAAAGTACCCGTGCTTCGCTACGGGAACACTCCTGATGTGCGTCTATTTTTGTTAACATTCCAGATATTTCATTTTTTCCCCATAAAGGACTGTTTCGTACCATTATTACAAACATACACCATTTAGGTTAAGACGTCCCGGTAAACAATATTTTTGGCATTCGTACCAGGAGCCAAAATTGCAAGGCTTCCAAAAGAACTTACTCCTGAGCAAGCTACATACAACTGATCATGAGAGAAGCAGTCCTGTCTCAAGTCAACCCCAGTAACCTTTAGAGACTGCCTCTGAGATTTGTTAATGGTCATAGCGAAGCATATCTTTATGGGAAATTGAAGTCTCTTAAATTGAACGGGGTAGTCTGATGGAATAATGGGAATGCGGGATATAAAGATAGATTCCTCGACAGCGCATCCCTTACTGTCCTCACTCAACAACTCATCGTAACAGTTTAATACGTAAACAATGGAGGCACGAACCTCCTGATGATACACCTCCGTTCCATGCGAGTGGAAGGAGATCGAGCGGAACAGGCCAGCTCCATCACCTTCCACAGCTATAATGGTATGGGGCATCATCACACATTCCACAAGTATAAATTTAGTCAATCTTGACGTCATTGTTTGAAAAATACCGAAATTCTTATCTCAAGTAGATATACCCCATATAGTCGGTACTTAGAATAGGCTTTTCAATTAGATTTCGGCACCAGATGTAACTTCATTTGAAGAACCCAGTTTTTTTACGCCCTACGCGCGCGATGGATAACCTCCGGGGGTAACTACTGGGATGAGGTGAGCGATAAACCGTCACGGATAACCCCATGGTTTGAAATAATCTCTCGTATATACCCTTTCGTTAATAACGAAACCATAGCAAGCTGTACAAATGCTAGGTATAGCGCCATCTAGTGATGAGTTAATTAAAATATAAATATAACATTTTTAGACATTTCTTGGATGGGCGCTGGTCAAAAGTTAATCAGTTACCCATAAACATCCCCTTTTTTTATGAACAACTATTCCAGTAAGTCTCAAAATCGTAGGTGAATCGATTTCCAAAAAGAGGGTTTTTTTTCAACCCCCTATTTTCAACCTCTTAGGAGTGAAGTTTCGGAAAATCCCGTCTTAGTGTGCGCTTACATTGTATAGGGAACACATATCCAAAGTTTCAGGTTTCTAGCTTCAGTGGTCTGGGCTGTGCGTTGATTAGTGAGTCAGTCAGTCAGTGAGAACAAAAGCCCTTTACTATCTAGCTTTTCCCCGCGGCTTCGCTCGTGTGAAATTCGCGCATTTTAGATTATCCAAATCAAGTCTAACACGCAACGCAACCACCATCATGTAGTACCTTTAATTGTACTAAATACGGATGCAAGAACTTTCCAGATAACTACTACACCCGTTCCGCCCTATACAAATTTAAAAACCTATTATTTAACACTTCAGTCAACACACAAGTCTTATTGCATCCGCTTAAAAAGGATAAATCAAAGTTTAAAAAAATTACATGGGTCACGTTTGCCACGTTGAATTTTAAAATCGTTGTTGTTTTCGTAGTCAGCGACCCGATAAAATATAAAAATCCTTGATGATTTTCAAACTTTTTGACCCCATTTTACTCCTTTTTTTTGGGTTGAATTTCGAAACATACTGAAACACGTGTTTATCTATAGAAGTACTCGTGTAAAGTTTAGGATAAAATAGTCCAACTAATCTCGTTTCCCTATACAAACTTTGGACCTCCGTTTCACCCTCTTAGGGGTAAAATTTGAATAATCCTTTTAAGTAATTTCGTATCCACTATGTTATATTTTCAAACCGATGCCATTTTCGTAATTGACGTCCTAGAAAACCTTAGAATCAACACCCATATTGATATTATGACATTTCAACCCCTTCGCACCCCCATAAGGGTGATTTTATGTCACGTCGGCTATGTTAGATTATAAAATAGTTGTTGTTTTCGTAATCAGCGACCCGATAAACCATAAAAACAATACCCATGACGATTTTCAGACTTTTTTACTCAATTTTACCCCTTTAGGGGTTGAATTTTGAAAAATCCTGAAACACGTGTTTACTCATTTATATTTAGAAGTACTCGTGGAAAGTTTCGGATAAAATAGTCCAACTAATCTAGTTTCCCCATACAAACTTTGGACCCCCGTTTCACCCCCTTAGGGGATGAATTTTGAAAAATCCTTTCTTAGTGCACCCCTAGACGTCATAAGGAACCTACTTGCCAAATTTGGAATCTCTAGACCTAGCGGTTTGGGCTGTGCGTTGATTAGTCAGTCAGTCAGTCAGTCAGTCAGTCAGTGAGGACAAAGCCTTTTATTATTATAGATAGATATTTAGAAGGCGTTATAAAAAAGACGAATTAGTTTATTAGAGGCTAACTCATTCTCCCGTTCCTTATTTATAAAAATAGAAGTTTCATTACGTAGCCTAAAAAAGTTTTGTGGCTAGACTTATAATTTCTCATACTCCAAACATAATGCGCAAAGTTTTAATGCACTACCATATTTAATAATACATATTATAAACAAATACAGTTTGTTAATTTGGATATAAGAGGTAATTCAGGAATATCCGACGGCCTCTATAGTCTCTCAGCTCGCCATAGGTAGAGAATACATCCTCACACATCGGAACCTACTTGGGTGCGTACTGTACGATTCCAATAAAGTGTTATACCTCGAACTCTCAAGTTGTGGAATGAAGTCCTTGTCAAAGTTTTCCCTGGAGCCTACAGTGTGGGGTTCTTCAATAAAGGCGTAAAAGGGTTTTTACAGGGACGGCAACGCGTGAGTGTTACCTCCGGTGTCGCAAGTGTCCGTAGGCTGCGATGACTGCTTACCATCAGGCAGGTCGTACGCTTGTTTATCACCCTAGTTGTATAAAAAAATATCCGATTTCAAAATATCTTTCTCCAGTATTTAGGCTGCAATTACACTATCATATAAAAATGATCATAGACCTAGTAGCCAAATTTATATGGCATGTCTTTCATACATAAGCATTTGGTATTAAAAGTGCGTTAGTCACGCCGTATCAGCCTTCTGCCCCCTTACCACCAACTCTTATTGCGATTCAATAACTGAATAGAATGCTTATTCATACCAATGAATAAGCGACTCTATTCAAGAGTTGGTGGTAAGGGGGCTGATTTCCTTATTCAAAGTCGCATACTCTGTCGAAGCACCTGCTGGTGCTGTCATCTCATTTTATCATATTGATTGCTTGATCATATTTATATGAAAGTATAATTACAGCCTTAGAGTGAACCTTTCTTCATGCTGATCAAAGACTACTTGACTTTTTTTAACGGCTGCTTTTACTCCCTTGGGAGTAAAAGCAACAACATAAGACAAATATGTCTCTTTGTCTAGGTTTGGGTGTTTTCTATATATGTATGTATTAAAAAAATATACATATTTATGTATATTTATCAATTATCTAATACACATAGAACAAGCTTACTTAGTTTGGGCCTAGATGGCGGCGTATAATTTCTCCAGGAATATTTATTCAAGTCTAGTCTAATTTCTCGTTTTAAGGCAACATACTTTAATATCAAACTAAAACCAGATATTCTAGATGTGAATGTGAAAAACTGTGATTTAAAATTATTCAAAAAAATTAAGTTAGGTTAACTTTTAAGGTCTATTTTATTTTTTTTATTAAATTAGAGAATTCTAAGGACTTTTTTTTACCCGGTGAAGCTTGTTTTGAAATATATATTGAAAACTATTTTTCAGAAAGGCGTTTTTGCAGGGTCGGCAACGCGTGATCGATGCCTCTGGTGTCACAAGCATCCATAGGCTACGATGCCTGCTTACCATCATGCGAGCCGTACCTACGCTTGTTTGTCACCCTAGTGATATAAAAAATAAATTTTAAATAATGAAATAAGTACTAAAAACTTACATTCGGGAGCAGAGATGATTCGCGCCAATTCGCCACCCGCGCCTCCACTCAGGGAACTAAAAGCGCATATCCAGCAGCGCCCCGTTCCCGGCTATTATCCGCAAGGTCTTCGAATTGCCAACCGATTTAGCCAACATCTCCACCAATCGCTGTCACACTTCTTAAACGAAGGTAATTTGCTATTATTTGTAAATTGGTAGCCAACGCCGCGACGTCCGCACAATCCTCTCCCTAGTCAGTCGCGCGGGAACACCTCGGCTCTCCCGGTGGCCGGCGCGGAACCCACAAAATATATCATCAAACCTATAGTACCTAAACAAACACTCGTCATTACAACCTTTCCTGCTGAACAAATCGTCAGTTGATAAGAAACACTCCACGGGGTAACTGTCTCTATTGATATGAGAATGTGAGTGTGTGTTTTGAGACATGACGAAGTTAAACGACACAAAGAAGTACGAAGACGACGGTACTATGGACGACGACAGCGAACAGGAGCTCAACTGCTTGGGCAGAATGATGGTGTGGTTGCGCATCAACCCGAACTTGATTATGCTGAAAATGACTCTATTTGTGATGTACGGAGCCACTGCTTCTCTCTTACCGTATCTGACTATACACATGCAGAGTATAGGATTGACTGTACCTGAAATTTCTTTTGTGTATTTAGCTTTACCGTTCACTACGTTTTTAAGTCCTCCTATAACTGGTAAGTACAATTCAATTAAGTTAGCTAAGCTAGCAAAGGTTCGGTATGTGTTCAGAATGTGTGTGTTGGTTTTAGGATTTCTGGTGGATCGTTTTGGAGAGTACAAGCCTGTGGTGATAATAGCACTAATTTTAAATGCCGCCTTCCATCACTCCTTGCTCCTGATTCCTCACCAGGAGACGCCTGGAGTGATGCCGTCGGCATACATTATGCGACATCCAGTATCGAACAGCGTGGAGGTACCTTGAATATTTAAAAATTTATTTTGAAACTGGCCCCTTGCGAATGGTACACGTTGTTTAGTCACGAGATAAGTCTTGACTCCTCTAAGAATTTGAGCAAATCGTCCTCATCCGGCCTCAGAGCGAATTAACCAGTGTCATAACGCCACTCCGTATGTTTGAATTAGTTGAAGGAATTAAGTGGCGATTATGCATATTGTATGTTAGCCATGAAAAGGATAGAAGGTGATTGGCTGTTATTAACGTCGTTAGTTCGCAAAGTCTCGTTCAAATCTTACTCCGCCTTCATCTAAAAAAGATAAAGGTGTCTGGCTGACTAACTTATCAACATACTGTTCAAACCAATAACGAATTTGTGAAATTTAGTACCTATACAGGTTTACATTGTGACCTAGGCATCGGGTAAGATATGCTTTTTTTTTTTTGCAAATTTTCATATTAATTTATTATTATTATGTAGTATTAATTTCACGAGCAAGAGCAATATCTTAGTAGGTACTATATTCACAGAAATTTTTAGAATAACTGAGCATGTTATCAGATTCCACGGTGTTAATGGCTTCAGAGTTGTGAGTAGTGAAAAAGAATTTTACCAAGCAGAAACAATAAAATAAAACCGACGAAAAAGGCATTAATTTGGATGTTATTCAATGCCAAATAAGTTAAAAAAGGTAATCAGACTGCTTTCGGGCTTTATTCGTTTGTTCAAATTCTTCATTTGAATCGTTGTGCTAATATACATAGCTGATAATAACGTTGTCGATTGTAAATATTCCATTCGATTTATTTTATTTCATGTATATGCGTATGTATTTTATGTAAGTTATGAAGGTACCTGATGACTAATTTAAATTTAGGACAGCTCAAACCGCTGACGAATGGAGTTGAAATTTAGCATTAAACTTCATTAAAGTTTACATTGTGATGTAGAATTTTCTAGAAATTTCTTGAAATTTCTCATATTTTTAATCATAATCATAAATCATTTATTTGCTAATACAGTTCATACAGGCCTTATTGTAATATATAGTCCGTATATTATGTCTGATAACGGGCATACAAATCATAAATATACTCGTACATCTCATTAAAAATAGTATTCATTAAATTTACAATTATATTATAAACATGTTATTACTAAAATTATTAATAAAATTTAGGTAAGTTTTCATTATTAGTAAACATTTTTAGAATTTATTTATTTTGTGATTTACAATGGTCAATTTTATTCAGATTTGGTGGAGCCCGTGCCCAAGCAGGGAATGTCCGGATGAAGATGAAACAGTGGATTTCGTGCTGGATGGCTGCGTAGATCACTGTCATCTAAGTAAAGCAACAGATAGTCCGGTGAAAACAGACGACCCAGCGGATGATAAAGATGATCTGGATATCCACATCAGCCAGAAAATTCCAACGAAAAATGCTAGCAGGTATTAATAAACTATGACGAAATGTAACCAAACTTGTTCTCAAAGCGCTCGGTGATGATGACGAGCTCGGTGATCTAATGGTTAGCAATGGCCACTTTGACTCCGAGGTCGCGGGTTCGATTCCCGCACAAGACAAACATTTGTGTGCATGAACATGTCTGTTTGTCTTGGTCTGGGTGTTTTCTATGTATGTATTTTTTGAATTTTAAATTTTGTTCTAAGTATGTATTTAAAAAAAAATGTATTTAAGTACATTTATCAGTTGTCTAGTACCCATAACACAAGCTTTACGCTTAATTTGGGGCTAAATGGCAATGTGTAAATTGTCCAGAAATACTTATATACATAAAAAAAAATGATTCATTGTTATGTTATCTTATTGTTGTTCGTAAATACTCGTATATCTGCTAGGACTAGGAATAAGTTTTCAGTATTTCGAACAATTTATAACTTTTTGTAACATAATGCAAAAACAAGGACTAGGAATAAGTTTTCAGAATTTCGAACAATTTGTAACTTTTTGTACCATAATGCAAAAACAATTAAGTTTTTGCATTATGTTACAAATTGTTCGAAATACTGAAAACTTATTCCTAGTCCTAGCAGATATACGAGTATTTTGGTGTC
Organism: Hypsopygia costalis; assembly: GCA_937001555.2. NCBI lineage: Eukaryota > Metazoa > Arthropoda > Insecta > Lepidoptera > Pyralidae > Hypsopygia > Hypsopygia costalis. Next base: position 6,438,157 of record OW443325.2, read on the forward strand.
TAGATTGTTAGAAATTATTTCTTATTTTGAAAATAATCTTGCATATTTGATGTAACATTTTAGCCAGAGGTTTACACTGTTGCATAAATAGTAGTTAGTAGCTTAAACTTAGTAATAACGTTGAATTTTTGAAAGAAGAGTTGAAAGAGGTATATACGCGAATGTGTGACTATTTACAACCTGTCGCTTAGATTAGAGTGCAAGTGGTTCATCAACATCTTTGAACCAACCCAACCTCACCCGCATGTGGTGGTAGAGCAACAGGGGTAGAGGATAGCTTACTTTGTACGCTGCCCGACTGGGGAAGTACCTCCTCATCACAGAACACCGCAGTAGAATACAATATTACAAGACAGACACCCCAATTTTATTTATCTGTATGTGTGGATGTGCAATGGTCATAATGTTGAGTTCATATGTTTCCTTAATAGACACGAAACGGTATAGTTTCGTCGTGTCTGTTTGTCTGTCATCATATATGTTATAGCTCTATTTTATTGGTACACTAGTTACTTGAGTTACAAAACAAAATTTGGCATGGTTATACAATGATAATGATTGGCCGTGTGGTTTCCGGCAGACTAGAATAGAATCACTCCGTTTCTTCTCGTGGATGTCGTACAAGGCGACTAAGGGAAATACATTATCAAATATCGATCAGGCCTCCCCAACCCGTTTGGCCAGCGTGGGGAGTGTAGGCCAAATCCTCCTTCCATCTAGGACGGGCGAGAGAGGGTCGTGCTCCTGTAGTGGAGACTAAAATGGACCTGATGATGATGATGCAATGATATTGATTTTGACGACCTCGGTGGTAAAATGGTTAGCACTGGCCACTTTGACTCCCGAGGTCGCGGGTTCGATTCCCGCACGAGACAAATATTTGTGTGCATGAACATGTCTGTTTGTCTTGGTTTGGGTGTTTTCTATATATTATATGGATATATTTACAAATGAAGGTACTTATTTAAGTATTATATTCAGTTATCTAGTACGCATAGTACAAGCTTTGCTTAGTTTGGGACTAGATGGCCGTGTGTAATTTGTCCAGGAATATTTATTTATTTATTTATATATTCCAACAAGTTATGAATAAATAATGGCATTATTTTTTTCAGTTATGATGGCGAAGAACTTTATAATGACTCATCTTTCTTTATACTTGAACTTCATGAGGACTTGGGCGAACCTAAGGAGCAACTTGGAATAGAAATGGAACGGGTATTTATTTTTATTTCTTGGAATTTTGTTCGAAATGTTAAAAGTAGAATGTTTATGTGGGTGCATGTAATGTATGAATTTGTGTTACGTTTTGCTTTACCCGACCTTCGAGAAGCAAAAAGGTCCCTCCTTTTTGCTTCTCGAAGGTCGGGTATGATTTTTTACCCGTTATTATTATGTGTGTTCGACTTCTTTCCATATAACTGCTGAACGACTGAACCAATTTTGTTAAATTTTGCATCGTCGTCATTTATTCGCTTTTATACCACGTAAATGCAGGTGTGTCTTCCTAAGTAACTAAATTGCTAACATCTAAATCCGTTCTTTTTTAAGAAGTTAAAATAATAATTGAAATAAACTATAAACCCGATTGCAGTATATAAAAAATATTAAAGTTAGTATAAAATTAAGACGCAATATACATTACGTATTCATATGAATTTTGAACCTAAAGTCAAATAATGCAAAGATTTTTATCTTTCATACCTATATGGTTAAGAACTTTTTAGGGTTCCGTAGCCAAATGGCAAAGAAACGGAACCCTTATGGATTCGTCATGTCTGTCGCTAAGTAGATGTATTCTGTGAACCGCATTAAGATTTTCACACAAAAATAGAAAAAAAAAAGAAATAAATTTTGGGGGTTCCCCATACTTAGAACTGAAACTCAAAAATATTTTTCATCAAACCCATACGTGTGGAGTATCTATGGATAGGTCTTCAAAAATGATATTGAGGTTTCTAATACATGTTTTTTCTAAACTGAATAGTTTGCACGAGAGACACTTCCAAAGTGGTAAAATGTGAGTCCCCCCCCCCCCCCCCATGTAACTTCTAAAATAAGAGAAGAATGATGTACATTACCATGCAAACTTCCACCGAAAATTGGTTTGAATGAGATCTAGTAAGTAGTTTTTTTTTAATACGTCGTAAATCGTAACTTTTATATTATGTTACTTGCTGCTACGGAACCCTCCATGGGCGAGTCCGACTCGCACTTGGCCGGACGGAATGAATATAATGAAAAAAAAACGTCAATACAACAGGCATAACACGAGATCCTACTTAATAAATATAGCCATGTTCTTGATTTATTTCCATCGTGCGAAGTAACACGTGTAATTAACTAATAGGGCAATAATAGATTAGATTCTATATAAAATATAAATATTTACTCTGATGTGCATAGTGCACATAATGCTAATGTAAATATTTTCCATGCTTAGGATGATGATGATCAAGTAACGGATTTTGTATCAAGATTTGGTGAGAAACTCCTTACAGAAAGAGGTGTAAACATATCAGCACTCGATAAAGAAGATTTAAGATGTGGAGGTTTGGTTATGTTCCACAATATGACTAAATTATCCCAGCAACGCCTGGAAAGACTATCTGCTGACTGCATGGTACAGAAATGCAATTTCAGGTTAGTTAAGCCTGCTTCATTCATCATGCGCTACTAAATTATTATATAGATATGCTACTATCGAACAAATTTTATCTATTATTGACATAAACGGTCTATCTAAGGGTAATTTATCATTGGAATATTACAGAAGAGGCGGCCCTGAGATATGCCCACCGGATTACAAGGAGAGCGACGATAAGACATTCTATATTTATTTTTTCTTACGATTCATGGGGACTATAATGTTGTCTGCTGGAGTTACCATCATGGATCCGATCGCTTTGACAATGATACAGAAATATGGGGGAGATTTTGGACGAGAAAGACTTTTTTCTAGCATTGGCATGGCTATATTTTCACCTATTACCGGCATACTTATAGATATGAGGAGCAAACAAGCCGGTATGTAGTGGTATCGCGTAATCGTTATCTATAGTGTCAATAACGTTTGACTGAATGTTTACATCTGTTTGTCAATTGCAGGTTACACCGACTACTCAGCGGCGTTTTACACGTACGATGCGTTACTTCTGATATCAGCAATCACGGTGGCCGTCATGCCTCTTGGGGCTAAGCTGCCAGCTGATAATTTACTACGCGACTTAGTAAACATTCTAAAGATGCCCCATATTATAATTTTTATATTTTTCCTGTTTGCATTAGGAAATTTTTGGGGATTTATTGAATCTTATCTCTTTATTTATTTGAAAGAACTGGGAGCGCCTAATTTCTTGTTGGGTAAGAAAATAATAGTTACTTACACTACATTAATTAAAACGCCTTTTATTTTAGGTTATCAAATAAGCACAAGCATAATAAAAATGGAAATTATAGAAATGGAAATATATTTATTTCAACTTCACATACATAGTGCAAAAGTACAATAAACTCAACATTATATATATGTATAGGATGTGATGTTGAAATTTTGGCCCACCCTCAGTGATGCTGTGATCTAAGAGTGCCATGTTCGATCAGCCCTGTTTTTACAATTACACAGTATTTGTAACAATTGTTACAAATACACAATAGTGTAACAATTGTTACAAATACACAATAGTGTAACAATTGTTACAAATACACGACAGAGGAAATTGTTAATAAACAGTTCAACAACGGCAAAAAATATTTATTGTCTTAATATATAAAAAGTTCGTGTCACGTTGTTTGTCCGCGATGGAATCCTAAACTACTGAAGAACTGAACCGATTTTAATAAATTTTTGCACACTGTGTGCAGTTTGATCCAGCTTGAGAGATAGGATAGTTTATAACTCATCGGAAAAATTAACATAAAAATATTTAGAGGCGATATCAAGTTCGCCGGGCCAGCTAGTATTTTAAAGAATTTATTATAAAATATGTCTTTGTGCTTTTCAATTCATTTCTTGTTTGTTATCAAGTCATGTATTTCCATCTGGATCATGTTTCCAGGTATAACCGTGACCGTGGGCACACTGAGCAGTATCCCGTTCCTCTACGGAGCGGATGCCATCACCGCCCGCTTTGGCCACGTCAACGTTATCATTGTTGCGTTCTTCTCCCACGCCGCTAGACTGGTTGGCTACTCATTTATTGAGTGAGTATTATATATTGCTTTGACTTTGAACTACTTGTTTTATTATAGTTGCTCATTTTTAGAGTTAGTTAGTAGTAACCAAAGGGTGCCGACTGGATTCTATTAATGAGACTCCGCTGTTTGTCTAACCGATTGTGTGTCACGGGGCTTTATCTCTTGAAGTGTTAGCTGACTTGTAATTTTCACCTATTATGTATCACTGGTGACACTCCACTAGTTAAGTAAAGCAATATAAGTATTATGTGATAAAGTTAAATAAGTTGTGATAAGCAGCGATGGCTGTTTACCATCAGGCGGGTCGTATGCTTGTTTACACAAAAGTGTCTGATTAGGTGACTATGCTTAGTAAGTGACTCTGCGATGACGAAATGGCTTTGTGAGTTTGCATTCTCTTATGATTCGAGTTTATCAAAAATTTATAAATATACATTAAGAGCCTCAGCAACAAACAAAATTAGTTAATTACAAGGAAGATGCCCCCCTTTATCCCGTGCTAAATATGAAAATTTTGAGTCTTAATAAATAACTGGAAAAACGGTGAAGTTAAAGTGATCATAACAACTATTCATGATGATACAGTGTCTATTATCAGATAATATCATTTGCAATATTTGTCGAGACTGTTCTTTAATGTGTTACGATTTGTATAGCTTTGAAGTCTGAGTCTTGGAGATAAACTGTAGCCGTGACAATGATAGTAATGATATGAGTGGATCGGTGATAGAATTGTATGATCCTGAACGTATTCTACCTCACCGCCGGATTTAAAGGAGCATTTAGTCATTATTACCAAAGGTTACCAAAGTACGCCACTCGTATCTGTCTTTCTTTCAATCGGTAAAAGATAGATTAAAGAAAAAGTGGTTAGAAGTCGATCACCCCGTTGCGCAATTTTTAACTGTTTTCTTGTTTTCTTTTCGATTAAACTAGTGCCGTCGTCCTTATGCGAATGTTCTACTGCAAATCATGAATTCGATCAAACAGCACACCATGATTCCTGGGAGTGTGATCTTTTAATGCCTTATTTGCCATATTGCTCTCACATTGCTAAGAGGGGAAGTCAAATTCAAAAAGCTTCTTATTCCTACTAATTTCTTCTGATTAAATTCGTTGTGAGTTCCAAGGCAGCTGTAGTTTTACACCCGGGAGTGCAATAGACTTTATTGTTCATTGCCTATTTGGTGGTCGCCGCTGTTAATCCTGGCTACACATTAGACACAGTGGCGGGAATGTGTGGTGGGCCCCTGTCCTGTTTATTGAAAAAAGTTTGGTAAACCCAAATATGTTTCTATCATATACAGGACTTCGACCCTGTTCTACCTACTTAACAAACAGATCAGATCAGATAACAGTTAATTGTTACTTTTAAGGTTCATTTACAGCCCGTTAATGCTCAGAACTGCAAATTTATTCGTCTGAGTATTATTTCTTTGAAGGTCTGAAACTAGAGATGAAACTTAAATAAATTAAGTATTAAGTATCTCAAGAGAATCTAAAGCTTCATAAGCGTCAATGTATTCGTTTTAGACAAATTACATACGTTATTTTTGTACCAGTGAGGTGGTGAACAAACAAACGTATAATATTATATAAATCCCGTGACAATGTTTGTCCGTGGTAAACTCTGATCTTAATGAAACTTTGCACATTGTGTGTGGTTTGGTTCAACTTGAGAGATAGGATAGTTTTCATTTAATTTATCCCCTAAGGAATTAAAATTGAGCCAACGCCAGTCTCACACTCACGTGGTGCACCCGACAAACTAGGCTTTGGCAAAAGAGAGTTAGGACCCGACAAGCAAAATACCTCTACCTCACAGAAGACCACAGCTAAATATGACCGCTGATGCTTTGTGGGCGGCGCGCTTAAGATATTACATATTGCGAGCATAATATATGGATACGGTAACCGGTAAAATTAAAATCTGTCCTCTTAAAAAAATGTAAAACCTCATTTTGCCTGCGTTGTATTCCTGTTTGCAGTAAACGAGTTAACACTCATACATAAATAAACAAGTTTGTACACACATGCACTATTACGTAGTGTTCATACTGTATTACTCAGGTAGTCAGGTTAAGTCTTACACATTTTGTGCGCCTTGTAATTTACGCAGCAAAACTGTTTCGTCCTTTGTCATTAAAAGTCCATTTGCGAGAATAATGTATTTACGACGATAAAGCATTGTCAAGTTTATGAGCACAACGATGCCGTGTGGGTGGTCCTTGTAAGATCTGACGGTACTACGCCATTATCACACAATGTCATCTACACGTTCCATTGAAATGCTGTTTACGATGATACAATGTTCCTATTCGACTTGATATTTTATTATATTTGCGCCACGTTCGTATGCATTTTGTACAAACTAAGAGGATATAAATCAATTTCATATTTCTAACTTCAAACATAACGAAGTCGCATTTAAAAATCAAAAATATTTTGATTTGCGTACTTAGACGTGTCATATATGTTTGTTTTTTCACATAATGATTTATCGTGTATATATTTTCTAGTTAGAACTTATAATAAATGTAATATTATAATTATTAATGCAATGTCAATAGTAGTTGTATACATATTAGACTATTATGTATGTCAAATACAAACTTTCCTTCTTTGTTTTAATTTAACCATTCAGGGAATTAAATTCAAGTTCAAGTAGGCAAGAGGGGAATTTCATTGCATGAATGGTAAAAGCAAGTGCTTTACTTAGTTCATTTAAGCAACATGTGGGAAAAAATTAATTCTTGTTTAATATTACAAAATTATGTATTTAAAATACAAACTTTTATCCTCTGTTTTAACCATTCATGCAATTAGATTCCCCTTTTTATCACTTGAGCAAGAGGAAAATTTCATTCCATGAATGGTGATAAGCAAGTGCATTACTTAGTTCATGTAAGGAAATAAATAATCTTCTAGCCCCAAAGTTATCAGTTGTGCGTCGATTGATCAATGATCAGGTAGTCAGTTTCCCATTCTCAGATTTCACAATTAGTATGAAAGTTTAGGATGATAACGGCCCGCGTATTAAAAGTTTCAACTATTTTCTAACCTACAGACTCGCATCTTTTTATAGATGCTTGCTTGTTCTTGTTTGTTACGTTAATTTCATTATCAATCCGTTCATCCCACTTTCGGAATAAGTGTTGTATCATTCCGAAGAGTTTAAAGCTTTATTCATATCAACTATACTTACTTTCTTCAAATAACGCAATGATTTTTTATTTTCAGAAACTCTTGGTGGTGTTTCCCATTTGAAGCGATGGAGTCTTTGTCAGTTCACTTGATGTGGGTGGCTGCTGCAACTTACTGCGCTATGTTGGCTCCGAAGAGCCTATTGGCAACCCTTATAGGGGTTCTTGGAATGGCACATTTTAGTCTTGGTTAGTATAGAATAGAACGATAATAAAGACGTAAGTCTATTATTGACTCGGACTGAGGAACAAATTCCTCGGCGTGGTTTTCTCTAGAGACTACTGCATGAAGGGCTTCAAGAAACCCGTGAAGGGATTTTACAGGGCTGACAATGCTTGAGTGGTACATCTTATCATCCATAGATTGCGGCGATTACATCGTTCATTATGTAGGTATTAGTGCTATAAAAACCCTTTCTAATTGGCTCTGCAAAATCCAACTTTTTGACAATCAACAACCTATATAATAAATAACATCAAATATGTTTATTTGGCAATGAATTACCGATATTTTATAGAAACTGAAAGTTGGTGGAAAAATCCATTAAATAAAAATAGAGATTTATTAAATAATAATACTTCTCTTAGATTGTATTCACGGTATTTGGCTGGTAGGAAAATACGATAAACACTAATGAACTTTGATCTCTCTACAAACATCGCAAGTCTATACGCGACTTTAGTACAATTTACTCTGCGATTAATTGGTATTTCTATACTTACTACGTATCAGCCAGATAACAATATTTACGTCATTTATGCATACAAAGTATGTCGAAAAATCCTTGTGTGTGTGCTTGTGCAAAATTTCCCCTCTCAAGGGCCTTAATGAGTTATATTACTTTATTTTAAATTGGTCACTCGATCATAACTGAACAACATATATGTATATGTTCATTTTGTATTCATAAATGACGTAATGATTGTGATGGGCTGATTTTCAACAATTAGGTAGGTTTTCTAGAATTAAGGTTACGGGAAACCAAAAGACGGAACACATAAGTACTTTGTTAATAACAAAAAGATGGAACATTAAATGCAACAATGTGTATATAATATCAATGTATCTAATATTTATTTAAGGTTTATTATATGTTAATAACTGGTTGGTTTTCCACTAAGTCTTATTAAATAATTTTAATTATCTTCTCTAACTTTTAGGTTCGTCATTAAAATTTAATTAATTTCAATCAAATTAATTACTTTGTTCGCATGAGAGCAAATAATGAAAAATACCTCAATTTTTCACAATTTATTCTCAAAATTTTCAGGAAGAGGTAGCGGTAGTTTTGGAGGCGGGCTATTGATCGCACAGCTTGGAACCAGAGAAGCATTCAGATATATGGGACTGATAGCATTTCTAGGAGGAATCCTTTACGGGCTATTGCATTATTTCTGGCTAAGAAAAATCGTAATGCCCGGAATGGAGGATACATGTGAACAAGACACTGGTAAGTAATTCTTTTTATCTTTCTGTTACAAAACTATTTTACTCATAGCCGTTATCAATAGATATTGTATCGGACACAATATTAATACCACAAAATTAAAAAAGTCTTATAAAATTTCTTGGTTAGTTCGTAAGAGATAAATTTATTGGTCAATTTATGTTACAAAAATATGTCGAGGTTACTGGTTTTATGTATGCATGAATTTACATTATCAGCCTGTAACTATCCGCTGCTGGCTATATATATATTCCTTCCCTAATGCTTTCTCCACCATAATATGTGATACCATATCCACTCGTATTCAGCTGCTTTTCTGATGTCAAATTAGTCGATTAATTTGAACTTAAATTAATTATGCGTGATACCTATAACTGAAAGATTATACTTATTTCATATTTTATTATACGCTTTTACATCAATGGGCACAGTGTAGTATGATCGACATTAAGAATGTTTGAGACTTGTTGTCTTTTGTAGTAACTTCAAAATTCACCCTTGTGGGAAAGCTAATCATATTTGACATGGGCGACATCGTTGTCTAGAAGGCATACGTAGGTATGCCTTCTAGACAACATCATTATAACAACATTAGATTGCTGATTTTTATAGTAGTATAAAAATCAGCATCCAACTATGAAGTTGAAGTTATCATAGCCTGTCTCTGAGGCCGGGGCTTTATGTTTTGCTTGCAGTATCAAAATGAATATGTCACTCAAATGTTATCAAACTTTTACAAGATTTTGCTATGAAGATGCTATGAAGAGATTTTGCTACTAGAGTTAGGACTATAGTAGTTATCACAGGTGTCTTCTACACCTCAAGTATCTAACAGTCCTAAGCATAAGACGAGGCGTCACCACTTATTCCATAAACATTTTTATCATTAGATAGTTTTTTTTTTTATACTACTTCGGGTGCCAGACAAGCATATGGCCCGCCTGATGTGAGGCGGATACCGTAGCCATATTAACGCTCGCAACATAAAATATCGATCGCGCGCCGGCACCACCGCTTCCAACGCAGCATCTCCTTCCTTTCTGGGTGTCCTCACTCACTAGCAGGAACACAACAATCGTCAAGGGAATTGTTATTTGGCTGCGGTATTCTGTGATTCAAGTGTTATTTTGCGGAAGTCAAATTTACAGGCAATTTGAGCTACAATATTTGGCATGCTTCCGATACCAGGCAGGCATATTTATAATTGTCTTCTGAAATATTTGTAATTTATATTTTTTTTATACATTACAGAAAGTGGAGAAGGTGACAAATTAAACGGAGAACCTTTACGGAAGGATGCTGAGACAATGATATCTTTGGAGAGGCTTCACATAATTACTCGGTATAATCCTCTGGGTTCGTTACATTCTCTACCGAGAGGTTCACGATCGAGAGTAAGTTTTTACGATTGCCTACAGTACTGTTGTCAACAAAAATGTTAATAATGTAAAAATAACTATTCTGCAAGACATAATATTGCAATTAAAATAGTGTTTTGCCTTGTGAAACATTCTAAACTTCAACGGAACTTTAGTTGCTTGAGTATCGTCTACGCTAGAGCAGTGTTTCATATTCAATGATACGTTGACGGTGGTGATTTACATGTTATATTTATGTCATCGACCGACGATCTCAAAAAAGTGGTTGGTAGCGGTTGGATGCGGAACGCGGAGGATCGCGTGTGGTGGAAGCATTGGGAAAGGCCTATATACAGCAGTGGGTAGATACAGGCTGATGATGATGATTTATGTAGATCTAAAAACAGTGAAAAATGATGGAAAAACTGTTTTGGTAAAATGCCTGGCACCGAAGAAAGGACAATTTTTTTTTCAATCTTTGTGTGTTTTTTGAACGTATACCCTGATCACACAATCCATCAGGCAGAAACCCCAGTAATTGGAGCAAATTGCTGCAACGCTTTCATTGTAGTTACGATCCTCTTCTGTGAGGGACCGCCTTAAGGAGGAAGGAACACCACATAATAATTGACCATTTAAAACAATTATTTCGTATTAGTCTGACTTAGATACTTGGCAAATATTTATTTTGATCCGATTAGTGGTTGCATTGGAAAAAGCTTTAGTACGTCCGCCCGCAGATGCATAAAACTGGAATCATGGTGTTTAACCATCGTCAACCAAGAAAACGAAGTTGCACTAATTCACTGCTAAAATTTCATCATTACTTGTCTTAAATTTTGATTGTCTTGATGCAGTAACGCATTACATAATAAAAAGTCAAATTGTCTCTAGTATTAAATTTCAGTCGCTCTAAAATGCAACTTTTGAAAGATTGGTTTGACGAGCTCAGTGGTCGAATGGCTAGCAATGGCCACTTTGACTCTGAGGTCGCGGATTCGATCTCCGCTTAATATTTATGTGCTGAACATGTCTGTTTCTTTTCTCTGAGTGTTTTCTATGTATTTACAAAAAAAAAAAAAATAGCGCCCATAGTACTTACAAGCTTTTCTTAGTTTCGGACTAAATGGCAGTGTGTAATTTGTCCAGGAATATTTATTTATTAGTAGAAAAAACATTGATTTATATACAATTTTCAGTTTTCACAAGGGGATATAAACGAGATAAGAAGTCGCAGCGACATTAACAGTCAGAGACGAGGAAGCAATTACGAAGGCTCAGCATCCAAGGTTGATTTGTTACGTTCAGCTATCGAAATTAGCCATAAGAATACCAACTATACCAAGGGTCACATATCCAATCCAGTATTATCTATTGTAACGAGAGCTAATAATTATAAGGTGAGTAATTGTAATGCGGAAGGATGGATTGGATGTGGAAGGCGGAGGACCGTATTTGGTGGTAAGCTTTGAAGAAGGCCTATATCCAGCAGTGGGTAGATACAGGCTGATGATGATGAGTAATTATAAATGATCAAACCTTTGAAACTTATCATAAGTTTCAAATGGGATGCCGGGATACGTAGTCGCAGGCGAAAGCTAGTACGACTAGTATCTTTCGTCCGCGAGTAAGTATCCCAGCATTTTCGTTGAAAATTTAAAAAAAATCTTTCTTAGTTCACCTTTAGACCTCTTAAGGTATCTACGTGTCAAATTTAGAATCTGTAGACCCAGCGGTTTGGGCTGTGCGTTGATATGTTAGACAGTGAGACAGTTTCTTCTTTTATCATGTCATTCATATTTTCAAAATTAGTTGCGACGCTATAATTATCCTAAATGTTTAAATAGCTTTCATACTGTTATAAATATTACCGAACCTTAAATAAATTCGTTCTATTTGCGTACCCTATCTCACTATGATGCAGATTTATAACAGAGGCTCTTTAGATAACTAACGTATTTCAGTGATTATTTATGAGAAGAGACGAATTTTTTCAAAGGTGTCTCTTCTGTGATGATAAAATTTTAAATATTGTAAAATAGGTCAAATTTATGTAAATATAAATAAGGGATTAATTTTCTTATTGATAATTTTATCTTAAAATACTAGGAAGAAAATTATAATGGAATAAATTTATAAAGAGCTATAACCTAATAGATTGGTAAGAGGCAGATTCCCTAAAAAGGTTAAGCTTTGTGGTCATAAATTTTATCGTTGATCCGCTCGATACAAGCACAATACAAGTCTGGAGCGAATCTGCAATGATATCTGTGTCATGTGTTGATCAACCGTGGTTATTATCTACCATTAGGGTCAGTTCATCAATTCATTCGTTTGACTATTTCTTACATAAAAAGCTGATACCAGAATGAAATATGTACTGAACAAATTCCTTTCTATTTCACAGCAAGCACACAGTGCCCCAAAATTGGCTCTAGCCGGCTTGGCACAACGGAACAACATATCCCAACCCGTCCTCTCTGAATTCGACCCACGTCGTCGTGATTCCATTCCTGAAGAAGCAGAGGAGGATCGTTTAGCAGCCACAGCAAAACTCCCATCAAAGACTAAAAGTGACCATTTACCTCCTCCTCCCACGTATGATGAAGCTGTAAGTGAGCATAGGAAAAGTTGGCATTCTGATGAAAGCACTCCTACTTAGGATGAGTTTGAAGCTGATATAAATGAATTATTTGAAAACACTCGCAACTTTAGAATAACCATTGTCTCAAGAAGAAAAGGTTTAAAGCATGATTATGTTTTGAGAAACGGACTACAGAAATAGACCATAATACAAAATTCACCTGTAACATTCATACAACTGCTATATATTTCGATATTGTAAAGTACATTACACAAAAGAACTAGGCACATTTGATGCTACATGCCTGAGAAATGTAAATACTTACTATCAATGATAATAACGCTGTAATTCATTATAAATGTAACAAAATAAGTAAATAAGTTCTTAAATCACGCAGCAATAATTTAAAGAAAAATGTCAAGGCTTTAATTTATTTAATTTTAAACTAGACTTAAGTCTCTTTTCGTCTGTATTGTAATTGTTGTTTGTAACTTCAAAAAGAGCGTCCTTTACAGTTTTATTAAATAATTTTATTATTCAAAGATGAGTTCACAATTATTTCAATTTGTTTTGTATTCATCGATATGTTAGTAAGCAATATTTATAGATTCATTATAGCTATCGAAAGTAAATGATATCATTTGTGTTAAATTTCTATAAGCTTATGTCTACAACTACACGTAAATCTTATATAAGAATTCGGCTTACGTACATTTTTCCACTTAACTCTAAAAATGATGGATAGAGTTGAAATTTTTACACATGTTTTACTTTTTATTCAGAAGTGCCCACGGGAATAGAAAACAACTTATAACCACAATGAAGCATGTATAAATTTAGCTCATATATTCATAAACTATAAATATTCGGACACACACATAATTAAACTTAACCAAATAAATGCAATTAAAACTAAATAGGTAATTGATTAAACACTATAAAGTGTCAATGCACTTTATAGTGTTTAGTCAATAATATTAATTTTCATTAAATCTCAATAGATTTAATGAAAATTAATATTAATGATATTTCTATATGTGTCTAAATGTTCATGGTAGGTCATAGAATTTTCAGAGAATGATAAAATATCTTAACCTGATCCCTATTGGGCTGCGGTACAGCATATGCAGCATGTAAGTATTTTCATTTATTATGTCATTTGTCAATTCTGTATCTATTTTCGCTCATAAAATTATTTTCACATATTTCCAAAATTCTTTAGACTACCTCTTTACTTTATCCATCCACTTTATATGGAACTGGGGCCCTACCAGCTGAGGTGAAGCCAAGTCCCGATTTTGGATTTTTTGATTGCGAAACTCTCAACTTAGATTTATGGTATTCGTGTTCAGCTTAGCTGATAGAAATTATGGATCTCCACCCACTGATATAATGATAAGACCTATTTTTCGAATCAATATATTCGATAGTAATCGGCTTCAGCTTCAGCGGTTCCTATATCGCATGTCTGTGCTAAAATTGAGCACTTAATACTTTCGTTTCGTCTGGAAAAATACAAGATAAACTTATGTATATAACGTAAAATTTAAAATATATCTCAGAACTTTTAAAGATACATATGAGATTAACTGATTAGCGTAAAAAAATATTTGTTTTTTTTTTCAATGGAGATCTCATAGATATCTATATATAGGGTCTCCATTGGAAAAATATAAGCAATTCCATCTGGGTCCTCTGCGGGAGAACCCATTTCACTCATCATGAGCCATATTCAGAAATTTGACAGACGCACGTGTTGTAGTTGCCATTTTAACTCTATGAAATCTAATAGACCTTAGCAAATAAATATCTCTTAACAAATTAAATCTTGACAATCTTATGATTGCCAAGATATTATATTATTTGATTGTTTTTTTCTGAATCGGGCCCCTTTTGAGCCATTTTGAGCTCACGTAATCAATGAATGCCCCCAAACATATATGGCGTATAATGTAAATGATTTCTGTTAGATACTGCAATTATAATTTTTCTGGGCAATTCTTTTGATCAGTTCTTAAGAAATAAGCGCGACTTATGTTATTCTTATCCAGAGCTTCGTAGGCTTTCTCAATAGTTGAGACAGCAGGATTCCGTTGTCTTGTTAGTATCCATGCATTCTCTGCAATTGTATGGAAAATGTGATTTAATAAAAATACAAAAAAAAAAAAAATTTTTACGACTATGTGGAATTGACTACAATTCATATGAAAAAAAGAAATCAACTGTAAATGAGAAACAAACGAAGATAGTCACTGGTGAAAAAAACAAGGTTTTATTCTGAAACAAAATCAATTAAAATGTTATTTACTTCGATCCTAAATTTTATCCTTAGAGGAATCCATAAAGGTCAAACATACAACGTAAATTATTATATATAAAGATTTGCAGAAAAGTATGTGTGTACTTCAACAAACCTGTATGAAAAACGCCGAAGTCGTTACAGCTCCATACAACTGCATAGTTATCGTAATCTGTAGCAATAATCCAATAGGGTGCCGAGAACTTGATGGGTAGGGAAGGAAACCGAACCGAGAGCTTGCCTTCGTCAGAGCGGCTCACTTGATTTGCCTCCCCATCTATTTCAGATTGTACGCCCGAGCTGAAATGAAATTACGAACAATTTAAGCAAATTGTAAGCGAAAATAAAGTTTTTTTTTATATGAGAGGGCAAACGAGTATGTGGATCACCTGACGGAGATTGATAATATATATTAGTCGTGACCCTCTTCTACAATCGCATCGTCCGCCTTCAGGCAGTTCATTCTCACATACTAAAATCGAAATAGCCGTGTATTGTTCGATTTCAGAAAGTGGTTTCCCCCATGCTATGAAGTTGTAGTATGAAATGTCTGTCGAGGTTTCCCCTGGAGACTATTGTATGAGCCGTACCAATGGGAAGTGTTATGAACATGAACTGATATTATGAACCTATGAACGCTAGCAAAATTATGAGTATTTCATATTTTTTTAAGTATCTTATAATTTGTTGGAAATGTTAGTAACGCTACTGAGAGAACGTTTTGGAAACACTCAACCCCATACAAAATATCGACGTAACCGTCAACGTAGTGGCAAATAGCGTACTTTTTGTTTTTTATGGAATCCTAATAAATCTGTGTTCTAGTCTTCGTGAAGTAATCGAGCGAACGAAGCCGAGTTTACTAATATATCAATTCGCACTCACAATGAACTAAGCTGCTTGTTGATTACTCCGATAACTCCATCCTCTTTCGCGGTGTACTCTGCTACCACACATTTACCACCAATCTCGAAGACGAATAAGTATTTTTCAATTTCATACCATTTGCCTAGATACTGTAAACACGTACAAGAATGCTATGAATGAAACTGCCGCTTGCTAAAAAGAACTTCAAGAAAAGAACAATCCTGGCAACATCTGAAGTAATCTTAGCCAGCGATTTAATTTAAATGCAATGGAGTCAGTCTACCTGAATGATTGCATGCATCTAATAAATATCTTTTAGGCCGCCAAAACGCTATTTATATACAATCAAATGTTATAAAGATACTTTCGTCTATATGTTGCCGCTCAGATTGCTTAAGTTGTAGTTATTTTCTTGAAGTTCTTTATTATTGATAGTGGATACGTCTATGATTTCGTTTACGAGTCATATCGTGAACAGGAGCTTATGCATTAACGTCGTCTGGTGATCTCATCTTTATAACGACTATTCACTAGCGCATTGAGTGTGCATAATATCTGAAATATTGATTTGTATTGTTCTTCCAGGTGCCTGGATGTTCTTTTAAAAACAGACGCATTCACATAAAATGACAGATTTAAAGTCAAACGTAAAGTAAAGGTAAAGGTCCGTAAGGGTAAAGGTCGTAAAGTAAAAATAAAGTAAAGGTCCTTTACAGCTAGACCATTTATTTCATTTATTTATGGCCGTATCGACTATATATATATAAATGAATGTTTGTCTGTATGTCCTTTATGAATTCGTTTACCGCTCATCCGATTGCAATGAAACTTTGGTGGGATATTCTGGGTATACCGGGTAAGGTTTAGACAGGACAACGTCTGTCAGGTCAGATAGTTGTACAATATTATTTCTGAATTCAACCAAATGACAGATTTACGAACAGTATCAGTGGCACTATCCGTGACGACATTTCAGTTAATAACCCCATTTGTACAAAATATATAGACGTGACTTATACCTATTTCTAAAACGTTACTGTCTTGTTACAAGACAGTAGTGAGTGACAGCGGCTTCGCTCGCGTGGAGTTCGAGTTGGACGCATTTTTTTAAATATATTAGTTTTTCTATATGAATATAAAATAACCCGAACCTAGAGTATAGGCTATTTGCGCACAAATTTTCGTTACAATGAGCCAAGCGGTTTTGAAGATTGGCCACGGACAGACAGACAAAGTTATTTTCAAGCATGCAAATACCTAGAGCTATTTTAGAAGAAGGTAGTTAAACTGAATTCGCAATATAAAACAAGACTAGTGACATAAATTAACAGTAGTAATAAGCCTAGAGACGACAGCCCCCATACCTCGCTCATGAGGACCACGACCGATCTGTCAATAACGTAACGAAAAATAAAAAGTCTGCCTATCTCTCTGTAATATTGAGACAGACAGATAGACAGACTTATGGGGTCGAAAGGTTCTCGAGTGGAGACCACGTACCGGCAAGCGCAGCGTAGGACGTCCACCCACAAGGTGGACAGACGACCTCATTAAGACCGTAGGATCGCGCTGGATGCAAGTCGCTTCCAACCGGTCTTATTGGAGATCTAGAGGGGAGTCCTATGTCCAGCGGACTTTCAATGGCTGAGATGATGATGATATTGACAGATCGGTCGTGGTCCTCATGAGGGAGGTATGGGGGCTGTCGTCTCTAGGCTCAAAATAACTCGCTATTTTTAACGATTCGAGGCACTTTTTTTGGGGTGTAAGTGGCTCATCAACATCTTTGAACCAAAGCCTACTTCACCTGCACGCGGTGCATCCTGCTGACTGACAAACGAAGCTCTGGCGAAAAGAGAGGTAGAGAGCGTAATTGTAAGCTACCCGACCTGGGAACGTACCTCCACCTCACAGAATACCGCAGCCAAATAACAACTTCCTTGAGGGTTGTTGTGTTGCAAGTGAGTGAGGTCACCAGAAAGGAAGGAGATGCTGCGTTGGCAGCGGGGGTGGCGGCGCGCGAGCGATATTTTTTGTTGCGAGCGTTAATATGACTACGGTAACCGCTTCACATCAGGCGGGCAGGCTTATCTGCCACCCAACGTAGTATACAAAAAAAACTGCTGGTGCACTCGCCCAATGGGCCATCCACAACAGACTTTATCTGATCGGTACATCTGTTTACTGGACGAGAGACTCGCATCCCCGTGATATAACCGGAAGGTTGGCACGCGGGGCGCACTAGCTGTTAGGTAGGTATAGGGTACGTTGATCGGTCCATCTCATGGGTGATCTGCAGCGCGGTCTGTATCCTTGACTCTATTACTAGGCACTCGATAGGGACATCTTGTCTTGAGACGTTTTTTTTTACATTTATATTTAAAACAGACTCACCCGACTTGGTTCAAAGTTCTCCATAGCTGAAACATCCGGGCAAGTCCCTGGGAAGACCATCTGTGCTCGGCCCATTCTGATGTATACAAATCCGCACAGGAATACAACAATTTCTCGAAGGACAGACATCTGAAAATTTAAACCAACATTGCATCATTTTTACCAAAGACGAAATGAGTAGGTACTCTAACATTTTAATACTAAGTCGGGTGGCAAGCGGCCCGCTTGATGCGGATCTATTACTGTAACTTAAAGACCAGCATTGCCATCGGAGCTGAAGACCTTTCAAGTTCTTTACGAAGTGCTTTGTAGCTGCGGTCTTTGATGTGGTACAGGCCTTTCGCTGTCAGGCAGTTTGAAATTATGCTCTATTTTGTCAGAGACTCTTTAGTTAATGAGCAGGTGACGTTGACTTTGGCTCAAAGATTTCGATGAATCACTTACGCTACATATAACTCTGCACAATAGACTAAAATAGTCGTACTGACTCAGATACATGTTTCTTTTAGATTCTATGCACAATCCACTACTACATATGAGATAGATGCACATTCGTATTCCCATACGAATGTGCATCTATCTCTTATATTACTTATATGCTTATACTGTGCTCATATGTAGTAGTAGATTGACGAGCTCGGTGGCGTAGCGGTCAATGACGCGGCTTCGACACCAACGCTCGTGGGTTCGATTCCCACACAGGATAAACATTTGTGTGCATGAACATGTCTGTTTGTCTTGGTCAGGGTGTTTTCTATGTATCATAAATATGTATTTACAAAAAAAAATGTATTTACGTATGTTTATCAGTTGTCCAGTACCCATAACACAAGCTTCGCTTACTTTGGAGCTAGATGGCGCTGTGTAATTTGTCTGACAATATATTATATTTATTTATTTATTTATACAGTATGCATTCTTACTACATACAGTGAACTGCTGCTTTGGCACACATAATTTATTTTTAACTCTTGAGCAGCGATCCACCACGTCAGCACATTTTTCAAACAAGTCTGGGTGACTTTTTACAAAGACATTATATGTCGTATATGCAATGTGTACGAGTATATGTCCATATTTAAAGTGTGTGTAGTGTATATGTATGTGTACCTTGTTGCGGTATGACCGTCTATTCGACTATTGAAAGTTCCACAACAAAGTTCGTACTCTTGAACTGCATTGTAATTTCTATTGATTCAGGTCGCCGACATTTGTCACTAATTAGCCTATGTTTGAGAATGATAATGAGCGTCAAAAGAGCTCAATGGCTCTTTTGTGTTGAAACCTATATTCGTTTGGAACGTTCTTGTAACAGTACTGGACAGAATATATTGAGAAAGGTAACATAAGTAATAAGCACTGCTGTATGTACATTTTAATCTTATTTCTATGATTTCAAAGTTTTCGTTTAATTGAAAGATTGCATCACTACAAAGTATAATCTGTTTTTAATTATGTTTTAAATGAAAGAAAGTTTTTGGAATTTGCAAAAAGTGTTTCTTAATTTAATTGTTATCTATAGACTATATGGGGTATAAGTGGTTCATCAACATCTTTGAACCAAAGTCAACCTCACCTGCACGTGGTGCGCCCTGCTGACTGACAGACGAGGCTCTGACGAAAAGAGAGGTAGAGCATAGCGTGTTTTGTAAGCTGCCCGACTGGGGAAGTACCTCCACCTCACAGAATACCGCAGCCAAATAACAATTCCCTTGAGGGTTGTTGTGTTCCTGCGACTGCGTGAGGTCACCAGAAAGGAAGAAATTGCTGCGGTGGCAGTGGGGGTGGCGGCGCGCAAGCGATATTTCATGTTGCGAGCGTTAATATGGCTACGGTAACCGCTTCACATCAGGTGGGCCGTATGCTTGTCTGCCACCCGACGTGGTATAAAAAAAATTGACTCATAGACTGCGCGTGTATCTGACAGTCAGGATTGTAGTCTTTATCTTTTTATGGATTGTCAAACAAACTAGTCACACACACAGTGTAGCGGTGTCATTTGCAGAACAATCGTAGTTCGTAATAAATAAGACACTTAGTCACATGGATTTATTTCACGCCTAGTCATTACTTTATGAAAGTAATGACTAGGCCTGAAATAAATCTATGCGACTCTCTTCTTCTTCTCAATCTTCTTGTCATTTTCCCATTCTTTAGGGTCGACGCATATGTCTATTACTTCCATTCATTCAAATTTATCCTTTTCTTACCGATATTATCATCATTATTAGCGCAATCCTTCCAACAATTCAACTACCTCCTGCGTACATCTGTACTACTCAAAGTACGTAGGAAAAATAATAATCTGTGGTCTTTATTTTCATTACCATTTCTAAAAATATGTTACTGGCGACATCTAGTGACCACACTGGTTAAGACAAAAAATAAAACAACACATTTGACATCTGTAATTCTTTTAAAAATGGCGTCGGAAGGTGGGCGAGCGAACGTGATTTTACGCAGAAGTAAGTTTATCCATGTTAATCTTTTCTGTTTTTATGTGATTTCATAGTTTTTTGTGTAAAAAAAGTTATTGATAGTATAAACTAATTGCTCAAAGTAATATTCTACAAAAAAAATAAAATATTCCTAACCTAAACTTGATATTATTTTCTATGTCCTCTGCAAAGTACAAAAGTATGTAATTAATATATTTGACGTCTGTCTTCCCGAGTACTATGTAAAGTACGTTTACGACTTCTTCAAGTATTTTGTTTTTTTTTTAGTTTTAACATCTAACCTCATCGCAGAAGTTTTGATTGACTCCGAGCTCGACTGTTCTGGAGATGATTCAGACAATCCAGAGTTTCAACCACCAGAAACCAATCAAACAGTCCGTGATCACCGTAAAAGCGATCCCAGTAGTTCGAGCGAAGATGGAGATGATTTGGTTATTTCTGTGGCTTCTTCAGCAACATCAGAAAATTCGGATTGTACTCCTTCAACTTCGTCAAACTTACCACGAGCAAGAGGACGTGCAAGAAGAACATCTCGCGGGCAAAGTCGTGGTCGTAACCGGGGCAGAGGTGAAAACTCACAATTACTATCCACTCGAGAAATACCTATTAGAAGTCGACAAAATAACGCTGGCATTCAGGATACTTGGATAAACAAGACACTTGATACAGAAATATATAGTTTAATGCAACCTGCCTACATCAAGAAAAGTACTGAGGAATGGGAGTGGTACCAGTTTTATGAACAATACGTAGATGATGATATTTTAGACTACATAGTAACCTGTACAAACAGGACTCAAATATTAGAGACCGGAAAATCTATGGGACTAAATTTAAAAGAACTTAAGGTCTAGAATGGTAGAAGTAGAGAAGGGTACATCAAAGAAAAATATCGTACAAATGCGAGAATAGAAGCTGAATTTAGACACCAAACTAATTAATGACAATGAAGAAGAATCTGATGATGATGGTGAAGTTGAATACGAAGAACTTAAGCCAAAACATAAAAAACGTAAGCTTTTAATTAAACCAGTTCCTTTCAAAGAAAATCGTACCGAAAGTGCAGCGCATTTGGCAGCATACTGTACAAAACAATGGCGCTGTAGAAAGAATGCCTGTGATAAAAAAATACGGTATTTTGCAAGAAATGTGAAATTTACCTATGTTTTTTACGCCTAATCCGAATTGTTTTACCGATTTCCATGAAGACTAAATTGCTAGTTGACTGTTGAGTCCTACAAACTTTAATATTATGAATAAATGATTGGCCTCTAATATTCCTACTATTGAATTTACTATAAGCTTATAAGAAGAGTTTAGTTTTTTTTTAAATATGTTGTGAAGAAGAGTTTAATATTTGTTAATTTTGAAAATTTTTATAAAACTACTTGAAATTATACATACAATGTATTATTTATTGCTCCTATCTGCTCACTATGCTACAAAAATAGGCTACGTCCTTTATGAAGCACATAATAGTTTAGTTCCCTTGTACTTTGTGTAGAACATAGCGAAAAATCGGTTTTTCCGGTCCTTGATTTTTTCAAATATTTTTCCCATACTAAATGATAGTCTAATAGTGCAATACAAAAGTTTCCGAAAGAAACATTTGAAAAAAGGTGTCTGGTACTCAGGAGGTTATACTAAAAAGAAATATTAAAAATATCTTGGAATTCACGATCATATTCGTCGTTCTTTTTGTCACATGTCTAATAATAGTTAAAACATTGTTGTTTGTCTTTGTCGCTCATTTCTTTTTTTTCAGTTATTTCAATATCTGAGAAATGATCAACAACATTTCAATTAGGTACTTTTCTACAGCTGACTAAACGACCTAAAATGCTAAAATGTCTTCGTCAGGGCTGCTATACTCGTACAGCACAATTTACCATCTTAACTCAGTTTGGGAAGTTTTATTTTTTATTCAAATAAATATATAAAAAATATGCCTGTGTGCTGCATAAACTTGTTGCGGTGCAGTCTAACGGCAACTTGTAACACTGGTATTTGGCTTAAATGGTGAGGGATGGCGTATTTACAATCAATATAAAATAAAACGGCTGAAAGGAATGTCAACCTCGTTCGCTAATGGTAGGATGCAGGACGTGTCAATTGGGTAGACTTTGGGCTTAAAGGTGATAGGGATCCAATTAATTTCAATTCCATTTCACATCTGGTGTGTAAGTGGATCTTTAGAGTCAAAGCCAGCCTCACCTGCACGTGGTGCACCGTACCAACTAGGGAGCGAGACTCTGGCAAAAGAGAAATAGGTTACAGCGTATTTGTGAGCTACCCGAATGCCTCCACTTCACAGAATACCGTAGCTAAATAATAATTCTCTTGACGGTTGTTGTTTTCCTGCGAGTGAGTGAGTGAGGTCACCAAAAGGAAGGAGTTATCACGGGTCGGCGGCGCGCGAGCTATATTTCATTATGTTTGTATTATATGGCTATGATAACTTAACTGCTTAACATCAGGCGAGCCGTATGCTTCTCTGCCACTCCACGTAGTATAAAAAAACTTTTCTTTGCCTTAAAAATAACCGCTGATAGCTTGAAACTTAGAGCACAATACAATCTCCTCCGGTCGTATCGCGACCGCATTCGACTTGCATTTCTCAGAATATGCACTCATATTGCAGTTCAATGACATCGCTGCTGCAACTTAATGTCAATGTCGAGGACAGGTAATATTACCCCAGAGATTCCTAATGTAAGTATCTTTTTTAAGGTTGTATTTATATAATACTAGCGACCCGCCCGGGTTTGCCCTTGTGGGATAGTAGTAAATGAGCCGCGTGTTGGAGGTTTAGAGCGACCTCCACTATTGAGATGAGTTCTAATGGGATGAATCAAGTTTGACTACGACAATATATGTAACCTTCCGAAAGAAATTCTCTAAATTATAATGAAAACCGCATCAAAAACCGTCAAGTGGTTTAGGAGGAATTAGCGGATAAACAGATAACTATCAGAGTGAAAGCGACTTTGTCTATGTTAATATAACACCTAAGCAGATTCAGTACATAAAAATAAAGCACTTTTTAATTTTAAATAGCAGTTGTTCTAAGGATTATCTCTCAACAATTTTAATATAAATATCTCTCTCAAGTTTATTTTTTTACAATTAATTCATTCATGTAATAAAGAAAGAATATTTACTTGCCTTAACGACTATCATCTAATGACAACAACCGAGGCCGACTGCTTAACGTGTCCTCCGAAGCACGGCGGAGTTCTAGATAAATAAACCCATCCATGTACTGACAACGGTCAAGGTTGCTTAACTTGTGTGTTCGAGTAGAATAATTTACAGAACATCCTCATCGACCTCATACAGCGACATACAGGTTTAGTTTTACTTTATTGTGCAGGTATATCAGAATAACAGCAATATTACTTTTTTTTAATGTTGTTTCGATGAAACAAGCACGATGAATTCACAAGATGACAAAAAGCAAACAAAAATTTACCGTGGAATTCTATAAACTTGGACAAACAAACTTGTTTGTTTATGAGGATTGGCAGGATTGAGTACAAGATATGTAATTAGATATGACGTAGGTAAAGGTGGCAGACAAATGGTATTTTTCGCTATATTATGTTACTGCGACTCGTTTTGCCACATTTTAAACAATAATTATGTTTACTACTATACTACATTCAAAATAGCGTGACACAATTGTGACCAGTTCATGTAAGACAACAATAATTTATTACTGACTAGCTGCTCGCTCCGGCTTTGCACGGGTAGAAAGTGGTGTTATTTTTCCTTTTACGTCTTTTCTCTCCATAAGAACCTACCTTATATTTTAACGAAAATATTAATATAAAAATTATCAGAACTGGTCTTAGTTTTCTGACGTCTAAATAATTGTGATATCGCACAGGAGAATTTTTGAATCATAGAGTTACATACATATGCAAAATAATTGAAATGAAAGAAAACCTCGTTTTTGCAGTCCCCTAAATAGACATCGGTAGGTAAACTAATTTAGTGGATAACAGACGTGAACTCCAAAATTAAATTTCTCTTATTATAAATTAACTACGCCCGGGTACAACTTCTTGGAGCCTGATTTCAAGATAAATATAATTTCTATCTACATGAAAGATAAGTCAGTTATTATATTTTATATACAAACATTCCGTAATAGTAGTTTATGAAACTGTTGCATAATAAGGGTTATTAAAATACGAGTGTGAGTTTATAACATGAGCCGAAGGCGAATGTTATAATAGACCACACGAGTATTTTAATACCTAATTATGTGCAGTTTCATACACTACTTTATCTAATCTCATGAAATATATCGTAACGCGTGAATTTTTAATTGTGGCACTAATTTCAGGCTTAAACACATATTACATTGTTTTGGGAATGTGTAAACATTTCTTGTTTACGAAGAGATATTGACGTTTCGTTTGACAGTCTGCTGTTCCGACAGCTGATCTAATTTTTGCTTTTGCAGAATTGCGGACCCTGGAAGGCCCGCACTTGTCGATAGTCGGCTCGAAAGTTTTGTTTCTCATTCGTAGATTTAGATATTCGTTAATCATTTTTTTTTAAGGGATATTAGAGTTGCTGAGAGGAATTGACTGGCGAGTTAGATTTTCTCTTGAAGATAAACCATTTGAGAGACTTTCGTTTACGAATGGAATGGTCTTGTACAATTGTTCTAGTCTTAATTTTGAGGTAGTTTTGATTTTTCTAATCGTGTTTGTTAGCTGTCGTGTTTTGTGATGGAAGGCAAGAAGCCTGGAGAGTTCCATTCGTGAATGGAGTGCGTGATTCGGCTTCCGAATTCAGGTTGAGATGGTCGCTTCTGTTAGTTTTAGTAATATGTGATTTGTTGAAGGTGGTTGCCAACAATTTTATGAAAGGAAGCGTTGTCGTTGACTTGACTCTAGACTTACGTATTGTCGATGGCGGAAACGTACAATGGTTTTATTGAAATTCTAAAAAATAATTTTGTTATTGTTAAAAGGAGGTATCTTTAATGTTCTGGAAGATTCCATATACATTTTGGAGTGGGGATAGGTGGCAATGACAAAACGGGTCCGCGCGCTCGGGGCGGCCTTTTTCTGTCGTTGGGAGCCCCCTAGTAGAAGACACCAGACTCGCTGAGCGTCGACAGGACACGTCGAAGACTGTGATTCCAGGCACCCGAATTCGACGTCAGCCCGAAGCGCCTGACGAATCAGCCCGCCCGGGACGGTCCACATAACCTCGTTCGACAGAACCGTGGACTACGTCACTCCGGGTTCGACGTGCATATCCTGTCGCGTTCCCCTTGACGGTGCTCCTCGCGCAACCTGCAGCGCGGCGTATCAACGCGCTTTCTGCGGCGCCATTCGGCCGCGCTATTCCCCAGGCCGTGGATCGAACCTCCAGTCGGGAGGTTTTTTTATATACCCTCTTCGCTCCGGTCGTGAGACTGACTGCGCAGTGGTGACGTGGCACGCAGTCCGAGCCACTCCGACACTCGGGTCAGCTTGATACAGCGGCCTCAAGACCGTATCGCTTGAGTACAGCTAAGTGGTGTTACCGATCGAGCAATTTATGTGGACTTTTGCCGTAATAGTGAATTTCTGTACTAAACCGTTTATATTATGATCGCAATAAGAATGTAGGCTTTCTGACTCATCGCCCTGAGAAACTAAATTGTAACTTGCTCTGCCGCTGCCTTTAATTACTGTATTTTTGACCTGGCATAAACAGGTCTGGCGCCCATTAGATATTTTGTTAACTGAAAATTGTAAAATTAGCTTTTAATATATATGAAATGTGAATTTGTATGTGGGAGACAATGGAGATGTTTTGAACCATAGGAATAAACTCTGTCTGGCAATTTGTAACTTTCATTTACTTCCCACCCTCAGATTTGTGTACTAAACTTATACTGAGAGAGCGCTTACCATAAGCGGGTCTCTTGCCTTACTGTTACTTATACTTCCAATTTCAGATTTCAGGTTTCAGTACTATTACTTACTCTCTCTCTACCTTTATTCTCATTCTACTCTTCCACCTACTTACTTTTTCCTTTTTGAAAACCAACTTCAATTTCTAAAACATTACAATATGATAATAATATTTTAAATACAACCATGAAGTTAATTTAATAGCTATATTGCAGATCGAGCATGCGTAGTGCGCATGCGCGATGCGCCGCGCGGCGCCGTGTTCACAGATTATGTAGAAAAATTTTACATAGTTGCAATGTATTTGCATTGCAACCTGTTTAAAATACCTGTATCCAGGGCTGAAGCTGTATCGAAATGGTAAAAAAGTTATTTTACGATACAGTTGTCCATAGAAGAGCTGTATCGAAAAATAACTTTTTAAATTTATTTTGATAGCTTGTGCGTAAAGACTGTCATTAAGATACTGTGTTTAGTTTTTTAATGTGTAAATTTCAGTATGAGATTAGATAAAAGTACTTAACTATCAGTCAAAACCGCATCAAAAATCGCCCTAAGACGTAATACAATAGATAATAATAATAGTAAACGTACAGTTTTTTTTTTTAGAATAAGATATACTATGTATTAGTAACGTAAAGCAGGGCTCGGCGGATAAACAGAAGGATTGTAGAGATCATCAACTGATAACCAATATTATTGATAATTTAAACTTTTGTTCGTGAGTGTTAGTTTAAATTCTATCTGTTACACAAATCCCCTCTTCATCTACTCCAGGACTACCACGGAAACAATATTTGAGTGACTACTATGTCACGGATTTGGGTAGCATATTAACACCTTAAAAATATTCACAGTCACTTGAATTTTCGTTTACATTTTGTCTCACGTCTTTTTGAATGCAGTATAATTGTGCCAGTAAATAAGATATAGTGTTGTGCACGTGACTTTGTACATACCCGTACCCATTGTTATTTTCATATTGTATTGTACATAGGGCTGTCACAAGAAAGTCACTGGCTGACTATCTATGACTACGATCGGTGCAACCCGTACCCATTGTTATTTTCATATTGCACCGGTCGTGGTCATAGATAGTCAGCCTGTGACTTTTTTGTGACAGCACTTTGTTATTTTCATATTGTATCTATAATACAATATGAAAATAACAATGGGTACGGGTTGCACCGGTCGTGGTCATAGATAGTCAACCTGTGACTACGCCAGCGCAACCTGGGGCTCTACCATCGAAGCTGAAGCCGTTTACCATCGAATATTTTGGTTCGAAAAACATGTCGTACGTTTTAGTTATTGACAAATATCTTCAGCTTAGTCGGTAGAGCACGGTTTCTACCAGTTAAAGTAGAAAAAAATACCTTAAATCTAAGCTTAACTTTGATTTTCGCAATCAAAAAGTCCGATGGGAATCGGCTTCAGCCGGTTGGGATCCTGGTCGAAACGTCAGGCAATATTAAAGGTATGTAAATTATTATTATTACAAATCATGCAACGCGAAAGTTTTATTACTCGAATTTTAATTACTCGAATATAAAACTTGCCAGTAGAGCTAAAAATGGCTAAGATACAACAGCCATTTTGTTATTATACTCTACGTACTAGATGAGGTACGATGAGGTACTGACGCCAGCTATAACGAACACTTTGAACTATTTTAGTTGAAAATTTGTATGTCTCTTTTCTTTATCTTGCGAATCCTGCTTATGTTACATGCTTTATTTACAGTTTACATCACAAAGACAACAAATAAAAAAAAAAGAAATTACCAACATGTAAAAGCAACAAGGCGGTCTTATTGCTAAAAGCAATATTTTCAAGACTTTAAGTAACGGATATGTCATACACATATCCGTTACTTAAAGTCTTGAAAATATTTAAGTAACGGATATGTCATACACATATCCGTTACTTAAAGTCTTGAAAATATTGCTTTTAGCAATAAGACCGCCTTGTTGCTTTTACATGTTGGTAATTTCTTTTTTTTTTATTTGTTGTCTTTGTGATGTAAACTGTAAATAAAGCATATTCTATCTCCCTATCTATCTCTCTCTCTATCTAACTACCCAGCCGGCGTCTTTTTCCAATCCAAAGAGGTTTTTAGGGTTCCGAACCTCAAAAGGAAAAACGGAACCCTTATAAGATCACTTTGTTGTCCGTCTGTCTGTCTGTCTGTCTGTCTGTCTGTCTGTCTGTCTGTCTGTCTGTCAAGAATTTCTATGTCGAGAATGCGTGGAGGTATCAAGCTGAAATTTGAACTGTATACTCAGGTCTACGGTCCCATGAAGTTAAAAAAAAAATCAAACTGCTAAGTTTACGTAGAAAAAAGTTATGGCCGTTTATTCAGCAAAAAACGCATATTTCGACACACTCAAGGGAATCAAAACCTATAGGGTACTTCCCGTTGACCTAGAACTATGAAATTTGACAAGTAACATCGTTATAGACTACAAGTACAGGAATAAATCTCAAAACTATACATTTGTAAATAGATCATAAAAAATAGGGGGTCTATATTTTTTATAGGGTGTCGAAATTTCAAATTGAAACTACTAGTTCAAATGGGGTATCATATGAAAGGGCTTGATGTACACATTGCAAAATATATTTTATTTATTTTTTTCGACGCATTATTTCTTATTTATAATGAAAAACATCAAATTTAATAATGATACTACGTACCTACGGAACCCTCGGTGGGCGAGTCCGACTCGCACTTGTCCGGTTTTTTTTATAGGGTAATCCACCACGCTGCTCAAGCAAGGAATAGGTATATACACTACGCCATAGAACTAATAATAAAGAGGAATATAATAGGTAGATGGCGTCTCACTGCGACTTTACAGCAGTAAAATATAAAATGCAAAATTTCATCACAATCACAAACCTTCCTGGTAGCTCAGTTGGAGGATCACTCGATCGGTCATCGAGAGGTCGTGGGTTCAAATCCCACCTAGGTGGTGAATAGATTTTTTCCATTTTTAGGGTTCCTTAGTAAACAAGGAACCCTTATAGTTTCGTCATGTCCGTCTGTCCGTCCGTCCGCGGCCTAGCTGTTAGACGCTTGATACTAGAAAGCTGTAGTTTGGCATGTAGACACATATTAACTATGCTGACAAAGTGGTAGAATAAAATTTTGCTCTTTATTATTAGTTCTGTGCACTACGCGAAACTCAACTGCAATTGGTAGAGGCCAGTGTTTTCACGTCGCACTGACTTGGATTAACTTATAACAACTGCCAGGATCGACAACATTCAGTGTCCTCCGAAGCAGTGAGAAGCTCGAGATAATAAACCCATTCATAGTCACGTTACGGTCGACGTTAATTACGCTTTCGGTTAGATTACACTGACACGTGCAACGACGCCATCGAGCTCATCATCGGTACTAATGTTATGAAGGCGAAAGTGTGTTTGTTTGCTTGTTTGTTCCGCTTTCACACCTTAACTACTGAACTGATTGCTATGAAAATTCACATACATCATATTAGAAATTTAGAATAAACAATTTTTTATATATATGCCACTAGGCGTCAAAAACGAACACTCGAAAAGTGAGCCAATTGTCTTACCTCGTAATTAATTCGTACAAACAAGCCGATGAATCTCAAGTTTGTGACAATTGTATGAAATAGGTAGAAATACCCTCTTCTGTATTTTAAAAATTTATGTTGATAAAGTAATAATTATAGCCCCAGCATAAAAAACACAGCATAAGACACAGCATAGTCCCAAGAGGTCACAATTCAAACGAAAGTAACATATTATTTTAACACGTACTTTAGTGAGTCTCACATTTTTGCAAGAATAATTGACGCCATGTTGTACTCGGTGTGAGGTAAGTAGAAAAGTAAGTATCGCTGATATAATAAGGATGACGATAGTCTATATCCCAAACTATGTATCTAATTATAGCATGCAATCCATACATCAGCTGGCTTTCTGATGCAATTTAGTGTGCATATATCTATATATATATAAAAGAAAGTCGTGTTTGTTACAACACTTATAACTCGAGAACGGCTGGACCGATTGCCATGGTTTTTGATTTGTTGGATTTGTCTCCGTCCAGAATAGCAGAATAACTATTAAAAACATTGGAAAATTTACGAAAAAAATAAAATAAAAGAAAAATCATTTTTCCATACAAAATGTTCGTGGATGTCGGACCTGTCAAACGTGACGTTAACGTGCGTACGTCAAATGTATGCGTGCGTTCAGAAATGTGGGTATAGGATAATAAGTATTAAAACATTGACAAAATTGTCGAAAAATTAAATTTGAAAACGGATTGGGATATTTATTGATTTTCAATTAAATGTCAAATCGATTGGTCTAACTTTTACGTCGACAAAGTTGTCCGTTGTTGTTTTGAAAATTGTTTATGAATGAATGCTTGAAAATGAATATTAATTGGTTGTCAAGTGTCATGGTACTTTATTTTGTGACATAGTAAAATACTGAACTTAATATTTACCCACTGCTGGGTAATATTTACCCACTGCTGGGGAATATTAAATACGGGTCTTCCTTCAACTGAATATGTTTCGAGCATACTCCACCACGCTGCTCAACTGCGAGTTGGCGGACGCCAGTAATTTCAAGCCGCCTAAAGGCCACTTGGCTTAACGACTGCCATCTAATGATAACAACCAGGACCGACGGCTTAACGTGCCTTCCGAAGCACGGAGGAGCTCGAGATAATCTAATGATAACAACCGGGACCGACGTCTTACGTGCCTTCCGAAGCACAGAGGAGCTCGAGATAATCTAATGATAACAACCGGGACCGACGTCTTACGTGCCTTCCGAAGCACGGAGGAGCTCGAGATAATCTAATGATAACAACCGGGACCAACGGATTAACCTGCCCTCCGAAGCACGGAGGACCTCGAGTTAATCTAATGATTACAACCGGGACCGTCGGATTAACGTACCTTGCGAAGCACGGAGGAGCTCGAGATAATATAAACTCATCCATGGACAGGCTACGGTTGACGTTGCTTAACTTGCGTGTACAATTAGACTGACACGTGCAATGACGCCATCGTGCTTCTCTATTATTTTCTATTATTCATTATATTAATTTCAAGACATCATAAATTTTGTTCAACTAATATGTATACCACGACATTCATTGACAATTAGGCGGTACGAAGTTCGCCGGGCCAGCTAGTAATATATATAATAATAACATAATTGAAAATAAATAATAGAATATCTTTTAGTCCTAGTTGCTACTAATATTATAAATGTGAATGTGAGTTTGTTTGTTTGTTTCGCATACACATTAAAACTACTTAACCGATCATCATAAAAACTTTGTACATATTATCAAAGGTATTAGGAAGGACATAGAATACCTACTATTTATTTAAAAAATTGGTTGTCTTTAAAGTCGGTTTACGGACGATAATTTTACGTGATAACGTCATAAGAGACACAGGCCGATCGTGTCTCTCTATCGCTTGTTCTGCGTTCTCGCTTGCACGCTAGGCGCTGGCGGAACGTGACAATGAGTCATCTTTTTCGTGCGTTCATTGATTTATAAGACGTTATCGCGGCAAAAAGTAAACGCGGGCGAAGCCGCGGGTGGATGCTAGTATTTAATAAAAATCAGTTTGAAGCCTCAATCTGCGGCGAGCGGCAAGTATACTTAAAATTGTTGACTTGTTAACTCAATATTTATTATTATACTTACAAATATTAATAGGTACTTAAAATTGTTGACTTTTTAACATTTATTATTATACAAATATTAATACCTAAAATTGTTAACTTGTTAACATTTATTATTATGTTGGCACGCCGAAATCAAGGTTGTAGTGATTCACTTGACACCTTGTTGATTCTTCCTACTTTGTTAAGATTTAATGCATATTTAGTAAACTACTTTTTGTGAAATTTATTATGAAGAAGACTAACTATATCAATAGATTAAAATCTTAAGTACATATGTTTTTATATTAATATCTGTATCTCTTTTTTACCACGGGTCAAGCCCCATCATTTGATAGGCGTGCGCGGGGATATGGTGCCAACGCGTAGAGGCCCCTTTGAGAAGTTTGATGTAATGTTGTTATAATTATTATTACTTAATATTAAAATATTAATCGGTTAAGCGAATAAGTACACAGACATTGCTAACATTGACTAACGATATGAGTAAGGAATTCTTCGAATGAGATTTATATCTGTGGCGCCTTAGCTAAAGCCAACCTTACCTGCACGTGGTGCACCCTGCCGACTAGCGAAAGAGGCTCTGGCAAAAGAGAGGTAGGGTAGAGCGTATTTGTAAGCTGCCCGACTGGAGAATTACCTCCACTTCACAGAATATCGCAGCTATAAGTATAATAAATAACAACTTGAGGGTTGTCGTGTTCATGCGAGTGAGTGAGGTCACCAGAAAGGATGGAGTAGCTACGTTGGCAGCATGGGTTGCGGCGCGCGAACAATATTTCACGTTGCGAACATTTTATATGGCTACCTATATTTAGCACATGACGTAGTATAAAAAAAAACCGGACAAGTGCGAGTCGAACTCGCCCACCGAGGGTTCTGTACGTAGTATCATTATTAAATTTGATATTTTTGATTTTAAATAAGAAATAATGCATCGAAAAAAATAAATAAAATATATTTTGCAATGTGTACATCAAGCCATTTCATATGATACCCCATTTGAACTAGTAGTTTCAATTTGAAATTTCGACACCCTATAAAAAATATAGACCCCTATTTTTTAAGATCTATTTACAAATGTATAGTTTTGAGATTTATTCCTGTACTTGTAGTCTATAACGATGTTACTTGCCAAATTTCATAGTTCTAGGTCAACGGGAAGTACCCTATAGGTTTTGATTCCCTTGTGAATTTGTCGGAATATGCGTTTTTACTGAATAAACGGCCGTAACATTTTTTTACGTAAACTTAGCAGTTTGATTTTTGGACCGTAGACCTGAGTATACAGTTCCAATTTCAGCTTGATACCTCCATGCATTCTCGACATAGAAATTCTTGACAAACAGACAGACAGACAGACAGACGGACAACAAAGTGATCTTATAAGGGTTCCGTTTTTCCTTTTGAGGTACGGAACCCTAAAAACGAAGTATAATTTATATAACCTTTCCAGTTACATAATCACCTGACATTGAAAGCAAAGTAGATGCAAATGTGTATATGTGTGCGTATGTATTTATGTTGGTTTCCGCTATTCGTACGTCACTACCCTTGAGAGGCGTAATTTTATTATTTCTTATAATGCATCGGGTGCCGAATAATGCCTTAGTGCCCTATTAGACTATCATAGAAATATGATCATAGATGTGCGAGTCATTTTTAAATAAAGAACATATGACGGAATAATAACTACATGTGATTCATATTATCTATGACCATAGTCATAGCTGGCACCGTTAATCAAACGGTTAACTTCGTTAATCGCTAATCCGTTACTGAAAAAGTTAACTTCGTTAACAGTTAAAGCGTTACATTTCAGAAAAATTAACGGAAGTTTACGTTAATCGTTAATCCGTTAACACGTGTTAAAAATTGCATCTTCTTATAAAAACTGTTGGTCCTGGAAGCTAACAGGTTAGAAACAAAAAAAGACGGGTATAATTATTAGAGTGTGGTATTAGTATTTGGGGTGTAAGAGGTTCATCAACATCTTTGAACCAAAGTCAACTTCACCTGCACGCGGTGCACCCTGCTGACTGACAAACGAAGCTCTGGCGAAAAGAGAGATAGGGAGCGTAATTGTAAGCTACCCGACTGGGGAATGTCTCCACCTCACAAAATACCGCAGCCAAATAACGGTTCCCTTGAGGGCTGTCGTATTCCTCCGAGGGAGTGAGGTCACCTGAAAGGAAGGAGAGCTGCGATGGCAGCGGAGGTGGCGGCGCGCGAGATATTTTATGTTGCGAGCGTTAATATGGCTACGGTAACCGCTTCACATCAGGCGGGTCGTATGCTTGTCTGCCACCCGACAGTAATGCCCGAAACTAGATAATAAATACCCGAAAACGAAATAAGACCCGAAGTGTAATGTAGGCATGATGACAAACAATGGTTTTTCATTCATTTGGTTTAAGATTCGTCTGTTGTATATCCTTGCCCGTGGAGAAAATACGCTCAACTGCAGCGCGGGTATAGCTGTATTATATTTAATAAATAGATTTGCGAATATCTGTTCCCCGAGGAATGCCGCATCATAACGAGTCTTTCGACTTCATGTAGCTCTGAGGTTTTTCTATATACTGAAAGACAAAATTACTCACGTTGCTGCCTCCGCCACTTAAACTATCTCCGTCCTTCTAACTTTCGACAGCAAAATCGTAACATTTCACTCGCGGCACGCGCCGAGCCGCACTTGTCAATCGGGTCGAGCGTAGTACATGTCAGTGGGGTATCTGTGCTGGATTAACGATTAACGGACTTTGGGAAATTTAACGGAAGTTAACGAGTCCGTTAACATATTTTTAAGTTAACTTAAAAGTTAATCCGTTACTCGAAATGTTAACTTCGTTAATTAACGATTAACGGATTAACGAGTTAATGCCCACCTATGACCATAGTTATGGGATCCTATTTGACAGCTAGCGTACAAGTAGGATCATAAACTCAAAAAATGTCTTCTTCCAAATCAAAAAGTTTCGATTGGAATATCGTAACTACAAAAACTTTAATTAGTCTTTACGAGACAAACCATTGTCAGTAATGGCGTCAGTGTTATGGACCCCTCTCTCTGATCGCCATGCTACCCATGATCTTCTTTACTTTCTTTCTTTCTTCACCGTTTTCTTTTTTTTTAGTGCATTCAATAAAATTGCACGCATAGCAACGGAAAACGCGGCTAAATCGTTATCCATCTTGAAGATTTAAGACGTTGATATGATCATGTGTGTATTATGTAAAAATGAAGAACCTCATCATTTAACTATGATCATAGAATTTGACAGATATGAAATCATATGTAAATGATTTAAATATGATAATGTAATACCGCTCGTATGATTTACATCAAGCGGAGGACATCACAAATCGCAAACACAAGGATTGAAGTCAGAAATACCAGAGCAACTCAAATTAAAAACTAGACTCAACAACAATAGGAAGGTTGGCTGGAAGAGATCCCTTTATGGGATAAGTCCGGATTGTACAAATTGTATATCAAAATTTTTATCATTCTGTCTACTGCAACTGTTTTTGTACAATAAACAACAACAACAATATTATATATTATATAATACTTGCTTGTTGGTTCTAAAAATGTGATGAGCCGCTTACACCCTTTTATGTAGGTACCTACTGTTGGATATAGGCGGGATAGATCCTCCGCTTTCTACATCCTGCCACTTCCAGCCGAGTTTTTAGGTCATCATACATTTGACGAGCTCGGTGGTCGAATGGTTAGCAATGGTCACTTTGACTCCGAGGCCGCGGGTTCGATTCCCGCACACGACACACATATGTGTACATGAACATGTCTGTTTGGCTTGGTCGGGGTGTTTTCTATGTATTATTTGTATGTATTTACAAAAAAAAAAAACTGTATTTAAGTACATTTATCAGTTATCTAGTACCCAGAACGCTTTATAAGCTTTGCGTTTAATTTGGGACTAGATGGCGCTGTGTAAATTGTCCACAAATATTTATTTATTTATTTATCCATTAGTCCTACGTAACATGTTGACGTACCCTTTACCCTTTTTCGGCATTCGGGTAAAAAAATCGAAATTGGACCAACAGAGTATTCAATATAGTATTCACCTTTTATACAACGGTGAACAATATGGCCACCTGCATCAACCCATATTCATCCCACTACTGGCATACGCGTGTGATCCCCTGGTGTTGCAGACGTCCATAGGCTACGGTAACTGCTTTGCATCCGGCGGGCCGTATGCTTGTTTGCCACTTGGTGGTATAAATTCAATGTACTAAAACGTCATCCTTTTGTGAAATCGGTTTAATTTTTTTTTTAGGTGAACGTAATAACTAAAACAGAACAACGGAATTAAACATACCTTAACTTAATATCCACTTATTTATGATTTTCCCATATAACACTTCACTGGTAGATTTTATTTTTCTAATTAATAAAAAAATTGTTAGTACGTAATTCGATTTAAAATCACTGTAGATCTGACCGTGACAGTCCCGTTTTCCTCTCCGGTCTAACGCTTACTGGTCAACTTCAACTCACAAACCGTTGTAAAACGACAGAACTGCATATATACGTATGCTATGTATGTACGTATATTGATCATGATCAATTTCGATGTGCAATATGTATACTGACTTTCTCGTTATTGCAGTCATGAACTCACTTACATGAAAGTGATCCTAGTCATGGTACAAAATAGGGCATTCTTTATTTATTTATTCACACAAAACAGACTAGAACTTTTACAAAATATACATACGAAAACCTTA
Source organism: Hypsopygia costalis (assembly GCA_937001555.2). Classification (NCBI taxonomy): domain Eukaryota; kingdom Metazoa; phylum Arthropoda; class Insecta; order Lepidoptera; family Pyralidae; genus Hypsopygia; species Hypsopygia costalis. The sequence continues at coordinate 6,475,342 of OW443325.2, forward strand.
ATAAGTTACAATTTAGGTTGTAATCCACTAAAACGACTGTGTGTTCATATCATTCTCTTCCATGCGGGAATAGCTAAGGCAAAATTAAAAATGGACGTTAAAAGTTATGACAACAAATATATGAACATATTTTAATTATTTTCAAAATCAGTAAGTTCATTTTCTAAAATATTGGTTCCGAGTGTTACACAGCTTTGCTCGCCATTTGGGTTACATGGGCAAAGTTATTTACCCGTGCCCCCCTGATTTTTTTTTCATTAGGTAACGAATTTAATCATTGTCGGTCACCGTACACGACAGTAGAAGATGAAGGTTATTTTTGCAATTAGAAATTTGAAAAGCATAGAACAAAAATTTTTTTATAACAGAGAGGGCAAACGAGCATGTGAGTCACTTGATGGTAAGCAATCACCACAGCCCATGGACATCAGTAACACAAAAGGTCACTGATCCGTTGCTAGCCTTTTTAGGGAAATATAGACTCTTTTCTTGAAGATTCTTATGTCACATTTGATCGGGAACACCGTTGAGGTGGTTGAGGGAAGTTGATTCCACAATTTCACGGTACGCGATAGAAAATGTCTTAAAGACCGTACTATGAGCCTAGCATCAAGGTGGAATGGGTGTAATTATTTTTTTTTGCGAGTGGTACGATAATGAAACTCAGCGGCTGGTATTAGATTGAACAGCTCATTTGAACACTCGCCGTGGTATAATTTGTAAAGCACACGAAGTGAGTCGATATCTCATCAGAGATTACTGGGTTACCGACAATTCGAATCGCTCAACGTTGTATGTGGTCAAACAGAGCAAGCAGGTCCTGGGGCGCACCAGCCCAGAAGTGTGAACAGTATTCCATGTGAGGTCGGAACTGAGCCTTATACAACTGAAGTCGATGTCGAGGCGTAAAATAACAATTTGCTTTACTGATCTCACATTAATGAATATTATACATATTTTTGAAAATGGAAAAATTCATCTGCCCCCCCCTAGGTGTAACTGACGCAGTAGAATATAAGATGCAAAAATTCGTCAGCAACACTTCCTTGTAAACCTTCCTGGTAACTCAGTTGGAAGAGCACTCGACCGGTCATTTTTAGAAGCCAGTTTTGACTAATTGTCTTAATGACCACGAAACTGAACAGCGCTCGATATGACACCCAGGATACTGATTCGTGGAGCAATGTCAAGTGGAGTGCCCACCTAACATATATCTACGACGAACGGGATTTTTTTTGCGGTAAAGGCGCATGACTGTGTCTTTGAGGTAATTTATTAATTGGACTAAATTTCTTCTGCCTCAAGTTGAGATCTGTTCAAGTGAAATCTCAACTTCAGACACAAGTTTATTGCGGTATTCATCGATGTAGTCTCGAGAAATATTGACTTGATTAGCCGATATTCGTGGATCCACGGTACTATCATCCGCAAAAAAAAAATATTACGTACATTCTTGCTGAATGTACGTAATCAAGGAACATATGCAGCATTCAGGGGCAATGAATTCAAGCAAGTCCCGTTGCTTTGTCCAGAGAGAAAACTAGTGATCCATGTACAAAATCTCTCGGGTAGCCCAATGGAAGGAAGGTTGGCAAGAAGTATCATATGCCATTCTCGATCGAAGGCTTTTGCTATGTCTAAACTAACAGCCAATGAATCACCCTTGCTTTCAACTGATTCTGGACCAACGGTGAGTTAGGTTAGGTTAGGATCACCCACCATACTAAAAGATCACCAGCCTAGAGGCCACGGCGAAAGCTATATTGACGATCATTTATTAGCTGGTGATCCTCCGAGTACTTTAGCAACTGTTGGTTGATAATATGTTCCATAATTTTGGAAAATATGGATGCAATTGCAATAGGCCTGTAGTTGGTCGGATCCGAGCAAATACCCTTTTTGAGGATTGGTTGTAATAAAGCCTTCTTCCATGAGCCAGGTACGACGCTAAGAGAATAAGGGTATCGAAAAAGGCGTGCTAAAATCGAAGCTAGTTCCGGAGTACAGTTTTTTAATAAAATGGGTGGGATACCATCCGGTCCACTCGACTTATGGATATAATAGTAATAATTTCCTAACCTAACACTTACTAACTTTATTAATATAATCCACAATTATTTAAATCTATTAAAAAATAGTTCTGTCTTTTAGATATTTATGTCGCAGTATGGATCACAATAAATCTTCATAGACATCATTGAATTTTTCCATGTTTGCCTAATTAAGTAGCTCAGCTAATATTATCATATTGATTCTAATAATATAAAAATTATTAATATAATGCGCAGTAATTTAATCGGTTATTATAACAGCTAAGTATTTATTTTTCTCTCTTCCTTATTGTTTAATAACAACTTGGTTCGCATTATGCTTTGTTGTATTTAGATCGGCCCTCGATATTATATTCCAAGACCGAGAAAAGGACTCATATTACGAGTATTTACATATAATATTATTTACTCAATAGTTAATACTAAGACATATTATATCCTTGGATATTATTAAACGTTGCTTCATAGTATGTGCCATTAAAACGCCATCTAAATTTTATCACGGTCATTCAATACTTGTGTGTTCATCACGTGGCGTTGCCGTCGCACGCTTAGTACTTTTTAGTTCAAGTGAATGGTAGAGGGCGTTATAGTCGCACCGAAAATATTTAATCAATGATATAAAACTATATTGGTAAATATACATGTTAAAAATTATAGGATAATGTTTAATAAACAATTATTGTACAAAAAAACATAAGTTGTAAATTGATTTGAATCCGCGTCTTTTTAAACTTAAGTGTAGGTTAATTTCGTCCATTCCGTCGACTGGGAGCGTGGCGTCTCCTGTAATCCGGCTTCTCGGAGGTCGGGGTTGGAGGATGGTTTGAGGTCGGGAGTCCTGGTGCTGAGTGGCCCATGTTGACTGGACGTCCACACTAAGCCTGGTATTAATATGGACCCCTCGGAGGAGTCCGAAGGGTGCAGGTTAACTAAGGAGGGGCGAACCGGGCCAGGGGGGAAACCCAGCAGCCAAAAGTCCCCGTATCGGGCAGTAGTGGGATAGCGGCCGGGAGTGGGTGCTCAGTAACAGCCTGACCAATACAATCAGACCCATCTCTTTTGCTTACGACATCGAAAAATTATACAGCGTGGTTTATTTAGCTTTTTTATAGGTATCTTTAATTTTTTTTATCGCTGATGTATTATGTTGCCCCTGCCCTATATAATACATATTATATGAATTTATAATTATGTTTTTTATAGACTCCTTGCAGGTCGGAATCGACCTCTGGGTTTGTTATTCTGTGCCCTCGGAGATGACATATTAGATTACTCATACTGTGATATTAGTAAGAAATGAATTCACCTATTCTGTTCTATGATTCTGCATGTAATACATTATGTATCACTGCAGCACTGGAAGGATTGCAGGTCATTATCAATTATCTCGTCATACGAGTAGGTAGTATTACTTTGACGTTTATACTAATTTTATTGACTTCATAGTAAGCGTTCAGATATACATAGGTGGCAGACTATTGTGCCCATGTGCCATAATAGTTTCCACTTACTCTTATCTTATTACATAAATACTTCGCATAAATAGTAAAAAAAGGACAACTGGATCTCGAACAGATTTTATTGAGAAAAAAATTGAGGTAAGTATCGTATTGCTCTGTTTGAATCGATAAATCGAAATCGATAAAAATATAGTTTTGCCATCGCAAAGAAACATGTTGGCTTGACTTACTTTTTAAAAAAAATGACGTAATATTATTTGTAGTCTCGTACGTCAAGTATTGTTTTTAGAACCTAGGCTCATTATAAACGTATTATAAAACTTATGAGAACGTGTGTGTGATGGTGCACATGTTGTATGAAGGTTTCTCTTTCACGGGTAAACGACTGAACTCGTTTGAATGACATTTGGCAATAGGACAGACAGATAATCTGAAACTATTGAAGGAAACAATATAAAAGAAAATACACATGCAATGTGCCAAAATATTTTTTGCTATTATAATATATATATATATATTATAATAGCAAAGATAATACAACCATTCCATCAAATGAAATAGTTTATTCTATCGGTCTCAATTTATATTTTTGTTATAATTTTAACTTAAAACTTATTTAACACTATAGTTGAAAATTTACCTTGCTAGACTTTTTTTTTAATTTTCTTATTTGTGTTTTATATGACGTCAAGGTTCATAAGTGCATTACACCTATCTTACCTTTATCTTTGATTAAAGTATGCACTTATGAACGTTGACTGTATATTGTACTGGCAGCAAAAGAACTGAGTAACCCAGACCGTGTAGTCAAGTCTTCTAAAAATGTATGAATGATTTAATACATTTTAATTTTTATATGGGTAGTTTGTTGTATCAGTCGGTGTATAATTATTACAAAGTCTATGTATACCTAATCTCCTAAGATTTAAAATTCTAAATTTTAGACCATGGTTGCTTATCTCTTTTAGTGAATGTATGTTAGATGACATGTTTTCAGAAATTACCGAATTTATTCTGATCCGATAGACAACATTACGGATATTGTTGCTGTTGCAGAGACTCCTGCGTGCTCGTGCCTTCAGGCGCAGATCCAGCCCTCAAAGAAAGTTGTGGTCACAGCCCTCGAAAACGCGAAATTGTGTTTTTTTTTTATTAATTTTTTATTAAGGCATATCGTTTATTATCATCAGTCTATCGATATCAATAAACCGTGAAAGTGTAACGTTACAAGTATATAGAATAACAACGGTGGATCCTCCCTTGCGGGCTTCAGTAGAAACCTATATTTGTATGGCAAATATAAGCTTCTACTAACTTATACACATAAATTATTCTAGGTTAAATAAAGACAAACATGTTCTCATTGATTTATTTTCAAGTTGACTTCCCGTTAATTACATTTGTAGTGACTATCGTGCAGCTAAGACTAAGCGATACGTTTGGAAATGTCAAAAGACATTTCAGTATCTGACGACTCGTGTGTACTTATTTGGTAAAGTAGCCCTATCGTGTTCAGTACTAGAAAAGCACACATCCATCACATCTTTACATATAAACTAAACGCAATCAAGACAATGTTGGTTTTTCTGGCTCTGGCATCGTTAATTTCTCTGCCATTTCGGGCATCTCTATTTTTAATGGGTCTGGCTTCTCTTCTTCTATTTTCTCTTCTTTCTTCTCAGACTCTGGTATTTCACTCATTTTAGATTTTGGTTCTAGTGGCTTTATTTCTGCAGGCTCGACTTTGTCCGCTGGAATATCACTTTTGACTTCTGAATTTTTCTGTAAAACAGAGTATTATGTTTTATTATAAATTGTTTGCACTAGTAGATACCAAAATATAATATAATATAATATTAAATATAATATTCCACTCATCATTATATAAGGAATGAGTGTTTATTGTGAGTTTTCCGCTGATTTTATTGTTAGGACATAAAAATGTGGTTTATTTGCAATTCAAGTGTTGGTACACTCGTTTAAATATACGATTATTTCAAAGAATAAAACTATTTATTTTTCCGAGTTTTTTTTTGCAATTTTAATGAAAATAAAGCATGTTAAATATGTGCTTCAAACCTCAAGAGCTGGTTCTACAACTTTTTCATCTGCTATTTTCTCATCGCTTGGGCTTGCACTCTTCCCAACCGCAGGTGCAGCGGCAGGATCAGGCAGGACCGTGCAGTCAGCTTGGCTGGTCTTCACGAAGAATGCTCTGGAGATCTTAAAGCGGTCCAAGACGGCATAAGCACTTTGCATTATTGCCGGGGATGCTAGTCTGTCGCGTGTTAGCAGCCAGGCACTCTCTGCGAATTAAAAAGTTAAGTCAGTAACCATATTCTTCATTCCTAATTTAATTGGTATTCCCTTATTTAATAAAAGTAGTACACTTCAACACTTTTGGACTTTTTGTGCTCGCCCTGATTCTCTACCTATTCTCTTTTTCACGCCTAAAGGCATATTCTGTATTGGTACAGAAGTTTGTTGACAGCTACAGCAGTCTAACAAACTAGTAGCTACAAATGTATTCGGGCTGAATTGCATTTAATTTCCAATGAAATTAAATGCAAATATAAAAAAAAATAGTACCAATGTACTTTTAGACTAATTTTGCCTACGCACAACATCGTAGTAGCAAATTTTAAGATAAGTTATTAGAAGTAACTACTCCACGTATTTTTAAGGCAAAAGAGACCCCGATGTATTTCTGGATTTTGGAGGTGGCCCGTAGTGAAAGTTTTGATTTTATTCGGCCTGTATAGGCCATTACGTACATTTGTATAAATGTACGTAATGAACTTTAATATTAATAATTGCATGTTTAGGGTATGCTTACGTGTATGAACTGGTCCAAGGCCACTGCAAGACCACATGACGGCAAAGGTATCGTAGTCCGTATCCAGAATGCTATACTCATAGTCGTAGGGTATCGGCAGTGAGGAGTACTTCACCATGATTCGACCCTCGCCCTCGCGGCCAATCATCTGCAGGCTGCCTTCCATCACTCGCTTCATTCCAGTTCTAAGAGAAATATTGGTTATAGTTTTTATTGTATGAAATCATAACGTAGTCTGTGGAAAAAATGGTCTATGTCGTAACAATATATTGTATACATAATATAATGCAACAATATATGTATCAATAAAATTGCTAAATTGCTGCCCTGAAGTGATATAAAAAAAATCAAAATTAAGGACCTACAAGAAGAGGTCTTTATATATTTATGTTAGTCTTAGGCATCTTGCAACCGCATTTATTTTGAAATTGCTGGCTAGCAAATTCCTTGCATTTCTGATTATTTTAAATAACAGAACATACTTAAGAATAGTATGACTTGCGTTACAAAATGCTGTAGTAAAAGAAACAAATAAAGGAACCTTACATATAATTGGTGATTTCGTTAGAGACCAAGATCCGGCCCTCTGGAGTGGCCACATAATTGGTGGTAATACAACGGCTGGCCAGTTCGCTGACGGTGAAGTATCGCTCGGCTTCATACCATGTGCCGAGGAAACGGTTTATGTTGAAATTGGCCATAGGCTGAAAATAAAGAGTCATTAGTACTAAAACTATTAGATAAAAAAATTAGTCAAGTTCTTAAAATTGATCTATAAATCCTTGCATTTTCTAAGATAGGTATTACAAATCATGATAATCACGAATACAACATCAAAGGTTACGTTGTAAGAATGAGAATTTAAATAATAATATAAATATTTCTTGACAATTTACACAGCGCCATCTAGTTTTAAATTAAGCGCAAAGCTTGCATGCACTATGGATATTAGACAACTGATAAATTTAATATATAATATAAAATGTAATATAATGTTTTTAATTTAATAATAATTCTTTCCTTTGTCATTTCTGCGTAAATAAAACAGCAATAGAACAATGAAAACCCCATACTACAAAATAATTTATCAATGACTATATTATATTTTAATTCTAAAGTAAGTTAGCAATTCTTGACCATGTTAAACATGTAATACATGTTAAACATATAATAAACGAATGATAATACGAATTACACAAAAACGATATCGAAAACGAAAGTCCACCGTCAATGGTAGATGTTAATGACCGTTTTGCAACCGGTCCTGTTGACTGTGGTCAGTGTAGGCTCAGTTATATAAGTTGTACAACAGATGTAATGGTACAGGTTCAAGGTTGGCGGATGAACGGTGAAGACCGATGGGAAAGAATAAATTTAGCCACTGAGCCATTGTGTTAGACAATATAATTTAAAATATGCGATAAGAATATTTATATGAGCTATCATTAATAATTGATTATGGTTAATGAAAACGTTTTATGTACAATGATTTATATACAGGGTTACAGATTAAATCGAACTAGATCCTTTACGGGGCTGTAGGTTCTACCATTACTAACTGATTTGACTATGAAACACCATATCCCGAACTTGACAGATTTCAAGATATTGGAGTTTTTTTTTTATATAAAAAATGCTTTGTTTTTTTATTGTACTATTTTTTTAATGCACAAGGCATTTAGTTTCTGTACGATTTTTGTATAAGATATTAAATAAGTTGATTTCACATTTTCACCAAAATTGTACGTAAATAATCAAGCTGGGTCGTATCGTAGTAGAGAATTGACAGTTAAATAAAAGAAATAAATTGGTACAAATATTTTTTTCTTTTGAAGAGAATTGAAAAGAAATCTATTGGCAGTTAAATTATAGATATACTTAAAAACATCTACGTTTATTCAGGTATCCAACAAGGTATAACAGTCTAAGATATTTGCAGAATTCATAGGAAAAAAATGGATGAAAGGCTTATAGGTAGATAAAAAAGAAAAATGCTTATAGGACAAATTTCTCACTTGGCCATGGAAGGAAGAAATGTATTAAAGTTTGGGGTATGGTGTTTCATAGTCAAATCAGTTAGGAATGGTGGAACCTACAACCCCCTAAATGATCTGGCTCGAATTAACATAGCAACCCTGTATATTAGATGACTATGAACTTAAAAATGCAATTGAACAAGTAATAAATACACATAATAAAATTGACACCAAAATATGAGAATGATTTCAAAAAGTAATAGAACAAAGTTTTTAGACTAAATTATAGAATCTCACCTGATAATCTGGACACCATCCCAAAGACGGGATTTGTGCCGAAGCTGAAGCAATAAATGCTAACACCAATAGTGACCACATGTTGCTAGTCTATGCCCAGGTACTGACGACACGGGAATGCTCTCTGTGCTCCCGGCACCCGCTTATAAACCCTCGCCACACAGTCTGGAACCGGTCTCGAGTCTTGAACCTGAAGACGCATCTAATGGAGCTCCTTATCTAGCAAACCTAGGCTGATTTATTGCGTCGTTGGATACAACAGCCAGCAATGAATTTGCAGCGGCCCTTGTTAGGGTTCATGTATGTGTGTGTTAATGGTCTTTCTTTGTTTGCTTTTGTTTTAAAGTGCACTGCAGTTTGTCTGGATGTGGTGATTTTTTATGCAGCTAGAGCAAGTCTTGTATTAACTGAATAGCTTTATTCGGATATCTATCAATAAATTGGTTTTCAATCATGAATGTCTGAAGAAAAGAAAGAGATTGCCAAAACGTAATATGAAATTAAATGAGTAGGGACGAAATGTAGTAGAAATTAAAAGAAATGTACTTGAGTAAGAGTATAAAAAAGCGGGCAAGTAGCACAGCGCCTCTTAATCCCAAAGAAATGCTTGTATCTATAATAATCTATATATAAATAAAAGAGCAAACTGATTGGTCGATCAACGGGGCAACTCAAACCACTGGACGGACCGAGCTCAAATTTGGCACACAGGTTATTACGACGTAAGAAATTATTTGTGATTATTCTCACGGGAAAAGGAATAGCAACAGATGAAAGCTGTATATACTAAATAAGAAGTAAATTAGTATAAAAAAAAAACAAACTTTTTAGTTATTTTTAATTTATTAATTAATAACAATTAAAAAAATTAAAAAGTTTGCCTCGCTCGCCAATAAAGTTTATTTGCCCACATCAAACCCTTTCATTTGTTATCCTTTAAAAGACAATGTGAAAATTATAAATCGCCATATTGGATTAAAAACGACGGCATTTAGGCAATCAAGCATTATAAGAACCAACGTGTATGCCAAATTTCAGCTCAATCGATCACTGCAAGGTTTGATTGCAGATACTGCGGTGAAACTAAATTGAAGCATGTAAAATACATAAATACACGTTTTGCAAACACTTACAATACATGGAAGATGCCATAAGAATACAAACAGGTATGTTTATACACGTAAAGAGGTTTCACAGGGTCGGCAACGCGTGAGTGATGTCTCTAGTCTCGCAAGCGTCCATAGGTTGCGATGACTGCTTACCATCAGGCGGCTCGTATGCTTGTTTCCACCCCAGTGGTGTTAAAGAAACGTTTATACATACGAATATTTATCTAAAACTGGATTAGAACTTGCCACCCTTAGCAACTAGGTGCTAAAGTGGTTACGACGAAAAAAATGTCCATGTAACCATTTCTATCAATTTGTAGTATTAATCTCAGGTTTTACATATTAATTAATTCCTAGCTCTGAGAAAGCGTACGTGAAAGTAATATTTATTGCTGATATTGATTTACAATAACGTCTAGCATAATGTACGAGCATGAGAGGAGAGAAGCAAAATTAAATTTACCATTTACAAGTTCAAATGTACAGAGATTATGTTATATAGCATTAAGTTTGCTTTTTGTGTCATATATATATTATGGTCAGTAAGTGCTTAATAAAAAATAAAAAAACATTATGTTAGATTTGTTTCGAATGACAACAGGCTTCATTGGTCTTTAAAAAAATAGGTTTATATTACTGTAACACTTTGTTAATATATTTTACACACAATGTCTTAAACTAATATTGATAGTAATATTTTTGTACAATTTTCTTAGTTATAGAAAAAATTGGTGGCTCTTTCTTCAGTTATGTATTTATTCATCTTCCAGTTAAGTAATAGGTGCAAAAGATAATTTTATTATCTTTTGCACCTATTGGAAGATGAATAATATAAGATCAATAATGAATAATATGAATAAATGAGATTATATTGGAAGATGTATAAACACATAACTGAAGACATTCTAAGAATCATTCTAAGAATAACTCAGAGGCAGACTCGTAATTTTTCTTCACTTGAAGTTTAAAGGAGTCAAGTGACTGGGACATTCTCATTTTGATCGGCAGTGAAACACTGAGAATTATGATGAGGAATTCTCAAACTTGGATCGATCATTGCTGGCTCGAAGAAGGTCACCAATAACCCGAAATTTAAAGCATTGAAAAAGATAAATCGGAGCAGTGGGATTATAATAAGATTAAAAGAAGAAAAAAATGTTATTTGAGGATGATGTATAGTAGATATAATAATTATAAAAATTGAGATACGCAAATGCTTATTCATTGTCCATGAAATGTTCTGCTAAATATAACAAAACGAGTAGCACCTCCAACATACATATTCCTCTACTTAACATACATATCGATGATTATTATTGATATGTTATGAAACATTTTGATATTAATTCATTCAAAAAAAAAAAAATGAATATGCGTCTTTATTAATACAAAATTATCATAAGCCAGAAGTAAAATATGAAGACATAATTTCGTTTCATCGATAGTTTTCCGTCAACTTCAGAAAACATTGGTCATTATTGGAGAAAATATGTCTTGGCCATATAATAATAAATTTTTAACAAAGTCTCCAAGTACAGGCCAATTACAACTACTCGGCAGGCTGCTAATGACGACAACCACCGAAGGAATGTTCCCAGCAGACTCACCACAAATGGTAAAAGCAAAAAGATATACGTTCCATCTGCCTCCTACCGGTTCCACAGTACAGCCCTTGCCATTTTTATTTTCTATTTTTGCCCCAGACCTGTATGGTTGCTTGGGACACTCAATTGCTTGCCTAGCTAGTTTTTAGGGATCAGTAACTAAAAGGGTTTGAAATACATTTTTCTCGACGGGAATACATTTATGTCTTTGTATGCCCAAGCAACTAAATTCAATACACTGTAAATGTTTGTGAGGATTCTCGCAAGTTCTAGTCCAGTCAGGACATTATATGACCTACAATATATTGTAGGTTATTATTTTAATAATCAAATACAATATAATGATTAAAATGATAAAGAGCGTGAGTAAGTCGAAATTATCGAGGTAAATTAAATTCAGGGTACATATTAGAACATCTAAAATTAAAATACATACAGTTAATATGCAGATGTTCGAAATCCCTATAATTACAATACCCAAAATGGATATATTTACTTCAAATACCTTAATGATGTAGCACCAATCTAACCACCTAAGTTTGCAATTTCGAATATCAAGATTAACCAATGTTTCAAAATTGAAAAAATAATAATCATAGTATTAAAGTAGACAATGAAGTAGTTTACAACATGGAAAATTAAAATACATAAAATATGACAAGATTAAATATACAAATGCGAAGTGAGTAAGTGTGTGCATTTGTCACTTAATGTGGTATTGTACGTGAAGAACGCATAAACGGCAAGACGGATTTTTTGGATTAACACATAAATACGTTTTATGGGGTTAAAACTGACATAGTTGGTTTAGGTTAGGTTATGATTGTGCCCATCGAAAGCCGAGCGAGCAAGACTCGACTTGCTTTTGGAGGGGGAAGCGAGGGTATTTTAAACTTAGGTGTGTTAGGTTTACTGTTATATATGATTTGATGCATTGCGACGCCTGGATATAGGTAGGCATTTAGATTTTTAGATAATCTCGTGGGTAATAAGGGTTAAGTGGATATATTAACGCTCGCAACATAATATATTACTTGCGCGCCACCACCCCCGCTGCCAACGCGGTATTCTGTGAGGTGGAGGTACATTCCCCAGTCGGGTAGCTTACAATTACGCTCCCTACCTCTCTTTTCGCCAGAGCTTCGTTTGTCAGTCAACAGGTGACAGTGCACCACGTGCAGGTAAAGTTGGCTTTGTTTCAAAGATGTTGATAAACCCCAAAAGGTATTTACAAGATTTATAAGTAATATATATGATAACCATCTAGTTCGAAACTAAGCAAATCTTGTACTGTATGGGTAGTGATAAATATACTTAAAAGTATATTATTTTGTAAAAACATAGGTACATATCTATATATATAAAAGAAAGTCGTGTTTGTTACAACACTTATAACTCGAGAACGGCTGGACCGATTGCCATGGTTTTTGATTTGTTGGATTTGTTTCCGTCCCGAATAGAAGAATAACTCTTAAAAACATTGGAAAATTCTCGAAAAAATAAAATAAAACAAAAAAACATTTTCCCATACAAATGAAAGTGTCAGTTGAAAAAGGGATTACGATATTTATTGGTTGTCAAATATCAAAACGTCAAATCGATTGGTGTCACTTTTATGTCGCGAAAGTTGTCTGTGATTTGTTATGAAAATTTAAAAATGTCAAATCGATAGGGGTGAAAACGCTTTTCCCATGGGGTTCGAGCGCAAGAATCAAATCAGAGTAAACATCAAAAGAAATGACAATTACAAATCACCAAAATGATAAAACCTATTTCAAAACTAAAAAAAATAAAACAAAACGTTTTTTTTTTTTTAAATTTACAATAAGGAAATCTTTATTTTTATGAAATCTTCAGTTTTTATGGATACGGGTCTTCCCTCAACCGAAGGGGTTTAGAGCGTACTCCAACACGCTGCTCAACTGCGGGTTGGCGGAGGCCAGTGTTTTCGAACCGCCTAAAGGCCACTGACTTAACTTAACGACTGTCATTAAATGATAACAACCGGGACCGACGGCTTAACGTGCCTTCCGAAGCACGGAGGAGCTCAAGATGAGCTAATGATAACAACCGGGACCGACGGCTTAACGTGCCTTCCGAAGCACGGAGGAGCTCAAGATGAGCTAATGATAACAACCGGGACCGATGGCTTAACGTGCCTTCCGAAGCACGGAGGAGCTCAAGATGAGCTAATGATAACAACCGGGACCGACGGCTTAACGTGCCTTCCGAAGCACGGAGGAGCTCAAGATGAGCTAATGATAACAACCGGGACCGACGGCTTAACGTGCCTTCCGAAGCACGGAGGAGCTCAAGATGAGCTAATGATAACAACCGGGACCGACGGCTTAACGTGTCTTTCGAATCACGGAGGAGCTCGAGGTAATATAAACCCATCAGTGTACAGGCTACGGTCGACGTTGCTTAACTTGCGTGTTCAATTAGACTGACACCGGCAATGACGCCATCGAGCTTCTCTATTATTTTCTACTATTCATTGTTTTAATTCCATAAAATCATAAATTTAGTTCAGCTAATATGTACCACGACATTCATTGATTGTTAGGCGGTACGAAGTTCGCCGGGACAGCTAGTATTAAATAGAAAACACCCACATCAAGACAAACATACATGTTCATGCAAACAAAATATTTGTCTTGTGCGTGGATCGAACCCGCAACCTCAGAGTCAAAGTAGCCATTGTTAGCCATTTGACCACCAAACTCGTCAAAAAAATAGAAAAAAAAAATCGTAAGTATATGAGTAATATTCATGCAAATAACCTCCACTAAATGGACTACTATATGAACCGACCTTCTTTTTTTTTTATACTACGTCGGATGGCGAACAAGCATACGGCCCGCCTGATATGAAGCGGTTACCGTAGCCATATTAACGCTCGCAACATAAAATATCGCTCGCGTGTCGCCACCCCCGCTGCCAACGCAGCATCTTCTTCCTTCCTTTCTGGTAACCCCACTCACTCGCAGGAACACCACAACGCTCAAGGGAATTGTTATTTGGCCGCGGTATTCTGTGAGGTTGAGTTCTAGTAAAGATCACAGAAAGCCGATGAATGCAAATAGCACAAAACCGATCGCTTTGAATTTTCTATGGGGGAGGCTCTGCTCAGAAGACCTATGGACATCCTTGGGCAGAAATGGTGAATGATCACGATTGTTCACAAAAACTAATTTATCAAAATAATATTTCTTACAAAGAACCCTCTACTCTACGCGAGTCTGCATCACACTTGTTCATTTGTAATTTACTTTGTCTGTGCATCTAATATGGGTATGTATTTCGTTACCAGTTCTTAGCCATAAGTTTTGTATAAATACTATTAAAATGTTTGTGAGTTAGTGTTTACACAGCTGTTTTGTGGTCGATTAGAGGAATAGACTAGAGGAGTTTCACAGTTACGGTTCTGAGGGTCCGTGAACCTCTTCTAAGAGGTGAATTGGTACTGAGTAGTTTGTCAGAAAATATTATTTATATCTCAAGTATTATTTCATTGGGATCTAGCATATAGAGGCGCCTTATAATAGTTTTTTTCACAAGCATATAACCTGCCTGATGGAAAGCAGTCACCGCAGATTATAAACATTTGCGAGACATTATTCCGGCGTTGCCGATCCTATAAAACTCATTTATTGCCCTTCTTGAAAAATCTTATTGTAGTCTCCTAGGAAAACCTTGACGGGGACTTTATAACCTCAATTCTAAAAGTAGAAAACCCTTTTAGAACGTAATTTTGGTTCCAATGCGTGAGAAAGAATCTCCGCTGTAGCGAGCGGTGCGACATCATACAAGCAACTCCTCTGAACACAGTTGGTTAATGGACATTGTACCTAATACATATTGTACACTCGCTTTAAATTTCTTTCAGATATCGCAATGAAATAATATTTGGGAACAGCATCGAAATTGTCTAGAAAAAAATTGTTTCCCACTAAAACTATTCGATCAACTTTTGAATTACAAAATTGCACTCAAAGTAAAAGTTAATGTCGTTGTGTTGTATAGTAGATTCCGCATGTAAGGCAGCTTGCGTGATCTCTTATTGATGGTCAACAGACATCAGACTCGTGAATATCGCAAACATATTGCTCAGGTTACATTGGATTCACCCCCTAAGCGGGCGCACGTTGATGTCTTTTATTTGGAACAATGTTCATTACAATTAATTTTTGGGTTTAAGTCGCTCACTACGATTTTTAGAGCCAAAGTCAGTCTCGCCTGCACGTGGTGCACCCTGCCGCCTAGCGAAAAAGACTCTGGCGTCAAGAGAAGCGTACAGCGTATTATAAGCTACTCAACTCCTCATAGGATACCGCAGGCAAATAACAATTCCCTTGAGCGTTGTTGTATTCCTGCGAGTGACTGAGGTCACCAGAAAGGAAGGAGCCGCATGGCGTTCGCAGTGGGGGTGCGCGAGCGATATTTTATGTTGCTAGCGAGAATATGGCTACGGTAACTGCTTCACATCAAGAGGAACGTATGCTTGTCTGCCACCCGACGTAGTAAAAATGTATACTCTTTCAAATAAAAAAAGTTTTTTTCAAATCGGTTTATAAATGACGGAATAATGAAATAACAAACCTAACAGTGGGTAGATACAGGCTGATAATGGAAAAAATATGGGACCAATCTGGAAGTATACTCTTTCAAATAAAAAAAGATTTTTTCAAATCGGTTTATAAATAACGGAGTAATTAAGTAACAAATAATAAAAAAATACAGTCGAATTGAGAATCTCCTCCTTTTTTGTAATCGGTTAAAAATGTAGATATTATGCTTAGAAACGGTACTGTATAATGACACCAACACAAAAAAAGAAATGGAAATGAACATACACTTCTGAACACTCAACTTTTCATCATCATCATGATCAGCCTGCTTTTATCCATTGCTGGATATATAGGCTTTCCCTAATGCCTTCCATCAAATGCGATACTCCGATTTCCGCATCCAGTCACTTCCAGGCATTTACGCGTCTGGGACGGACGAGAGAGGGTCGTGCTCCTGTAGTGGAGACTAAAATGACGTGATGATGATTTAATCCCAAACTTTTAATGTAGCCAAAAACTAAACGGACACTGCATCAACCCATAATCATCTCACTGTTGGGATGCGTGTCTCCCCTCAATCGCTTAAGGACTATCGTCTAAAGATAACAACCGGAACCGACGGCTTAACGTGCCCTTCGAAGCACGGAGGAGCTGGAGATAAATAAACCCATCCATAGACTAGCAACGATGACCGTTGGATGGTGGATGGCAAAATGATTAATTTTATGAAACCACACACCGCTTCTTCACCCTTTTTTATATTCGGCCGGGAGCAAGACAATTACCTAGCCCGCCTGATGTAAAATGGTCATCGTAGCCAATAGAGGCTTACAGTTCAAGGAGTATTATTGTTGGCCTGCTGGCACCTCCGGTGCAAGCGTACTCTTTACCTGGTGACCTCCCTATTTCTGGTTACTGCCAATCTACGCCTGCGCTCGTGTATTATGTAAACATTTTTTTTATTTTTCTGTTGCGGTTATTGTATGCGTCTTTAGTGCACTCTTAAAACGAGCATATTATAAAATACAAATGATTGAAAAGTTTTGGGGTGTATGTGGTTCATCAACATCTTTGAATCAAAGCCAGCTTCACCTGCACGTGGTGTACCTGGCTGACTGACAAACGAGGCTCTGTCGAAAAGAGAGGTAGGGTACACCGTAATTCAACCCGCAGTTGAGCAGCGTGGTGGAATACGTTCTAAACCCCTTCTAGTGAGGGGAGACCGTTATCCTGGCAGTGAGAATAATAAGGGTTGACGACTACGGTAATACGGTAGACACGCGTACGCAGTCGCGGGCGCAAGCTAGTTACGTATAATGGAATGGCCGAAAACACTCCTCTTAATTATGGAAACTATAGTTTATACTCTATTTCTATTATATGCTCTGTAGGTAATGGAAACCACTCCGGACGTCTTCGGCATTTCATAATTGTCCATTTTCAAAGTTGTTCCAAGTTGTTAGTTAATCAAAATAAGAAAAATTTGGAAAGCTCCTGTGTATTATAATATGTACGAGAGAATCAACTATAAATGTTCAGTGATTCTTTAGCTAAGAAGGGGATGGATCCGGTAGTGAATAAATTAGAAATTGAAATAACGGTTGGAAAAT
This sequence comes from Hypsopygia costalis, assembly GCA_937001555.2. Classification (NCBI taxonomy): domain Eukaryota; kingdom Metazoa; phylum Arthropoda; class Insecta; order Lepidoptera; family Pyralidae; genus Hypsopygia; species Hypsopygia costalis. Next base: position 6,492,859 of record OW443325.2, read on the forward strand.
TGATATGAAGATAAGTTAGGAATAGAACAACATAAGCAATAGACAAGTTAGGAAGTGGTCGAAGTCGTCCGGAGAGATAGAAATTAATAGATGATTGAAAAATAATGAAATATGAATGATTTGTATTAGAAAATGCAATTATGTGTACAACTACTTACCAGGCTGCCATAAGTGAGAGTGACTTGAAATGCTTCGGTTACATAGGGCTTCAATGCGCGGCCGGCCGTGACATCACACGTAATACGATTTATACGCAGCTAATAGAAAAGCAAATGGACTCGAAAGGACGTACTATGTAATGTTCATAATGCACGTTTAATAACGTAGAGAAATATTCATCATCATCATCATTGTCAGGCTGACAATCTACCTTCTGCTGGGTGCAAACTGCATCACTATCACTACATAAATTAACCCTCGTCTAGAAAGTTTACAATTGAAAAATCTGAAAAACAATAAATCAGGCATATTACAGGAAAAATACCAGAGTTAGTATCTATTGGGAACAATATTTACAAACATTTATTTACGGCAAACTTAGGGGATACGGGTCTCCCCCAATGAATAAGGGTTGACCAGAATAAGTAGAAGTGTAATTATTTGATATATAATATTATTTTCCAGTGATCATAATTATATACATTTTTGGTAAACTTTCTTCCATTGTTGGTGATTCCATTTTGGTGACACTTCTATTATTTGGACACCCAATACAATTATTTGATTATTGATATTATTTCCAAGTAATTCTTGAAAATGAGGAAAAACATAAAAAAAACTTACTATTTTTAAGTAATTACTTACTTATTGCTTAGTGGTCGGGACGTCGGGAACTTAGCCCTTTCCCATTGTTCACGATATCTTCATACCCAAATTAGTTCAGAATTGTTTTAAAACTAAGGTGGCAAATAAGCATACAAGCATATAATGTCCCTGATGGAAAGCAGTTATTATTTATACTTTATTATTTATATACTGTCGTCCATGTAAATACCTCTTCACGTTTTTTTGTCCCATGCCAGGCTGTAGTGCCTGTAGTGTTCAGGGAAACTTCGGTGTTCATTCTCACCTTACTAGTGCGAGGTAGAGAGAGAGAGATCTTTTCAGGAATCGCACAGTACACGATCATTTTGGTTCAATGTTTTGCTGACAGGAGAAGCCATAGGATGTAGCAGGTTCATTACGACTGACAAACGAACCTCTGGCAAAAGAGTCGGACACAGCATATTTATAAGGTTGTCTACAGAAAAAATACCTTCACCTCACAGAATACCGCAGCCAAATAATAATCTCTTGAGGGTTTTTTTCCTGCGCGTGAGTGAATGCCCGAGGGAAGGAGCAAACGTTGGCTGCGGGGGTGGTGACGCGAGAGCGATATTTTATGCTGCGAGTGTTTATGGGGCTAAAGTAACCGCTTTACATCAGGCGGGCCGTATGCTTGTTCTTACCGACACTCGAGTACCCGACATAGTACAAAAACAGACTTAGGATATTATACGTAGCGGCAAATTCATCGCACTGCTGGAATATGACCACAATCCAAGGGTTTAGAGCATACTATTATCAATTCATTGTTAATGTTATTCGTAATTCACACCAATGTTTATCTTTTGTATGTTATTTCTTTTGTTTGTATGTTATGTTTGTGCGTGCGTTGAAAATGTTGAAATGACAATTACTTACTCTGTACCTTTCTACTTTTTCTTGCTGTGTTTGTTTTTTTTTTTATTATTTGAGAGGGGCGCAAACGAGCATGTGGGTCACCTGGTGGAAAGTAATCACCACCGCCCATGGGGATCAACATCAGTGGCCGATTCGTTGCAAGACTTTTAAGGGAATTAAAGACTCTATTCTTGAAGGCTCCCATGTCATAGTTGTTCGGAAATACCGCTGAGGGAAGTTAATTCCACATTTTCACTGTTCGTGGTACAAAACGTCTTAGGAAACGTACTGTGGTAGATCGCCAATTATTAAGATGATATAGATGGAATTTTAATTTATGGCGAATTGTACGACGATAGTGGAATTCAGCGGCAGGTTGCTCACCACTCAACCGCAGGTTGGGATTAAATCATATTGTAATCGTATAAAAAAAGCTATGGGCAGAAGGTCTCGTAATTATTTGGCGATTGCAGAGTGAAAGTTGACTGAATCGTGATTGAATGTGCATTGACTAAATATTATCATTGATTAATTATTATCAATTCTTATTGTTGGTAACAACACATTCTTAGTTTATTTAGTTCTGGGTTATATTCCGACATAATCCCATTTAAAATAAACTTTGAAACTTCATATTGTGATATGAGAATAAAAAAAAATACATTTATGAGATCGAGACTAGATCTGGACTGAATATTGACTATATTTGAATTACGAGATTTTCACCTCATTTTATTACCATGTCAATAAAATATCTTTACGTCATTACTTATACCAGCACTCAAAAGGTTTAGTTTTAGAAGTAATAGCGAAAAGTGTATTCCTGGAAAAAATACACACAGTCATCCAGCCCTAAACTAACCAAAGTTTGTAATGAAAAACCAAAGTTTGTAAATATCTTAGCCCACTATACTATTTTTGTATTTTTTCTTTAGGGCTCATGCACACGAGCAGCACATTGCCAATGGCAGAGGAAAGTGATAACATCTCTTTAGCCGTTGGCGCCGACATGGCTGCCGTCGATGTGTCGACGTATTGGCAACGTGCCGCTCTTGTGTATGAGCCCTTAGTAGTCTAAAAACCACTGAACTACATTTGCGATTTCACTCGTCTCTTTCGCATTCTTGGGAACCATTGTAAAATACAGTTTGACCAGTATCGGGTATCAGTATATGACGAGCTCGGTGGCGTAGCGGTCAATGACGCGGCTTCGACACCAACGCTCGTGGGTTCGATTCCCACATAGGACAAACATTTGTGTGCATGAACATGTCTGCTTGTCTTAGTCTGGGTGTTTTCTATGTATCATAAGTATGTATTTACGAAAAAAAAATGTATTTACGTATGTTTATCAGTTGTCTATTACCCATAACACAAGCTTCGCTTACTTTAGGGCTAGATGGCGCTGTGTAATTTGTCTGACAATATTTATTTATATTTATTTATTTAGTATTCTGTAGGAACGTCTCATCAATGGTCTCTTTGAAGGCATTACCGGGTGAGTCAGGGCTGGTCAATCATACACATCGTATATATACCCACCTCGTAATCGTATAATCGTAAGCCTGAGCTCTTATCTATAATTTGCAAAATTCGAAATGTATGGCGACTGGAAACAGGTCGACGCTGAAAGCGGAGGATAGCAAAATGTGGTGGTAGCAGATCTACCACAGCCATTAGGCTGTGGTAGATCTGCTATACATTTGAGACCTACAGAAACTCATTCGTTACCTTAGCGGAATTTGGACATGTTGTCCCGATGAAGGATGAGCTGAGGAGACGCTTTTCATGTACCTTTTCAAACACTCTGAGCAAGCACCTTTAAATACGAATCTGCAGACATTCTTCTTTGGTTTTCTTTCAAATGATACTGTAGTAATATCTACGTTTGCCGAAAAAACAAGCCATAATTTCACCAATTTCGGCTTTTCATCATCGACAAAAATAAAAAAAGTTTTGTAACTCATTTCTCTGCCGAACCATAATGTGGAACCATAGTGGAATTCACTGCCGGCATACGTTATTACCACTTCCTATAAACCAGGGTCGTTTAGACGAAGCGTAAAGAAATATTTACATGGGTTGTCAAGGGATGGACCGCCAGCGCTGCGCTAATCGCAGTGATGGAGGTCCTCACATATAGTCTCCACTTGTGCTTTCTATCAGGCAAAATGGAGTCATTTAGAGCGAACACTTAAAAAAGCATTTTTTTAAAGAGAAGAGACCCATTCTAATGATCGAGTTTTTCTTTCAGCTTCAAAGGAATATACATACCTAGGTTTAGTCATATATTACAATATTATAATGTAATTAACTAGCTGATGACTGCAACTTCGTTCGCGTAGACATTTTGATGTGTATGTTGACAGCCTGACCAAAATGTGATCAATGTAGGTGATGAGTATATACTGCGTGCTTCGGAGCTTCTCTTCGACTTCGTGCTTCGGAGGGCACGTTAACCCCTACCGTCGGTCCCGATTGTTGTCATTTGATGACAGACGTTAAGGCAAGTCAGTCAGTGGCCTTTGGGCGACTTGTAAGGCTGTGAAAAGGTTTTTACAGGGACAACAACGCATAGTCCATAGGCAGCCGTAACTACTTTATATCATGCAGGCCGTATGCTTGTTTGCCGCCTTAATGGAATAAAATAAACTTTTTCAGTTCATTTTTGGAGACATGAGGACCATTGGTCTGAGGTCATGTTTTTTACGTGCTGGCTGAAAGCTGTCACAGCTTCTTTTGCCTCCGTAAATGACAAGGCTCTCTCATCATCAAGCTTGTCTGCCACCCGACGTAGTATAAAAAAAGTGTTTATTTTTATTTTTTGGTGGAATATAAAAGCTATATGGTGTATGTGCAGGATTAGCCATGAGCTCTACCATCTTTTTAAATGCCCAATAAGAGTTTGTCTTTTCGAGGTGTGCACATTATCTGCCTCTATTTTGTTGCTTTGCTGTCGCCTATGAACACCCGTATAGAAGACATGTTGCATGTTGCAATATACAATGTCATACACAGCATTTGAACGTCTACAATCGCACTTTAATATAATTTTTACACCAATCAACTCGAGTCCGAGTTTGTTGTGGAGATAGGTTCATGAGAAAACCTTTGGTAGCAGAGTTTTTTTAACGTTTATATATATATTGATGTAAGTTTTTTTAATTTGGCTCATACGTAGCATACCCCAAATTTGCTTTAATCTCCTTACCTATAGGTGGTACGACGGTTATTTTAATTTAGTCGCCTGATAGCTACATTTCTCTCAGTGATTGCAGTTCTGTGTCAACCTTCATGAATTTCATTATGGAGAGATACACGACCACGATCAAATTCTAGCATAGGCACTAAACAAGCTCTCAAAATAATTTTGAAGATGAAGAGGTTAGGCTTGTGGAGACAGTGAATTTTACATGGCCGTAAAATCTTTTTGCTTAAATTTTATTTTTGCTACGGATTACGATCTTCAATCTTGTGATTATTTTAAATAATAAAGGAAATTTTTATTTTTTATTTTAATGAAAATATGTAGATAACATTCGGAATTCAGACATTTATGACTGGCCAGGAACGTAGAAGTTTCAGTAACTCTATATTGTATGCAGAGAACGAATTTTGAAAGAAGTGAGAAGAAAGTTAAACCTCTTTGGGCATGACCCACCACCACTATCCATTCTGGAAGTTACACGCATCAATATTCACACAATAGTTTTAAATAAAATATTCAAAATGATTTTGATTGATTCATCAAAGACATTTAATTGTATTTTAAGACTATTATAGCTACCTAGCACCTGTATTAAATAAAAAAATCATGATTCGCAAACGAACGGAACGTAAGAATAAAAATTTAGATTTTTTAGTATACGCGCTGTTGCGCTAAGTATCAACTCACACACAGACACAGAAATCTATTTACTTGTATCTGCTGTGATTAACAGTCACTTATTGACAAGAAAGAAGGCGACAGAGTAAAATCATGGATTTTTATTTTGGAGATATGATGTAAAACCTAGAGCATATATCAAATCATAAGAGGTGACTTGTATCATACATAATAATCAAACCCATCTGGGGTACTCCATACAAACGTTGCATAGTTAACTATTACCATACCCTGGCCACTCCATATAAGAAACGATAATACAAGCAGACCGAGTCTGTATACGTGCAAATGTGTATGTAGATACCCTAGGGTTGACTGCATAACGTAATAGGTTATACTTTAGGTAATACTGTAATAATAAATATCTTTAAAAGTTTCTATTGAATTATTGTGACTATGAGACTGCATGCAGTATAAATAAACTGATTTAAATCCAGTTTATTTATACGTTACCGCGCTACACTAAAAGTTGCAGCGGGTTGTGATTGTTTTATTTATTTATTATACAATCTAATGTCGTGGTTGTCTATTGATAATGTGGAATAAACATCAATATTAAACTTAAAAAAAAATCAGATACGTCGGATTGTCGAATCAACGATTTCGACGATACAATATGTAAAATTTATTGTTAAAACTGGAAAAACTAAATTGGTTTTGTAATGAAATAACAAATAGTTTATAGGTAATGATTAAATGTTAAGAAATAAATCACTTTACCATTCATACTAAGAATAAACTTTCGTAAAATGCGGCGCAGCGTGGCAGCCCTTGCGATCTATTCGACTCAGAGGGAAGGTGAGGTCGTTATGTGAGAGCGGTAAAGAGTAACCATACTATACGTAGTACTATTTCTTATACTGTGCTATTACATAAACAAAAACGTCTGTGCAAAGTGTGAATGTGCGAGTATGAGCGTCGAATAATAGAGATTCGATATAAAAGTGAGGTTGATAGGATATACCGTAAGAACCTGTAAACTGTGGCCATACTCTGTGTTAGAGCTTTGTTTACTTCAAGAATTAACTCGAAGGCGCCACTAGTGGAAAGAGCACCTGAAATACAAGGTGACTCGTAAGGCGAGGACGATTAGCACGATTAGCATGTATTTGAGCTGTATTCGTGCGAGACAGTTTGAGTAGTGTTTCGATTACTACGAATGGTAATTTTTTATCGAGAATATTCGACCAATATTACCACACGAATTTCTATCGGGCTTTGGCTATATGCGTTTTGAATTTTTAGGTGCCTACCTCTTCGTAGTTTAAAATCCAAACGAAATAAACAACATGGTGTGTGTAACTAAAATATTCTCATTATTTAATTTACTACGGTAAGAACACATTTTTACAGAATGTTAATGTTCTATCTACAAAAAATTGTACACTATGTGAAAACTTACAAATACTTTAATTTACATTTAACAGAAATATTCAAGTTCAACAAGATTAAGTTAAGCTTTCTTCGTTAAACTTATAACTATTTTATTATTTACATTAATTCTTAACAAAGTCATGTTTAGAAAATATTTCGAATGTGTGTCACTTTTCTCTTTGTTTTTTTTTACATTTTTGCGACATACTATCTCGTATATGCTTCGGCTCTTGTAAGATTACCAGTTCGGCTAGGCACCACAGACGTTCTGGAAATGTATGTGGCAAATAGGACAATCAATCGCATAAATGTATAATCTAAAGCAAATTGGAATATAAGAACGGCTTGTTTTGTGTGAGCCATATTTTTTTCTACTTCGGTCATGTAAAAATTCGACAGATTTTCGAATTCAAATTTCGTAAAAATTGTTGTTGTTGGAAGAAACGACCAGCGCTCGTCGGTAATAACTTAATCCAGGATGAGCAGACCGAATGGAAAGGGAGTGGAAAAGAACACATAATTATACATCGTCCTGCTAGCAGGACCGGAATCTATGGAAATGAATTGTCCGTGAACCAGAGTCTATAAAGAGCGGCCACGATCTTCAGGCATGAAAAGCCGACCATAAAGAAAAAAAAATCTATACAAAAAACTTTAAAAAAATATATGTATATTTGAAGCAAAAAAAATACGTCGTGTGTTTTTTATGTATATTACAGATGAATATTTTTTGTCGTAAAATATTAGTAATTCAGTTACAATATATAAAATCTCCAAACGACAATCTAAATTATTTACGTTAGGAAAATTATTTTTCATGTGCTTTCGTTTCTTATTATCTACATTTTTCCTATGAGAAGACAAAGTATTGGCATTAATCAATGAAACTTTATAAGGCTTTATGTCTTTGAACACTTGTATTGAGTAAATTGGTAATAGGTACCTACATTAGTATAAATTCCGACTTCTGATCTTATTATTCATGCCTGAGAACGAAACGCAGTTTATAATTCTGCAACAAATGTGTACATACAGAAGCAATAATTTATTCACAACAAATAATGTTTTGGCAATTCGAATACCGACAACATGTCGCAAAAACACGATTACAACAAAATGATACCAATTTACTTATAGTATAACTTGCATTGATCTTTACACTTCATGCTTCAAGGCAATTCCGACAGTTGTCTGTCGGTGTATCACAACGTTTAATATGTACTAAAAGTGTTTTATAGTAAAAAAATCTTACTTTGTTCGAGTTAAAGTTTTAATCTGTGTAGAGACGAGTGTTCGTGAGTGGACCATTTGTCATGCATAATTGACTTAATTCTAATTTATTTACAAGAAACGAGTTGAAATGGAAAACGCGATGGAAGACGGCGTTCTCGTGTGCCTACTTACAATAAAAACAGACAATTATCACATAATAATAATCTAACGATACCACGAAATCACAATCCTTAACATTAAATTGTTCCCCAATTAAAAAAAAAAACTACGTCAATATCGACTTTAAACAAAACACAAGAAAATATCAGGTATAACGAAAGGTAACGATCAAATGGGAATCATTAAAGCGATTCGACAATTTTAACGTTTATTCTATGTTTTGAACAACTCATTGGTAACTTTAGTTTCAATAAACAAGAATTGCATTGATCTACAGGTATCTTTTTAAAAGATCGTGGAATAATACGTATAATACTTGAAACTCATTTATTAGTAATACGTATTTTGATGATAGAGTAACGGCACGAATTGTATAAAATGAGTATTACAGAAATTATGAAATTTTTCCCAAATGGAAATATTCTGTTATGGCATTGGAATCAATTTATTTAAGGCCCAACAATATCATGTTATGATGTAATTATAAATCAAAAATACCTACGGTATTAGAAGCCTTAGAGTGTAATGGAACATCCAGCCTTTACTATAATGATAGCTTTAATAAAACTGGCCACAATAACGTGTTCGATAAAAAAAGTGGTTCGAAAATAAGTTTCGAAACGACGAAGCTAAATGTTACATCATTAAAAATAGCCATGTGAAAATAATGCCTGGTAAGTTTTTAATTAATACTAAAAAGTAAATTAATCCAAAAATAGAAAGATATTCAAACATCATACAACAGTACATAGTGGAATTATGGAAATGGTTACAGAAACATCAAAGTTAGTATGTAGTTACGACTACAGAGATGAGATTATAAAATTGGTTTCTACATACGTTAAGTTTAACAAATCATAATCATTTCAGGTCCCTTTAATTTCTCTTAATTGTACACACCAAAACATTTTTAACGCTTTACAAATCTTTGGCGCTCATCGACATTGCAAATCGGCACGAACGAATGAAAGGATTTAAAGGCATAATATAAAAATAATAATAACGAACACATTTTTTGTCTACTTTAGAAGTTACATAAAATGATAAAACCTAATATTGAGATTGTAAATGTCGTTAAAAAGCTGCGAAATGCCAAGTCAGATTACAAATGCTGGAACATATTCTATAATATTCAATATTTAATAACTTTGTTCACAGAAACTGCGTTTATAAATACATAAATATACGAAAACAGCGAGGATGACAAATGTCAGATTTGATGATTATGGCAAATTTCAACAAAAATGACCTGAGCAAGACTGGTCTGATCTGCTAGTCCTTTTCCAAAGATACTGTCGCCTATAATAATTATGCTAAATCTTTCTGTCATTTTCCCATTAATTGGGATCAGTGCCGTATTCTTTTGTTCATTTTGATCAGCCGTCGCCTATAGAGACACCGTTACCAATTTCGTGCCCATCATATCATCATCATTCATATCATCTTTCACGCAATCCATCCATTTTTTGACCTAGCTCTTGCAATATCTATTCACATTAAAATTCATCGTTCTTCTTATTACGCCTTTCACCCTTCCGCATTTTATGCCCATAAACGAAAGACATTTACTCTCCTCAGTTTCATTACAGGTACTACTTTCCTTATAGAATAGTGTCTACTTATTTGATCCATTCTAGTTAACCCACACAACCATCTCAACATTAGTATCTTATTTTCAGCTACAATTAATCATTATTTCATCCATAAGTTTCACGGCCCAACATTGCGACAGGTCACCTGAACAATACCCAAAAAATATAATTTAACTGACCCAATATCTATTTTGACATTACATTATTCAGAACAATTTATAAATATGTTTTGTAATTAATGTATGAATACATCTATCATCCATACTGCTTTACATAGGCTAATAATTATCGAATTTATTCAATACTATTACGTATTGTTAGGAATCTTAGTTCGCACCTGACTAGAATTATTGATTGCATATTTTCTGTTGAGAAAATATACAGTCAATGTTATACCCATTTTAACGCCACTGAAGTTTCATCATGTTACTGATTTAAATTAGGAGGTAGTTTAAGTGACGTCCTTATTGTAGGCTTTCCAACTTTCGCAACTTTTCATTGACAATAGTGTCTATTTTCTATACTTAAGGAATTAATGTGTCGGTGGCTTTTAAATATTATTTACCCTAATGAAATACATCTTTCAAATAAATACTATCTTGGAAGGTATTGGTCCCGGATTATAATTTTTAAACAAATTATAATAATTTGGACCCATTCGGCAAACATGTGATTTTTTTGCAAATTTGTTATCAATATTGCATCCGCAGTGACCTCCTGCGAATGCCTCACTATGAGTATCGCTCTGCGATATCACATGTCTTACAACTAAGCACTTAACATAATATTTCGCTTAAACACATATCACAATTGAATACTCTCATTACCGAGAGGAGAAATTTCAAAGTCCAAAATTACGCGTAAGCCCGCGTCACATGGGCGGGCGTCATTCATGTAGATTCTTGCTGAGCAGCAAACTATTATGTGGTCCCGATAAATGTCGGATAAGTTCTGGTAACGCTTCGAATGTAAGTTGGCAGAAACAACAGTTAAACCTTCCCGGCGTGTTAGTTCGCCCATCGTTTTCGCTGGAAGATATAACATTTCGATGAACCGAGCACAAATGTTTCAACAAATGCGCCTTTTGTTTAAACATAGCGACGCACAGTCGACAGGCGAAAGGTTTTTCACCAGTATGTACTCGGAGGTGCGTTTTGAGATTCCATGACATACCAAATTGTTTACCACAATATTCGCAGCGGTATTCTCGTACTGGCGCTTGTTTACTGGAACCTTGATCATGTTCCGCTGAAGGAGGATCATCTCCGCCCATTTGTGGTTGGCACAGCCAAGGACCCCATGAACCCGCACTCGGGGGACGATATTTTAGAGCATCTTCATGAGTTGCTGTGGGAGGCGTTACGCTCCTTTCAGGCAAATACGGCGGTGCTGATGCACTAAGTGGATGAATAGTTCCAAGCCGGGCACTCGCTGCTACTGCTGCCGCTCCGGCAGCTCCTTGTTGGTATCGCAAGTGCGCTATTTCTTCTAAGTAGCTTGGGGGATATGATACAAATGGCGGATTTTGTGAAGGCGAGTTATGGAAACCTGGTCTTCTTTTCCGATGTGGCGTGACCACATAATTTTCTGGTGACGTCTGCACAAGAGACATTATGTCTTGGTCAGGTGGTTTTAAATGTGCGTAGTCTTCTAATTTTACAGTTCGTAAATCTAGTTCAGGTGGTTCTAGATAATGCGACTTTCTTTTTGTTCTTTCAATACCTCGTCCTAAACGATCACTGAGTAACTGTCTTCTATACACTGTTTCCTGTGGTTGATCATCTTGACTCGATGAAGTAGACCTTCTTCTTGGAATGTTCTGAAAAAATAAAATAAAAAAAATAAATAAAGCAAACTCATGTTTACGATTGGTTTAATTGCGAATTCAACCTCACCTTTGCCGCAACAGTTTCTATGTCCACATCTTGTGAGTCATCGTGTTCACTGCCGGTGTTTTCTGAGTTTCTGGCCACTGATAAATTTACAGGATTCGATGAACTTCTTCGCCGTGCTGTCAATCGACTGCATTCCTTGTTTTCCCCTTCCTGGTCTTCTTCTTCTCTTTCATCATTACTGCTAGTAGACATATTTTCTTTCTTTATACTTAGTCCTTCTGGGTCACCTTTGTCTTTACTATAGCCTGCTCCAGGAGTGACTCTGTCACTCTCGGAATGCGATGATCCTGAAGGTGCATCGTGTTTACTGCTCTCGTTGCTGTTGATATCTGTTTTAAGGTTCTTGGCTTTTAACCGTTCACATGATCTGTTTCTTTCTTCTGCTTGCTGTCGTTCTTTTGTAGATTTCCATACGTCTGATTTGATCTCTAATAATTCGAAAAGTTCTTGCATGTCATCAATTTCTCCGGACTGTAAGTAGAAAAAAGAAACTTAATAATTTATACCCATTAAAATAGAAGCGTATGCTTGCCTATATTGCGGTCAGTTACCGTAGTATATTGGAGCTTGCAATAGGGAGTACCTATCACCTAACGCAGCAAAGCCACATTAACACTGCCATGTTCACAATGCAAAAATCTCTCAATTTTCTTGAACACATCAACACATTAGAAGATTGTTATTTAACTATGGTATTTCCTAAAGTTGAAGTTCTTCTTCAGATGAGCTTCTTCAGATAAGTTATTCAGAATTATTGGTGTGCTTTATCTCCGTCAGAGCATTATTAGTTAACTAGCGGAGTACTCTATGTATGTACAATTGGTGGACTTTGCCTTGTAAAATAATGGTATTAAGGTTAATGTAACTCACCTCTATATAAGCTTGACCGCTGTACAAGAAGACAAGGAGGTGCCTCATTAGTGTGCTACTAATGCCGGACATGTGGATGGTGACAGGATTCTCGACGGATGGAGTGTCATCGAGTATTTTCCTAGAACATTAAAAAAGTACCTTTAGTTTAGATTTTCAGAGAACTCACAATATTTTACGACGTAATAACCATAAATGATTTTATTTGTGATATTTATAATGTTATTATCGTTTCTAAGAGAATCAATAAATGAGTATTGTTCTACTTCATCGGTTCCATTATTTTAAAATATTATACAAGCTAGGCGTAATAATAATCATATAAACAAGTAATAATAAGTATTTCAAGGATACAATAAGGAAACAGCATTATATTTTGGATAACTTCAGTGTGTGAATTCGAAATAACATAGATAACATCTGTCTGTCTTTATTCAACAGTGAAACTGTTTGTTGTAAATATAATAAATTATATTAGGCGCATTATATTGAATTTGAAAACAAAGTTCAGTATTATGAAACGTTTAATATCTAATAACATTATAAAATAACTCGACGAGTGTTCAAGCTATCTCTTTTTATATAACTGCTCATACTTTACATTATTTCAAAAAGTCGTGTCACTCCTCTTCAATAATTCATCGTCATCCGAATGCTGGCGGACGGGTCTTCTTTTAGTTGAAAGGGTTTAGAGCGTACTCCATCATACAACTTTACTGCACGCGGTTCAAAAACATCGACCTGGGTTGGCGGAGGTCGATGTTTTTGAACCCCGCAAAGAACACCGACTTGTCTTAACAGCTGTCACCTAATGATAGCAACGACGATGAAATCGATGGCTTGTGGTATCATCTGATATATGGAGAACTTTAAAATGAGATGCATTCATTTTCTGCTTCTTAGTATTAGGAAATACATATAGTCGGGCTGGGGTTGCTTGAACTGCGTTTTTGATTACACTGGCACGCGCAACGGCGTCATCAAGCTCTTCATCATTTATCATGCTTTCAGCGGTTATTAAGCGCCATTTTCTGTCATGAAAGAGCTAATCCTAATTATGGATCTTGAAATTTTATTTGGTACCAAATTAATACACAAGTTTTTATCTTTTTTTGTCAGCGGGTTTTTTACACAGTCATGTATATTAATTTTTTAATTAGGTACCCACTTGTTTGGTTTGATAGAAATTGTTGTAGGGCGAGTAGCTAAACACATTATTATCTACCACATCGACCTAAAGACCAATAAGTACGTTAATTTATTCCTGAAAACCTTCAAATCAATATACCCTGAAAGTGTTTTGAAAACTTTGGCCACTGGAAATCTTATTTCGATTGACGAAATATCAGTTATATCTGAGCTGTCGGGTGAGCACTGAGCATGTCATTATAATGATGCTATTTGTAGTTCCATAACAGTATGGGACTGTGGTTAACTTACCTTATGAGTGGACTTGCTGCAGCCATAACGATGCGGTGCGCGGCCAGCGGCACCGCGTCATCACATACGAGGACCAGGTCGGAGTACCTGGCACCGCGCCACGCCGCTCCTACCTCGTTCAAGATGCAGGCGTGGTGCTTGCCGTACGTGAGCGTCAGCAGCCCTTCGCCCATCATTCCAGCACTGAAAAGAAAAAAAGACGTCTAATCAATTTGTGTATTTGGATAAACAATATAGTACCTATGAAGGAAGAAGAGCTTCGTAATTTATAGGAGAGAAATATTGAATTAGGTAGTCAGACTAACGTAGTATGGATGTATAGCCATCAATACTGGCGACCAAGAAGACCGCATATACGCGTCACATTTATTATCCAAGGCCAAGGATCGATGCCTCACTTATGTCTATACCATCGTCTCTAAACCTGGTTGTCACGACCCTTAGGGTGTTCACCTTCAGTATTACAGGAGGCTGCGAACGTATGCAAAACATCGTTTTGTTTAAATATTACTATGGTTATATTGTCGTGAGGGGGCCGCCATATTTTTCTTTTTCTTTTTTGGCTATTTAGTGGGTAGCTACACCAGACATATTGAGTATATCATAGTCTATATAGTAACTGGACTTGTCATTTTAATGCTAATGTGCAGTTTATACTGTAATGTAAATTTTACAAGTTTACCTACTTTTAAATTCGGCTCGCATGTGCAGACATGACTTCCATTTTGTGCAAACAGTCGGAATTTAAATGAAATATCCATTATTTCCGTTAGTAATGAATATAAATTGTGTTTTCCCGGTAATATGATATTTACTAAATAGTTAGTTCTACTTCAACATAACTGTTATTATTACTCAGTGTTGTATAATTTTGATTAAAACTACTTTGGATTTATTGTTATGTTTTCCATATAAATGAACTGAATCGAACAGAAATCAACATTTATCATTACCTTAAAAAAATATATTAATAGTGTGCGTTCTCTTACAAATTATTTTACTTTTATGAATATTTAGGACAACGCATTTGAAAACGAAGGTACAAAAAAGTATTTACGATTTCGAGTCAAGTCAACTGACTTCATAATTTCATCAGTAATAGGTATGTAAAAAGCCAAAATATATTAGATAATTTGAGCCTCAGCCGCGCAGGTGAGCGAGCCTAATAATTTTTGTTATGGTACTGCACTATTGGCCACGTTATCCAATACGTCATTGTATTCACTTCACACCACGAGTCGGCACGAGTCACTTAGCGTATTTTACCGCCTATTCTATGGTGAGTGCTCTGAAGAACTGTTTTCCCTTATCCCACACTCTCCTTTTCGTCAGAGAACTTCATGTGTCGTCTTGCGATGTCATAGTTTTTCACTGTTGCGAATATTTCCGCGCGTACTAAAAAAATCTGCAACTAATTACTACTTTTGTCATACCATAAAAATGCAGAACAAGCTGCCGGCAAATGTGGTTCCTTCTTCTTATAATATTGGATCTTTCAAGCGAACCATGAAGAAGTATCTTGCGGGCCAGCATGGCAATGTCAACTGACAGGACACTAAGGTCTGTTGTCCTTTGCCGATGCGATTTGGGCTTCTCTTTTCGCTTAACATTTTGTAATAAAAAAGATGGCGTTCGTGTATTCAATGTCGATGTCATCAACCGACATAAACGATTTTCGTTAATGATTTAAGGGTGAGTATTTAGAAATTCGAAAAACAGGTATTGAATGTAATAGATGTATCTCTTCAATATGATAATCTGAACTAAATTCAGTGACTTTAACACTGTTATGAAATACAAGTACCTATGTATATAAAAAATAAAAAATCTAATTTATAATTCAATGAGATGCATTAAAATGAGTCTAGTGTAATTATGTCTTAATTTAATACATAAAACTTAGCAAGTTATTTAGATATCTCGATATAGCATCGATTAACAGTGCAGGATATAGATAATTACCAGTATTTAATTGACAGTACCGATGTTAAATACGAATAAGACCAACAGCTATTACAAATTAGAAAATGTTATTTGTAGAAGCATTTAAATAATATTAATCCACACGAACGTAGTAATTAATATGAATCACATATGGTCTCTTAAATAGATTCCGCATGTAGTAGCTCAGGGTTACCACGCATTAATGAAAATTCATTGTACATATAACTCAGGACCCAGATCGCCGTATTCAGTTTCGACCAGACAATACAGCCGTGAATATCGCAACCGTTCATATATTTAATTAGTCTATGACGGTTCAATTTAACCTGGATAGGGATACAACCGCATACGTCGGGTATACATCGATGTTTTTTTGTGAAATGACTAATTAGTACGTAAAATAGACAATCATTATCGGGTTGCTGCGTACCACACGCGCATTCTGTTTTGGTTTGGTGACCTCGACGTAAAGTAAATATCCAATATACGATATCTATTGATGGTTGTCTGTGACATCAACACAAACGTGCACGCACTTATATCGACAACCGATGAATTATAAAATGAACCACATTCAGACAAACAAAACTCTTGATATGAGGGCACTAGATTTTGATATACAAGACTTAAGTATATTTATTTCTACGTTATAACAATAATAAATGAAAGAAAGTAAATATTTCTTAATATATATCTGTATATTTGTAACTATGGTATCTGTAATATAAATATCAATACTTAAAATAATTGTTACAAGGAAGTAGGTACTGAAGTTATTTAATATGTTATAGCAATAAAAACATTGCCAATTAACCGAATCAATTATCAAGAGGCCAGACACTATTGACGTGTTTTCCTCAAATGTTACATTGGATAGTAAACTTTAATTATATATTCGTGATTCTCGTTGGTCGACGAACGATTTTCTGTGCTCATTAAATAAGTGAAATCATGCTAAACTTGAGGCTAGGCATAATGTTTTCGGTTCATTAATTCGCTTCGATCTCAGACTGAAAACCGCTGGCACAAAGGAAGACAAGGTTGCACCTAGCGAACTGTTACAAAACATTTCAATATCACCACTACAAACCATTTTATTCACAAGCAAATCAGATTAACATTTAGCACTAGAAACAACAATAGCACAAGAATCCAACTTTTAACTAACATTTCTCAATCAAATTAAAAAGGTTAAAAGGTGAGAAGAATTCAAATGAACGTTAACTCGACGCGTTCTTGGACTGCCGAAAATAGATTCAGAAGTCCTATTCGCAGGTGCTAGAAAGCCTGTTGCAATCCGACCTTGGCCTGATAATCCATCGCAACGCGTTATTAGAGTTGCGATACAAGCGCAATATCGTTTAAAAGACGATCAAGAGGCGCTTCTCTCATTGTGTCGGTATTTAGCAACCGCGGGGGTCACAACCGCCGGAATAACGCTCATTGTTGTCGGCAACTGTTACTCTATTGTTGCACTGTTTCGCCAAAAAGTCATATTTAATTGCGGAGATCGTAACATAAAAGTGCAACGAGATTTGTGTCGTGAATTCGACTCACTTGTGGAATGTTCTCGCAAAAGATGATCTTAATCGCGAGTTGTGTCACGATTTAGTAATGATTCCAGTTTCATTGTTTACTTGATTTTCCATACACTGTTGACGAATGCTAATTTGTTAGCGACACAAATACATTGGCGGTTTTTTGGTATTTTACCACAAACCAGCTTAAGATTAGGTCAAGGAAGTGGTTTCGCTCAATGGAATCGCTCCTAAAAACATATTAGCATTTATATGGTCAGTTTTTATCATGCTAATGTGTCTGGATAAAAAATGGACTCAGAACAAAGAGTTAGCATTTCCTTGAGCGCGGGAAACGTGAAGTCATTGAAATAACTAATTTATTGCGTGTGTAGATAAAAAAAAACGCAATGAGATAAACTAAGGGAACGTGATGTTGAATTTTCCTTGGGCGATGAATGTGGGCCGATCTGAGAAACTCTTTGAAGGCCACTAGTTAAATGTTCGCACGCCGTATATAGAGAACAATAAAAAAATTGTTATTACAGAATTTATCATAACGTTAGCCATATAGGTTGTGATGAGACTAGCCGAATGTATCATTATGTTCGTTTTGATGGAGGCGTAGTAACAAGATTGCTTCTAACGACTTTAACCTTAAATTGAGATGTGACGGTTGCTAGGTCTGTCGATGCATAGCCTTGGTCATTTCTGTGATGTTAGTTGCATGATGAAGGTGTATAGAGGCAACAGAGCCTACTGTTAGGTAGGCGGTGTATTTTAGGGCAGCGCAGCGATGCGCGGCAGGCTCGCCCGTTATTGTTTGTGTGAAACCATTCGAAACGCTGCAGTTCACATGTTTTGCATCAAACAGCTCATGTAGGTTTGTATCTTTATAAACCTCGTCTGTATATAGCACCTGATGTTAATACAAATAAATTTCTTATGTGTTAAAAATACAGATTTTGACTAGTCGAAAAATATATTATATGTAGCATCAAGTGTTTGTTTGCTATATAAATTAGCATTTCAACTGTTTCGTAGATCTATTAAAACTTTTAAAAATCTTTTAAATAAAAAAAGAAACCGACTTCATTGATGTCGATGTGGATGCATATCGTTGTTTATCCCTAATAGTATCGACTTCAATGAAGTCGGTGTCTCTTTATACCCGACTGCCGAAGGATAGTTATGTTTTTCGAGCGTATGTATGTATGTAAGTCTTATTATATGGCACGCTCTACAGCCTAAACCGTTTGACAGATTTCAACATAAGGCGTCGTTAGATTCGTCTTGATCACGCGAATGACATAGGCTATATCAAATATAAAAAAATCAATATGGCGGCTACAAAATTGTCGATCGAGTATTTTTTTTTCTTCTAATTTTCGTCTATTTTATACGCAATCAGGTTTTTTAGGTTTTTGATTTTTTTATTAATTTAATTGTGTATTTGTATTTTTATGGCCCTAATGAGAAATCAGGTGAATTCCCCGAAAAATATATTCATATATGATCGATGTCGAAATAACAAAATGTGAACACGATATACTATACGCATACGATATGAAATTATACGAATTATTTAATTTTACAAAAGATATAAATAACAGTATATACTTTATTGAGCATGCTGCCATCTATCGACTTTTAATGTTATGATAGAGAATTTTCTCTATTGTGTTCTGTTCACTATTATGATACTAGATGGCAGCAGTTATTCATTTTGAAGTTCGACCATAGATGGCGCTGCGTGATATACACAATGAGTAATACATTTCTTAACTTTTATGTTGGCGCCAGTAGAATGATTGTCTATTATTATTAATTGGTGGTGAATTAGTCAGAGGATTACTCTTTGTCACACTACACTTAAAATTTTACTATGTTTTTGTCTACTAGTTGATATCAGGACACCCATTGTTGGTTGTTGGTCAACATTATCTGTACTATAATGTTAGTGTAGGTACGGATAGCAAGGATCACTAAATGTGAATGAATGTAATACCACAAAAATGATTGAAAGACCATGAAATTGCATGTATATTCTTCACTTAGCGACCCGCCTCGCTTCGCCCGTATGCAATAATATAAAATTTATTTTACATATAATGTTTCTGGAAATCTGTAAATGATAGTGAATACTGCTCAAAATCCGTCGCGTGGTTAAAAGTTAGTTGATAAACAGACGCGGAAAGCGACTTTGTTTTATGCTCTATATATAGATGTAGCTAGAAAAGTCTTATGGTTCAATAATGCTACTAATTTATGTCAACTAAATATTAAATCTCATTAGGGGCTCATGGCTGATATATACCTGAAAATTGAAAAAGACAAATATTGCCTTTATGACCACACATTTACAACAGAACTAATGCTGACAATGAGTAGTAACTTTGTCAATAGAGGCTGTTTATCATTTATCTTGTATTATACTGTCATATTGAAAAGTATTTTACACACAATACATATTTCAATCCAATGACAGTGATCGGTCACATGCACATTGAAAGTCATGACTCATGAATGAAAAGTACGAGTACTTGTTGTGTTTTTTTGTTAATTTATTTGAGTGGTAACCGACCTTCGTTTTGTTTATAATCTCACTTTCACTGAGACTTTTCTGTAAACATAATTCCGGAAACCTATAGTAAACACAATCTCTTTGCCACTTACTTACTAATTTCGTAACAGACGAAGGTAATTCAGTTGAGCAATTGCTCTGAAAAGGTAATTAAGTTTTAACAAGAGAAAAATACAACTTTTCAACAACAACAATGAATGGTAATGAAATAGACTTCATGCTTGTTGTTAGTGACCAAACAATCATTATGTTTTCTATAATTTCGATCAGAGAGCATAAAGCGATAATCATTGGGCCTTTAAAATATAAATAGCTAACTCACGATCCACTTGTTAGATGTATTTCCGTAATCATTTCAATAAATTAATATTTATTATATAATATATTGTATAACATTCTTGAAAGCGATAAAGATTGATTATAAAAAGAAACCATGAGATGAAAATTGTGAACTTTGTCGAATTATGAAAATGTACCTAAGTGTAATCATGTTGATCTCTGTGAGATTCCCTCTGTATAGGTATTTAGTTTTCGAAATTGATTGAAGCAATTCTGACAAAGCTATTGTTAGCTTGTGACGATAATTATATAGAAAATGTATACGTAGAACTCAGTTGAAAAATTGAAAGCAACCAGGAAAAGAACGTTGTTTACAAGAGAAACGATGATAAAAATATCTCAATCAGTCCAAGAATCAAGTGTACGCTTCAAGGTTGTATCATAAAAGAAAAACGTTGGATTAACTTACATAATTCTGCCCACACCAATTAACCACCGACCTAGAATGGTAGGCAGGCTACATTACTATCGTTTACTTGCCCCGTTCTGACACAAGATTGTTGCCGTTAAAGGTTTTTATGACAACTGTAAATGGAGGAATAGCAACAGTGAATGGTAAAACAAATACTCGACAAATTAATTATTGGAATCTATATTAGGTCAACGGCAACATTGACTACCTAAGATCCTTAGTAAATTATGACCAAAAAAGAATAAAACGATAAAAGGGAGTTTAATAGTAATAATTATAGCTAGTAGAATGAAGACATTTCAAATAGCTACAATGTTGTGCTGGTTATGCTTTTATGACGCGATTTAAAAGTGTTCGTTTTATTACTATTACGAATATAGTATGAAATAAGTACAACTTAATTTAGCTAGATGCATCGAATATGGCAGAGGCACGCAGTAGAGGTGAAAGTGTAGAAGATTATGAACGATGTATGATGATACCTCAATTCGAAGTGTGTAATAAAGAAATTACAAAGTAATAATAAACTACGAAATGGTCAAAAAGAAATATATTTGAGTTATGTATGAATTAAAAATTAAATAGCGCAATTTCTCAAACTGTTACAGGCAACATTAAAATAAAATCAAAAATATGTATTGATTTATGTAATCGTTAAGTTTTTCCAAATAATTACGATACTCCATGATGTATCTGCAAAATTAAATTGCTGTTTTTAATTTGTATTGCAGTTTATGTTTAATCTTAGGAGGTTCAAGATGACAGGATGTATCCAAATATTATTTGGAACACACTCTTTTTGATGAATTAACACAAGGAGAAAAATGTTACGAGTACCTTTGCGATATTGCAAAGGTCCAGTGTGTTTGTTTTTGAGAATTCAAAACAGAAAATTACTTCTTTTATTTTATGTTCATTGCCAATAATTAATATATGAGAGACATTCCTATAATTAATATGATTCTACTCAGATGTCATTAACTGGGCATATCGCCGGAAATTCAAAGGCTAATGGCTAAATAGCGAATAAACCGTGTTTACGAAATATTTCGCGATGTCGGTGTTGCAAGCCTAGAAATTGTACAAGACACTACCTCTGCTAGACTACTGGAGCGTAGGATTGGGAAAAAAGTTCCAACTTTCCCCGTCTATTGCAAAATTATTGAAAGTTACGAAAATACCCATGTCAAATTCATTACACACGATACGACAACGCTGATCGATCTTATTGTGAAACGATTAACTAATATTACGTTTCAGTTCACTTCCGATTGAATTTGCACCGCAAAAACTATGATCTCAAAATTTAACTAGGTAAATTTGTTTCTACCAGAGTTTGTAGACAGGTCATTTTAATAATAATATTTCACTTGGGAGTTTCAAGGTTTGGGGGCAAAGAAAATATATAAATAAATAAAATTTGTTTATATATTTTTACAAAAAAAAACGGACATGTAAAAATGGACATAACACATAAAATATCATTAAAATAATAACTTACACTGTAAATGTCAGAAGTCAGTAGGTAGTAGAAGAACTTCCGTGATTTCAGTTCGCCAGTCTGACATAAACTACAATTGTGCTTGATTTTAAATGATTTAAAAAAAGATATGATTAGAGATATAACAGTCTGTAGAACAATTTAATATTATATGAAGTAACAGTAAAGTTGAAATGGAATTTATATTATTACTCGTACAATAAATACACGTGCTATCAATGTCAATGCGTTTGCACATATGGAGTATTGTATTTCTGTTTGAACTTTTAATTTATCGTACTTATAAAGCAGGTATCAAAATTACGAAAAATATTAATAAGTTGCAATAACTATAATTGTTACAGATGATTTAAAAGAAGAAACAAATGATTATAATAGAGTGGATTTAAAGACTTTTGTCCTGTCTTGAAATGATTTATTTATCTGATATGCCACTTCACAGCTTTCTTTTGAATAGCCATTTTTATTGCGTTATATAAATTAATATTAAACACAGGATTAGTTTTTCGTGCAAAATTTCTTCATGTCATGAATACTTTAAAAATGAAATTTAACTTAATTTATTAATAAAGGTCCTAAATCCGAATACAATATCATAAGGAATGTTTTAGAGGAAATATTTGCATCTGAATATGCGCTTGAGAAAAACATTATTGGAAAACTCTTTTCCGTGTCAATGTATTTGCATAATGAGTTACTCAAGGACCATTATATTCTATAGAAATTATGTATTATCATATTTTTAACACAGCTTTGTTTATTTAAATTCGGCACGTGTAAAATATTACTGACTTTGACTTAATTACACATTTAACTAAGCAATTGTTCCTCGAATGAATAAGGTAGGTATACATTGTACCTTTGAGAATTAATTCAGTTCAGATAGTGAAGACACGTGTAAAAAAATTAGGAAACCTATAACATATATTCCAAGAGAGTATAGCGTAAATTTGTAAGCTGCCTGACTGGGGAAGTACAACCTCCACTTCACAGAATACTGCAGCCAAATAACAATTCCCTTGAGGGTTGTTGTGTTCCTGTGAGTGAGGAGTTGCTGTGTTGGCAGCGGAGATGACGGCGCGCGAGCAATTTTTTTTGTGTTGCGAGCATTAATATAGCTACGGTAACCGCTTCACATAGGGCGGGCCGTATGCTTATCTATCTGTCATCCTTCGTTGTATAAAAAAATCTTGTATAATTTATCAAATACACAATACATGTTAACAGTGACATAAGTACTGTTCAAGAATCCAGGCTAGTTCGCAGCATGCTCCGATGCGTACCGATTGACTCGTGGCCCCTATCTAGTCCACTTAGTCACAATTACAGAAAATCTCATGAGCTGCATTTATATGCCCGTGAACAGTTTTCTGCTCTATTTACCCAACTGAAATGATTGGTCAAATTATATTGTCCATTACTATTTTAACGCTCGTCTGTGCCTGTTGAAATTAGCGACAGAATCAACAATGCTTCACGGTTATCAATTACGAAATGCTAATGTTTCAATTAAACACACCGAATGACTTTATAATGACATAACAAAAACAAGCAATTTGAATAATCTAATAATAAGGAAGACTTCAGAGTTATGAGATTGGGAAGTCGTAATAATAATCCCGGTAGTACATGCCTTCAATGACAAACGTATTTACAAAGGTACTTAGCAACAGGCCAGACCCCTTTACAAGCTTCTAACAGCCGTGCAAAGTATGACAGAAAGCGATAGTGATGTAAGTCGATAGTTGTCAAACAGGAAACCGCGGGGCGCGCGTGGCGAGCGATACGCCGCACACGCTTTGTGCTGCGGCCTTCGGACGAAATGTTTAGCGCGAGTACCAGTATCTGACTGCGCTGTACCGCACCACATACCGATACCGACCATTATGTAACAACAACTACACAACAAACGCCAGCTCATTCATAAGAACCACGGTCAATTCTGTCATCTGCGATGTGGCTCATCTCTCGTATTCTCGATCAGACTAATGCTATTTGCAGTTTTTCCGAATAGTTTACCGGAGTTACGACAGTACTTATTATTTTACGCGCCTATTACTACCACTCCGTAGGAATTTTACGTCGGGATCGATAAGCTTATCGAACGATTATTTTCTTTTGCGTTGTTAAACAAGGAACTGTCGAAATTGTTAATCAATGTCGCGTTGAGTCAAATAAGATCATTGCCATTATGATAATTTTACGATAAGTTTGATTTTTTATTACTATGTTAGGGTATTTCAAATATAAACGATGATTAGTTGTATATTTGTTTTATATATTGTGACAGTACAGATATGTGATACAAATGTCGAGTATTACATCATAGTAAAGCAAAAATAAACTTATTTTCATACTTACTTATGTTTCTTATAGAATCACGTGAGTAGAGAGGATTGATAACTTACAAAACACAACCTCTGCAATTAATTTTTTAAATTGAATCAGAACTGTGTATCGTTGAGCTATATCAACAACAAATATGGCTTTATATTCTAACGCGACCTACTTTTAGAGTCATTAATAACTGCATCTTCAGATTAGACATAAACATTTCGCTTCGTTGGCAACTGACAGATGTAGGTATGTACTTATTTATAAATGGCATTGTACCCTTGTGCGTGAGAGTCTTGGGCCGAAAGCGCGAATGGGTTTTACCTTCGATGATGCTAAAATAGCTCCCCACTCTCACCTTGCGTTTGATTGACGATCGATCCCTTGTGCCAGATACTTGTTAACTGTTTCTGCATACTCTGCACATGCTGTGTCTAACGCCATTGATAATAAAACTTGTTTACGACTGTAATTGGCAGTCTACGTTAAATTATACAACTTTGAAAAATGATATTTTGGTGTTTGTCTTTATTCATTCAATTAGCTCCTCAATGATGTTAATAAAAAAGATTTACGTAACTTTTAAATTTAGATAAACTAAATTAACTAATGTTATAATATAGCTAGTTAGATGAAGATATACTTCCTATGGCATTTCTGTGGAGGGCCGATGCAAAATCTAACGAAACGCCCCCAGCATATTTCTACATTTTGCAACAGTTTCGGTTCAGAAACAAATCGACTTCGTGTTCGACATTTTGCGATCACTGCGGCAGTTAGATGAATATTTATAAAGAACGTGTATAAGAAAAGGTCGGATTTGATTGTCGGCAGTCATTTGAATATATCTTGGTGTTATTACAGCAAATTACGATGAATTAAGTCGCCTATATAGAGGCGGTTCTCACGCCGCGAAATTAGTTGACCTTGGGATTTGATGGTGCTTTGAACCAAACGTATGTGCAACTGTTTGCGACTGTATTATTTTTTTATTATATCAACTTTTAATCTTTTAAACTTCCTTATTTTATAGTTGACTTTCATAAATTCAATTGTCTATAAAGGTGAGTTGTTGAATATCAAACACATCTTTATTTAATTTTTATCTATTAACACCAATCTCTTCCGTTTACTCGTCTGTTCTCGGTGAGCAGTTCGAGGTAAACCAGACTCGACCAAGGTCCGTTTTGAAATAGGATGGCTCTTGACCTTCAGGAGGAAAGTCAACAGTGTTGCGCAATATATCGGCGCGCGCTCACAGAACTCTATGCTAATAGTAATAGCCAACGACGAGACATATTAGAACCTGATCATGACCCACATACCCACGTTCAAGGATTTCACATATTTGGACGGCGATGATTTCAAAACTGTCATAATTTTAACATCTGCTTTACTAGCGCGGATGACTGAAGGTAAAAGAGGTTACTTACGATTGAATAAATTACGAAACAGAAAAAGGTGTGAATTTTCAACGGGTTTTCCCTGAGACTGTAAAACGTAAACTAAATATTGTGATGAACATGTCGATAATATAGATTTCTTTTTTAATTTGAGATCTCTCAGTAATATAAAATTGGCTTTTAAGTCCATTATTGTTACTTGATGTTTTATTAATAACAAAAAGTGGATAAAGTTGAATCCAATCAAAGCAATCACCAGTATTAACATTACTGTGGAAATTCATGACTACCTAAATATGTTGCTTTTTTCAAGCCAATAGCCAATCTTTAACCATATATAAAGGTTACAGGACCGTACTAGATTTTTCACCACTCCTTTCTACACATTCAACTAGTTAACTCACACACTGTTGTTGTTGGTGTTTGTGGTGGTGGGTGTGTACGTGTTGTGCGGCGCACACAGAGACGCGATGCGCGCGCGTTTGTATTGGTGGAGCGTGCGTAGTTCTGCGGCACGTTGCATAGAGGGGGGAGGCAGCGCTAGCGAGCGGACCGCGGTTTTGTAACAGCGTTTTATTTCAAGGTCACACGAGTAGTTTTTAGAAAGTTACCGCATATACACTCTGGTATTAGGTAAAAAAATATTTTCCTTTTCTAATCACTTCCTTCACATGATACACTAGGTACTTTTATATTTTAACCATTTAAGTAAAGCTTCCGCTTAACTTTTAGGAAATTTAGACTAAATTAATTTTAATTCATAATAAAGAAAGCTTCATGTAAAGTAATATTAAAGTTTTTATCTTAGATTTTAATAACGTATTTAATTAAATTTATTATAGTTAAAATAAAGCCAATGTTTGGATTTATAAAAGCTTTTATCTATACATATTATGTATAGAATAATTATCTCTAAAGAACGAAAAATATATTTGTTCGACACCTGCATAATTATCTTGACTATAAATATAGATGATTGGCTAATAGAACATTTCCCGTACAGAGAGACGCAGGTTATAATTAAGCGTACCGGTTCCTAGTTTTGTTGTCTCCAAGATATCATTAAATGGTTACAGTTTTGCATATACATTAGTTAGGTACTACAATAAATAGTCTTTTATAGTTCCATGATTTCCAGGCACTGATTCCAAGTACCAAGTACCAAGTATTTGCAGTAATTGACCTAGAGATAGAGAATTTATAAAATAAGTAAAAAAAAAAAACAGAGAAGATGACCTAAAATCTATTCTAAAGTTAAACGTATAAACGTTTTGAGGCTTTTACATAAACCTTCGATCAAATATAAAATGTCATTGACATAAACATTAATACCAATCTGATAAAACTTTTCAAATCAAAATTCATAATCAAGAACATTAAATATGAAGCCCGGCCACATTTCTTATTTCGTCACCGACAGCTCACTTCCATATAAGAAGCAGCGATCTTCTCTCGCCGTTGTCGAAATGATGAAATTTAGTCGACTGCCATTTCATGTTGCATAACTGTGAACGCTAAATTTTGCTCACAGAGAAAGTATGCGAAAGGCTTTACGTAACGTAACTACGTAACGTGTAGCGACTCAGTTTTGATTTCCTCGCTTTTATGTCCATCACTGTTACGTGATGTTTCGATTATTTTAACTTAAACCTCATTTTGTAGTTTAATTTTAACAGTTTGGGAGACTTGTTATGTTGGGAGACTACTTTTCGAATTAACATCTACGTAGTTTACTGCGTTGGGTCGGGCTGAATGTTTTTGGTTTGCAGATAGTTCAAGGTTATCGGAAAAATTTGCTGTTTTGTGAACATAGCGTAAGTGTGCAAATCATAAAGCACATTAGGAATATACATGACGTGACTTGTGAGAATTAGTCGTGGTGCTAATACGCAGTTTTCTATACAAACTTTCGCAAGTGAGTTGTATGTGATGTGGTGCGGTTTTATGACTAGGCAGTGGACTCTACCCGACCCATAATGACTAACATACATACTCTCTTATACACATGGATATTCTCGTTACCTACTTTAGTTAGACTAGGTTGTTATAATGACTTTGTACTTTCTGTAACCAATAGGCCAAATGGGTATGTAGAATCTGATTGGATAATCTAAAGATTAGTGCAGGCTTCAGCCTGCACTAATCTTTAGATTATGATTTATATCCAACATTCATGTTGGGTTTAATTTCTTACAATGATATACTGAAGAATATTGATTGCCAGTTTCAAATCTTCAAGTAGATTATTCGTGACAACATCTGAATTCTGTAAGGTAAGGTACCAGAAAAAAAAATATCCGGTTTAATTCCGTACTTTAATTAACTCAATTTCAGTTATTATTACAGTAGTACAATTCTTATAACATAATTTAATTAAGCATTGTAATATTCTGTTGCATGTGTATATTGTTAAGTAAAATATTACTTGTTTTTGTTTTTTTTTGATGGGAGTAACAGGATACCATCTTCGACCTTATGACTTAAATTGTTTCAGTAACAAGACGAGCTGTGTAAATTGATGACGAGGAGCTTACCCCAGGAAAGCTATTCTCTTTGATTTCTGTTCAACCAATTATAAAACAATTATAAAACGGGATATATATACTAATTATAAAATGGGAGCCTTCAAGAACAAATTATTTCCCTTTAAAGGCTGGCAACGGATCAGCGACGCTTTGGTGTTGCTGATCTCCATCGGAGGTGGTGATTGGTTTCCACCAAATGACTCTCATATAAAAAAAAATCTGAGGGTTTTTTTCCACAAAAGAATGACGCGTATGATCATTCAAATGGTCGGCAATGTGTGGGTGCCTCTGGTCTGTTCTGAGCGTAGATAGGAGCGGAGCGTAGATGAGCTAGGCGACAAAATATGATTTATACCACAAAAGAGAACAATTTTAATTGTTATACGGCATTATATTGTGCGTGTACCAGGACCTAAGAGTAAATGTACTTGTTTACTCTTGAACTCGTGGCGGTTACATACAAAAACGATTTGATTTGACGATAAAGTAACATTTCGAGCCCGTATCGACGTACGTCGCGTCGTTGTTTTGATCGTCGCTGACGTCAACTTAATGAAAATAATATTTTTCTGTTTCAATTTAATTGAAACTAGGTATTATAAAACTCTTTAAACTAATATTGAAACTTCCTTATTGACATTTGGAAAAAAACATTTTAAGGAAGAAGGCGAAAGTCTATATTTCGGGACACTTAATTATCAGGGCCAAGCCCAAGTCCCAGTTGCACAACAAATCCTGCATTTGATGTGCAATAAGTATTTTTTGTTGTGCAAAATAGGTTAGGTTAGGTTAACACTGTATTTACTCGATGTTACGTTAATTCTATGTATCCTTCTCTGAGTATCCTTTTGAAAACCTCGGCGTTTCTCGGCTATACGTTATAGAAACAGTTGAAACTGTATTTTTTATAATAAAAAGGCACTATAGCAATATTCGTTTATCATTTCATATGTTTACAATCCACTTTTAAATAATCATTTAAAGTGTTTACTTAGACCGGCTGCTGTAATCTCGGTACATATTTAATTTATTAAATAAAAGATATACTTTTATCATTTCTTTATCAAAGACTTTTACTTCCTTGTAAACTTTAAAAAATCCAGACACGTTGGCACTGGACTGAAATATTATACATAAACGTGTTCAATTCATACATAAACATATTTATTTATACTTATATCAGTTCTGAGAAATGGGGTGCAAATCGAAGACATGCGAGTTTCATTATATATTTATTCATAGTATATTTTGAATTGTTATACAGGATGTAGGTACCTATACTTCAAAGCCCTGTAAACATGACCTTACAGGTACTATACATTTTATCCTACAGGGGAAAGTGTGGTCCATTTCCCGTTATGTTCAAAACCGTTACGATGCTGTAGCTTTTCGTTGAAGCTCTTTGACTACGTTCACACAACAACGATTAGCATTTTTCATGTATACTATTATTCCGTGTAGATACTTCTCGATGTTATATTCATAAATCATGGAAAGCGAAAGTTTAAAAGTTACTATGAGGTCGCTGTTTTAGGCTACTCAAGGGAAGTCCTAGTTTTACGTTTTGTTCAATTAAAATTCGTAACCTGTACAAAAAAGCAGGAAGAATAATATTTTTCGAGACATTTGTGATATATGTTTTAATGATGCAAATATTACGATTTTCTTATGATCTATCCAATTATATTATAAAATACCTAATATATGGAGACCCTTTAGCACTCATGCGCCAAATTCAATCGACACCTTTCCAAACTTTTCCGGTCGAATTTCGGTACAACTTATCGGCTTTCTGCCCTTCTGGTTGTACTTCGGTATTACCTTATCCATTGCTCTTACTGTAAAAAGTACAGATAGGTACTAGATATTTTTCTCTCTTATTATATTGTTTATGTTGTAATTATAAAAATCTCTTAACAACCTTATTTAATTAATTGTCTAACACCGTAAATAAATAAATACATGTGTAGCAAAGATGACGCTACGACAAGTGAGAGTCGTGAGAGGCCAGAGGGATAGTGCGGAAGGCGGGCACGATTCGCACGAGTGAATTGACAAGCGATCAAACAAATACAATCTGCTGAGTTAGTATAAGCGCGTTATAATCGAAATTTGCGTGAAATTCGGCCGACGTTCGGCTTCGTACAAATTTGAACCTTCGGCCGAATTCCATGTTCATATAAGTAACATTATATGCATTGCTATGTTTTTATTACAATTACATCAAAAGTGCACAGAGGTGGGCTTATCTCTAAAGGGATCTCTTTGAACTAACCCTACAGGGAATAAGATAAATATAATATAATAGTCCTTGAAAGGTAACATGATAAATTCCCATTTTTGGAAGTGAAGACTCGATGTTTATGGACAATGTTGGTATAGGTTTCGCCTTATGATAAGCAGTTATAAGGCATATTGCCGCTTGCAGCAAAAAATACGGAAACGCGTTTAGCAATTTGATAACGTGAGGAAGGGAACATATGTGCGTTGCACGGCAGTTTGTTGCAACAACACAATCTTTGTCCCAATTTCCGGCTTATCAGTAAAATACATATCAGCCTACCAGTCTACGGGTGCAAAAGATAAGTTGAAATCTACTGTTAAATCTGGTAATAATCATAACTAGCTCTGCACGCTACTTCGTCGCAATTGTATTTTTTTTTCTTTTAGTTATTCTTTAATTTTAATATGTTTATTTATTCAGGTAGTATATGCATCTACTTCAAAGTTTAACATCAGCAGATGTTAGACTTTGACGACGAATTTTTCACGTTTGCTATTTTGATGGATCGAGTTGCTGAAACACAAGTTAAAATATGTAAACAAACGAAAATATAATAATAGCTACAGACCTAGGATGCAACTAACTGTAACGAAAATCTTTGTAAAATTAATGTGAGAGACATCTCATTTGAAAAGTTGGGTTGGTATATGATAGTTTCGTCTTCAGAAACTTCGCTCAAACTAATACTAAAGAGGTTCAGAGGCGGATATGAAATACCTGTTCTGTCTCTTTTGTTCTTTTTTAATAAAGAAACAGAAAACAATTTCTACTCAATAATCATCTATATCTACGAGTATAACCTTTTTACTCAGACCAACGAGCCCAAACTTGATACTACTACAGTGAGTTGATGAGTAGTTGGATATTCTGTAAATTCCAGGTTCCATAGCGTCAGGTCGAAGATACCATTGTATTTTTTTTAAGGGTACCAAATTCCGAATTATCGAATCTCTAAGAGTTGCTCATTTTAGTTCATAAACTAAAAGAGCTGACGGTCTTCAAACAGCTGAATATTGTCTCTTCGCTTTTTCAAAGAACATGTTTTGAAACCATTGACTATATTTAAATATATTTTTGGGAATGTAGATCTATGATTAGAACAGTGGTTTGGAATAAGACGATGAAGACAGTATTTGGACAATAGACTCTAAGATCACCAAGTTTACAAAGACTTATAGTGAAAGTCAAGCTGCACAGTGTATGGAAGGCATGTCGTAATGCAATTCATTGCAATAATCTTTGGCCCAATTTGCTATCAGTAGTAAAATATATCGTGGTTAAGATAAGATGGTTTTACCGTTGAACTCACTGTTACCTGCAGTTTTAGTTACGAGTACACGGTATTACAATTATGCATTCTAAAATAACTTTGTCATTATATACATTTCGGCTAAAGATAGGTATGAAGATAAATTTCAGTGTAGCCCTTGGGTAAAAATGCATTATAACGAACTGTTTATCGATAAAGTTAGGTTAGGTTAGGCTTATGGCGTGATCACGAAAAGCATTCTCTCTATTGCTTTTCGAAAGGGTGTGGGTGCCTCACTCACCTCTCTTACTCCAAAAACAAGTTTGGCATTCACAAGCATAACCTAACCTAAGCCATCCATGTCGATAATTCATTATTAATTTTTATTATCATTATTATATAAAATAAATATTTTGAGGCTGAACTTAAGTTTATGTTTTTAACCACAACGTTATAGATAGATTCACTTCAAAAAGGGCGTAGAAGTTTTTGTAAGATCGGCGCGAGTGTGGTGCAACTGGTGTTGCAGGCGTCCATAAGCTGCGGTAACTATTTTCCATCAGGCAGGCCGTATGCTTATTTGCTCCCTTAGTGGTATATTTTTTTTTACAAGTGCGTTATGCTCAAAATTCCAGCCATTAATATTCAATATTCATTGGCAATAAACTTGGTTGAAATCCTTTGCTTTCAAAGTAAATCTTTTCTAGAATCTGATTTGAAAATTATATCTCAACTCTATTCTCTCTTCTCTTCCACTACATGTCCATGTATTGTCATCACTGAATAATTTTTAAAACCTTTAACTGCGAGATCATCCAATTAAGTACTACTTAGTACTTGCGTTACTCAACATATTTTAAAACATTTTAAAATAACTGTACAATTGCTCGGCAAATTAATTAGAGGTGAAGTCGTAATAATAAGAAGAAAATAAAATAATGGCAATTGTTATCTTATTTTCCTTAATTAAGTAAATCGTGGGAGATTTCATAAGTAGAGATGTTCGTAATTTTACACAGATAACATCTTCTTGCTCAACGGTAATTAGGTCGAGGCTTTATAGCAGACGCTGCAGCGGGAGCGATAGCGTTTTTTGTTTATTAATATCACAAATGTTTGAATTATTCTAGAATATCTTCAGAAATATCAGTTTAACATCGAATAAATTTGAACTTGAAAATAAAGCTAAGTTGAGTCTGATCCTATTAAAACAGCACATCGGGGGATACGTTAATTTTTGTAGAGCGGAAAGACTTAGAATTGCAGGAGATGAAGTTCTAGCGAAACAGAAGTAGAGCATAACATAATTGTAAGCTGCCAGATAACAATTCCTAGAGATATTGCAAGCGTCTCTGGGCTACGATACCCACTATACATCAGACGGGCCCTATGTTGGAATACAATGGCTGGTTTATTTTTCATTATTATTTACTGATTTATTTATTCATTGTTATTTTTCATTTATATAATTTAATTATACGAACCAATTACATTGGTATGTAGTACCTGTGTATTTGATTTTTTTTACCATTAGAAAGTTACATTATACCAGATTTACATTATGTTTATATATGTGTATATAGTTCATCATGGGTGAAGCCAGGGCGGGCCGCTAGTTACTTTGGTTCGGATAAAAAACAGTTATCTTTTAACTGTCAAGCGAAGGTTATATAGAGAGTCAAGAGTTTATTGTAAACTTATATCATTGAAAAATTCAACTGCGTAAATCTCAATAAAAAAGATGATATTTATCTGATAACATACATATTTTCCGAATTGTTATGAAGCACCCTTTAATTTTTTACATCATGCTTCATATCATACATATTTTCATGGGTCTGAGTTTTTATTCATACAAATAAGTGTGTTTTGCTGCCGCCGCCGTGTTTACTTTATCTATATGGTCAAATACCACGGGTGTAGCAAAAATTGAATGATGAATGATAAAAACTTCATAGGTATTAAATCCAAAACATACATACATTAACACATTAAACACATTTTTTTTGTTATTGTACCTACTTAAATTTTTTTGTCATGGCCATATAGTAATAATAATATACCTTATGTTTCTCATAGCTGAGACGAATGTAATGACACCTCAGGAGTTAAAATCCGTCAAGCAGTTAAGGCTATAGAGTGTGCAAAAAGTCGCTACATACATAATACATACACTCGAAAACCATGACACTCCCTTCGTAAAAAAGACTCTATTGTTAATTACTTTGAATATGTTGTCCAAAAAACGGTAAAACAAAGAGAAGCGGGCATATACTCGTATATAATTTGCCCGTAGTATATAACAACACTATATAACAATAACATAAGACGAGGCCGGTGGTGGTCGAATATCTAGCAATGGTTACTTTGACTCCGAGGTCGCGGGTTCGATCTCCGCACACAACAAACATTTGTGTGCATGAACATGTCTGTTTGTTTTGACTTGGTCTGGGTGTGTTACATGTATGTATTTAAAAAAAAATGTATTTACGAACATTTATCAGTTGTCTAGTACCATAGTACTTAGCGTTGTACTAGATGGCGCTGTATAAATTGTCCAGAAATATTTATTTATATAGCATATATCCTTCTTCTCCTTAATCAAAAATATCGAAACATGTAACAAGAAGAACGACTCTATGTTTGACACCATAAATAAACACGCTTTAACATTATACATTACAAAAATACTGTAAATCGTTTTCTACATATGGTAATAGAAATACCATTTATGTACTGTTCTGACAAGTTATGGTCGCATCTATGTTTATTTTATATGCATACATTCGCATGTTACAGGAAAAAACAATAAGGAAATGTTACACGGGAATTTATTATGTATTCGTTAAGATTGATGGAGTTAAATCAAGTTTTTTTTTAACAAAAAGGATCCTTGAGTCAGACATGTACATGATCGATTTTGCAATTTTTATTTGCCTGTCGTTATTACAATGCGATCCATTGTTTTATGATGTAGGTTGATTTTTTATATCATAACGACCCACCTGATGTAAAACGGTAACCGGAGTGCAATAGACACTTGTAACATAAGGAGTATTGTTCGCGCAATTTACACGTTAACAATGTTTAATTATAGTGAGCGAAAGGCTTTTGTTAATTACGTTCTAAATAGCACGTTCTTCTTTTTGGTCGACAACTGACCCTAAGAACGACACAAAACTGTTTGATGTCATTTTTTTGTTGCTCTACAAATTCATTCTTGGTCAATACTCAAGAAGGTCAATATAAACACTTATATTTTATATTAATGTTGTTAAATTCTTATTGGAATATAAAAGAAATATACAAGAATTGCTCGGTTATAGCAGCATTACATATTTATATTATACTAGCTTACAACTGCGGCTGCTCCCGCTGGAATGTCGATTATATCGCGCTATTAAAAAAGGTGGCCTAGGTCTTAACTCGGAATAAAATCTATTTCAATACGTAATTTCATTCATATATATATTTGGCAATATATACTACGTACCATATAATATAGTATATATTGCCAAATATAATATTATTAAATAAATAATAAATATAATATTTTATAGGTATATAATTGTCAAAAGTGAATAGTGAATTGGCGCATTCAGGGAGCTGTTTGTGAGGACGTATGTATGTGTGGACGTATGAATGTTTGTTTCTCTTTCACGGGAAAGCGGCTGAACGGATTGGGATGAAGTTTAGTATACGCACAGAATATGTTCTGCATTATACATTTCATCCATGTACTGTGTTCACGCAGGACGAAGCCACGGAGAGAAGCTAGTATGTTCAGTTAGAGAACGGTAGACACTGTATAGTCGGAGCACATTATCTCTTCAAATAATATCTATGGCAGAAAGAACATATCTTTCTTAAACCCAAATTTGTTTATGTGTTTTACATCCAAATGGAAAAGACTGGGAAATCCTCAAAGTAATAAATTGACAGCAACAGATATGTGTAATGTTGACATTGTGATGTAGAAAGTGTACAGACATAAAACAAACAATATATTTACGTAAGGAAACTACACA
This sequence comes from Hypsopygia costalis, assembly GCA_937001555.2. Lineage (NCBI taxonomy): Eukaryota > Metazoa > Arthropoda > Insecta > Lepidoptera > Pyralidae > Hypsopygia > Hypsopygia costalis. The sequence goes on from OW443325.2 coordinate 6,529,090, forward strand.
TGAAACGTTTAAAAATAGATAGTGACCATTTTATCCACTGACAGTTTCACAAAGATTGGTGTTACTGAATCATACTTTGACAAATTCAGTGGTGACTCATAAGTAAACTAATGCAATGCGTCTAAATGTTACGGTTATAAGACTTTCTACAATCACCGAATGTAATTGATTTCTATTTATATAAGATGGCGCAAAATAATGTAATATCTTTTTGTAATTTTTTGTCCGACCGTATCATATTAAGCTATATATAATAATAACATGTTAAGTTAAAGAAATAACTCTGTAATTATATTGAATATTCAAGAGTAGGTAGTGGGATAAAATGGGATGTTGCGATTTTGAGTATAACATATCAACAACAGACAATAAAAGGTCTATCATCTTCCTTACAAAAAAATGATAACAATGCGCAACGATAAACACTCCGGTCATAAAATGTTAATATTTAATCAAAGTTTATTTTAGGGAGAAATGTTCACTATATAATGAAAAATGCTGATAAGAAAGTCGTTGTTTCTGATTGGCGACAGATTACGCATAAGATACCTATTGGATTTTTACGATAAAACATGTACCGACTTTCAGGGTTACACGGAAACGAGGTATTATAAAGATTATTTTAATAAAGACAGGCCAATATTTAAACACATCAAATATGAAACGAAAGTTAGTTACACAACTTTCATCGCAAGGCCTTATCACGCTTTCAGTCATAACTGACCTACCCGTACACTGGCATTTCGCTAAAAATATATCGCGGAGTAAAACGTGCGCTTTCGTTCACGATCTCGGTTTAGTTCTCTCTCTCCATCCATGCAGGGTGTTGTGATGTGTGCCACACGTGCGCGTGCGACGATACACAGAGTGGGGGGTTGCGGGAAATTCTGCAATAGTGTGCACAACGCACACTGCCACCATCGCCCTACTCCGGATGTGAACGCAGATTTGCTCGCCTGTGAATGTGCTAGACCAAATTGATAGTTCTATGCGTTATCTACTGAACCATTATTCATTGTGACGGTGTGCCGGCTGCCCCGGCCGTGTGTGCGTTATTGTTTGGAAGCCTTGAGGCCTTAAGTTATTTTACAACTAGCAATCGAATAGCCTATAAAATTGCAAACAATTACAACATATTGATGAGGATTTTTATTACGTACTCGCCTCGTGACAACTGACAACAATTAATTTACAAGTTTGGTCAAGGTTCCGAAGGATGTAATAAAAGATGTGTACGATGCATTTATGCTGAGTGCAATAAAACCTGCAGCGTTTTATTCATTGTGCAACATAAATGCCAAAAATGGAAAATCACAACATTTAATAAATGAAATAAAGGACCTTGTAGTTAATGTTCGCTCAGTGAACGCAGTCGGAAGGGCCTATCGAAAGCATTAGAATCAAATATTCAATGCAAGGGTAACTGCGTAATAAAACTAATAGACTAAAACATTTGGCCTTTGAAACTCGTAGGGACATTAAATTTATATTATGAAAAGATTAAATCCGACGACTTTTCAATTTTATTGACTCGTCGGCCTTAAGAAAGTGTGTTTTTGATTTTTTTTTGTCGGAAAGCGGAAGTCCTTAGATGATATATACCGCACCCATCAATCGCCGAGCAAATCGAGTATTTCGAAGGTAAACGAGTATGAACGAGGAATTCGGTGAGGCGTAAAGGATGAACCCTAATTGAATCGAGGCGCGGTGGTGTGCGTGAACGTTTGAAAATGGTACGAGCGGCTTGCGTGTGAGCACTGCGTGTGCGCCGACTAGCCGATAACAATAAACTATTTCCGAAGTGACCCAGTTCGAACGTCCTTCGGTAATTTGTGCCGTGAACGGGAACAAGAAAGGGCTCTGAGTAAATTTGACAGTAACCATACTAAAATTTATTGTGCTGGCGCAAGCGCGCTTTGTCCCACAGCTACCGACTACTTTTTTAATACCGACCTTTCTACACAATTTTATGACACTTCTAAAATAGCAAGGTTACCTCAACCTTGAGACAATTTTACTGTACAAATTAAAAGTAGTACCTCCGTATTTTCGTTTCAGGTAGTTAACCTTTTGCAAGTAATATAGTAAAAAATCGAATGTCATTGAGGAAACCGCAGAATCTACTGATGCCTAATTGAATCGGAGCTTGTTAAGTATGTTAATAGTCAGACAGCGGCCGTCACATTCGGAGAGTAGCAATAGTAGCAAGGATACATTAAAATACGATTAAATAATAATTAAAAATCAAGGAAAAGATGTATGCGTACCTCTCTAGCGTTGTCCAGATAGTTTCACAATAACTCGTGGCAGCGCGTAGCGAGCCCTTTGATAAAGTATTTTAATTCAGTTCAATGTCAGACTTGCTGTACAAGTATGTAGAAATTCATTGAACGATAAATTACATGCGGTATTTCATTCAGATGGGTAATATATGCATAGGCTAAATTCGGTTTTCCGAGAAAAGACGTTCGATGTGGCAAACACTGGTTGCGACAGTCTTGGTTCGTTTGGGAGTCGAAATATAAATTTCGCTGTAAATTTAGTTTCATTATTACGGACTGTGTTTTGTGTTCACTAGTTCCATTTTAATCACGTTTTTATTGCTAAATACTTTTCCACGTGATTGATTAATGCTTTCTAAATTATACATTTAATTAATAATAATCGCTTGCCTGTGTTGTAGTTCTTATAATTTAACATTATTTTCGTATTACAATAGTAATACTTTTGAAAATGTATTTTTATTGAATTGTTATGTTCTAAAAGGCAACTTTATTGTTTGTTTGTTCATAAAAGTTTGTTGCAGGTAATCATACAAATACGTCTATATAGAAGCATTGTAAAGGCAGACCCGACTTGTATTATAATGGGCCTAAATTTTACGCCAGGCGCCACGTCCTAAGCATACGGACCTCCCGATGTGGAGCAGTTACCATAGCCTATAGACCGATGTCTAGGGGGTCTATGAAATTCATAAAATATTGTATATATTAGCAGGACCTACCTTAGGGGGTTATATTAGGGGGTCTACGGAAATCAGAAAATATATGAGGTAGTGGTCTATGACGTAAAAATCAAAGGATCTCTGCTATAAACACTTGCAATACAAGTAGTATTACTTGCGCGTTCCCCCCCCTCCTTATTGGAATGATAGTGGTAGTTAGTATTAACAAGGATACTACATTTTTCCTTTTCTCCATTTATACAATTAAGGTGGCAAACAAGCGTTTGACCTGTCTGATGGTAAGCAGTCATCGCAGTCTATACCAGAGGTATCACTCACACGTTGCCGACCCTAAAATGTAATTGATATTCTCAATTTACACACATCAATTATATGTTCGAGTATTTTCCGTTCTGTTCTGAATGCCGTATCTGCAGTGCATTCATATAGATCACAATTAACACGTTTTCCGTTTCTTTAATTAATTTAAAATTGCGATATTAAATGCAGTTTCTACTATCCTGTTTTAAAAGTTTCTGTAACTTTTCTACCCCTTTTAGTAATCATAACAACGATTGAAGTCATTATTGAATTCTGAGTCATTACTAATGAAAGAGTGATTTTAATTAACGATTTTGCAACAATAGAACATTTCATTATCATTACAAGTAGATTCACTGTAATTGCTGAAATTTTACTGGCAATGATCGCAACTTTGTTGATTGTTGATAAATCATTATAATTGCGGTTGCAACTGTTGCTTACTGTAATTGTGACAAATAGAATGTACTAGATTTTTATACTGACTATATATTTGGAATTTCTAGTTATTGTCCGAGGCGTCGTGGCTGAAAAGAAATCGGGGTCCTCTAAGGTTCCTACTAGTTCCATGCCGAATCAAATCCAGTTTGTAGAACAGCCGTTACAAAAGAACAGACAGGTATTAAATAAATACATTATGTTACTATCGATTTTCTAAAATTAAAAAAATATATAAAACCGATTATTGTGTTTAAATTTTAGCAACATTTTTTTTTATATGGCATATTGAACATCAACATGATATATAATAAAAATAATTTTAATTTTCTACTAAATTTATGTAATAGAAAAAATATAATGTCAGTTGACAGTTCAAGATTCATTCATTACAAAGGTCGAGAAAATTGTTAAAGAAGTCTAACTTCACCCTCAGGCCAAAGCTACATCTCTAGTTAGTACCTATATTATTTAACTAGGTATTTTATTGATTAATTGCATTACAAATTAAGTTAAGTAAGAGGAAAAGTACCAGGCACTACTTCTGAAAAAAGCTTCAGTTGAAAGACTGCTACAGAAACAACAACAAAAGTTAATGCCAGCGCCAATTTTCCACTACTAATCCTAGATAACAAGATTCGGATCAGGTTTAAATTGTCATACTTTTAGCAGATTATCATGTCAACGCATGTTTAGTTTAATCCTGTTTCTCTATTAACGTAGCAAGCATATTAACTTAGGAGTCAAGATACTAATGTCTCCCTTCACCGAGTGACTGCTATCTTAGGAGAATAATCATGACGTTACGCGCAAAATACGTTGGTTACAGAGACATGAGCAGTTTACTAAAATCAAAATCATTGATTTTATTTATTTTTTATTATATAAAATATAAAAAAATAAATATATGAAAGGATGATAAAGAAAAAGGAGTACACATTTGTTACAATGGCGGATTTATCCTGTACGGGATGTTCCAGTAATTACGGGAGTAATTGAAAGGGTGCTACGAAAAAGCAATATATTATAATATTTATATATTATAATATTTACAGTTTACATAATTATTGAAATAAAATATTCTTTCAGGTTTTGTAATCAACTATACTCACATCAAGAGTAGGAAAGTAGTTGTTGGGATAGTTTATATATCTTTCATAGAAAAAGCTTAATTTTAAGCCCATTGTAAGGCATACATTGCCAGTATTTTTTTCAGGCACTGAAAAGAAAATGTCGCATAAATAATCTTTTTTAGATGTGTATTCTCGGGCCACCCCGTACAGTTTGCTTAAAATTGAATATATGACATGATCTGAGGAAAGCCGGTTAATCTGGTTGTCGGTCGAGAGCTAAACTACAATCGACTTAAATTTTCCATTGAATGGACAGTGGAATTGTGTATTATGTTATATCTTTCGTTACCAGTAAGGTGGAAATTGGCCGTGTGGTTTTCGGCAGACTAGAGTAGAATCACTCCGTTTCTTCCCGTGGATGTCGTACAAGGCGACTAAGGGAAATACATTATCAAATATCGATCAGGCCTCCCCAACCCGATTGGCCAGCGTGGGGAGTGTAGGCCTAATCCTCCTTCCGTCTAGGACGGACGAGAGAGGGTCGTGCTCCTGTAGTGGAGACTAAAATGGACAAGACGATGATGATGAAGGTGGAATTTAAGCATACGGCTTCCCTGATGCCGGTATTCAGGTGCTCTCGACCAAGGTGACAATAGTATTCTATGTGGGCTTGAAATTGCTTTGCAAAGCAACATACTTTTAGTCGAAGTACTCTTTTTTTTATTTAGTACACCAAGTTTCTTCGATGCTGGTTTGACCTACTTTCAGTGGAGTTTGGAACTGGACATTGTTGGAGATATTGACGTCAAGAATGCTCTTGTAGAAGAGCCGCAGCCAATGAGGTTTCTTTAGCAGTAAACGCGCAAACTTGTCTCTTTAAGGTTGAATAGGACTAAATTCAGTTATCCCCATTCGGGCATTATAGTCAGAGTATACTCGATTGGTGACGCAAGTCAACATGTAGTGTTGTTGTTTCTTTCAGTAACATCTTCAAAACTGGGCGCCATCTCTGGGGACAGGAGGGCTGGCTCTTTCTTACAAAAATTACAATTGCGATATAGCGAGAAAGCGCAGCCAGTATTCATGCCTTCCTGCGGCATGGGACTGTCATTTTTTAAACCTTAAGTTAAATTACAATCCGTTTTAATTTTTTTTAAATAATGTTATTATTAAATAATTTTGAGATTACCTTATTTTTAGTTACTTTACCTGTCGTGGTAATATAGAAATATCATTTAGGTATATTTATGTCACGAAATGATAATATCTCTAGATCACTATACCTATACATATATAGTCAAGATTTATATGTGTAGTACCATACATCTTAATTTTTTTTAATATAACAGGCGTTTACTATGATTTTAAAATTTCCCAAAATTACCCAGAAAACGATTAGCACCACAAAATAAATTAAAGAAATTTTTAATATTCCAATAAATGTGTATTTTATTCATAGTTAAACGCAGGCAGGCACTGCATTAACCTTGGTACATTCTATAAAACATTTTTACCTTTTCTCACATTTAACTCCTTTTAGCATCATTATGGCAGCAATTGCATTTTTAACATTTTCTAAGTAGTAAACAATATAGGCTGATACTACATAGCATATAATATAAGCAAAGCAAACGTTTCGTTTACAAAAGTTAAAATTATTATCTGTTAAAGTAACGAGACTGACCGACACTATCTAAGTCTTTTTTTATACAACTAAGGTGGTAAAGAAGAATATGACCCGCCTGATGATAAGCAGTGGGTGGTGATGCTATGAAGTGCAGCTTATTTATTATTAGAGTAATTTTATTTTATCATGTTTGTATTTGCAGTAAGAATATATTCACATACTGCCATAACCAACTGTATCAATACATATAATAAAATTGTACCTGGCCGCTGTCTGTATATGGAAGATATATAAGAAAAACTATTATAGGGGGGCTTTATGAAAGCAATAGAACCCAAAACAATGTTTTTTAGAATTTTTGTCTGTTTGTCTGTACGTTTGTGCACGCTAATATAGGGGGGCTTTATGAAAGCAATAGAACCCAAAACAATGTTTATTAGAATTTTTGTCTGTTTGTCTGTACGTTTGTGCACGCTAATCTCAGAAACGGCTTAATTTATTTGAATGCGGTTTTCACTAATGCGTTACGGTTTGCTCCACATAATATTAAGAGTTTGTTTTATTTCAATCGGTTCATAAATAAAAAAGTTCTATCAATCTAAAGAATCACATATAAAATGCTACAAAATAACCGATCAGTTGAATTGACTGAAACTTTTCAGTTGAATTGACTGATACTATAGGAAGGTATTATGTTATTAACGTTAAAGTAAATAATACAATGAGTGTGATGCTTAGAAGTAGTAGCGCTAACGCTAGTTAAGCAACCCCTGTCGTGGTTCCAACTAGGATGGGTTACCACAATTGGCAGTGCACAGAGAAGTATTGTTGAAATTTTTATACGTATCCGCAGCGATATTCACACCCACATTCTCACCCTCACCAAGCGGACGAAGTCGCGGGCACAACTAGTCAATATAATATATATTCAATGCACACTGAACTTGTATCTCGGCGGTGTAATTACAAGGGCAGTATAATTTCAGCAGTTTCAGCGACTGCGCAGCTGAAACTGCTGAATTCGTAGCAATTCATTCTTTTGTTCAGTCTTATATTATTCTTATTAGCAGAGTTATATATGTTTCTCCGTAATCCGGTTGATCGGCTAACTGTACTGTACATACAACGGACATTAGGAAAAATATAGTACCTTTTCGAGTTAAGCTTTTTGTTTAGACGCATATAGGTTCCAGAGAAGTTTTCTCCCGCGTACTGTCAAGCTGTGGAATGAACTGCCTGTCGAGGTTTTCTCAGGGGACTATAGCATGGGGTTTTTCAAAAAGGGCGTGAAGAGGTTTTTGATAGGGTCGGCAATGCGTGTGTGAAGCCCCTGGTGTTACAGGGTTCATAGGCTACGGTAACTGCTTTTGCATCAGGCGGGCCGTATGCTTGTTTGCCACTCTGGTGGTATAAAAAAGGTATCATTTTATTTGCATATTTAGTTAAATTTGATTTTTACTATATTGTTTTTGTTGTTGACAAAAATCTGTAGTATAAAACGAAATTGCTTTCCGCGTCTATCTGTCTTTTTATCCGCTAACATCTCCTAAACAATACGACGGATTTGATGCGGGTTTCATTACCATTTAGTTTAGATTTAGAGAATGTCTTCCGGAAGGTTAATATGTATTATGCATTTACATATTATCGCATACGGGCGAAACCGAGGCGTATCGTTAGTATTTTGTAAATTATGTTTCATTCTAAGCACCTGATACATATCGTTTTTCGAAATACACACACATATGCGTGGAGTAGTATGCATCATAAATATATACAATAAATATTTGTAGGTTTTAGTTCTTATGTTACACAAAATAAGATATAGTACTAACGTCTGAACCATTCTATCCAAAAAAACAGAATAATGATATGTATAATAAACAAATTAATTTTTATTTACTATTGAAAAAATAATTTGCTTTAAGTCATTTGATGAGTCAGGAACTAGCGCTATCACTTCATCACAAAATCATAAGTTAAATCCGATTAGAAAATATTAAAACGGTCGTTTATGACTTTTTTACGTAAGTAAATATTTTCCTAGCTTCATGCGCTCTTACATTTTTGTATATGTTAATTTTTATCCAACAAATTCTGAGCAAAAATATAGTTATGATTAATTTAAAATGAAAAATGAGGTCCACTACACGAGTAAGATAAAGACCCTATTTTGAGGGCATCGAATAAAGTTTATTGTATTCAATGCGAATTAGATCAGTCGATGTAAATTATTTGCTAAATTGATTAGGAATTTAGACAACTACAAGTGTTTATACACTATATATATATATATACATATAATATATCCGGTGGCTGACAAGCATACCGCCCGCCTGATGTAAAGCGGTGACCATAGTGACCATAGCCATATTAACGGCTGCAAAATATAGAAAAGCAATGAATTAGGAAGTTTATAAACATAATGACAACAATTTTTGAAAAAAAAATGCCCATTTTGATGAGCAATAATTGTGTTCAGTAAATTTCAGTTACATACTTATGTAGTTGTAGATAATGCAATACTTTTCATAACATTAAAAATATATAATTTGTTATTTGTTTTGAAACTAATTATGCTTTAGAATTAAGCTGCTGTAGGCTACATCGAGATAAATTTTGTTGTTTTAATTATTTTATGCTACAAATCAGAGGAAGTAATAAATTGAAATGTAACATTTTAATGCGTTTCATTTATATTAGGAAACATAAAGTTTAAATCACTTATTTTGTAGACCTGTATAGCAAGTAGTGTTATTGTTGATTTTGATAAATAATAATCAAATTGTAATATTTCTATCTTATAATATGGTTGTTATGTTTTACTTGATTGTGAAAGAAAACTTATCAATGTATATTTCTATAAAGATAATTTCAGGATTGATGAGTGATATAAGCTACGCCCAAATCAGATACGACGTGAGCAAATACAAAAGTCAGATTTTAATAATTCTGAATGCTTATAAGATCGGAAGCATAATTGAAAATATTTCCAATTGGACTTCGAAAGTGTAGATAAAATTAAAGAATGTTATTGGATTTAGGTAGTCGTATGTTTAACTAAAGAAATGATAATAAAAGATAAAATGTACTTGTTAATTTTTATCGAAAGTTTAAAAATCAAAATCTTATCGTCATGGTTATAGAGTTATCACATTAATATCTGATTAACAATTCGTGTAAGGTTATTTGATATTTCATGATTTGTGTAATATATTGTTAATTTGTTTGGGTTATAATATGTAATTAATTAATTATAATGCATGATTAATAAAGTTTTCCGGCGTTTGTTTTATTATATTCAAATTCATCTTTTAGCATGTTACCTCACTACTACCTATATGCTCATATAGAATTAGGAAATTCAATTGCTAGCCATAGGTATATATACTCGTAATTTTTTTCTACGTTAAACAGCAAATGTTTTTAAAATTTTCATTAACCAGATATTTAAATGTCATTACTTTTTGCACAAATGATTATCACCCCAAGCATAGCGTTGACATCTAGTGTTCTACATGCTAATAAAATTTAGCAGCATAATTGAGCAACTTCAAAAACTTCCTATGCACAATTAGGTATTAGAACAACTTAAATTATTATTTTGTAGTTCTCTATTTGTTACATAATCCTGATTGCGCAGATAAATATTTAGACAAAATAATGCAAGTTATTTCTGTGCTTATCATTTCGATAGTAATTCTTTAATTTCAATGTCATGCACAATATTTAATTGTGAAATGATCCTATTTACAATTACGAGACATACATTTTAGATAGAAGAGAACATCAATTTCTTCTCTTAAATCTTTATCTAAATACACTTTTCTTCAACAGGATTATTAATTAATATATGAAACATTGTTATAAACTCTAGATCAGCCAACATGACTTTGCCCTTTAGATTGTTTCCACTCGTGCCAATAACTCCCTCATTGACACAATTACTATTTATCTCAACATCTATATCAACTTGAGTTGCGTCATTTAACATTAAATATTATATATTGTCAAAAACATTGTTTTTATCAATTGCTGTTGAGATTCCTCTGTCTTTTTACGATAGTTTTGTTGCAATCGTTTCTGCTATATCATTACTTGGTTACTCGTATCTATTTGACCTATTTTCTTTGATTGCTTATAACTTGTTGCTGTATTTGGTAAAATTTTATTGTTACCTACTTTATTCAACTTATCGTGGTTTTTGAAACATTCAGTTTATTTTGACCGTATTTCTCAGTTGAAATGATGTTTAGTGTGCCTATATTTAATTTCAATTTTAATTTAAGTACTGACACGACATGGACAAATAAATATTGCAAGAAATGCTGACAATGATACTTTAAGTTATTATGGGTAATATCATGATATAGAATGTTGTTTATACTTGATTGAAGTATAGAACCTATTTATTAATTACCGTCGAAGTTAACTCTAAACTGCGCATCAAATTTTGATGCCTGAACTGTCTGAACCGACTGAATAAATAGTAAACAATTTAGATTTTATAAATAGACAGCTATTTATACGGGTAGGTAATTCCAGCAAATTAATTGGCTAAAGTTTTCTTACGGTATTGTGTGTTTAACACAATACCGCAACAAAACAATAATTTATTATCATAACAAAATGGTCTTATTAATTCGACAGTACTAATGGATCTTCGGCGAGTTTAGAATTTGGATAAGTAGGTATCTAATATGTTTCGATGTTAAATTAAATTTCAAGAAGCTTTTACTACAAAGGAAATTTAATTTTTGTTGTAATATAACGTTGCATTTTGTAAAATTAATATGATTGTGTTAAATGCGCGCGAAACGAAGCGTGGAAAAGCCGCGCGGGCGCAGTTCATACGCTGAGCTCAGTTGATTTCGCAAACCACCATCACCATCTAATGTGAACCTATTAACCTCTTCGTCGAGCGAGGCCCAGAGGCGAAGGCGAGAGGCGGATGAAGCGGCGAATAGTGCGTTCATTAGACACAAGGTTGTACCGACTGCCGACCAACCATCCCACCGGACAACGACAACACCACCCACGCTGCATATGTGTGCATCCTTACATACCAACAAATTCAAAGGTAAACAAACATCCTTACCTTGCCAACTGTAGTGCACTTCTATTAGCAATCTCATTGTAAAAATTCAAAAAGACGTTGCTATCGAACATATTAGCACTATATCACAGGCATGTTTCGCACAAAATATCTCAAACAAAACAAACAATCCGGAGCTCCAGCAGCGGTCACAGGATAATCACAACGTCCGATCCTAGGCACGTCCGTGCGCGAGCGACGTCAAATCAAACTGGCCCGGTCAAAATGACGAAAGTGAAAACATCGCACGCACAGAAAAAAAGGTTGGCGGCGCGGTACAGTCCTTGCAGGCCACCTCTCGCGTCGGCTCTAGTGACACACTAACTGCGAGGCGCGCGCATCGCCCGTCGCCTATATAATGAAACGCTCCGAGGCTCAAACTTCAAACGCCTGTGGACGGCACAAAAAGAAGATGCCTCGCTACGGTAGCTAGGAAAGATTCAACACAAAGAATAGCGACACGTGGGCGCGTGTGCGTGCACGTGCGAATGTCGGTGTGCGCTGAGAGATAGGCGGCCGCAGGAAACTCCGTTCTCTTCCACTAGGAAAGACCTTGGATATGAATCGGCACGTTGCAATGTGTACCGCCATCGCCTACGCTGCTGTTACCTACTTGACGGCTTCAACAGATTAAACGATGATTCCATATAGGACGCTTATTTTCAATCACACGGTTTAATGTTAGTCTAGTCAGGATGAGACGTAAAACAACTAGCAGGTCAAAAATAAACATTTGTCGAGTTAATTGTTAATGATTAAAGCACATAGCTTTTATTGTTATAACAAGCAGTGGCCGCATGAACAAACATTATAATTACAGTGGCAACGATGATGCAATGAAAGTTGATAATGGTATTAGCGATTTGACACGTATTTAACGTGGGTGGCCACTGAGAAATGGAAATTCTGGCGCAATTTCGGCAGCTGAAGCGGTTTAAGATAATGTTGGAAACTAGGTCATTAGTGGGTACATAAATGATCTATTTCTTCACCAGTACAACGGTCATAATGTTTGGTCGTAATTGTAGAAGTGCGAGCTCGTACCCAATGAATCTGACATTTAATAGGTTTTGTTTTGATCGTTAACAGTCTACACAGCCTGGATATATTGAGTGATTTTATTTTACAGACTATAAATGTATATTACGCAGCACACTTATACATATCATAGAATGCCAAAAATATTAAAGATAACAAGCCCTGATTCAACATGAAACAAGAAATTAATGGATAATTAAACAAAATCAGAAATACATATATAAAAAGAATATAGAAGAACACGAGATGTACAGTAGGTTGCTCAATAAACGCGTTTAATCTTATTAACGCGACGCGCTCGTTCCGTTTCCATAACGTAATAGCATTTCACTTTCATTTCCTCAGTCGCATTGTCTAATGAATGCTTGCGTTGGATAACTTGCGAATTTCATCCAAACATGTTATATGGCTTACGTAAAGCATCTGCTACTGTGAGAATAGCATTAATTGCCTCAACTTTTACTTCATTTTTTTTTGTATTTGGTATTGAGCTTCATTTTGAACATAAGTAAGAGGATCCCACGCTATTTTTCTAAGTTTAAATGGGACATTTATAATGTCAATAGAGACAAGACTACATTCATTGAAATATTATAAAGCTATTGTTTGTGTTCGAGATGTGGTATAATAGAATTGTCTATTGATAATGATAGCAATGTCTTTTCATATATTGCATAATAATAGTCTATTTATTACAAACAGCAGTACCATGAAACGCTAGTCAATCAAAGCGATGAAAGTATTGTGACACAATTTACACCAATCTAAATAATCTTAGTTTAATGTTTGCTTATTGCCAAATTGTTCGGCATCAAATTTCACGCATGACTGAATAAATTCATTGTTATGCTTTTTATTAAAGTTACGAAACGAAAAATTTGATTAACTTAAATCATCGTGGACATTACAAAAACGTATTTTGCGGCCTTTAGATATGACTCAATTAATAGAGATGCGGTAGAAGTTTTAGATAGGTATCAATTTACGCACTTTTAAAGAATGTTGTATCATTAGGCATATGATATTAAACTTTCATACATTATAAAATAATGTGAGAAGTCAAAAACTGCGTATCATATATTTTCGATTTGAATCAGACAAGCATTGATTCATATGTGAAATCAGGATGAAGTCACTAGTAAGATTTCTCATTGCTCCGGAGTCGAAAACTTTCACGGCAGCATTTCTTTCGGAGAAAGTGTTTAAGCATATGCATTGTACTTTTGTCACTGCCTAATCACTATCTTTATCATAAATCATTATCCTGACATTTGGCACGCCCACACTAAAGTTTAAACATGTATTTGTATCGTTGCATGATTTCCTTATCTCGATAATAGATCGTGAACGGGTGAAGAGATTGGCTAGAATAGAAATAAAGATTAGGATAATGTTGAAGAACAAGTGATCACTATCAAGCTGAAGTACCTTGATGATATTAACTTCTTTGTAAACATAATGAAAAGTGCGAAGAAGGAAAGTAAAAATAAATAATTTATTCGCTACTTTGAATATAGGTACAGGACGTCAATTCAACGTGATAATGTTTCTCCTGAAAATTTAAAAGCTTTTGAACTTTTCATTGGTGAGAGCGTATGTGTCTTTCTTCAGCAACTGCAAGACACGCTTTACTTTCAAATTTACTAATTCGTGCTGTTGCCATTAAAACTCTACAAACTATTTATTTGTGCTGACAGCTTTTACGCTACTGAGCATTTAACGAATATTTATTTATTTGATTAATTTAAAGAATCGATTTGCTATGACATCTCAAAAATAGCTATTGTGAGAAATGGATATCAACTGCGCCGTAAGGATTTTAAAGAAGACATAATGTTAGTTTGTGACATCATCAATATCATCAAAATGTTTTTTATTACATTACTTAGTTTGTTCATTAGTAGATAATCGATATTAGAATTGATTAAATTTTCAAAGATATTGAATCTATTCGTGTATTATTATGTAGTTAACTAGTTGCCATTGATTATATCATCGGTATCAATTATCGTATACCATTTCGATTGGTTTTGGCTATCGAAACTACGTGTCCATAGGTCGCGTGAAAGTGTTTTTCAAGCGAAGCAATCGAATGTCGGCGTAATCCATCCGCATCTACCGTCATTGGATCCGTCACGATCGACCGTGGCTGCCATTTATTAATATTAAACTAAAATTCGTTATCCAACTGGCCTTGGGCCATGTTCCTTTCAGACTTTCAGTTCAACTTAATGATGACAGTTGTTAGAAACGTGCTGCTTGTAATGGCATCGACCGCAGACTGCAAGTTTTAATGGTAAATAGTCTAGTCCAGTCCACTAGCTAACAATTTGGCATATCTACTATAATGAATATTTACATTACACAATATAGATATAATACACTCTAATGATGTTAATCAACAAAGATTTCGTAATTGCAAGTCTCGTCCATCAAGAAAATCAAATTGCTATTAAAGAGAACTTTCGAAAGAAAATTCGACATGCCGAAGGTTTTGTAACAGCGATTGAAAGCGTGGCTCGACGAGCGAGCCTCGGCGCAGACGTCGAAAGTGAGACCGAGAGGTTGCGCAGGCGTTACGAAGTTTTTATTGTCGGCCGCGCGCGAAATCACTTGAAAGTTGTATTGTCCTTGTGTGCCTTATTTCGGCACTGCCCAGGTCTCAGATCTTGATTTTAACTAGACAAAAAATTAGTCGTTAATTTGTCGAAATTTGTCGCCCAAAGCAAAAAATTTGTCGGGGTCCCGTTAAAGAGTTATAAGGTTTTTTTTTGTGGCAGTGCCGAAATAAGCTTATTTCGGCACTGCCCACTCGGGATCTATTAAACTACAAAACATAGCGAACATATGATTTTCCCCAGAATTAGTCGTCAATTTGTCGAATTCAGACACCAAGTATCAGAATTAGTCGACCTCCCGTTAAAAAGTTATAAGTATTTCTTTGTGGCAGTGCCGAAATAAGCCTTATTTCGGCACTGCCCAAAAAAACTACACCACCTAGCGAAAATCTGATTTCACCCAGATGTTGCCTTGAATTTGTCGAAATTTGTCGGATATAAAACACAACTGGTCGATGCGTAATTAAAAAGTTACACGCATTTTAATAATTCTCATAGTAAATATAGTCCGAGATCTTGCATCAAAATTATATCATGCACAAAATGCAACAGTAAACGTTTCATTTCCTTCCTTTTTCAGAGTCTGGCAAAGTTTGTCAATGCATGCAACTGTTTTCTGATCTACGAATGCTTTAGGTGTTCTTTAGCACTACATTAGTTGCTTTTTACGATAGCCATATGTGAATGGGGTGGTGTTATTCTACTCTGCTTACGTTAGGCTCTCTGACTACAACGCGAATTATTAAAATGCGTGTAACTTTTTAATTACGCGTCGACCAGTTGTGTTTTATATCCGACAAATTTCGACAAATTCAAGGCAACATCTGGGTGAAATCAGATTTTCGCTAGGTGGTGTAGTTTTTTTGGGCAGTGCCGAAATAAGGCTTATTTCGGCACTGCCACAAAGAAATACTTATAACTTTTTAACGGGAGGTCGACTAATTCTGATACTTGGTGTCTGAATTCGACAAATTGACGACTAATTCTGGGGAAAATCATATGTTCGCTATGTTTTGTAGTTTAATAGATCCCGAGTGGGCAGTGCCGAAATAAGCTTATTTCGGCACTGCCACAAAAAAAACCTTATAACTCTTTAACGGGACCCCGACAAATTTTTTGCTTTGGGCGACAAATTTCGACAAATTAACGACTAATTTTTTGTCTAGTTAAAATCAAGATCTGAGACCTGGGCAGTGCCGAAATAAGGCACACATTGTCCTTGGATATTTCACTTCTTTAGTTGTTGCGTTTCCGACACTCGAGCCGAAGTTCAGCTGCCGGTGACGCCAATTGTGCGCTGTGAGTGTGTTGACGACGGAGGTCCCCTTCACTGCGATCTCCCTATTAGATCCGCTATACAGGTGAACTGTTTCGTTTCCAAATTATGGTGTCATCATTGCTTTAAAGTTCTAAGACGATTCAGCTAGCAGACGGCTGCGGGTAACTGAAAATACATTTAGGAGCGTTTTGGAGTAGAATGCGTCTTACCACGGGACAACGTGAGATGAGAATCCGCCAGTGTCGGTAGTACAATCCAGGGTGTCGGCGTACGCAGGCGCACGCTCCGGCTTCCCGGCGCTTGCGCCACTTCCTCGGTTGCGACACGCTTCCTCCGGGAGAGTGCGAGGCCGCGCGCGAGTTCCGCGCGCGTTGCACAATGCTTATCGACGACCCGGTTTCGACTTTCGCCGCGTACACTCAAACTCAATCCAGGGTTGCACTATTAGCACTGTAATCCGGGCACAGTCACAGGCGCGGGTGGTTCGCGTTAGGAGCGCGTTTGGGCATCGGCGCGACGGCGGCGCTGCGGGCCGCGGGCGCCGGGCGAGTGGCGCGCGCGCTCGGCGGCGCCGCCATCGGTTGCGCCACACTGGAAAGTAAAAGTGAGCGGCGGGCGCGGGGCGCGGCAACACATTTCTCCCACTTTCGCTGCCGTGATTCATTTCTCACTGCACGCCAAGGTCGCTTCCCGCCACTCCTGCGGCGTCAGCAGCGTCGTAGCGATCCTCCCGCGCCCCGACGTGCCCAACCAACGATCTGCATAACACGGTCACTCGACATTATCGCGTCGACGCTGCGTCATAATGTACGCGACGAGTACTAATCGTCGACGGTGTTACGTTGAAAGCGATAACGCCTTCACTTTCTTTTGGTATTGTTGTCGTTTATCAGCTCGTAAAGTGAAATTGATTAATTAGAACAAACAATCATTAGTTTATTTTATTTGCAATGTTACGGATTGCATTTACTTTCACAATTTCACAAATTGAAACAATTATTAGCGATATTTTTAATATTGGTGTGATTTAGTATCATCTATTACACTTTGTCTTGGCATACGATAACTCTTATAGTGTACATATTCGTCATGTTTGTACGTCACAGCCATTTCACTCCCAGACTATTTCAGTCAGAAAGAAGTAGCTCGTCTGGCAATCCAGATCACATTCTATCTTTGATCATAGATTTCTATGATAAAAGCATTTGTACGTTTACAAAATTTTATCCCGACCTGTCCAGCCGTTTTCCCGGGACCAGAGATAATCATACACTCTCACAAACTTTCACATTTATAATGCGAGCATTTGCTCGTACCATGATAAAAAGTACCCTATGTGATCCAGATCATATTCTATATGTAAGCCAAGGTTCATCTAAATCCAGGGATACAAGACCTTTGGACGATTACCCGAGAAAGAGTAGCAAACTTCCATACATCCTCCCACATCTTCAATTTTATAATATTACTAGCTTTCGCCAGCGACTTCCACCATGTGATTGTCTATACGATATAAATGACGGGATATAATTTATGCCCCATGCAAAATTTCACTCAAATCGATTCAGCTTGAAGTCTTTAAAGTCCTTTAGTCTTGAAGAGCGAACAAACATACTATCGGACTGGCAGACATACATTCGCTTCTATAAGACTATGGCTTATAGCCTCTTTCAGTCGCGTTTTTTTTATACTACGGCCCGCCTGATGTCAAGCGGTTACCGCAGCCATATTAACGCTCGCAATATTAAAAATATCGCTCGGGCGCTGCCACCCCCGCTGCCAACGCTGCATCTCCTTCCTTTCTGGTGACCTCACTCACTCGCAGGAACACAACAACCTTTAAGGAAATTGTTATTCGGCTGCGGTATTCTGAGAGGTGGAGATACATTCCCCAGTCGGGTAGCTTACAATTACGCTCTCTACCTCTCTTTTCGCCAGAGCTTTGTTTGTCAGTGAGCACCGCGTGCAGGTAAAGTTGGCTTTAGTTCAAAGATGTTGATGAACCACTTACACCCCATCCGCTTCCAGTCGCTTTTTCACAAGTTTTATGAAAATGTTTTTCATAAAATTTGTGAATGTATGATAATCGTATTGGTAGAGTTCTCAGGATTTTTATCACCAGACAGAGTGTAAATGAAAATTAATGACTACAGAATCCTTTACTGTGCAAGTTCGACTCGCCCTTAGCCGGTTTATTATTCTGTCCCAAGATTGTGAAATATGTACACAAGATAAAGTAAAATGAAACATTCGCCGAAAAAAAAAGCAAATTTATTTATATGACCAGCTGCCGCCCCGGCTTCGCTTGCACGCGGTGCACGCTGCTGACTGACAAACGAAGCTCTTGCGAAAAGAGAGGTAGGGAGCGTAATTGTAAGCTACCCGACTGGGGAATGTACCTCCACCTCACAGAATACCGCAGCCAAATAACGGTTCCCTTGAGGGCTGTTGTGTTCCTGCGAGTGAGTGAAGTCACCAGAAAGGAAGGAGATGCTGCGATGGCAGCGGGGGTGGCGGCGCGCGAGCGATATTTTACGTTGCGAGCGTAAATATGGCTACGGTAACCGATTCACATCAGCCGGCCGTATGCTTGTCTGCCACCCGACGTAGTATAAAAAATAAATAAAAAAAACCGGACAAGTGCGAGTCGGACTCGCCCACCGAGGGTTCCGTAGGTACGTAGTATCATTATTAATTTTGATATTTTTCATTATAAATAAGAAATAATGCGTCGAATAAAATAAATAAAATATATTTTGCAATGTGTACATGAAGCCCTTTCATATGATATCCCATTTGAACTAGTAGTTTCAATTTGAAATTTCGACACCCTATAAAAAATATAGACCCCCTATTTTTTAAGATCTATTTACAAATGTATAGTTTTGAGATTTATTCCTGTACTTGTAGTCTATAACGATGTTACTTGCCAAATTTCATAGTTCTAGGTCAACGGGAAGTACCCTATAGGTTTTGATTCCCTTGAGTGTGTCGAAATATGCGTTTTTTGCTGAATAAACGGCCGTAACTTTTTTTTACGTAAACTTAGCAGTTTGATTTCTTTTTAGCTTCATGGGACCGTAGACCTGAGTATACAGTTCATATTTCAGCTTGATACCTCCACGCATTCTCGACATAGAAATTCTTGACAGACAGACAGACAGACAGACAGACAGAGGGACAACAAAGTGATCTTATAAGGGTTCCGTTTTTCCTTTTGAGGTTACTCTACGTGTGGTCAACTATATAATGAGTATCGCTTGCGTTACGATCTTAAAGAGTTACACTTACAGTATAAGATGGTCTCGCGTAGCCATGAGACAGGTAGCGCTACGCGGTACTTACATATACTAGAAGTGTAACGCTCTACGTGCAGTTGACTGTATAATGAGTATCGCTTGCGCGTTTTGATCTCAAAAAATTACACTTACACTATAAAATGGTCTCGCGTAGCCTTGAGAAAGGAGGCGCTACGCGGGGCTTTCTTATACTAGAAGTGCCATTAAAATGTGGAAAGCCTTGCCCAGTACATGTGTTTTCTCCTTCAACATCGGATCCTTCAAACAAAATGTTAAATAGCACCTCGCGGGCTAGCATGGCAGTGTTAACTGGTAAAACACTTATATTATCTAGTTTTTTGTCAGTTGTCACTGCAATTTGGGCTCCTGTTTTTAGTTATCATCAGAAGAACCCATTATTGTGAGCTAATATAAAAAAAAGAATAGCGTCCTACTTGCAGTTCACTGTACAATGAGTATCGCTTGTGCGTTATGACTTTACAGTGTAACGCTTAAGAGGCACGTTTCTTCTGTTTCAGATGTTATTAGTGGGTGGGTGCCGGCCGCCAGTAGTTTGCATGAAATAATTGGTGGCGAAAGCACACAAGCACACGAAGTAGTGTAGATCAAATTACCTCAAATAAGTATGATATGTATATGTACGATCGTATAATATCACCATATAACTTATACTGTGATATGACGAAAATATGATCATATGTTATTATTACACGATCATAGATGACATATTATATTTGACACCTAGATGTATGTTCGTAATTATATGACAGTGCAATTGCAGCCTTACGCTAGGTAGATACTAAATCGTTCCAGTCCATTAATACTGCTAGAAGGGAAAGGTTTGCCACGGTAGAAGAAAAGCTTCAAGCTTCTATATTTTTTTAACGGCTACCTGTCAATGTCTCGTCTCGACGTAACGTTTCGACTGTGGTTTAACGATTAGTTATACAACATAAGATAATCACTATCGTCGGGGTTAGGTCGACCGTGGACCGTAGAAAGCGCGCGTTCACTTTCTTGAGGAAATTTAAATATTTTAATATTATTTTCTTATTCAATGTTTATGTTTTTGGGGTGTAAGTTACTGTTTAGAGCCCATGCTAACACCTACATGTGGTGAACCCTGTCCACTAGCGAATGAGGCCCTAGCAGGCAGAGCGTATTTGTAAGCTGCCGACTGGGGAAGTACCTCCACCTCAAAAAATACCGCAGCCAAATAACAATTTCCTTGAGGTTGTGTTCTTGCACGTGAGTGAGGTCACCAGAAAGGAAGGAGTTGTTGCGTTGGCAGCGGCGGTGGTGGCATGCAAATGATATTTCATGTTACGAGCGTTAATATGGCTACGGTAATCGCTTCACATCAGGCGGACTGTATACTTGTCTGTCATAAATATAGTTTTTTCTTTTGTCTCCTGTGACTTTTTTACACCACTCTGGCAGTCAATGAGCACACTCAAATCTCATTGTTCAAGTTGTCATTGCAAGCTTTTACATTGTAAACAGGCGAAATATTATAGTCACATTAATAACTAATGTTGCTAACCTCCTTATGAAATTCCTGGTGAACTTACTTGCGGGAAACCAGGAAGAATCTTGGCTGTATTCTTCTGTAAGCCAAAATATTTACAAGATCATTCACTCGCCGACATCCCCGCTCGCGAAGGAAGCGAATTCTAATTAGGACGACGGTAGGAAGATAGTTTTCAAAACTGGCAACATTGTCGTATGCCTTTATTAGGCTTTCAAGAAAATGTTGAGAACGAAGTAAGTCAATGCCGCGCTTTCAAGTTGAATTCGCGACTAATATTTGACACATTCTGTAAACGGCCGTCCTTTGAGCAACGTCTCGTAGTCCGGGAGTATTAATTACTTATCAATAAACTGACATTGTTTTAATATAAACATAAGGTATATGTAGTGTGTAAGGAAAACACCCGCAAAACATCTTGCTATATACCTATAAACTACTCACTACCTAATAGGCGAAGCCTGCGGTGGCGGCTGGCGACTGTGGCGAGTTTTTCAGAGATTAACAGCGTCCCGAGCACACTGTGGCAAGATACCCTTATAATGACAGACAATGCGAAAAATAAGACTCGACTTTTGAACTACCTACAACAGCCTTTTAATATACCATGGACTAATGCTTCATTTGACATTTTTTTTTGTACTACGTCGGGTGACAGACAAGCATGCCTGATGTGAAGCGGTTACCGTAACCATATTAACGCTCGCAACATAAAATATCGTTCACGCGCCGCCACCCCCGCTGCCATCGCAGCATCTCATCATCCTTTCTGGTGACCTCACTCACTCGCAGGAACACAACAGCCCTTAAGAGAACCATTATTTGGCTACGGTATTCTGTGAGGTGGAGGTACATTCCCCAGTCGGGTAGCTTACAATTACGCTCCCTACCTCTCTTTACGCCAGAGCTTCGCTTGTCAATCAGCAGGGTGCACCGCGTGCAGGTGAAGTTGGTTTTGGTTCAAAGATGTTGACGAACCACTTACACCCCATAACATTTGACATTATCAAATTGACGGATAACTTACACGCGTTGTTATTATAATTGACGTTTGTCGGTAGTTGTGCTACTATAAATGAAATTGCATTTATTTTGGTAGTATTTTACTCACCAGTAAAAATTATATATAAGTATTTTAAAAATTTTGCACAATTAATCTATGAACCTTCACGTATGTCTTCAGGTATGTCGCGGTATATTCGCAACATTTATATTTACCCCAATACCGAGTGGTTTTACATGTTTACTGTAACTTATACCATTCGGTATTAGGTTACTTTCTACTTTCTTTCGACAGCACACTGTGACATTGACAGTAATTTTTTTAAATAAGGGGGATGGGCAGCTGCCTTCCTTATGCTGCATACCTTTGATATTCCTAGTCAGGGCTCCTAATAGAGTGAGATACCCCGTCGTACTCTCAGTGTTCTAATTCCCTTGCAGATCAAGCTGGTTTTCGCTCTAAAGATGATAGTTAATTATTATACTGTCATTGTTTGAGTATCAATGACGTCATCCTAATAACACTTGAGTCACAATAGGATTTTCACGTTTGATAGTGGTCGTGAATTGTATTTACAATTGCTGAGGAAAAGTAGAGATTGAACTATGACTACGTAAGTAAAAACCCAAATGACTACGTTAAACTTACACATCGTTGTGACGTAAATATTCCTAAATTGTATTCAACTTATGGTGTAATGTGTGGTGTAAATAAATTATGGGGTGGAAGTGGATCATCAATATCTTTGAACCAAAGCCAACTTCACCTGCACGCTTCGTTTGTTTTTTTGCAGAGCTTTGTTGTTGTTGCAGAGCTTCGTTTGTCGGTCAGCAGGGTGCACCACCCTGCTGACCGACAAACGAAGCTCTGGCGAAAAGAGAGGTAGGGAGCGTAATTGTAAGTTACCCGACTGGTATTCGGCCCGACTGGTAAGCGGTATTCTGTGAGGCGGAGGTACATTCCGTACGTCCGCCTCACAGAATACCGCAGCCAAATAGCAATTCCCTTGAGGGATGTTGTGTTCCTGGGAGTGAGTGAGGTCACCAGAAAGAAATGAAGGAGATCCTGCTTTTGCAGCGGGGATGGCGGCGCGCGAGCGATATTTTAAGTTGCGAGCGTTACTATGGCTACGTTAACCGTTTCACATCAAGCGGGCCGTATGCTTATCTGCCACCCAACATAGGTAGTATTAAAAAAAACTTTACAGATCGGCACATCTTCACAGCGCATATATCGCAAACTTTAGGAACCAAAGTCATATCGCTAACTTTAGGAACCAAAGTCATCAACCAGTGCATCCTCCCCGCCCTGATCTACGTTGCATAAATTTGGACTCTGACCGTTGGGCTGGTCCATAAATTGAAGAGAGCTATGCATTTCTCACGGACCGAATCCGGAACGAAGAAATTCGTCGGAGAACCAAAGTCATGCACAGAACCAGAGTCAGCAGACTGAAGTGGCAGTAGGCCGGCCACATCTGCCGAATCAGGGATGGCAGATGCGGGAGGAAAGTCCTAGAGTGGAGACCTCGTATAGGGAAACGAAGCGTCGGGCCCCTTCTATAGATGGGCCGATGACCTCAAGAGAACGGCCGAAAACGGCTGGATGCAGAAAGTGTGCTGATGATGATTATGATAAAACTTTACAGACCGCAAATTACATAGAATGGTACAGGCGGACCTTTAAACCACACTCTACCAGTCAACCACATTACATAACAAGCACATTTTTTATATATCTATATATATATTTATATATCTAATAGTCGTGTGGCAGACAAGCATATGGCCTGCCTGATGTGAAACGGTTACCGTTGCCATATTAACGCTCGCACCATGAAATATTGCTCGCGCGCCGCCACCCTCGCTGCCAACGCAGCAACTCCTTCCTTTCTGATTACCTCACTCACTCACAGGACCACAACAACCCACATAGGAATTGTTATTTGGCTGCGGTATTCTGTGCGGTGGAGATACCTCCACCTGTAGTTTCCCAGTCGGGGCGCTTACATATACGCTGTATATTATACTGTACATTTACAACTCCATGTCCTTACATGGAGCGAGTAAATGATAATGCAGGATAGATGGTAATATACATACAGTTTGGCAAACGGGCATTGATTACATAATAATTTCAAAACCGAAACCCTAAAATGCTTGATAATTATAACAAATAATGAAAAAATTTCCCTTATAAATGTAAATTTTTTCGCCGCTTGGAAAACAATCCTGCCAATTTTTCCATCGACTTTTCCCCACTGCCCATCTCTACTCGAGGGATTTGTCTTTGCATTTCATAAAAAAACACATTCACACGTAAAATACGTCATAAAAAAATAAATTCATCCTCAAATTATTGTATATGAGTACTCTTATGTGAGTATCTTTAATATTATTTTGTGTTTTGAACGTGTGCAAGGTACAAATTAACGATTTCGAAAAAATAACACTATCATTTAAATACCTATATATTATACAGTCGATGTTTGTAGATATAAATATAGATTTATAGTCGTGCTCAAAAACTTAGATAACGTCTCAAAAATGTGATTTCCTAAGGCGTTAGGTAGCGCCTTTTTGCGAAGTTTTTTAGCGAAGTTTTTGAGCTTCTACGATTGCAATAATTTGCTTTTTTGATTTTCAGTACGTCATATTTATTTACAACGGATAAGTAAGGTGATTATAGACTGACGACAGATTCTACAATCAAGCTGTTTTGAATTTGTGCACTACGTTGAATTTCGCTTTTTCGCTGTAGTAATAATTATTATTAGATATTTGTAATTTATTATGTATTATCTCCTTTTTCCTTCCTTGTATCAAACAAGGAAGGAAAAAGGAGATAATAAGCAACCCGCTAATTATATTGACATTGTTTTAAGTGCATAATCAGTATAATGTGGCTCAGAACAAAAGCTCTCACCGCATTAGGAACCGCATTAATAAAATCGGCCAAGTGCGAGTCGGACTCGCGCACGAAGGGTTCCGTACCAATATCTATAAATATCAATACCAATATCAATAAACGGAAAAAAAATCACGTTTGTTGTATTGGAGCCCCCCTTAAATATTTGCTTTATTTTTATTTATTTATTTATTTATAAAGTGAATATAAAAATAAATATTATGTGAGTATTTCAAGCGTCTACCTATTACCGTTATCAATTGCGAGCAAAAACGAGCAAAAAAAAAAACACGTTTGTTGTATGGGAGCCCCCTTAAATATTAATTTTATTCTATTTTTTAGTATTTGTTGTTATAGCGGCAATAGAAATACATCATCTGTGAAAATTTCAATTGTCTAACTATCACAGTTCATGAGATACAGCCTGGTGACAGACGGACGGACGGACGGACGCACAGTGGTCCGGATATTCAAGGTGGACTTAGAACCCAAGATCAGTATTTCTGGCTGAAAAAATTCATACGGGCAATTAAGTGAACGCTCATCAACGTTTGTTCTAGCGGTTTTCATGAAATTGTTTAATTTAGCGAAAAAAAATTATTGAAAAAAAAAAATGTATGGAGCAAATCGGAAATTATTTTTTTTCTCAAAACGTTTAAAAGTGTTAGCAATGAAACCTATTGTAAACTATTGTATTACATTTATTTGTTAAATTTACAAAGAAATTTTTTGCTTGTACTTGCAGTCTTGGCGTTTATACAGGGTTTAACTTAAAATATTTAATTTAAAAAAATAACATGAGATATGTATTTTTTTGGCCTATTAAGTGGTTTCGGGAAAGTAAAATACTAAGAAAATATTTATAGCATTTAATAACATAATTGTTAAAAATATTCGATGTCCTATAATTTAAAGGACGTACTCTACATAGCGCCCCGAACAATGTTTGTTCTATGACTTTTTAATAAGTGATGTAGAGCACCTACGTGCAATAAGTTATGGGACATCAAAAGGGACAGGTTGTATAATAATTGAAGGTCGTTTTCATTTTAATTTAATTATTAATTTTAAAAAATTACAATTCGGTTCAAGAAAACAAGTAGGTAACATAAAACATATAATATAATAAGCAAATTTAACATTTCAATCTCAACAAATACAATTAATTATACAATTTACAACTAAATAGTCATTTATTGAACAAAATTACAATAAAATACTAAAAACTAATATATTCTAAAATCCAACATAATACAGTCAATTACTAATACACGATACATCATATAAATGTTATAACACAAAATAAAAACAATTCTAATTATACATCATTTAACTACATAAACTATTTAACAATAAAATAAGTTATAACAATTCAATTAAACAAAATTTAAATTATACAATTAAAAAAGTAACTAAATTAAAAAACTAAAAATAACATACACATTAATATAAATAAAAATTTAAAAATTATTCCAAAGGATCTGGCGTATTTTCTGGAGATTCTTCATCAACGTCTATTTCTTCTTCTGCTTCAACTTCTATTATTTCGTCTGGTATTAATAACTGCATAGCTTCTGGAAACATTCTTGATGATTTAAAATTGGTGTATTTAGGTTTCAGATAGTAGATAGTCTTCATTATTCTGGATTCTTCCCGTTTTCCTCGTGTGGAGCTCTCTGGTATTTCGGAAGTCCTTATTCCTGGCTTCTCCTGCTTCTTCTGTCAAAATTCCGATAGGAAGACAAGAGAAATGTTTGCATATGTCAGCGCCATGTATCAACATTTTGTGTACACTGGAAGGCATATTGTACCAGGGGTAGTGATGTACAAAGATCTCTGCGGTCCTCTTGCGGTATTCACGGAATCCATCGATATTGACAGCCTTCCCACAAGATAACACTTGCAATATGACTGCGAAGTGTTTTATCAAATCAGCATCAATCTTCGTTATTTGAGCACTTTTTTCGTATTCCCGAAAAAACCTTCTGGCCGTGTTTCCATCATTCGTAGTTCCAAAGCCCTGCTTGACAACATCAATCAAAAGTCCCATTTGTTGTTTGAACTCCGATTGTACCATATCCGTCCTTAACTTCTTAAGGTTCTTGTTGTCCCCTCGTGCACTCCACATTTTGAAATCCAAATTATACGAAATATGTAAAAGACACTCCATGCTTCGAATCCACATATGAAGTGTTGAGAATCCATATTGATATACATCTTCTCGTACAGGTCTTGAAAACATTTGTGAAAGATCATTCATCTCACTAGGTTTTGCAAGACAAACATTGCACGTAGCTGCAGATGGAGTATCTGTAACAATTGTAGTCACTTTCCCATCAATCATTGTCATGTGCAACTCATGAGTAACTTCCAAGTTTCCGCAACTTGAAATAGTCAATTTTCGTATTTCTTCCTCCATTTCCGCTTGTTCTTGCTTAACAAAGTCAGTCGTTTCTTTCGCAAACTGAAATTTAATAGGTCTGCAATAAGATGTTGATGATGGGTTTGGATTGCTCCAAATAACAACATTTCCACTCGCTAGCTTCAGAGGAACGAGGCTCGTCATGAACACAGTGGAGTCGTTGAATTCTGCCAGTTCACTTCTTTGCTTGTAGTTACTCTGAGCTGAAGATCCATCGAATCCCCATTTGGAGGTTAGCTTCAAGTTTCCACTGCATATATTTACATCATTATCAACGACTTGCAGGATTCTTCGAGTTGTCACGTCTAAAAGTGCTTGTAGTTTCACTTTCACTGTATCTTCTGATATTTCCATATCTGTGGGATCTGGATAACACCTTTTCTTAGCCTCTAACAACTTGTGGTAAGACGGAAACTTCAATTGCTGTGATAATGCAGACCGCAAAGTGAGATACTTCCACTTTGACAGAGCCAATGAAGTAGTTAAGGCCAACGCTTGATCTTCCTGCATAGTCTTCTTCTTTTCGTCTGTTGATAAAAGTGATTCGACAGCTTCAATCTTTTCAGGTTTCTTCATGAGATGATCGATGATGCGAGCAAGACCTTCTTTCCCATTAGACTTTAACTTTGTGAGAAAAGCAAAAGTCAGTTCCTCTTCCGGATAGTCGAGTAATGTACCCGATCGCCTTTTCTTTTGCTTATTCCCCAAGTCTTCAAATGGCTTCCTTGATGCAATGTCTGTAGAAGTACTCACGTCACTGTAGAAGTACTCACGCCTTCGAAGTAGATGCAAAGGGTAGAACAGCTGCTTCTTCTTCTGTAGAACGAGGAGGGTCCAAATTCTCGATCCCTTCAAAAATTTCGGTTAGATTTACAGATTCACATTCTGGCCATTTAATTCTTGTTTTTAACCAGTTCATATGCTTCTTCATGAATGTTTTTTGTATCCTATGTGCTTCGACCCATCGACGATTTAAGTTCACAGCGAAAGATCTTGCAAAATTCAATATTTTTTAAGAATCTTCTTGCGCAACTTCTTCAAGAATAACGCAATCCAAAATTGCTTGATGAAGTCGTTTCTAGTCCTTGAGGTCCCCTTTTCGCAGAAACAAGTAAATGTCCAGGTTAGTACCAAATCCAGCCATGATTGAGTAGGTAAATTCTTCACTTTACAATTTTCAGGTATGTTGACTCTTCAAGGGTTGAATGTCTAATGACGCTTCAACATGAGCTCCCGTCTGTTTTATTTGATTCATAAGCGCGCAACTAGCAAGAGATTATAGGAGTGAAAGAGAGAGAGAGATAGCAATATTTGGGAATGGGGGAGGGGAATATTAGCAGGTAATGCGTCATTCCGTCACTAACTGCGCTTTCAGTAACAACGCTAATAACCAAGAAGTAAAATATCATTATGAAATTAAGTTATATGTATTTTTCAAAATTGATGTTTGTGTGCATATAATAATTTTTTTTTTAGTATTTTACTTTCCCGAAACCACTTAACAGACTAAAACAATATATATTTCATGTTATTTTTTTAAATTAAATATTTTAAGTTAAACCCTGTATAAACGCCAAGACTGCAAGTACAAGCAAAAAATTTCTTTGTAAATTTAACAAATAAATGTAATACAATAGTTTACAATAGGTTTCATTGCTAACACTTTTAAAGGTTTTGAGAAAAAGAATAATTTCCGATTTGCTCCATACATTTTTTTTTTTCAATAATTTTTTTTCGCTAAATTAAACAATTTCATGAAAACCGCTAGAACAAACGTTGATGAGCGTTCACTTAATTGTCCGTATGAATTTTTTCAGCCAGAAATACTGATCTTGGGTTCTAAGTCCACCATATCCAAAATCCGGACCACTGTGGGACGTACGGACGGACAGCGGAGCCTTAGTAATAGGGTTCCTTTTTACCCATTGGGTACGGAACCCTAAAAATGTCAGATTTTAAATAATAGTTACTGTTGTTTTTGAATAAGTTATTAAATTTGAGGAAGAAATTATTCATAATATTATTTGTCGCCACCGCAATGTTAATTTTGTGATATTGCTATATATGACGACAATTAAATTAATAACGTTGTAACTCACTTTTGCCGCTTTAAAATATAATCATAATGTTTTAAACGAAAACTTAAGATTTTTTGAGGAGAGGTTTTCGATGTGACATCTTTGAGCCAATGTCAACCGTACTTGCATGTGGTGCATCCTGCTGATTGAGCAATGAGGATCTGGCAAAATAGTGGTAGGGCACAGCATAATGGGGAATATGCATGATTTTTTTTTTATTTTTTATATGTTTCTACTAGTTATTACATTACCAAACATACAAATATCACGTCCAAAATATAAACTATTATGCAAAAAATTAAATATTAAAATCGCGATCAATTTAAACGCGGCCATTTTGGCGCGCTTGTTCGTGACGTCACCATTACACGAGTTCGATGTCAACAGCAAAGTGTTTGGTTTACAAAATTACCAAAAAATAAATAAAGTGAGTGAATATCGACTTAATTACCATGGAAAAGTACAAAAAACCATATTATAAATATTGTGTCGTTCCTATGTGTCCAAATAACATCAACACTGCACCTGACAAAGTGTATTTCCTTAGGCCGAAAGGTGAAAATCTAAGGAAAAAGTGGTGCAAGGCGATGAGAAGAGACAATGTATCGTGTTTGAGCTGTTTATACTGTTGTGATGATCATTTCAATGTAAGTAAGGATATTAAAAAAGTAAAATACATATACAAATCATTCTTACTTTTACCTACCTACTTGTTTTGTTTACAAACCTCTACAAAAACATAACCTAGTTTACAAAAAGTTGTAAAGATATTATTAAAAATTCTTATTCGATATTCTAAATTTATCTTTATGTATGTATAAGTATTATTCATGAATAAAAACATCTAAATTATTAGAGTAAGAGGCAAGTTCGAGACTAGTTTTATTAACCTTTATATTATTTTTGGGTTGCAGATTGAAGAGGATACAGAAAATTATATTAAATACAAAATAATGGCATCCTTCTTCACAATTAATTAATACTTTGAACACATAAAACTATTAACTTAAGATAAAAAACAGCGACACAATACAATAACAATTATTCCTCAAAAAAGAAACCATACAAATAGCTTGTTGACAGCAGACGTCCCGTGTAAAACTGACGTTACGTTTTGTTCCACCAATAGTGTTGGGTTTCGAAAATTTGCGCGGTAATTTCAAAACAGCCACTTTTTGATGATTAAATTTCATTATTAAATTAAAATAAATTCTAAAAATAATTGTATAGTGTGTTTTCAGTAGCAATAAATGTTACAAAAAAAAATATTTTGTCCATATTTAAGTCACGTGCATATTCCCCATTATAAAATTATAAGCTGCTCATTACAATTATAGGGAACAATCCCATTACAATCTGGGGAACTACTCACAGAATACCGTTTATAACAATTCGCTTGAGGGTTGTGGTAATGCTTTTCATCAGACGGATCGTGTGCTTGTTTGGAGCCTAAGTGGATTAAAAAAAATATAAGTAAGGTTACTTTTATGAAATTCGTCCCCTAAGACTTGAAATGATGGCCGAAAATCCAGACTCTCGAATTCGTGGGCATCCGTCAGTAAAAGTATAGACCATGCTACATCTGGTCATTGCAACAGGTGGTCTGTTGCCAACTATTTTTGGGGTCTAAGCGGCTCACTACTACTTTTGATCCAAAACCTTCACGTGGTGCAACTTGCTGACTAACAAAAGAGGCTCTGGCAAAAGAGAGGTAGAATGGTTCAGCGTATTTATAATCCTTCCGTCTGGGAAAGTACCTTCACTTCAAAGAATCATCATCATCATCAGGCGTTTTAGTTTCCACTACAGGAGCACGACCCTCTGTCGTCCGTCATAGACGGAAGGCGGATTTGGCCCTACACCTACACTCCCCACGCTGGCCAAACGGGTTGGGGAGGCCTGATCGATATTTGATAATGTATTTCCCTTAGTCGCTTTGTACGACATCCACGGGAAGAAACGGAGTGATTATATTCTAGTATGTTGGAAACCATACGGCGTTCAAAGAATACCGGAGCCAAATAACAATTCCCTTGAGGGTTGTTGTGTTCCTGCCAGGGAGTGAGGTCACCAGTAAGAAAAGAGTTGCTACGTTCACAGCGGGGATGGCAGCGCGAGTAATATTTGACGTTGTAAGAAATTATATATGGATACCGTAACCGCTTCAAATCAACGTAGTATAAAAAAAAACTGACCACGTGGATAAAGTCGCGTGAATTCGCTAGTCGTTAATAAGTTTTCTCCAGACAAAAAAGACGCTTATCATAACAAGTTACACAATTAATTCTGAAAGATAGTTCATATCTCGCGGCGGTCGATCGACATTGAAAGTAAGCATTGTGTTACGTAACATAAGATCGTCGAGCGCTTGTATCGAATATCACACGCCGCACGTGGCCTAACTGCATGTGCATATAGTCTGTATAAATATTCATTCCTATCAATCAGCAATAATCGAAAAATGCAGCGATTGTATGAAGTTAAGGATTAGGCCAGAGTTTCCCAATTTTTTTGCCACGGATTATACTTTTCCTAGCGGAACCCTAGCAGTTGTAATTATTATATAGGGCCTAACTAGTAATTTTTTTTCGACGAATGTTTTGTTAATTTTTGGACGGATCGCGGAACCCTTCCACGGAACCCCAGGGTTCCGCGGATCACCTTTCGGGAAACCTTGGACTAGGCAACGTTAAACATCTGTTATTTATTAAACTCTTTATTGACCACAGTAAAAATTGGTACAAAACGCGAATTTAATGCTAAAAGCATTCTCTACCAGTGAACCTACGGGAAATAGAGAGTTCCAACTTTTTTAAAGCTATTGCATATCTTCTATCGCGGGCCTTGAGCGCGGGGACCGAATCCAGAAATTCCGTAACGAAAAAACCTCACGCTCCCCACTCCGACGGGCAAGGAGGTGTGGCTTGAAGGCCGTGCATCATCTAACGTCGTTTCAGTTCGGCAGTCTTCGACACGGCGTTGTGTGCGTGCGATTAGACGTATTGTACGACTCTACGAAACTCGTTTTATTTATTTAATAATAGAAAAATTTGTTTTCTTATTGGTCACCACGCTCAAAAAGTGTAACTTGAATTAATATCAAATAAAAAGCAATACTGCATGAATAAAATAAATAAATAAAATTATAATTGCATAAGTTGATACAAAATGCTATGCAATAGCTTTACCGCGGCAGTCCCCGAGTGCCACACGTCTTTTTTTTAACGAGACGGAGCCCACCACCCATTTCCACCACTGTGTCATTAACAGCGGATTAACAGCGGCGATCACCATAAAAGGTAATGGACAATGAAGTCCATTGCAGTCCCGGGGGTAAAACTACGACTGCCTGGGAACTCACAACGAATTTAATCAGAAGAAATTAGTAGAAGTAGGAAGCTTTTGGAATTTAACTTCCCCTCTTAGCAATGTGAGAGACAGCAAAATGGCATATAAGGCGTTAAAAGCCTAAAGAGATGGCTAGTCAAGTGAAACTCAAATGCCGTGCACAACGGATCCACATCCAA
This sequence comes from Hypsopygia costalis, assembly GCA_937001555.2. Classification (NCBI taxonomy): domain Eukaryota; kingdom Metazoa; phylum Arthropoda; class Insecta; order Lepidoptera; family Pyralidae; genus Hypsopygia; species Hypsopygia costalis. Next base: position 6,562,287 of record OW443325.2, read on the forward strand.
CTCTTTATATACTTTAACAACTGATAACTGACAACATATAGTTCTATATCTGACAATTCTAGTATAACCTCGAAGTAGTAGAGTCCTGAAGCCGCCTCCACACGCTTGACAAACAACGGCCAAATAGCAAACACATGCCAAACACCGACTACAAACACCCAGCACAAACACTGCTCCACACGCTTGGTGTTTGCTGCAAACACAGTACACATGTATTTGCCAAACAGCAAGCAACACACACCCATCTCTCATTTATACGCTAGCGTTTCTTCTTTGTTAGTTGTTTGGCAAGCGCATGGAAGCGGCTTAAAGATTTATATAAACTTTGCCTTCGTTACTTCTCCTCAGGGGTAGAGGGGTAGCATAGGGGGTACACCATAAAATTACCACCCGGTTCAAATTTCGTATTTACATCTTGATCGTCTTAAGCAGCTCGATGATTAGGCTATGTTGCATTTTAAGCTAGTATTTGAAAGTTGGCGTCCCTTTTTCTTTAGTATTTAAATTTTGATCAATAGTAGATTTTTTTTATACTATGTCAGGTGGAAAACAAGCATACTGCCCTCTTATGTAAAGCGGTTACCGTAACCGTCAAAACATAAAACATCGCCCACGCGATACCACCCCCGCTGCAACACTTTCTTCCTTACTGGAAAATCTTTGCTTTTTAACCTTCGACGTGCAAAAACAAAGTGTGTTTATAATTTAAGTATCTATATGTTTGTCTATGTCATCGAAGCTGTCAAATTGAGGGTCAAACCACAGTATAAGTAATAGTACTACGTCAAACTTCGATCATTAGGCCGAATGGATAAACCGATTTTGTTTAAAGCTACTGTACCTAACTTTTTTCATTTCTAATTTTAATAATATTTTTCTAGTCATAAAAGTAGCTAGAAGGTAGTCAAGGCCACTAAAATGTCCTAACTGGCGGTGGCGTCGTGTGGCGGGTCTTTTTAGACCCAATAAAATGACTGAGTACGGCGATGGCTGCACATGCGTCAAATGGTCAACGGGTGATACTAGGGGGACTTGTCTGCTTGAGGTATCGGAGCTGCTCAGTTGAGAAATGCGAAGAGTCAGTCTACCTAGTTTAGGTCATTACATTGTAATAGCACAGCCTAAAGAACGCTTGGTGCTCCTTTCCTTACCAGTCGTTCAATGGACGGAAGTCTAGACAGAGCAATCGTCTAGACTTCCGTCCGTCCGTCAAGTCGAGGGGCGGGCACGTCCCAAGTACCATACAAAAAGCTATAGAGCTTTTTGTACCATAGGGTAAAGGTGGTGGTTAAAGGATGACACATTTTACTGTTTTTGTATATCATTTTATTTATATTTTTATACAACGGCGAAATCAATAAGTTCCTTTACTATAATAATAGTGTAGCGACGTGCACGTAATAATAAATAAATATTCGAGTCCGTAAATTGTAATGTTACCTGTTGTAATGTTATATAAAAAGTTTTTTATTTTATTTGGTAACATTACAAATTTACGGACTCGAATATTTATCGAGAATGATTTCCTATTATTTTTCAGAGTGAAAATAGACTTTTTTAATTTATTAGAGCAATTATAGTGTAATATTTGAGCACTGTATCATTTGTCCACGAATTGGTCACATTACAAGGAGATACTTTAATTTAATTGTATAGATTTTATACGCGACTGTACTATCGAACGACATAATTATCTACTAAGCAAATATTAATATTGCCGAATTTCAACCGATTAGTTGGCGACAGACGGCACGAAAATGGGCCAGCCAGTTTATTCGATAACCTCTAACACACATGTTTATCTCGGATTCACTCTCTCTTTCTAATATAGGTTACCTAATTAGGACTATCTATGGGTGGATCAGTTCTTAAAGTAGGTAATTGTGTTACGTATTGGTACGGCTGAGTGGGTAAGTTGCAATTAAACTTCTCAATATTAAGTATAGTATGTAAATGAAGAGGTCGTTGGCGATGATGCGCGTATCAGCGTAATTGATAACGCAAGTTAAGCAATGTCGAACGTAGCCTGTCCGTGGATGGGCTTATTTAGGGCTCAAATGCTCTGGCAGGCCGCAACCGCGATTATGGTTGCAGCATTTGCATTTCTGCTCATTGGTCGCGGACACATAATGGAAAATAGAATACATGAAAAATTCGAATCTAATAGTGATCGTGTGAACTACGACAATGCAACGAGTGAAGATTACGGGAATCGGACGGCAGGTACGTAGTTATGACAATGCGAAAAATTGCAATAAAGCCTAGAGAGATGGCTAGTGAAGTGAAGCTCAACACGCAGTGATGCAAGCAGACCCCGGCCACTCCATACAAATGTCTCGTCGTTTACTACTACTTAAACAATGGCGTCTATGTAGAGCGTGAATGAACGTGTGTGCGTGTGGTGCCATACAAACTGTTTCAGATTTGTCTCAGAGGGGATGCGAGGTCGACACGAGAGAGCGGTAGCAAGTAGCCATACTGTACATAGTACTATTATTTATACTGTGATGCAAGGCAGCTGAGCATTATTAGATATCTAACAGATAGGAACCTAAAAAAGTAAGGTAAACATAAGTTACATTACTTTAAATATCAGTAACGCTTTTCACAGAGAAAACGTGTTTCTAGTCATAAAAAATAAATGTTTGATCCATTAGTCTTACTAGAGAAAATTGCAAAAGTATGCACATATATACATACTAAAATATCATGCAACCCAACAAAAAAACGACTTTGTAAGGCAGAAAATAAATGAATCAGATGTCAGGGACGAATATATGTTTAAAATATATGTTTTTCTCATAAATATTATACTGACGTACAAAAAAAAGTATAAACAAAAACGGAATTGCACGTGTTTGGGGTGAGGGCGACTTACACATAAATAAAACAAAGTTTTATGAACTAAAAAAAGTCAGTAATGGTTGCTTTTTATAGATAGAGAGAAATAATTATTATCAAACGCGACTTCGTTCATATTGTTTAAGAGTACGCAGTACGCTAGTAATTCTAATATAGTTGTTACTTTACTACGCGTCCTGTGAGAAAGAGTTAGTTCCTATTATAGACCATTTAATAGCTGTGTTTAACATATTAAATGATACACGTGTTTTAACTATTATTTATTTAAAAAAAAAAAAACAAAGAAATCATGAGCAAATTTAATAGTAGTTCACACTGCGGTAATATTATAAACGGAAAAACAAAAATCATTGCAGAACAATATTTACTTACATACAAAATAAGTTGTTATCTCAAATTTCTTTTAAGTATGATGTTTTTATACTACGTCGGGTAGCTGACAAGCATACTGCCCGCCTGATGTAAAGCAGTAACCGTAGCCATATTAACGCTCGCGACATGAAATATCGCTCGCGCGCAGCCTCCACCGCTGCCAACGCAGGAACTCCTTCCTTTCTGGTAACCTCACTCACTTGCAGAAACACAACAAGCTTCAATGGAATTATCTTTATATACAATAAAATTGTAACTGCCAGAAGTCATTACATAAGAAATATAAAAATAATAATAATATAGGTTGTGTTTGTTTGTGTTTTTGTAGTTATTATACGAATAGAATCCAAAAGAAACTGGTGGTAATACTGAAGGTTTAACTTAAGTCACATAATCTAATGCGTACAAAAATGCGGGCAGCGATAGTATGTAATATTTTTGCCATTGCCTCTTCAATGTCTTTATTTTGGTATCTTAATTGATGAATTGGATTTTTTATCAAATCTCCAATTTTTTTTATTATCCCAATAAAATAACTAATAAATATAGTGGAAGATGGTTAAATTTGTTGCCTTAGATTCCATTATATAGTTAGTTACATACAGGTCGACCTAAAAAAAGCGTATAAAAAATTAGATATTGGATATAACTCGCGTTATCAAGATTATTTATTTGAAAATTTTAATAACTTTATTTAGCGTAAATATATTGTGTAGTTTTTCTTTTAATTTCGGTTCTCCCAAACGATTTGCTCCCCTTTATTTGGAAATAACATAATAATTAAAACACGGGGCTCCTGTGTTGAACTAGCTAATAAATGGACTATCATTAGAACTAACTTTCTCATAGGACGCATAGTGAAGTATCTACCATATCAGAAATACAAGCGTACCTGCGCACTCTTAAATAATGTGAATGAAGGCTAACAATTATATTATTCGTCTGTCTCTATAAAAGGCAACCATTCCTGCCCCCCTAGCCAAGTGTAAATCGTAAGGAACGTTAGATAGATCACGTGACATTTGTCAAAATCGAACATTTTAGTTAAGAGAGTTGACAAATGTCACGTGATTTATATAACGTTCGTTACGCTACGAATTACACTTGGCTAGTGGCCAGCCCCCCGGGGCTGACTGATCTATCAACGCACACCTCAAACCACTGGACGGAGCGGGGTCCCTTCCCTACTGTCGAAGCTGAAGCCGATTACCATCGGAATTTTTTAATGCGACTACGAAATTACTGCTTAGATTGTTGCTAATTATGTTTAGCTGAGTTGGTAGAATAGAAACCCTAGAGCTCTACCGACTAAGCTGAAGATGTTTGTCAATAACTTTAAAGTAAGACCAATTTTAGGAATCAAAAAACTCGATGGTAATCGGCTTCAGCTTCCGTGGTAGGGCCCCTGGTCTAAATTTGGCATACAGAGGGGCAGTTCTCGTAATTAAAAAGTAGTCAAAATTCACTTCCAATCCTGTCTCGATCTCACAAATGTCAATCACAATATGAAACTTCAAAGTGTAATTTAAGCGGGATAACATTGAATTATGGCCGAAAATTAAACAAACTAATAATGTTATTTTGCCAACAATAATAATTGATAATAAATTAATGAATGAAATAAAGTTATATTTTTAGTCAATTCATAATTCAATCTCGATTCGGTCAACTTTCTGCTCTGCGATTGTAACATAATTACGAGACTTGACTTACAAGTACTGATGTGAAGCGGTTACCGTAGCCATATTAGCGCTCGCAACATAAAATATAGCTCGCGCGCCGCCATCACCGCTGCCAATACAGCATCTCCTTCCTTTCTGCTTTCTGGTGACGTCACTCACTCGCAGGAACACAACAACCCTCAAGGGAATTGTTTTTTGGTTGCGGTATTCTGTGAGGTGGAGGTACATTCCCCAGTCGGGTAGCTTACAATTACGCTCCTTACCTCTCTTTTCGCTAGAGCTTCGTTTGTCAGTCAGCAGTGTGTATCGCGTGCAGGTGAAGTTGGCTTAGATTCAATGATGTTGATGAACCACATCGAATTAAAATATTAATTAAGTTGTCAAGTGCGTGTCAGGTCTAGCGCATCGAGTTATCTCGCACTTTTTGAACCGACTGGTGAGTGAATTCGTTAAATATATTAAATGCTTAACAGATTTTCAAGTGAATTTGAATAATACATACTTATTATTCAAATTCACTTGAAGTTGTATGAAGACCAATAATGAAGACACAGTTTCAATACTTTACAATATGTACTCGTTTGTTTGTTTGTACACCAAAGTGTACAGCTATACCTATAGATAGTTTTCCTTTGTTATTATTTAGTTACTAGATTGTTGTAGATCAGAGGTTCCCAACCGGTGCTCAGCGGTCCACCAGTGGTCCGTGAAAGGTAAATTATGGTCCGTGATACAAACTTATAATGTAAGAGATTGAGCACTATTATACAAAATACTCAAATCTCGAGTGATAGAATAATGGAATTATATGACAGTTGGGGACCCTACACGCAACAAAAACCTCGGAGTGGTCCGCGAACAAGGTTGGGTACCACTGTTTTGAAAGCATTTTCCCCAGTTTTTTTAAATAGTTGGCCACCAAACTGTGACGTGTTTTGGCGAAAACGATTTATATATGTCGCAGCCAATTCGTAGAACCCCAATACATAACGGCTAATTAAAGCGGATTGTCTTTAAATAATCTTTTGGTTAGGTTTGTCTTGTGATTAATTAGAAATGCGAGGTTCCACAAACTTGGTGGATACCCAAGTGAATTGTCACTAGATAGCTGGCCGCATATCTGGTGACAATTCACTAATATGTTATAAGGGTTTGAAATAATGGCTTGGCCATTTTATAAAACAGTTAGCCGTTATGTAATGCGGCGGGTTCTACGAATTGGCTGCGACATATACATATCACATTGAAAGAGTTGCTTGTTCGTACATATAAATTGAGCTGTTGAATGTAACTAACAAAATGTAATTTTGTGAAAAATACGTAAAGTGAAAGGTGAACATTTTCTGATAGTGCCACGAAATATATCATCACTACATAGTATAAAACAAAGTCGCTTTCTCTGTCCCTATGTCCCCATGTATGCTTAAATCTTTGAAACTACGCAACGGATTATGATGCGGTTTTTTTTAATAGATAGAGTGATTCAACTGGAAAGTTTATATGTATAATATATGCATAACATAGTAGAAAAACACTGATAATTTAGAGGTTTCTAATGTGATGTCGTAAATAAACACATTTTTTTGCTCTTTCATTGCAAACGCTGGCTGAACCCAACGAGATAGATCAAAATAATGTAGTACAGTATTGTTCACCTTAAAATGGTCTACAAAAAAGTTCGCGATGGTATATGTCTATCTCTTAGTGGTAACACACAATAACCGTTATTTTATCCTTTGCTTTTTACAAGAAATAATGCCTTATTTACGAAGCGATTTTAAGCAATACAGAATTAATCCTTATCCAATTAAGTACCTTAAATACATTGCGCATTTAATATAGATCAATATGGCCCTTCACAGCATGTAATTTAAATGAATAGTTTAGAAGATATTACACATTTAAAATGCAGGGACATAACTGCTGTGGCGGTACCGGCCGCGGAGCCGGCGGCGTGTGCCTATAACTGGGGAAGGACTGGATAGGACAAAGCGCAAAGACCTTCTGTAGTACATTTAGTATCAGCATTGCACCCGTGCGAAGCCGGGGCGGGTCGCTAGTAAGAGATATTTGGCAAAAATTAAAAAAAATAATTTTGCACATGTGGAACGGTTCCAGAGATATTAAATTAAGAATAAAGGCCTCAGCATACGCAACGTGAAATCGGAGAGGATGGGACGGGTACTTCAAGTAGATGACGACCTAAGGAGACGGTAATAAGGTATTTTTTCTAATCACCCTGTTCTCTGCCTGCCGGATAGGGCGTGATTTTTTTTATACCAACGAGTTTACAGTCCACCTGGTGTGAACTGATTACCGTATCCATATAAACGCTCCGCAATTCCCGCTGCCAACGCAGCAATTCCTTTTTTCCGGGTGACCTCACTCACTCGCACGAATGTAACAACCCTCAAGGTAATTGTTATTAGACCGCAGTATTCTGTGAGCTGGAAGTGGAAGCGCTTTAATGTAAACTTGTTATCTCTTTCCCTCGCTGAGTACGTAATCGGCGCAATGGCACCTTTTTTCTTGCAAAATTATGAAATTACCTAAAATGCGCGTTAACATCAAATTATTACCGTGTACTCTAGTGTGATATGTGACTTTTATTCACTGTATCAACATAAATTGTTTATTTTCGTAATATGTAAGATAGTATTTTTATTTTCAATCAATTCTCACAAACGTCAGCTCCGTCGGCTTGCTTGTGCGAACTAATTGCGAGGTAAGACAATTACCTCACTTTTCGGGAGTACGTTTTTGACTCGTTTGTGGCGTATTAATAGTACGTATTTATGACATCATTGACTACACGTTAAAAATAACATATGTTACGTTGTAATGAGTCAGCGATAGCAGGTGTGGTTAGGAGTGGAGGCCACGTATGGGGCGAAGAAGCGTAGGGCGACCCCTCTCTAGATGGACCGACTACCTCAAAAAAGTGGCTTGTAGTGGTTGGATGCGGGAAGCGGAGGATTGCATATGGAGGAAAACATTGGGAAAGGCAAAGGGAAAATTCAGCAGTACATTTTTTTTTATACTACTTCGGGTGGCAGACAAGCATACCCTGCCCGGCCCGCCTGATGTGAAGCGGTTACCGTAGCCATATTAACGCTCGCAACATAAAATATCGCTCGCGCGCTGCCACCCTCGCTGCCACCCTCGCTGCCATCGCAGCATCTCCTTTCTTCCTTTCTCTGGTGACCTCACTCACACGCAGGAACACAACAGCCCTCAAGGGAACCGTTATTTGGCTGCGGTATTCTGTGAGGTGGAGGTACATTCCCCAGTCGGGTAGCTTACAATTACGCTCCCTACCTCTCTTTTCGCCAGAGCTTCGTTTGTCAGTCAGCAGGATGCACCGCGTGCAGGTGAAGTTGGCTTTGATTCAAAGATGTTGATGAACCACTTACACCCCTAATTACAGTAGATACAGGCTGATAATGATGATGATGATGCATGAGTATTTTATGTGAGTTACATCGAATTTGAATCTTAGACTTCATAATACTGCTTTATCTGTCTACTGTAGTTGCACTGACTTATATTGACGATAAAAATGGAATAACAAACTGATTAAAATCAGACACACCACGCACTTTTGATTGATAAAATAATATGAATTGAAGAAAACTGTGTCACAACCTTGGCTGCTTACAAAACTAGTGATAACCCCGCCGGGAATCAAACCGGCTATCACTGTGAGATTTGACGCTTGCGCAACCGGAAAACGTGATATGTGAATGTGGACTGACTCTGTAACACTGAAAATTATTGCTGAATTAGCTACTAAATATCAACATGCGGATGATTTTTTTCTCTGATACTAGCACTAATTCATTCTCACACATTGGAGCCTAACTGGTCGCGTACTGTGCGGTTCCAGAGAAGGTTTCTAACGCGTACTGCCAAGCTGTGGAATGAACTGCCTGTCGAGGTTTTCTCAGGGGACTACAGCATGGGGTTCTTCAAAAAAACCGGCCAAGTGCGAGTCGGACTCGCGCATGAAGGGTTCCGTACCGTTATCTATAAAAACGGCAAAAATTTCACAAAATCACATTTGTTGTATGGGAGCCTTTTAAATATTTATTTTATTCTATTTTTTTGTATTTGTTGTTATAGCGGCAACAGAAATACATCATCTGTGAAAATTTCATCTGTCTAACTATCACGGTTCATGAGATACAGCCTGGTGACAGACGGACGGACGGACGGATGGACGGACGGACAGCGGAACCTTAGTAATAGGGTTCCTTTTTACCCTTTGGGTACGGAACCCTAAAAAGGGCGTGAAGAGGTTTTTACAGGGTCGGCAACGCGCGGGTGATGCCCCTGGTGTTACAGCCGTTCGTAGGCTACGGTAACTGCTTTCCATCAGGCGGGCCGTATGCTTGTTTGCCACTATATTGGTATAAAAAAAGCAATCCGGTCTAGCTTTACTTGGTACAGTGAAATTTTTATTTTGATACACTTATCGATATGTGGAGGTAATTCCTCGGTCGGGCAGCTTGTAGTTACGCTGCCCTACCTAAGTACCTACCTCTCTTTTGCCAGAGCCTCTTGCGCTAGTCTGCAGAGTGTACCACGTGCAGGTGAAGTTGGCTTTGACTCTAAACATCAAGGAGAGCCACTTACACCCCCTTCTTCTCTGGTAAACGGCCTTGTCTACATAATAATATATATATATATAATAGTCAGGAATAATAGCGACATTAATTAACGAGAATAAATGATAACAACACGTTTTCCATTGCACTCGTGACTAGCCCATCGTATTGGCATTTCATAATAACTATTATAGGAAAATTGTTATTTTTCCTATGAATAATGAACTATGTTGCTAGCAATCGTTACGCAACTTTATAACTAATTAAACAATGGACTTATAGATAATAAGTATATGTGTTATATTGTTGTACATGCGTCGACGTTGTTAAGTTAATATGTGTCAATTTTTTGTTTTTTGTTATAATAACATAGGTACTTATAATATATGTTAGGTGCTATATGTCCAATTGAAGGAAGGAACGTCGATCCGTTTTGGTGCGCATATGACTTTATGTGATACAAACGTATAATACAAATAAAATGTAAATTTGCGTAAATGTGAATTTGCGTGTAAAATAGAAAAAAATAAATAAAAACCTTTGTAACTAGTGTATGTGAGACACATATGTCTCATAAGACGTAAGAGCTTGGTGTGAGGGCACTAGGCATCTTTTTCATTTTTTTTAAATTAAAATTAATCTTTCTAAAGTTATTTAGAATTTTTATAAACGAAGAACGTTATTAATTTTTTAAATAAGTTATTTTAGACTTTTGTTAATTTTTTCTGTAACTTTCTGCGAATTTATCGTAAATGCCCGGCATTTTGTCCATCTCTAGACAAGTGCGAGTTAAACTTGGGTAGAGGTAGTTCATGACGATGAATATATAAAACGAGAGACCGGGGAACAACACATTCACTCACGAGTTGCTAACTAACATATATGTGAATATATTTTTCCCCCGTTTTTAGTTGTACATATTAATCGTCAGGAACTACTTCCACGAAAGTTCATTTCGTTATAGTTTTTAATTCAGTCGCGCTTTCCTATGAAGTTAATTATACAGGGCGTAATTTTATAGACTAGTAAAATTGATAGAAGTGATTGTGTAGCTGTTACTGATCACGAAACAATAAAAAATAACTATAGGTACCTTAAAAAATCATGAAAAACAATTTAGTTTTTGTAGTACATATCTGTCATTTTAGCGTATACTGTAATGTTGATAACCGCTGAAGGCGCGCGGTGCGCGCGGTCACAACGGAAAGCGTTGATCAAAGCCACCGCCGCCGCTGCGTTGTTGCCGTGCATGCGAGTGGGACGACACGTCCCGTACGCAAAATTTTCATTGAAGCGACAACGGCGACCGCATGCGCGACATCCCCACGTATCTCATACCTACATAGTAAACATGAATCTCGGAGATAAACAAGAATTTTTTCGATAGCTATACCGCGTTTATGGTTGATCAATTTTTAGGATTTTTTTATTGATTTTGATTAATACTAATTTGATTAATACAACATAATCGTCAACATGAATTAGACCAGCATTTAAAATTACAGCCCGTATTTATAGGATTATTATAGGATTACAATAATGTTCCCGGTGTAATTATTTTAAATAGATTACAAATTATGACATGACATTTGAATCACAGATATTAATAACGTAATAATTTAATTTAATTACCTACTGGAATGGGTTATTTGCAATTAATTACTTATTTTACTTGCTATTTATGGTTTATATAAAGCAATTTCTAATTCGATTTGCCCCCATATATCTGTGGTATTACTGCATGAATTAATTAAAATAAACAAGGTAAAAACCCATGTCCAGTTGATTAAACAGATTCAGTTATGGAATCTTATGGAATTAATAACTATAATGCTTGTAAACATTTATGTCGGAAGTCTAACTTTCATTATTATTTAAGTATATTTATCAGTTATTTACCAATAGCATAGTGTACTTTTAAGGTCACTGACTTGGCATAACGACTGTCATCTATAATGACAATAGCCAGGACCGACGGCTTAACTTGACCTCCGAAGCACAGAGGAGCTCGAGATAAATAAACCCATCCATGGACAGGTTACGATCGACGTTGCTTAACTTGCGTGTTCGATTAGACTGAACACGCAAGTTAAGCAACGTCGACACGTCACACGCAACGACGCCATACTCAGTTAAACTTTATTGACCACAAATTTACACAAGGAAGAAGAAGAAGAAAAACATTTGCACATTACAAAGCACCATACAAACAAGTCAAACAGACACAAATATACAAGAAAAAATTAAAGTGTTGTGCAATGTCGCAAAATGGTACAAGTACGTGTTAGAGTTAAGTACAAGAGGCGGACTTAACTCTAAAAATATTAATAATCAACAACCTTTGGGAATATGTAGCTGAAATACACGAATGCGGTTCAAAGCAATATAATAATAAATAAATAAAAAGAATACATAATTAATAATATATCACTATAACAAACGTACATTTAAATATATAGATAAATAATATAGGAACATGCTGATTAAATTATTTGTTAAACCGTCTGAAAAATATGTATGGATCTATCGATTTGTTTATCCTTCTTTAATGCGTGAGTTTGTTTGTTACCCTTTCACATTGAAACTAAACTTTTAATTTTGAATAAATACTCATTTATGGCGATATAAAAAAATTCTTTAATTTATTTTTAAATGTCACTCATTCTCAACAAATTTACAGGAAAATTGAATTCGTGTTTAAATAAATAAATATTCCTGGACAAATTACACACTGCCATCTAGTCCCAAATTAAGCAAAGCTTACTATGGTAAGATAACTGATATAATACTTGAATACTTTTTTTTTGTAAATATATACATATAATACATAGAAGACGCCCAGACCCAGATAAACAGACATGTTCATGCACACAAATATTTGTCTTGTGCGGGGATCGAACCCGCGACCCCGGATTCAAAGTGGCCATTGCTAACCATTTGACCAGCGAGCTCGTCAAAATTAAAAGTAAAGTGGGCACTCTTGCACTTATGACCTATCACTGTACATATATGTATTCTCAAATTCTATAGTTGTTTATGACATGGCAGCAGATACTATGCCGGTCACGTTGGTAGCGTCAACAAAAACGTGACCCGATAGTAATTTCCTCTCCCCACATTATATTGCATTTTATGCTGCTTTCAGATTAGTTGTATTATTTGCAATGTTTTTAAATTCTAATGTAAGTACCTACATATTATTTTTTAATAATTACTACATGACATTACACAATATATATGTTAACACTACCGATAGTGCCAAGCAGTAGTGCCAAGGGCAATAAAGGTAAAATCCATCTCATTTTATTATGGTACTAACTATTACCCGCGGCTACGCTCGCGTGTTCATTATTTTAATAAAACTTTTTTTTAGTGTAAATATGTCAATCTTTTGGTTCCTTTCGAAGTAAAAGAAGGACAAACAAATAAACACACTTTCACATTTATTATATAGTATGGACAACTAATTAAAAAAAATTAAATGGCAAATTGAAGGTTTATCATCGGCGTATTAAACTGTATTTATTAATACTTAAGGGCATATGTTATCACTCTGTGATCCCAGCAATGATACCTGAGGGTGGGCCGAAATTTCAGCATCACACTTTCTATTATAAATTATAATGTAATTGTATTTGTGTTGTTTATGTGTACTTTGTTTATGTGTGATGTTGAAATAAATATATTGCTATTTCTATATAATTTTTTTATCAAATTGATAACCTATGACGTAATTGTTTTGCTTAAGAAATGATTAATAATAAAATCGTAACAATGTTATTTATTTTGTAAATATGTATATTTCCTCTTCCGCATTTATTAGGTAATATAATAAGATAAAAAAAATATCCAGTAAATATCGTAAACAAAGCATGATATTTCACTATACTAACTTATAAAGCTGACGTACTTAAGAAGCTAGACGTACTTATAAAAAAAAAATCCCTTTTTTGTAATGAATGACAAATTTTTATTTGTCTGTCCATGTGTGGTCCACACCACCGGTGCATGATAGCTGTGTTTGAGAATTTCTGAAGGCTATACCATGGGTGGTGGGGGATTACCTCTGTTTCTATACTCGATTGATGAATTACGAGCAGAATAATCCTGTCATGAATACTACTACATATTTAACTTAAATGTACTGTGGCACCTGACACAGTACACTTGAGTCAATCGGCTCCTGTCACATTTAAATGACTTATGTATACTTTCACAGGAGGCGGTCACTTGAATTAAGTGTGCTATGGCAGGAGCCACAGTACATTTAATTTGAATGGTAGAAAGGTACAGGTAGGAAAGGCATGACATGGCAGGGCTATTCTTCTCGTAAATCACGGGTCGAGTATAGGAAATGAAGTAGTCCTCCATCACCCATCATGGTACCGGCATCAGAAATTGTCGTGTGCTCATCGGTTGACTGCATCGGGAGGTTCAGAGGCGCTGCCACCCGTCAAGTCACCGGCCAAGCTGAACCGGATTTAAGTTATAATATTTTGATACCAAGATTATGACAGAAATCTATAGCTTAATAGAGACCTACACTAGATAAGCTAAACAAAATGACCAATAATCTAAGCTGAAGTTTTGATTCTTGCTTCAAATCCGGATAAGGCCTAGGGGCTACCGCCTAAGTTTCAGCCGATTACCATCGGCATATTTGATTGCAAACGGAAATCGGACTTCTGTCTGAGTTTGTTATAAACGTCTTCAGTTAAATCAGTAGAGCGGCTCCGCCCCTACCGGCTAAGCTTACTATTAGCACTAATTGAAGGTAAAGTTAGATATTCGCAGTCAAGAAATCCGATCGTAATCGGCTTCAGCTTAGGCGATTGGGCTCCTGGTCCAAAAATGACAGCGATTTGATTTTATATATTTCCTCTTAGAGTGTACTCTAAGAGGAAATATATAAAATCACCGACAGACTAGGAATTTATTATTTATTAAACGGTCAAGGTGATTGTTATGACGTACGCCGCAAGAAAGAGGATATATTTGGATGAATTAAACATAGTTTTTATTTATGCAAAATTATTTATGAAGTTAAAGTTTTCGTCTCATGTGATATTTGTGCCTTTTTCCGTGAAATTTACATCTTAATTCGTACCCGGTGGCCTTGTGATACATTTTTGAGCATTTCTGTGCATCAAAATGCAGAAAATGAGATATATAATTATGATAATATATGGATGAATATATGGACTCAAAAAATACACAGTTTTAGTACTTACTACTACTGTGGTAGTAGTACGTCCCCGGCCACTTCATACAAATGTCGCGTCGGTAACTACTACATAAACAATCACGTCTGTTTAGAGCGGGAATGAGCGTGTGTGCGTGCGGCGCCATACAAACTGTTCCAGATTCGTCTCAGAGGGGAGGTGAGGTCGATACGAGAGAGCGGCAGGGAGTGGCCATACTGTAGTACTATTACTTATACTTTGCTACTACGTGGGAGAGCTGGTCTCCTTCACGGTAGTAGAAGAGGTTCTGGTAGTAGAAGAGAAACTGGAACTTCAAAACCGATTCAACTCGTTGGAAACCACTGCGGACATGGACGAGGCATCAGAGAGAATAGGGGCGACACTACACGATGTCGGCAGCAAACACTTTGGGCGGCAGCATAGAGCTCGAGAGGCCAAGCTCTCTAGCGAAACTCTGGCTCTTATGCAGAAGAGACGAGAGGCGACAGCATCTGTTAGGGCTTCGACAGAATATGCAGCTTTGAATAAGCGGATCACAAGGCTGATACGGCGGGACTATCGCGTCCTCAATGCTAAACGAGTTGAGGACGTGATAGCGCGCAACAAAGGGCTGAAAGTCTTTTCTCGGCCTTCTGAAAGAGCTTATCTGTCGAAGCTCAAACTAGAGGATGGTCGAGTCGTGTCTTCTAAGCCAGAGATCTTCGCAGAGGTGGAGAGATTTTACGGCAAACTCTATGCCGCACATGCACCTGTCCCTACATCAGCTGCTCGTGTAAGTGATCGCCGAGCCCCGCTAACCCGACACGAAACCGAGGATATTCCAGACATCAGCATGGGTGAGATTAGGATAGCCCTTGAACAGCTGAAAAATGGTAAGGCTCCCGGTGAGGACGGAATTACAACAGAACTGTTGAAAGCTGGAGGAACTCCGGTTCTGAAGGAACTACAACGTCTGTTTGATTCCGTCATTCACAATGGGACCGCACCAGTCGCGTGGACCAGGGGTTTGGTCGTCTTGTTCTTCAAAAAAGGTGACAAAACCTTATTGAAGAATTATAGACCGATCTCACTCCTGACCCACGTGTACAAGCTGTTTTCAAGGGTTATCACGAATCGTCTCGCCCGAAGGCTTGATGACTACCAGCCACCGGAACAGGCTGGGTTTCGTAAAGGCTACAGTACCGTGGACCACATATATACATTGCGGCAAATTGTGCAGAAAACCACAGAGTACAATTTGCCGTTCTGTGTAGCTTTTGTGGATTACGAGAAAGCCTTCGACTCCATCGAAACTTGGTCTGTTCTGGAATCCTTACAGCGGTGCCAAGTTGACCACCGCTATATCGAGGTGCTGAGATGGTTGTATAGCGCTGCGACAATGACAGTCCGCGTCCAGGACCAGCAGTCTAAGCCTATCCAGCTGCAGTGGGGAGTACGTCAAGGGGATGTCATTTCCCCGAAACTATTCACCGCTGCTCTGGAAGACGTATTTAAGACGCTGGGCTGGAAAAAACGGGGCGTCAGTGTGAATGGCTAGTACATCTCACACCTTCGGTTTACCGACGACGTGGTCATAATGGCTGAATCGCTGGAGGATCTCGGTCGTATGTTGGTCGATCTCAATGCTGCATCTCGACGTGTGGGGCTGGGGATGAATTTCGACAAGACGAAAGTCATGTACAACGATTTTGTTATTCCTAGCCCGGTTATCGTAGAGAATGCAGCTATTGAAGTAGTTAAAGACTATGTCTACCTCGGTCATTCCATACAACTTGGCCGGGGTAATTTCAACAAAGAGATCGACAGACGCATTCGACTGGGCTGGGCAGCTTTTGGAAAGCTTCGTCATATCTTCGCCGCGCAAATACCCCAGTGCTTGAAGACTAAAGTCTTCAACCAGTGCGTCCTCCCTGCAATGACATATGGTGCAGAGACTTGGACACTGACCATCGGACTGGTCTACAGGCTAAAGGTCGCGCAGCGAGCGATGGAGAGGGCTATGCTCGGGGTTTCTCTGCGGGATCGAATCCGGAACGAAGAAATTCGACGGAGAACCAAAGTTGTCAACATAGCCTTCTGAGTTTGCAAGCTGAAGTGGCAATGGGCCGGTCACATCTGCCGAGTAATGGCAGATGGGGGAGGAAGGTATTAGAGTGGAGGCCGCGCATAGGACGACGAAGTGTTGGACGCCCTCCTACTAGATGGTCTGATGACCTTAAGAAAGCGGCTGGGAGCGGCTGGATGCGGAAGGCGGAGGACCGTATCTGGTGGAAAGCATTGGGGAAGGCTTATATCCAGCAGTGGGTAGATACAGGCTGATGATGATGATGATGACTACGGAAGTACTAAAGCTGTGTATTTTTTTGTGTTTGGTTAAAAAAATATTTTCATTTAAGATTTTTGGGTATGTGGCTCACTATACTATCTTTGAGCCAAAGCCAACCTCACTTGCACTTGGTGCACACTACTGACGAAGCTCTGGCGAAAGAGAGGTAGGGCGAGCGTAATTGTAAGCTGCCGGACCGAGAAAGTACTCCACCTCACAAAAGATCTGAGCCAAGCCAAATAACAATTCCCTTGAAGATTGTTGTCTACCTGCGAGTGAGTGAGGTCACCGGGTTCCTGCATTTTACAATATTTCATATTTGCGATTTGCGAGCTTCAATATAGCTACAGTAACCGATTCCCATCAGTCGTATGCTTATCTGCCATCCGACATAGTATAAAAAATAGAATTAGTGGACTAGCAATGAGACCTTCCTGGATTGATTTTTCGACCACTACTATTAGTTTTTAGCTTGTACCATTTTGATCCTTGGAATTTGCGCGCATCGGACGAATGACCAAGCTTAACCCATACTTTTTTCATTTCCAAATTTTGTTCCGTAACACTAAAAAAACAGAATAAATATGCTTACCATATTGATTTTTAAACATTATTTTAAATCATCATCATAGTCTCCACTACAGGAGCAAGACCCTCTCTCAGCCGTCCCAGACAGAAGGAGGATTTGGCTCACTCCCCACGCTGGCCAGACGGGTTGGGGAGGCATTATTTTAAATAGCCTTAATTTTATTACGCAGTGGTTTAATTAATCAATGTTGAACTTTAATATGACGTAAAGGAAAAAAAACATGGATTTTACAAGGAAAAATATTTTCGTTCGAAAGTTACCGACGCGGATGAATGGGATGCTTACGTGCTATCGTCCACATACATAATCTTGTATGGCAATTTCTTACTTTTAATTAATTGAGATATGTCAAGGAAAGTAATGATTATTGTTTATAGCTTGGATAGTAATCATTCTCGCATATATTTCATCAGACATTTTTAAATGATTTGTAACTATGAAAAGATTTCGTCCAAATTTTTTTTATATAATACGTACACGAAATATGGAACAAAAAATATGTATTGTATTGAAGAAAATAACTGAATGTATGAATGAAAAGGTGAAAAAAAAAAAACGCATAGCCATGAATTCCTATAAAGTACGAATTATATAATGTATATTTGTCTCAAATCATCCCTGCAATGTCCTATTGTGTAGAAACTTGGACACTGACTCGTCATCGGACTGGTCCACAGGGTAAAGGATGCGCAGCGAGCGATGGAGAGGACTTGCTCAGGATTTCACTGAGGGATCGAATTCGTAACGAAGAAATTCGACGGAGAACCAAACTTGGCGATATCATTCAGAGTTTGCAAGCTGAAGTGACATTTGACTGGTTACATCTGCCAAATAAGTGATGGCAGATGAGGGAGGAAAGTATTAGAGTGGAGATCGCGCGTAGGACTACAAAGTGTTGGACGCCCTCCTTCAATCTAGAAGGTTCGATGATCTTAAGAAAGCGGCTGGATGCGGAAGGCAGAGGATCGTATTTGATGGAAAGCATTGGGGAAGGTTTATATCCAGCAGTGGGTGCTGATGGATGAAGATAATGTCTTAAATTATCAATGTTTACAAAATATCAATGAAAATCCTATCATAAATCAATACAATAATCAAAATCTTCTAAAAATATGCATCGAGTGAATAGTGGTTGGAAACAACTGTAATAATGTACAGCTATTTCATGTCAATTTATATTAATTTCAATTAATGTTTCAAGTGTATTACAGTAAGGTTACAATATGACTATATGATAATGTCTTTTAATACAGCATATAATAATTATTTACTTTTGATAAATAAACATCCGTTTTGTCTGTATGTGTGCGTTACAGCTGTAGCTGTGGTGTATACAATTGCACATCTGTTTTACGTTCATTGTATTCAGGATGATGTAAGCTTTGAAACAATGAAAATTGTTCCTTCTACAGTCTATACAAACTTTGTCATGGGATAACTTTTGTTATGTAGATAGAGCTATGCTATGGCTTAATATATGTACGAGGAACGACTGACTACCGTCGAAAATATAACGAAATATGTTCATCGATATTTTAATACTTATGTTATTCATTATAGATAGTTTTGTTACTTCTATAAAAAAAATCTTAAACAACCAAATCCACGTTGGGGGTGTAAGTGATTCATCAACATCTTTGAACCGAAGCTTACTTCACCTGTACGTGGTGCACCCTGCTGACAGACAAACAACGAAAAGAGAGATAGAGCATAGCGTATTTTTTAGGCTACCCGAGTGGGGAAGTACCTCCACCTTACAGAATACCGCAGCCAAATAACAATTCCCTTGAGGGTTGTTGTGTTCCTGCGAGTGAGCGTGGTCACCAGAAAGAAAGAAAGGAAGGAAGGAGATAGGCTGGCAACGGATCGGCGAATATCGTCGACCGTAGCCTGTTCATGTATGGGTTTATTTAACTCGAGCTCTTACGTGCTTCGGAGACCACGATAAGACGTTGGTCTCGGGTATTGTCATTGACGACAGTCGTCAAGCCAAGTCCGTGGCCTTTAAGCGGATTGAAAACACTGCTCTCCATCAACCCGCAGTTGAGCAGCGTAGTGGAGTATGCTCTAAACCCCTTTGATTGAGGGGAGACCCCAGCAGTGCGATGAATAAGGGCTGACGACAACGACGACGATATAAGAATTGCTCGTTTAATAGTATAAATAGAGTAGGATATTCTATTATTTATTACTACAAACAAATTTGTAATTTTGTTAAATACACATATCAAAATTCATAATATTCTACTCGTATGTACCACAAGCGCAGTAGGTATCGCATGATAGTCGGTTAATTAGTGTTTTTGTGTTTCTCGTGTCGGAGCAGGAAACGAGACGACTTGCTATCGAGAATTTCGTTCTCACTGTACCTACTAGTAATACGGACGACGTGAATTGGTCCAAAGGAAATATTCTTGAGCGCATTATTACTATTATTATAAAAATAATAATAAGAATTTTTTTATATTTTTAAATGTATTTTTATTTTTTATATGAATATATTTAAAAATGTAATAAAATAAGAGTTAAAATTATATAATGGATATAATAAGAATTATAAAACTAATAATAAATCGGAGTGTAAGGAGAGAGTATTTTTGTGAAAAGCAGAACCTTCAGAGCAGATCAACTGGACAGAGAACTCAACTGGGGAAACCTTCACTCTCCTCCTCTTTTGTATGATGATCAAGGGTTTGATAAGAGAACCATTATTCATTATCCCCTTGTTTTCTAGTGTTTTGGTGTAATGTAATTACACCAAAACATTACATAAATAAACATAACATAAAACTGACTCTAGAATTCCTTATAAGGTTTTAACCTCGGATCACAGCAAACAAGGGTTTTAACACTAGAGTGTGTGTCAGTGGAGAACAGGAGATATCAATATGAGCGAAATAGTGGTAAGTAGTATTTTGAAATATTTATTACTTGTGACAAAAAAATAGTATCTATTTAAAATTTATCACACGAAGACTTACCTGTATCACCATATTCGCCATTTAAGTTAGTCGACGTTTGGCAAAAGAAAACAAAATTGATAGGGGCCAATTCGAATTGCGCATAGCAGCCGACGCGATCTCAAGGTCAGGCTGATCTCACCGTCAATTTTTTTTCTACACAACTATTATGCGCCCAGTTTTAGACGTACACATAGCTGTGTTGGATTCATATGAGGCACAGGAAAAGTGATGTTCAAATCAAATGTTCGGTTAATACCCACGGTCGCACGCCACCCATTGTAGTCGACAACCATCTCAGATATTTCAAGCTGTCGAAATTGTTTTTTTTGTTTGTTGGTTTTTTACGATGCCATTTTTTGTCGGCGTCACATTTTCGCGAGCGCCATTTTTCACAGGTAGAAGTCATGTACCCCCAAGGCCTCAAGGTGTCCAGCCGTGGGAGTTAGAAATGATACTTGAATTTTTCATGCATAGTGACGTGAGTTTCTATTCTATTAATTAGTATAATAAGTATAAGTAAGTAGTATAGAAAATAAATTATAGTCAGAAAACGAGTTCTTTTTCTCCGTTTACTGCAGTTTTTCTATATTTTATATAAAATATTTTTAAACATATTTAAAACGTTATCGGATAATTCATATCGCTACATTTTATCAAAAAGGCGGTAAAGCGTGAATGTTATGATATAGTTAGAGGTTCAATTATTTTATAGTGAAAAAAAATATAACTAATTTTCATATTTCGAGTAGACAACTTAAACAATAATAAAGCTACAGTCTAGTCTGGATGTTTGTATATGTATTGAATGTTATAGTAATCATTTTTAGTATCCATAGCTTTAATTAGTTTGGGTCTAAATTGCAGTGTGTAATTGATAAAAAAAATATGCAAATATATTTTTACCAAAAACATTTTTTGTAAATACGTATGCGTTTTAACTTTGCTTGAAGTTACGCTGCAGAGCTAGCAAAAATAACTCTTTCGCCAGTATTTTTTTAGGTACGTATGTTAATAATTATATTCCTTTTGCGATTAAATTAAAGTGGGAAATCGAAAAAAAAAATACACCTAATTCAATATTTTCGGATAATTAAATTTTGAATGGGATTTGGGATTTAAAATAATTATTTTCATACACTCATTTAATATCGTTATGGTCTAGTGACGAGTCAAACATGGATATATTTGAGATGAAATAAAAGAGGCAAATTTTCATTTACTAAATGAAAAATTGAAATCATAATTTTGTTAACCTTTTATTATTTCTTTTGAAAATGAGTGAAAAATATTATTCTAGATATAAATATCGTACACGGGCGGCGCGCGGTAGCAACTGTCGCTCGTGCCGCCATGGTTTGTATGGATAATAATACATGCACTTGTACATACAACTATCGTACCTATATTTATTTGTTTTTAACCGTCGACTTTCAAGGTTTTTACATGTTTGCATTTTGACAAAATACTTGGTATTTTGCGATTAAAAATATTTTTGAAATGAAATTTCATTCGACGCGTTGTGCACATAGGCCAATGGCAGGATCGTATACATTTTCAGAACCACGTGAATACTTTATGTTTGTTACAAATAATGCATGAGTTTTCAAGATTATTGTACCATTGTTACGTACATCTATTAAAAGTATTTAGGAAATGGTGTCGAAAGTACACAAATATATAATAAACTAGCTTCCACCCGCTGCTTCGCCCGCGTTTACTTTTTTTTTTAAATTAAATTCCTATGTCCTTCCTTATACATTTGAGAATATGTGTACAAAGTTTCATGATGATCGGTTGAGTAGTTTCGGCGTGAAAGCGTAACAAACAAACTCAAATACATTTATAATATTAGTAGGGGGATGACTGAAAATATGTTATAATCTGTATGTCTTTGCGTCTTTTGATTTGGATTCGACCAAACTAGATTTAAAGCAGTACCACACTATTTCGCACTTCACCCGAATCCGGTCCAAACATCCCGTTGCTGTCCTACTGCATCGTATTCGTATTGCAGAGTCTGTATGTCACGGGTTAAGGCATTTAATGGGAAGTCGGACGGGACGTCAAGTTGATAACGGTCTAAAGTACCTTATTACCATAGTCATAAGGTATTTTTTTAATCACTATATTTCATTACGCCTTGCCTCAAGGGGTCGGATATGGGTCGTGATGGCAATTGGAAAAAAATATATTATGGTCACTTTAAGTCGTTATCAACTCTTACGTGTCGCATCCGTTTCGTCCGAGTTCCCGTTATATAACTTAAGAAAATCATTAAATACGTCCGAATTCGGATAAGGTTACGACGCAATACGAACCATTCTTACAGGGTGGCGAGCATGCTCTCATCATAAATAAATATTATTGGACAAATTGCACAAATCTAGTACTAAACACGTCTAGTCCTAAACCAAGCAAAGCTTGTACAGAGATAACTTATTAATGACGTAAATATACATATAATACATAGAATGCCCAGACTCAGGCATTGTTCATTTACACAAATATTTGCCTCTATGCGGGTATCGAACTCGCGACCTCGGATTCACGTCTGTTTCTCCATTCATATGCTTAACCCTAAAATCCACTGATAGATAACAAAACGGATTTGTTATCAACTATAGTAAAACACAGGACAGGTTACTTTCACAATTCCTTATCAGTCGTTATCACTAGCGATAGCGAATAGTAAACAGCGTAGTAAGGTGCCGAGATAATCATGTTTTTAATACACAATACCAATGTTTGCAGGTGTTTTGTTTATGAGATTTTGTAGGTAAATGTCCGATGAGTTATTTTAACCTTAAAAAAAATAGGTCAAATTTTAATTGTATGACAAATTTATCATCAAATAAAAATTGAAAGACTACACAATAAAATTGTAAATTTCAGGATTCTTTACTACTCTTTTTGAATATCTATACTTTTCCTAAGTCCAAATCATAATTCCGAAAGTGTTTCTACGATTCTAAAAATTCTAATAGTCGTTTCGCCGATGATCATTTCTACGTGCATTCGTTACGTCAATTAATAGATCTACCCACGGACACTCGCGTTGCCGATGGTCAATTTGAATGTTATTCTTTTTTTTTTATACTAGGCCGGGTGGCAGACAAGCATACGGCCCGCCTGATGTGAAGCGGTTACCATAGCCATATTAACGCTCGCAACATAAAATATCGCGCCGCCACCCCCGCTGCCATCGCAGCATCTTCTTCCTTTTTGGTGACCTCACTCACTCGCAGGAACACAACAGCCCTTAAGGGAACCGTTATTTGGCTGCGGTATTCTGTGAGGTGGAGGTACACATTCCCCAGTCGGGTAGCTTACAATTACGCTCCCTACCTCTCTTTTCGCCAGAGCTTCGTTTGTCAGTCTGCAGGGTGCACCGCGTGCAGGTGAAGTTGGCTTTGGTTCAAAGATGTTGATGAACCACTTACACCCCAAAATTCGTTTCGCTGATCGATACCTGATCAACACCGATGGCTTGTTTCGCCGCACGTAAATTCATACAAAAACTTTTTATCTGATACTATGTATTTCCATCCAAAGCTTTTGGAGCCTGCATTTTAGAAAAAATATTTATCACCTTTATCCTAACTTAATTGGTAAGAGAATAAATACTTTAGTTCCTTCTATTATTATCTAGGACAGTGGTAATATCTTTAATGCGACGAGCCGGGTAAGAATGGTATTCAAGCCGCGGCTTCTTACCCAGCCCCCTTACCACCATCTCTTATTGCGATTCAATAACTGAATAGAATGCTTATTCATACCTATGAATAAGCGACTCTATTTCAAATTGAATAGAGTCGCTTATTCATTGGTATGAATAAGCAATCTATTCAATTATAGAATCGCAATAAGAGATGGTAGTAAGGGGGCAGGCCAGCTTAACGGGCAGACCACCCCTCGGTGAAACAAACCCGCCTTGAAAGATGAGTTCAGCTCTACGAGTAATAGAGATTTCTTCCAGCCTACCCTACAGGTAGTATTGTTAGATAATTAATCATTATGAGTTTTAATAATGTAAAGGAAATAAGTGTTTTTAATTAATTAATACCGTTATCTCTCAGTTATCAACTTACCATACATTTGAATATTTAAGTTATTATTAATAGTTTATCTTCGTTACAGCTGACAGAAGTAGGTAAAGAATAGTGGGAGCCGCACAGTAAAAATAATTAATCGTAACTACGTTCAGCCTCGTAGCCTGTCCCCGGTACGTAGACAAGTGTCGTACTGTCCGCAGAAAAAATATAAAATTTTATATATGTCGGCGCGCAGCTCGCGGCCGAGTAGTTTGTTTATGTTAGCGAGCTTATCGCTATGGAAAGTTGAGAGGCTACAAATCTCTCATTGTTTAATGAAACGCGTACCATGGGAACGACGGTGACATCAACACATGCCGCCGGACGGTGTCGTGGGCCCGCTCAGTGAGAGATTGTTTTTGTTACAATATTTAGAGGAACCGAGATCTCGGCACTTGAATTCCGGACGCGGTGGTGACCGAGCGCGGCTCACGAATTCGTCATTCGCTCCCACTTGTATTTTTACTTCGTGTAATTAGATTTCGTTTAAGTTTAGTGTGGACGCTAGTAATAATTAGTTTGTACGAACAATTATACTAGAGCAAAAGTGTGAACTGTTTTCCTAGTGACATTTCTTATTAATTATACGGGTATTAGATTGTATTCGCTCGTGTTTAATTCACGCCCAAGTAGACAATGAACCCTCCTGATGCCGTCCTAGAGCCCAACGCTCCGACATCAGAAGTGGGATCCGCGACGCGAGTGCAAGGTGATCAATATCCACCGCAGGTGCAGAGAGACAATGGAAATGACCTGCAATGGCAGAGACTGTTTGAGACGCAGAACGAGCAATTGAGGGCGCTTATTAGTGCTATACAGCAGTCGCCGTCTACTAACAACAGCTTACTGTTACCGACGTTTGATCCTCACAAACCGGATGTGGATGCACGGGCATGGTGTACAACTGCAGAGCTGTGCTTGGGTGATGACCCTCCTCGAGGAAGCAAACTAATTGTTGCACTAACTAAAGCAATGAAGGGATCGGCATTGTCCTGGCTGTCCCAAGCAACTTATGCCGATATAACCTGGGCCCAGTTTAAGGTCCTGTTTATAGACAGATTTTCAACTGTTGAAACACAAGCAGGTACCCTTTTACATTTATTCAGTGAAAAACCCAAAGATAATGAAAACTATGGAGCCTACGCCAGTCGACAAGTAACATACTTACTGAGTCGTTGGCAGTCTACAAACGTTGAGCAGATCGCAGTTTCTACCGTGCTGGCTGTTTTAGCTCAGCATGATGTGAGATTACGTCGTTTGGCATGCACAACTGACATCGAGACACGTCATCAAATGCAGAAAGAGTTACAGGCGTATAGCCTATTGAAACGTAAACATGAGGAAGCGAAGTCTGGACCAGAGATTAAACGTTCAAAAATCACTGAAATCAAGTGCTATGGATGTGGAAACGTGGGACATAAAGTTCAAAACTGTCGAGAAAAGTTCAAATCACATAAGCAGAACCCCAAAAAGGATATGAAGAGAGAAGATCAAAGAAAGAAACCAATTTGCTACAAGTGTGGGCAAACAGGGCACATTTCTCCCCAGTGTTCAGCAACGACGGCTGCTAGTGGGACCGGAGGGCCGTCTGGAGTTGAGCAGCAACGCCGTGTTAATTTCTGCTCGATCGCTGCGTCTAGTCTTTCACAAAACGGTCAGTCGTTTCATTTTTATTTTGATTCCGGGTCTGAATGCTCTCTTATTAAAGAAAGTGTTGCTAATAAGTTTTCTGGAAAGCGCGTAACGTCTGTGGTTACCCTATTGGGCATAGGCGATGGCAATGTAGTCAGTACATATCAGATATTGTCAGAAGTCTGTATTGATAATTACGTAATCGAGTTACTTTTTCATGTAGTTCCCGAGCATACTATTAACTATGACGTGGTATTAGGGCATGATTTGATTGATCAGGGATTTTCTGTTGAGATGTCTTGTAAGAAGTTAACAATAAAAAAAGAGCGAATCATTAATTTGTGTGAAATAGGTAAAATGGTTACAAACTTTCGGAACATTAGCACTGATGTTAATGGCACTGATCGTGATAAACTTGTTGAAGTATTAAACGAATATTCAAAATCATTTGTTGAAGGGACACCATCTGGACGTGCTAAAGTAGGTGAAATGGATATACGTCTCATCGATCCAAACCGAACCGTACAACGTAGGCCATACCGATTGAGCCCTGAGGAGAGACAAGTATGTCGGGATAAAATTGATGAACTATTAAAGGCCAAAATTATTCGGCCTAGTTGTTCGCCGTTTGCCAGTCCCATACTATTAGTAAAGAAAAAAGATGGTTCGGACAGGCTGTGCGTTGACTATCGCGAGTTAAATCGCAATACAGTACCCAATAGATTTCCTTTGCCATTAATAAGTGATCAAATTCAACGCCTTCAAGGGGCTAATTATTTTACAATACTGGATGCCGCGTCGGGTTTTCACCAAATTCCAGTAAAAGAAAATTCTATCGAACGTACTGCGTTTGTGACACCAGACGGCCAGTACGAATACTTGGCAATGCCGTTCGGTTTGCGAAATGCACCTTCTGTGTTTCAAAGGGCAATGTATAAAGCTCTGGGAGAGCTGGTAAATACATTCGTGATATGTTATCTAGATGACATCATGATTGTCTCTGAGTCCATTGAACAAGGGTTAGAAAGACTTCGTGTAGTTCTTGAAGCTTTAACAAAGGCAGGGATTTCCCTAAATCTCAAAAAGTGTTCATTTTTGAAATCTAAAGTGGAGTACTTGGGGTTTGAAGTCTCGTCTGGACAAATCCGGCCCAATGCGCGAAAAATTACAGCGTTAACTAAATTACCCCCACCGCAAACTGTCACACAGTTGCGTCAATTTTTGGGCCTTGCGTCATATTTTCGTCAATTTATTCCCAAATTTTCAGAGATAGCATCTCAACTATATAGATTGACGTCAGGTAAAGGTAAAATAGAATGGAAACCCAAATATGAAGAAGTTAGACAGAAAATAATTTCACATTTAGTTACAGAACCGATACTTATGCTCTTTGATCCTAACTGTCCTATTGAACTTCACACTGATGCAAGTTCCGACGGTTATGGCGCAATGCTTTTACAAAAGAAAAATGGTAAGGCCCATGTCGTAGCGTATTTTAGCAAAAAGACAACCAAAGCAGAGTCGCGATATCATTCTTATGAATTGGAAACTATGGCCGTAGTCAAATCCATTAAACATTTCCGTCATTTTTTGCAAGGGAGAGCTTTTACAGTAGTAACCGATTGCAACTCTCTTCAAGCTTCTCGTAACAAAATAGATCTCACACACCGAGTTCACAGATGGTGGGCTTTCTTACAGGCTTTTGATTTCGAAATCATATATAGGGACGGCAAAAAAATGTCTCACGTAGATTTTCTGTCTAGAAACCCTGTACCTTCAACAAATCTTTCAGAAAAAGTTGAGGAAAAGCGAGTGAACTTGTTAGAGATCTCTAAAACGTGGTTAATGGCCGAACAACAACGTGATACTGAAATAACAGATATCATTTCAAAATTAAGTAGTGACGAAATGGACAGTGATCTGACAAACACATACCAAATAGTATCAGGTGTTTTACATCGAAAAATTCAACGCAATTCCAAAACACTGTGTCTACCAATGGTGCCTAGAGCTTTTAGGTGGTCCGTAATAAACCATGTCCACGAATCGATTGTACATTTGGGTTGGGAAAAAAACCTTAGAGAAAGTATACGATTTTTATTGGTTCCCAAAGATGAGAAAATATGTTCGAAAATTTGTAGAGAACTGTGTAACCTGTAAACTTTCAAAATCAAAATCTGGAAAAATTCAAGCTAAACTTTATCCCATACCTAAAGTTTCGATACCTTGGCACACAATACACATAGATGTAACCGGCAAACTCAGTGGAGCAAATCAAACCAAAGAATACATTATCGTTTTGATTGATGCATTCACAAAATTTACGTTACTTCAACATTCTACAAAAATTGATACGCTTAACGCTATCAAAGCTCTACAATTTGGAGTTGGGTTATTTGGTGCTCCCACTAGAGTAATTGCAGATCAAGGAAGATGTTTTGCAAATAAAAACTTTCGCGACTTTTGTAATACAAACAATATACAGCTTTATTTAATTGCAACAGGAACGTGTCGAGCGAATGGCCAAGTTGAGCGTGTAATGAGTACGCTGAAAAATATGCTCACAGCAGTCGAAGTGAAGAAAGATAGAACGTGGCAAGATGCGATATCGGATATTCAACTTGCTCTCAACTCAACTGTCAATCGCGTGATTAAAGCAAGTCCTCTAGAATTACTCATTGGTAAAGTTGCTAGACCACTTACTTTGTTAGCCCTGGGTGACCAAGACGAAACTGTAGTTAATATTGATGAAATCAGAGAACGTGCAATCTCATCTATCAATGACAATGCAGTTAAAGATAAACAGAGATTTGACAAAACTAAAAATTTCCAAATTTAATGTTAATGATTTTGTATTAATAGAAAATCATGAACGGAATCAAACTAAGTTAGATCCCAAGTATCGTGGACCGTTTAAGGTCATTGAATTGCTAGATAGTGACAGATATCTTTTAAAGTCTCTAGACAACAATAGAACCTATAAGTATACTCACGAACGTTTGAGAGCTATGCCAGAATGTTACGTTCCCACAGAGTTTGAACATAATTCAGATGTAGAAAGCAACGAAGAACAGTCAGGTTCAGCCATTGTCGGCGCTAATGAAAGCGAATAACTGTCGATACTCATGAGTCGTCTGTTGACATTTAGTGCGGTTTATACCAAAATTATCTCTAGTTAACATGACGAGGTTTGGCCACGGCCTGTTCTTGTTGTCGATCGTAGGTCATATTCCTAACCCAGTTTAGCTGGTCGGAGACTGCGCGACGATAACAAGTAATAGGTGGGTGGGTCTGGCAGCTGATCGAATGCGTTTCAATAGCTGCTGATCGGTCAAATACCGATGGTGATATTGGATTGTTCCAATAGTCTGATGTATTCAGATGTTGGTTGGCTGCGTGCTTAGCACGCACGTGATCGGCTAAGGTGGTGCCGATGTGCGGGACAGTGCGTCCCAGGTGTTGGTCCGTGCTAAGGTGATCGGCGGAGTGCCGATATGCGGGACAGTGCGTCCCAGGTGTTGGTCATGTTAACGAGAAGTTTCAACAGTGGACGTAAAAGTTTGAGACTGTTGAGATATAATTTTTGTTTGTTGTTTTTCTTTTTAAAGATTTTTAGCCGGAACTCGGTCTGTTCTTTGTTGAGTTTATTCAATAATGTTGTAGGTTTAGCTTTAATCTGTGGAGACGTGACATTTGGTATACGTATTTGTAATAGTTTTGTTAGGATAGCCGAACGGTAGTTACAAGTGAGGTTGTCGTTCTTGCAGATGACAACTGAATCCTGGTCCACACGAGGGCGTGTGAGAGTCAGGATCGCCGTGTCGGCGCGCAGCTCGCGGCCGAGTAGTTTGTTTATGTTAGCGAGCTTATCGCTATGGAAAGTTGAGAGGCTACAAATCTCTCATTGTTTAATGAAACGCGTACCATGGGAACGACGGTGACATCAACACATGCCGCCGGACGGTGTCGTGGGCCCGCTCAGTGAGAGATTGTTTTTGTTACAATATTTAGAGGAACCGAGATCTCGGCACTTGAATTCCGGACGCGGTGGTGACCGAGCGCGGCTCACGAATTCGTCATTCGCTCCCACTTGTATTTTTACTTCGTGTAATTAGATTTCGTTTAAGTTTAGTGTGGACGCTAGTAATAATTAGTTTGTACGAACAATTATACTAGAGCAAAAGTGTGAACTGTTTTCCTAGTGACATTTCTTATTAATTATACGGGTATTAGATTGTATTCGCTCGTGTTTAATTCACGCCCAAGTAGACAATGAACCCTCCTGATGCCGTCCTAGAGCCCAACGCTCCGACATATATATAAAAGCATAAGTTTTACTTAATATTATGTAAAACTTATGCTTGATTTGGGTAGTAAGCTGGTGAATGCGCAACGAGAGCGTTACGAAAATTGTGGTTGGGTGAGGCGAGCGGAAGTTGAGATATAAGTTAGTGAAGATAGAAAGAGATAGAGTTACTTTTCGTATATTTTTTTATACCACGTCGGGTGGCAGACGAGCATACGGCCTGCTTGATGTGAAGCGATTACTGTAGCCACATTAACGCTTGCAACATGAAATATCGCTCGCGCGCCGCCACCCCAGGTGTCAACGCAGCAACTCCTTCCTTTCTGATGACCTCACTCACTCGCCGCAACAACCCTCTAGGGAATTGTTATTTGGCTGCGGTATTCTGTGAGGTGAAGGTACTTCCCCTGTCGGACAGGTTACAGGTACGCTGTACCCAACCTCTCTTTCGCCAGAGACTCTTCCGCTAGTCGGTAGGATGCAGCACGTGCAGGTGAGGTTGGCTTTGTCTCTAAATATAGTGGTGAGCCACTTGAGCCGATGATTTTTGATAGTCATAAGTGAAAGTACGACTTCCACAGATGCTAATACATTCCGCATGTTCGATATTTTGTACTAGCTCGAGGTCACCGAACTAAACGAAATGCGCGAATGATGCGGAGAGCGACCTGTCGAATGCGATTGGCTATTTCAAGGACATGAACGTTGTTGTAAATAAAAGACATCAGCGTACGTTGCATCCAGTATAACCTCAGCTCTGTAATTTAAAATATAAATTGTGATGTTTACGAGGCAAGTGTCTCGTCGTCAATCGATATTCATCCCACTGCTAGAATACGGGTCTCCCCTCAATAGACGGGTTTTTGTGCCTACTTAACTTAACGCACGGAGTAAAGAGCATACTCCACCACCCTGCTCAATTGTGGATTGGCGCAGGCTAGTCTTTTCTAGTCGCCTAAAGGCCAGTGACTAGGCTAGTGCCTTTTATACGCTAAATACGCAGATCTGGGCGTCTAGAACAATGAATTTTATCTATTCACGATAAATTGAGAGGTGATGTGGCGCGCTATGTTTTGTATGCAAAATACGCATACATAATGAATTCGTAATGATGAATAAACGAACATTCAAATAGTTGAGATGTATATTTTTTTTAAACGGTGAAATATAATTATCGTGAAATGTGTCAAAAATTAATTCATTACATCAAATGAAACAACTTTGGCAATGTGGTCCATTGTCAAACATCAGAGCCAGTAAAAAACTTTTATACTAGACCTGCGTATAAAATAACTTATTGCTGTCTAGAAAATGAGGAAGGAAGTACAGTTTTGCTCTCAAGCACCATCCATACAGAAGGAAAAAAAATATGAACAGAGTTAGGCTGCTTTAGTAGGTGGAAAAAGTATGTCAAAATTCTAAAAAGCAGGATTACAAGATAAATGCATATAGTTTTTCGTCCCGTTAAATGTAGCGTTCCAGACCCACGGCACAACTATTATGCTCAACTGGTTGTGCCGTGGGTAATTTTGATTCCCTTCTACACAACTT
Organism: Hypsopygia costalis; assembly: GCA_937001555.2. Lineage (NCBI taxonomy): Eukaryota > Metazoa > Arthropoda > Insecta > Lepidoptera > Pyralidae > Hypsopygia > Hypsopygia costalis. The sequence goes on from OW443325.2 coordinate 6,594,472, forward strand.
ATTGATGCGTCGAAAATCGCCCAACTGACGAATTGTTGAATTTTTGATTTCCCTTTCTATAGTAAGATCCATCTAAAAGTTTTAAAATGAGGTATACGAGTTTATGTCAGTTGGGCCATAGGTACATTTTTTTCTCAACGCATCACCAAGTTGTGTAGAAGGGAATCAAATGTGCCCACGGCACAACCAGTTGAGCATAGTAATTGTGCCGTGGGTCCGTAAGGAAATGAGGTATGGCTCGGACAGGCCATACAGTTGGGCCGGCGTGATTTCAACAAAGAGATCGATAGACGCATTTAACTGGGCTGGGCAGCTTTTGGGAAGCTTCGGCACATCCTCACCACAGATATGCTTGAAGACCAAAGTGTTAAATCAGTGCAGCCTCCCCGCTATGACCTACGGTGCGAAGACTTGGACGCTGACCGTTGGGCTACTTCACAGACTAAAAGTCGCACAGTGGGCGATGAGCATTAGCGAGTAGATAATTAAATAACTCTAGTCATATTTCAGGTCGATCTTATTATATTTAAAGCATAGGTATTATTCACTTTTTCCTTTTCAAAAATAAGAACATTATATTATGTATTCTCAGAACTAAGGCCGCATGTTATTCAGCAATATTTTCCTATTCATCTTAGCAGGCAGTTATTTATGAAACATAATTAACGATTTTCCACATCCATAAATACATATTTCCTGGTTAAAATATTTTGTGGACAAATGCGCGCAGATTGTTTATACTTACAAACTGTTGAATATTTACGAAGAAATATTCGTAATAATAGTTTAAAGGGTCTTTTTGAGGAAAATGTGGCAAAATGACGAAAACACCATGTTTGTTTTTGTAACGTACGTAGTTAGAAACCGCTTAATTAATAGACTGATAACTTATTAGAAACGTAAACAGGAAACGTAAGATTTAATATAAATTTCCGTTGACTCCTAGCAGTCTGAAAATACGCTGAATTTTATACATAAGGATATTCAGTAATTGCTATTAATATCGGCTATTTCATTACCTTGTAAAAAAATGTAATATACGGTTCTCTGTGCTTGAGAGGAAATTTTGGTATGTTATTCAAGGGCTCCGACTGTTGGTTGCATAGACAGAAAAAATATACGACAGATTGTTAAACAGATTACACTTTGTTTATATATAAAAAAATTGGTTGTGTGTAAAGTCAGATAATTTTACGTGATAATGTCATAAGAAAACATCGGCCGATGGAGTGGAAGAGAGATAGATGCGTCACATGCTTAGGCCGATCGGGCCCGCTTGCACACACGGCTCAGGCGAAACGTGACGAGTCATGCTTTTTCGTGCTTGCAACCGACGTTTACCGAATTATATCATTCTCACGTCAAAAATACAATTTCCAGAAATAATATCATAGAAATTGAAACTTGTTTTGCCAACGCTATTCAACGCAGGAACAAATGCGCGCAGATTGTTTATACTTACAAACTGTTGAATATTTATTTTGTTATGTCTTGTTTTATCGCACGCTTACGGTGGGAACTGAACCGATCTCTACCGTGGTAACGCGTAGTCGGATGTAAACACTATCGTAAACAAATCATTTGTTGATAAACATGACGTTTCGGTGTTCATTCAGTACGTCTACCTAATTTGTAGTATCACTACACTACTAGGGCACAGTATAAGTAATAGTACTACGTACACTGAACAGTATTGCCACTCCCTGCCGCTCTCTCGTATCGACCTCACCTCTCCTCATTGACGAATCTGGAACAGTTTGTATGGCGCCGGACGCACACACGCTCATTCTCGCTCTGTACAGACGTCATTGCTTATGTAATGGTGAACGACGCGATATTTGTATAGAGTAGTCGGGCTGTGAGTAGGATTAAAAATTAATATTAAAAATTATATGAAAAGTTTCTATTTCGAAGGGAAGATTCGTGAAAATTAACGGAAAGGTTCCAATTTAAAAAGTTTTCAGAAATACTCGTTTACTCACTCTAACAAGAAATTCCTGAAATTATGTATCCTCTATACTTAAAAAATGTAACATGGCGTGCTTCTATATAATTAACTTCTTTTTAAATAATAATTGTAGTTTAAATTCGACGTACATTTTAAAAATCTTTCGTTTTGGTTTTGGAATGCTTAGAATTACGAGTCAGTAGCTTACTTACTATTGGTTGGTGCGGCCTCTGCAAGCACTACCCGCTCTAAATAAGCAGCTGTTAAATTTCTAAGTAAAATTATCAATTAAAAAATTTCTTCAACAACCGTAATAAGGAAATTGACAGAAATATTATCGGAAAGATTTCCAGAAAACTTTTTTTTCTCTAAACGTTCGGTAATTTTTACCTCTAAAACCATTACAGCTCTATACTGTTGTTGGGGGCCGTCCATTAAGCACAAGAGGCATTATTGGATTTTTTTTTATTACTTTTTTTTGTAATCTTAATCTTTAATTGTATTGAAATTTCGTCACCGCCACATCAACGTATATTCATCCTACTGCTGAAATACGCATTTCCCTTCAATTGAAGGGGGTTCAGATCATACTCACTACACCACCATATTACTCAAGTGCACGTTGGCAATGGCCAGTAGTTTCAAGTCCACCTGAGACTGACGGCACTCTCCTAAGTTCGAAGGACGTAAGTACATACAAAGTAATTTATATTGGACACTATTTAACCTAACATCAAGAAAATACATTGCTAACGTAACCTACTACAAAAAATGCTTATTGCACATCAAATGCAGGATTTGATGTGCTATCAGATTAATTTGATGTGCAAATCAGGTTATTTTAAAATATTAAATTGATCCACCAATTTAATATTTTCCATTTATATAGGTATTACATATTTGTATTGAAAGTAAACGGCAGAAATATGTGTCTGTAGCAATATGTTGTTCTACGCCTGCGATGATTATTAGTTAGTATACATACATACTTACTAAAGTACTCTTGTATTAGAAACATAAACATTCAAAGCTTACTCAGAGCATAATCTTCAAATCGGTTGCACTTACGTCATTTCAAATGATTTCATCATTGTGTTCTACATCTAAAAGTCTATCACAACAGAGGCCCGAGTAACCTTGCGTGGCGACCACATGTTGCCGAAATTGTCCGTTTTTTTTGTGACATTGTACATAATGTGGGAACTAAGTAATACCTTAGACAAGGGAAGTCATGCATCACAGTAAGGCCATAGTTTCGATTATGTGAACGTGTGTTAGACTAATGAGTAAACGCGGTTCTGCTCGCAATTGAGGTATCTCAAAGGTAATGTCGATGTTTTGAAAATACGTGTAGTACGAGCAGACTCGCGGATTGTAGTCTCATTTGCATTTAGAGAAAATGCTTCGAAAATTTTTCTAGAGGTAGAATTAATTGACGTAGGTATGTTATGGTACTTCTCTTTCTTTTACCTAATTTTTAGGGTTCCGAACCTCAAAAGGTCAAAGTCAAAGTCAAAGTCAAAGTCAAAATATCTTTATTCCTTGGACTTTATAAAGCACTTAGAAACGTCATACAAACTAAATATAAGAAACATGTGTAAATCATTTCTACTCTAAATCCGCAGAGCTTAGATTCACTTTCATCACACTATCTTGAATGTGAAAGTGAATTTAAGTGCCAGTTCCGGCGACGGGGCTTCTTGAGAAGAACTGGCAAGAAACTCAAGGCCGACTCTTTTAATTGCCAATATCGTTACATTAAATACAAATACAATCATTAATATAACATAACAAGAGCAATTCATTTCCAAATACTTTTATCATTTATGTAATCTGAGATACAATAGTAAGCCTTTTGACATAGTCTAGTTTTGATAAATCTTTTAAATTTACCCATGGATAATTTAAACGCGTCATTTGGAAGTTTATTGTAGAAGCGTATACATTGACCTGGGAACGAGTTAGAGATTTTATGGAGCTTAGTAATATACATAGCGAGTTTGGTTTTATTTCTTAAATTTAATTGATGGAGATCACTGTTTTTCCTAAATTTAGTTTGATTTTTATGAACGTAAATAAGATTTTCATAAATATATTGAGAATGTAATGTCATAATATTTATCTCTTTAAATTTATTTCTCAGTGTCTCCCTGGGACTCATCATATAAATAGCACGGATAGCTCGCTTCTGGAGCACAAAAATTGAGTCTACATCCGCAGCACTACCCCAAAGCAATAAACCATATGACATAATGCTGTGAAAATAGCTAAAATAAACTAAACGCGCAGTGTCAACATCAGTCAGTTGACGTATTTTCCTTACGGCGTAAGCTGCTGAGCTGAGTCTACCTGATAACGTTTCTATATGTGGGCCCCATTGTAATTTAGAGTCTAATGTTATCCCAAGGAAGACAACCTTATTGACCAATTCCAATCTCTCATTGTCCATCACCACACTGGTTTTTACTTGTTTCACATTTTTTGTAAAAAATCTAACATATTTGGTTTTACTACCATTTAAAAGTAGGTTATTAGCACTAAACCAGTTTACTATTTTTGAAAGAGCATTGTTTACATCGTCAATTTCTGATTGTTGTCTATTTATCTTAAAAATTAAAGAAGTGTCATCTGCAAACAATACTATTTCGTGATTATTCTTTACAAGATGAGGTAGATCATTAATGTACACGAGAAACAGGAAAGGGCCCAAAATAGAGCCTTGTGGCACCCCCATCGCTACAGTTGATCCATGTGATCGCTTTCCATTAACATCTACTTTCTGAACCCTATCACTCAGATAAGAAGTAAGAAGATCAAGAGCGATGCCTCTTATACCATAGTGGTGTAGTTTTCTGACTAGAGTTTCATGCTGCACACAATCAAAAGCCTTAGATAAGTCACAAAACACCCCATAGGCGTCCCGTGACTCCTCCCAAGCCTCATATATACATTCTAGTAATTTTACCCCAGCATCACATGTTGACCGTCCATGAGTGAAACCGAATTGTTTAGTGTGCAGCAGATTATTTTCATTAAAGTAATTAAGTAACTGAGCGGGAATTAGTTTTTCAAAAATCTTACTAAATGTAGGTAGTATTGATATTGGTCTGAAGTTTGTGGGGTCTAATGTACTACCTGATTTAAACAAAGGAATAATTTTGCTTAATTTCATCAAGTCAGGAAACACACCACAATCAATACATCTATTAAATATCACAATTAAGGCGGGAGCAACAATGTCAAATAAAGATTTTATAATATGTACGGAAATGCCCCATAGATCAGCCGTTTTCTTAATATTAAGTGATTTAAATGCAACTTTTAAATCAGACCCATTAACATGACGGAAATGAAAATCGTTATAAAATTCAGGCACATTCTCTTTAATTAATGACTCTGCAACGGAGGTGGAAGAGCCCAAGGCACTAGTTAAAGTGACAGGGAAAGCAGAAAAAAATCTTTCAAAAGCATTGGCAACTTCTAAATCTGACTTGGTAACATGACCATCGATACTCAATTTAAACTCTGAATCCTTTGTCCTACCCTTCCCAGTCTCTTCATTGATAACCGTCCAAGTGGCTTTAATTTTATTACTACTATGTCTAATTTTTGATTTAATAAATATAGATTTTGCTACTTGACAAACGCGTTTGAAAACTTTCGAATATGATTTTACATGTTCTTTAAATTCTTCACTATTATTGAATTGTCTTTCATAACATGTACAAAGTTTGCCTACTCTTATAAATACCTACGGTTGCCCAGTCACCAAAGACAAGGCTATTGGTAAAAGTAATTTCCTTGGAAGTAAATATTGATTTAAATTCGTGAAGAAATGCATTAAAAAATGAATTATACATCAAGTTAGGTTCCAAGTCATTATCTAAAAACGGTAACTTACTAGTTAGGTTTACTCTCATACGTTCTAAGCGACTCACTGTTACTGGCACAAAAGTAATTTTTGTCTTGACAACATTTTTATTATTTATTTTAATACTTATCATTTGCCCAGAATGATCAGAATCCAATTTATTAATAATACTTTTTTGGGTTGGACTAATATCTGTATATATATTATCTAAGCAGGTAGCCGTGGTGGCACTTATTCTAGTAGGCTCCATAAATAAGTTAACTAAATTATGGGATTTAAAAAGACTTAAAATTTTACTTGATGCAGATGTATTAGTAAGTATATTAATATTAAAATCTCCACAGACCAAAATAGTTTTACCTGAGTTACTAACTTTGCATAGGACTTCATCCATGATTTCTAAAAATAAATTAAGATCCGCGGAAGGAGGTTTATATACACATATAACAATGAACTGCTCTAATTGTACACAGGATAGTTCTATGGAACATTCTACAGAGAGAGACACAATATCTTTCCGTTCTTTAAATTTAAGTTTTTTATTTAGCAAAATTAGCGACCCGCCATGTACTGTATTGACCCTGCAGAATGAACTACCGACCTGGTGGTTGCTGAAATTGAACATGAGCTGATGCCCCTTTAACCAATGCTCAGTAATACACATAATACTAATATTATCAGAGTTCATGAATAATTCCAGTTCTAGTTGCTTGCCCTCAGTCATACAATATATATTTTGATGTACCAGGTTAGTTTTATTATTTATGTTGTAATTATTACATTTTTGTGGGCATAGTGACATGTTATAGTTACTGTTTGATTGTATTGCTGAATCAATTAATTGTGAATGTAATAAATTAGTGCTAGAGGTTGTTACCTCTGTTGTCTTATGAGTTAATTTAAATGAATAGAAATGTCATTATTAGAAAATTCCATGTCAACAGTCCGCTCAATAGAAGCGGATTTTGTAGCCAAGTTTTTGGCTGAAATGTCAAAAAAATAGGATAGCGAAAGTGCTATCTGTCGCTTAAAACTAGCAGAAAGGTAATATCTACCTTTAGTCAAATAATATAAATTTCTGCTAACAAAACTGTTAGTATCAATCAAATGAATACAATCATTATATGTACTTATAGTGTGTAGTACACTGTTCAACTTATATCTAAGATTATTTTCTGCATCTGACAAGCTCTTAGAGTAGGGGAATGTAAACAAAATTATACTACTTAAGTCTAGAGATAATAAATAATCACAAAAATCTATTAAATCCTTTTTGTTTAAATTACCCCTATTTTCTACTAAAATAATGAGATTTTCATAATTATTTCATAATTTGCAGATGGTAAGCAATGGTTTACAACTGACTGTCCCTTAATAAGTGAATTCAATTTTGAGCCCATATTTTTTCCAATATTATCACTAAACATAATAGTACTTTGTGCATCACCTGGTGTACAACATGTTACATCAATTGATGCACCTAATGACTGCTCTGTCCTAATACCAGTATGTGAGCTATCACACAAAGTCTCAGTATTATTATTGTCAACCGCAGTAGCACACACTGGCCGTGGAGAACTAAAGCAAGCGCAGTTACATGGATAGTTGTTGATGAGTGAATCAAAGCGCTCAGCGTTGTAATTACTCAATTTCAAGAGATCATCCACAGCCTCTGAGTACTCTTTAATCTCCTTTTGTGACAGATCATATTTATTTTGAATTGAGTTTAATGATTCGGTCAAGTAATTAATCCTCGATTGTAAGGCCTGTGTGTCAGCTTCATACTTAATTCTACTATTTTCTAACTTTAATGTACTTACTTCTAAATCATCATATAATTGTAACTTTCAACATCATATAATTTTAAAGGAAAAACGGAACCCTTATAAGATCACTTTGTTGTCCGTCTGTCTGTCTGTCAAGACCATCTATGATATGGGACGGGGGCCCACCACACATTCCCACCACTGTATCTCCTGTGTAGCCAGGATTAACAGCGGCGACCGCCAAAAAAGGCAATGAACAATGAAGTCCATTGCAGTCCCAGGGGTAAAATTACGGCTGCCTTGGAACTCACAACGAATTTAATCAGAAGAAATTAGTAGGAGTGGGAAGCTATTGGAATTTGACTTCCCCTCTTAGCAATGTGAGAGACAGCAATATGGCAAATAAGGCATTAAAAGCATAAAGAGATGGCTAGTCAAGTGAAGCTCAACTGCCGTGCACCACGGATTTTAAGTTTCTAACACTATTGGGGACCTAAAACATTAAGTTGTTACCTAACACATCGATTCCAATAATATGAATTGCTAAATCGTCTGAATGCTTGGTAATTCTCCCTTGTTGCTACCAAATCTGAATAGTATACTACCCCGGATGCAACTTGCAATTAATTCAACATGTCATCCCGCTCCCGCTGCCAAAGATCACACTCTCAGAGAACATGGTGTGCTGTTTGATCGAATTCAGAATTAGCAGTAGAACACTCGCATAAGGGCGACGGCACTAATTTAAACGAAAAGAGTTTAGCTTTAAAATTGCCAGGTCCAGTTAAAAATTGCGCAACGGGGTGGTCGACTTCTAACCACTTTTTCTTTAATCTATCTCTTACCGATTGAAAGAACAGATACAAGTGGCGTCCTTTGGTAGAAGTTTCCCACCTTTCCTGCCATTCAGACAGCAATGTTTCAAATACTTCATTAATAGGTTTGAACAGTCTAACTATTTTTTCACGATCACGCGTTTTCAAGAAATCAGGGACCATATTTTTATATGTATAGTACATTGAAGCGCGGCGTTGTACTTCTAAGTCTACCGGTATCACACCTGCTAGCACGGGTAGTGCCTCGGTGCTTACAGTTCTATACGACTTACATAAAAATATCAGAGCAAGGCGCTGGCTTTGAACCAATTTACGACGTGCTGCACCTATAGTAGCCCTATTTGCCCACGCAGGTGAACCGTACGTAACACAACCTAAGTATGTGGCGGTATAAATAGTTTTTTACGTTTTGAAAGTTAATCCTCACGTAGAGGTAGAAATTCGTGTTAAGGCATAGAAATTCTTTTTTGCCTTTTCACCTACTTGCTTCATGTGCTCAATATAATTAAAATTTCTATCCAAAAGCAAACCTAAGTTACGTACAACCGAACCCCTATTAGTAATAGATACTCCATTAAAATGTAATCGCGGTGAAAACTGTAAATTTCCCTTAAGCAAGAGTTGATATGTTTTATGTGGCGCAAAATCGAGACGATTACGATAACCCCAATCTGAAATTAAGCCTAGGCTAGTGTTGGCTAGTTTCTCTATGCTAGATCTTGAATTAGCATTGATTAATAAGAGACCATCGTCAGCGTAACCAGTTAACGAGCACCCTTCCGGTAAGGGTAGGCTAAAAAAATCATCAAAATCGATATTCCTGAGCTACGGTCCCAACACTGAATATACCATTCAGTGTTGGGACCGTAGCTCAGGAATATCGGTTTGCGTAGAGGTATCAAGCTAAAATTTGAACTGTATACTCAGGTCTACGGTCCCATGAAGTTGTAAAAAAATCAAACTGCTAAGTTTACGTAAAAACAGTTACGGCCGTTTATTGAGCAAAAAACGCATATTTCGACACATTCTCAAGGGAATCAAAACCTATAGGGTGCTTTCTGTTGACCAAGAGCTATGAAATTTGGCAAGTAACATCATTATAGACTACAAGTACAAGAATAAATATCAAAACTATACATTTGTAATTAAATCTTAAAAAATAGGGGGTCTATATTTTTTATAGGAGGACGAAATTTCAAATTGAAGCTACTAGTTCAAATGGGGTATCATATAAAAGTGCTTGATGTGCACATTGCAAAATATATTTAATTTATTTTTTCCGATGCATTATTTCTTATTTATAATGAAAAATATCAAATTTATAATGATCTTACGTACGGAACCCTCGGTGGGTGAGTCCGACTCGCACTTGGCCGGTTTTTTTTATTACGTGAGAGGGGGGTAAACGAGCATGTGGGTCACTTGGTGGAAAGCAATCACCACCGCACATGGAAATCAGCAACGGTTCCGGCTGTTGTCGTTAGGCCAAGTCAGTGGCCTTTAGGCGGTTTGAACAACCCCTTTGATTGAGGGGAGATCCGTATCTCAGCAGTGGGATGAATAAGGGTTGATGATGACGACGACTCATCACCAAACCAAACACTGTAAATTTTAAGTAAGTACGTCAATCTTTCCAGGGGTATTTTTATTTACCTGATACCTACGACTTAAGCCCATAACCATTTTTCTATTCATCTGTACAAATAAGTAGTTGGAGTCCTTAAATTTTTGATATAAATCCAAATTAGACCTACGAAAAGAGCATTGAATCGTTTCGCCCCGTGGTCCGAATCGACTCATTACAAAAGATACATTGGGCTATTCGCAACACTCCAACCACTGCGGTGTGAATGGTCCTATTCAAAAACAGCAGTTGGGCGATTCGGACCGCGGTCCGAACCACTCATGGTCCGAAACGACTAAAGACCCAAAAAATTCATACAGTCGGAAGTGATTTTTGATTATATTTTCTTTGTATTGTTATACGGTAGTCTATACCTTTGATATGACTTATAATATACGGTCTATACCTAATATAAACAACTGACCCTACAAGCACATATGTCTACAGCTAATTCGCCCCTGTGCACAAACCTTCCGGGTATATGACGAGCTCGGTGGTCGAATGGTTAGCAATGGCCACTTTGACTCCGAGGTCGCGGGTTCGATTCCCGCACAAGACAAATATTTGTGTGCATGAATATGTCTGTTTGTCTTGGTCTGGGTATTTTCTATGTATTATAAGTATGTATTTACAAAAAAAATTTATTTAAGTACATTTATCAGTTGTCTAGTACCCATAACACAAGCTTTGTGCTTAATTTGGGACTAGATGGCGCTGTGTAAAATTGTCCAGAAATATTTATATTTATTATATTTATATATCACAGGATTCTGAGGATGGGGATATCTAGTCTCTCGTCTAGTAACCCAACCAGACGGGAGTTCCTTTACCCGCACCGTTCTTATATATATCGTATACACAGAACAAATAATAAAGAGGAATTATTATTTGTTCTGTGACCGTATATGAAAAGTCAGCAAAGGAGGAAAGGAACCAACACAGAGAATTCATAAGGATACTTTAGAAATACTTAAGGATTAGAGATACATAAGGATGTATTACAATCAATCTCTTCCAGCCGACCTTAATGGTTTAGGAAGATCTCTTATAGAAAACTTTGTACACAACTTGTTTGTATTGGATGTGCAATAGAGACTTTTTTATAACATGTCGGGTGGCAGACAAGCATACGGCCCGCCTCATGTGAAACGGTTACGGTATCTAAATTAACGCTCGCAACACGAAATAGAATATTTCGTGTTGCGGCGTGTGCGACGTGCCGCCACTCCCGCTGTAATGCAGAAATTCCTTCCTTTCTTTCTGGTGACCTCACTCACTCGCAGGAACAAAACAAACCTCAAGGGAACTATTATTTGGCTGAGGTATTCTGTGTACTGTACCCTACCTCTCTTTTGCCAGAGCCTCGGTAGTCGCCTGGGTGCGCCACGTGCACGTGAGGTTGGTTTTAGGTCTAAAGATCGTGGTGCGCCAGTTACACTCCATCAACATCCTTGAACCAAAGCCAACCTCACCTGCACGTGGTTCACCCTGCTGACTGACAAACGTGGTTCTGCCGAAAAGAGAGCTAGAGCATATAGTATTTTTAAAGCTGCCCGACTGGGGAAGTATGTACCTCCACCTCACTGAATACCGCAGCCAAATAACAATTCCCTTGAGGGTTATTGTGTTCCTGCGAGTGTGTGAGGTCACCAGAAAGAAAGGAAGCAGTATAGGCTGGCAACGGATCGGCGACCCCTTGATGTTGCTGATCTCCATGGGCGGTGGTGAATGCTTTCTGTCAGTGACCCATATGCTCGTTTGACCCCCTCTCATATATTTTAAAAAAAAGCTACCGTTTTTACTCTACTTCCAAGAGGCTTGAGAGCGGCAGAATGTCCATACAGTAAGTAGGTATTAGTAATACTGTGCCTAGGAGAAAAAAGGGACTACAGAAAAATAATATGAATATCAAATGATTATAAATATTTCCCGCTCGATAACTGGAAAGAGCCACGAAAGATAAAAAAAAATGGGACGTGGCTGTGTCATAGACATGGACGTGTGTTGTGTGAATACATTATATGCACTTAAATTATCTTAAAATGGCAGCTCTTCTTGCTCCCCCGCACGCAATGTTCCATAGTCCTTACCTAGCGTCAAAAATTCTTTGATCCTCCATCTGTCCAGTGGCGATTGAATTTTGGACGGAAATGATAGATATGTAGTTGAAACACCAAACTGTATCCCCCGATTTTGTTATCATTCGTTTTTCTGAATTGCCTCCCTATGGAAGCAATTTTAAGACGTATTCACGTAAATAATTTTGATAGTACATACAGACAGACAATTTTTTTTCCAACTTATGTATAGCTCAACTACAATGATATCATTATAATAGTAAAAAATGCCTAATCACGATATTTTAACAATACCTACCGACCGACGCGGACATCTACTGACAAATTAATATGAGATAGCTGCATCCTGCAACTTGGTGGTATTATTGTACAGTCGGTATCAATATTACATGTCTACTTTTATACTGATTACAAATCCCATTAATACGATGTATATTATCATAAATAAGAATGATGACCTCGGTGGTCGAATGGTTGCAGCAATGGCTACTGACTCCGAGGTTGCTGGTTTGATCAACCCGCACAAGACAAATATTTGTGTCCATGAACACGTCTGTTTGCCTGGGTATTTTCAATGTATTATGTGTATGTATTTACAAAAAAAAATATATCAGTTATACCCATAGTACAAGATTTGCTTGGAACTAGATGGCCGTGTGTAATTTGTCCAGGAATATTTATATTTATATAAATAACTTTATTATCGTAAATAAGGGGTGTAAGTAGCTCACCGTTATCTTTCAGCCAAAGCTAACCTTATATCCTGTGTGCGCCCTGCGGCTGACTAACCAGGCTCTGGCCAAAATGATGGTAAGTTTTTGAAGTGGTAGAGCTAAGTTGGAATCATTTAATGTCCATGACAGGGTCGCGATCAACTTATGGACATTGAGTGACTGCAGCTCGTAATTGGGCCGGCTCGTCCGGGGCAGTACCACTCTCACACAGAAAACCGGCGTGAAGTAGTAGCTCGCTATTGCGTTTCGTGCGGTGAGTGTTGAGACCCGGAGCCCAATCCAAAAACCTCAACTCTGGATATGGCAGTGGCATTAGGAAGAAGAATACCCCAGGAGGGTACCGTCACCGTTGGTGAAGGAGAATCCCTTCCTGAGTTTCACTACTCAGGCCGCCCGACGTATTCTGGGGCGGGCACTATGCCACTCTGTATCTCTGCCAGGAGCAGGCGTAGGAAAAGGACGGTGGCACGTTCCCCTGAGCTCTATATTGAGCTATGTAACATAAGGGGACTTCACTCCAACCTGAATGCCGTCCACCACCATCTTGAGACGGCTAAGCCAGCCTTGCTTTTTTTAACTGAGACACAGATATCCCCACCATCTGACATCTCGTATCTGCGCTACCCAGGGTACAAACTGGAACACAATTTTGTGCCACGAGCCGGTGTGTGCGCGTACGTTAGGGAGGATATCTGTTGTCGACGTCTTGGCAGTCTTGAAGAGCGGGGCCTGTCAATTATGTGGCTGCGCGCAGACTTCGACGACCACATTCGTATCTACGCGTGCCTCTACAGGTCCCACAGCGGTAACGCCGAAACGGAGTGCCTTGTTGAGCACATCCAAACGACGACTGACAGTCTACTCCAGCAAATGCCTTCTGCCGAGATTGTGGTTATGGGTGACTTTAATGCCCACCACATCGAATGGCTTGGGTCACGCTCAACTGACCATGCTGGAAGATCTTTTCATGACTTTGCCTTGGCATATGGTCTAACGCAGCTGGTCTCTTCACCTACACGGGTACCGGATGTGGAGAACCATGTGCCATCCCTTTTGGATCTTCTGCTGACCTCCCACCCGGATAACTATCGCGTATCTGTTGGCGCCCCTCTTGGATCCTCAGATCATTGCCTGATAGAATGTGTGGTGCCACTCATACACCAAAAGCGACCGCGTACCGCAGGTATCCGTCATGTGTGGCATTTCAGGTCAGCAGATTGGGATGGGCTGCGTGACTTCCTGGCTTCTTACCCCTGGGGGCCAGTTTGCTTCTCGCTGGATGATCCCAGTGCCTGTGCAAATGCTGTCGCTGATGTGGTTCTGCAGGGTATGGAACTATTTGTTCCTAATTCTGCGGTGCCCATTGGCGGCAAATCTCGACCATGGTTCGGTGGGTCTTGCAGAGCCGCGTTGCGTCAGAAGCAAGATTCCTACCGTGCCTGGTCCAATGCTCGGGCCACTGGAGATCCAAATACCGGCGTACTCAAAAAAAAATACAACGCTGATTCCAGGTCGTTGAAGGGTTTTATCGCGAAGGCAAAGTCCAGATTTATAAGCGAAATTGGCGAGAGACTAGTGCGCTTGCCATCTGGGTCTCGTGCGTTCTGGTCGCTCGCCAAAGCCGTACAGGGTAACTTCTGTCAGTCGTCGTTTCCACCACTGCAACGGATGGATGACTCGCTGGCCCATACTGCAAAAGAAAAAGCCGATCTCCTTGGGTTTCTTTTTGCATCTAACTCGACTCTCGATGACCAGGGAGCCACACCACCTACCATCCCTCGGTGTGAGAGCTCTATGCCAGAAGTAAAGTTCACGCAAAGAGCCGTGCGTAGAGCACTTTGCTCCCTGGACATCCATAAGTCGAGTGGGCCGGATGGCATTCCATCCGTTGTTTTGAAAATATGTGCCGCGGAGTTGGCCCCAGTTCTAGTCCGCCTTTTTCGGTACTCGTACTCGCTTGGCGTGGTCCCCAGCTCGTGGAAGGAGGCTTTGGTTCACCCGATCCCTAAAAAAGGTGTTTGCTCAGATCCGTCCAACTACAGGCCCATTGCTATAACTTCCTTGTTTTCCAAGATAATGGAAAATATTATCAACCAACAGCTGATAACATACCTAGAGGATCACCAGCTGATTAATGATCGCCAATATGGCTTTCGCCATGGTCGTTCGGCTGGTGATCTTCTGGTATATTTGACTCATTGTTGGGCAGAGTCAGTGGAAAGCAAGGGCGAGGCTTTGGCTGTTAGTCTGGACATAGCAAAGGCCTTTGATCGGGTGTGGCATAAAGCGCTACTATCCAAGCTTCCCTCTTTTGGGTTACCCGAGAAACTCTGCACATGGATTGCCAGCTTTCTCACTGGGCGGATCATTAAAGTTGTGATTGACGGTGCACGCTCGGATCCATTACCCCTGAACGCTGGTGTGCCACAAGGCTGCGTATTGTCTCCTACATTGTTTCTTCTGCATATCAATGACTTGCTGCACGTATGCGGCATCCATTGCTATGCAGATGACAGTACCGTAGACGCAAGATACAGTGGTCTATGTAATGTTTCTCGGGATTGCGTCGATGAGTGCCGGAAAAAACTTGTGTCTGAGATTGAGACGTCTCTTGGACACGTCTCTGATTGGTGTAGACTGAACTTAGTCCAACTGAATCCATCAAAGACACAAGTATGTGCGTTTACCGCAAAAAAGTCCCCATTTGTCGTGGCTCCTAGATTGGAAAGTACTCCCCTTACTATTAGCTCCAGCATTGGTATCTTGGGTGTTGACATATCCAGGGATGTACAGTTCCGTGGTCACTTGGAGTGCAAGGCCAAATTGGCTTCTAGGAAAATTGGCATCATCTGTAAAGCCAGAAGGTATTTTACACCACAGCATCGCCTTCAACTGTATAAAGCCCAAGTTAGACCTCATATGGAATACTGTTCACATCTCTGGGCTGGTGCGCCCCAGTACTTACTCGCTCCATTCGACCGCATACAACGAAGAGCTGTTCGAATTGTCGGTGACCCAATGATTTCTGATCGGCTGGATTCTCTCTCTACACGCAGAGATGTTGCATCTCTTTGCGTTCTATATAAATTGTACCACGGGGAGTGCTCGGATGAGCTATTTGATTTGATACCTGCCGCTGAGTTCCACTATCGTACAACTCGCCAAAAATTAAAGTTCCATCCACATCACCTTGATATTTGGCGATCTACTACAGTACGCTTTTTAAGGCATTTTCTACCACGTACTGTAAAGTTGTGGAATCAACTTCCCTCAGCGGTATTCCCAAATAAGTACGACATGGGGGCCTTCAAGAACAGAGTCAATATTTCCCTTAAAAGGCTGGCAACGGATCGGCAACCCCTTGGTGTTGCTGATTTCTATGGGCGGTGGTGATTGCTTTCCATCAGGTGACCCTCATGCTCGCTTGCCACCCTCTGTTATAAAAAAAAAAAAAAAAAAAAAAAAAAAAGTAAGGAACCGCATAATTAAATGACTGTGCAATGCAAGATTGTGGTACGCCGCCGTCCTTTTCCTGATATACGTTATTCCGACATAGTGTTTTCAATTTCATTTCAAATCCCGGTAAAAATACAGTTTTGCATAAGCTGAATTTGTTATAAAATTGGTGCAGGTATATTTGTAAATAAAAGCTCTTAACAAAATCCTTACATAATACTTTAGGTGTAAAAAATATTAAATCCAATTACTCATCTCAATCAATCTAAAAGAATCAATGTACATTGTACAGTTATGAACTTGTCAAGTTTGACGTTTGCACTCTTTGTATACGATACGCAGCTGCAGTAAAAATGGTAAAATCGCCGCCAGCATCAAGGTTGATTACGAGGTTGACTGTACAATATACATAAGATTGTATTTGATTGTATGTCGTGACTGTGTAACATGAAAAAATGTGTTTATAATTTTTGTATCTTATTTTACATTTTTTGTGACTTTATTAGTTCTTATAGTTCGTTTTTTAGCTGTATACAGTATACGTCATGGAAGGTAATAAACTAATATGCAAATCGAAAGCTATATACATGATGATAGCAATAGTATAGGCGGTAGAGTTGCCGTTCATTTGCAAAATTAAAATTTTCTGTATGAATTTGGGAAAAAATCAGGTTGTTCAATTTTTTTTTACAATTAAAGTGGCAAATAATCATACGACATGCAGCAAGTCATCTGCCTGATGGTAAGTAGTTATCGTAGCCGAATCCTCGCAACACTAGAGACTCACGCGTTGCCGGCCCTGTGAAACCCCCTACACTACACGTCTTTATGCAAGGACTGTAATGTTAGGAAAACCTCGATTTTTTTTTACCAAAGCCTTTTGCTTAATCTTATGCCTATCAAGCAGCTAAGGCTAAAAGTGTGATGAAAGTGTATATAAGTGAGTAAACAAAACACCAAATTTTGATGGACTTTTTGTTTTCATTTTTATAATTTACGGTAGGGATTTTATAGAATCGTGTATTAGGAAAATTTGCATACTAAAATACCTAAAGAACACTGACTGCATAATAGGTACGATTTATCATTTCTACTAGTTGTATTAAGGAAAGAAGGGGCAAACAAGCATGTGAGTCAAATGATGGTAAGCAATCAGCCATGATTCATTATTGCTAGCCTTTTTAGAAATATAGAGGCGACCTTTACTTGAACACTACCAAGTCATTTTTGTTCGGGAACATCCATCTTTTTAACCGACTCCAAAAATGGAGGAGGTTCTCAATTCGACTGTATTTTTTTTTATGTTTGTTACTTAAATACTCCGTTATTTATAAACTGATTTCAAAAAAAGTTTTTTTTATTTGAAAGAGATTGGTCCCATATTTTTTCAGCCTGTATCTACATACATAAATGTAGATATGATGTAGAGTAATGTTTGGAGTCGGTTTTTTTGTTAAATTATTGTTCATGTTTTTGGAGCCTTGGTAGTTAACCCTGCATGCGGATTTTTAAACCTATACGAGAAAATAAAAGCCAGATATGCCTAAAGACTTTAAATATCTCTAAGGTGATTATTCACGCGGCACGTTCGCTCCGCCTAAAGAAAGTGAGTAGCATGTGACAGATAGTCACTGGAGACAGATTGACAGTGGAGTCTAAGAATAGAAACTACATGCCATCTTGCAGAGTCTTCTATATCGGCATGGAAAATAAAATTCTGGTAGAATCTTTAATCTTAAGATAATCTCTTGTTGAAAAAAAATATATACCATCTTGGGGATCAAATGAGTCTACAGACGTAGCCTATAGACGCTTAGTTCACACGCCCAAAACCGGACAGAATAAGTGAAACTCAGTTTTAAATCTGACATCTGTATAACCTTATTTTTGTGAATGAAGGAATTTTATTCTTTATCTTATAATACAAGGAGTGGGTGCTGTAGGTACTCACTCGCACCAACACAACAATCCTCAAAGGGTAAATAGTCTGGAGTGACGTGCAAGTATTTCTTCAGTACTTTACTACTTACGGTACTTTTAAGATTTCTTTTTAAATTTAAATTACACGTATAAAAAAATCGATGATCTATAATTGCAACACAAGACATTGCAATTTTAGAGCAACATTGCAACATGAGACGTTGCAATTTTAGAGCAGTCTATTTTTTTATGTACTCCGTTGCATCCTGATTGCCGGTCGTGATTGTTGTTTAAAACGCATGCCCAAAAACATGTCGACAATTTAGTGACCTGTCAAAATATTTTTTGTTACCTGTCAATCACTTTGTAATTTAATTGTATTGTAGAAAGTTGGACAATATAATTAATATTTCGTCGCGGTAAATTTCAGGGTT
Organism: Hypsopygia costalis; assembly: GCA_937001555.2. Classification (NCBI taxonomy): domain Eukaryota; kingdom Metazoa; phylum Arthropoda; class Insecta; order Lepidoptera; family Pyralidae; genus Hypsopygia; species Hypsopygia costalis. The sequence goes on from OW443325.2 coordinate 6,613,139, forward strand.
CCGTGTTCAAATAAAAAAACCGAATACATTTTAAGATTAATTAATTTATCCATCTATATACATATATATCTCGCAAATTGTTTGACATAAAATTTGATGCTTGGCAAAGTATTATTTCAATACTAATTCTCATACATAATGCGGCGGATTCTATTTAGTAGTTGTAGTTGCTATTTAGTAGTTTAGTAGTAGTAATAGTGAGAGTGGTGAGAGTGTAAAGCATTGAAAAAAATTCAGGAGTCTACAGATACAGACTCATGATGATGATGATAAGAGTAATTTACAATCCGAATAGAAATATTTAATTAAATTAAAACCATTCTTTACAACTATATATAAACTATAGACACAGTATCTCTATGGTTTAATGCAGATGTATTCAAAACTATTAAATCAAGTCGATTTCGCAAACGCATTTAATTTCGATGAAATTCATGTTTTTTTTTGGCAGACAAGCATACGGCCCGCATGATGTGAAGCGGTTGCCGTACATAAAATATCGCTCGCGCGCCGCCACCTCCGTTGCCAACGCAGCATCTCCTTCCTTGTATGTAGCATGTGTACAAAAACCCCACAAAAATCCTTTTCGAAAAAAGGATTAAGCTAGATATAAAGACTAGAAAAAATCGTTTTCTGGTTCAAAAAAAAAACCAAACAAATTTCGGTCGCCCTGGGATAATGCAACGATTTGCAATTAGTAAGAAGTATGGGCATATTTTTCTAAGCAACTTATGAAAAGCTGAAGTTATGCTGTCTCAACGCTTGAATAGGGAACTCCTATCTAAGGTATTTTAATAGAAAAAAAATACAAAGTGATACAACACAATAATATAAAATAAGTTATTGCATTACTCTTACTTAAGACCAACGTCCAATCACGAAAAAAATATCTGTTTCATACAAATGTGAACATGGAGCAGTTTATTTGGTTTCCACTGTAAAAATTGATGTGTGCTGAATTTCCATCTAAAGAGATGGCAGAAAGTCAATTTACTTATTTGTTATTGGTGAGAGATCCACATTGCGGAAACTCAACTTGCACTTGGCCGTTTATTTTTTATATGCCTAGGCTTAACTTAAGTAATATTTGTCAGAACATGACACAGATGAACCGTGTTTTTTCCTTGTGTAATGAATTTCATATTATGAATTAAAATAGGTCTTTGGATTTCGCTGGCGCTTAAAATTATGATTTATTAAAAGTAATTTTTATTTAAATGTTTTATAAAGGAGTGCAGCAACCAGCAGTTTGATTGTCAGTCCTTTAAAGAATCTTGCTGAAGTTGGCTTTGCAACTTCACCTGCACGTCATGCACACTGCTGACTAATAACAACCAGTGGTACACCAGACTCTCTTGCTAGATTTAACCTAAACAAATAAACATACAAACATTCAAAGTTAAAGAAGCTTGAAAACAGTTTCTACGTCAGAAGTGTTGGTTTCTAGAGTGGTTATTGACAAGGAATTCATAATTCGAGCACAATTTATGAACCAACTTGCTAAGAATATCGTTTTGTATTCTATTGTATTTAAATAATAGTGCACTATTGTATGTAATTTATTGCGAACAGTGGAATGTGAACTAGTTTTTCTCTATTTCAATCTGTATAGAGCGATTGACAATCGGTACCTATTAAGATTGATATTGATATCGACGGACTTATCAGTAGGCGCTTATACTTGTCAATTCTGGCGTTAAATAGTCTTTGAGTTCACACACCGGAACTGAGAATATAGAATTTTTTTTGCGTTTGTAGCACTGTTCTGTAAAATGGATTTGTTCTTCTCCCTATCCTGTTATTTTTTAAAATAACTGGTCTTCTTCATGCAGTGGAAAAATGTCATGAGTCCCCTTCACGTCAATCTTTTCATGATTTCAAGGAGAAGTCTTATCTGCCTTAACTATGTCCACAACATGTAAGTATTACCAGTATTACTGTGTATATTTTACATATATACAATAGTTGACGTAATTATTCGACCTATATAATATTTTAATATGTATACAACTACTCTTGACATTGGATTATTTTAATTTCTGTTACAGAAGTTACATATAAGTCCAAAATAGAAAAAATATACTTGAGAAATAATTGTTTGAAAAGCAATAATGTATGACGTGTCTAAGTGTCCACAAGTGTCCAATGGCAAATAAAGATTTTTCAGTTTGTTTTAGATTTTTGTCCCAATTTCGTTTTTCTAGTTCGGGCTTTTTTGTTCCAGTGGAAATAGTGTGGGGATTTCGGACAGGAGTCCGCCCAAATCCCATGGGCACATGGGATTCCTAATGGATCTCACCGGGCCGACTTACCGACTAAAAAGTCAGTAGTTTTCTTGCTCAATGCCTATGTTTACTGTTATGTATGTATTGTTATGTATAAATAACAAGTATTTAGAATTTTGTGATTGTTTCGCTGCAGACGGGAGTCCGCGTATGCAGGTGTGGGTCTGCCTGGATAATTATATCCTGGGCTAATCTTTTATTTGTGATAGGAATACTCGGCACGCCGCTTAGTCGAGGACCCTTCGCCATTGGACGGCGAGTTCCACTCTCCGCCTTCCAGAAGCCCTCGCCAGGGCGGAAGAGGCGTTATTCCGCAGTCTACGCCCGATTCTCAAAATATATAGACTAAGAGATTAGGTATTACTGTTTTATTAATTTACTTTGTAATCATGAAAACTCAACATAAAAAAATTTATTTTTATCGTTGAACTTAGACTTACTATTTTGTTAGAATCTCTTAGCCAGTAATGTCGAACCCGTACTAACGCCACATTAATTCTTTTGGTTTTCTCTATATTCTGTTTTCCTGCATGCATTAGTTTGCCCTATATTCATTATGGTTACGAATGTGACACTCACTTTCTTAACTATGATAGTTTTTAGTCAGTACGTCATATAATAAGAGAAAATACGAAAAAGAGTGTCCTAGTTACTCGAAATATCAAACAAAATCCCAGCAGGCAAGGCAAGACACCTGTATCAGTTTATTAATCTATGTAAATTACTAAGCTAAAGTTGTCGAAGGACGTATTTAGGTTAAGTCTCGCATTAAACCACTTAATTTACTTGTTCTTGAGATTTCGCCATTGCTAAACAGAGTTATTTGTTACTATTAAGTATTATGTAAAGTTAAGCTAATGATATTTTTTTTCAAGTTCAAATAATCTCGGTCAATGTCAGTGTAAGTTAATTACGGACATGTTAATGCTGTTTGGATCCACTGGTAGTTTTTATGGGCTCCAGCCTTTTTACATTTTTATGGATGGAAAGATGGTTCGTAGTGTTCTAAATAAATAATAAAATTATATGGGTTTTCCTGTATTTTTAAAGGCTGATTAATTTCAAGGACACGATTATGTTGTTAGTATTTATCACGAATAAAAAAAAATATCTACCCAAAATTAATCAACCATAAACGCGGTATGGCCATCGAAAGATTTTTTGTTTCTCTCCGAGATTCAAGTTTACTATGTAGGTAGGAGACACGCGGGGTTATCGCGCATGCGCCCTCTGCGCGTTCGCTGCTACCGCGTCGCTTCAATGATATTACAGTATACGCTAAAATGACAGATACTACAAAAACTAAACTGATTTTGAAGTTTTTTAAGGTATAGTTTTTTTATTGTTTCGTAATCAGTAACAGCTACACAATCGCGTCTATCAATTTGACCAGTCTTTAAAATTACATCCTGTATATTAGTCACGTTATCTACCTATAATACTCATAGAGAGATAGTACAAACCTACGGTAAGTAAGTAGTACGTGCTACTATAAGTAAGTAAACGTAAAGACAATTCCAACCGTTGTTTGTGGCAAATATTTTAAACTTCAAACCTTCAAAAATTTTATTTTCAGGATTTCCATTAAGATGAATATCTCAATGAATAATCACGAAATGTAAATGCCTACATAATATGGCTACACAGAGGTCAACCAGTCCATTGCAGAAAGCGGACTATTTTCACGGCTTCACAACACTTTTAACATATATGCGTGTTCGGTGTTGTACACTCTAATGACAATTCACTCAAAGAAACAGACGATAGTTTTTTTTTTCACTTTTTATTTTACATAAAGGAAGAATAAATAAATAAATAATAATAAATATTTCTGGACAAATTACACAGCGCCATCTAGTCCCAAATTAAGCGCAAAGCTTGTGTTATGGGTACTAGACAACCGATAAATGTACTTAAATACATTTTTTTTTGTAAATACATACTTATAATACATAGAAAACACACAGACCAAGACAAACAGACATGATGCACACAAATGTTTGTCTTGTGCGGGAATCGAACCCGCTACCTCAGGGTCAAAGTGGTCTTTGCTAACCATTCGACCACCGGTTATCAGAAAGGAAGGAATTATGCGTTGGCAGCGGCGCTTGCGGGAGGCGAGTGATATTTCATGTTACGAGCGTTAATATGGCTACCGCACCGCTTGACATCAGGTGGGCTTATACTTGTCTGCCTACCGACGTAGTATAAAAAAAATCACTTGTTATTTTTTAACCGACTTCAAAAAAGGAGGAGGTTCTCAATTCGACTGTTTTTTTTTTTTGTATGTATGTTATTCGATATCTTTTTTTATTTGAAAGGGTATGATTGCAAGGTGGTCCCATATTCCCCTAGTCAGGATCTGATGATGGGATGCCAGGGAAATCAAGGGAAACTCTTAAATTTTATAAGCACGTATGGTCAACTTCATTTTTTTTTTATTTGAAAGGGTAATTGCGAGGTCGTTCCATATTCACCAAGTCAGCGTCTGATGATGGGATCCCAGAAAAATCGAGGGAATCCCTTTAATTTGCCCTATGGTAGCCGGCAGAATAAAATTGTGCCACTCCACTGCTCTGCGCTAGATGTCGTACAAGGCGACGAAGGAATCTTGTGTCACGCGATAACTTTTCTCCCGGAAGACGGGCAGCAGCGTCTGCCGGGGTATTCCACCAATAAGCTGCGCTCGCCAACTGAAGTATGTTGCAATTTTTTTTTTTAAATCAACTTTATTATTTTAAAAAGTTTTATGAAATTATATATCAAAATTTAATAGGTTTAAATCATAATTTTGGAATTTACAACTTTAAATTATTGTATGTTATTTAGATATTTCACATTGCGACACATTGCGTTTTTATGGCTACAATAACCGCTTCACATCAGGCGGTCCGTATGCGTGTAGTATAAAAACCACCCGACGTAGTATAAAAACAAAGATTGACTCGATTTTTTGTTTCGTGTCACATGTTTCTATGAAAAGCAAAATAATTTGCTAAACAGTTATATGACAGCACTATATAAAATCTGATACATATATTGTCTATCTCATATTTGCACGCTTGAAACGCGTCTATAAAACGTAGTGTACTCATCTATGTAATTGGCCCGGTTGTCGAATGGCTAGCAATGGAATGGGTTCGATCCGCGCACAAGATAATCAATTTGTGCACATGAACATGTCTGTTTGACTTGGTCAGGGTGTTTTCTATGTATTATATGTATTTATTTACAAAAAACTGTATATAAGTATAATATCAGATATCTATTAGGTATCCAGAAAGTAGTACAGCAGAATTTGTCGAGCCGTTCTCGAGTTTTGCGATTAGTAACATTCATTTTCATTTATATAGATTTACTAAGTCGAATAATGTATAACAAGCTTTTAGCAATGGTATCGTACTATCAACTGTATCTGTCATACATTGACCAACACCTTTCACTGTTTTACGTTATTGTATGTCTGCGCGCATTAAAATCTGCCACGGCAACAACTTGAAAGAGTTTTCTTGAATAAAACCAGTTATTTTTTCATAACGCGACTGTTTATTACATTTTTAAGTTAATATTATTTTAAAAAATAAAAATCAAGGATGTCGTAACATAGCCAGGTATAAGTAGATCATCTATATATCGCTAATTTGGTGCAACAATGGCATAATTAAAGCACAGTATAAGTAATAGATCTATAGTCGGCCGTGTGCTTTCCGGCAGACTAGAATAGAATCACTCCGTCTCTTCCCGTGGATGTCGTACAAGGCGACTAAGGGAAATACATTATGAAACATCGATCAGGCCTCCCCAACCCGTTTGGCCAGCGTGGGGAGTGTAGGCCAAATCCTCCTTCTGTCAGGGACGGACGAGAGAGGGTCGTGCTCCTGTAGTGGAGACTAAAATGACCTGATGATGATGATGATAAGTAATAGTACGACGTACAGTATGGCCACTCTCTGCCGCTCTCTCGTGTCGACCTCACCTCCCCTCTGAGACAAACAACACTTTGTATGGCGCCGCACGCACACATGCTCATACACGCTCTGCACAGACGTTATTGTTTATGTAGTAGTAAACCGTAAACGACGCGACATTTGTATAGAGTGACCGGGGTGTGATTAAAGTCAACATGCATCATTCGTACCTACGCCATTTTGGTATTTATTTTAATATGCAAATCTACTTTCTGATTCATATTAACAAACACCAGTACCAAATTATCCTTTTATCTTGTAATTGTTGCAATTAATAAATGTTATTTGGTTGAACACTCATATAAGTCATCTACATGCAACAACGACATGAATAAGTTGTGACCATAATGCAGCGAATGAATATAACACTGAATTCCTATTTTTCTTGGTTACGGCATCACGCGTGAACGGCTGGTACGATTTCTTGTATTTGTTATTGTCAGAAGAAGGTTCTTATGAAAGAAACAAATAAGGAAAATGCGCGGAAAATTAGAAAATTTATGAAAATTGAACGACCATATTAACTTTTCAATTGTAATTTTATGTCATTTGAGAGATTGCGCGACACAAAATCGTGTTCAATATTCATTACGACGACGAACTTGGTGGTCGAATGGTTAGCAATGACCACTTTGACTCCGAGGTTGCGGGTTGCGGGTTCGATTCCCGCACAAGACAAACATTTGTGTGCATGAACATGTCTGTTTGTCTTGGTCTGGGTGTTTTCTATGTATTTACAAAAAAAATGTATTTAAGTACATTTATCAGTTGTCTAGTACCCATAACACAAGCTTTGTGCTTGATTTGGGACTAGATGGCGCTGTGTAAATTGTCTAGAAATATTTATTATATATTATATGTATCTCTCTTGGACTCACGGGTCAAGCCCGGTTATTTGATAGGCGTGCGCAGGGATATGGATCCAACGCGTAGAGGCCCCTTTGAGAAGTTTGATGTATAGTTGTATATTATTATTATTGTTAAGAAGACAAGACAACTTCGGTCGGGTCAGCTAGTAGACTTATAAAACAGTAAGCAGTTAGTATATACATTACAGTTAAAGATTGTGAGGGACCTAAGTTTAGACGACTAATGTGCACAATAACCGAAACGCAGCGGCTAAAAATGTTTGTTTGTATTATACTCGTATAATAATTTACGTACATAACGAACCGTTTTTGGAGAAAGAGACGTGATGTTCCCCCTTCCTTTCTAAAAGCAAAATAAAGTTTTGCCGCGCTCGCTACACCCACTAGGTGGGGAAAGCCGTTAAGGATATCACGCTGCCCAAGCAGCGTAGTTATGTCGGACTCTGCTGCCATGACCAGTGGCAGCCATACCGACTAAAACCCCACGATATCCTTCTCTCCGCCATTGACGAGGCCACGGGAACTGCGATAGCATAACCTCCGCGACCCCACCGACGGTTGTCCCTAAGGACCCTCCTCCTGGGGAACCCGAGTTTCTCCCCCTCCTCGATTAGTGGCGCACCGGGAGACATACGGCACGCTGACACCAAGGGTTATTTTTTCAACTATGTTGATAGTGCGCGGAGTATATGTAACATAGAGATATACGTAAAAACAATAGAACAAAATTATTATTTAAAACGAAAACGGTACATTTAATTAGGATGTAGATGTAACTTTAATTTAAAAAAAAAAGTTGATAAACCGTTCATTATATTGCTTGCTTCTACATCTTTAGCCAACGCGCTACCACAGTATAAGTACTATGTACAGTATGGCCACTCCCTGCCGCTCTCTCGTATTTACCTCACCTCCTCTCTGAGACGAATCTGGAATAGTTTGTATAGCGCCGCACGCATACACGCTCAGTCACGCTCTGCACTGACTTCTTTCTTTATGTAGTAGTACACGTCCACAGAACTAATAATAAAAAGGATTCCTCTTTATTATTAGTTCTAAACTAAAAATAAAGAGGATTTTTATTATGTGCATATATGTACACGACGCAACATTTGTATGGAATGGCAGGGGTGTGGTGCTACACTAAGGAGCAATGCGACTGCACCGCTACCGCCGGCTTATATACTTAAGTTTATGTTCATGAACCACCGAGAATTATCCGGGAAACTCTCGGATAATTCTCGGTGGTTCATCACATGCAATTTTTTATGAACTTCCTTGTGTTTGTTGTGTGTGTTTCATGACCCACCGAGAATTATCCGGGAAACTCCCGGATAATTCTCGGAATTTTTTTTTTGGTGTTTCTGCGATGACTTTGTGCGCACTGTGGTATCCATTCAGAAGGTTAAATGATTATCAGGTTTTCTGCAGACATATCCAACTTAATTTGGACTTACAAAATTGATTTCAATTAGTATTCAAATTAAAATTGAAATATCCTCATAATAAAACTTACAATTACATTATTAATACATATAAATAAACAGAGAGAGAAAAAAAAACTACATATATGTATACAAATTAAAATTAAGTTACACCAAAGTATACCTCCACATCACTGTTAAATGGCATCGTGTGCCCAGAAGGCTGGCAGCATTGTCACGCTGATTGGCAATGCTTATACCATATGCGAAATAAAAGCCTGCCCTCTGGTCGTGGGAAGTATCGACGAAACGCTTTGCTAAGTAAGAAAAGCTGAAAAGGAGCGGTGCACTCCACAAGCCAAGCGTTTCGACCCCAAACGGCTCAAATATATAGTTACCAATAAGATTTATATACTTGCGCCATTTGAGAGTCTCCGCTGATGCAACACGATGTATGATGATGATTTGGCCTTTACTTGCATTAAAACTAAAAAAAAAACACAAGATAGAAAGGTTAGTAATAAAAAAAATGCACGATAATATGAACAAAAGCAATTTCGAATTGTATAAAATAATTGATCGTATCTTCATGAAAGCGATGGCAAGTGGCCGATTTGAAAAGGTGTGAAGCATTATTCGAAGTAATTAAATGTAAAGCGCGAGAAGCAATTAACTGATTCAGTAATCAGTTAAGCAGTGTTCACAGTTCATTTTAAATTGATAAATAACGTTCAGAAACTTAAAACATATATTTTTGACATTGGAAAAATAATGTTTGCACGGAAATTTTAAGGCTGAGAACGGAACGGCGATACCTTGGTTTTGCTGATCTCCATGGGCGGTGGTGATTGCTATCTACCAGGGAACCCACATGCTCGTTTGCCCCCTCTTAAATATATATATAAAAATATAGACGGGCAAATTAGAGAAATAGAGCAACTTACATCGTAATTCAAATTAAAAAAGTAATGCTAGTTAGTTAGTTACACACTAAGCATATACGATATATTTAGAGCGGGACACTGGTATAGGTAAGACTAGAGAAGCTATATCACCGTCTTTTATCCGTATATAGCAGTGTCTCACTCTTAAATATATTTGCTAAGTGTGATGCACGTCCTCTTATATTATTACTGAAACACGCAACTAGGTAAAAAAAAAAATTGTTGCCTGTAAAGTCGGTTTACGGACGATAATTTTAAGTGATAACGTCATAAGAAAACATCGACCGATGGAGTGGAAGAGAAATAGATGCGTCACAAGCCGAACTCTTAGGCCGATCGTCTCTCTATCGCTTGTTCCGCTCTCTCGCTTGCATGCTCGGCTCAGGCGGAACGTGACAACGAGTTATACTTTTTCGTGCTTGCAGCCGGCGTTCATCTATTTATAAGACGTCAACACGTGAAAAAAACTATAAAATAGTAAAGCGGAATATAATAATACTCACAAAACGATTTCTATATGGAAAACAAGGCTTTAAAAGCCTACAGAGTTGACAAAACATTGATCTCTAAAATATCGACTTCAAGCCTTGTATAAGTGTCATAATTACAACTAATTAGTATCAATTGTACCTATTCAATCGGCTACATAATCTACCATTATGTGCACCTCGTTACAATGGGCCGGATGATTTACCATCGCCTTTCTCGTCGCCTCTCTAAATGAAAGGCGCACTTCACTAAGCAGATTTAGTTTTTTGATGCATTCAATGAGATTAAGAATAGGATAGAGTACTTTCTAAAGAGCGCTTCTGCGGTTCGAAGTGTTAATTTTAGACGGTATTTATTTAGAAATTGCCAATTATGGATTGGGATAAAAAAATACTGTATGTAGAACTGGGGTTTACCGTGTCTTCTGAATGCGATTTATATAGGTTTTATAGATTCCAAATCAGTTGACAGAACTAGCAGGGTGCACCACTTAAAAGTTCTTCATATTAGTTCTATAAAAATCAATGCTTCAAATACGCCAACATCTCAATAATTGCAAAAATCGATTCCGTTACCCAAGGATATAATTTTTTTTTATACATAGCGGTCCTAGCTCGATTTAAGACCTTCGCTAGATTCATGGTGCATGATGGTGCATGATGAATATTTTGATTTCAAAAATGGGCCTTAGGTTTAAGTTTATGACAAACACTTTTAGCGTAGTCGGTAGAGCTCCAAAGTCATCCCAGCTAAGTAAACACAATTACCAAGTTTAATTACCTATTTAGTTTAATTATTATAAGCATATAAAAATAAACATTTTTGGCCAAAGAAACTTAAGTACTTATACTTAACTGGCTAAACTTAAGTTTACGTTCACACCTATCGCTAGCCGTAACACTATATGTGTTACGGCTATACACACACAAATTAACAAAATCGGTTTTAGAATTTAGCACCGATGGTACACATTTTAAACGAATAACGGCTCTTTATTAATCATAGAAGATACCGATTACCTTGGGGGTTGTCGTGTTCTTGCGAGTGAGTGAGGTCACCAGAAAGAAGGAAAGAAAGGAAGGAGAATACGCTGGCAATAGATCGCCGACCCCTTGGCGTTGCTGATCTCCATCGGCGGTGGTGATTACATTTCGACAGGTGGCCCACATGCTCGTTTGCCCCCCCCCCCCCCCTCTCATATATAAAAAAATAGAGCTTCAGTGGCTTCTCTACTCATAATTGTTATAAAGGTTGTAACCAAACTCAAATGCCCATATTTCCTCTCAAACGGAGACATCCACACTGCGCAAAGTAGGCAGTTTGCTAGACTAGTGTTGCCTAAGGTAACGAAATTGTAGGCGTTTGCGCAACCAGCTACTATGTCGCTACGTCCCGCTGAGACGTGTAAATGTAGATGCTATCCGATTATACGAAAATTTGCTAAAACAGTCCTTTAATTATGTACATATTCAGTTAGTCGTCTGCATAATATTTGAGAGACAATTAAGGAAGCTATATTACCTGCTGAGAGCTGTGTTGAAATGCTGATGAAAATAGTATATACTGAGAATTTTCTATAAAACTATTCACCGCTCTAACAAAGGCTACAATATGCTCATTTAATAAAACGAATTTTAACAAAGTAGATGCCAGAATTTTGGTCACGAGATGTTTCGACCAGACGCGCGAAAGTTCTTTAATTTATTTGGCACCCGGCCCCCATGGCCTTAACGTTTCTACCCCAAAAGGCTCAAGTATGTATATACCCGCTATCGAGATTACTATAGACGAGCTCGGTGGTCGAATGGTTAGCAATCCACTTTGACTCCGAGGTCGCGGGTTCGATTCCCGCACAAGACAAACATTTGTGTGCATGAACATGTCTGTTTATCTTGGTCTGGGAGTTTTCTATGTATTATAAGTATGCATTTATAAAAAAATGTATTTAAGTACATTTATCAGTTGTCTAGTACCCATAACACAAGCTTTGTGCTTAATTTGGGACTAGATGGCGCTGTCCTATTTCCTATTTCCTGTGACAGGAACAGGACACAAGAAAACCCTAACCTAAACTAAAATCAACTCAAATCTAACCAAAACTGTTATATTATATTGACCATAACATATATGTAATTTAGAATTGAAAATAAATTATTGTAAGCTACCTACTTAATATAAAAAAATAAATGAACCGCTGTTATTTCGAATATTACTCCTATGTACATTGCAATATTGGCCTATTACATGTGTCTCCCTGTCCTAGTAGTGCACTGTTTATTAGATACAATTAATAAATTTAGTTTAATAACAACGTAATGTTTATTACGTTGAATTTATACTCACATAATTTATATTATTACATATTGGGCAATGAGGAGCTCGACGGCGTCGTTACGGAGTCTAATCGATCACGCAAGTCAAGCAACACTGACCGTAGCTTGTCCATGGATGGGTTTATTTATCTCGAGCTCCTCCGTGCTTCGGAGGGCACGTTAAGCCGTCGGTCTCGGCTGTTGTTGGCGACCTACGATGAGAATGTCGATAAACTATCCTGTAGTTTGCATTATAATTAATGTGTAAAAAATGCTTGCTATGTAAAAAAATGATGACAATCGTTAAGCCAAGTCCGTAGCGTTTATTACAGTATGTGATATACCGCGAAATGTGTCACTGACGGACACGAACTATCTCATTCGGTTTAGTGAGGTGTAAGCGAGACGACTACAAAATTCATACACAATTAACGGTTTGAATACCTCGTAGTGTAATAAACGTTTTTGCTTCTACCAAAAACGTACGAACAGTGGCATTTTCAACAGCTTATATTTTGAAATAAATTCAAAATAAATCCGCCTCTCATTTTAAGAATGGCAATTGTTCCTGCATGCCTTAATTTTTTTTCTTTCCCTTATCTTTTGAAAATAATAATTGCAATTTACGTTTATGACAAGTGTCATTACGTTATATTGGGTTTTACTTTGGAATTGTATTTTTTTGTTTTTTTTTTTCAGTACTTACAGACTTATCTAAACCGACCCTCAATGAATGGTTTATCGCCCTACTTAAAGCTTCGAGCTACCACAAAGAGGCCGTATCCTTTACTTTGGTTTACTTCGAACGGTGAAATTTTATCATCTTTTATTGTTTTGTGGTGTAGTAACTCACCGCTCTCGTAGAGCTAAAAACCAAACTCATCTGCACGTGGTGAACCCTGCGGACTGACAAACGAGGCTCTGGCGAAATGAGAGGTAGGTCATAGCGTATTTTTTAAGCTAGCCGGGCAGCTTAAAAAATACGCTATGCCCTACCTCTGTACCTCTGAGAATACCGCAGCCAAATAACAATTCCCATGTTGTATTCCTGCGAGTGAGTGAGGTCACCAGAAAGAAAGGAAGAAGTATATAGGCTGACAACGGATCGGGGACCCCTTGATGTTGCTGATCTCCATGGGCGGTGGTGATTGCTTTCCTTTAGGCGACCGATATGCTCGTTTGTCCCCCTATGACAAAAAAAAAAGCAGCCCAAATGTCTACGAGACGTACTCTCTGATAGAAAACTGCATATTAATACGGTAATCACTTTATAACTAGCGGGATGTATGCATGTTTGTCTCCCGACGTGGCATAAAGATAGAAATATCAAAATTTTTAAGTGCATACTTAGATTTTATATTTATTTTATGTATTATTTAAGTATTACATAAGTCTTCACTGAGTAAACAATTATGTTTTTATGCCTCTATATGGAGAATATTTTTACTGCCACAAAATGAAACGTTTGAATGTTTTACGATATACTATTAATATAATGAACGTTATTCAAAAGCATTCAATTTGCAGTAAATTTCGCTTACTTAATTCATTAAAATATAAAGCCATGAAATTACAATAATAAGTTAATTATTATATACCTACACATTGCCTACACATTATTGAAATTTATTAATAAAACATGAACGCGACATTTTCTCATGCGTACACCAATAATATGCATACTAAAATACCGCCATGGTAGGTAGTAGAAAACGCAGTAAGCGTTTGCATAATGGCAGTTCTGAAATAAACTTATATTAATTAGAAATTCAGTACCAATGTTTGTAAGGCAGACGTAGGCCTCTATTACATAATTGCGTACTATTTAGTTGGGGGTGTAAGTGCCTCACCACTATTTTGAGAGAGAAATAGCCTGCATGTATTAATTATGTGAAAGAGATTAGCGATTATCACATTCATGTATAATTCAACTCTTCTTCATGGCGATTTTGTGTGTACTGTACCCGCCACATTTATGTTTATAGCAAGGAAGGAAAAGGAGCGATTTACTTGACGCATCACTTCCTTCCATCACCATATTTGTTGGGCTGTCAAACAGTGTCAGTGCGACGAATACCACTTGGCTTCTACTTCTTCTGTCTCCGTTTGTTGGCAATCACTTTCCAATTGAAAGTTAATCCGGTCTTATCAATTTAATTGTATTATTTTAACGTCCCTTCTTCGGGGATATAATAAAAACAGTGTATGAAAATAGTGCAAGTTTTAAAGGACGTATCCATTGGTTATTAGAGTCAGGGAAGCAGTGAGATGGGGGTGGGGAGGTGATGTGTCAAGCTGTCAATAGCACAATGTATGTAGAATCGTGTCTGTGCTACATATTGTGCCATCAGGTGCCGTCTGTCTGTTCGGTATGTGTTGTGGGGAACTGTCCCCATTATACGTGTTGGACAGTCTGACGGTCTGGCAACGGATCGGCGATCCTTTGGTGTTGCTGATCTCCATGGGCGGTGGTGATTGCTTTCCATCAGGTGCCTCACATGCTTGTTTGCCCCCCTCTCATATATTAAAAAAAACCGCCCGTTGCTGAATTAGCAACATCGGGAGGTCGCCGATCAGTTGCCAGCCTTTTAAGGGAAATATAGACTCTGTTCTTAAAGGCTTCCATGTCGTAGATGATCGATTATGATGACAATGATGATGATATAGCGTTTATTATTATAATTAAAAGTAAAACTTTTAATAAATTTTTACCTTTATTATTTAATCATCGTTAATAATGGATCATCAAGCCAAAAATGAAGATTGCTTTTTTGACTATCTTACTGCGTTGTTCATTAAGAGGGCGAACTAATTTGCAGATAATTGTACGTTGTTATTCAATAAGGATATATACCGTAATTGCCTGAAGATACATAAAATTATACATACAATGTTACGGTCATTTAATGTAACAAATGGGGTATTAAGGTATTATTAAAAATTATCAGTCATTATCGCATGCTTATTTGCCACCTTAGTCGCACAAAAAATAAGTATGTATTGATAACCAACGCAAATTATGAAATTACACTGTAGTAGTGTAATTTCATAATTTGCGGCAATTTAATTAAATTTTGTGCTTGAGCTAGTTTGGTTGCTTTCAGGGTTTTCTTATGTTCGGCAAACAAAAATAGGTCTACACGTGACATATATGTTACGATTAACCTACTTTTTGTTAAACTGCGGTAACTGCTTTCCATCAAGCAGGACGCATGCTTGTTTTCTCACCTTCGTGGTATACATAGGATTTTTGGGGTGTAGTGAGTCACCACCATCTTTAAAGCCATAGCCCACCTCACCTGCATGTGGTACACCTTTCTGACTGACAAATGAAGTGCTAGCAAGAGAGAGGTAGGGCACAACGTATTTTATAAGCTACCCAACTGGGGAAGTATACATACCTTCCCAACGCAGCTTAAATGAAAGAATTTTTAGTATTAAAACATCTAACGCGCAGCATGCGCGACCATAGCGAAATTTATTTATTTATTTTGGCCACTTTCCTGAATTGATATCGGAAAACCAAGGTCACTTTACATTACTACTTTTTGATGCTCTACACGAATCCGAAGTCAGAATTTCGAAATATTGCGTTTCATGGCAACGGACGGACGACAGAATCTTTATTTTGGCCACTTTCCCGAATTGATATCGGAAAACCAAGGTCACTTTACATTACTACTTTTTGATACTCTACACGAATCCGAAGTCAAAATTTCGAAATTTTGCGTTTCATGGCAACGGACGGACAGACAGAATCTTTATTTTGGCTACTTTCCCGAATTGATATCGGAAAACCAAGGCCACTTTATATTACTACTTTTTGATGCTCTACGCGAATCCGAATTCAGAATTTCGAAATTTTGAGTTTCATGACAACGGACCGACAGACAGAACGACCGGACGATTTTATAAGCTCAATAAATTTCGCTGAAAATAGGAGATATTTAACAAAAACTAATATGGAGAGCGAGGTCCTTATAAGAACAATAGAAGTTAAAACAATGATTTATTGATATTTTCTCTATCTGCATGTTTATAAGCGCGTCACGTATAATTTGTAATTGTTACTACTGCACGGAATTAGATGTGATTTTCACAGTGATCATGGTACACCGAGTTTTTATTTTATGAAGTCCACGTGGTTGAAGTCGCGGTCGGCCGCTAGTAATAACAACTGAATTTATTACATTGACGGTTGACCCTACAGAATATACCATAAATTAGAGTTAACCAAGGAGCAGTATGGTGCATTATATTAAATGCAACATGTTTTATGAAAATCGTTGATTGGCTCCATATTGCATAAGTAAATATCTAATTTATTTGCGTCCTTTGTTTTCTAATCTCCGAGGGAATTACTATTATATTGTTACTGCATTTTAGACATTTATTTGTAAATCCCGCTGTGGTTTCTCAATATGTGCGTAATTGTAAATTTTCAATCGTCACATAAAGTAGGTACTTACTTACTTGTACTTTGTTAGAAGATGTGAGTCAGTAACTGTTGTTTAACGAAGGAAATTTGCTTCATCTCAATGTGACTCATGGTTTTTGTTCTTGTTACGTTATCTACAGTGTTCCGTTTTTTATTACTTACATAGTTTGTAGCTATAAAAGGCGGCCGTTACCGACTGATCCGGGGCCCTACCGCTGAAGCTGTAGCCGATTACCATCGGTATGTTCGATTCCAAAAATTGGTCTTAGGTTAAATTTATTCACAAACATCTTCAGCTTAGTCGGTAAAGCTCTAGGATTTCTTCAGCTGAGCTAAACATAATTAGCAACAATCTAAGCGGTAGTTTCATTTTCGCATTCCAAAAATCCCATGATAATTGACTTCAGTTTCGGCGGTAGGGTCCCCAGTCCGGTTAGCTTGGACCGGGCTAGGCTGAAGACGATTCCCACCGAGTTTTGATTGAGAAAATCAAACTTCAACTAGGTTTATGGTACTTTCGTTTAGCTTAATTATTTTGAATATATTTTTCGAATTAAAATATTCGATGGTAATCGGCTTCAGCTTCGGCGGTAGGGCCCCGGGTTGACATTTGGTATACAGGTAAAATATAATAACGTAGGCATCTGATACGAAAGGACATTGGATGATTGGATTTGAAGTGAAAACTTCTTTAGTGGCGTTGTGCACTTTTTGGGATGGGTAAAATATTAAACTCGCGTCAGGATACGTGACCTGATCGAAAATTCGTAAGACGGAGGGAGAGTAGACCACTGGCACAGATTACATAATAGTTACTACGTCCACTGGCGCGGCGTAGGAGAGGATGTACTATCCCCCTCTCTTTCTACCGCGCGGCGAAAATGTATGTCTGCTCTTGCTGATTCATTTAAGCGGCGCCGGGCTCTTGCGCGAGTGTGTGTGTTTGTACTACAGCCTGCTACGCGCATATAGTACTTTTATACTGATAAATAAATAATTTTTAGGGTTCCGAACCTCAATAGGAAAAACGGAACCCTTATAAGATCACTTTGTTGTCCGTCTGTCTGTCTGTCTGTCTGTCTGTCTGTCTGTCTGTCTGTCTGTCTGTCAAGAATTTCTATGTCGAGAATGCGTGGAGGTATCAAGCTGAAATTTGAACTGTATACTCAGGTCTACGGTCCCATGAAGTTAAAAAAAAATCAAACTGCTAAGTTTACGTAGAAAAAAGTTACGGCCGTTTATTCAGCAAAAAACGCATATTTCGACACACTCAAGGGAATCAAAACCTATAGGGTACTTCCCGTTGACCTAGAACTATGAAATTTGGCAAGTAACATCGTTATAGACTACAAGTACAGGAATAAATCTCAAAACTATACATTTGTAAATAGATCTTAAAAAATAGGGGGTCTATATCTTTTATGGTGTCGAAATTTCAAATTGAAACTACTAGTTCAAATGGGGTATCATATGAAAGGGCTTGATGTACACATTGCAAAATATATTTTATTTATTTTTTTCGACGCATTATTACTTATTTATAATGAAAAATATCAAATTTAATAATGATACTACGTACCTACGGAACCCTCGGTGGGCGAGTCCGACTCGCACTTGTCCGGTTTTTTTTTATTCAAGTCGTTTAATAATTACTAAAGCAATTCCTTAATAGATTTAAGAAAACTTTCTGACAGAGTCAGTTAATGTTTGGTTAGAACCCGTTGACAACAATTAACTTTACGGATCGTCAAACACTTATTTACCAGCTTCATGGTAGATTTTTGTCGTTTTGAGTAAGGCTTTTTTTGTTTGCGCCCATTTCGGTAAATTTTCCTCTTACAGTTTTACCTATTAACATATTTTTTTTCACGGTTTTTAAGGAAGATATTGTGGATATATGTGCTAGATGGCATGGAAAACCTGAGAGCTTACCTACCTTACCTACTTCGAATATTTTTTTACACTGCCAGAGTCTAGTCAGTTAGACATATTTTTATTCATAATATTTTTTTTTTGACATTTTTTATCTACTAGCATTTCGGTATTGACCATTGCCGAAGAAACTTGCTTTGCCGAAGAAAAATGCTTGAAAGAAACTTACCAAATATTAATCTAATAATAATCAGATAATACAACAATTACAATTTACAATGATTGAATAACAATATTATGTAACAAAACATCATCATCATCGGGTCATTTTAATCTCCACTACAGGAGCACGACCCTCTCTCGTCCGCCCCACACAGAAGGAGGATTTGGCCTACACTCCCCACGCTGGAAAAACGGGTTGGGGAGGCCTGATCGATGTTTGATAATGTATAATCCCTTAGTCGCCATGTACAACATCCACGGGAAGACACGGAGTGATTCTATTCTAGTCTGCCGGAAACCACACGGCCAATAAATAACGTAACAAATAAATAACGTCAAATAATTAGATGTTATATTATAGATAGATATAGATATTTCTGGACAATTTACACAGCGCCATCTAGTCCCAAATTAAGCAAAGCTTGTGTTATAGGTACTAGACAACTGATAAATGTACTTAAATACATTTTTTTTTGTAAATACATACTTATAATACATAGAAAATACCCAGACCAAGACAAACAGACATGATCATGCACACAAATGTTTGTCTTGTGCGGGAATCGAACCCGAGACCTCGGAGTCAAAGTGTCCATTGCTAACCATTCGACCACCGAGCTCGTCTATTGATTATAAATGTGTACACTCAATACAACGCATGCTACACAGTAACACTAACAAATCTCAAATCTTTTGATGTACTGCATTTAATATCTATTTTTTAATGAATACATTTCGTCTGGTTGCTTCACCTATACCTACCCTAAAATCTAGAGTACCATATGTGAAGCAAAAGCAATTTCAAGACTAAGAATATCCTATATATGTATATAGTGTATGTAATACTAAATTGCTCTATAATTATGTAATAATGTTAGTTTTCCTATTACTCCAAAGGTAGTTAGTCACCAATCTCTATTTTATCGAAACAAAATAATACTAACATATTATTAAAGTTTATTTTATTACGTGATTTATCACGATTTTCAACGCCATTCATTGTATAGACAAAACGACGAAATGTCTAGATCCTGTATAGATAATGACTTAAATTATCTGCAGCTAAAGTCGTAAACTAAATGTGTAACTGTTAATTGTTACAAATTCGTCAGCATTAGACATTACTACAACCACGGCGCTTGGAAACTTGTTACGCAGCTCCAAGCATTCTAAGTATCTTTTATTGAGCAATTGTGTTGCTGATATTTGAAAACAGCTGCAATTTTTTTTGTAACAGAACAAACTATATAATATACATAATGGTTGACAGGTAGATAATGCAATTTGCATTACGGCCGCCTATTGTACCCGTTTATTGTGGTCAATAAAGTATAAAATAGATAAATATAATCCCCAAAACCGCTTAGTCATTACAGTTTATGGTAGACCCCTCCCGTTACTTGTAACAGATGGGCCTACCGCAAACTATCATGTTCTTTTTTTTTATACCAGTGAAGTGGCTAACAAGTATACGGCCCGCCTGATGGAAAGCAGTTACCGTGGCTTATGAACGCCTGTAACACCAGGGGCACCACAGGCGCGTTGCGGACAGTACGCGGGAGAAAACTTATCTGGAACCGCACAGTACGCGACCACTTAGGCTCCAATGTGTGAGGATGAATTCCCTGTCGATGGCGAGCGGTGCGACTATAGAAGGACGCCGTGGGCATGATGACATACACCTACTCTGAACACATCCCATTGTACAATCGGTAGAACACACAAAGGTTCTGAAATCAATTCTCTGTAAAGGTTTCACCAGCAGAAGACTACAACATAGGATTCTTCAGTTCAAAAGTACTAGATCAACTCGCAAACGCACCAGTCATGCATCCAATGGATAAATATAGACCATCATTTAGACAATAAATAAACTCATATAGACAATAAGCAAAGCCCTGCTTGATGGTATGTACTGATCTCTGACTATATATTACATACGTCTACAGTGTCTTGAGAATGGACTCGCCCGTTTTCGATTTGATCCTTTGATCTAGAACTTTTGAACTAAAGAATCCTATGTTATAGTCTTCTGGTGAAACGTTTACAGATAATTCATTTCAGAACGTGATAGTTTGAGGTAGACCTCTCCTGTTACTATGTTATAGTGGGTTTTTGGGCATTATATTGTACAATTTTGCTGAGCATAACCGGAACGGTCATCTCACGTCATATTTAATAGTTGTACGAGGTTGTACGGTAAAAGTTGACAACTGCTACAATGAAATATGCTACCATCAATTATCATTAGTAAAATATTTTTATTTTTCTATCCTAGATTATATATACTGGTAAAATACCTACATACTTGAAGAATTTTGTTTCAACAATGTAATTTTAAAATAGGCTTCTTGACAATGCAATGCAAACTTCTTCACATCGCATTCTCTACGTTTCACTGAAAACCTCTTTGGTACCTACCTCCTCATTGTTTTAAATTTTTCAATCAAACTTTTAACGTTCAAGCTATCAGTGTTTGCAGTATTTTACCTGTAGCTATTGTAGTATATTGATATTTTTAAAAACAAGTAAACAATTATTTCCTTATTCTTTAATTACAACTTTAGCAAAAGTATGTATTAATATTTATTTATTATATATTTTGTAATATGTAGTGTATGTATTTTGATTTATTACTAGCTTCCACCCGCGGTTTCGCCAGCATTTACTTCTTTTTTTAATAAACGTATCCTATCTCCTTCCTAATACCTTGGAGAATATGTGTACAAAGTTTAATGATGATTGGTTGAGTGTATTCGGCGTGAAAGCGTAACGAACAAACTCACATTCACATTTATAATAGGGATTCAATTATTTATCAGGAGCGCATCTTCGTCTATACATAATACTGATTCTTATAAAATTACTATACTGCTAATTTTCATTAATTTCTTTTGATTTACGAATCTTGCCCATATGATATCCATATATATGCCATCGTCAGCTTCCCGCGTCCGTTATTTCCAGCTTTTTTATGGTTATCCAATCAAAATAAAAATAAGAAATAATAAATAAATAGTCATGTGTTCAGTATATATATACAACATTTTTGGCGATAATAACGTAATTTTATTTTGCACCAAAAATGTAGTGTTTACATTTTAAAACCAGTATGAAATTTTGTGACAAATTGCATCATGTACGAATAGAAAGGATTTATCCTTGCGAAACTTTTTACTGATAAATACCCAAGATTGCAATCAGTGCAATAATCGTATATTTCCTTCTATTCTTCGCTGCGTGTCTGTTTCTTGATGGCCAAGGTTTGAGAAATCTTAGATGATATTCTTTGATATATTTTGATGATATAAAGAATGAGAAAAAACAAGACGTATTTTTTCTTTAAAAAAAATAGAATGATCTTTCGATATATAAGAGCATATTGACGTGACTAGCCCGGTGGTCGAATGGCTAACAATGGCTACTTTGACTGCGAGGTCGCGGGTTCGATCCCCGCACAAGACAAACATCTGTGTGCATGAACATATCTGTTTGTCTTGGTCTGGGTGTTTTCCATATATTATAAGTATGTATTTACAAAAAAAATGTATTTAAGTACATTTATCAGTTGTCTACTACCCATAGTACAAGCATTGCACTTAATTTGGGACTAGATGGCGCTGTGTAAATTGTCCAGAAATATTTATTTATATATCTCTATTAAATAGGAACCTCCTCCCCAACCCGTCTGGCCAGCGTGGGGAGTGTAGGCCAAATCCTCCTGTCTGTGACGGACGAGAGAGGGTCGTGCTCCTGTAGTGGAGACTAAAATGACCTGATGATGATGATGATTAAATAGGAAAGAAAACATAATGGTAATTTTAGAGATATTCGCAGTCAAACTACTAGTTTATCATACGAGTACAAAGACGTAAGGTATGTTTATTATCGACAAATGTGGTCACGTCATTTGAACTTGCTATTTTATCAGCTGTAATTTGTATGAAAAATGTCCTATTTTTACAACAAAATTTTTTTTGGGTGTAGTGGCTCACTAAGATCTTTAGAGCCAAAGTCAACAAATAAAAAAAACACAGACCCCTTTAGATGCTCTGTGATTAAACCTAATCTTACAATTCATCATCAAAACAAACATAGACGTGATCCGTTACCTTTTATACTTTTTGGCACTTGAGCGTGATAATGAGGGCTTATTATCACGTTTGGCAAATGAATGGGGGACCTTGCATACCACGGCGGCAGACACGACAGCATTACTTATATAATAGGACCTACTTTTAATATTGAAGGCTGCTGCTGAACCATCTGTCTCCATTTATCTTTGCCTCAGCTCGGTGTTGACTGTAGCGGATTTACTGTCGATCTGTCCCGACTTTGTTCGGCTTTCATTATGTGAATTCTATTGTATGTATGTTTTACTTTTCAAATGCTGAAAGAAGTTTTCAAATTTTCAAATCATTGAACAGGCAAAGTTCCGCAAATAATTTCCACATGGATACAAATTCAAATGAAAGGATTGTGGGTGTGTTTTTTTATATTACGCCAGGTGACATACAAGCATATGGCCCAGCTGATGTGAAGCTGTTATCGTGGCGTTTATTATGGCGTAGTCATATTAATGATCGCAGCATGTAATGTCGCTCGCGCACTGCCAACACAGCAACTCCTTCCTGCACTCACTCGCAGGAACATAACAATATCCAAGGGAATTGTTATTTAGCTGCGGTATTCTGTTTGTACTTCCTCAGTTGGGCAGCTTACAAATACGCTGTACCCTTCCTCTATTTCGCCAGAGCCTCTTACGCTAGTCGCCAGGGTGCATCACGTGTAGGCGAAGTTGGCTTTGGCTCTAAAGGTAGTGGTAAGTGAATACACCCTAAACTGTGAGATGATATGGCTACCTGGAACAGCCTCATAAGTTTATAAGCAGGGTGCACCACGTGAAGGTGACTTGATATAGGCTCTAATGATTGCTGTGAGTCATATACGTATACAAATGTATAGATTGTACATATTCAAATGTCTAGATCATATAGATTGTACATAAAATATACAAATGTGTAGATTGTACATATGCAAAAGTGTAGATTGAATTGGTCCTTGGTATCTCAGCCCTGAGTTGACTACTGAGTTACAAATTGATCTCAAAATGATTTTAATCCATCACTGTTATAAAAGACACATTTCCAATATTAAAGCAAAATGTCACGAAATATGGATCTTTAAATATCAAATTGATTTGCAAAATGGCAATATGATATCCTAATATGGAAGGTGAATGATGGTCTGGTTTGAGTAACGACATGCTAAAGGTTCTCGGAGATGAAGCAATTGATCTGAAGGGCTTATATTTTACAATCATGATGAGTTAAACAGATTTCGTGAGTCTATATTTAGTACAGAACATTACCACAGTATTCGTAATAGTTTACGTTGTACAACGTACCCTATACCTAACGGCTAATGCGCCCCGTGTGCCAATCTTCCGTTATATCACGGGATGCGAGTCTCTCGTCCAGTAAATCAACCAGACGAGAGGACCTTTACCTGCTCCGTCTTTGCGCTCAGTAAACCAAGCAAGCAAGCAAGCGGAATAGTTTACGTACAGTATGGGCACTCCCTGTCGCTAAAAGGCGATCTCACCTCCCTTATGAGTCGCAAGTGGAACCGATCGCAAAGGCTATCACGCGGCGTAGCGTATTACGAAATTTTGTTTGTAGTATATAACCGATCCTCCAATGAACATTTGTTATAACTGTTTTATAGGTATAGCTTCGATTAAAATTTTTCATCGAAGCTATACCTATAAAAAATCATCAGGTCCATTTTAGTCTCCACTACAGGAGCACGACCCTCTCTCGTCCGTCCTAGACGGAAGGAGGATTTGGCCTACACTCCCCACGCTGGCCAAACGGGTTGGGGAGGCCTGATTGATATTTGATAATGTATTTCCCTTAGTCGCCTTGTACGACATCCACGGGAAGAAACGGAGTGATTCTATTCTGCCGGAAACCACACGGCCTGTTTACGGTTTACCAAACTTTATTTAGTTTAATTTATGTGGTGGCATCTTGTGGCAACCCTGAGCAGTCGCCCCGGTTGCCTTTAATCTAGGGCCTTAACCGCCTAAGTTGAAACCAATTCCCATCGAATGTTTTGATACCCAGAAATAGGTCTTAGGTTTAGATTATTGACAAATATTTTTTGCTTGGTCGGTAGAGCTCCATGGTTTCTATTCTACCACCTAAGCTAAACACAATTATCACTAATCTAAGCACCAGTTTTCACAATCAAAGTAAATATTCCCTTGAGGGTTGAGGGTTGTTGTATTCCTGCGAGTGAGTGAGGAGGATACTAGAAAGGATGGCGATGCTCCGTTGGCATGGCAGATATTTTATGTTGAGAGCGTTAATATGGCTACGGTAACGGCTTCAGGCATCATGCATCAGGCGGGCCGTTTGCTTGTCTGCCGCCCGACGTAGTATTAAAAAAATAATAAAAAAATCTGATGGAAATCAGTTTCAGCTTAGGCGGTAGGGTTTCTGACCCTGGTTGGGGTTTTTCATGAGTTGAAAGTAGTGCCAGTCTAGTCTTGCTCGATTACTACATTTCATATTCCAGAGCCACGTTTGCTGGTTGACATCACGGGCAGGCTTTGGCTTGTTACACTAGCTTTAAAAAAATGATGTTCTCCCAGTAGACATTTATAAAGAATGTATTGTACTTACATTAAATGCGTACGCAATGCAACTCTCATAAAAATACTTCCTCAACCAGAATGAGTGGAATTCAAAATTGTCCATTCCAATTGTTTCCACGAACACATAATATGCGTCAAAGTAATAATTTCCACGTTCAATACCAAGATCAATATAAAGAGTTCTCCGTGACTCCGCAGCGACCAGATCAGTTATTTACATATTCTTGCTCAGAGCCGATCGTTTCCTTACGACTTTAATGATCGGTAACTGTAGATCACGTGTCAATTTACATATTACACAAACGGTGTGTTTGTTTAAAAAGTATGGTATAATAAATTCCGTTCGATCTGCAAAGAATTCGTCCGTAAACATTGGAATCATAATGCACTATGTAGCTTTAGACTATTAGAGTCACTCTATTTTTCCGCGAAGTCTTAGGTTTTGGAAAGGCCTCCCTACTGAAGGATTCAGCTTTTTCTATAAAGGAGTTTTAATCTGCTTTCTAGTACCCACTCTACTATTTCCTGAAAAATCAATTCTCGTTGTCGACGAGTACGTCTATCATATAAGACAAGGTAACTAATAATGGAGTTGTACCTTCGCTCATCAGCTCATTAGCAAACCAGCTTTAAAAATACAAATAGCAGTATTGTACTGCCTATAATATTTAAAGAACTTTCTCGTAACTCCTAACCGTTAAGGAAGTGATGAATCAGGCCATACAATGAAAATAAAAAAATTGAAAGAAAAACATGTAAGTGCCTATAAAATTGAAAATTGTCCTCGATTTCTCTAGAATTCCATCATCAGATCCTGTCTTGGCAACAATGGGACCACCTCAGGAGTATACTCTTTTGAATAAAGAAGAGTATAAGTACTCTTTTTGAATAAAGAAAGATTACATACAGTCGTACATAGAACCTCCTCCTTTTTTGAAGTCGGTTAAAAAAGTATTCCACGAGAACAAACTCGCGGGTAATAGCTAGATATTATTATAAATACGTTGGTTGCATTGAACTTTAGTCTTTAGGTCTTGGAAGTAAATAAGGACTTAAGATGTAGTGTAATAGTTGTGCAAATAACAGCAATTTGAAATGAGTGGATGACTAATAAAATTGATGATTGTGCGGGAAAATTACAGATTGAAAAGTTGAAACATTAATTATATTGCTAGAAACTAACTAACTTTGATTGCAAGGAGTATATAAACTGTAGATCGATCCGTGACTGTGCATATATCAGAAAAATCATTAATGAGAATGACGATTCCTTTAATTACTTATTTATTACAAATCCATAATACTATTTAAAACTATACGAAGTTTTAAGACAGTCTATGCCGTCAATCTCTATGTCGCTAACACTCGAGTGAAAAACCAATTTATGAAAAATAACAACGAGAATTAACGCGATCATTATTTACATACCTTTACCTGACGTTTCGACCAGGTTGCCCCGTTCGTGGCTATATATATAAAGCTATGTAAATACCCTGCATGCAAGATCCCGTTAATTTCCGTTGTTATTTTTCATAAATCATGCAACGTGAAAGTTTAAAAGGTATTATATAAATATGAAAAATGTATTATTCGGAAAATATACAACGAAATGTAAACTGTCTTATACGATTGTGTATTATGCTTTATAGTTTTTTTTTATACTTCATAAAATTGTTATAAAAATTTCATAAAATTGCTCTTTACAATTGATGAGGTAAATTGTATTAAAACAGCTGTTTTCCGCAAATTTTATTTAAGAAATATTAGTGGCTTACCACCATTTTCCAGCCAAAGCCAACTTTTCCTACACGTGGTACACCCTGCTAATTGACTAACGAGACTCTGGAGAAAGAGAGGTAGGGCTAGCGTAGGTAATTGTAAGCTGTCCGACTGTACCTCCACCTCATAGAAGACCGCAGCCAAATAACAATTACTTTGAAGCTTGTTGTGTTCCTACAAGTGAGTGAGATCGTCACCTCACTTATTTCCGGTGAGAAAGGAACGAGTTGCTGCGTTGGCAGCGGTGATGGCGGTGATGGCGGTGCTCGAGCGATATTTCATGTCACGATCATTAATATGGCTACGGTAACAACTTCACATCAGGCGAGCCGTATGCTTGTCTGCCACCCGACGTAGTATAAAAAAATACTTGAACCTAGCGAATAATTATTTTTTCTTTCGAGCGGCGTTACTAATACGAATACAACATGTGTAGTGTAGTTTAGTATTTCCTTTATTTTTTTTAATACCACTAAAGTGGCAAACAAGCATACAGCCCGCCTGATGGAAATCTGTTACCGTTGCCTATGAACGCCTGCAACACCAGGGGCATCACACGCGCGTTGCCGACCCTGTAAAAACCTCTTCACGCCCTTTTTGAAGAACCCCATGCTGTAGTCTCCTGAGAAAACCTCGACAGGCAGTTCATTCCACAGTTTGACAGTACGCGGGAGAAAACTTCTCCGGAACCGCACAGTACGCGACCACTTAGGCTCCAATGTGTGAGGATGAATTCCCTGTCGATGGCGAGCGGTGCGACTGTAGAAAGAGGCCGTCGGCATCATGTCAAACAACTCCTCAGAACACACCCCATTATACAATCGGTAGAACACACAAAGAGACGCGAAATCTCTTCTCAGAATACATTTATTTATTGAATGTCTTACAATATGAGTAACACATATTGTTTGTAAATGTATTTATTTGCAGACGTCACAAAATCATGGATTCTATTTGTAAACATTTGTCATCTTGCGTGAAAAGTGTCCATGATTCAATTAAAAAGTTTCCGCGATACAATGACTCAGTAACTTGTTTTTTTAATAGTCGCGTCCATGGAGGATAGAAATCTAGAGTCTCGTATTGTAATGTAATGTTGTTTACTGAAACAGATAGAATATACCTACTCGTAAATATGTGGACTGCTAATCACGCGTTACAGTTGCATTGCAAAAATAATATCTAATCCGACGACATAAGGGCGGTCCAAAGGTCAAAGTGTAACGCTGGAACTTCTATTTTTTTTATGGACAATTTACACAGCGCTATCTAGTCCCAAATTAAGCCCAAAGCTTGTGTTATGGGTACTGGACAACTGATAAATGTACTTAAATACATTTTTTTTTGTAAATACATACTTATAATACATAGAAATGCCCAGACCAAGACAAACATACATGTTCATGCACACAAATGTTTTCCTTGCGCGGGGATCGAACCCACGACCTCGGAGTCAAAGTGGCCATTGCTAACCATTCGACCACCGAGCTCGTCAGCTATTCACTGTAACCTGTGATTTGGAAGGACTATTATTTATAGGTATATAGAGGAGTCTCGCTGGTGTCGTTGCGCGTGTCATTGTAATCGAACGTGCAAGTAACGTCGACCGTAGACTATCTATGGATGGGTTTATTTATCTCGAGTTCCTCCGTGTTTCGGACGGCACGTCAAGCCGTCGGTGTTGTTATTAGATGACAGTTGGTAAGCCGAGTCAGTGGCCTTTGGGCGGCTTGAAAACACTGGCCTTCGCCAACCCACAGTCGAGCATCGTAGTGGAGTATGCTCTAAACCCCTTCAAATGAGGGGAGACCCGTATCTTAACAGTGGGATGATTATGGATTGATGTCTTTAAAAAAGTAACAATTAGGCATAATAATGTACGAGTATACTTACCTAAGATTACAAGATAAGTTTAATTGTACTATTAAAATAATTCTTAAATTGGATTAATTCGATATTGTTGGATTTGATTATGATTCTCAGAATCTTGTAGTGAATTTATTTGATAAATAGCTGTGCCTGCGACTTCGTCCGCGCGGAATAGTTATTTTTTTATTACCTATTTATTTATATTAAGAAAAATAAGAAAAAAAAGTACCTAGCTTAAGTTACTCTTTATTACATCACCTATCTGCCAGTGAAAGTGCCGTCAAAATCGGTCCAGCCCTTTCAGAGATTAGCTGGAACAAACAGACAGACAGATAAAAATTGAAAAAAAAGATATTTTGTTATATGTACCGTGTATACATCCATATGTATTTAGTAGTTGCATAATAAGGGTTATTAAAATACGAGTGTGA
Source organism: Hypsopygia costalis (assembly GCA_937001555.2). NCBI lineage: Eukaryota > Metazoa > Arthropoda > Insecta > Lepidoptera > Pyralidae > Hypsopygia > Hypsopygia costalis. The sequence continues at coordinate 6,642,702 of OW443325.2, forward strand.
GTTTATAACATGAGCCGAAGGCGAATGTTATAATAGACCTAATTATGTGCAGTTTCATACACTACTTTATCTAATCTCATGAAATATATGATAATAATATTTAAATACAACCATGAAGTTAATTTAACAGCTTAATTTCTTACTTATAAATCCATTTGCAGATCGAGCATGCGTAGTGCGCGACGCGCCGCGCAGCGCCGCGTTCACAGATTATGTAGAAAAATTTTGCAAAGTTGCAATGTATTTGCATTGCAACCTGTTTAAAATACCTGTATCCAGGGCTGAAGCAGTATCGAAATGGAAAAAAAGTTATTTTTCGATACAGATGTCCATACGACAACTGTATCGAAAAATAACTTTTTAAATTTATTTTGCTAGCTTGTGCGTAAAGACTGTCATTATGATACAGTGTTTAGTTTTTTAATGTGTAAATTTCAATATGAGATTAGATAAAGTTTTTTAAATTTTAAGTACTTTTTTAGTAGACTGTAAATATCGCAGTACTGTTGGACAATAATGCGCATAAGAAACTAAGGAGATTTATTTAAACCAGACACTGCAATATGCGTGTAAGAGACGTCTTCATTCTTCACTGATTCATTATTAATATCGTTGTCAACCCTTATTCCTGTTGTTGTGTTTCTGCGAGTGAGTAAGGTTACTAGAAAGATAGGAGTTGCTGCGTTGGCAGCGGAGATGGCGGCGCGCGTGCGACATTTCATGTTGTTGCGTTAATATGGTAACCGCTTCACATCAGGTGGTGCGTGTCTGCGACCTAACGTATATAGTAGGTATACGTTATATAGTAGGTAACTAATGGTTCCTCTACATTGTTTTTACTCATAGACATCTCATCAAAGTACGGACCTGTCGAGTACGTACGCGCTTAGCTTTACCATTATCACGAAGTAAAAGGTTAAGGTTATTTGGTTCATGAAATTACGTAATGCATAGTTAATTTTCTTCGTGGGATCGGATTGTGTATACGGTAGTGGATATAAGTACTACTAATGTTCACGGTTTCGTTCGCCTTATGGTGAACAAAGCATTATTTTTTCTTATACCACTAAAGTGGCAAACAAGCATACGGCCCGCCTGGTGGAAATCAGTTACCGTAGCCTATGAACGCATGTAACACCAGATGCATCACACGTTGCCGACGCTGTAAAAACCTCTTCACGCCCTTTTTAAAGAACTCCATGCTGTAGTCTCCTGAGAAAACATAGAGTTATGGATAAATATTACTGGATAAATGTTCCACGAAGTTCAAGGCTAAGTCAAGCTCAACTTAACTGTGTGAACTAGATAATTAATAACTTATAAATAGATATTTAATTCTTTTCTACGAGTATGTACACAAGTACTGCTTATCATTACATCATTACTTATTATAAAACAAGTACGTTAAAGAATCTCTATGGGCGGTGGTGATTGATTTCAACCAGGGGCCCTACCGCCGAAGCTGAAGCTGATTACCATTGGATTTTATGATTGCGAAAATCAAACTTCAGCTCAGATTTATGGTACTTGTGTTTGTGTTCTGAAGACGTTTCTCATAAATAAAACCTAAGACCTAGTTTTCGAATCAAAATATTCATATTGTAATCGAGAGAACGTGACTTCAAGTTCCGCCTACACCAGATGAGATTGTAAGCAGAAAATATCTATTTACGTAAAGGTTTTTATACTACGTCGTTGGGGAGCAAAGAAGCATACAGCTCGCATGATTTAAAGCGGTTACCGCAAACATATAAACGTTTGCAACATGAAATATCGCCCACGCATCGTTATCGCCACTGCCAAAGCCTATTTCTTCCTTCCTGGTGTCCTCACTCAGTCGCAGGAACACAGAAACCCTCAAGGGAATTGATAACAATTGACAGCGATATTTTGCTTGGTGGAAATATTTCCCCAGTCAGGCAGCTCATAAATATGCTATGGCCCTACCTCTCTTAGTCAAGTTTAAACCGCTTGTTGTGGAATCTTAAAATTTGGTAGAAGTATTAATTTTGGTATATAGAGATGTAATAAGAAATCATCATCACTATTACTGTCACCTTGAACTACCCACTGTTGGATATGCACCAACCGCTTCTAGGGGTTTTTTTTAAGGTCATCGGTCCATTTAGTTAGTACGAGGGCATGCAATGCTTCTTCGTTCGCACATTGCTACTTCAGCATGCAAATTCTGAAGGTTTAAACTATAGTAATATGACTCATGCTATCGACAACTTTGATTCTCGGTCGAATTTCTTCGTTCCAAATTCGATCTCTCAGAGAAACCACAAGCATAGCCATAGCTCGCTGCGCGACCTTTATCCTGTGGACCAACCCGATGATCGGTGTTCAAGTCATCTCTGTACGATAGCTAATTGCAGGGAAGACGCATTAGTCGAAGACTTTAGTCATCGAGCATTGGAGTATCTGTGTAGTGAAGATGTGCCGAACTTTGTTAGTAGACTGTAATAGACTAGTATAAGTAGGATCCCGTAGGAACGAATGAGACGTATACTTCGTCTCGTAGCTACACACCATCTGGTACTGGACGAGTTATGGTCAACAACAAGCTGTAGACTTTCACAAATTTTACTTAGTTTGGGACTAGATGGTTCGGTGTATTTTGTCTAGGAAAATGTATTTATTTACACTATATTTTTCCTAAGCGACTATAGCATGAGATCCAACTGAAAGGCCATTTAGTTATTGGTTAGTCGTGTTTATTAGGCATAATATCAAATTTTACTTTAATATGATCTTTAAAATTACGGATCGACACATTTCCTTATAATATTAAGCAAAACAGTCTACTGATAATAACATCAACAGATACGGATCTGTTCCGCTCGACCTTCGGAATAGGATGCTAATTTTTGTTTACCACTCTACTAGTAGTCTATCTGTTTTGATGTTTTTTTATTAGTCAGGACTAAATTTAGAGGTAAACTATTTCCAGTTTTAAACACCAATTTAAAGCTCGCCTTTCACCTCTGTTTAACTTCTACATATTTGTTCCTTTGGCTGTCACTCCTATTTCCCTTCGGCGGCGTGAGAAGCTCGATGGTGTTGTTGCACGGGTCCGTCGACCGTAGCCTGTCCATGGATGGGTCTATATTATCTCGAGCTCCTCCGTGCTTCGGAGGGTAAGGTAACCCGTCGCTCCCGGCTCTTGCCGGGACATTTTGGACAATTTACACAGCACCATGTAGTCCCAAATTAAGCGCAAAACGTGTATTATGGGTACTAGATAAATGTACTTAAATTAAAATACGTATACATGTAATACATAAAAAAACATAATTTCTTGTTGTCAGTTGACAATAAAAATTATGTTTTTTATTATGTTGTCAGTTGAAAAAAGTATAGTTATATAACTGTACTTTTTTCAATAACCTAGGACTCTACATGAACTTGATGGCTAGTTCCATAAAATGATTGCTATTATTTTACTTCTTGTTGCCTGAGTTAAGATAAATGCATCGACCTACGTGAATAAATGCGCGCTGAAGACCAGAGTACTAACTCATTTCCGAGCATTTGTAACACTTGATTTGAAGGATATCCGGCGTATACAATGTAGTCGCCATCTATTTGTCTATCTGTATGTCTAGTTTCATTATAGAACAAATGTTTGTACATTAACTCAAAAATAATGTAGCAAACCGTCTTATACTATTGGATTAACTACGATACTATTGGATTAAAACGGTGTGTGCTTGACTACTCTCCAGTCCCCTTACTACCATCTCTTATTGCGATTCAATAACTGAGTAGAATGCTTATTCATACCAATGAATAAGCGACTCTATCCCATTTGAAATAGAGTCGCTTATTCATCGGTATGAATAAGCAATCTATTCAGTTATTGAATCGCAATATGAGATGGTGGTAAGGGGGCAGAAGTGAAATCTTCGTCTTTCATAAACATTGTATGCTTGTTTTCCACACGGTGGTTTAAAATAAATAGGCGATAATTCAAACCAGCACAAGCATCCGAGCTTTTCTTTATTACTACGTCGGTGAGCACTGCAGCCCGCCTAGTGCGAAGCGGTGGCTTGCAATATATATATATATATATATATAAGTATTGATCATTCGTCATCACTCTGGCTGCTATTGCAGCAATTTCTTTTTTTCTGGTAATGTGACAACGAAACGTAGATGTGGCTTCTAGTATTCACAGTAGGTCGATAAGGAAATAATGCGGGGTGTAGTGGCTCAACCCTTAGAGCCAAAAGCCAATCATACAGATGATACAGACACTATAGAAAGATGATCAGCTAATAAAATTTGATTTGGTTGCGGTCTTTTTAACCGACGAAAAAACGGAGGAGGTTCTCAATTCGACGCGTATATTTTTTTTGTAATGTCAAGTCACTTCCCCAGTAGGACAGTTTATGCTATGCCCAACTTAGTTAAATCAGCAGTATGTACCACGTGCTCAAATATAATGGCACACCCCAAATATTTCTCGCTGAATAATAAAAAAAATAATATGTAAAACAATTGGTTTACAATTAATTATTAACAAATCACTTGATCTTAGGGATTACAATAATTTCACACCATTGAACACAACTAATTTACTAAGCTCCGTTTAATCAAACTAAACAATGGCATTGTTATCTACTAAATCAATAATAAATAGTCCAATTATGTTTGCTAGCACGAATTGGAGTTAGCTATCTCCTAAGCGATTATATAGTATCAAATCATGGAGCTGAGATTAATCCCACGCGATCGTGACAGCGTTAAGTACTTGCTAATGATCTATTTTGAAAGTCGATTGTCGAGTTGTTTAGTGCAAGTCATGAGTGAAAGCGATTTTTCACAAAACGCTCTACTTAAGCGAGCGTTTTATCTAAAATCGCTGGAAGCGGGATAACTACATAAATAACAATAGGATCTAATCATAAGTCACTGTAAAAAGGTGCTAGGTATAACAAAATTATGTTTTAACATGATTCGAGTTTTCTTCTAATACATACAGTTGGCTTTTAATACATTGTTTGCTGGCTGGAACCTACAGCAGTACAGCATACGTCTGCACTTACATGTAAGTAATTTGATTTCAATATTTTGCGCCTTTTGGCAACGTGTAGCAGTTACTGGAACTTATAGATGCTTGTAGCGCAAGAGATCATCAGCAGGTCATTATAGTCTCCACTACAGGAGCGCGACCCTCTCTTGTCCATTCCAGACAGGTGGATTTTAGCCTACACTCCCCACGCTGGCTAGACGGGTTGGGGAGGCCTGATCGATGTTTTATAATGTATGTCCCTTAGTCGCCTTGTACGACATCCACGGAAAGAGACGGAGTGATTCTATTCTAGTCTGCCGGAAACCACACGGCCATAGCGCAATAGATATCACTCTCTAATCTAGCTATATTTCGTCTGCTATCTTATCGATGGGATGAACATGCAGATGAGGTTTACTAGAAGGCTCGAAAGGCATCGGTGAGCCCATCAGCACAAAATACACGTAATAGTTCGTTCTAAGATTATAACTTGTACCAAAACTCTTGATACTTGGTATAGATAGAATGACGCACAGCTGACCACATCATCAAGACATCTTACCCAGGAAGAGTGGATTAACACTTCAGATGTTGGTTTAGCCGTCATCTTATAATAACATAACATGCTGACATCGCATCAGCTCTGTGATCATATGGATCGCAGGAGATTTGTAGTGGTTAGGTATTTTGAGAGAAACGCTATGACTTCATTGCACGTGTCAGTCATGACTTCTTTACAGGATGACCATGATGACCCACTAGGATGGACGAGAATGATGTCTAAAACCATTCTAATGAGTCAAATATGATATCTCTATCGTACCGTAAGTTGACAAGGAAATGAAAACTTGTCTATTCTATTCTAGAAAATATTGTCGTGCCAGATCAATATTACCATATTTTTGCAATAAAATTAAAATCAGTTCATCGTAATATTTGCTACGCTGCTATCGACTTCATAATTTATGAGTTATGACACCCTATATTTATGTCGTGGGCTAAAATGCCTATTTTTAATATAATATGTATTTCGTTTCAGAGCGCAAGGACTGCGTTCCTAAAAAAGGATTATGTTATATATAAATATTTTTTACTCGAGGGGCTAGTTAGTTTTTGAAGTCAAAAATATTTTTTCTTTTTTCCACATTGAGTAGTAAACATTTTTAATGCGTCATATTCAAAATATGCATGCAATAGGTAGCGGGCGCCGTTTTATATATGTGTTATATTCCTTTTATATGGATATCATATTTTTTCTTATACTTCCTCATCGTTTCAACAATGAGTGTAACCTTTACTTTTTTTCAATCTACCATTTTAGAAACGACCATTTGGAATTATATGACAAACGAAGATTTTTCAAAAATAATATTTTCCACAAATTTTGTGAACCAGCTCTTAAACTATAATATCCTTTAAAAGGAAGTACGTAAGTAATCTTATGTCCATAATAGATTTATACCCACTTGACAGGATCCAAGGTAATCTGCAAAGATTTTCAAAACAAAATCTCTTTATCTAGTAAGTCTTCATGACCCAAAAACAATCTATGTAAAGCCTTATTAAGAAACTTAAATAATGAATCATATTGAATAGTCAACAACTACCAAATTAGGTCATAAGTTGTTGGAAGTGAGAAAGGAATCTTACTCATGCTGTTTTTGGAAATGTTTCACAATGATGACTCAAAGATGGTATAATAATAATTTAATAAGTACACTGTAACTATTTGGCTGATGACAAGTTCCTTTAAGGCGTTCCCTGCTGACTCTAGCGCCACTTCACTGAAAAATTAATTATTCATTAAGTACGGGTTAAAAAAAATCGGCAATTTGATCTACACTACTTTACGTGCTTCAGCCATCAATTTGTTCATGCAAACTACTACCGGCCGGCACCCACTCACTGCCGTTCTACCGTTAGCTTGCGACATGCCGTGCCTGCTTTGGTTGTTTCCGCTCCAGCTACTGCGTTCGTCTCAGCGACACTCCAACTTTTGAAATAGAAGAAATGTGCGACTGCCGCCGCCTCGACTGCCGTGGTCATCTCTGCGACACTGCGACCCTACCTCTCTCTTTTTTCGCTAGTCGGCACGGTGCACCACGTGCAGACGAGGTTGGCTTTGATTCTAAAGACCCATTAACACCGTTCTTGATGAGCTATTACACCCCAAAAAAAAGTATAAATAAAAGTAAGTGTATATTAAGTAAAAACCGGCCAAGTGGGAGTCGGACTCGCGCACGATGGGTTCCGTACCATTATCTATAAAAAAGGCAAAAAAAAAAATCACGTTTGTTGTATGGGAACCCCTCTTAAATGTTTGTTTTATTTTTATTTAATTATTTATTTTTAAAGTGAATACATAACTAAATATTATGTGAGTATTTCAAGTTTCTACCTATTGCCGTTATCAATTGCGAGCAAAAGCGAGCAAAACAATCACGTGTGTTGTATGGGAGCCCCCTTAAATGTATATTTTATTCTGTTTTTTAGTATTTGTTGTTATAGCGGCAACAGAAATACATCATCTGTGAAAAATTCAACCCTCTAGATATCACGGTTCATGAGATACAGCCTGGTGACAGACGGACGGACGGACGGACGGACGGACAGCGGAGCCGTGGTAATGGAAATACCTTTAAAAAGGTATTTCTCGGAGGAACAACGCAGGTATAAGACACAATAACCTGCTTCTCCTCAGACCGAGAGCCTATACATGCTTATTTAAAATACAATACAAAACCTGATAAATATTGCACTACATTTTTAAACAACAAATTGTTTAAAAATATCGCTCGTGCCGCCAAATATTTACAATGCTGATAGAAAACGAAAGTTGTAAAAGGGCCCAATAAAATACAGGTAGAACAAGTAGCGAAACTCATAAAAAATATACGACAAACAAAAAATTCACTTTCACCATTTCTACAAAATATGCAACGAATATCATTATGCAACAAAACAATGGAGGCCGGTCCTTTAAAGAAATCGAAAGGCATTGTTTGAGTACTTGAATAGACGGTACTTACCGAAATTGAAGGCATAATAGGGATAATAGAGACATCTTTGTTTTGAAGGCACTGTCCGATTTTTAATAATTTTAAATTTTATTGACACGTTTGCCTTCATTTTTTTGGGTTGGGAATGTTTGAATGAAGGCCGTCAATTTTCTTTGAATCTACCGAACGATGGTTTAACCATTTTGTGCAACATAAGAATTTCTGTGACCCAAATACGAGTGAATTACGCAAATGAATAAATAAATAAAAAATACACTTTCTACTGTATTATATATATGCGATGTAAGTAGCTCACTACGATATTTAGGGCCAAAGCCAACTTCACCTGCACGTGATGCACCCTGCCGAGTAACGAAAGAGGCTATAGCGAAAGAGAGGTAGGATACAGCGTATTTGTGAACTGCTTATCTGGGAAAGATTACAGATTTTGTTCTGTAATCTGAGACCGCAGCAAATAACTATTCTCTTGACGGTTATTAAGTAATGCGAGTGAGTAGAACCAGAGGCACCAGACAGGAAGGAGCGGGGGTGGCGGTGAGCGGGCGATATTTCATGTACGGTAACCGCTTCATGTCAGGTTGACCGTATTTTTTTATACTACGTCGGATCGCCGACAAGCATACGGCCCGTCTGATATGAAGCGGTAAATATGCTTGTCTGCTACCCGACGTAATATAAAAAATATATATAGGCGTAGGTAATACAAAAAGTATTGATCGCGTGTTGGTACCCCCGCTGTAAACACATCATCTTCTTCTATCTGGTGACCTCACTTACTAAAAGGAACATGACAATTGTCATCATCATCATCATCTAGTAACTTCCCAATGCTTTCCAACAATCTTATTAGACTTTTTCTTTGTCAGTAATTATTGTACAAAATGTTTAGTTTGACACTGAAAGGAAACGCAAAGGACATCTAGTGATTGCTAATTGGATGTCACGTCGTAAGCCATTGACTTCATTTAAATAAAAAGTTGATAAAGCAGTAAAGTGACATTAATTACACGAAGAAAATAAAATTAATGACTTCATAATAAAGCCAAGGAATATATAGACATAAATTAATTTTCAAGATAATTTATGGTTACATGATAAGTTACTTACAAATTTTACTGTTAATATGTATTATTAAAAAATAGAAAATTTTCGATGCAGTTGATCGAAGACGTCATTTTAGGGGTGTAAGTGGTTCATCATCATCTTTGAACCAAAGCCAACTTCACCTGAGCGCGGTGCATCCTGCTGACTGACAAACGAAGCTCTGGCGAAAAGAGAGGTAGGGAGCGTAATTGTAAGCTGCCCGTCTGGGGAATGTGTGTAACCTCCACTTCACAGAATACCGAAGCCAAAATAACAAATCCCTTGAGGGTTGTTGTGTACCCGTGAGTGAGTGAGGTCACCAGAAAGGAAGGAGATGCTGCGTTGGCAGCGGGGGTGGCGGCGCGCGAACGATATTAATGTTGCGAGCATTAATATGGCTACGGTAACCGCTTTACGTCTGCCACCGGACCATAGTAATACTGTGACCCGACGTAGTATAAAAATAAAACATTATATGGCAGTAAACAAGCAGCATTAAATATACTTTACGACCATTCTTATACCTACCAAATAAAAAAAAATACATAAAAAAAATATGAAAATCGGTTGAGCCATTTCGGAGGAGCGCAATTTCGGTGTTAGGCATATGCGCCTTAAAACCGGAGTGCTAACTACGACAATACGAACACATGCCTTAAACAATTGAATATTACGATAATTTAGATACTACATGCAATCCTCAAGCCCTTCACAATTCCGGTGTACTTTAAAAAACATTTCCCATTATGTCACAGTTGGGTAAAACAAAAACGAAAGTGACATTTTTGCGCAACGTTTTAAATTTTATTTTCATAGTTCCTCGTATTAGCAAAAGGTCTAAAGACATTATTGTTCAAATATCACAACATAATTCAGTCATTGTTCAACAAATTGTAGGAGAAAAAAATTGGATCGTGCATTCGTGCGACAAAAAAGTCGAACAAAATGTTATAGGTACTTTATTAGGGCAAAAACTCATGTCGGCTGTTGTTGTTTTTGTCTTTGCTCGAAAGCGGAGCAAAGACCGACAAAGTCACCGCCATTGCTTTTCGTATGTAAATAAGTTACAATGAACTCATGCCCGAAAAGTCGCATGTGTTTTCAATGTCAACACGGAATTTGTGTGTTTTAGCAATCCGCAGTGAAATTTAAAGGAATTTTAAAATGGTTTTGTTCAAATACATCCTATTATTATCATTTAAATGTGAATTTTTGTAAAGATGTATGGATGTTGAGTATAGTATGGATGTTTATTAGTCTATCACGGGTAAATGGCTGATTCTAATGTGCTCATACATACAGGTCTAAGCCGCGTGTAAAAGCTAGTTTTTTTAAGTCATGAAATGGTTATTAAGTAATGTATACTTTTACTGCGAAAGTAGAATAGAATAGAATACACTTTATTGCACCAATATAACAAAGATACATTACAAGAAACTTGCAAAAATTAAAAGTACAAAAGGCGGTCTTATCGCTAAACGCAATCTCTTCCAGACAGAAACTACAGATATGATAATAAAATATTTTATTAGTTTTACAGAGTCTGTAAATATGATATTTTATTTGCTTATAATAAGTTAATATATTTAGCTTGAAAAAGTAAAACCTATTTCATTGAATTTTTTATAGGGTTATTTTTTTTTTAAATATAATTTAATTATTTTTAAATGCTTTTGGTGTTGCAAGCGTATGTAGACTGTAACCACTTATTATTAGGCAGGACATATGTTTATTTACCACCTTTGGATTATAAGGTTTAGTTAAGTAATTCAGGCAGGTCGTAGGAACGCTTGTTTGTTACCCTAGTCGTATTTAAAAAATATAATGAAAATAATACCATTCTTACCTCCTCATCCCATCTCATTAGCAGACTGTTGTTGGCCGGGTATTTATTAATTTGTAATCACTTCCTTACTGACTATGGACACAAAACAATTATTTTCCCTCTTATTACCAGGATATAATATACCTAGAAGGAATTAGAACTGTTGACGTTACAGTATCACCAAAAACTTTAACCATTGAATGTTGTTACTGTGTGCAATTAATATCATGTTCAGCGTCTCACATTTTTTGTTTTATGCTCTAAATCTGTAATGTTTGTTTTATATTCTGACTTCCTTTATAGTGTAATTTTGTTTATTGTTTAAGATGCCCCCGTTTACATTATATTCAAATAGGCTAGTAATCATTTTTTTTTCGATTCATTAAGTGAGGACGGCACAATAATATAACTTTAGGTGAAAGAATTACTTTGATAGCATAAACATTTGTCGATATATGACAACTTGATAATCACAATTTTAGACTGTCCCTAAAACGCTACATTCAAAAGGCCGACCTAGACGTCATGACGTTACACCTTCCTATTTTATACGCATTAAATCAGAAATTTACACGATAGCTATGCAATATGTAATATTGCTTTTATAAATATGCTAGTGCCGTCAAAAAAGTTGCAGCTTTTTTGTTTCCAACTTCAAAACCCAAGGCAGATATTTTATAAGTAAATAAATATAAAGGCACGTTAGATCTTTTTTTAAGATCCCATCAACAGTTATCATAAAAGTTTTAGTCTTACTTACCTTATCTATATTAACTTATCTATATTGACTTATTACTATTTATTGCTTCCATAAAATGAAAAATATGACTAAGAAGCCTAACGTTTTCTATAACGGAACCCTTGGGACGGGCACTAAAATGCGCTTGACACTCTTTTTTGCGCATCCGATTGGCCACTTTTTATGCTGATGGTAAATAAGCGATTTTATGCAATCGTTAGCCAAACAATACAACCATAGTTGTTAAAAGAAGTTGTTGTGGGTAAACATTGTATTAGGGATCTTTTACGATTTCTTTGAAAATGGACGTAAAGTTTGTCCTACGATTTTGCTTTCAATAGAATGTAAAATCGTCGTATTAATGGAATTCAGTTACACTTTTTATTGCATATTTAGACCTGTGTCATTTTGAGATTTTTGTAGGAAACAAAAAAAAATTGCAAAAAAAGAAAATTGTAAGTTCTAGTTCAGTGCTTGAAATTCTGCTATCTATCAATACGAACAATTTTACTAGAAGATCTACTTTGCAAATTTCAAAACAATCTATTTTTATATTAAAGTGTTTAACTGTTAGAAAGATTCGCATGAATTATCATCTCTATATCAAAGCTGGTTCAAAAATTCCAAAATATACAGTTTCTAACATGTCTTTATGTATTTACTTATAAAATATAGCCTCATAGCATTGGGTTTCGAAGTATGATTTAATTTTCTTACATTGAAAGCGTTTTTTGAGCTTTGAATGAATAGATTTCCTAAACGGGCTCTTATTAAATTAACAAATTAACGCATATCAGCAAACAATGTCTTTTCTCCTTTCATTGAAGCGTCAACAATAGATGAGAAAGTGTCAAATTTTAACTACTGTTTACTTAATTTGTTCAACGCCTACGCCTCGTTTAGCTCCATCGAAGTGAAACGGTCAGTCGTTAGGGAACGAGGTTCAGGGGAACCTGCTAAGACAAGGTTTCACAAACTCTTTATTTCCTGACCCGAGGGCCTACTTCGAAGTGAAAATCAGAAATTTCGGCTGAAAATTCCAATTTTGAAATTCAGTTTGTAGTGTCGTCAAGAAAACTAATGGCAATTTTCATATTGGTTGTGCTACTACCGGTCCGCTTTCGCTTTGCTGTGGCTTAATACTGCCGTTCCAATTTCATTTCTATGGGTTTCCCATACAAACCTTATCCTGACAATTTCAAACAACAAAAAAAATTAAGCCACATGAACAATAAAGCAACATAATTCGCGAAATGTTTTTGAAAATTCTTCATATTCTTTTATCGCTATTTTTTTATACCAATTTTATTAGTAAAGTAATGGCTATGGTGCTGTTCGGGATGGAGACAAATCCAACAAATCAAAGAACATAAAAATCGGTCCAGCTGTTCTTTAGTTATAAATGGTATAACTAAGCCGATTTTGGTTTATTTATAGATTAAGACAGTAAATTAGGCCTTACGGGATAAGAAATCCACATCCACCCACCTAATCGAACGAAAATCGTAATTGAAAAATTTCGAATTTTTGCCGTAAACCACTAGTAGGTACTATTTCTTATTCTGTGCCAAAATTTCAGTTTTTACTTCAGATTGAAACCCCCGATGACCATTATACTTTCCCATTCGTGCAGAAAGTAGAAGTGTAGGAAAACCAGCTGCCAGATCAGATGGTCGGACGACATAAAAAAGACTGCAGGGCCGACCTGGACGAGAATCGCCGCGTCAAGATCTTCTTTGAGACCCATGCAAGAGGCATTTGTCCAACAATGGACACAGAAATGCTGAGAAGAAGAAGATTTGTGAAATCATGACCCACTAAAATAATATATTAAACTATAGAATCATATATATTAAACGGGTCACTCACGTAAATCACGCGCCCGCTCTCTCCACGAACAGTGTTCGTCGAGCTCGTCGATCGAGAGATGGTGGGCGCGTCTGTACATTTGCCCTGATGAAGTTTCCGTTTGATATCGAAACTAGACAGCATTATTATACGGGGATGGACGAGTGATATACGTGACCCGTTTAATATAATTAATTAATACATTATAGATAGTCTACAGTCACATAATGCGGAGAGAATACATACAACTACGTTAGTAGGTACTATTACTCAATGTGTGATACGGCCCGCCTGATGTAAAGCGGGCCGTATCACACATTAAAAGCGTAAAAAATAAACGCTCGCAACATAAAATATCACTTGCTCGCAGGAACACATCAAACCTCAAAGAAATTGTTATTTGGCGGTGGTAGTCTATAAAGTGGAGCCACTTCTATAGAATGGAAATGAATGGGAGCCATGACATTATTTATCTTCTAGGTAGTTTTTTTCGTATTTACGTAACTTAATTGATACCATTTGTATTTTTTTTATAACGACGAGGCGGAGCACTGCTAGAAGCCTTGAAGAACCAATTAATTACCTATGTTCTCGAAATGATGCAGTCAGAATAGAAGGAATATTGCCATGACGTAAATCCATTCATATTTTTTATTATTATTAGTACGAGCAACATAACATCAGTCAACTTCTTCTACTTTTGCCCTTGACAATCACTATAATAAAGGCGTAGACGGAGAAAACTACAGACAAATTGATTCCATCGCATTTATACAAGATAAGAGTACTTACGCCAAAATCATGGAAATGAGACAGATTGATATGATTTTTGTTCTGCGTCACGTGCTGGTTCTTTCAACGTAAAGCACAATAATGTCAAAAACAGTTATGACAGCCTAAGATGTTGCTGATCTCCATGAGCGGTGGTGACTGCCATCCACATTTCCATCAGGTACTCGTTTGGCCTGAGAGGAGGCCAAACGATATATAAAAAATGCCTCTGGTGTCGCAAGTGTTAGGCTATATATAGACTGCCTTATAGTGCTTACTTTCAGGCAAGTCGTCTTAATGCTTGTTTGTATATTTACCTATAAATGTGTTCTACGTCTACTTCCCCTATTCTAAAAAGTAGAAAGCAAGGTAATTGCCCGTCATTCACGCAGTCCCACGCCACTTACCATCGCGGCAAGTCAAAAACAATTATTGAAAAGTTGTAGATAAAATGTCTTGTTGAGTGTTCACGTTCTATTCCTCTCTGTTCATGCATGCACATCTATTCGTGTACACATGGAAGTATTAAATGGGTGCTTTGTAGTTAATTTTTACTGCCGCGATATTCGCCTATGGCCTATATAATAAAATATCATAGATGACAGCGCTTTGTAAAATCTGACTGTAGAAAATCTAATATAGGCATTGCAAACTTAGATAGGTCCGGTCTCATTATGGTATTTGCAGAATTGGTATTGTAATTTTAGAGGTTTTAAATATCGGCATTTTCAGATTTAAAAATATGTTTTTGAGCGAAGTCATCTCATTTTAAATATTTTTAATACTCTATAGTATTAAAAATATTTAAAATGAGATGACATCATGTTTGTCACGACAGACATGCGTCTTCTACAAAACGAGTGTTTTATCTATGAATAATGGTATACAAAATTTTGTCAAAGCATGACATATTAAGCAGAAGCAGGATGCGATCGAGGACGTACAGCCCGCCAAAAAACGCTGTAAAAGTGAGCGGCGTTGTATCAAATGAACGCCCGGCGCGATTGTTCAATTATCCAAGTTTCATGTGCTTGAAAGGTCGGCTATGTAGATGAGTTTTGAGATCTAGTTCCGGTATTGTGATTATTTCTATCGGTGACTTCTAAAGAATCTTGGTATGTAGGTGGGGTGGCTTATTTACTACAAGTAGAATATGTACAACAATATTTTACGTTAGTTTGATATTTAATATTTTTTATTGTTAATTAGGTATTCTAAATATTATATTGTCTGTAGATACTTATGTCATACATATATATAATATATAACATAAATAACAATCCCTTGAAAGTTGCTGTGTTCCTGCGAGTGAGTGAGGTCACGAGTTTATAATTATATTAGATGAGCTTATATTAATAAGGCTACATTTTAGACTTTTTGTCCGTCTGTATTTTTGTATCTACATCACGTAAAAACTAATGCACGAAAATGGTAACAATAATTTGATTGTTTGATTGTAATATCTTACATAGAATAAAAGCCGTACAAGGGTGGACTAATCCCTCTATGGCAGTGTTTCCCAAACATTGTTCTGCCATGGCCCGGTAATTTTCACACTGCCCCTTCGTGGCCCACTTTATACTTTTAAAACCCGAGCTGGTTCCAATAAGTAAAATAATACAAATTTATTAATAGTAAAAATGTTTTATTAAATACTACATATTTTGATATCGTACGAATATTCACGATGCGTCGATCGATCGTAGGTATTATTTTCAAAACAAGGCGAGAATGTTGCGACCCGGTATTTTATTTTGATGGACCGGTACCGGGTCGCGACCCGGCAAATGGGAAACACTGCTCTAAGGGATCTCTCCCTGTCAACCTTTAAATATTTGAGAGTATTCTGTAAATATCAGTGTCCAGAGGGTGGAATGAAACTACACTTTATTTTGGGGTGTAAGTGGTTCATCAACCTCCTTTAACCAAAGCCAACTTCACCTGCACGCGGTGCACCTTGCTGACTGACAAACGAAGCTCTGGCGAAAAGAGAGGTGGGGAGCGTAGTTGTAAGCTACCCGACTGGGGAATGTTACCTCTTCCTCACAGAATACCGCAGCCAAATAACAATTCCTTTGAGGGTTGTTGTGTTCCTGCGAGTGAGTGAGGTCGCCAGAAAGGAAGGAGATGCTGCGTGGGCATCGGGGATGGCAGCGCGCAAGCGATATTTTATGTTGTGAGCGATTAATATGGCTACTGTAACCGCTGCACATCAGGCGGGCAGTATGCTTGTCTGTCACCCGTCGTAGTATAAAAAAAAACGCAGATCATATTTTCGTAACTCTACGCGGACGAAGAGTTAGTTATAGAGAGATGCTATTTGAAAAAAAAAAATGGTCTAGTAACTAATTTTCGCTATAATAATAATCTCTTACTCGTAGTTCTTTTTTACCTTCTATCATTGAGGCTAATTAATATAACATTCCTATTTTTATTATTACATCTCTACATTTAAATGTAAAAATGTAGTAAGTCGTTTGGAGAATGGTGTATAAGATACAATGAACAATCAACAATAAAGCGTGAAATCGCACCTAATACAGCAGTTACATTAAGACATGATCTCCAAAAACAGCTTGATTTATATTCCAAAAACAGTTTTGTAAAACCTTTTACATTTCTCCGCATTTTAGAAAGGAAAAGTTGCGCTGATTTTTTAACTTTCTCTTGAGGTTTGTCATAGACTGTATTATTTTGGTTAAATACATTGGAAGTAATAGAATAAGCAATAATCGAATAACATAATTAGTTATTATGTGTAGGTAGTTTAAAAATAACGTAAATATTTGTCATATTTTACGGGATGGGGGCACTTTAATCAGAAAAAAAAACAGGCCAAGTGCGAGTCGGACTCGCGCACGAAGGGTTCCGTACCATTATCTATAAAAACGGCAAAAAAAAACGTGTCTTTTATATGGGAGCCCCCTTAAACATTTGTTTTATTTTAATTTAATTAGTATTTGTTTTTAAAGTGAACATACAACTAAATCACCATCTAGCCTCTGGTAATATCCTACACAATTCTATTCGTCTTGCAATACATTTTATAAGTTCGTCGGCTATTACTCAGTAACTTGTAAAGTCTACTTAACCGTGATAGTTTTCCTTTTAAATTCACTATAAGGACTATTTCCATGATTTTTTCCACATTTACTAAATATAACAGTTTCGTTGATACAGGGGGACACTTGCGTCTAACAAAAATTTGCACGGTAAATGTAAATAATTCGCAAACATATTACTATATCGAAAAATGATCTTCCCACACTCCCAATGTTTCTAAAAGACCTATCCAACGACACCCCACACCCCGAAAAAAAATATTTTTCAAAATTCTATTCTACCACTTTGTCAGCATAGTTAATATGAGTCTACATGCCAAACTACAGCTTTCTAGTATCAAGCGTCTCTGAGCTAGGCCGCGGACGGACGGACGGGCGGACGGACAGACGGACATGGCGAAACTATAAGGGTTCCATGTTTACTACGGAACCCTAAATATCAGTAGGAGTAGGAAGCTTTTGGAATTTGACTTCCCCTCTTGGCAATGTGAGAGACAGCTATATGGCAAATAAAGCATTAAAAGCCTAAAGAATTTTTCGTAACCACTACTGCGTGACACCAGTAGTGTCATAGCAGATTTTTATTTTCCGTGCCCCAACTGGCAGTCGCGTGTGGAAATGTGCTCTCCTTTACAGGAACATAAGAATAGGCTAGTTGACAATATTATTTTATGCTTTGTTATGCAAGGACACCGCAACAATATAACTATAAGCGAAATAATTACTTCAATAGCATAAAAAATTCTCGAGATACAATAACTTGAAAACCACAATTTTGGACTTACCCGTAAACGCTCCTTACAAAAGGCTACTAAGCTATGACGTCACTCAAAAATTTATACGAACGCTCTGTTAAATATTGCTTTTATGTCGTTAGTGCCATGACAAAAGTTATAGTATTTTTTATCCTTTCGGTAATATTTTTAAAATAATTTTATTTCTTAAAATTGATTTTCCCACCAAACTTTAATCGGCTATAAAATAAACCCATCCATGGACAGGCTACGTTTGATATTGCTTGACTTGCGTGATGGATTACACTGCCACGCGCAACGACGCCATCGAGCTCCTCAACCTACCTACCAGTTGCCTTTATTAAAAAATATAGTTTTAGCAAAAGGAATACTGCATTGCAATGCAGTTCGGCTAGGTCCGTAGGTCCGGTCGCCCGGTATTTATGGTACATACGAGTACATGTGTTTACCTTAGCTGGTAGTAACCCTGTAGCTCTACCGACTTAGCTGAAGATGTTTGTCAATAACTTAAACGTTAAGACATATTTTTTTTATATACTACGTCGGGTGGCAAACAAGCATACGGCCCGCCTGATGTGAAGCGGTTATTGTAGCCATATTAACGCTCGCAACATAAAATATCCCTCGCGCGCCGCCACCCCCGCTGCCATCGCAGCATCTCCTTCCTTTCTGGTGACCTCACTCACTCGCAGGAACACAGCAACCCTCAAGGGAACCGTTATTTGGCTGCGGTATTCTGTGAGGTGGAGGTACATTCCCCAGTCGGGTAGCTTACAATTACGCTCCCTACCTCTCTTTTCGCCAGAGCTTCGTTTGTCAGTCAGTAGGGTGCACCGCGTGCAGGTGAAGTTGGCTTTTGTTCAAAGATGTTGATGAACCTCTTACATCCCATAATTAATAATATTTTTCGAATCAAGATATTCGATGGTAATCTCCCGCTTTCGCGGTCACAGTCGCCCAATGCGTTTGGACCCTTAGGGTCCTCGCTGTGGTGGACGCTATGTTTTAGGCGAGTAACACACGTAGCCTATTATCTTGACATGAACTACATGAATCGCTCGAAGCGAAATGTGTATTTTCGGCTTAATTGTAACTGTCCGTGACCAATTTGCCCACGCATATATTAATCTATTTGTTATCATGCATAAATCATGATGTGCGCAGTTCTGGGTAACTTCAATTTAAAATTTAGAGGATAATCCATCGAGTCCAGTGCGTTTTATACAAATATCATCATCAGCCTGTATATGTCCAGTGCCAGATATATGCCTTCCCTAATGTCTTCCACCATATACGGATTACTTAATACGGATAAATTTATTTTATTTATTTCAACAATGTGCAGAACTCAACAATAAACCTATAAAATATGTACCTTAGAGACTAACATTTTATATACATAAAATAAATAAAATAAACAGTCATTTCACGTATCGATGTTGAAGTTGATACTCGTAAAACTTAGACTGCTTTGTAGCTGCCAATGAATTTAATATGAAAGAAATAATAGTAGGAGAGGACATATATTGGAACGAGAGTGGTACTTGCATCCCATTGCTTGCTCCGATTTCTCAATTATGTTGCATTAGTTTTTTTTTTTAAATTGGTCGCTTTTTCTCTTTATAATAAAGTTAATTTTCCCCACGTTCGTTTAAAGTGATAAAAAAAAATCAAGAAATATATTTTAACTACGTGACATTCGCAAGCACACGTACAGCGCGTAACACTTCAATACTATCGCCTAGCCTTTGTGTTGGTTAGAAACCCAAAAGATATAATAACATAGTGTTCTCTATCTATGAAATTCCGACTTTATTTCTTACACCTAATGTTCAATCTTGCTCGAAGTGTGTGGCGAACTTATAGTGTTTTGATTGTAGATTGAAAGTGTGTGCAGTACCTCGCGGTAGGACCTTGACAAGGACGTGAAAAAGTATCATCAGTTTTCTTATGCCATTCGAAAATTTACCTTACTGCGTCGCATTAATGTTTACAATTATTAGACCATTAGTGGCGCTATGGTCGTTTTAGTATGAAATAGTTTGACGAAGTTAGAACCTTGACTGAAGTGGGACGGTTCGGTTCTCAGTTACCACATAGGGCCTAACTGCAGAACAGAAGGTGTTCAGTGGCGTAATGTTTGAGATAGAACACAATGCCGTTGCTAGGCAGCGGATGGTTAACGTAATTCTCAATGAACTGCAAAACTGGTTGAACGTTCTGCTGTTGATTAAAAACACGTAAATTTAGTTTAAAGTATATTTTATTAATAAGCGGCGACAAAGCGTTAGACACTCCTACTGTTGATTAAAAGCACGTAAATTTTGTTTGAAATATATTTTTTTTTTCTAAAAGATTTATTAAAAGGCGACGAAGCGTTGAACACTTCTACTGTTGATCAGAAGCACGTAAATTTTGTTTAAAGTATGATTATTTGCTAAAATATGTATTAATTAAAGGTGACGAAGCGTTGAACACTGATACTGTTAATCAAAAGCACGTAAATATTGTTTAAAGTATGATTATTTACTAAAATATTTATTAATAAAAGGCGACGAAGCGTTGAACACTGATACTGTTAATCAAAAGCACGTAAATATTGTTTAGAGTATGATTATTTACTAAAATATTTATTAATAAAAGGCGACGAAGCGTTGAACACTGATACTATTAATCAAAAGCACGTAAATATTGTTTAGAGTATGATTATTTACTAAAATATTTATTAATAAAAGGTGACGAAGCGTTGAACACTGATACTGTTAATTAAAAGCACGTAAATTTTGTTTAAAGTATATTTTTTATTACTATAATTCACATTCACATTTATAATATTACTAGGGAAGAAGGGATATGTTACATACATACGATGTTATGTTACTTACATTTACATTGAATCAGTGTGTATTACTATATTAGTACTCAAATATGCAAAATGGCGGAGTGATTTAAAAAATCACTCCTGCATGATAAAAAAAAAAGAAATATCGCTCACGCGGCGCCAGCCAGGGCTGCCAACGCAGCAACTGCTTCCGATCTCACTCACCCGAAGGAACACACAACCCTCAAGATAATTTTTGTTATTTGCCGTATTCTGTGAGGTGGAGGTTCTTGAAATTAAAATCTCGCTCTTAATATTATTTCTTCTTTTTTACGAAAATATTATGAGAGAGAAGCAGTAATATTCTAGGTAGGTAGTATTTCTATGTACATAGAAACACCATTTGTGAAATAGTTCAATTAAAATACAAGCATAATTACGTTTAAACTATTTGACATGAATTTAAACTGAAGCGTATTAATTAATATCTAACTAATTCATATCTCATTCATGTGTATAGGCTTTGATTAAGATACATCAGATTTATAATCACAGTATACATAATAGAGCAGTATCTCCAAAATCGACAATTCGACACACTCGTATAGACACACGCGGTGGATGCACAATTGCATGCACTGTCTATCTATATCTAAAAAAGGCAACCGTTGCTGACTGATCTATTAGCGTACAGCTCAAACCACTGGACAGTTTGGGTTGGAATTTGGCAGAAAGGTAGCTATTGTGACGTACGCATCCGATAGGCAAGAATTTTTGAAAATTTCTATGGGATACCGGGATACGTGTTTATAATTATAACGCATTTTCCACGAAGACGTGACTCGGCCGCGTAATTTTCGTCCGTGTGGATAGGTATTTTGAATTCGGATATTTACATAAAATTTATGTACTGCTTAGCATGTCTACTATGGGTATAGTTATCAAAAGCTTATTAGAACATAAATGCAACATTGTTAATGACTAGCTTCATGGGTGAACGGTTAATTGTTGTGTCCAATCACGCGTACTTGATGCAAGTAATTATTGGTTATAGAAAATGACGGAGGATACAGTCATAGGCACTTGAATGTATAAAATAACTTAGATAAAATAACTAAGGTGGCATTTTAAATTAAATGTTTTCATAATAAATTGTTCGGTGATCTTTGATGATTTAAAAAGATTAAACAGTTTCAGTCGTTCAATGAAGTTAGGATTGACGGGTTTTGACACCACAATAAAAAAAATGACTAGTAAGTAATAATAATTGTAAGTCAGATTGAAGGTCAAGTAATACGGATAGACAAGCTAAGCAACTGACTTACAGTTGACAAATTTCAGAGTTTCATTGTCATGGACCACTCCACAACAATCTGGCAGCGACTATCCGAACGCATCCAGATGCCTGATAACTACTGGAGATTATATAAATGCTAGTGGTCTATATTAATGTTAAATATGAAAGAAACACTCAGTAAAATAATAGAAATTATAATTCGTAAGATCACTTTTGTTGTAAGACTCAAGAACTGCGCAAAGACAAGCCATATTAAAAAACAACGTCACATATAAAAATATACCTTGACACCAGCCAGTTGCACTAAACTGACTAACTGGGCTCGAGCCCAATCAGTCAGTAAGTCAGTCCAGTGCGACCAAAAACGGGTGTCTGGTCAGCTGGACTGACTTGTGATCGCAAAATCAGTGTTGGACCGGGTTATTGTGCTGTCCGTTTACTGGGAACCAGGGATCGAAAAGGTTTGTAAAATACCGGTAAAGAACCGGTACTTAGGGGTTCTGATACCAGAACCCGAACCGGAACCGAAACCTAAATGTAGAACCTGGACCGAAACCTTTATTTTACAGGTTCCTCTTTAAATCCTGTCCGAACTTGAATTAAACATAGATCACGTACACGCGGCGCGTTACGCCGTCACGACGTAATCATTTTGGCACATTGCCGACCACACACGCGTTGCGTCAACATTTTTTAATTAAAATATTTAATAAATATTTTTATTTTTATTAAATATTTTAATAAAAAAAATACCGTACCTATTCAATTCAGGTAGGTATAGTAATTAGTTACAAATTATAGTTATAAACTTTACAACTACTCGACTCATGAGTGTGAATGAATGAATAATGATGTGAAAGAGTGTAGGTTACAGAAAAACATCGCTGGCGCGGCCACACCCGCTACCATCGCATCATCTCCTTCCTTTCTGGTTACCTCACTCACTCGCAGGAAAATAACAACCCTCAGGGGAATTGTTATTTGGCTGCGGTATTCTGTGAGGTGGAGGTATATTCGACGAGTTCGGTGGTCGAATGGTTAGCAATGGCCACTTTGACTCCCAGGTTGCGGGTTCGATTCCCGCACAAGACAAACATTTGTGTGCATGAACATGTCTGTTTGTCTGTTTGGTCTGGGTGTTTTCTATGTATTGTAAGTATGTATTCAAGTACATTTTCAGTTGTCTAGTACACAAGCTTTGCGCTTAATTTGGGACTAGATGGCGCTGTGTAAATTGTCCAGATATATATATTTATTTATTCCTCAGTCGGGTAGCCCTGATCCCTGATTCGATCCCTGATCGAAGGCTAACTGTCAGCTGTAAGAACGAAGAAATATGCCAGACACGGTCGAACGTATCCCTCCTTCTTAAGGAACCTTTAATACGGTACCGGTATATTAGAACCTTTATTCAGAACCGGTTCCGGTGGAACCGGAACCCAACCGGAACCGAAACCGGAACCGTACCGAAAAGAGGAACCTTTTTACAAACCGAAATGAGGAACCGGAACCCAAATTTGTACCGGTTTTCAATCCCTGCAGGGAACGTATAAACCAGGCTTACTTGTACCCAGTTAGCGGATCCAAAATTCCGACTCACTGGGTCCAGTCACAGCTACATTGGAGGAGCTCGATAGGGTCGTTATGCGTTTCAAGTCTAATCGAACACGTAGGATGGGTTTTTTTTGTCTCGAGCTCCTCCGTACTTGCGAGGACACGTTAAGCTGTCGTTCCCGGCTGTGGTCATTAGATAACAGTCGTTAAGCCAGCTCAGTGGCCTTTAGGCGGCTTGAAAACACTGTCCTGCGGTTTGGCGGAAGATTGAACAGGGTGATCGAGTATGCTTTAAACTTCTTTGATTTAGGGGAGACCCGTATCTCATTACGGGTATGAATTGCCATTGACATCCCAAAACTTCCCAAAACAAGTTCGACTTCCAACGCATAGAATGGAATATTTTGTTTAAAATCCATATAAAACCAAACAATATGAAGGTTCTGCTCTTGTTTTATTATATGTATATAATAATTTCATTACTAGATCTATGTTGAGTCCACGATCTGCCCTCCAACGGTAACCTTACTTGCGCGATCGGATTTACTGACCGCACGATTGCCTACGCGCACTTTTCTCACAGCCCTGGCCTAGGAAAATGTACGTACAACAATGTATTGTATGTAATAAAACTAGTTAACATTTTATTCTACTTCTAGGTTTCCTTCCTCAATATATAATAGTTACAATAAAACCCTTTATTAGGATAGCATAGGTAGCATGATGTACGTTTGTATAAATTTGCTTGGCTAGGTGCTATCTACTTAAGTTTTTTTTTAATATGAGTAGGAGGCAAACGAACATTAGGGTCATCTGATGGAAAGCAATCACCATCGCCCATGGAGAGCAGCAACACTAAGGGGTCGCTGATCTGTAGCCAGGCTACACTCCTTATTTTCTTTCTGGTTCTCAAGGGTTTTGTTATTTGGCTGCGATATTCTGTGAGATAGAGGTATTTCCCCAGTCGCGTAGTTTAAAAAATACACCACGTGCAGATGAAGTTGGCTTTGGTTCAAAGATATTGATGAACCACTTACACCCCAAACTTGTTATCGGTCAGACAGCAGTACGTTCGAGTATCAGGTTATGGAACCGGGCCGTATCATACGCCATCAGGAGTAAGGAGTAAGTACGTCATCAGGAGTAAGTACTTACTGTACGTACGTTAGGTCCAACGCAGTTTCTCATAATGATATTTATGACTTGCCAAAGGTCGTCACTACTGCTAAGAGCTTAATGTTTGCGGATGACGTGAAATTGTTTGTGGGAGTCGGAGGTGGTGTGGGAGTTCTTCTCTTCTTCTTCTCGTCACCCCTTATTCATTCCACTGCTGGGATACGGGTCTCCCCTAAATCGACGTGGTTTAGAGCATACTCCACCACGCTGTTTAACTGCGAGTTGGCAGAGGTCAGTGTTTTCAAGCCGCCTAAAGGCCACTGACTTGGCTTAACGACTGTCATCTAACGAAAACAGCCGGGACCGACGGCTTAACATGCCCAGAAGGGCATTAAAATTTGCTTAGGAAAGCACGGTGTGTGAGTTACTTCAACGGAAATAATCTTAGGTCACATTATCTAAAATCGCTTTAGTAAAAAAATCGGTCAAGTACTAGTAAGATATTAGACGTCTAGGAAAGAGCATAACTCAAGTCATAATCACTCGCATAAGTCATCTTTCGTTCAAGTGAATTTAAATGCAATATGTAGGTATTATATTTACTCATCAACCCGGCCACTCCATACAAGTCGCGTCGTTCAATATTATATACAATGACGTATGTACAAAGCGAAAGACGAAAATGAGCGTGTGTGCAGCGCGTGAGGTCGATACGTGAGAGAGGCAGCGAGTGGCCATACTGTACGTGATACTATTACTTATACTGTGCTAAACGGAATTGTTATTTGGCTGCGGCATTCTGTGAGGTGGAAGTACCATGCTATAAATTGTAAAACTTAGACTGCACTAGACGGTACTGCCAAGGCCGTCTTAAACTATGGTGCGGCCATTGGCCACATAAGAATTTGGGGCTCTTTTAAAAATAAAGTAAGCGAATTAGTCTAACATTTTTCTACTCTGATCATTTATTGTGGGTCATCAAATCCCTAATATTATAAATGTGAATGTAAGCTTGTTTGTTACGCTTTCATGTCAAAATTTCTCAACCGATCATCATGATGTAATTTTTTTAAAGGATATCACTTTCTATGCACCTAAGAAACACTCATTCTTGTGAAAAAAAGTGAAATAATTTTATTTTTTGAGAATAAATGTATGAGAAATATTGTCGTGGGGCCCCCTGAAGATGGGGGCTCGGGCCCTGTGTGCCCTTATGGCAAAGACGGTAATGGATACTGCGATAAACTGGCACGGCGAAATTTCAAGTGTTTCATCTTTATTCACGGAACTGTAAAAAATCACAATTCTTATTCACTTTAACGAAATCAAAAGCGACAAAAAAATCCTCAACGATTATAATTTCTGCATCGTCATTAATGAATCATCTAATCTCCCAGACCACGGATTGTTTTATCGCACAAAGAACGTCAAGATCATTTTCATTCACAAAAAACCAGACTGCTTCGGGGGCCCGCAAAAAGTGAGCAGGAAACCGTTTTAAATCTCATATCCGTCTTACATTACCGCGCAAGTGCGTATTGGTTACAGTGAGCAGAATTAGCAAGACGTAATCTATTCCGAATGGTCGTAAACCATTGCTTTCTTTCCGAAATTATTATTGCATGCAACCAAAACGTGATCAAAACAAAGTTGTTTTTATTTGTAATTTATGTATATTATTTGTATGTTTCCAGATTGTATGATTTAATATGTTTACACGTTCAGCGCGTGATTTTTCTTTTGTTACAACTTACAACCTTCTATTTCGTCATCATAGTTTGTTTATCTGCAGTATAAACTCATTTCTTTCTCATAATATATCTAGGAGCATTTTTTTTACCTGGTACGTTTTTTTGAAAATGACTCTACGGATAAATGTTCACTTTTGAAAAAAATCTCAGCTTAAACTAGCTGTATCTCCGCAATCTAATAAATAAAAAATAGACGAGCTCGATGGCGTCGTCGCGCCTGTCTGTCTAATCGATCACGCAAGTTAAGACGTCGACCGTAGACTGTCTATGGGTGGGTTTATTTATCACGAGCTCCTCCGTGCTTCGGAGGGCACGTTAGCCGTCGGTCCCGGCTGTTGTCATTAGCCGCAGTCGTTAAGCTAAGTCAGTTGCCTTTTGGTGGCTTGAAAATATTGGCCTCCGCCAAACCGCAGTTGAGCATACGGCCCATTTGATGTGAAGCGGCTTGAAAATACCGCTTCTACAAACGCAGCAACTCCTTCCATCATGGTGACCTCACTTACTTGCAAGAACACAATAAACCTCAAGGGAATTGTAATTTGACTGCGGTATCTGTGAGGTGGAGGTACTCCCCCTGTCGCGTATCTTACAAATACGCTGTGCCCTACCTCTGTTTTGCTAGAGCCTCTTTCGCTAATCGAGAGTAGAGTAACACAGTGCACCACGCGCAGGTGAAGTTGGCTTTGACTCTAGTGATCGTGGCGAGTCAATTACACTCCATAATCAAGTGGACAACCGGTCCATACAAATATACAGGCTGCTTCTGCAGTCCGTCTAAAAGACGCATCTGTGACGGACGTAATGGACAAATACTTTTATTGTTTTTATCATCATCATCAGCCTGTATCTACCCACTGCTGGATATAAGTCTTCCCCAATGCTTTCCACCAAATACGATCCTCCGCCTTCCGCATCCAGCCGCTTTCTTAAGGTCATCGGACCATCAAGAAGGAGGGTGCCCAACACTTCATCGTCCCACGCGCGGCCTCCACTCTAATACCTTCCTCCCCCATCTGCCATCACTTACTTGGCAGATGTGACCGGCCGGTATTGTTTTTATCGTTACGTATTTATTTATTAATGTTTTTTTTGTTGGTGCAATAAAAAGAATTCATTAATTTCAGCTCGGTGGTGGAATGGTTAGCAATGGCCACTTTGACTCCGAGGTTGCGGGTTCGATTCCATCACAAGACAAACATTTGTGACTAGATGGTAGTGTGTAAATTGTGCAGGAATATTTTATTTATTCATTTATACGTACATCCTATAGTTTAACCTGGACATGACGGGCCGCTGCATCATAATACGATCTGTTATGATGATTGTATGATTCATTCAAGGTCACGGTGACCTCGTCTTCGACTTTGGCCTTGCCTTTTCTCTGAATAGTCTAGAATCGACTGTCATCATCAATGATAAATTAATTTATTATGCAATATGCAATATCCTAAACTTTTTAATTAGTTCTCTAAATAATTTATCACTTGAGAACTCTACTTAATTATTATGTCAACGCTCTATTGTTCTGTCAAATTCTGATATATTAATGTTTGTCAACTATTTGACATTCGTGGTTGGGTGAACTTCGGAGTGTAAGTAATTCCGCAATAGATTTTATGCATCACTATGATTTTATAATTTATTTTATATAATTTTAATTGGCTGGATAATAAAATAAAAGGTTTATTCCATATTCCAGACCGATATATTATTGTTTTTTATGTCATCATCATCATCAGGTCATTTTAGTCTCTACTACAGGAGCACGACCCTCTCCCGTCCGTCCCTGACAGAAGGAGGATTTGGCCTACACTCCCCCCGCTGGCCAGGCGGGTTGGGGAGGCCTGATCGATGTTTTATAATGTATTTCCCTTAGTCGCCTTGTACGACATCCACGGGAAGAGACGGAGTGATTTTTATGTAATTATCATTAATAAATAAATATAATTATAATTTGTGAGTCAGTCAGTCAATTGACTGACTCAATGGAAAATAAAATAAAAGGTTTATTCTGTATTACAGTTAATCTATAATTTATTTTATATAAATGCAATGATAATAAACATCTAAGTTTGAGAGGATGGATGTTTGTTATTCTTTCACAGGCAATTGGTTGATCGGGTTTGAATGAAATTTGGCATACATATTATCAAAGAAATTATAACTAGTATTATTATATAATATTGTTTGTTTGTTTGTAAATCTTTATTGCACTATAACAGTAATACATACACTTATACGTAATAATAACCATTAGTACAATGGCGGACTTATCCCAACAGGGATCTCTTCCAGTCAACCACGGAATACAGGAGGAGTAAATTTCGCACAATTTAAAATAAAATAATGACAATGGAATCATACCTTAATACTCATACTTGAATTATACACACACACACATATATCACATATATACTTACACATATACATATAACACATTATGCTCAAAAACATAATATTACAAAAGCACATTAAAAGCAATAGTAGTAATATAAGTACATATCACTTAGTCTGACGCGATAATGAGAATGAACAGACTGAGACTGATAGTAGATACCTGTGGTAATAAAATCTGACATCACTCAGAGGATAATACATATTTGAGTAATCCTTTTTTAAATGACCCGAGAGTTTGTAACTTTCTCAGGTCAAGAAGATAAATCTTATTGTGTCCAGAACACAATGCAAATATTTGCATTGTGTTCTGGACACAATAAGATCGGCATCCACCCATTATCATCCTACTGTTGGTACAAATCTCCCCTCAATCGACTTAACGTGCCCTCAGAAGCATGGAGGAGCTCGACATAAATAAATAATAATAAATAAATATTTCTGGAGAATTTACACACCGCCATCTAGTCCCAAATTAAGCGCAAAGCTTGTGTTATGGGTACCAGACAATTGATAAATGTACTTAAATACATTTTGTTTTTGTAAATACATACTTATAATACATAGAAAACACCGAGACCAAGACAAACATTTGCACATTAATATTTGCACGTTCATGCACACAAATGTTTGTCTTGTGCGGGAATCGAAACATTTAACAATGGCCACTTTGACTCCGAGGCCGCGGGTTCGACCATTCGACCACCGAGCTCGTCAAAATAAACCCATCCATAGGCAGGCTACAGTCGACGTTGCTTAGCTAGTGTATTCGATTAGACTGACACGTACACAACGACGCCATCGAACTTCTCATGTTACTTTCTAACTAGCGTTTCTTTAAAAGATATCAACGTGCTTCCATTTGTTTTGTATACATGACACCTCATACTCAAAGTTTAAATACGAGAATAGAGGAACCGCTTGCTATGTACCCATAGTAATAGCTTTGCGCATAATTTGGGACGAGATGGCGCTGTGTAAATTGTCCAGAAATATTTATTTTGACGAGCTCGGTGGTCGAATGGTTAGCAATGGCCACTTTGACTCCGAGGTCGCGGTTCGATTCGGACAAGACAAACATTTGTGCGCATGAAAATGTCTGTTTGTCTTTGTCTGGGTGTTTTCTATGTATTATATGTATGTATTTACAAAAAAAAAATGTATTTAAGTACATTTATCAGTTGTCTAGTACCCATAACACAAGCTTTGCGCTTAATTTGGAACTAGATGGCGCTGTGTAAATTGTCCAGAAATATTTATTATTTAATTATTTATGTTCAGTTGGCTAATCGTCGATACCGAATACGCTGATGGGATGTGTTGGGAACACCGTGATAAACCAATAAATTTTCACTGATGCGAGATGGCCATACGCCGCACAATACACTCACCAGAAAGGAAGGAGATGCTGCGTTGGCAGAGGGGGGGGGGGGGAGCGATAATTTATGTTGCGAGCGTTAATATGGCTACGGTAACAGCTTCACATCAGGCGGGCCGTATGCTTGTCTGCCATCCGAAGTAGTATAAAAAAAAAATATATATGCGGAATCTATTGAGGCTGATCTCTTGCTCATAGATGTATATTATTGAAGTAAAACTTATTTCCGTACGCTTGACTTGGGTAGTAAGCTGATGAATGCGTGACGAGTGCGATACGGAAACGGCGAACAGAAGCCTATTATTATAACAAATGTAACTTCGTAATAATGTTAAAGCAATGCAACATAATTTTGTTTGCCGTGTATGAATAATAATTATAGATATTATCATTGCATTAACTTTAAATATCAAATATACATTTAGGTCTAAATATTCTGGTTACATTTCCATGTCTCATATCGTATTAATTAGGTGCGTGGTGCACCCTGCTATCGAACGAGGTACTAATTAGTGATCGAGAGCAGCGAGAGCGGGCAATAGGGAACTAATATTTCGTGGAGCAGAGAATATAATTAGATATTATACATAAAATAAATAAATAAATATTGTCAGACAAATTACACAGCGCCATCGTACCCCAAAGTAAGCGAAGCTTGTGTAACACAAGCTTCGCTTACTTTGGGGTACGATGAATATTGTCAGTAAGCGGAGCTTGTGTTATGGGTACTAGACAACTGATAAACATACGCAAATACTTTTTTTTTTGTAAATGCATACTTATGATACATAGAAAACACCCAGACTAAGACAAACAGACATGTTCATGCACACAAATGTTTGTCCTATGTGGGAATCAAACCCACGAGCGTTGGTATCGAAGCCGCGTCATTGACCGCTACGCCACCGAGCTCGTCAAAGTTAAGAGGGATATATAAGTTAGTAGAGCTAAAGAAGTTTTACTTCAGTCGTGTGGTCTAAAATGTCTAAATCAAACTCATTTTTAATATATATTTTTTTCTTAAAATTATATTTATGTTTTGCCCCACTCAAGTTGAAGTCAATATGATAATTTTATTCCCGATTTTTTACGTATCTGAACATAATTTTATATAATAATATCATAATTTACAAATCAAATTATTCTCGATCATAATTTCTCAAGGACTTCTTTTGTTAGAATTATCTTTTAACATCAACAAAAAACGTCGATTTTCGCATGATGTCCAAATTTGCAACTGAGATGCAAGATTAACCTACACAGTTGAGCTAATTGTTTCCTAGAGTTTTTAGATAGGTAATAAAATTAACACGCTATATTTTGGAGAAAAAAAAAACCTCAAATATACGATTGACGAGGCAGTTTGCTGCGCCTATGAGAAAGATAACATGGTGTATTATTAGATGTATTTGACTTCGGTTTTTTTGGTCTTACTGTTTCTTATCTTTGTAAACCTAATATAGTAACTATTATGTCACAGAATGCTCACTTAGGATTTTTTTTTTCTTTATTCTATATCTATAAGCAATCTGTGCTATTTATTGAATGGTAATAACTGTCCCAAATAAAAAAAAAATATGTCATAATCACACTAATATTATAAAGGCGAAAGTTTGTGAGTGAGTGTGTGTGTATGTTTGTTACTCCTTCACGTCTAAACGGCTGGAGAGATTTTAATAAAATTTGGTATAGAGTTAGCTGACACCCTGGATTTGCTTCTAAAAATGTGAATAGTTGTTATTTCACGTCAGTACACAATTTATTTTCCCTAATAAACCGCGGAGCACAGCTAGTAATATAATAATGTCGAAACATTATGTTAGTTCGTTACCTTAAGGTTAACAATATTTTCAAGCTAACGCCTTGAAAATATTGTTTTCAGCAATAAGGCCATCTTGGAAATTATTTACAGGCAATTTGATCGACACAGCATAGTGTTATTCCGCCACCAGTGAGTTCATGTTCACTACTTCCGGCCGGCACCAACCCGCTACCGCTGGTTAATGCATGCAGTTGCCATGGTTGCTTTGGTCGTCTCTGCTCTAGCTACTGCGGTTACCTCTTCGTCTATCCAACATCTGAAACAAGTGATGCATATAACTGCCACCGCCCATAGCATAACAGGGATCGAACCCACAAACTCGGAGTCAATGCTAGCTATTCGACCACCGGTCTCGTGCTATATACCTATGAAAAAATCGTATCGGATTTCTTGGTTGTACTAAATCTTGATATTTCAGTAATATCCGACAATTCACAGATATCTTAAGATATATTTTATGTATAATATCTAATTACATTCTCTGCTCCATGAAATATTTGTTCCCTATTGCCCGCTCTCGCTGCTCTCGATCACTAATTAGTACCTCGTTCGATAGCTACAGGGTGCACCACGCACCTAATTACTACGATATGATACATGGAAATATAACCAGAATATTAAGACCTAAATGTATATTTGATATTTAAAGTTAATACAATGATAATATCTATAATTATTATTCATACACGGCAAACAAAATTATGTTGCATTGCTTTAACATAATGATTTGTTATAATAATAGGCTTCAAAATACTGCCCTGCGGCACACCACTTAGTTTCTTTGTTAATAACTACATGTGATATTGTTACTTAATAAAAAAAATTAAATAAATAAAGGTACCTCTTTAGTATCTATAGTAGAGGAGCTCGATAGCATCGTTACGCACGTCAGTCTGATCGAACACGCAAGTTAAGCAACCTTAAACGTAGCCTGTTCATGGATTATGTTAAGTCGTCGGTCCCGGCTGTTGTTATTAGATGACTGTCGTTAAGCCAAGTCAGTGGATTTTAGGAGGCTTGAAAACATTAGCCTCTTTCAACTCACAGTAGAGCAGCGTGGTGGAGTGTGCTCTAAATCCCTTCGATTGAAAGAAAGAAGGAACATTAAATAAATAATTTTAAGTTATGAAGATGTTTTATATATTTTTTTGTTCAATCAAGCTGGTCAACCGCAGGTTTGTTCAGTTATTTCACGCCACCCGAAAGCCACTGACTTGGCATAACGACTATCATCTAATGACAACAGCCGGGACCGACGGCTTAACGTGCCCTCTAAAGCCCAGCGGAGCTCGAGATAAATAGACTTATCCAAATACAGGCTACGGTCGATATTGCTTAATTTGCATGTTCGATTAGATTGCCACGTAAAATGACGGCATCAAGGTCCTCTTGTCTTCTCCTCCGATGTTACTTAACTTGCATAATTGTTTTTTTATACCATTAGGGTGGCAAACAAGCGCACGACTCTCGATGAGACTGGCATGGTTACGCGTACCGCACTAGTCAAAGCTGTGGTGGTATAACGGCTGCGTCATAAATGCCATGTGGTTATTATTCGACATTTATTTATTTATTTATCTCGACGCTTACAACTGCTTGACAGGTAACATCCAATACAATAGTATAACTATATCTCAACACTATAGACTAACAATGATTCAATACAAGTATTAAAGCGAGATAGAAAACATATGCAGTCGATTGTAGGGATTTATAACGTACTCCACCATACTGAGGGTTGACTAGGAAAGTGTTTTCAAGCCGCTCATAGACTGACTAGGCTTAACGACTGACATCTTATCACAACAGCCGTCCTCCGAGGTACGGGAAAGTTATGTTTGTACATGGCACAACTTCGTGTCCATACTATTTTTACACTGTGGCAGTGGCATTCTTGTAAGACCATTATATTCATCTTACATTAATAACCTATACTTATGACTATAATTTAGGGTCAATAATACATAGGTAGTAAAGACATGATATTGAAAAAAAGACAATGCAGGAACGACCTTGGACGCTAAGTCAAATTCTTCTGATGTGCGAGCGTAGGCGGCAGCAAAAACTATCCTATGACATTGCCCCGCTTCAATGCCACATGGTTCTAATGTTTTCGAACGTATAGTTCACATGGAACTTTGTTATTTTAAACGTGTGCTCGAATGTCGGCTGGACAATTGCTTCAGCCCACACTTCTTGCTTGAGCGGGGTATGGTTTTACTTCAAGCGATTTATATTATATTTTATTAAATATTTTGTATCAATTTTACAGTACGCTAGACTGTCAAATTGACCTTCATACCGTTCTTGTGACGATAATAGATTAAATAAATTTATTATACCTAGTTATTCGGAGTTTGTGCTTCGAATGGCACGTTAAGCCGTCGGTCCCAGCTGTTGCCATTACATGAAGGACGTAAACCCAAGTCAGTGGCCTTTCGCGGATTGAAAACAATGGTCTCCACCAACCCACAGTTGAACAGCTTGGTGGAGTACGCTCACTCTAAACCTCCTTTAGTTGAGGAGAGACCCGTATCCCAGCAGTGGGATGAGTAAGGGTTGACGACGATTATACCTAGTTCAACTTATTATAACGATCTGGATTCTTGTGGATCTTTTGTGGATCTTTAAATCTCTTCGGGAGCTCTCATTCACTTGCAGAGCCACGACATTTTGTTATTATACTGTAAGGAGGATGAATTCTTCACTAGTCGGGCTCTCCTAAATTATGTACAGATTGTGTCAGAATTGGTGTAAAACGTCGAAACACAGTGTTTTTAATCAAATAATACAAGCTACTATGAGATTGACGTCGAAGATTATAAATTGTAAAACTCGTCGTCTCCATATGGAATTGATCATACAATTCCTACGGATGCGTTGAAATCTTTTCTTTGATTTCGAAATCAAGCCATATTGTATGTCGGCCAGTAGTATAAAGTGTCAGTTTTCAATTTATTACAAGTTGTTTGTTATCTCTTCTACATTTTTTTACATATCAATAAAGATAATCAAATATATGAAAACGATTCTACACTTTCACCAATGAAGTCTTAAATTTTTAATTGATTGCTGAAATTTGGCACACTCGTTTGGTTCTCGTGACAACGTACCATTAAGTAATCGTACGTTGGTAACATTTAGGTAAATATCGCCATTTTTTATACAATATGTCGATCTTCATACAGAGGCTATCTATAATCTCCACTTTAGCCCTTATGACATGAGTATGAAATGAAAGTACTTGATGAGGGAAACTCCGTAAGTTAAGTTCTATTTATTTATACACCATTAATAGATGCTTGTTTAAAAATTGCTTTTTTTGTCTTGTTATTCTCAGTGGTTCTCAAAAACGCTATCAATGAAGCAGTGGCACCATTTTTGCAGCGTAGGCGAGGAAATTTCGGCAGGTAGACTTATGTTAATTTCGTATACAGGATCTTTTGTTGTGATACCATCGCATTGTTAAGGTCTGATGCACTTGAATATTTGAACTCATTCCGGGTAAGATCAGCGTTCATTTGCATTAATTTTATTGTTCTTCTAACGACTTTTTATTTGCTCTCGAAATTAATAAAACTAAAAGTTAAGCTGCTCAAGCTTAACTTTTAGTTTACTCTAAAATCCGTAAAATAAGTAAAGTGTACTCTAAAATCCCTTGGATTGAGGGGAGACCCGTATCCCAACAGTGACATCGACCGTAGCCTGTCTATGGATGGAGTTATTTATCCCGATCTCCTCTGTTCTTCGGAGAGTGTCGTGTGTAAATAAATTGGGCTCTCTTATTATCAAAACCTATAAGAAACGGAGATTGTGATATTTGGTCGAAGCAAACTAACGAAGTTGTTGGAAATAGCAAATCAAACAGCTTAAAAAAACTACTATTTTTTGTTAAAAAAAAAAATAGAGTGTGGTTGTGTCATGGACACGACCGTGTGTTCTACGTGAATACGTTATTGTGAACTAAAATTATCTCAAAATGGCAGCGCTTCGCCCTCCACTGCTCGCGATGTTCCATAGTTCTTAAAGTACTTAGCGTATTAAATTCTGTATATATGTAATTTGGGGTGTAAGTGGTTCATCAACACCTTTGAACCAAAGCCAACTTCACCTGCACGCGGTGCACCCTGCTGACTGACAAACGAAGCTATGGCGAAAAGAGAGGTAGGGAGCGTAATTGTAAGCTACCCGACTGGGGAATGTACCTCCACCTCACAGAATACCGCAGCCAAATAACAATTCCCTTGAGGGTTGTTGTGTTCCTGCGAGTGAGTGAGGTCACCAGAAAGGAAGGAGATGCTGCGTTGGCAGCGGAGGTGGCGGCGCGCGAGCTATATTTTATGTTGCGAGCGTTAATATGGCTACGGAAACCGCTTCACATCAGGCGGGCTGTATGCTTGTCTGCCACCCGACGTAGTTTAAAAAAAAAAAAGTCTTTGATTTTTCCTCTATCCACTAGTGTAACTGCCACACCAAACTGTATCCCTCGATGTTGTTATCATTAGTTTTTGTTAATTGTCTTCCTATGGAAGACGTATTCAAGTCAAAAAAACTAGAACTTGTTTACCTTCCTATCTCATAGAGCTAGGCTTATGAGACGAGGAAAAAGTATATGTTTTGACTATTAAATCATATACCTACTAATAGTGAAGTGATATCATATGGCCCGTGGCTATATATATAGAATATTCACAGGTATATAAAAAGATGCCGCAATTTGCCTGTTTCAATGCCACATGCATAATTTGTTTTTATTAACCACGACAGAACCATAATATTTAGTGCAGAGGTGGGGAACTTTTCTTATCTACTTATCTATACTCTATAATCCTCTATACACATAAATAAAATTAGAGTGTCTGTTTGTAATATTAAAATAACCTGCTTTTTACGAAATGCATAATTATGGATGACACGGACACATATCTCAAAATAATATTTTTTACAATTTTTGTCTGTCTGTCTGTTTGTTCCGGCTTATCTCTGAAACGGCTGGACCGATTTTGACAGGACTTTCACTGGCAGATAGCTGATGTAATAAGGAATAACTTATACTACTTTTATTTTCGAAACTTTTCTTATTTTTATTAATATAAATGAATTATAAAAAAAAATATTATACCGCGCGGACCCAATCGAAAGGACTTAGAGTATACTCAACCACGTTGCTCAACGGCGGGTTGTGAGGAGGTCAGTGTTTTCAAGCTTCCTAAAGGGGTGTAAGTAGTTCATCAAGACCTTTGAACCAAAGCCAACTTCACCTGCACGTGGTGCACCCTGCTGACTGACGTCAGCGTGGCGGCGCGCGAGCAATATTTTATGTTGCAAGCGTTAATGTTAATATGGCCACGGTAACCGCTTCACATCAGGCGGGCCGTATGCTTGTCTACCACCCGACGTAGTATAAAAAAAATGGCCACTGACTGGGCTTAACGACTGACATGTAACGACAACAGCCGGGACTGACGGTTTAACGTACCCTTCAAAGCACGGAGAAGCTCGAGATAAATAAACCCATTCATGGACAGGCGTTGACGTTGATTAACTTACGTGTTACATTAGACTGCCACGCGTAAGGACGTCATCGAGCTATTCATCTTTAAGAAAAAATAATATGTATAAAAGAAATTTAAAAGTGAAGCCAATATAATTTTTTAAGAATTTTTGTATTTGTATGTTTGTACGCTCATCACGCAAAAGTTAACCTAACCTAACCTGTACGTGGTTGACCCTGTGGATAATCGAAGCTCTGGCGGAAGAAGTAGGTTATAGGATAGGGGACAGTTTAAGTTAGTAACAAAAATGACTGAGTGACAGTGGAAAGGTATATAACATTAATATTAATAAAACTCACGTGAGACATTATACTAAATTAATTAAATAAATTCGGGTCACTCACGTCTTTTTTATCCACGTCCACCCTTTATCTCGTCCTCTTCGAGAGACAAAGGGTGGACGTGTTTGGACATTCGCCCTGATGAAGGTCTCCTTTTGAGATCGAAACTAGTCTGCTTGCTCCCGACAAAAAAGACGTGAGTGACCCGTTTAGTTTATTTAATTAATTTGGTATATAACATAATATACAAGTATTTTTTGAAAAATGGAAAAATTCACCTGCCCCCCCTAGGTGGGATCCCACCTAGGGGGGGCAGGTGAATTTTTCCATTTTTCATAAAATATTTATCAGGCAAGTTGGCCAAGACAACTATTTAAATAATAATAATTTAATATACAAGTACATTACTGAGTGACCTGCCCTGGCTTCGACTATGTGAGATAATATAAATTATTTATTATTATACACATGGACCTTCCGGAAAACATGCTGTAAGTGATAGTGAAAGTTGTATCAAAATCAGTTTGACGAACCCGAATGGCTAACAATGTCCACTTCGACTTCGGGGTCACGGGTTCGATCCCCGCTCAAGACAAATATTTGTGTGCTTCAACATGTCTATTTGTCTTGGTTTGGGTGTTTTCTATGTATTTTATGTATGCATTTACAAATAAAAAAATAAGTATAATATTACTGATCCAGTACCCATAGTATAAGCTTTGCTTAGTTTGGGACTAGATGGCGCTGACATGATACATATGTTTTTTTAAAGTTTAGATGTTACACATACTGACGCCATAAAGGACTTTGTTTTATAAGATAAAGGTAAATAAAAACACAACAGTCAATGGAGGCGAAGCCGCGGACAAATGCTAGTTATAATATATAATATATGTATATAAGTTAATTTATTTATGCTACTTATGGTAATGAATACCATTAGTTGATTTCATTTCAATAAATGGTAATAAAATTATATAATGGCCCATATCGTGCTGACAAACGTCCTCAGCGCTGTTATGATCGGTCGATAATGATCAATGCCAATGATATTATAATCAATCAGATTGATCGAAATGATTAGAAAAATATTGTACATATTCGGAAAATTATATCTTTTATCCTAGGCCGGATTCTAGCCCACGGGGCCGACATCGAGGTTGAGTGGAGCGAGTAGATTCGCTGATCGTATGTTTTCCATTGATTTCAATGGAAAATGTATTTGATGATCATTCCTAAATGAATGGCCATGATCGATCTCAATTTTTTTTCTACACAAACTTCAAGCATGTCTGTCTTTAATAGGCTATTTGACTAACATTTTTTTCGGTTTGATATGTAGGGACGTGTCAATAATATAACCATAGGTTACGAATTAGAGATATGTTCATTTGAAAATCATGATTTTGGACTTTCCCGAAAACGCTCCATACAAAAGGCTACTGAGTTATGACGTCACAGGTTTGTATTTTGTATGCATCTAATCAGAAATTTGTACCACATCTATGTTAAATATTACGTTTATGCAATTAGTATCATAATAAAAGTTATATTATTTTTTATTGATTCTCCAATGGAAATATTATTTTTTAATAATTTCATACTTTTAAAATGGGCTTTCCCGGCAAACTTTGATCAACCCTAAAATAACTCGGACGGAAGATATTAGAATGAAAGTTTGCAGATCTTTATAGTTTTGTGTGTGATATGAGACGTATCCGTTTCCTGTCACATTTATGTACATGTCTGTACCAATTCACTGTACCTTCGACAATGGTTTCCTTGGAGTGTAGCATTCCACTCATCTCCCTCCATTCAGCCTGATACCTAGACTTCGCTGTGCCATTTATAGCCTTAATTATTGTCCCATAATTATGAGAGACCTACAAAGGGTTCCGGTCCCAAAAAGATTTTGCATGATCCCTCCCTTGCCGGTTCATCAGCCCTCTCATTGCCCTCAACTCCTGTGTGTCCATGAACCCAGACCAACTTATTAACTTATTATTATTATTTGTTATCAAATTTAACTTGCAAGACTCATTTTGTTAGTA
The DNA here is from genome assembly GCA_937001555.2 of Hypsopygia costalis. Classification (NCBI taxonomy): domain Eukaryota; kingdom Metazoa; phylum Arthropoda; class Insecta; order Lepidoptera; family Pyralidae; genus Hypsopygia; species Hypsopygia costalis. The sequence goes on from OW443325.2 coordinate 6,682,842, forward strand.
AGTATTTTATTCTAAGGTTAGTAACATACAATCAGCTGCTATTAATTGCTGAGAATGTGTAACTTTTTTCTTTTTTTTATACCACTAAAGTGGCATACAAGGATGCGGTCCGCCTGATGAAAAGCAGTTACCGTAGCCTTTGAACGCCTGTAACACAAAAGGCATCATGCGCGTGTTGCCGACCCTGTTAAAACCTCTTCACGCCCTGTTTGAAGAAGCCGATGCAGGAGACTACATCTCCTGAGAAAACCTCGATAGGCAATTCATTCTACAGTTTGACCGTACGCGGAAGAAAACTTACAGCAGTGCAGCATATAAGGGGATTCTACTCTGCCTGCAATCATTATCATCAATTATTATTATTATAAAAAAACATTTTGAGGATGTTGTTGGGGCTGTCCCGGACCCTTGGCAACAGGGATGCACATCTTTTTCACAAAGTTACAAAAAGCAATCCATACATTCCTCCGCGAACATGCGTGATGCACTGTAGGAACGAAATTTTCTTGTCTTGTGAACTCATAGAAACAGGAACTTTTTTTCATACTACATATCTTGAGGCAAACATATGGCATATGGCCCGCATGATGTGAAGCGGTTACTGTAGCTATATAAACTCCCGCGATATGAGATAACGCTCGTAAGCCGCCACTCTCGCATCCCAACGCAGCAACACCTTCCTTCTTGGTGAACTCACTCATTCGCAGGATCACAACAACCCCCAAAGGAATTGGTATTCGGCTGCGGTATTCTGTGACATTTAGGTATTTACTTAGCCGGACAGCTTACAAATACGCTGTGTCCTACCTCTTTTTTGCCTCTTTCCTTAGTAGGCAGTGTGCAAAGGTCTTGGGAGCCAATTACACCCCAAAACTCGTAGTGATATCATCATCATCAGGTCATTTTAGCCTCCACTACAGAAGCACGACCCTCTCTCGTCCGTCCTAGACAGATGGAGGATTTGGCCTACACTCCCCACGCTGGCCAAAAGGGTTGGGGAGGCCTGATAGATTTTTGGTAATGTAAATCCCTTAGTCGCCTTGTACGACATCCACGGGAAGAGACGGAGTGATTCTATTCTAGTCTGCCGGAGACCACACGGCCAGAGATATATCATCCCTCAAATTCCTCAAGGAAATTGTTATTTCGGTGCTGTCGTCTGTGATGTGGAAGAGTCTTTGATATTTAGCGACAGGATATACTTTAGACACTTCCTGATACTTACATATGATTTAAGACATAACGTACATAAAGCTATTTATACTTTTTGTACTTCACTAAGTACACATGACACGAATGCGGGTTGGTTTGTGATCGACAAAGAATAGTTATTTAGGTATTCTTTCCTCGTCTGTGTACACTACGCACACGCATTTAAAGGCATGTTCATAACAATAGGATCATAGCTTTAAGTAAATATATATTATCATACAGACTGCTTTGTTTATATTATTGAGCTACCAGATAGTATACCTCCCTCTTGTGTACACGAAGGAAAGAAAGGAAGGAGTATAGGCTGGCAACGTAACGGCGATCCATTGGTGTTACTGATCTCCATGAGCGATGCGGATAGCTTTGCATCAGGTGACCTACGTGTTCGTTTTCCCCCGTTTCATATATAAAAAAATCCACAATAGTGTTACCACTTTCGATGTTTAGATTTCTTGTTATTATTTTTAATGCCAATAAAATTTCATAGAAGTCTGCCCGACTTCTATGAAATTTTATTGGCATTAAATTATATTTGGCAAATAAAATAATAACAAGAAATCTAAACATCGAAAGTGGTAACACTATTGTGGATTTTAATTTAGCCATCTGATTCTACAAAATAAATGCATAAAGAAGCGCAGGAAAACGTAGTTTTTTCAAAAAACAAGATGGCATCTTCATACGTCATATAGACATGCCAACCTTAAGTTGAAAATAAATCAATCGACTCATCTACACGTCTATTTATGTGAATAGTTCCTAATAGGCGACTTCACACGGCGCGACCTTGCGAATATGGAGCGACGTAATGATTCGTAATTGTAGAATGAACGCTGGAATGCCACAATCAATCGTATTCTGGCGTCGTCGTACTCTAGGTGAAGATTAATCTGTAGGTGGTACTCGCCATTCTATGTGAAGTTTATAACTTTAGATATATTCATTCGCTGTTTGTATTTGATTTTATTTAACCTGCGGATTTAGGGTTTTCAAAAAAGATTACAGTAAATTAATTAAATTAAACGGGTCACTCACGTATTTTTGTCGGGAAAGCCTCGAAAGTTTCGATCTCAAAAGGAGACCTTCATTAGGGCGAATGTCCAGACACGTCCACCCTTTGTCTCTCGCGCCGGACAGGTCTCCTTTTGAGATCGAAACTAGTCGGCTTTCTCGACAAAAAGACGTGAGTGACCCGTTTAATTTATTTAATTAATTTAGTATAATGTCTCACGTGAGTTTTAATAATATTAATGAGATTACAGTACTTTTGCGGTACCGATGGGCTTCAAGAAAAGTGTGAAAGGGGTGTAACGGGCTGTGTTGTCTGCCTCCACGATGCGTTGACTGTGTGTCGTACTAGAAATCAGACAGAACATAGGTTTGTTTTACACCTTACGGGTATAATGAAACACATAACCACGTTACTGCATCGTATATATGTACTATATCGCCAAAATCAGCAGGGCCACCCGCCGCTACGCAGAATTTTGCGGCGTGGATCTTGCCGCAAATATTATACAAAATGTAATAAAACGTAAACGTTTAATCAAACTTTAATATTAACAAAGTGTACCACTTTTTGCAATTTTTACATACATCCACCATCATTAAAAAAATGCAAGAAAATAGTTGCTTTACAGTACGGCAGTAGAACGCTTTGTTTGTTGAAAAGGAAGGATAATAAAATTTATTTACTTAGATATCAAAATTAAAATATTTTTCACGCATTATTTACTATAAATTACGTTAAGAAAATATATTTGGCTCCTTAATGGTGGTTTCTGTCAAAAGATAATTAAAGAAACATGTCAGTCTCTCCTCCTCCTGCCAAGTCTCGTGCAAGTGAATATTATATTACAAACGTTGTATTTGATTTTACATCATGAAATCTCACTAATTATGAAAAACAGTTGCGAAAGTAATTTGCAAAACTATGAATAAAATTTAATTCATTCTGTGATTTCTTGAAAAACAAATATACACATATTTTATATGTACAAAAATACACCAAGAGAATTTCCTATTGTTTGGATGATATATGCCTAAGTCCATTGTTTGATCAGACGATGCCATTCTACGATGGGTGCTTATGAACTTACAGAAACCATTCCGCTTGTGAAGGTCATACATACATTTTTCATTAATTTTTAAAAAACTTGCCAATATAAAGAAATTACAGTTATTAGGTTTACAGTGAGCATTTCACTTGTTCTATAGGATCACCCGTTATATAGGAGAATGGATTCCCTAATGATAGTGAGCGGTGAGTATTCAAGAAAAGTGATATTCATGATAGTTCGCGGCTAACTACGTCATGAAAAGCTTGTTATATTTACATATTAAAAGAGACGCCATTTAAACTTTTTATAGCCTTCGTTGAGCGAAGTGACCGTAGGGGCCTCTTAAAGGTATGTTGCACCATAAAACTATATACCGAAGTACATATAACCAAGTTTTACATACTTCCAAAAATATACTAAGATTTTTGAAGCAAATAACGATTACATCACTGGAAGTTAGGGGGTCACTGATACCGTTTTTAGAGTTCCGTATCTCAAAAGGAAAAACGGAACCCTTATAAGATCACATTGTTGTCCGTCTGTCTGTCTGTCTGTCTAGACCCTCTATGTCGAAAATGCGTGGAGGTATCATTCAAGCTGAAATTTGAACTGTATACTCAAGTCTACGGTCCCATGAGGTTGTAATAAAATCAAACTGCTAAGTGTACAAAAAAAAAGTTACGGCCGTTTATTGAGCAAAAAACGCATATTTCGACACATTCTCAAAGGAATCAAAACCTATACGGTACTTCCCGTTGACCTAGAACTATGAAATTTGGCAAGTAACATCATTATAGACTACAAATACAAGAATAAATCACAAAACTATACATTTGTAATTAAATCTTAAAAAATAGGGGGTCTATATTTTTAATAGGGGTCGAAATTTCAAATTGAAGCTACTAGTTCAAATGGGGTATCATATGAAAGGGCTTGATGTGCACATTGCAAAATATATTTTATTTATTTTTTCCGACGCATTATTTTTTATTTATAATGAAAAATATCAAATTTATAATGCTCTTACGTACGGAACCCTCGGTGGGCGAGTCCGACTCGCACTTGGGCGGTTTTTATTTTTTCTCCATTAGCATGATACTGCCTCTACCTTGCACACAGAAACTGCGTAGATGCTTTGTTTCTGTCAGACGTGCCCTAGCATCATCCGTCTTTTGTATACTACTTGTGTGGCCAACAACTCAGCTTTTATCTGGTTGATATAAAATAGACGTAGATGACTAGGAATGTAACTCGCTCGTTACCACCTTCAACTGCGAACGCAGTACCTCCTTAGTATGTTGTAACTTGAACATCATTGTATTTTCCTATTGTCACATTATCAGTACAGTGATGACCCTCGAAGAAAGACCCCGAGTCGCCAATTAAGGATAGATTGATCGGAACAGTGTCCTACAAGAGTACGAACCTTTGAACAGTTCCTTAGAGTTAACAACAAATACAATTATTTTTAAAATTAAATTAAACGAAATTAAGGGTGCAATTGACACACCATTTTTATGTTCTTAGGCAACTTGACCTGCACATTGCGGACCCACCCTACCGACAAGCAAGAGGCTTTGGCGAAAGGAAGGTAGAGCCTGTCGAGTCCGACTGGGGAATGTAAAGATAATGCAATGGGGTGTAAATGGTTTAACAACATCTTTGAACCAAAGCCAACTTCACCTGCACGTGGTGCACCCTGCTGACTGACAAACGAAGCTCTGGCGAAAAGAGAGGTAGGGAGCGTAATTGTAAGCTACCCGACTGGGGAATGTACCTCCACCTCACAGAATACCGCAGCCAAATAACAATTCCCTTGAGTGAGTGAGGTCACCAGAAAAGAAGGAGATGCTGCGTTGGCAGCGGGGGTAGCGGCGCGCAAGTGATATATTATGTTGCGAGCGTTAATACGGTTACGGTAACCGCTTCACATTATACAGTATAGTATAATGCAAACTGCGCGAGCTGCTTGCGTACCTGGAGTCCACGTGTTCGAGGCCCTGTAGTACGTACCCTGGGCTGGTCGTGTCTGTAATGCAGGCTGATCTTGTTAAGCTCGTGGTTGAGGTCCGCGAGCTGCGCCGCGTGCCTGTAGCCCACGTGTTCGAGTCCCTGTACTACGAACCCTGGGCTGGTCGTATCTGTAATGCAGGCTGCTCTTGTTAAGCTCGTGGTCGAGGTCCGCGAGCTGCGCCGCGTGCCTGTAGCCCACGTGTTCGAGTCCCTGTACTACGAACCCTGGACTGGTCGTGTCTGTAATGCAGGCTGATCTTGTTAAGCTCGTGGTCGAGGTCCGCGAGCTGCTTGCGTGCCTGGAGCCCACGTGTTCGAGGCTCTGTACTACGTACCCTGCGCTGGTCGTGACTGTAATGCAGCCTGATCTTGTTAAGCTCGTGGTCGAGGTCCGCGAGCTGCGCCGCGTGCCTGTAGCCCACGTGTTCGAGTCCCTGTACTACGAACCCTGGACTGGTCGTGTCTGTAATGCAGCCTGATCTTGTTAAGCTCGTGGTCGAGGTCCGCGAGCTGCTTGCGTGCCTGGAGCCCACGTGTTCGAGGCTCCGTACTACGTACCCTGCGCTGGTCGTGTCTGTAATGCAGCCTGATCTTGTTAAGCTCGTGGTCGAGGTCCGCGAGCTGCTTGCGTGCCTGGAGCCCACGTGTTCGAGGCTCTGTACTACGTACCCTGCGCTGGTCGTGTCTGTAATGCAGCCTGATCTTGTTAAGCTCATGGTCGAGGTCCGCGAGCTGCGCCGTGTGCCTGGAGCTCACGTGTTCACGTCCCTGAACTACGTACTCTGCGCTGGTCGCGTCTGTAATGCAGGCTGATCTTGTTAAGCTCATGGTCGAGGTTCGCGAGCTGCGCCGCGTGCCTGGAGCCCACGTATTCGAGCCCCTGTACTATATACCTTGGACTGGTCGTGCTTGTAATGCAACGTCTCGTTACCCGGCGTAGTATTAAAAACTCACAAAAAAGAACTATGTATTATGCTAATGGAATCCATTATAGCGAGGTGTTCATTACACTAAACACAATAGTGATCAGTACTAATTAATATTGATTGAAACACATTACGTACTTAATTAACTTGTTTTATTCTTGACCTTTTAATACAACAGTCAGCTGGTCAACTTATGTTAATATTAATTGAACTTAATTCAGTGGCTGAGGATGCCAAGCTTGGATAGCTTACCATTCATCAGCGCCATTGTTTATACTGATTCAATAAGAGACTACTTTTTTCAGAAGTAAAATAAAGTATTTTTACTTTTGAAAAATTTATTTTACTTTTGAAAAAAGTAGTCAACTAAAATCGCATGATTTTAGTTGCATTTTGGCGAATAATGTAGTAATGTCTCTCTACCAACTACATGTAGTAACATAGTAAATGCATTATTAATAGTAATCAATACCTAAAATACAAAGAGTAATTAAAATTTTAATTCATTAACCATAGATGTTTTTGTATAGTATCACATTGTAGTCAATTAGTACGAAGTTTTAGCTTTTCTAGAAAAGTCTCTGGACACCGATGTTTTCTGCAATATGTGCAGGATGTGGTCTATTTGGTGGTGCAGCCATCTAATCATAGCTCAGACTTTTCGATTTCATAACCGATCGCGATTTTTGTAGATCTACAATAGGCATCTGAACAAAGTTCTAAAATTATAAAAACTCTCCATCGTAAAATACATAAAACTACAACGATTTGCGATTTCAAAATTTGAATAACTTATGTCGACGTGTTTTATGGTCGATCAAAGTTTGGTATGAAAGTCTATTTTAAAAATATGAAATTATAAAAAATAAATATTACCATTGCAGAAACAATAAAAAATACAATAACTTTTATTACGGCACTATTTACATAAACGCAATATTTACACAGTTTTCAAGAATACTTAACATAACAGTCATACAAATTTCTGATTTAATGCATATAAAATAGCATATCGTGACGTCATAATGCTGTAGTCTTTTGTATGGGGCGTTTTCGGGATAGTCAAAAATTGTGATCTTCAAATTATCATATCTCGAGAAGTTTTTATGCTATCGAAGTAATTCTTTCACCTATAGTTACATTATTGTGACGTCGTAAAATTAAATTAACAAATCGAAAAGAAAAATGGTTCAGATGCCTATTAATGGTAAAGATGTGGGGTGATTTTCATACTATGCTGTTGACTAGTTTGTAGACACGGTGTCTGGCTAGGACTTTCCGTGTTAAAATGTCAAACTGTACAGTACAAAGATATTATTGCAGATTATCACAATTCAGGCGTCATAGGCCAAAAAAAAAATACCTGTAAATGAATCATCCTATATAAGTCTGTCCATTGAGAATTGAGCACATTTCAGTAGAGATAGTTAAATTGTTTACTGGATTGCTGATAATAAAATGATACATATTATTATTTACATAAAAATTGTTCACTGTTCTCCATACTCCACAATCCTCATTCTTCAGAATACTTAAATTAACTTGCAAATTTCATCTACCTAGTAAGTGATGGGGGAGGAAGGTAGTTAGAGTTCAAGCCGCGCGTAGGACGACGAAGCGTTGGATACCCTCCTTTGATGGTCCGGTGACCTTAAGAAATCGGCTGGATGCGGAAGGCGGAGGATCGTATTTGGTGGAAAGCATTGGAGAAGGCTTATATCCAGCAGTGGGTAGATATAGGCAGATGACTATGATGCAAATTTCAATATCTCTCACAATCATAAACTTCATTAATTCGATTCTCGTTTTTTCCAAGTTTTATGTCCAATACTTTTGCTTTATAAGCTACATTATTTATACATATATCTATCAGAAAATCTCCCACCAAATTTTTTTAAAAAATATTTAAATATTTATTTATAAATAGCGTTTAAAGTTTACTTTTAAAAGTATTTAGCACCTGAATGCAGTCTCACAGTCAACACACAACATTAAAATTAGAAGGTACACAAGTAAAGATCCATGATTATACTTCAATAATAATGTTCGAACCCTTGACATTTCACAGAAGAAACACCGCGGCCTCGCATGCACTAAACATAGATATTTACCGTCTTAGAGAAGTCATCAGACTTATTTACACCTTACAATTAAGCCTACAGCACAGTTAAATTACAGAGAACAATATACAAAAGATTCTTCGTTTAAATAATACTATTTTGAATATAGTTGGGTTATAGGTGGACGGCCTTGATTTGACTGACATTCCATGCCCTTTCTTCCACCTCTGTTACCTATGTTTTCTTGCACGGTGATCGCATACTTGATTTCATATTAATATGCTACGGTTCCTCGACTTACCAAGGTCGAGTCTATGCAGCATTATAATGCCGAACATAAAGTAAATTTTAAACCTTACGATTTACACCTTAGAGTTTATTATTACTTAAAATGACATTGATTTCTATGGCGTTTTAATACGTGACTTGAGTTCTGCTAACACCATCTCGTGTCCGAAATTGGAATCTGCAGTTTTGGTCTCAATAGACGTTTCCGTGTTTTTATCTGGTATGCTAATTGTCATGCTAGTATAATATGCAGTACTATAATTCTTAGTGAATTTTTATGCAAAGTGGTATCCGTTCAATCAATAAGTGAGCCTTTGAGATGTATGCGATAACATGTATCATGGTCTCTGTTACTGAAATATAATTCTTTCATTCATTGTTCAATACTACCTTAACATTCGAATTCAAATTATTGTCGTCGTCGTTAACCCTTAGGCCTCGTGTACATACACGCTAAGAAAAGTCGCCGGACCTATGCAAGAATTCGTGTCGTTTCTACACACGAACTGTGTACATTGCTTCCGCGCTGACCAAGAAAAAAAACTTGTCTGCGTTAGACATGAGGCGCGACGTTTTGCTGCGGTGCGGTGGGGTTTTCGTGTCTAAATCCGACAATTGGTTCTATCTGCAGTAGACACGGTGAAATTTCTTAGCGTGTACAAGAGGCCTTATTCATTCCAATACTGGGACGCGAGTCGCCTCCATCACAGGGTTTAGAGGTTACTCTTCCATGCTGCTCAACTACGGATTGGCCAGTGTTTTCCAGGTAATTTAGACGTAGCGTGAAGAAACACTTACATAGGTCGTCAAGGACTGGACTACCAGCGCTGCGCTAATCGCAGTAATGGTGATCCTCATATTTAATCTTCCACTTTGCTTTTCGTCAAGCAAAATGGAGGCATTTTGATAGACCGCATAAAAAATCTAATATTGTATAATCCAAAGGGTCTATTCTCGTTATTAAAATATAGTGAAAATTCAATTTTGATCTAGTCTCGATCTTACAAATAACACATATTCTCGTATCACGTTATAAAAATTCAAAATTTAACTTTACTGTAGTATGATTGTACCAAAATATAACCGAAAGTTACACAAACTAATAATGGCATTCTGGTTGCAATAAGAGTAATGAATAAAACTAAGTATACCATTTTCGGTCAATTTACAATTCAACCTCGACTTTTATTCTGCGACTTAAAATAATTACAAGTAATGGCCTTCTGGACGCAAACAGGCCGTGTGAGCACGGCCTAAGTACATAGACTAATAAGACTCAGTTCAAATATACTATTAATACGTGAAGAGGTGAATTAAGTCTAGGGGCAAATTTGTCAATACAAATTTGTCAAGTATTGACAAATTTGCCCCCTAGACTTAATTCACTTGGAGAAAATCACCTGGGTATAGAGATGGCCAAAATGACGGGCGTTTACGATATTGATGATGTTGAGGAGGTACTTCCCCAGTTGGGCAGCTTAGAAAATACGCTATGCCTTACCTCTCTTTTCGCCAGAGCCACGTTTGTCTGTCAGCAGAGTGCACCACGTGGTTGGCTTTCGTTTAAAGATGTTGATGAACCACTTACACTTCTCACAGAATACCGCAGCCAAATAACAATTCCCTTGAGCGTTGTTGTGTTCTTGCGAGTGAGTGAGGTCACAAGAAAGAAAGAAAGAAAGGAAGGAGTAAAGGCTAGCAACGGAACGCTGATCTGCAAGAGTGATTGCTTACCATCAGATGACACACAAGAATTTATCGTAAATACACGGCGTTTGCCCATCTGTACCTGAGTACAATAAGTACTACGCACGGTAGACTTAGTGCACATGGGTGAATTAAATATACCTTTCGAGAAAATTTCAGTCCTAATATATTCCAAAACCACAAAAACTTTCTTCTCAAATAAAATCGGCAATCGACTCCATAAATGCATGATAATAAGAATGTTGACTCGATTCCAACGCAAAAACGTGAGAACGACTTTCTTCACTTACCAAAGCAATAATCGACACAATCAGTTGCTAATGTGAAGAAATTGTATTTACTTTGCAATTATGAGCCAAATTAAAAGTAAGTAGAAATCGTTCCATAAGTGGTAAAAGATAATTTTAATAATTGGCGTAATTAACTAACCAATTTATTTACACATTTTCAGGTCGGCTTGGAGGACAACGTACCTTAAACCTAATAGCTAGTGCGCCCCGTGTGCCAACCTTCCGGTTATATCACGGGGATGCGAGTCTCTCGTCCAGTAAACTAACCAAACGAGAGGACCTTTACCTGCTCCGCCTTTGCGCTCGGTAAACCAACCGAGCACGCAATCGGCTTGGAGGACAGCAATATAACTGGCTCATTGGTAATATTAAGTACTGATGAAGGAGTCGGCGTCGAAGAAATTTTTGTCAAGCTCTTTAGCTCGCGGCAGACTTCAGTTTTACGAAGCACTAGCGATCCGTCCCGGTTTCGTCCGTGGACTTTCCCCGTTTTTGCAACATTTTACATTGATGATCCGCTTCTTTTAGTCGTAGCGTGATGTTATATAGGTTATAGTCTGCCTCGATTACAGAAATCTAAATTACAAGACAAAAGTTGCATAATCGTCTTAAAGCTTGGTAATTCTCTGTTGTTACCAGGGTTCGAAAAAATCCGATATTTATAATAAATATCAAAAATCCGATTTTTTCATATGTATCCGATATATATCGGATATATATCCAGGTTAAGAAAACGAAGCGAATTTTATTCTGTAAGGGGATTAAACACTTAAAAATGGGAAAGGAATTTGTAAAAAAATATAAGTTTCAAATTACCACTTTTAATGAACTTAAAAAAACAAATACCTATTATTACAATAATCTTCATTTTTTATTACCTCGTAAAATAAACCTTTTAGGACATGAAGTTAAGGTTTCAATTTCAATAAAAAGCTAGCCCGTACTGGTAAGTTAAAGGGGATTTCCCCAATTTTAAATGAGGTTGCCATTTTTGGAAGCAATCCAATGTATTCTTAATTGCAGTTTTCCGCTACGTGTTGCCAGGGTAAACATAAATCTCCAAAAAAATTTGTTCAGAAGACAGGCAAAAATCAATTGATATATATCAAAATAAAAATCAATTGATATATATCTTGATATACATCATGATATATATCCGTTGATATATATCGGCGAACCCTGGTTGTTACTATCAAATCAGAATAGTGTTTTGAAGTACACTTCGTTAAATGTAAATATAGTTTGCTATTACTGACAAGGGGCCATCCATAAATTACGTCACACGAATTTCATGATTTTTTGACACCTCCCCGCGTCCTTGTCACAGCTGGTCATATTTGTGAGACTCACCCCCTCCCTAGTGTGACGTCACATATTTTGCAAATTTACATCTAGAGTTGCAAATGTTTTGAGTTTCTCGTTAATAATTCAAAGTTCATGTTTTAAGACTTAGATTTTAATAGATTTTGAATTGTCACGTCACGAAATTTAGAACCCCTCCCACCCCCTTGTCACACAATGTCACACTTAATCGACCCCTTCCCTCCCCCTTAACGTGTGACGTAATTTATGGATGGCCCCAATAATGTTCCCAGATTTAATATTTTATATAAAATGGCCATGATAAATAACCATAATATTGTAATAACTATTTATAGGATTGATTATACACAGTGATTTCCGTGGGAAACCTAAGCTATTTTATCGATAAACACTGATTTAATTATGATACTCTTGTGATAGTTGAAATATGAAGGCGTCGATCCATTGGTGTTATAAATTTACTCGACTGCAGCATCGCAATCTGTTTATATAGATAGAATGAGCAAAAAAATATGTTATATTTTTCTGTACGAAGAAACAGTTTGACTTGTTCAGAAATATTTATATATTTATTATTTATTTATTTGTGCCGTTGAAAAATTACTTCTAAGAACTACTGCCTAATACCTTTGAGCCAAAGCCTCGCCTGCACGTGATGCATCCTGCTTAAAGACCAACGAGACTCTGGAGAAAGAGAGGTAAGGATAACCGTAATTTATAAGCTGCGCAACTAGGCAATACCTTGACCTCACAGAATACTGCAGCCTAATAACAACTCCCTTATGGGTTGTTGTCTTCTTGCGAGTGAGTAAGGTCGCCAGGAAGTAAAGAGTCGCTGGGTTGGTACCGGGGGTACCAGCGCATGAGCGATATCTCATGTTACGAGAATTTATATGGCTATTGCAACCACTTCATATCAGGCGGGCCGTATGTTTGTTGTCACTCAAATTAATATAGAAATGTAATAAGTATTTTTATACCTGATTTTAATATATAATTGAATATTAGGTATAATGGGTACTAACTTACATAATAAAGTGGTAACACATAAAGTTTCTACTCGAATAATTTATTTAAAAGACTCTTTGATAATAATATAAATTAAGCTGATTCTTGCCTCCAATATACGAAGCAAGAAAATGGAGTATTTTTATTAAACTTAATAAAAAGTAAAACAAATTTAATGAAAAATGGAAAACCGTTAAAAGAGACATTCTTTATGGCTAACAACAGTATTACTCCGCTAGACGATCAGGAAAAATTAAAACTTATATATAATTAATTAGACAAGCATGTCACATAACACAACAAAGTGGAAGAGAGTCCTAATGTGTACACAAAGGCACTGTCTGTTACACAAAGGAAGACCTTGTAATGGTCTAACTGGTACTAAATTTAGGCGTAACCTATGATCGGCATACGTAATTTTCTTTCCTGAATTTTGCTCATAGAACAAAAAAAACGTATTATTAGCGCACTGCTGTTGATTTTTGACATGAACTGAATTGATATGATGCTGAACCAAATTTGTCATGACAAATTTGGTTCAGTAACATATTATACTTGACGTGTCATCAACCCTTATTCATTCCACTGCAAATAAACATGAAAATTTCTGAAAAATCCGCTACAGGAGCTAGTCTCGTCCGTCCCAGACAGAAGGAGGATTTGGCCTACACTCTCCACGCTGGCCAGACGGGCTGGGGAGGCCTGATCGATGTTTTATGATGTATTTCCCTTAGTTGCCTTGTACGACATCCACGGGAAGAGACGGAGTGATTCTATTCTAGTCTGCCGGAAACCACACGGCCATTTCTGAAAAATACTCTAAACAAATAAAATTGTGTTTTTGCTATTTGCAGATAGCCGGAGCGGTGCTGACAATAACGAGGTATTTTAATATATACAAGCCTTTGTAGATATTAAAATCACCAGTGAAAAATGTATCAACATACATGGTTTAGAGCATACTCCACCACGCTGCCCAACTGTGGGTCGGCGGAGGTTAGTGTTTACAAGCCTTAACATGACTTAACGACTGCTTCTAAAGACAACAGCCGGGACCGACGACGGCTTAACGTGCCCCCCGAAACATAAAGAAGTTCGAGATAAATAAAGCCATCGATGGACAGGCTACAGTCGACGTTGCTTAACTTGCGTGTTCGGTTACACTGACATGCACAACGACGCCATTGAGCTCATTAGTAGAGAGCAAAACAAGTTACAAAACTGAAATTTCTGAAAAATGTTGACTCGTAATGACAAACCATTCTATACTAAATACGAAAGTTTGTCAGACATTTTTAATACTCGTCGGGTTTCAAAGTAACATACGGCCCGCCAGATGTGAAGTGGTTACCCGTAGACATATTAACGCTGGCAAACTGAAATATCGATCCCGCGCTACCGCCGTACTCCCCGTACTTTCTGGTGACCTCACTCACTCACCAAAACACAACAACCTGTAAATAACTGTATTCTGAAAATAAAGATGATTTGATTGATTGATTAGAAGCTTGTAGGTACTTTTAAACTAATTAGTCCAATATAAATTTACAATACATAACACTCAATGATTGCCTATTTATTGTATAATTAGTAATAATTTTCAATTGTTATGTTTGAAGAAAACAGTATGAAGCAATATTAAACCACAATTTGTTACATGTATTATATTTAGGTACAATGAATATCTTTAATTTTGTTTGTTCAAATTACATAAGTATATTCCATTTTCCTACTATTGTTTAAATATCCATTTAACAAAATTTACTATTGAATATACGCCTCACAGGATTTCCACAACGGACCGTATAGAGCAGATCGTCCGGTCTTTTCATTCGTTCTATTCATTTATAACTTTATTTACCACAATATGCTGGCATAATTAGTGGACCTAACGTTACTTGTAATTGCAATAATTGCATTCTCTGCCATGTGTTTCTATTTCTGGATTAACGTGCAGAGAAACCTTATATTGTACATGAAAACATATCTTTTTTTGTTTTTTTGTACTACGTCGGGTGGCAGACAAGCATACGGCCAGCCTGATGTGAAGCGATTACCGTAGCCATATTACGCTCGCAACATAAAGTATCGCTTGCGCGGCGCCACCCCCGCTGCCAACGCAGCATCTCCTTCCTTTCTGGTTACCTAACTCACTCGCAGGAGCACAACAACCCTCAAGGGAATTGTTATTTGGCAGCGGTATTCTGTGAGGTGGAGGTACAGTCCCCAGTCGGGTAGCTTACAATTACGGTACCTACCTCTCTTTTTGCCAGAGCTTCGTTTGTCAGTCAGCAGAGTGCACCGCGTGCAGGTGAAGTTGGCTTTGGTTCAAAGATGTTGATGAACCCCTTACACCCCAAAATGTCTTATAAAAACATGTCAACATCATCATCATATTAACCCGAATTCGCCCACTGCTAAACATTGCCTTTTTAGGGTTCCGTACCCAAAGGGTAAAAAGGAACCCTATTACTAAGGCTTCGCTGTCCGTCCGACCGTCCGTCCGTCCGTCCGTCCGTCCGTCCGTCTGTCACCAGGCTGTATCTCATGAACCGTGATAGTTAGACAGTTGAAATTTTCACAGATGATGTATTTCTGTTGCCGCTATAACAAGTAATACTAAAAAATAGAACAAAATAAATATTTCAGGGGGCTCCCATACAACGAACGTGATTATTTTGCTCGTTTTTGCTCGCAATTGATAACGGTAATAAGTAGACGCTTGAAATACATAATATTTAGTTATATATTCACTTTAAAAATAAATAATTAAATAAAAATAAAACAAATATTTAAGGGGGGCTCCCATACAACAAACGTGATTTTTATTGCCGTTTTTATAGATAATGGTACGGAACCCTTGTGCGCGAGTCCGACTCGCATTGGGCCAGTTTTTTGTATTTATTTGAAAATTACAGTAGACAGTATAGACGTATTTTTGTTACACTTTTATATTTATGTAGTGTAAAATAAGTTTTTTGTAAGTAAAATAAGTATCTTGTAACATCACTACAGAATTTGTCAGTAGGGATACATACAACCAGAAAAACGTCTCATTTGCAAGAAATGTACATTAGTGCATCCGCCATTTCCTATCATGTTAAATAGATGACTTGTATTACTTTTTACGTAATAGAATTTCTTAAAGGTATTTGTAAAATTTATTGTTCACTTTATAAGGGGTGGTATCTCACACGCGCCATATATCACCGACAATTCTTTCGCATCTAAGAGGTTGCTCACACGAGAGTTGTCATCGAAAACTTTCGAGTGTTCGAAACGAATATTGGAAATGTAAATATTATGTGTACAGAGTGCTTAGTGTGACTTTTTCGGCACATTTGTTACACTTATGACCAAATTCAGAAAAAAGTTTCAAATTGTGAATTTACCAGACGCGTATTATGTATTGAAATTAGTCGGGTTGCTCCCTTCAAAATATGAGCAAGTAAGCCAACATATATTTGATATATAACACGGTTTGTTTACGTTGACATGATCTATCGCGAATAAAAAACTCGCACTCAGTTCACTATCTTCACCAGAATCAAAGTCAACTGCATCTAAGTGATATAGTCTGCTGTTTTGAGGTGCTTTGAGGTAAACATAGGCAGATTGCACTTTCTTTTTATGCTTCCAGAGTTACCATTGTTGATTGAGTTTTGTTCCGGAGTTCGGAGATAATTACCTTATAAAACGACAAAGAAAGTAAAATGCAGTCATAAAACTTTTTACATACGTAGCAGACCATGAAAATCTCAATCTAAAATAGATTGGTGATCTCCACCATACTGAGATAAAAGAATCTCTATTATTTTCTGTACGTATCTTTTGGCAAATAATACTCTCTATATTCTAATCATCTGTATAAGTTACGGTAGCTATATAGTATCTGTCAGGCAAATCGTAGCTTATTTGCCATCAACTGTCGAGTGGTATAATCAAAAGCCTAATTCTTCGTCTTTTAATTTCATAACCACATATAGCAAGATCGATTGCTTGACAGTTTACGTAGCATTTTATGTAATTCGACTATGTATTCGATCCAACTTGCTTTTATGTCGTGTGAAGAGGGCCTATGTTTGCAGTATAAATAAGCACTATGCATGCCGCTCTGAATCTAATTAATGGCCCCAAGGCTTCGGCTTTGTCTCCAACGATTTGTTGCCATCGACGCCATGGTTACCTGTTTTTAAGTTATAGGAGACTAGCGCATTATTAATTATGTTTAAATGTTGAGTGGTCTCTCTTTCTTAGGAATGTTGTAAAACACATTTTATTCTTTTCTTACATTACATTTTTCGCATCTATTTGCTTAGCTTAAACTTTATTTTGTGGCTGTAATACTGTTCCGTATCTCCAATATCTCGATCCAAATATCATCTACACAGGGGATGCAAACTTGTGCGAGTTTCAAGTTAGCAATTTGGAAACAGCAATAACAGCATAAAGGCAATATTTAACGTAGCTGTCGTACATTTTTTTTATTTAACGCACACAAAGATGTCACATCTTGATACTTTAACGTGATCGGCTTTTGTATAAGGAGCGTTTGCGGGATAGTCAAAAATTTAGATTTTCAGGTTATATCTCGAGAAGTTTTCATCGAAGTAGTTCTTGCGTCTAGAGTAATATTTTATTGTGACGTCCTTATATAATAATCCAAACAAAAATGTTCACTAGCCTATTCCATGAATAATAAATCGTATAAGTTGCCGCTTGTAACTTAGACCACATTGTAATGATTACATTACTTTAATAGGCTTTAACGGCATTTGCATACAACCTGTGCTTTGATATTAATTGTGATTGTTATGAATATCATTCATATTACGCGGAGGAGGTTCCTTTGATGACTTTGTTAATTAAGTTTTAGTAAATCTTAATTATTTAATTATAGCTTAGTTTGTAAGCGTTAATGGATTATATTTATTTATTAGTATGGAATATATTAATATATTTACAGCCTATACATAAACATAAATCTACAGGCAGCCTCTGCATCCACTGGGTGGAATCATTGCTAAGGGCGAACAAGTCTTAACATTATTTCAGTATTAGACTATTTGAAATTTTGTTGCTAATAAACATTGTTGCTAATAAAGCGATTAAACTTCAAAATAAGTGGTAAGTATGTAAAACGCCAATTTAGTATTTAAACCACTATAAATAGGTACACTTACGTCCATATAATTCAATTATATGCAGTTTGCATAAACTCATACGCTATATACTTATTTTTTATTGGTATTAATAAGCTATTAATTTAGGTACTAGATAGCTGATATACCTAATACTTAAATACATTTTTTTGTAAATACATACGTATAATACATAGGGTATTATATGTATGTATTATCAAAAAATGTATTTAAGTACCTATTATATCAGCTATATTTCCCGTACAAGACAAACATTTGTGTGCATGAACATGTCTGTTTGTCTTGGTCTGGGCGTTTTCTATGTATTTTAAGTATGTATTTACAAAAAAAAAATATTTAAGTATATTTATCAGTTGTCTAGTACCCATAACACAAGCTTTGCGCTTAAATTGGGACTAGATGGCGATGTGTAAATTGTCTTTAAAATAAAATAAACAAAAATATCAGCTATCTAGTACCTATAGTACAAGCTTTGCTTAGTTTGGGACTTAGATGGCAGAGTGAAATTTGTCCAAGAATATTTATTTATTTATATTGAAATGGCCAAAAATGTCCAAATTGGCCTCATTGCTACACCCAAGTGAGTTAGTCGCTATCCATTTCAATATAAACCGTTTGAAATACTTGCCTGCGACGTCGTTGCCACGGCGTACCGGTGAGGCAGAGGCCTTAAAATATTGGAAAACGACTAATTTAGAAAACATTATTTCAGTATGACTATTTGAAATTTTCTTGCTAATAAACATTGTTGCTAATAAAGCGATTAAACTTCAAAATAAATGGTAAGTATGTACAAACGCTAATTTAGTATTTAAACCCCTGTAAATAGGTACTTAGGTGCATATAATTCAATTATATGCAGTTTGCATAAACTCATACGCTAATACTTATTTTTTATTGGTATTAATAAGCCATTAATTTAGAACATAGTATGTAAACTGCATAGTCAATCAAAAGCAATATTCTAGTATAAACGATCTTGAATATGTTGTATAAATGGCTTAACTCGTTATAATCATAACGACGAGCCCGGTGGTCGAATGGCTAGCAATGGTCACTTTGGCTCCTAGGTCGCGGGTTCGATCCCCGCATGACAAATATTTGTGCGCATGAGCATGTCTGTTTGTCATGGTCTGGGTGTTTTCTATGTATTATGTATTTATTGACAAAAATGTATATATATCAGTTATCTAGTACTCATAGTACAAGCTTTTTTGCTCAAGGCGAAGCTCGAAGAATCAGATGCGGCTGTGTACTCGAGGGACAGAAATCTGGGAATTACATGGCGGCATATAATGAGACAGCGGGATTCGTGATCTTAAACGAAGAAGAATCAAGCCGGAGTGGATAGCTTGTCTACTTATTAACTAGTGTAGTATTACGTAGTACTATTACTTATACTGTGGTAATACAATACAATACAATACAATACTCTTTATTGCACCAACAATATAGATAATACAAAGGTCAGTAGCATATTAAAGTACAACAGGCGGCCTTATCGCTACGCAATCTCTTCCAGGCAACCTTTGGGTAGAGGAGAGTATCAAAGTAGAAAGGGTAGGTGGTGCAGCAAATATATCGATCTATACCAACACATACATACATTTATATACATACACATACATGATAATACAATAAAATAAGATTATTTCATGAATAATACATACCATACATAAATAAACACATACATATAGTTAAAATAAAAAGCATTTATGAACACACACTTCATTCAAACAGTAGGGGAAAAACAAACTAACACATTTTGAGAAACACTGGTACCGCAATAAGGTAATCAATTTGATACACTTGAGAGGTAATGATTTTTGACTAAGTTTTTAAAATTGTCCAGAGTTCGAGCTTGCCGAATCGGAAGTGGTAAAGAATTCCATAGTCGAACTGCTTGCACGGAAAAAGATTTAGTAAAGAACTGACTACAATGGCAAGGAGTTTTAAGACGTAGTTGGAGAGCACTGCGAAGATTGCATTGGGTGTCGGAGTGATAAATTAAGGACTCCTTAAGGTAAAAAGGCGTGAAAGGATTGAAGAGAATAGAATATAAGAGACAAAGTATATGCAGGTTTCTGCGAAGTCGGATAGGAAGCCATTTGAGCTGAGATCGAAAGTGCGAAACATGATCATATTTACGTAGACCATAGATAAAACGAATACAGAGATTTTGAAGACGCTCAAGTTTTCCAAGCTGCTCTTCCGTGAGGTCAAGGTAACAAGAGTCAGCGTAATCAAGGATCGGGAGAAGTAAGCTTTGTGCAAGCGTAATTCTAGTGTCAATCGGTAGGAAATTTCTGAACCGTCTAAGAGAGCAGATGGCTGCAAACATCTTCCTACTAACCTCGGCCACCTGAGGAATCCAAGAAAGAGTATTATCAAAAAGTATACCCAAATTTTTAACCCGCTCACTGTAAGGAATATGTACTCCATCAAAGACAATTGGGGCGATACTATGCCAATCAATTCTAGCAATAAACCGAGCACTGCCAATAATAATGGCTTGAGTTTTAACAGGGTTGACAACCAGTCCATGTAATCTGCTCCAATCAGATATTCGTATCAGGTCATCATTTATTATATCCACTGCTGTCGCAAGATCATCAATGTGAGTTTGGTGGTAAATCTGTAGATCATCAGCATAAAGATGGTAGGAAGAACGAAGTTGCAAGGTGATGGAGTTGATAAACAGGGCGAACAGAAGAGGAGATAGCACGCCACCCTGTGGTACGCCGGCTGAAGTATAACACCAACAGGAGAAGTTATCATCAATCCGTATACGTTGCCGACGTCCACACAGGTAACTACGAAACCAGTCAATTGCTGCTGGAGATATGTTAATTGAACGCAACAAACTCAAAAGTACGTCAAAATCAACTGTATTGAATGCATTGCTAAAATCTAAAAGCGTTAAAATAGTAACTTTAGAGTTATCCATACCGAGGCGGATGTCGTCAGTAATTTTGACGAGCGCGGTGGTTGTACTATGGCCTCGACGGAAACCAGATTGAAGAGAATTGAGTAAGTTATTTTTAGAAAGGAAAGTATTTAATTGCTGGTGGACTAAACGTTCTAAAACTTTTGATAGGAATGGAAGTATGGAAATTGGTCGATAGTCAGAGAAAGAAGAGGGATTGTGTTTTTTTGGTAATGGTATTATATTTGCATCTTTCCATGCAGAAGGAAATGTGGCTGATGCAATTGAGTTATTTAAAATTAAAGTAATGATGGGAAGTACGATATCAAGTATAGGTAAAATCATGAGACGACTGATATCGTCAGTTCCAACAGCATTCGAAGCAATAGCTTGTACGTTCTTTTTAACATCACAGTCAGAAAATTGACCAAATGAAAATGATGGAAAGTCGGGAGCTGGTAGCGATGAAAGGGAGTGTATTGTGCTAGTTTTTATGTTGCCATCAAAGGTAGCAGACGCAGAAAAGTGCCTGTTAAGGCTATCAATGTCAATGTTGTTGGGATTGCTATGACTATCTTTACCAACTCCCAATGACTTTAGGAATCTCCAGACTTTAGCCGGATACCCATTCTCGACTGAAGAGTGAAAGTGGCGGCGCTGAGCTTCTCTACACATCTTATTACTAAGGTTACGAGCGCGAATATATCGTTCACGGTACTTTTCTGGGTCATTCTTATATTTACATTTTAAGTAATTTTTCTTCTTTATAAATACTTTGATCTCATCAGTAAGCCAAGGAGCAGGAAGATGCTTTACTCGCACTGGTCGTATCGGCGCATGTCGATTGTAAATTTGAGAAAGGATATCGTTGAATAAATTTACTTGTTCGTCAATTGACGATGCGTTAATAACACCCGCCCAGTCACAGCTTTTCGCATCCTCGCGAAGTTTATCAGTATTGATTGCACTAAAATTACGCTGCATGAGGATTTTGGGTTTTAACTTAGGAGCACGGAGTTTGTAGGAAAGGAATATTAAGTCATGAAAAGAGAAAGCATCTGCTGAGCATTGACCATGCTTGGCTACATGGTCAGACGAGGAAACTAAAATTAAGTCGAGCAATGAGGGCTTGCAACTGGGGAAATAATGCGTGGCTTGAAGTGGTAGGATAGTGAGATTACAAGAGTCAGTTATAGAAGAAAGTGCATTAGAGCGATGGTCATTTTTAATGAGACACGTGTTAAAGTCTCCCATAATAATGGCGTGGCTAAAGGAGGGGATAAGGTTTTCAAGAGTGCTTTCAAAAGTAGAAAAATAATTGACCGTGGAAGAGGGGGAGTAAAAGACACCGAGAAGAACTTTCGTATGTGATAGGAAAATTTCAAGGAAGAGATATTCAGCTTCATCAGAAGGATTCGAAACGTCGGAGGAACAAATAATTTTAAAAGGAATATTAGCACGCAGATATACGGCAACACCACCACCACGTCTTCCCTTACGATCATTTCTGATAAGTTGGTAACCCGGCAAGGAGTACGAAGTAGATGGTAGACAGGGTTTAAGCCAGGATTCCGACACTAGTATGGCATGGATATTTTTGGACCCGAAAGAAGTCAGCATATCATTGTAATGTGCTGGTATACTTTGCGCATTGATGTGTATAGCGTTAAAATTCTTTGGCACATCCGAAAAAGTGCTCTCAAGCACTTCGTCAAGTGGATTATATAAACTAAAGAAACTTTCTTCACTGGAAGATAATGAGGACATAGAAGTATAACATTCTCCCATGTTGTCAGAGATTTATACGCACCTACTAATTTAAACTATAATATATATTCCAATATAATAAATAATAATATATATATATACTTACAGTAGTTACTATTTACAAAAAAATAATAATAATAATAATATGTATATAATAAACTTTGTCTCCATCCACCCGCCAGCAGGCAAGGAACTACAAAGCAAATAGTTGCACAACTAATTACAGAAGAAGTAAAGCATAGAACTACAACATGAAATAAACTTGTACAGGTCGAATTAAAATACAAGGAAAAGTCTAGTATCCAGAACCGCTAAACTATAACATAAAAAAAAAACTGAATAATTATTAAATGTTTGTGATTGCCAAAAAGAAAAGAAGAAGTCTTCGGATCAGAGCAAGTGTATGGCATGACACTTTACACATTTTAGACATTCACATTAAAAGAAAAACAAGGTTACTAAAATTACAATACAACAATACATGGTTCTGTTTCTAATTAATTATACTTTAGTTAAATGTATTTCTATTTACCTGACAATTTTTGAAAATAAATTATACCTGAATAATAAAAGAAAAGTAAATGAATTATTATGAAAAATGTACGAAATACAGCAAAGTTTATTTCCTATTTATACGTTTGGGACGAGCCGCCGGCGCCGTCACCGCCGAAATCTTCTTGACAACATCGCCACCAGGGGAAGACTCCAGCGCCGCCGAGGCGGACTCCGGCGCCGCCGGCGTGGTCTCGGGCGCCGCCGAGGCCACAATCAGTGACAGGGAACCCGTGACAAGCTCATTTACCTGAGAAATCGTAGAAACCCGATGCCTCGTACCATCGGGGCCGGCGACGACGATCATCCCGTCCGCGGTCCAGCATTTTGACATCCCAAAGTGTTCACGAGCAACCGAAAAAGCATCATGTCGTGACTTCGTCAGGAATTCTGACAATGTGATGCCACTACCTTTAAGTGCGGTTTTTGAGTACCACAGTTTCCCACGCATGCCAATATCCTGGAGCTTCAGTATGATTGGTCTTGGCTTACTGTTAGAGGAGCGGCCCATCCTGTGGCATCGTCTTATGTCTGCTGTAGTGAAGTTTTCGATTCGTAATTTCTCTGTGACTATCTTGACGACGGTGTCAGCAGTGTCTTCTTCGTTATCTTCCGGGACTCCATGCATCAGCAAGATCTTACGCCGTGTTCTCATCTCGAAGTTATCTAGCTGTTGTGCTATAGATTCCACTTGCTGTTGTAAAATATTTAGTGAGGACGTAATAAACACTTGAAAGGTGTTGAGGTCAGCAGCAAGTGAACTGACAGTTGGAGTTGCCGATGATGCACCAATCTTCTGAAGCTCCCGCTGAAAATCCGTCATCCTGCTGTTAAAGACCTTCATCAAGTCTTCGACGGTCTGTTGCACTGTTGTATTTGATGCCATTGTAGAACCACGAACAAGAAATAGATAGGAAATACTGCTAGCAGGTAATTTAGGTGACCAACATATAAATTACATTAAATGTTGGTATAAAAACTGTAAATAACTAATAAAATTCAATTAATTTATAGAGGTGTACTTTTTTACGTCCTATGTAATACACAGCTACCCACCAAATTAAAATAAAATATACTGTGGTAATATGTAAGGCTAACAGCTTGTATAGAATTAAGGAGCGATTATGCGACAAATTGTATAAATAAAAACAAAGCAACAATATATATATATAAGTACATATACGTAATATTATAAATACGAGTATTTGTATTTTAAGATTAGTTAATTTAGTTTATGGCCAAGACTTTGTCCGACAACATATTATTTTGTGTATAGTATAAGACAAAACAAACTATATATTTAATCGACGGTTTTATTTCATTAGACAAACTAATATGACAAAATCACCGACGTAATTGTGCACCTGTGGCTTATTAAAGCACCTGTGGGACCTTAATGTCATAGAAAATATATACAACCAGTAGGTACATAAGCCCTCATGAAAAGATGATTTACAGGGCCAACTCGGAGTCTCTCTGAAAACGGTGCGGAATGCTGAAAAGAATGGCAATTTTTTTTATTATTTAAATACACTTATGTATGATCGTGTTAATTTCAGTTCTTATATTTCATAAATCATGCAACGCGAAAGTTTAAAAGTTATAACAGAAATCAGTTATATCGTCTCATCTCTGCTCATGGTTTCATGGTACGAAATTATTAGTCGCCTTATTTCTGTGTTTACTATAATCATGTATGTAAAATAATGTAAATAATGTATGTAAAAATCGTATGTGCAAATGTCACGAATAAACCTATCTATCTATCCTACAATATCATAGTTAATAGCAATTAACCTATTAATTGTTACGACGTGCAGTCGCAAATCAAAGCGAAATGCGCATATAATCGCAATCTATCAATCATAATAAATCATTGATATTATGCAATGATTAGCACTTTAAGAGCTACCGTCAACAATAAAGCTAACCTACGCTTGTACATTTTGAATAATAAAATCCTATCTATATTGGTAATATTTGGCTCTAAAGCCGAGTAGCAATCTGTGATCGAAATGGTAAGTAGAATGGACTGTAAAGGTAAGAAAGAATGCTCGGGGCCCTACCGCTGAAGCTATATATATACACACACATATTTATATAGCTTCAGCGGTAGGCTATATATATATATATATATATATATTATACATCCGCCCAATGTGTTGCAGCCAATTGATTGGACGGCTAGTTCATTTATTGAATGCCGGCATTCAGTTGAAAGGCCATATAGAACAGCTAGCCAAAGCATCGAATGCAACGTTTACCCAGAACGTTAAAATTTCGATCTACGAGACAGCTTTGCTATGTTTGCAATGCTTGCGTAAATATAGAACGACATTATACTATTGCGAATATTAATGAAATGAGTTTTCTCCGTTTTGCGAAATATCTGCGTACATCGAGTTATAAATCATAATTTGCGGTTAGATCGTCCTGTGGTTAGATATTTTTCTACCGTTGAAAGTCCAATAACTAAAGAAATTATGTAACAATTGTCAAACCCAAAGACTTAGAGCAACATGGCCGCCGTTGGGCCGGTCCGCCGGAGGAGGTGTTGTTCTGAGCCAAAGAGCATCAAATGGACCTATGTTTACGGAGCTCGATGGTGTCGTTGCGCATGTCAGTCTAATCGAACACGCAAGTTAAGCAATAGGGTCCGCAGCCTGTCCATGGATGGGTTTATTTAAATCGAGCTCCTTCGTGTTTTGGAGGGCACGTTAACCCGGGATGAAGGGTTGCCGACGATAAAACCAACACCTTTTCTATATGTTCGTCAGTGCATCTGTTGGCACAAAATTTAAACACACAGACTGACAAAAGAGACATCTGAAGGAAAGCCAGATTCTTATGGCTAACATGTGGTGGGCTCTGGTCCCATTTATTAGTTAACATAACTAATAAATAGGACCAGAGCCCACCACACATTCCCACCACATTGTCTCCTTATTTACTATTTATTAAACATATTTTTTCCTTACTAGGATCATGATTGCAACACAAAACCGCCGTAGACCAAAAAGTGAGTTGTAGTATCGAAATGTGCACTATAAGAAAATATAAATTTTTGTCTGAATATATTTAAGCAATGTTGACGGGTTAAATTTAAAAGTGATATTTTACTACAAATCAATTTTATTATTTAATAAGTATTAAATAAAATCAATTTGTAATTTTATAAATAAGTGTATAAATAATATCGTAATTTCTTTAGTTATAAGAGAGTAATTGTATTTAATCACTACATAGTATAAAACAAAGTCGCTTTCTCTGTCCCTATGTCCCCATGTATGCTTAAATCTTTGAAACTACGCAACGGATTATGATGCGGTTTTTTTTAATAGATAGAGTGATTCAACTGGAAAGTTTATATGTATAATATATGCATAACATAGTAGAAAAACACTGATAATTTAGAGGTTTCTAATGTGATGTCGTAAATAAACTCATTTTTTTGCTCTTTCATTGCAAACGCTGGCTGAACCCAACGAGATAGATCAAAATAATGTAGTACAGTATTGTTCACCTTAAAATGGTCTACAAAAAAGTTCGCGATGGTATATGTCTATCTCTTAGTGGTAACACACAATAACCGTTATTTTATCCTTTGCTTTTTACAAGAAATAATGCCTTATTTACGAAGCGATTTTAAGCAATACAGAATTAATCCTTATCCAATTAAGTACCTTAAATACATTGCGCATTTAATATAGATCAATATGGCCCTTCACAGCATGTAATTTAAATGAATAGTTTAGAAGATATTACACATTTAAAATGCAGGGACATAACGGCTGTGGCGGTACCGGCCGCGGAGCCGGCGGCGTGTGCTTATAACTGGGGAAGGACTGGATAGGACAAAGCGCAAAGACCTTCTGTAGTACATTTAGTATCAGCATTGCACCCGTGCGAAGCCGGGGCGGGTCGCTAGTAAGTATTAAATAAAATCAATCTATAATAAACTATCAATTCGATTTTTAAATGAGCCAGCCGAAGTGAAGAAAATAAAGTAAAGTGTGAATTTAATTTTCAAACAATTTGATCAGTTAGTGTTTACTGAAAGAATACTTAACAAATAACAAATCTTGTAGGTTCCTAAGGTGCGGTGCAATTTGTAGGATTTAGCGCTACATGTCACTTACAAACATTAGAAATAAATTACTGAGTATCTTTAATGGATATATGTATAATTATGTGTATGTTTATATAATGTGTAGCTTGTCTATGTATCGTATGAAATTGTATGTTTCATAGGTATATATTGTGTGTATGTTCATTATTGTTATTTTATGAACCGCATTTAAGTTTTATTTGCTTTTCTAGAAGAAAAGATTAACTAGTAGAGAATGCTTTTAGCATTCTCTATTCTTGGCCGAATATATCACCAACTACAGACTTTATGTGGTCTACCGCGCGACGTTGTGTCTCGACTGTTCTGTATATCTGTACCAATAAAAGAGATGTTATAGCTCAGTGATGTGTAAGTTGAGATCGTTTGAGTTGAGATCTCAGTCAACATACATCTCAATCTACTGGGTCCGCTAAAGAAGGATTTTCTAAATCCTAAAGTATTGAATCTTTTTTCCATCCCTAACATAACGTCCGTGACCGGGTATATTATTTGTGTGAACAGCACTTTAGGCCCGTAGCAATCCAATCCCTTGGGCCAAACTTAAATTACGTATTTAATTGGACATCTAAGGACTGCTAGCTGTTAAGTTTGTAACTGATACTATCTCTTCGACAGGTAATTAGCGTCATAAAGTATAGATATATTGTCACTAATAGTAACAAATGGGGTTGTATAGTACATTTGTAACATACAGAAAGGTGTAATCAAAACACGTTAAAAGCTATATCTATTAGCTTCAGAAAGAGTACATACATAGCAATGAATAATCGAATGAAGGATTTGTGTCGAAACGAACTATAAAATGAAACAACTCAATTGCGATAATTAGAATATTGATGATAAACGTGATGATTGGCGATCTCGAAATGTTCTTTATGGTATTTTCTACTAAGTGATAACTAATAAGTGATGCTGGTGTAGTGTTCGCGAATAATATGATTTGGGAGTTAAAGACCAAAAAACAAAGTGAGAAATTTATCAATTTTTATGTCCTGTTGACATTTATCAGCTCCATTACTTTTCACAATTTTTTTTTTTATATACTACGTCGGGTGGCATGCAAGCATACGGTCCGCCTGATGTGAAGCGGTTACCGTAGCCATATTAACGCTCGCAACATAAAATATAGCTCGCGCGCCGCCACCCCGCTGCAACCGCAGCATCTCCTTTCTTTCTGGTGACCTCACTCACTCGCAGGAACACAACAACTATGAGGTGGAGGTACATTCCCCAGTCGGGTAGCTTACAATTACGCTCCCTACCTCTCTTAAACTAATAATCTGATTTTGAATGTATGCTTCTATAATTTTGATTATACATAATTTCAGGTGTTTTTTTTCTTTGGAGAGATTTCGATGAAGAGAGTAAGTATTGTTCGACAAAGAGTAGGAGTTATCGACACCGACATAGCTGGGATGAATTAGCAGTCATACAAATAGCCCATGGAGCAGAAAGGTGCCATAATGGCGGAACGAAAAACTCATCATACGCGATGACTCTGAGATAGATGGTCCGTTGATCTAATAAAGACAGCACGGAACCGATGGATGCAAACGGTACAAAACCATTGTAAAAATTATATTTTCATCAGTGGACTTCATTGAAATGACGATGATGACATCACTTCATTGTTCATTTGGTCGCGCAAGTCAGAGTGGATGTTTATTACATTTAAAATTAATATAAATCCCCTCTGGTGAAAAAGTACGGAACCTTGGAGTGTCTAGATCTCAAGATAAAATATAAATCAAATTAATCGAACTTCATGATGGTATTGCCCACAACTATTACAAAAGATAAATAGTAGATTGTTTACTAAGGGAGCAAATAACTATTTTAAATCCAAAGTACGTTGCTCGAACTTTAAAATAATGTTGCTCCCGAGTGGACACTCCACCGTTTATTACCCTGTATGATAATATAAGTAAATGTAATTATGACTATAATATAAGAATATTACTTTCATTCTTACTACTTGAGGAACACATACTCATTTTTTTAAAATCCGAATTAGGCTAGACGACAATGATCAAAAATTATAAAAAGTACTTAACAGTGTCATAAAATATACAAAACTAGAACGATCTGTGATCTTGAAATTTTGATAACTTATGTCCGACTTGTTCTATGATCGATCAAAGTGTAGTAGGAAAGTCCAATTTAAAATAATGAAATTATAAAAATAAAAATATTAATTTTGGAAAAACAATCAAAAATACTATAACTTTTGTTATGGCACTAGCTACATAAACGCAGTATTTCACATAGCTGTCGTACAAATTTCTGTTTTAACGTATACAAAATACATAAGTGTGACGTCATAATTATGTAGCCTTTTGTATGGAGCGTTTTCGGGAAAGTCCAAAATTGTGATTTTCAAGTTATCATATCTCGAGAAGTTTTTATGCTATCGAAGTATATTTTCACCTATAGTTATATTATTGTGACGTCCTTACATAACAAACCGAGAGAAAAAATTGTCGTCTAGCCTAATTATGAACGACGGCGGAATGTATTTCGCACCATTTTTATTTTTTCATAAACTTTTTTTCCTAATTTGTCAAGCACTAGCGACCCGCCCCGGCTTCGCACGGGTGCAATGCTGATACTAAATGTACTACAGAAGGTCTTTGCGCTTTGTCCTATCCAGTCCTTCCCCAGTTATAAGCACACGCCGCCGGCTCCGCGGCCGGTACCGCCACAGCCGTTATGTCCCTGCATTTTAAATGTGTAATATCTTCTAAACTATTCATTTAAATTACATGCTGTGAAGGGCCATATTGATCTATATTAAATGCGCAATGTATTTAAGGTACTTAATTGGATAAGGATTAATTCTGTATTGCTTAAAATCGCTTCGTAAATAAGGCATTATTTCTTGTAAAAAGCAAAGGATAAAATAACGGTTATTGTGTGTTACCACTAAGAGATAGACATATACCATCGCGAACTTTTTTGTAGACCATTTTAAGGTGAACAATACTGTACTACATTATTTTGATCTATCTCGTTGGGTTCAGCCAGCGTTTGCAATGAAAGAGCAAAAAAATGAGTTTATTTACGACATCACATTAGAAACCTCTAAATTATCAGTGTTTTTCTACTATGTTATGCATATATTATACATATAAACTTTCCAGTTGAATCACTCTATCTATTAAAAAAAACCGCATCATAATCCGTTGCGTAGTTTCAAAGATTTAAGCATACATGGGGACATAGGGACAGAGAAAGCGACTTTGTTTTATACTATGTAGTGATGCGGTTAGTTAAGTTAAGCGTGATTGATCTTTTTGGTGACAAAATCCACATTCTTATTTCAAATCACTTTTAATCCCTAGGGATTCAAATACTATTTTGTATAATATATAATAATATTTTATAATAATTAAATAATAAAATATATAATAATATTTTAGTCGCTGTTAACGTAGAACAAACTAGCTCTTTTCGAATAGATGTGATAAAAATTTTATTTCGTATTTAAAACAGATCTGTTAATAAACGTTACATTTATATAGTACATTTTTAACAGCGAATTTCAATTATTTTAAATGACAATATTTAAACGAAAGAAGTTATTGTTATAACTTTTTGCATGAAAAAAAGTTGCTGGAAACTGAGCTTAATAATTTTGTGAAAAAACGCACTAAATCTGTTCGGTAATTTTAAAGAATAGCGTGGACATACAGACACTCAAATATACGCACAAAAATATTTAAATATTTTTCGTGTCACTGTTTTATTGATAAATCCACTCTCTTTAGTTGATAAATAATAATAAATTTACAGACACGGAGTTTCTATTTTATTATATTTTTATAAGTATAGTAGTAGGTATCAACTGTTTTTACAATTCTTTTTTTTTAATCCTGGACTAATTACATACGGCCATCTAGTCCCAAACTAAGCAAAGCTTGTAGTATGGATACTAGATAACTGATATAATACTTAAATACATTTCTTTTGTAAATACATACACATAATACATAGAAAACGCCCAGACCAAGACAAACAGACATGTTCATGCACACAAATGTTTGCCTTGTGCGGGGATCGAACCCGCGACCTCAAGTGACACCAATACTCACGCGAGTCAAAGTGGCTATTGCTAACCATTCGACCACCGAGCACGTCAAAATATTTTTTTTTAAGTTTTGAATATGTATATCAACTGATATGAATTTTATACAATAAAGTGCTATTCATCGTTTTCATTGTTACGGAGACACGTGTAAGTGCCACAATGCTAATTCGTAATTATTCCCAATATTACTCGAGTGTGAAAACAAGTTTATTTTTCTCGTGTAAGCCGCAAGGCTTTCGCACATGTGCAAACATGTCTGCAGCAGGTAGTAGTTTCAAATAAATGTTATTGAAGTTTTAAATTGAAAAATGTTACATTTGTAAATTTTTCCGTATTTTCAAGTATTCGTTACCATATGAATCGTTTTTGCCAAGTCAAGTATTTATCTATTTTACTTAAATACATTTTTATATTTCCCAACCCGTCTGGCCAGCGTGGGGAATGTAGGCCAAATCCTCCTTCTGTCAGGGATGGACGAGAGAGGATCGTGCTCCTGTAGTGGGGACTAAAATGACCTGATGATGATGAAGTATTTATCTACATGAACATGTCCGTTTATCTTGGTGGTTTATATGGCTCAGGCTTCCCGTTCTCATCTCACTGCTGTGAATTGCCCATTGCCCATACGATTACATTACGGTAACCGTATGTCAAGCCGTTGATCCCGGTTGTTATGATTAGATGACAGTCGTCAAGCCAAATTAGTAGCCTTTAGGCGGCTTGAAAACACTGGCCTCCGCCAACACGCAGTTGAGCAGCGTGGTGAAGTATGCTTTGAACCCCTTCGGTTGAGCGAAGACTCGTATCCCAGCAGTGGGTAATAAATATTAAGTTCAGTACCTACTTTACTAACACATAAAAAAGTACAAATTGACAACCAATAAATATCTCAATCCATAAAACAATTTTCCAAACAAATCACAGACAACTTTTGCGACGTAAAAGTGAGACCAATCGATTTGACATTTATTTGACAACCAATAAATATCCTAATCCTTTTTCAACTGACACTATTTGTAGGGGAAAATATTTTTTTCTTTTATTTTATTCATTTTCGTCAATTTTACAATATTTTTAACACTTATTATCCTACAAATCCAAAAACATAAAAATCGGTCCAGCCATTCTTGAGTTATACATGGTGCAACTAACACGACTTTCTTTTATATATACATACATATAGATTTAGTCGAGCACATTACTTATTCAGTCGTGATTGCAATATTAACAAAACGTATGTCATGTCTGTCTAAATGTTTCATGTAATGCTTTCAAAATAATGAACTAAGACTCGGTAATAAATTAATGCTAGTTTTATAAGGTGGCAGGATACATATCCATATATTATTAACTAGCGGCCCGCCCCGGCTTCGCACGGGTATTTAACAAAAATTTCAAAATTTCTCTGACTTGCAAGAGGATATTCAGTTTCTGATGAAGATTCTCCATGACGACATATTTTTGATGCCCTCACTTGGGAACTATTTCTAGAGAGTTGAGATCTTGATCTTTTGGGCTATTGACTCCCCCTCCCGTACCCCAGTGACGTCCCTACATCGCATTTAGTTTATAGCTAACCGAGCGGGGATTGTTTCTAATACTTACATTGTTAAACACGTGAAATATTTCGAATGGAATGTCCGAATTGAATAATTCAAAAAGTTATATAAAGGTATTGAAGCAGTCGTGAATATGAAGTAATTTATTTTGATAAGGATTAATACCAAGATACAAATAAAGTGACTTTGTTAGCGGCGGCATTTCAATTAAATTTATAAAATAAAAGAACACTTATTTTGACATAACTATAATAGTTAGACATATGCCGTCTAACACTTTTTGTAGATAATGATGTGTTCTGCAAAGTCGTAGTACATTATTTTGTTCTATCATCAATAGTTTTTGCAGCGCACGCGGTGTAAGGAATTTTTTAGGTAATTTTTTTACATTATTAGAGTTTTAGTAAGGATCCCTGATTTTTTCGAAATTAAAATATAGCCTATGTTACTCCCTGATAATGTAGCTTTCTATTGGTGAAAGAATTTTTGAAATCGGTCCAGTAGTTTCAGAGCCTATTTGTTACAAAACAAACAAAAAAACAAACAAATCTTACCTCTTTATAATATTAGTTTAGATAAAACGATTGTGTCTAACTTATAGCAGGTAAGAATAAAAGTAGCACTGCGCGGTTATTTTTTTACAATACAATCAATATTTTGTTAAACTATTTATTGTTTTTTTAAGTTGTTTTTTTTAGTTCTATTTGCTATTTTGCCGTGTTTTTTAGTTATTTTTTTAAACTGTAATTTATTGTAAACACCATGTTGTTTATGCAAATAAATTTAGCTTTGTTCTGCATCAGGTGTTCCAAATCTTGGATTTACATACCTCAACAAAAAATGCTCATCAGGCTGAACAACTTTTGCTAAGACGTCATTTTTATATTTCTTATAGTTTAGCTGAACTATTATGGTTCTGCATCACGTGTTCCAAATCTTGGATTTTTATACCTCAACATAAAATGCTCATCAGGCTGAACAACTTTTGCTAAGGCGTCATTTTTATATTTCTTATAGTTTAGCTGAACCATTATGGTTCTGCATCACGTGTTCCAAATCTTGGATATATACCTCAACAAAAAATGCTCATCAAGTTGAACAACTTTTGCTAAGGCACCAATTTTATATTTCTAATAGTTTACCGGAACCATTATTGTTCTGCATTAGGTGTTCCAAATCTTGGATTTATATACCTCAACAAAAAATGCTCATCAGGCTGAACAACTTTTGCTAAGGCGTCATTTTTATATTTCTTATAGTTTAGGTTGGTTCTGCATCACGTGTTTCAAATCTTGGGTTTTTATACCTCAACGAAAAATGCTCATCAAGTTGAACAACTTTTGCTAAGGCGTCAATTTTATATTACTTATAGTTTAGCTGAACCATTATGGATCTGCGTCAGGTGTTCCAAATCTTGGATTTTTATACCTCAACAAAAAATGCTCATCAGGTTGAACAACTTTTGCTAAGGCGTCATTTTTATATTCCTTATAGTTTAGCTGAACCTTTATGGTTCTGCATCAGGTGTTCCAAATCTTGGATTTTTATACCGAGATGGAAATTTCGTGTCCACGTTTTCAAATCGATGCCATTTTCGTAATTGACGTCTCAGAAAACCATAGAATCAACACCCATATTGATAGTATGACATTTCAACCCCATCGCACCCCCACAGGAGTGCTCTTGTGTTACGTCACTTATGCCAGAGTTTTTATTCCGAAAACAACAGCTACTTTATAGTAGCTGTTGTTTTCGGAATAAACCATAAAAACAATACTTACCCATAACGATTTTCAGACGTTTGCACCTCATTTCACCCCTTTAGGGGTTGAAATTTTGAAAAATCCTGAAACACGTGTTTACTTATTTATCTACAGAAGTGCTCGTGTAAAGTTTCGTATAAAATAGTCCAACTAATCTTGGTTCCCCATACAAACTTTGGACCCCCGTTTCAACCGCTTAGGGGTTGAATTTTCCAAATTCCCGTCTTAGTGAGCACCTACGTCCTAAAAGGAACCCCCTTGCAAAATTAGAGACTCCTAGCACTTGTAGTTTCTGAGATTTCATGATGAGTGAGTGAGTGATTTTCTCTTTTATGTTTAGATTTAAATGAATAAATAATATTACTAATTTAAATAAATAAATAAGTTACAAAATGACGTTGAATTCTTTCATAGTCCTCTGGATGATCCGACCTCGAGTGCAGCCAGAATTTAGATGAAATAATTAAGATTTAAATAATAATAATAAGCAGTTATGGCAGGCGTCCGTTCCTCTTCTGTAACAGCCCGGTATTTAGTTCACCCAGATTTCATCTCCATAGCCCACTAATTTTCCATCACACTTTGTAATAATCTCAACGCCTGCCGAGACCTCCTCGTGGGTATATCGTTCCATTGATATATCCTGGAGCGGATCACGACGGGCGTACAACATTACATCAAACTTCTCAAAGGGGCCTCTACGCGTTGGATCCATATCCCCGCGCACGCCTATCAAATGGTGTAGATACTTATTACATGCAGATCTGTCAAAGTATCGCACGCATGTGTTTATTAAATTCACTGAATTCAGAACAATACCTGAGTAAAGTCCCTTAAAGGATTCGTTAATTAAAAGAAAATCAATATGGAAACCCTACAGTTAATGACATCAAAGTTCCGCCAGGGCCGTACTCCGCATCAATAGAGTCGGTGGGTGGACAATACATAGTGTGCAAACATCTGTGCCCACCTGAATACCTACCGCGGCAGTAATTAATGATTGTTGCTACAAAAACAATGTACGAACACTTAGCGTAAGGACTTGTCCTTTTGTCGGGTGACCATCGTTTTGGCAAAATGCAGGATAGAGTCTCAGAGAGATAAATACTTTATGCTTACTCTGATTAATAGGTAATCGATTTGTGAATTTTGGTACTATGAGCGCATCACGCTTGATAATTGCAATTCGATTTGAATTTGTATTGTCTTTGTATATATAAAAGGCAACCGTTATTAACTGATTTATCAACGCACATCTCAAACCACTGTACGGACTAGTTGAAATTTGGTATACATGTCGTTATTATGGCCTAAGCATCTGCTAAGAAAAGATTTTTGAAAATTCCCATGTAAGGATATATGCATGATATAGGGATACGCGCGTACAAAGTCACACGCGGGAACATACGTACAGCTCAAGCTACTGGCCAGATCGACCTGCTGCTGTCTTCCTAAATGCGATCCTGCACGTTCCGCATGGACGTGGAATAGTTATTGTAGTCTGTTATCCTCTGCATCTATAATAGGCGACCTTTACCGACTGATCTATTAACGCATAGCTCTAACCACTAGACGGATCAGGTTGCAATTTAGCACAAAGATTTTAGAAAATTATGACGGGAAACTGGGAGATGCGCGTAAGAAGTCATGGGCGCAAGCTATTTTATGATATATATAGACGGCTCTTAGCTTAATGTCTTTTTTATGTGAGAAATGTTTTACGAATAAGACGTATTGCCATAAATTACTATTGAAATCGTAATACGAATTTGTTAAGAAACTGCAATATAAATTTATTGAGTGGAAGGAAATGCAATCCGCCAGAGCCCTAATCCCGTATCCATTTTTAATAGATTGCCAAATGCACCACCCTCTCGAGCTTTCTTGTCGAATTTTCCTCAATGCCCGCATTAGCTTGATATTCGTACTTCTAATCAGGTTTAAATCATTAATAATGATAATCCAATTCATTAATAAGCAAATTGCGCAACATGCTCATGAACTTGGTTTTAATTCTAAACATGTTGTACGTGGTGAGCCATTGACATCCCAAAGAATTGATCGCCAACGAACATATGTATGAAATCTTTTTGAAACATAATTAGATAGGTATGTATCTCATGTTAGATGATGAGTAATGTAATAAATGACACCAGTCTTTGGTCATCAATTTGTCATTAAATATGCATATCAATTCGATCCGGAATCATGCACCACGGAAGTGGCCAGTGTATTTATGTGACTCATTTAACTACGACTCTTTACTGATCGTCATGATTTAACATTGTTACGAGATTAATGTTGATTTCTAAGGTGTCAATTTTACTAGCAATGTTACAAATATCACTATGTACATTATACGTACTCTATGACATTTTCGACCTAAACCCTTTCTGTAACAAATTTGTGACTGAATGTTCGACGCACAAATGGTTGTTCGTAAAATTTGCTTAGGACATAACTTTAGTTAGAGAAATGCTTTCTTTTTTGACGTCATCTACTATATAAAAATAAGTCGGGTTTTCCTTCCTGACGCTATAACTCCAGAACGCACCAACCGATTTCCACGGTTTTGGCATTCGTTGGAAAGGTCTCGGGCTCCGTGAGGTTTATAGCAAAGAAAATTCTGGAAAAAATTGAAAAGAAAAGCGGGAAAATCTTTTTTCACATACAGCGCCATCTCTAAGGAAATGGATGGAAACGAAAAGATTGAGCCACAGCGAAGCGTGGTCGGGCCGCTAGTCCTTGATAAATTTTTGACACTGCATAATTATTTTATTATTTTATATTATTGAGTGTATTTCCCTTAGTCGCCTTGTACGACATCCACGGGAAGAAACGGAGTGATTCTATTCTAGTCTGCCGGAACCCACACGGCACATCAAATACATTATCAAATATCGATCAGGCCTCGCCAACCCGTTTGGCCAGCGTGGGGAGTGTAGGCCAAATCCACCTTCCGTCTAGGACGGACGAGAGAGGGTCGTGCTCCTGTAGTGGAAACTAAAATGGACCTGATGATGATGATTATTGAGTGTTGGTGTGTAATATATATACGTCTACATATATGTTTAAGTGATGCACATATGCAGGTGTGATACAGTGTTGAGAGCCTCAATTCTGCCAACAACTGTTTAACAATTTGGCCGATTACATAAAGAATGTAGTATACATGTATACATAGTATATCTACATGTACTATGTATACATGTAAAAAAAAAACAAAAAACAAAGGATATCATCACTAGTAAGCCATTAGATTGAAGTAATCGAAACTACTGTTAAGTGGTCCGATATCTATCAAATAAATTATATTTTAAAATTAGGTTAAGTTAATGGTAAACATATTCACCTTAGTCGATAGAGCTCATGTGTTCGTATCAAGTAAGCTAAACACACTTACCACAAATCTAAACTGAAGTTTGATTTTTGCATTTAAAAAATCTGATGGAAATCTAAGGAAAGATGGCTTCAGCTTAGAAAATAACGCCTAGAACTGGACGATATTGAGAAATTATCCAGTGTTTTACCGATCGCCTGGTCTCCCTAATTAAATGGTGGTAGGATAACGCTTTGTTGAGTGTACGTGGGTTGCAAAATGATTAATGGAGTTTGGCTTATATGCGCTTAATTACTTGTTTTGTTAGTACATACAATAGATAATTCCTTGAGTTGATTATTTGTAGATTATACGTCATTCGTTACCCACGGCGCTGTGTGAACGGAATATGCATACGAGCTTATATATTTACATATTATATGTATCTATAATTACAGTAAGTCTTGATATGTACATTTAAGAGACCATTCCATTTAAGAGGTCATTCATCACATCATCATTTCAGTCAAAGGACGTCTACTGTACTTAGGGCTTCATTAGACCGCACCGACAGGAGTGGACAGGACCCAAACGCCTGCTGCGTCGGGCCGTGCCGACGACGTTTCTGTATGTGTCCCGCCTGCATTACACTACAAAAGACGAGGAGATTGTAGAGTATGACATCTGAGTGAAGACCAACTTCAATTTGAGAGTCGAAAGGTTGGAATCGCGCCACCGAGTGGACTTCAATTCCTTCGTAGCAAGGGTTCCAACAGAACATCTATCGACCTTCACAAAGGTGGAATTCTGGCCTTCTGGTGTTGTTTTCCGACGCTTTCGTGGTCGGTTACAGGACACTGTGCGGAATAAGCTGCCGACAGCGCCGACTATGTGCGTTTAATTATAGATAGATTAATAAATATGTATATTTTAGTTTAAGGTATTTATCATTATGGTCTTGTGATGTTTGCATTGCAAATGTCTGAAATAAATGATTATTATTATTAGACTTTTACAAAGATCGTTTATATTTGTGGTCACTAATTTGGGGAAATTTGCATAATCACCACGCTTGGCATACGTATTTGCTTGCTTTATATGCGTATTGGCTTGGTATAATTCGGTAATTCCCCTCCGGTCTTCGATCATTACTAAAGAACGCTTCGGTACGCGAGATAACTCTACTGCTATCATCCGCTGTTACCTATTTCCTTACGACGACTCCTACATCACCCACGGGATGAGAGCGGGTGGTACAATTCTAAGCCGTCAACTACACGGCTATACATTTATATAAATTTATTTATACATTGGTGTTGGTATCTCGGAAAAGACGATCACGATTCGACAAAAATTGTGCATTATTAACATTTGGCTTTTCAAGTTTATCTATCAAAGTTTAGATGAAAAAATAATATTTATAATAAAATAAATATTTTAAGAGAGGTAGGGTACACCGTATTTGTAAGCTACCCAACTGGAGAAGTGGAGGTCCACCTTACAGAATACCGCAGGCAAATAACAATTCCCTGACTGTGTTTCTACGAGTGACTGAGGTTGACCAGAAAGGAAGGAGTTGCTGTGTTGGCAGCGGGGGTGGGCTGCGCGAGTGTTATTTCATTATGCGATCGTTACTATGGCTATGGAAACCGTTTCGCATCAGGCATACCATATGCTTGTCTGGCTCTATTGTAAGATATACACCATGACAAAGTGATATGGTCATTTACCGTCAATTTTTTGTTCTAGTACAATAAACAAATTATTTTTCATTGCCAAATGAATAAACGTGGCAAGGAAAATATAGCGTGACGGAGATAATTATTTTATACCAATCCGATTATAATGATTACAGATTTCACAGTCCGTAAGATTGTCACTATGGCCCTTTGTAATGTTTTGTAGTCAAGCTATTTAAAATTTTCCTAATAATCATTTTCCGCCTAGTTGGTTACATTATGAGTACGGTATCTTATAAAAGTTGGCACAAGGGAATGACATAGGTATTGGTTGCGTAATGATTTTTAATCGTCGTCCAGGTAGGTGCGGGTCTAGGATTTTTAAATCCTGGACCCGCGCCTGCCTAGACAATCACTAAAAATCATTACGCACACTCCCGACAAGAAATTCATGTATCGTACTGCTTCTCTTTTTTTTAATTAATAAAAAAAAAACCTCAAATTTATGATTTTTTTAAATTAATTAAAAAAAAAGAAGCAGCGTGCTACTTGAATTTCTTGCCGGGAACTTGCACTCTTTTTTTACGATCGTTTAACAATAATTAGCATGTCCATGGAGATCAGCAACACTAACGCCGTTCCGTTGCCAGCCTATACTCCTTCCTTTCTTTCTGTATGCATGCTGTAAAGAGGTTACTGTCGCTTGTAGACTCTATAAATCCAAGGAATATTGCTTCCGCTCTGGCACCCCCGCCGCAGCATCTCCTTATATGTAGTGACCTCATTTACTTTCAAAAAACACTAAAGAGAGTATGTGCAAAACATAATCTCTAACTAATCTAATAATCATAACTGTAGTATTCTGTAATGTAGAGATACTTAGACAGTCGAGCGCGACATGCCCAATCTCTCTTTCAGGTATGAAAGAGATATATTGAATTATATCGAGTATAGTTTATCCAGAAATACATAAGTTATACAATTTTGTATCACTGTATCAAACAAAAGATAAATCTATAATTTTAACAAGTTAGTTAGAAATTATAGATAAATACACAACCACCTACTGCAACTTCAACAAGAGATCTAGAAGATCGTTGTGTTCCTGCGAGTGGGATACTTTATTTACAAGCGTCTATAGGCACATCACAGCTTGTCTGCCGCCCGAAGTAGTACTTACGCACTGCAGTGCGCAATGTTTACTTACTAATTAAGTACATAATATTTGTATGCGTGACACAAGTTTTTGTTTCAACTAGAGTGATGTCATTATTGCGGCCAGCGAATAGCGATAGCTGCTAATAACTAATTAAATAAGTAAGTGCTAGTATTAATAATTAAGTCAGTGGGATGTTGTGATAAAGTAGGGAAAAGTATTAATAATATATAAACAATACGTTAATATTGACGCACGCGTATTAAAATATGTATTCATTAATTTGCTGTTAGAGGTATGCGTGACCTTAGTATTTTACCTACATAGCCTCTTAAAGTATATAGAGTAACTTGTGAAAGCTATCCTACCTACTTATATATCTAATTATTCATCATCAGATACCCACCCACCCACTGGTGGATATAAGCCTCCCCAATGCTTTCCACCAAATATGATCCTCCGCCTTCAGCATCCAGCCGCGTTTTTAAGGTCTTGGGACCATCTAGTGCCAGGGCGTCCAACTCTATGTCGTCCTACGCTCCACTCTTATTAGAGTAGAGAGAGAGAGAGAGAGTCTTGGCAGGTATATAGAGGAGGAAGGTATTCCTTCCTATATACCTATCATCACAAACACGGCAGATGCGGCCGGCCCATTGCCACTTCAGCTTGCAAACTCTGAAGGCTATTTTTAACTTTGGTTCTCTGGCGAATTTTTTCATTCCGTATTTCTATTTTTCTATTTTTTCCGAGATTTCTATGAGCGATCGATCGCTCATAGAAATCTCGAGCATAGCCCTCTCCATATTTCACTGTGCGACCTTTAGCTATAGAGATTTATAGAGCTTCATAGAGATTATCGCGAGCACAAGTAATATAAAACCTGATCATTTTAATAATTTTTCCACAAACCAAATTAAAACAGTAAACAGTGGTTTTTTCGATTCGATGTCTCATTATACATGGAATCGAAAAAAACGGTGTTGTTATCTAATCTTATCAATATAAGAATAAAATATCAATCATCGGACTTAAGAATAAAGACATTAATTTAAAAACTAACTAGTTTTAGATGTCTAATGATTGAGTGTCTATGTAAA
This sequence comes from Hypsopygia costalis, assembly GCA_937001555.2. Classification (NCBI taxonomy): domain Eukaryota; kingdom Metazoa; phylum Arthropoda; class Insecta; order Lepidoptera; family Pyralidae; genus Hypsopygia; species Hypsopygia costalis. The sequence goes on from OW443325.2 coordinate 6,724,925, forward strand.
TAATTTAGGCAATATACTAAATGTTTTAATATGATAACTAAATGTATTTATCAATTCCAGCTAAGTTACCATAGTTATTTATTCATGAATAAAATATGCATAAATATTTAACATCGATGAAAACTTTATTAATCCAATCTCTAAGCGGAAAAGATGACGTCACAATGTAGCATATTAGTTGCATGTAGGGTTGCCAGATGGTCGGGAATCGTCTGGATTCTCCCGAGATTTCATGTGATGTTCAGATCCGTCGTGACAAATAACAAAATCTCCCGACAAATATACATATCTTATCATCATATACCGTAATAATAATTTGAAAATGGCACGCAGAGCTCGGACCTCGGGCGGAGAATAAAATTTTGACTCATAAATTTTAAAAATGTATTCCAGATATTTAGATTTCTCGATCTGGCAACCCTAGTTGCATGTGTTGCAACATAATAATTTATCAATTATGGAAATTGTTTTGAGATGCCATAACTATAATTTAAAATAAATAGAGTACATAGAGATTTGCTACCTGAACTGGAAATGACTGAACTGGTGATGAAGATAGATGTTGAGAAAATATTTTTAGAACAATAACCGCAAAGTCTTAGATTTTTCTGGTATTTCATGACACATCATTTCATAGGAAACAGTCTTCTGTATAAATCGCACGATGCTAATTTCAAAGTCAATACAAAAGTCAGTAAAAAATGTGTCTCGTATTTGAAGCACGCACGAGGAAAATATTCGGCGTCAAGGTCCAATGAAATTTATAATTCATTGGACTACGCGTCGCGCGCGGGCACTGCGTATGCGCAAGTACAATTTGTTGTGAGGATTTCCTTCTGAGGCACACTGAGTGAACACCAAGACATATTTAAAATTAATTTATGAGAGCTTTTTGTTTATATTTCAGGATATGTTAAATCGAGAGACATTGTCCTGTCCAAATTTCATAAAAAATATTTCGTATTTTCCGATTTTCTGAGTAACTTTTAAATTTTTTCTTACTAGTTATTATAATAGTCTTAGTCATTTTTTTTTTGCCTATGTACATAGTAATTATGCATATGAATAAAAATGCAATCACAGGACCTGATTTTTATATCCCACTCCCGGTAAAGTATCATGGTATATATTCTGATAGTGAACATTTTTTTGTAATGCCTCACATGTTGAATTTAATTTAATTCTCAAATATCAAAATAAATTTATAAAAGTAATAAATGTCATAATAATATAATTATTTAAACAAACAAATACAATAAAAATGGTAATCGCTAAATCTCAAGATTGAATATATCTCAGAAACTACTGTACAGTTAATTTGATTTTCACCATTAATAAATAAATAATAATAAATATTTCTGGACAATTTACACAGTGCCATCTAGTCCCAAATTAAGCGAAAGCTTATGTTATGGATACGAGACAACTGATACATGTAATTAAATACATTTCTTTTTTGTAAATACATACTTATAATACGTAGAAAACAAATGTTTGTCTTGTGTGGGAATTAAACCCGCGACCTAGGAGTCAAAGTGGCCATTGCTAACCATTCGACCACCGAGCTCGTCAACCATTAGGTCGACGTTTTGAGTTCGGGGTAAGATTAGACATACTGGGTGGAATTAGCTTAATTTTAGATTGGGGTTATCGTAATCGTCTCGATTTTGCGCCACATAAAACATATCAACTCTTGCTTAAGGGAAATTTACAGGTTTCACCGCGATTTCATTTTAATGGAGTATCTGTTGCTAATAGAAGTTCGGTTTGTTACTTAGGTTTGCTTTTGGATAGAAATTTTAATTATATTGAGCACATGAAGCAAGTAGGTGAAAAAGCAAAAAAGAATTTCTATGCCTTAACACGAATTTCTACCTCTACGTGGGGATTAACTTTCAAAACGTTAAAAACTATTTATACCGCCACATACTTGGGTTGTGTTACGTACGGTTCACCTGCGTGGGCAGATAGGGCTACTATAGGTGCAGCACGTCGTAAATTGCTTCAAAGCCAGCGCCTTGCTCTGATATTTTTATGTAAGTCGTATAGAACTGTAAGCACCGAGGCACTACCCGTGCTAGCAGGTGTGTTACCGGTAGACTTAGAAGTACAACGCCGCGCTTCAATGTACTATACATCTAAAAATATGGTCCCTGATTTCTTGAAAACGCGTGATCGTGAAAAAATAGTTAGACTGTTCAAACCTATTAATGAAGTATTTGAAACATTGCTGTCTGAATGGCAGGAAAGGTGGGAAACTTCTACCAAAGGACGCCACTTGTATCTGTTCTTTCAATCGGTAAGAGATAGATTAAAGAAAAAGTGGTTAGAAGTCGACCTCAATTTTTAACTGGACATGGCAATTTTAAAGCTAAACTCTTTTCGTTTAAATTAGTGCCGTCGCCCTTATGCGAATGTTCTACTGCTAATTCTGAATTCGATCAAACAGCACACCATGTTCTCTGGGAGTGTGATCTTTGGCAGCGGGAGCGGGATGACATGTTGAATTCATTGCAAGTTGCATCCGGGGTAGTATACTATTCAGATTTGGTAGCAACAAGGGAGAATTACCAAGCGTTCAGACGATTTTGCAATTCATATTATTGGAATCGATGTGTTAGGTAACAACTCAATGTTTTAGGTCCCTAATAGTGTTAGAAACTTAAAATCCGTGGTGCACGGCAGTTGAGCTTCACTTGACTAGCCATCTCTTTAGGCTTTTAATGCCTTATTTGCCATATTGCTGTCTCTCACATTGCTAAGAGGGGAAGTCAAATTCCAAAAGCTTCCTACTCCTACTAATTTCTTCTGATTAAATTCGTTGTGAGTTCCAAGGCAGCCGTAGTTTTACCCTTGGGACTGCAATGGACTTCATTGTTCATTGCCTTTTTTTGGCGGTCGCCGCTGTTAATCCTGGCTACACAGGAGATACAGTGGTGGGAATGTGTGGTGGGCCCCCGTCCCATACTGGGTGGAATGGAACAGAATTGGCGACAAGTCCTTAAAGCGTAGAAGCACGTTAGATTGACTACAGGTTTCTGATGCCGAATCTAATGATACGTCATGGAAATCCATTAAATGATATAAAGAGCGTGCCAAATAATTAGATGTAACATCTCGCGAGCGTCGACCGCGCTGCCTGAAAGAAAGAGACGGAGATACAAAAGACGCCAGAAAAACGCTAGCAAACCGCTAGTCGTGCGTTCGCGCTTCCAAGTCGAGTGAATAACCAACTAACACAACGCCCTATACGTATTCACGTATAGCGACTTGACACTTCCGTAGAGGGGTTATCCCCGGCACGGACTCCCCAACCCTCTGGGGTTGCGTGAAGACCACCGAAGATGTAACATTGTTATGTTCTTTTATTATATGTGAAAAAACATGGCTCGTACTCCTACGGGAGAAGCTTGAAAATAGTAAATATAAATAAATATAAACATTGTCAGACAAATTACACAGCGCCATCTAGCCCCAAAGTAAGCGAAGCTTGTGTTATGGGTACTAGACAACTGATAAATTTAGATAGATACATTTTTTTTTGTAAATACATACTTATGATACATAGAAAACACCCAGACCAAAACAAACAGACATGTACATGCACACAAATGTTTGTCCTGTGTGGGAATCGAACCCACGAGCGTTGGTTTCGAAGGCGCGTCATTAACCGCTACGCCACCGAGCTCGTCAAATATTAACACTTTAAAAAGCGACAGCGTAGAGTCCACTATCCACTGTGTACATGTCAAGAAAATAATTAAATGTTATTTGTTTTTTTATTTTATTACTTTCGGTAATGGAAATCATAATATGTAATTATGTACGTACCATTCGTAGTTGAACAATTAAAACTATCAGTAAACATCATTTTTAAAAGATTTTTTCACACAGTTTATATTTCGTGTTGCGAGCGTTAATGGACCCATATTAACGCTCGCAACACGAAATATAAACAACCTATATACGAAAGGTAACCGTTTCACATCAAGCGGGCATATTTATACATACAAGCGGCTATTATATAATATAAGCATAAGCTTGTTTGCCACCGGACGTAGTATAAAAAATACAGTACTAGCAAAAATAAATTAAAAAATATTTAAAGCTATTCAACAGTAGTGGGCGGAGCGTTGACTTCACAACTTCAATATAACTTTTAACTTGTCTAACTATTGACATATTTAATGTGTTATAACTGACATGACAGCATATCGATTTAAGTGTAATAAACATTTGCGAATTAAATACGTCAAATGATCCGTAATCGATTCGATCGATCATAGAACTATTTGAAAGTCTACGTTGACTTAGATTAATGTACTCTGATGGAAATTGCTTCATAATGAAAAAATATTTATAATAGTCTTTGTAGATTTGACGAGCAAGTTCATTTTTCCTGGTAACCTCGCTCACTCGCAGATAATACAACAACCCTCAAGGGAACAATTCCCTTTATTATATGGCTGCAGTATTCTGTAAGGTGGACGTACTTCCCTAGTGGGGCAGCTTATAAATATGATGTATCCTATACGAGTATACTTCTCTTTTGCCAGACTTTCGTTTGTCAGTCAACAAACAACAAATGATGATGAAATTGTATTTTAACTTTGCTCCTGTGTCTTCGATCATTATTACTAGAACTAGATGCATAATGACGTACAAAAACTAAGCAAAATAATGTCCGCGGTAGGCAGGATATGACATAAATCTTATTTATTTATGACTGATAATAAAATACTAAAAACTATAACTCCAAAATATGCATTGTAAATTCGCCCTTAGGCTTTCGGTTTAAGATTTACAATTCAGACTAGTTCTTATGTCATTTATATAAAAACAAGGTTAAGGCAAGATCAATTTGAAAATAATATCAAATATGGAAGCGTTCGAATATGGTAAAGCGAAAGAGATCCTAGATCGTCATTTAGGTGCTCTTTCGGTGAGGACGTTTTTCTGGGTGTTGATTGTGCATCTAGTATAAAATTTTTGGTAGCCATAAAATAATATAGAATATCCAGTTAACTCTCAGTGTCAAACAGCTTAAACAAGGAAGAACCATCGTCACGTCTTTGCACGCGCCGCTCCGAAAATGACTAGCACTGGTTTCTGCGTCGTGAATTTTGAGAGACATCAGTTCCTGGTTCCTCATACATGTGATGGTCGTTTGGATTTGGGCGATTTATAATTTAATCATTATGAATGCTAATGCATTCAAACAATATTATATATAAAAATGGGTCATTTTGACATGGAACTTTATAAATAAATAAATATTTCTGGACACAATTACTCCCTGCCATCTAGCCATCTAGTCTCAAAGCTTATAGTATGTGTAGGTACTAGGTAACTGATATATTATGATACTTAATTACATTTTTTTTTGTAAATACATATTATATATATACCACTGCTAGCCATTCGAACACCGGACTCGTCATATTGACATCCTTCCACATTACTGCCAATATGTATACTATTTTTTTATTGGTTTATATAAATTTCAAATAATAAGGGGCACTATTCGTTGACGATACATCATATCCATACAAATATTACAAATTCCAAAGTGTGATATGTGTCTGTCTGTCTGTTTTTTTACTTTTCTTGACTAAACAACTGAGCTGATTTAAATGAAAGTTGAAAATTTTTAATAATAATTTTATTTCATTTTCTTACAATTTCAAATACATATTAGGTTGGGGAAAAAGTCTTTTCGTATTTTATATGAAAATTCAAAACATTTTTTAATAAAGTTTATTTACATTTAACTAAAGTATGTAGGTACCATTTTGTTCGATAACTTTTTGCCATCTTGTAGGTAGAGACATGATCGCATTACTATAGAAATTTTGGGACTTCTGTTCAAAAAACCACGACAAGTGGTTTTGGCAGTCTTCTCGTGATGTTAACCTAACATTGCCTAAAGAATTCTGAAGAGACCGAAACAGGTGGAAATCAGAAGGTGCAAGGTCAGGACTATACGGCGGATGCATTAACACCTCCCAGTCAAACTCTCTTAATTTTTGCTGAGTGGCTAAAGATGTGTGAGGTCTAGCGTTATCATGATGAAAAATCACACCCCTTCTGTTAATTAATTCCGGCCGCTTTCTCTCAACTTTTTGCTTTAATCTCATCAGTTGTTCACAGTAGAGTTCAGAATCGATAGTCCTGCCTGGCGGTAACAGCTCATAATGAATAATGCCCTTCCAATCCCACCATACACACAGCGTCACCTTGTTGCGGGTTAACCCGGGTTTTGCCAGAGTCTGTGAAGCCTGACCGGCCTTTGACCACGACCTTTTTCGCACGTTCTTGTCGTACGTGATCCACTTTTCATCACCAGTTATAAGCTTCTTCAAAAACGGTTCGCTTTCATTACGTCGTAGTAAAGAATCGCAAATGAGTACACGGTTCATTAGGTTTCTTTCAGTGAGATCGTGAGGTACCCAAATATCGAGCTTTTTAGTGTACCCAGCTTTTTTCAAATGCGCCAAAACTGTTTTGTTGTCAATTCCTAATTCTTCAGCTACGTCGTAACTACTGATATGCCGATCTTGCTCCACTTTTTCAAAAATGGCATCCATTTTATCCGTAACAGGGCGACCAGAGCGACGTGCATCTTTCACATCAAAATTTCCTGATTGAAAACGCTTAAACCAAATTTGTGCTACTCTCACAGATACGGCACTAGGTCCATAAACGTCACAAATTTTTTTTGCAGCTTGCTTTGCATTTTTACCTTTTTTGTAGTAAAATTTTAAAATGAACCGAATTTCTTCATTAGATTCACTCATCTTGACAGTAAAAAAAAACAAATGAAAATCACACATTTACCTAACTTGAATTTAGAATTATCTTTTTTAAAATTTAAACTTTTTAAAGATATCAAAACCTGCCAGATACAAATGGTATAACCAAAGAGATTTTATTACAAGTTCATACATACTATAATGCGAAAAGACTTTTTCCCCTACCTATTAGTTTCATGGTGGGAGTCCTCCTTTGAGCAAGTTTTGCTCGTGTTATCAATTAAATCCCGAGAAAGCTTAAAAAAAATGTTTTATCCACCTTCCAGGAAAATTTTCGTCTGAAGACGCTCGCTGCCCAAACTAATAAGTGCGGATACTAGTAAGCTCACTTATCATACTCCTATGATCTGTAAATATGTACCGAGATGGACGTAGTATTTATAATCAATATCCCCAATGATTATTAACTCTGAGATTTTTAACCCTGATAAAGCAATGCAACACAACAAAAAGTATACCTAATTAAACAAAACCACACTTTTTGTTCGTAGAAATAAATTACGTAACCTCTTTATAAATAAACGAAGTGTCGAAAGCGAAACTATTAGTCTATTTTCGTGAACCAAATGGTTTTTTTAATTGATTCAACTGCTCCGTGAAATAAGGAAAAAACACAATCAGCTAATTTTAATTATCTGTTGTTGACCGGAAAACTGTGCGCATGTTCCGTTATTTTTATTATTATTATTTCAATTAATTAGTGTGGTGCCCCGGGTGTGTTTCTGATACCGTTATAAGTGAAGGAAAACGTAGTATAGATTTTGTGCGTAATAAAATCGGAATCGTTTCCGGTTTATTACAAAATTATTGGTATTTTTTTTTTATTCTTCTTCTTCGTCTTCGTCCTGCCCATGTTCCCATTTTATTTGGGGTCGGGCCTTCTTGTACTCCTGCGCCAGGATACACGATCCTGGGTTGTCTTAGATGTAAGGTTAAGGGCCTTGATGTCACGTTCTACCGTGGACCACCATGTCGAGACCGGTCTTCCTCTACCTCGGGGCTGAGATGGAATATTCAGTACAGTTTTAACGGAGTAGTTTTCGTCTCTTCTCATTATATGGCCGTACCATCGAAGCCTTGATTCTTTAAGTTTTTCCCCTATAGGCGCTATCTTAAACGATCCTCTTACTCATTGCCAACCCTGTCCAAACGGGTCACACCCCCCTACCCAGGGTAACATTTTCATTTCATTTGTATGTAATTGTTGTTCATGCTTCTTCTTTCTTTTGAATTTTTTAAAATATTATATACATATATATATATTGGGCAGGACACATAGCTAGAATGGATCACAGCCGGCATAAACTTGATGAATGTGGCAAGAGACAGAGACTCATGGAGGATGGGAGAGGAGGCCTACATTTGAAGATTAGGGTTGTTATAGATAGATAGATATGTATATATATTTTAATACTCATGGACAAATTACACACGGCCATCTAGCACCAAACGAAGCAAAGCTTCTACTGTGGATACTAGATAACTGAAATAATACTTAAATATATATATTTTTTAATGCATACATATAATACCTATAGGAAACATCCAGACCAAGACAAACAGACATATTCATGCACATGATTATTTGTCTTCTGCGGGGATCGAACCTGCGACCTCGGAGTCAAATTGGCCATTGCTAATCATTCGACCACCGAGCTCGTCAAAGAGATATTATCATATCGTAGAAAAAGATATTATATCATATTATTATGCACATGCATTTGGATCCTACAGACGCCATGACGCTACTCTATGTTTTGCTTGGAAATATGATTTTCTGAAATATTCGACCATTAGACAACTTTTCAATAAAAAGCTTCCTACTCCTACTAATTTCTTCTAATTAAATTCGTTGTGAGTTCCCAGGCAGCCGTAGTTTTACCCCCGGGACTGCAGTGGACTTCATTGTCCATTGGGTGGTCACCGCTGTTAATCCTAGCTACACAGGAGACACAGTGGTGGGAATGTGTGGTAATCCCTAAAAAAGCTTGAACGTATACGTTACAGTGGCAAAGAAAATAATTTTACAAAGATTTACGTTACTTGCACATTTGGTCCAAATCGATGTTATTTGAATAAACTGCAAACGAAATCTTTAATATTTCGCTAGTCTCGCTAGTTTGTTATAAAGCCAATAATTACAGGCTATTTGTCTTTGTAATAATTATGTTCTTATTAACGCGATGTACGAAGTACAAACTATTAATGTAACTTTAACCCGGGGTCAAGATGGCCCCGTGTTACTTTACTTGGTGAAGGCAGCAGATTTGCGTAATATTATTAAACAATTCTGTGAGATGTTTTAACGAAATTGATTATCTTTTGGAACCTTATATTAAGTGAATTGAATACCTTGTATTTCAGATATAACAATAATAGGCTTATCCTGCCGCGTGCCTTTTAAATATGTATAATACTGTTTATAACATGCTGATTATGCATTATTATTTTTTATATATTTTATGTTGGGCAATGTATGGAATGCCTAGTTATTGCAGTATGCATAATATAATCTATATCATACAATGTGTAAAATATTCTATATCTGTAATAAATTACACACATTATTTACACTTTAGCTAGTGTATAATAAATAATACACTAGGTAAAGTTTATAGTAATTTTCAGATATACGATTATATCTATACAATACCTTATCATTATTTAGGTATAATGACCAGGGAAATGAATAAAATAATTAAAACTTTCATCTGTTTCTGTTAGCAGGGAACTCGTACAAACCTAACAGAAATACAACCCTTGCCCAGAAATCCTTCCATCTTACATTAATTAATTTATACCCAAAATTTATTTTTAATATAATGCCCGCTATGCATTCGATATTTTATAGCAGGACTCCCCAACCAAGGGGGCACGCCCCTCTTGAGGGCCTTTAAAGGAATGTCAGAGGGGGCGTAATACCCCTCTGACATTCCTTTAATGCCCTCAAGAATTATTTTTTTTTCGGAAAAATAAATATACCTACCCTATATTTATTTTTCCCAAAAAAATATTTTGTCATAAAACAATTGCGTGTCCTACACGTTTCTGTCAAAAAATGTGTTTCTTATTTTTGTTAAAACTTAAGGGGCTATGAACATAATAGTTCGGCGAGGCTCGGCGAAATAAAGATTGGGAAAGCCTGTTCTATAGAATGCTTATTGTAGGCAATTTTTATAATACCGGATTATGCGGATTGGTGATAACGTACATATTTTTAAATTAAATTATATTTTCACCTTAGTGGTATAAAAAATATGTAGGCTACCGTATCTGCTTCACAACAGGTGACGCGTTTGTTTGATTGCCGTTTGACGAGTTGAAAGTCAGCAAAGTTTTGGGGTGTAAGTGGTTATCAACATCTTTGAACCAAAGCCAACTTCACCTGCACGTGGTGCACCCTGCTGACTGACAAACCACATGGCAAACGAAGCTCTGGCGAAAAGAGAGGTAGGGGGCGTAATTGTCAGCTACCCGTCTGGGGAATTACCTCCACCTCACAGAATACCGCAGCCAAATAACAATTCCCTTGAGGTTTGTTGTGTTCCTGCGAGTGAGTGAGGTCACCAGAAAAGGAGATGCTGCGTTGGCAGCGGGGGTGGCGACGCGCAAGTGAATATATTATGTTGCGAGCGTTAATACGGTTCGGAAACCGCTTCACATCGGCGGGCCGTATGCTTGTCTGCCACCCGACGTAGTATAGTATAAAAAAAATGCAAGTTTCCTATAGTAATGAACATTGTAAACTGCGTTTTGTCTTCGCACCGCCTTGCAGCATCACACCAGCTTTATAAACAATAATGCTACGTAATTTATTTCTCGTGCCGGTTCATTAGATAGTTGATTGGTTTCTCGAAGGTTGTATGGCGAACTTTGACTCTATTGAGGATGCGCGTATGTAGGTCGCAGTACCTGTGTGTCTATTAACATGTTTAGGTAGGGTATTGTATACAATTCTATAATAGTACCGCTCGCCATCGGCAAGGAATTCATTTTCGTACATTCAAACATGGTTATCATTCTTACCTACTGCCTGTGTATTATTCCAGTGGACTTTTCTACGGCGAACCCACAAGTTGTTGTTTGATTTCTTTAACACTAGTAATGCCTTGCATTTACGATATTTGTTGTTCATCAAGCAGATCAAAATTAAATACGATAGTTATTTAACTTTTTCTTTTATTTAATTTTTTCTTTCTTTTTATATATATAAAATTATTTTAAGATTAGTGTATATTTATTTAATTTAGTTCGTGGTTATATAAATAGTATATTAAACCATTATTGATATCACGAAAAACCTACATTAATGATATGGCCAAACTGGATTGACATATCATCAAACGTTGATGTTTAAACGATATGACCAGTTTTAAGTGACTATATCATGTAATACAATCATTTCATGAAATGGTCAACCACATCATGATGTGAACAAGTTTAAAATGTGGCCAAGTCATATACATAATTAGCGACCCGACTAGGTTTGCCCATATGGGATTTTCCCCGTTTTTTAACAATTTTAATTAATGCTCCTCTTCTATTGGTCTACAGGCTTCCTCGTCAAATGGGCTATCACTACAGTATAAGTAATAGTACTACGTACAGTATGGCCACTTCCTGCCGCTCTCTAGTGTCGACATCACCTCTCCTATGCAGACACAATAAATCTGGAACATTTTGTATGGCCCCGCACGCACACACGTTCATTCACGCTTTGCACAGACTTTATTGTTTATGTAGTAGAAAAGACGCGACATTTGTATGGAGTGGCCGAGGTGTTCTATAACACACAAAAAAAAAAATCTATTCGAATCAGTGTTTCCTGAGACTGCCGCGTTCAACAAACAAACTCTTTAGCTTTGTAATGTTAAATTAGATTTAACTTACGAACTATGCAAACTGCGACCCGGTAAATAGTTAAAACATCAAGCTTAAAACCAGCAGGAAGACTTGCTAGAATCTTATTTGCATAGATAAAATAATACAAAGGATATTGCTCATTCCGCGCATCGCACCGACCGACCTCTAGCCATAATTTCGCAAACCATGGCTGGGCCTTATAGTCTCATGGTGTTGCAACTACGTACAATGGTGGCGTTATGAAATACTGTCACATTGTTGGGATAAATTTTAACGTTGGTGCGAAGTATATTGTTGACCACACGCCGTAGTTGCAAGAATAGTTTTGTGGTTTACGTTTTTACACGGCTGTTCCAAAAAAAGAATTGCATTGTTGTTATAATTTTAACTTGGTCCATCACCATCTTTACGCCAAAGCAAACTCACTTGCACGTGGTGCGCTCTGATGCCTGACAATCGAAGCTCTGGTAAAAAAGGGTTAGGGCATAGCATATTCAAAAGCTCGTCCGACATGGGGATGACCTACGGCAACAGTTTCACACCAGGCGGGCGGTATGCTTGTTAGCGCAGTATAAAAAATGTATCATGAAATTTTCTATCGGGTACGGTGAAATTGGAGAAACAAGTTCCTTCAACGGTGTCGTCCCCATATTATAAAAAAAAACTGTTTTGACAAATTTTCCAAACGTAAATATTGCTAAAGTTGACCTTTTTTTAGAGCAACAGTAGTAGCTCGTGTTAATTTGAACAGAATAAGTAAATAGGTAGCTATATTTTTTAAATTAAACTTTCATTACATTACCAACGGCAATATCAACAAATGTTATTTATATAGCATGTATATAATTAACAATTGTTGATATTGCCGGTGGTCATTGCGCATTTCTATCTTTGACGATTTCACAACCTGTCATCTCTGTTGTTTTACACAAATACCCGCCGTCGTCAGCATTTGACTTATATCCATTCTTACATACCATTCCATTCTTACATACGTTTACAAACAAATATTTAAAAACCCATTCCTTATCTCCAGTTCCAGCTGAAATATAGGTATATTGAGAAAAATAAAAATCTTAATTCATGAAAAAAAGAAAATAGATAAACACATATTTTTATTTTTTTAATACTTATTTTTTTTCTATAATTTTTGATCTAGTTTCACCCCCTTTAAGGGTTACAATAGAACTTCTATTTATCGATAGTTTATCGACTTTGCAATTTTTAATCGAACAATAATTGACTCGGTCGTGTGCGTACCTTCGTACATTTCCATAGACTTTCAAAACACTATCATATAGTTTGTTGATACCTATGCGCTTAGTCTAGTGGGCTGATTGTGCCGTTTTAAAACATTCATTTCTTTACAGGTAAAGCGGCACCTACTTTAGAATTATGTACGTTAATATTACTGTGACACATTGCCATAAAACATTGATTGATATTTCTTCTCATTAAAATACGTACAAGGAAAAAGTTGGCTACGAAATTATAAATTTAGACTTCGTAGAAATTTGGTGATTGTCAATTCAACTGAATGTATGCTTTTACTCCGAAATGGACCTTTAATTTCAATCTCCGAGAAATAATATATTGTTTTTTTTCCTACCAGCGTAGGCATTTAATATCCCTAAATTTGTATCAAAATTAATTTTAAGTTTACTGTAATTAATGTTATGTACATACATACATAATAATATTAGCTATCGCACGCTGCTTGACTGTTGACTATCGCGTCATACGGCAACCCTACTTGGTAGCCTATTATTTTAATATGATATACCTATCTATAAAAAAATACAGCAATCGGTTTAGTAAAAAAGGCGTGAAAGAGAAGCAAGCAAACAAAAACGCGAATGTCGATTATCGCGCTTAAAGGGCAAAATTTTTCCCATCTTTCGGGAACAATTTTTTTCGGGATAAAAGATATCCTATTATTTATTCAGTAATTCTAATATGAGATATACAAATAGTTAAGACGTGAAATGGTAACAAACAATCAAACTCACTTACGCATTTATAATAACAAAAGTACTTACTTTGCTCGGCGCACTATATGTCCAAATTAAATTGACCACACGACCGAAGTGAAAACTTCATCAGAGCTTCATCTCTCACTCTGTCTATTTCCCGAACGAGCGTTACAGAGCCGAGTTTAACAGAGCTGGGCGTTGTAGATCCGAGTATCACAGAGCCGAGAGTTATAGAGCCGAGCATTACTGAGCCAATCATTACTGAGCCGAACATTACTGAGCCGAGGGTTACAAAACTGACCGTTACTGAGCCGAGAGTTACAGAGTCAAGCGCTACAGAGTCGTGCATTAGTGAGCCGAGGGTTACAGAGCCGAGTGTTATGGCTCGTTTTGCTCATTCACACAGGGTGCCCATAGTTTTGTATACAGCGTGCCCATAGAAGTTTTCACTTGAAAAAAAAAACATATACATATATAACTTCTATCGATCACTTGTGTCTCAGTAATTATAAATATATTTTAAACTTACAATCCGAAACAAAATTTATAGATAAAAAGTAAGCTAAACGAAATTGCTATAAAGGATACCCAGGAATTCTGATTAGGTACTTCCGGCGGGTTTTAAAACATTAAAACAAGAAGGAAAGGTCGGTGTGACCGCCGCGGCGCCGCACTGACTCACTTCGAAGGTGACTTTTGTTATAAATATAGCTATTGTAATGACGGGAGTGAACTTGTTTTTAAAGGACTTCAAAAAAAGGAGGAGGTTCTCAATTTGACTGTTTTGTTACCTACGTACTTTTCTCTAGGTAAACCGATTTTGACGAATCTTTTTGACGTGATAATGCCTTATCAATCGATGAACGCCGGCTGCACGCATGAAAAAGCATGACTCATTGTCCACTTGAGCCGAGCGTGCAAGCGAGCGCGCGGAACAAGCAATAGAGACACACGATCGGCCTATGTTTCTTATGACGTTATCACGCAAAATTATCGTCCGTAAACCGAAGTTACAGACAACCAATTTTTTTTCAATGCTGTAGATTCTCATGCGGTCTCACTGCATGAGAAGCACATAACATCATGAATGTAGTCCAAGTAAATTAATTACAATTTTTTAAGGATAACTCAGAAACTACTACTCGGATCTTGAACCAATTTAAATTGCTGATTTAAAGTTATTTAAAAGCTGGTACTATTCATTGGCAGGATGCACCATTTACAGGTAAAATTGATTTAGCTGACATGATGGTGACCCAATTATACTTCAAAAATCCTTACAAATACCTATTATAAATGTGAAAGCGAGTTTGTTTGTGTGTTTTAGTTATTGTGCCTTAACTGTGACTACTGAACCGGAAATTTCACATGCAGCATATTAGATGTCCGATGTCCTTCTAGATGGTCCGACGACCTTAAGAAAGCGACTGGGTGCGAAGGCGGAGGATCGTATTAAAATTTGGTGCAAAGGATTGGGGAAGGCTTATATCCAGCAGTGGATAGATACAGGCTAATGATGATGATATTATTAGATGTCCACAATAAATAAATATGATACTCTTTATCCCGTTAAATGAGCTGTTCCCGAGGAATGACCAAAAGTTTGTTATTTTGACGAAATAACAGAGAATCCAACAGGCGATGTCGCGGGTGGAATTTAGTCTTCATAAAAGCACAGATAAATACAATACTGTAGGTAGTAAAGGTCACCAAACGCGATGATTTTTGTATATTTTTTTAATTTCTAATAACAAAAAAGCTATTAACCTACAGCTGTGCTATAATAACTTATCTGTCTATCTGTCCATCAAACATAAAAGGTAACGTCATGCTTTGTAAACTAATTATGAATTAATATGAGCCCGCTGCAATATTCAGTTTCTTAAAATGTCAACGCCAACTAGGCTCAAACTAAATAAAGCTTTTATATTAGGATTTCTGTTACTACATCGGGTGGCAGACAAGCATACGGCCCGCCTGATCTGAAGCGGATACCGTAGTCAAATTAACGCTAGCAACATTAAATATCGCTCGCACGCCTCCACCCCTTACATCCTGGTGATCACTCACTCGCAGGAACACAAAAACCCTCAAGAGATTACTTGTTTGGATGCGGTATTCTGGGAGGTGGAGGTGCTTAGCCAATCGGGCAGCTTAAAATTACGCTGTGTCCGACCTCACTTTAGGTACAATAGAATAAAGCGTATGTACTCGTATATCATGTAACTTTCCATAGGCGGAATAATTTTTAAAAGCTGTGGAACTGCCTATCGAAAATTTTCCATGAGACTACAGCATGAGATTCTTAAAAAAAAATGGGCGTGAAGAGATCTTTACAGGGACGGCAAGGCGCGTGTAATGCAAATGGTATTGCAGGTGTCTGCGACGCTGCAGTACCTAAATGCTTTCCATCAGGCAGGTCGTATCTTTTTGTCACCATAATGGTAAAAAAAATATGAGTAGCTAAAAGTGGAGCAAAATAATCCTGCTATTCTTACCAGAAACACAGTAAAATTACTACTTAGCAGTAATGCGGTTGAAACGAAATGTTGCCAGTTTACTGGAAATGGGTCAAAAAGGCAATAATGGTTGTTTGCCCTCTTAGTGGTATAAACACATACAGACAAACAAAAAAATCTGAAATTACTGGCTTCTATTGCTTTCTAAAGAATAAAAAACAAAATTATTCAACTGAGTATTTATTAAATGAATTCATTTAATAAAGATACTTAGTTGAATAATATTGTTTTAAAATGTCTATTAATGAAATAAAGGAAAGCCACATTTATTTCATTAATAGACATAAAACAAAATTATTTATTTGATTAAATAAACTTTAGTGCAATAATATTTCAGTAAACAAATTGAATATGGACTTTATTTTACATATCTATAAAGCGCTTTATCCCTTGTTTAGAAAGTAATGGCATAAAATTTTCAATAACCGTTGTGATTAGTCAATGCCCATGTATTTATTGCATCTTATACATCATTCTGTTTGTATTTATATAATTAACTCATTAAGGTCTATACCTAACTCACTGCAATTTGCATCCATATGCCGATTTGTCTGCTAATTGTGAAACCTATGGTACTATTTTAGCGTCGAAATTCATAATTAGTTGAGTTAGCTAGTGTAGCTCCTTCGAGGTCTTTTAAGTCTGGATAGGGTTGTGAATTTTTCTAGGTATTAAAAACCAGTGATAACTATCACTGGTTATTAATACCTAGATAAAAGTAAAAGGATACTAACATACTTTACTGACAGATCCAAAAAAATATGTATATAAAATTGGATAAGTAATCAAAACGATTGCCGAAAACATTATCATAATTTTGTCTACTTAACGGTAAACTGAACAGTATAATAAAGCAGCATACAATTGAATGCTGATTTATTAACAGAGTGGGTGGCAACCCTAGGC
Organism: Hypsopygia costalis; assembly: GCA_937001555.2. Classification (NCBI taxonomy): domain Eukaryota; kingdom Metazoa; phylum Arthropoda; class Insecta; order Lepidoptera; family Pyralidae; genus Hypsopygia; species Hypsopygia costalis. The sequence goes on from OW443325.2 coordinate 6,741,998, forward strand.
CCTAGAAATGTATAGTAACGCATCTCCTGGTGGCTTCGATCAATGTTGATCGAAGCCTGGTGGAATGCTTTGAAAATACTAAGGCTCAGGCCTTAGTATGTGTACTATAAAGGCTTTAAAACTTATTGTCCTACATAATTTTCAGGAATATTACGTAGGTACTCTTTTATGTGTACTTATCGTGTTTCGGAGGGCACGAGAAGCCGCCGGTCTCATCTGTTGTCATTAAGTGACAGTCGTTAAGCTAAGTCAGGGTCCTTTGGGCGACTTGAAAACACTGGCCTCCGCCAACCTGCAGTTGAGTAGCATGGTGCTCTTGCAGCCCGCAGATGTTGACGCATTTTTCCATTTCTATTTCATGCTGTTAAGCTGTGGTGGAGCATACTCCATGCTCTAAACCCCTTCAGTTGAGGGGAGACCCGTATCCCAGCAGTGGGATGAGTAAGGGTTGACGATGACGACCCTTTTACGAAAAAACTAACTATTATATAACATTCAGTATTCAAGTCGTAAGTTACAGGAATATCTACCATCCGACGTAGTAAAAAAAAAATATTATTGCAACAACATTAGTAATTAGGTACTTAATTAGGTACCTAAAGTAAATAAGTAAAATTTTACAGTATGCTAATTAGAATAATATACGATTACAGACTGTTACTAATATAATTCAAAGAATAAATTTGTTCAATTACATTCTATTAATGTGTATGATGCCATAAAATGTATGTTTCAGTGATAGAATTTTCCTGTTATTCAGTAAAATTATTAATATTACGCGCTTTACTATAAATGGCTTAATTATTATTGCAGTGATTATTACTAGGTACCTATCTTATTTATTTAGTAAAACAATAGTAATTATAATGTACAATATGGTTTCTAATTAATAAGGGGGATCCCCTTAATAATTTGCGTATACTGTGGAGCGGAGCGAAAACGAATCACTAAATATAAGTTTTCTTTACGATTGTACGTAGGTCACACTAAAAGTTTTGCGTAACTTAAAAAAACAACATGTTATTACCAAAATATTATGTTTATTGCTTTTCAAAATACTCTTCTTTACACTTTAAACATTTTTTCATGCGATCGAACCATTTTTTAAAACAGGAGGACCTGTTTGGACAGATCTGAAGGCATGTTCTACGTGCTGATTGAACGCTATCACTGCCTCTTCGGAGTTGATAAAAATGAAACCTCTCATCCAATCTTTGATTTTGGGGAAAATACAGAAATCACAGGGTGCTAGGTCGGGGCTATGTGCAGGATGGGTGACTAGTCGACTTTTTCGGAAGCTAAAAATGACTTTGTTTTGTTGGCCATGTGTGAAGAAGAGTTGTCATGATGTAGGAGAACGCGGCTTTTTGGTCGTCTTTCGCGAACTTTTTCTAACACCCTGGGTAAACAAATGGTAGAATACCACTCGGCATTAACACTCTTTTGATCTTCTAGTGGAAGTGTGCAGATGGGACCCGTAGCTGAGAATAAAAACGCGATCATTTTTTTACCAACGTTTCTCGCCTGCCTCATTTTTGTTGGCCTGTTCTCATTTTCAAACACCCATTCACAAGAATGCTGTTTTTAATCGGGTTCAAAATAATAAAACCACGTTTCGTCGCCTGTGCCAATGTCTTAAACAACATTAGAATCTCCGTGGTCGTACTTCAGTAGCACCTGTGAGCACCATTCCACGCGAGGCCGCTTCTGCTCCGCTGTCAGTTCATGAAGAATTATAACTTCGGAAACTTTGTTGTCGTTGGATCCCGACAACAAAGTTTCCGACTTTTAATACTTCGTGTAAAATTTTCTGAATTTGGCTCATACCAAACCCTCCTCAAAAATAGTCCTCGAATTGTCTCATAGGTAATCCGCGGGTTTTCTTCAATTAGCCGCTTAACAGTAGCCACATTATTTTCGTTGACAGCAGTTGAAAGCCGCCCTTCACGAAATTCGCCATGTAAAGAAACCAGACCTCTCTCAAATTCAGCAAACCATCGCTTCACGGTGCTTAAACAAGGTGCTTCTCTCCCAAAAGCATTTTGAAGACGAGCGGCACAGTCTCTCGGGGAGAGAGTACTTTTAAAATCATAAAAAAATCATCGCTCTAAAATCTTTTCGACTTAATTCCATTTTCGTTGCGTACGTAGAAATTTGATGTGTGTTATAAAACAATTGACAAATTATCCCGCCAATTTTTTTTTTTATTACTAAGAAGGTTAAAGTCGTTTCAAAAAATATAACATTCGAAATTAAAATAGTTCCGATTAGCTAGAAGTGCAAAACTTTTAGTGTGACCCATGTATACGTTTACAGTTCATCATTCATTCATCAAAGTTTCATTACGAATTTTAAAAAAATCCATTAAAAATATTAATACAAATGCTAGCATATCTAGTAATAACATTTTTAACGGATCTCATAAAAAGATGGTGGTCATTAAATCGACTGCATTTTTAAAAAATTAAGTATCGACGTTAGGCACAACAAAATTTAGCAGGAAAAATCCAAAGTTTTGTTCATGATTTCACATTTTTATCCCGTAGAACCTTTACGTCTATGTCTGGTAGATAAACTGAGAAAATATTACCACATTACTAACAACTGTAGATAACTATTATCTAGGCGGTTTTCTGGTTTCTAGGTGTGACTTCGCCGCTCAGGATGAGAAATGCTTGTGTTCTGCTATTACATTATTATTATTATTATTATTTGTATCTCTTTTTAATCACGGGTCAAACCCGGTCATTTGACAGGCGTGCGCGGGGATATGGATCCAACGCGTAGAGGCCCCTTTGAAAAGTTAGATGTAATGTTGTACGCCGTGACCCGCTCCAGGATATGTAAATGGAACGACATATCCATGAACAGGTCTCGGCAGGCGTTGAGATTATTGCAAAGTGTGATGGAAAATAAATGGTCTATGGAGATGAGATCCGGGTGAACTTAATACCGGGCTATTACAGAAGAGGGACGGACGCCTGCCATAAGTGCTTTTATTGCTAGTTATTTGCGGCAGGCGGCGGCTTGCCACACACTAGATGGGCCCCCGAAATACCAGGAAAACGGCCGGGGGCAACAACGGTGTGAGTGACTCAGGGGTGTCGAGAGGTGTGCTGCGCTTTCTCCGAAGTTACTCGCGGCGTGATGCCCTTTAACACTTCCACCCCTGGAGCATATAGCTCTAACGGCTCCTCTCTGGAAGGCCAATGAAGGCAAGCCAGAGCTGAGAGTCCTGTGGGCCTTCTTGTGTTTACACTCCGACCGACGAAGACACGCCGGAGACGAAGGCCCTGACCGACTCTCTGGAGACTCGGTACCCGTGGTGTCGTTACTCACCAACAGCTAGACACATGCTGCCCTGCGGGCTATTATTATTATTATTATTATCTCTTTTTTGATCTCGGGTCAAGCCCGGTCATTTGACAGGCATGCGCGGGGATATGGATCCAACGCGTAGAGGCCCCTTTGAGAAGTTTGATGTAATGTTGTATATTATTATTATGTATCTCTCTTAAATCACGGGTCAAGTCCGGTCATTTGATAGGCGTGCGCGGGGATATGGATCCAACGCGCAGAGGCCCCTTTGAGAAGTTTGATGTAATGTTGTACGCCCGCCGTGACCCGCTCCAGGATATGTCCATGGAACGACATACCCATGAGCAGGTCTCGGCAGGCGTTGGAGACTATTGCGAAGTGTGATGGAAAATAAATGGGCTATGGAGATGAGATCTGGGTGAAATTAATACCGGGCTATTACAGAAGAGGGACGGACGCCTGCCATAACTGCTTTTATTGCTAGTTATTTCCGGCAGGCGGTGGCTTGTATTTTTATTATTATTATTACTATGGTGCTGAAAGGCTGAAAAGATTGGAAAATTTTAAATAAATAAAATTAGAAAATGTAAAGATATTGTTTGCTCGATGTCACAACATACAACGAAGAGTTATTAATAAATATTCGTGGACAAATTACACACGGACTTCTAGTCCCAAACTAGGCAAAGCTTTACTATGAGTACTAGACAATTGATATTATACTTATATACATTGTTTTGTAAATACATACCTACATGTAATACATAGAAAATACCCAGACCAAGACAAACAGACATGTTCATACACACATATATTTATCTTGTGTGGGAATCGAACCCGCAACCTCGGAGTCAAAGTGGCCATTGCTAAACATTCGACCACCGAGCTCGTCAAAGAGAGTCTTAGAGCTTGTTCGAATTGTTCGGTAACTCAATGTTTTTGAATCGGCTTGACTACCTACGACTTACACGAAGAGATGTTGTGTCTTTTTGCGTGGCATACAAATGGACCATCATATCATGGACAGTGGCTTCATTTTATAAATAAAAATTAATGTCCAAGAGTCTAGTGATGTTAAGATGGCCCAACAGAAGACCCCGTAGTATCTTACGTTACAACGATGATCCCAGCTAGCTTCATTTACGCGCTCTAATTATTTTTTCAGAAGCAGCGCTAATGTGCGGCATAAACCGTTTTGAATGTCCTAGGTTTACTATATTGTCAATAAGCCTAGTAATATTCTTTGGATTGGAGCAAACTATGTGCTAGCTACGGTAGCCTTGCCGAACGAAAGCGTTGTACGCGTTCGATTACTTTCCAGTGTAACCTTGGGCGCGCTGCGATCGCCCGAAACTATTGGAAACAGATTTAAATTTTACCTATCATGAACAAAATCTTGTCTTTGTTTATAACATCTCTGGTTCAAATTTCGCATACAGAATATGATCTCGAATGATAAATTCTGTATTTGTGATGGCGTCCGGTTTCCGTCAATCAGATAAAAAATAAAGTCTGATCCAGTAATCAAGAATCAGGATAGATCAGCTGATATACCGCTACATCGAAGCTTATGTCCGAACCGACGTTCCTGAAGTACAAATACGTTTGTCCATGGCATTAGTTCTGATGATGTTGCGAATGTATAGCACCTGGTAGCAAGGTACGCAGTGGCCAAACATATTCAAAAAAGTAAGTCGTCGGCGTCCGTCGCCCAAGACAATTTCGAGCCGAATCGTAGACAAATGGTTTTACGATGAGTACTGAAGTCGACATGATGAGATAGATTTTTATCTTCCACTGGGGGGTGATAGAACGTAAGAAGATTTTTCTACTATTCGTCGTGTAAGAAGTGAATATGCCTACAGCAGATTTAATACGCTTGGAGAAAAGTCATTTATCCCATCTATTCCCATACTATTACTTATTCGCCTAAAATGAAATGAATGTCTATTTTTCGCATTTTCAGAGTAGGTTCCATAATAAAAATCGTATGTGCATTATTGTAAGTGATTTAATATCATATCAAATATTATAGGAGTTTATATTATGCATTGTGCGGTAATTTTAAAACGTAGATTTGTATTATTCTACACTTTAGAATTGAAAAACAAAAAATGCAACTTCATCCGTGAAATGATAGTAAGATCAAAGGTCAAGTGAATGCTTTTTGCTGAGGTCTTGAAAACATCTCAAAACTTCCTTAAAAGCGTGACGCTGATGCCGGAAAATAGTCCTAACTTATTTATTTATTATTATTTGTTGCTTTTCATTCGACCTTATAATTTCATTATTTTTGCGTAAAGTCGTCTATCTCGTACACACATAGAAGTCTTTGTTTCTGCAAGAGTACGTACTGTGTTATATCATATATTATCTTTATCGTAGCAAAGTTTTTTTTGGCAAAATCGTAGCAACTTCTAGATTTATGTACCTAATAAAAAAGTTAAATGTGTTAAGGCTAATAAGGGCTGTATTGTGACCTATGTAAGGATAAAAATGGTAGTAGAAAAGTAGAAAGCAAAGGATTTAAACGATTCATCATACAATTACCTATTACTCCCTTAATAAATGGGATCTACTAAATTGCTTCATGTTTACAAATAATTAATTAATTAGCTATTTTACATACAAATATTGAAAAGTCTTGTTTTAAACAATTATAAATTTTAGGAACATGCAATAATGCCGTGAGAAGCTTTTTTATGTACGGGGAAGAAAGGAAAGGATTTAAACGATTCATCATACAATTACGTACACCTATTACTCCTTAATAAATGGGATCTACTAAATTGCTTCATGTTTACAAATAATTAATTGAACATATTATTCAATTAATTCATGACCTCATTCAAGCAGTCAATATACGAAACACAAATGGCATGAATATTTAGTAACATTACAGTATCAATAGCTCAAAATCTAATTGAAATAATTACTAGTACTGTGGATATATTTAATATTAGACATTAGCTGCTAAAAGGTGCAAAAAAGCTAATTTCCCGAGGCCTCAAACAGCGGCTAAACAAGCGAGAAAACAATTGATTACGTAGTAGCAACGCCTCCAGCGCGTGCGAAACCGAAAAAAATGGTCCACGCCAAGCGTGAAGAAGGTACAGAAAGAGACAGTTATATATTTAAACCTAAGAAGTACGATAAAGACACAGAATTTACTAACGTAGAAGCGAGAGGTGAATACGTGAAAGTTGTTAGTGTGAAAAGGACCGAGAACGAAGAGAAAGATTGGGAGGTGAGTGAAATTGCCGTGGCAACTTTCGCTGAGCTCGTTTCGATTACGTCAGAATGCGCCGGCGCTTACGCAATTCTGTGAAAAGATTATGAGTGTTTGTATGACACTGATTTGAATGATTGCTGGAAGTAATCAATTTCTTTACGAGTAAGTACTTAGCTTCCGGCGTCGATATTTAAAAATAAGAACTGCATTATGATTCAAGAATTTCTGTATATGCTAATGAAGATAAATGAATTGAGTGGCCTATTGTATTATAATGTAAACATTTTTTTTTTCTAATTATGTCTTTGAAATTACGCGATAGTTCCGTATTCTACCTAATATTCCATGTAGTAAGAAATAACACAAAATAATAGATACTAAACAAATTCAAATTACCTATACGTTACGTTGGATAATTTCTGAACAATTATTTAGAAACGGCATCTAATGACAACTGGAACGGAGATGTTTAGCAGAATGTTACTAAATACCATTACACAAACCTTTACGACAATGTTCCGAGTCGTGTTATGCTTATTTTTCTATTTACCTAATCGTCTTTTGATGGTTTCTCATTGTGTCGTCATCCTATGCTGAATGTTATACAATTTAACGGAAATTATAGGGTAAACTCACCAGTAACTGGCCGTTTTGTGACTTCTGCCACTTTGCGCAGTGGTAAGTAGTGCTATATTCACAGAGTTAACATTTCCTTTATACACTCGCATAGAGAATTTCCCAGACTACAAGTTCCCATAGATTAAATATAAAAAAAAATAAGTTTATGATAAAAAAATGTAATTTATATTAAAAATATACATTTTTAGTAATAACTGGCCACGAAATTTAAAAACTGGCCCATATGATTTCAATTAGTGGCCGCTCGAAATACTCATCTTAGAAACGTTTATAATTATAGAAAATGGATACTCATTAACAAGGAACATTCATGAGATAAACTTTAAAGAAATAAACAAATAAAAATAATGTATCATTAACATTAAAATCTAAGGAGATCAGTATTTCTTGCACATTTGCCAAAAAATAATCTAAAATCCCCGTTTTTCCGCTTCTTCGCGAAGAAGCCTAAACATTATCAGCAAGACAAGAAACGTTATTGAATATAGTCAATGTAAAAAGCATTTCCATTTTCATTACATACCATCGGTTTATCGATTGCACATCCTTGAAGATGACGATAATGCATTTTTTGTGTCATATTTGCTACCGTGAGAGTAACACCGATTCTTCTCATACTGAATTTCAGTATAAGACGACTAAAATGCATCATCGATTGCACATCCCTGAAGATGTTGAAAAGTTTCAGTATCAGACGAGTCAAGTGTTATTTATTACAGTAACACTGACTCCTCTGATACTGAAAAATGCATCATCGTTTGCACATCCCTGAAGATGTCGAAAAATTTCAGTATCAGACGAGTCCGTGTTAGTCTCAGAGTAGCAAATATGACACAGAAATGCATTAGCGTCATCTTCAGGGATCTGCAATCGATGAGCCGATGGTATGCAATGAAAATGGAAATGCTTTTTACATTGACAACATTCATTAACTTTTCTTTCTTTGACCCTTGTCTGATTGACCTAGAAAAAAGGAGGACATACAAAAAGTTAAATTTTGCTAGCTTTATAATAAAATCACAGAGGTCGTTCTCTTCAGCTTCGGTAAGAATAGGATCTTCTTAAATTTTGTGTTAGGATTACGTATTGTAAATTGGATGCTACTTCTTGGGACACTAAATCGCTTAGCTCCTTTTCGGATTGAACCATTTTCTTTGTGTATAAATTTTAATGCATTTTCCACAGCTTCTTTCGCGTATTGTCGTTTTTTAGCCATTTTATTAAACTTTTGCCCCACACCTGTAAATAAAAAATAATTGATTAGTAACTGGCCACCAAACTGGCCACCCTATGCCAGTTTCTGATTTTAAGCGAAGAATTTGCATCAGATTTTTTTTACAAATACAAGACATTGTGAACATTTCAAATATAGTCCATTTTTGAACGAATTTTGATTTAATGAAATTTAGTAGTAACTGGCATAGGTGGCTACTTACTAAAAATATATAAAAATAATAATCAATAACTAGCCACCCCCTCAAACCGAGTATTTAACAGATTTTAACTGCACAAAGCATTAAATACATATCACTTACCTTTTGAACAACTCGAAAAACATAATCAGTGCACCTGAAATACCTTGCAATAATAAAAACGATCAAAATTTCAAAAACAATTCGCTTAACATATGCGTAAAGAACAACCACTCATGTCGAAACTTGTACTCCCACTGTTAAAAAATAACCGATAAAAATGGCGCTACTTTTTTTATCGGCAAAAAACTGAACTACAGTGAAAGCTAATTTACTAAGTAATATAATAAAAGAAACAGAGATGGCGTACTGTTAATGGTACTCTTATTTTGAGGAACTGAAGTGAACAATGGCCAGTTACTGACAGTGGCTAGTTATACCTCAGTTTACCCTAATTATTATTTCACTTTCACTATGACATTATGGGGAAGGAACTGCCCATTTAGTCTACATGATCTTAGTCTATTTATACGTTCGTATAGATAGACGCTGGCTGGTAATTATCCAATTTCAACATCCTTCTTGGGAATTTTCAGAAAATTTCAGATACAATTCGCAATATAAAAATTTTATTTTTACCATTATACTTGTTGTTATTTGGATAGTGTTTTAGTCCGATAATTCCAATTAAGCAAAGGTTCCAGCTGTGTTGCGCGCTTTTATCAAAATTTGTTTAACTTTCTTAGTCCTTGAACTTTTACGTTCTTATCAATGTTTTATTTGTGAGTAATGGTTAACTAATTTTATTTCCCTTACCAAATGAGGTCATAAATCAATCTGGAATAATGACCTAGTCTGTGACCTAGTTCTCAAAAGTTACACTCTACGCATCTCGTCTCGCTCTAATGCCGAAGTACAATACTGATCTGTTACTTGCACATTCACAGAGCTCCTTGAGTTTGTGTTTGCGATTGAATGTAAACATTCACCATACCTACAAGTATATTAGCAAAGTACTTATCTGATCCGATAATATTTGCAAGTATACTAGAGTTCTCCAAATACACAGTAGCACTTTGTTCAGTAACAAATTCAGTTTAAACTATGCAAATGTCTTTCACGCATTTATCTATCAACACGCTGTCTTTGTTTGTGTTAGTGGCCCTATGTTCTTATTGTAGTTACGCCTGTCCCAGTGTGCAACTCTCCTTTCACAAGTGTTTGTAAATTATATCTATACAGTCTGCGTTTGTGTTTGTGTTTTATGCGAGTGTGAGAGTAGTTTAGCGTTCACAATGAAAGTACTCGACGGTTGCATGAATTTGGGTCAGAGCTCCAACTTTGATTATAAAGATTACTAGTACCGTGTGAATCATCGCACATCTTCTAGGTCCTTACTTTTAACTCGTTCTGAATTATTGCTTTTTAGTGCGTAAATCAATGTGTTTTGCAGTAAGTTTACTTATTAGGTATTTATGAGATGTAAACCAACCAAATGATTTGTATCTGGTATCTATGAGAGATAATTAGCTATTTTACATACAAATATTGAAAAGTCTTGTTTTAAATAATTGTAAATCGTAGGAACATGTAACTATGCCGTGATAAGCTTTTTTTATGTACTGGAATTGCATCAATGAATTTGACATTACTTTGACCTAGTGTCGAGCGAGTGTTCTTAAGCATTTTAATAACATCATATAATGCTCATTACATGCAGTGAAAGCTTTTCGGCGGTATTGTTGCTTTTGCTTACATCACACAGAAAAGGTCATACATGTTGATTAATAGAATACGTGTGCAAACAAAAAATGTTTTCGTCATCAATGTCTAATCTGAAGATAGAATGTAGAAGGTAATAGTTATCGACCATATTATTTAAGAAGAAAACGGATGAGGCAACACTTTTTGATCTATTCAACTTAGAGCTTTCAATGACAGACAAAATGTTTGTTAGAATACTTTCACTATTGCTAAATTAATTTCATACTTACAATATCCTACACCGGTTTGCACATTTTTTCTTTTTTTTAATTATTTTAAATTGAAATAGGCCACGGTATAATGAGACGAGATCCCCTTTCGAATTAGTTAGCGCAAGTCTTGTTTCGACATAGACCACCGGGGCTGCTATGAACTGCTTTTATTATTCCTTTATTCCTTTCCACTCATTGATTTTCATAACTTTAACCTTAGAATTTGACTTCTAGGATATGACTTACATAGATTAGTACCTACTTAAGTAAAATCTGGTCTTTTAGTCATATTTTGACATTTTATAAGCCTAAGAACCTTTGAGAAATATCTGGCAGGTAAGTTTGTTTTTCGCATGTTTTGGGGAAATAGGTTTTTTATTTATAACGTCGGGTAGCGAACAAGCATACGGCCCGCCTGATGTAAAGCGGTTACCGTAGCCATATTAACGCTCGCAACATAAAATGTCGCTCGCGTGTCGCCACCCCCGCTGCCAACGCAACATCTCCTTTTTTCATTTCTGGTAACCTCACTCACTCGCAGGAACACAACAACCCTCAAGAGACTTATATATACGCTACAATGCAAGCCTTATTGCTTAGAGTAATCTTTTCAAGACAACCTTAGGGTAACGAATTTGTACTACATGAAGTGGGCAGAATTCGCAAATCAAAAGAAATTCATGAAAATTAGAAGTATAGTAATATTATAAGAATCATTATTATGTATAGACGAAGATATGTAATAAGTTCGCATAATGTTATGATTGTATGCAAGTTAGAACTCACATATATAAATGTTTTTTTTTTCTCCAAAAGTAAATAGCAAAGTGGTAAATATATTATCACGCTGTTCAGTAACTTTGTGTGCAAAGCAAATTGTTATAATCAATAACATGCCTGACTATAAAAATACTTAGGTCCCTAACTTTTACATTATATGTACTTATAAAACTATCACTTATAAAAAAGTGTTTACCTACTATAACATTATCTTATGAGGTAACCTGTGTGAATAATTTATTATGTATCTTCTGTAATCTACGAAAGAGGTTTCTAAATAGAATACTTATAAGTTGATACTGTTGATTGGTGTGACAAGTGCTTTATTATAACATTATGAGAATACTTATACATAAAACTGCTTCATCGAGTGCTGCACAAGCACTCGATGAAGCAGTTTTATGTATAACTAGCTGGCCCGGTGAACTTCGTACCGCCTAATTGTCAATGAATGTCGTGGTATACATATTAGTTGAACAAAATTTATGATGTCTTGAAATTAATATAATGAATAATAGAAAATAATAGAGAAGCACGATGGCGTCATTGCGCGTGTCAGTCTAATTGTACACGCAAGTTAAGCAACGTCAACCGTAGCCTGTCCATGGATGAGTTTATATTATCTCGAGCTCCTCCGTGCTTCGGAAGGTACGTTAATCCGTCGGTCCCGGTTGTAATCATTAGATTAACTCGAGGTCCTCCGTGCTTCGGAGGGCACGTTAATCCATCGGTCCCGGTTGTTATCATTAGATTATCTCGAGCTCCTCCGTGCTTCGGAAGGCACGTAAGACGTCGGTCCCGGTTGTTATCAGTAGATTATCTCGAGCTCCTCTGTGCTTCGGAAGGCACGTAAGACGTCGGTCCCGGTTGTTATCATTAGATTATCTCGAGCTCCTCCGTGCTTCGGAAGGCACGTAAGACGTCGGTCCCGGTTGTTATCATTAGATTATCTCGAGCTCCTCTGTGCTTCGGAGGGCACGTAAGACGTCGGTCCCGGTTGTTATCATTAGATTATCTCGAGCTCCTCCGTGCTTCGGAAGGCACGTTAAGCCGTCGGTCCTGGTTGTTATCATTAGATGGCAGTCGTTAAGCTAAGTGGCCTTTAGGCGGCTTGAAATTACTGGCGTCCGCCAACTCGCAGTTGAGCAGCGTGGTGGAGTATGCTCGAAACATATTCAGTTGAAGGAAGACTCGTATTTAATATTACCCAGCAGTGGGTAAATATTACCCAGCAGTGGGTAAATATTAAGTTCAGTATTTTACTATGTCACGAAATAAAGTACCATGACACTTGACAACCAATTAATATTAATTTTCAAGCATTCATTCATAAACTATTTTCAAAACAACAACGGACAACTTTCGCGACGTAAAAGTTAGACCAATCGATTTGACATTTAATTGAAAATCAATAAATATCCCAATCCGTTTTCAAATTTAATTTTTCGACAATTTTGTCAATGTTTTAATACTTATTATCCTATACCCACATTTCTGAACGCACGCATACATTTGACGTACGCACGTTAACGTCACGTTAGACAGGTCCGACATCCACGAACATTTATTATGGAAAAATGATTTTTCTTTTATTTTATTTTTTTCGAAAATTTTCCAATGTTTTTAATAGTTATTCTGCTATTCTGGACGGAGACAAATCCAACAAATCAAAAACCATGGCAATCGGTCCAGCCGTTCTCGAGTTATAAGTGTTGTAACAAACACGACTTTCTTTTATATATATATAATTAATATTAATTAATATTAATATTATTATATATTATGTTACATGTGTGTTGGACAATAACGCCAGATATTGTTTAATCTTTAGCTGGCTAAATTGCATAGTAAAATGCAATGACCTAAAAGTATTCACATAAAAATGTGCTTATTAAGTACCGTTTTATGTTTAAATAAATATACACAACATTCGATGACATAGATATCGATAGATTGTTAGAATGACCTTAAGTAATTTCAGTCAAGTAGTATTCCTGATGTTTTTTTTATAGTTAAAGAATCGCAGAGTACGCATCGCTCGCAATCAAGAACTGAATCTTATTCATCCCACTGCTGGGATACAGGTGTCCCCTCAATCGAAGGGGTTTAGAGCGTATACGCTGCTCAACTGCGGGTTGGCGGAGGCCAGCGTTTTCAAGCCACCTAAATGCCACTGACTTAGCTTAACGCCTGACATTTAATGAAAACAGCCGGGATAGGCAGCTTAACGTGCCCTCCGAAGCACGGAGGAATTAGAGATAAATAAATCCATCCAAAGACAGATTACGGTCGACATTGCTTAACTTGCGTGTTCGTTTAGACTAACAAGCGCAACGACGTTATTAAGCTCCACATTTAGATACATGTACAGTATATTTATGTAAAAATATTCGTTTGGTGAACTGTTAAGAATATGTAGTTAAAAACATAGAAGTAAAAAATATGGGCCGCATGGAACGAGGTGGCGACAGCCACGTTCATCACGTTCAGTTAGGACAAGGCTTAAGTTAAAGATGCTAGGCTATTTAAATCCTATATACAAGAGCAATGCCACGGGCAGCAGCTAGTCTAGTAATAGCAATAGCCATTTCACACGAGAGCTACGTGTAGTAATTTCCCTGTTTTCGCAACATTTTTCATTGGTGCTCTGCTCCTATTTGGACGTAGCGTGATGTTATACATAGCTATAACTACAACCTTATTAGAAAATTCAAGTTACTTATTAGAAAAGCTTAATTTTCGAGAGGATGACCGCGTTAAGTCTAGCAACAACCCTGTGCTGAAAATTCCTTGGTACAATTGTCATTCTTGTGCGACATCTCTGGCACGACTCTGGAATTCACTCTCCATTGATGTGAAAATGTCTCAGCCTGTTGACTCTTTGAAATCGAAAATGCAAAACCTTTGGTTTCAGGATTCTAATTGAGTTAAAAAAACGATCTGTATAGAGCTAATTGTGATAATAAATATATGTACGTATACACGTAGTACAAATGTATGTGTCTGTGTATGTATGTATGTATATATGTGTGTGTTTTTATCTAGACATTGTGCTTAATTTTATCAGCCTCACTAAACTTTCGGTTTTTTAAGGGTATTCTATAGTTCACTGGAAAAGATCCCTTCTGAGATAAGCCCGCCATTGTACAAAGGTTGTTACTAACACTGTTTATATTACTTTGATAGCATAATAAAGTCTTAACAAACAAACCTTCCTCGATACAACTATCCAACACTAAACAAGTTATAGGTTAATTAAAAAAATCAAAAACCCGACTGCACCTACAACAGATTTATTAATCACGCGTAAAAATAATATAATTCCACAAGGAAAGCCGCAGGCGAAAACTAATATATCAAATATATATTTGAAATCAGGTCAGCGAGACCTTTATTTTGATACCCATATCGATATATTTAGAAGAAAAAAAAAAAGACTACTGCAACGACAATTTTGCGGCTCACAGCCGCCATATTGATTTTTTTTATACTTGATATAGCCTATGTCTCTCTCACAGCAAATACGAATCTAACGACACCTTTCAAGCTAAAATCCATCCAGTCGTTCAGGCTGCAGAGCGTGCCAAACAATTATACATACATACATACTCTCGAAATACATGACCCTCCTTCTGTCGCAGTCGGGTAAATAATGTTTCAATTCGAAGTATTCGCACTGAACGCGCTTCACCAAACAAACAAACTCATATCTTTCTCTTAGTATACATAGAATGCTAGTTGAGCCTGCAAACATTGCTGAAATTATATACGAGTACCTACCAAATATACATAAAAAAATTCACAACAATTGGTGAAGCCATAAGCACCGTGACACGAGATTTTTATATGTATAGATATTCATGGCTATGGTATTAGGTCAGGTTGTTCAAGCGAGCGGAGCCGCGGGCACAGCTGGTTAGTAATAATAATTTTCAAAATATTTTCGTAATTCGCAAATACATTCAGCATCACGTGTGGCTTACGTAATCAACAGTCCCTTTATCACTGCGACCCTGGACATTCGTCGGCCTTCACACATTCTACTTGCGTTTGAACGACGTGTTTGTACGTTTTCGAGTAAATATGATATTGTAAATATTTCGATATGTGCTGGAGACGTTTGATGGCTTTTTTAGATATTTGGTCGTGAATAAATATTGTCGCAAATGTTAATGTCGTTGTAAAAGGAAGGAAGCAGCGTAAAATGGTTTTCGAAGAATTCAAGGTCCAGTTTGTCGGAGGTTATTTGGGTAAAGTGTTTACTTATTATTTAAGAATAGATTTCTCTTAAAGCTATACAAATTAACTTCAATTTACAATCAATTTACAATCAATTTACAATTTGGGTTCTAGGGATTCACTCCGTGAGTTATTTAAGGAGATAAACATCCTCACTGTCGCTTCTCAATATATTTATGTAAATATTATGTACGTCCGTAAAAATATTTCGAATTTTACAAAAGTATGTGATATAACTAATGTCAACTTGCGGAACAAAAACAAATTGGTTATTCCAAAACATAGACTGGGGAAGGTCAATAATTCGTTTGTCGTAAACTGCATCCGCTACTACAATAAGTTGCCGGAGTCGGTCCTGATTTTACCCGACACTAAATTCAAACAGCTTATTAAGACCACCTTATGTAAAAAGGCTTACTACAGGACCGACGATTACCTTAATGATAAAAATGTATGGCAAATTCTCGGCACAGGATGTGAAGCACAGGCGTCTTATCTTTACAAGTAGTATTGTGGATATACATATTTAGACTTTATACAATATGTATATACACTCTATACTATGATTTTTTATATTTTTATTTTTTTTTACTATTATATTTTACTTGTTTTTTTATTTTTTATTATCTCTCTTATTTTGGTTGACATACCATTTTTTTTATTGTACATTGACATTATTTTTATTGTATTATGATAATATTGTATGGCTATTTAAAAAAAAAAGGACCTATATTGACAGAGTTTCTTTCGGCATTTCTTCTCGTCAATGGTCATTCCGAAATGCTGGTAGATAAAAAATATATCTAATTGTAAAAGACGTGTCTAAGTGCCCGCGAGGGCCCACAGAATAAAGAATTTTGACTTTGACTTTGACTTGACTTCAATAACTACAAAAATAAAATAAAAACTTACTATTAAATGTAGATCAAAAACATTATCTTGTTTTTAGTAAATAATATATGTACCTATATACTGTAACGTTATACGTTAATTTTTAATAAAATTCCATATATGTAAATATATGAGTATATATAAATACTTCAATCGATTAATCACTGCAGTCAAAATAACATCAAAAATGTTAATCAAAGAAGCATTGATCATGTGGTTGTGTATATTCAAAATTTAGTATAATAACTTCAACCTTTGCAATAATATCAAGACCAAAATAGTAGAGACCATCTCGGGAGTAAGAGGTTCTTTAAAACACAACTTTAAAGTACTATAACTTTAATGCATTTTTTTTTTTCTATAAAGCATTATACTTTAAAATATTACGATCTAGTTTATGGACTAATAAGTAATTTAATTTTAACATAAACTTCTAAATATTATAGTCTAAGAATAATGTCCATTGACTTTTCTTAGTGTCTATTAAGGTGAAACACTTTCTTGTTGTGTTATATTTAATGCACTGTCACTAATATTGTCTCACTTATTATTACACTAACTCAAAAGGTTTTGTTCTTTTGAGTCTTCTCACTAGGTCTGTGTTATCGAGAAGTTTGACTACCTCTGGATTCACATGGTGATGAAGTCTAAGTTCATGAGCTTTTGCATATTTTTGTATCACTTTGTCCACAAACTCCACTTTAAGGTCCCGATGGAGATAGTCATTTTTGAAGTACATTTGGGTGCATTTACACCTTTGCCCCTGAGTACTTTATTTTGGAAGCGCTGAATAACTTGTTTGTTACTCTGTTTTGTACAGCCCCATAACTGTACTCCATAAGTCCAAACTGGCATAACGACTTGGTTGTGTATATTCAAAATTTAGTATAATAACTTCAACCTTTGCAATAATATCAAGACCAAAATAGTAGAGACCATCTCGGGAGTAAGAGGTTCTTTAAAACACAACTTTAAAGTACTATAACTTTAATGCATGAATAAAAAATAAAAAGCAAATAAACAAAGAATTTACATTATGCAGATTTTCGAATCGTACTTTATTAACTTAGTTAATAAATAAGACAAATAAAAACAAGAAATATTCAGAAATTCGATCCAAAAAGCAAAAGAAATAGTAAAACGAAATCATGACCTCGAACATATAAAATGTCACTATCGAAGGATCAGACTACGAAGGTCCGCTTTTTTGTGCCACCTACCTGGATCTATTATGTCCCGGCGAAAGTTATGTGAAAGACGAACAACAAAAAAATATGATTTCTCCCTCTCTCTTGACGTTTTTTTTGGACCTTTAGAATTCCGATTTAGATCAAACCAGCTTTTGTGAACACACGTACGGTGTTGAATAGAATAAGGGACGAAATCGCGTTTTTTTTTCTAAATTGCAGGTTACGCGTGTCTATTGATGAAATAGGTAATACATATTCATTGTTTGGTGAAGAGGAACCGTCAGCTTGAATTACTTACTGAATTTTATTCTGCTCAGCTCAAGTTATTCAGGTACCTACTTAATATTGTAATTAAGTAAGAGCTGGATGACTGAGGTCCGTTCGACGTTTTTTTTTTTTCATATATATCGCTCATCGAATTATTTTGATAAATACGTAAATATTACTGGACACTGCCATTTAGTCCCAAATTAAGATATATTTTTTGCAAATATATATGCATAGAAAACACCCAGATCAATAATTAAATCAGACATATTCATGCACACAAATGTTTGCCTTGCCGGGATCGAACCCGCGACCTCAAGTGAGAGTCAAAATGCTTGCTAGCCATTCGACCACCAGGCTCGTCAATTCATTTATTCATATCAGCCAATTGATGGCGCTAAATGTTTCTGGAAAAAATATTAGCTGTGGATAAATAAATGGCGTTGAAATACCAGGCGAGCTTTTATCAGCGGTTTTAGGATAACACAAAATAAATTTTCCTAGAATCGAAATCTTTAGAACAAGGTCGTCGTGGTATACATAAATGGTGGCCACGGCATCCGGCTGGACCGATTTCACAATTTATTTTTATGTTGTATTTGTTATTGTCAGGAGAAGGTTCTTATGAAAGAAAAAGAAGGCACGGAAAATTAGAAAAATTCAGAAAACTTAACGACCATATTAACTTTTCTAATGTCAGGCATTTGGCAGATTGCATGAAACCAATTCGAATTTAATATTCATTGTTACGAAGAGAGGATAAGGTCTGTCGGATCGACTAGTTTATTTATAAATATGTGTATGCCACGTATGTACTACATACTATTAAGTAAGTACATAGTTGGCCGTGTGGTTTCCGGCAGACTAGAATAGAATCACTCCGTCTCTTCCCGTGGATGTCGTACAAGGCGACTAAGGGAAATACATTATAAAACATCGACCAGGCCTCCCCAACCCGTCTGACCAGCGCAACGTGGTGAGTGTAGGCCAAATCCTCCTGTCTGGAACGGATGAGAGAGGGTCGTGCTCCTGTAGTGGAGACTAAAGTGACCTGATGATGATGATGATTAAGTACAGCATAGTAGTACAGTATAAGATAAAATATTCTGTTCCACACTCTCGTAAAAGTATTTTATGCTCGACGCCTGTAATAAATTAAGATAATAATTTTGTTTGTTTAATTTGCGAGATAATTCCTTGAGCCAATATTGGAGATTATTAGCTTGATAAACATAACATTATAAGGCCAAATATTTTTGTTAGGATATCGGAAGTTGCAGTAAGTACTTTGAAGATATTTTCAGACGCCAAACAATTCCCTTGTTGTATTCCTGCGAGTGAGTCACCAGAAAGAAAGAAAGAAAAGAAGTAGTGTACTACTTCAGCCTTACAGCCTGTAGGCTGGCAACGGTTGGGCAACTCCTTGATGTTGCTGATCTTTATGGGTGGTGGTGATTGCATTTCATCACGTGATCCACATGCTCTCTCAACTCTAGTATATAGTCTCTCAACTCATATAAAAATAATATGTATTTTTTATTGACTTGGTAAGAGAAGCGAGGGACGTCTTCAAATTGAGTTGGGGTGATAAATTCATTTATGTATAAGTATATTGTCGTTGCTAGATTTATTTTAGATCAACATGCATTCAAATTCATGCCCGATGAAGAGGTTTTTGCAGGGTGGCAACGCGTGTGTTTTGCTCCCCGTATTACAGGTGTTTACGGTAACTGCGGTAACTGCTTTCGATCAGGCGGGCCGAATATCAAATTTAACTAGCAAGATTTGATAACGGACACCGCTGTGAAACTAAATTAAAGTTGGTAAAAACGGGACCGTTTGAAATAAGATAGCGAGATATAAGAAAGGTATGTATACTAATGTGCAACATATAACTACGATGTATTGTTTTGTTTTTCACTTCACTCACTCGCAGCAACACAACAACCCTCAATGGAATAGTTATTTGCGGAATTCTGTGCGATTGAGGTATTTTCTCCATCAGGCAGCTTTCAAATACGCTGTGCTCTACCTCTCTTTCGCCAGAGCCTCTTTCGCTAATCGGCAGGATGCACCACGTGCAGGTGAGATTGGCTTTGGCTCTAAAGATCGTGATGAACCACTTACACACCAAAGTTTTTAAAACTCTAATCCCTACTAATATTATAAATGTGAAAGTGAGTTTGTTCGTTTTAACGCCGAAACTTCTCAACCGATCATCATGAAACTTTGTACACATATTCTGAAAGGTATTACGAAGGACATAGAATACGTTTTTTTTTAAATAAATGCGGACGAAGCTGCAGGTGGAAGCTAGTTATTTATAAATCCTTCTGATACTTAAAATCCATACGAGTTACTTGAAAAATTTAATCATCTATTTAAGGCATTTGTATTTGAGATATTTAGATCTAAACAACCGTCTTGTGACCCAGATTAGAGAATAACTTTTAATATAAATAACTCTTAATTAGTAAGAGAGAAGGTTGCTTGACATCGAAATATCACATTCTAATTGTGACTATTAACAGTGTTCTTATATGGTCTTAGGTCAAATGCAAGGATAATACCGATAGTTTTTTTTTGCAATTAAATAAACTTTATCCACGTTAGTGATCTTTATTAATCATTTAAGATTAGTCGTAAGACTAGTAAGACATGGTGAAGCAGAAGGTTAATATCATAAGCGTACTGAAAACAGGATATGTGTGAGTTAAACTCACGAGGAGAGAGTACGATAAAAGTATAGGTGTTCCTGTCTCAAATCAACGAATAGTAACTAGTTGAAAATATGCCTTTATACTGCAACTATAAGTATGTATACACAATATGGAGAGATACAAATTAAGGACTCCAGATTTCTTATAACTGGCTGTATAACTGGCTGTAACTGGCTGTGGCAGCCAGATCTACCTACCTGATCTAACTAGATCTACTAGCCAGTACAGTACAGTATCGGTTTTGTGCTGTTTACATCTATATGTAAACAGCACAAAACCGATCTAGGTCTAGGGTCTAGAGGGACTTGCACTGTCAATCCTGCATTCGACAGAATTGCATTGGAAATCCTTCCGCTGAAATGTGATGATGATAATGAATGCTGTATATTATTCGGACCTTAATGATTCACCGTGAATCATGTGGTATAATAAACTAACAGTACTGAACCTTAACAATCTGGTACCTACCAGATTTACTTACCTAAGTCGAGGGATGCAAACAGCATAAAACCGATCGTTGTGGAGGTCTAAGGGGATTGAAATTGCATTGGAAGTCTTTCCACTGAAATAATGATGATAGTGATGAATGCTGTATATAATCTGGTAATCAATGATTCACCGTCTGTTGGTTAAAACTAGTACCATGAAGTTTTCCTCCCAAAACTATTCAATCGATTTCAATTTTCCAAATCAATCGAGTCCTAATCGAGTGAAAGCGTTAAAACAAAGACACTGAACACAGATTTCCACTTGGATCGCCAGCATAACTGTTTAAATGATGAAAAACTATCGCGCATCAGTCATTGACGTCGAAAGTGTGCGCGAACAGTGACATCACATCAGACCAGACTCTCACTCTTTCACCAATTAATTGAAGGTAGGGCTGGCAAATCACGGATTTATGATGTCAATTAATGGTTATTTGTGAGTATCCCTATTATCCCTACTTTAATACTATAAATGTGAATGTGAATTTGATTGTATCGCTTTCACACCGAAACTACTCAACCTATGATCATGAAACTTCGTACACATATTCTCAAAGATATTAGGAAGGACATGAGATACTTCCTATCAAAAATAAAGTACTTCACCCACGTTGGTGAAGCTGTTGGTGCAAGCTACAATACAAAATACAAGCAAAATACCTACATATACATATATAGTCTCGTGAGTCAAATATAGTTTTACACAGATTTTTGTTGACTGTACTGTATCTTATGAGCCCGACAAATGCATTAAAATGGATTATTTCTATACCTAACTTTAATATCTCCTTAGGTCTGATGCCTAATGTATCAGCTGGGATCTTAGAAATGAAATGGAAATAGTCTATTAGATTTCTATGGCACCGATTGTGCCAAACTTATACAACGACAGGTAATAAATATGAGTATAGTACTAATGACTTTGTTTTATAATTGGTTGAATTTGTTTGTATATAATTGTATTAAGAAATAATAAAGCAGATTAAAGCATATTAAATCAATTTAACACGTATGCAACTGATAGAAATCCATACTAAGTTAAGTGTTCAGACGCTTAGTGTTGACACAAGCAACATACAATCCTATGTCTATAAACTTTGGGCAGTGGTTGAACCCGAGTATAATACAGCTCCTTAGAGATACAGCTACAGAATATAAAATATACATACATTCAATTTACGTAGTCAGTCATTTTTAAAAAAAACGTCCTCAACCCTTAGTCATTAAAGCAGTGTTCCGCAAACTTTTTCTGTTTAAGGTAATCTAGGAAAACGAAAATATTTGGCGGTACAACACCATAAATGAAAAATCAGTTTTTATTTGTGTAAGAATTTTTCTAACGTCCGTCTATGTAGCTTTATGAGATGACCTTATTTTTCCGAGGCACACCAACTAATGACTACGGTATACCAGTGTGCCGCGGCACACACTTTGCGGAATACTGCATTAAAGCATACTCCACCACGCAGCTCAAATGCAGGTGTGCGAAGGTCAGTGTTTTCAAGCCGCCTAAAGACTTGGCTTAACGATTGTCATCTAACAACAAGACCGGGACCGACGGCTTAACGTAGGATCTCGAGATAAACCCATCCACGGACAGGCTACGGTCGACGTTGCTTGACTTGCGTGATCGATTAGACTGCCATGCGTAACGACGCCATCAAGCTCCACACGTGTTGTATATTGTTACCTCTTTAAATGATCTGGTGAAATGGCTTATTGGATTTAATTTCAAATTGAGATACCATCCCCAAATATCGCTCTAGACTTATAGTTATAGTCCACTAACTTAATAGTTAGGAATATTACAATTACTTTTTATTAAGAATATCAGGTAGGTCTACTACCTACCTGATATTCCTATTTAGTAGATAGTACCGATCTATTGAGCAGCAGAATGTTAGTTATATAAACGTATCCTAGAATATAATTAACTAGCGACCCGCCCCGGCTTCGCACGGGTGCAATGCTGATACTAAATGTACTACAGAAGGTCTTTGCGCTTTGTCCTATCCAGTCCTTCCCCAGTTATAGGCACACGCCGCCGGCTCCGCGGCCGGTACCGCCACAGCCGTTATGTCCCTGCATTTTAAATGTGTAATATCTTCTAAACTATTCATTTAAATTACATGCTGTGAAGGGCCATATTGATCTATATTAAATGCGCAATGTATTTAAGGTACTTAATTGGATAAGGATTAATTCTATATTGCTTAAAATCGCTTCGTAAATAAGGCATTATTTCTTGTAAAAAGCAAAGGATAAAATAACGGTTATTGTGTGTTACCACTAAGAGATAGACATATACCATCGCGAACTTTTTTGTAGACCATTTTAAGGTGAACAATACTGTACTACATTATTTTGATCTATCTCGTTGGGTTCAGCCAGTGCAGCGTTTGCAATGAAAGAGCAAAAAAATGTGTTTATTTACGACATCACATTAGAAACCTCTAAATTATCAGTGTTTTTCTATTATGTTATGCATAATATATCTAAATATATAAAAGGAGAAACTGACTGACTGACATATCAACGCACAGCCTAAACGGCTAAACGTAGGCACTTGAAATTTGGAAGGGACGTAGCTTAGGTACCGTAGAGGTGCACTAAGAAAGGAATTCCCGAAATTCTCACGGGAACGGGAATTAGCGGGAAAATTCTTTTGTATGAAAAATCTAAACCGCTTAAGTTAGACGCTTGAAATTTGGCATGCAGGTACCTTAGTAAACTTAAAGCTTAGTTGCAACAGGATATTGCAAAATTCCCACGGGAACGGGAGTTAGCGGGAAAAAACTTTTGTATGTAAAAATCTAAATCACGTAAGATAGATGTTTTCAATCTAGCATGCATGCATACCTTAGTAAATATAAATTTTAGTTATGGCTGTATTTTGAAAAATTCCCATGGGAACGACAGTTATCTAAATATATAAAAGGAGAAATTGACTCACTGACATATCAACGCACAGCCTAAACGGCTAAACGTAGACACTTGAAATTTGGAAGGGACGTAGCTTAGTTACCGTAGAGGTGCACTAAGAAAGGAATTCCCGAAATTCTCACGGGAACGGGAATTAGCGGGAAAATCCTTTTGTATGAAAAATCTAAACCGCTTAAGTTAGACGCTTGAAATTTGGCATGCAGGTACCTTAGTAAACTTAAAGCTTAGTTGCAACAGGATATTGCAAAATTCCCACGGGAACGGGAATTAGCGGGAAAAAACTTTTGTATGTAAAAATCTAAATCACGTAAGATAGATGTTTTCAATCTAGCATGCATGCATACCTTAGCAAATATAAATTTACCTTATCTAGCATGCATGCATACCTTAGTAAATATAAATTTTAGTTATGGCTGTATTTTGAAAAATTCCCATGGGAACGACAGTTAGCGGGAAAAAAATGTTGTATGAAAAAATCTAAACTGCATAATTGTATATATAGTACAATTAAAGGTGCTACATCAAGGTGGTTGCGCTGCGTGTTAGACTTGGCTTGAATAATAAAATGATCTAATTTCACGCGAGCGAAGCCGCGGGCGAAAGCTAGTTATACATATAAACTTTCCAGTTGAATCACTCTATCTATTAAAAAAAACCGCATCATAATCCGTTGCGTAGTTTCAAAGATTTAAGCATACAAAGGGACATAGGGACAGAGAAAGCGACTTTGTTTTATACTATGTAGTGATGTGAACGTTTGAGATGTTGTTTGAATGACAGATAACTGATGACTCAATCACACCCTGCGCCTACGCGGCTATCCTTCTAAAAATCCATAGGACACGCCTGTTTTGGTTCTAGGTGGTTCTAGTATTCATATTACTACATATCGATAAAACGACAATAAAAAGAATTTTTGAAGTGTGTAGATTTGGCAATTTGAAATTTACTTGAATTAAGTTAAAATATTTATAAGACACTAAGCGTTAATAAAATTAATAAATAATTAATTACTTTCGGCATTTGGGAACGAATATCACGTTGTTCAGAATAAGAGTATATTATTATATATATGAAAACGCGATATATACATTGCATAACTGGATAGGGTTATCCACAATTATGTTATATTCCACCACCTATTTCCACGACTGTGTCTCCTGTACACAGCATTATGTAGAGTTACCAGGTTATTACCTAAGTTTCCATTTTTCAATCTGGCTAGCCAATGAAGTCGTGTTCACATTTTGTTTTACCCAGTTTTATTCTAATACGATCATTAATGTTAATTTTGAGACCACTAAGTTACATAACAAATATAAGGCTTGATGGAAATCAACTACGGTAACACCAGCGGCGTAATACGCGCGTTACCAACCAAGCAACACTATAGAAATCTCTTTTCGCTTCTAAAATTAACATTAATTTCTCAATAACGATGCTATATATAGATATATATAATAAAAAAGTAATTACCGTCTAAATTTAATTCTGATAACCCTAATTGAAGTCAACGTATTGAACAGCAAAAACTGGAAGAAAGTTGTTACGATAGATAACATTGTTGGGCGTAAAAAACTTGACGTCATTGTTTTGCATTGGCGTCTCTTTTTGACATAACGAACTTTCGATAGCTGCGTCTCTGTCTGAAGAAAGTGCGCTAGCGCATCCAGCTGAACCGCTTTACGTCACAATTATCATATAAGTAGTATAGAGAAAAAATGCAGATAAAACCTGTTAATATCAATGTTATTTTGCTGTGCCGTTTTTATTACAACAAATTTCAAGTATCAGCTCATATGATTTATGTAAGTTAAGTAGTATTTGATATAATAAAAAATGGTATTAAAGTTTTCTTTGTTAATTTTAATGTATCTTTTACTCGTTGAGGATTTCATGTCTTTAGGAACTGAGGTCATCCTTTCTTATTTCACATATTCTTTTAGTACATAACAAATAACTATAAAGAAATATACCTGGACAAATTACACGGCGGCGTCATCCTTTCTCACCGTACTGGGTTCACTTCAAATGCTCGGCGTTACGGCGGCATCGCGGTAGTATGACTTTGAAACGCCCTCTCTGATCACATGGAAAGCTTTAACACGTGATTGTTATGAAAGACCAGCCCCCTTAATTGCAATAAGAGATGGTGTTATGGGGGCAGTTCTTCTTCTAATATCTTTTATAATTCTAATATCTTTGACATCTACTGTATCGTATATATATATATAGACAGTCATGTTCATGGACACATTCCAATAGCGATTGCTAGCCATTCAACCACGTGGTTCGTGAAATATAAAACCAAAATAGAAATATTTATATTTTACAATAAATCAATTAACGTGCATGTTGATTATTTATATATACTATGTTTAATAGTGAGAGTGAAAGATGACGTCGAGAGTGAATTCATTCGTTGCAGAGTGAGACAGCAGGATCGAAAGTGAAGTGATAGAGTGAAATGACGATATCAGTGCGAGATGAAGTGTGGGAATGCGTGCAGGTAACGATGCATTATGTTTACTATTTTTGATGACCATCGTTGTGGTTCTGTTTTAATGAATTAAATTTTATTACTGGTATAAAAAATTCGCGCTATATGACTCAACACAGTGTATTGTACTTTCGTTTTAAAAGTATGTAAACACTACCTACGTAGAACATTGAAAGAAAAAATGATAACAATAATAACACACTCACATGTGTCATATTTTTAATATTCAAGAAAACATGTGGATGGCATCATAGCAAAGTCCTTAACCTAAGAAATTAAAACCAGCAAAACTGTTAACTAAATATCAGCATTTTGACTTAAAAACTGTAGAAGTCTCAAGTGTAGCACGGAAAACTGAGATCCGACTTGTATTTATTAGTTTTATATTTAAAAACATTACTTTTATTTCAGGTTATATATATATATATATATACATATATATATATTAATAATGTATATGTGGGCAGCCACCTAATGGCTAGCCGTTTTAACAAATGACGAAGCTATTATTTAAAACTGCCCTTTTCTAATTTTATTCCTCGAGTGACTAAATAATCACAAGATAAACTTAAGCTAAATTAACTAAAGAAAGATAATTTGAAGACAATCCGCCTAAAATTTTTGGGGTGTAAGTGGTTCATCAACATCTTTGAACCAAAGCCAACTTCACCTGCACGCGGTGCACCCTGCTGACTGACAAACGAAGCTCTGGCGAAAAGAGAGAGCTACCCGACTGGGGAATGTGCCTCCACCTCACAGAATACCGCAGCCAAATAACAACTCCCTTGAGGGTTGTTGTGTTCCTGCGAGTGAGTGAGGTTACCAGAAAGGAAGGAGATGCTGCATTGGCAGCGGGGGTGGCGGCGCGCTAGCGATATTTTGTGTTGCGAGCGTTAATATGGCTGCGATAACCGCTTCACATCAGACAGGCCGTATGCTTGTCTACCACCCGAAGTAGTATAAAAAAAAAACAAAAAATTGGTTGCCTGTAAAGTCGGTATACGGGCGAAAGTTTTACGTGACAACGACTTTGAGTGGTAAAATGTTTTCGAGTGGAAGGGACGCATGCCTTTCACTTTTTATGTCTGTCTCTCTCGCTCTTAGAAGGGACACGTTATGCGCTTACAATGAGAGCGAGTGAAAGGCACGCGCCTTTCACTCGCTCTCATTGTAAGCGCATAACGTGAGCCAGTTTCTTGAAGTGTCACCCGGCTAACCAATTTATAAGACGTTGTCACGTCAAAAAAAAAAAAAATTCGTCGTTGTTACAGCGATTCTACGAATTGGCAACGCTACCACTTTGATACCACAAAAGAACTAAAATACATGCTTTTAAATCAAAATTATAGTAATTTCAAATTATACAGTATATGCATCACACGGACAAGAAACTATTATAAGTGCACATGCACGTATTGAAAATAACAGTGTACTAGCAATATTGCATGAACCACAACGATGTCCGTAGCACCATAAAGGAGCAGATAAAAAATATCCGAAGAAAGTAAAAGCATTCTTATGTTTGAGATTGTTTTTATAAACGCTACAAGAAGCTTTTGTGCGATAAAAGATTTTGGACAATGCCTTACGCAACACGTGTGGGTCGGGCAGGTCAATATTCGCAGTAGGATATTATAAAACTGCATTTTGGGAATAAAAAAAAATATACGCGAGATTTTTTTTCATCCCGAAAAGGTCTGACTACTACAGACCATTTTATATTCAACGTGTTTAGCTCAGTTTACTGTGGTTCGGTTCGATATTCTAGTCGATATTAATAATAATAAATAAAGCCTGGAGGGCAGTTTGTGGCGAGCTGTTGGTTAGTAAGATAAAGAGTAGCCTATATCACTCTCCAGACCTTAAACTATATCCAAAAAAAGTTATCTCAATCCGTTTTTAGGGTTCCGTAGGCAAATGGCAAAAAATGGAACCCTTATGGATTCGTCATGTCTGTCTGTCTGTCCGTCCGTATGTGACAGCCACTTTTTTCTGAAACTATAAGAACTATAGTGTTGAAACTTGGTAAGTAGATGTATTCTGTGAACCGCATTAAATTAATTTGTAATTGTTAATGCTATTTAAAAGAAGTAAAAGTGGATCCTTTTAAATTTATTCGAAGCACCCTTTCAAAACTTTCACAAAGCTAATCGTTATGTTACGGGTACGTTTTTATTTTTTTTATTCCATTATCATCTAATGACAAAAGCCGGAACCGACAGCTTAATGTGCCTTAAATTCCGAAGCACGGAGAAGCCCGAGATAAACAAACGCATCCATGGACAGGCTACGATCGATGTTGCTTAACTTGCGTGTTCGATTATGACTGATACGCGCTACGAGCTTCGAGCTCCTTACGCCATTGAGTTCCTTTGGTCTCTCATCGAGTGAATACATATCATTATAATAATATATTTTGCACCAAAGCAAAGATTCTTTGTTTTTCTATGATGTTTCTATGATGAAGGCCTCGATAGACTAAAATTTCGAAGTTTTGTGAAAGTTTTCACGATTATCTATATATATTTCTGGCAACTTTTTCATTTCAAGTTTCACTTTTGTCAGTTCTTAATATATCTTTTGAAGGTGAAGCAAATGCTGTATAAGCTAAGATACACTTTTAGATAATATTATGATAGACGTTTATAATGTTTATATTTAAAATTGAAATTTTAATAAGCAGATAAGTGATGGGCGCCTATGGAAAGACATTTCTACGCTTAATCTACTTCTATCTTTATAGTTTTAATGATTAAAGTAATCTAATTAGTATTTGATCGGACACGCAAGTTATTAACTAATAAGACAAGTTTCTAATAAGTCATTTTGTGGAGTCCTCGAAATACTAGTTTTTAAGTTTTGTTACACATATTTCGTAGCCGAAAAAATCAATCCAAGTCTCTCTATTTGCCAACTGACATGTCAATTATTAGGGACTTTAAGGTCCCTAAAAGAGTGGTCCAACTTGTGGCGTTTGTAAAGGCACGCTGCTGCACCGTGTGTTATCAAGCCGCTGAAGGGTCACCTCACCAACTAAGCTACATACTGTTTGTTTGTATAATCTTTATTGCATATACTATATATATGGGGTGTAAGTGGTTCATCAACATCTTTGAACCAAAGTCAACTTCACCTGCACGCGGTGCACTCCCTGCTGACTGACAAACGAAGCTCTGGCGAAAAGAGAGGTAGGGTCCCTACCTCTCTTTACTCCCTACCGTAGGGAGCGTAATTGTAAGCTACCCGACTGGGGAATGTGTACCTCCACCTCACAGAATACCGCAGCCAAATAACAAATTCCCTTGAGGGTTGTTGTGTTCCTGCGAGTGAGTGAGGTCACCAGAAAGGAAGGAGATGCTGCGTTGGCAGCGGGGGTGGCGGCGCGCGAGCGATATTTTATGTTGCGAGCGTTAATATGGCTACGGTAACCGCTTCACATCAGGCGGGCCGTATGCTTGTCTGCCAACCGACGTAGTATAAAAAAACCCTCTAAATAGGTATATATAGAGAATAAATAAGTACACATGACTTAGCGTGATGTGTTAGGATCTTGATACTACTGTCAGTAGCATATTTCTAATTTTAGATGTCTATTATAATCTTATAAGATATTCGTGTACCATGTGCATAATATACAATACGGGCCCGGTGGTCTAATGGCTAGTATTGGCTACTTTGACTCCGTGGTCACGGATTCGATTCCCGTACAGGGCAAACATTTGTGTGCAGGAACATATCTGTTTGTCTTGGTCTGGGTGTTTTCTATGTAATATAAGTATGTATTTACAAAAAAAATGTATTTAAGTACATATATCACTTGTCTAGTACACTTAATACAAGGTTTGCGCTTAATTTGGGACTAGATGACGCTGTGTAAATTATCCAGAAATATTTATTACTATTATTATTATTTATTACAATAGAATACATTAACTTCTACGCATTTATGATAACGTTGGACTCTGAGGGTCGCTGCCGACGCGGTGTGTATAAGTGCGTCAATATTAATTTCTTTTTTTTTGTGTTTAATTGTCTATCTGTTCGTACCTTTTCAGAACTAAACGGCTGAATCGATTTGAATGAAATTTGGCATGGATATAGATTATATCTCGAGGAAGGACATAGGTTTTCGCTGCAATTCCCTTTTCGTGCGTTTACAGTTTACTGACATTCATGTGAGTGAAGCCAGTAGAGTAGAGCTAGTTATATTTGTAAGAGATAATAGAGTCGGATTAGGTTAATGACCTATCACATTCAAGTCCATTAAGGTTGACACTACTGACCTTACGCCGAGCCTTACACCTTGTAAAGAAATATATTAGACACGTCTTTAATTTAAAAATTATTCAAATGTAATTGTCTGTTATTATATTAATGGTTTTGGAGATAAAATTTTAATTTGTTTTGTTAATAAGGATTTTTATTTTTATTCTCTTTTTCTTTTTGACGAGCTCGGTGGTCGAATGGTTAGCAATGACCGCTTTGACTCCGAGGTCGCGGGTTCGATTCCCGCACAAGACAAACATTTGTGTGCATGAACACGTCTGTTTGTCTTGGTCTGGGTGTTTTCTATGTATTATAAGTATGTATATTAAAAGCATTTAAGAAAAATAATCTTACGGTACAGGAGTTAACTGACAACTTTAGTAAAGAATTTGATAGTAACGTAAGAAAAATAATACCAAAGTGTAATATAAAATTAATTAACGAATCTGAATATGAATTTCCTGAGAACAAATCTATGTATTTCAAAACTGCTACCAATAACAGTATATCAAAAATCATAAAAAATCTGAACACAAATAAAGCTGCTGGCATAGATGGTATACAATGCATAGATGTAAAATCTCTCAGTGGGAAAATAACGAGCGCGATAGTAAGGCTTATAAATATTAGTATAAAACAAGGAAAATATCCATGCGAATTAAAAACAGGTATAGTTCGGCCAATTTATAAAAAAGGATGTCATTCAGATTATGGAAATTACAGACCAATTACAATTCTACCAGTGATTGATAAAATCTTTGAAAAATACGTATGTAAGCAAATACAAGACTACTACAAAAAATATGAAGTTCTTTCGGATGCTCAGTACGGCTTTCAGGGAAATAAATCCACGACCTCATTACTTAGAAAATTTACAGATGAAATCAATAATTACCTTAATGATAAAAAACATGTTATATTATTATTTATAGATTTTAGCAAAGCGTTCGATACTCTTAGACATGATACTTTAATCAAGAAGCTAAATAACACAGGTGTACGTGGTCCACTCCTACAATGGTGTGAAGATTACCTCAAGAATAGGAAGTATAAAGTTAAAATAAGCAATGTATTCAGTGATGAAGTATCTGTAAAAAATGGGACGGCTCAGGGCTCGGTTCTGGGTCCTTTGCACTACTTAGCGTATGTAAATGACATGGAAAATGTGGTAGCAAATTGTTCTGTACTACAATACGCTGATGATACATGTCTCATCGCTGCTAATAAAGACATTTCAAAAGCAGAAATGGACATTCAAAAAGATTTCGACAAATTATGTAAATGGACACATGATGTAGGTCTGGTAATAAATAATACCAAAACTAAAATCATGCATATACGCTCAAATTATTTACTTAACGTAGATATACCTCTGAAGGTTATAGCACATAATCACGACTGCCTGCATGATCCATATTTAAATAACAGGTGTAGATGCAGTACATTAGAACAGGTGAAAGAATATAAATATCTAGGTTTAATTGTCGATAACCGATTCAATTGGAGTAAACATATAGATTATGTCTGCGATAAACTAAGGGCAATCTTGACAAAGTTTTCAATATTGAGATATAAAGTACCATTTCAAATTCTTTTAAACTTGTACAACGCTCTTGCAGAATCAATAATTGCGTATGGTATTTCCAGCTATGGAAGAACTTTCAAAACATATTTAGAAAGAATTTACAATCTACAATTGAGAATCCTAAAAATAATAATACCTAAAAAAATAAAATTTGAAGTATATAAAGATGAAAACATGATAGGTATATTTAAATATTGTAAAATACTGCCAGTTCACATTAAATTCAAAATGATAATAATTACCGAGCTTTTTCATATTAAGGAATTGCAAATAAAACACAATCACAGCATTGTTACAAGAAAAATTACTAAGGGAAACCTTGTTGTGCCTAGAGTCAACAATTATTACGGGCAACGAGCAAACCGATATATAATACCTACACTCTTGAATGAACTGCCAACTAAAATATTATCACAAATTAATGATAAAAATTATATATATACTTTTAAAAAATATTATAATGATTTGTTACAAAACCTAAATTAGCTTTAAATTAAATATTCACGTATTAGTTTTATTTTACTGTCTCCGTTTTGCATAAAGCAATTCACGGCAAACAGGTTTTATTCGAGCCTAGCTGTGTACGGGAATAGAAATATTATTATCAGGGTATCGTGCGGTGGTTAGTTAGATCAGTTGCTGTGCGGTAGATATGTAGCAAAATATTGTTAACTTATTTAGAAAGTCGGTAGGTGGTGGGTAGATTTAGTTTATGTATTAAGTGAGGTAATAAGTAACTTGTACTAGCGATACTCATGTATCAACACAAACCGAAATATTGGTTTTTATGATGCATTTTTTAATTAAGACAATGTGATAAAAATTTGTTACAATAAATGAAAAAAAAAAAAAAAATATACAAAAAAAATGTATTTAAGTACATTTTATCGTTGTCTAGTACCCATGACACAAGCTTTTCGCTTAATTTGGGACTAGATGGCGCTGTGTAAATTGTCCAGAAATATATATTTATTTATTTCTATGCGGAGGAATAATTGAATATCAATGATCGACAAAAATATATAAGATTTAATGAAAATCAATTTTTTCCTTATATGTAACGACAACTTTGGTTGTCGTCGAATTTATTCGATCTCTTAGAGCTCTGCCTCAGCGGGACGTCATGGCGGCGTCGTTGGCCACGTATCCAAACAATTTGTATTGAAATTTTCAAGTTGGCTACATTGCTACACCGTCGCCAAGTGAGTTAGCCGCTATACATTTATATATAAACTTCCTGGATACCGTGGCCGGCGACAAGCGTCCCGGTGAGGCGGAGGACTTAGAGAAACTCCGTGAATAGCCTTCCCCATAGCTCGCTGCGCGACCTGTGGACCAGCCCCGACCAGTATGGTTACAGACACAAACCAACGGGAAGATGACGTTTATAGCGCCCTTAGATGCACAGCTGGCCTTCACAAGGTTTTGCTGTCCAAGCTGATACGCAGAAAGACCAAGATTCGTGTCTACAATACAAGACTGTTATTAGACCAATTTCGATGCATGGGTTAAGGCTTGAACGCTAGGTTTGAAATAAGAAAACAAGTTGTTAATGGCGAAAAGGAAAATCCTGGCAAAAATCCTGGATCAATACAAAGGGAAGATGGCAGCTGGAGGATTCGCAAAATCCTCGAGATCGAAGACCTAGTGTCCGAGCATAATATCATTGGAGACCTCAAAGCGGCTAGACTCCGCTGGCTCGGATACGTAGAAAGAAGGGCCTTCTTGGGACGACCAAGTGGTAATCGACTGAGCTGAACTGACTGAACTGGGCGACCGAGATACTGCTAGAATAACGAGGTGCTGCAGGACCTTTGGAACCTCGGAGTTAGCAATTAGCGAGAGCTGACCAAGGATTGAAGAGTCCTCCAAGATCCTCTTTGGGTCGTTGCGCCGCAGCAGTAAGTATAGATAGGCAACGGTCGACGTTGCTTAACTTATGATCAGTTAGACAGCAACGCGCAACGATGCCATCGAGCCCATTTTTTTTTATACAACGTCGGGTGGCAGACAAGCATACGGCTCGCCCGATGTGAAGCGGCTACCGTAACCGTATTAACGCTCGCAAATAATGTATTACTTGCGCGCCGCCACCCCCGCTGCCAACGCAGCATCTTCTTCTTTTCTGGTGACCTCACTCACTCGCAGGAACACAACAACCCTCAAGGGAACTGTCACTAAGCTGCGGCATTCTGTGAGGTGTAGGTACATTCCCCAGTCGGGCAGCTTACAATTACGCTCCCTACCTCTCTTTTCGCCAGAGCTTCGTTTGTCAGTCAGCAGGGTGCACCACGTGCAGGTGAAGTTGGCTTCGGCTCAAAGATGTTGATGAACCCCTTACACCTCTCTGTTACTTAGCCTGACGAGGACGACACATTAATAAATTGAAAAATTATTTGCGAATAGGCTATTTGACAATGTTCAAAAATTGTATAAATCATTTAACAATATCGTAAAATACACAAAACTATAAAGATCTTCAAACTTTCATTCGAATATCTTACGTCCGACTTATTTTAGGGTCTATCAAAGTTAGGCAGGAAAGTCCATTTTAAAAGTATGAAATTATTAAAAAAGAATATTTCCTTTGGAGAAGCAATAAAAAATGCTCTAACTTTTATTATGATACTAATTACATAAACATAATATTTAACATAGCTGTCGTACAAATTTGTGATTTGATGCACACAAAATACAAACCTGTGACGTCATAACTCAGTAGCCTTTTGTATGGAGCGTTTTCGGGAAAGTCCAAAATTGAGATTTTCAAATTAACATATCTCGAGTGATATTTTGTGCTAACGAAGTAATTCTTTCACGTATGGTTATATTATTGAGACGTCCCTACATATCAAACCGAAAAAAATGTTGGTCAAATAGCGTATTACAGACAATAAGTTTACTAATCAACTCATAACCATGGTCCACTTGACGCACACACCCTCAATAGTACCGGCTTGTGGTAGACCATAAGATTTTGTGTATAGACACACACTGAAATATCAGTTACAAGTAATGAGTTTGTGTGTGGAACACTATGTATGTGTGTGTCTTGTAGAGCCGACACGTGCGAGTACAGAGGGTCTTTGTGATATACAGGATATAGGTCAGCATGTCTTCCCCTCGAGTAAATAGAGTAAAAGATTAGAGTAATAGTAGGATACGCTGACTGTAATTTATTGTGAAGGTAAATGTGTTTTAATGTTTGACCTATAACCTATATTTTGACAGAGAACTCAGTATTGCTACGGGCGGTACATTGTTTGATTGAAATTGATGTCACAGATGTTTGGGGTGTAAGTAGTTCATCAACGTCTTTGAACCAAAACTAACTGCTCCTGCACTCTACTGACTGACAAACAAGGCACTGTCGAATAAAGAGGTAGGGCATAGGGCATAGCATATTTGTTTAGCTGCCCGTCTGGGAAAGTACCTCCAAATAACAATTCCTTTGTTGTTTTTGTTGTTGTGTGCTGTGAGGTCACCAGAAAGAAAGGACGGAGTCGCTGCACTTGCAGTGGAGGTGGCGTCGAGCAATACTTCATGTTGCGAGCGTTAATATGACTACGATAACCGCTTCACATCAAGCCGTATACTTGTCTGCCATCCGATGTAATAAGTTGATGTAATAAGACTTGTGTTATCCTAATAGGTTTTTAAATTTGTATTTGGCTTCAATTAGTGCTTATACGATCGCGGGCGGCGCGGCGGGAGCGGGACGGGTAAGTATAGTAGTTATCGGGAAAGTTCTTGCATCCATATTTAGTACAATTAAAGGTAATTGAACGTTGTGTGTTAGACTTGGCTTGGATAATCTAAAATGCCCGAATTTCACGCGAGCGAAGCCGCGGGCAAAAGCTAGTGTAGTATAAAAAAAAAAAACACTATGTAGTATGGAAGCAGTTTATCTAAAAGTATCAACATTGTTGGGTGTGTCCAAACGCCTAATGTAAAAGGATTTCACTCAATATAAACCATAGCATGAGCCAGGCACTGAATTTCAGTGAAAAACTATAATTGAAATATTTGAATACAGCATGGCGTTCTCCAAAAAGATTTTTACGTGAAGAAGTTCTTACATGTTGGACAACACGGGAGTAATGATCCTAGTAGGTGTTTCACGCGTCCACAGATTACTTGCAGTAATTGCTTTCCATCAGGTGGATTGTAAACTTGTTTACCAACTTTGTGGTATATAAATAAATCCAAATTAAAATGTCCCATTAGTTGAACGCTCATTATTATATACCTACTACATTGCTTGCAAACTCATATTGCTCGCGCACCTCGCACACCCGCTGCCAACGCAGAAACTCCTTCCTTACTGACACATCCCCCACCCGCAGTAATACAATACGATAACCCTGTTCTTTTTGGATGATTTTTTTTGTGAATTGCGATTTTGTGAATGTATTTCTCCAGTTAGGTAGGTTATAATCACTACACAGCCAGGTTAGTTATCTTCAGGGTGCCCCCACAGCACAATTACATTATTTGTTCTGGGGTGCACCACATGCAAGTGAGGTTGGCTGTGAATATAATTCAGTGAACTACTTACACCCCAAATTATATGATGGAAAAGATCTATACTTGTATTGTCTATATTTAGCAGTGTTAATAAAGTTTGATCGTTTTTAGGGTTCCGTACCCAAAGGGTAAAAGGGAACCCTATTACTAAGGCTCCGCTGTCCGTCCGTCCGTCCGTCTGTCACCAGGCTGTAGCTCATGAACCGTGAGAGATAGACAGTTGAAATTTTCACAGATGATGTATTTCTGTTGCCACTATAACAGCAAATACTACAAAACAGAATAAAATAGATATTTAAGGGGGCTCCCATACAACAAACGTGATATTTTTGCTCGTTTTTGCTCGCAATTGATAACGGAAATAGGTAGACGCTTGAAATATTCACATAATATTTAGTACTATATTCACTTTAAAAATAAATAATTAAATAAAAATAAAACAAATATTTAAGGGGGGCTCCCATAGAACAAACGTGATTTTTTTGCTCGTTTTTATAGATAATGGTACGGAACCCTTCGTGCGCGAGTCCGACTCGCAGTTGGCCGGTTTTTTATCTATAAGTATCCTAGCTATATCCAGTGTATAGACACAGGTTGGTAATAATGATTATTATGGGGACAAAGGACCTTGGGGCAGACAGATGTTTTGTTTTACAAATGTTATTATTAAGTTAATTCATTTTACCACAATAAGCATTGAAGGTCAAACCAAAGGGATTTTAGCCAAAGCAAAAAACATTCTTTATAAAAAATACAACGAGAAACATTTCACATTGCGAGAGATCGTTTGAAAGTCAGTCTGTATGTGTCAGGGCAAAGACCCAAGTTAATTAGAGATAGGGCACGGAAAGGTCGTATAAACAAAACGACATACTGATTATTTCTTTTTAAGTACTATGTAGATATAACACTATTATATTCTACACAAGTAGTCTGTGGGTAAGCTATACAATGAAATCGTACAGCGCCTTGCGGATACAGTATAAAAACGCCTTCAGAGCACTGTTGAAGCTGCCAGGTTTTTGTAGCGCATCTGCTATGTTTGCACACGCAGAGGATAGCTTTGGTGCCATTATACGCAAAAAAGCGGCATCACTACTGCGCCGCATACGAGGCAGCAGTAACAGTGTTCTGAGAGCGATAGCCGACAGCGGGGACTGTCCGTTTGTTGGCCATCTAATTAATATTAATTTATTTCTCGTAGAATATAAGTACTAACACAATTAGATATAAGTTTACTAACAAAATGGATCTTTTAGTTGTCCGAAAAAAAACATTTTTATTTTTATTTATTTATTTATAACGTATTAAACGACTTAGACAATAGAAGACAGGACGAATGAAAGGAAGGTGGCTGGCAACGGATCGGCGACCCCTTGGTGTTGCTGAGATTAGCAACACCAAGGGGTCGCCGATCCGTGGGCAGTGGTGATTGCTTTCTATTAGGTGACCCACATGCACATTTGTCCCCCTTTCATTATAATAGAAATATTACTTCTCTTGAGTAGGTATATCTCTGGAATCTTGAACACCACCAGATTTTATCTTAAAATGTCACTAAGACTATTTAGTAGTTTAGTAGTTACTAAGTTTATTTAGTTTCTATGTCAATTCTGATATCTATGAGTACTATTTTCTAGTAAGTACATAACCAACGATGACAGTGCTATGATTGTGGCATTATTAATAACTAACTGAAGTCGATTATTGTTTTTTATTATGATGATGATGAAATAATTTTAACAAAAAAAAACCGACTCCAAACATTACTCTACATTTATTTATGTACGGGCTTATGACGATGATGATGAAAAAAATATGGAACCAATCTGGAAGTATACTCATTCAAATTAAAAAATATATATAAATCACGGAGTAATTAAGTAACAAACATAACAAAAAATAAACCGAATTGAGAACCTATTCCTTTCTTGGAGTCGATTAAAAAGGCAGATATTTTGTATTTCGTCTCCCAAAAATCAAGTTCTAAGTAGAGGGAACGGAAAAATATTTCAGGTATTCCTTGTACGTTAGGTATAAACAATTATTTGTGTTTGTATTTTTCTTGTTATTAAAACCTTCAGTTAACAAAAGTGTAACATAATATACAATACAACGGACTTATATGGCATGTCTTCAAATATCCTTTTGCCTTTGGAATCTTTGAAAGGAACCCATGAAATGACGGCAAGAGAGAAAAATTCGTAAATAAAAATTAATATAATATTCACTTATTGCATTGCAAAAGCTAAATGAAATTGCATTCTCGGCGGAAGCCTCCTATAATTTGTGTTGTTTTCTTTTTAGTGCATTGTATGAATACATTGAAAAGGATATGGCGAAAGGAAACCAGTTACTCCCCTTTTTAAACACTTTTACTGTAACTCCTTATGAGTACGCAAGTACAGAATTATTGTACCTATATGTTAAATAGGGAGAAGGGGAAGACATGCTACTTAAGTGGGTCGGAGATCGTTCTTGTAGCGGTTGATTTATTAGTCTAGTACAACCAAAATCAGGAGTGTAATATACTACGACGATGGGTTAAAAACAATCACACAGCCCGCATGATGTGCGATGTGAAACAGTTACCGTAGACATTAGATGGATATAGATCGGCGTCATCACCCACTGTGGGCTGTAAGCGTATTTGCCACATGAGGAGTGGCATAAAACGAATCTGATGGCTATGCCGATTATTTTTTGATTTTCTCAAACATAGTAAGGTATTGTAAATGTTATAAATAAAAACATTTGACTTAACTAACATTTAATTGTAAGATAGGCTCTTAATAGTACACGTTTAAACCATTGTGATTTTTTATTGCTATATGCTTTACTTATTATTATAAGTATAGTGTAAACTTATTAAACTATTTTGGGGTGTAAGTGTTTAATCAATCAATCTTTGAATCAAAGCCAACCTGTCCTATACGTGGTGCACCCTCCTGACTCACAAACGAGGTTTTGGTGACAAGAGAGGTAGGGCAAAGCGTATTTTTTATGCTGCCCGACTGGGAAGTACCTGCGTCTCACAGAATACCGCAGCCAAATAACAATTCTCTTGACGGTAGTTCTGTTCCTGCGAGTGAGTAAGGTCACCAGAAAGAAAGAAACGAAGGAAGGAGTATATGCTGACAACGGATCCTCGACCCCTTGGTGTTGCTGATCTTCATGGACGGTGTTCATTGCTTTCCATCAGGTGACCCACATGCTCGTTTGCCCCCTCTCATATTATATAAAAAAAATATTTGCAAATTTATGAGACTGTAAAAAAAAAAAAGCATTCATTATGAAGAGTTTTATATCTAAAATGTATAGCCCTAAGCTTATTTAGCTCCAACATATTATGCTCATTAAAACTACATATAAACCTAATGTTCATGTTCATGTTTCTCTTATATTATTATTGTGTGTCTTACTCATACCTAAATTAAGAATGTTTTCGGTAATAATATCCCATTACTGACCTTCAATGTAGTAGGTATCTACATTATGATAGTAACAACGCATATGTTGGAGGGTCTCTCCAAATTAAGGTCATTTCACTAATTATTATGTCTTATACGCTGATGGCGATGACGTTATTGGCATGGGTTTGCACTAAAATAAGATAAGTTTTTTTTTATTAATCCAAATAACAGTATTTTCACACATAATTTAAAGCATTTGACGAGCTCTGTGGTCGAAATATTAGCAATGGCCACTTTGACTCCGAGGTCGCGGGTTCAATCCCCGCACAAGAGAATTATTTATGTGCATGAACATGTATGTTTGTCTTGCTCTGTATGTTTTCTATGTATTATTGTAGGTACGTATGAATTTAGAAAAAAAAATGTATTTAAGTATTATATCAGTTATATATATATAAGTATTATATCAGGACTTAGATGGCATGGCATGGTGTGTATTTTGTCCAGGAATATTTATTTATTATTATTTATTTATTTGAGATATGAGGGCCAATTCTCGTAATTTTTCTACGATCGCAGTTTGAAAGTTGACCTAAAATTATCTTGATTTCAGTCATTAAATTATTATCAATTCTTTTAGTTGGCAGTGTAACATTCTTAGTTTATTTAATTCTCAGTCATATTTTGATATAATCCCACTTAAATTAAACTTTGAAGTTACATAATCTTATACGAGAATACCAAATTTGACATTTGTGAGATCGAGACTGGATCGGAACTGAATTTTGACTACATTTAAATTACAAGAATTGCCTCTCTGATTTCTGCTTAGCTCTGGGACCTAGTCTCAGCATACGCAACCAATCGTCGCAATGTCGAACCATATTTTGGCTCAGTTTTTTTTTCTATTAATTAATTATAACAAACCGAAACGAGAAAAACACCTTGCATATGCTGTCATCTTAATACTTACTTTGAACGCTTCGCAGAGAAACATGAATATGGAAATAAGTATTGTAACGATTTACACGTTTTTGTAAAGTACTCACAGATCATTAATACAGACAACAGATATTATGACGGTGTGGAGTAAATGACGTCACACAAGAAGATTAGTAGGTGTTTGACCTAATTCGTAAAACGTTATGTCGTAATAAAGCCGACCGCACGCCGCCGCAGAATGGGCTCGTGCGTACAG
The DNA here is from genome assembly GCA_937001555.2 of Hypsopygia costalis. NCBI lineage: Eukaryota > Metazoa > Arthropoda > Insecta > Lepidoptera > Pyralidae > Hypsopygia > Hypsopygia costalis. The sequence continues at coordinate 6,783,582 of OW443325.2, forward strand.
CACGACGCTTGCGGTCATCCAATGCGATGGGTCTTGAAACAGTTCATTATCACTCTGACCTAATAAAGTGGAGTTTTGACGATAATCCGTCTTTAAAATTGCTTTCATAGGCAGGCAATTAAAAAAAAACGAATGATAACAAAATCGGGAGATACAGTTTGGTGTTACAGCTACATAGCTATCATCTCCATTCGAAATTCAATCAAACCAATCGCTGGATAGACGAAAGATCAAAGAATTTATTACGCTAAGTAAGGACTGAAAATCGCGTGCGAGGGAGGGAGAAGCGCTACCATTTTGAGATAATTTTAGTGTATACGAGTATAACGTATTCACGTACTACACACGTCCGTGTTCATGACACAGGCACACCCCATTTTTTTATGGTATGTACTACTTAATTACTGTCCCGTTCTCTCGTATCTTCCAAACTGAGCATCTATTGCGTAGGGGGCGTATTTATTCTGAAATTTCATTCCAAAAATCGTATTTTAGTTTTAGATATTAGCTTAGTCTATAAAGATCCAGAACCTACCTGCTAAGCTCAACATTATTAATAAACTAATGCTCAATCCACACCGCGATGGAATAGAAATTAGAATGGCACGGAAGCCTCGTTCGAATCCGTAGGAAATGTAGGAAAGTCGAAAAAATCGTCCGTATTCGGCGGACGTCGTGCGAATATTTCCAAAAATAACGATTCGTGATTGTATTTAAGTTACAATTCGTGATAGAATTTGGAAAATCAGAACTTTCAAATGCCTTGTTAAATTAAAATCTAAATACTTAAACTGGAAGTATGCACCCATCCTACTAGATGCTCACAGGTCCCGAGAGCTGGTTCCCATGACCACATTGATACACCGTATGTATATACGAGTATACATACAACAAATGTGTGCCATTCCGGAATCTGTCGTGATTGACACAGCCCTACTGCGGAGGTTTGTTCTCTTTGAATATAATAGCTTAGTGACATTAAGCCTAGTTTTGGCATTTTAAGGGTTGTACAGGACCAAACTATTTATATAATTTTGAAAATATAAAACAAATTAATTCACATCCTTTGGAATAAGCAGAAAATGTGTGATTTTGGCAGAAAAATCACTGGAAAACAGCCTCAGTTTTATTTACACGGAATGTGGATTTTCTTTTCTCAAAAAAAAAAAGAAGAAAGTATTAATAAACATAACGAAGTTATCTAAATTAAAGTTTCGTGTTGTGTTGTATCAAAACTTTTTTAAAACATGAATGAATTAGTAGCGCATCGTATTTAATAAATTTTATTGCTGTGTTTTAAACCCTTACAAAATATACAACAAATGTATTATTATTATTTTTTATTTGAGAGTGGGCAAATGAACATGAGGGTCATCTGGTGGAAAGTAAAACCACCGCCCATGAAGAGCAGCAACACCAAGGGGTCGCCGATCCGTTTCCAGCCTTTTAAGGGAAATTAGACTCTGTTCGATAGATTTAATCGCTTAAATTTAAGAATAAATAAGATCCGAACTGTTCGCTCACTCTCAGGTCTCAACTATTCCTTCTCTTCTTCATACTTTCTAAAATATTTATTTATTTAATCACAAAACTGACTACAATTGTTTAGCTTTTTTCCAAGTATAGATTGTTCGTGGTGCCAACCCTATAAATGTAGGTGCATTGTCGACTAGGCTCGGCTCTATTGTTCTATGTGCCCTACACGCAACTCATTACTTAGTCTTGTTCCTCCAACAGGACCTTTAGTGAGATGTCTCGATAAACTAACTAATGTTTCGATTCGAATACCGAGCCCTATCGATGTTCAACTACGATCGATAAGCTTAATGTGTCTTGAAAATTGTAAATGGCACTCGTAATGGTGTAAAATATTTGTTTATTGCTGATATTTATTTTAAATGTTATTTTATTTTTATGTACAAACACGAAGTTGAGCTTCTCCAACGTGTAGTTAAGCTGGTTGTGTTCTACGCTCTAAACCACTTCGATAATTACGAATATTATTATTATTTAAATAGTTGCCTTGGCCAACTTGCCAGAATATTATAAATATTTTTAAAAATGGAAAAATTTACCTCCCCCGCTGGGATTTGGACCCACGACCTCTTTTCGATGAGCGGTCGAGTTCTCTTCCAAATGAGCTATCAGGAATTTAATTGTATTGGTGACGAATTTTGCATCTTATACTTTTACTGCGTGAGTCCCACCTAGGCGGGGAGGTAAATTTTTCCATTTTTCAAAAATATTTATACTGTTACGAATATGTTCTTGGTGTCTGCCGATTCATTGATACAAATCGTACATTGTCACGATAATCAAACGGACACATTCAAGAGGATCAAATTGGTAGATTATACTATGCCTTCGTATGTCTCCGCATAAACTATATTAAACTAGGTATACAATAAGCCAATGATGTATTAAACTTATTGAACCGATCATAAACACAAGTTACACATAAGTAACTCTCGCCCGACTGATATTATTACTGTTATTGTATTAGAATATTATATTTTAAGGACACATAAAGTAGATATTAATTAGTACTTTAGTTTGCTTTAACTACCTACACGACAAGAGTCTAGGCCGTCACCCTCTCAAAGTTATCTTGCAAGTGACATTTAACTTTGATTTGCATACTGCGTTGGAAAAGCTCCGTTAATGGTTAATTTTACGTTGCCTTCATTTTACATATTTACTGCTGCTACGTAGCGACTCAAAGTGGATCTTGGGTGCCAATAGAATAGCTCTTTCTTCAAGAAACAATAAAGAATTTTTAGGTTACATACGACGGTATGTAACCTAAAAATCGTCTGTATTTTTAAGCGATTTTTATTTCTAGATTTGGTTAGTTTTATAAGAAATTTGATCTACCCTACTTTGCGTGCTTCCGCCACCATTTCATCATCATCATCAGGTCATTTTAGTCTCCACTACAGGAGCACGACCCTCTCGTCCGTCCCAGACAGAAGGAGGATTTGGCCTACACTCCCCATGCTGGCCAGACGGGTTGGGGAGTATGTAAATTACTGCTAGCCGGCACCAACCCACTACCGTTAGTAGATGCATGCGACTGCCGTGGCTGCTTTGATCGTCTCTACTCTAGCTGCTGCGGTTGTCTCGGCGAATCTTGAACATCTGTAACAGAGCAATCGTGAGACTGCAACCGCCTGGATTGCCGTGGTCGTCTCTGCGAGACGTGATCGTCTCTACGCGAGACATCCTCAGGCGATCTGTAGATGTTGATGGTTAGAACAACAAAATACAACATTGTTGTAGTTGTATGCAGAAATTACCGTCGGCGGCTTTAGCAAGAGAACAGACAGCACGGCTCCCAGCAGGATGCCTCGCCAGTTGCTTACCAATTCTGCCGACGAAGTTGAATTTTGCTCTTACAATCACTCTCTTACCAGACCTCGAAGCAGCATTAAACTTGCCTTTCGAAAAGGAGATATTTGGATTCGTATTAATACCAAGTTGTCCAAGCTTCGTATGCAGCCTGGTTGAGAAGCTTAGTTTCTCTGCAGGATCGATTAAACCATGGTCGCTTCTTCGCTGCTGGCAACTATATTATATACCTAGTAAGATATTATAATCCGACATTTTGTGAAAATAGATGTAGATATATCGGTTACTATTTCACCGAGAAACAGCTAAAGGGATTTGGGTGTTTGTTCTAAATATTTATCCCGGTATTGTGTCTACGCAAGGCGACGCCGCGCCGCGGTCAGAAATTATTATATGGGTACTCGTGACTTATGGATTTATTGCTGAAATTCCTTACACACCTACGACAAGGCTGTATGCATATCTTATATATAAAAATGAATTGCTTTTTGTTAGTCTCGCTAAAACTCGAGAACGGTCGGGCAGATTTAGCTGATTTTGGTATTGAAATGTTTGTCTTAGCCCAGGGAAGGTTTAAACGGTGAGAAATTATGGAAAAAATTCAAGAAAGATAGTAAAAACAACAATTTTATTTTCCCATACAAAGTGTTATACTAAAGGCAAATGTCATGGCAGCAAAGATGGCTAACCTACCTATCAATAGTGTCATTGTCACAAAGGATCGACGTCATATTTGTTGGTTGTCAAATATGACTTTCTCAGAAGTGACATAGAAATGACAACAAACTAATAGACATCAAGAATAGAGTTGAAATATGTAGTGACTGTTTATGGTAAATCATACTTTTTAAAGTACTTTAGTATAAATAATGAAAATCTGCAAAACTCATAAGCATTGTAAATTACAAAAATGATTGCAATTCTAATCGGCATCTGCAGTGCGAATAGTACCAGACAATGTGGGTTGAACGCAGAACGGGGTTTGGATTCACATAGAGTTGTATAACTTCGCATATGGTAAGACCAAAATCATATAGGTCTGTCATGTTCCAAAGACCAAGATTATATTACAAAATAAAACAGATTCCTCATTATTTTCTAAATTACTTAAATCTGTAATTCACATTTGTCATTTAGTCACAAATTTATTGGGCGAGAACTTTCTTTACTGAGGTCTAAAGGGCTACCAGGGGCTTTTATCGACATCATCAGAGACATGTACCGAAATTCCAATTCCATAGTTTAGACCTTTGCCGGAGTGACAAAATTCCCATTAACGTCGGAGTCCACCAAGGATCAGTCGTTAGTCTGATTTTGTTCATATTAGACATATTCTTATATATTACACATTCGTGATATTAGACGAATTGTCAAGTAGTATCATGAATCCACATGGACCACCTCTGCGGTGGGTTCATGGGTGTTCATGTATGCTGATGATATTGCACTGGCGGATGTAGATAGGGGGCAGTTGGTGCGACGGGTGAATTAATGGAAGAAATCACTTGAGAACTATGGCTGAATCTGAATGCGGTCAAGATCGAGTACTTGGAAAAACAACAGATCCCACGACCGTGCACATAAGGACATGGTCGAATGCACGGGCGGTTTAAGTACTTGGGATCAGTTCTTCGATCATCGGGTAGCATCGACTGCGAGATTTCAGTAGCTTGGACTAAGTGGCTTGGGGTAACGAGTGTCATCTGTGACTCCAAAATTCCGCCAAATTTAAAAGGACAAATTTATAAATCGTTGATTAGATCATTTTATAAATTAGTAAAGCATCGTCAATACTTGAGCGACGACACGTGCAGGAGTTGCGTTTCATGGTGTTGAATATGGTGCACAGTATGCGCAAGGTGTCGTGGAAGGACCGCGTCAGGAATTCCCAGATCGGATATAGCTTCATGTCCGTGACATGGCAGGCAAACTGGAAGAGAACTTCATCTAAACTGTTATGGTCAAATTTTATGGAAACAGGCAAGTTAGGCAATAAAGTTCTTGCAATGCCATATCCTCCAGGTTCGGGCAAACAGGGTAGGCTTAAGAAGAAACACAGATCTTAGATCATATATATTTATAAGTAGGTGGAACGAAGTTCACCGGGTCATCTAGTTACATCTATAAATTGAATAAATTCACGAGGCTTTCGTAAAATATGCCTTAGCTAATTTTCATACATAAATAATATTCTTGTATTAGTGCTTATTTATACATAATTATGTATAAATATTAATAAACATAATTTGTTTTAAATTAGTAAGTACGACCTTTATCCTCCTAACACCTAACGTGCATGTTGCCTCACTATAAATAGAAATTTCGATTCGGCATGATATTCAATTAAAAATCTACCTGAAATATAAAACATATATACTATGACGAGCTCGAATGGCTAGCAACGGCTACTTTGACTCCGAGATCGCGTCACCAGAGCCTCTATTGTCAGTCAGCAGGGTGCACCACGTGCAGGTGAGATTGGCTTTGGTACAAAGACGTGTAAGAACCACTTACACCCCAAATACATACTATATTAAACATTTAAACAATTGAAACATAATAACAAGTCTTCCCGTGTAAGAATTGGATTAGATACATGTATCACGAACAAACACAATACATCATCATCAGGTTCATTTTAGTCTCCACTACAGGAGCACCACACTCTCTCGTCCATCCTAGACGGAAGGAGGATTTGGCCTACACTCCCCAAGCTGGCCAAACGGGTTGGGGAGGCCTGATCGATATTTGATAATGTATTTCCCTTAGTCGCCTTGTACGACACCCACGGGAAGAAACGGAGTGATTCTATTCTAAGCTGCCGGAAACCACACGGCTTAAACACAATACATAGCTAGTTAATGTTATTTTATCAACCTTTTCTCGAGAAACGGTAAAATATTAACTAGCTATGTATTGTGTTTAAGCCGTGTGGTTTCCGGCAGACTAGAATAGAATAGATGGATCTAGCGAGTATTTATAGCACATTTACATTATGATCGGCATATTGATAGTATTTATTATTTATTATTATCATACTAGCTACATTGTAACATATTGAGTCATCATTATCAACCTGTATCTATCCACTGTTGGATATATGCCTTCTCTAATGCTTTCCACTATATGCGATCCTCTGCTTTCCGCTTTTTTAAAGTTATCGGTCCATCCACAGTTGAGGTTCGTTGTGACATATAGGGCCTCCACTTCAGGCCTTCCCTCCCCCATCTGCTATTTCTGATTCGGCATATGTGGCCAGCTCACTGCTGCTGATCTTGAGAGCTATGACAACTTTGGTTCTTCTTCTGATTTCCTCGTTCCTGATTCTATCCCTGGGAGAAGTTCCGAACAGCTAGCTCTCTCCATAGCTCGCTATCCGACTTTTAGTTTGTAAACTAGCCCGACGACCAGAGTAAGTAAGAGGGGTGTAAGTGGTTTATCAACATCTTTGAATCAAAGCCAATTTCACCTGCACGCGGTGCACCCTGCTGACTGACAAACGAAGCTCTGGCGAAAAGGGAGGTAGGGAGCGTAATTGTAAGCTACGCGACTGGGGAATGTACCTCCACCTCACAGAATACCGCAGCCAAATAACAATTCCCTTGAGGATTGTTGTGTTCCTGCGAGTGAGTGAGGTCACCAGAAAGGAAGGAGATGCTGCGTTGGCAGCGGGGGTGGTGGCGCGCGAGCGATACTTTATGTTGCGAGCGTTCATATGGCTACGGTAATCGCTTCACATCAGGCGGGCCGTACGCTTGTCTGCCACCCAAAGAAGTAAAAAAAAAAAAAAAAAAAAAAAAAGAGTCCAAGTCTCTGCACCGTAGGTCAAAACGGGGAGAACACACTGGTTGAAGACCTAAGTCTTCAAGCATTGGGGTAAAATTATTGAATACGTCTAAAGAAAACGACTTTATCGATGGATAAGATTTTTTTATTTGAAATGAATGTCGTCATTGTTGTCCACAAATATGGTTATCCCACTGCTGGGACGCTGGTCTCAATGTCAATTAAAGAGATATAGAATGTAATAGAGGCCTCGTATGGGTCGACAAAGTGTATGACGCCCCCTCTCTAGATGGACCGACGACCTCAAAAAAATTACTGGTAGCGGTTGGATGCGGAAAGTGGAGGATCGCATATGGTGGAAAGCATTGGGAAAGGCCTATATCCTGCAGTGGGTAGTTGGACCTATATATACAGGCTGATATTGAATAAATTAATGTTTCATTCATTATCAGCACGTGCTGCATGCTGCATAGCCAACAGTGTGGCTCAGTACACTGCTTCATTGGTTGTTGACGCTAACCACCAAGGATTGACGCGCCGACGTATGCCACTAGTCAAGGAGGGGGAGAAACTCGGATTCCCCAAGAGGAGGGTCATCTGAGATAACCGCCACGCTGGAGAATCGCGGATGTCATGCCTCTCGTGACCCCGTCAATTGGCGGAGAGATGGAGATCGTAGGGTTTTAGTCGATACAGCTGCCACTCCCCATAGCAGCAGTTTCCGAAATAACCATAACGGATTAAAAAAAAGCCAAGCCATACTATAGGTACCACTTTCATCTAAAAACAACAGCTACGCTTAACGTGTCTTCCATAGCACTGAGGAGTGGGAGATGAGTGAGGCTGCACTTTACTTGCGTGTTCGATTAAGCTGGCACGCACAACGATGTCATCAAGCCCCTTATTTTAATGCAATGAACATAACTCATAGCTTCATAACATTAACCTTTACAAATAAAGTAGATACATCTGCTAAATAAATGTTAGATGCACGCAATGCCGTCTATTAATAAATAATAATTTAAAATATGAGTAATAAAAGTACTTCATAGAGGAGCTCGAGTTACATAAACCCATCCCTACATAGATGGGATAGCAACGTTGCTTAACTTACTTAATTAACTACACTGAAACGTGCAATGACGCCATCGAGCTTTTTTCAAGGGGCGATCTTCTCTCATCCTTTGTAGATGACCATGCCAACGAAAGCAGTGAGTTGCCAAAACAATGATATTTGTTAAAACCGTCCAAAGCTGTGATGACTGCTTACGATCAGGCAGGTCTTATGCTCTATAACAAAAATAATTCCTTTAGGTGATCTTCTATTTCATGCATCCATCTTACATGGAAGATGTATTGTATTGCATCGAACTCAGAATGACAAAACAATGAATGTTTCATTATAATATTTTTAAAGCATAATAATTATATTTTTAGGGATGATAATGCCCGTAACCATCAACATTCCCCGACATTTATAGTGATTCAGTAGGCCTATAACGTTTATCTTTGCAGATACCGCTAAGCTGCCGTTATACTTGTTAGTCAAAAACAGAAAAAAAATCTCATCAAGATTGTATGTTGCTACATGTATAGAACGAGTTTTGTGTCAAACACGCAAACAAAAACATAAATGCGTTGAAACTGCATTTTACGTGCACGCATTTTAATTGCTCGTCCCGTTTACCAGAACTATGTTTAGACCCCATCGCTAAATATTTGACTTCAGCGATAATATAACGAAATGTGATTTTTAAAATTTCTTCTAATAAGATGTGTTTTTCGTCTGTATACTTTTGTGTAATCGTGTATAACTTATTGGTTTACGAAGAACTTTTATTCTTTTTTTCTCTTTTAAATAGGTGATCCTACATTTTTTTTAATAATTTGTGCATACTATGTATATCAACATGAACGTCCACTGCTGACCATAGGCAACCTTCTTAAACTTCCACAACGAGCAGTCCTGTGTTGTTTGTATCCATCAAACAGCCGCGATTTTTATCCGATCGCCCGTCTATCTAGCTAGTCGGAAACTGTCCCACGATGCGTTTTCCGGCCCGCGGTCGCTATTTCAGAACCTTTCTATCGGCAGTTCTGCTGGCTATGTAACCCGCTGAAACTTCAGCCCGCAGATCTTTAGAGCTAGGTCGGCAACTCTACTAAGAATATATTTATTCCTGAGTCAATGTATACTCCGAGCATAGCTCCCTCCATCGTACGCTGCGCTATCTTAAGTTTTCGAATTCGGTCCATGGTAAATATTTTTAAAATATCATACAAATCAGTCAAGTTTCTTTCCCTGATAACAATCTTAAACTTTGCAGTAAAGTTCTATTTTACAGCTCACAGTTTGCTTACATTGAAGTCGAAATTTTGCGACAGGATCTTAAAATATAAAATTTTATTTTCGTGTAGAAAAAGTGCTTGGCATTGAGTGTAGGTTCGACGTCCCGTCAAGGCTGCATTTCTCGCTGCCCGAGGGAAATAGCCCGAGATCATTTCTCCGTGTGTGCAAAAAAACAACGATTTTAAATGTCAAACTGCACGGAATACGTGGAACAGCGAATAAGATGACGGATTTAAGATTTAAATAAAATCCAGGTTTTATATTTTGAGTGTTTTAATCTTGTGAATAAACATAGCTTTTCCAAGAATTGACAGAAGAGACGACAACATAATACGAAAGTTCCAAATGGTAGTTAAATGCTTCCAAGGGCACATCCATCCAGTGCCGCTCCCTATAGTAGTCATTTAAGATGACCACTATATGATAAAAATACTTGCATTCCAGGAGTCTGAACATCATTAGCGTCTGAGTACCATGGTAGAATGAGCACTGAAAGTTTTTTTTTTTTCAGAATAATTGTCGTATTAGTCCGCGAGTCATCCCTCTCGGACGAAAACTCGTAAAATGCTTTATGGTTCCATTGGTGGGTTGAGCAACAGTACCATCCCACGAAAAATTAAATATTTTTGTCATTTGCTCCCAATTTATCAAATTAACCGAATATCTTAAAGGGAAAGAAGTCGTGGACTACGTCAACAGATCGTACGAATATTAAAAAATATTTATATGTACAGAGATTTCCTTTCAATGGGGATGTTTGATATTTTTTCTGACATTAGATGTCGCTAGGGAGGCGTCGGGTCCAGATTGTCAAAATGTACTGAATTTTTTGACAGTGAAACTTTAAGATGACAAGACAACACAAGACGTCAACAAGACATTTGATAAGATGCTATGAATTGACAAATGATTGGAAACTTACGCTACAGTGCTGCCAAAAGACCCTCATTGGAAATTTCTCAGATGACAGTTTTTATGCTATACGAGTAGTGAATAAATAAAAACGTTAGCTTAATGGAAGTGGAAAGATTGTCAGCTGGTGTCCTGAAGGGTGTGATGTAATAATTAATCTACCCTTAATATTTTATTTTATCAAAATAAATGTTATTGTGTCATGTGTGACCTACTTACATCATATATTACGATCAGAGGAATATAATGTCCCGAGGTTAAAAGCCTGATAAATCGATGTTTGGGTGCCTGATAGCATGGTTTAAAATCGAACTCGTTATATATAATAGTAGAAGCATCTTAGGCAGCAGAATCGTCAACACCAATATCGTAGCTTGGCGTGGCCTAAGTGGCCCGTCGTTCACGAACTCGCACTCAAAGGGGCCTCGCTCCAGGCTACCTTGTGGACGTCTTGGAACCAAACGTTGTGAACTAAAAAACCCTACCATGAAAAAATGTTAACGAATCTTTATCACACATGATATAAGAGAAGTGTTCTTAAGATTTGATCCCTCCTGAATGAAAAAAGGCCTCCATGATGCTGTGGCGCCCACGTCTATATTAATCCACGCTACACCACTTCTCAACACAGTCATTTCTAAAACAATTAACCTCTCAAGCCTGTCTACCTATGCATAAATTACTATTCCTACTCTATGATAAAAGTTTACCCGCCAGCTGCAGCCCTCAATTGGTTGACAAAAAAGAGCTACTAAAAATCATCATACATTAACCTACTACAACATGTTTATTGTCACCCCAGAACATAGATATTAATAACGGACCATAGACTAAGCAATATACTTTAATATTTATCAAATGGTTTTACGGCTCTGGAATCAGTGTCCTTTTAGAGCCCGTTTTTGTATTATTTCTTTGTCTTATTCCCGGCTTCAAGGACATGCCGAGAATATCATCAGGAATCTTCTTGTTCCCCCATTACATGTAATAAGTCAACAGTAAAACCAATAGTGCAATTTTTGATTTGCACAACTTCTACTAGTTTTATGCACTCAAATGATTACTTGCACCATTAAACACTATCTCTATTATGAATAAAAATCATTATACATGAAATTATGAAAATTTATTTATAAGTACAACCGCGCTGACCAAGTGCGGGCCAATAAGTCCGCAAGCAATAGACTCTTAAATGCCTACTTCAATTGTCAGTAGAGTTAACGAAGCGAGCAGGTTGTATAAAGATGGAATTTATGTGTATACATATACCTACTGAAGAATATAATTGCTAATCTAAACACACACGCTGTGTTATTACCTCCTTTTTCGTATAATGGAAAGGTTATAACCCTAAATCAAATTGTTAACTTTCATGGTTGTTAGTATGTATAAGATCTTTAATTTTTTTTTAACAAACAATATCTAGACGACTTTTTTGGTTTGATTGTTTGTTTGTGGTTGCATTTATATGTAAAAAAAATATACATTCTATTTTTGTATCACAGCTATATTTGCGCTCGCAACATGTAATATCGCACGCGCAACGCCATATGCCGCCACCCTCAGTGCCAACGTAGCAATTCCTTTCTTTCTGGTGACCTCACTCACTCGCAGGAACACAACAATCCTCAAGGCATTTTATGATTAATACAAAATCTAGTTTCTTGAATGACGACTTCTTTAATTTTTAACTTTATTTTATTATTAGTAGGTATTTGTTGTTATAGCAGTCACAATAATACATAATCGGTAAAAAATCAAGTGTCTAGCTGTCACGATTCAAGAAATAAAACCCTGCTAGGTAAAAATGCCGAAAAAAACACGTATAAAGTATATTGTATTGTACCCCTTTAATTTATAACTTTATCAAATTTTTAGTAATCGTTGTTATATCGGCCATAGTATTTCAAATTTTCAAGTGTCTATCGAATACAGTTCTGCCCCCTTACCACTAACTCCTATTGCCACTCAATTACTGAATAGAATGCTTATTCATACCAATGAATAAGTGACTCTATTCTTGAATAGAGCTGCTTGAGAGAGTTGGTGGTAAGGGGGCTGGAGATAGTACTCTGTAGCAGATCAGAAATTTTTGAAAGACGCACTGGTTGAAGACTTTAGTCTTCAACCAGTGCGTCCTCCCTGCAATGACATATGGTGCAGAGACTTGGACACTGACCATCGGACTGGTCCACAGGCTAAAGGTCGCGCAGCGAGCGATGGAGAGCGCTATGCTCGGGGTTTCTCTGCGAGATCGAATCCGAAATGAAGAAATTCGACGGAGAACTAAAGTGGTCGACATAGCCTTCAGAGTTTGCAAGCTGAAGTGGCAATGGGCCGGTCACATCTGCCGAGTAAGTGATGGCAGATGGGGGAGGAAGTTATTAGAGTGGAGGCCGCGTATAGGACGACGAAGTGTTGGACGCCCTCCTACTAGATGGTCCGATGACCTTAAGAAAGCGGCTGGGAGCGGCTGGATGCGGAAGGCGGAGGATCGTATCTGGTGGAAAGCATTGGGGAAGGCGCTTATCCAGCAGTGGGTAGATACAGGCTGATGATGATGAATAGGCACTAAAATTGAAATTTAAGCATTGATTATGTTAAGAAATGCACTAAATCAGGTACTAAAAGGCAGTAAGTTGACATTTTATTTAAATGTTGCGATCAAAATGTCTACACCTTACCTGATGGAAAGCACAGCTGATGACTAAATTGGGGACCGCCATCATTGCGACTAGCGCAGCGCTGGCGGTTAGCGATGTGTAACTCGCATTTTTTATTTGAAGATGAGGGAGATCCTCATTTTCCCTCGTGAGGTACTCGCGTGGCGCCCCTCATGTGAGGTGAGGGAGGCATGAAGCGCGCGAAACGACAACGCTGCGTACGTTGTACTGCTTAATGAGAGAAAGAGTTGGTCGCTCTGGACTGAGCACAAAAAAATGATTTTATTTTTGCACGCAAACGTATTTTTTTTTTCATTGTACTTTAATTAAACTCGTTTTATCGAGTTTCATTTCGACAACGAGTCGCCTCGTTTGAGTTCTTCGTCGCGACAGAATGAGCAAAAATTTACGGCGTGCATCAGTGAGTAAATAGTACAAAAAATGTATTCGTACCCCGCCCTCAAAAGTGAGAAGGTAAACGAGGCGGTTAAAAGTTGAAATATGAAGACTCCCTCATTCTATCGCGACGAAGGAACTCAAACGAGGCGACCCACGAGTGAGGGGCTCATCGCTACTGGCGGTCCACCTCTTAACGACCCATGTAAATATTTCTTCACGCTTCGTATAAATAACTCTGGAAGAGGGAAATAACTATGAGTGCCTGCTGTAAATTTACAACCTTATGGTTCGACAGAGAAAGGAGTTGCCGAAATTTTTGGAGCTCCCGAAGGCAACAACGATATATATCCTATGACGATGCGATTTGAAACCAGCACGAGTGACTCTAAGGAGAAACGGAGAAGGAAGGACCAGATTAAAAGAGCAACACAGAATATATGATTCTATACAGAATATAAGACTGGACGTATTCCTGCGGACGCCTTCTTGCTGCATGATTCATCGTTAGTAAGGACTCTAATCCTCTCTTAAATTATTGATCTTCGGCATAACTAATTAATTCTGTTCCGAACAGGTGTCAGCACCTTAAAATCCAAAGACCGCTAATAGCGTTGAAAAGTGATACAAAACGCACGCATGCTGACAGGTGGGAGCTTCCAGCCATATTGGTTACCGCTATGGTCATTCGTAATTACCGTCCATACATAGTTGTTTACTTGTTCTTATTTATTTGTTCTTAGACGCTTGTTGAAACTAGATATGAGGGTGCGGGCTGAGTGGTAAAAGATAGCGGTGTACTGCTTTTTTGCATTTTTTTTTGTTTGACAGCTTTTCGCACCTAGAATGTAAGCGTCATTGTAAACCATGGTCTGTATTACATTTCGAATGTTAACTATATTACTTTAAAGATGAGTGGTGCAGTTTTAGAGAGGTAGTGCACATTTAAAGTCTTAACAAATCATGGCATGATATTTCCGTGTTAATTTAATTTTTGCGACGGACGACGAACTTCAAACTTGTAAAAACCATTTGACACGTCACCTTTCGCCAAAAATATTTTAAGTAATAAATGATTTTCTCATAGTTTAAAAAATATAACATTCGAAATTAAAATATTTATGGGAGTCAGGAGAGCAGAACTTTCAGTGTGCTCTATATATTATAGATAAATTAACAGCTGGTCATTGTTAGGTAAAATAATCAGTCGACAAATTTTATTTATTGCGTGATAAACCATATGATTTGTATTACATATAAGGCCACGTATAGTGCGGGATCTCCTAACACAGGTATTGTCATACTTAAAAGGAGACCCCAAAAACTTTTATATCAGTTGAGTGAGGATTAAACAAAGATTTTGTATTTGTATATTACTCCTCGCTCGCTGTTATGTGCTGTGTGCACACCTTTATCCATCTCTCTGGCTGTCAATCGTGTCATCGACGACACCGGATGTGACGCGCATCTGCAGTTCCGGTCTAAAAATACCGCACACTTGTTTCATACATGAGTAATGAACTGCCTTTGGTGCACCTTTACTAAGTTATCACTAAGCCACCTTTCCGGTTAAGCTCTTCTATTTTCATAATTTTTCATGTCCATACTTGGTGATCTTAAGTGGACTTTGTTTTTCATTTCTTAATACAAAAGGTTACTTAGAACTAAATAACGAAGAATTACTGATATGTCTTATATCTATTTTTTTTTACAATAAATTATTCCTTATAGAACAGCGCTAGAATTAATTAATTATTTAGCCACTTATTTGAACCTGCTTACTGAAGTTTTAGCTTTATGTTTTTGTACTTAGTGTTTTTTTTTTATTTCAATTATTATATAATCTGACTGGTGAGTCTTAGGGCGAACATTGAACACAAACAAAACGATGATTATATCAAATAATATTCTACGAGTTCTAGATAAGTGTGTCAAACTGGGACAAACAGTTCGATTAGGCGGGTGATCACTGAATTTGTCATCGGCAGGGAATTCATCCTCACTTGATCCACACAGACTAAAACCGAAATGTAATTGAAACGTATTGTGTGGTTTCAGAAAAAAAATATTTAAATCTCCCTGCACTATTAAGTCGTGAAATAAATTGCTCGTCAATGTCTTGTGTCTTCTGAGGATACTGCAGCATGAGATTTTCAAAAAGGGCGTAAAGACGTTTTTGTTAAGTCGGCAACACGCGAGTGATGTTCCTTGGTGTGGAAATTCCGTAGCAGGAGTAACCGCTTACGTTCGCGCGGTTCTAGGCTTGTTTGTCTCTTTAATAATTAAATTTAAATAGTTAATGAAAGATAAAAGAGAAACCATAGATATTCTATGGATAAGTTTATTAATTTCGAACATTTATATGGAAGGCAACGTTAAGCCGTCGATCCTGGCTGTTGAATGACAGTCGTTAAACGAACTGAGTGGCTTCAAGGCGGTTTGGAAATATTGTGTCTGCTACTAGTATTATTTCTTATTCTGTGACTCCGCCGCCCAACGGTGGGACGTAATGACAGTATATGCTCTACACATTGAAAGAAGATGTATCCCAGTAGGAACGCAATTCATTTACGTTACGTAATTAACTTTTTATGCCAATCTTAGACGAACCCGGTGGTCAAATGGCTAGCAATGACCACTTTCACTCCGAGGGCGTGGGTTCGATCCCCGCAGAAGACAAATATTTGTGTGCATGAAGATGTCTATTTGTTCTAGTCTGGATGTTTTCTCTGTAATATACGTATGTATTTACAAAAAATATATTTAAGTATAATATCAGTTACCTAGTACCCATAGTACAAGATTAATACTTAGATTGGATCCAGATGGCAGTACGTAATTTGTCCAGGAATATTTATTTATTTAATGTAATAGTACACACAATCCCATGAGCAAAGTTGCAGCCAGAAGCTAGTGTAAAATAAATAATAATCGTTTATAATAATAATCGTTTATTTTTTTTCTCCACAACAATATTAGTACAGTAATTTAGTAATTACAAAAAACAATAGTACCTTAAATAATACTATCATCGTGTCATGCAGTAACGAGACAAATTCGCATTACATAAAATTCCTCTCATTACTACAATGACAAAAATAGTTAGCAAGTCTCATGAAATAATTGTGAAACAGCTTTGTTGTGAAGAACTGGCGCCCGTACTAGGTATCCGAAGAACCTGTATAAATTGGAACTCAAGGCGCATAAACAGTAGTAAGTAAACTTGTACAGGTGTGCCTAACATTGCATACATTTTTTTTAATTACAACATATTAATTGGCACCGCAGCATAGTTACAAATATTTCCCATCAAAACCAAAATAAAAAAACCGCTATGCGGCCAGGTGGAAAGAACCAGTTGTTCGCAATTAGTGGGATAAGGCAGATCTCGGTAATCAGGTTTATGGTTGATGATAAGAATACACAGATAAGAAATGTGGATGTGAAAGACGCATTTCTTGAATTGACAAGAATTGCGAGGAGTGAGACGGTGTTTAAAGGCAAAGAATAATTTGATCCATAGAAATAAAAATTGTTAGACTGTATTGTACTGTTATATACTATATATATATACTATATACTCTTAATCAGAAACCGATTTAGATCGTTTTTGGAAACCAAAAATTGAACTTCGGTACAGGTTGATTGCAATAGAATTGTAAGCTACCCGACTGGTGAATCTCCACCTCACAGAATACCGCAGCCAAATAACAATTCTCTTGAGCGTTGTTGCGTTCCTGCAAGTGAGTGAGGTTACCAGAAGGGAAGGAGATGCTGAGTTGGCAGCGGGGGTGGCGGCGCCCAGGCGATATTTTATGTTGCGAGCGTCAATATGGCTACGGTAACCGCTTCACATCAGACGGGCTGTATGCTTGTCTGCCACGCGACAACTGAGCTGATTTTTGGTCTCACCAAAGTTCGGTTTTCGGATTCAGAAATTCAAAATAAAAAATGGAACGCCTTGACGACACATGTGTTTCCTCCTTCCTGCAACATGGGATCCTTAAACAGCGTGAAGAAGCACCTTGTGGGTCAGTATGGCAGTGTCGACCGATTGAATACTGCTGCCTAGTCTTTCGTCGGTTGCCGCTGCATTTTGGGCTCCTCTTTTCGCTTACCATCAGGCAAAGCATTTCGTTGAGCATCATCATTTTGCTGAGCTAATATAAAAAAAATATGACAAAAATATCTCGTTTGCTGGAACAACCGCTTGTTTAGGACGGAATATGCAGGACATTATCGCCGCCTTCGTAAAAATCATAACCGGAGAGAAGTTAATAAAGTATTTTAGGTCACTTACTCAACAACTACAATGTTGTAGTTTAGTTATACAGTAACACGCAATATCACTTAGCGTTAGTATTTTATGTAGTCACCTACACTTACTTTAATGTCTTCTTGGAGGACAATGAACAGATTTTGGCTCGTAATCTTAATTAAGTTTACGAGCCAAAATTTATTTTTTCAATGGCGCCCTCTACCATTTGCTGAATAAGTAAATAGGGTCCTATGCATACCCTGGCCACTCCATACAAATGTTGTGTCGTTAACTATTACACAAATACAGACGTCTATGCAAAATGCGAATGCGCATGTGTGTACAGGAGGTGCTCTACAGAGAGACAGACAGAGAGAAAGAGCGATAGGGGTGTCTATACTGCACCTAAGTACATGTTTTAGTTTATCGTAAGTGGATAGATGATGATGATGATGATATGAAGCGAAGTTAGGTGAAGTTAGGTTGAATACATAAATTACTTTAACGGCGGGGTAGTTGCAGCCACAGTGTGCGGCGGTCGTCCTCTTTTAGGAAACAAGAACCAGATAAGTTAATATAAACCAAGTTGAGAAGAACAGCTTGTTCAGTAACATAAAAGGGTCATGACTTTTCATCGCAGAGAAAAAATAGTAGGTCTACGTTCTCCACCAAGACTTGGTCCCAGTAAATTAGTTTAAAGTAGCTTTACCATCAATCGACGCTTCCTTTTCCAGAAATATACTTCCTCGATGATCACGATACTGAACATGGACCTAAAAGGTAAATAGCAACGAGGACTATGTCCAAGTTATGGCCTTTGAATGTGTAGCGCTGGAAAGCAAAAGTCGATTGGTGATAAAGCTGCTGCTGGCTATCTATATTGTTCTCTGCCGTATCAGGTATATCTCTGTTGTTTTAGAAAATATCAAGAGAAAAGGGCATTTTCAGCACATTTCCGAACAAACAACGTCGTAAAATATTTGCAAAATAAATGGAAGAAAGTTTTGAAGAAATATTTGATCATAACATCTCTTGAATATTTATAACGCCCTAAATCATATGATATTAAAAGATTTGTTTTATAAATGATTAAATAATATTTATGTGAGATAGAGTAATGATAGATCGAAAATTCGATCTAGGTTCGGTTCAATTCTCGACAAATTCTTTTTTCCCCTAAAAATGCCGAACAAAGCTCGGTCACCCAGGTACTTTACTTTAGTTTTATTTGTAACTAGCTCTTACCCGTGGTATCGCCTGCGTAGTTATTATTTTAATAAAACCTGTTTCTTCCGTGAGAATCAGAGGGTTTTCAGGAATAAAAAGTATAATGTCACCCTCCAGACCATAAATTATCCTCGTAAAAAAATCATGTAAATTCCAATCGATTGATCTAATTATTTAATGAAAGGATGTTCGTTTCAACGTGAAAGAAGGACAAGCAAACAAACACACTTTAACATTTATAATAATTATAAGGATTTTATTTGCCAGATCCATAATACTCTTCATCCTTGTTTGTAACGGTCCCGACGGATGTAGTGTTTAGTGACCATCGACTATTTTAACTTGATACCTATTACTTATTCTGTTGCTTACGTCCACATATTGGTTTACGTATATTGGTAGCTACTCGATTACAGTCGGCATTCACATTTTCATATTACAAAATATGAAAATGTATTTTAAAAAACCCGCGGATTTTTCCCAAATGAAAAAATCCGGATATTTTCCCGTTGGGTTTTTTTTATATATTTTACTTAAGTATTTTATGCATTAGGGGTTTTTTATATGAGGTATTTCGTATCTTATTTCAATCAATTGTCACAAACGTCAGATTCGTCGGCTAGCTTGCGAGGTGAGACAATTGGCTCACTATTCGGGTATTCGTTTTTATCGCTTAGATTTGTTCGTTCAGTTAATTTAGTTAGGCACGTATAAAGAAATTTAACATCATTGGCCGTAATGTAATAACATTTTAATTATAAAGTTAAAGTCCTAAACAAAATTTTCGTAAATTCTTAATTTAACTAAGTAGTATATCTCTTTATATAAACTGTTATATAAGGAAACAGTATACTCAGTACAAGAAATTAGTAGCGAATTGGTCCTCCTCTCTCGCTATATCCACATTCAAATTCATCATTCTCTTTGTCACATGTCTTTCATACCTCCGCATTACATGTCCACACCACGAAAGGCGTTTTTCTATCATCATTTTTGTCACAGGTGCTACTTTTAAACTTCCTCTACTATAATCATTCCTTATCTTATCCATTTTAGTGACGCCACACATCCATCTCAGCATTCACATCTCAGCTAAGTGCATTCTTGTTTCATCCTTCCTTTTCATGGCCCAATATTGCTAATATTGCTAACTATTTTTAACCCGGGCTATGCTTCAAGCGGAGTCTAAGCTGAACTTGGAACAAGATTAGTTATCGAAACTGAAATCCGATCTGTAGACTCAAGAAATCCAATTCCAATCACTTTTCATGTAACTTGTAGGGAAAGGGCTCCTAACATAGTTTTGAGACACAAATAATCTCATTTCTAACTTTTAAACAGTCTGTACCTATCTCAAAATTACAGACAAATACTCCGATTTTCGAGGAGCTCGATGGCGTCGTTGCGCGTGTCAGTCTAATCGATCAAGCAAGTTAAGCAACATCGACCGTATCCTGTCTATGGATGGCACGTTAAGCCGTCTGTCCTGGCTTTCATTAGATGACAGTCGTTAAGCCAAGTCAGGGGCCTTGGGCGGCTTGAACACACTGGCCTCCACCAACCCGCAGTTGAGCAGCGCGGTGGAGTATGATCTAAACCCCTTCTATCAAAGGGAGACCCGTATCCCCAATGTCAAATGTGATTAAGGGCCGATTGTCTCCGATTTTGTTTATATAACTAACTATGTTTAAATCACCACAGTCAAAAGTACATCTTATCATAATGTCTAATTTATAAACATTTCTTTACTTATTATATTCTAAAAAAACCCACTATCGTGAACTTGTGTTGCTGGGTTTTACCCGTACCTAATTAAATTTGATTATAATAAATATTATTGTCTAACATTTCAATTCATCTAAACAGATAAATAAAATTGGTGTGTCTGTTTGTAATATTAATTTAACCGCTTTTTACTAAATGCCTATGGATGTATACATGGTACATATACCAAATTTTTTTTTCTATTTTTGTCTGTTTGTTCCAGCATATCTCTGAAACGGCTGGACCGATTTTGACGGGACTTTCACTGGATAGTTGATGTAATAAGGAGTAACTTAGGCCACTCTTATTTTGGAACTTTGATTTATTTTTATTAATATTAAATAAATAACTATTCCGCGCGGACGAAGTCGCGGGCATAGCTAGTAATTTATAAAACTTACAGATAAGTTCATCGATAACCTATTTCTCGAAGCATAAAAAGGGCTGACCATATCATATACCATATCATCATAACAAATATTTGAACTATTTCATTAAAATCACACGATGCGTGCGCATTTGATTGTCGTGCCTATTGTCATAGTGCTTTCTATAAAAATAGTGACGTGCAGTGAAAACTTAAAATTTTGTAGCACAATTATAACATCTCCTTATACATGCCTTGAAGTCAAAAAGACGGTATTGAATTTTGGCAAATGGATTAAGAGTTATAATGATTTTACCGAAGTACCGAACAGGATGGGACGGATAATCCAAGAAGGACAATCTCTACGTATCTGTTCATCAGGCCGCCAAAGTTCAACTACTGGGACTGACGGAATTATCTGGTTGGAAACTTGTAACTCACATAAGCTTTTAAGCATATGGTTCAATAGACCATGGTCCTGGCTTTGGGGTGTACCGTATTCTTATGTAGAGTACGATAAAGTTGAATTTATTGTTGAAGACACGAGATTGGATGGCGACGAATTTAACTGAGAATATCACATCACCCAGAAGTAAGGATGTAATTTATTTTATTGACTGATTGAAAAGAATATCTTTCTCTAATCTATCTCTCTCTATCAATATGAACTTCGGCATCAACCCATAATCATTCCATTGTTGGGATACGGGTCTCCCCTCAATCGAAGGGGTTTAGAGCATTCTCCACCAGCTCTCATCTCCCGGCTGCTCATCTCCCGGCTGCTCAACTCCCGGTTTTTTTTATACTACATCGGGTGGCACACAAGCATATGGACCACCTGATGTGAAGCGGTTACCGTAGCCATATTAACGCTCGCAACATAAAATATCACTCGCGCGCCGCCACCCCCGCTGCTAACGCAGCATCTCCTTCCTTTCCGGTGACCTCACTCACTCGCAGGAACACAACAACCCTCAAGGGAATTGTTATTTGGCTGCGGTATTCTGTGAGGTGGAGGTACATTCCTCAGTCTTACAATTACGCTCACCCCTCTCTTCCGGTTGGCGGAGACCAGTCTTTTCAAGCCGCTCTGCGCTCATTGACTTGGCTTAACGACTGTCATCTAATGACAACAGCCGGGACCGACAGCTTAACGTGCTTAGCGAAGCACGGAGGAGCGCGAGATAAATATCCATAGACAGGCTCCGGTCGACGTTGCTTAACTTGCATGCTCGATTAATCTGTCACACGCAACGACACCATGGAGATCCTCATATGAAATAAATAAAATAAAATAACTTTTGTACTACTAGTATTTTACGAAAAGAATTGTTAGCACTAAATGGTTCACTTTGGGTGTAAGTGGCTCACTACGATCTTTAGAGCCAAAGCCAACCTCACCTGCACCCTGCCAACTAGCGAAAGACGCAAAAGATAGGTACTTATAGCGTGTTTGTAAGTTGACCGATTGAGGAAGGAGTTTCTGCATTGCATTACTGCTTGTTCGCCGCCCTACATAGTAGAAAAAAATACAGTAATTCGCATGGGTTGTCGACTGACTTTATTAATAGTTTTACTTACTAGTGGTACGAGAAAGTTTGACGTCCTGATTGTCTAATAACTAGCAATGGCTACTTTGAAGTCGCGGGTTTGATCTCCGCACAAGACAAATATTTGTGTGCATGAACATGTTTGTTTGTCTTAGTCTCCCTATTATTCGGATGTTTCCTATTTATTGTATGTACATATTTACAAAAATATATATATACTTAAGTATTTTCAGTTATGTAGTACCCATAGTACAAACTTCGCTTAGTTTAGGACTAGGTGGCAGTGTGGAATTTATCTTGGAATGTATATTTATTTATCTTTACAGGCACCCAATAGAATTACCCTACCTTTTCGCCTAGAGACTACATTTCTTCAAAAAAGAAGGGTTCTTCAAGAACGGCGTGCAGGGGACAGGGTCATCGATGTTTTTTATACCACTAAAGTGACAAACAAACATGCGGCCAGCCTGATGGAAATCAGTTACCGTAGCCTATGGAAGCCTTGATAGTGCGTGGAAGAAAACTACCGCACAGTACGTGAAAACTTGGGTGGCAATGTGTGAGGATGAATTCTGGATGAATGGCGCGACGACGTCAGGAGGCCGTGGGCATTATGTCAAATAATTCCTGTGAATATAAATTGATACCCCTGGTGTAGCGTGCGTCCGTGACTGCTTACCATCAGGCGGCTCGTATGCTTATTTGTTCCCTTAGTTATGAAAAAAAAATCATACCATAACTATTTATTTACTTAAAAAACCTACAGCATACTTTATAATAATAATAAAACATTTATTTGGGTATAGACCCATAGTTTGTTAGTAATACAAAATGTACTCATAGCTATGTTAGTAGAGATAATTGCATTTCTATTTAAAAAAGTTTTTTATAGTTAGGCTTATAATATTATTAAAAGCGTATTGCGAACAATAGGTTCTCCTATTATAATATTAATCTATTATATTCGAAGATTATAAAATATCAAACGCTTATGAAATTTTGGTACAGTGTAGAACAGCGTAGCGTATCTAAAATTTAAGGAGAGCCCGCAGAAGATAACTCAATTCATTGAATACAAATATAGTGCAAGTGCAAATTCTACAACATTGTGCTTTAAAAAGCAGATGAAAGTGTAAGCCATAAAAGCAACGGACAAGGATAAAAAGAAGCTATCAATCGTAGTTCAAGACCAAGGTAGGCTTCCCACGGTTTGAACACCTGTGTCCTGCGAGTGGGCCGGCCGTATGTAGAAGTTATTCAACAAATTGATGTACAATTTCATGGAACGCATTAAAAAAAATTGGGATGTAAATAGCTAGCAGCAAGATCTTTAGAGCCAAAACCAACCTAATCTGCACGTGGTGGACCCTGCTGGATAGAGAAAGAGGCTCTGGCAAAAGAAAGGTAGGGTAGCGTATTTGTAAGCTACCAGACTGCGGAAGTACCTCTACCTCACAGAATACCGCACTCAAATAACAATTTCCTTGAGGGTTGTTGTGGTCACGAGTGAGTAAGGTCACCAGAAGGCAGGAGTTGCTGCGTTGGCTGTGGAGGTGGCGGCGCGAGTATTCATATGTCTACGGTAACCGGCAACATCAGGCCATAGGCTTGTCTGCTACTTGATGTGGCATAAAAAAAAAAGTAATTAAGTCTATCTAAGTCACGCCACTGCCACTATTTTTGTAATATATCTTAGTTTATTTAAGGTATTGAAGTGGAAGAGGGCGTCTTCCAATGCTTAGGTATATTAAGACTCCCATCACTGATGTACGTAAACAATTTGTTAAAAAAGGAAATGAATAAATTTTTATTATAATTATTATTTATTTTTCATCTTGAACACCCCTGCAATCATCAGTGCCAAGTATGTTCTAGGCTTTCTACACTACTTGCAATAGTTTTAACTACTATGGAAGTAAAAAAAAAAAGTTACGAAATCGAATTAATAAAAACTGGTATAAAATCATTCGTACTTTCATATAGCAAAATTACAAAGCTGACCATATTGTATGACGCGACTTCGTAAAAAGTTGTTAAAATTTCAATATTTTTTATGTAGCTATTGGAATTTTTTTATACCCTTATCTAGGAGAACAGGATCCTGCGTGGTAGCAGAAAATATTTTATTGCCATCGGAACGAAGTACAGGTGGAAGAAGTCGCGTTTGTTAGTAATTAGTATTTGTTTTAACAACTTACTATCTAACATCCGGTGGGCAGATATTCCATTATGCGTATCGTTGCACAATCTTTGACCGTACAAGCAATAGCTGTAGCCTGGTCAGCCAATACCGCAGAATTTACTGCAATTATAAGAACAGTACGGCTAAGCTCAACCTGGCAACCTGCCCTGCCAGTCCGAATAACGGTACAGACTCTCAGGGACGAGCAGCGGAAACTAAAATATGACTTGGCGCAAGTCACAAGCACAATACGTATATTATCACTACATAGTATAAAACAAAGTCGCTTTCTCTGTCCCTATGTCCCTTTGTATGCTTAAATCTTTGAAACTACGCAACGGATTATGATGCGGTTTTTTTTAATAGATAGAGTGATTCAACTGGAAAGTTTATATGTATAATATATGCATAACATAGTAGAAAAACACTGATAATTTAGAGGTTTCTAATGTGATGTCGTAAATAAACACATTTTTTTGCTCTTTCATTGCAAACGCTGGCTGAACCCAACGAGATAGATCAAAATAATGTAGTACAGTATTGTTCACCTTAAAATGGTCTACAAAAAAGTTCGCGATGGTATATGTCTATCTCTTAGTGGTAACACACAATAACCGTTATTTTATCCTTTGCTATTTACAAGAAATAATGCCTTATTTACGAAGCGATTTTAAGCAATACAGAATTAATCCTTATCCAATTAAGTACCTTAAATACATTGCGCATTTAATATAGATCAATATGGCCCTTCACAGCATGTAATTTAAATGAATAGTTTAGAAGATATTACACATTTAAAATGCAGGGACATAACGGCTGTGGCGGTACCGGCCGCGGAGCCGGCGGCGTGTGCCTATAACTGGGGAAGGACTGGATAGGACAAAGCGCAAAGACCTTCTGTAGTACATTTAGTATCAGCATTGCACCCGTGCGAAGCCGGGGCGGGTCGCTAGTATTCCATATATTAGGATGTTAGCAAGGTTTATACGTATGTTACTACAGCAGTTATTATTTTTATGAGTTTTGTGTAGTAAATATATGTATAATAAATGAAGCTGGTAATCTTATTTTTTTTTTAAATAGATAACTTTCTTGCCTATACGTCGTTCGATAACCAATGCACCACGTATCTACAGGTTTCTGCTCTTAGAGTAATGATGAGCCACTCCCAATTAATGAAAATTCATCTGGATTAGTTTAGCCATGGAGACGACAAATAAATAGTCAAATGTATCTTTTGGTATAACATAATCTTCCAGTGCAAATCAGTCAAAATTCATAGCATTAAAATCTACTAGAATGCTGCTTATGTTTTTTGGGAAGCGAAATTTGACAAAATATATTTTGTACCACGGGCAATACATTAGAAAACTTTGTAGAAGATTCTCTTCTTACTTGCACCACACGAAAACCTGGAATAAAAACTAGATTTTGTCACGCAAGCAATCGTTAAGAGTTTTGAGCGGATGCGGTGGCTAGCCTTTTTAATTGGGTTACTTCTTTTACTTTTTCTCTTCTACAAGTAATTTCAGTAATAAGCCCTTATCGGACCTCTGTAGAATGTATCGGAGGCTTGCTATAGATAAAGCCGTTTAATATACGAACTCGATTAAAAGGGATTAAGATAGCTTTGAAGTAATAATAGTCCGTACTGCAATAATCATAATTTTTTGTGTCAATTTGTTTTCTTTAGAACCTTCGCTTTGCAATGTGCGTAGGAAAGGTGTAGACACGCATATCAATACATAAATGAAGTAGTAAAACCAATACGTCTGTTCATAAACTTGAAAACTCTGGGCTCCACCAGCCCGTATTTAAGCAGCGTGGTGGATATGCCGTAAACACCTTCGTTTGGGGCTATCCCCAAACTGAGACTACTGGTCTATACCAGTATTCCGACAGTGGAATGAATAAGGATTGTCACCGATATACAACATGACAAAATAGATCAATGAAAATACATGGAAATGGCGTCTTACAAAAAGTTGCGTAGCATGATAACCATTTTCTGTTTTAAATACTTATAAGCGAATGGTTATTCACCAACTTAATTCTAACCGTTCCAGGTCTCTATCTACTTATATTGCTCACGGACCAAAAAAAACAATTGGCTAAGACTGAAACAGAGGAAAAAAAGTATTACGCGAAAATACTAGAAGAAAGAACTTACTAACAGACATAACACCCGGGTTTAATATAGTACTACATAGTGCACGTTACCAGGCTAAAAAAGCATACAATAAGTTGCCTAACGAGTTGAAAGACATTCGAAGCGTTCATCTCTTTAAATCGAAATTGAAATTATGGTTGTTGCAAAGAAACTTTTATGATGTTAACGAATATTTTAATTATAATAATAACAATACTGACATACTATGAAATTGAATACTATGTTTTTAATTGATTTTATGTATATTAATGTTGTGTAGTGTTTTATATTGTTGTGCATATTGAGACCCTATTTAGTTGACAATTGTATTATTTGTAATGTAAATATGTAAAAAAAAAAAATTCATACACAATTGTAAATTGAAACTAACGGATTCATAAAATCTCGGAAAGTACTTGACCTATGAAGCTGAAGATTAGCAGGCAGGTACTTTATAGGTAGTGGATTTGAGACAGGGCCGAATTAAGGGAGTATTAAGGCTATTGAAAGAAAATATAATATTTCATATACAGGCGATTTGACCTACACTACTTTGTGTGCTTCCGCCACCAATTAGTTCATGCAAATTCAGGGGATCTGTAGATGTTGATAGTTAGATGTCTCGTGTAAAGGTGAAGGGATGGGAGGCGCGTCGGGGCAATCGCACGTTTGCTCTGTTTCAGATGTTGGAGATTCGCCGAGACAACCGCAGCAGCTGGTGTAGAGACGACCAAAGCAGCCACGGCAGTCGCATGCATCTACTAACGGTAGTGTGTGAGTGCCGGCCGGCGGTAGTTTGTATTCATTAATTGGTGGCGGAAGCACGCAAAGTAGTGACGATTAAATTACCTGTATATTTGACTTCCGCCAAATAACACCTGAATCAAATAACTATATTTCATATAAGCGAAAGTCCCACGTTTTGGCATGTAGAGACTTATATAGGTAAATTTAAATGTAAAATTAATAAATAGGTACGGTATATTTTTTCCTACAGACGCAAAACTAAACTTGAAATTTGGCGGGTAGACTCATAAAGTGTAGGCACTAGCAAAAATAAGGATATACGAGTAGGTAGTCCTTGGCCAGAGGACAGAAGTGAAATGTTCTTCTCTCGCTGGTATTGGGTAATATAATTGGGTATAACAGCATTGTCCAGGTGAAACGTATTATAAGCGCTTCACCTGGGCAATGCTGCGCTATTTAAGCGGGACCGCTAGTTATTATTATATAAAAATCAAACAAAACGCTGCTCCATTCGATATGAAATGTCTAACCGGTGGAGAATCGGGAGAGCGACGTCATAATATAAAATGCACGCAAACGATGTTGCAACGAAGGTCACTAGCTAATTAAAAATTAATTACAAAAATAATTTAACTATACACTAAAACATCTTATGCCTCTATTATCTTTGGATGGAGGCTTTAATCACAAAATACAGGGGCTTTATGGTTTTAATTTTGTTCGTGTTCGTGAAAATTTCATTTACTACGCTGGACTCACCCGACTGGCATTTTTTTTATACGGTGTCGGAAGGCAGACAAGCATACGGCCCGCCTGATGTGAAGCGGTTAGCGAAGCCATATTAACTCTCCCAACATGAAATATCCTTCCTTTCAGGAGAGCTCACTCACTCGCAGGAACACAACAACCCAACAAAAGGGAATTGCTATTTAGCTGCGGTCTTCTGTGAGGTGGAGGTTCTTCCCCAGCCGCGCACCTTACAATTTTGCCATACTCTACCTCTCTTGAAACACTTAAACTTTGGCCTGGACAAACTTTAATTAAATTTGTTATGTAGATATTAAGAGTGAGTTAGTCACACAGTACACTGTGTATTTCACTTATTTAGACGACCTCTGTAGTCGAATGGTTAGCAATGGCAACTTTGACTCCAAGGTTCCGTGTTCGATCCCCGCACAAGACATATATTTGTGTGCATGAGCATGTCTGTTTGTCTTGGTCTGGGTGTTTTCTATGTATAATATGTATGTATTTGTAAAAAAATGTATTTAAGTATAATATCAGTTATCAAGTACCCCTAGCTTTTTCTTATTTTGAGAGTAGATGGCCGTGTGTAGTTTGTCTAGGAATATTTATTTATGTATTTATCCGCATCATAAAATTACAACTTTACCGCGCGGATAGATGAGTGAAACTTTTGTCACTATTCTGTTAGTATATATATTTTTCTCATGCGAATATGAGTGCATTTGCTTCACAATTTTATTACTAAACCTACTTAGTTAAAGTAAAACATGCACGGTCATAAACCGCATAATTTTATATACCGCATATATTCGTCCGTATGGTCATTATTTTTTTTTCCCGTGGGAATAAAATATATTTCCGGAATAAAAAGTTAGTCTATATATCCAGACCTTAAACTATTCAGATTTAGTAGCAACAAGGGAGAATTACCAAACGTTTAGACCATTTTGCAATTCATGTTATTGGAATCGAAGTGTTAGTGTTAGAAACTTAAAATCCGTGGTGCACGGCAGTTGAGCTTCACTTGACTAGCCATCTCTTTAGGCTTTTAATGCCTTTTTTGCCATATTTAAGTCAAATTTCAAAAGCTTCCTACTCCTAATTTCTTCTGATTAAATTCGTTGTGAGTTCCAAGGCAGCCGTAGTTTTACCCCTGGGACTGCAATGGACTTCATTGTTCATTGCCTTTTTTGGCGGTCGCCGCTGTTAATCCTGGCTACACAGGAGACACAGTGGTGGGCCCCCGTCCCATTTTCTTTCATAATACATAATACAAACATAGCGCTTAATTTGGAACCAGATGGCGTAATGGTGTGTAAATTGTCCAGTAATATTTATTTATACATATATTTTATTTATATTTTACTATTGCCTGCATATATGTGAAAAATATAAAGGATTTATTGAAAGATTTATACTGCGTATTATTATTTTCATAGATAAAATTGGATAATAATAATGTAATGAATAACGACCTATATCGAGTATGATTACTAATTTCCGTCTTTAATTACATAAAAATTAAATAGCAATCTATGAACACTAATAATCTCATTAACAGGAAGAGATTAACACCGATAGTAATTTATAAATCGATTTAACCGACATACGAACAAGCAAAGGAAACAATAATAGGCCATTATATATTGACCCACCTGTCCCCGCGTATTCATTCACACATTATCTGAAGAGAAGGGCTTTGTAATAAATCTTATGGGTCTTTTTAAACTGGATATACAAATTAGAGAATGATAAATGATATGTTTGACCTCACCAATTGAAATTAATTTGTCGGTACGGTAATTATAATGTAGGAAGTTTGAGATGCTCAGTGCCAGCCTGCTGCGATTGTTAACTGGAAGAGATGACATTTCCTTATTGCAAATAGCTCTTTGAATAGTTAAGTAATTTTTGCCTGAATGCAACGAAACTATAAAGTAGGGATAAGTGTTTAAACTGTGTATTTGTATTTTGTTATATACTAACTTTTCTACCCTAGGCTTTGTCTCCGTATGAACACATTATATGGTTAAAAAGTATCCTATGTATTATTCCATGAAAAAGTAACAACATCCATCCCTATATTCACACATCCTCAGTAGTCAGTGGAACGCACTATACTTATTTTACTGTACCCATGTACGCTAGGCTATATACCTATTCATCTACTAATAAGGTAGACCATAAATCATTCAATTATATATATATATATATATATATATATATATATATATATATATATATACATAAATATATATATATAAATGAAATCGTTTGAAAAGAAACACATTTAATTATTTTTTTATTGACCATAAAATCTTGTACCAAAAATTATATTTTGGGGGTGTAAGTCACTGACCACAATCTTTAGAGCCAAAGTCAACCTCACATGCATGTGGAGCACCCTGCTGACTTGCGAAAGCGGCTCTGGTAAAAGAGAGGTAGGGTATAGCGTATTTGTAACTTGTCCGACTGGGGAAATACGTCCACCTCACAGAATACCGCACCCAAATAACTACTAAGACTACGAGTTACGAAGGTCCTACCGCCTAAACTAAAACCGATTCAGCCCCCTTACCACCATCGCATATTGCGATTCAATAATTGAATAGATTGCTTATTCATACCAATGATTAAGCGATTCCATTTGAAATAGAGTCGCTTATTCATTGTAATTAATAAGCATTCTATTCAGTTATTGAATCGCAATAAGAGATGGTGGTAAGGGGGCAGATATTTTTTTTTATTCCAAAAATAGGACCTGGGTTTGAGTTAGTAAAAGGTACAGCTTTAGGGTCATTACCGCTGAAGCTAAACATTATTACCACTAAGCTACCCGACTGAGGAAATACGGGGAGCTCTACCTCACAGAATACCGCAGCCAAAAAACAATTCTTTTGAGGGTTGTTGTGTTCCTATATGAGAGTAAAGTCACCACAAAGAAAGTAGTTGCTGCGTTGGCAGCCGTGGTGGCGGCTCTTTTTGTATAATGGTTTTTAGGTACTAGTATTTTACGGAATAGCGGCAGTATTTATAAACCAATTATCAAAATTTGGAAATATTAGAATTTGGAGGTATTAGATTATGACATTTATAACATAAAAATAGTAAAAAACTTTTAAATAAAAATAGAAACCAACTTCACAGAACGTTGTTTATCCCCTATAGTGACAACTTGTTGTTTAACATATTGGTTAATTAAAAAAAATACTGAGTGGTTAATTTAGTCAAATGATTTGAAGTTATGACTAATTTATGTTCATCTATAATCAGTCGCAGAAAGCTATGTTTCTCAGAGAGTTATAAATAAATTTCGGAGTCATAGTCTACTTTTTATTTTTTATCTTTATTAATTTACCTTTTGTTGCTAACCGTACCTATCTTACAAGTATTTATTTAAGTATAATATATAATTTCCATTCTCCCAGGATATTGATTGTGATTCTACAGTGCCGTCAACACCACAAAAGTGATTATGGAAATCAATTGACTTATTAGGTTAGCGATGCGCTTTGGAATTTGCTAAAACGAACCGACGACAAACTCGTCGGCCCTGACTCGAGAAGGTTTGACGTTTTCTGACGTAAGACGATGTTTGTTATTCTAATTTATGGTGGGACATTCTTACATTATAATATATTTTCGATGATTTCGACTAACTGGATTTTTTCTCCTAATTTGTAAACCTACCTTTGCACAGTCGATTGCAAATCAAAGTTAGGCACGACTTTTAGACCGTCCTTAAGTCGTTACATTATGTATCTCGGGCACTAATAGCAGAAGTCGACTCAACAGTAAGACTATTCTCTAGTTTTCAACAAACAAAGAGGCTATATCAAAGTGTATTGGAAATTAAATGGAATATGGTGATGAGATATGGAGAGACCCATATATTGTAACCTGCCGCTAAACAGCGAAACCTTAGATAGGATCCCATTAACACACTTTATTTTCTGTATATAAATAAAGCAACTGTTACTGACTGATCTATTAATGCATAGCTCAAACCACTTCTTACTGCTACTAATTTCTTCTGATTACATTCGTTATGAGTTCCAAGTTAGCCGTGGTCTTATCCCCGGGACTGCAATGGACTTCACTGTTTATTGCCTTTTTGGTGGTCGTTGCTGTTAATCCTGGCTTCACAGGAAATATAGTGGTGGCAATGTGTGGTGCCCCCCCCCCCCAATCACGTTCCGTCCCGTTGAAAAAAACAAGCTCAAACCACTGACGGATCGGGTCGAATTACGGCATACAAATAAATATTATGACAGCACTAGGAATCCGCTTACAAAGAATTAGGTATATAGGGGTGTAAGTGGTTAACATCTTTGAACCAAAGCCAACTTCACCTGCACGTGGTGCACCCTGCTGACTGACAAACGAAGCTCTGGCGAAAAGAGAGGTAGGGAGCGTATTAGGCTACCAGACTGGGGAATGTACCTCCACCTCACAGAATACCGCAGCCAAATAACAATTCTTTGAGGGTTGTTGTGTTCCTGCAAGTGAGTGACGTCACCAGAAAAGAAGGAGATGCTGCGTTGGCAGCGGCGCGCAAGTGATATATTATGTTGCGAGCGTTAATACGGTTACGGTAACCGCTTCACATCAGGCGGGCCGTATGCTTGTCTGCCACCCGACGTAGTATAGAAAAAAAAAAGATTTTTTTAAATTGCCACGGGATACGCACGTCGAAGCTGCTGACAAGACATAAATAAATAAAAAAACTATTAGTTTCAAGCCACTTATAAGCTTTACCTAACATAAGTACCATTGGAGGTATTTGCATAAATAATTCTCCATCAATTACGAAACTATTTTCATTGTTCATCTAATTATCTAATAACATCACTTTTCTCGTGTTCACACTTTCAATGGTGCGGAAGCTGAGCAATCTTATTGTTCGTATTTGCATATCATTAATGCAATTCTTTGTTACTATGATAGAAATCGAGCCGCAAGGTCGGTGGGTAATAACATTAATTGTGGCGGCATTACGTGTGTAATGACTGAGATACGATTATACCTTATGTTTTGTCAGATATTTATCTCAATGGGAATTTTATGCTAAGTGTTAGTCGCCTTAAAGAAAGACAACAAAGAAAGAAACATTATAAAATATTATGTTTCAAGTATCCAATGTCTGCTAGATCTATTGCAGTAACGGAAAAATATATTTAGAGAAAAGCTACATAACGTGAGAGATATTGTACTTTACAGAGACTGCGCCCTTTTGTGTGTTCTACCAAATGGTAGAATACACAAAAGTACGCAAAGTCTCTATAAAGTGTATTCTACCATTTGGTAGAACACGCAAAAGGACGCAGTCTCTGTAAAGTGTATAAATATACTATACAATGGGTTGTGATTGCAAGAGTTGTTTGATATGATGCCTACAGCCTCCTGTACAGTCACACCGCTCGCTATCGGTAGGAAATTCATTCGTAAACATTGGAGCCAAGTTTCAGTTTTCTTCCACGGACTTGCGGTTTGTGTAATAAATTACCTGCCGAGGTTTTCCCAAGAGACTACAGCATGG
Source organism: Hypsopygia costalis (assembly GCA_937001555.2). Lineage (NCBI taxonomy): Eukaryota > Metazoa > Arthropoda > Insecta > Lepidoptera > Pyralidae > Hypsopygia > Hypsopygia costalis. The sequence continues at coordinate 6,817,567 of OW443325.2, forward strand.
AGTAATTAAAAAAAGGCGCGAAGAGGTTTTACAGGGTCGGCAACGCGTGAGTGATACCTCTGGTAGAGTGAGCGTCCATAGGCTTGCAGACTGTCTTGGCGTGTCGCGTACCGCCGCGGCCGGCCGGCCGTACCGCCGGGTGTATGAATACACCAATAGTTGTATAAAAAGGTACTTTCTAAATTTATTGTTTAAATGAGGCAGTGTCGTCTGTACAATTTTATAGTCTGTTGTCAGATTTTCCTGATCAAAAATTTCGATCTGACACAGGCAAGAGTTTGTATTGTAAAGATTCAATAGAAGTGAACTTTGAATATGCAGACAGATAGACAAAAGTGAATTAAGGTTCAAAACATCCAAATGGGTTGACTTACCATTGGTGGATTGGTTGACATCTTAACAACTTGACAGTTTTTTTGTACGTTGCCTATATAAAAAATAAGATTACTTCTTTCTTTCTATATATTTACGGTAATGATATCAACCTCCACTATTTTTTCTTGTCACAAGTATCATAGTAATCAATATTAGTAACTTCATCTCAATAGGAGTTTTATGTAGTTATGCAGATATTGTTTATAATATAATCCTCGCCCAATTTTTAAAATTCACACTCAAGCTTTAAACTATACAATATATTGGAAAACTGATTGCTAACCCTGAAGGCGGTTCACGAGCTCTATCAAATGATATTAATATTAGTTTATAAACTAGATCTATCCGAAAATTGGATGTTTCCATCTACCATACACTCGTGGAGCACTTTCAGGATCAATAATCAGTTTTTTTTTTTTTTTTTTTTTATATTAGCTCAGCATATTGGCTCCACTTCGCCTGATGGTAAGCGAAAAGAAGAGCCCCAATCGCAACGGCAACGGACAAGAGACCTTGATGTCCTGTCAGCTGACGCTGCCATGCTGGCCCACAAGATGCTTCTTCACGCTTCGCTTGAAGGATCCCATATTGTATGATTGAGGAAATACATATGCCGGCAACGCGTTCCACTTTTTAATAGTGCGACATAGATAGGAGTTGCCAAACTTTTTAGTACGCGACGGAATGATACCAACGGTGAAATTGTGGCATCGCAAGCCTGTACGTGTTGTTCGGTGACGGAAAGGGGAGGAAGGGATAAGGGAAAACAGTTCTTCAGAGCACTCTCCGTGGTATAGGCGATAAAATACGCTAAGTGAGCCAATATCTCTCCGGAGCTGAAGAGGTTCAAGATTCTTGGTGACCTCTTCGTCACCAATTATACGGACCGGTCGTCGCTGCAACCTGTCGAGAGCCTCGAGGAGGTACTGGGCGGAACCATCCCAGAGATGCGAGCAGTACTCCACGCAGGCCCGAACTTGAGTCTTGTACAAAAGACAAAGCTGGTCCGGCGTGAAGAACCGCCGCACCCTGTTCAGGATCCCGAGTTTCTTTGAGGCTGTTGAAATGAGGCTCTCAATATATTCCCTTTGGTTAAGGTTGCAGCGAATATCCATGCCTAGCATGTTCAAGCTCTCTCGTAAATTAAGCGAAGTGCTCTGAAGGCTGGGGGTAGGATGGAATGGAGATGTTTTTGTGGTAAACGCGCACACTTGGGTTTTCTTAGCATTGAACTCGACCAGATTGCTGGAACCCCATTTACTAATGAGATCCAACATCCGATCCAGTTCAACGACAAGAGTCTCCCGTTTCTCACCAATCTCTGTCCTACCAGCACCAGGTCGACCGAAATATCGCCCATGAACCGTACTGTCGTCAGCATAGCAATGAATGTTTCCTAGAGGTAGCATGTCATTGATATGAAGCAGAAAGAGGGTGGGCGATAGAACGGAACCCTGGGGGACGCCAGCATTCACTGGCATGAACCGCGAAGCGCAACCATCTGCAAGGACGCGGATTCTACGTTCATGCAGGAAGCCAGCAATCCAGTCACAAAGCTGGACAGGTAGACCGTATGCCGGAAGCTTGGAGAGAAGTGCTTTGTGCCAGACCCGATCAAACGCCTTGGCAATATCTAGGCTGATTGCCATAGATTCACCATGTTTATCGATTGCCTCACCCCAGAGGTGCGTCACATACGCTAGAAGATCACCCGTTGATCGTTTCGGCCTAAATCCATATTGTCGGTCATTAATTAGGGAACGATCTTCTAGGTAGCGGATCAGTTGGTTATTGAGGATCCTCTCCATGATCTTGCACAGTACTGAGGTTACGGATATGGGGCGGTAATTTGATGGATCCGAACGGTCTCCCTTTTTTGGGATCGGTTGCACATTAGCTTCTCTCCAAGCTTCCGGAACACAACCGGTTGAGTACGAGAGACGATAGCGGCGCGTTAACACCGGAGACAACTCTGCTGCACATTTTTTTAGTACTATCGCTGAAATACCGTCTGGACCACTGGCTTTTCGGACATCGAGTGATTGTAGTTCTGATCGCACATCACACTGCCTGATACGAATATCAGGCATGTTAGAACCACAGGAGGGTATAGTTGGTGGTTGTGTGCCACAATCATCGATCCGGGAGTTAGCCGCAAAGAGGCTAGCCATGAGGTCGGCTTTCTCCTGCGGCCGATGTGCCAGTGAGCCATCGGGGCATCTCAGCGGTGGCAGCGACGGTTCACAAAAGTTGGCCTGCACAGTTTTAGCTAGTCGCCAGTAGCTGCGTGACCCAGTGGGATGCGACACCAACTCCTGACCCACTCGTGCAACGCGCTGTGCGTCCGCTCTGATGTATGCCCTCTTGCATACCTTGGTGGCAGCGTTGTAGGCTGATTTCAGCGAGTTGATGTTGGGATCATTGTGGGCGCGGCCCCTGGTCCAAGCACGGTACGCCGCCTGCTTGTTACTAACGGCATCGGCGCACTCGCGATTAAACCATGGGCGTCTCCGGCTCTTGATGGCGACATCGGAGTAAGGGATGTAATACTCCATCCCAATGCCAATCTCGTCAACAATAGCCGCAGCACTCGCCGTAGCATCCTTCTCACTGAAACAGCACTGCCCCCATGGGACGGAAGCAAAGTAGTCGCGCATACCGTCCCAATCTGCTGACGAGTAGTGCCATACACGGCGCTTGACTGCCGCGGGTTGCGGCAGGACTATGCTTGGCACTATTGTGGACACCAGGCAGTGATCAGAGGTGCCCAGGTGTGCCTCAACAGAAACCCGGTATCCCTCAGGGTGGGTGGTCAGCAGTAGGTCGAGCAAAGAGGGCGCCTGATCAGCAAGGTTTAATTCCTAGTCTTAAAGTTTGAAAAATAACATAGTCAGATCACTAATCGTTATCACCCTTTTATAATCTGGTATAAATTTTGAAAATAGTCTTTTGTATTATATTGTAATAACCGTACAAGTTCCTTGAGGGTCGTTGTATTCCTGCGTATGAGTAACGTCACAAAAACAGGATGTAGGAACTTATGTAGATAGTTTTTCATAATATAATCCTCGCCTAATTTTTAAAATTCACATTCAAGCTTTGTTGAAACCTATAAATAAATTATTCACAATTGACTAGCTATTTCCTGTATTCTTTCCGTAACTAACTATTCCATTGAGTAATGAAATACTAATAGGAAATTGTCTATTACCTATTATTCATGCTACTTCTGATGACGTCAAGAAAATTGTGGGAAAATCTAATAATTCTAATAGACGACGGTAAATAACTCTTACCATTATGTACCTCTTTTCAGTATTTTTAGGGTTCCGTACCTCAAAAGGAAAAACGGAACCCTTATAAGATCACTTTGTTGTCCGTCTGTCTGTCTGTCTGTCAAGACCCTCTAACTCAAAAATGCGTGGAGGTATCAAGCTGAAATTTGAACTATTTACTCAGGTCTGCGGTCCCATGAAGTTGTAAAAAAATCAAACTGCCAAGTTTACGTAAAAAAGATATGGCCGTTTATTCAGCAAAAATGCATATTTCGACACATTCTCAAGGGAATCAAAACTCATAGGGTACTTCCCGTTGACCTAGAACTATGAAATTTGCCAAGTAACATCGTTATAGACTACAAGTACAAGTATAAATCTCAAAACTATACATTTGTGATTTAATCTGAAAAAATAGGGGGTTAGATTTCTGAACTATTTATAATGATCCTACGTACGGAACCCTCGGTGGGCGAGTCCGACTCGCACTTGTCCGGTTTTTTTTATTTTTAACTAGCTGACCCGACAGACATCGTCCTGTCTTCTTAATGATCAATTCATTGATAAGATAGGTGTCGCGCGATCTGTCAAATGACTGTCCTGACAGTTCTGTTAAACGCCATAGAGTTATATTACAAATGTTAATATGGTCTTTAAATTTTCTTAAATTTTCTAATTATTACGTGCAACTTTTTTATTTTTTCCTTCATAAGAACCTACTCCTAGCAATAATAAAGACTACGAAAAAAGTATCAGTAAAATCACTCCAGCCGTTCACGCGTGATACCATGACATAGGGAAATAGTGAGTCATGTTTATACATCTATATAGATTAAACAAAGAAATGATAAGCATAAATGAAAGCCAGATCAGATACAAATTTTTGACATTAATTTACGGATTGTCCTTTGACTAGGATAAGTTAAACGGACAATCCGTATACTTATTCTACCCGATTTCTTTTGTTTATTTATGTGTTTTATGTGTTATAGGCTGGAAACTATATGTGATTTCATTCGATGTATGTATTAAAAACCAAACAATGTATGTATTGGAAAACTGATTACTGACCCTGAACGTTTGGTTCACGAGCTGTATCAAATGGTATCATTAATTGTTGGTATCGAAAATTCGATGTTTCCATCTCCCATACACTTGTGAAGCACTTTCAACACCAGTAATTAGTTTTTCCCTGTCTTGTAAAGGTTGAAAAATAACATACCTAATCAGCTCCCTCACCACCATCTCTTATTGCGATTCAATAACTGGATAGAATGCTTATTCATATCAATGAATAAGTGACTCTATTTCAAATTGAATAGAGTCGCTTCTTCATTGGTATGTATAAGCATTCTATTCAGCTATTGAATCGCAATAAGAGTTGGTGGTAAGGGGGCAGATCACTAATCGTTATCGCCCTCTACCTTTATAATTTGGTATAATTCTTGAAAATAGTCATTCATGTAAATTGTAATAACCATACATGTAACTCTTCCCTTGAGGGTTGTTGTGTTCCTGCGAATGAGTAAAATCATAAAAACGGAAGGAGTTGCTGCGTTAGTAAGGGGGGTAGCGGCGCGGGCAATATTTTATGTTCCGAGCGTTAATATGGCTACGGTAACCGCTTGTAACCGCTTCAAATCAGACGGGCGTATGCTTTGCCGCCCGACGTAGTATAAAATACTATCATATGGACTGAAAATGGGTGTACCTATATACTCGTATTGATCATTTACATCAAAGTGCAAAGGATTCACATCGTATTTTGCACAGAAATATTTGGAAGGACTGAGACTGGCATAGAATAAGCTCAAATCTCGAATTTATAAAGAGTTGTTTTTCCAGTTACCTGACTCATGTTATAGGAAACTGAATATTAGCACAAACATTCGACATTTTTTGCGACGTATCTTTGAACATTACTAAACAAAGACTAACTCCATGTTGTACGAAAACTGCATGACTCTTGCTTTATGTAAGAAAACGTTGATTGGCGGTTCTAATCACAAATGCCTCATAGAAGGTTAGCACTTAATGAACGCAAGTTACCAAGATATATAAGACAGATACGTTGTAGGTATTTTTTTTAATATTTTGTTACCTATCTTAGTTTGAAGGTAAGTTTCATCGAGACGACTCTGGATTTAGAATAATCGCATTTTAAATATTTTTAAATATTTTTTTTACTTCGCCTACCCTACCCCCCACCACCTGGGCCAGAACAGTGCAGAACGATATGAGGACGATGGGACTACACCCTGTGATATGACGTAGACACGATCGGAATGGCGCAATAAGATTAGGAGGGCCGACCCCAAAAGACATGGGACATAGGCACGGAAGAAGAAGAAGAAGATTTTTTTACTTCGCCTGTAACTTTTGCGGGAAAATTCGATGTCAACCTTTTCTCTCACCTCTCATTTATAAATCCAATTGTAACTTTGCAAACATATGCAATTCTATTGACAATAAAATATTGTATTTGTAGTGTAGTTGATATGACGACATAAGTAAAAGGTAGACATAATACAAACATACTGGATCTCGTTAAAATTACTTACAATATCACAGAGATATTTCTTCTCAATTTGAAGCAACCCATCTGGAAATTCTTCCGTAAAATAGAGGCACCTTCACAATATATACATATTGAGGCCAACTGATAATTCCCTGGTGATTTTTACTATAGGATAACTATACTGTTCCAACACTCCCAACCAATAATTAAACCAATATTTTTTATCTTATGGTTTTTTTAATTCGTTTTTTTAATTCGGTCGTTTGCTTGTCTGCCAGCCTAGTGGCTGGCAGACAAGCAAACGACCCACCTGATGTGAAGAGTTTACCGTTTAGCCATTATATTAACATTCATAAAATGTACCATCGCTTGTGCGCCTCCTCCTTACTTTCCGATGACCTCACTCGTTCGCAGTAACACAACAACCCTCAAGGGATTATAAATTATAACATTATATATAATTGACGAGCTCGGTGGCGTAGCGGTCAATGACGCGGCTTCGACACCAACGCTCGTGGGTTCGATTCCCACACAGGACAAACATTTGTGTTCATGAACACGTCTGTTTGTCTTGGTCTGGGTGTTTTCTATGTATCATAAGTATGTATTTAAAAAAAAAAGTAAATACGTATGTATAACAGTTGTCTAGTATACCCATAGCACAAGCTTCGCTTACTTTGGGGCTAGATGGCGCTGTGTAATTTGTCTGATAACATTAATTTATTACATTATTTATTATTTAAAACTTAATATGGTCGTTTAATTAAAAAATAATATAAAAATTGTTATTTTGCTGCTGTATTCTATGAGGTGAAGGTACTTCCCCGCTCAGGCAGCTTGCAAATACACTGTACCCTACCTATACTTTTGCCAGAGCATCTTTCGCTAGTCGGCACCATGTGCAGATGAAATTGACTTTGGTATTGAAAATCATGGTAATCTACTTACACCGCAAGATCAAAATCAAAAATGGTAAACTATTTCGTTAAGTAAATTTTATCATATCAGTTAAAGTACGTTCACTGCTGAACATAGATTGGTCTCATATACTTCTATCGATTTTGAATCGCATTGTTCTATTGGCTTCCTGTGATCGTATATATATAAAGCAGACATAGGTAATCTAAATTCTACTACGGATATGATCATTTCTAAGCCTATCACTGCTATCACGTAGAGATAGTCCAAGCATAATTATCTCCATCGCACACTACGCAATCTTGAGCTTTTATACAATATCCATATTATTATTATGAATGACTCTGAGGCGTAAATATGATATGATAAGGAAAATCTTCAGCTAATATCTGTTGTCAATATGCAACAGATATTAGCTGAAGATTTTCGTTTAGTACTTCGGGTGAAAAGTTCTCGGTTAAATAAAAGAAATTTGTGAATATTTTAAGTAACAGAAAAAGTGAGAGAAAATCAATGATTTTTTTTTAATAACCGTAACGCGTTATTTCTGCACAAAAGATAAATGTATGGAAAGACGTACTTTTTTCATTAAATGTGTAGACAATTAAATCAGTGCGATAACATGACTAGTCACAGAACACTGTCTGTAAATCTTATATGTAATTGTATGTAATGTAAAAGTAATGTTTATGAATAACGTTGTACCAGCGTTAACTTATTAAAGTTAAAGCGAAACCATTACTTAACTTTTAAACAACCTTTTAAATAACGCTTAACAACTTTTTGCATTCATAAACGCTATTTAGACTTAATTGATTGTTTAAACAGATATTTAAGTAGCTGTCAAATTAAACAACCTCATATCGTTGTTTAACTTCGTTAAATAACAAAATGGCCGCCACTACCATATTGTAGCGTCTGCTGAGCTCAGTGGTTGTTTTATTTTATAATTTTTATGGTACGATAAAATTTCAAAAATTTAATACTTTGATTTTGGTGATGATTTAAATTACTTGGAACAAGATCTGATGGAGGTAAATGAGTTTATGCGACTACGAATAAAAGTCTACAAACACAGATATAATCCCATGGAATATTATTATAAAGTAAATTTTGGAAAAAATACAGATTTTCTTAGGAAAAAGATACAAAAAATCATAAATTTTATGAAAGATGATCTTATTGTAGATACAAGAGGCAGCAGTTTATCTGTTCATATTCAAGTTACGGTTGTTATCAAGCACTGGGGACAAACAGTAACAATGACTCATTGACAGTTTTACTTTTTTATTTTGGCATTTCTAATGACAGTTGCTCTTCTAGCCGGTTTCCTACCAATTCTACTAAAAAGTTGCCAGCGTTAAAAAAATAAAAAGTGTAACAAATCAATGGCAAAGTATTGTTTGAATACAAAATTTTTAAACACTGTTTATGGCTTAAGTCGCTAATTAGTTAATGAAAGTTTAAAACGTTAATTAAGAACTTTTTATGAATAAGGCTGGTAGTATTTTTCTTTCATCTTCGAGTAACGTATCTACTATATTTTGCGGTATAAAATATCACTGCACGAAACCTTGAGGGCGAGCGGTTTTCACATCATCTGCGTACGCTAGACTGTATACAATGGCGTTTATTATTTGATTGCTAAGTGGAATATGGAGAGACCTCGGTAGTGGAGTATTAACCTGAATAATTACCTACCAGAAGATTTAAGATGCATTAAAAACAATGTTTTTTTTTTTTAAACTTCCGTAAGTAGTTTTCCGTTTTAATTGGCAGCGATAGCCCGTTCGGTGACCAAAGGTACTTTAAGATTAAGGGTCGTGAGTTTGAGTCTTGAACAAGGCAAATAATAGTAATAATTTGCCTTTATTGTTATTATTACTAAAATAAATAAAGTACTTGGTAAACAGCTTTACCATTTTTCCACAATCTGTAAATGAAAGTCGATATATTTTCTTAAAATATTACTCGTCAACCATTATTAATTCCACTGCTGGGATACGAGCCTCCCCTCAATCGAAATCGTTAAGCCAAGTAGCTACTAACTTGGCCTAACGAACGAGGGGAAATACCAACTAACAGAATACCGTAGCCAAATAACAATTCCGTCACCAGAATGGAAGGAGTTGCTGCGTTGGTTGCGGGGTAGCGGCGCGCGAGCGATATTTCATGTTGCTAGCGTTAATATGGCTACGGTAACCGCTTCAGGCGGGTCGTATGCTTGTCTATCACTTAGCCTAGTATAAGAAATTTTATATTTTTACATCATTCTTCCACTAAATAACAGTAATAAAGGGAAAGTATTTTTACTGCTGCCATAATCGGCCATTTTTGGTCATTTCTGGACTATCACGAACTATGAATTTTTATTCAGTGGCGGCGTTAGTTAGATCCTTTAGTGCTCTTATACAGTTTTGTTATTCACAAGAATATCAGATTTAGGCTTCTTCGTCGACAACCCTTATTCATCTCACTGCTGGGATTACGGGCCTCCCTTCAAGCGAAGGGGTTTAAAGCATACCCCACCACGATGCTCAACTGCGGGTTAGCAGAGGCCACTGGGATCAACGACTTAACGTGCCCTCCGAAGCTCGAAGGAACTAAACCTAAATAAAGCCATCCATGTACAGGCTACGGTGGACGTTGTTTAACTTGCTTGATCGATTAGACTGACACGCGCAACGACGCCATCGAGCTCCTCTATAATATAACGGAATATTTAGGCTCCATAAAACAGAATATTTTTTATTCTTCACAATATTTCGACAGAAACCTAAACGTTGTCGAATAAAGAATCTTCGGATAAGTCAGTAAAAATCCTCAATTTATGGCCAATGAAATAAAAAAAATAAACATACCTACACCGCTATAATAAAACAAAATGTTTCTACAAGCTCATGTTAAGGGCCGCTTCGTGTCGTGACTGATTAACCCATAAATCCGACAAAGCCTGCTTTAATACGATACCATTAGCGGGCGGTATTATCCTTGCCACCTACATCACTAAACACTAACAGGGCTGTCGAATAATTCATTATCCTAGCATTTAGCATTACAGATAACACTAACCTTTAACAGAGTGTTCATTTTCTTAAGTCAAGCCTGAAATGTTTGCAGTTTTATCACATACAACATGTGTCTACTTAAAGGGATGTGAACTGTCAAGATATTTTTTATAGCAATAGCACTGCGTAGATTATAGAAATGTCTGATACTTAAATAATTATTTTAACTAAAGCAAAAATAATTCGATTTCGGAGATGAAAACAAATATTCTACAAAGTCTGTTTACAAAACATAATTATTATATTGATTTACAAACGGCAAGAATTTTTGGTACGATATGTATAATTTATATCTAAATGGGAAATGTAGAAGATGACCTTATGGAATACTGTGTGGCGATATGTGATAATTATCTTATCGAAAAAAAGTAATAAATGTAAAATGACATTGACAAATTGCAATGATAACTCTTTGTTTATGATGCCAGTAATAGAAAATGACATTTATCTAAAAATTAAATCTTTAAAGAATACTAAGAGTACAGGTTACGATGAAATCAATACACAGGTGTTGAAAGTAGTAGCTGATATCATTGCTCCAGTACTAACCCATATAGTTAATATCTGCATAGTATTAGGAATATATCCGGAAAAACTCAAAATAACTGTCGTCAAGCCGCATTTTAAGAAAGAAGATAGGGAAAACATGAACTTTTATAGACCTGTAGCTTTATTACCAACTTTCTCTAAAATATTCGAAAATGTTATCTACGAAGCATTATACACATTTTTTGAAAAACAAAATTTGTTTGCGGAAGAACAAAAAGGTTTTCGAAAGCAAAAGACTATCAATATGGCAATCTATGATTTTCTATGTAGAATTCTTACGTGTGTAGATAAAGGGATACAAGTAACTGCATTATTTATGGACATGACGAAGGCCTTTGACTTTGTGAATCATGACATTTTAATAGATAAATTATATAAATATGGAGTTAGAGGCAATGTACTTAATTTAATTAAATCATATTTGACTAATAGATCACAAGTGACTCACATCAAAAGAATATGTAGTAAAAGTAAAAATGAAAAAACATATGTTTCTGACCCAAAGGAAGTAAAATTTGGAGTTCCACAAGGGAGTGTATTAGGCCCACTCCTATTTTTAATATATATAAACGATCTCCCAAAGACTGTAGAACACCCTATGGTACTATTTGCAGACGACAGTACCATAATTCTAGAATGTAAAAATAATTGTTTATATGAAAGGGAAATCAATGAAACTTTAAATAAAGTAATCCAATGGTTGCAATACAATAACCTTATAATAAATCTAGATAAAACCAAATCGATGACATTCACACAAAGACCACGCAAAAACTTAATTAATGTAGACATCAAATATTTAGGAAATACAATCAAGGAGACAGACGTTACGAAATTTCTTGGACTATACATTGACAAAAATATGTCATGGAAATCACAAATTGAAAGTATCTGCAAAAGACTTAACCAATTTTCATACGCATTATATATGCTAAACAAAGTAGTCAATCGAGCAACAGTCCTAACAGCTTATCATAGCTACGTTGCATCCACTTTGAGATATGGAGTTATATTTTGGGGGAACTCCACAGGAAAGGAGAATGTGTTCAAGGCACAAAAAAAATGCATTAGAGCAATTTGTAGACTTCACCCTACTGAGTCTTGCGAGCCTCATTTCAAAAGCCTAAAAATTCTCACTTTTCCTTGTGTGTATATATATGAGTTGTCAATTTTTGTAAAATCAAATCTACAACAATATGAGTTTCTTAATTCGGCTCGTAATAAAGACAAAATTCGGCACATATCGCACAATACTACTATGTTTAGTGGGAGTGTTATGGGAATGGCCCCTAGGATATTTAATAAATTACCGAAAAGCATTAGGGATTTGACATTAAAAAAATTTAAAAATAAATTAACACTATTTCTGACCGAAAAATGTTATTATTCAATTAATGATTTTTTAAATGACATTCTTTGACTTATACTTTTAAATGACATTCTTTGATTTATATTGCTATTATGAATTATTAACTAATATTGCATAATCTGATAATTAGTAATTATTAGTATTGATATTGTTGACATTCCAATACGACATTTGAGAATAATTATTTTAATATTTTAATAGACACAAATATTTTAAATGGTTGTAATTTATATAAAAGAATTTATTATTTATATAAAAGATTATGTTTGCATGTCTTATACAAGACAAAATGTACATGGGAAATTGTCTAATGCCATCTATATATGTACCTACATTTTGAGCAAATAAATGTTTATTGATTGATTGATTGATTGATTGAATTCTTTTCACAATAAATAATTCTATCGTCATATAAGATTGATATTTTTTGAAAATTTTCTCAATTTATGTAACATATTAAAAATTCAGGACCAATGATGAAGTATATAAAAGATTAAGAAATTTAATCTCTTTCAGAGATTACACATCGCATTTTCCGTAGAACAAGAGACATTTGATGGAAAATCAAAAAAATGCTTAGAAGATACGCTTTATCATGTAGATAAAAAGTCGTAAAGTAAACCTACAAGGTGGGTATTAAATATATATTAGAAGTTTATAATATTGACGAGCTCGGTGGTACGATGGTTAGCAATGGCCACTTTGACTTCGAGGTCGCGGGTTCGGTTCCCGCACAAGACAAATATTTGTGTGCATGAACATGTCTGTTCGTCTTGGTCTGGGTGTTTTCTATGTTTACAAAAAGAAAAATATTTAAGTATAATATCAGTTATCTAGTACCCATAGCACAAGTTTTGCGCCTAATTTGGGACTAGGTGGCGCTGTATAAATTGTCCAGAAATATTTATTTATTATTTATTTATAGCATATCGACACAAGCTATTGTATGCAAGCAAAAATCTTAAAAAGATCATAAAAATTGAAATTATGCCCATGTTCCACCGAACATGCGATATATTAAATTGCATCGATAATATCGATGTCGATTTGTAAATTTTACCAGCCCTACCCTTAGGAAGAGGTGTGAAAATGACAAGAGTGCACAATTAATCGGGTACCACATAACAAGGATCATCATACATATTCAACTAATGGGTTCCGTCAATCACATCCATTGTTCGTCGCGCAAATTACCGAGCGTAGGCCTCCGACTATAAAATTAAGACGATTACTGCTGTAAAATCCACCACAAGGTTGTGTGTGGTCTAACATTTAGTTCATGGTACACATTCTGTTGCATAATGTTTTGAGACTTCACACGTATCTGTAACTTTTTCATTTTAAATATTCATTATTATTCATAAGAACATAATTCCAATTTACTCATTTGCCAATAGAAGGCATTGAATAATTTCATCTGTGAAAAGGACACCTTTGTATTCCAAAATAGGTACCTATTTGAATTGGTTTCAAAAATTTCGTGAGGTTTTGTATGATTTTTTTAACTTGTTGTTATAGAATCTTGGCATTTTCTAGTCACTCCTTTAAAATATCTTTAAGTTTCTATTTTATACATATTTATAAATTGATATCTTAGAAAGAATGGGGATAACAATCGTAGTTTACAATCGAAGCATATTCTACGACGCTGCTCGACTGCGGTCAGGTTGGAAGAGGCAGTGTTTTCAAGCCGCTCAAGTATCACGGACTGGGCCTAACGACTGTCACCTTATGATAACAGCCGAGATATGCATAACGTGCTTTTTGAAGCACGGAATACCTCGAGATAGATAAATGCATTTGTAGACAAGCTACGGTCGACGTTGCATTAGGTGACCGATTAGATTTAGATACTCAAAGACGCCATTTTTATGATGCCACTAAAATTTGTGATGTGACATTCCTGACGAAAATTGCCAAAATTATCGGGGAATTTTCCAAAATCGGGGAAGTTCCCTATACAAAACTTTCCGACTTGAGCAATAATGCCTGAAATTACACGCCTCTAGTGGCGACTATTACTTCATACGTTGATTTAATGGTTTAAAGTTTTACAATCGCACAGAAAACTAACTAATAACTATTTTTGTCTGCTTTAAACTCCGAGACTACTTAACCGATGTTATTGAAATTTTGTACGTTATGTTTAATTTGGTGTCACTTAAGCGAAAGCGATAGAATTGTCGTTATCCAATTCATTCCCTAAATGAGAGTTTATATGAAAGCCAATGCAGTCGACGTCATGGGTGCGTATATTGGCTATAAAAAAGTATCCTTTTTTATACTACTAAGGTACCAAACAAGCACACGGCCTGCCTGATGCAAAGCAGTTACCGCAGCCGACGACGATGTGACCCTGAACGTGACGTGATGTGACGATGAACCCGTAAAAAACCTCTTCACGCCCTATTTGAGGAACCCCATGCTGTACAGTCCTAGATTAAACCATTTGTATTAATTAACTAATATGTGGGACATACTTTTCATTTCCTTCATATATAGAAGACATACTTGCAATTATTCGTAATTTGTATTGAAATAGTCAAGAAATAACTTAGTGGTGTCATGCGGCCTTAGTTTAGCGAGACAGTTAAAGGGCCAAGACTAAAATGGAAGTGGTCATGTCATAATAACTGACATTTGTCGGGAGTTTGCGAAATCTAATGTGGCATTAATATTAATAGTTACGACACTGGCTAGAACAGACATACAAAATTTTGCCGAGTTAATACACATTTGTATTTACAGTAAGGACCAAACAGGTATGGGTTGTACAGCTAAAAATACCTCTTATTTCATTCGTATTAAGAGTTACAATTGTATTGTGAGTGTCAGGCATGATCTGCTCTTAACTGTGCTTAATTTATTAGTAAGTTGGGGTGTAAGTGGTTAATCAACATCTTTGAACCAAAGCCAATCTGACCTGCACGTGGTGCTGAGTGACAAAACAGGCTCTGGCGAAAAGAGAGATAGGCCATAGCATATTTTTTAAGCTGCCCGACTGGGGAAGTTCCTCCACCTCACAGAATACCGTAGCCAAATAAAAGGGTTGTTGTATCCCTACGAGTGAGTGGGATCACCACAAAGAAAGATAGGTATAGGAGTATAGGCTGGCAAAGTATTTGCGAAAAAAAAAGTTAACTTAACATAAGTTAACCGTTAACTTAAAAAACGTTTACTGTAATTTTGTGTGTTTGTATGTGCGTGCGCTTCTCCACGCTAATCTTAAAAAAGGCTTAGCCTATCGGTATGTGGTTTTCATCTATGTAGATATTGTCACAAGCTTCCCGTAACATTTAGCGTTTGCTTGATCCGAACTGGTTAAAAAAAGTTTACCGTTCATGCCAAATGTCCATGATAATGTAAGTAGATATATAGAAAATACAAAAATCTTACAAAATACCAAATCTTTCTTTTCTTTTACATAGATGGACCCATCTTTCAAAGAATTTGTTTTTTCTCTCTAGCTACTCTATTTTCTCTTACCAGTACGTTACATAGATTACGTATAGCAGGAAGTTAGTTTTTCCATTGTGCATTTAAATCTGTATTTTTTTATTTTTTTTTAATAAAAAAGTTAATATAGTAAATATATAATGTTGTTAGCCAATTCTTATAAAGCAAAGTGAATAAGTTCTAATTGATATTACATTCTCTGTTAAATGTAATGTTTTCTTTCCTCTTCCTTATAACTTATTAACTACGTTCTTGTTATTGTATAATTGTGAATTAATACTATTAAAGTAGAAAAATATCGGTTTAAATACAATATTTTTTAACATGCATTAGTTTGAAGTAGTTTTTATAAAAGCTTCTATACGAGTATATACCTAATAATAATTCCGCTTTTAGTATCGCCAATAAAATTGGACTACATCTGTAATGCCCAATGAGAATAAATAAATTAATAATTATACGTAGAACTAGTTATTACCTTATTACCTGATAGGTTAGACCGCAGTTGCGTAGCCTAGTGGAATCTGCTCCAAACACCTTTGATTGAGGAGAGTCCCGTAAAGTGTGATTAATAAGGGTTGATGACTTCGACCAGCAGCTAGGTTGACATAATTATTGTTTTATTTTCATTCAACAAACCTAAATATTTCCGTGATAAAAAATAAAACCGGCCAAGTGCGAGTCGGACTCGCACACGAAGGGTTACGTACCATTATCTATAAAAACAGCAAAAAAATCACGTTTGTTGTATGGGAGCCCCCCTTTAATAACTGTTTTATTCTTATTTGATTATTTATTTTTAAAGTAAATACATAAATAAATATTATGCGAGTATTTCAAGTGTATACCTATTGCCGTTATCAATTGTGAGCAAATACGAGCAAAACAATCACGTTTGTTGTATGGGAGCCCCCTTAAATATTTATTTTATTCTCTTTTTTAGTATTTGTTGTTATAGCGGCAACCGAAATACATCATCTGTGAAAATTTCAACTCTCTAACTATCACGGTTCATGAGATACAGCCTGGTGACAGACGGACGGACGGACAGCATTTCAGTCTAATGACATATCGTAATTAGACTGAAATCGAACGGTTTAAGCTGTAAAAAAACCAACAATTGCACATACCTATATATATTTATATACTTGCATATATACTCACGAAATATTTATAATATATTACCCTCCCTTCGGCAGTCGGGTAAAAAAAGAAATCGTTCCGAAATACATTTGAAATATTTTCTCCGCTTCCTAGAAAGAGATTTAATTAGCTGATTTAAATACCTATTATCGAAAAATAAGCGACATAATACAAAGTTTTCGCAATACAAACTCCACGGATGCTTATCTACCAAAATTATGGCATCCAGCGTTTTATCGAAGCTATAATTCCAATTCGGAATGCATTACCTAAGTTCTTAGGTTAGCCGTTCTAAGAACTGCCAACAAAAAGTTAGGTAAATTCACTGGACGGAATTTTTTATGGGTTAAAAGCTGTTCATCATTTCCCAAGGTCGTCGGCTAGACGTACACAAAGAATGCTTGTCTGTTTGAACACTTTGAACGTTTTTACTTATGTTTTTTTAGCAATGTCATACGTTACGAGTCACGCTAAGGTCACGTTATATTTGGCCGGGTAATTTCTTATTTGGTTATGAAAAAAGTCTGTGAGTTAGGTCTTGGTGTGAGTTGGTCCTCTTTTTAGGATGTCAATGTGATTTGTAATTATGAGATTGTAAAAACGAGCATGGCTAATAAATTCTTTATCGTAAAATATTAGTATTTAGATATAGGTAAGTAGATTGAATGTCAAAAGAAAATATAGATGGATTATTATGGATGGATCGTGTGAAAGATGATATATCCATCCAGGGTAGGTATGACATACCCTGCCGAACATACCTAAAGGGAAAAGGGCAAGCGAATAAAATTGGCTTATTTATATATTAGGCTAAAAGCGAGGTGGGTTACAGGCCAGCGTATTTGTAAGTAATCGTGTAAGTAATTCGACTGGACATGTACCTCCACTTCACAGAATACCGCAGCCAAATAACAATTCTCTTGAAGATTGTTGTTTTTTCTTGTGAGTGAGAGAAGTCAACAGAAAGGAGATAATTGCTACATGGACAGCGGGGGTGGCAGCGCGTGAGAGATATTTCATGTTGCGAGGGTTGAGATTGCTATTGTAACCGCTACACATCAGGCCGTATGCTTGTCTGCCAGCCGACGTAGTTAAAAAAGGTTGAAAAGATGATGGCGATTTATAGATTAAAAAGTACATATAGCGATATGTTTTTATACAAAATCAAACATGCGGTAGGTTAGGCCAGCTGTTGAAGTGGCGACTCTGTGACTCTTCCGATACTCGGCTCGGCGATCTCAAAATAATTTCGATGTTTGATATCTGCTAGGCGCCCAGGCGTACCACGGCTATTCTTTTTTATATAACGATAGTCATTTGTTTATCTAATAGTACTACAACATTTCAACTTGTATAATTTATGTTGCGTAAAGCCTAAATTAATTTACAGTACGAAACAATCGTTTTGTGACTGTTTGTCTGTTTATCGTTAAGGCAACGTAAGTTCGTAATTTCGAATTTTTACCGATATTCGTTAAGTATGTACTGAAACATGAAAAAAATATAATATGTTATAGTAGAGAACTTGATATATCGTATTCCTCAATTCGTTATATGATTAGCTTTACATTATTAGATAGAAAACAATCGCGATCATATCGGTTTCAAAATCCGAAATTACGAATATTTTACGTCGCTTTTAACTCCTCCTAATCCACTCCAGATTTTGATGCTGCTCTGTCATTTTGAGTACCTATGTGTTCCGGTAGAGTTATGTAGTATAAAAAACATATATAATACAATAGGCTATTTGACTAACATTTTTTTCGGTTTGATATGTAGGGACGTCTCCATAATATAACCATAGGTGAAATAATTACTTCGATAGCACAAAAATCTCTCGAGATATGTTAATTTGAAAATCACAATTTTTAGACTGCCCCAAAACGCTCCATACAAAAGACTACCGAATTATGACGTCACAGGTTTGTATTTTGTATGCATCAAATCAGAAATTTGTACGATAGCTATGTTAAATATTACGTTTATGTAATTAGTATCATAATAAAACTTAAAGCATTTTTTATTGCTTCTCCAATGGAAATATATTTTTATAATAATTTCATACTTTTAAAATGGACTTTCCCGCCAAACTTTGATCGACGCTAAAAAAAGTCTGACTGAGTCTAAGCAGATCTTTATAGTTTTGTGTATTTTACGATATTGTTAATTTATTTATACAATTTTTAGACATGGGAAAATAGCCTATTATATACACGACGAAGCCGGGGTGGAATGCTAGTAAGTACGCAAGTTATACGTTAGAGTCAGGCAGGAAATAAACTCATAAATCTTTATAACAATGCCAAGAAAAATTAACAAGGTTGTTAGAATATATCTGAAAATAGGTATTCGTACCTATTCTGCGGTAAAGTGAAAATTTAATTTACTTGTTTTAGTAAACGACGTGCTGTCAGCACCTCGTATTGCGCATATCCATAGACAATAGAATGTTTGTCATTGGGCATCTCATTTGCTTCATGTAAAAAAAAATAGCTAAATTGAGGAGGAAGTTCTCAATAATTTGCATGTATGTAGGCATCGATGTATATAGTCATTATATAAAACATTTCATTTTCTACGCTTTTAATTCGGTTGTTTAAGAGCACATCTTCATCTACGTAAACGATGTTAGAGCTATTACGATATTATTATGTGTACTGTCTATTTATTGTTGTGAACTATTATTATTTCATGTTGTTGTATCTATGTTGAATTTGTATCGGCATCGTTGTTGTCACTTTTGGCCTGCACTGAAAAGCAGGGCTGAGATCACTCTGTGAACTCAGCAATGATCCCTGAGGGTGGGCCAAAATTTCAACGTCACTTCTTATATTATGTCTTGTTGTATTTGTGTACAATTGTATGTGTGAAGTTGGAATAAAAATATTTCTATTTCTATCTTTAGATGGGCGCCGATCGGAAAATGGACGATAGCATATGGTGGATAGCATAAGGGAAGGCCTATATATTAGATAATGTTGTTGATGATGATGACGATTGTTAGTTGAATTAAAAATAAAAGGTAACTTCTTTGGAATGGACCATGCACAAGTTATTAATCCATATGCTTATTAAAATTTGTACAAATAAATAAACATAGATTACTACAAAGTAATCGCTTTTAATGTCTAGAAATTATTCTATAAATTAAAAGTAATTTCTTTGGAGTTTGGAGTAAGAAAACATATTTCAATAACGTTTAATAAAATTGTTTTAAAAAATCTAAACTTACTAAATGTGTCTGAGCAAATCACACAGCCAGCGCCATCTAACTGTCCAACTGGAAAAAGCGAATTTATACTTTTTTGCCGTTAAGAAATAAATAGTTTTTGCTGCATAAACCGTGCCAAACAGGTATGCTCGTGGACAAAATCTTTGTATCGTATGTAAGGGAATCGAGCCTTGAGGTCGAACGTCTAGGTTAATACCAAATGTCACCTTTACTGGACATTCGACTGGGGTACCTACTCACCGTTATCTAACGTAATTTTTTTTATACTATGTCGGGTGGCAGACAAGCATACAGCCCGCCTGATGTGAAGCGGTTACCATTCTCTCCTTTCTTTTACCTCACTCACTCGCAGGAACACAACAACCCTCAAGGGAATTTGGCTGCGATTGTTATTTGGCTGCGATATTCTGTGAGGTGAAAGTACTTCCCCAGTCGGGCAGTTTATAGATACGTACACTCCCTACCTCTCTTTTCGCCAGAGCTTCGTTTGTAAGTCAGAATGATGCACTGCGTGCAGGTGAAGTTGGCTTTGGTTCAAAGATGTTGATGAACCACTTACACTCCTTAGTTCATAACCAGTACGTATTATATTATATCACAAATATTAAATCCGTACAGTTTTATTTATTTAAGTATCGGTTAATGAAATACAATAAAAAAACATTAAAATAATATAGTGAAGTATCTAAAATAGATATCGATTACGTACCGAAATGAACACTTTCATAACAAAAATATCTTTTTGAACGATTTTTTTAGCTTAGCTATCCTCCGCGACCCCCTTATAGAGATTTGGGGACGCCCATGAGGTCGCGACGCACACTTTGGAAAACGCTGCTCTAAACAAGGTATTATTAATCTTGTGTTGATATTTCATATACTTACTTCTTTCAAAATGTAATCATTAGCGACTCTGCCGTTGGAAATTAATTCTTGCGAGTATTAGCGACTTCCTGCTATATGATTTATATGAAATATAACATCTATAGTAGTACAATATGATGAGATTGGATTTTATTGCTTATAACATTGTAGTTTATTACATTATAATCAACATTATGTTTTATAACTTCTGTATAGCAGTACTCACTGCTGTAGCTAGATGAGTATGTATAATGGGAGTACTTATTATAAAATCGCTAGAAACATACATACAAGGCAAACAGAGAACCTCCTTTTTAGGGTTCCGTACCTCAAAAGAAAAAACGGAACCCTTATAAGATCACTTTGTTGCCCGTCTGTCTGTGTGTCTGTCAAGACCCTCTATGTCGAGAATGCGTGGAGGTATCAAGCTGAAATTTGAACTGTATACTCAGGTCTACGGTCCCATGAAGTTGTAAAAAAATCAAACTGCTAAGTTTACTTAAAAAAAAGTTACGGGCGTTTATTCAGCAAAAAACGCATATTTCGACACATTCTCAAGGGAACCAAAATCTATAGGGTATTTCCCGTTCACCTAGAACTATGAAATTTGGCAAGTAACATCGTTATAGACTACAAGTACAAGAATAAATCTCAAAACTATACATTTGTAATTAAATCTTAAAAATAGGGGGTCTATAAACATATAAATCTATATATACCTAATACTAAAACGTACATTGTTCATACATTCCAATCCTGGCAGGGTCGCCATCTGGTGTCACGGCGGGGGAATTGGTTGTTGATAATAACTACACGTCCATTTCGTTCTAACTCCGTATATTCACTGATGATCAATTACATTACATGACATATATATATACCACAATTTTTATAGGAGGTCAAAATTTCAAATTGAAGCTACTAGTTGAAATGGAGTATCATATGAAAGGGCTTGATGTGCACATTGCAAAGTATATTTTATTTAGTTTTTCCGATGCAGTATTTCTTATTTATAATGAAAAATATCAAATTTATAATGATCCTATGTACGGAACCCTCGGTGGGCGAGTCCGACTCGCACTTGTCCGGTTTTTTTTAATACTACGTCGGGTGGAAAACAATCATACGACCCGCCTGATGTGAAACGGTTACCATTGCCATATTAACGCTCACACCATGTAATCGCTCGCACGTTACTAATAATTATTCTGTATTTTTTACTATAGGATTTCTATACTGTCTCAACACTCCTATTTATTTTTTATCTTATGGTTTTTTTAATACTGCCTACTGCGAATGTAATAATACCCAGTAAGTAATAATTCTGAATGCGAGGTTACCGTAGCCATATTAAACCATCGCTCTGGCGCAGCCATCCCCGCTTCCAACGCAGCAACCCATTCTTGCTGGTGTCATCACTCACTCGCAGGAACAGAAAAACACTCAAGAGAATTGTTATTTGGCTACGGTATTCTGTAGAAGTACTTACCCAGTTTACAAATACGCTGTATCTCATCTCTCTTTAGAGCCTCTTTCCCCTTAAAATTAATACTAGCATCATAGTATATTAAGTAAAACATATAAATACAAAAATACAAATACCGTGAGAAAATTTTAAATAGGAGAGCGCTATGTGAAATAAAATTATTGTGTCACTTGAGGAAGGTCAGCATAATAAGATAATACAAAAAAGTCCACTTCTACTCTCAATGACGATTGCGAAACTAGATTATAGTGAACTATCAGCATTAAAACCACGCGTTTTTGCGACATTACCGCTGGTTTGTGGAAAAAAATCTACTGTAATGTGTACTTGAGTAGGTACTCATATGTATGGTTCGAGAATATTATACACTTTCTTTTTTTATATATTATAAGTTATATATTATATTATAATAATATAATATATATATATATATATTCTATTATAATAATATAATATATATAACCCGACACGGCTGTGTGTTGTACGTGAATATATTATATGCACTAAAATTATCTCAAAATGGCAGCGCTTCCCCCTCCCTCGCACGCGATATTCCATAGTCCTTTCTTAACGTAATAAATTCTTTAATTCTTCATCTATCCAGTGGTGTGATTGAATTTTTGATGGAGATGATAGATTTGTAGCTGCAACACCAAACTGTATTCTACGATTTTGTTATCATTAGTTTTTTTTTATGATGGTCTTTTGGCAGCACTGTAGCGTAAGGTCCAATCAACTGTCAATTCATAGCATCTTGTCAAATGTCTTGTTGACGTCTTGTGTTGTCTTGTCGTCTTGAAGTTTCACTGTCAAAAAATTCAGTAGAATTTGACAATCTGGACCCGACGCCTACCTAGCGACATCTGGTGTCAGAAAAAATATCAAATATCCCCATTGCCTCACTAAGGTAGCAATTTATAAGACATATTCACGTCAAAATATATTATACATATATATCAAAAGCAGAGAAGTCGTGATCGCCAGTTTTCACACACTCCATATAAACTTAGGTGCCTATTTCGTAAGTACCCATTTTTTACTGGGTAAATCGTGAGTCATAACCACATTTTGAGCCACAAATTAAGACAGAGATAGTCAGAGTGGCCTTGCGATAGAGGCGAATTTCAGGGGCATCTGTTCAATTCCGTATGTTACATATGTTTTATTAGGATTCGACGATAAAGTTCAAATACGCATAAGGTCAAACATTCCAAATGACAAGAGGATGTAAGTTTCTTCAAAATGTCGAATACGCATATTGTCAAACTCGTATATTGTCATGAACGCCAAATGTCAAACTCGGAAATAGTCAATAAGCCAAACGCAAAGCGGACGCAGTATTAAAAAAATATATATCCAACATTTAATAAGAGATTGCAATCGACTAGTAAATATTTTTTATTACAATCGTATCTATATAGAAATTATCATATTCATTTATTTATTGATGCAAACCGGACCTTACTTGAAGGGTGTCGACAGATCGTAGATATTATCTTAAATTCTCATACCATACACCCATAATCACGACTGAATATATTAATATACATACCTACCGTACATAAATATAAAACAGTCAATACAAATTATAATCGAGAAGAGTCGCATTGAAAACTACATCTACTCTGCAAAATCTTACCATATAAGGTGATATAATGTAATATAATAGGTAGGGGAAAAAGTCTTTTCGCATTATAGTATGTATGAACTTGTAATAAAATCTCTTTGGTTATACCATTTGTGTCTGGCAGGTTTTGATATCTTTATAAAGTTTATATTTTAAAAAAGATAATTCCAAATTCAAATTAGGTAAATGTGTGATTTTCATTTGTTTTTTTTACTGTCAAGATGAGTGAATCTAATGAAGAAATTCGATTCATTTTAAAATTTTACTACAAAAAAGGTAAAAATGCAACGCAAGCTGCGAATAAAATTTGTGACGTTTATGGACCTAGTGCAGTGTCTGTGAGAGTAGCACAAATTTGGTTTAAGCGTTTTCAATCAGGAAATTTTGATGTGAAAGATGCACGTCGCTCTGGTCGCCCTGTTACGGATAAAATGGATGCCATTTTTGAAAAAGTGGAGCAAGAGCGGCATATCAGTAGTTACGACGTAGCTGAAGAATTAGGAATTGACCACAAAACAGTTTTGGCGCAATTGAAAAAAGCTGGGTACACTAAAAAGCTCGATATTTGGGTGCCTCACAATCTCACTGAAAGAAACCTAATGAACCGTGTACTCATTTGCGATTCTTTACTACGACGTAATGAAAGCGAACAGTTTTTGAAGAAGCTTATAACTGGTGATGAAAAGTGGATCACGTACGACAAGAACGTGCGAAAAAGGTCGTGGTCAAAGGCCGGTCAGGCTTCACAGACTCTGGCAAAACCCGGGTTAACCCGCAACAAGGTGATGCTGTGTGTATGGTGGGATTGTAAGGGTATAATTGTATTATTCATTATGAGCTGTTACCGCCAGGCAGGACTATCGATTCTGAACTCTACTGTGAACAACTGATGAGATTAAAGCAAAAAGTTGAGAGAAAGCGGCCGGAATTAATTAACAGAAGGGGTGTGATTTTTCATCATGATAACGCTAGACCTCACACATCTTTAGCCACTCAGCAAAAATTAAGAGAGTTTGACTGGGAGGTGTTAATGCATCCGCCGTATAGTCCTGACCTTGCACCTTCTGATTTCCACCTGTTTCGGTCTCTTCAGAATTCTTTAGGCAATGTCAGGTTACCATCACGAGAAGACTGCCAAAACCACTTGTCGTGGTTTTTTGAACAGAAGTCCCAAAATTTCTATAGTAATGGGATCATGTCTCTACCTACAAGATGGCCAAAAGTTATCGAACAAAATGGCACCTACATACTTTAGTTAAATGTAAATAAACTTTATTAAAAAATGTTTTGAATTTTCATATAAAATACGAAAAGACTTTTTCCCCAACCTAATATATTTGGATTTTTTATGTGCCTCCTTTTATCTATCACTAGTGACTCGCCCCGGCTTCGCCCGGTTAGGATAACCTACATATAAACTTTCTGGTGGCGAAGACATTTTCCCAACATGTAAACTTTAGTGGAAACCTCATCTAAATCAGTTGCGCGGTTTAGGAGGAGTTACTGGAGATACAGATTGACAGACGCGGAAAGAAACTTTATTTTATATCATATATAGATGCGTAACGTTTCAAATCATATTAGATGGACCGATGGCCTCAAAAAAGTGACTGGAAGCGCTTGGATGTGGAAGGCGGAGGAACGGGTGTGGTGGAATTAATGAAGGCTGGATATATCCAGCAGTGGATAGATACAGGCTGATGATGATGATGATGGATTAAGGGGACGGTTGAAGCCGTTTAGCAGTGACAATTCTTTTTTTGACGTGACAACGTCTTATAAATTGGTTAGCCGGGTGACACTTCAAGAAACTGGCTCACGTTATGCGCTTACAATGAGAGCGAGTGAAAGGCGCGTGCCTTTCACTCGCTCTCATTGTAAGAGCGTCCCTTCTAAGAGCGAGAGAGACAGACATAAAAAGTGAAAGGCATACGTCCCTTCCACTCGAAAACATTTTACCACTCAAAGTCGTTGTCACGTAAAACTTTCGCCCGTATACCGACTTTACAGGCAACCAATTTTTTAAGTATATAAAAGTTTTTTTTTTAAATAATAAAACAAAAAACTTACATTTTAATAATGTATAAAATAAATTGCCATTTAAATATTAATAAATAAAATATAATACTGCCCATAAAATTCTGTAAAAGTATTATTAGTGTGATCTTTAAGCACCATGCACGGGTTTAGCATCTCGCTCGCTAGATGTAAGTACATAGTTATATAGGTACCTAGATGCATAAATACTCTATTACGATGTGTTGCAATTTAATATATTACAACATATATTATTACAAGATGTTAGAATTTTATAGATTTTGTTAAATCGAATCACGATCTAATAATTTAAAGTATAAAATTATTTTAAGCGCCATCTAGCCAATTATAAGATAACTATGATACACGCGACCTACTAGCAATACGAAGTATGACAACAGCAGCAACAGAAGACCTGAATAATGTAGTGTTTAGCATAATCAATAGATGGCGGTGCACAACTTAAAAAAATGTTAATACCTATGTGTAATAAATAATTATAATTTTATGTGTTTTTGTTACTTTGGTCAAAATGACACGGAATAAAAAATATTTTTTTTTTCTTCTCTTGTTATTAGTCTCTTTTTAATCACGGGTCAAGCCCGGTCATTTGATAGGCGTGCGCGGGGATATGAATCCAACGCGTAGAAGCCCCTTTGAGAAGTTTGATGTAATGTTGTACGCCCGCCGTGACCCACTCCAGGATATGTCAATGGAACGACATACCCATGAGCAGGTCTCGGCAGGCGTTGAGACTATTGCGAAGTGTGATGGAAAATAAATGGGCTATGGAGATGAGATCTGGGTGAACTTAATACCGGGCTATTACAGAAGAGGGACGGACGCCTGCCATAACTGCTTTTATTGCTAGTTATATGCGGCAGGCGGTGGCTTGCCACTCACTAGATGGGCCCCCGAAATGCCAGGAAAACGGCCGGGGGCAACACCGGTGTGAGTGACTCAGGGATGTCGAGAGGTGTGCTGCGCTTTCTCCGAAGTTACTCGCGGCATGATGCCCTTTAACACTTCCACCCCTGGAGCATATAGCTCTAGCGGCTCCTCTCTGGACGGCCAATGAAGGCAATCCAGAGCTGAGAGTCCTGCGGGCCTTCTTGTGTTTACACTCCGACCGATGAAGACACGTCGGAGACGAAGGCCCTGACCGACTCTCTGGAGACTCGGGTCCGTGGTGTCGCTACTCACACAATAGCTCGCCACACGAGCTGCCCTGCGGACTATTTATTAGTTATTATTAATAAAAACATACATTCTGACATTGTGTACCTATTATCATAGCTATTATGTACATGTATCAGGATGTATCTAATACAAAATGTACCTATAAATAGTTTTCTTTAATAAATACTAAATATAAAATATATTATATATAAAATATATATAGTATAGGTTATATATGAAAACGTTATTTTACAAATACTATGCTTTAATAATTTTTGAGGCCGGAATGTTCAAAAATATTTTGTTACGATTTATAAGTGTGATTTTAACCAAAACTCTTTGAAAGGGAATATGGAGAGATCTTTGCACAATCATTATACACTTCTGGACACATCTATTGGCCCACCTTGCATTTTCAGTTTCGTTTGGTTCTAGCTAAAATTTTATATTAGGTCGAGCAAAAAGTTTTTATGCAGTTTTGAACCTGGCACATTCATAATTTCATTCAATAGTCTTTTTTTGAATTTCGAACACAGAATTTAAAGAAACAAAAGACAATTTGGAGCCTATTCGTTGATATCCAACAATCGAATACTAAGAAAACTTGATTTTATTGGTTTACTTGGATTTAATTCTTGAAAGTGTGATTTTTTCTCTTTGGTTTTGCAACAAACATTACTTATTCTTAACATTAAAGTGAGGTTCTATCAATAATCTATGGATACTTCGCCTGAAGTCGCCGCCCAAGCTGTGGCACTTATCCAGGCCGGACACAGCCAAAGAAATGTGAGTGCTCAACTTAATTTAAGTCGATCTGCGGTCCGAAATGTTTATCGGAGGTACCTAGAGACTGGCGGCTTTGTTCGTCGCCAAGGAAGGCCACGATTTCGGGTCAGAACTGAAAGGCAGGATCGATTCATCGTGACGACCAGCTTGAGAAATCGTCACCTTACCTCCATTGAGATACAAAACCAACTTCGTGACTTCCACGGAGTATCTGTGAGTGCTCGAACTGTTCGGAGAAGGTTAAAAGAACGCGATATGGTACCACACAAGCCAGCTAATGGCCCCAAATTAACGCGAGCCCACCGAACAGCGCGCCTTCATTTCGCGCGCACTCATTTAAATTAGACTCAGCAGCATTGCAGCCGTTTACTCTTTTCTGATGAGTCTAAAATTGTGTTACATGGCAATGATGGAAGGAAGAAGGTCTACCGACGTAAGGGAGAGCGTTTCGCACAATGCTGCTTTGAAGAGAGGGTTGCTTATGGCGGTGGCTCATGAACTGTCTGGGGCGGTATATCCGCGAGCGGCAAAACTCAACTTGAGGTTGTTACGGGAGCACGGCTGCCAGCATTAAATGCTGAAAGGTACATTCGTGAGTGCTTAGAACCTCACGTGATGCCATACGCGGACTATGTGGGCCCAAATTTCCTTTTTATGCATGATAATGCAAGAGCCCATACGGCCGGCATCGTCAGGGAATATCTTCGGGATGTGAACATCACAGTTATGGACTGGCCAACAAGAAGCCCAGACATGAACCCCATTGAGCACATGTGGGACGAGCTAAAA
Source organism: Hypsopygia costalis (assembly GCA_937001555.2). NCBI lineage: Eukaryota > Metazoa > Arthropoda > Insecta > Lepidoptera > Pyralidae > Hypsopygia > Hypsopygia costalis. Next base: position 6,846,241 of record OW443325.2, read on the forward strand.
AGACGTGTTAGGGCTCGTCAGCCAGTTGCCCAGACGATGCAGGTGTTGAAAACTGCCATAGAAGAGGAATGGGGGAGGATCTCTCAAAATTTCATAGAGCGGTTGATAAACTCTATGCCTAATCGTATGAGAGCTGTGCTAGATGCCCATGGAGGCAACACGCGTTATTAAAATAAACTTTTATTTGATAAAAAAAGTTTTTTATTCAAAAATCAACTGCCTTAATCAAGGCGCATACCCGACTTGTTAGGCGTAGCTCCATGTCGTGTGGTATTCTGAATTCAAATTTAAAACAATATGATCGAAAAAGATGGTAAAATGTATCAGGTTTAAAACTGCATCAATAGTTTTTGTTCAATCTAGCAATCATATTTCGGTAGGGGCCATCGAAACCTAAACTCTAAGGTGGGCCAATAGATGTGTCCAGAAGTGTACTATTCACCGGTCAACACGATTTCTGGGTCTGGCTCCTGAATGTGAAATTTTGGTTTCTCCTATGTTACAAATAAATAAAAAAATAAGTGTTTCGATCAAAGTTTGCTTTTGTAGAAACTAGAGCAATTGTTTTAAAAAAACTAATTTTTATATTTTCTCTGAAATTTTATTTAAAATTACGATAAGAAAAGTTTTTATTTAACATAAAAGTCTATTTACATAAGAATTATGACAAATAATAGCCAACAAATAGAAAATAAGAAAAAAACAAGTTCAAAAATGAATAATTTTACTGGATCTTTTATGTTTGTATGGGCTTTCTCGTATTAATCCCCAAATGTAATCTCCCATCATATTCTCATTGTACTGCCCTTGGTAACGTCGTTCAAAGTCCATCACATCTTGATGAAAACGTTCTCCCTGCTCCTCTGAATAGGCACCCATATTATCTTTAAATTTGTCCAGGTGAGCATGTAGCATATGGAGTTTATGGGACATTCTGCAGCCCATCAATTTAAAACTTTCAAGCATAGTTTCAATCAACTCTTTATAATTGTTGGCTCTGTGGTTTCCAAGAAAACCATTGACTACTCCTTTCAGACTCTTCCAGGCTTGTTTTTCACGAGCATTAAGGAATTCTGTGAAATCATCGCTGCTCATTATTTGTTTTATTTGTGGTCCAACGAAACTACCAGCTTTAACTTTAGCTTCAGATAATTTGGGAAAGAATCTCTTTAAATATTCAAAAGCTTCAGAATTATGATCTAGAGCTTTCACAAATTGCTTCATTAAACCTAACTTTATATGTAACGGTGGCATCAATATATCTTTAGGCTCTACTATTGGTTTCGCTTTTACATTATGTTTTCCAATTTGAAATTCAAGTCGATCAGGCCATACACGCCGTTGGTAATGTTCTGAATCTGCTCTGCTATCCCATAAGCATAGGTGACAAGGATATTTAGCGTATCCGCCTTGCATTCCCATCAGAAAACCAACCATTTTAAAATCGCCTCTTACTGGCCAATTGTATTATGTGTATTTTAATTTTTCCAGTATCATTTTCACACTATCGTAACTTTCCTTAAGCATAACAGAATGTGCTACCGGAAGGCTAGGAAATTGGTTTCCGTTGTGAAGCAGAACTGCTTTTAAGCTTTTTGAAGAGCTATCTATGAAAAGCCGCCAGTCAGAAGGTATGCATGGCATTCCGATTTCCTTGAACAAATCAGTCACGCTATTACAATAACAAATTCCGGCTTCTTTTGTAAAAAAACTTGAAAAATTTTTATGGCGTTCTCTTTGATCAGTTATTTTCACATCATCTTCAAGTAAATTCCACTGTTTCAATCGTGAACCTAAAATCTCTGCTTTACTCTTGGGTAGGTTAAGATCTCGTACTAAATCATTGAAGTCTGTTGAGCTGATGAAATGTGGTCCAAAACTCTGTGATTTTATCATAAACTCATTACCGTCGGTGTTAGTAAGAGGTGTACTGGATTCTGTTGAACTTTGCGACGATTGAATTCTAAGAATATCTCGTTCTGAACTAGATGGAACAGGAAAATTTTCACCATGAAGTATTGGAGAAGACGTCGAAGGAAGATCAGGATAAAAAATTGGTTGCCTGTAAAGTCGGTATACGGGCGAAAGTTTTACGTGACAACGACTTTGAGTGGTAAAATGTTTTCGAGTGGAAGGGACGCATGCCTTTCACTTTTTATGTCTGTCTCTCTCGCTCTTAGAAGGGACGCGTGCCTTTCACTCGCTCTCATTGTAAGCGCATAACGTGAGCCAGTTTCTTGAAGTGTCACCCGGCTAACCAATTTATAAGACGTTGTCACGTCAAAAATCTTTTCGGCATTTTCACCAGATCGACGCTTACTTGGATTAACGATACAAAAATAACAATCTTTGACATGATCACTAGGTTCCCTCCAAAGTCTTGGCACTGCAAACTTCATGTGTCGTTTTTCTCCTCGATACCAGGCTAGAAATAACAAAAACAACTAGTGTAGTAAAGAGTTTTTTGAGTAAAGAATAAGAAATAAAATATTTACATGTTCGACATTTTTACAAATTTAGTATTGCGTTTCTTACCTTCTAAAGTATTTTTGCAATGAACACAAGCAAAGTGAGGCACCCATTTCTTATCTTGATTCCGTATTTTGAGGTTATAATAAGCCTCATAGGCTTCGCAAAGCTTCAAATTCGTTGCCAAAGCAAATTTTTTGCTTCTTACTTTAATAAATTCACCGCAAATAAAACAGAATGAATCAACATCATTTTTACACTGCCTTGATGCCATTTTCGACATAAAAGCTTAAAAGTCGGTTGTTACAACTGTAATAGACTTTTTAAAATAGTAATAGACAAGTACAAACACTCACTAGTGCCGTTCAGAAGTCGTGTGCTAAAGTGCTACCACCTATTGCTCATAAAAATGAATTAAAATCTTCAAAACATACTTATCAACATAAATCAGACAAAAGCAAACTTTGAGTGTTAAAAATGGATATCCGAGTGTTTTTCGGTGTTTAGATTCAGAATTCAAGCATTAGAACAGAAACCCAAAAAAAAAAAATTTTTTTTGTAGACCTTTGTTATCTAAGATATTTGATTTCTTTGACAGTGTGTAGGTAGAAATATGACCTACGACAGAAAAGAGTGGACGTGGCTCCTATTCCATATAATATATTAGTTAGGATATGTCCGTAGCAAAAGAGATATTATCTCTTTTGCTATGGACATATCCTAACAGGTAGGGAACTATGGATACTTGGAGTTTTTATTTTCAATTGTCGCTACCAGTTGGGGTATGTCAATAGGGCGTGACCTGGGGGTCTACGCCTATTCTGAAGCCGATTACCATCGGGATTTTTCATTGCGAAAATGAGACTTATGTTTTTAAATATGTGATAAACATATACAGTTAAATCAGTAGAGCGTCTCCGTCCCTCTAATTTAAGGTGTACGAGTTAGATTTTCGCCATGAAAAAATCTGATCGTAATCGGCTTCAGCTCAGGCGGTAGGGTACCTGGGCAGATCAATCCAACAAAAAACAACTAACTGCTGAAAATTTGCTTCTCATACTGCAAAATTTTAGAAAGAAAAATAATAATCCTACGGATTTCAGATGTGGCCCAAGTTAAAAGCGTCGAGATAATTAATTATTATTTTGATACTTTATACGGTAAACGCTTCACCACAATCAACCAGAAGCAAGCCTCTGGGATTATAGATATATGAAATACGGGGCTCCCCTCAGTCGAAGACGTTTAAAGCATACTCCACCAAGCTGCTCAATTGCGGGTTGGCGGAGACCAGTACTTTCAAGCTGCCTAAAGGCCACTGACTTATCTTAACGACTGTCATCTAATAACAACAGTTGGACCGACGGCTTAAAGCGCGTTCTGAAGCACGGAGGAGCTCGAGATATATAAACTCATCTATCTATGGACAGGCTACGGTCGCCGATGCTCTTTCTCTTTTCCATCATCAACAGGTCCATTTTAGTCTCCACTACAGGAGCACGACCCTCTCTCGTCCGTCCTAGACGGAAGGAGGATTTGGCCTACACTCTCCACGCTGCTGGCCAAACGGGTTGGGGAGGCCTGATCGATATTTGATAATGTGTTTCCCTTAGTCGCTTTCATCCACGGGAAGAAACGGAGTGATTCTATTCTAGTCTGCCGGAAACCACACGACCGTGTAGTAGGAGTAAGAACTCTTTTGCATATTGTAGTCTTATATGATCGTTCATGACTTCCACCATCCACAGCACCAGTTTAAGCCCCGCCACCGGTAGTTTCATAACCTGGGATAATAAACTAAAAGCCTTTGGAATACCCGCGTACAAAGAAAGCTTATTACATTAAAATTTCTTTATACTGCAATATCGCCGCTTTGCGAGTTTCATAATTTTTATTATTTGCGTTAAAAAAAAGTTAGGTTTGAAGATATCAGTAGTAGTTTGGCAGATCTTTATGATTAATTTGAATGTTTTGAGCGGCTTTCTAATGTTATTTTTTTATATCATGCTAGGTGAACAACAAACACATGGTCCGTCTGATGTAAAGCGGTTACCGAAGCCTATAGACACTTACAATATATCTCACAGTATATCTCACACTCACAGACTGTTCACAGTATATATCGCGTATATCTGTCAGGAACATTACAATTTGGGATGTCAGTGGTTCATCAACATCTTTAAACCAAAGCTAACCTCATCTGCTCGTGGTGTACCCTGCTGACTGATAAACGAGGCTCTGGCGAAGAGAGAGGTAGGGAACTGCCACTTCAGGTAGGAATATTAGGTACACTTGATAAAAACACACTAATCTAACTTATACATTGAGGCTTCTGGAGCTTTGTGGAGCCAACTAATGACTACTTTGGCTTTGACGCCTATTTAAGAAATATTTCAAAGCACCAGGGGCATAGAGGTTCAAAAGCTATCAAGAAAATATAATTCTAAGCAGGAGAAATGATTTTCAAATGTATTTCTTTCACCACTTCCAATGCGCAAAGTAACTTAACGCTCAATGGACGAATGTTAAACAAAAATTCTACTTAGTTGACATCAAAAGCGTACTTAAACATTTTCACGGATTCTTTGACAAATTTAATGTAACCTTAAGTCGTTGGAAATGGTAAAAAATATTTGCTCACGAGGCTAGGGTAATTTATTTCCGTAGTGCCTTCAAAGAAATAAAAATCATATGAAAAGTAATTTCGTAGAGCAAAATATTTAGGCTGTAAATACGAGGGTCGAAATCAATTGGTCGTTTGATGAATTGAATAAAAACTGTTTGGCAGTGCTAAGGGGAGGTAAAACGTGCTTCACACTCAAATTAAAGACTTTTACATCAAAGTAAATAGATACTTTGGAATTTCGGAACAGGACGGGGCCCACTACACATTACCATCACTGTGTCTCCTGTGTAGCGAGGATTAACAGCGGTGGTCACCAAAAAAGGCAATGAACAGTGAAGTCCATTGCAGTCCCGGGGGTAAGACTACGGTTGCCTTGGAACTCACGACGAATTTAATCGGAAGAAACTAGCGAAACTAAGAAATTTTTGTAATTTGACTTACCCTCTAGCAATGCAAATGTGAGAAACAGGAATATGGCATATAAGGAATTAAAATCTTAAAGAATTACGGTAGTCTGAGATCAACAGAGTTGCAGTTATGTATATTTATCAGATATCTAGCATACATAGTATGGTGTGATGTAATTTGTCCAGGAAATTATCATTAACAGTAATATTAATATTATTTACACCCACCACATTATCCACGAGTTACAATACAATATAATATAGAAAATATAAAATTTTAATGATTCTTGTATACAGTTAGTACAGCAAGCAATTGAATGAATGAATAAATAAATAAAATAAAAGTACAATAAGTGAAAATCAAAGTCAAAGATTGGCAATCAATGGAATAAAATGAACTAACAATCTTAAATTGTCATTACTCTTCATCAAAGTACCAACATCTTTGGTAAGAGGCAACTGCGTAAAATGCAACAGGAAGATAGAGGAATAACCTCCATAAATATGGAGACTCTTTAGTTGGAGGTAATCAACATTGCCACTTTACCAGTATTTACTTAACTATATTGTTTATTTATTTATTAGCCTGTATTTACTCACTACTGGACAACGCAATGCTTTCCACCATAAACGATGCTTAGCGTTCTCCATCCAGCAACTTCCATCCAGTTTTTTAATTACCTCGGACCATCTAGTTAGAAAGCTAGATGGTCCTATGCTAGATAGTTTTTTAAGGACATCGGACCATCTAGCTTTCTAGCTAGATGGTCCGAGGTAATTAAAAAACTGAATGGAAGTTGCTGGATGGAGTTAGAAGAGTAGAAGATGGTAGAGTTAGAAGATCAAATTCTTGATGATGATTAAAAACACAAACCTATACAATTGTGTTCTCCCTTAGCTGCCATACACACTGATTGAATTTCGCACACCTTTATATGACTCGCCGCAACCGCAACGCTTTCAACGTGCGGTTAGGCACCGAAAACAAGGAGAACAATTCAGTTTCACAACGTTTTAACTTTAAAAGCCAATATGTTTTTACAAATACACCCCCAACACGCGAAACGTTATTCAATTTTAAGTCTTATGCATTGGAGTAATGATATTTATTTTGAGTGTAAAAAGTATTTGTTGTGCTGAAAAATGAATTTCAAAGGTCCAGTCATAAATAAATATTGTGAGTCTTTGAATGTAAGAAGACTTTTTTCCTTTTCCAATAGACATCCTAAGATTGTTTTAACATCATAACGTTACATATGTTTTGTATTATAAATTTTACGCTTTATGAATTGTGGGAATTTTTAAATGTGGACTTATTTAAATACTTAATTAGAAAATTTGGTTTCGACATCACCCAGGATCCCTAGAAAATCAACCACAATTTCAAGGATCCCTTTAATAAAAAACACAGAAATACATTCAGGACAATTTATTTCAGTACTGAAAAAAAAAAACATCACTACATAGTATAAAACAAAGTCGCTTTCTCTGTCCCTATGTCCCTATGTATGCTTAAATCTTTGAAACTACGCAACGGATTATGATGCGGTTTTTTTTAATAGATAGAGTGATTCAACTGGAAAGTTTATATGTATAATATATGCATAACATAGTAGAAAAACACTGATAATTTAGAGGTTTCTAATGTGATGTCGTAAATAAACACATTTTTTTGCTCTTTCATTGCAAACGCTGGCTGAACCCAACGAGATAGATCAAAATAATGTAGTACAGTATTGTTCACCTTAAAATGGTCTACAAAAAAGTTCGCGATGGTATATGTCTATCTCTTAGTGGTAACACACAATAACCGTTATTTTATCCTTTGCTTTTTACAAGAAATAATGCCTTATTTACGAAGCGATTTTAAGCAATACAGAATTAATCCTTATCCAATTAAGTACCTTAAATACATTGCGCATTTAATATAGATCAATATGGCCCTTCACAGCATGTAATTTAAATGAATAGTTTAGAAGATATTACACATTTAAAATGCAGGGACATAACGGCTGTGGCGGTACCGGCCGCGGAGCCGGCGGCGTGTGCCTATTACTGGGGAAGGACTGGATAGGACAAAGCGCAAAGACCTTCTGTAGTACATTTAGTATCAGCATTGCACCCGTGCGAAGCCGGGGCGGGTCGCTAGTTTATAATAAAATTAAAAATACTGTATTAATGTGAAGGTCGATGCTGCTTTTTTGCAAGTCTTGCTGGCATTATTTATTAATTCAAATGTTCATAGATAAGACGGCGGACCTCCATACACATACTGTCGGACTCCCAAGGGTCCGCTGACCACTGATTAAGAAACACTGGCTTAAATGTTCTCGCACTGTATTCCTTTAAATCTATATCACATGGTGATATTTAGGTGATACAGGTTCCGCTGTAAAATTATACAAAACAGACTGCTCGTAGTGCTGGTAGCGTCGTTATCAATTTCATGTAATTTAATAGTGAAGGGTGCGGACTATAGACTTAGGATTCTTCACTACGCTGTGCGCACTGTCAGGTTTAGCGGCCTAGACGTCCGGTTGCATATACGCATATGGTTAGACCCTTAGAAAGGAGTGATGATTATTTAACTATTCTGCTAATACTTAATACAACAATAAAACGCTCTCATGTTTTTTTTATTAACAAATGTTATTTTTATTCAAAAAAATGATATCCCAATCAAAACTTACACACTGCATTAACCTATTAAATTAAGGAGAGACTTTGCTTCCCTTTATGAGTTCTATCTATAAAACAGTCGTGCCCGAAGAAGTTGTTTGAAATGAAGCTTTGCACCTCTTTCTGTAGGCTAACCGCTAGTCAGAGTAGTAGTAGATTTCATCCTTAAAGTTACAGGCACTTCCAGGTTCCAGAGAGATTCTTCTGCAAACTTGAGGGCTGTAGAGCGACCTCATTCCTGGAGACTTTTCGTTCAAGAAAGGCGTAAAAGGGTTTAACAAGATCGGCAACTCGTAAGTGATACCTCTGGTATATAGACTGCAGTAATTGCTTACTATCATGCTTGTTTGCCACCTTACCTCCTACGATCAAACTTTACCTTTTTTCCCTATTTTTCATCATAAATGATAATAATAAAATCAATCGACGAGCTCGGTGGTGTAGCGGTAAAAAAAAATGTATTTACGTTTGTTTAGTCAGTTGTCTAGTCCCCATAACACAAGCTTCGCTTACTTTGGGGCTAGATGGCGCTGTGTAATTTGTCTGATAATATTTATTTATTTATTAATCTACGAGTATATCACAAATAGAGATAATAAAATAACAAGCAAAAACTAGTAGGCAAAAACGCATGCTTTTATTGTCGAAAAAAGCAAAATAAAATCGTTCATTTGGGAACATTCACAAATTTGGGGAATATTCGTCTATTTCGCCGGCCTCGCTTTGTGAAAACGGATAATTTGCATCTGGTGCTGTGTCGACCGCGTGTGTGCGTCGGCCGCTCTCAATGCAATTTAAGCAGTTTTCCAGCAATGTTTATTTGTTTGCTTTTAAACACGGATTTAGAGCATACAAGATACAACACGTTTAGCTGACTAAAATGATTGCTTGTTTAGGTAAATCTCGTGGTAAGTATGGCTAATACCAGTTTTTTTACTCATGTATTGCAATACGTAGTATTATACGCATAAACTAAGTACTTATAATTTTTCGTTTTTTTTTGTACGCTTTAGTCAGAGCCTTTTTTACTAATTGGCAGGACGGTGAGACAGAGACGGTGTTGAGTAACTTAATGGCATGAGAATAATTTTATAACATTTTCTTATTAATTACTTGTACCGTTCCACGTTATTAAATATTTTTTTACAGACCAGTTGCATCAGGTGATTGATTGCACGGTATCAAAATGATATGTAGATACGCATGTAGAATGCCTTAAGGCGAAACCGGTCGGTAAAAATAAATTTAATTACGTGGAACAGTACAAGTGCTTTATTAATAAGAAAATGTTAATAATGTTGCGCCAAGTGCCATCAATGAACAGCATCACCTTTCGACGAGCTCGGTGGCGTAGCGGTCAATGACGCGGCTTCGACACCTATGTGGGAATCGAACCCACGAGCGTGGGTTCGATTCCCACATAGGACAAACATTTGTGTGCATGAACATGTCTGTTTGTATTAGTCTGGGTGTTTTCTATGTATCATAAGTATGTATTTACAAAAAAAAAATGTATTTACGTATGTTTATCAGTTGTCTAGTACCCATAACACAAGCTTCGCTTACTTTGGGGCTAGATGGCGCTGTGTAATTTGTATAACAATATTTATTTATTTATTTATTATTTATCAACAATATAAGTTGATAACAGTGTCGGTGTTTAGATAGTAAATTATTAACTTAACTCCATTTACGATTTCTTTTTTCAATAGCGACTGTAAGTGCACATAGCAATGTAATGTAAAAATCAAGAAGTTTTATAATATTTTCTCAATGAAATGAAAATATTTTTATCGTAATGCCTCGACAAATAAAAACCCCCTATGACGAATTTACATATATTTTTAATGTAAGTGTACAAAATGACGAATTTACTTTGCGACGAATTTACAAAAACAAGTGTTGGGTTTTAATATAAAAAATAACAAAATGGTAACATAGGGAACATTCACTTCATTCACGTGTTTATACTAACAATTTGCGGTATCTAGTATATTTTAAATCTGTTTCATACATGTGGACCTGACTTTTGTTTGTTTGAAAGGGGACAAAACCTCATGAGAAATGTGATTCAATTCAAATGCGAATCAATAGTGCCTATGCGAAGCGATTGTAGTAGTTATATACCTATAGATTGTAGTATTTATATACCTATACGAGTATAGGTATATAAATAATGGATAATAACAATAACAAACAAATATAGTATACCATAAGATACAATGAATGGCTGATAAACAAATCATTTGATTTTGAGTAGAAACGACTAAAACAAACTAAATTGTATCGCAAAGGCCTATAATGTCGTAGAGGTCTTCGACATTACATGACGATGACGGGAGGAGCTCTATGGCGTCGTCGTTTCGCGTGTCAGTTTATTCGATCACGCAAGTTAAGTTACATCAACTGTACCCTGTCCATGGATGGGTTGATTTATTTTGAGCTCCTCTGTGCTTCCTAGGCAAGTTTAGCCGTCGGTCCTTGTCATTAGAATATGATAGTTGTTAACCTAAGTCAGTGGCCTTTAGGCGGTTTGAAAACACTGGCCTCCGCCAACCCGCTACTATATTGATGCTATTGATTGTGGGCACTTGGTGGAACATTATTATCAATTTGTTTCGCCTTAAGGCATTATCAAGGTAAAACCTTAATTGGTCGGTAAAAATAAATTTAATTAAGTGGAACAGTACAAGTACTTTATTAATAACAAATTGATATTAAGAGTTCATTAATAATGAGGTCCTTTGGTGATGTTCTTTAGAACATTTATACAATCTATACTTACAAAATGTATGAAACAAGGCATGGTAATAAAAATAAAAATGGTACAATCTACTACCTCTGTATATTACTGAAATACCAGCTACCAAATTTAAGCACGAAATTAAAAAGTCTAACCCTTCAATCATTCTGTTTGGTATTAAAAGTGCACAATAGCAAGAACACGTCTTTCATATTTACAGTTATAATTATGTATCATATTTAAATTAACCTCATTCTAGGTACCAAATATGTCAAACGACGAGATAAATGTAATTTATGTACAATAAATATTTTTTTTTATACTACGTCGGGTGGCAGACAAGCATACGGCCCGCCTATGGGAAGCGGTTACCGTAGCCATATTAACGCTCGCAACATAAAATATCGCTCGCGCGCCGCCACCCCCGCTGCCAACGCAGCATCTCCTTCATTTCTGGTGACCTCACTCACTCGCAGGAACACAACAACCCTCAAGGGAATTGTTATTTGGCGGTATTCTGTGAGGTGGAGGTACATTCCCCAGTCGGGTAGATTACAATTACGCTCCCTACCTCTCTTTTCGCCAGTGCTTCGTCTGTCAGTCAGCAGGGTGCACCGCGTGCAGGTGAAGTTGGCTTTGGTTCAAAGATGTTGATGAACCATTTACACCCCAAAAAATATATTTGAATATATCGAATTTATAGCAACCATAAGCATGGTAGTTTTATTAAAAATATATAGCTCTTGTACTAAAGAAAAAAGAAACATGTAAAGCTGAACAAATGTCGAACAAATTGGCGGCCTCGTAAAAAAGGGTAAATGCTTATTACCAGAAATGAACTGAATAGGGGTCGGGTCGAGTGGTCTAGGCGTGTCTATTCTGAAATTGTAGCTGAGAAGCCATATTTATCGTAATCTAAATTTATATAAAGAGTTGTCGTTGTGTTTGTTTGTTGTGTTAGATTCGGTAATCTACATTTTAGAAATAATAATAAAACTTTTTTTCGTGACCCTTACCCAGCGTCTCATTGTTCTGGTCACTTTTCAATACAGCACTCCAAGGTTATCCATTATAGTTTCTGAGATCTGCAGACGCTTTTAAGGTCATGAAATGTCAAAAGTCTAACATTATATTGGTTGGGGAAAAAGTCTTTTCGTATTTTATATGAAAATTCAAAACATTTTTTAATAAAGTTTATTTACATTTAACTAAAGTATGTAGGTGCCATTTTGTTCGATAACTTTTGGCCATCTTGTAGGTAGAGACATGATCCCATTACTATAGAAATTTTGGGACTTCTGTTCAAAAAACCACGACAAGTGGTTTTGGCAGTCTTCTCGTGATGGTAACCTGACATTGCCAAAAGAATTCTGAAGAGACCGAAACAGGTGGAAATCAGAAGGTGCAAGGTCAGGACTATACGGCGGATGCATTAACACCTCCCAGTCAAACTCTCTTAATTTTTGCTGAGTGGCTAAAGATGTGTGAGGTCTAGCGTTATCATGATGAAAAATCACACCCCTTCTGTTAATTAATTCCGGCCGCTTTCTCTCAACTTTTTGCTTTAATCTCATCAGTTGTTCACAGTAGAGTTCAGAATCGATAGTCCTGCCTGGCGGTAACAGCTCATAATGAATAATACCCTTCCAATCCCATCATACACACAGCATCACCTTGTTGCGGGTTAACCCGGGTTTTGCCAGAGTCTGTGAAGCCTGACCGGCCTTTGACCACGACCTTTTTCGCACGTTCTTGTCGTACGTGATCCACTTTTCATCACCAGTTATAAGCTTCTTCAAAAACTGTTCGCTTTCATTACGTCGTAGTAAAGAATCGCAAATGAGTACACGGTTCATTAGGTTTCTTTCAGTGAGATCGTGAGGCACCCAAATATCGAGCTTTTTAGTGTACCCAGCTTTTTTCAATTGCTCCAAAACTGTTTTGTGGTCAATTCCTAATTCTTCAGCTACGTCGTAACTACTGATATGCCGCTCTTGCTCCACTTTTTCAAAAATGGCATCCATTTTATCCGTAACAGGGCGACCAGAGCGACGTGCATCTTTCACATCAAAATTTCCTGATTGAAAACGCTTAAACCAAATTTGTGCTACTCTCACAGACACTGCACTAAGTCCATAAACGTCACAAATTTTATTCGCAGCTTGCGTTGAATTTTTACCTTTTTTGTAGTAAAATTTTAAAATTAATCGAATTTCTTTATTAGATTCACTCATCTTGACAGTAAAAAAAACAAATGAAAATCACACATTTACCTAATTTGAATTTGGAATTATCTTTTTTAAAATATAAACTTTTTAAAGATATCAAAACCTGCCAGACACAAATGGTATAACCAAAGAGATTTTATTACAAGTTCATACATACTATAATGCGAAAAGACTTTTTCCCCTACCTATTATATAGATATAGATTATGGTACCTACTTATAAAATAATTAAAATTTGGATATGCTATCTAATGAAGAAATTCGATTCATTTTAAAATTTTACTACAAAAAAAGTAAAAATGCAACGCAAGCTGCGAAAAAAATTTGTGACGTTTATGGATCTAGTGCAGTGTCTGTGAGAGTAGCACAAATTTGGTTTAAGCGTTTTCAATCAGGAAATTTTGATGTGAAAGATGCACGTCGCTCTGGTCGCCCTGTTACGGATAAAATGGATGCCATTTTTGAAAAAGTGGAGCAAGATCAGCATATCAGTAGTTACGACGTAGCTGAAGAATTAGGAATTGACCACAAAACAGTTTTGGCGCATTTGAAAAAAGCTGGGTACACTAAAAAGCTCGATATTTGGGTGCCTCACGATCTCACTGAAAGAAACTTAATGAACCGTGTACTCATTTGCGATTCTTTACTACGATGTAATGAAAGCGAATCGTTTTTGAAGAAGCTTATAACTGGTGATGAAAAGTGGATCATGTACGACAAGAACGTGCGAAAAAGGTCGTGGTCAAAGGCCGGTCAGGCTTCACAGACTCTGGCAAAACCCGGGTTAACCCGCAATAAGGTGATGCTGTGTGTATGGTGGGATTGGAAGGGCATTATTCATTATGAGCTGTTACCGCCAGGCAGGACTATCGATTCTGAACTCTACTGTGAACAACTGATGAGATTAAAGCAAAAAGTTGAGAGAAAGCGGCCGGAATTAATTAACAGAAGGGGTGTGATTTTTCATCATGATAACGCTAGACCTCACACATCTTTAGCCACTCAGCAAAAATTAAGAGAGTTTGACTGGAAGGTGTTAATGCATCCGCCGTATAGTCCTGACCTTGCACCTTCTGATTTCCACCTGTTTCGGTCTCTTCAGAATTCTTTAGGCAATGTCAGGTTAACATCACGAGAAGACTGTCAAAACCACTTGTCGTGGTTTTTTGAACAGAAGTCCCAAAATTTCTATAGTAATGGGATCATGTCTCTACCTACAAGATGGCAAAAAGTTATCGAACAAAATGGCACCTACATACTTTAGTTAAATGTAAATAAACTTTAGTAAAAAATGTTTTGAATTTTCATATAAAATACGAAAAGACTTTTTCCCCAACCTAATATATATCTTATATATAAAAATGAATTGCTTTTTGTTAGTCTCGCTAAAACTCGAGAACGGCCAGGCCGATTTAGCTGATTTTGGTTTTGAAATGTTTGTCTTAGCCCAGGGAAGGTTTACGGTGAGAAATTTTGGAAAAAAATTAAGAAAGATAGTGAAAACAACAATTTTAATTTTCCTTATAAAGTGTTCTACTATAGTCGAATGTCATAACAGCAAAGATGGCGAACCTACCTATCAATAGTGTCATTGTCACAAAGAATCGATGTCATATTTGTTGATTGTCTAATATGACTTTCTCAGAAGTGACATAGAAATGACACAATATTAATAGACATCAAGAAAGGAGTTGAAATACGTAATGACTGTTTATGGTAAATCATGCTTTGTACAGTACTTAAGAATAAATAATAGAAATTTTTAAATTTCATAAACACTCGGATTGTAAATTACAAAAATGATTGCAAAAAATGTAACCAGTGTCAGCAATGCGAATAGACCAGAAAATGGGGGCTGAACGCAGAACGAGGTTTGTGGATTCACATATAGTTGTATAACTTTGCATATGGTAAGACCTACATCACATTATATAGGTCTGTCATGTTAACCAAGGTGATACCTATTACAAAATAAAACGGATCCTCATTATTTTCTGAAGTATCTATATCAGTAATTCACATTAATTTTAATTAATTCACATTTGTCGTTTAGTCATAAATTTATAAGCCGAGAACTTTCTTTACTGAAGAGCTGCCAGGGGTTTATGTCGACATCCTCCGAGACATGTACCGAAATTCCAAATCTATACTATAGACCTCGACAGAGGTCTAAACTATGGATTTGGAATTCAGAGACAAAATTCCCATTAACGCCGGTGTCCACCAGCGATCAGTCCTTTTTTGTTCATATTAGGCATATGCTTATATATTAGACTTTCGTGGTATTAGACGAATTGTCAAGTAGTATCATGATCCACATGGACCAGCTCTGTGCGGTGGGTTGACGGGTGTTGACATATGGCACGACCGTGTACATAAGTATATGGTCGAATGCACGCACGGTTTAATTAATAGGGATCTGAGGCCCTACCGCCAAAAGTGTAGCCGATTATCATCGGAATTTTTGGATGAGAAAATGAAACTACTGCTTAGATTGTTGCTAATTATGTTTAGCACAACTGGTAGAAACTCTAGAGCTCTACCGACTAAGCTAAAGATGTTTGGCAATAACTTTAACCCAAGACGAGTTTTAGTAATCAAAAAACCGAAGGTAATCGGCTTCAGCTTCGGTGGTAGGGCCCCTGTTCATCGATCATCGGATAGTATCGACTGCGAGATTTCAGTAGCTTGGACTAAGTGGCTTGAAGTATGGTTACTTGAAGCCACTTAGTCCAAACTAACACGATAATAGGATGATATCGGTGTGTCATCTGTGACTCCAAAATTCCGCCAACTTGAAAAGACAAATCTATAAATCCAAGATTAGACCATTTTATAAGTTAGTAAAGGATCGCCGATACTTGAGCGACACGGACAGGTGTTGTCTTTCATGGAGTTGAATATGCTGCACAGTAGACGCGAGGTTTCGTAGAAGGACCGCGTCAGGAATTCTCGGACATGGCAAGCAAACTGCTGCCAAACTTTATGCTGGTTTTGTCAAATTTTATGGAAAGCGGCAAGTTAGGAAACAAATGTATTGCAATGGCACATCCTCCAGGTTCGGGCACACAGGGTAGGATCTTCTTAAAGAGACACAGATCTTAGATCTTATTTATTTATTAAGTAGACAGATGTAGGTGAAACAAAGTTCACCGGGTCATCTAGTATATAATAATAAAAGGCTTTGTCCTCACTGACTGACTGACTGACTGACTCACTAATCAACGCACAGCCCAAACCGCAGGGTCTAGAGATTCCAAATTTGGCAAGTAGGTTCCTTATGACGTCTAGGGGTGCACTAAGAAAGGATTTTTCAAAATTCGTCCCCTAAGGGGGTCAAACGGGGGTCCAAAGTTTGTATGGGGAAACAAGATTACTTGGACTATTTTATTCGAAACTTTACACGAGTACTTCTATAGATAAATGAGTAAACACGTGTTTCAGGAGGATTTTTCAAAATTCATCCCCTAAAGGGGTAAAATCGTCATGGGTATTGTTTTTATGGTTTATCGGGTCGCTGATTACGAAAACAACAACTATTTTATAATCCAACTTAGCAGATTCTATGGTTTTCTGGGACGTCAATTACGAAAATGGCATCGATTTGAAAATATAATGTAGTGGACACGAAATTACTTAAAAGGATTTTTCAAATTTTACCCCTAAGAGGGTGAAACAGAGGTCCACAGTTTGTGTAGGGAAATGAGATTAGTTATACTATTTTATCCTAAACTTTACACGAGTACTTCTATAGATGAATGAATGAACACATGTTTCAGGATTTTTCGAAATTCATCCCAAAAAAAAGGAGTAAAATGGGGTCAAAAAGTCTGAAAATCATCAAGGATATTATTGGTTTTATATTTTATCGGGTCGCTAATTACGAAAACAACAACGATTTTAAAATTCAACGTGGCTAACGTGACCATCATCATGTAATTTTTTTAAACTTTGATTTATCCTTTTTAAGCTGATGGAATAAGACTTGTATGTTGACTGAAGTGTTATCTATAGGTTTTTAAATTTGTATTTGGCGTCAGTCAGTGCTTTATATGTACAATCGCGGGCGGAAGGCGCGGCGTTCTTGCATCCGTATTTAGTACAATTAAAGGTACTACTTGAAGGTGGTTGCGTTGCGTGTTAGACGATGAGTTGTTGAGTGACGACAGTAAGGGATGCGCTGTTGAGGAATCTCTCTTTATACCCCGCATTCCCATTATTCCATCAGACCACCCGGTTCAATTTAAGAGACTTCAATTTCCCATAAAGGTGTTTTGCTATGATCATAAACAAAGCTCAGGGGGCAGTCTCTAAAGGTCGCTGGGGTTGAATTGAGACAGGACTGCTTCTCTCATGTTCAGTTGTATGTAGCTTGCTCAGGAGTAAGTTCTCCTGGAAGCCTTGCAATTTTAGCTCCTGGTGCGAATGCCAAAAATATTGTTTACCGGGACGTCTTAACCTAAATGGTGTATGTTTGTAATAATAGTCAATACGAAACAGTCCTTTATGAGGAAAAAATGAAATATCTGGAATCTTATCAAAAATAGACGCAAATCAGGAGTGTTCCCGTAGCGAAGCACGGGTACTTTGCTAGTTATACTAATAAAAATAATTTTAGGAAGGCCTTTATCCCTATTTCACTTTTTTAAACTACATCAGGTGACATTGATAAGCATAGCCTGACCTGGCTCGCCTGATGTGAAGCGGTCACCAAAGCACTCACTACATGAAATATCATTTGCGCGCTGCCAACCCCGTTAACAACGCAGCAACTCCTCCTTTCCTGGTGACCTCGCTCACTCGCAGGAACGCATCAGATTTGCATTCTGTGAGGTTGCACAGATTGCGGTATTCTGTGAGGCGGAGAGTACTTCTACAGTCGGCTTACAAATACGTTGTACCTTTATCTCTATTTTACCAGAGCCACAATCGCTAGTCGGCAGGGTGAACCACGTGGAGCCGAGGTTGGGTTTGGCTCTAAATATTGTGAGCAATTTTTCAGATCATCAATATAAGTAATACACAATAACCTTCAATTACCTACTAGGTAATAACAATAAACTTAAAACAGGCAATCAGATATTTAACTAACATACCTTTTTCCATCCATTCCACAAAATTGGTAATCGATATCAAAATTGCTTCTATATCGATCCACTTGTCCTGCTATGCACACGCACGTGAACAAAATTCCTAATTGTATGTTATTGTTTTCAACTTTTTATTGATATTGGGGACTGGTAATTAATGACCGATACTTAAACAAATATTACTCATTAATATAAACAATGTTTACTTGAGGGTTAACTTCGACATCGAAAGACAAACTCAATATTCCTTTTTTTCACATTTAGATTACGACAGAATTTTCGACCTTACCAAGTCTATGTTTTGGTATTATCAGTTTGTGATTGTATCGCAAATTGATACCACCACTACAGTTACTTAATTTAACGAAACTTTTTACATAGATAATCTATATGTATATAAAAATGAATGTCTATTTCCCTATGTCATCGCATCACGCGTGAACGGATGGAACAATTTCGCTAATTCTTTTTTTGTTGTATTTGTATATTATTATTATCAGGAAGGTTCTTATGAAAGAAGATTGTCAGTCATTTGACAGCGTGAGCGACACTAATTCGAATTAAATATTCATTAAAATTATTTTAAATATTCAAAACGATATGAGGACGATGGGACTACACCCTGATATGTCGCAGGCACGATCGGAATGATTAGGAGGGCCGAAATCCCTAAATGAGTCCTTAGAACCCATTCCATAAATCGTAAATAAACAAATCATTCATTCATTCGTACATCTAAACTAATCTAAACTAATATTATAAAGGGGTAAGATTTGTTTGTTTTTTTGTTTGTTTGTTTGTAACGAATAGGCTCCGAAACTACTGGACCGATTTCAAAAATTTTTTCAGCAAGAGAAAGCTACATTATCAGGAAGTAACATAGGCTATATTTTAATTTCGAAAAAAATAGGGATCCGTAAGAAAATTTCAATTTTGTAACACAAGGTAGAGAACAAAAATCTTTCTTGACGTGCGATGTGAAAACTGTTGATGTTATAACAAAACAATGTATTACGGATTTATAGGCGTTAATAAAATCTACAAAAAAATTCGCAAGACTATATATCCAAGACCTATATTTAAGTCACAATAAGAGGTTTTGTGTTCTATTTTTCAATTAATGTTCCAACAAAAACAAAAGTGGGTCAAATTCCTCTCAAGATATTTACCTTTATCCAAATATATATCTAGAAGTAAAATCCTTTTTAATTCATTAAAATCGGAAGCACTGTTTAAAAGTTATGACGAGAATTGCAATATTGTATAAGTAAACGCCTGAAGTATTAAAAAATAAAATCATCCTTTGCTGTCGCTGCAAAAACTATTGATGATAGAACAATACTACTGATTTGTAGACATTGTTGTAATCTACGAAAAGTCCGTGACATGTACGTATTCTAAAATTTGATTCGATAGTCGCTGGGAAAAAGAGTTGGTTAAATTCGTATTATGGTATATAGTTTCACCATACAATATATCTAAAACAATATATCTTTATTTTTACAAGCTTTATGTTTAGTTTCACCGCGGTGTCTCAAATTATATCTTGCAAATTGAATTTCATCCACTTCCCAGTGTTCGACTGAGTTGAAATTTGGCAGTCTTTTGGCTCTTGTACTGTAACTGAATGCCGCCATTTTAGTCCAATATGGCGACTGACACAAAATGCCGATATATGATTTCCACAGTATATGGGTATCAAATAAAAGCTTAGCGAAATACGGTAAGTTAATTTTTTAATATCTTTTTTATTTGCAACTACTAGAAGCTTGTGTAAGAATATATTTTTATTCTTTAATCTTATTTTAACAAATAGCCTTTATTTAGGTAGTCGGGTTTTGGTAAGCAGTATTTTTTTATGACGCATGATTTGAAGCGATAACTGCAATCTATAAACCAGCGTTTCTTAACCTTTTTCGGTCCGCGGACCCCTAGAAAATCATGCACAATATCCAGGACCCTCTTACTAAAAATCACGGCAATAAATTTAGGACAATTTATTTTATTGCTAAAAAAAATCACACTGAACAGCTTTAGTTTGATACACTAGTGCAGGTGTGGATGGTTTTCGATGTAACACTGTAAAGTGGTGAACCCGAACTACCAATAAAATACCTACCGTACCACTAGTGGTACGGTCAGGAGTACGGTGTGTCTGAAGTGCTGCCAATATAAGTAGGTACATTCTAAGGCACGATTCGCAGGACCTCAACCCATATTGCAGTTGCCCGAGACTCGTATGCTTGTGCCGTGAGCTTGTCTGCCACCCGACGGACTATAAAATGTTTTTTTTATAATGTAAATAAAATAACACTACAAATTTTGTTACAAAATAAGATAAATCAGGGTTCTGGGATCTTTCTCTATAATCATACCTAATCCCATCTACATAGGTACAAAATCGGGCAACACTCTACCGCGAGCTAGGCAATAAGCGCCCTCGAGCAACATCAAACCGATGCGACGCTATAATTGCCGCCCTTGCGCCTCCCGCCCTTCAGACGGAAAGGGTAATTTTCTAGTACCTATTAGGGATGGATAGTGAGCATGAAAGCATGAATTTAAGGGCTGTTTCTTGATTTTAATACTGTATGATAACATTTTAATACTTTTCTAGTAAATATTCATACCTATTTACAAAATGATCTAATATACAATGAGCTATTAAAAATTAAAGCTAGAATAATCTAATCTTTTTTATTAATAGTAGTTTATGAAACTGTTGCATAATAAGGGTTATTAAAATACGAGTGTAAGTTTATAACATGAGCCGAAGGCGAATGTTATAATAGACCACACGAGTATTTTAATACCTAATTATGTGCAATATAAATATTATCTATAACTTCCGTTATAGATAATATTTATATTAAGTTTATTAATAGTAGTTTATGAAACTGTTGCATAATAAGGGTTATTAAAATACGAGTGTGAGTTTATAACATGAGCCGAAGGCGAATGTTATAATAGACCACACGAGTATTTTAATACCTAATTATGTGCAATATAAATATTATCTATAACTTCCGTTATAGATAATATTTATATTAAGTTTATTAATAGTTAATTATGTGCAGTTTAATACCTAATTATGTGCAGTTTCATACACTACTTTATCTAATCTCATGAAATATATGATAATAATATTTTAAATACAACCGTGAAGTTAATTTAACAGCTGTAATTCTTACCTATAAATCCATTTGCAGATCGAGCATGCGTAGTGCGCATGCGCGACACGCCGCGCGGCGCCGCGTTCACAGATTATGTAGAAAAATTTTGCATAGTTGCAATGTATTTGCATTGCAACCTGTTTAAAATACCTGTATCCAGGGCTGAAGCTGTATCGAAATGTTAAAAAAGTTATTTTTCGATACAGCTCTTATAAGGACAACTGTATCGTAAAATAACTTTTCTAGCTGTCTATAAAGTTTCAAGTGTTTTTGCACGTTTATTTCTGAATGACCGTGTTATCTTAAAACCATTCCATTCGACACGACATAAAACAAAACAATACCGCGCCGCGCCACGCAGCGCAACAGCGCAACGCAATGCAACACAACACAACATAACACAATACAATACACTTTATTACACTAATACAAAAAAAATGAGGTACCGAATTAGAATACAAAGAGCGTCCATAACCCGATGCAATTTCTTCCAAACAACCATAGTGTAGATAAAATAAAATAAAAAATCAACAAAGGCGGAGTGTAATCAAAGTAAATGAAATAATAAGCTGATGAAGAAAATCGGTAATAAAAACTCAAGTGTTTTAGCCCATCGTGAATTGACTATAAGCAGCGCGTTGGCAGCATTGCTTCTCTGCCTGTTGTGCAAGCAAGTGTCTCTACTGCAAGCGCCGCAAACTCGTAGTGAGAGGCTCTTGCCTTTACGATATATGCAGCGTTTGAATATAATAAATATTACAGAAAATGATAAATTTATTTTGGTCATTTTTATAAATACTCAAATATTCATCCCATTGTTGCAATACGGGTCTTCCCCTAAAAGACGGGGTTTAGAACTAACTCTGCCGATTCAACCGTAGGTTAACGCCAGTGTTTTCACGCCGCATCAGATGGCACGTTAAACTATTTAACTATTCAATCTGCGTCTTATTTTATTCAATTGTTACGTAAATGACATACTTAGTACTTTTTGTTGATAAACTAACATAAAATTTGCTGCTAGATGGAGCTAATATGGCAATATTAATTGAAGTCTAGGGTTCTACCGCCGAAGCTGAAGCCGATTACCATCGGTTTTTTTGATTCTAACAATAGGTCTTAGGTTAAAGTTATTGACAAACATCTTCAGCTTAATCGGTAGAGCTCATAAAAAAAATGCGATTTACATTTTATTTTGATTGAAATAATTGGTTATCTGTAAAGTCGGTTTACGGACGTTAATTTTACGTGATAACGTTATAAGAAAACATCGGCCGATGGAGTGGAAGAGAGATAGCTTGTTCCGTGCTGTCGTTTGCACTCTCGGCTCAGGCGGAACGTGACAATGAGTCATGCTTTCTAGTGCGGGCAGCCGGCGTTTATCGATTCATAAGACGTTATCACGTAAAAAACTTAGCACATTAACAAGCCATAAAGGAAGGAGTTGTTGCATTGGCAGCGGGGATAGCGGAGCGCGAGCGATGTTATATATTGCGGGCGCTGATTTATCTGCGGTAATCGTTAAGCTTTAGGAGGGCCGTAAGCTTATCTCTATGCGTACTCGACGAAAAACTAAAAATTTTCATAGATGTTGTAAGTTCACAGGTATCAAATATTTTATAGGTAGGTACACAAGAGTTAGTTGTATAAGAACTGCTTAAACTTCAACCAAAAATAACAAGGAAATTATTAAAACTTCATCTATACGCTCCCAATATATTCGCATACGACAATATTTCACGATTTTATACGTATTTTAGAGCAAGTAAACAAATTGGTACCCACTCGAGGCGAGAGCCGTTTCTCTTCTGAAATATATGAACCATATCGTCTGGTGGGTGATATACGGTTCGGTATGAATATATTTTATTTGCATTTTTGAAGTAATGTGTTATTAGAAGCTTTTACTTTATTTCGACGAGTTCGGTGGTCGAATGGCTAGCAATGACCACTTTGACTACGAAGTCGCGGGTTCGATCCCCGCACAACTGCACAAGACATATATTATTAGTGAGCATGAACATATCTGTTTGTCTTGGTCTGGGTGTTTTCTATGTATTATAATATGTATGTATTTACAAAAAAAAATATGTATAATATCAGTTATATAGTACCCATAGTACAAGGTTTAATTAGTCTGGTACTAGTACCCATAGTAGTTACACAGCGCCATCTAGATGGCGCTGTGTAAATTGTCCAGAAATATTTATTTATTTCATTTATTTCACTGCGGTGTTTGTAACCAAATCTTGCAAGATAATTTAGATGAGTGTTACTCAATGTGTGCTCCAGGGAGCCCTGGAACTCCGGAGAGCCACTCGCAAGGTTCCACTACTCCACTCCCTGCCGCTCTCTCGTGTCGACCTCACCTCCCTCTGAGACAAATCTGGAACAATTTTAGTATGGCGCCGCAAGCGCACACGCTCATTCACGCTTTACACAGACGTCGTTATTTATGTAGTAGTTTTCACGCGACATTTGTATGGAGTGGCCGGGGCATCATCATCATCATCGTCAGGTCATTTTAGTCTCCACTACAGGAGCACGACCCTCTCTCGTCCATGCCAGACAGAAGGAGGATTAGGCCTACACTCCCCACGCTGGCCAGAATCGTAACATACCCTATTTTGTGGTCTTCTGGTTTCTATAAAAAATGATTTTGCGCAGTTTCTGTGGATTATCGTTAAATATCCTGCGTGCAGTATTTTCCCAGAATTTCTGTGGGATTTTTGAAAATAACAACGGGAATTAACGCTAGCATGCATAAGGGTATTTACATACCTTTATTAACGACGCCATCGAGCTCCTGAAAAAAAATAATTTATAGTAAAATATAAAAAACATACAAGCTGGTATTAAATGGCCATGTAATGGTAAAACTTTAAACCGGTTATTATTATAAAATGAGTTTCCAAAATTGTGTCTGTGCTGTGACCGTTGAAGAGTTCTGGAGATATATCTATGGGCTAGTGCTAATCCGTTCAAATTATGTTTACCATAATAAAGAATTGTCATTGGAACTAAACTAACATGTAAAAAGTTAATTCCGTAGAATAGAAGGAAATGGCTCTAATTCGTAACGTAAGATTTGATCTGAACAAACAAACATTTGAAAGTTAATTTGACGATCGACTGAAGTAACTTTTCAAGGCAGATAAAGAAACTAACTAAGCATGTAATGGAACCTTACTTCTCATTATGTTCTGTCGATTTTCAATCTTTAATATCCTACGTACCTACATTACATGTTACGCTAGCATCACAATATCTTCCCTACTACCTATAAGGCTTGAATACGTAAACAAGCATAAGTATAGATTTACCAAAATGGCTAGATTTTCCATACAACCCCCGAAAGAATAAAGGGTGGCTATAAAGAGCGTCAGACGTCGCCATAAGCTACTTTTTCAACTGAATAGCCTGTGAAGTACAAAAGCAGAACTAATGCGCTACTAACTATCAATAGGGATGGAATTTATCGTCGTACCATCCCCTCTTTACGAAGAAAATATTGGTCTTACGAAGTACCCAGACGAGGTTTGTGAATGCTGTCTTTTGTGGGTTGGGTGGGGCGTAACGGTCAATTTAAGTTATAAGAGTAAGCGATTTTATTCACGGGATTGCTTATGTTTTGTTTCTTTTCTTATAATTTAGGAGTATATTCCTTGCGAGAATAACTCCGACATTTTCGAGATTATTCTTTAAAAAATCCCAGAATTTATTGCGGGAACATCGTTTTTATAGAATAACAGTAACTGGCGAAAGCTGTTTTTGCGAGTATTCCAGTAAGCTGGAAAAATTTCGTATTTTTGTAATTACAATTCTAGTTTAGGTAATAAGGTCAGAGTCGTCTTGAATAATATAGTGTGGTATAGGTGACTTTATTCATAGCAATAAATATTTTACATAGCTAAACGCTATACATCACATGGAAACGGGCAATATTATGCATGTCTCCGCATGAAAAACATACTAAATAATGCCCGTTATTTTTGAGTCACATATCGTTTAATACATGTCATTCTGGTCTGTTTTTTTTTTCAAAGATTTATTGGATGTGTTTATTTCCTTCAATCGACAAATTTATTTTCCCTATGTTCATCATACATTCTATTGCAGAAGTTTTAAACTTAGAACTTTTCCGACCGATGCCTTGTATGATCACTAATTTGTCAACAACTGGTCTCAAAATAAACATAATAAATAACTTATCTACGCAAGAGATGGATCAAGCCTACACTCTATTAAATTCCCTTGTTTTTTTTTTTTTTTATATTAGCTCAGCATATTGGCCCCACTTCGCCTGATGGTAAGCGAAAAGAGGAGCCCCAATCGCATCGGCAACGGACAAGAGACCTTGATGTCCTGTCAGTTGACGCTGCCATGCTGGCCTACAAGATTCTTCTTCACGCTTCGCTTGAAGGATCGCATATTGTATGAATGAGGAAATACGTATGCCGGCAACGCGTTCCACTTTTTAATGGTGCGACATAGATAGGAATTACCAAACTTTTTAGTACGCGATGGGATGATCCCAACGGTAAACTTGTGATATCGCGAGCCTGCACGTGAAGTTCTATGACGGAAAGGGGAGGAAGGGATAAGGGAAAACAGTTCTTCAGAGCACTCACCATGGTATAGGCGGTAAAATACGCTTAGTGAGTCTTGTAATTAGATATCGTATAAATACTTCTATTCTGGCAGTTTTCTCTTATAAATTTTGTCATGTACTTTAAAATTACAGCCAGACTCTTCAATTTTATTTATTTGTATTAATTATAAAAAAAATATTCCCAAAGATTTTACTTATCTATCTCTATTAACACGCTCGTTGCTTTTGACTTGCGATGAATCTTCTAAGAAACTTTGTGAAGCATTGTAAACAGGACTTCTTTTGCTATTAGCACAAAGAAGTGAATGACGGTGGAAAAAAACAAGTCATCCCCGTTTGTCAATAAGTTTATATGTCGCGGTACAACTTTGTCGTAAAGAGCTCCCCGCAAACAACTACTGTGTGTTATTGGTATGAAAACATATAAAGATGTCTAAAAGCATAGTCTGGAAAGTAAATATTGCGAATTTCTGCCAGAAAAGTAAATGTCTGAGTCTAAACGATATGACAACACAAGAAATAAAGTTAAGTACCTTTATCGTTGTAGGTTTTTTAGGGTCTCGTACCTCATAAAGAAAAAAGTAACCCGTAATGTAGTAGTAAGTAATGGAACACTTCGTTATCTATCTTTCTGTCTGTCTTTCTGTCCGTCCATCATTTTGTCAAGAACTATACATAAATAAATATTATTAAATACTTAGGTCACCATCAGGAGCTGTGAAAAAATACACTTTCATGAAATTTAATGAAATCTAAATCTAAATTTCATGAAAGTCAACGCTCTCATGAAATTTTGCAAGAAGCGATCAAAAACCAAAAGTTATTTCAAAGAACATGTAAAATTATAAGTACAAGCTTTGGAGGATACTTTAAGGGTTGGGTGACATCTGTAAGCACGGAATCGCAATTTTTCGTTATCTATCCTTTTTTGACTATTTTATTCCATGAAACAATGTTATTATAAAGCACATCTCGAGTGTAAGATCAGAAATATAACATTTCTGATCTTACACTCGTGCAATTGTGATGCAGTCTCGAATGTGCGTCGACCTTTAGAAGTCAAGCAGTCTTATATAAGTCTACATATAGTCTTTAAGATATCTGGACTCACATCTATGTCTCAGTAGTCCAATCATAAACGCAGATATAAAACTGCAGCTGCTTGGGAAACCAAAAAACATAAATAGAAAGAAATCGAAGGAGTTGGTTGAGATGTGACATCCACTTTGAAAGACAAAAAAGTATCCAATAACTTATATCTTTACAATCTAACGTAGACGCTGTGTAATAGATTGGTTTCTGATTGTAAGTTCTTACTGAACGCATAGGTATCTACACCTAATGTGTACTTATAATCCAACATAGCAGTTATGTTCGTTTGTCGAGAATTTCGTCTCTCGGAATTATGTGGCAGATTCAATATTATAAATATTTGTTTTTATATATCAGTCAAAAAATTATTTTTTCCGTCTATTTGTAATAACTAACAAAACACTCGATAAGCTGGATAATACATCCAGTCCGTTCGAACCATTCTCGAACCGATAAACCCGTTCAGCGTGATGATTCCTCGTTGATTGTGTTCAAATAATTGGATTCTCTGTATAAACCAACCGCAATACAACACACTGTTTCATAACCAACCATTCACCAAAGTAACTCTTAGGTACTTACGAATAAAGCTGTAAATTTTTTAGCGTTCCAATATTGACAGTAAATAATTTGGTATTTGAACCTGATTACAAGTGGTCATACGATTAATCCGAATCGAATTATGTGTGAAACTCGATGCAATGCAATTTTGAAAATGTGAAGACTCGAAATTGCAAGCGACTTTCATTTTGCATGCTTAATTTTCATATAGATGGAATGTGAAAATATTCGACTATTTAACCTACGTATAATCTTGAACCAAAAAAAAATCTTCGCATTTTCAACTGATCGATAAGGGGATCAAGGGTGTGATGATGTTTTTTTTTTATATATTATGTCGAGTGGTCAACTAACATCCGATCCGCCTGATGTGAAGCGGTTACAA
Organism: Hypsopygia costalis; assembly: GCA_937001555.2. NCBI lineage: Eukaryota > Metazoa > Arthropoda > Insecta > Lepidoptera > Pyralidae > Hypsopygia > Hypsopygia costalis. Next base: position 6,874,305 of record OW443325.2, read on the forward strand.
TCGTTATATAAAAGCTCGAAACATTAATCATCGCTCGCGCGGTGCTAACGTAGCAACCCCTTCCTTTCTGGGAATAATACACAAAATAGTATAACAACGTGAGATAGTTTATATGTTAGTAAATTAAACATTTTAATAACCCTCAAATTTCCCACTCATCGGCAGTAAAAATAATATATGAATGTGCTTGAACACTACTCACCAGACCGTATCTCGCTTCGTTGATTTATAAGGAGTATCCGATTCAGGGTGCAAATAGTTCGATGGGCAATGAAAAATGATGGCAAATTATTATGGTATATAGTCATTGCAGTGAAATCGATATTTGAAAGTGTTCTGATTTAATTTAATATCTAGACATCACAGATAATGTGTTATCATTCTTCATCATCATTATCAGCCTGCATCTATTTACCCACTGTTGGATATAAGCCTTTCCCAATGCTTTCTACTATATGCGATTCCCGCTTTCCGTATCCAACCACTACCAGCCACTTTTTTGAGGTCGTCAGTCTATCTAGAGGAGGATAATAAAATAAATAATAAATATTGTCAGACAAATTACACAGCGCCATCTAGCCCCAAAGTAAGCGAAGCTTGTGTTATGGGTACTAGACAACTGATAAACATACGTAAATACATTTTTTTTTGTAAATATATACTTATGATAATTAGAAAACACCTCGACCGAGACAAACAGACATGTTCATGCACACAAATGTTTGTCCTATGTGGGAATCGAACCCGTTGGTGTCAAAGCCGCGTCCTTGACCGCTACGCCACCGAGCTCGTCTAAATTAGTATATAAGTTATAAGTAGTAGTATAGTAGGATGCCCTACGATTCGTCGCCCCATACTTGGTTTCCACTCTAGGACTTTCCTCCCCCATCTGCCATCGCTGACTCGGTAGATGTGGCAAGACCAATTGCCATTTCAGCTTGCCCACTCTGAGAGCTATATCGACCACTTTGAGTCTCCGTCAATTTTTTTCGTTCCTGATCCGATCCCTTAGAGAAACCCCAAGCTCTCTCTTGAATCTGAAGACAAAGTATTAATAATTTTAAAAGCAACCCATGTGTATCCATTGTTTGCTCGTTCACTTCCTGTGCTGCTGTATGATGTTGTCTATTCCTTCATGTTTGAACTTCGATATTGAGAGCCGCTTACTACGAGTATTATGAACACGACGTCTTCAAATTATCTTGTACTTTATAACATATTGGAAAATAATAACAAGAGCCACAAAAATTACTGGATGAGCGACTTAAATAGGTTAATTTAGGTTTGGTATGTTTAAATCATCTTTAGTGCGCAGTTTTATAACCTTAGATATTTGGTTTAAACAAATCTTATTTATGGAGATTTATAACAAAACAGAATAAGTGAGTAAAGAAAAGAATATTTGGTTTCCTTCAGATATTTTATTAACTTAAAATGAGCTGTTGTTTGACATGATGCCCACGGCCTATTTCTGTAGTCACATTGGTCGCAATATGCGGGAAATCTATCTTTATACGTTGGAACCTAAATGGGCGCGTACTGTGCGGTTCCAGAAAAACACTTAGTTATGCAATGAAGGGTTTCGACTTTGACTTAGATCAGCTAAACTAACATGCAAACTGATGGACTTTCAATACTGGAACAATTGATGATCAGAGTACATCAGTTGTTCCAGTATTCAAAATAATTTATAATCAGACCTAGCCGTCGATAGTAGATAGCATTTATGTAATACAAAATGTTCAAAATGTAATTACAGGTATTATTAGCTTGAACACAGGTATTATTAGCTTGAACAAACAGACGAATAGTCAAAGGAAAATTTAAATATAGCTTCCTATTGTCTATTATTACTACTTGGATGATTTAAAAATCCTAGTTTAAAACATCGTTCACTTCATTTAGTACATTCATCCGGTTTTATCATATTATTATTATATATCGATTGTCTGATCCAATGTTTATTGTAAATACAAACAAATAGTGTTTGCACCTGTCTGTCGTTTGCACGCAAGTAGTTACCGACACGTTGTGGCGACGTCGTGGCTTACGGTGATGTACTCTCGTTAAGGCAAAAATGTTTACTCATATCACGAATTTTCAGTTCACACATTGCTAAGAGGGGAAGTCAAATTCCAAAAGCTTCCTACTCCTACTAATTTCTTCTGATTAAATTCGTTGTGAGATCCAAGGCAGCTGTAGTTTTACCCTTGGGACTGCAATGGACTTCACTTTTCATTGCTTTTTTTGGCGGTCGCCGCTGTTAATCCTGGCTACACAGGGGACACAGTGGTGGGAATGTGTGGTGGGACCTTATTTTTTCTTTTTTTTTATCACGAATTTTATATTTAAAGTTATTTTTATACTATCTCTATAACGACTAATTTGATAATTTATTATTTGAAGATTACGCCGGAGAGACAGTCTCTGCAATTTTGTTTATACTTATGTGAAGTTACGTAAGTAAGTTAGTGAAATTATGTGGGGACACCCAGGTGACTGACAAACGAAGCTCTGGCGAAAAGAGCGTAGCGTATTTTGTAAGTTGCCCGACCGCGGATGTACCTCAACCTCACAGAATACCGCAGCCAAATAACAATTCCCTTGAGGATTCTTGTATTCCTGCGAGTGAGGTCATAAGAATGGAAGGAGCTGCTCCGATAGCAGCGTGGGTGACTTCGCGCGAGCGAAATGTCATGTTACGAACGGTAATAGTTCTACGGTAACTGATTCACATCAGGCGAGCCGTATGATTATCTGCCACCCGGTGAAGTATAAAGAAAAGTAACTTTTTTATTATTATTTGTGTATTGCTGATATTAGATAGATAGACAGACAGATACATACGTTTATTACAAACTAAAGTCACACACATATAACAAATATAATAATTAATTAAAAAAAAAACAAGCAGAGAACTTATACAGTTGGAAATAGAACGCAGATAAATGCGTGTGTGTGCTGCAGCAAGCAAATGACCACAGCTCAGTGTTACTTTTATGCACATTATTTAACATTCTGTAGTAATTAATAGTCTTCTGTTCGAAGTTACACTCGCTTAAAACGATATTTAATTGAAGTCGCAATGCGCAATATTAGTTTGAAAACTCAATAGACTAGTACACATCACACATACGAGTTTTCTATTATTAAACGTAGTGCATAGTAAGAGAAGTTTGATGTCATCGTTGAGCGGATAATCGAACGCTCAAGGTAAGCGATGTTGATTGTAGCATCTCTAAGAATGTGTTTCTTTATCTCTGTATACTCTGTGCTTCGGAAGGTAGATTCAGCCGTAATTAGATAGTAGTTAAGCTAAGCCAAGCCTTTAGACAGCTTTAAAACACTGGTTTATAACACCTAAAAAGCCATGTTCACAAACTTTGAAATTTACAATTTATAATAGGCGGTTTATGTACATATAAATAAATAAAATAAATATTCCTGGACAATTTACACAGCGCCATCTAGTCCCAAATTAAGCGCAAAGCTTGTGTTATGGGTATTAGACAACTGATAAATGTACTTAAATACATTTTTTTGTAAATACATACCTATAATACATAGAAAACACCCAGACCAAGACAAACAGACATGTTCATGCACACAAATGTTTGACTTGTGCGGGGATCAAACCCGCGAACTCGGAGTCAAAGTGGCCATTGCGAACCATTCGACCACCGAGGTTATGCATGTGATTACCAAAAGCCGAGCGAGCCAAGCTCGACGTGCGATTGCTTTTGGAATGGGTGTAAAGTTTATAAGGGTACCTATATCTTTCTCGAAAAGCAAGTCAAGCCTCGCTCGCGTCGCTTGCCTGGCGTTTAGTGACCAAGGATAACCTAACATAAACCAACTATGTCGGTAAACCATCCATTATTATATCCTACGTAACCATAATTTTATTAGAACTACTCTCAATTTCTATTCCGTCGATCTATTACGAGGTTATTAAAACTTAGAGATTATGAACTTACGTCTGATAACGTTTAGGTCTCACGACGATTATCTTATCTTATCTTGAAATGGGTCCAGTGCTGTAGCACCGGTGGCACGTCGACCCTGTCGGATCTTTTGTGCACTCCCTATCCTTTAGTAACTCTCCCCTGAGTGTCTTGAGACATATTCCATGTACTTTAGTACATCTTTAATTGAGAAGAGCCTGTAGTCCTCCAGTTCTGGGTATGCATTTCCTAGGATTGCCATTCGTTTGCCAGCTAGGGCATCACATTGACACATCAAGTGCTTCATGGTCTCATAAGATTCCTTGCATGTTCTGCATTCTGGGCTATTGACAAGTCTCATCCTGTATAGACGATTAGACGATTAGATGTTGCCGAATTATGCCTTCCGTCCTTCGGTATTATCCTCAAAGTTGTATGTCCTAAGGTAACCTTAGGACATTCAACTTTAAGGATTCTGTTTTGTAACCATTCTAACTAAACCACTGTCATCTATATCGTATATGGCGTTCGGAAACTACGGTGAAATTAAAAATCATACTCATAAAGACATACAATATGGGTACTGAAAACATAACACCCCCTTTTTATGTAACCGTATTTAACTTATTTAAAGCGTTACTTGCTGTAACACTAGCGTTATTCGAGTGAAAAATATAATTATTCGCCGAATAGACCACTGATGAAAAAACTATTTATATACGGTTATATTAGACCTCATAGTTATTTTTCAAATAAATAAAAATGTTGAAGTATTTTTAGGGTCTATAAAAATTTCATCAAGATGTATTTTGATTCGTTGTGTATTGGGATAATCCTAAATTTTCACCCGAGTGACGTAAACTTTACATCAGGGACCGCCTAAACGTCTTTTAGTTATCTTAGTTCACATAGTACAAGGTTTACTTAGTATGGGACAAGATAAATAAATATTTTTGGACAAATCGCACAGCGCCATCTAGACCCAATCTAAGCAAAATGTATACATACTGTAAGTACGGGATAACAAGTAAACATACATAAATATTTTATTTATTTATAAATACGTATTTATAATATATAGAAAAACAGCCAGACCAAGACAAAGTTTGTCGTTCGTGCAAACAAATGTTTATCCTCGTGTACGGTGATCGCTGAATGGCGCTGTATTACCAAAATGATCACTCATCGTAATTCACAAATGATTACCATGACCATTCTGGCAAGAGTGGACTAAGAAAAAGAAGAACCGGGATCGAACCCGAGACTTTAGGCACCAAAGTAGCCATATTTCAATTTGACATGTTGCTCTTCAAATATGAGATTATTAATTACATTTATCTTTTCAGGGACAATTTCGACGACATCACCGCGAGCGCTATCTCCAGTAATAAGTTTACGCTGTACATCGTTCTTCCATTCGTTCCGAGCACTACCTAACAGAGTTTTTGGGTGTTAACTGCTCGGGCTGAGTGTCTAGTGTAACTTCATTAGACGTGGATGGTACTTATAGTTGACGGATAGTTATAAGCACGGAGAGTTTTAATGTACACAATGGTATTCGTATATATATATATAAATAATTTTCGGGGCAGCCCCACCACACAACTATGTCTCCTGTGTAGCCAGGATTAAATGCGCTGTGCAATCCCGGGGGTAACTCTACGGCTGCCTTGAATCTCACGAATTTAATCATATGAAATCAGCAGGAATAAAACAGTTTTCGGAACTAGTATAAATAAGTAATATTTATATCAAATGATCCATGCATGCATGCAAGCGTTCGTAGGCTGTAGCTAGAGACGGACAATATACCGGGCAATTATAATAAATTCGCAAAGTACATGTAAACGCCGAGTTTTTGAGTATAAAGAGGGAATTTATATGTGGAAATTTATGATAAATGCCCGTCATTTTGCCCACTTCTACCTGTGGCCAGTGTAGACCACTGACGAAGAAGAAGCTGTAAAGTCTCACTACATCTCTGCGTACGGCTCATCTTGACGCTTTGCTTTCATAATACATGTATCACACAAAAAGCATAAAGGAGGTGTAAGTGGTTTATCAACATCTCTGAACCAAAGCCAACTTCACCTACACGTGGTGCACCCTGCTGACTGACAAACGAAGCTCTGGCGAAAAGAGAGGTAGGGAACGTAATTGTAAGCTACCCGACTGGCGAATGTACCTCCACCTCACAGAATACCGCAGCCAAATAACAATTCCCTTGAGTCACCAGAAAAGAAGGAGATGCTGCGTTGGCAGCGGGGGTGGCGGCGCGCAAGTGATATATTATGTTTGCGAGCGTTAATACGGTTACGGTAACCGCTACACATCAGGCGGGCCGTATGCTTGTCTGCCACCCGACGTAGTATAAAAAAAAATACGATTACGCGATCACACGTGTCTTATTTTATTTGGTATTTGTTTTACGCTTGTACGTAGGTACGCTGTCAGCATTGTACAGTTGGTCAAGAAAGTGTTCTATCGCTTTTGACAAAACTTCCTAACAAAATATAAATAAAGTCGATCTACGAGTACTTAATATTATGATACGAGTGAACCACTGTTTATCGTACATATTATATTAAATCAGTACATCTTGAATGCCAGTATTAGGCTGGACCAACCATATAGTTGTACATAGATTCGGATAGGGGAAGGTAGCACCCTTCGGAGTCTACATTAATACCTAATTGTTTGCTAAACAGACAGGACAGAGGGATAACTTCATTAGGCTTGCCGTCTGAGTGCAGTTTGGTAATCTATGTAGGAGATACAGTATAATATTGTGGTAATTATGTATACATCAATAAAAATATTAGTTTGTTCCAAATATACAAAAATACACTCGGTGTAACAATTTAATATCAAAAATCTAAGTTCTATTTTGTACTAGGCCCTTTAGCCCCACCGTACTCCTAGCCGTACCTCTGGTGGTACAGTGGGTCTTGTAGTATAATGTTCTAAACGCGTGATAGTATTTCTTTTCAGGCAATCTATGGTTGACTGAAACAGATACGTTCATAGGATTAGACTGCCATTTCATTGATAATACTACATGTTTTTAACATAAAACGATTTTTCTGAAACGAGTTGGGATCTAGCTAGGTTGATTTCTAGTCCCCTTAATGCTCTAATTTCTATAACTGGTTCTTGGTCACATCAGATGTCTATTCGCTAAATCTTCTGTACGTGTGTTGTGTGTGACCATACTCCTCCTAAACATATGGACAGAGTTGTATGAAATTTCATGTGTATATTTCAATCGTGTCCTGGATTATTCGAAAATACAATTGGTTCCGGTAAGTGGCACTGCCATAATTTTGAGCGGAACTTTTTATTGCCTACTGGGTATGTCGGCGAAGATTCTTTCAATTAATATAGTTGGATGTTTATAAACGCATAAACGATTGAACGTATTTGGTTGTTTTGCAGAACATCATCATCATCAGGTCATTTTAGTCTCCACTACAGGAGCACGACCCTCTCTCGTCCGTCCCAGACAGAAGGAGGATTTGACCTATACTCCGTCACTGGCCAGACGGGTTGGGGAGGCCTGGTCGATATTTTATAATTTATTTCCATTAGTCGCCTTGTACGACATCCACGGGAAGAGACGAAGTGTTGTTGAAGTGTGTTTATTTCTGTAGTATGTAGACGTGGACGAAGCCAGTAGTAGAATCTAGTATTTCATATTATTATTACCTACTAGCTACAAAAAAAAAACAGGAAATATTTTAAAACTTGTTTTAAAAGGTTATGTACAACAAACTGTTATTGTCATTGTGTGGTGGTATAAATGTGTTTTATATATACTACATAATAAAAAATGCTCAAATTCAAAAGTTAATTTATTCCGAGATCCAAAATAAATATTCGTACTTTAGTTACCAAATTCATCTTTACTAATATAAACGCAAAATAAGCTGTTTTCTTTCACAAATTAAAAAATAAATAAGACATAACCTTCGACCATCCCTAAACAACAGAACAAAGAAAACCCAAGAAACGCTTCAAGATACTCGAGTACAATTTTAACTAATTTATTTAACCCTTACCTTCCCGGTTGACTTGGCGGAAATCTTTTTTCATTTACAGCATTTTAATAAAAAGGTAAAACGAACCTTTGTTGGGACAACTTAATAAAAAAGGGAATGAAGTTAAAAAGAATCGTTTTCGGGTATAATTTATGCGTCGGAAAAATGAAGTTAACTCAGACACGTCTTCGTTTTATGACTGTTCCAATTGTCAGAGAAGGTGCTTCCTTGGGTTCTTTGCATGAATTTGGAGACACTGGCTTTGACCGTCTTTTAGTAGAGCTATTTCGTCCTTTGTACATTGCAGCAATATCAAAACGAAGTAATTATATTAAAGCATTAAAAGTAAGTTTTTTGTAACTGTATAGTTGATAAGCAAGAACCTCCTTTTTGCGGATAACCTTCTCCTTATAAGTCCCTCTCATCATTCTGGGTTTGTACATCAATCTTTCCAGATTCCAGTCTATTCGTCGTTGGAATGCGTTGGAATGCGCTACGCATTCCAACGACGAATAATAACTGTTAAAATCAGGAAGGCCTCTAATCAGAATTCATTCCAATCGATGAGACGTACCTATTTTAACCAAATTCAAAAAAGAGGGTATCAATTCGACCCGTATGAATGTAGTTTTGCCAGAATTGCATAGTTTTTGCTAAAGCTAGTCTATACCAGCTTCTAAATTAGTGTACCAAGTTTCATAAGTGTATGTAGTGTATGTGTGTCTGAAGAATTATAAGTTAGATTTCAAAATTTTTTTTTTAGTTGGACTAGGTATTGGACTATATATAGGTACTTAAAAACACACAAGAAAAGTATACAAACTACGGTAAAAAAAAAGTTGAATTCGGGAATATAATCTATGTTAGGGTTCAAACTATCCTCATAAAATTAATAAAACCAGTACAGAATTCAAAGCTTAGACTGTTATCACAAAAATACAAGTAGAGACGGCAAATTTAATAACAATGTTACACGTAGATAATTGGGATAACTTTTGCATACAGAAGTTTTGATATTTTGGGAAATGTTTTCTTTCTCCTTTAATAACTAACATGTCTACTACATAACGCACTATACATACCTTTGTGGCAAACGCCCACACGTATAATATTATACTTGACGATGAAACGTACATACCAAAATATTTAAACGTTTATAAAACTAAACGTCATTCTAATTTTATGCCTATTCCCGAGTCATAAGGTGTTAACTGTATTTTACTGTGTATTGCAGAAGGTGTAGAGATACAGGGTGAGAGGCGATGCAGCGTGCATCTGTGTTCACAGGGTGTTGCTAATAGGCGTGAACTGCTCCGTACTATTGAGAATTAACTGGAAGCGCAGTTGCGGAAATGGAAATAAAGAATTGAATTTAATGAGTGCTATTTTTATGTTATTTGAACTTTGTATATTACCTTAACGATAGATGATTGTTGATATTGTAAGCTATATTTTGTTTTCTTAGTTTAATTTAAAATACTGAAATATGTTTGCAATTTTATACGGAACGAACGCTCAGACCCGACCTCATCCGTTTCGTATTTGTTGAACATTTGATCAATAATATAATTATTTCTCTTTTTTTATATATGATAATATAGGTAGTTAACAATACGAAAACCTATAGGTAAAATCTTAAACCATAGCGGAAAATAACTGCCATCCGATTCGAAATAGTATAAAAAAAAATAAACTAAGTATTCCCGAGTAAAAAAATAATACTGAACATAAATTTGAAACTTTTTTGTATGAACAAACTGATCAGACTCGCCTGGGGCAGGAAACAGCGATAATATTATACCTAGGTATTAGTCATTCGTAGTGAACTCAATAACTAGTACACCGATTACATTGCACATCAAACATGTGAACTGTATGTATATAATTTACCTATCCACAAAGTTTTATCAAAGTCGTATTAGTGCTTTACTTGTCAGTAGCTAGTACCGAAGCTAAATATTTATTTTCACAAACACTAGCAAACCAATTTCGTTGTTCAGGAAATTTAAAGATTGTGTTTACATTTTCTATTTATACTCGATAGTTATAGATACACGAAACGTTACGTTTTTTTTTTGCTACAATGTTTTGAGCATAAATGTTCAATGACATCAAGGCATTTTGGTAGCCCTAGCGCTTCCCGCTAGTCCAGGTATCAAGAATGAAGTACATGCTTGAGGTTTACTTACTCTACTATTCGTATTATTTGAATGCAATGCAAAATTATGATAATGTTTAAAAAAATTAAAAAAAAAAAAGTAAATATTAAACTAAATTATTCATCAAATATGAATTATTTTATTTAATGATGGATGGATGAATATTTATCAAATGTTATAATGTTATGTCGTCGTCGTCAACCCTTACTCATCCCACTGCTGGGATACGGGTCTCCTCTCAATTGAAGGGGTTTAGAGCTTACTCCACCACGCTGCTCAACTGCGGATTGGCTGAGGCCAGTGTTTTCAAGCCACGCAAGGCCACTGACTTAGCTTAACGACTGTTATCTAATTAAAATAGCCGTGACCGACGGCTTAACGTGCCCTCCAAAGCACGAGATAATATAAACCCATCCATGGACAGGTTATGGTCGACGTTGCTTAACTAGCGTGTTCGAGTTGACATGCGCAATAACGCCATCGAGCTCCTCAAAATTCTACATCATAATACCTTATACACAACCTACATTCCTAACATTATTTGCCTATTGTTTATTATAATGTAATTATTTATTATTAGTAATACATAAAATACAAATAAAACTAAATTACCTAAAACTATATATATATATATATATATATAAAACTAAATATATATATATAATAAACAATATTTTTTGTTTTTCCATTTTGAGAATGAATAAACAAATGGCTGGGGGGGGTACCGACTCTGGAACAGGCGACATAAAGTTGAAGCACGTCCAAAATGAAATGACCGCACGAATGCCATAACAACATGCTTGTACTGTCAACACTGAAAAAAGTTTCAATTTGACAGCACAATCCCCATCTGAAAAAAATTACAATTTGACAGCAAAATCCCCACTAACAAAATGATCCACCATTTATTGAAATCATTTGTTACAAAAAATGTGATAAATGAAGAACCGCTCTACCGATTTTGTGCAAACTTCACTTAAACCATCTACTAAATAGTCCGAACAAAGCCTAAACATTTGGTTTGGATAGGTGAGCCCGTTCTTGAGTTATAAAATTACAACGAAAATTGGCATTGATTTTTATATATATAGATATATATATACAAGAACATTGAAACTAAAACTAAAAACCATAATACAAACGATGTAATTATGTTCTTCATAGATGTCATTTGTAAGAGAAATGGGCAACGGTAATACTCACAAGGTATGTGTAATAATAAATAAATATTATCCAGTATGTGATACAAAAGAGTGTTAATCCAAATCGAAAGCCCTGGAGCATGTGCGAGACCCTTGTCAGAGGGCAGTCGTCATTTCACGGGTATCTTCCTCCTGCAGCCAATTACATTGTGATTGACCTCCAACCAGCCTTGCAAGAGCTCCACCTCCCCCTTGGATTCAACCGTAGAACAGTCTCAAAGGCGCGGCTGGTTTGAAGTTAAGGGTCAACGTGGCTAGTTAGGTGTATGTACCAACAGCTTGGTCGAATGATCGGATTGATTGGCCAGCCTTTACGAGATGGTACTGTTTCAATAATGAAATGATTATCTATAGGTGTTCAGATGAAAGTGATGAAACGGTTGTTAGGGTTAGCTGTAAATTTCAATTTATTTCACGCTAGCTTCGCCTCGCGGCTCCGGTCGCATAAAGTTTGCCAGGATCTCTTCCTAGGTTTAAGGTTATCTTCTTACAAATGTATCATCGGTTCATAGTTTTAAAATATTAGACCGGTAAGGCAGATAGATATTTTTTTTTTATCATTGTTTTTCATACTTTAATAGCAAACTGTACAATATTGCCACACGCCGGCTACTCCATACATTATGTCGCGTCGTTCACTACTACATAAACAATGATGTTTGTGCAGAGCGCCATACAAACTGTTTCACATTTGTCTCACAGGAGAGGTGAAGTCGACATGAGAGAGCAGCAGGGAGTGGCCATACTGTACGTAGTAAGTAATATACTTATACTGTGATATTGATGAAGTATAAGGTAAGTAGTGAGAAATTATTTTGGGGTAAAAGTGATTCGCTATCATCGTTGAGCGAAAGTCAACCGCACCTGCACGAGCTGCAACTTGGGGTCCTACCGGCTAAGCTGAAGCCGATTACCATTATTTTTCCACGATTATATTACAAATTAATAGAGACACTCTGATTTTATTTATGTGTGTAGCTGTGCAGGTGACATGGAAAAAAAATATACTTGTCTAAATAACGTTGTGTAAACGCTTAGAATATTATTTTTTACAACTGTAGTAAAACATTTTTTTATAATAATTAGAACTTTGGGCATTTATATGAATTTATAGTAAATGCCCACCATTTTGCTTATCTCTACCCCCGACCGATTTTTACTCAACAAACTTTTACAAGACAATCGACACTAAGTTGTCGATCGAATTGCCGATGCGCGATTTATGATAAAAATTTAACATATTTAAAAAATCCTAGAGATGGGTATTTTTAAGTAGGTATATTTATTTACAAATATATATCATATTATGTTCGTTGTGCCTAAATACTCTAAAGGTACTCATAAATATTCCAGGACAAATTACACACGGCCATCTAGTCCCAAACTAAGCAAAGCTTGTACTATGGGTACTAGATAACTGATATAATACTTAAATACATTTTTTTGTAAATACATACATATAATAGATAGAAAATACCCAGACCAAGACAAACAGACATGTTCATGCACACAAATATTTGTCTTGTGCGGGGATCGAACCCGCGACCTCGGAGTCAAGTGGCCATTGCTAACCATTCGACCACCGAGCTCGTCAATTATAAATACTATCTCTACTCATTGAATACTATGTATACAAAGTAATGCACTACGTTCAGCCTCTCAACCCTCATAGACAAAGATAATATTGTGCCGCGTACGTTCTCGCCTGAAAGAGGCTGTTTGTTTACTCTGTAACAAGTTTGTTTACACTATGGTGCCTTCGTTAGTGTGTGTCTTTAGGGTGAAGTCATAATTTAGTTCAGTTTACACTCTATAACCTATGTATATCGATTGTCATTAGTAGGAGGAAATTTAGGATTGTAAAAGTTTTATCTAAGTTTTCTCCTATCCTTCATAAACAGTAAAATTTATTCTTTATCATAATCATTCAGGCTTCTTAGCTTCTTATCTAGAAAATGTTATCGATGACCTTTACTGATAGCAATATTATGGGTATCAATCCTGGCGTTCCGCAAGGTTTGGCGCTGTGGCCAATACTGTTCCTGCTACATATTAATTCATTTATTCAACTCAGTCCTTCACTGATGGTGTTATTTGGACAATAACATCGGGACACTTAGTACACTCCATTCTTAAAGGAAAGCCATGAACATCATCATCATCAGGTCCATTTTAGTCTCCACTACAGGAGCACGACTAGATGGAAGGAGGATTTGGCCTACACTCCCCACGCTAACCAGACGGGTTGGGGAGGTCTGATTGATGTTTTAATAATGTATTTCCCTTATTCGCCTTGTACGACATCCACGGGAAGAAACGGAGTGATTCTATTCTAGTCTGCCGGAAACCACACGGCCTGCCATGCTGAAAACTATGAAGGTGTGTCTGAAACTATGAATACTTTAAACAGTGGACTACTAAACTTGATACAATTAGTACATGAAAACCAAGTAATTACAAGGATTCGTCAACTTGGCAATATATATATATAAGATGCTTGCTAAGCTAAACAAACAATTCCACATGCCCATACGAGATCTCACCCATTCAAAGAACCCATCATCTCTCAGGGTAATTATAATTTAGCTACCATTTTCTGTGTACACGTATATCTCAGTTCTACTTCTCTTTTAACAAAGTTTCGTTGTATATAAGCAGTATGCACCATGTGCCGTTAAGGTTGGCTTTAAACCACTTAAACCCTTCGAATATACGCTATCGTAGATAAGGTGTGCCATAACTACGATATCGTAATGTTTGAAGTCTATTATTGTCAAACAAAACATCAAGTGTTGCGTCTACATCATTTGCGCCAACCCTTATTTATTTTGCTAAATCAAATTATACTTTATCACCAGAGATTAGAGTTACATGTTGGTCAAAAAACTAGTTTAGTGAATGCTCGTAGTGAAGGAGTTTTCGTGACATAGTATATATTTGTTTAGGAAGGGTGATTTGAACAATGAGTCTGTATCCTAGTCGGTTTGATTCTTTGTTAAAACATTCTTGTTATTTTTATACTAGGTCCAACGGTAAACAAGGACCCTCTTGACATGAAGCTGTTACCGTAGGCTATGAACGCCTGAAATATAAGCAGTAAGTCTTGATCGTAAGGAGTAATACCTCGTCCGACGATGTCCGTGTCGGCCGCTGCTGCCGTAGAATATCGGCGCTGTGTTTATTAGGAATATTTAATTTTATATTTATTTTAATATTATATTTAACCCGCAGTTGAGCAGCGTGGTGGAGTATGCTCTAAACCCCTTCGATTGAGGGGAGACTCATATCCCAACAGTGGGATGATTATGGGTTGATGCCGACAATGCCGACTTATTTAATTGTTAGTTATTTTGCGATGTCAATTCATTTGACAAGTTCGGTGATCGAATGGTTAGCACTGGTCACTTTGACACCGAGGTCGCGGGTTCGATCCCCGCACAAGACAAATAATTTTGAGCATGAACATGTCTGTTTGTCTTGGTCTGGATGTTTTCTATGTATTATATGTATATATTTACAAAAAAAATTAAGTATATCATCAGTTATCTAGTACCCATAGTACAAGCTTTGCTTAGTTTGGGAACCTAAGAAATAATTTCGTTTGCATCTAAGCCAAAAATATTTCACCTTCCAAAAATAAGGTATGAGCAATCCGCTAGGATAAATCACGTTGTTTTTCAGCATTGAGTATTGAGTAGGTACTCGGCAGTAGTATATTTCAATCGGAGATGCAAATAATCTATATGAAAATGTAGGCGGCCAGCGGAATAAAAAATGCAACAAAATGCAAATATCGGCCATTCGACGATTCTGTTTCTGCCATAAAATATTGTTGTTGTTTTTCATGATGAAAATAAATATAAAATACTTTTAAAACTGCATTTTACAATAGTCATTGTAGAAAAAGGTACTTTGATGAGATTAGTTGCAAATGAGGAGCTCGATTGAGTCGTGGCACATGGCAGCCTAATCGATCGCGCAAGTCAAGCAACGTCGACCGCAGACTGTCCATGGATGGGTTTATTTATCTCGAGCTCCTCCGTGCTTCGAAGGGCATATTAAGCCGTCGCCGGCTGTTATAGTACGATGTAAACCCCTTCGATTGAGAGGATAAGATAAGATAAAATTCGTTTAATATATAAGGTCCTAACTTATTAGTTGACAATACTGAATTGAGGATGCGTATTGCTTAAATACATCACATTACTAATGGAATTTCACGGCTAGCAATTATTATTTTTTTATTTTAAGAAAAAATAAATTATCATTTTAATCAAATAAATACCATATACTGAACGCTTTAGTGAAGAAAAGTGTTTGTATAACAAAATTTATTTATCATTAAAACATGTTTAAAATGTTCTTTTTTATCTTTACATAAAACCGTCCTTGTTCACGAGTTCATACCAGTGCAAATGTTGGTAGTATCAAGTGCGCATGTGCAGTCTACCTACCATTCATACTTGCGCGCTGCGCGAACGGCGAAAGACAATCAGTCGCCGCTAAACTGAGTTTGTGAGCGCACGCGTGTTTTCTGCATTACCTGCCGGCGCCGCTACCGCCCGACAACGTAGTGCTCTTGCTCGTACGTTTTAGTTTTAGTGTGATTTGTTCAAATTTGCCATGCCAAACCGACGTTACACCAACCAGGAATACCTGGCAATGGTAATTGCGTACCGTGATAGTGAAGTGATAGTGGGGAGATTGTTCTGCAAGCGTAGAATCTACTAGAGCGAAGGCTCGGAACACGTGTCAGCAGGAACACGATTCTCACAGCTGTTTACCCTTCCGAGAACATGGACGGTTCGACCAACCTGCGGTGGACGCTGGTAGGACTCGATATCCTGCTGTCTTGAGGAGGAAATATTGGACTTTTTTAGTCAGCATCCGATGGCAAGTACCTCTGACGTATCTACATATCAGCTGCGATTGCGAGTTCTCGACATTTCAATCTACGCTATTGAATTGAGACCTCATTAGATCGAAAGAAAAAATAAATACTGTACCGTTGGTCTCGATATACCCTACATCTTGCCAAAACCGCGTCTGCTTATCAGCTGGCTGCACCACGTGCACTAAAGATCAGCTTTAACCCTAGTAGGTAATTGGTAGTGCATTGATAATAATGATACTAATGGCCGTTCGCTTATGAAAGACAGCTGTGAGGGCGATGACCTTGTGCTTCCGAGAAATCAACAGACATCGACTTCCGAGAAATCAACAGATTTGACGAGCTCGGTGGCGTAGTGGTCAATAACGCGGCTTCGACACCAACGCTCGTGGGTTCGATTCCCACATAGGACAAACATTTGTGTGCATGAACATGTCTGTTTGTCTTAGTCAGGGTGTTTTCTATGTATCATAAGTATGTATCAGGGATGTAACGGAGCTTCGGTTTCGATTCCGATACGTCGGAACTTCCGATTGCTTTTGCATCCTCGGTTCCGACTTCGGTTCCGATGAATTTTAAACCGAAGTCAGAAGTCATATCGGAGGTCGGCGGCCGGCGCGGCGGGCGAGGGTGGGTAGACGGGCCGGGCAGCGCGAAGCCGCGGCGGAGTCGCGATCTATCGATTTTAGCAATTGTTTCATTGTTACACTGTTAAAGTATTGATAATAAAGATAACACTAAGTTAGTGTCACTAACGAATAATGATGTGTAATTATTTCATTGAAAATGATATCTACACATATCTCTGACTGACTTCATATTTTATTCCGATTCCGGTTCCGATTCCGGTTTCGACTCCAGTAAACCAAATTCAAAAATTCCGATTCCGGTTCCGGTTCCGATATAACCACATCCGTTACATCCCTGGTATGTATTTACAAAAAAAAAAATGTATTTACGTATGTTTATCAGTTGTCTAGTACCCATAACACAAGCTTCGCTTACTTTGGGGCTAGATGGCGCTGTGTAGTTTGTCTGACAATATTTATTTATTTATTATTTATTTATTTATTTATCGGCCGTTACGGCTGGCCCTCTACTTTACTTATTGGGGTATGTACGGAAGTTAGAAAGCTAGCTACATACCTATGCCGTCAACTCGTATATGGGCGATGACTTCTTTTATTTAAATACGGCGCGATTGAGTTTAGATGAAATTTTAGGTACCTAACTAATTTTTTGACAAAGTTGTTAGTTATTATGATTTTAATGTTATTGAATGTTTCTTTTGAATCTTTTGCAACAATGAGTCTTGCGGCCCTATAAAAAAGTAAAGGGGTATGTTTGGCTTACCGCGATCTTTAGATCCAAAGCCTGCACGTGGTGCATCCTGCCGACTAGCGAAAGAGACTCTGGCGAAAGAGAGGTAGGGTAAAACGTATTTGTAAGTTGCCTGAGTGGGGAATACCTCTACATCACAGAACATCGCAGCTAATTTACAATTCCATTGAGGGTCTTGTGTTCCAGCGAGTGAGTGAGGTCACAAAAATGAAAGGAGTTGCTGCGTTGGTAGCGGGGTTGGCGGGGGCGCGCGAGCGTTGTTACCGTCGCGACCGTTAATACGACTACGGTAACTACTTCACATGGAACATGTCTCCAGACAAGCAGGGGAGAGTGACTAAAGGATTAGGGAGAACACAAAAGATCCATGAGGGTCGACGTGTCACCGGTGCTGCAGCACTGGACCCACTCTAAGATAACTACTTCACATCAGGCGGACTGTATACTTGTCTGCCACGCGACGTGGTATAAAAAAGTTAAAAAGAGAGGGAAAAACAGAGTTCAACGCTCGCACGCGTCACCGTAGCTGTCATATGTGGCAGTACTTGGTCGTATACGTATCGTCGTACCTAACTAGTCATTATTACAATTTCATTCTTACGCGTGATGGTAAATGCGTAAGGGAGCAAGTTAGAATATTTTTTCTTGGTATACAGAAAAATAATATCATTTTAAAAACATTTTTATTTATGCAAAATTTCATTCACAATACGATGTATACAAGCTATAGATGCCAACCATATAGTATTGTCAATTAAAAGGTTAGGACCTTATATAGGTAATAAATAGGTATACCTGTTACTTTTTTTAGTTTCGCTTATACCCAATATAATGTTATATTACACGCTATAATATAACATTTTTTTTATACTACTAAGGTGACAAAAAAGCATGCGGTCCGCCTGATGGAAAGCAGTTACCGCAGCCTATGGACGCCTGCAACACCAGAGGCATCACATGCGCGTTGCCGATTCTGTAAAAACCTCTTTACGCCCTTTTTGAAGAACCCCATGCTGTAGTCTCCTGGGAAAATATCATAATATGTGTATATTTAGGTATACACCGGTGGCAAATGATACTACTTTTGGATAATGTGTAAATTGATGTTTATTCGACGAGACTTTGTGGTGAAGTGAGTTATTGTATGGGAGGCGGCGGAACGCCCGCACGCATCAGCATCCAGCAGCTACGCGACAAGTTGTTGCTATTTAG
Organism: Hypsopygia costalis; assembly: GCA_937001555.2. Classification (NCBI taxonomy): domain Eukaryota; kingdom Metazoa; phylum Arthropoda; class Insecta; order Lepidoptera; family Pyralidae; genus Hypsopygia; species Hypsopygia costalis. The sequence goes on from OW443325.2 coordinate 6,893,091, forward strand.
AAGGCTGCAGGCGTTGCGCCGCAACATATTCCCCGCCGTTGAAAGCTTGCTTTCAACACTTCAATTCTTCAGGCGTTGGCAGAGGACAAATTCGAACAAGGGGCCGCCTCACACATCCCTTGGGAGTCTTGATGTCCGCCACTCTTGAGACGCCATCCGGGCCAGGAAAAATGCGTAGAACTCGACCCAGGCGCCAGTGTAATGAAGAAGTGAAGTCCTCTTGCACAAGCACCATATCGCCTACGTTCAATTCAGACTTGTTGCTTAGTCATTTTGTCCTCAGCTGTAGTTCTGAGAGGTATTCCTTTTGCCAACGCTTCCAAAAATGTTGTCGTATCTTTTCCAGTCGCTCATATCGATGCAGTTGACTTTCCTTGCGGTCTTCTAGATTTGCGAAATTATTGAAGTCAGCAATCTCCCAATAAGAAAGTGCCCAGGCGAAAGGGACTGGAGGTCATTAGGACAGGATGAAATAGGACTCAAGGGGCAATAGCTGTTAAGGATTGCATCCACTTGTGCAAACAAAGTGAGAAGTTCCTCAAATGTAACATGACTGTTTCCAATGACACGTTTTATGTGGTGTTTTGATGACCTAAGCCAGCTTCCCAGATACCGCCGAAATATGGAGCGTAAGTAGGTATGAACATAAATTTAATGCCTTGTTGGCTTGCAAAATCAGATAGCTGTTCACTATTGTTATATTTTAGAAAATGGCCAATTTAGAAATTTCCATTGCTGCAGCTACGAAATTGCGCCTAATCTCACAACATCTCTAGAAGCCTCCTCGCGCGAAATGAAGCGTCGAAGCTACGTAACAAATGCACCTTTGGTGAGATCGCTTACGGCCTCCAAATGAGTGCATTGTACCGCAAACAAACAAAAAGACACATGTAAATTTTGATTACGCGATTTCCATGACATTTTCGATTTATTATATTAAATAAGCCAGGAAATCCGTTTTCGTTTGGAATCAACTAATCCCAATAAATTTTTAGTCGTCAAAGCGTTTTGTAGCGTAATTTTATATAAAACAACTATTTATAAGATAACTTTAGCTTATTCCACTTTAGTGTTAAAATTCGTTTGAATCTTATTTCTTAAATTATAAAGACATTTTTTAACTAATTTGAAAGTGTATCCTAGCAGTCAGGAGTGCCTATTAATGACTATTTAGTAAAGAATCTACCATGTTCATCTCTAGTAGTGTGAGTAAGGAAGTGTTTTTCGATGCACTTGTCCTTCTCACTTATAATATATTTGCACGAGCCTTCTCAAGCTACTAAAATTTAGTAAACATAATTTCAAAATTCTTTTCTTCGAATTTAACAACCACTGTATGATTACAGTGTGTTGCAGTATTTAAGTTTGTAGGGCATATAGGACCAGACAATAACCAACCCAATGCTGAGTTTGCTAACTTTGGTTTGTTTATGCCGAGGTTACGTCTTTCGGTACCTAAAATGTCCCAAAATAAATCGGCTCCGATTAGCACATCAATTGGAGCTGGCTGATAAAACTTGGGATCAGCCAATTGAATGTCTGGAGGTAACTTTAAAGATTTAATATTAACTGGGGTCTTTGGCAAGTAACCCGTTAATTCTTTCATAACAAGACATGATAGACTTGCATTGAATTTGCTATTTAGTGAAAGAATTTTAATATTGCAACTTTCGTCAATATTGTTAGTTGTATTGTTCCCTATTCCTATGACCTTTAGTGAGTCAATTGGGAATGAATTTAGTGCTAATTTGTTCTTTAGTGATTCTGTTATAAAGGTTGATTGACTGCCACAATCTAAAAGAGCACGAACCTTCGCCTTTTGATGAGTCAGTGGATTCATGACTTCAATGATAGCAGTTGATAGAAGTACTTGAGAAGAATTGTGATTAGAAAAACTTACGATTGATTCATTGTGTTCATCTATAGCAACATGATGATTAACTGAAGCCATAGGACGATGTAGCAAGCTGTTATGCTTCCTTTTGCACTCACGACATGGTCCCATGCGACATTCACTCACAGGATGTCCCTGTCTAAGACAATTTACACATAATTTATATTTAGATACATCTGCCATTTTTCCATCAATATCTTTAGATTTAAATGCCAAGCAATCATAAATTTTATGATTATCGTTGCAAATTATACAGGTGTAAACATTAGGCTTATGTTGCTTATTATTGGTAGTTGCAAATGATTTTGTGTAAGCACCTTGTTTATGTTGCTGATTGCTTGGCACAGAGTAATTACGTTGCACTGGTGCATGCATAGACGTATTAACATCGCGCTTGTTACGGCTCATAGATTCAAGCACGTCCGCACGGTCTATCAAAAATTTGAAAAACTGTTCCAAAGTTGGCACATCACTGTCTACGTTATTGCGACATTCCTCCCACTTCATCAATGTATTACTGTCCAACTTGGAACATAGCATAAAAATAATTAGTATATCCCACTTATCTGTTGGTTGCCCTAAACTGTTCAAAGCACGTAAATTTTTTGTAACATGATCGACTAAAAATCTCAATGATCGTTCAGATTCCTGTGGAAGTGGCTTAATTGTAAACAAAGAATTTAAATGCTGATTTATTAAAAGTCTTTTATTGTTATAACGACCACAAAGCAACTTCCAGGCTTCACTATAATTGGCAGAAGAAACTTCAAGATTTGAAATGATCCTAGCTGCATCTCCCTCCAAATATGAATTCAAATAGTGAAATTTTTGAATTGGCGCAATTTTAAAGTTGTTGTGAATAAGACTTTCGAATGTGTCTCGGAACTCTAACCACCGAAAATACGAACCATCGAAGCGATTTATTTGGATCTGAGGAAGTTTCAATCCAGCCTCTGAAATATCTGCACAACATGTATTCCCAACCGCCGAGTTGCGACGATGTTCAAATTCGGAAGCTTTAGAATAATTATCTAATATAGCCTGAGCGGTAGCTATGTTTACAAAAATATCTTGCTCAATATTGTCACGCTCATCGACTTCCACAGAAATATTGTCGGGATTTAAAACCTCTATCTCATTTTGCAAGTCATCAAACTTTACCGATAATGTCTCAAACTTAGCCAGTTTAAGCTTCAATTCTATTATTTGAATATCTGTCAATTCAGTTTCTATAGAAATACTATTTAAATAATGCCTAAATTTTGTGATCTGACCCTTAATAGACGATCGTTTTGTTAATAATTCCCGTAGTCGAGACATATTTGTAGATGGCTTATTATCATCAGGCATTATGAATAAACAAAATTAATAGCAAATAAAAAAATAATCTACAAAAAAAATAAAATTAAATTCTCACGCTCCTTATTCCGACGGTACTTGCCGACCAGGAAACCGGTTCACGCGTGCTCAGCTGATGGTCCAATATCAGAGGTAAGTGAAGTAATAGGCTTGCACAACGCCTCGATATAGTCCTGGAAACGTTCGGCGAAAAAATATTAAAATCGGGTAAATAAGAGCCTTAGAAAAGGCAAGTGGTTTGGCAGCGTTGACAACGTGCGTCTTATAGTCCTATCTTATAGTACAATAAATGCTTACCATCAGGCGGTTCGTATGCTTGGTTGCCCGTTGCCACCCAAATGGTATGCAAAATAACGATATGTGCCAAAGAAAGACGTTTAATAATATTTTAGATAAAAGGAGGATTGGACTACACTCCCCACGCTGGCCGATGTTTTATAATGTAGTTCCCTTAGTCGCCTTGTACGACATCCACGGGAAGAGATGGGGTGACCCTATTCTAGTCTGCCGGAAATCACACGGCCATACTGTTGTAGTGCACAATAATTTGAAATATTAAGGCCGCCTAACGAACCCCAGAATGTAATAGATTTTAGGTACCTACTACACCCCAACGTTAATCAAGCGATAGCCTTAATAATTTCTACAAAACACTACTTTAAATATGAAATAAATTTTTGAAAAATATTAATTACGGTATTTAAATTATAAAATAAATGTTAATTGTATGAATAGTTACAAGTTTAGTGTAAAATATTTTTTATGTTCACCTATGTAGGTAGGTACGAAAGAAATATTCAATGCAAAAATTTCGAATTATTTTGCATAAATTTAGCAATTACGTTAAGAAAATCACTTTTATTTGCACAAATGAATTAGGATGGATAGAAAGTGGATGGAAAATAGAAAAGAAAGGGCACTTAACTTGTGTGGGATTCCGTGCTGATAACCTCTTGATCGCGTCGTATTATATATATATCTTCGGAATTTTTCGTAATTTTGCGCTTGGTTCTTTTGTTTTTCCCCTCATGGGCCACCAATATGTATATTTAGGTATACACCGGTGGCAAATGATACTACTTTTTGTATGATGTATAAATCGATGTTTATTCAACAAGGCTCTGTGGTGAAGTGAGTATTGTATGGAAGGCGGCGGAACGCCCGCGCTATTCAGTATCCAGCAGCTGCACTAATACAAGTTGTTGCTATTTAGAAGGCTGCAGGCGTTGCGCCGCTACAATATGTCATAAATTTAATCACAGTTTTAGGATAGCTAGCTTACTTATACACTTACGTAAGTTGGGACTTAGACTTTCGTCATCATTATTATATCAGCGATTTAATTGTTATCTCTTTTCCTCATCAGCCGCAAAAAGCCGGTAATTTTTCTTGCAAAAAAATATGAAGTTAACAAAAGTACGTGTTAATCAATCAATTAATATTGTATATTTGATTAGGTTTAATGTGTTATTTTAACAGAAAAATAACAAAATTTTAAGATTGAAACCAATAACTTAAAATATGACTATTATTATAAAGTTTTACTTTCTTCTTAGTACAAAGCATGCAAATAAAACAAGTAATATATTATTAATTAACAAGAAAAAAAAAACTAAGAGAATATTAAATCAGAATGTACATTTATCGATATCGATTATACGATACGTACGATTCGTACCTACCTAATTCGATTAATGATAATAGTACAATCGGAATGGTATCACATTCGAGAATCTTTCGGAGATAACTAACTTGTTAGTCGTCGAGCTGTAAAAAAACTATTAATAAAATGGACAAGGTATAGTGACATATCTATAGAAATATTATTATCATTGGTTATAAAGATTCATTTTCGTCCACCTGGGGGGTATTCTCTGGGAAATATTTAATTTCTACCGTCCACCATTATCTGAAAACAATTATAGCAGACATCTTTGTAAAGTGTACCGTCACCAATATAAAGTTCGGGGCGTTCCATGCTTTGTCTGAGAGGTGAGCCGTAGAAAAAAAAAACCGGCCAAGTGCGAGTCCGATTCACGCACGAAGGGTTCTGTGCCATTATCTCGCAAAAAACGGCAAAATATCACGTTTGCTGTATGGAAGCCCCCCTTAAATATTTGTTTTATTTTAATTTAATTATTTATTTTTAAAGTGAATATATAACTAAATATTTTATGAATATTTCAAGCGTCTACATGTTGCCGTTATCAATATCGAGCAAAAAAAAAAATCACGTCTGTTGTATGGGAGCCCCCTTAAATATTTAATTTATTCTGTTTTTTCGTATTTGTTGTTATAGTGGCAATAGAAATACTCTGTGAAAATTTCAACTGTTTAACTATCACGGTTCACGAGATACAGCCTGGTGACAGACGGATGGACGAACGGACGGACAGACGGACAGCGGAGCCTTAAATAGGGTCCGTTTTAACCTTTCTGTACGGAACCCTAAAAAATTACCTCAATTCATTCAGGTGGACTCAGGAAGTAGACGGTGGTAAAGAAAGGGACTGTTAAATATGGAAATGCAGAAAATATTTCCACATTCAAAAAGATATGTTCCCGCCCGGGATCGAACCGGGGGCCTTCTGCGTGTTAGGCAGATGTGATAACCGCTACACCACGGAAACTTGTATGTTACGTTCCAATTTTTGTTTCTAGATAATGTAATCCGCCGTATATGTGCATGTTTCAATGCCAATCTGCTTTCAACAGCCATTATCAAGGTTATAAACTGGAATTAGTTATAAATAATTTATAGTACAATTATCGTATTAAGCAATCAGTCTAAGGTTACGGATATTATTAATACGGTGTAAGCTTACTACCGAGTCAAATAGGAGTCTATAGAGCTATAGACTAGAGTTGCCACGAATAGTGATTTGGCCGAATACCGAATCATCATCATCATCAGGTCATTTTAGTCTCCACTACAGAAGCACGACCCTCTCTCGTCCGTCCCAGACAGGAGAATTTGGCCTACACTCCCCACGCTGGCCAGATGGATTGGGGAGGCCTGATCGATGTTTTATAATGTTAGTCGCCTTGTACGACATCCACGGGCAGAGACGGAGTGATTCTATTCTAGTCTGCCGGAAACCACACGGCCATTGCCACGTTCTATTGCCGTAGTATCCGCAACGGAAGCAAACGACCTTTCGGGATTTGCACGTACCTAGCGAATGGCCATTTACCCTACAACGAACACACTGAGGGGCAGAATTATTTTTGCACGACCTCAATCTTATAATAATCGAATACCGAATACCGAACCCTAATCGCAAATATAGATAATTGCGATTAGGGTTGCCATCTCTATACGCTATCAACCAGGACAAGATGCGTGTAAATTTCGAATTTGAATTTTGATTTTGAATCTTAAAACCCGAACATGGCATCAGTGTTTTTAGTACTAGTACTATTTTTGTGTCAAGACGGTTATTCGCAGCATGGATCGGGCGGTAGTGATTTAAAACTTTTAACCCTAGACTACAAATTAAACCCCATCCGGACGCTCCCCGGACGGCCTCCAAACTAGGGGAAATCCGGGGAAATCCGGATGGCAACCCTACTTGCGATAAACGAGCATTGGTCGCGTGCTGGCACCTCGCTGCAAACGCAGCGTTTCCTCCCGTCTGGCGACATCATTCACTCGCAGGAATACAACAATCCGGACTTAAGGTTATTGTTATGGCTGCAGATTTCTTTGAGGTTTCTTTTTTTTGACAATGTTCTACAGATGATACAAGGTTTGTGATATAATTACACCTATAGACCGTTGAAAGGTATGGATTTACCAGGTCACGGGTCCACGATGTTCGTATTATCATAGAGTAAGGAATTATTTCTATAGTCCCTGGTATTATATTGGGATAAAAGAAAAAAAGGAAATATTATATTGGGATAAAATTTGATAGAAAGCAATTTGTATTATCCATTCCTCACAGAATACCGCAGCCAAATAATAATTGACTTGAGATTTGTTCTGCGAGTGAGTGACTAGGAAGGAGGAAGTTGCGTTAGCAGCGGGGGTAGCAGCGTGCAGGTGATATTCTATGTTGCGAGCATTAATATGGCTACAGTTACAGGCGGGGCGTATGCTTGCCTGCCACCCGACGTATTACGTCGTCACGTGTTTGTATCTCACCTCATTAATAGGATAAGGTCCTATATCATACATAAAGGAAATCTAACGCTCGATAGTCGAATGGCTAGCAATGACACTTTGACTCCGAGATCGCGGGTTCGATCCCCGCACAAGACAAATATTTGTGTGCATGAACTTGTCTGTTTGTCTTGGTCTGGGTGTTTTCTATGTATTATATGTATGTATTTACAAAAAAAATGTCATCATCATCATCATCAGGTCCATTTTAGTCTCCACTACAGGAGCACGACCCTCTGTCGTCCCTCCTAGCCGGAAGGAGGATTTGGCCTACACTGCACACGCTGGCCAAACGGGTTGGGAAGGCCTGTTCGATATTTGATAATGTATTTCCCTTAGTCGCCTTGTACGACATCCACGGGAAGAAACGGAGTGATTCTAGTGTGCCGGAAACTACACGGGGCGTCACGGAGTCAAAAAAAATGTATATAAGTATAATATTAGTTATCTAGTACCCGTAGTACAAGCTTCACTTATTTGGGACTAGACGGCAGTGGTGAAATTCGTCCAAGAATATTTAATTATTTATAAAGAAAAAAAAAACAAAATGAATCACAATAAATTGTGATTTAATACAATATTCACGTCACAAAGGACCAAGTTCCTTGTTTAATAAAGGTTGCCATGGGTGATACGACTCGACCGTTTATTGCCACTCCACTTGATTACATCTCGTCTTTAATCTGGAAATATAAAACTTTCGGTTGTACTCGAATAGATACAAGTTTTTATTAAAATTTATTGTAATATGGGGCCATCAATAAATTACGTCACACGTTAAGGGGGAGGGAGGGGTCGACGAAGTGTGACATTGTGTGACAATGGTGGGAGGGGTCCTAAATTTCGTGACGTCACATTTCAAAATCTTATAATCTAAGTATTAAAACACCAACTTCGAACTATTAACGAAAATCTAAGAAACATTTACTTGCTAGATGTAAAATTGCAAAATATGTGACATCACATTAGGGAGGGGGGAGTCTCACAAATGTGACCAGCTGTGACAAGGACGGCGGCGGGGTCAAAAAATCATGAAATTCGTGTGACGTAATTTATGGATGGCCCCTAAACAACTGTTAGATAAGAGGTCGATGTCTTCGTTGCGCGTGGCAATCATATCGATCACACAAGTTAAGCAACGTCGACCATAGCCCGTCTATGGATGGGTTTGTTAGTGCACATGTACCATAAATGTATTTATTTAAATTTCAAGCACATTAAGGTGTCAGTCCCGGCTGCTGTCATTAGAAGACAGACGGTAAGCCAAGGCAGTGGCCTTTGTGTGACTCAAAAATACGAGCCTTCGCCAACCCGCAGTTGAGCAGCGTGGTGGAGTATGCATTCAACCCCTCGGATTGAGGGGTGTCCCAACAGTGAAATGATTATGAGTTGATATTTACTCAGCATCATCATCAATAATGGAATATAGAATTTGTTCATCATGATATATGCGTAATGCAAGCAGCTTTGAATGAACGCTCACAAAAAGCCGCAGCCAAATGCCGATGACAGCGGGAGTGGCGGGCGTGGCGACGCGCGAGCTACATATATTTTAGTTTATAATAGTTTTCGCTTACGGCTTCACATCAGGAGGGCCATATTTGTCTGCCGCCCAACTTAGTATAAGTAAGATAAACAAAATATTTGACAGTTTAATATTTTACTTTATTAGTAACTACAGATATAACAATACATAAAACAGCACAACTAAAACTAAATTACCTAAAACTAAATAATACTAAAATAAAAGTAAACTAAAACTAAAATAAAGGTAAAAAAAAATTGTCCCATATGGCATCGTTCCCAAGATGCTAGCAGCATTACCTCGTTGGATGGCTAAACTGATCCTTTGGGCGAGGAATGTGCCAGATCTTGGGTCACCAGTTACGTCGACCAATCTTTTTCTAATTCTTTTACAAACCTTTTTGTGCTGGGACCCCACGGAATTATTAAAGTATATTTAAACAAAATATTAAAGTTTTATTATGTAAAGTAGGTTCTCGACCCCTAATTATTTTAAAGCTTAAGTATACTCGTGGAAAACTTTGTAATAAACATAATTCTAGTTAAACTGTGCAATTGTGCTCGGTTTGTGAAAATCTTAAAACTTATTACATACTTTTCTAGAATAAAGATTTTCGTTTGTTGAAATTAAATTTTAAAAGCAAAATGCATTTTGTTTAAGTACCTAAGTTTGTTTAAGTAATCTTTATGTTGAGAAGTTTTTTAATTATATTGGATACTTCAGCAGTGAAATATATTATTGTTGGTTAATGTTATGCAGGTTAAATAGGTTATACGGTAATAATGTGGTTTTAATGGCAAATTCTTTGTTTTCTTGTGTACTTATACTATGCATTTCGCCTTTAGTAGAATAGACTAATTTACTTATTAGACTTATACTTTATTATTATACTTATTTAATTTAAAGTTACTTGCCTGCGGTATTCTGTGAGGTGGAGGTACATTCTCCAGTCGGGGAGTTTACAATTACGCTTCCTACCTCTCTTTTCGCCAGAGCTTCCTTTGTCGGTCAGCAGGGTGCATCGCGTTCAGGCGAAGTTGACTTTGGTTCAAAGATGTTGATGAACTTCCTACACCCCAAAATCGCATATTTATCTAATCAAACTTGTACCACTGCTAAATTAATACCACAGCATAACTAATACTATTCGCATATACATAAACTAGAATAAATTATAGTAATTGATTAATTTTCCCAGAAAAGACAGTAAAATGTATTTATTACCTTTTGAAACATTACTTTTAAAAGGTACACAAGAAATGTAAAATGCCAATAAATTATTAAAATTGTTTACTATAACGGGAAGTCATAATCCAAAGATTAATTAATGACTGTAATAATGGGTTTAATTAATAATTATAATTTGCAACGTTCAGTTAACCGTTAATAGCGCCAAATCATTTCCTTCATTATGTAAATTATTACCATAAATTGGGATAAAATGTAGGCAATTTTCTATTTTCCATCGTATTTTCGACCGTAATTGTTAAAATTAATACAATTTTATGGCAATTTGAATACACTTTCTTTTCCTAGGTAAAAATATAATATTAAAAAAATTACGTCCATTATTTAGACCAAGACAATGACAGCAGAGAGTTATTATATTCCTGCAAGGGAGTAATGTAACTAAGAAAGAAGAGTTGCAGCTGGAGCAAGTATCTGGTGATCTCAATCACTTTCAGGAACACTGCCATCCTCGAGGGCATTGTTATTTAGTTGCGGTATTTTATGAGATAGAGGTACTTCCCCAGACGTAAGGGAAGGGACGGAAGGCACAGAACAGAGGTAGGGCACAGTGTAATTTTAAGCTGAAGAAGTACTTCAACCTCACAGAATACCGCAACCAAATAACAACTCCTTTTAGTGTTGTTGTGTGATGTTATAAATATTCGTTCTATAAATTATGGCATACCCATACTAAATTGCGTTAGAAAACGGTTCCCTTTGCCTGGGAGATATGTACTATAGCTATCCTTAACATCTCGGTGCTTGAATATACTTGCTATCTCTTACCCTCGCTAAGTACGTAATCGGCACAGCGCAATGGTGTCTTTTTTCTTGCAAAAATATGAAATCGATTACAAATACTATCACTAAATACTATTGTGTATTAGTGTGATATGTGATTTTCATAATACAGAAGACGGCATTGCATCTATTTCAATTAATTGTCACAAACGTCAGTGTCGTCGGCTTTGCGAGGCGAGCCAACAGTAGCTCATTTTTCGGGTTTATATTTTTGACGCTTGTGTCATATCTATAGTATTAATAACATCATTAGACCGAGGTCTTGAAGTTGAACTTGACTTGGGAATCTTTCTGGGAAACTCGCAAGTAAAACACGGTCGACCGTAACCTGTCCGTGGGTTTATTTTTCTCGAGCTCCTCCGTGCTACAGAAGACGCATTAAGCCGTCGGTCTGAGCAGCGTAGTGGAGTATGCTCTAAACCCCTTCGACTGAGGGGAGACACGTATCCGAGCAGTGAGATGACTAAGGGTTGACGACGACCTATACATATTTGTGCTACGGTAATTTCCGAAACGGCACTCAAATTTTGATGACTATACTCGTAGTATAATTAGTATTAGGGTTCCTTTTTCCTGTGTTTAAGTCACTCCACAATGAACAAACTCTAATTTATTTGGCACACGAGACACTAAGCCCAAAGCTGTTATTTAAAAAAATCACGGAGCCGCCAGCATTGTTTAAGACAAAGTGTTGTTTATTTTGCACCCTACTGTCAAATTAGGTTCCAAACGAGTGTACCCAACATAATCAGGAGGAGCGTGCCCTACAAACAAGTCAATCTTAAACCCGGTTTGCATAGATTAGCACACCACTCGCTTTTAGAACACATTAGCTTATGGTGCAAAGAACAAGCGAATTGTAAAATCCCGTACATCATAATTATTTATCCCAGAAAGTTCCTGTCAACTACTTGACTTAGAAAGTGAAGTGCATATTATAAAAGGAAACCTGGGTACAATAATATGGGGGTGTGAGTGTTTCATCAACATCGTTGAACCAAAGCCAACTTAACCTGCTCGCGGTGCACCCCGCTGACTGACAAACGAAGCTCTGGCGAAAAGAGAGGTAGGGAGTGTAATTGTAAGCTACCCGACTGGAGAATGTACCTCCATCTCACAGAATACCGCAGCCCAATGACAATTCCCTTGAGGGTTGTTGTGTTCCTGCGAGTGAGTGAGGTCACCAGAAGGGAAGGAGATGCTGCGTTGGCAGCGAGGGTGGCGGCGCGCGAGCTATATTTTATGTTGCAAGCGTTGATATGGCTACGGTAGCCGCTTCACATCAGGCGGGCCGTATGCTTGTCGGCCACCCAAAAATATATTTCTCGTTCTGGTTTAAATAGCCTGGCAGTTTGAAATACCTCCATATTTTCTTAACCAGACCATTACGAACCTCATATAGAAGAACGTAATCACGATAGCCTAATGGACTAACGATTTGGTAAAGATCGGAGAGAGTCGAGACACGAACCACACATAAAAACAAAATTAAAAATTTTGAAAAAACCCACGACGGTTAAAACATAGTTCAAAAAGGATAAAACAACTTTGAAACCCCCGACTTAAAGAATTTATGCTATGAACTTAATAAAAAAATCCAAGAATATCCGATGGGGCTGCCATTAAAGTTTGGCAATTTTATAGTAACTTGTATACTTATTTATATTTATGTTGAAATTTAAAATAGAAGGCAGCCCCCGAACGGATTTTCTTGGATTTTTTTATTAAGATCATAGCATAAATTCTTTAAGTCGGGGGTTAAATTATTTTATACTTTTTCAACTACGTTTTAACCGTCGTGGGTTTTTTCAAAATTTTTAATTATGTTTTTATTTCAAAGTTTTTAGAGAGCAAGTCTAGGTATTACAAATGAAAACCGCATCAGAATCAGACTAGTAGGTTTTGGTTTTGCACAAACAAATGTTTACTGTAGCGCTCTCTGGTGAGTTGTCACTGTAATACCTATCTAAGAACATGCTTCAATCAAACCCGAACCCATCACTGAAATCCGCATCAAAATCGGACTAATAGTTTTGGAGATAAATGGCAACATTGGTTGCACAAACAAATGTTTACTGCAGCGCCCTCTGGTGAGTAGTTGCTGTAACACCTATCTAAGAACATGTACTAATCAAACCTAAACCCATCACTGAAAACCGCATCAAAATCGGGCTCGTACTTTTGGAGATAAATGGCAACATTGGTTGCACAAACAAATGTTTACTGCAGCGCCCTCTAATGAGTTGTCACCGTAACACCTATCTAAGAACATGTACCAATCAAACCTGAACCCATCACTGAAAACCGCATCAAAATCGGACTCGTAGTTTTGGAGATAAATGGCAACATTGATTTGCACAAACGTCCTAGTCCCGTCCTAAACGTCCCCAAACGCATATACCGTCTCCGTTCCTTCGTGGGTAAAAATAGTTCGTGTAGTGGTCTAAGGAGGGATATGTGGCCGTTAACAGACGTCTATCATCTGAACTGATGAGTAGCAGTGGGAAATACGTATTTCCGTTATCAAAGATAATAATAATATGTGTTTTGCCCTACGGTCACGTTATTCACTAGCAGCTATACAACAAGCCTTGAAGCTATTTAGATGAGAGATCGTTAGAAGATAGAGTTTTTTTTACGGGACGGGGGCCCACCACTCTTCATTGTATCTCCTGTGTAGCCAGGTTTAACAGCGGCGACCACCAAAAAAGGCAACGAATAATGAAGTCTATTGCAGTCAGAATTCACAACTAATTTAATCAGAATAAATTAGTAGGAGTATGAAACTTTTTGAATTGGACTTTCCTCTTAGCTATGTGAGTGACAGCAATATGGCAATAAAAGCGATGAGAGACAGCAATATGGCAAATAAGGCATTAAAAGCCTAAAGAGATGACTAGTCAAGTGAAGCTCAACTGCCGTGCACCACGGATTTTAAGTATTTAACAACACTATTGGGGTAGAGGGTTTTGTTATTTGACTGAGATTTTCTGTAACGTATGATGCAGCAAGGTCCAAAATTTAATACATTTGTGCATCTATTGATGAAATTAACTACTACATAATTAATAATACCTAGGCACTACTTAGGTTTCTCTGAGGAATCGAATCCGGAAAGAGCCAAATTTGTCGACATAGAGTTCAGAATTTGCAAGCTGAAGTGGCAATGGGCTGGTCACATCTGCCGGCCGTAGTCCGTCGGCGGGTGCATGGGACGATGAAGCGTTGGGCGCCCTCCTTCTAGATGGTCCGATGACCTTAAGAAAGCGGCTGGCTGTAGAAGGCGGAGGATCGTATTTGGTGGAAAGCTTTGGGAATGATTATATCCAGCAGTGGGAACATACAGGCTGATGATGATAAGACACTAAATTTAGTATATTTAACTATTGTACGTAGTCTCTGTTACTTGTTTTGACAAGTGCCTTATTTGTCTGTATAGTCGTAGTCATGTAAAATTCCTTTATCGCTGCCCCTCATAAATTATCACTTGGCATACATCCGACTCCTCCGTCGTTACTCGACGAGCAGCAATCTGCATAATACGCAGACACACCGCTATAAAAATGGTAATGCAACTCAACACGGGTTTTGCTTTTGGTGCAGGGTAAAAGGTCGCACGTACATGCCCTGAGGCTGTTCATGGCAAGATTATCTAAGTTCAATCATCATCATTATAATCATCATCAGGTCCATTTTAGTCTCCACTACGAGCACGACCCTCTCTAGTCCGTCCTAGACGGAATGAGGATTTGGCCTACACTCCCCACGCTGACTAGACGGGTTGGGGAGGCCTGCCCCCTTACCACCATCTCTTATTGCGATTCAATAATTGAATGGATTGCTTATTCATAGCAATGAATAAGCGACTCTATTCCAATTGAAATATTGAATCGCAATAAGAGATGGTGGTAAGGGGCCTGATCGATATTTGATAATGTATTTCCCTTAGTCGCCTTGTACGACATCCACGGGAAGACACGGAGTGATTCTATTCTAGTCTGCCGGAAACCACACGGCTTGTAAAAAATCTAAGTTCAATAACGAACTTTAATTTTAGTCGAGTAATATTTTTTTGTTTTGTTTTGGAATAGGGTAGATTGTAGAGAGCAATGTAGATTTAAGAACCTCGTTCATAAACTGTGGCGCCCGCTTTGAAAAAAAATTGGTTGTCTGTAAAGTCGGTTTACGGATGATAATGTAACGTGATAACGTCATATGAAAATATCGGCTGAGAGAGTGAAAAAGAAAGCGACTTGTGATATGATGCGTCACAAGTCGCGCTCTCACTAGAATGCAAGCGAGTTGCACGCTAGACTCGGGCGGAACGTGACAATGAGCATGCTTTTTCGTGCGTGCAGCCAGACCAAAACTAAGGAAAACTTCTTAATATTAATTGTAAATGTTAATTTGATATATATCTGTTACAAGGAAACCTCAGCAGTAAACCTAGTGAAAGGTTCTATACTTTCCTTGGTTGTAGGGAGTAATTTATAAAAATAGATTTTCAATACCAGTACCTATACTGAATATAAATTTGTACTATGACATACTTATACCAAGACAAACAGGCATGTTCATGCACATAAATAATTGTCTTGTGCGGGGTTGGAATCAGCGATACTCAGTGTCAAATTATCCTTCACACCAACAAACTCGTCTCATCAAAACTCCACTACAAGGTGGAGAATAAACACACAATCTCTCTGATGGCAAGCAGTCATTATTGTCTATGTCGCCTCTGGACGCTTGCTTGCAATGCTTGTAATACAAAACTATTACAAGCATTGCAAGCAAGCATCCAGAGGCTTCATTCACGCCTTGCCAACCAAAAATTCCTTTACGTTTTTCTTGAAGGATTACATTCTGTAGTACCCAGGAAATACCTCGACAGAGTGATTTCACCACCATCCATCATCCTGAAATTAGAAGAAATATCTTCTGGAACCACAATTAGGTAGTAATGTATGAGGGTGAATTGTTTGTATATTCATTTTATGTTGCTGAGAACAACCATTTGTAAAATACAATCGTTGAATTGTAAAAGAGTCGTTTTGAAAATAAGCGAAGACAGGATGAGTGTTCATTACCTACATATACCTAAATTACTTAAACGAATTATTGCTTAGTAAAATACAATTTGCTCCTGAGTACCTAACAAGGACGTACGAACTCGTAGTCCATCTAAATCCCACTAATAAAGGCCTAGAGGCGTTCATAAATTCTCTTACGGCAATAAATAATGGAAAATTGCCCACCCTTGTCACGTGGTATCAAATTGCTATAGCGACACGTCACCATGGGCTACCCGTAACATGTTTGTGAACATGCGTGTAATAGTCGGATTATAACAAAATGTAGGTTTGACTGTTGACAGTTAAGTGATATATTATGCGGGATTGTCTTGAATAATTGCGGGATTAATTTTGGATAAATATAATTTTGGGACGACGCTTATGATATTTTGGGACACTCTGTATATGGAAATTATCTATAGTCTCAATAATGTTGCCAAGTTTCTAATTTATAAAGAAACTAAATTAAAGTAAAACTAATCTAAAAACCTATATATTTTATCTATAAAGAAAAGAGAAAGTTCGCGATAATAAAAAAGAAACAGAAATTTACCTACAAATAAAAATTATCCCCAAGATTGTTGCCTGTCGGCAGTGTCCTCAGAGGAAAGGCAAGTTTTCACTTCAATTAATGGACTTAATCCATAACCTCGTTGGATAGCGATACTAATTCTCTGAGCAAGGTAATGACCAGCCTTCTGGTGACAGGACGTGTGGATCAATTTTTGAGAAATGTCTCTAAATAATTTGTGGGCTGATATTGCCAAGTAAGTATTATACTTATATACGCCAAGTACCAAGTCTGACTTCATTTTCTTTTAATGGTATGCTAAGGTGGCAAAGAAGCATATGGTCTGCTCGATCATAATCAGCTATCGCAGCCTATATGCCCATGGTGTTCTACGAGTCTATATAGCCTATACAGACGCGTATAACGCCAGGCAGGGGCATCATAAGATAAGAAACTACTTAATACTTTGTCAATCAGAAATGCCTTTAATGACCGCATAAAATGTACTGTACTTTCAATTTATTTTAATTTATATGACTTGGGCGACAACAAGCGTACGACCTGCCGCATGGTATACAGTAATTGCAGCCTAAGAACGCTTGTGACATCAGAGGCATCACTCACGCGTATGCCCACCCTGTAAAAACCCCTTTACGCCTTTCTTAAAGCTATAGTCTCCTGGGGAAACCTTAAATGTTTGTAAATTTTGTAATGTAGGGTGTCTTATGTTCTACGACTTCAACGGAGTTCAACATATAAGAGGGGCAATTCTCGTAATTAAAATATAGTCAAAATTCAGTTTCGATCCAGTCTCGATCTCATAAATGTCACATTTGGTATTCTAACACAATGTGTAGCTTCAAAATTAAATATAAGAGGGATTGTATCGAAATATGAGTGAAAATTAAACAAACTAAGAATGTTACTTTGCCAAGAACAAGAATTGATAATAATTAATTAATGAAATCGAGTATATAATTTTAGTCAATTCACAATTCAATTTCGATTAGGTCAACTTTCAATCTGCGTTCATAGAAACATTACGAGAATTGGCCTTAAGGTCTCATTAGAATCGTTTCAGTTCTAGCAGTATTATTATCATTATAGTATGTTGCACAGAAAACCGGGATATTTTTTTATATTTAATTTATTGTATTATATACACAGTCGGGTATTTGTTTTGTTTAATAATATACTCTTTCAATATGAATTTGAAACCTGACTCACTTTCTGTTAATGTTATAGCTTAAACAATGGTACTAATGTTTACGTAAATATTATTATGTTATTATTTAGTGATCAATCATTGAAAGTAGACTTCCAAGATATCAGCACGTCCAAACAACACCGCTCTATTAATCACGAGGGAACTTTGTTTTTGCATTTCTCATCGGTTCTTGGTTAATGAATCGGAAGGTAAGTTTTCACTTCAATTAATGGACTTAATCCATAAATAACATGTAGGTATTTCGTTGTGCTAAAAATATGGACTATGACAAGACCAATAAAATATGGGAATCATTCTCATGATTAGAATCAAAGCCAGTTTAAACATGGGAGACGTTTGACTTGCACGTGGTTCACGGTCAATTAGCTTGCGAGGGTCTGGTGAAAGAGAGGAGGCACAGCTATGATAAATAATTCGACTGAGGAGGATCTCTATGTTAGACCTCTTTCACACAGAGGTTCTAATATTCTTTATTGCATATAAATTATACTGTACAGGTAGTATACATAGCCAGCTTATCTCTTTACGAGATCTCTTTTAGCTAACCTGTGTTGTGTCCAACAATATATATATATGATAACAAAGTATATATATTATATGAAGAACATAACTACCAAACACGCTGTTGCATAGTCTACACAGCATATATAATCAACATATCTATAAATAAATTTTAACAAAAAAAAAAATCGACTCTAAACTTTACTCTACATTTATATATGTAGATATAGGCTGATGATGATGATGATGATGAAAGAAGTATGGGACCAATCTGGAAGTGTACTCTTTCAAATATAAAAAGATATTTTCAAATCGGTTTATAAAACACGGAGTATTTAAGTAACAAACATTAAAAAAAATTACAGCCGATTTGAGAACCTCCTCCTTTTTTGGAATTGGTTAAAAACGTTGCAAAATATACAGAAGAAATAAGCGAGCATTACGGTTGTTTTTTTTTTTGTTGTCGTGCAGTGCAGGTAGATAAATATTTCCTTTTGTGGCAGTCGTGTAAAAAGCAGGTATACACTTCCAATGTCATTTTCATGTATCCATGACAATTTCTATTACATGTGTACAATTCGTATACATGTAATAGAAATTGGGTATTTGACTAACATTTTTTTCTGTTTGATATGTAGGGACGTCTCCATAATATAACCATAGGTGAAAGAATTACTTCGATAGCACAAAAATCTCTCGAGATATGGTAATTTGAAAATCACAATTTTTAGACTGCCCCAAAACGCTCCATACAAAAGACTACTGAATTATGACGTCACAGATCTGTATTTTGTATGCATCAAATCAGAAATTTGTACGACAGCTATGTTAAATATTACGTTTATGTGATTAGTATCATAATAAAAGTTATAGCATTTTTTATTGCTTCTCCAATGGAAATATTATTTTTTAATAATTTCATACTTTTAAAATGGACTTTCCCGCCAAACTTTGATCGACGCTAAAAAAAGTCTGACTGAAGATATTAGAATGAAAGTTTGCAGATCTTTATAGTTTTGTGTACTTTACGATATTGTTAATTTATTTGTACAATTTTTAAACATTGGAAACAACCCAATTGTCACGGATACTTTAAAATTTCATTGGAAGTGAATAGTTCTTATTGATTTTGTTTCGTTTATATCAATTTGAAACCAATGTATACCTAGTTTTGGCACAGTTTGATGGTTAGGTAATTTAAAAAAAAATGTCGTACACTTATTTCTGCAATGGTAGAAGTAACATATTTTAGAAAATGTGACAATGTATATATATATTAATGCTCGTGACTGTACCAATACTCCAGGGTGAAGATAAATAACTTTGGTTAACGAAATAGATCTCTAACTTTGGAAGTGGTCAAGGAAATGGGCGAAATGGTCGTAGAATGTTATCCTGTGGACATTTAAAAATTGTGCATGCTTTTATATATACTTCTTTTATTTAGCGGGCCATTCAGAAAAGCTCGACGGGACACAGGCTAAACTATTCAGACTTTCTGCAAAATATTTATTTTTGTTTAAAAGAACAATAAACAGTAAAGGCAGTATCAAGCGCGCAGGAAGCGATAATCGTAAAGTGGCTCGCATATTTCCCCGCTGCAGTGCCCGTTCCGCAGCTTTGTGGTACGTTCTGCTGGCATTCAAGTATTATATTAATACTATACGACGTGGTCATGCAACTTGGTCGTTTTTTGTCCTTGAAGTTAAGAAACTTAATATATTTCTGTGAAATAAAGTTTGTCAGATATAGAGTCGGTGTCAAATGGAACGTCCCTAGTGTTGTAAAATAAATACTACAGTAACTTACAGGCCAGCTATTTGATTTTCCGATCATCAGTCAATCCATTTGATTGCCAGTTATTTAATAGTAAAAAAAAATATCACGATATTACTAATAAAAGCTCAATAAAAAAATACTTACTTTATTTTAGTATATTTTTAGTTCTTTTATACACGTTAGTATATATTTTTTATTATAATAGGAACTAGAAATATAATATTTTTCATTAAGAAATAGGTGAAATCGCCCAGAGGTCGTAGAATGTTATTCAGTGATCTTAATTTTCCTCAAATACCTATTACCTAATTCCTAATTTATTACACAACTGTATTACAGGATAATTTTAGTAGTAAATAGTGCCCAACTATTCAAAGTTATGGTAATTACATTTGAATCTAAATTAGCTGAAGCAAATGCGTGGCGGTTAATTAGAGATCTCATAACGTGTATTTCATTCTGAAATTACTACGTTAAACTGAATTTATTTAATTTCAAAACTGAACTTTAAAATGTAGAGTTAACGTTTATTTTCATTTGAGAGTTGTGCAATGTTTGATTTATATTCATTTCATTTTTAATTTTATACGTGAAAATATGTTTTTAAAATAGATTAATAATAAAAGGGAAGCAGTAGCAATAAATACAGCAAGTAAATATATATAAAGCAATCAACAAATTAATAATAAGTACTGGGTCTAACCCAACCCGTCTGGCCAGCGTGGGGAGTGTAGGCCAAACCCTCCTTCCGTCTAGGACGGACGAGAGAGGGTCGTGCTCCAGTAGTGGAGACTAAAATGGACCTGATGATGATGATGACTGGGTCTAAAAATACCCTTTAGGGTTGTTGGGTTTCTGTGAGTAAGTGCGTGTTACCAGCCACCCTAGCCAAGTGTAATTCGTAGCGTAACGAACGTTAGATAGATCACGTGACATTTGTCAATTCCTAAAAAATGTTCGATTTTGACAAATGTCACGTGATCTATCTAACGTTCGTTACGCTACGAATTACACTTGGCTAAGAGGGCAGGTTGGAAAGAGTTGCTGCGTCGGTAGCGAAGGTAGCATAACAGCACGTGGGTGATATTTCATGTTGTGAGCGTTTATATGGCTACGGTAACCGCTTCGACGTTATATAAAAAAGGTGTTACAGAGCTGGCAATACCTGTACTACTGTAGAGGTGACCCTGGCGTTACACGCATCCATAAATTGCAGTACAACCCTGTGGTTGTATGCATAAGTAATAGTACTACGTACAGTATCGCCACTCCCTGCCGCCCGCTAGCGTCGACCTGACCTCCCCTCTGAGACAAATCAGGAACAATTTGTATGGCGGCGCACGCACACACGCTCATTCAAGCAGTCGTTAAGCCAAGTCAGTGGCCTGTAGGTAGCTTGAAAATACTGGTCTCCGCCAACCCGCAGTCGAGCAGCGGCGTGGTGGAGTATGCTTTAAACCCCTTCAATTGAGGGGAGACCCGTCTCCCAGCAGTGGGATGAATAAGTCAATACTGTTGATAGTTGGCATTTGGTGGAACATTATTATCATAATGTTACAAAAATCAACTTGTTCTGTTCCAATTAAGTGGAACAGAACAAGTTGATATTAATTTTTACCGACCGGTTTCGCCGCTAAGTGGCTATCAAGGTAAACCACCTTGATAATCTCTTAGCGTCCAAACTGGTCAGTAAAAATAAATATAATTACGAGGAACAGTACAAGTGCTTTATTATAACATTGGGTTGAATAAGTTTGAGGTGCAAGTAGCTCATCAACATCTTTGAACCAAAGCCAACTTCATCTGCACGCGGTGCACCCTGCTAACTGACAAACGAAGTTCTGGCGAAAAGATGAAAAGAGAGGTAGGGAGCATAATTGTAAGCTACCCGACTGGGGAATGTACCTCCACCTCACATAATAACGGAGACAAATAATTCCCTTGAGGGTTGTTGTGTTCCTGCGAGTGAAAGAGGTCACCAGGAAGAAAGGAGATGCTGCGTTGGCAGCGGGGTGGCGGCGCGCGAGCAATATTTTATCTTGCGAGCATTAATATGGCTGCGGTAACCGCTGCCATCCGCCGTAGTATAAAGAAAAAAAAAAGCATTGACGACGATAGTAGCTAGAAGTAACTACACATTACAAATCTTCCATTCGATTTTCAGATTAAGAGCTGTATAATATCATGAAAAGCGATATCCAGTCTGGTATCAATCGCAGATAGAAACCCATCATACTGCGTCTGACAAGTGCTTGAATATTCAACAGTTGCTGCCCTGAGGCTACGAACCAAATTGCTGAGGGAAAATAAACACAATAAAAAATGTTAAATTTGTTACTAAGGGTTGATTGTAGGTATAAGTAAAGATGAAAATAAGATTTTACTTTGTATTTCCGACGAAGGAAACCTTTAGAATGCCTTAGATGTGTTTTTGTAAGCGTAGATGAAGCGTAGGCAGTATAATAAAGGCTTTGTGCTTAACCAATGAACTATTAATCTTACACCTACGTTGTAGCCTTTTGTCATTAATCATGTATGTCGAGAAATATTGTTAATCATATCCCATACCTATCTAACAACCAATTTTTATATCTAATTATACGCCACGATGACCCCACAAACAGCTTTAACGTATTAGATGAATTTACATTTATAGGGGTTTACGGGGGCGTAAAATCGACCCAACTAGGTCTCAATACTTTTTTTGGACGGGGGCCCACCAGACAGTCCTAGCACTGTGTCTACTGAGTAACCAAGATTAACAGCAACGACCACCAAAAAAGGCAATAAACAATACTAGGTTTCAATACTGGGAAAACTGGGGAAGACTAAAGTCTTCAACCAGTGCGTCCTCCCTGCAATGACATATGGTGCAGAGACTTGGACACTGACCATCGGACTGGTCTACAGGCTAAAGGTGGCGCAGCGTGCGATGGAGAGGGTCATGCTCGGGATTCATCTGAAGGATCGAGTCCGGAATGAAGAAATTTGACGGAGAATCAAAGCTGTCGACATAGCCTTTAGAGTTTGCAAGCTGAAGTAGCAATGTGCCGTTCATATCTGCCGAGTAAGTGATCGCAGATGGGGGAGGAAGGTATTAGAGTAGAGGCCGTGTGTAGGACGACGAAACGTTGGGCACTCCTTCTAGATGGTCCAATCCAATCCGGCGGAAGGCGGAGGATCTTCTTTTTTCTGTATCTGTCTGAAAAGCAGGATGTTTTTGTTGTGAATCCTTAAGACAGATCAGCCTTGTAACTTATCCTTGGTACTTTTTTTATATGAGAAGGGGCAAACGAGCATGTGGGTCACCTGATAGAAAGCAATCACCAGCGCCCATGGAGATCAGCAACACCAAGGCGATCCGATGCCAGCCTATATTTCTTTCTTTCTTTCTAGTGACCTCAGTCACTCGCAGGTACATAAGAACAATGTTTTTTCATAATAGTTTTGTGCGAAAAATCTTCAACATAAATAAGTGGGGCTGCTATTTTCCCCACGGAAATTTGTCACAAATTTACAGTGCACTTGTAAAAGTAAACCAAATAAAATTAATGAAAAAATAAAAGTTTTCTCAGAAAAGACAAAATGTACCAACCAACTGCGAGATTTAAAAACGGCCCCCATCATACAGCAGTAATATTAAAATAACACTGGAAGGCAAACAAAACGGTGCATTAAACTACAGCTCTAGGACTGCAGCGAGGAAGTATTTGAGTCACTTTACGATTATTGCTTCCTGCGCGCTTGATACTGCCATTTTATTTATTATTCTGTGTGAGACATGGCTGAATATTGTATATGAATTTATTTTCAGATGTCGCTATGTTGTTCTATTATACATCGAAATCGGTCAGTATGAGGAACTCCAAAACTAAGAGATAAAGTATTATGTTCTATTATATTATTTGTCTGTGTACAGCGAACATATAAGTTAAGGAACGTCGACCATAGCCTGTCCATAGATAGGTTCATATTATCATGAATTCATCCGTGCTTCGGAGGGCACGTTAAACCGTCGGTCCTGGCTGTTACCATTACACGACAGTCTCAGACAGTCAGTCAGAAATTAACAATGCAATGTGAAATCTCCAGCGATGATTTTGCTTGTTTGGCGCCGACTCAAAATTACTTAGGTGTACTTAAATTAGTTTAAGAACTTAGTTATTAAGGTCAATAAAAACAAAGTTTATTATTTTTTGCTTTGCATTTTTTTCGGCGGTTTAATTTTTTTTGTTAAAAAGTTTTTTTTTCTTTTTTTTGTGGTTATAATGTACTAATTACTACATTCATCATCATCATCATCAGGTCCATTTTAGTCTCCACTACAGGAGTGAGGATTTGGCCTACACTCCCCACGCTGGCCAAACGGGTAGGGGAGGCTTGATCGATATTTGATAATGTATTTCCCTTAGCCTTGTACGACATCCACGGGAAGAGACGGAGTGATTCTATTCTAGTCTGCCGAAAACCACACGGCATTACTACATTATTATTATTTAAATAGTTGTCTTGGCCAAATTGCTAGAACATTATAAATATTTTATTTAAAAATGGAAAAATTCACCTCCCCCTCCTAGTATTTAAACCCACGACCTCTCAATGACCGGTCGAGTGCTCTTCCAACTGAGCTACCAGGAAGGTTTGTGTTGGTGACGAATTTATACTTTTACTGCGTGAGTCATAGTGTAGTGTCATCAACCTATTAAGTAATTACACTACTAAACAAGGCATAGCAGTCCATCGTTGCAGATGATATTCGGCTATTTTTTGATAACACAAAACTAATTAAATTATAATTATTTAAATAGTTGTCTTGGCCAACTTGCCAGAACATTCTAAGTATTTTTTGAAAAATGGACATATTCACCTAGGCGGGCGAGGTTCCATACTAAGCAATAGTTTGGGACTAGATAGCAGTGTATAATTTGTCCAGGAATATTTATTTATATTATTTTTTTTAACAGTCTATATACACAATCGCATGTCTAAACCAGCAGCGAATTACTAATACGTATACACTTAATAAATTATTCGAAATAATTTCTAACAAAGCCTGTATTATGTTTGATATCATAAGACGTATACTTACACGTAAGTCGTAATGAACGCGTCGTCAGAACCCATTATGTCCTTCAGTCACTTTGAAGAAACCATGCAGTTTTAATCAGCAACTGTCCGTTTTCTCACTGTTTGCAATACAAACGAACTATTAGGTATATTGCCAATCAATTACCATCTTTAATTCTATGGAATAAAGATGTAAATTCTTACTATGCTTCTAAAAAGAAAATTACTTTAAACCTTGTGTGTGTTTTACTAGACTTTGTAAATTATAGTAATAATTTTTTAAACGAATTTATAAGGAATGAAGCTATGAATACGTTGTTGACATTAGAAATAGGTTTCACTGCCTCAGAGTTGGATACAAGGTATCACGTATAAATATTGTTAAAAATGGAAAAATTCACCTCCCCTCCCTAAGTGGGATTTGAACCCACGACCTCTCGATGACCGGTCGAGTGCTCTTCCAACAGAGCTACCAGGAAGGTTTGTTTTGGTGACGAATTTTTTTTGCATCTTATATTTTACTGCGTGAGTCACAGTGTGGCGTCATCAACCTTATTAAGTAATTACACTACTAAACAAGGTATCACTGGTTCTCACAACGGAAATGGAATATTTAATGTGCGTTACCGGTTCATATTTTTTCAGTTCCAAGACTTATAAACAATCTTTGCACTAACTTCTACCACTAACTTCAACCATTAGGTATATTAAAAATGGACGTTGTCCATTGCGGCAAAAAGACTGTCATTGTCGGATTATTGGAAGCTCATAAACCCACATAAAGACATGCAATTTAGCTGCAATTTTATAACAGGTGAGAAAAATTTTAATTTGATGACGTAGTTTAATTCATACTATTGTGCAATGGTGCTGTCAAAAGAGAAGTAGGTGCAGGTGCCTGTGGCTACCTTTTCTCTGAACATACGGCTTCTTTATTCTGATTTTCATCGTGGTAAGGAAATAAGTATAAGACGTGTCTTAGTGCCCACAAGGGCTCACAGGCATTTCATTTAATTTTATGAAAATCTGAACGTGGCAACATTGATATAATTTATCATTACTCTATTATATATTACTCTATAAAACAGTGGGCGTATAATTTCTCGTGCGGCCCGCGGATGTAGTGAATATACACAGAAGTAAAGTTTGGTACTTGCATAAAGTGGAATGGTGTATTGTAGATTTACAAATCTTATCTCCTGATAAGCTATAACAAAAGACGCATAATTATCAACACCAAGATGCGCTTTAAAAGTAAATTATTTGGAAAAACCACTGCATATACCAGGTACGCGGCCTTCGCACTCTTTCACATCGTGTGTTGGCCCATATAAAAAAAAATTGACGATTACTGCTTTAAATAGTCAAAATATCGTTTTTTTTTTCTCTCTCTCTATTTCTTTATTAATAAGTACGCACATACTGTAATTTAAGTGACTATATCTCTTACTGCCTATAAGGTCGGCTGGAAGAGATTTCTTGTAAGATAAGCTCAACTTCGTACACTGTTGATGTAACTATTTTATAATAACTTATGTGTTTGATGACACAATATCGTAAATAATCTATCATTCGGGCTGCTCCTAATTCGATATGGATGTGCTCTATCATCTCTTTCGTCTGTGACTTGTTTGTTAATACTGCCAACAAGGAAAGCAGTAAGCCTCTCTTGAAACCTATGTAATGTTTACGCATTACTATGTGAACACTGGAGTGAATTATATATATATATATATTAATTCACTCCAGTGTTCATATCAAACCACGAGCCCTTCAGCTAAGGGGTGTTACCAGAGCTGAATGCGAGCCATGCCATGTTATTTGCCTAATTCTGGCTAATGGTTCATTAACGCTGTAATTTATGACTGCAACACTCCGCCATTTAATTTGCCCAGCACATAATGTTGAAAGCTATTGGATAAAATAGTTAAAAACTGGGTATTATGCATAAAACTATCAAATATAATATTTTTTTGACGTGGATGCGTCTTTAAATATGCTACCATCCAAAAAATCTAATGATAACAAAATCGGGGATACAGTTTGGCGTTGTAGTTTCGAATCTATGCTCTACATCCAAAATTCAATCACACCAGTGGATAGATGAACAATCAAAGAATTTATTACGCTAAGTAAGGACTATTGGTCATCGCGTGGGGAGGAGCGGGAAGCGCTGCCATTTTGAGATAATTTTAGTGCATATAACGTATTCATGTACAACACACCGCCGTGTCCATAACACAGCCATACCCCATTTTTTTTATTAAGAAAGTTAATAAGGTATTTTATAAGTAGGTAAGTATGATATAAGGTATTTTATAAGTATATAATAATCACAACAAATGGTTAATGAAATAAATAATAATTATTAAACTCACTTGTTAGATGGTAGCATAGCAAATACGTATATATCCGTTTCCTACTCGAAGCGTAGTGCTACATAGAGTCCGTTACTATCGGTAATATTCGATTCACGGAATCGATACGAGACACTTGTAGTGGATGTATCGATGCGTCTCGAGCCCCTTAATTTAGTTGGTCGAGTACTGTACTTGATTTGTAGCAATGTTGCTTACAAATTGGTTATATCTCGATTGTTCACAACTACATTTCTAACAACCATATAGAATGTTATGTAGTATACATGTTTGATCCAAAACTTTGTTAAACTTGAATTTTAAAATTATTGAATGTGCTGCTACGTGAGCTACGGACACTAAAATCCAATTATATATTTTATATCTTTGTATTATTTTTATAAAGTATCTAGTGTCATGATGTTTGTCCGCGTTAAACTCTAAAACTACTGAACTGAACTTAATGAAATTTTGCTTATTGGTTGTAATTTGTTCAATATCAGAGATAGGACAGTTGTTTTATCTAATTCACCCTACAAGAGTTAAAAAAAATACACAGAATGAAAGTCTATTTAAAATACCACGTGAGCAAAGTTTGCAACTTAGCCGATATTTTTTTTTGTTAATAAAAATATATACAACAGGAATAAAACAGAGACCGATGTTGAAATACGAAACATGTTCATTTTTTTCTATCTAGCGAAGTAATGAAAGTAAAAACAAAGTATTGGTTTATTTTATTTCATAAATAAGGTAGTGAGTTTTATTTTCATTACTTCCTTACTAATATTATAAGTGAGAAACTGGGTTTGTTTGTTCCGATTTCACGCATATACTGCACCTCGATAATATGAGCTGTTCCCGAAGAATGACCAAAGGTTTGAGCGATAACCGACATTCAGCCCGGGTGAAGTCAAGCAGTGGGCAAAAGCTAGTTACTATATATTTTTCAATACTTCAGTTGATTATCAAAATGGCACTGGGGCTCTAACATTTTGATAAGGAAAAATAGGTCTTAGGTGTAATTTTTGTACCAGAGAAATCTCTTCATATTCGTTTGTAGAGCTTCAGAGTTTACCAGTTAGGCTAAACACTCTTATCATTTAGTTAGTAATAAATGAATTTTTAGCAATCTATTTCACTTCAAGTTACTCATAAGTGTTAAAAAGTTAGGCTTTAAAGCCTACAGAGAGTAATAAATAACTTTTTAAGAGAAATGTTACTTCTATTTTGTACTTTTTGTTCATTTTATTACATTGACAAGTCAAAATGTGAACATCATCAATGTAGTCGAAGTCAATCCTTTCTTTGAGGCATCTTAAAAATATCCAGAAAGAGATCTAGAAACGAAAGGTCTGATTCGTTTATGAAATAAATGTTTTTGAGATAAATAACAAAGGTCTACGAAAAAAAAAATTTTTTTTGGGTTTCTGTTCTAATGATTGAATTCTGAATCTAAACATCGAAAAACTCTCGGATATCCATTTTTAATACTTAAAGTTTGCTTTTTTCTGATTTATGTTGTAAAGTACGTTCTGAAGATTTTAATTGATTTTTATGAGCAATACGTGGTAAGCACTTTAGCACACGATATTTGAACGGCACTAGTGAGTGTTTACTTGTCTATTACTATTTTAAAAATTCTATTACAGTTGTAACAACCGACTTTTAAGCTTTTAAGTCTACTTATACTGTGGTCGTAATTAAAAAAAAGGCACCAAGACAATGTAAAAAGCATGTTGATTCATTCCGTTTTATTTGCGGTGAAAAAAATTTGCTTTGGCAACGAATTTGAAGCTTTGCGAAGCCTATGAGGCTTATTAAAACCTCAAAATATGGAATCTAGATAAGAAATGGGTACCTCACTTTGCTTGTGTTAATTGCAAAAATACTAAAAATAATTAAAATGAGTTCATGATAAAATCACAGAGTTTTGGACCACATTTCTCATGCTCATGAAATACAAGCCCGGACGAGTCTGAAAGGAGTAGTCAATGGTTTTCTTGGAAACCACAGAGTCAACAATTATGAAGAGTTGATAGAAACTATGCTTGAAAGTTATAAATTGATGGGCTGCAGAATGTCCCATAAACTCCATATGCTACATGCTCACCTGGACAAATTTAAAGATAATATGGGTGCCTACTCAGAGGAGCAGGGAGAACGTTTTCACCAAGATCTGATGGACTTTGAACGACGTTACCAAGGGCAGTACAACGCGAATATGATGGGAGATTACATTTGGGGAGTAATACGAGAAAGCCCATACAAACATAAAAGATCCACTAAAAATATTCATTTTTGAACTTGATTTTTTGTTATTTTCTATTTGTTTGCTATTATTTGTCATAATAATTATGACAAATAATAGCAAAAGAATTATTCTTTTGTAAAAAATACTGTTATGTTCAATAAAAACTTTTCTTATCGTAATTTTAAATTAAATTACAGAGAAAATATAAAAATTAGTATATTTTATTTGAAACACTTTAAAATTGATCTAGTTTCTATAAAAGCAAACTTTGATCGAAACACTTATTTTTTTATTTATTTGTAACATAGGAGAAACCAAAATTTCACATTCAGGAGCCAGACCCAAAAATTGTGTTGACCGGTGTAATCGATATAAATATCATTCCAAATATTGCAATATAAAATTAGTCTTTGGAATTTCTTACCGTTCCACATTCGGCAATCTCAAACACGTTTTAAGAATAAATTACTGGTATTTCGCAAATCTGTTTTAGAGTATATAAGTACTATATCTGTGTAATAGTATGTATACGTATTTTTACATAATATTTGTAATATTTTACTAAAAACCAACAATAAGACACACTTTGTCCTCTCTAGGGTAGAGGATGTCTCGAACAGTTTGCTCATAAGATCGCCTATTGTATTGTATTTAAATTGTTTTTTTTTGTTTCTGTAATTTATTTAGTGCATTAAAGAGTATTGTGTAGTGTTGTGTTGCATTGCATTGTATTGTACAATTATTATGTTGTAAATAATCTTACGTATATGAGCCGTTAGAGGTAGAGAATCTTAGGGCCGTGGCCCATCCAACACGCCACATAATGCCAGTATTCTTGGTACGCTACCAATTAATTAAATTAGTTAAAAAAAAAATTTATTATTTCTAATGTAAGGAGATATTCTAATTACAATTTTTATTTTATTTGCTTTTATGTCCTTTATGTATATTAATATGTAAATATTTATTTTATTTGTAGTATTTGTATTATTTTAGTTGCAGTAATTCGAACTAGAATTATATTAGTTCAAAAATGAACAGTAACTTATCGTTCAAATAACGTGTGTTACTATGCATACAAGTGTCATTCAGCTTACAGGCAGCTACTCTCATTCAATTTGGCTAAACGTAATCGGATTACAGCGTGTCACCGACCGACGCGGATCCGGATTCATTATGTAAATTGATGGTGTTTTCATTACTTGCCTATCTACTAGCCGATTTCAAAAATAAGTACTACGTACCGTAATTATTCCATCATAAATAAGAAGGGAAAACTGTCTGAAACTTCATAAAAAATGGATTGTCGATGAATTATTGAAAAATGGATTGACGAGGTTGGTGGTAGAATGGTTAGCAATGGCCACTTTGCAACATGTCTGTTTGTCTTGGTCTGGGTGTTTTCTAAATATAATAAGTATGTATTTACAAAAAGAAAATGTATTTAAGTACATTTATCAGTTGTATAATACCCATAACACAAGCTTTGCGCTTAATTTGGGACTAGATGGCGCTGTGTAAATTGACCAGAAATATGATTATTATTCATTATTGGATTCGGCGTCTACCGTTATCCCACTGTTGGGATACGGGTCTCCGGTCAATTCGATGGGAGTTCAGAGCATACTCCACCAAGCTGCTGAACTGCGAGTTGGCGGCGGCCAGTGTTAACAAGCTGCGTGAAGGCCTGGCTTAACGACTGTCATTTAATGAAAACAGCCGGGACACACGGCTTAACGTGCTCTCTGTAACACTGAGGAGCTGGAGATAAATAAACCCATCCATCGACAGGCTACGGTCGAAGTTGCTTAACTTGCGTGTTCGATTAGACTAATACGCGTAACGACGCCATCGAGCTTCTCCTAATAGGTAGGATTAGGTACTGTAATTGAATTGTGATATTTCTTCCGGTCGAAAATTTTAATACGGATAATTTATTAAGGTTAAATGGATGTTTGTCATAACACACTGTTGTTTTAATTAATGGAGACAAAATTATATTATGTAATAATTATATTATATTTTTTTATATTACGTCGGGTGGCAGACAAGTGCTAAGCCAGCCTGATGTTAAGCGTTTACCATAGTCATATTAACGCTCGCAACATGAAACATCACTCGCGCGGCGCCACTACCGCTGCCACCGCAGCAACTCCATTCATTCTGGTGACCTCACTCATTCGCTGAAATACAAAAACCCTCAAGGGAATTATTACCATTTGGCTGCGGTATTCTTTGAGGTGGAGATACTTCGCCAGTCGGGCAGCTTACAAATTGCTGTATACCTCTCTGTTGCCAGAGCATCTTTCGTTAGTTGGCAGAGTACACCACGTGTAGGTGAGGTTGGCTTTGGCTCTAAATTACGTGGTGAGCCATCCTTACACTTCAAATATTCCCAGTTATCACAACCGGTTACGTCTCTTACGCTTGCAAATGGAACTATTTGACACAATATTTAGGACAACGCAACGATGCAAGTTTTTATTATAATTGCCACAAGGGCCATTAGGTTACTTGGTATTTTGGCTAATGGTAATAATATACAATTTATTTTTTCAATTGAAAATATTTATAATATATCTTTATTTAGCAGACAACATGATCCATTTGGTTAGAAAATTGTTAAAAACTATGTTAGTCGTTATATTCTGCGAGTGTAATTAAGATATGGATACATTAATACACAATATACAACAATATATGACGAGCTCGGTGGCGTAGCGGTCAATGACGCGGCTTCGACACCAACGCTCGTGGGTTCGATTCCCACATAAGACAAACATTTGTGTGCATGAACATGTCTGTTTGTCTTAGTCTGGGTGTTTTATATGTATAATAAGTATGTATTTACGTATGTTTATCAGTTGTCTAGTACCCATAATACAAGCTTCGCTTACTTTGGGGCAAAATGGCGCTGTGTAATTTGTCTGACAATATTTATTTATTTTATTTATATATCATGTACCTACGGCATGATAATATTGATGATATCGAATCTCATATCGTCCTATTTCGGTCATCATCCGCACGTAGTGCTTCAGTAGAGGCGCATGATGTCTTCAGCAACAGTTTTCAGGACGCTGTTGTCACTCTCTCTCACTCTCCTCACTAGCGAGGCCACTTTTTTCCAAATGTATGTATTCCGAATGAATGTAAAGTATAGCATGTTTTTAAATACTATTTTTTTTTTAAATTAAATAGAAAGTTTTCTAGCTTATATTTTTACTTCATAAATAGTAATTTTCTTTGTTAATTGTAGTCAATCTTAAAATATTTGCGCTTGGTGTAAAATGACCTTTATATTTGCCCCCTTAAGGTTGAGCAGGAGTTAAAGATGAATAGAAAATAAATACGACATGGGAGCCTTTAAGAACAGAGTCAATTTATCCCATAAAAGGCTGGCAACGGATCGGCAACCTCTTAAAATTATGTGTCATGAAATGTCTTAGCCCATGACATATCTTTTTTTTTTTTCAAGAAAAATGTTACTTGGCACGGTCGTTATCGTACATAATTAGTAACAAGTGAAATTTTGCATTACACAATGCTGTAATAACGGTGATAATTAGAAATAACCTACACAAAAATAAAACTACAAAATATATTATTCAGAAAGTTGTTTACCGTAAATTTTAAATAATACCTTGGGAAGTAAACAAACTTAACCAAGCAAATGATCAAGAATATTCAAATCAAGCCATCGTTAAATCTTATGGTCGTAACTACGAAACCTCAAAATTTCATAGATAGAACCCTACGTAGCAGTTCATAAGATCTAGAATTATTCGGGTATACTGTATTTTGTTGTTATAGTGGACTTTCATTCATAGTAGCGTCTACAAACAAGATTTTCGCACAAGCGAACGCCCGAACGTTCGCTGTCTTGAAATAACATTGCTTTTGCTACTATTTTTTTTTTTCAAATTTTTATTTAGTTTCACCGCAGTGTCTGTATTCCAATCTTGCAAGATAAATTTGACCCATACGTCACAGTATAAGTAATAGTACCACGTACCGTATAGCCACTCCTTACCGCTCTAACATGGCGATCTCACCTCACCTCTGAGACAAATGAACCAAATATTATAAACGCGGCGCCGTGTATTGTGAAAGTTCGTTCTATTCTCAACTAAACTTTTAATTAGTAAAATGATTGATTTCTTATTATTTATTCATAAACATTATACTATTTGATTTTTTATTGCAAAATCTATTTAGTTTTCCAGATTTAACAATGAATTTTGCATATTGTATCATTGAAATCGTTTATTCGACAGTCGGTCGGCGGTCTCTCTGTGTTGTTGTTTTTTCATGATTCACCATACATGGTGGCATACCCTGGCCACTCCTTACAAATCGGACTGGGTCCGACTGAGCTGAAATTGAACACATTTGTTTGGTTCTCGTTTCAATTCATGATAACCTAAATACCCTGTGATTACCTAACTGCTTTCCATCAGGCGGGCCGAATGCTAATTCCTTATAAAAAATATTCGGTAATTCAGAACAAAAATATGTTTACTGGCATCTAGTTAATTGTAAATATACATTCGCTTTTCTTCCCAGTGGAAACCCGTCATAAGCCGATTACCACGCTCACAGCCCTGCTCGGCCTCCCAATTTGCTTGGCAAATCTCTTCGCACCTTGTAGAATGAGAGCCTTTGTGTCGGTGGAAATTAGACCGCAGATTGACATAGCCCGATGTCGGCTTTGCATTTTTTTCGGGCAAATGAGAAATTCTGTGTAGCCTTTATTACACGGTAATCTTCGTATGTGGAACGGTAGTTTGAAAATTGTATCTACAACCCAAACTGTTCTTATTTGTCTGATATGTACCTATGTGTTTGTAATGTAACAAATCCAGAAATATGTTCCTGCACACAGATGTCAATACTTTATTGGCACATAGTCATCTCCTTCCACTTATCGATTATGCGGATGTGGCTTATTTGATTCCAACGGAGAAGTTACTTAATAAGTTGGAACGCATTCAAAATTTGTGTAGTTTTTAGTTTCTATAAATCTGTACATATTTCTGAATACCGTGCAAGTACGTTAAGACATTTTACTAATGAGGGAACGAAGAATCCGCCACATCCTTTCCTTTCTTTTTCATGTGCTTTTCAATCCTTCGGCACCTGTAGGCACCATGTTATCTACGTGCATGCTTCCAGTTTCGCACTATAGAAGATCGTCTTCGATCTAGCAGCCTTCCATTATTAAATATTGTCCCAAATTCCTATTCCTATACTGATTCTTTTATTGTGGCAAGGAGTATTATACTTTATTACTACCCGCGGCTTCGCCCGCGTTTACTTTTTTATTAGTAAAAAGTTTCATTATGAAAGTTGAGTAGTTTCGGTGTGAAAGCGTAACAAATAAACTCATTTTTACATTTATATCTAATATTAGTAGGTATATAAATATATAATACATAGTAAGGATAGTAGGGATGTTACCATATTAAATTATGTTTTTATTCTCACACATTATTTGACACAGATAAGGTCTAGAAAATAATCTGAGAATTCTAAAGACAATTTTAATTGAATAACCGTCGCCTGCAAGCTACTTTTCTACTCTGTAATCATACGTAATAGCATAAGTGCGCTGTCAACGTCCTATAATATTGCCCTGAAGGCTGATTAGTTATTTAATATTTGATTTACCTTTCAAGTAGACTGAACTTATGTCAGTGAAAATAAATATTTTTTAGTAAGGAAAAAATTACCAACTTTTTGCGTTCCCTAAACTACTAATTCCATATAATATGAACGTGGTAAAGCGACAAAAACAATTTTGTATTACCAAGCTCTTTTGCTGTTTTTTGCTATGGATTTGGTAGGTATTTTTTGGAACGAAAATAAAGTTGGAATTTTTTTACTCCGTTATTTGGAACTGCGATTATCATGTTAAAAATCTTTATTCCCTCCAAACG
The DNA here is from genome assembly GCA_937001555.2 of Hypsopygia costalis. Taxonomy (NCBI): domain Eukaryota; kingdom Metazoa; phylum Arthropoda; class Insecta; order Lepidoptera; family Pyralidae; genus Hypsopygia; species Hypsopygia costalis. The sequence goes on from OW443325.2 coordinate 6,928,773, forward strand.
AGTAAAATATGTATGTGATATCTTCTTGCATAAATATTTTTTAATTATAACCTAGTTTTTAAGAAATCAAACCTTCTGTATATATGTCGTTTTTATTTTATTTGCATTAATAAAATTAATAAATAAATAAATACATCTAAATTAAAACTAATTAAAATAAACTAAAAACAAAACTAATCTAATAAACCGCTGCCCGTAGGCAAAGTTCCCCATATGCTGGCCCCATTGCCTCGTTGGATCGCAACGCTAATTCTTTGTGCAAAGTAGAGGCCAGCATATATTACTAAATAATATATGCTGGCCTCTAACAATTAATAAATATATATGTAAAGAAATGATACAGGTATTTCTTTAATTCATATTTTGGCTGGCTTCGCTCGGCCGTAGACAATCATCGCAGGAAATCGTCACGTGATCACAGACGTGACATGTCATTGACGTTTGCAAAATATTGTGTGTGGAGATATGGTTATGCGTTGTTAATATAAAGTGAAATACGAACTAAATTAAATTATAATTATTGAAAAGAAGTGCTAAAGAATAGACTTTAAATGTCGTTTCTTTGTTTGCAGGTAAGGTACTAAAGTAAGAAGTGTAATTTAACGTTCTGTTATGTTTTGTTTCGTATGATTAATATCAATAAAACTTTCTTTGTTTGCAGAGAAACAATTACTAGTTTATTTTTTGAAAAGCCTTAACAAATATCTTATAAAACGACATTTGTTGTCACATAAAAGAAAATGGATAAATTACAGTTCGAATTTGCTATGATAGCATCAAGTGATTTCAAAACGAACATATTAGCCATAACCTCAATAACTACAGAAGAAGGAAAATGTTTTGCAATTCCAGAAGAGTTTAAACCGATAATTCACCATAAAGAAATTATGAAAATGAGTAATTATGCTAAAATAAAAAATAGCTTAAAAAAAAGACATCAAACTAGAAAGATATGGATAACATTGAATATGAATGAAGAACTAAAAAAAACCTATATAGATGAAGACGGAAACATACAATTTGCAGATCAGTATTTAGAGGAAACAACCACAGCACAACAATCAGGAATAGATAAGAACCTGCAACAAATTTTGGAAAAAATAGTGGAATCTACAGAAAAAAAAGACTGTCAACAAAATGTAAAAAATATTTCGGAGAAGTTCATTATAGAAAAATTCACAAGCAGGAACTCTAATGCAAAGCAATGGATAGAAAATTTCGAGAAAGAATGTGTACGATTTAATATAACAAAAGATGAAACAAAAATAGAGACATTGAGGTTATTTTTAGAAAAATCTTGTTTGGATTGGTATAGCTCCATGATTACAAAACTAACAATAAGTTCTGAATGGAACGAGTGGAGAGAAAGATTTTTGGAAACATTTAGAAACACGGGATGGGATATGGTAACATATGCTCTTGCATTTCGGTATAAAGAAGGATTATTGATTGATTATGCTATGAAAAAAGAACGGCTTATACTAGATATGAACAAATCTATAGATTCCACAACACTGATTGATCTGATTGCAACAGGTCTTCCAGGATTCATCTTAAATAAAATAAACAGAGATGAACTAAAAGACAGTACTGATTTGTTCAATGAAATTAGGAAATATGAAGGTATGATATACAAAAAAAACTCAACAGTAATAAAAAATAGTAAATTCAATTATAAAGTGAAAACTAATGAGAAAATTGCATGTAAAATCTGTGAGGACTTGAATAAAGGAAGTAGATACCATCCCGAAGAAGCGTGTTGGTTTAAAACAAAAAGAAATGAACAAGCTAACATAATTAAAACAAAAAATGTTAATAATAACTCTGTTATAGAAGTAGATCTAAATACAGATAAAAAAAACTAGTAGGTACACCATTAATCAAGATCAAAATATTATTAGAAGATATTTTAGAGGTGAGTGGCATTTATGATTCAGGCTCACAAATCTCTCTGATAAATTCAAGACTAGTCAAAGTTAAAGAGGAAAAAGAAAACTCAAATTTAACATATATGAAGACGGTTAATGGTGTACGGAAAACAGATGGTTTAATAACTATTAAGATAAAGATCTTTGAAATTGAAGAAGAAATGGATGTATACATAGTTGAAAATAAAGAATTTGATGATTTCATAATTGGGTTAGATATGATAAAGAAATTTAGATTAATCCAAAATGAAAACTTAAAGATAGAACAAAAGGAGAAAGAAGATTTAAAGGAACAACAAAATAAATCTGGAAAAAACTCTAACATTACAGAAAATGAAGACGATAAGATAGAAAGTTACTCAATTAATTTCAATGAACACGTGCAAGAGGAAGAATTCAATATTAAAATAGAACATTTAGACAACCAACAGAAAACTGAAATAGGTGAGATTATAAACGAATACAAAACGATTTTTGCAAAAGACAAATATGACATCGGTACAGTTAAAGATTACGAAGCTCACATAGACTTATTAGTTGATAGATACTGTAGTAAGAGACCATACAGATGTACAATAGAAGACAAGATAGAAATAGAAGAGCAGATATCTAGGTTATTAAAGAATAATTTGATAGAAGAATCATATAGTCCTTTTGCTGCTCCGGTGACACTGGCATTTAAAAGAGACGAAAATAAAAGATCGAGATTATGCATAGACTTTAGAGATCTAAACAAAATTATTGTACCACAAGCTCAACCTTTCCCATTAATAGATGATTTGATAATAAAGACAAGAAATTGCAAATACTTTACTACACTCGATATTAATTCTGCATTTTGGTCTATACCGCTACGAGTTGAGGATAGAAATAAAACAGGATTTGTCACACAAGATGGGCACTTCCAATGGACCTGTCTACCATTCGGTTTAAAAACATCACCGGCGATTTTCCAAAGAATTCTCAGCAATATTCTCAGAAAACATAATCTCGCAGGCTATGCTGTAAATTACATTGACGATATTTTAATTTACTCACCATCTTTTCAAGAACACATAACACACATAAGACATGTGTTAGAAGCGATAATAAAAGAAGGTTTTAGATTGAAGTTTAAGAAATGTACATTTGCTTCAAATTCCGTAAAATATCTTGGCCACGTAATTGAAAACAATTCAGTGAGACCCCTAAAAGATAATTTAACTTCCATAAGAGATTTTCCAACCCCAAAGACACAGAAGAATATTAGACAATTTTTAGGCAAAATAAATTTTTATCATGAATACATACCGAAAAGTGCACTAATTTTAGATCCATTACATAAATTATTGAGAAAAAATGAGAAGTTTATATGGACAGAAAAGTGTGAAAATTCATTTAAACAAATTAAAGATTATTTGTGCTCTCAACCAGTATTGGAAATATTTGATAAGGATTTACCAATAAAAATTTATACGGATGCATCTTTAGAAGGTATTGGGGCAATATTGAAACAAACACAACCAGATGGAAGAGATAAGCCAGTGGCATACTTCTCAAAAAAATTAAATGAAGTACAAAAAAGGAAAAAGGCCATATACCTAGAATGTTTAGCAATAAAAGAAGCTGTAAAATACTGGCAACACTGGCTTATTGGAAAACAATTTATTATATACTCAGACCACAAACCTCTTGAGAATATGAATATAAAGGCAAGAACAGATGAAGAATTAGGAGACCTAGTATACTACCTATCTCAATATGATTTTATTGTAAAATACATACCAGGCAAAGAGAATTTAGAAGCAGATTGTCTGAGTAGAAACCCAGTATTAGAGCCAGGAGATAATAAAGAGGAAATTTTGAAAATAGTTAATGTGATACAAGTAGGAGAAATAATAACAGACCAGGAGACAAATGAAACAATAAAAATAAACAAAAAGAATTTGATACACAGAAATAAAATCTATTATAAAAAAATAAAGAAACATGAAAAAATTATCCTTTCAGAAGAATTTAGCAAAAAACTTATAAAACAAGTTCATGAAGAGTTATGTCATGTTGGAAGCAGACAATTGCAAAAAAAAATAAGTACTCTATATACAGCAAAAGATTTAACAAGAAATATAATAAATATTTGTAAAAACTGCGATATCTGCAGAAAAAATAAATCAAGAGGCCAAGGAAGCTTCGGATTACTATCACAACTGGGACCAGCAACAAAACCATTCGAAATCATGTCTATAGACACCATAGGTGGTTTTGGAGGATCCAGATCAACCAAAAAGTATCTACACCTCTTGGTGGATCACTTTACTAGATATGCATTTATTTCAACTTCAAAAACGCAGAGTGCAAATGACTTTATAAAATTAGTGAATAATGTGCTAGAAACAGAGGAAATTGGAATGATTCTCGCAGATCAATATCCGGGAATTAATTCAAGAGAATTTAAAGATTACTTAGAGAAAAATAATGTTAAACTAATTTTTACAGCAGTTAATACACCATTTTCGAACGGATTGAATGAACGACTGAATCAAACAATCGTTAATAAAATAAGGTGTATGATAAATGAAAAAGATAATAAGAAAACATGGACAACGGTAGCAAGAAATTGTATAGAAAAATATAATGAGACCGAACATTCAGTTACAGGGTTTGCACCAAAATATTTACTAGACGGTACAAATGTTACTTTCTTACCAGATGAATTGAAATTAATGAATAAACAGGATAAGTGGATTGAAGATAAAAAACTAGCATTAGAAAACACAAAAAAATCACATGACTACAATAAAAAAATATTCGATAAAAACAGAAAGATATTTGAGTTCAACATAGGAGACATGGTTTATGTAGAAAATGGAAACAAATTGAACAGAAAGAAATTAGACGAATTAAAAATTGGACCTTTTGAAATCGTAGAAAAGATATCAAACTCCATTTACAGAATTAATACTGGAAATAGGAAAGTTGAATCAACTTTATTTCATGTAACAAAATTACAACCGATCGGAACAGAAAATTAAACAAGTGAAGAAGAACATGAAGAAACCACTAATGATGATTTTGTTAAGCATTTTCACCCCCGGTGGGGGAGATGTAAAGAAATGATACAGGTATTTCTTTAATTCATATTTTGGCTGGCTTCGCTCGGCCGTAGACAATCATCGCAGGAAATCGTCACGTGATCACAGACGTGACATGTCATTGACGTTTGCAAAATATTGTGTGTGGAGATATGGTTATGCGTTGTTAATATAAAGTGAAATACGAACTAAATTAAATTATAATTATTGAAAAGAAGTGCTAAAGAATAGACTTTAAATGTCGTTTCTTTGTTTGCAGGTAAGGTACTAAAGTAAGAAGTGTAATTTAACGTTCTGTTATGTTTTGTTTCGTATGATTAATATCAATAAAACTTTCTTTGTTTGCAGAGAAACAATTACTAGTTTATTTTTTGAAAAGCCTTAACAAATATCTTATATATATTATTGTTAAATATGCGGACGCGGCTCGAGGCACCTGTGCGTACATAGGTTTGATCGTTCAAATAAATTACCATATGAACATTGAACATACAATGCGACATTTACAGCACTTCAGAATAAATAAAGGGTTTCGGCAGATATCGTAAATATTTATTATAAATTACAAAAACGATTGATGAAACGAATTGCGTCCTAAAAGCACTCGAAATTTTAACTTTATGATAAACGTATAAAAGTCTATGTATTTTTTAGAACAGCAATTTCTTGCAAGTAGTGCGAGTTGCACAGCAAATGAGTCAGTGACGATTGAGGTTGACTGCAGAGAGGACATGCACCATAGGTTTGTGTATTTACGTAGAACTGTACAACCTTTCATCGCATTTTGTATAGAAAGGATATTATATAATACAGATTATATCTTACGACATAAGACATTATCTGTATTATATACAGCTCAGTCATATTTGCAAATAGGAAGCAAATTGAAGCCAATATTTTATGCTAAAGTACCTGTACTCGTACATCGCCAGCGTTATATATTTTGAATGCGAGATTAGAAAAAAATATCTTTAAAAAAATCTCCTAACACAAAATAAACAAGTCAAGGAACCAGTCTACCGTAAAAATAAGCCAAGTGTAAAAATAAAAACATCTCAAATATTTCTTGAAACTCAATTTTTCAAGCAAAACCATAGCCAATCAATATCTCCCCCTCGTTTCAATTAGTATCACAAATGCACCTCCAAAGCTCAGCCTGCGGAAAAATCTCCCTTAAACGATTGGGGATCCGCGGCTAAATGAAATCCCTGCTCTAATGGGGAGGTACAGGTAATGACGATTTAATATATTGGATGGGATTTAGATGGTAATTTTATAAAAGTTTTGGGTATTTGTAGAAAATTGTAGTATATCGTTTCTATGTAAAACGGCTTGGATATAGAAAGTGTAATGTTTTATTCGTCAAAATATTGGGTATATATTGGGTATACGGATATTTTGTAATTACTGTCTGACCGACTGGAGAAGTACGCTCTACCTCACACAGCGAAATAACAATTCCCTTGAATGTTGTTGTGTTCCTGCGAGTGAGTTAGGTTATCAGGAAGGAAGGAATTGTTGCCTTGGCAGGGGAGGGAGGAGGCGATCTATATTTCATGTTGCGAGCGTTAATATTTCTATAGTAACGGCTTCACATCAGGTGGGCTCTATGCTTATCTGCCACCCGACGAAATATAAAAAAATGTTGCAGATGCATTGTCAAAATCACTGAAACATAGTGAGCTTTTATGATTGTGAATATATGAAACGAACATGTTTCAAACAATAACAAAGGCACACACTTAGAAACAAAATGATATTTCATAGAAGTTAAGTTCCGGGGCGTAATCCCAGTGGACAAGAACATAAGAGCCGAGCCGAGATATTGACGGTTCCTAATAGACGTAATCCTCAATTGGAAACAACTGAACGAACTAATGAAACAAATACATTTTGTTCGTAATATTATTTTTCTTACCATTATTACGTAACAAAGGATTTTTCAGTCAAACGATTATGCATGTAAATAATTGCAATGCATTGGACTCTTATATTGTGTCTGGACTCTTTAATTATGTCTAATGCGAGAGCAATACTCCTTGTTTCACAGGCATCCTTACTGCTAACGCAGATTCACTTTTGGTAGGGTCATCCGCTCGCAGGAAAGCAACAATCCTCAGGGGAAGATTCCATCTCACAGAATACCTTAACTAAATAACAAGTCTTTGGCTGTGGTATTCTGTGAGGTAGAATTAATTTTCCAGTCGAATCAGGGTGTAAGTAGCTCACCACTATCTTTAGAGCCAAAGCCAACGTCACCTGCAAGTTGTGCATATTGCTGACTGACAAATGACGCTTTAGCAAAAGAGAGGTAGGATACAGCGTATTTGTAAGCTACCTGACTGGGAAGTACCTTCATCTCACAGAATACCGCAGGTAAATAACTTATTTGTTAACCCCTTGAGAGTTGTAGTGTACCTGCCAGTGAGTGTTGTCACTAGAAAGGAAGGAGCTGTCGAAAAACATAATAGACAATTCGAAATTAAAAACATGCCCGGCAATTTGTAGACATAACTTAAAACTGAATTGTAAAACTCCGTTTCCATGAAAATGAACGTTAAAAGGTGACAAAAAGAGCTCATTAAGAGTACTACTAGTACATAAAACGAGAGATAAATTGTCGGCCGGCGACGAAATATTAAAGAGGGTGGATTTCCGAGGGTGGAAGTAGTATCAGTTACACTGGAAAAATATGCTTAAGAGAAATGATACCTCTTGAGCAATTCGATATTTTTTCTAAGAAATGCCAAGTATTTTTTCAAGAAAATACTTACTAGGTAGTCACGTTTATTTTTAGTAGTTGAATTAATGAATGAATACTTTATATCACATAAACAAAACATAGTTATAAATAAACAGATAGGTAAGGACTAAAAGTACAATAGGCAGTCTTATCGCTAAAGTACCTACTCTATTCCAAAATTTCCCGATAACCCTAGCGCCAGGAGAGAAACATTAACATAAAAATTTTGCCATCGTTTTCATCGATTTGTGACACGGTGCATTGTCTTGGTGAAACAAAACTTTTTTCTTTTGCAAATTGGCCACATTTGCAAAAGAAAAAAGTTTTGTTTCACCAAGATTTCTTTGCGATTACAGCCTTCAATCTATCCAAAAGTGCACAACAAATTTATTTTTTCCATTTTTTTTCAATAACAAAAGTTGCTACACACAAAATTATATAACTCACGAATCAATAGTCAGATTGCTTTCAAATCTATACCCGTATCGTTTGAAGGTTAGTACTAAATAAAAAACATATGGAAAAATTTCTAGCAACGCCATCTATGTTTCATCCTATGGACTTTTTGAATGGACTAATACAATATGGTAGGTGGCGCAAAACAAGGCAATCGATCAAAAATTTCAAGATACAAATTACATAGCTCACTTTTATACAAAACAATTGCCAGATGGATCGATGGAAGCGTTCGATGGCATCGTTGCGCTTGTCAATCTAATCGAACACGCAAGTTATGTAACGTCGACTGTAGTCTGTCCACGGATGGATTTATTTATCTCGAGCTCCTCCATGCTTTGGAGGCCACGTTAAGGCGTCGGTCCCGGTTGTTGTCTTTAGACGACAGTCATTAAGCCAAGTCAGTGGCCTTTGGGCGGGTTGAAAACACTGGCCTCCGCTAACCCGCAGTTGAGCTGCGTGATGGAATATGCTCTAAACCCCTTCGATTGAGGTGATACCCAGATATCCCAACAGTGGAATGATTATGGGTTGATGACGATACCTCTAGTCTAGAACAATGGTTCCCAACCTTTTTGTATTCGCGGACCACTAAGAGTTTTTGGTGGGTGTAGGGTCCCCGAGTGTCATATAGATTCCTTATTTTGTAACTGGAGATTTTAGTATTTTGTATAAAAGTGCTCAATTTATTTCATTATAAGTTTGTACCACGGACCATAATCTACCTCTCACGGACCACTGGTGGTCCGCGGACCACCGGTTGGGACCCCCTGCTCTAGAATATTCTAGAGCAGGGGTTCCCAACCGGTGGTCCGCGGAGTACTATATTTGTTAATTTAGAGCATATGCTCTAAATTAACAAATATAGTACTTTTTATCCCGGTGCAGCGTTCACGTTGGATGAAGCCACGGGAAGTATCTAGTACACTATAAAATACAATACATTACAGACTATCATTTAGTATCGGTATTACATTCTATTTACTTATACCTTACAATTCTATAAGAGAACGAACCCTGAACAACCCAACAATTACATTTTGAATATGAACTAGGAAAACTGTAACTAATTTATTCATAATCACGCTCCTATTCTGAAACTCAAATGAGTTGTTAAACGCTGCTGTGAGAGAGACAGTCGTTACGTAACTTTCAAAATTATGGGCAATTAATGTAAAATGAAACATTAAGGGTTAATAAATAATTAAATCGTTAGTAAGTAATTAAGTAATAAATAAATAATAAAAGAATATTTCTGGCCAAATTATACCCTGCCATCTATTTCTAAACTAAACAAAGCTTGTACTATGGGTACTAGGTAACTGATATTATACTTTTTTTTTAAATAAATAAACACATATAATACATAGAAAACACCCAGACGAAGACAAACAGACATGTTCATGCACACAAATATTTGTCTTATGCGGGAATCAAACCCGCGACCTCGGAGTCAATGTGGCAATAGCTAACCATTGGACCACCGAGCTCGTCGTCGAGTTGTAGCAATGTCTGTTACAGTTTTCTTGTGTATGTAAGAAAACCGAAATCACTGAAGAAATATTAACTTTAGACTAATATCTCATCATTATAATAATTCAGCCCGCATTGGTCCACTGCTGAGCATAGCTCTTATAGGCTTGCATCCACTCCCTACAACTTTCTTGAGGTCCTTACTCTATCTAGAGCGGGGTCGGGCCACACTGCATCCGCCAATACGTGGTCGCCCCTCAAATACGTTTCTTCCTCAGCAGTTGTCAGTTCTACGATCTATGTGGCCGGTCCACTGCCACTTCATTTTGTTTATAAATTTTATTGTACTAAAACACACATGTATATGATACAAAAGTATGGTATACTTATCCCATGCAGGGATTACTTCCAGTCAACCATAGAATGTTTGATGGGAAACATTTTATTGCTAGCTTATCCGTTGAGCTATGATAGTTACTTTAGAACTCCTGCGAAAATCTCATGTCGGATCCTATCACACTCTCCATCGCTTCTTGAGCGACCATGTTTAGTTCCATACGTCATCATCACTGGCAACATACGCTATTCGAAGACTTTAGTCTTCAGGTTTTAGGTTTTCTCACCGTGTAGCCTTCGCACAGTATTATTTCAGCCCATTTCAACCCGTGTTTCGTCGTTCTACCATATTTTTCGTATATTGAGCAACTTAAAATAACAATAAATAGACTAACAAAATATTGTGAAAGGTAAAATATGGCACAAAGCGCCCCACGCTTTTTTCACAATAATGCTAGTATTTTTTACTCATTATTATTTTCAGCTTGTATTAAGAATTATTTTTCACTTTTTAGTTTGATGTGCTTTAAAAGCGTGTTTTTTAGTTTTTTTAAACTATATTTATTTAGAATCTGTTCTTGAAGGCCCCCATGTCGTATTGTGTGCCTTACCACAAGACACTTAGAAATAAACTGATGTCTCTAACATGCATTATCATACCTACTATACACTATCTCGAATCAATTTACGCCAGGAGTACACGTACGCTACGTGGTTTAATTCGAAACAAATGGAAATGTTAGCAGGATGACATGCAAATTTATTCAATTAATGCGCCCGGCAGTCTGTATTGGGTGTCGCAAAGCCGTGATTGGCGTTAAGTCGCCAATGCTAAAGTGGTTTGGCGTTTACGAAAAAAAACTTTTTTATTGTATCCGATACGATTTTCAGAGACTATGAAACATTTTAGAAACTAAAGCTTACATTTATAAGACATATTAAAATCAGTCTATGCTCCTGTCTTTCTAAACTACACAATGGATAAGCAAAGAAAACCGATAGAAGATACTTTTGTACGGTTGTTTTTAATCGCGATTAGAAAATTACTTACAGAATATTTATTGTCATCATCATCATTTATCTATCTAGTGCTGGATATAGGCATTCCTTAATAATTTCCATCAAATGCAATCCTCGGTCTTTCGTATCTAGCCGTTTTCAACTGCTTTGCTGAGCTCTCGTCTAGAGTATACTCCACCACGCTGACAACTGCGAGTTGGCGGAGGCCAGTGTCTTCAAGCCGCCTACAAGCTTGGTTTTACTACTGTCATCCAATAAGAATACCCGGGGCTGATGGCTTAACGTGCACTATAACGCATGGAGAAGCTCGAAATAAATAAACCTACCCATGGAGAGGCTATCGTCGTCGTTGCTAACTTGCGTGTTCGATTAGACTGACACTTACTGATTATATTTAATTTTATTTAACAATTTCTTTAGTTATTTAAAATCCAATCGTATCGTAATCTTATCGTCTTCTGTGAATGAGTCTTTGAGTGGGGATGCGGATATGATAATGACTCTGTGCATCCGAAATTTTGTTTGCTTATTATTTTGAATACTGGGTGCAGTGCAACGGTGCTTATATTGACTTCAGTCAGTGCAAACAAGTTTGAACCCCGAAAGAGTAATTAGACTCATAAATTAGTTTTTGATGGTATTGTTTTTAATTAAAAACAAAAGGTGTTGTTACACTATACGCTTCTTTCGTGCGCTCCCCTTTAATGGATGGAGGATGTTAATGGATGAATATTTACCGGTAATCAAATGGTCACAAACATACTAAAATTGGCATTTCATAATTTGAAACTATACCTTTCGTGGAAAACAAGCATACCAAGTGATGTGAAGAGCTTTCCAATATTTACAACACGATACTGGTCGTGCATTCATAACAATTCTACTCACGTCTAGTGACTTCACTCATATAAATGGTTGAGGTCTTTCGTAGTGTATATTGCGTCCACTGGAGGAGTACCACATCCTCCAGTGGACGCAATATACACTCCCTAACTTTCGCTAGAACCTCGTTTGCTGACCTGCAGGGTTACGCTACGTATAAATCAAGTTGGCTTTAGTTCTAATGATCTCTGATGATAATGGTGGTCTGATGGTGAGCCCTTACACCCCATGAACTTCAAAATCAGCCGCTTATTCGTCCACGTTGATATAACTTGTTTTAACTGCCAACCATGATATGACTAAACCCTCTTTACTCTCCTTATTGCACATTAAAAAAGGTTCTTCCCTCACTAAGGGGGTGTAAGGAACTCACCAACACCTTTAGAGCCTAAGCCAACCTCACCTGCACGTGGTGCACCGATAAGCTAACGAAGCTCTAGCGATAGTCGCCAACTCGCCTGCCCAGTGTGGCGAGTTATGGGCATAACACTCTAATGACTTACAAGCACAATATATGGCCCCCAGTATCCGACAACCCTGCTATTTCGTGCCAAGGTGGCGGTTTTGGTTCCCGATGGTCTCAAGAAAGCGGCTGGAAATGGGTGGATGCGGTAAGCGGATGATCGCATGGGATGGAAAGCATTAGGGAAGGCAATTATCCAGCAGTGGATAGATACAGACTGATAATGATGACAAGATCTTCACATAAGGGGTATGCAAAGGCGAATAATCTCTAATAGCGATCTCTTCCAGCCGACATACCTAATTTCTGTATACTACAGAATAAACCCTTCATATTTTCAGTAGTATAAAGTCACCAAAATCTGAAAATTGATCCAATGAAAACATAATTCAACAAAACGACCATATTACTGCAATTTGGCTTTGCGAGATTTCCTCGGGCTTCATTCTGTACCAAATTATCCAGGATGAAACGAACCGGATTACGGCGGTAATATCTCGGGAAGAAAGTGATTTTTTGCTCTTTATCCGGACCCCTAATTTGAATATATTACCGCTACAAGGTTTAGAGGTTGGCATCTGAACAGAGGTTGTGTCTAGTTATCTAAACATTCGTAATAATAATGTACATTTTTGTTTCTGCCACAAAAATTAACAACTTTAACAAACTTATATAAATAATAAATAAAGATTTCTGGACAATTTACACAGCGCCATCTAATCCCAAACTAAGCGCAAAGCTCGTACTATGGGTACTTGACAACTGATGAATGTACTTAAATACATTTTTTTTGTAAGTACATACTTTTATTACATAGAAAACACGCAGACCAAGACAAACAGACATGTTCATACACAGAAATGTTTGTCTTGTGCGGCGATCGAACTCGCGCTCGGAGTCAAAGTAACCATTGCTAGTCATTCGACCACCGGGCTCGTTAAATTTACAACGTTATCAAACTTATAGGATAGGTCATTTATGTAGGAGACTGCTGCGAGTGCTATGCCTGTAATTCGCTACCTAAAACTTTTTGGATATAGGAAGAGTAAAATCCATAGAGTAGCGTTATATTGACTATTGGATTGGACTATTGATTGTAACCCAGGCATTATTACTTGATACTGTTGCTATAGTTTTCGAAACTCTATGCTCACTAGCTTGCAAATACGACTTTGTACAAGTATAGCTACATCATGTGGGAATTTTCCATAAACCTTTCATAATAGATGCTTACGTAATACAATTTTCCAGTATGCCAAATTTCAATCCGAAATAACAATATTGAACAATTGAGTCAACGAATCAGAGGCCCTACCGCAGAAGCCGATGCCGATTACCATTGAATATTTTTATGCGAAAAATTCGCCTTACGTTTTAGTTATTGTCAAACATCTTCAGCTAGTCTGTACAGCTCCAGGATCTTTACCTGATTAGCTAAGAACACGTACCATAAATCTAAGCTGAAGCACGCTGAAGTTTGATTTTCGCGATTAACAAATCCGGTGTGACTCTGCTTTAGCTTAGCTGGTAGGCCCCAGGCTGTGTGACCAATGATAGAGTTGCCCTTGAAAAAAACGTGAAAATATTAAACTGATCACTTAATCCCGCGGGCTCAATGGTATTTATTTTACAAACTAAATTTTTAAATTAAATACCAACTCAAATGTGAAAACTTACATAGTATTAATAAAACCATTCATATTACGCCAACTAGACTGCTAAGTACATAATATAATAAACATCGTGCGGCATACGCACTACAAAAGGACAGGACAGGTCCGACTGAGTTAGACGTCATAAATTGCACAGACAGAGTTTTCAACAACGGCCCAAGTCATAAGTTTTAGCGAAAATAGTTATAATAAATCAAATATTATGCTATCAAAATTGAAATGGATATAATTTTTCCATTATTTTATTTATGAGCACACGCGACAAAATGTGGTTTGTAATTACAATTTCTATAATTGTAATTACAAACCACATTTTTATTGCTAGAAGTATAAAGTATGGTCCTACATCAATATGTGCGATAATAGTGCATGCGACTGCCCTGGCTGTTTTGGTCGTCTCTGCTCCAGCTGCTGCGGTCGTCTCGGCGACTCTCCGACATCTAAAACAGAAGAAACATGCGACTGTCGCCGCCTCGATTACCGTTGTCGCCTCTGCGACACGTGTTACGCCTGTACGCGAGGCATCATCAGGCGAACTGTAGATATTGATCGTTAGAATACAAAAAAAGTAAGTAAAGTTTATTACTTGCACCGCAGCTTACTCAGTTTCACAGAGCCCAGAGGGAAGGTAGATCAAAATAATTTAATAGTTTCCAAAAAGATGAGCGGAGTTAGCTCCGTCTCTGCTGCTTTATTATCTCGAAAGTTTTTTTATTAACACCACTCATAATACACCTGCATGGAAATTACTAGTATTCCTTTCGTTTTAATAGTTATGAAGCTATAACCATAAATGCTATGGAAATGAATACTAAAGTAGAAAGGTATGGATAGATGTAAAATATTTATCGACGAGCAATGGCGTGATAGGTACTCACAAGAAGGAATGAGGAAGCAGAGTCTAAAGATCAGCCAAGTGCGAATTGCTCCCATCCTGCACCCCGGCCACTCCATACAAATGTCGAGTCAGTAACTATGAAGTATATAAGTATGAAGGTGACTTGAAAACATTTTTTTTTTATTATTATTAAAAATACCTTACCTTAGTGGTGAACAATATTTTTTTTTACAAGTTCAGCGTAACAGCAATTCACTCGATTTAGTAATTGACGATACGATTTTGGTCGGGTTGTTTTGATATTTATCTTTTTCAATATCTTTGTAGCGAATTTACCCTATCGATAAATATCAATATTTTTGGACCTCGATATATCGATATATATCGATTTTTCGAGATATCATTGCATCCCTAATTGCCGTGAAATTTTTCATACATCATATTAAAACTCCAGAATAAATTTGTCAAGCTGTACAATGAACTGCCTGTCGAGGTTTGCCCAGGAGACTACAGCATGGGGTTCTTCAAAAAGGGCGTGAAGAGGTTTTTACAGGATCGGCAACGCGCGTTTGATGCCCCTAGTGTTACAGGCGTTTTAAGGCTACGGCAACTGCTTTCTTTCAGACGGGCTTCTTTGCACTTTAGTGGTATAAAAAAAAGTGTTTTAGAAAATTAAAAAACAAATACTATCGGGATGACTACATTCTCACCACTATCACACATTCTCACCACTATCTCATGTGTCCTCTCCCAACAAATTTAACCAGAAGAAATTAGTAGGAGTAGTAAGCGAAATTTGACTTCCCCTCTGTGAACAGGCGTTACAGGTCAGGTTGCCTCTGGCGTTACAGGCGTTCATAGGCTGCGGTGACTTCTTTCCATCAGGTGGGCCATATGCTTGTTTACCACTTTAGTGGTATAAAAAAAATAGAATACCTGTTATTATAAAAAAAATATTTTCCCGTGAAATAACCAAAAGTTGGCGCGATAACCGGCATTCACGCGGGCGTAGCCGCGGGTGGAAACTTGAGTCAGTATAATTAAACTTGTTAGACATAATACTGCCTTATAATAGATACTGCCGAGCCAATTTCACTCAAAACATTGTACAGTCAACAAAGTTGTCAATACCTAGAGACCAATACCTAACTTTGTGCAATACACAACAATATTGTAAGGGCGCACCGTCACCTGTGTCGGGAATGTTGGGACGCTCGGATTGTATCTGTATGCAAATTTTCCATGCATTGTGCGTTCAACACGTCAATGGCTGCAAGGGAGACTCACCCAAACAATTGTCTGCGTTCACAAGTTAAATTGTGTCTAGTTTGTCGAGTGTTCAGACAAATGGAAAACGAAAAATAAGCCTGGCAAGTGCGAGTCGCATTTGCAGCTTTTTTTGTAGTATCAACTTATCCCATTTGCTGGGTAGATGTGTAGCAGCCTGCAGACTTTTTTGAGTCTTGCTGTCCACTAGAGCTACTGCCGACTAACTGACCTACAGTTTGGCAGACTGTACTCATTGTTATGTTGTATACTACATATGAAATAAGTCGATTATTTCATGGGCTGGAAGGAATGCCGAGGATGGAAGAGGAGACCGTTAACAGCGATGGTGCCAGCATTGCTTACGAGCGTTGCTCTATTCTGTACTCATGGGCGTTAGTAGTGGCTGGGCTGATAAAAATCAGCTGTAGCCTATAGCTATTGGGATTTTTACCACAGCTGCTTTTAATGACTCTCTCGATTATTTCATTTGTGTAAAGCTAGGCTATTTTCTCTGAACGACAATTTTTATACTACGTCGAGTGACAAACAAGTATACGGCGCTCCTAATGTGAAGCGGTTACCGTATATCAAAGCTCGCAACATAAAATATCGCTCGTGCGCTGCCACCTCCGCTGCCAACATAGCAATTCCTTCTATCTTCGTAACCTCATTCACTCCCAGGAAAACGACAACCTTTAAGGAAATTGTTATTTGGCTTCGGTATTCTGTGAGGTGGAGATATTTCACCAGTCGGGCCGCTTACAAATTGCTCTGTGACCCACTTCTCTCTTGGTGAAACCAAAGCCTCTTGCAGGTAAGGTTAGCTTTGGCCCAAAGACGGAAGTGAGTGGAGACTTACCATCCAAAACACACGGTGCATTTACCCTGTAAATAAGAAACTGATTGTGGTTACACCAGTACGCAAGTTAAAATGGGAATAGATGTAAGTTTATTTAATAAAAAAAAAGGTTTCATTGTTCTTAGTTGTTTTACTGATGAAATATATTAAAATTACATCTTTTTCCGAGTTTTGTTTACCCCTCGTCAAAAATAATGATATAACCATTAGCACGCCCGGTCTTCATTTTGTATAAAAAAAAAAAACATGGCGAAACTCTATATCGGGAGGTCAGTGACACTTTGTAATTAGAAAAGTTCACCAACGATGGAATATAGTGTATTTTGGAGCAGTAAGCATACTCAATACTGCTGAATGCACAACTGTGTATGTACCTATTTTTATTCAATGTTGAAGAAAAATGTTTCGAAAGAGGAAGGTTGCAAAGAGTTAAGGCCCATAATATTTCATAGTTTTAAATAATACAATCCACTTAATAATATCAAAGCAATGATTAAAGGAGGATTTCTGATTGCAATGATGTTCTATCCATACTAATATTATAAATGTGAAAGTGTGTTTGATTGTTTGTTTGTCCTTCTTTCACGTCGAAAGTAACAAACGGATTGACATGATTTTTTGTTTTGGAGATAGTCTAAGGCCTGGAGACATAGGCTACTCTTTATCCCGGAAAAACATCTTATCCCCACGGGAAAAAATAAAGTATATAGTCATTTGTTCTTCTTTTACGTTAAAAGGAACATAAGTACGGGCATGTTTTTTTTAACGGCGATAGTTTACGGTCTGGAGAGTGACATAAGCTACCTTTTATCCCGGAAAAACATCTTAATCCCATGGGAAAAATAAACTTTGTAATCATTTGTCCTTCTATCACGTCGAAAAGAACCTAAGTACCTACATGATTTTTTAACATAGGATAGTTTCCGGTCTGGAGAGTGACATAGGCTACTTTTTATCTAGGAAAAACATTTTATTCCCACGGGAAAAAAATAAGTTTATAATCATTTGTCCTTTTTTCACGACGAATGGAACCTAATTGCTAACACATTTTTTTTAAATAACCAAGCAAACAAATGTTTTTTAGAGCAAAAACCAGACTTAGCTGTGCACGTGGTGCACCCTGCCGTGTAGCGAAATAGGCAAAAGAGTGGTAATGTACAGCTTAATTGTAAACTGCTGGACTGGGAAAGTACCTCACCGAATACAGCAGCAAGCAAGAAAAATATATACACAAATCAATGGCAGCTCCCCTGAACCACGTGGGCGAAGCAGCGGGTAACAGCTAGTTTATTATCATTATGCAAATATCTAGTCATTATCGCTTCACCATTTCATTATGTCGGTATGTATGTATATAATCAAGAACCGATTGACTTACTGTTTACTTGTGTATATTGTACCCAAGTGTTGTAAAAATGCCATCTCGCGGGAAACTCAATAAGAGAAAATTTTAATTGGATACACGATACAGGAAAGGTTAACCCGTGTTATGTTGTATATTACACAAACGATATTTTTTTGTAATTGTGTGTCCAATTTGGTGGATGTGATTCCTCAATCGATTACGAAGGTCGTTGAGGGACTGAATTTTGTGCTCAAAATTATGTGTAAGTAAGTTCTTTTGTTCTTATTATTGTTCTTTTGGTCATATTATTCATTTTTAAGCACTACCGAATTATTTCTTTATACATATACGTTGGATAACAAATAAGCATACAGCCCGACGCGCAAGCATTTACCGTATCCATATTAACGCTGTGAACATGAAATATCGCTCGTGCGCCGCTACCCCCGCTGCCAATGCAGCAACTCCTTCCTTTCTGGTGACATCACTTAGTCGCAGGAACACAACAACCTTCAAGGGAATTGTTATTTGACTGTGGTATTCAGTGAGTGTAGGTACTTCCAAGTCGGGCAGCTTACAAATACGCTGAACCCTATCTCTCTTTTGCCAGAGCCTCTTTCACTAGTCGTAAGGGTGCACCCTGTACAGGTGAGATTGGCTTTGGCTTTATTGATTATTGTGAGGCACTTACAACCCCAAACATACTAAGAAGGGACCTTCCTTCCCACTGCTTAACTCCATCTCTACCAACCAGTGCTTTCAATATGTTGTTTAGGGCACCTTTCTACAACCGTGCCAAAATTAGAAGGTACAATCATTTTCCCTAAATTTCCTTCATTGAGTCACAACAGAAATAACATACAAAATGGTTATTTTTGTTACAAGATATGTTCATTACATTATATCAACATTCGCAGTAATTTTACGTGAGCAGTGCAGGTGCACCGCTCAAACGGTCAGTGGCATTCCGAAATAAATACAAGGGATATGAGGTGTACAAGAGCACAGCCTATATGGTCCTGAAAAAGCTGGCAACGGATAGACAGCTTTCGTGTTACAGATTTTTATCATCTCAGGTCCATTTTAGTCTCCACTACAGGAGCACGACCCTCTCTCGTGCGTCCTAGACGGAAGGAGGATTTAACCTATACTTCCCACGCTAGCCAAACGGGTTGGGGAGGCCTGATCGATATTTGATAATGTATTTCCCTTAGTTGCCTTGTACGACATCCACGGGAAGAAACGGAGTGATTGTATTCTAGTCTGCCGGAAACCACACGGCCAAATACATAAATAAAAAATACAGATTTTTATAGGAGATGGTAATTCTGAGATTATTTGCCATCGGTAGCCCACATGCTGGTTTGACCTCCTCTTATATATAAAAAAAATAGTAACGCTGCTCTGGGTTTACTACTACTACTCCCCGATTTTTTGATTAACATGCCTGTAACGTAGATAAAAAGGCCCTTGAGAAATTTTAGTCATTTCTTGATAAGTTATTGAAAAAGAGAAATATTTTTAAACAATTACAAATTAACGAATTCTTCTTCACACCTCCCTATTGAGTGGACGTTCGAACTCGAAGAAATTTCATATAATCGCCGCTCGCGAATTCTCCGCCCGTATAGATATAGCGACTAAAACCCGGATAAATTGGATAGGTAACAAGTTGGGAGTGCTGAAGCGGTAATGAACGGCGTACCTTACATTCCAGACTGAGACATCGCAGGCCCCCTTTTATTGGATTTCGCTTCTATTACGAACTGGCGCTTTCTTGATTTTATTGAATTTTTGGATTGTTTTTGTTGATCATTAACTTTCTATATTGGTGCCAAGTAAATCTTATTTTGTCTTACTAGAGTACACTTTGTTAGAGTTTGTCTCAATACGGAAGCATCTTAGAAATACATAGACTTCCAAATCAACTTCTAAATCCTTTTGCTAGCTTGTTTTATTATCAGCGGGCCCTCAGCCTATTTCATTCCCTCCCAAACCGAATTAACCTCAAAAGCGTTTCAAATCGACTTCAGTCTCAAGACACTCGTTATTTTGACCAGAAACGACTTGACTCGAATCGATTAGATATCGGTCACGTCAAAGCTAGAGCCTTTTTAGAGAAAGATAATTAAAGGATTTTCTAAAAACTTTAAAGTTGTAATAAATTTAGGTAGGCAATCCTTACAAAACATGGTTTTATCACGTCGGATGCTAATCAAGAAGAGAGCCAGCTCGATGTAAAGCCTCCATAGCATATACCATTTATTATTAATAATTAAATAAATAATAAATATTACTGGAAAAATTACACACTGCCATCTAGTCCCAAACTAAGCAAAGCTTGTGCTATGGGCACTAGATAACTGATATTATGCCTAAATACATTTTATTTTTGTAAATGCATGCAACTCCTTCCTTTCTGGTGACCTCACTCACTCGCAGGAACACAACAACCCTCAATGGAATTATTATTTGGCTGCGGTATTCTGTGAGGTAGAGGTACATTCCCCAGTCGGGTAGCTTACAATTACGCTCCCAACCTCTCTTTTCGCCAGAGCTTCGTTTGTCAGTCAGCAGGGTGCACCGCGTGCAGATGAAGTTAAATGCCTATATTAACTTTGAAAAAATACTATTACAGCAAAAATGTTTCATAATTGCACGACCATGTTTTACAAATAATCGATATTCTCTACATTGCTTTAGGAGTAACTAACTTCGTATTTTACACCGTTTTGGCTATCTACATTATCTACAGACATTTTTCTCCTTTCCAAATATTACGAGTAGCTAATCTAGCTGCAGAAACTTCCGTAAGCAACTAATATCTCCTATATTATATAAGTATTTAATATTTTCCAATTAAATTTTTCCTAGCTCGCGCAATTTTATAACAATATTTTCTGAGCATAAATGCAGCAGACAGTACAATTATGACAAACAAAAGAATGCTGAGTGTTGGCACACCTACAGTTTGCGTATTTCGCTTCTAAAAACGCATTTAATCACAGTTTAATCTGGTAGATTGCGGTACCGCTTGTTATGTTTCACTTTGTACCTTTTAATGCACGTTGCTTTTTTCCTATGATGCGATAGAGATTGTTTTATTTTGTTATTTAGATAACGTAATTTATAGTCTGCTGAATGGATTACACTGTAATCTACAAGTAAAAAATCAAAGTCTGTCTAGTCTAAAGTCTTAAATATTTTATTTTTATTCATCGCGATCTTCTAAGAAGTAAAGTAGGTAGAGTAATATCCGGTATCAGCCATTGCTACTTCCACCTTGTATTTCAGAAGATAGGAGTACTAATAGCTGGTTAACAAATTTCTCTTTACCCCACTTCTATCTCAACTCAACGCGGCAGTTACACCGTTCGCATTTTATGTATGTTGGCTCAATTTCTAAAGTTAATGACGTACTAGTTATTCATCTGACGTACCTACTACTAATGTCTACATATATTATTATTTCTGACAGTATAAATGATCTCTATTCTCTATATTAGCCTCCCCAACCCGTCTGGCCAGCGTGGGGAGTGTAGGCCAGAACCTCCTTCTGTCTGAAACGGTCGAGAGAGGGTCGTGCTCCTGTAGTGGAGACTAAAATGACCTGATGATGATGATGAAATGATCTCATTTTTTTATTTTAAACCAGCTGATCTGAAAGACGTTGCTCTGTCTAAACCTTACCCGGTATACCCAGAACAACTCACCAAAGTTTAATTGCATTTGGATGAGTGGTAAACGAATACATACAGGGCAAAGTTGCAAACATGCATTTATTTATATGGATATTATTCATAAGGATAATAAGAGACGTAACTTTTGTGATAAGCTTTACAAATCTTGGTTGACTGGTTGATGAATGAATTTATGTTTCTACTACAATAGGTATATCACTAAAGAAAGGATGGGTGTGATGGATGACAAAAGCTGGTTTTTTTTCGAACTGCACTGAATTGGTTTAACGACTGTTATCTAATGAGAGCAGTCGAAACGGATGAGTTAACATGCCCTTACATATTTAAATAAACCCACCTTTAAACACCACTTGATGTAACTTGCATGTTTGATCAGACAGGCACACAAAAAACATAATTAATAAAATGAAAAAAACCCGGCCAAGTGCGAGTTGGACTCGCGCACGAAGGGTTCCGTGCCATTATCTATAAAAACGGCAAAAAAAATCACGTTTGTTGTATGGGAACCCTCTTAAATATTTATTTATATTATTTATTTTTAAAGTGAATATGTAACTAAATATTATGTGAGTATTTTAAGCGTCTACCTATTACCGTTATCAATTGCGAGCATAAACGAGCAAAAAAATCACGTTTGTTGTATGGGAGCCCCCTTAAATATTTATTTTATTCTGTTTTTTTAGTATTTGTTGTTATAGCGGCATAAGAAATACATCGTCTGTGAAAATTTCAACTGTCTTACTATCACGGTTCAAGAGATACAGCCTGGTGACAGACGGACGGACGGACAGCGGAGCCTTAATAATAGGGTTTCTTTTTGCCCTTTGGGTACGGAACCCAAAAAAGAGTAATAACAAACTAACTTGTCTAGTATTACCACATTTCCAGTTGTATAATATTTCTGATGTTATTTTTCGCATTCTAAATCAACTAGTAACAAATCGACAGTATTAAGTGGACTGTATCTCTGATTCTGCATTCTCAACTCCCAAGGGTGCGGGGTCGACTCTATCATACGACTGAGTGTTTTACCTAAGAAAATAAGATTTCGTATGTTTGTTAGAAGGTGCTATGGATTGTTAGAGTGTGCAAAAATTTTGTAGATATTTAAAATATTTTCTTATTAATAAAATATATTGTGTTTGTGATAAATGATAATAATATAAGAATTACAGTCGCCATCTTTTTAACGCCATATTTTTATTCTAATTGTAGTAGGACGTAGGTAGGTACATAGGAATTTATAAATAAGTAATCGGATCCATAATATCTAATTAAATAATATCTTACTAAATGATATTATCTCGGTAAGTAGGAACAAATCAAAGAGATTCTTAGAATTAGTTAATAAGACCCAAGGCGTCTAATTACAAATGTAAACATTGCCATCTGATACCTACCTACTAGATTATTGTATTTTAGTATTTAAGGAAACATTTCATCCATAATAAATAAGTATTTACTGATCCGTGCATTGTTTCATTACACCTCAAGAGTATTCCATCATCATCATCAACATCATACTATACTATAAAATGTTAAATACTTATTTTCATTGTATTATAATTCTACACTGTCGCATTTGGTTCTAACCTGTAAAAATAGCTATAAGTTTGGCTTAATCAATAAATAAAGTCTTATTACCTTGACAGTGTGTCAAAGACGATAACGATCTGCAGCAATAAATAGAAGTAAATGATTTTAATTCCAATTTATTTTTATAACAAAATATTTTTTTAGTTCAGTTATATACTACTCCTAGCTACTAATAGATAATTTCAGGATATATACTATTACCTCAATCACAATAAATATAATATATTAACTCTTCGATAAAAAATACTGCTTCGTCCACACGTCTGTCACTATGTAATGATATTTCTATAGGTACATAAACACTTTATAATTTTGATTTATTTTTCAAAATATAATTGTTATGAAAAAGTATAAATAGGGAAAGAAAAAGTTGTGTACATATATAAAATATTAATAATAACATTAAAAATTGATTTTAAAATACAATAAAACGCCCGAGAGTCATTCATTATATGACGTCGAATAAAATAAAATATATTTCTGGGTAAAATAAAAAAGCACATAATGGCAATTACTCTGTACGTCGAGAAATATGAAGTCGTCAAAGAAAACGAAAATTGCGCGACGGCACAAATAATGCGGGCCAAACAACACGGCAATAAAGATTTATTGCCGTGATTTTTTACGAAGCGTGATGATGCGGTGTAAGTTACGAATGATGGCGGTTACGGTTATTTGAAAAAGTCTAAGTAGACTGCAAGATACTTATTTTAAAATATTTTTTCTGTAGTAGATGTATGACCGGTAGTTGTATTAGATATGATAGATACCTTTGCGTTAAGGTTTTTATTCTCTTTATTTGTAACGTAAATCATGCATAGGGCCCGCCAGGTAGAAAACAGTTTATGGAACCGTGCAAAACCAAGGGCATTATTCTAAACTTTTTAATCATTTATCCTCACTGATAACTTAGCTAAAATTAGTGAACGAATCGTGTTTACAGATGGGTTCTTATTAGGATGTTTCGAGAAATTCCTAATAAGCGACCATAAATTCTCTATTTATGGATAAAAACCGGGAATTTACTAGCCGTTTATGGGCGCTTTTCAAGAAATAATACAAAATCCTTGGCATTTTACATACTTCTAATTTATACTGCATTTTGATATACCTAGGCGTAACTATTATGCCAATTTAAATAAAATCTTCTTCTAATAATAATTATTTCTTATAATATATTTTCTTAAAATAATAATGCGGGCAAACAATTTTATATTTGTTTGCCGTTCCTTCACGACGAAAGGGACCAACGGATTAACATGTGTTTACAGGGAGATAGTTTAAGGTCTGGAGAGTGCGATAGGGTAGTTTTTATTGAAGAAAACATCTTATTCGCATGGAGAATTAAGTTTTATTAAAATTATAAAGACGCGGGCGAAGCCGCGGGCTAGTGTCATGTTAATTTATGAGTTATGTTGTAAGTAGTATAATATAAGTAAGAAATTTTGAAAATTTCTATGGAACCCTACGATTATCTCGTAAGAAGCCACGGGCTAGTACAATACAATTTATATAATATCTTTAAATTGTACGAGTATCTATATATAGTGTAGAATTTATTTGGTGATATTGGTACTTTTACATAGGTAGAAGACATACTTTTTCTTGTACTCATACATACCTAGGTACTACCTACGTATATTTTGCCAACACAGTTTTGCTCATATGTATACTCTTTCTATTTTGAGTAATTTAAAATGCTCAAAGGTTGGCTGGAAGAGATTCCTTTATAGGATAAGTCAGCCTTTGTACAAATTATATGTCAACATTTTATCTTAATGTGTACTGCAACAACTGTATTTGTATAATAAAGATATTTACAACAACGTCAAGTTAATGTTTACCAATAGGAAATATTTGATTAGTTCGACTGTATTATATTGTTTAGCTTCTCTGAAATATATTTAGGTAATTATTTGAAACGCTTGTCGCTTATAACATACATCAGCAAGAGACGAAAAAACTTAATGAACTGACGTGAGACGGGGCAGGCGTCACCATGGTGATGACTTCAGCAGAAATATAGAAAAAAATATATGTTTGATTGAAATATAATGCTATTGTTATAAATGAAATTATTTATTCAGTCATTGGGCCCTTGCGGGCACTTAGACTTTTTATAAATAATTTAGTAAAATTTATAAATATTATATATATCTCTCTTGGACTCACGGGCTTAAACCCGGTCATTTGATACGCGTGCGTGGGGATATGGATCCAACGCGTAGAGGCCCCTTTGAGAAGTTTGATGTAATGTTGTATGCCCGCCGTGACCCGCTCCAGGATATATCAATGGAACGACATACCCATGAGCAGGTCTCGGCAGGCATTGAGACTATTGCGAAGTGTGATGGAAAATTAATAGACTATGGAGTGGACTATGTGGGTGAACTAAATACCGGGCTATTACAGAAGAGGGACGGACGCCTTCCATAACTGCTCCTATTGGAAGTTATTTGCGGCAGGCGGTGGCTTGCCACTCACAGATGGGCCCCCGAAATGCCAGGAAAACGGCCGGGGGCAACACCGGTAAAAATATTATTATGATTTGTATTTTTTTTATCTACTAGCATTTCGGTATTGACCATTGGCGCAAAATAAATGCTCAAAGAAACTTGACAATGTTGGTCTTTTTTTAATAATCAGATAATATGACAATTTCAATTAATATATACTATAGATAAAGACCTAACTGCATATATTATATGATTTTTACTTACAAAGAACTTTTTAATTTTATGCGAATACAGTGACAAACAAGCGTACGACTTACCTGATGGTTAGCAGCCATCGGAGCTAAAGGACGCTTGCGACACCAGAGGCAACACTCACACGTTACCGACCCTGTAAAAATCACTTTATGCCTGTCTTGATACACCCCATGTTGTAGTCTCCTGAAAAAATATGGGCAGGGAGGTCTTTCCACAACTTGAGGGTTCGACGTCAACTGTTGAACATAGGCCTCCCCCATAGACTGCAACAATGACTCTGTGTCTTTGTCACCAACATACTGAGTATATAATTATACATTAATATGAATATTTACTTACTTACCCCTTGGGCGCAACTGCTCAAAGTGAGACTTGGCCTCAGACATAACAACCCTCCACTTGTCCCTGTCTTGTGCAAACCTCAATCTTACCAGTTGTTGATATCAAGCTTGCACAAATCAAGCTTGAACGCTGTCGGTCCAGCGATAATTTGGTCGACCGATAGGACGTCGCCCTATAGATCGACCACTACAGGGTTTCTTGACACTTCGATCACTTCCCATCCGTTCGACATGGCCAAGCTAGTGGAGACGTTGGGTGATCATTTTAAAAATAATATGAATACACTAATATATTTTTTTTCTATTTGGAAATTAACAGCTTAACTAGATGCTACTATGTTATGTAATTACATAAAGAGTCAATTAAAGGTTGCTTATAGTTAGCATATGTTCATACATCCATTAAGAAAGCTACCATAAATCCACTAAGCACATAGAGTACGAGTAATTCGATGCAGTTTGCACGTTTCAGTGCATCGTAGTGCGTGTGAGTATGCTGCAGTAATTGTCATTTATTACCGCTAGGTATGTGTTGGCTGAAATATTGCTGACGGTCGGAGCAAGTACGTTACCCTGAGCTACGACAGTATACCGTACTTTGATATAGCAGTTGCAGTCCTTTGATATCGCCACAAATTATTATCACTGAACGCAATATTCTGTCAAACGAATTTATATTTTGTATATATGATTACTTGGTGGACGCACAGCACCTAGTCCTACACCTGCCAATAGTAGTTCCATATATATATATACACCTAATTACTTCAGAAGCTCCATGCCTAAAGATGATTCAGATCGGATATTTTGGTTTTGAAAAACGGTATTTCAACATAAATATGACGGCATATAGAAGCCCGCGCACTAGGCAGCTATTGGAACGCACTTGATTGATTTTTGTGAAGCAGCATTGATCGCGGCAGCGAGACTATAAGAACACAACGTTAAACCATCGGTCCCGGCTGTTGTCATTACACCGTAGTCGTTAAACCAAGTCGCTGGCGGTTAGAAGGCTTGATAACATTGGCCTCCGCCAACCCGCAGTTGAGCAGCGTGGTGGAATATGCTCTAAAACCCTTCGATTTAGGGGAGATTTGTATTCCAGCAATGGGATGAATAAGGGTTGTCGACGACAACGACCCATTGATGGATGCTATAGTTTTTATAGTGTTCAATCCTTTTTTAACAATATAATTCTTTGTACCTATATCAAAATGTTGAATACGTTCCACCAAGTGCCAGCTATCACCAGTATCAACATAATCCACCTGTATGTTATTATCAAGTGCGCAATTATATTACAATAACAAATAAACGTTTGTCATAACGTTCATTTCCTCTAATTTGATATCCATCGTAGGTTAGTTAGGTTTGATATATATAGGTTTTAGTCCTTTGCAATCTATGTATTTAAAATGACAACAGATGACATTACATGAATTGAATACTACAAATGTTTTATATTATGCACCCGATTGTTATTTAAGAAATAAGAGTTATTAATTATAACACATCAAAAGATAGAAGCAACAAAATACATCAAAACACTTTGTCCAAATGTGTATGTGTAAAATTATTATTCTCTCACGAACAAACCGTCGTAATGCAAAGTAAAGTCTTATGTTTAGATATATTTCACGTAAATACCCCGTTCCTTAGCACAATAACATGACGGATAGCATGTTTTGCCTATACAAATGGTAGAATTACCACTGGTTTACGAACGGGCGCGTTAAAATAAAGTTAGTTTTAGTAACTACATAGTCAATGTATCTAATTAAAACAGAGTCGGGTTAGTGACACTATACTATAAATGAGTTCGAGAACAGCTGGACCGATTTCTATTATCTTTGATTTGTTGGATTTATCTCCGTCCCGAATAGTAGAATAACTATTAAAACTGTTTAAAAATACGAATATATATGTAGGTATATGAGGAAAATTCATTTTCTCGCAGATTTTGTGTAAGCGTCAGAACCCCTGGACCAAGTGCGATATTTTATGTTTGGAGACTATCAAGATTCAATACCTTTTTGATACTATTTGATAACTAAATTAACTTTTTAGTACCTCAACGAGCAGTAAAAAAATATGATGTAGGGATCGGTTTTTTGATGATAATCATGGGAACGGATGGACTTTATTGGTTTCTACTGTGATAATAGGTTCGCCGGGACAGCAGCTTACTCTGGGGTAAGAGGAGTAGTTATTATTATTTATTACTCCCTGAGTGACATGGATTCCTTCTTACTTATTAATCCCTGACTGATTTATTACTCCCTGATTTCTTGAAAACGCGTGATCGTGAAAAAATAGTTAGACTGTTCAAACCTATTAATGAAGTATTTGAAACATTGCTGTCTGAATGGCAGGAAAGGTGGGAAACTTCTACCAAAGGACGCCACTTGTATCTGTTCTTTCAATCGATAAAAGATAGATGGTTAGAAGTCGACCACCCAGTTGCGTAATTTTTAACTGGACATGGCAATTTTAAGGCTAAACTCTTTTCGTTTAAATTAGTGCCGTCGCCCTTATGAGAATGTTCTACTGCTAATTCTGAATTCGATCAAACAGCACACCATGTTCTCTGGGAGTGTGATCTTTGGCGGTGGGAGCGGGATGACATGTTGAATTTATTGCAAGTTGCATCCGGGGTAGTATACTATTCAGATTTGGTAGCAACAAGGGAGAATTACCAAGCGTTCAGACGATTTTGCAATTCATATTACTGGAATCGATGTGTTAGGTAACACCTCAATGTTTTAGGTCCCCAATAGTGTCAGAAACTTAAAATCCGTAGTGCACGGCAATTAGCCATCTCTTTAGGCTTTTAATGCCTTATTTGCCATATTGCTGTCTCTCACATTGCTGAGAGGGGAAGTCAAATTCCAAAAGCTTCCTACTCCTACTAATTTCTTCTGATTAAATTCGTTGTGAGTTCCAAGGCAGCCGTAGTTTTACCCCTGGGACTGCAATGGACTTCATTATTCAGTGCCTTTTTTGGCGGTCACCGCTGTTAATCCTGGCTACACAGGAGATACAGTGGTGAGAATGTGTGGTGGGCCCTGAGTGACATGTCACATATTCACTTTCCTCGACTTTTCTATTACATCAAATCATCTGTCAAAACGACAATGTTGTATGAAAATTGTATTGCAAAAACCAGTTTAATCCAAGATCCTAGTTGCTTGCTCTTACTTTATGTTTGGAAGAATCTTTAATTTAAAGACGTTGTTAAAAAAAACTTTTGTTTATACAATCATTTTTGGCTTAGATGCAAATGAAATAATTTTTTATGTAAATGACTTATTGTCGCGAAATAACAATTAAATAAGTGTTGTTACTAATGTTCTTTTTTGTTACTAGATTCCGCCCGCAGCTTCGATCGCGTTTAATAAAAAGTGTTTTAATTTTTCGGGTTAATAGATAGCGTATGACACTTCCAAATAACGTGGCTCTATTGGTAAAGGAATTTTCAAAATTGGTTCAGTAGATCCAGAGATTCCTCCTTCAACCTCACAGTCTCACAAAATTTACCTCTTTCTAATATTATTTATATTATATATTTAATTGTTATTATATATATATATGTTACAACAACTCATAAGAAATAAATTCAGTTGCATCTAAGCTAAAAATGATAGTTTAATGAATGATCCTTCCAAACATAATGAGCAAGCTACCAGGATCAATCAAATCAATAAGGTCTCAGTTTTGTCTACAAGTATTTTCTTTTTAAATTTTATTGATTTAAAATTTTTAAAAAGCTAGACGTGTTACACTTTCAGTGACGTCTTATGCGTTGTTGTAGCGAAATACAATTCATTATTTTGATTTCATACTATCACCATCCGTGTACTTAGATAAATAAATAAAATATATTTATTTCAGACCCATATTTTGTTAGAGAAATTTCCTTTTATATTTTTTTTTTCTAATATATATTTATATTTAATTAGGTTAATACGCGGCTGTTCAGCCTACCCCTATAGTGGACAGAATAGTGTTGGGGCTGGCGCGCGCACCTCTTGCGGAATACTATGTGAAAGTTGTCGACACGTGCCTCTGTGCACTTACCAGATGCACTGCAGCAGCGCCTCAGCCCCATCACCGCCCTGAATGTATGGTTGTGTTGGATAATGTCATCATTATTTTATAAAATATAAAATCGTTTGGTTCAGGTTATATACGTAACAACATATAACTACATCATCCATGGGAATATAGGTATATTATACTCGGCAGATGAATTACAGTTTATATTACACAACCTTAATTTAAACGTAATTTAAAAGTGAGATGGTGTTCCTTGAAAAAGTTGAAGAAACGAGAACTCGTAGTAATTCTATGCGTAGGTCGCACACGACATGTACGTGAGCAAATCAGTTAAAATTTCCACCGTGGGACCGTCACGTTTTTGATAGCACTTTTTAGCGTTTGACAGGATCCGACATCAAAGACATGTCGCCTCAATCTTTGCAATTATTTTGTTATTTAGCACACGTATTATAGGATGTTGTATTAAAGAACACTGATAATAAATATGCAAACATGGTTTGCAAAGCTAACTTGAAACGAGGAAGTTATAAGGGTAAAGCTGATAATAAAACAATTTTTATTTTACATAAAAGAGCTATTCGTTCTATGTATAACATGGGTTCCAGAGAATCACTGAGAGAAGTTTTCAAAGAAATAAATATCCTCCCTGGCGCTTCTCAGTATATTTACGAAATACATATATCGTCGTAAAAATCTTAATACATTTCTAAAATACGAGGACTCCACAACAGTAAATCTGAGAAACCCCCAGAGCAGTTGGTCGAATCCGAGTTCGATATTATTAATTTCGAAGTTTATCACACATTAAATGTTATATTTGTTGTTAGGCGAATTCGGCGGTCGGATGGCTAGCAATGGCACTTTGTCTCCGTGGTCGCGGGTTCGATCCCTGCACAAGACAATTATATTTGTGTGGTCTGGTTATTTTTTATGTAATATATGTATGCATTTACAAAAAATATATTTAAGTATAATATCAGTTATATAATACCTACCCATAGGACAAGCTTTACTTAGCTTAGTTTGGGCCTAGATAGTAGTGTGTAATTTGTCAAGGAATATTTATTTTATTTTTATTTTTTATATTTAGGAGTTAAATTACTAACTAATTTTAGTTTAGCCTTTCGAATACAACAAAATCCCGCGAGCTAAATAGCAATAGACATAAATATCACCGCCAAGTCACTGCCTCTCTCATTAGGGCGGGCGCGAACACATGAATATTTGGCACGCGTTTTGGCATGAAGTCCACTTGTGTCGGCATTTAACGCCGACTGCTAGCCATTTGGCAATCTTATACGTTGCTGACGGTACCACCGTGCGAATCGTATGCAAAGCGATGGGATTTGTTTGTTTAAAGAAAGTGCTATTCTGCATCAACCCATGTTCATCCCACTGCGTCATATGGGTCTCAACTCAATTGAAGGGGGTTTCGAGCGTATTTTAACACTCTTCTCAACTGCGGGTTGGCGAAGGCCTTAACGTCTGTCATCTAATGACAACAGCCGGGCCAGCTTAACGTGTCATCTAAAGCATGTAGCTCAAGATAAATAAACCCATCCATAGACAGGCTACAGTCGACGTTGCTTAACTTGTGTGATGGATTAGCCTAACACGCGTAACTACGCCATTGAGCTCTTTCCAAATTGTTATTGCCTACGATTAAAATTTACTGTTCAAGTCTTCGCATGGCATCTTAAACCTTAGGTAACAATCCTTCGAGAATGATCTCTACAACAATGACGTCCACAACAGTCGATCATCGGTCCAACCCTTCCAGAACATGGCAGTTCATATGCCCGAAATTTCAAAGGCTTTGATTTTGCAAATGTCCTTTTAATAGTACTTACGCTTTGTTTTCCGAAGGTATACTGTATATTGCTTTCTGGATGTTGTTTTCGATTTTAATGATTACTATTTTTATCTACTGGTTCAATGTCTCATGTTTATGACAATAAAAGCCTGAAATGAAGGCTATTCGTCAGATAATGATTATTATGGTTACAGCATTACATCAAGTGGGCTGTATGCTTGTTTGGCAAGCGGAGTGTTATAGTAAAAATATAATAATATTTTTCTTTCATTATAGTAATCTAAAGTAGGGCGCCCCCGCTCTAGATGGACCGACGACCTGAAAAAAGTGGCTGGTAGCGGTTGGATGCGAAAAGCGGAGGATTGCATATGGTGGAAAGCATTGGGAAAGGCCTATATCCAGAAGTACCCGGCTGCAGGTATTCAGCAACTTACAAATAACGCACAGATTACAATCTCTCTAATATATTCTCCACATACACCAGAATCATACGGTAAATTTCCATAATATATGTACATATTTTCACAATACCGTAAGCAAATTAAGCTCACATTATTCACCCCTCTGAATTGGTGCTAATAACCGCTGGGATCGAACCCGGGACCCTGCTTCAGTGACACTTGGGGTGTATTGAAAGAGGTTTTATTTATTTTTTTATGAATATTTCTATAGGTAATGTGACGAGGTTCAAACGTGGAAGGCTTTTCACCTCATAATAGGTATTTAAGAGAATGTTAGCCTATTTTGTACGATTTTTATATAACGTCGGGTGGCAGACAAGAATACGGCCCGCCTGATGTAAAACGGTTGTAGTAGGTAAGTAATAATAATATTACTTTTTTTACACATTGTCGTGAAGAAATTGGGAAAAATGTTGTTTGAGGTATGTTCAATCTGTAATTTTTCGCTGTGTTGCTCGTCTCTTTTCACCCGGTATACTGTGGCATAATAAGTTTCATACTAGCTCTCCTTCGTTGTCAACCAATACATAGTAATTTTACTTACTCAGTTGCTCACAGAAACACTATCCTGATCTAGGTATATGGTATTTTTTTAAATAATATGGTGAAATGGTTATCTCTCGTGTTCTCTATTTTTAGTTCTATTGTCTCCAATCGGGTTCTCTATTTTTAGTCACAATTATTGCTGTGTTCTGCCTCTCGATAGAGAGTCAGTACTTAATAAAAAGGTGAGCTTATGAAATCGTACAATTATGATTTTAAAATAAAGTAAATTGTAGTTATGTATCTCTTTTTAGGGTTCCGTACCCAAAGGGTACTACGTAACCCGATTACTAAGGCTCCGCTGTCCGTCCGTCCGTCCGTCCGTCCGTCTGTCACCAGGCTGTATCTCATGAACCGTGTTAGTTAGACAGTTCAAATTTTCACAGTTGATGTATTTCTGTTGCCGCTATAACAACAAATACTAAAAAACAGAATAAAATAAATATTTAAGGGGGCTCCCATACAACAAACGTGATTTTTTTGCTCGTTTTTGCTCGCAATTGATAACGGTAATAGGTAGACGCTTGAAATACTCACATAATATCTATTTATATATTCACTTTATAAATAAATAATAAATAAAAATAAAAGAAATATTTAAGGGGGTCTCCCATACAACAAACGTGTTTTTTTTTGCCATTTTTATAGATATTGGTACGGAACCCTTCGTGCGCAAGTCCGACTCGCACTTGGCCGGTGTTTTTCTATACTACGTCAGGTGGCATACAAGAATACGGCCCAACTGATGTGAAGCGGTTACCGTAGCCATATTAACACTGGCAACATAAAACATTGCTCGCACGCAATTCAATTCAAACCTCCGCTGCCAACGCAACATTTCCTTCCTCAAGGGAATTGTTATTTGGCTGCGGTATTCTGTGAGGTGGAGTTACTTCCCCAGTCGGGCGGCGTACAATATAAGTAATGCCCTGCTTCTTTTTTCGCCAGACCCTCATTTGTCAATCATCAGGGTGCACCACGTGCAGGTGAGGTTGGCTTTGATTCAAAGAAGAACCACTTACACCCCAAATATTTAGTTCACCTAGAAGATTTATTATTTATTTTGATGAGTCAAGCTCACCTTTTTATACTTCATATAAAAGTATTATGAAATAAATAGATAACAGAAAGTTGCATAATTAAAATTATTTAATTAACATTCTCCCTTCAGGTTGTTAGACCTTTTTTAAAGGTAAAAAGCGGCATTTTTGCACGTCTAGACAGTAGGAAAACACGGCCATGCTAATAACAAAAGCAATATACAGAAAGCAATTACCATCCTCTTGGTTAAGACCTTCATAATCCAGCATCCATGGAGACTGAAAAAAAAAAACTATTTGTCTACTCGCGCCCTGCGGCGATAATAAACCCGCAGTTGCAATAAAAAAATCAACCACAAATCTCAAAATCCCTGCGACAGCCAACTAGGCACGCCTTCAAAATTATTAAGCCTTTTGAAAATCATTTCCAATCCAATATAACTCTTATTTAAAGGCATTAAAGGTTAAATTCTGAAAGCAGCGATAGTGCAAGTTACAACTTGCTCGATTTAAAAACGTGTTTACGATGTCATGGAATTTTACGCTGTGGGGTTTAATAGTCGACATATATTATTCCGTCTCGCTCGTTTTGGATATTGTTGTCTCGATCTACGGTCAATCTCATTCAGTCCGACTTCCGTATCATCCAATACTGGGCTGGACGAAAGGGATTTGTAAAGCTTTCCATGGGCTTTCCAGAAATATCATACGTTCGTCTCTTAGGACTAAGAGCTTATGGGAAATTGGTCAAAGCTTTAAAAGATTGAATTTGTAAAAGAATGGAACCAATTTACTATTGTATAAAAGACTGAATTCAAATTATACGATACGCATCATAAAATTGTAATGTAAATTTATATATTATTCTAAAGGAGATAATATCTCTAAGATCCTCATTGAATAATTTAGTATTAACTAAAATTACTTTATTTACTTTTATAAAATAGTTCGCAAAAGAGACTATTACACGTAGTACTATTACTTATACTGTGCTATTACATAAATCAATGCTAGATTATAATTTAATGCTATACAAATTTTAATGTGCTGTGGTAATTTGTAGACACTTCATTGTTTCTACAGACGGCTACGAATCAAGCGCGTAGCGATCTACGCGGCGTAGTGCATAGCAAAAATGTGTAGCATATTTGCTACGCACTAGAGCACAATGCTCTACACCACTTACACCGGTATTGGAAAACAGTGACTGACAAAGTTATATACTATGTCAAAGAATAATGATAAACCAAGATAAACATTTTTTTTAAATAAGAATTTTTATGTGTCATTAAAAAAAAACTAAAAGTTTACTCAGTGTATTTATCAGGCTCCTATCATTTTGTGGTGCCATATTGGTTTAACAATGGGTATTTAGATCATCGTGCATTGTTACAAGAAACAAATGAGATGAGGCATCTCAATGATACTTGCAAGAAAATATTAATTTTAATATCGATTTGCCTCAAATTTGCAAAGATTGTAGTTACTAAATATCAACTGCCGAACTCAAAAGGCATAATTTTACTGCTACTTTTAAAACTGCATAAAATATTTATAAATGTCAATATGTGTTATTTAAAAAAAAAAGATTTTTTTCTATGGCGGCGGCCAACATCGTTCAGAATGACTCATTTGACAATATTCATGAAGTGACTCATAATTAGTACTTACTTGCTCTTAGAAATGGATATCAGGGTGAAAGTAATAATTTGTATCGCCAGCTAAAATTTGTTTTATGACAATATTTGCTGTGGCCACCGTTTCGCCCGAATGAATGCCGGTTATAGCGCCTAAATGTAATGTCCTTCCTAGGGATAAAATCTATGTCCGTGCTGTAAGGTCCGATATATTTCGACATTGTTGAGCAGATTATTAACACTTTCAAAATTTAAAATTTGCTTCAAATAGTTGTGAATTTGATTAGAGTTGTGAATTTTATTAGTACTCAGGGTAAAAGAAGGGATTTCTTTTACTAATCAAGTTCACAACTCTAATCAAATTCACAACTATTTGAAGCAAATTTTAAATTTTGAAAGTTAATAATCTGCTAGTGTTAATAACTTGATTAGTACCAGGGTAAAAGAAGGGATTACGATTATATTGTAGTTAATATTTTAATAATCTACCAAATTTAATCTTTATTGAAAAAAAAAATATATATACACACATGTAATAAAATAAATTACATATGTACAACAGAGAGCTTATCTCTTTTAGATATATCTTCCAGTTAGGCTCTAATTATGATATTTTTACCTTCAGATGTTTTCTGGGCATAATCATCTCACTGTTGGGATACCAGACTCCTCTCAATCGAAGGGGTTTAGAGCATACACTGGTGGCGTATGTTCTAAACCCCGCTGCTGCGGATTGGTGGAGATGAAATGTCTTCCGGTGTATGTTCTTGACCTTTCTTTGCGTACTGTATGTATAAATGCGTAGGTATTGAGTAAGCGCTTAGTAGCCAGTTAATACAGCCATATTGTTCGTTTATAGCCCGTCTCTATATAAAATGGCATAGGTTCCACGTAATGTCTGTTATGTATGTGCACTGTAAGAATCAGTTAATAATGTAATTTTTCCGAATTCTTTACTTATCATAAATGGTATCTATAGTAATCAGTGATAATATGTAAGTCACTAGATATACATATAAATATGTAAGTAGGTACAATATATATTTTGCATGCCTGAAAAGTCTAATTGTGAGAATCTATCACAAATTTATTACTACATACAATTTTAATAACATCGAGTTCGATTATTAATGAAAAGTAATTTTCCGATACATAGGCAGATTACTGAACTATATCTATACATGAAGGTATTAGAGTGAAGGTCGTGCGTAGGACAAAACGTTGGACGCCCTCCTTCTAGATGGTCCGATGACCTTATGAAAGCGACTGGAAGCACTTGGATGCGGAAGACGGAGGATCGTTTTTGGTGGAAAGCATTGGGGAAGCCTATATCCAGAAGTGGGTAGATACAGGCCGATGATGATGATGATAACTATACATGAAATACGATTTTATATATAAAGAAAGAAAATGGAAATACACTTCCATAAAGACGCATTTTTATTTTTTAATCGAACAGCAATATAAACGGTAGTTAACAAGTCTGAAAAAAAAATCAACGAAATAAAACCAATCAAGCAAATATAGGGTTTCATAAATTACAGTGCCGTTCAATCAAAGCATTTTTATTGCATCAGTCTTGTTACCTTTTTCCTATCTCGGTGTATGAACTGGTTCTCGATTAGTTAGGTTTTTTGCAATTTGTTTGGGGTGTAAGTGGTACATTAACATTTTTGAACCCATGCTAACTGCACCTGCACGCGGTGCACCCTGCTGACTGATGAACGAAGCTCTGGCGAAAAGAGTGGTGGGAGCGTAATTGTAAGCTACCCTACGGGGAATGTACCTCCACATCATAGAATACCGCAGCCAAATAACAATTCCTTTGAGGGTTGTTGTCCTCCGAGTGAGTGAGGTCACCAGAAAGAAAGGAGATGCTGCATTGGCAGCGGGCGTGAGAGATATTTTATGTTGCGAGCGTTAATATGGCTACGGTAACCGCTTCACATCAGGTGGGCCGTATGCTTGTCTGCCACCCGACGTAGTATAAAAAAAAAATATTCAATTGGTATAACTTATACCTCGGCTGAATGAATGAATTTATTGAGGTCTTTCATCCGTGTCATATTGCCGTTGCGGATGTGTGCCCGTCACCCTATTAGAGGAGCACTTTGGTATCGTTGCGCGTGCCATTCTAAACGAACACGCAGGCTAAGCCACGTCGGCCGCAGCCTGTCCGTTCTGTTCGTGAATACTTATAACAATAACATATTAGATATTTGTTACTTAAGTAGGCAGATATTCGTTTTATTTGTTATATAATATTGAAGATATATTTAACAACTAAGTATATATATATATATAATTCAAGTTATTTGAATATTTCCAGTATGTGCATTGTAAGAATCAGTTAATAATGTAATTTTTCCAAATTCTTTACTTATCATTATGGTATCTATAGTAATCAGTGATAATATGTAAGTCACTAGATATATAAATATGTAGGTAGGTACAATATATATTTTGCATGCCTGAAAAGTCTAATTGTGAGAATCTACCACAAATTTATTACTACATACAATTTTAATATTTTATAGGTGTTTCTGTAAGTGTCTTTGAATGGATGGGTTTATTTATTTCGAGCTCCTCCGTCCTTCGGAGAGCACGTTAAGCCGTCGGTCCCTGCTGTTGTCATTAGATTATAGTCGTCAAGTCAGTAGCCTTTAGGCGGCTTGAAAGCACTGGCCTCTGCCAACCCGCAAATGAGCAGCGTGGTGGAGTATGCTCTAAACCCCTTCGATTGAGCAGAGGCCCATATGTGACCCAGTAGTGGAATGAATAAGGGTTGACGACGACCTTATTATCGAATGCTATCAGTCATTTGATATTTGAAGCATCGATGT
Organism: Hypsopygia costalis; assembly: GCA_937001555.2. Lineage (NCBI taxonomy): Eukaryota > Metazoa > Arthropoda > Insecta > Lepidoptera > Pyralidae > Hypsopygia > Hypsopygia costalis. The sequence goes on from OW443325.2 coordinate 6,967,874, forward strand.
AACAGACGAGCTCGGTGGTCGAATGGTTAGCAATGGCCACTTTGACTCCAAAAGTCGCGGGTTCGATCCCCGCACAAGGCAAACATTTGTGGGCATGAACATGTCTGTTTGTCTTGGTCTGGGTATTTCTATGTATTTAAGTATGTATTTAAAAAAAATGTATTTAAGAACATTTATCAGTTGTCTAGTACCCATAACACAAGCTTTGCGCTTAATTTGGGTCTAGATGGCGCTGTGTAAATTGTCCAGAAATATTTATTTATTTATTTAATTTGCAAGGCCAAATGGGCTTTATTTTTGAGTGTTCATCTGCTTAGATTAGTAATGTTTTAGCCTTAGAATTTAAGGTTTTTCGATTTACAAAATAAAAAAAATCGCTATGTATCCATATAAATTGTTAGCAATTGATTTCTTATTACGATAATAAAAGAAAACATTATAGCATATATATAATATATATAATAAAAGAAAAAAATATAAGCGGTATTACCGAACAATTACCACATGGGAGCCTTCAAGAATAGAGTATTTAATTCCCTTAAAAGGCTGGCAACGGATCGGCGATCCTTTGGTGTTGCTGATCTCCATGGGCGGTGGTCTCATATAAAAAAAGTAGACATCGTTCATTATTGTTTTTTATTTTTTTTATGAGAGAGTGGCAAATGAGCATGTAGGTCACTCGCGCTTTGCACGCCTATTTTCGGTCGTTTGAGCTCGAATCATGCATAAGAATTAGAGATGGGTAAAATGCCAGGCATATACCATAAGTAAATAAATCAATAAATAAATTTTATAAAAATTGGAGTGTCTGTTTGTAATATTAAAATAATCGCTGTTTACTAAATGCGTATGGATGTATACATTGTATTTATACCAAAATAACATTTTTTGTCTGTTTGTCTGTCTGTTTGTTCCGGGCAATCTCTGAAACGGCTGTACCGATTTTGACGGGACTTTCACTGGCAGATAGCTGTGGTAATAAGGAGTAACTTAGGCTTACTTATATTTTAGAAATTTTATTTATTTTTGTTAATATAAAATAAATAATCAAAAAATAACAATTCCGCACAGCTAGTCTCTAATAGGAATTAGGTAATTAATTCTGTATTAAGTCAGATCAAACACACTTATTTGCCTCCCAACTGTATTAGGATAGACATGCACATAATCCCATCAATGGCTGTCCTGCCACGCCAGGATTACAGGATACGTGATGTCATTGATTGGTCCAAACACATCAATGTAGCGGTTATTTTGACTACATTTAAATTCACGTCGGATAACTAAATTATATATCTGATCACTCACTGATCGCCAACCCGATGTTGAGAAGCGTAGTGAACTTTGCTTTAAACCTTTTCGATCCCAGCTTACTCTATCAATTTCGATATCGGATACGGGTCTCAACTAATTCGAATGGGTTTAGAGCACCACACTGTTCTACAGCGGGTTGGTGGACGCCAGTGTTTTCACGCCTCCCAAAGGCCACTAACTTTGGCTTAACGACTGTTATCTGGTCAAAACAGCCGGGACGGACAGCTTAACACTCCGAAGCACGGAGGAGCTCGATATAAATAAACCCATCCATAGACAGGCTACGATCGACGTTGCTTAACTTGCATGATCGATTAGATTGACACACGCAACGACGCCATCGAGCTCCTCTTGCGAAGCATTTATGTCAATATTTTTTTTTTCCGCTTACAAGTTTATAACTTGAACATTGATACTGATTACAATGTCCAACGCGTGTTTGATTGATTTATTACACTGTTTGTCGCCCAACAATGCGAGTGATGAACAATGAATATTGCTCCAATTGGGATCAACGAATTATTAGCATATCTCTCTATATTCCAATAGAGGTATGTCAATATGATCTGAAATCATTCAGGAATTATCATTCCAGTTCTATAGTTATGATCTTATACTGGTACACAATATTGGAAAACCAACACTAGTAGTATATGCCTGGTAAGGATGTTATTCTTAACAGGAAATCAATTTAAGTATCTTGTCATCTACATCTAGTGCTACCAGAAACACATACAGCTCGATTACGTTCTTAAGAATTTATTACAATTAATACAATCGAGGAGGGGGGGGGGACTCCTTTCAATGGAATCAGCAAATATCACTTAGGAAAATTCCTTTGGAAATGTTGTGTAGGGAGCGTAATTGTAAGCTACCCGACTGGGGAATGTACCTCCACCTCACAGAATACCGCAGCCAAATAACAATTCCCTTGAGGGTTGTTGTGTTCCTGCGAGTGAGTGAGGTCACCAGAAAAGAAGGAGATGCTGCGTTGGCAGCGGGGGTGGCGGCGCGCAAGGGAATACGGTTACGGTAAAAGCTTCACATCAGACGGGCCGTATGCTTGTCTGCCACCCGACGGAGTATAAAAAAAAACTGAAATATCACTCTTAATTTAATATATAAAATTCTCGTGTCACAATGTTAGTTACCATACTCCCGTTTCAAAATTTCATAAAAATCGATCTTGACCGAGTTTTATGAAATTTTGTGTGCATATGGTAGGTCTAAGAAAATGTTGTTATCTATTTTTTATGACAAAACAACGTTTGCTGGATCAGCTAGTATGTATAGAAAAGTGACAAGAGATCGAATAGATTACCTAGCCAAGAAGAGAGGGAGTTACATAGTTGCGAACTTGCGAGTGTGTAGCGGCTCTAGCGATGGATCACAATTGCAGCTGCTTGGCCCGCCATATTAGAAGTTTCACGTGAAAAAACTGTTTCTATTTAGGCGGGCGAAAAGTCACAATTATCATAATTATACCTACACAGTTAGGTATTTGTTCCGAAAATATTTTCACGGAAGACCTGAACTGATACGAAATAGATTCTGCAAACAAAATATTGACTGAAAACACTACGGTTATTTGTTCAAATGAATGCATGGATAAACGAAACGCCATGTTTGTTGTTCAACGAATACTGAACATTTTAATGCTGGATTTTGGAAACATAAAGTAGCTCGAAATATTGAAATCGTTCTTTAATAATCTCTACGTATGGAGCTCGTTGGCGTTGTTGCGCGTATCAGTCTAAGCGAACACTCTAACTAGAGTGTTCGTTCGGTTGACGTTGCTTAACTAAGCAACGTCAACCGTAGCCTGTCTATGGATGGGTTTATTTATGTCGATCTCTTCCGTGGTTCGGAGAGCACTTTAAGCTGTCCGTCCCGGCTGTTGTCATTAGATGACAGTTGCCAAGTCCAGGGGCCTATAGGCAGCTTGAAGACAATGGCCTCCGCCAACCCGCAGTTGAGCAGCGTAGTTGAGTATGGTCTAAACCCCCTTCGATTTAGGGGACGCCCGTATCCCAGCGGTGGGACGAATAAGGTGGGACGAATAATGACGACGATTATGAAGGTAATTACAAGTTTATTTATGATAGATATTAGATTAATGTATAGTAGTTTGCTTCTTTTCAACTCATTGTGAAATTTGAGTTTACTAAGCCTTGCAATTCTACAAATTCGGCATCATAAATGTTTATTACTAATAACATAAATAAAAGGCAATATAGTTAATAACTTTGCAAATACATATGTGTCCACGCGCACGCAATCCGCCTAGTTGTATTGTAAGCGAATACAAGCTAAGACTATAGTAACCGTTTTACAATAGGCGAGCCGTATACTTGTTTGACATCCTGTGTGAATAACAGAAACGAAGTGTGTTAGAAATTTATTTCAGTTATGCAAAACGCTGATAATGTAATTTTATGTTATCTGCACATCCCGCTAGCAAAATAGAGACAAAATTGCCATTTAAATATGAAATAACCATGTGATAATAGTTTTGATGCCATAATTGCGCCCCTCGACGTAAGAGTTAATTTGGAAAGTGTCCAAGTTTTGCTTTATCCTCAAATAAAAGTGGTGTAGTTGGAACGGCGGCAATCCTACACTCACTATAATTTTGGACGGTAGTATGATACTCATTTTTTTAAAGTAAAATCTTCTTTAGCGCCGTTGCGCACTTTTTGGGATGGGTAAAAAATATTAATCACGTGATCCTGATCGAAAATTAGTAAGACAAAGCTGCGAAACTACAAAATTCAACTTTAAACAAGACGAAACGATTGAGAATTTTAATGATTAGAAATGACAGTTAGTAAGACAAAGCTGAGAGACTACAAAATCCAACTTTAAGCAAAGACGATACGATTGAGAATTCTTTGAATATTTTAATGATTCGAAATGACAGTTCATAAGACAAAGCTACGAGACTACAAAATCCAACTTATAGCAAAGACGGTACGATTGACATTGTTTTGAATAGTTTGTTTGTGTACGATAGCGCAATAAATGAATATTGTATTTTACCACATAAATGATACGAAATTATTTCCAAACCATTCAAAAATATTCAAAAATGCACAACGTTAATGTTCAAGTTTTCACTTCCATGAAAGACCATCACATTTTGTACCTCCACCTCACAGAATACCGTAGCCAAATAACAATTCCCTTAAGGGTTGTTGTGTTCCTGCGAGTGAGTGAGGTCACCAGAAAGAAAGGAAGGACATGCTGCGTTGGCAGCGGGCGTGGCGGCACGCGAGGAATATTTTATGTTGCAAGCGTTAATATGGCTACGGTAACCGCTTCACATCAGGCGGGCCGTATGCTTGTCTGCCACCCGACGTAGTATAAAGACTATAGCCGGGACGGACGGCTTAACGTTATTTATCTATAATCAAACACTAGATACAGTCTCGTTTATACTGCCTGTTATTATTGAGAGTCGTATCTACCTAATTGTTATCCATACGTGTATTGTTCTGAATGCCAATCACACATATTGTCAGTTGTCAATACGTATTGTTATACTGTTATGTTACGGTTCAATAATATTTAATATCCGGTGTTTATATAATTATTATATAAACACCGGATATCGGATCTAATATAGGTGTCGTCCGTCATCAACTGCCGAGGAAACGGAACTCTACTCAATCGACGGGGGTTAGAGCATACTCCACCACGCTGTCCAAACTACGGGTTGCCGCAGTACTGCGGGAATAATAGATGTGTTACCTATGAAATTGCCATTTTATATGAAGACTTTTGAGAGATCTTGCGTTCTTTATATTAAATTTATTTTCTTTTATTTTAAAATTAGCTGGCTCGATTACATTTAAATTTGTGGGTATTTTTAATTATTCATTATAAAGTATATATATATAAATTAGTAGAAAATAATGCTTGGGAAATAATTACAGCAAATGTTGTATTAATTTCTAAGAAAAATAAATATATATAAAAATAACTGTATATCAAGACGTGCGTCTATCGCACATATACGCACAGCTCAAACAGCTGGACGAATCGGATTTAAAACACATATAGTTAGCTATTAAGACGTATGCATTCGTTAAGAAAGTATTTTTGAAAATTTTTCGGGATACCGAGAAACGCACGTACAAGCGTTAAGGAGTTTTACATAGAAGAGCAACCAAAAGATAATAAGATTTCTTGTGACATTGACGCATTCGATATCTATAACAAAATTGTTGAAAAAGTCGAGTGGATTCAATAATAGCAGAAGGGAGCAACAAATAATGGCGTACAGAGAATTTTATTGTCTAGATTTGTGATAATACATTACGCTGTGCACCCACCGTGACACTAACGAGTTAGGATATTAATTTTGGACTAATGGACAAATGAAGAAGTCCTTTTTAGTATCATTAATATTAGGACTACATAACGAAGGCTGTATTTAATAACAAGTTCAGTTGGTCCTTATTTCAAAACCAAAGTCAGGACTAATCAGGACTAGAATCTAGTGTAGATAGCACGAATACTTATCAGTAAATGCGATAATGCCACATAGTTTAATTATTGAATGCCACTGTACTATAACATCAATCGAACATCATATATTGCTAATAACTCCTCTTCTATTTAGCGTATCAAGATATAACATACATCAGTTATAAGGTAGACCTTTAGTTAGTATCACAACTGTGAAATCGAATCCAATTTCGTGAAACTGCTTTTCGTGATGTGCATACAAACATACAGACAGACAAAAATAACTGTTTTGGCTTCTACTGCTCCTAAAGACTGCTTACATTATCTTAAATATTTAGTATGAGTAACGAAATAATTATTCTATCTGGTCTATGTCTATAACATATTTCATAATTCTTATGTAAAACAAAATGAACGTCGAAACGAAAAAGTCTTTCGGGTTAATATATAGCGTCTGACAAATATCGTGGCTTTCTATTGATAAAAGAATATTCAAAATCGATTCAGTAGATTCAGATGTTACCCCCTATAACCTCAAAAACTCACAAACTTTACTTCTTTATACTATAGATTAAACAGGCGGTTAAATACTAAATTTTAAAGACTTTGAGTAGGTTCTTCTTTCTTACCTGCGCTTAAATTTAACCATAGAAAAACGATTTGCTACAATTCATATTCATGTGAAATTGCCCAATGTATTCCCACAAATTATTGTATTGTTATTAGAATAAAGGCATTGAATTCGCAGTTTATATAATAATATCCGCTACAGTAAATTTTCCATGTTCTATTTTCTATTAACATTTTTGTTCAATAAGATTTAACAAAATATGTTAACAAAGATTTTTTTTTTTTTGATAATGAAAAAATATATTTAATTATTTAAAATTGAAATAAGTAAATGATAGAAGCTACAATTAAACATTATTAATATAAATAAATAAATGGAGCGAAAATACTATATACAAATTAAAATTAAATTGCGTTGAAATATTCCTCTACGTCACCGTCGAATGGCATCGTGCCCAGAAGGCTGGCAGCATTGCCACGCTGAATGGCAATGCGTATGCGATAATTTATAAGGTTTGAGTAATCGAACATCATATTAACTAGATAATATTATCTAATTAATATTATGATTAGCAATAAATAATCATACTCTGAAGTCCACGCCGGCGTAATCGCGGGCGGTCGCTAATCTAAATAAAAATGAATGTTGCTAAGCCCAAAACTCAAGAACGGCTCGACCAATTCGTCAATTTTTTATTTTTCGTATTTTTCTTAAGGCACACGAAAAGTTTTAATAAAGAAAAAATATAAAAATTGCGCATAAAATAGTAAAAAAACTTAACTTATCGTATCAACTTGGGCAGCTAGTTATTAATAATTGTGTCAATTTGCTGTAATTTAATACCTTTGTTACAAGGAATCGAAGGTTTCAGGCTTTTTGTTGATAGAAATCGGAATTATACTACGATCCATCTTCTAAAAGTGTTATAAAATATCAAGTTACTAGAATGGGGTTCTTAAAAAAGGGCGTGAAGAGGTTTTTATAGAATCGGCAACGCACGTGTTCCGCCCATAGTGTTACGTACTTTCATAGGTAACTGCTTTACATCAATCGTGCTGTATACTTACATATAAAAAAAGATATATTTACATAAAGACTGTTTTTTTAAAACAAACCCATATTCCGTACGTAATATGAGCATAAGTCCTTTCTGAAATTCGGTAAACAAGGGCCATGTTTAATACATGTATAAGAATATTAGTACCTTTGTACACGAAACGGATCCTATACATCGTTGTCACGCGGCCGGTCGTCTTAAGCCTTTTTGACAAGGGTGTTATTATTTATAGGGAACAGCAACTTGAAACACTTAATAATTAATCCTACATGATACCATTTAACGACGATATATTTTATTATGGTTCTAAACAAATTGCGACCTATTTATATTTACATAGGTATTTATTATAATGATTCTCAATTTTGTACATAAAAGTAGGGTCTTGGATAATATCGTTATGCGTTTTATTTACATCTCGCTCTAACATATGCAAATAGGAATTCCTTATTTTTCTTTTACGTAGCCTTTTTCTGTAAAGCGTAGCGAAGAAATCTGTGGTTTTTACTATATTTGATCACTCTGGCCTCCTTCTGACTTACCTTACCAATTGTAATCTTATAACAACATTTGACGGTTTCACGAAGTCTGGAGGACCTTGAAATGAATTAGCCCATCAATTTCCAGACTAAGGTCAACGATGCTTGACCTCCGTGTTTTATTAGGCTACCAATGCTAGCATGCATAACGACACTATCAAGACCTAACTTTTAAGTTTAGAAATTAGCCAGTAGCCAAATAAGCATATTTACTGACGGGCTGTAGTTAAGCGATACCGTAGAGTATTGCTCGTGCGTTGGCACCCCCGCTGCTAATGCAACGTCTCCTTACGTCTTGTATTTCTCATGCAGGAACACACCGCTCCACAAAAGTTATTTAGATGCGGTCGTAATTGTGGTGGAGGTACTCGGTCGGACTCATTCATGCTATCCCTCTTTGTTCGTCGTTTGCTCGTCGGTAGGATGATGTGCAAGCTTTGAGTTTAATACTCAAAGTGTGCAAGGCTTTGGATCTAAATATTCTGAAGGGTCTCTTACACCACAAATTTTGTATTGATTTAGCGAAATAATGCGAAATGATTTTTATACTATCTGCACTGTATGCCAAAAATAAAAGTTTGTTGCAGTTAAAAATCTTAGCGTAGAAACTGTGAACTTTCTTTTAATCTCTTCAGGTATGTCTGGCTTGCATCCAATGCGTTGTGGCAAAATATTGCGGCATTGTTTTATATGACACTAGCTTGCACTCGCGACTTCGTACATGCTTGTCCTGGTATTCTGTGGAAATTTTCAAAAATCCTTTATTATAAAAAATGTATGTTAAATTTCAACCCGATACTTACAGTTGATTAAGCTGTACGTTGATCCGTAATCAGTCAGTTCGCTGAGCTGGTGGTCTCCCGCTTGACGATATCTGGGGGCACGACAGTGCCCCCACCAAGTCGAGCAAAAAGCGGCACGGCCGTACCATCCTTTTCTCGATTCTCGAAGCACTTCAGGCCTTTTTCGACCCTCTATAACTTTGTTGTGGATAAAACTAGGAGCCTGAATTTTTAGTAACAAAGCAGGTATTGTATAAACACGGTATATTTAAAATTTCATCAAATTTGAACCAGTAGTTTTAGAATTATAACTAGTCAAAGTTCCTTAGTTTTGTCACTCACTCACTGACTCACCGATCATCAAAATTCTAAGGCACTTCTAGCAGAGATAGAAGCTTCAATTTTATATGGGATTACAAAGTTACATTTGCGGTAAATGAGTCAGTATACCTGTATTTGTATAATATAATGGAATAATAGGTGTAGATAGTACCGGCATATAATTATGTATGCTCAAAAGACTTGACTAGGGTAAAATGGTCAACGGAATGAAAAAGCAAGAATGGGACACGTATTATGAAGTTGTACCAAAATCCCACAAAGTATTAATTAGACTAAATTGCCAGTAAAAAAAAAACACCAATAATCATAACCGCGCCCGGCGGAGATGGCTTGCCTGCGCCGCCGCGGTTATCACGATTCCCGTCCTGCACAGAAATGCGACCACTTTCTTCCAGGCAACCTCTGGGTCTTACTGCGATATCCCAGGTATACACACAAATACAGACCACGATTTATTTAACTTACGCACAAAAAAATATTTTTTTCTACAGTAATATCAACAAGTCGGTATCAAACATTGCTTACTATATAGTTCCTTATCTTAACGTAGCGCCACACGAAGTTGTAAAAAAAACAGTATGCGCAAGAAAGAGAGAGAAGTATAATCATGTACATGTGATGAAAAAGTGGTGGAAAAAAACGCGTATTCGCCTTTGGTAAAACGAAAGTACGCGACATATTATTATGTTTCCTAAATTCACGGACTAACCCGGTCATTTATAGGCGTGTACGGGATATGCACACAATGCGTAGAGGCACCTTACAGAAGTTTAATGTAATGTTGTACACCCGCCGTGACCCGTTCCAGGATATATCAATAAAATAATATACCCATGAGCAGGTCTCGGCAGGCATTAGAACTATTGCAAAGTGTGTTAGAAAATAAATGGACTATGGACATGAGATTTGGGTGGATTACGTAATGGACTGACTATCGATCGTTATGTGCAGCAGGCCGTGGCTCGCCACTTACTAGATGGGCCCCCGAATTGCCAGGAAATCGGCAGAGGGCAACACCGGTGTGAGTAACTCAGGGGTGTCCATAGGTGTGCAGCGCTTTTCCGAAGTTACTCGCGGCATTATGCCCTATATCACTTCCACCCCTCGAGTATATAGCTCTAACGACTCCTCTCTGGACGGCCAATGAAGGCAAGGCAGAGCTGAGAGTCTTGCGGTGGCCTTCTTGTGTTTACACTCCGACCAACGAAGACATGCCAGGGACGAAGGCCCTCTGGAGATTCGATACCCGTGGTGTTGTTACTCCCCAACAACTCGCCATAAGCTGCCTTGCGGGCTTGTAATATTGTATAGATATATTTACCATACAATAAAATATTATAGTATATCTATAGATATACAGCGAGCGATGGAGAGGGATATGCTCGGGATTTCTCCGAGGGATCGAAACCGGAACAAACAAATTCGACGAAGAACCAAAGTTGTCGACATAGCCTTTAGAGTTTGCAAGCTGTAGTGGTAATGGACCGGTCACATCTGCCGAGTAAGTGATGGCAGATGACGGAGGAAGACATTAGGAGCCCGCGTGTAGGATAACGAAGCGTTGGCCCTCCTTCTAGATGGTCCGATGTCCTTAAGAAAACGGCTGGAAGCTGCTGAATGCGGAAGGCGGAGGATCGTATTTGATGGAGAGCATTGAGGGAGGCTTATATCCAGCATTGGGTAATACTGGCTGATGACGATGATGATAGATATACAAATACTAGTTAATAGTTTTTATTAATTATACAATAGACTAGGGAGTATTTACTGTCCAAACTTGTCAAAAATTGTAACATCAAAGCCTCCAAGAAAAATCCCTAGAGACAGGAAGTGGGCTTTGAGTTAAACTATAGCTGAAGCTCAAGAACTAGTACTGGATAGGAAAAAAAGGAGGACTACTTATCTACAAAAAGCAATGATGCCATCAAAAACATAACTTGTATAAAAAAACAAGTCTCGCAACTCAGTTCTTCTACCGTAAAAAGTTGTGAGATCCATGTAATACCAAGTCGGTTAATTCATTCAGTCCCTACTTCCCTTAAGTAGGTATAGTTTTAAATAAACAGATCGACTTGGCCATCGCATGAAAACACAAAGTATCTCAAAAGTGATACATATTATATTAAATTAGATTGTTTAGTGCGATGGCCAAGTCAATCTGTTTATTTAAAACATAAAAGATTTTTAATATTGATAATATGGTCAGTATAAGATGTTGTTTGTTTAGCTATTATGTAATAAGTTAAGAGCGAAGGTCCCTTAACTAGGGACTGAATGAATTACCCGACTTGGTATTACATGGATCTCACAACTTTTTACGGTAGAAGAACTGAGTTGCGAGACTTGGTTTTTTTTACAAGTTATGTTTTTGATGGCATATAAGTATTTCTTCACACTTCGTATAAGTGACAGAATTAAAGAGAGAGGGAAACACGTATGCCGACAGCACATTCCATAACTTTGAGGCTCGGCAGAGAAATTAATTAGCGTACTTTTTGGTGCATGAAGATAAGTAATAATTGCAACCAGCATGAGTGGCTCTAAGAAGAAATGGAGACGGAGGATAATGATTCAGAAGCTGTTTAGAACCTTCCAAATAATGGATAATTATTGTATAGGATGCTTAGACTATCAAAGTTTCTGTGTAGCTGTAGGGGCTCCAGCTTACTGGTCAACTTTGTGTTTTCTACAGTGCGAATAGCGCGATGTTGTAATCGATCAAAACGTCAAGTAAGTATTTGCCGGAACCGTCCCAGAGATGAAAACAATATTTCCCGTACGAGCAAACCTATATATGAAGCTTTATATAAAAGACAACGTTACTCAGTGTGAAGATCCGCTTTATCTGTTCAGTATTCCTAGTTTCTTAGAAACCGTTGCAATGACGCTCTCAATTCGCAATTTAGTCTTTGGGATTCAGGTCGCTCTTGATATGCACGTCCAAGATGTTGAGGCAATTTTGAACCGGCAGAGGGGTATTGTGTAGAGAACGAGGAGGAAAGAGGAATATTTTTAGGAAGATCATATTTAGATCTTAATATATTTTACATTAGTCTTAGATTAGTTGAGCTTCATTTGACTAGCCATTCTTTAGGCATTTAATGCCTTATTTGCCATATTGCTGTCTCTCACACTGCTAAGAGGGGAAGTCAAATTCCAAAAGCTTCTTAACTTCTGCTAATTTATTCTCATTAAATTCGTTGTGAGTTCCAAGGAAGCCGTAGTTTTACCCCCAGGACTGCAATGGACTTCACTGTTCATTGCTTTTTTTTTGCGGTCGCCGCTGTTAATCCTGGCTACACAGGAGACACAGTGGTGGGAATATGTGGTGGGCCCCCGTCCTAATTAGTCTTACATAATGTTACTTTTAAAATGTCCTTTTATAGACTTACATAACTAGTCATGGTCTAATCATAGAATTGCTCACATGATAAAATGCCTACCCGTTTCATGAAATGGTGGCATTTCAACTTAACTAGGTATAATTTGATCTGATTTGAACGTGGATTGAGTTGTATGTATTAACAACCTTGCGTATTTAGGTCGTAAATAGTATTAACTAACCAGAGCAGCGCACTAAAATTCATATATAATTAAGATTAATGAAATAAACCGCAGAGCCGTTACTGTAGCAACAGGGTGACGACTTAAGTGAAATGTATGGTCCAAGTAGCAGCGAGCGAAATAACTATATCGAATTCGTTACGAAGAAATTCGACAAAGAACCAAAATTGTTAATATATGTTACATAAGCTAAAGTGGCAGTGGGTCAGCCACATCTGCCGATTCAGCGATGGCAGGTTAAGGAGGAAAATGTAAGGAAGGAGGATACCTATGAGGCGACAAAGTGTTGGGCTTAAAGTTGGAAGTGTAAAAAATGATGGAAAAATATAAAAAATAGAAAAATGTCCTTAAGAGATATACTCCGCCGACTGGAGGTCTCTTTACAGCTTGATTGAGGACGTCAGAAGAATGGTCTTTTTGTTTTTTAAACGGAACAAATTCTGTTTTCAGCATAATTCAGTAGAACTAATCCAGATCTAATTCTCTGCATCACTCATAAGTCTCCCAGACATGGGTTCCCGCTGGGTGTAGACACATTAATGTAACCCAAAGTGTAAATAAATGATCTATAAAGTTCATAACAATCTATAGTCTAACTTATATAGTCCGCATTTTTAAGAACTGTATTTATTAATCCTGTACATTACAATAATTAAATATTTCTAAAAGTAATGTACAGGTTACTTTTAGAAATATTTAATTCGGATGTTCCAATCGAAAGATATAAAGATATCATCAGTTTATAAATATATTACAAAATAATTGAAATCGTTAGATAAAGTTTAACTGGCCCCGTAGGTAGGCGAAACGAGTCGCTAATTTACAATATCAGAACGGGGGCCACCACACATTCTCACCACTGTGTCGCCAGGATTATCAGCTCAGCGACCACCAAAAAAAGGTAATAAACAATTAAGTCCATTACAGTCACGGGGGTAAAACTACGGCTGCCTTAGACCTCGCTACGAATTTAATCAGAAGAAATTAGTAGTAGTTTACAATACATTGGCTATACTAGCTCTATTCCGTGAGTCCAATAATAAAGAAAATCACATTCCTCTGAATAAACAGTATTCAAAGGAACCACATCCGTAGCAGTTTGTAGCAATCGGGCTAATGCAAAAGGCTGCGACGTTGAAATACCTTCTTGATTTCCGTTGCTGGCGCTTGTTCTATTAATCTGTCTTGCACTTGTATTAATTTACTAAACATTTTCCTTCGCTATTTGATAAATGCGACATTCTCCAGGAAAGGATATTGTCGGTCGTAATCGTATTATAATTCTCGCATGATTGTCTCTTGAAAGGGACGGGAACATACGATCACAATATTTTTTTTAAATCTCAAGATATCTTTTTTATATGAGAGAGTGGAAAACGAGCATGTGGCTCACCTGATGAAAAGCAATCACCACCGCCCACGGAGTTCAGCAACACCAAGGGATCGCCGATCCGTTGCTAGTGTACCTTCCTTTCTTTCCAGTGACCTCACTCACTCGCAGGAACCTCGTTTGTCAGTCAGCAGCGTGTACCAAATGCAGGTAAGGTTGGCTTTGGTACGTTTGGTGGTAGGTGCGTAAAAACTTCTCTTAAAAAACAGTATTGTGATGTCACGGCGAAAGGGCATTGCTGTAGTTAATACGCGTTCATTTCGTTCAAACGTCCTTTATTCACTGTGTCTTAAGTTCATATTACATGGCAGTATCATCATCAGGTCATTTTAGTCTCCACTACAGGAGCACGACCCTCTCTCGTCCGTCCCAGACAGAAGGAGGATTTGGCCTACACTCTCCACGCTGGCCAGACGAGTTGGGGAGGCCTGACCGATGTTTTATAATGTATTTCCCTTAGTCGCCTTGTACGACAACCACGGGAAGAGACGGAGTGATTCTATTTTAGTCTGCCGGAAACCACACGGCAGTATGTTTCATATATATTGTACTAATTACGCCGTCGCGATGGAGGATGGAGGGGTTTTTCTAGTCTAAGCAAAGACCTAGTATAGTAATTTCATACTATCATCAATAGTTTTTGCAGCATGCAGTATGTAATTAATTTTATAGGTAATTTATTTACAGTTTGGCTTAAATTGTTGGAATTTTACTAGGGAACCCTATTATTTTTTTTTATATTGTCATGATGTATTTCTTTTCTTTATTTTTATACAAAAAGTTAAGATATCAATATCCACCAACACAGCCGTTTTATTAGTTTCAATGTCTTTTACTTGTGTTATTAACACTTTATTTTAATTTATACTTTACTAGCGATCTGGTGCAGCTTCGCACGTGGACAATAAAATACAGTATTTACTTGTTGATCATGTAGCTTGCTACGGACGAAATAATTTTGATACTTCGATTTAGTAATGTTTGAGTCCTTCCATTTCAAACTTAAATCCTAAAATCTTCTCTTTTTATAATATTAATATTAGGAGCTCGGCTTGCAATAGCTACTTTGACTCCTTGGTCACGAGTTCGATCGCCGCACAAGACAAACATTTGTGTGCTTGAACATGTTGTATATCATGTCTGTTTGTCTTGGTCTGGGTGTTTTCTATGTATTATAAGTATGTGTTTACAAAAAAGTGAGTTTAAGAAAATATACCCATAGTGCAAGCTTTGTGAAAATTGGGACAATTTGGTAGCGCTGTGTAAATTGTCCAGAAATGTGTATTTATAGTCGACTCAAAGGCAAAGTTAAATATTAAGACAGAAGGAGGATTTGGCCTACACTCTCCACGCTGGCCAGACGAGTTGGGGAGGCCTGACCGATGTTTTATAATGTATTTCCCTTAGTCGCCTTGTACGACAACCACGGGAAGAGACGGAGTGATTCTATTTTAGTCTGCCGGAAACCACACGGCAGTATGTTTCATATATATTGTACTAATTACGCCGTCGCGATGGAGGATGGAGGGGTTTTTCTAGTCTAAGCAAAGACCTAGTATAGTAATTTCATACTATCATCAATAGTTTTTGCAGCATGCAGTATGTAATTAATTTTATAGGTAATTTATTTACAGTTTGGCTTAAATTGTTGGAATTTTACTAGGGAACCCTATTATTTTTTTTTATATTGTCATGATGTATTTCTTTTCTTTATTTTTATACAAAAAGTTAAGATATCAATATCCACCAACACAGCCGTTTTATTAGTTTCAATGTCTTTTACTTGTGTTATTAACACTTTATTTTAATTTATACTTTACTAGCGATCTGGTGCAGCTTCGCACGTGGACAATAAAATACAGTATTTACTTGTTGATCATGTAGCTTGCTACGGACGAAATAATTTTGATACTTCGATTTAGTAATGTTTGAGTCCTTCCATTTCAAACTTAAATCCTAAAATCTTCTCTTTTTATAATATTAATATTAGGAGCTCGGCTTGCAATAGCTACTTTGACTCCTTGGTCACGAGTTCGATCGCCGCACAAGACAAACATTTGTGTGCTTGAACATGTTGTATATCATGTCTGTTTGTCTTGGTCTGGGTGTTTTCTATGTATTATAAGTATGTGTTTACAAAAAAGTGAGTTTAAGAAAATATACCCATAGTGCAAGCTTTGTGAAAATTGGGACAATTTGGTAGCGCTGTGTAAATTGTCCAGAAATGTGTATTTATAGTCGACTCAAAGGCAAAGTTAAATATTAAATAAAATATTCTCAGACAAATTACATAGCGCCATCTAGCCCCAAAGTAAGCGAAGCTTGTGTTATTGGTACTAGATAACTGATAAACATACGTAAATACAATTTTTTTGTAAATACATACTTATGATACATAGAAAACACCCAGACCAAGACAAACAGACATGTTCATGCACACAAAATGTTTGTCCTGTGTGGGAATCGAACCCACGAGCGTCGGTGTCGAAGCCGCGTTATTGACCGCTACGCCACCGAGCTCGTCTCGTCAAAGTTATTTGTTGATTATAGGAATTGATCATATATGACACAAATAGCACTCCGAAAACGTCAAAAGGATATCAAATGAACTGCCGATATTATATTTTTGTATCCTCATAAAAAATGTAAAATGAATTTAAAATACGTGCTACAGTTTTAGGATTCTGTGAAAATCTGTTTTATACTATTTATTTTTTTTACAACCAAAGCAAACTACATGATACCTTTCAGATGGGCCAATTACCTAAAAAAAAACACGCTGGAAACGGCTGGAGCCGAAAACAGAGGATCAATGCAGTAACGAAGAATGATGATAAAATAATGAATCAATTAAGCCATAAGATAATGTTTCTTATATTTTTTAAAGTTAATAAAATCAATACGTTTTCAAAATCATAATAAAGGAACTTTTAATACCTTGCAGATGATAAAATGATGATGAATTGAAACATCATCGCTTAGAAAAAAACGGTTACAAATTGTTCTAATGCTGTGATTTCAAGCCTAGAATTGACAAAAATTTCTGCTGCCTTAGAAATCAACACCCACAATACGTGCGATCTCTTTGTGAAAAAAGTGGTGTATGACGTCATAATGATCCTGTTTTTAAAATCTCACCGCGGTTTAATTTTATTTTCGACATCTGCCACCCAGAATTGGTAGCATTTTGATCAGGCCGTCAACATACACATCGATTTTAGTTACGAGAGCATATTTAAAGTTATAGCAACTGTTCGAGTTTTTCAACAAAATTTCACTAATATTACATAAAGTATGAATTAATAAAACAATACATAAAATACAACTATAAAACTAGCAAACCTCAAAATAAATGTTAAAAAATTCAGTTATTTACTTTTGTATTAAATTTCTCCTAATTGAATAACGACATTGTATATTTTCATTCTATTTAAAATTAGTATGAGACAAATAAAATGTTGTTTTATAAAACTTATATTAGTTATCAGTACTAAAGGTAAAATAAAAACCTCGAGCGAATGAGATTAACAGAGTTAAATAAATATTATTGCAAATAATAAAATCGCGCACATTTAGACCGCGTCCTTTATTTCGTCAAAAGCATTTCCAGCGATTCGTGTAATTTGTCATTAATTTGTACTGAATTTAATTATTGCTCCGCGCGTAGTTGGTAGCTACAAATTAATAGTTGTTTATGTTAATAACCAGCGCCCTTATTATATAACGAGATCGTAATTACATTTTTCAGTCATCGAAAAGCAGACACTACGTTTTGTTACGTTACATAATTGTTAGGACATTTAGAAAACTTTTGGTCAAACTTTTGGAATATTCCAAAGTGATACATCATTATTTTAGAGCCAAAGCTATTCTCATCTACATGTAGTCTCCGCCTCGCAAATTAAAAATACAGGTAGAGTTTCATAATAGAATAGGCTAGACGACAATGATAAAAAATTATAAAAAGTACTTAGCAGTGTCATAAAATATACAAAACTAGAACGATCTATGATCTTGAAATTTTGATAACTTATGTCCGACTTGTTCTATGATCGATCAAAGTGTAGTAGGAAAGTCCAATTTAAAAGAATGAAATTATAAAAAAAAAAAATTAATTTTGGAAAAACAATCAAAAATACTATAACTTTTGTTTTTTTTTTTTTTTTTTTTTTTTTTTTATACCACTAGTGTGGCAAACAAGCATACGGCCCGCCTGATGGAAAGCAGTTACCGTAGCCTATGAACGCCTGTAACACCAGAGGCATCACACGCGCGTTGCCGACCCTGTAAAAACCTCTTCACGCCCTTTTTGAAGAACCCCATGCTGTAGTCCCCTGAGAAAACCTCGACAGGCAGTTCATTCCACAGCTTGACAGTACGCGGGAGAAAACTTCTCTGGAACCGCACGGTACGTGACCACTTAGGCTCCAATGTGTGAGGATGAATTCCCTGTCGATGGCGAGCGGTGCGACTGTAGAAGGAGGCCGTTGGCATCATATCAAACAACTCCTCTGAACACACCCCATTGTACAGACGGTAGAATACACAAAGGGACGCAAAATCTCTTCTCAGACTTAAAGGTTCTAAACCGTCTGTTAGTTTGGGATCGTCGACAATCCTCACAGCGCGCCTTTGAATCGAGTCACAAGGTGCAAGCTGGTATCTAGGCGCTCCCGCCCATAGATGGCAACAGTACTCCATATGCGGCCGTACTTGAGCTTTGTAAAGCATAAGTCTCTGCCGCGGAGTGAAGTACTGCTTCGCCCTGTTGAGCACACCTAGTTTCTTCGACGCCAGCTTGACCTTCCCCTCCAGGTGACAACGAAACTGGACGTCGCTGGAGATTTCAACTCCAAGAATCCCAATGTTTTTGGCGATGGTAAGGGGTGTGTTTAGGAATTGAGGAGCCACAGCAAAAGGGGTTTTCTTAGCGGTGAACGCGCAGACTTGTGTCTTAGTGGGATTGAAATGAACCAGGTTCTTTCGCCCCCAATCGGACACACTATCCAGTGTGCTCTCGATCTTCGACACAAGCTGTTCGCGGCTCTCCTCCACCAGAGAGCGGGGAATATTAGCGCGGCCCGTATAATAAGCATCCCCGGTGCTGTCGTCAGCATAGCAATGAATGCTGTCAATGGACAACATATCATTGATATGCAGCAAAAACAGCGTCGGGGACAACACCGAGCCTTGCGGGACGCCAGCATTAATGTCCATGCTGTCGGAGCAACTGCCATCCACAACGGCTTTAATGCTTCTGCAGGACAAGAAACTAGCGACCCATTCGCATAAACCCTCTGGTAGACCGTATGCAGGCAACTTCGAAAGAAGACCACGGTGCCAGACCCGATCGAACGCCTTCGCCATATCAAGACTGACAGCTAATGCCTCACCTTGACTCTCCACGGCTGAAGCCCAGCGATGTGTAAGATACACTAGAAGATCACCAGTCGAGCGACCATGGCGAAAGCCGTATTGATGGTCGCTGATTAAGTCGTGCTCTTCTAGGTATTTCAGGAGCCGGATGTTAATGACTCGCTCCATTACCTTGGAGAGAAGGGAGGTAACAGCGATAGGCCTGTAATTCGATGGGTCTGATCTGTCACCCTTTTTGGGCACAGGGTGCACGTTCGCAGTCTTCCACGACGACGGTACCTGCCCGGTGGAATAAGAGAGCACAAAAAGGCGCGTAAGAACAGGACACAACTCAGGAGCACACAGCTTTAACACCACTGCCGGAATGCCATCTGGCCCACTCGACTTATGAACGTCAAGGGATAGCAATGCCCGCCGAACATCTCGTTGAGTAAATGAGATTTCCGGCATGGAATTACCACACCGCGGGATGGAAGGCGGTGCGGCGTCCCCGTCGTTCAAAGTCGAGTTTGAGGCAAAGAGATTCCCCAATAGATCGGCTTTCTCTTTAGCACTGTGGGCCAGACTACCATCTGGTTTTCGGAGTGGTGGAAAGGACGACTGACAAAAGTTGCCCTCGGCAGCCTTGGCAAGCGACCAAAAAGCACGGCTCCCAGATGGGTGCTTAGCTAGGCGCTCACCAATCCTGCCGATGAACTCAAACTTTGCCCTGGCAATTACTCTCTTACTGAACCTCGAGGCAGCATTGAACTCCCGTTTCAAGTCGGAAACACCAGGATCTCCATTAATACGAGCCGTGGTCCAAGCCTCATATGCAGTTTGCTTGCGAAGTTTAGCTTCTCTGCAAGACCGATTAAACCACGGCCGCTTCTTAGCACCTGAAGTAGCCACCCGCCGGTTTGGAATAAATAATTCCATCCCGGCCAAAATCGTCTCAGCTACAGCAGATGCACAGGTGTCTATATTTTCCGACCCGAAACAGAGCCGCCTCCACGGGTACGATGCGTAAAATTCACGCAGTCCATCCCAGTCTGCTGACTTATAG
This sequence comes from Hypsopygia costalis, assembly GCA_937001555.2. Lineage (NCBI taxonomy): Eukaryota > Metazoa > Arthropoda > Insecta > Lepidoptera > Pyralidae > Hypsopygia > Hypsopygia costalis. Next base: position 6,988,324 of record OW443325.2, read on the forward strand.
TGCCACATACGACGCCATCCGGTATACCGGGGTGGGTCAGGGCTTGCGCATGGCACTTGGGTCCGGATGAGGCAGTGGTCCGACGAGCCAAGAGGCGCATCCACCGAGACTGTATACCCATCCGGATGTGTGGTCAGCAGAAGGTCCAGTAGAGAGCTAGTATGGTCCTCTATATCTGGTATTCTCGTTGGAGAATGCACCAGCTGTGAGAGACCATAGGCCAGAGCAAAATCATGAACAGACCTCCCCGCGAAGTCAGTGGACCGAGAGCTGAGCCACTCGGCGTGGTGGGCATTGAAGTCTCCCAAAATCACTAACTCCGCGGAGGGGTACCTCTCAATGACTTTGTCAGTCGCCAATTGCAGGTGCTCGATCAACCGAGTTGTGTCTGCATCACCGCTATAAGACCTGTAAAGGCACGCGTAGATACGGGTGCGGCCGCCCTGATCCACGCGTACCCACAACACTGACAGGTCCCTGTCTTCAAGGCCGTGAAGACGTCGACAGCAAATATCATCCCGGACGTACATACATACCCCGGCTCGACGTACAAAAGAATGTTCAAGTTTGTACCCGGGGTATAATAAGTAAGAAGTATCGGCCGGGCAAGATATTTGCGTCTCCGTTAAAAAAAGGAGGGTCGGCTTTGCAGTTTCGAGGTGCTGGTGAACTGCATTTATGTTTGTGTGAAGTCCTCTGACATTACAAAAGTCCACGTCGAATGTGGATGAGGACGCCGCTGAAGAAACCTTCTTTTTTTTGTTCCTGGCCATTAAAAGGGGGTAAGAGGATTATGAGAGAAGTTGTTTCACTGACGGCGCGAGGGACAAGAAAAGCGCGGTGTCTACCCCCGCAGCACAGTGCAGGTAGTGCGGTTTGCTAGCGCGGCGGGCGGAAGGGCCCCCGGTCCCCCCCTGCTGCAGCAGCCGGGTCCACTCCGGTCTCCTCCTCCGGCACGACTACTACAACAGGGACTTTACACAGGCTGGCGGTTCAGCCTCCCGGGGCGGAGATTAGGTGATCCCCGGGTTCGGGAACCCTACTAACCTGCGGGCGGCCAGCGGACAGCCGTTTCACCGGGTCTCCCTGACCGCCGCGCCAACACGCCGCGCCTACACCGCTAGCGGCGGTTCGACAGCCGCTGGTCCCTCTGCCGTCAGCATAACAACTCCTCTAAAATAGCCCTGGTGACCTAGCTAACTCGCAGGAACACGGCATAGCCATTATGGCTGCGGTTTTTTGCCAGGTGGAGGTACTTCCCCAGTCGGATGCTGGCCAAGCCTGGAGCGAAAGACCACACTATGCCCCTCCCCCATCTGACAAGTAAAAGAGAAGCACAGTGTGATCTTTCACTGCGTCCTACCTCTCTTCTCTTTTGTTATGGCACTAGCTACATAAACGCAGTATTTCACATAGCTGTCGTACAAATTTCTGTTTTAACGTATACAAAATACATAAGTGTGACGTCATAATTATGTAGCCTTTTGTATGGAGCGTTTTCGGGAAAGTCCAAAATTGTGATTTTCAAGTTATCATATCTCGAGAAGTTTTTATGCAATCGAAGTAATTCTTTCACCTATAGTTATATTATTGTGACGTCCTTACATAACAAACCGAAAGAAAAAAATGTCGTCTAGCCTATTATTGTGGAACTCTCTACAAGAGTTAATGTGGAACATTCTGGGGCCCTACCGCCTAAGCTGGAGCCGATTCTCATCGGATTTTTTGATTGCGAAAATCAAACTTCAACTTAGTTTTATGGTACTTCTGTTTAGCTTGAAGCTCTACCGACTAAGCTGAAGTAGTTTGTCAATAACTGAAACGTAATACCTATTTTTCGAATCCAAATATTCGATGGTAATCGGCTTCAGCTTCGGCGGTAGGGCCCCTGCCCCCCTAGCCAAGTGTAATTCGTAGCGTAACGAACATTAGATAGATCACGTGACATTTGTCAATTCTCATACTAAAATGCTATAATGTTCGATTGCTGGCTGGTCCTTGATCGCCACGCCAGAACCTTTCTGTCTGGCTGACAAGCCCATAATTTGCCAGTCATGAATTCGAGGTGGCTTTATGTGCATCTAATCACTCACGTACATATTGTTTAGCCACAGAGGTTGAGCATGTTCTCAGTCACACACAATGAATTCCCTTATGTGTATTTATATTTGCAACAGGGATATATCTCTAAAACTCAATAGTCTCATAAATTGTATGATTAGGCTGACGTTTTAGTTGTTGTTTAAGGTGTAAGTGGCTTTTCACGATCTTTAGCTCCAAAGCTTCGCCCTCATTTGCACGTGGTGCACCCGGTCTAGTAGCGAAAGAGGCTCTGGCAAAAGAGAGGTTTTTGTAAGCTGTCCGACTGAGGACCTCTACCTCACAGAATACAGTTTTTGTGTTCCTGCGAGTGAGTGAGGTCACCAGAAAACAAGGGTTGCTGCGTTGACAGCTAGGGTTGCGGTGCGCCAGCGATATTTCAGGTTGCAAGTGTTGATATGGCTAAGGTAACCGCTTCACATCAAGCAAGCCGTATGTGTGTCTGCCATCCGACCTAGTATGTTGTATAAAAAAAATACGTACGAAATATTCTAGTGCAAAGAAATGGTATGCCTGCTGGTGTACACAGTGATATTCATAATAAACATAACGAAATTGTGAATATTATAGTTTGGCAACTATATAAATTTGGCATGGCACCCCAGTGTATTGCTTACCAAACAGTCTAAATCATCAATTAAAATTTGACCAATAAGTTTTTGATCGATTCTACAATATCCTTCAGTTGGAATATGCTGATAACTGAACTTACAATCAACAAATATTTTGATTTACTACAAGAGTTGCTCAGACCTTTACAAGTAAATTAAAATTTGAACTTTAATCTATAAGCTATAGAGATGATATTTCAGCGAACTTTCCAGTGGCTATCTAAGGTCTTTCATTAAAGTGTTCCGTCAAGGGCCTTTAAAGTTTAATTGAGTTGTGGATTTCACTCACTAACTACTATCGGAAACTAGGAAACTGAATTAAGAAATTTTCTGTTTTCGACCCAGCAAGTAAACAGCTAGTCATATATACACACATTATATGTATAATCGAACTTTATACATAGCTTTATCTTATACATACGAAACCACAGATTTAAAGTACATTTCCATTGAAGCAGAGTTGAGCGAAGTAAAAATATATTTTCATGCATGTATGTGAACTCATTGTACACCTTTTGCCAAATGTATATAAACGAAATGATCCACCGCCTTCCGCGATCGCATTTGATGCAAAGCATTGGGAAAGGCTATCCTGCCTGTATTTACCCACTGCTGGATATAGTTCCAGCAGTGGGTCTTGGCCACCTAGTCGGAGGAGGTGAATTTTTCCATTTTCATAATTTTTAGAATATTCTGGCAAACTTGCTGAATAATTTTGTAATTATTCTAATATAAAAGAATAATTATATAATAATATGTCAGCCACCCGACGTGGTATAAAAAAAATCCGTGTCCAAGAGGCTATAGGTGTTATATTATATCTCAGTTATAAGTGCCTTAAATTAGTAAAGTTGTTCAAAAAAAACAAATCTAAGAGATATCCTAGATCTCCATTTGATGGTGGTCCAACTTCAGTAATATCGTAAGAAAGGCCCGTACACATGGCGTTTCTTTTCGCAACTTCCCATATGCTAATGTTGGGATAATCTGTTCAAGTTGTGACCAACTTTGTTCTTATCAAACTATTGTTGATGCGTTGAGGCTATATCGTTTTGGGATTTGGATAGAAATATACGCAAACTAGCTGACTCGTGCATCTTCGTCTGCGTTTGACAGAATGTTGAGTGTGAAACGTAAGCTTACCATTTGAAAGGTTTTAATGAACCAATTTTAAAAGATAGATATATTATTTAAAATTTGCTATAGTTAGAACTTTTTAGGGGAAATAATCCGTCGTACATGATTGTGACATAACTTAAACCGTTTACGCATGCAACGGAAGCTCTCAAAAGGAATATTTTCCCCCCGTTTATGCAACATTTTTAATTGGTGCTCCGCTCCTATTGGTGGTAGCGTGATGTTATATAGCCTATCCGACGCAAAAAGAATTTTACAATTTGATATTGATTCAAATTGTTCTAGTGTTCATGATATTATCGCGCTTAATTAAACCCTTTAACCTGTCTAGTGTTGAGAAATCGCTGGAGGGAAAACGTTCCCTTTCACTCAGAACGATTTAAACCACTCATCATCACGGCTACCGTAGCCATATCAACGCTCGTAACATAAAATAAGACTCGCGAGCCGCCATCCCCGCTGCTGGAGTTGCTGCGTTGCAACAACTAATTTCTTTCTGGTGACCTCACTCACTCGCAGGAACACAACGACCTTCAAGTGATTTGTTACTTGACTGCGGTATTCTGTGAGGTGGAGGTGCTTCCCCAGCTGGGCAGCTTACAAATACGCTTTACTCTACTCATGCCAGACCCTACATAAAATTGACCTAGTTAAGTATAAATCTCGGCTAGTTACACTTTTTGTTATACTACGTCAGATGGTTTCTCGAAAGCGTTCGACTCAGTAAGTGGCCAGTCTTATGGAAATTCCTGCTGGAAGTAGGCACCCCGAAACACCTTGTCCACTTACGCAGGCGTCTATACGAGAACGGATCAGCATCAGTCAGAACAGACGAAATGCTGTCGAGTCATTTCCATCCTAATGCAGAAGTACGCCCAGGTTGCATAGTTTCACCTCTACTATTCAACATCTATACAGAGATGATAATGAGAATTGCCTTGGAGGATTGGACGGACGGGGTAGTGATTGGCAGTAGAAGGATCTCCAACTTACGATATGCGGATGACACGACCTTATTCGCAACTAGTGTTTGTCATATTGAAGATCTGCTGCATAAGATGGAAACTACAAGCCGTGAATTTGGAAGTAAATCGCACAAAAACCAAAATGATGATTGTCCACCGCGAAAAAAAACGACCTTCCAAGGATCACACACATAGGGAATTGCGAGGTTGTCCAATCATACATTTACCTTGGGGCGTTAATATCCAACGAAGGCGGGTGCATAGACGAAATCAAGCGGCGCATGGCGATCACTAGGTCTGCTATGGATAAAATGAGAAAGATCTGGGGTAATTGGAATATTACCAAGACCACGAAAACCAGTCTCGTTTATTGCCTTATATTCCCCATTTTCCTCTATGCCTCGGAGACATGGACTCTTCGTGAAATTGAGACAAGAAAGTTGTTCGTTGGAGATGTGGTGCTGGAGACGGATGTTAGGAGTATCATGGACAGAGTTCCGTACAAATGATTCCATACTAAAAGAACTCGGCATCAGACAGCGCCTATCTACCACAGTACAGTCACGCATTCTAACCTTCTTCGGCCATATTTCTCGTCGTGGTGATGACTCCATGGAGCGACTCGTATTCCAGGGTAAAGTTGAAGGCACCAGACCACGTGGTAGGTCACCCATGAGAGGATGGACCAGATCAAGGCTGCAACTGAGTGTTCGGTTTGCGAGTGCACCAGGAAAGCTGCAGTCCGCGATGAATGGCGCTGTATTATCAAAATGATCTCTCATCGTCACTCGTAATGATGACCACGACCACTCTGGTAAGAGTGTATCGACTAGGAAGAACGTCAGATGGTAAACCAGCATACGGCCCGCCTGATGTGAAGCGGTTACAATAGTCATTTTAACGTCCGCAACATGAAATTTCGCACGCGCGCCATCATTCCTTCTGCCAACGCAGCGACTCCTTCCTTTCTGCACTAACATATATATTAAAATTCATAATTATTTGACGTCAAATATTCATTCATTGAGATAAATGCTTTTTTCTAGATCGGCATACTATTGTTATTTTAATGTATATTTCATTTTATTTTCCATGCACCTCCACTAATACATAAAGTGATATGCATCGACCGCCATCCCAAACGAAAAAGTAGGCATAGTGCGACTACGTGTTTGGAGGTTTTCTGAAGCAGTCGTTATGCTACTAATTGTATGAAAACGTAAAACAGTCAACCAAGGCCGATAGTAGGCATCTCGCTACAAAATCCACTTTCTTATATCAATGAGTGATTAGTTTTCTACCGTTATAACTAAACCTCAGCATAAGATTAATATATAAAAATCTAACAAAATATGCGAAAATTTTTCATACATAGAGCATACATATCCATTTTTCAACACAATTTTTGCTAAACCAGAAATTTTCAACCGATTTCATTGCGCTTGGAAAGATCTCGGAATAAACTAAGGGAGCTTAAAGAAAGAGTAAATAGTGTAGTCTATTGGAATATACATGAACACGAAAACCATGAACAATTCTGTTTTATGAATAGTCAATTTTAGTCAAATATTTGGCTTAAATTAAGATATAAGGAAACTGAGACACTGAGATACCAAGTAATTTTTACCTCATAAAACTTTGTTTATACAGTAACTAGCGACCCGCCCCGGCTTCGCACGGGTGCAATGCTGATACTAAATGTACTACAGAAGGTCTTTGCGCTTTGTCCTATCCAGTCCTTCCCCATTTATAGGCACACGACGCCGGCTCCGCGGCCGTTACCGCCACAGCCGTTATTTTCCTGCATTTTAAATGTGTAATATCTTCTAAACTATTCATTTAAATTACATGCTGTGAAGGGCCATATTGATCTATATTAAATGCGCAATGTATTTAAGGTACTTAATTGGATAAGGATTAATTCTGTATTGCTTAAAATCGCTTCGTAAATAAGGCATTATTTCTTGTAAAAAGCAAAGGATAAAATAACGGTTATTGTGTGTTACCACTAAGAGATAGACATATACCATCGCAAACTTTTTTGTAGACCATTTTAAGGTGAACAATACTGTACTACATTATTTTGATCTATCTCGTTGGGTTCAGCCAGCGTTTGCAATGAAAGAGCAAAAAAATGTGTTTATTTACGACATCACATTAGAAACCTCTAAGTTATCAGTGTTTTTCTACTATGTTATGCATATATTATACATATAAACTTTCCAGTTGAATCACTCTATCTATTAAAAAAAACCGCATCATAATCCGTTGCGTAGTTTCAAAGATTTAAGCATACAAAGGGACATAGGGACAGAGAAAGCGACTTTGTTTTATACTATGTAGTGATTTGTAGGTTTATAAAAATACCAGTTTTTTTTATTTTTTATTTTATTTGAATAAACATTAATATACGCTATAAATCAGTTTCTCTTTCTTTTCTGGTGAATTCACTCACTCGCAGGAACACAACAACCTTCGAGGGCATTGCGATTTAGCAGTGGTATTCGGTAAAGTGGAGGTACTAGTGTCCCAGTCGGGCAGCTTACACGCTATGACCTACCTGTTATTTTGCCAGAGCCTCTTTGTTAGTCATCTCTGTCTCATCCATGGATATGGTAATACCTTAGTCAGAATAATTACTTTTTATTAGAGATGCGCCGATTATGGGCTCCGCATCCGGAACGAGGAAATCAGAAGAACAAAGATTGTTAACATAGCTCTCAAAATCAGCAAGCGAAGTGGCAGTAGGCCGGGGCCATATCTGCCGATTCACCGACGACAGATAGGAGAAGAAAGCCCAGGAGTAGACACTCCGTATGTCGCACCGAAACGTTGTTTTCAGCAATGGTTCGCTTCATTTGGCCTATGTAGGAACTACAACTACAGTCTATTTTGTAGATACCTGGAGTTTGCAATAGCAAGATATATTCTTTCGGTGTACCCACTAAATCGTTGACTTTGTTGCCCGTTGTGTAAATGGTTGGGATAAAAAACCTCTTTAACATCGAGCCAACCTTGCCCGTCACTCCTTTGACGTAGGGCATGTAGCCTGGGTGTCTATTCACTTCCGGATGCTTGAGTCTCCTCATCCATTGCTTCAGACGCCGAGTCACTGTGTATCCATCTTTTCTAACTCCTGAACATAATCCAACTCCTGTTCGAAATTCGTGGGCTCTGTTATTTAATGATGTCATAAGGGATTGCAAATGACGAGGGTGGTGGTGAGACTATGCATGGAGGTATCTATCCGTATGTGTAGGCTTGCGGTACACTCAGTGTGCCAATGATACATCAGATTTCACGAGAATTACATCTAGGAAAGACAATGATCGTCTCCATTTCATACGTGAATGGTATTGACATGTTGAATATATTGATCCACGTGCTGCTTGCTTCCTTTGACAATACCAAAAATATCATTTACGTATCTTTTCCAAATTCAGAAGGTCTGCCGAGCGTCTGCTTTTTTTTTTTCAAAATGTTCCATGTCTTTGTTGAGTTTGTTTGACTGATGTGTGGCTCTTCACCATTTTTAGAGCCAAAGGCAACCTTAGATGCACGTAGTGATACATCCGAATTTTGTAGCTCTGAGGAGATTCTGTGTTAGCAGCAGGGGTGCCAGTGCGCGAGCATTAAGTACGCCTTGTATTACAAGCACCACTACTTTGTACTTCTGTGCCACTTTAGTGATATAAAAAAACCAGTAATCAATACCATATCAGGTTTAAAAAGTACTGAACTCCACAGTTTAAGTAATCTATAGCCCCGTAAATAGGTACAATTTTATTATGCGGTCTCTCTTCTCTCTTTTTGCCGCAATATTGATAACTTCAACTCGAATCTTTTGCAATTTTTTCGAGTGTGAAATTCGCTTTCATCCCATTTACTCGCCGTTTAATGAAATTTTCGATACAGTTCGTTCTGTAGGGTCTGAACCGAATGACGGATGTGATCACAGAATATTAAAATATTAATGTTAATTTATTCAATTAGTCGAAAGATTTTCACGCAATTTCCTCCTTTACAAAATTTTATTAGATTTGTTTTAATTGCCTATTTGTAATCAAAGAAATACTTAGACTTGTAATTGCATCACATAAAACGAGTAGGTACTATGTTACTGCGCACTATTCGATACTTACTCGTTACTACCTCGTAGCAGTAGAAAATAAGGTCTAGAGTATTGTAGGGTATTATTATTATCTCTCTATTGATCACGGGTCAAGCCCGGTCATTTGATAGGCGCGTGCGGTGATATGGATCCAACACGTAGAGGCCAAATTGAGGCCCCATTGAGAAGATTGATGTAATGTTGTACACCCGCCGTGACCCGCTCCAGGATATATCAATGGAACAGAACAGTATACCCTTATTATTATTATACTTATTCATCATCATCATCATCATCTCAGCCATTGGAAGTCCACTGCTGGACATAGGCCTCCCCTCTAGATCTCCAATAAGACCGGTTGGAAGCGGCTTGCATCCAGCGCGATCCTACGGTCTTAATGAGGTCGTCTGTCCACCTTGTGGGTGGACGTCCTACGCTGCGCTTGCCGGTACATGGTCTCCACTCGAGAACCTTTCGACCCCATCGGTCATCCGTCCTCCGTGCTATGTGCCCTGCCCACTGCCACTTCAACTTGCTAATCCGCTGGGCTATGTCGGTAACCTTGGTTCTTCTACGGATCTCCTCATTTCTGATTCGATCTCGCAGAGAGACTCCGAGCATAGCCCTTTCCATAGCTCGTTGGGCTACTTTGAGCTTGTTTATAAGGCCCATAGTGAGGGACCACGTTTCAGTGCCGTAAGTCATCACTGGTAACACACACTGGTCGAAGACTTTCGACTTGAGGCACTGCGGTATGTCGGACGAGAAGACATCACGCAATTTTCCGAACGCTGCCCAGCCGAGTTGGATTCGGCGACTGACCTCTTTCTTGAAGTTGGACCTACCTAATTGGACTACTTGTCCTAGGTAGACGTACGAGTCAACAACTTCAAGAACCGAGCTCTCAACAGATATTGGAGTGGGTACAACATGGGCATTACACATTACCTTCGTATTGTCCATGTTCATTTTAAGACCCACTTGTTGAGAAACTCGATTGAGGCCTTCGAGCATCGTGCTGAGATCTTCCATCGAATTTGCCATGACTACGATATCGTCGGCAAACCGAAGGTGAGTGATGTATTCGCCGTTCACATTGATGCCGAATCCTTTCCATTCCAGGAGCTTGAAGGCGTTCTCCAAAGTGGCCGTAAACAGTTTCGGAGATATGACGTCTCCCTGTCTTACGCCTCTTTTCAAAGGGATCGCCTTTGAACTCTGTTCCTGTACTCGGACCGACATAGTGGCGTTATTATACAAACACTTCAACACTTCGATGTACCGATAGTCAATACGGCATCGCTGGAGAGACTCAAGCACAGCCCATGTCTCGACCGAATCAAAGGCTTTCTCATAGTCCACAAACGCTAAGCAAAGTGGCAAGTTATACTCTTCGGTCTTCTGTATAACCTGCCGCAGCGTGTGGATGTGGTCTATGGTACTGAAGCCTCTTCGGAAACCGGCTTGTTCGGAAGGCTGGAAGTCATCAAGCCTGCGCTCGAGACGGTTCGTAATGACCCTTGAAAACAGCTTATAAACATGGCTCAGAAGCGAGATGGGTCTATAGTTCCTTAATAAGGTGTTGTCGCCTTTCTTAAAGAACAGCACCACCACGCCTCTGTTCCATGCTTCAGGCGTTATGCCCTCGAGGATGACGGTGTTAAAGAGCTTCTGAGGGACTTTTAGCACCGGTGTTCCACCCGCTTTCAGAAGCTCTGATGTGATTCCGTCATCACCCGGCGCCTTGTTGTTTTTAAGCTGATTCAGGGCCATTCTAATCTCGTACAGGCTGATGTCCGGGATATCCTCGGTGAAGTGTCGGGTTAGCTTGGCTCTTGGGTCTTTGGCCGCGCTGTTAGCAGGCTTGGCAACGGAAGCGTATAACTGTCCATAGAACCTTTCGATCTCCTCCAATAGCTCGGCCTTGGTCGACGCTATACTGCCATCTTCTCTCTTCAGCTTGGTCAATTGGCTTTGCCCTATAGACAGATTCCTTGCAAACACTTTGGAGCCTCTGTTCCGCTCTATCGTCTCTTTAATATATTTCCTATTAAAGAGACGTATATCGTGCCGCAAGGATTTCGAGATCTGTCTATTGAGCCGCCTGTATGACTGTGCGTCATAGGAAGACTGCAGTCTCAGCGAGCGTCGTTCAGCCATGAGGTTTAGAGTGTGATCGGAAAGTTTCTGAGGTCTATTTGAACGGCGGGGTCTAAAGAACTTAGAACCTACCGTTTGAACAGTTCCTACGAGCCTGTTGTTAATCTCGTCCACTGATGCTAAGTTCTCCAGGCAATCAAAGCGATTAGAGAGCTCGAGCTGAAAGTTCTCGGGGTTTTGGATATCGACACGAGTAGGTCGGAGCGTGGACTTCATCAAGCGGGACCTTTCCAGTTTAACGTTAATATTCAATGTGCCTCTTACCATCCTGTGATCGCTACCTGTTTTCACCCTGTGGATCACGGAGACATCATTGAATATTCGCTTCTCGCTGGTCATGATGAAATCGATCTCGTTTCTCGTGGAACCATCGGGACTTATCCAGGTCCATTTCCTGTGAGGCGGCTTCTGGAAGAAAGAGTTCATCATGAAGAGTCCCTCCTTCTCCAGAAAGTCGGCCAGCCTCTGTCCCCTAGGGTTCCGTTGTCCATATCCAAATTGCCCCACTCTCAACTCATCATCGCTTTTCTTGCCCAACTTAGCGTTGAAGTCCCCCATAACAACGGTGAAGTGGGTCTTGGTCGTATGTATGGCTCGACTTACGTCCTCATACATAGACTCCACTTCATCATCTGGGCGTGACGAGGTCGGTGCGTATACCTGAATGACCTTCATCGAATATCTCTCAGATATTCTGAGTATTAGGTATACAACCCTGCTCGACACGCTTTCGATGGTAATAATGTTGTTAATAAGGGCCTTGTGGACGAGAAATCCGACACCACCTTGGGATTGTTGGTCACCTTCCCGGTAGAAGAGGAGATTGCCGGATTGTAGGGTTATCGTGTCCTCTCCCTCTCTACGGACTTCGGACAACCCCACAATATCCCATCGCATCCATCTCAACTCTTCCTCCAACTCAACAATCTTCTCGTCAGTCCTCATCGTGCGTACGTTGTGTGTTACCAGGGCCAGTCGTCTGTTGGGGTGGTAGCCGGGTCTCTGCCGGGGATTCTTAGCACCCCCTGCTCCGTCGTTTCCCTGGCCGCTACCGGAGCCAGGACTAACGGAGCTGCCGGGGACTGGGGGCCTGGTCCTATTTTGCTTAATCATTGGGGGGGATTTGCCCATAATCGCCACGCTGGGCAGGCGTGGTGGCGATCGCAGAAACGTAGCTTCGCGACAGGGATGCTGCTGCCATCCCTGCCCTGTGCCATTTGAGCTGCGTTTGTTTAGGATGGTTATACCGCCATCAGTCGGTTCCGTTGTACCTCAGTCGGTTCCTACGACACCTGGTACTAGAGGGAGGTACTATTCTACTCTGCCGGTACCCCACGGCCTACTTATATTACTATTATATACTTATTAATTTATTAAAAATATTACCCAGTTAACTGCGTCTTCACTTACGGTAATTTGTACTTTTTATCTTTGTTACATCGTCGTCAACCCTTATTCATCCCACTGCTGGAATCCGGGTGTCCCTTCAAACGAAGGGGTTTAGAGCATACTCTACCACGCTGCTCAACAGAGGGTTGGCGGACGCTAGTGTTTTCAAGCCGCCTAAAGGCCACTGACTTGGCTTAACGACTGCCATCTAATGGTAACTGTCGGGATCGACGGCTAAACTTGCCCCCCGAAACACGGAGGCGCTCAAGATAAATAAATCCATCCATGGACAGGCTACGGTCGACATTGCTTGACTTGCGTGATCGATTAGATTGCCACGCGCAACGACTGCATCGAGCTCCTCCTTTGTTACATAAAAGCATTCAATATTATTTCACTCTTCCAATCCATAACGTTTTAATAAAAAAATCACGCTAACATTATGAACACATTTTGATATAAAACGAGTATCACTGGACAATCACACTCACACAAAATTTACTGAAAAACAAACCTTACAGAATAAATTTCATTTCTTTTCGAAAACTTCACTGTTTCAACAAACCAATTGATTTGATGATAAACATCAAAATCTGTACTGAATGGGCATAAATATGAAGAGCTGCCTGGGGCATTCTCATTTATTAAAAACAGGGGATATACTAGCACCCTATGTAATCTTCCCGTCGCCTTGGGCAATCGATTTCCTTCATCTAGATTGAAATGGAAAACAAAGAGCATTGGCAATTTTTATCGTTTCTTCTCTTGAAGGTGCCGCTAGGAATTTTATTGAATTTGATACTGCTGCCGATAAATTTTACCTTTTACGATACGATGCAGTTGCATTTGAATTTTTGAAAGGTAAAACATAGCTTAGATAAATATGTAGGTATAACAACTATTATTTGATCTAAAATTTTATGTGATTATTTACGTTATTCGCGATATTATCTTTGCAGGCAAAACCGGCTGCAACATGCAATATACCAATTTTAATAAAAGAGGTTAAAAATATTAATTTTTGAACTTTTACGACATGGGAGCTTTTAAGAAAAGAAGGGTAATATAGTCCCTTAAAAGGCTGAACGCATCGGTGCCCCTAGGTGTTGCTGATTCCCATCAGGTGATCATCATGCTTGTTTGCCTCCTTCTCAAATAAATTAAAACAATTGGTAGGAAATAGCGAAATTATCGTTCGCTTTAGCGAATTAAAAAATTAAGTTACAAAAAATATAATAAATGAAAAGGTATTGGATGTAAGTTTTATATCAGAACTGTTTTTCTTTATAATGGTTACTAAGTTAGTTAGTTTCACTGGGCTGTTTCCGCACTCAGCTACTTAATTGAGCCATTGTGCCTGCAGTTTGTGATCTCACTCCAACCAGGCCTCGATATCCCAAATGGTTTATGTTTATGAATATTTATATCAAATTCAAGAATACATTTATCTATAATTAGGGGTGTAAGTGGATCATCAACATCTTTGAACCAAAGCCAACCTCACCTGCATTGGTGCAACCTGCTGACTGACAAACGAAGCTCTGGCGAAAAGAGAGATAGGGTATAGCCTATTTTTTAAGCTACCCGACTGGGGAAGTAAGCTGGCAACGGATCGGCGACCCCCTTGGTGTTGCTGATCTCCATGGGCGGTGGTGATTGCTTTCCATCAGGTAACGCACTCATGTAAAAAATATCAGCAAAAGATTATTTGACTCGGTAAAATTGATTAAATATTTGTAATTTCTTTTGCAATTTACCGGCGTTTTAATTAAATGAAAGCGTCTGATGAGCGAAACTCAGTAAATAATAATTTAAGTATATTTTATATATTTAAATTTGTTTATTATTGTTTCTGAAAAAGCCTTTTACATTTTTAATCTACACTTTAAGAAAGATGTAATTTTTTCCTTAAAATTTAGTATAACAAAAACCTCAAAGTGTTTTAATTTATGCCACTAATGAAGACGTTTGCGCGACAAGGCATTGAAGGAAGACAACGTGCCGCGACGCAATTTCCGGTTTTTAGTTTCAAAGAGCCGCACGACGGGGTGCCTGGCTTCCTGTACCTTTCTCTGGAGACACTATCATGAGTTCTCGATAAGAAAAGCAATATAATAATAGTAAATAGAAACACATCATGTACATTTATAGTAGGCACTTAAGGCGAGACGACACATTTCATTTGCCCAGATATGTATAAGCGATCAACGTTAATTCTATTTTTGGGGTATTTTTGGCTTACGATAATAGTCAAAACCGACCTTACCTGTATATGCTTCACCGTGTCAAACTTGCAAGCAAAGAAAGAAAGACCTAGTAGAAAGGCACAAGGTATGTTCTTCCCGCATATTGCCATGTCTACGTTACGAATTTGGTTGTCCAATTCTGTCATTTCCTTACAAAATACATCTGATGGCGTAGGCAAGTTCAAGTCACGTAATCGCATTTGTCGCTAAAGAACATACTATATATCTTTTTAGCACGAGAGAGACAAAGTAGACTAAGAAAGTAAGTCTAATTTATAGATAATAATACCCTTAAGAATTGTTGTATTACTGAGATTGTATGACGTAATTAGATATACTCACGGACATTTTTCCTTGTAGGTATTTCAAACGTCTGCAGTGTACTCTTTTACGTTTACTACTTTTCATCAGGCGGGCCATATGTTGGGAACCTATTTCGATGGTGTAAAAAATGATACTCTGTATCATCTTTTGAGCTAAAGACTTACAGATAATCAGAGACATTCTAGGGTTTCATATTTGACAATGTAAATTGAACATCCAAGTCAAGCTACGTTAACCTTAGTCACACCCCAGCCGCACCATATAAATGCCGCGTCGTCGTTAACTATTTCATAAATAATGCTGTCTGTGCAAAGGAGAATGTGTTTTAATGCATTTATGTGTGCGTGCGACGTCGAAAAAACGTATCCAAATTTGACTCAGAGGGGAGCGGAAGTCGACTCGAATGAGCGGCAGGGAATTATTTTTTATGAGCAGGGGGGGGGGGGGGGCGTACATTACAATAGCTGTGTCTTCTATGTAGCCAGGATTAACAGCGGAGACGACCAAAAGGGTAATAAACGACCGCGGCGACCTCCAAAAAGTGTGTGAGGAGGTTTTTACAGGGCCGGCAACGCGAATGTGATGGCCCTGGATTACAGGCGGTCATAGGCTACGGTAACTCTTTTCGGCGTCAGGTGGGCCGTATGCTTGTTTGCCATTTTAGTGGTATAAAAAAAACAATGAAGTCCACTGCAATTTCGACAGTAAAACCCATAATTAATTTAATCAGAAAATATTAGGAGTTTTCCTCTTGGCAAATAGTGCATTAAAATACATGGCTACGAGCAGTCAAGTGAAACTCTGCGGAGAGTACTGTTCCTAAGTACTATTACTCTTACTGTACCTTAGTACTTTAGTAGGCCGTGACGTTACCTAATTTTTTGTACCGAGAATCGTTAGTACCATCCAGGAAGCACTTTGACAAACACGGATGAGCTCGGAATTGGTTCCGCTGTTTAGTCGTCGGATTGCTTCTCATTCCGGTCCTTATTTGCTAGAACATAATTGGATGTACGCAATCTCAGAGAAATTCCCAACATAGTAAGGACTATTTTGCATTTTTTTTTATTGTATTTGGAAATTCTAATGTAATTATTAAAATCTTTACCAGGGGTACTACTGTCTAACCGAATTTCTGGATTCCGAAAATCAGGCTTTGATTTGGATAATTATTTTCTATCTAAGGCATGCTATTAGTAATTAATTTATATACTAGTTTCATAATAGTCGGTAAAGTTTCACGAAGTTATTTTGAAAACTCGAATGAGCGGGAATTTTTTTGGTGGAAAACAAGTACCTACATGATGGGAAGCGGCTACTGTAGCCATATTAGGGCTCGCAACGTGAAATATCGCACGCGCCACTACTTCCGCTGCCAACGCAGCGACTTCTACTTTCCTGATGGATTTACTACTTTAGTGATGATTCCTCACTAATTCGTAGGAACATAACATCCCTTACGGAAATTGTTATTTGACTGCGATATTCGCCGAGGTGGACGTACGGGAAGTACGTCAAACGGGCAGCTTACACGATGCATATGCGTTGTGTAAGCTGTTCGTTTGGGAAAGTGGGTAGTAAGACATAGGTCCTACTTCTCTTTTCGCCAGAGCTTAGTTTGTCAGTCTGCAGGGTGCAACACGTGTAGATGAGGTTGGCTTTGGTTCAAAGATAATGACAAACCACTTACACCCTAAATTACATTGATGGTTTTCAGTTATTGTAGCTTAGGTAGAAGACCTAATATTATGAAAACAATCTAAATTAATTAAAACAATAAAATAAATAACAAATAAATATTGTCGGACAAATTACACAGCGCCATCTAGCCCCAAAGTAAGCGAAGCTTGAGTTATGGGTACTAGACAACTGATAAACATACGTAAATACATTTTTTTTTTGTAAATACATACTTATTATACATAGAAAACACCCAGACTAAGACAAACAGACATGTTCATGCACACAAATGTTTGTCCTATGTGGGAATCGAACTCACGAGCATTGGTGTCGAAGCCGCGTCATTGACCACTACGCCACCGAGCTCGTCAAAAATAAAAGGTCCAATGTCCAAAAACCATGTGATTGAGATGAAATCACATGGTTGTATAACATTAAATGTTTCTGAAATATACTTTCAAAAATGCTTTGAAACGGAGATAAAATTTCAAAGTTTCCATAAAATTGAAGGCTAATTATTTTCAAGGCAACTAACAACTTAAAGGGCGACTAACCATTTGCTATGAACAAAACTTGGCAGCGATAAAATATTTCAGCAAGAATTATATGAAACTATTGACCCGACAGACTTGATCCTGTCTTCCTAACTATGAATATTATGATTTACACAGCACCATCTAGTCCCAAACTAAATGAAAATCTTGTGTTATGGGTACTAGACAACAGATAAATGTACTTAAATACATTTTATTTAAATACATACTAATAATACATAGAAAACACCCAGACCAGGACAAACAGACATGTTCATGCACACAAATTTTTGTCTTGTGCGGGAATCGAACCCGCGACCTCGGAGTCAAAGTGGCCATTGCTAACCACTCGACTAGTCTTTCATAAGAATCTTCTCCTGACAATAGCACAGTTAATACTGTGACAATAGTAAACACAACAAAAAAAGAATTTGCGAATTTGGTCCCGCCGTTCACCGACCAAGGAAAATATATATAGTTGAGCCACAGATTACATAATAGTTACTACGTAACAGATACTTCACTCAGTAGAAAATTTCCAATACCTACTGCTATAATAGCCTACTCCGTCGCGCCAGCAACCGCTGCATGCTAAAATGTGTCTAAATGCTCAAGCGTACAGTTGTGATTGCTTCGCACCACGCGATCCCACAGCAATCGCAGGGCCTGAATTTGGTCCGCAAACGGCCCGAGACCGCTCGGCCGGGCGGTAGGTAACTATAGCGCGCAAGTACATGAAGTGACGGAGGCCTGGTTGAACTTCAAATTGCAAGGAATCATTAAAATTAAATAGTAGCTGCTACTTTGAGATAGCTAACATATTAAATAGGGCCAATTTTGAGCTATTGTAATCATAGATGAGGTAATATAAATAATGACCTGGCGACTAAATCCGACCCTCTACCTGACAAAATGTACAAAAATAAAACAAAACTACCATCGCTTAAACCATTCAAAACGCGTTAAAAGCCTTTTAATTTCATTTATTGCGTACAAAAACTTATCTTTATGCAAGAAGCTTTTTAATATAGCAATTTGCTGACACAGTTTCTACAAACAAGTGATGCTGATGGAAATTTTAATTCCATCCCGGCAGTTGTTTGTTTTGTGAATAGACAGGAATATTACGTTGTTCTAGGTGGAGCCGAGAAAATTCTGCCAGTTACGCCGAAAACGTTTTAATTTTTGATAAAGTTTGATGTGTTACTTGATACAACGTTGTTATTTAGAATACTTTAGAGAGATTTTTGAGGACCACGCATGATAAGCAACGTCGACCGTAGCCTGTCTATGGATGGTTTTGTTTATCTCGAGCTCCTCCGTGCTTTGGAGAACTCGTTAAGGTTGTTGTCTTTAGGCAGCGGCTTGAAAACACTGGCCTCCGTCAACCCGCAGTTGAGCAGCGTGGAGTATGCTCTATCCCCTTCAATTGAGGGAAGACCCGTACCCCCCAACAGTGGAATGATTATGCCGTATATTTAATACTACGTCGGGTGGCAGACAAGCATCGTTCGCGCACCGCCACCCCCGCTGCCAACGCAGCATCGCCTTCCTTTCTGGTAACCTCACTCACTAGCAGGAACACAACAACCCTCAAAAGAATTGTTATTTGGCTGCGGTATTCTGTGAGGTGGAGGTACATTCCCCAGTCCTGTAGCTTACAATTACACTTACCTACCTCTCTTTTCGCCAGAGCTTCGTTTGTCAGTCAGCAGAGCGTACCGCGTACAGGTGAAGTTGGCTTAGGTTCAAAGATGTTGATGAAACACTTACACCGCAAAAATATATATTTCTAAAATAATAAAATGCTGTAAATATGACCTAAAATTAGTTAAATTTCAATAAATACATCTTAATTAAAACTATTTATACATCATAAATATTTTTTGGCACTTGGCCCCGATGGCCCCAATGTTTCTGCCCCAAAAGGCTCAAATATATATCCGCTATCGAGATTACTATACTTTTGTGATAAAATGTGTGAATAAAAGTGCTCTGAGGAATGTGTCTACACCCAGCGGGATCACATGTCTGGGAGACTTATGAGTGATGCAGAGAATTAGATCTGGATTTGTTCGACTGAATTATGCTGAAAACAGAATTTGTTCCGTATTATAAACGGAAATATAAACTTTTCTGACCGACCTCCAGCCAGCGGGATATTTACTAAAGTTACGTCTGATGGACTATAAATTGATCTTAATTTTTAGATCAATAATTGTTCTGTTCACGAAAACATAAAACATTCTTCTAGAACCTCAGAGATGTGTCTACATCCAGTGGGATGTACGCCGATTTTCTTCCTTAAACAAAACAAAATTTATCATACTCTTATTAGAATTTAATTCGCTCTAGTTAAAAAGCACCTAAAATTTATACTTACAGAAATGAACAGAATTTTGTTATTAGTATAAACTAACTAGAAACTCGCTGACAAACTTAAAAGTGTGCCATATTTTCAAAGCGTATTCCAGAAAACCATTGGACTAAGTTCTTGACGACTCAGCAAAGAGAAAATAATGTATGCAAATGCAGTTTTTTCACTCAGCATGTTGATTTTTATAACTTCAGACCGTTGTTATTTCACGCTGAAGTTAACTAATGAGATGCTGCGATAATAAAGCGTCTTTTAAAAAAATATTTTTCAAGGGAAATCACTTTTTTATTATTATAGGTACTATCACTATGTTTTATATATAGGCCGCCTATCACTATGTTTTATCAAGATAAATCATACGCCAGTTTATATGTTAAACCACCAGTATTACAACGGTGAAAACCACATCGAATTTCGCGCAGTAATTTGCATGAATCAGACACAAATATACCAACATTCTAAAAATAATTGTTTCAGCTTCTATTGCTCCTTTAAAGACATAATATTATACGAGTATCTCTTATTACGTATAGATTTTTGTTAAGAACAATATCATCAATAATTTAACATAATAAAATTTTAAGTGGCTGATTTCTATGCCTAAGACAAAATTAAGTAAGTGTGTTGGTTTTTCGTATATCTGTTCGATTCCCATCTACGGCAAGACATATTTTAAAAAACCTTATTTAAGCGGCTTTAAATACAAACCCTTCATATGAGCCGAATCGCGAGAGATAAGCGCGGCACTTTGCTAGAAGGCTGCAGCTATAAATACAATTAAAAATACAGTAAAATTTCCTATCTACATTATTTAAAGTGCTTTCCCTCCAGGTGGCATCACCCTGGGATGCCCTATATATTAAAGTATTTTTAAGACTATCGTGATCACTAACATCATTAGCTCGTATCTACCCACTGCTGGATATAGGCCTTCCCCAATGCTTTCCACCGCTTTCCGCATCCGCAGCCGCTTTATGAAGTCATCGTTCTAACACTATATTTAAATTTAAACGAATTCTTGTTTACTCGAACTGGATGGGAAAGAAACATTAAATAAATCCAAGCTTTTATATGAAGAGTTCTTCTAAACATATTCTGTACCAGTATATGGCTAAGTGGCTATCTAAACCACGAGAGAAGTGCTGTTGTGGACCGAAGGTAATGATATTTACCCAGACCAATGCACACAATACCAAAAGACTCTATATCCAAATAAAAACTCATACAATTTTCAGCTTAATCGTTTTAACAATAAAGTTGGTAATGAAAAAACTAAGAATATAAGATAGTAAGCAACGTTTCAGTACTCATGCACTTTAAAGATTTTCTGAAGGAAGTACTCGACAATTTACTTGTTTGAAATTCATTCTGATGGCTAAAGTTTGTTTTGTTGGGAAATAAATAAAAGTTGCATGTTCATGATTGGTGTTGAAATGAAATTAATCGAAATCTTCTTCTTTGTTGAAAAGTAACCGTTTTATAGACAGATGTATCAATAAATAGTGCATTTATCAACTGATCTATCAACGCACAGCTCATTGGTGCGCCGATAGATCAGTGATAGATAGGGATCAGGATACCGCCGAAGCTGAAGCCGATTACCATAGGATTTTTTGATTGCGAAAATCAAAGTTTAGTTAAGATTGGCGGTAATTTTGTTTAACTTAGCTGGTAGTAACCATAGAACTCTACCAACTAATAAAATATATTTGTTATTAACTTAAACTTAACATCAATTTGTGTTTGTATATCTAAGTTGTGGCGGCCACCTTATTGGATAAAAAAATTGGTTATCTCTAACGTAACCGAATTTAGACACAACGGACAATATTTTTTAACCAACGAAAAAACGGAGGAGGTTTTCAATTCGACGCGTATATATATTTTTTTTATGTGATAACGTCATAAGAAAACATCGGCCGATCGAATGAAAGAGAGATAGATGCGTCACAAGCCGAACGCTTAGATCGATTGCGCGCTCTCGCTTGCACGCTCGGCTCAGGCGGAACGTGACAAAGAGTCATGCTTTTTCGTGCGTGCAGCCGGCTTTCATCAATTTATAAGACGTCATCACGTATAAATAGTGGCATTTAAATAATCATGCATTGGGCACGATTTCATTACAAACATCGCAGTGAAGATGAATAAAATAATAGTAGATTATTGCATCGAGCACAAAGTAATTTATTATTGCACCGAGTGCCTGATTTAGAGCCCGAGCGTCAGCGAGGGCTCTAATCTAACAGGCACGAGGGCAATATAAATTACTTAAGGCGAGGTGCATAATCTGCTTTTCTTTCAACTAATACCTATAGGAATAGTAGATAAAAGAAACTCATATCAAACAGTTAAAATAGAAGTTTCTATAACACTGTCGGCTTCATTTAGAATGTTTTCCGGAGTTAATATGTCGCTAGATGATTCCATTTTAATTCGAAGCCGAAGCACTCAAAATCAGATAGTATCACACTTTTATCGTTTCCAAAAATATTGTCAAGCAAAATTAACAAAGTTCCCGCCAAATAACTTTTTTAAATTTCTTTCATTTTTAACTCAGAGTTAGCAGCAATCATTTTTTAAATTTGGAACAAGTAGGATAGATAAAAGAAACTCATATCAAACAGTTAAAATAGAAGTTTCTATAACACTGTCGGCTTCATTTAGAATGTTTTCCGGAGTTAATGTGTCGCTAGATGATTCCATTTTAATTCGAAGCCGAAGCACTCAAAATCAGATAGTATCACACTTTTATCGTTTCCAAAAATATTGTCAAGCTAAATTAACAAAGGTCAAATCACTTTTTTAAATTTCTTTCATTTTTAACTCAGAGTTAGCAGCAATCATTTTTTAAGTTTGGAACAAGTAGGATAGAAACGAATAATACGTACGAAAAAAAAAGTATTGATATCGGCTGGCTGAATAGAGCTAATCCATTGAGATTGGCACCTTTTGGTGCGATTAAAAAAAACTGTGCAATAATGAAATTTCATACATTTTTATTGCTCTAGAGCATTAAAGACTCGTTTTGTACTGAGTTTTTAGTGTGATTATGATGAAATTAAAGCATAGTTGGAAGAAAAATAATTTATTTTTTGATAATTATTATTTCAGATAATTAGAATCCATACATAACCAATTCATAATTACATATTTTTTAATATTAGAATGATTTAAATTTAGTACAAAGCTCAGTGCTACTTTAATCCATAATTTAAAAGCTAGTAATATACAAGTTAACACATAGTTTTTGAAAAATACCGCATTTCCCTATGCAGCATTATTTATTTAAAAACTAACAGCCGTCAAGGTTACACGACGGCTATTATCCCGCCGTGAGTATAGCCAACCGATGCTAACGACTTCCGTTGACATGAAATGACACTTAAAATTGCCGGTTATGCTCCCTTAGTCCACTGTTAGGGATAATGAGGGAATTAATAGTAACATGAGTATTATAGTATACGTTTAGCTTTACTTAATTACTTGGTATTTATTATATCAATATAAGTAACTAGTACTTTGTAAACTTGGTAAGATTTTTTTATATATGAGGGGGGACAAACGAGCATGTGGGTCACCTATACCAAGGGATTGCCGATCGGTTGCCAGCCTATACTGCTTCCTTTCTTTCTTTCTGATGACCTCACTCACTCGCCGGAACAACAACAACCTCAAGGGAATTATTATTTTAAGTTTAAAGTAATTTAGAATTCAAGAAGAATATCTTGGAAGTGCATTTTATAGAAACGGATTTTTATCCTATTTCGATTAAAGTCATTGTCATTTGATCAGACGTGAAAAAAACGGAATATGGTTTCATCATCATCATTTTCTACCACTACTCAGAGTTGTATACCAAACACTATATACGATCCAGTCTTCAGTCATCGGCCCCATCTAGAACAGGGCTTCTAGATGTAGCGATGACTCAAAATGGTTTCAGTGTCCCTATACCCATTCCGTTATCATCTCGTACATAGCCTAAACTATACTAAAACTATACAAAAGATCCATGCGGGTCGCCGTGTCACCAGTGCCGCAATACTGGACCCATTCTAATATAAGATAATATAACAGTCGCTAAGCCAAGTCAGTGGCCTTTGGTCGGCTTGAACACACTGGTCTCCGCCAACCTGCAGTTGAGCAGCGTGGTGGTTTACGCTCTAAATCTAAACACTTTCGATTGAGGGGAGATCCGTATCCCAGCAGTGGGATGCATAAGGATTGACGACGAGTACGACGTGGTATATAAAATAATAATGTTCCAAATAAATTAGTCTCAGCATTTCAAAATACCAAACAAATTATTATAATATTATTTCTTTTAGATTATAAACAATTGCTACAAAATCCTCACAAAACTTTATAATACCGTGTTTATTCACTTGTTCAGCGTTAATAATTCGCAGAAAGTTCCTAATTTTAATATTCATGCCCGCCATCTTGAAGCAACAATTTAAAAGCATTTCCATTCATTTTAATATAATAATTTATTAACAAGCCTTGAGAGGAAAGTTTACTTGAGATTTTGTATATTCATTAACTGAGATTGTGTAAATAAATAGTGGTAAGATTAAATATAATAATATGTAAGAAAATGTTCTACCAAATAAATATTTTTTATTTGGTAGAATTAATGAATATATGTTAACCATTCGACCACCGAGCTCGTCAGACAACCGAATAATCCACCAAAGCAGTCATATGATGTAAGAGTATCTATGGAAATCATCCTGTGGGAGCACTACTGCTGACTGCGTGATTTTTCATCACCACTGGGATTTTTTTTATATTAGCTCAGCTTAGTGGTTCCGTGTCGCTTGATGGTAAGCGAAAATAGGAGCCCAAATAGCAGCGGTATCTAACTTAAGACTAGACTACAGTGTTCAGTCAATTAACAGTCCCATGCTGGCCCGCAAGATGCTTTTTCACGCTTCGTTTGAAGGATCCCATGTCGTACGAAGGAAGAAACACACGTGCCGGCGAGGCGTTTCACTTTTTAATACCAAGGAGTACAAGAATGTGATGATTCGGCAATCGAAAGGTTTGGTTTGGGGTAGAGAAATTATGAATCATCAATCGGAGGATTTGGCTTCGGGTCGAGAAATCACACAATGCCTCGATTTCTATATGGAGGGGCTCTTTTTATTGAATTTATTCTTTAAATAGAAGCCGCAGAGGAGATGGACCAGGCAAAGCCCCGATGAAGTTAGAACCGACTAACTCTCAGAGTCAGCAAGCAGAAGTGGCAGTGGGCTGGCGACATCGGCCGAGTCAGTAATGGCAGATGGGGAATGAAAGTCCTAGAGTAGAGACCATGTATGGGCCGACGAAGGGTAGGGCGCCCCCTCTCTAGATGGATCGACGACCTCAAAAAAGTGGCTGATAATGGTTGGATGCGGAAAGCGGAGGATTGCATATGGTGGAAAGCATTGGGAAAGGCCTATATCCAGTAGTGGGTAGATACAGACTGATAATGATGATGATCATGATGATATTATATTAGCTTGCGCACGCAATGCGTAAAAATTTTCAAAACTCCTTAACGGATCATCATCATCAGGTCATTTCAGTCTCCACTACAGGAGCACAACCCTCTCTCGTTCGTTCCAGACAGAAGGAGGAGGGTTTGGCCTGCACTCCCCACGCTGGCCAGACGGGTTGGGGTGGCCTTAACGGGTGCCTACGTCATAATATAGGTATTTGTACGCCAAATTTCAATCTGGTCAGTCCAGCGGTTTGAGCTGTGCGTTGATACATTAGTCAGTAACGGTTGCCTTTTATATACCCAAGAAGTTTAGTAATGTATTAAATACAATCTACATGTAAACTAAGCTTTTTGATAGACAGATGAACAAGGCTGCACCATAAGGATTCCTTTTTTTCGTCTAGACTAAAGGTCTGAATTTTTTTGTGATTAGATCCACAAGAACTTTTAAAAGTTGATTTCAAAATCAATTACTACCAGAAAATTCATTTTCAGAACTTTTCAATCCTTTTAACGTAAAAACTTTGGGCACCAACGAAAATTTTAATAATAATCCGTGTAATAACGAAGTCAAGTCAAAGTTTACTTACGTTTAGAAAGCAAAGAAATATTGTTAACTTTTTGATCATAATGATTAGAATTTCGAATGTTTAAATGAATTCATACACATGACAGGAATATTAGAGCTTTCATGAATTATCCTAACTTCACTCAGCAAGCATGATACTTAAAATTGTGTTGCGTAACCATAGAGCAGAACATCGCTGCACGCTTCCCAATCATTATCATCATTATTATTAAAAAAAGATAAAGAACTGCTAATAGGTTGTAAGATATTTATTTGTACACTAGCTGATGCCCGCGACTTCGTTCGCGTGGACTTTATGATTCCGGCGTATTAATACAAATACGAACTAATTTAGTTACATAAGAAAATATTTGGGGCAGTGGGCAGTATTATACGTTAAAAGTCAACAAATTAGTATTTTTATTTAAGATGTAACCTTAGTTAAAAAAAAAAAAATGAAGGGAGTCTTTCCTTCGGGAGCTAAAATGAAAAGACCTGAAGCGTTACTAATCCTCGATAAAGCTACATTGTTGGCCATTTCGCATTCATCTGAAACGATTAGACAGCAATCCTGAAACATTTTCGCTTTGTCACAGTTTCGTGTCACAAAGCATGTAGGTGTTTCCGTTCTGTATAAATCGAGTAGAATATTGAACATTGTATTTGCGTACTTCCGCCTACAGGTAATATGGCTGCAATACCTGGCGATGCTGCTGTGAGATATTATTTTGGCGCCTGATTTCAGCGATGATTGCTCTCGTCAGGTATGTTTTTCCAGCCCCTCCTTAATTAAAAAAAAATATATATAACGTAAATAAATAAAACTTGTAGCAGGTAAGAATAAAAGTAGCACTGCGCGGTTATTTTTTTACAATACAATCAATATTTTGTTAAACTATTTATGCTCATCAGGCTGAACAACTTTTGCTAAAGCGTCATTATTATATTTCTTATAGTTTAGCTGAACCATTATGGCTCTGCATCAGGTGTTCTAAATCTTGTGTTTTTATACCTCAACAAAAAATGCTCATCTTCGATTCTAACACCCGTATTCTAATATGTTTCCTCAAGATTTCCTCCACTCCACTCAACCTCAGATAAGGATTTTGGTATTTTAAGTTGACATTTCTGTCCTCGACTTGAGGACTTTCCTCACTGGAGTTAAGGATAAGTCGAGGAATGAACTGTCAAATTTAAGGTACCTCGCGATCTACCTTAAGGTCTCCTCAACTACATAAATTTCGTGTTTGCGCTTGTTGCGACGCTGTTTTTTACGTTAATTTGAAATTAAAATATGAGTGATTTTGAAGACTTTATGGATTACGTGTGGGATGATAATACTTACGATTATCCGGCGCGGAGGTATTTGAGAGACGCTGAAAAGCCGATAGTTTTACGACGAAAACCAGTTTAAAAAACGGTTTCGTTTTAGAAAAGAGACATGTGTGGAAATTTTATTACTTCTGATTGCCATACAACTCACCATTGTTGCAGCTAATTTCGAGTTAAGGTAAAAATTAACACTAAGCATACCAATCTCGAGGTCGTTTCGAGGACTTCCTTGAGGTTACCTCAGCTGAGGTTTGAGTGGAGAGAATCTTGAGGAAACATATTAGAATATGGGTGTTAATCTTCGATTTTTATACCGAGATGGAAATTTCATGTCCACGTTTTCAACTCGATGCCATTTTCGTAATTGACGTCTCAGAAAACCATAGAATCAACACCCATATTGATATTATGACATTTCAACCCCATCGCACCCCCACAGGAGTGCTCTTGTGTCACGTCGATTATGTTAGATTATAAAATAGCTGTTGTTTTCGGAATCAGCGACCCGATAAACCATAAAAACAATACCCTTGACGATTTTCACACGATTGCACCTCATTTCACCCCTTTACTACAACTAATCTTGGTTCCCCATACAAACTTTGGACCCCCATTTCACCCCCTTAGGAGTTGAATTTTCCAAATTCCCGTCTTAGTGAGCATCTACGTCTCGAAAGGAACCCCCATACAAAATTTGAGATTCCTAGCACTTGTAGTTTCTTAGATTTTGTGATGAGTGATTTTCTATAAAGAAAAATTTTCTTTAAACTTTAAATGACGATAACTTTTTAATCTGACATCAGATTTCGATGAAACAAAGCCTATATGTTGCTCAGGGATGACCTTAATCTTTTAGTGAAAACCGCGTAAAAATCTGTTCAGTAGTTTTAAAGATTAGCGAGTACATACAGACAGACAGACAGACAGACAAAAAAATCAAAAAAATCTTTTTTGTGTTCTGTTACTCTTTTTTTATCGCCCACACTCATTTTTTGTTAATTTTATCAAATGTACAGACACGCGGTTCCTACTGTTTTATTATATGTATTGATTATATGTATTGATTGACTGATGTCTGGTGCAGTAGATACATAAAAATATTTATGATAAATGATAGTCATACCAACCAATTTTTTGCCCCATCAGTCATTAGTTCTGCTATGTGGTCTACGCACTACTACTTCAACCTTTTCATCCTTAGAGCTGTGTCGGTAACTGTTGCTCTACTAGGCACAGATATGCTCATTTCACGTAGAGATACTCTGAGCATTGCTCTCTTCATCGCGGATATTAGTATATTAGTTATATGCATGTATGTATGCACAAGTCAAAGGTGACATAAACCAACAGGGGCTTGAGTGATGAATCACCGCCGGACCCCTTAATACACTCTCGGAGGGTTGTCTGTTTGTTTGCGCCGTCATCCGATACTATGACAGTTTAATGCAATAATTGGGTAGGTGTTTAAAATAGCACGTGTGGTTTATGTGAGTGGAAAATTGTAAATATCGATTTAAAAAATTAAAGGAAAGAGTTGCTGCGTTGGCAGCAAGTGTGGCAGCGCGAGAGCGGTATTTCATGTTGCGAGCATTAATATGGCTGTGGTAACCGTTTCATATCAGGCGGGCCGTATCTTTCTTTTCTGATGATCTCACTTACTCGCAGGAACTCTCAAGGGAATTGTTATTTGGCAATTATTAGCTCACCAAAATCTTAACAATCTAACAGCTTAGTTCTGTAAAGTTTCAAAATAAATGCTAATAAGTTTGCTCTATCACGATAGTTTCAGTAAATTTTCTAATTTAACATATTTTTATTGAAATATTTCTATTTTTTTTTTGCCGTTTGGCGGTGTGGTTTCCGGCAGACTAGAATAGAATCACTCCGTCTCTTCCCGTGGACGTCATACAAGGCAACTAATGAAAATACATTATAAAACATCGATCAGGCCTCCCCAACTCGTCTGGCCAGCGTGGGAAGTGTAGGCCAGATCCTCCTTCTGTCAGGGACGGATAAGAGAGGTTAGTGCTCCTGTAGTGGAGCCTAAAATGACCTGATGATGATTTCTATTTTTAATATATTCAATTTACAATTATATGAATTTATGTGTAATCCTATTACAATCTCGACGACGAGCTCAGTGGTCAAATGGCCACTTTGACTCTGTAGTCACAGGTTCGATTCTCGTACTACACTAATAATCTTGTCTTGTCTTGGTGTTTTTTATGTATTATATGTATGTATTTTAAAAAAAATAATCAATTATGTAATACCCATAGTACAAGTTTTGCTTAGTTTGGGACTAGATGGCCGTGTGTAGTTTGTCTAGGAATATTTAATTATTTACTAGCTGACCCGGCGAACTTCGTACCGCCGAACAATCTATGAATGTCGTGGTACATATTAGCTGAACTAAAATAAAACATCATTGCGCGTGTCAGTCTAATTGAACACGCAAGTTAAGCAACGTCGACCGTAGCCTGCACACGAATGTGTTTATATTACCTCGAGCTCCTCCGTGATTCGAAAGACACGTTAAGCCGTCGGTCCCGATTGCTATCATTTGCTTATCTTGAGCTCCTCCGTGCTCCGAAAGACACGTTAAACCGTCGGTTCCGGTTGATATTATTAGATGACAGTCGTTAAGCTAAGTTATTGGCCTTTAGACGGTTCGAAAACACTGGCCTCCAGTTGAGCAGCGTGTCGGAGGATTCTCTATACCCCTTCGGTTGAGGGAAGACCCGTATCCATAAAAACTGAAGATTTCATAAAAATAAAGATTTCCATATTGTTCTTACAAAAATAAAAAATAAAAACGTTTTGTTTTATTTTTTTAGTTTTAAAATTTAGGTTTTATCGTTTTGGTGATTTGTAATTTGTCATTTCTTTTGATGTTTACTCTGATTTGATTTTTGCGCTCGGACCCCATGGGCCAAGCGATTTCACCCCTATCGATTTGACATTTTTCATTTTTCAAAACAAATCACAGACAACTTTCGGGACATAAAAGTGACACCAATCGATTTGACGTTTTGATATTTGACAACCAATAAATATCGTAATCCTTTTTCAACTGACACTTTTATTTGTATGGGAAAATGATCTTTCTTTTATTTTATATTTTCGTCAATTTTCCAATGTTTTTAATTGTTATTCTGCTATTCGGCACGGAGAGAAATCCAACAAATAAAAACTATGAAAATCGGTCATGCGGTTCTCGAGTTATAAGTGTTCGAACAAACCCGATTTTGTTTTATATATATAGATTATAATACTTATTCTGTGTGTAGTTACTTCTCTGCAATGAAATTGTTCAAATTTTAATGTGGAACGTTAAAGCTTTAAAAGTAATTTGAATTTAAAATTTCCATGTAAACAGACGACAAGTTGAACTAAAAAACGATTCATTTCTTAACAATGTCCCACATATTTTTGCATGATTTCTAACTCACAAAGAATTCG
Organism: Hypsopygia costalis; assembly: GCA_937001555.2. Lineage (NCBI taxonomy): Eukaryota > Metazoa > Arthropoda > Insecta > Lepidoptera > Pyralidae > Hypsopygia > Hypsopygia costalis. Next base: position 7,018,807 of record OW443325.2, read on the forward strand.
ATTGAAAAGAAGCACACATATTTCCCCTTTTATGTTACTTTTTGCCTATTCTCCTTACCCATTTTAAAATGCAAAGTCACTTCAGAATGCTTTCACGCAATATTTTTATAGAAAACAGTTAAAAGAGTTTGATGGTAGCGTGAGGTACGGTTTGAACTCAACATGCATAATGGTTTTCACATGCACTCGATATGATATGGAAAAGTAGATCGACAAATTGAATAACATTTTATGTATATTTCTTATCTTTAAATGAGCAATTTCGGTATGTCTGTTATCGGTATCTTCTAACATCGTCATCAGCCTGTATCTATCCACTGCTGGATATAAGCCTTCCCCAATGCTTTTCCACCAAATAAGACCCTCCGTCTTTCGCATCCAGCCGCTTCCATCCGCTTTCTTAAGGTCATCGAACTATCTAGAAGGAGGGCGTCCAACGCTTCGTCGTCCTACTCCTGACGATTTCTTTAAGTCAAAATTCAACTTCTCGATGGATTTTCCACACATCATTAAGCAGTCGTTCTGGCAAATATACAAAATCTTTTCAAAATTTTCTTTTACATAGGATCTCATATCTATACGATGGAAACCCCCCGTTAAGCAAATTATATCCCCGTGAGACTAAAGTCTTAAACCAGTGCGTCCTCCCTAAAATAACCTACGGAGCAGAGACTTGGACACTGACCATCGGCCAGGTCCACTGGTTAAAGGTTGCGCAGCGAGCGAGCGTTCGGAGTTTCTCTGAGGGATCGAATCTGGAACGAATAAATTCGATAGAGAACCAAAGTTATCGACATAAACTTTAAAGTTTGCATACACATAAACATATGTCGAGGTGAAGCGTTGGCCGCCCACCTTCTAGATGGTCCGACGACTTCAACAAAATGGCTGAAAGCGGTTAAATGTGGAAGGCGGACGATTGTATTTGGTGCAAAGCATTGAGGAAGGCCTGTATCCAGATGTGGGTAAATACAGGCTGATGATGATCATGATGATGCCGTGTCAGGAGAAATATGCGTAGAATTTTCCCTGTGTTACATTTTAAATGTTGGATAAGTGATGTAAACATACTTCATTATCTTTGTTACTCACAAAGATAATGATGCTCTATAATTTTCGTTTTTATAATAGTTTATTATTACTATTTAGTATTATTATTTATCTCTCTTAAAATTACGGGATAAATCCAGTCATTAGGTAGGTGTGCGCGGGGATATGGATCCAACGTGTAGAGACCCCTTGAAAATGTAAATGTAATGTCGTATACCCGCCGTGACCCGCTCTTGAAGATATCAATGGAACAATATACCCATTGTTTTCAATAGCGACACTAGTTGGTACGTATATCTCCCTTATATAGCTTTTTAATAGATAATGTTGTAACAAGATCGTATTGGTTAGAAAACTCATACTTAGCAAATAGATATACAAGATTTGGTATTTTTTTTTACACAAATGAACCTTTGATATACTCAAGAAAGTTTGGTCTTCAGATACTGGAATAGTATCAGCTATTTTGTCTTTAAATTCGGCTGTCAAAAGATAGATGAGCCCGTTGATAAATTAGTTGACTAACTATGAAAACTACTTGTTGTTGTTGTAGTTGATCTTGGTTAATTATTTTGTGACTGTAAATTTTAACGTTCCTTCAGTAAATCAGTACAACAACGTTATGAAAGATATTGTAAATACCATCGTCGCAACAACTATAGAAAATACTATCTAAATGGAATCAAACATCGACGTATAGAAAGTCGTTGCACGTTCCATATTACCCTGCACGTTTCATATTAAAATGATTGTCTATGAACTTTTGACCCACTATTTGGTTTTAGAATGAAAATCTCATTATGAGTTATTTTCAGCGAAATTTATTTAGCTTATAAAATCGTCCGGTCGTTCTGTCTGTCCGTCCTGAAACTCAAAATTTCGAAATTCTGACTTCGATTCGTGTAGAGCATCAAAAAGTAGTAATGTAAAGTGACCTTGGTTTTCCGATATCAATTCGGGAAAGTGGCCAAAATAAATAAATAAATAAAATAAATAAATTTCGCTGTGGTGGCGCATGCTGCGCGTCCGATGTTTTTATATCTTATAGAAATTACTAGACATTCCAAGCTCTTTCTCCAAATCTCCAAGCAAATTCTAATTTTTATAAGTAAACGTCACCATACATTTAACAAAAATATATTTTCTAGAAACAGGAAATACATCTAAATAAATAATACATTATGTATGTACGTGTATGTACACTTTTTTTTTTTTAATTAATTATTTCTTAGTGAAGACGATAGATTTAACCAATGTGCTCTCCGTGTAAGGCTTTACTGCATATTGTTAAATTTATTTAAAAAAAACCGGACAAATACGAGTCGGACTCGCCCACCGACAGTTCCGTACGTAGGATCATTATAAATAGTTCAGGAATCTAATCGCGCAGCTTTAATAATAATAATAAATAATAATAAATATTGTCAGACAAATTACACAGCGCCATATAGCCCCAAAGTAAGCGAAGCTTGTGTTATGGGTACTAGACAACTGATAAACATACGTAAATACATTTTTTTTTTGTAAATACATACTTATGATACATAGAAAATACCCAGACTAAGACAAACAGACATGTTCATGCACACAAATGTTTGTCCTATGTGGGAATCGAACCCACGAGCGTTGGTGTCGAAGCCGCGTCTTTTACCGCTACGCCACCGAGCTCGTCATCAATCGCGCAGCTTTTTCCGAGCTTTTCTGGAAATTCTATATTTTTCATTATAGATAAATGCGTCGGAAAAAATAAATAAAATATATTTTGCAATGTGCATGTATTGTATATCTTACCTTATAATGACGTAAATACGAAGTCGCTGCGTAAAAATATTTTTTATTCTACCAACTTATCTTTTATTTGAGAATAGGGATCTTTATCATACACACATCAAACAACCGTCGTAGTGTCGGTTGCTCGCTTATGACTTATGTGTGATATCACTCGAATAGACATTTCCATATGGAATATTTCAGGCAGCACTTATTTGGATGAAATTATATTATACACGTTGTTATACTCAAGGATATACTGGAGGGTGAGAACTTCATACAAATTAGCGTTGTCCGAAAATTCCAGACAGTAATTCTATTGTGTGTCATTGCAAGAACATCGCTTGCTCTTACTCGCGTTATTACTTATTGCCTTCACTACGTCGCGATTAAATTTTGTGTTGCTAATATCCTTAAAACACTAACAACCACTTGCCTCATACATTAATAGAACGGAACGGATTATAAATAGAAACTTTTCTTGAAATTTCCGACTTCCTTTTGGATAAACCACCATCAACGTCTTTGAACCAAGCGAACTTCACCGGGGAAAGTACCTCCACCACACCGAATACCACAGCCAAATAACAATTTCCTTGAGGGTTCCTGCGAGCGTTAATATGGCTACGGTAATCGCTTCACATCAAGCGGGCCGTATGCTTGTCTGCCATCCGTCGTAGTATATAAAAAAAACTTCCAGGTTTGACATAAGTCTTAGATTTGACTTTAATTGCGACATTCCGTAGCCGATGGACTTATGCCCGTAGACAGATAATAAAAAATTATTACCATCACATTCGTACAAAAAAGAGCAACTTACACCATTATGTGATGAAATTTGAGAAATTGATACGATATTTTGTTTCGCACCACGTGCTGGTTTTGTCAAAGGAAAGCACAATAATGTGCGAAACTTATGGCAGCGCTATATAAAATCGACGACATTCTCTATCTCATGTTTGCCGCGCCTGTATACTTAAAATCGTATATATTCATTCCAGAGAGCGATGGAGAGGGCTATGCTCGGGGTTTCTCTACGGGATCGAATCCGGAACGAAGAAATTAATTTGAAGAAAGATATTTAATATGTATGAGTATTTGCATTCGTTTAAATTTATAATATGTATACCTAAATTAACAATTTCATTTTCTACTGGCACTTAAATTCACTTTCACATTCAAGATAGTGTGATGAAAGTGAATCTAAGCTCTGCGGATTTAGAGTAGTAATGATTTATACATATTCTTAATTTGTATGACGTTTCTAAGTGCTTTATAAAGTCCAAGGAATAAAGATATTTTGAATTTGAATTTGAATTTATTATAGGTACCTTTCCTGTTCACCTGCCATGTATTATCTCTGCATCACCCTATGGTTGACTGAGTACAATTTTGTGCATGAAAGTTGTAGACATAGCCTTCATAGTTTGCAAGCTGAAGTGGCAAGTTACATCTGCCGAGTAAGTGATGGTAGATGGAGGAGGAAGGTATTAGAGTGGAGGCCGCGCGTAGGTCGACGAAGTGTACAGCGCCCTACTTCTAGATGGTCCGATGACCTAAAGAAAGCGGCTGGGAGCGGCTGGATGCGGAAGGCGGAGGATCGTATTTGGTGGAAAGCATTGGCGAAGGCTTAATATTCAGCAGTGGATAGATACAGGCTGATGATAATGATGATGATGATGATTCATTCCAGCGAACTTGGAAACATCCTCCATTTTCAGGCGGGTTAAAAACGAATCTGTTGACCGTTGACACTTTGTGGAACATTGTTGACATTAATATGCTAATAATCATTAACATTCTGTTCTTACTACTCATTATAAATACTAATTATACTTGATAATGCCGTAAAGGCGAAACCGGCCGCTAAAAAATATTACGTGAACAGTACAAGTGCTTTTGAAAAAGGAAACCTGTGATCTTCGTTTAGTTTAAATGCTAACTAACAAAAGAACTAAAAAATAAACTAATTTCACCGATTGGAAAAACAGTGAAAGTGCTCTGAAAGCGGGATAAACACTTTAAGGGCTCCATCCTGGCATTAAATTGTCATTAAGTAAAAGCTCGGTTGGTCGAACGCAAGGAATTACTTAATTAGGTCCCGGTTGAGACCTCAAATTGAGATATATTGTGTTTACTGGGAGCATTCTTTAAACCGGACTGTGAATGGTAAGCTTTATTGGTCAGTAGAAAAGAATGATTAGAATTTATTATTTTTGCGTGAGAATTGAACAGAGGTGTTCATTTTTTTTCGGTACAGAACATAGACCTAGGATTTTTTGCTACTCTACAGAAGACTAGCAATTTAAAAGAGAAAGACTACAAACGCTTGTATTTACATACACATTTTAGAGCAACATACGCATGTTAGAGCGCGATAGAAAATGAAACCATATGTTTACGCTTGGGAACCCGTTTATGTCAATTATAAATGTAAGTTCCCGTTTATTTTTAAATAATTTGTATTTTTAAAAACGTTCTTGTCTATTTAATCACTCACGTAAGTTGAAATTGCTTCAAGCAACGTCAGCCTTAGTATGTATATCATCAACAGGTCATTATAGTCTCCACTACAGGAGCACGACCCTCTCTCGTCCGTCCCAGATAGAAGGAGGATTTGGCCCACGCTGGCCAGACGGGTTGGGGAGGCCTGATCGATGTTTTATAATATATTTTCCTTAGTCGCTTAGTACGACATCCACGGGAAGAGACGGAGTGACTCTATTCTAATCTGCCGGAAACCACACGGCCAGTTTACGAGTATATCGTACCTTACCGTACCGTAAGGCTTAGTATGTATATGAATGAGTTTAATTATCTCAAGCTTCTATATGCTTCTGAAGGTACGTTATCCCGGCGATCCCGGCTGTTGTTATTAGATGACAGTCGTTAAGCCAAGTCAGTGGCCTTTGGGCGGCTTGAAAACACTGAGCACCACCAATCTGTAGTTCAGTATGTGGTGGAGTATACTGTAAACCCCTCGTCGATTACGGGGAGAGCCGTATCCGAGCAGTGGAATGAATGGTTGATACAGAGAATCATAATTATGAGCACAATTGGGAGTGTAAGTGGTTCATCAACATCTTTAAACCAAAGCCAACGAGACTCTGGCGAAAAGAGAGGTAGGGCATAGCGTATTTTTTTAGATGTTGTGTCGCTGCGAGTGAGTGAGGTTACCAGAAAGAAAAAAGGGAAGGAGCATAGCCTACCACCTATTTGCGACCCCTTAGTGTTGAACTCCGTGGACGGTGGTGATTGCTTTTCATCAGGTGGCCCACGTGCTCGTTTTATATATATATATTATGTAGATACGATATAAATGCTCTTTTCGATACCTACGCAAACATTTTTGCGACACGCCGTCAAATTGCTAATCACGTTTGATCTGTGCTGAGGCAAATATTGCCGTTTGATCCTTAGGGACGGAAATTACTCAATGAGTTAATTAAACATCAATTTGACAACTTCGCCTTAAAACGATAAAAATGTATTTACAGTTATTTTATTTTACATCTGTAGGAAAATTACAAAATTTTGTTATTAATTGGACCATGTTATGCAGAATAGATATTGACGAGCTCGGTGGCGCAGCGGACAATGACGCGGCTTCGACACCAACGCTCGTGGGTTCGATTCCCACATAGGATAAACATTTGTGTGCATGAACATGTCTGTTTGTCTTAGTCTGGGTGTTTTCTATGTATCATAAGTATGTATTTACAAAAAAAATTGATATGTTTATCAGTTGTCTAGTACCCATAACACAAGCTTCGCTTACTTTGGGGCTAGATGGCGCTGTGTAATTTGTATGACAAAAAAAATAGACCCAACCGACAAACTATGCAAAATTGAGAGATATATACATAGCGAGAAACTACAAATCGAGTTTTATAATATGTAGTATTCGCAACAGATTTAACAGTTTGATAACAATGCTTCCCAAAACTTATATGGAGTTATATTTTTATTCCAATTAAACTTAAAATAGCTTTAACTTACAAGTACCAAAATGTCTATTGGATCTATTCTGCTCAACATAGTCCAATTTTAGATAGTTAAGGGCTATTTCACAAAGTTTCATAGCTTTTTACACTATGGTACATATTGTATGCTATAGTAGACAGCAGCAAAAGTTTGTAGTTAATAAAAAAGGTCTAAAATGTTCACTTATACTCTATTTCGCCCATCGCCTCATTATTTAGGATAGTCCTTTCAAGTAGGAGTTATAAATCGCCAGTTTGTGGCGTTCGCCATATTTGATTCAAAATCACGGCATTTAAGTAATTTCGCATTGTCACGAGAATCAAACTAGTGTGTCGGATTCAGCTCAATCGGATATTGAGAAGTGGAAGTAAATTTATGTTGTAAAATTTGACAGACACTACGGTGAAACTAAACTAAATAACTAAAAATAGCTTTTAAATAAAAATACATACTAATGTAACTGCGCAACACTACATATCAATGATATTTAGAAACAAGATTAGTCTTTTTCTTCGTCTTAGATTTCTACGAATTATTTTATACGGGCCCGGTGGTCGAATGGCTAGCAAATAGCAATGTCCACTTTGACTCCGGGGTCGCAAGTTCGATTGTGCACAAGACATATATTTGTATGCATAGACATGTATGTTTGTCTTCGTCAGAATGTTTTCTATTTTTATATGTATGTATTTACAAAAAAATATGTATTTATATTAGTTATCTCTCTCATAGTACAAGCTTTGTTTAGTTGGGTACTAGGAGGCAGTGTGTAATTTGCCCATGAATATATAATTTATCTAATAAATGTACTAACAAACAAAACAATAGAAACCATAACACCTTCCCACCCATTCAATCAGTAAATGAGATCCCATCTACTTCAGACGTATCGGAACCGTGGCTTGAAATAGTCTAATGCTATCTACAAAATGAAACGTCTTGGCATTTCAGTGAATCGGTCGCAGCCAAGGTTATCATAGGTATAGTTCGAACTACAAGGCAGATACAAAAGCTTGAAAGAAAACTTTTTAAGCTAGGGTTAGGCAGAATTTTCTGCTGTTTCTATTGCGTTTTTTTTTCTACTACATCGGATGGCAAACAAGCACACGACCCTCTAATGTGCGGCTTTTTCCGTAGACTTATCACTCGCACTCACTTTTCTTGGAATCGGCCACTATCCTCAGAGCTCGTCTCTGAAGCGAGTCACAAGGTGCTAGTTGGTACTTGGGTGTTCCCGCCCATACATGACAGCAAACTCCATGTGAGGTTGCTCTTGCGCTTTGTAAAGTAGAAGTCTCTGATGTGGACTGAACTGAATTATTGCTTCGTTCTATTGAGCACACAGTTATTTTGGTTATTGTCTTCTATCATTAATTAGTGATTATAGAGTCATTGTATTATTTTTAATAAATTATTGTATTGAGTACAACAATTACTGTATATAAGATTTTCCACATAAAATGCAGTTTCCTGACACGTAAATAAAATACCTTGTACATGACCCAAATACACATACAAAATACAAGCTTATCCAAGGAATTATTTCGAAAACCCCGCAGCCACTAAGCCATTTACTGCCGAATACATCAACAGTCGACAAACACAGACCAACGAATTCGCACAAGTCACGAGTGAGTGTTTGGATACGATTCTATTAAAGGCATAAACCCATCTAGTTCTAATCCGTAGCTACAATATCGGTTGTGAAACGCTTTTGTATGTGACTTAGTGAGAAATTCACAAAGAGAACGATGAATTTGAATGTGAATGGATATAATGAGAGCAGAAGATCAAAAAGGTGAAGAGGAACTTTCGGTGGAGCTGTAGTATGCGGCTAAATATCCATATTTAGAGTTTCACCGCGACTCCACGTTACGCGCTATGACATTGACGAATGTTGTTGACATAGCAATAAGTTAATATAAATAGATTGTAGGCACTCTTTTTGATTAATACACCGAATACACATCATTTGACTATATTTGGGATTTCACTCTTCAACCACCGACGACAAACGAGCTTTTGGGATGTAAGTGGTTCATCAAGATCTTTGAACCAAAGTCAACTTCACCTGCACGTGGTACACCCTGCTGACTGACAAACGAAGCTCTGGCGAAAAGAGAGTTAGGGAGCGTAATTGTAATCTACCGGACTGGGGAATGTACCTCCACCTCACAGAATACCGCAGCCAAATAACAATTACCCTGAGGGTTGTTGTGTTCCTGCGAGTGAGTGAGGTCACCAGAAAGAAAGGAAGGAGATGCTGCGTTTGCAGCAAGGGGTGGCGGCGCGTGAGCAATATTTTATGTTGCGAGCGTTAACCCGTATATATGCGTTCCACCCGACGTAGTATAAAAAAAATAAAAAAACCGACCCGATACAATTTATAAAAGAGGTGGATGGATTGTGTGAGAGATGATATGGATAAGACAAGAGAAACAGTAGATATGACGGCTGATAAGGTGAATGGAATAAAAAGACTTACAGCGCTGACCACAAATAATGGAAGAAGGACAAGCTAATTGGCTGACTTTTCAACACCTTTTAGTTATTTTATGGTAATATACTTCCATACATACATACATACATATATTTTGACCTTGATCTTTGTTTACTAAATGTTTATCGATTATGGTTTAATAAATATTTGGGACCGGATTTACGACTATACGATCCTAATGTTGGCTACACTACACTATTCGCTAAAAAGAGCAATTCAAGAGACTTGGTTTCAACGGGCTGTCCAGTCATCGAACGATATTTCAATCAATAGAAGGATTTTATGCTACACACCTCGGATTAGGTGTCTAAGTCAATCAATCCAAGTTTGCACGCCGTGGCTTTCCGTGTAAAGTCCACATATGCTTCAATACATATAATTACTACCATAACCGTCGTGAACCCTTATTCACCCCACTGCTGGGGTCTCCCCTCAATCGAAGAGGTTTAGAGCATACTCCACCACGCTGCTTAACTGTGAGTTGGTGGAGGCCAGTGTATTCAGGCCGCCCTAAGGCTTATCGACTGTCATCTAATGACAACGGCCTAGACCGACGGCTTAACGTGCCTTTCGAAGCATGGAGGAGCTCGAGATAAATAAACCCATTCTAGGACAAGCTACAGTCGATGTTGCTGAACTTGTATGTTCGATTAGAGTGACACGCGCAAGGACGCCATTGAGCTCCTCACGCCATCGAGCTTCTCCCTCTACTCTACTGCCTTATTGCCATAAAAAAGCAAATAATCTACGGGTGAGTTTTCAAATAATATTAACGTACATAGTGGACTCGTAACCTTACGGGATGAGCACAAAGGTGTTGTTAAAGCCGGCATAATTTAATTTTGTAATTAACTGCCGGCTTTGAGCCTGCCGCATTCGAATGCATAGTGCAGTACCACAGCAGATATGTAGAACAGCACATCAACTCTACATTATCGTCCAAAATAGACACACTCGCTACGAAATTCCGAACCTAAGGGTGAGCCCAAAGGAACGCAATTTTGTGAGTTATGACTCACGTAATTCACGTTGGTTTCATACATCTGTTGATCTAATATTTTAACGTAACCGGACGTTTACATACATGCAACCGATTTGTATGATATTGTATGGTATGATGACGATTTGGTATGAGGAACTCGATGACGTTGTTACGCGTGCCAGTCTAATCGAACACGCAAGTTAAGCAACGTCAACTGTAGCCTGTCTATGGATGGATTTATTTATTCCTCCGTGCTTCGTAGGGCACGTTAAGCCGTCGGTCCCGGCTGTTGTAATGACAATCTAATGAGATGACAGTCGTTAAGCCAAGTCGGTTGCCTTAGCCCGCGGCTTGCAAACACTGGCCTCCGCCAACCCGCAGTTGAACAGCATGTTGGAATATGCTCTAAACTCATTCGAATGAGGGGAGACCCGTATCCCAACAATGGCATGATTATGGGTTGATGCCGATGATCACGTTTGCCATTTAAAAACGCGACATATTTTTTTCCATAATATGTGGAGCTAGTATATCATCATCATCATCAGGTCCATTTTAGTCTCCACTGCAGGAGAACGACCCTCTCTCGTCCGTCCTAGACGGAAGGAGGATTTGGCCTACACTCCCCACGCTGAACAAACGGGTTGGGGAGGCCTGATATTTGATAATGTATTTCCCTTAGTCGCCTTGTACGACATCCACGGGAAGAGACGGAGTGATTCTATTCTAGTCTGCCGGAAACCACACGGCAAACTAGTATATAATATAAAAAAAATACTTTGCTTTAGACCACACGACTGAAGTAAAATTTCCTAAGCTCTACTAACTTATATCCCTCTCAACTTCCGTTCGCCGTATCCGTAACGCTCTCGTCACGCATTCACCAGGTTACTCCTCAAGTCAATCGTGCGTAAAGAAATTTTACTTCAAAAATGCATGTAAAGACTAATTTTTACTTGCGTAATTTTGACACAGTTATTTGTTACTGTAATAGAGCACTGAAATTTCTATGTATGTATGGACCTGACGTACTGCTCCATAATATGTCTACAGTGGCAATATTGCGATACTTATGGCGCGATCTAGATTCTATAATCTAATCCCGTATTAGATTTAATATAGCTGTGTTTATTCACTGGATTATAATTTGAATTTAAGATAAAAGACATCGCATTCAAGAAGATATAAACAGTCGTGACCGACAATTTGATTTGCAAACATCACAATTAATTATAATATGAAAGTGTTGCTAACTTTTTTTTTCTTTTGACCCCCAAAGAATGGGGCCAAAAGAAAAAAAAAATGAGCTACAACAACTGACGAAAGGAATTCCATGCAATGATGTTCTATATAAATATGGCACTAAGCTAAATTAATTAGATAAATTAAACGGGTCACTCACGTCTTTTTGTCGGGAAAGCCGACTAGTTTCGATCTCAAAAGGAGACCTTCTTCAGGGCGAATGTCCACCCTTTGTCTCTCGCGCCGGACACTACGCGCCAATGCGCGCGCCGCACGACTGGAAAGGGTGGTGGGGGGTTGGTGCGTTGATTGGTGGAGCGCTGCCTTCGACGATGACGTAGTGGCAGCCGGTGGATCCAATTCTTCTATCTCTCCGGGCGCGTGATCATCTAGTGCGCTTACCATGTGGTGGTAAAAACTGACAGTATCAGCATTGGCGACTGTATCGTGACTCTCTTTAGAATCACACTGGAGCACTGGTTTCCAGGCCGTTGGCAATACCCATCCGGTATCACGGTTGAAATTCGGACGTCGACTAATTTCGATAGTTACCACCTTAGCCTTATCGAATCGGATGTAATGAGAGACGCCCGAATCCAGTACGTGTTCCGTGATCGCCGAACCATTTCTGTCCAGGTTTTTTAAGCTCCTAATATGTTCTGAGAGTCTTGTCGCTACATTGCGTCCTGTTTCCGGCCGGGTGGTTGCAAAGGAAAAGTTCTTTGTTCCACGTAAAATCCGCGAAGCTATCGAAATTAGTCGACGTCCGAATTTCAACCGCGATACCGGATGGGTATTGCCAACGGCCTGGAAACCAGTGCTCCAGTGTGATTCTAAAGAGAGTCACGATACAGTCGCCAATGCTGATACTGTCAGTTTTTACCACCACATGGTAAGCGCACTAGATGATCACGCGCCCGGAGAGATAGAAGAATTGGATCCACCGGCTGCCACTACGTCATCGTCGAAGGCAGCGCTCCACCAATCAACGCACCAACCCCCCACCACCCTTTCCAGTCGTGCGGCGCGCGCATTGGCGCGCAGTGTCCGGCGCGAGAGACAAAGGGTGGACGTGTCTGCACATTCGCCCTGAAGAAGGTCTCCTTTTGAGATCGAAACTAGTCGGCTTTCCCGACAAAAAGACGTGAGTGACCCGTTTAATTTATCTAATTAATTTAGTATAATGTCTCACGTGAGTTTTAATAATATTATGCCACTAAGCGTCGAAAACAAACACCCGTAAAGTGAGCAAAGTGAACTTGTATGTCGTTTGTCAGTAATTTGACAGATTGCGCGAAACCAATTCAAATTCAATATTCATTGTTAAGAACAGGACAACGTCTGTCGGGTCAGCTAGTATTTTATAAAATAACTTATTAATCACTCTAACAACAACAAGACAAAGGATCTCGTGAAGGGCATTTATTATAATAACCATGTACTAGCGCCGATATTAAAATAAACCTTAGTAACTCGTGATCGGTACACTAAGATTGAAGATAATTTTCTCTGTCTCTGTATCTGTATGCTTCTTTACACAATAGTATATTTCATTACGAGTGCGGAAAGCCTGTCATTGCAAAGAGTTCCGACAAATGTCTACCCGAGCCGAGGCGCAGCCGAAGGTGAGGGTTGACAGTCGGAACAAGTTGCAATGACGGTTCCGCACGTGTACTTAACAACTATTTGTCGTGTTGTGACGGCAGACTATCAGCGTGAAATATTATATTGAAGGTTCAGACATGTGGCGATCTAATGTCCTGCTTGCAAGCAATAATTTGAATTTATGTGTTTGAGAATTGATGTGTTGAGACAAAAGACTCAGCTCTTTTGTCGAACGGATTCGTACAAAAAAGGGATATTTATGGAGTTGGTTTCAAATATCTATGCTTTGAATGGCGGAGTTCGGGAAAGATTGTCGCGTTAAAATAACATGTCGAACATTTAAAACAATAGTTTCTTGGGACAAAGGCAAGGAGGCAGGCGACCCCTTTGGGTTTTTTGTGAAGATGTTGGGTCGTGTAGACGCATACATCGTTTGGGGTCGCACGCCAAGATTCGTAGTTATAATTCGTAGAGATAATTTTTAGTTGGTTTTGTTAGCCGGACGCGTTCACATCTCCAGATACTGAGATGACCGATGCAAAGCTGCCCGAGTAGCTTAGCATATAGTGTGTTCCAGTGGAAAGCAGTTCGAGAGATTCATCGGCCACCCTGCGAGTGCACATGAGGCACCCTACCAGCCAGCGTCGAGATTGCAGCTAAGATTTTGATTGCTAGCTTGTAAATTAATCAAAGTCTCCAAAACGCTTTGTTTGGGAGTGTAAAAAGATTCATTTAGTTGGGCTTAACCCCCGGTGGTTTGCGTGTAAATCAGAGTGCGTTTTAATCGGATTAAATCGTATTTTGATTGAGGGAGTTGAGTTGTGTGAATCGAACGGACTCTTTGAGTTGTGTGAATCGAACGGACTCCAGAGTCAAACTCCGTAAGTTATTGACTTTGGATTCCCAGATCTGGAGTGGGCACACCACCGGGAAATAGATAATATTTTCCGTAAATACGCTTTGCTTATTATTTTATGTCTTCACTATATATTGATTTGTGTGTATTAACCTGTGTAACTTTTCAGCGGCGTGACTAATAATCTGTGTATGTAATTAACTTAACTGTGTGTCTTATCTTTCTGTCATTATTGTATATTAATATTGTGTCTTTAAACTAATCGTGTATCATTTCAGCCGCGTAATCATATTCGGTTTATTTGACATATGTGTATATTTCAGCAAATGTGTTCATAATTGTGTGTATTTAACCGTGTACTTTTCCAGCAGAATTAAGTCATTTTAAATAGGAGTTAGGGCGAAAATCTAGATCACTGAAAGGGGAAAATCCTAATTACACATTAAGCCACGGACGGTCGCTTCAGGGGGGGGGGGTTACCGTTACATCTGGTGCCGTGACCAGGATCCAGGCTCGTTGCATATAATTGCAACAACTGGAGTACATTTGGGTAGTGCGGAAATAAAATTAATTACATGTTTAGTTATTAAATTCACTGTATTATTATTAAACGGGGAATAAAAAAAAAAACAAAGGAAACACAACGTAGGAAATTATAGACAAACGTAGGAAATTGTTTTATAGACGATCTAATTACTCTATTATTGAGTTATATAGGAAAAATAAAATACAAATAACCGTATATAACTTAATATTGCTTGCATGGCAGGAAGTGGTAATCAGTCGCATAGATGGACATGGTCAATACGATAATTCAAGCTGGATGACTAGCAATAATTTTGTCGTTTGGGGGGAGTTAGAATAATAAATAATTTGGTACATAAAGAGTGACAGGAAGTAGGCATTGAAATATTGTATAAGAACTTCTAATAAGGTAAAGACAGGGTTAATTATAAGTTAGTGATTTAGGAGTGAAGTTAAAATAACGTTAATTATAATTTAGTGGTTAGGAGTGAATTTAATGTAACTGTATTCCGCTCCGAGTAGGTTCAATTTTATTTAAAGTATAGACTTGGAAATATGGCATGTATAATTATTAAAGTTTAAATAGTAGCTTTAAGCTAGTGAAATTAATAGTAAGAACGCTGACTGTATTCAAAATATCTATAAACAGGTTGGAGTTATACAGATTGATATATATGAGTCCTTACCATTAATTAAGATTGCCAACGAGCACAATCAGTCTTGACACTTGTGTGCGTCCGTCTTGAATAAAAGTAAATATTTAATTTCTGTTGGGTAAAAATAGCCCATAATATCG
The DNA here is from genome assembly GCA_937001555.2 of Hypsopygia costalis. Classification (NCBI taxonomy): domain Eukaryota; kingdom Metazoa; phylum Arthropoda; class Insecta; order Lepidoptera; family Pyralidae; genus Hypsopygia; species Hypsopygia costalis. The sequence continues at coordinate 7,034,117 of OW443325.2, forward strand.
TAGCGAGGTGGTTGCTGATTAAATCAGTTCGGGTTGATGAGAGAGTGGAAAGAAAAAAAAAAGAAATAATAAATACTCGGATATAAATACACAAAGCGCTTAAACAAAGAAAAAAAAAACAAAAAAAAATATATATACGTATATATATTTAAAAATATGTATATCTATATATAAATAAGAGGCCCAAAACAAAAAAAAAAACAAAAATAAAATAAAATAAAAAAATAAAAAAAAAATATATCCGAAGTAAAATCATTTTGCGCTGGGACGCCAGTTGCATTGATAATATTTTTTACACCTCTCAATGGCTAATTCGATGTGCACCTTGCGGTCACCTTCCGCGGAGGATCGATTGGCGATGCGCTTGATTGGAGTCGTAACCACGGGGACTAACCGCGCCCTTGCTGGGATTCTAACACGTATTCATAATTAATCCGAATTGAATTAGATCCGTACACATACGTGTCGATTTGATCAAAAGATTATTGTTATAAAAGGAGGCGATAAGTGTCATTACTAGATTATTGAATAGATTCATTAAATAAACACGAAATAACTGGACGCATAGTAAATTGATATTCGAATACATCATTATTCGTATAACAATGGCCGATCGCAATACAACGCGACGCGGTAGGAAACGGCCGCAGGTAGCCACGAGACAGACACGTGTCGGTTCGCGTCGTAAAACTTTAGAAAGTCCGACGGACAATGAAAATTTATCTGAGACGATAGCGCGTGTTATAAGTGATAAAATGGACACAATAATAAAACGATTAGAAGTTTTAGAGCGACGGGAAACGCGAATTATTGACATACCTACGCCAAGCACTTCCGATAATTTAAGTTTGGGGACTAACACGAATATGAATGTCGATCTAGCGTCACAAAGTGTAAAGTCCAGCACCCAAGCACAGAATGTTTATGTGATGCGATCAGCAATGGATAGACCGTGCTTTAAGGGGAGTGACGATGAAAATCCGATGAAATTTCTTAGGAAAGTTAGGAAATACATTAGTGCGATAGGTTCAGAACACAGAGCAGTAGATATAGCGTTTGAATGCTTGACTGGTCCAGCAACCACCCGAATGAGCTTGTACAACGGTTGGGAAAATCTTGCGGCGTTTGAAAGGGATTTCCTTAAAGAATACTGGGGCGAAATTCAACAGAGTAAGGTCCGCTATGGTTTAGTGTATTCAAAGTGGAATGAGAATAGCGGAACATCAATGGCGGACTATTTTGCCGAACATTTAGAACTATCACGTATGCTGTCAACTCCGTTGACGGAAAGCGATGTAGTAGACGGAGTTATGAGGCATTTTCCGGGTGACGTGTTGCGACAGTGGTCGTTCACTGATCGGGGAAATAGAACCGTGTTAGCCGCGTTAGATTTTTTACGAAATATCGAATTGACGACGGGTGAAATTTTGCCGAGACAGATGGTAACACGTGGCAACTTTAATAATAGGCGTGCGTATACATGGCGGAGGGGTAGTACCAGCAGACATGAGCCACCTATTACGGCAGTGATACAACGAACAACTCCAAGAGGTAATGCACGGAGTCGCGGAATCAGACGACGTGTTATGCGAGCGTCTTATCGCGGGGTCTATGATAGGACTGCGACGTCTTTGCCTGCTATTAAATGGCAAAGAGCTACATCGACTAGCGTATCAAATACTGAAGCGGGAAACGATAATAATCACACGGGAAACGGTGTCACGTCGGATTCTTAGGCCTCGATAATTCGACTAAAATGCTTAACAAAGAGGTTCATTCGGGTAGCGGTATTAGGAATGCATATAACTATATGTTAAAGACAGGCTGGCAGCCAGGTAAAGGGTTAGGACGTGAGGAGAGCGGCATTACACGACCTATTAATGACGACCATAAGGAGAATGAATGGGAATTAGCAAATCAAGTCAGTATAATACTGAACAGTAGAAGTCGTGATGTGGGTTTATGCACTGAACGAGGTAAGCCATGTATTTGGTGCGATTCGCGACAAAAACGTATGTTAGGTACTATATTTAGCGACGATGATTTTTACGAGGATCAGTCGGAGAAGTTGTTAGGTTTACCATGCTTGCCGGAGATTAATGTGAAAGTTTATGGGCGCGAATGTAAGGGATTAATTGATACGGGAAGTCAAGTAACATGCATTTCACACGAGTTGTATGATGGCATCAGGTTAGCTGTAGGCGAGTTAGCGGAAATACCCATACCTGCGTTACAAATACAAGGCGCATTCGGTTCTAAGAGTGAGAAAGTGACTAAGCTAATTTTGATAGTTATAGAGTTAGGCGAGCTTGAAGTTGAGACACCGGTACTAGTATTAAAGAGGTTACCTCGATCGTTAATATTAGGTTTTGATTGGTTGCAACGTATGAAGGCGAGCATAACATGTGGGCCAAACAAAAGTCTTACCGTAGAACATTCAGGAATTCATTCAAAAATAAAGTTGGGCGCAGTTTCTGTAAACAATAGCGCGTGCCAAACAATTACTTATTTGTTGAACGGAATTATGGCAGGCCATAAAGTTGGGACAGCCGCGGCGTGTGCCACAGAACAAGAGATTGAATTTTATGTAGACTCAATGGCGTTGAATACTGAACAAAAAACGTTGTTATTGTCAGTATTACAATGTAATAGGGAAGTATTTTCAATTCACCCGGGGCGTACGACAAAGTACACACATACAATTCAAATGAAAGACCCCACACCATTTTTAAAAAGGAGTTATCCAATCGCATATGCACATCGCGAAAAGGTGAAGGCGCGGATAGATGAATTGGAAAACTTAGGTATAATTAAGCGTGAAAGTACGCCATATAGTAGTCCGCTTACATATACATTAAAACGAGATGGGAGCGTTAGAATTTTATTAGACGCGCGCGAATTAAATTCACGTATGGTCGGTGATATCGAAACGCCACCATTAACATCGGAGATATTACAATCGTTCCACGGGGTTAAATATATAAGTATACTTGATTTGAATAATGCATACTATCAAATAAATCTTAGTAAAGATTCTACTAAATTTACGGGTTTTACTTTCATGGGAAAATCATATACTTATGCGGTTTTACCACAGGGTTTAAAGACGTCAGTAGCGAGTTTTACGCGAGCAATGGATATCATACTAGGGCCCGAAATAAGGTCATTTTGTCTTAATTACTTAGATGACTTATGCGTATTTACAACCGGGACTTTGGAAGATCACATTGGTCACATAGATGCAGTACTAAAGCGATTAAAGGAGGCTAACTTGACGTGTAGTTTTGTTAAATGTAGATTTTTGCAAAAGGAGGTTAAGTTGTTAGGTCACATAGTTACAATCGATGGTATAAAAATGGACCCGGATAAAACGGAAGCTATAAGGGAATATCCAACACCTAAGTCGGTTAAACAAGTTAGGGCATTTTTAGGTTTGATAAATTACTTTAGGAGATTTGTGCATAAATACGGAGAATTAACGCGACCATTATGTAATCTGTTGAAACAAAACATTGCATGGAGATGGGATACAAAATTAGATGAATGCTTTCAACAAATTAAATCACGATTCATTGATACAGTAATGTTAGCGCACCCCGATATAAATAAACCGTATTATTTGCAAACGGACAGTAGCGCCATCGGCGTGGCAGGTTATGTGTATCAATTATCGGATCAGGCCGAACCACTAATTATAGGGTTCTGTAGTAAAGCATTAACTGAAGCTGAAATGAAATGGACTGTATCTGAACAGGAGTTTTGGGCAATTATTTACTGTCTTAAGAAATTCGAGACATACTTACGCGGAGCGAAACTAATAATTCGAACTGATCATAAAAGCCTAAGCTTTCTATACTCATGGAAGCTATTAAGTGCGCGAATGATGAGGTGGGCACATTACATAGGTCAATTTGACTACGTCATCGAATATGTCAAAGGACAAACGAATGTAGTGGCAGATATATTATCGCGAAATTTACCTGGCGGAAGCGATAACCAATCTACGCGAACTGTATGCCCTCAGTTACAGATGTTTAAAGCCAGTAATCAAATTCAGATAATAGAACAACTCAAGTCAATTAAAGTTTTACAACGTTCGGATGAAAGGTTGAATACAACAATAAAATATCTGATCGAAAACGATAAAGTAACAGGAGAAAAGAGCAAATTTCGGCACTATAAATTGATTAACGATATTTTGTACTACGAGTCGCCGAAAACAAAGAAATCTTTAATGGTCATACCTGATAGTTTGAGAGACGGGTTAATCAAGAATGTTCATGAAGAATTAGGTCATTACGGTCGGTCGAAGGTATGTTATGCGATGAAACCTCGATATTATTTTCCACATATGTCACGAGAAATAAACAGAGTAATAAAATGTTGTGACTTGTGTCAGAAAGCTAAACACGATCTAGCGACTTATGTAGGACCGAGTAAAGCGGTAATTGCACAGGTCATAGGCGAGTTAGTGTTCGCAGACTTGTATGGTCCACTTCCGGCGGGAAAATACGGTATGAAATATATATTAGTTATGCAAGATGCGTTTAGTAAACTCATAAAGTTGTATCCACTTAGGAAGGCGACCGGTGGAGGTGTTCTTAAGGGTATAAAGTGCTTTCATCAGGAAATCACTATAAGCAAGGTTGTCACTGATTCGGGAACACAATTTACGTCAAACAAATGGGAACGTGGTTTAGATGAATTAGGAATTAAATATTCACATACGTCAATACGTAATCCGCGTCCAAATTCAACAGAACGCGTGAACAGAGAGCTAGGAAGACTATTTAAGAGTTATTGTCATAAATCTCACCGAAGTTGGGTGGATATCGTACCGCGAATAGAGAAATGTTACAATAATCCTGTTCATAGTAGTACAGGCTTCACGCCAATGGAACTTGTCAAGGGTCAGTCAATTGTGTTATCTACAGATAAATGGATAATAGGTAGATCGACTGATGGTCGAAACACAGGTCAGATCGACGAGCTTCAGAAACAAGCTCGGATAAATATTGGAAAATCCGCGACATTACGAGAACAATCGTATAATCGTTGCCACAAAATTATACAATTTCACATAGGTGATTGGGTCAAATTGAGGTCATTATCGAAATCAGATGCGGAAAAGAAGTTGACTAAGAAATTCGCTCTAATTTACGAAGGGCCATATAAAATTGGTGCAGTTCCTTATCATAATGTATATACTTTAGTAAGGCCAGATACGGGTTCGATTAAGGGGAATTATAATGCCATTCATCTAACAAGATACTATTATGGCAAGTAGAATAGAATAGGATAGTTCATGTAGGTTATACCTAGAAAGTGTAGATTGTATGTAGTATTGTAGATATAGATTGTAATTGTAGGCTAGTTAGCTTAGGAGTTAGGAAAAAAAAAAAAAAGTTGCTATAAAACATGGAAAAAAAAAAACCCATAAAGAGTAGAATAAGGCGGTGTAAATGTTTCATTTGGTTGGGAGATGGTTAGGTAGTTCTGAATGGTGAAATTGCGTCATGCGAACAATAGAGTCACATAGACACATTTTCAGTGTGTAAAAAAAAAAGAATAAAAAAAAAGATTTTAAGTAGGGTTATATGGTGATGGTTATATGGCAAAGAACCCCATCACCATATAAATGCAAAAGAGAATTACTACACACGAACAAGTTATATAAACAGAAGTTGGAGAGTGCTCACGGATATGTCTCTCGAAGGTTGCACTGGACCTTTACGTCAAGGACCTCTTGGATGCTCGATTCAGGGTTGCTGGGCTTGTACGTACTCAATAAAAAAAACAGAGTTACAAATTACATTATTTATTCAATAATGGGATAAGTCCGCACTACCGGGACGCGGAAACGATACGCGCGCACTGATTCTACTTGGCCATAGCAAAAAAGACGAAACGTGTGTGCACACTTACGTGGAGCCGCTGGAAGAGGGGAAGGTGGAACTCCTTGGCATCGTCGCGTGCAGATATCGCACGCGACACGATCGGTCCTCCCAAACCAATCGACCTTCGGAGAAACGAACCGAGGGTCGTCGTCACTTAATAGTACCACGCCATCGCGTGACACCGGGAAGGGTCGGAACGGAAATATGCCCGCCACCGACTGTTATATGACGATTGTATTAGCTGCCGTCCAAAGATATGTCCTGTTCCAAGGACCAGAGCCAGGATGTCTTCCGATCCAATTCCTCTAACCACTTATTACGTTTTCTTTTGTTCCACTTACATGATCACGTCCGAGTTCAATCTGACAGTCTGTGTATAATGTTGCCAGTCCTTAAGTCACAACACATAAAAAGGAACCATAGATATGATGGTCTATATAAAACGCGATAATTGGTACATAAATTATTGTTACAATTTCGTCGACCACCTTTTAATGTGTGATGACAATCTCGGCTCGCTAAGTGTCTACACATTATCAACTCAACCAAGATCACGAGAGAATCGATCAAGAATATAATTACTCATTAACGACTACATTGCGTAGTGGAAAATATAGCAACACTGTCGCCGCACTAAAACGCCGCGCGAATAATGGTGACACATGTCAGTGACATGTGACAGTGACAATACCGTCTTGTAAATAAACCCTATTTACAGCAATGCGATACCAATTAAATGATAAATATAATTGTATGCTACAATATTTAATACAGTTGCGAAAAAATGAAGCAATTTAATAAAATAATAAAAACACAATAAACTCAACTAACTAATCATTTATTTCTTTTAACAGTTATAATTCACATATACATTGAAATTGGTACAGTTTTTTATACTAACTGGGGAAGTTTTAGGTTGCATATTTACTGTTTGAGACAAACTATTAATAATTTCGTATGATTGTTCATGCTATTTGCTTTTTCTCTTCTCTCCACGCAATAAATTCGTCGTATGTAGATATGTAGCGACTTTTTGACTTTTCCGGTAAAATGTTCTCCGAAGCATTTTGTGCAATTATACTGAGTTCCGGTGGTGTTAATTCAAAAAAAATATCGTCGAAATTACTCATTTTGTGCAACAAACCACTAAACTCGCAAAGAAAATTTTTGGAAAATGACGCCAACTGTAAAATAATGCAGAGATTTTTTTTTTGTTTTCTTCACCCATTCTGGGTATGCAAAGGAAACTATGCCCATACAGCCAAGTCTTCAGTAGATTTTTTTTATTGATATGAAATGAAAATGAAATTTAATGAGATGAAATGAAATGAAACCTAACCTAATTCATTGAATCAAATCATTAAATCTGTTATTGAAACAAATTAGTAGCTTCTTTTTAGAAATATTTGCATGAATCATAAAAACTTCTGGTTGGTTTTTTTTTTCAATAGACATCATTTTGACAGTTGGGAAAGAGAACGCACGAGTTCGGAAAAGGTAAAGAAAAAGCACGAGTGTGTAATAGCCCACATCCCGAACGCTATACGTCTCTGCAATACGCCACTTTTTGAGCAACTGTATTAAAATAGTAGTTCATGAAACTGTTGCATAATAAGGGTTATTAAAATACGAGTGTGAGTTTATAACATGAGCCGAAGGCGAATGTTATAATAGACCACACGAGTATTTTAATACCTAATTATGTGCAGTTTCATACACTACTTTATCTAATCTCATGAAATATATGATAATAATATTTTAAATACTACCATGAAGTTAATGTAACAGCTATAATTCTTACTTATAAATCCATTTGCAGATCGAGCATGCGTAGTGCGCATGTGCGACGCGCCGCGCGGCGCGGCGTTCACAGATTATGTAGAAAAATTTTGCATAGTTGCAATGTATTTGCATTGCAACCTGTTTAAAATACCTGTATCCAGGGCTGAAGCTGTATCGAAATGGTAAAAAAGTTATTTTACGATACAGTTGTCCTTCTATGAGCTGTATCGAAAAATAACTTTTAAAATTTATTTTGATAGCTTGTGCGTAAAGACTGTCATTAAGATACTGTGATTAGTTTTTTAATGTGTAAATTTCAGTATGAGATTAGATAAATATATTTTTAGGACATTAAGTCCAAACTCCAAATGTCATTGTTATAATTATATCTTGCATTGTTGATTAAAAAAAATCACTTTTAGCAATAATAGGTGACATTTGTAAACAATAACTACGTGTAGCAACTGTTTATCTATTCGCGAGGAAAGTTAGAGATAATAAATAAATAATAAATATTTCTGAACATTTTACACAGCGCCATCTAGTCCCAAATTAAGCACAAAGCTTGTACTAGACAACTGATAAATATTCTTAAATACGCATATAAAACGCTCAGACCAAGACAAACAGTCATGTTCATGCACACAAATGTTTGTCATGTGCGGGGTCGAACCCGCGACCCCGGAGTCAAAGTGGACATGGTTAGCCATTCGACCACCGGACTCGTCAGAGATAAATTTAAGTACAATCTTAACTCAGTTTACTAGCTACAAATTTGTTGTCAATAATAGAGGTATTACTTAGTACTATTACTTATACTGTGGTATTACTGCGCTGCATAGGGCCTCTTAAACCTATCAACAATATTTTGTTTCAGTGATGCCACTTCCGATATTATCTAACTTCATTGTCACATGTTTATAACGAAGTTTTCTATAAGCACAATTTCATTATTTCCAAGATCAGATCAGAAGGGTAAGTGCCAATGGATCGGAGTGGCGGTCTCCGCACATTGTATCGAGGGGGCGATCAGTGCGTTCCAAAGATAAATAGTTTCATTATGGCCGACTTTTGGTCTTCAGCAATACTCTGCAAGGTATACCTAAGATATCTAGATAAATGACATATTTTCTTTGTTTTAAAAGTGTAAAATTTAAAAGTGTGGTGTATACATTTAAGCTTTTAACTGTATATTAAAAAAAAATCGGTTGTCTGTAAAGTCGGTTTACTGACGATAGTTAAACGTGACAACGTTATAAGAAAATACTGATGGAATGTTTGCATTTTTCAAAAGAAAATTTTAATGGAACGCCTCAGAGCGAGGTAACGCCGCACGAGTCATGTTTTTTCGTGCGTCCATCGAATTATAAGACGTTGTCACGTCAAAAAAATAAAAGTTATACACGTATTATATTGTTACATTTTATAATGTTATAGTGATGATGAAATGTAAAATTACTAGAAAGTAAAAGTTAAGAGAATATACACTAGTACACAAGTGTTCGCACAGGTATTTTGTTGTTCGCAATACTTATGCGTTAAAGAGAAAAGAATTATCAAAATCTGACTACTCTATAAAGTGTTGTGCGTGATCATACATAAAAAAAATATACACGTCGACTTGAGAACCTCCTCAGCTTTTTCGTCGGTTAAAAATAAATTTTAATTTGCGTCATAAATATAAGATGTCACTTTTTCCAATGGCTTCTTATCCATAGGCCAGGAGTCATTGCGACTACTTTGATTGAATACTCTGAAAGAAAATTCATCGAAAACTGTTTCGTGTAAGTATTAAGTTATTAAATATTATATTATTATGTTAAATTAAGTTTTACGGTTTTTAGTAAATATTTTATCTCATTTTCTCAAATATACTGTATCGGAATAAAGGCGAAGCATACCAGACGGAGTCATTATTTTGCCAACAGATGGCAGCACAATCGATTCCGGGCCGCGCCGGGAGCGAGCGGCGCAATTTGCGATTCTCTCACCCGTAAAATCTACTGAAATGAATAAAACTATCTCAAAATCAAACACTCGACTTGCTCGATTTCTGTCTCGATGTCTCAGACGATTTGATAAGTCGACTCCTTACCTATTTACCATAATATGTTACATCTGACGTCTGATACATGGTACTAAGTAACTAATTGCAGAGGTACTAATTTACTTTATTAATTTGTTTTGATTTTTTACATATTTTATAATATCATTATTTGTGCAATATAGAGTATTGTATTCTATTGTATTTTGGTCTTTTTTGTATTATAATAATGATCATCATTTATTTCAGACAACATTTCAATGCATACAAATTTGCAAAACAATAAGTCCATAGAATAAATACCACCTTAATCTAAGAATATATATTTATATAATATTATTCTACTTAAAACTAGGTTACACGTTGAGTCGGCGACGTGTATCGCATTATATTCAGCAATCGACCTCGGAACTTCCGATTTCTCGGAACACGGAACTTTTTTTATGCAAGCTTTGAGGTTCATCTGATGTTCTACCGCGTTATATATATAATATAATATAATAAGTCTAAAATTATTCAGCTCGGAGTTTATAGTCCCGATAAACAATCTTTCAATTATTTTTGTAGCAATTGGCGGCAATCATATTCATCTCAGTCAAAGCTTCCGGCTGCGTGGAAGCTTTACTAACTTTTTGGAATCTGATCGGAATCATCTTCAATTTACGCGGTAGTGTTCTAAATTCGACAGTTTCGACCAAGTGCAATCGATAGGTTAGGAAAATGTATCTACTTAATACCTGTATTCGTCTACTACAATATTGTTGGAGATAACAGATTGAGCTGGTTTTATTCTCTGTCTACGGTGTACGTGAACGAAAATTTATTATTTTGAGAGTTTAATTTTATTTTATTTATGGTAAAAGTAAACTTGTTAGAAATTGTTAATTATACCTCGAGTTACGTTTGTACATGGTTTTTCATAAGCTTATTCTTAAAGCATGTATAGAGAGATAATATTGTAGTTGAAATAAACAACGTCACGATAAGCAATTTATGTCACTGCTCTCACTACTCACGCCTTGGTGATAGCTTACCACAATGGTCTCGAACCATCAGTTTCCAGAGAGGATTTCTCCTGCGAACTGTCAAGTTGTAGAATGGTGTAAAGAGATTCTTACTGTGTCGGCAAAGCGCGAGTAACTCGGTAAACGCTTTACGTCAGACGAGCCGTATGCTTGTTTGTTACCCGACGTAGTATAAAAAAGAAACTAAAATAATGATTACCGCCAATAAAATATGTACTTAGTTTCTTAGATTACATACGGCTACATCTAGCCTGAAGAACGTAATATTCACGTATAATCCTATAAGTAGAAATAATAAATATTATTATATTTCATTAACTTTCTGTGCTGCAAGAACTATAGGTAAGTCAATCTGGTTTCCAGTCTATCGAATAAATAATTAAAAACCAATCACGGACACCTTTCAAAAAGCCAACCACTAATACCGGACATTATTCCCGTGATCAGATCCCATTAAAGGTGGGGCTCTACATTGAGCGGCGATTAATAATGATTCGCTGAAGCGTTCATCTAAGATTTCTCAAATATTTTTAATTACTTTTGTACACAATAATATTTTATAAGACAAAGCCGAATTTTATATCTAAAAAGTTCCCTGAACTGTCATCGCATACTGATCCCTGAACTGACTAAGCAAAATTGAAATAAACAGTCGAAAGCGTTTCTGGCATAATTCATGGAACTAGTGAATGGAATAGCTAGATTTAAAGGTCTTTCCGTGTTTACAGATTTATAATAGGTTATCTGAAACTTACTTTTTGCCTTTCGAAACAAGCTGTCAGCCCTGGGGCCCTACCGCCGATGCTGAAGCCGATTACAATCGAATATTTTCATTCGAGAAATAGGTCTTATGTTTCAGTTATTGACAAACATTTTCAATTCAATCGGTAGAGCTCCAGGGTTTCTACCAGCTAAGCTCAACACAGGTAGCATAAATCTATGCTGAAGTTTGACATTTGTGTTCAAAAAATCCCATGGGAATCGGCTTCAGCTTAGCCGGTAAGGCCCCTGCTATTGGTGTTAGTTGATAATCGTTAAGAGAAAATATTATTATTTACTATTTATAAAATAGATAAGATTGAAACTAGAAAACGTAGAGTTTTTATTAAATGATTATTTTTAATGCAGTCTTCATATACGCTTTATGAAGACATACCCTTAATCCTAATTGGATAGAAAGGACCCGGGAGGCGTGCGGTAGTCTACACACGTAATTGAAACACGACATGGGATAGTGTTGTTCTGTGTTTGTGTTTGTGCATGTGCAAATATTATTATTGTGCATGTGAACTACACATGGTGCGTGTTTGCTTATAATTTGTATCAACGCAAGCGCGTTGTTACTACTCTGGTTGATTTGTTGGCACCTATTATCAGAATATACATATTAAAATAAAAAAACCGACCAAGTGCGAGTCGGACTGGCGCACGAAATGTTCCGTACCATTATCTATAAAAACAGCAAAAATAAACACGTTTGTTGTATGGGAGTCCCCTCAAATAATTATTTTATTCTATTTTTTAGTATTTGTTGTTATAGCGGCAACAGAAATACATCATTTGTGAAAATTTCTACTGTCTAATTATCACGGTTTATGAGATACAGCCTGGTGACAGATGGACAGACGGACGGACGGACGGATGGACGGACGGACAGCGGAGCCTTAGTAATAGGGTTCCTTTTTACCCTTTGGGTACGGAACCCTAAAAAGGTGACAAAACAACGGTAAAAAAATGTTAAATGATGAATTCAAATTAAAAGCGACAGAAACCTGATCAAGAAATTTATAAACAAGAATACAACAGACATTATGTTCATGCTACAAATGTTTGTATTGTGCGGGGATCGAAGAAGAACCTCGGAGTTAAAGTTGTCATTGCTAGCGTTCAACCACCGGGCTCGTAATACAGTTTTATGTATCAAAATTTGTGCAAAAAAGGTCAACAGCATGTAAATAAAGAATATGGTGACACCAATGCTCGAGGCGATGAACGGAAATTCGATGACCCTACCTACCAATCACCCTTATCTAAGTACATTATCACTGCCAGCCTTGTAGGGCCTTAGGCTAAAACAAAACATGCGGTCATCGAACCTCCGTATGTTATTATGTGAATCAGTGTAACTTGTTTTTTAAACCAACGAACAAATCATGAAATGTAGGTTTGCTTAAGCATTAATTATGAACAGTATATTTATTTACAATAAGTTAAATAGCAGTTATGATAGATTCCGTATTCAATATCATTAGAAATCCATTACATATTAATTAAAGCTGTGTATTGAGACACGATCCAAAAAACTAGATATGGGGCCTTTAGCACCAATGGTCGTGGGTTCAATTCTCGCACAAGGCAAACATGTGTGCATAAACATGTCTGTTTGTCTTGGTCTGAGTATTTTATATGTATCATTTGCATGTATTTACAAAAAGAAATGCATTTATACATCAGCAATTTAGTATCCATAGCACAAACTTAATAGTCAGCTGAAATTGGGACTATCTAATCCCAATGGTGCCGTGGGATTTGTCCAGAGATATAATTATTATATTATTCACTTACTCGTATACTCATCTCGGTACAGTTTATGATAACTGAGTTACATAACTGTACCGAAGGCATTCCTCCAGCCTTCAAGAACAGCGTCAATTTTTCCCTTAAAAGGTTGGCAACGGATCGGCGACCCCATGGTGTTGGTGATTACTTCCATCGACCTACATTGCTTGCTTGCTTGCCCCCCTCTCATATAAAAAAACTGCATTTAAAATAGCAACCGTCGACATTTGACGACCGATAGATGGTCTTCCATTCAGGACTACGATAATATGATAACCATTTATATGCTCATATCTGTATCAAATCAAATCAAATCAAAATATCTTTATTCATTGAACTATATAAAGCACTTAGAAACGTCATACAAATTAAATATAAGAACATGTATCTAAATCATTACTACTCTAAATCCGCAGAGCTTAGATTCACTTTCATCAACTACCTTGAATGTGAAAGTGAATTTAAGTGCCAGTTCCGGAGACGGGGCTTCTTGAGAAGAACTGGCAAGAAACTCAAGGCCGACTCTTTTAATTGCCAATATCGTTACATTAAATACAAATACAATCTTTAACATAAAATATCTATAAAAGTTAATCGTTACTGACTAATGTTTAATTAATACACGAGCCTATACCTACAGCTGATGCTCGCCTGTGCACCAACTTTTCTGTTAAATCACAGATTGCTAGTCTCTCGCCCAGTAAACCAACCAGGCAAGAGGAGCATTGCCCACTCCGCTATCGCGCCCAGTATACCAACCAGGCACTCATTATTATTTTTAATATATATATTAACACACAGTTCAAACTGGACTTTTCGGGTTGAAAAGTATACAGCCACCTAATATAACGAAGTAGTTCGCTAAAAAAGTTTTATTTTAAATTCCTATGGTATACCCGCATAAGAAGTCGCGGGGGCAAGCTAGTTCAATAATACATGGACTGTTTTTTTTATGCCACTCATGTGGCAAACAACCATATGCAGATGCAAGCAACCTATGAATGCCTGCTACACCAGGGGCATCACACGCGCATTGCCGGCCCTGTAAAAACCTCTTCACGCCCTTTTTATAGAACTCCATGCTTTCCTGAGAATTTTCGACGGGCATACTGATGTTTGATACTCTTTCATGGATCGACTGCTGAATACATTTGGATGTTTGGCATATATAAAAAACTAGCGGCCCGCCCCGGCTTCGTACGGGTGGACATAAGATTTTTTTTTTTATATTTTTTACCTTTTATTTAGCAATAAATATAGCCTATGTTACTCAGAGTGAATATAGCTTTCCAATGGTGAAAGAATTTTTGAAATCAGCACAGTAGTTTTTGAGTTTATTCAATACACACACACAAAATTACAAATCTTTCCTCTTTATAATAGTAGTGTAGATATATTCAGGCTTGTATCCATGTAATGTTTTCACGCGGGGCGCGGAAGCCGCGGAAAACAGCAAATTTAACATAGGACAGACATAATATCTAACAGATCAGTATAACTTTTCTTCATCAAACGTCCTCTTCTCACCGAAGCATTACCACAAAAATAGGTATATTATCTATAATCCTAGATGGAAGTGTTCGCAGCTGACATTTATCCTCATCGCCCTCTATTCTCAGTTAATTTAGTTTAGTTGTTCACACAACAGCCGGGAACGTTTAATCGCCCAGCGACAACCTCTACTCCATTAAACTAAGGCTGGAAATTTCATGATGTGAAAATAAAGCTAACTAGTTTTTTGTACGACGTCGGGTGGAAGATAATCATACGGCCCATCTGATGCGAAGCGGTTTCCATAGCCATATTAACACTCGCAACATGAAATATCGCTCGCGCGGGCAAACCCCCGCTGCCAACGCACCATCAACTTCCTTTCTGGTGACCTCAGTCACTCGCAACACAACTCAAGGGAATTGTTATTTGGCTGCGGTATTCTGTGAGGTGGAGATACTTCCCCAGTCGGGTAGCTTACAATTACGCTAATACCTCTCTTTGCGCCTCAGTCTCGTTTATCATTCAGTAGGACGCACCACGTGCAGATGAGGTTGGCTTTAGTTCAAAGTTATTGATGAATACACCCTAGTTGATTCTGTTTTCTATGGGCAGGCTGCCTCAATATATTTTTATTATTTTCACTTAGAATTTCTTTTTCAATAATCATCAAGCCTGTTATTACATAATTTTATAATAAACAAAATATTAAAATAAGATTAGTTTATGATACGTACGAGTATATTACTATTTCTATTTCTATTACTATTTCTTGAGACTGGCCGTAAAATAAAACATAATAATAAATAATAATAATAATAAATATTGTCGGACAAATTACACAGCGCTATCTAGCCCCAAAGTAAGCGAAGCTTGTGTTATGGGTACTAGACAACTGATAAACATACGTAAATACTTTTTTTTTTTTGGTAAATATATACTTATGATACATAGAAAACACCCAGACTAAGACAAACAGACATGTTCATGCACACAAATGTTTGTCCTATGTGGGAATCGAACCCACGAGCGTTGGTGTCGAAGCCGCGTCATTGACCGCTACGCCACCGAGCTCGTCTATTTTATTTTGGAATTAAACATGTTTATTTTATTTTGGAATTAGAAAAAATTTGCAAAATAAAAATGTGTCTACCTACTTTTTATCCATGTCACAGATTACTTAATATTAAATTATTAATTTATTAATAATAATATTTTCAAAACGCAGCTCACCAACTAACAAATGCAATAAATTTAACGGCCCAACCGTTTGTCAAACGAAATTCCCATTGGATTTAATTTGTCGCGTATTTACATAATAAATGAACGCCTCCGCCTCGAAGCGGTGTAATCCGGTTTAAAGCAGCTTAAACCGCTTTTATCCATCATTGAGAGCGACTTGATTCTCGATCGGGATACAATTTGCATGTTATTCCGTACTAATACCTAAATAGTTGTGGAGTTAGTAATTTGTTTATACAATCATTTGCATAACTAAGTAATTTGCATTTAATAGTATTCCTTGATCATTATTTGATTTAATAAAATCTGCCTTCGAATTTATTCAGTGAATTTATTAAATAATAATCAGAGAATAATACAACTCATTTACATCAACTATTTACAGTAGCAGATATTTCTTGTTCACTGTATTATTTTTGTTGTCTGTAAATGCCTTAAGACATTAATAATAATAAACTTTGTTCTACTATCTATGACACTTTTCCTGTAACTACATTATAACTGTTGAAGTAGCTGTCATTACTGCAACGTTTTAATTTATCACCCTACACAAAAACGTTATTTTAGCTTTTTACTTTCTTCCGATTTAATCGAGTTTAAAGTGAATTCCGACCGACCAGACAACCATAACCTTTAGATGAAAATACTTAAAACGGATTGAAATGAAACTTAGATAATAAATTTATCCAAAAAATTGCCTAACTTTTAATCTCATTCCAATGACCAAAGCGTGCACATTGCGTAGAAAAACATTTTCGTAGCCTTTGCTACGATCGGCTCTACCAACAAGCGCAGAATACCGGAAAGTGCTACGCGTATGCGTAGCTTGCAGTTCCATATTGAACGTCCGTCGTGACCCTTTCTCGACCGTTTTTAGATTTAGTGATATTGTTTTTAGGGTTCCGTACCTCAAAAGGAAAAACGGAACCCTTATAAGATCACTTTGTTGTCCGTCTGTCTGTCTGTCAAGAATTTCTATGTCGAGAATGCGTGGAGGTATCAAGCTGAAATTTGAACTGTATACTCAGTTCTACGGTCCCATGAAGTTGTAAAATAATCAAACTGCTAAGTTTACGTAAAAAAAAGTTACGGCCGTTTATTCAGCAAAAAACGCATACTTCGACACATTCTCATGGGAATCAAAACATAAAGGGTACTTCCCGTTGACCTAGAACTATGAAATTTGGCAAGTAACATCGTTATAGACTACAAGTACAGGAATAAATCTCAAAACATTATACATTTGTAAATAGATCTTAAAAAATAAGAGGTCCATATTTTTTATAGGGTGTCGAAATTTCAAATTGAAACTACTAGTTCAAATGGGGTATCATATGAAAGGGCTTGATGTACACATTGCAAAATATATTTTATTTATTTTTTTCGACCCATTATTTCATAGTTATAATGAAAAATATCAAATTTAATAATGATACTACGTACGGAACCCTCGGTGGGCGAGTCAGACTCGCACTTGTCCGGTTTTTTTTTTAATATTATTTCGGGTGGCAGACACGCACACGGCACGCCTGATGTGTAGCGGTTACAGTAGCCATATTAACGCTCCCAACATAAAATATCGCTCGCGCGCCGCCACCCCCGCTGCCAACGTAGCATCTCCTTACTTTCTGGTGACTTCACTCACTCGCAGGAACACAACAATTCTCAAGGGAATTGTTATTTTATGTTATTATTATTAACTTGATCCAGTATTATGCCGTCATTAAATTTGCTTACGATCTAAGAAAAAATCTTCGACACGAATTGTGTTTATATAAAGTTGTATAATATGTAATGTAAGAAGACCAGAACAAAACAAACAAAATTCAAAAGCCAATCGACTAACTACTAATCCACTTGATAGCACAGTTACTGTAAATTCAAAAGCAAACAAACGAACACATGGGCTAGTAGTAAAATTTATGATGCTATTGCCCACGGGAAAAACGCGGGCCGACACGCGTTGTAAATTCACTATTTTACGAACTATGCATTTAATAAAGTTGTATATGTATGTAACCTATTGGGACTTGTTGTCGATTTTTAGCACTGTTTACAGCGACTTAGCCTGTCATTTGTCTTGGACTCATCATCACCATTATGAGCCTGTATCCCACTGTTGTTTCAAGTGGTTACTTAAGTAGATCTTCAATAGTTATTACAATCTGTCCACAACATATGAGCCCTGCAGGGTCACTAGAATATTTCGTTGTCACTATTTTTAAATAATTAATTATCTAATTAATACATTATTAAATCTAATCAACTGCCACGATATCGTCAATTTTTTATTAAAATAATTATATAATAAATTAGTATTAATATAGGCCTTCAGCTTTCCTCATAATCGTTATCTTTTGTGAACATTAGAGTAGTACTTAAACTTCAATGTAAAAAAAACTCCGAACCCAGAATATTTATAATAAAAAAAATCTAATGGAATATTAATACTATAAAATGGAATATAATGAACCCTAGTTTTGCCATGTTCTTTTGTTTGTTTATTAATCTGTCTGTCCGTGGTTAAAGTTTGTGTTATATTTAAGCAATATATATTTTGTTTTATCTCCATTTGTTAGGTATGAATATAATGACATAATTTAGTGAAATGCCTTTTACTTCCTGCAGTATAGTAAACAGACCGGCCCTACCGCCGAAGCTAAATCCGATTACCATCGGTTGTTTTGACTCCAAAAAATGGTCTTAGGTTAAAGTTATTGACGAACATTTTCAGCTTAGTCGGTAGAGCTCTAGGGTTTCTACTAGCTGAGTTAAACATAATTAGCAAAAAACTAAGCATTGGTTTCATTTTCGCATTCAAAAATTCCGATGGTAATCAGCTTCAGCTTCGACGATAGAGCCCCTGTATGGAGAAGTCGATATTTTGTTCAATACCCAAATATTCCGGCAAATGATAAATTCCTGTTATCAAATCTAAAACTGCCATCAAGATTACTTACTCTCTCCTCAAGTTTTAATTAACCAATTCATTTTACTGCCTCTAAATTGAAAGGGTTCAGGTTCTGAAAACGGAATACAGTGGTGAACATTTCAATCCATAATAATCAACGAGTTGCCAAGGTGATGATGAGGAACCAGGGACAGAACACATTGGGTGTGGCTATGAAATAAGCAGTAAATGAAAATACGCCAGCTGTACTTATTAACGTCGCCGATGGTGAGTGTGTAACAAATTGAATCATAGCTTTAAACCTCAATATTTCACAAATGGAGCCTTAATCGAAAAATGTTGTTCTCACACTCGCAATATTTTTTAAATTACCTAGCCAATGATACCCAACACCATTAGATATCCAAGGAAAAATCATATTCACATCACATACACCTCCTCTAGATTCACAAAAAAAGAAATCCAGATTTTATTTTACTATATTGTCAACTTCATTATTTTTTACCAAATTTGTGCTTCCTAGTCTACTAATAGTCCCTGAACTAAGCCGCGAACAAACAAACAGACAGGCGGACATGGCGAAACTAAAATGTTTCTTTGTTTACTACGAAGCCTTAAATCATCTAAAACTAATATCACTGCCCTTATTGTTTCCTTCTATGATACATACAATTGAGAGCAAGATAAATTTATTTATTACATGTCGCTTCTGCTATTATTCATTTAGTGTGCAATAAACCTTGATAACGTCTCTTAAGTGTACCACCATTATTATTAACTGTATTCTCCTTTACTCAATACAGCCCCTTTACCACCATCTCTTATTGCGATTCAATAATTGAATAGATTGCTGTTTCATACCAATGAATAAGCGACTCTATTCCATTTGAAATAGAGTCGCTTATTCATTGGTATGAATAAGCAATCTATTCAGTTATTGAATCGCAATAAGAGATGGTGGTAAGGGGGCAGACATCTGATGCTGCTTTCCTTCATAACGATTGTCCGATTTGCAAATAATAACTTCCCAGTATTCTCTTTATCATTTCATCTAATTATGAGATGCAAAAAATTAATAATAATAGGAAACAAAATGAATCATTTATTATAATATTCAGTTTAAAAAATATCGTATCCTAATAACTCTTTGATTTATAATACCTACTTAATATGGCACATAACTTATGTCAATGATCCAATCTTTAATCTTTCTACTTAATTTAGTGTATATATATAAATTTTATAAACACAGTGCGACGTACTGATGCTCTTGAACCAAATTTTCCGATTTAAGAAAGTCGAGAGGTGGTGAGGCTACATTCACTCTCTAGATTATGAAACTTTTACTCGCTGATTGTAAAGCCCCAATTTCTGGCCCTATAAACACCCCAACGCAAGATCAAACGTTGCTATGTCTTCAAACGCTTTAGACTCAACAGTCTCGCGTTTCTCCGCCAATATTTATTGGTAATTTGATAGATGCTTCATGTATGTTTCTCTGGTGTATTTCTTAGAACTCATTTATTTTTGATCGAAAGTAAATCGAATACCTTCATTCATGTGTATATATTTTTTACATTTTACTACATTTATTTAATTATATTGTAAATAGAATATCTATGTATATACACTTATTACATTTTATTATATTAGGTTGGGGAAAAAGTCTTTTCGTATTTTATATGAAAATTCAAAACATTTTTTAATAAAGTTTATTTACATTTAACTAAAGTATGTAGGTGCCATTTTGTTCGATAACTTTTGGCCATCTTGTAGGTAGAGACATGATCCCATTACTATAGAAATTTTGGGACTTCTGTTCAAAAAACCACGACAAGTGGTTTTGGCAGTCTTCTCGTGATGGTAACCTCACATTGCCTAAAGAATTCTGAAGAGACCGAAACAGGTGGAAATCAGAAGGTGCAAGGTCAGGACTATACGGCGGATGCATTAACACCTCCCAGTCAAACTCTCTTAATTTTTGCTGAGTGGCTTAAGATGTGTGAGGTCTAGCGTTATCATGATGAAAAATCACACCCCTTCTGTTAATTAATTCCGGCCGCTTTCTCTCAACTTTTTGCTTTAATCTCATCAGTTGTTCACAGTAGAGTTCAGAATCGATAGTCCTGCCTGGCGGTAACAGCTCATAATGAATAATGCCCTTCCAATCCCACCATACACACAGCATCACCTTATTGCGGGTTAACCCGGGTTTTGCCAGAGTCTGTGAAGCCTGACCGGCCTTTGACCACGACCTTTTTCGCACGTTCTTGTCGTACATGATCCACTTTACATCACCAGTTATAAGCTTCTTCAAAAACGATTCGCTTTCATTACGTCGTAGTAAAGAATCGCAAATGAGTACACGGTTCATTAAGTTTCTTTCAGTGAGATCGTGAGGCACCCAAATATCGAGCTTTTTAGTGTACCCAGCTTTTTTCAAATGCGCCAAAACTGTTTTGTGGTCAATTCCTAATTCTTCAGCTACGTCGTAACTACTGATATGCTGATCTTGCTCCACTTTTTCAAAAATGGCATCCATTTTATCCGTAACAGGGCGACCAGAGCGACGTGCATCTTTCACATCAAAATTTCCTGATTGAAAACGCTTAAACCAAATTTGTGCTACTCTCACAGACACTGCACTAGATCCATAAACGTCACAAATTTTTTTCGCAGCTTGCGTTGCATTTTTACTTTTTTTGTAGTAAAATTTTAAAATGTATCGAATTTCTTCATTAGATTCACTCATCTTGACAGTAAAAAAAACAAATGAAAATCACACATTTACCTAATTTGAATTTGGAATTATCTTTTTTAAAATTTAAACTTTTTAAAGATATCAAAACCTTTCAGATACAAATGGTATAACCAAAGAGATTTTATTACAAGTTCATACATACTAAAATGCGAAAAGACTTTTTCCCCTACCTATTATAATATCGGAAGGAACTATAATAATTATTTTTTTAACTACGTTGGGTGACAAATGAGCATAGTGCCTGCATGATGTGAAGCGGTTACCGCACATAAAAATGCTCGCAACATTGCAACGCAATATAGCAACAATGTAGCTATATTGTTCACAAACTGCCACCCCCGCTGCTAACGCAGCAACTCCTTTCTCGCTCGCAAGAACACTAAAATCCCCAAAGGGATTGTTATTTGGCTGCAGTATTTTGTGAGGAGGTACTTCCTCAGCAGGGCAGCTTATAAATATGCTATGCCCTACCTTTCTTTGACTTACTGTACAAGCATATACTAAAATTACTCTTTCACCTCATAACAGAAAAGCTATCATAATTCTCAGCAAGCAATCAACATCAGAGCATCCCATCTTCAATAAAAAAACTTCACCAAACTTAGGTACTACATCAAAACAATAGAATTATGCGATAATTGACATGATATCTGCAGTCACTTCAAATTTATCTCTTGAGCAAAGTAAATAGAGCTCAAATTTCAATGACAGTAAAATAATTGTGTTGTTTACGAGGACTTGGTTAAAGTTTAATTGAATCGGGTCTATGGCCGAGCTGGGAAGCGAACCCCGACTTGATGGCGAATTAACGATTCTGTTATGGGGACACTGGTTGTTTACACGTCTGCGTTATTTCATTATGAGCCCTTCTATAAGGTCTCATTGCAAATTATTATAATTGTGATGACAAATAATAAATTTGAGTTTCCTTTTTTATACGAGACTTGGGCAAACGAGCCTGCGGGTCACATGATGGAAAGCAATCACCACCGCCCATGGAGAACAGCAACACCAAGGGGTCGCCGATCTGTTGCCAGCCTATACTCCTTCCTTTCTTTCTGGTGACCTCACTCATTCGCAGGAATATAACAACCCTTAAAGTAATTGTTATTTGTTTGCGGTATTCGGTATTTGTGAGGTGGAGGTACTTCCCCAGTCGGGCAGATAGAAAAATACGCTATGCCCTACCTCTCTTTTCGCCAGAGTCTCGTTTGTCAGTCAGCAGGGTGCACTTTCATCCCAAACTACTTAGTAGAGTACCAGGTCTTACACTATAATATTACTACAGACATATTATTTTGTCTTTTTTGGCAGTTCTTTATGCCCTTTCGTATCGTAAAGACATTTAAGTAGAACGCCCTATAAGCACAACATCTTAAAAGCGAAAGGACCTATAAGCAACACGTCTTATTAGCAAAATGATAATAGTTTTTTTGTTTGTTTGTAGTATCTTTATTGTACTTAAAGAACGTATCATACACATATCACAATAGAATTTAAAGAACATGTACAAAGGCGGACTTATCTCTGGAGATCTCTACCAGCCAACCTTCGAGTGTTGGAGAAGAGAATAAAGAGTAGCAAGGGCGTCGAAAAGTCGAAAGCATTTAGTATAGTCATAATGGCTAAAGAACATGTTGTCAAAAAGACCCAATACTGTGTTTTTTTAAATAAAAAATCTACTATTTATGTGATATCTGTGTAAGTAAATACATTTAGTTTAATATAGGAACTCACAGCGTAGAACTAATGTGGAACAATGCTCCTTGCTGATTCATTTTCAGTTCATATTACATTGAAAGTGTGAAATGAACGCTTCTAAAGTCTATTTAGGTTCAAATTATACCAAGAAAATGAAGTTTGAGACTAAATTTAAAGTAACTATGTACTTAAGTGCTGCCAAAGACTTTGTAAAATAGGATTTTGCATAAGCTTTATAAGGAAAGGTTCACTTTGCATAAGTTTATATATGATGGAAAATTATAATATATAGACATTAAGTCATCATCATCAGGTCCATTTTAGTCTCCACTACAGGAGCACGATCCTCTCTCGTCCGTTTTAGACGGAGGGAGGATTTGGCCTACACTCCCTGATCGATGTTTGGTAATGTAATTCCCTTAGTCGCCTTGTACGACATCCACGGGAAGAAACGGAGTGATTGTATTCTAGTCTGCCGGAAACCTCACAGAATACCACACTCAAATAATAATTTCCTTGAGGGCTGTTGTGTTCCTGCGAGTGAGCGAGGTCACCAGAAAGAAAGAAAGAAAGGAAGGAGTATAAGCTAGCAACTGATCGGCGACCCCTTGCCGTTGCTGATCTCCATGGGCGGTCGTGATTGCTTTCCATGAGGTGATCCCACACACATACTCGTTTACTCCCCCCCCCCCCCCCTTTCAAAAATAAAAAAGGCCAACATATAATTCTAAATAAAACATACGCGGTAATGCATCATATTCTGCTTACAGCCTTGTGAATTTTCTGACGAAATGATGAATGAGCTATTTTATCTGAAATCACACGTCTTCAGTACTAATAACAGTCAACGTGACAAATGTTACATCGCCTATTACATGCTAAGCGGGATTGATGGGGCGGTGACCGGAGCGTACTCATAAATTTCACTATGTGCTACCCTTGTGTAGGGCGACGACCTCACTACGGACTTTCAACTCTGAGAGAATAGATAATATAAAATTATCTTTACATACAATCGCGAAATCAAGAGAAAGGATGTCTGTTGAATGAGAATATTGGATGTGTTTTTCCTTAGTTTACGACGCTATTTTTGCTCGGTATTTTGCTTTTTGAGCAGTATTTTGCAAAATCTTTTTTTTTTTTTATCATTCGATCTGGCTATTTTTATTATATACCACTGAGGTATAAAACGGCCGTGTGGTTTCCGGCAGACTAGAATAGAATCACTCCGTCTCTTCCCGTGGATGTCGTACAAGGCGACTAAGGAAAATACATTATCCAACATCGATCAGGCCTCTCCAACCCGTCTGGCCAGTGTGGGGAGTGTAGGTCAAATCCACCTTCCGTCTAGGACGGACGAGAGAGGGTCGTGCTCCTGTAGTGGAGACTAAAATGACCTGATGATGAAGGTATGAAACAAATATAAGGCAACTTTTTGGAAAGCAAAACTGTGCCTATGGACGCCTGTAACTCCAAGGAAGGATAACAAACGCGCGTTGCCCACCCTGTAGAATCCTCTTCACACACACACACACACACTTCACACGTTCTAAAATCTCCAAAGGAGCTATTAATGTGGCATTTTGGTGTGACTACGGATAAGTTGCGAAAAATCAGGAATCACGAAAAAATTTCCATTTTTTTTTTCTTTTTATACTACGTCAGTGGCAGACAAGCATTACGGCCCGCCTGATGTGAAGCGGTTACCATAGCCATATTAACGCTCGCAACATAAAATATCACTCCCACGATGCCACCCCCGCTGCCAACGCAGCATACCCTTCCTTTCTGGTGACCTCACTCACTCGCAGGAACACAACAACCCTCAAGAAAATTGTTATTTGGCTGCGGGTTTCTGAGAGGTGGAGGTACATTCCCCAGTCGAATAGCTTACAATTACGCTCCCTACCTCTCTTTGCGCCAGAGCTTCGTTTGTCAGTCAGCAGGGTGCACCGCGTACAGGTGAAGTTTGCTTTGGTTCAAGGATGTTGATGAACGACTTACATCCCACACTTATTGTTATTTAATTTAAGCATCATGTTTAATATAATTGAATAACAATAATATAATAACTTTAATGCACTAGTAAATAGATAAAATAGTAAAAAATTAGAAAGCATGCAAATGAAGGTAAGAGCGCTTTCAAATTTGCATTTTAGCTATATTAAAATATTATTTCAGTATTATCATGCTATTCTAATGCTGTATCCACACATACCGCTGAAACTGCCGCCGGCTTTCAGATTTCCTTGGCACTTGTTGTTGACACACAAAGCCTAGATATATTATAACAAATTATAATGCTTGCCAAATATAATACAACAAAAAAAAATAATCACGAATTGTGAGTTATTAATGTTTTATAATGAAGTATTGTACTTACTGACGCAATAAAGAAAACCGGCCAAGTGCGAGTCGGACTCGCGCCCGAAGGGTTTCGTACCATTATCTATAAAAATGGCAAAAAAATCACGTTTGTTGTATGGGAGCCCCCCTTAAATATTTATTTTATTTTTATTTAATTATTTATTTTTAAAGTGAATATATAACTAAATATTATGTGAGTATTTCAAACGTCTACCTATTGCCGTTATCAATTGCGAGCAAAAACGAGCAAAAAAAATCACGTTTGTTCTATAGGAACCCCTTAAACATTTATTTTATTCTGTTTTTTAGTATTTGTTGTTTTAGCGGCAACAGAAATACATCACCTGTGAAAATTTCAACTCTCTAACTATCACGGTTCATAAGATACAGCCTGGTGACAGACGGACGGACGGACGGACAGACAGCGGAGCCTTAGTAATAGGGTTCCTTTTTACCCTTTGGGTGCGGAACCCTAAAAAGTAGAAATACCTATGTTGAAGCCCAATATTGTATCGATTCTGGCACCCACGTCGCGCCTGCATCCAGTTTCCACCAACTAGGTCAACTGGAACTAAACTCTCATATCCGGAAGTTAGCGAGCGGAAAAACAATTCGAAAAACAAAAAACTTTCAAATTTGAAAGCACAAAGAAACTAAAAACGTGCACGTGTTGCTTTGAGGCAGCAGCGCCACAGGAAGTAGCAAATTCGAAAAGCTTGCTCTCTTTCATATCCGGTAGTTTTCAGTCCAGAATAAAGCTTTCAGTGCCTTTTAGGTGATTTTTTACTGCTTATGTGAGCTTTAATGCTATTTGGTAGCTCGATGGCTATGTTACGAGCACTTTATACAGAGTATTATATTTAACAGCGTTCTGTGTTTTTTTTAAGTTAATTTTTTTAAGGTTGGTTAAAACACATAGAGTGTCGCTGTCGCAATGTTTCAGGAATCAGGAATTGACGATACCTTGGTATGGTAACCACGATAATTGACGCTACCATGGTTTGGTTACCACGGTAATTGACGGCACCGTGGTTACCATACCAAGGTATCGTCAATTCCTGATTCCTGAAACATTGCGACAGCGACACTCTACGTGTTTTAACCAACCTTAAAAAATGTAACTTTAAAAAATACACAGAACGCTGTTAAATATAATACTCTGTATAAAGTGCTTGTAACATAGCCATCGAGCTACCTAATTTGTTGTTACGTAATGTTGACGATCACAATGTTCGATGTTATACGCATATGCAAACAAAGTTGTTGGTGTATGTAGCTTACTACGATTTTTAGAGACAGAGTCAACCTCACCTGCACGTGGTACAACATGCCGAATTGCGACCGAGATTTTGTCCGAAGACAGGTAGATCAAAACGTATTTGTAAGCTGCCTGTACCTTCATCACAGAATACCGCAGCCAAATAAAAATTCCCTTGAGAATTGTTCGGAATAGGGGAGGAATCCTGGATTGGGAGGCTCCCGCCTCTCCTCTAGATGGACCGATGACCTCAAAAAAGTAGCTGGAAACGGGTGGATGCGTAACGCGGAGGATCGCATATGGTGGAAACCATTAAGGGAAGACTTATTTATCCAGCAGTCTATCCACTGCTGTATATAGGCACGCAGGCTGATAATAATGATGATGATGAAGGTTGTTCTGTTACTGCGAGTGAGTGAGGTCACCAGGAAGGAAGCAGTTGCCGCATTGACAGCGGGGGTGGTGATGAGTGATGGTGATAGGCGTGCAAGCCGTACACGGCATTGGGCGTGACACTCGCGTATAATAATAGGCATTATTATTGATTAATGCTTGTGTTCGTAAAAAATATATTAAAGACTTAGTAAAATATATAAAAGCGTTGTTATGATTTATAAAGCTCGCAAAGCTATATTGTAATAAATAAAAGGGAACAGTGAATGTCAAAGTAAATTATATTTCACTTCACAGCGAAGTTGATCTTGAATAACGCAAACAAGCAACAGAGACATCTAAATTGTACTGTGTACTGTTCGCGACTCGCTCACAATTAACTAACTTGGACATCAAGAGAAATACAGAATTTACAAGAAGAATTAATCTTCTACTTATCAAGGAGTTACTTTATTGCTATACTTTGTTGGTAATGAAACTTATACATTTTTTTTGGATTATTTTTTTATGCTACGTCGGATGGCAGACAGGCATACGGCTCGCCTGTTGTGAAGCCGTTACCGTAGCATATACTACATGAAATATCTCCCGCTGCCAATGTAGCAACTCCTTCTTCCATGAGGGCAAAAGAAAATGGTCAATTGATCTTAATGCCATAGCAATAAGGTAGAGTATCGGGCTTCTCGCGAATAAATTTGTTTTTGAGGTTTCCCCCCATTTCCAAAAAGCTGTCATAAATAGATACGGGGGGTGTGTATTTTTCTATATTTGTAGTTTGCAAAAAATTGCGGACGGACAAAGTGATCCTATGATGGTTCCAAAACCGGAACCCTAAAAAGTTATATCTTTAATCAAATAAATACACTTAGTATTCTGAATAGGTAATTAATTATATTTCTTATATTTTTATAACCCAAATCATGATTATTTTATTAATACTGTTAAATTGAGTAGCTCTAATAAAACCACTTCGTTGAATATTAAATTTATGTTTTCATAATAATACGATTACTAGATTTATTATTGTTAAAACGAGCCTTTTAAAACAGTTCGGGTCATATACACTCCAACAAATATAAATGTCATGAGAGATTTTTGCCTCCGGATCAGTAGTACCATTGACTAGTACCATTGATGGTACAAGTGACACAACTTTGTATCTCTAGTACCATTAAAGAAAAGTAATATTTTTTGAGGGCGTAAGTTGCGTGCGTTAATATGGCTACGATAACAGCTACACATCAGGCGGGCTGTATGCTTATCGGCAACTCGACGTGGTATAAATATTTTAAATATACTTTCTGGATAATTTACACAGCGCTATCTAGTCCCAAATTAAGCGCAAAGTTTGTGTTATGGATACTAGACAACTGTTAAATCTACTTAAATACATTTTTTTTGTAAATACATACTTATAATACATAGAAAACATCCAGACCAAGACAAACAGATATGTTCATACACACAAATGTTTGTCTTGTGCGGGAATCGAACCTTCTACCTCAGAATCAAAGTGGCCATTGCTAACTATTCGACCACCGAGCTCGTTAAAAGAAATAAAAACACGCTTGATATATCAGCAAATTTCACAACATATATTTTACAAACTACACATATACTGGGTCAACGTTGGTCAACATTCGTCTCTAAAATAGATGAGAGGGCATAAAAACAAAAAGTTACAGCTTTTGTCAACCCTTATCTTATATATCCAATTGCCTTTATTCAACATTGAACCCTACGGTCTTTTGTTTAAAGTCTGTAATTAGTATATCTTTCGTGTGAGTTCGGATGTGTTGGAGTGCTGAAAAAGTAACATTGAGGACAGATGTTACAACAAAGGTGAGAAAGTGTGTGGAGATTGTTTTGAAGATAAGTGCAGAGATTGCGCTAGGCCTGCGTTGGACGGCGGTCATAAGGCGGTCAGTAATGAACGTCGATAAATCGTGAAGTTGGAAGGGTGGATAGATTTTTATTGTATAGCCATAGGTACGCACCGTCGAATAGGTGCGTACTTTTAGAGCCGCTCGCTTGAAGAGATCTCACATTGAAAAAAATATCCTCGCAGCAATAGCATTTATTTTCGCAAAAGATTTATAAATTCATTTAACCTTTTACATTTTCAACATTTTCCTTGGCCGTGTGGTTTCCGGCAGACTAGAATAGAATCACTCCGTTTCTTCCCGTGGATGTCGTACAAGGCGACTAAGGGAAATACATTATCAAATATCGATCAGGCCTCCCCAACCCGTTTGGCCTGCGTGAGGGGGTGTAGGCCACATCCTTCTTCCGTCTAGGACGGACGAGAGAGGGTCGTGCTACAGGAGCACGACCCTCTCTCGTCTAGTAGAGACTAAAATGGACCTGATGATGATGATGATGATAACCTTTCAAGATAATCTCTATTTCAATCTCGATTCGATGGAATCCGTTAGCAAATAAAAAAAAATGGTTGTATGTAAAGTCGATTTACGGATGATAATTTTACTTGATAACGTTATAAAAAAAATAGGCCGATCGTGCCTCTCCATAGGTTGTAGTGAACAAGCTATGGAGAGGCTCTCGCTTGCACGTTTGACTCAGGCGGAACGTGACAATGAGGCATGCTTTTTCGTGCGTGCAGCCGGCTTTCCTCGATTTATAAGAGGTCAAAAAAAATACGATAATACAATTCTGAAATTAATATGAATAAACATAAAGCCAGTGCGTTAGTGGACTCAGATCATAAGTTTCACTCTTAGAGTCCTGTTCCATTGTGGATACTTGCGAATACAATTATCGAACTCATGCAATAGTTTTTTGATATTACTCCCATATCAATACAACACCAATGCAGAAGGAGCTCGATGGTGTATTTATGTCGCAGTCGGTTTTATACCTAATCGATCACTGAAGTTAAGCAACGTCAGCTGTAGCCTGTCTATGGATGGGTTTATTTATCTTGAGCTTCTGCTTATTAAAACACATACATAATAACATATAGCATGATTATTAAATAATTAAAATGATAGCCGACATGGAATTGATATCTATTTTCGCAATTTGCCGTAAACTACCGACAAGGATTGCCTCGCACTGAAGTTTAATTAATTGTCATTAAACCTAAAAACGATTAAACTGGACACAAGTCATTAATACAAATAACCCTCTCAAACAATGTATCCCAGTGCTCTAGTTATTAAGTTAACAATTTCAGAAGTAGGTTCATTCAATACAGCACCGCAGCTCGTAAAGGCTACTGTTGGTGGCGTCATAAACGCCACTTTACGACACGTATACGAGCGATTGTGTCTCACAAACAGCCTGGAATTACTTCGTTTGTCCACTTTATAGTTTCTTTAGCAATATGAGAGGATGCTTATAGAGTTTATTAAGAAATTTGAACGGCGGTGTGGGAGTATTATGGCGAAGTGCAGTGGAGTTAGTCGAAGATATTTTTCTTTAATACAATACCTTTAACTTTCAATCTGAAGGACAATTCTCGTAATTAAAATGTAGTAAAAATTCGGTTTCGATCTAGTCTCGATCTCACAAATGTCACATTTGGTATTCTCTTATCACAATAATAATATGAAACTTCAAACTTAGGGTTTTTTTTTTCAATTATAGTAACGTAAAAGTTTAATTATACTAACCTAATCTAACGTCCTCGGTCAAAACTACTTTTGACCACATAGGTTAATTAAAAGTGGTTTCGACGAACGTCCTCAGTCAAAACTATTTTTGACCAATATTTGCAGTCGAAAGTGTTTTGGAGATACCGAGGTTGAACTAGTTAAACTAGCAGCGCCTAAAATTCGAGGATTTAGCATATGGGCTGCCTTGCCTTTTGGATTTTAAAAAATCACTTATTGTTTCTCGATTTTAATACTTGAGTTTTTATTATAAACATCGATCGCAAATTATGAGCGCGTAAAAGAGCTTTATTAATTGAAGTGTCCCATCCCATCACAATAAAAATAATCAGATTACGTGCCAGTCGAACAGTGTCACAAACGAAAAATACCTTTGTCTATGCAATTCAATTAATTTCAATCCAAATTGGACGGGGTGGCGGGCTTTTATTTAGTTTCGAAATTTTCACGTCACTTCAACCGGTTATACGAAATAATCCGGTTTAACGGGTGAAGAGTTTTTAATTTCTGAAACGCATTTCCTGATACCTATTTGTAACCTTTGATGAATGGCAGGCATTCGTGTTCAAATTTGATTAGGAATTAATACAGAATAATATGCAACTTTTATATATGTATTTTTTTTATTCGGGTAATAAATATGTTTTTTTATACTGGTGTTTTTTATATTGGTGATTGTTGGCACTTGGCTGTTCGTATATTTTACAAATTATATTATTATGGTATTTTGAAAGGTATTTAGATAACACTATTAAATTATTGAGAAAAGAGAAAACCTAACTCCTTGATAATGTTGTAAAATCATGACACCTAAATCAGGGCTTGAATAAACGAAAATTTTGATACCCTAAACCTTTCAATATTGATACTCTCAAATATAGGAATAAATATTTTTTGATAGTTCATAGTACCGTAATTTTTTAACGTATCTCAATCTATAATATAAAAATGAATATTATGTTATATTATGTTACTAAGCGCGTATCTCGAGAACAGCTGAACCGATTTCGCTAATTCTTTTTTTAATATATTCCTTGAAGTACGAGGATGGTTGTTACACAGAGAAAAATTTAAAACTACTACTAAGTCTACAAACAACACTTTTCTGTACTCCCATACAAACGATTCGTAATAATACCTAAAAGTAAATTTGAACTTTAATACCATACCATGAAGTTCAAGTGTTAGTAGAGAGGTTCCGGGAAGGCAAAACAATTGAGCGACGTTAGTATCGTAGGCGGTACGAAGTTCGCCGGGTCAGCTATAACTCCTTTCTTTCATTTATAACTCCTTTTCTATTCCATTGACCAGATTTTGAGTTAGATCTCCAGTTTTTTTTTACACCAGTAAGGTGGCAAACAAGGATATGATCCGGCTGGAAAGCCCGCAGCCTATGGACGAATGCAACACCAGCGGCATCAACATAATATTAGTTTAATGTTAGCTAGATGTTGAAAAGGAAATATATTTCATGTTGCGACTTGCGAGTTGCGAAGGCTACTGTAACCATTTCACATCAGGCGGGGCATAATATGCTTGTTTATCATCCGTATTAGGATGGATAAATGGAATCCAATGCACATGAATTGTACATTATTGGGGGTTAACTTATTTATTGATCGTACAAGCCCAATAATTCATGTATATCACTTCCAACTATGTCTCAGGCAGGTCGTTCGTTATTGGCCGTACAATATCCACTCGATTTTTTTTACCCACTCGTATGCTTGCCTGCCATCCGGGGTAGATAGCTAGCTACATATCTATCTACCTCGGGTGGCAGACAAGCATTCGATCCACCCGATGTGAAGCGGTTCATAATCATCAGCCTGTATCTATCCACTGTTGGATATATTAGGTTGGGGAAAAAGTCTTTTCGTATTTTATATGAAAATTCAAAACATTTTTTACTAAAGTTTATTTACATTTAACTAAAGTATGTAGGTGCCATTTTGTTCGATAACTTTTTGCCATCTTGTAGGTAGAGACATGATCCCATTACTATAGAAATTTTGGGACTTCTGTTCAAAAAACCACGACAAGTGGTTTTGGCAGTCTTCTCGTGATGTTAACCTGACATTGCCTAAAGAATTCTGAAGAGACCGAAACAGGTGGAAATCAGAAGGTGCAAGGTCAGGACTATACGGCGGATGCATTAACACCTTCCAGTCAAACTCTCTTAATTTTTGCTGAGTGGCTAAAGATGTGTGAGGTCTAGCGTTATCATGATGAAAAATCACACCCCTTCTGTTAATTAATTCCGGCCGCTTTCTCTCAACTTTTTGCTTTAATCTCATCAGTTGTTCACAGTAGAGTTCAGAATCGATAGTCCTGCCTGGCGGTAATAGCTCATAATGAATAATGCCCTTCCAATCCCACCATACACAAAGCATCACCTTATTGCGGGTTAACCCGGGTTTTGCCAGAGTCTGTGAAGCCTGACCGGCCTTTGACCACGACCTTTTTCGCACGTTCTTGTCGTACATGATCCACTTTTCATCACCAGTTATAAGCTTCTTCAAAAACGATTCGCTTTCATTACGTCGTAGTAAAGAATCGCAAATGAGTACACGGTTCATTAAGTTTCTTTCAGTGAGATCGTGAGGCACCCAAATATCGAGCGTTTTAGTGTACCCAGCTTTTTTCAAATGCGCCAAAACTGTTTTGTGGTCAATTCCTAATTCTTCAGCTACGTCGTAACTACTGATATGCTGATCTTGCTCCACTTTTTCAAAAATGGCATCCATTTTATCCGTAACAGGGCGACCAGAGCGACGTGCATCTTTCACATCAAAATTTCCTGATTGAAAACGCTTAAACCAAATTTGTGCTACTCTCACAGACACTGCACTAGATCCATAAACGTCACAATTTTTTTTCGCAGCTTGCGTTGCATTTTTACTTTTTTTGTAGTAAAATTTTAAAATGAATCGAATTTCTTCATTAGATTCACTCATCTTGACAGTAAAAAAAACAAATGAAAATCACACATTTACCTAATTTGAATTTGGAATTATCTTTTTTAAAATTTAAACTTTTTAAAGATATCAAAACCTGCCAGATACAAATGGTATAACCAAAGAGATTTTATTACAAGTTCATACATACTAAAATGCGAAAAGACTTTTTCCCCTACCTATTATATAAGCCTTACCGTATGCTTTCCACCAAATACGATCCTCCTCTTTGTGACCTCAAGAAAGCGCTTCCAGCCGCTTTCTTGAAGTCACCGGACCATCTAGTAGGAGGGTGTCCAACGCTTCGTCCTCCTATGCGCGACCTGCACTCTAATACCTTCCTCCCCATCCACCAACACTTACTTGGCAGATGTGATCTGCCCATTGCTACTTCAGCTTGCAATCTCTGAAGGCTATATCAACAACTTTGGTTCTCCGTCGAATTTCTTTGTTCCGGATTCTATTCCTCAAAGAAACTCCGAGCATAACCCTCTCCATCGCTAGCTTCGCGGCATTTATCCTGTGGTAGTTGTCATATTGTGTTAGAACAAGTAAGTCCTAATTATACATCTGGCTGAAAACCGTGGAACCCTTTTACCAAATCTTATTTATAACGTCTCAATAATGGAGCATCTTCATCGTCAAAAATAAGATATTTTAGCCATTTTCTTAGTCACTTTCGACCCTCGGCGCGTCGATCTGAAAGTAATCGCCGTATCAAAGCGAAATTTGTCAAAAACACGACTCTGCGTGCACTTCCGTCAATTCTCTCCAATTAATAACTTCCTTCGTCTCTTTTACTCTTACAGTTTTGTATGTATATCCGTCTCTCTCGTGTCCCCTTGTTTGAGGAGTCCCGTGGAGATACAATATTGCCACTTTGTCGCTTTTGCCTCCCGCTGGTTGTTTGTACAATCCATGGCGTTGAAGTTAGCACATTTATGTATAAGAGACACGAACAAAATAACAAGTACTTTTTAATTTAAATTTTGAAAGGGGTTCAAGTAGCTCACCATGATCTTTATGATCCAAAACCAATCTCTTCTGCACGTGTTACACCCTGTCGACTCACAAAAAAGGCTCCGATAAAAGAGAAAGAGTAAGGTGACAAGAAAGGAAAAATTTGCTGAGTTGGCAGCGTGCAAGAGATATTTCGTGTTTCGAGTGTTAATATGGGCACGGTATCCACTTCACATCAGGCGAGCCGTATGCTTCTCTGCTACCCGACGTAGTATAAAAAAAACGTCTGACGTAATAAAGATAAAATTATCTATTCCTAGACATTTTCCATAGTGTCATCTAGTCACAAATTAAGCAAAACTTGTACAATGGGTGCTGGATAACTGATAATAAAACTTAAATATTTTTTCATGCCTTGCAATTTAACAAATACAGACTTAAAATGTTGCATAGGTACACATTTAATCGCGAAAGCCTGTTCCAAGTTTCACTGTGATATGGGCCTTAAATAAAAGCTGGTATTTAAAAATATTTATTGCTATTAATAATTAATAGTGTTCAAAAGAGAGTTCGCCGCGAGGAAGAGCCATATAAATACCATTAGGGTATTGGGATAAAGAGGTCTTGTCGTGTTGGTAGTCTTCTTCTTTTTTAACTGACTGAAAAAGGTAAATGTCGGTAGCTCGGTGGCGTCGTTACGCATGTCAGTCATGCAAGTTAAGCAACGTTGATCTCGCTATGCCCCTTTCCAACCATGGGTTAGTATCAACGGGGCACAGCATGATCTTCACCTGCATCCTGCACCTCTCTTTCGTCAAAACCTCGTTTGCTATTCGACAGGGTGCACCACGTGCAGGTGCGGTTGGTATTCACCCCAATAACGGCTGTTGTGGCACTTACACCCCAAAAAGAAAGGAAATACAGAAGATCTGGTACCCAAATACAAATGCACTATGTTGGCAACACTAGCCACAGTCGTATGCAATGGATTTATCTAGAATATCTTAAAAATTGGACGTCATGCGGACGTGATCATCGTTTGAATCAGGGTTCGCTGATTAACGAACTTATATCATGATATATATTGATTGATATATACTTTGATATATCAATTGATATTTATTGTCTCAGCTGGAAAATTTGTCGAGCCGATGTTATGCTGCCAACATTGGATAAAAAGCCAAAATTTTGATTACTTTTCCCGAAGTAGCAATCTCACTAGAAATACATACATATCACGTACATATTACGGGGATTACTCGAAGTAATCCCCGTAATATGTACATGAATGGTTAGTTTTCCATTAATTGAAATTTCATACTTTTTAACTTAATACCTTTTAAGTTAATAAACCTTATTAGGTTTAAAAATACCCTAACCTAATAAGGTTTAAAAAAGTAAAAGTAAAAAGATTTTATTTTACACGTTTGACAGATCAAATAATAAATAAAGCCACTTTTCGCATGCAGGATTTATATCCGACTAGCATCCACCCGCGGCTTCGCCCGCGTTCACTTTTTTTTAAATAATAAGTATCCTATGTCCTTCCTAACACCTTTGCAATTATGTGTACGAAGTTTCATGATGTTCGGTTTAGTAGTATCGGCGTGAAAGCGTGCCAAACAAACTCACATTCACAATTATAATATGTATTAGTAGGGATATATATCGGATAAACAACAAATATCGGATATTTAGTATTTATTATAAACAAGCCTCATTCTGCGTTCAGCCCACATTTTCTGGTACAATTCGCATTGCATTCGCATTGATATCAGTGTGGACTTTTAAAAGGACAACTTCAAGCAAGTCGGTTTCTCTACTTATGTAAAAGAATTTTTCAGAGTAACTATTTGCATACATCCTTTCCAACAATTCACTCTAAATTTTCACAACATTCTGACTGAAACGTTCTGCGAACCGCAGCATATTTCTGACTTTAAACCGACTAAAACATATAGCCACAAGTAATGTAACTGCCGCAGGAGTGGCTCAGCATTAACTGGCGATTTATCGTCCGTGACCGCGACCTGAAAGTTTTATTCTGAAATGTGTGGAGGCTTTTTATTACATTAGGTACTTCACGATACATCGATGGTCTTGTTGAACCCCTGCTATTATTTTTATAGTTTAATAATATACTTAGTAGTAGTCTTTTTTTTACGTAACGATTAGGTGTCGAACAAGCTTATGATCCACCTCATGTGATAGTCATAATGCTATAATAAAGCACTTGTACTGTTCCATGTAATTACTTTTATTTTTTTATTTTTTCGGTCGGTTTCGCCGCTAAGAGATTATCAAGGTAAGCAGATGGTGTTTGTGTTTCTACTAAACATTCTGTAATTCATGTGATAGTCCTAACAGAACGATAGTACGTGCGCTTCGAATGCAGTCTCCTGTCTTCAATGGCTACTTGTCAATATTCAATAGTTTTCGATTAATTAGGTGAGAATATCACAGTAATATAAACTAAAGGTGAGATAATTAGTTCGAAAGCAATTAGTTAGCCTGCAATTACCCATTGCTGGCCTTCCCTAATCCCTCTTATCATATGCGATCCTCCGCTTTCCGCATCCAACCGATTGCGGACGTTCCCTTGAGGTCATCGGTTCATCCAAAGGGGGGGGGGGGGGGGGGGGGTCCTCACCCCATACGAGTTCTCCACTCTAGGACTTTTCTCCCCCATATGCCTCTGCTGACTCAGCAGATGTGGCTGGCCCACTACCACTTCACACTTCACACCTGCTTATTTTCACAGGCGAGCTCAACATAACCTACCGCTCTTTCCCCAGAGCTTGCTTTGCTTAACGCTAGGGTGGTATGACGCGCAGGCGAGGTTGGCTTTAGCTGCAAAAAATGTGGCGAGCCACTTACACTATAAACTTACTTTTATAACTTTCACTTATGTTTTGTTTTATTAATTTGTGTATAATGTGGCTAATTTATTTACATAAATTCTATATCTATCTAAATAAAGTATGATGAATGGCATACCCCGGCCACTCCATACAAATGTTGCATCGTGAACTACTACATAAACAAAGACGTCTATGCAGAGTATAATTGAGAGTGTGTGTGTGGCGTCATACAAACTGTTCCAGATTTGTCTCAGAGGGGAAGCGATACGAGGGAGAGGGAGAGGCCATATTGTACGTAGTACTATTACTCATACTGTAATAATGGTTAAGGAACGTATTTATTTATTATTTTTAATTAAAACTCATTATTATTGTAAAATAACGTTGTATTTCGTTTCTCATAATTGTCCATGAAGCCATACCGAGTACATACATAATACATACATTCACTTAACACTAATAAACAGTTACTTATTTAACATTTAAACATACATTAACATGTAACATACAATCACAATCATCTGGCACTCAAATGTCATACGTGACATATTTTTTATTACAAATCCACATATAATTATTTACTTAATTTTCTAAAGTAAAATAATTAAAATAAACAATAAAAAATAATGGCACGAAATAATATTGCACAAAAATAAATAGATTGACTCATAAACACAATATGACATGGTGATATTATATTATGTTTATGGTAATATTTATAAAATGAAGAGTAAAATGACACTCATTTTTCCTTTACACATTCAAATAAAATTAAATAACATTTTATATTATTTCTACTAGTATATTATTATTATTTTATTAATTATGGTCCGATAATTCTAAATACAACGAGATCGAATCTGGTTATGACGTAATTCAAAAGTCTATCTTTGTTATTTGTGAACGGACTTATTATTTATTTATTTCGCAGTTCATATTATTTATAATTAATAATAATAATTTTCTAATTGCCGTATTTTTTATTATTAGATATAGAAAAAAATAGACAATAATTTATTACTGTGGAAAAAAAATAATTTATTACTGTGGAAAAAAAATGAAACAGAGACAACATATTAAAAGAAAATGCCGAACATCGAGTAATTAATCGACAAGTAACATAATAAATGTGACACAAATTGAATCATTTTCAAATGACAATAATAAGGGATGTAAATAAAATTAAATTATGTATTTTAAAAGATATTAAAAGAAAATCTTTGAGATATTAATGAAAGTGGGAAATTCTAGTTTATTCACGCAATAATTTAAATTTTATAAGATTTTTCGAATTAATATTATGGACTGATTTGTTTAGGGTGCTTTAACTATAAAATACATGAACACCGATTTTACACATTATAATGACGCTAAGATATACAAGCTAATTAGAAAGAAGCGCAAACCAGAATTTTTAAAATCATCGTTTAAATGCATGTAATGCCTAGGAGTTAAACACCCTGTATAATCCATAATGTGTCATAAATACAATTATATAAATAGCATGTACATATTACACTAATAGATTTAATAAAGAAGAAATATGTTGCTGTTTACAGGGGCTTAAAATAATAATTGTAGCACGCACGTGCGAAAAGTAACGTTAAATAGATTTTAAAGCACATAGAGAAAATACCCGTTGTCACTCACACCACTACTGGAATAATCATATGAAATATTTGTTCCTTCTGCAGCATTAACCCATTCAGCGCCAAAGTCGCCTATCGGTGTCCCATAAATCATTAATCACATGCCAAAGCCGCCTATTGGCCTAGATTTTGATCTTCAATATTTAAGCCGCAGTATAAGGGTAAAGGTCATAAAAGATTGAGAGAGATTTATTTCGTAAATACGAAAGAATCTCTCTCAATCTCTTATTATATATTTTAAATCTGTGACAAATGTCACATATTTAAAAATATACGTACATAAAAAAATACACATACAGTTCACATAAAGTTTTTAAGAAATTTCTTAGAATTTTGTAATCAAAATTGTAGTAGTCTGAGTGGTTCCATAGTGAATGCAAGCATTAATAGCATTAACATAATATGCTTGTAACACGGAGAAAATAATATTTTGTCTTACATACATTATAAGAAAATATAACGTGATAAAAATAACTTAACAGGGCAAAATGTATTAAGCTAAGTGATTAATATTCTGCTATTGAGATTAAATAGATAACAAGTGAAATACAAGTTTCAATATTATTAATAGCCTTAGGTGAAAATCGGGGTTTAAATTGAAGGGTATTGGTATATATTACATTAATACCACTCTCCTTAACTCTGGTAATATAATAAAAATAATAACTGTGTGTGTTAATGTAGGTGATAAGATAATAATCAACAGAAAACTGTAGAAGATAATTACACAGAAATACTAAAATAAGAAACTGACATTATTTACCCATTTAATGGAAATACCGGATATACTATTTAAAGGAAATACGAGTGAAGATCAACATGCATTAATTTTCAAAATATGGGACCAATATTTTCGACCACTAAATGAATTTCTGTATTTCTATTTAATAAACCTTCATTATTTACAGTACATTATATTGTTCAAACATTCATTGTTTATCTTAGTATATCCCAATATACGTATCGTATTGTTTTCTATTTATAATTGTGGTATAATAGACATATATTCTTTGTTCATGGCTGTCACTATAGTTGACTTCAAGGAATTATTTTTTAACAAAAATAATATCTAAAATTAATATTACAAAAATTCTATCGTCATAAAAGATTCTAAAGTTTTATACAAAAACTTTAGAATCTTTTATGACATTTTGTCAGCAGCATTATGTTCACCAGAAGTAATAGTGTAAAATAGTTATAAACAATAATATATCTATTACAACATATATCTATTAAAACTAAAATAATTCTTCGAAGTCACAGTAAACATCGCCATGACTAACTACTGTTTTGGTGTTGATCCTTTTGTGGGCCTGGACGGACTTTTATGTCCTCAGGAACTCTAACCTAACTAACAATATTTCTATTAATAAACATCAATATATCTTAGTTGTCTTCCAAAAGCTGACAAGCTTTATTAAAAAGTAAATTCCTTTTGCATCGATTCCCGTTTTATGTACAAAATTCATTATTTTTATTTTTGGTACTACTTTTACTATTCATGTATTTACAATAAATTGGAATGAGAATTTTTCTTTGGTTAATAATTGAATACAACACTGATTT
Organism: Hypsopygia costalis; assembly: GCA_937001555.2. Taxonomy (NCBI): domain Eukaryota; kingdom Metazoa; phylum Arthropoda; class Insecta; order Lepidoptera; family Pyralidae; genus Hypsopygia; species Hypsopygia costalis. The sequence goes on from OW443325.2 coordinate 7,075,176, forward strand.
ATCTTATGATTTGAATCATAGATGTATATGATATTATTATGTAGTATAATCGATATGAGTTGACACTTCAATATTTCTATCAAATTACGCTTCTATGTCTAGCTGATTAAGAACAGTATCTATTTATGCATAGGTATACTTGTTGCGCTCAAATGTACATTTATTTCGATATTTTTAAATTGTTACGTACTATCTAGCTTTCTCATTTCTATTATATTGCCCGTCATTCCCATGAAATGACAATTTCTTATTTACTTATAGATATATCACTTTCTTATTCAAAAATATTCTTAAACTCTAGTAATCTGTTGATTTGATTTATATGATTTCGTCTACAATTAATTTTATTAATACGTGGCATGTTATTGATAACTAAATTATGACCACATCTAGTTTTGTAACTTTAACTTACTCTTATTTTATTAAGTATATTTGTTCACAATTTTGTTATTATCTTTAAAAACAAAACTATTTGAACCTAAATTCAAGATGAACAAACAAAATTCACCCGTGTATACATTATGCTCTTAATGATCATTCACACATCACAGCTCGCTAGATGGGGCCATACTGTTTATGTACTGTGTAATTTGCTCTAATATATGCGCCAATAATCAAAGCAATTACCAAGTTATGAGACATAACTGAGATGTATGTTATTGTAGTAGGTAAATAATTATGATTTAATATTAATTTAAATTAACATATCGCCAGGAATCGCATGCAGACGAAAGCAGTCTACGATATTCTAAGGTTCGTGTATAATGACTTAATTATTCATTTAATGATTGCCACAATATACGTGCTACATTCTTCATTATTAAAACAATATTCTCTGTCTATCCTTCCATTGTTACTAGTTTAATTTACATAATTAGAGTAGAATCAATTATCTTGTCAAGATATCTTATTTTTTACTAATCATCAATTTTTATCATGGTTTTTGTGACAGCGTGTTTTGAACAGGCATTATTAAAATTCACAAAACATCTATGTCCTCAAGTCGCTTTGCTCTGCCTAATCATCTTCAATACCAATATTTTTAACACTAGATTTTACTAGATTTATTATTACGTCATATCTCTAGTTATTACGTCAAATCCAAAATCCGTATTGCATATCTGCTTTTTGGCAGGCACTTTGGTTTTTAAAGAGAAACAGCGAAAAGTTGAGAATTGACAAGTTGTGCTTATGTTGCGTTAATTGGGAAATAGATTGTAGGTTATAATAATTCTAAAGAACCCTAAAATCGAGAGACGAGAATAGCTTTAAATATACGTGCTTAGAGCTTGTCTAAAGTCGTGAAGAGCAGCTAAGAGTTGAGGGGCAGTTGGACGCGCTTGCGCTGAAGAAGTCCAACACCAACACATTAGGCCGTACCTGATAATTTGAAAAGTATACCAGACATGTTATTTGGATCTAAAGAAAATTCAAAAATATGAATATCAAAGCATAAGTAACACAAAGGAATGAATTAAGTATTTTTAAATTTCTTATTAAAAATACTTTTACTGAAATTCTGTTCTGTTCTGAAGTTAGTTTCTGAAGTTGGTTAAATCAGTTTTCTTTATATGTTATACATATTCGCTACGTTTCTTTGTACTAATTTAAAAAGATTCTGAATAAAACTTATACAGAAACCTTTTAAACTAATCCAAGGTTGACTCGATGTTATTAGGTACACAGTTAAATAACTTTTACTACGGCTTATAAAAAAGGCATAAATACCAAAATGTCTGTGTGTAAATGTACAAGTTTTATATCAAACATTTTTTCGTGATTGTAATGTTCGCATCTTCTTTAAATAATCTTAATATCATTCGTAGTCAATTTTAAAATTATTCAAAAGCCAATCCAAAAAATATTAAAGTATCTATAGTATTATTAGAGATACTATTTTAGAAGTACTAAAAATGAAAGTAGTTGTGGTATAAGGCATAGTTGTTTACTTACAATTCATCAGGACAATTATGTGGCTGAGAGGGCCTATATCCTCCACTGAGAAATGCACCAACATCAGCTGCATCCAATTCAGCTAACGGAGATGATCCAAGTGTAGCTAGTTCCCATAATGTTACTCCTAATGACCACTGATAAGAAAAATATAATCAGGTTTAATAAAAATGTAATCATCATTATGATAAAATAAAAATAAAACATGTTAGACAATAATCACTAGGTTTATAATATTAAAAAAGTTACAAACAGACCTGGCAGTATAAACCACGAAATAATTGATGAAAGTTGGTATTAAAAATAAATTTAAGATTATCAAATTTATGAGGAATTCATTGAACACACGATTTTCTTATTCTTCCTTCCCAGTCAACAATCGATTGTTACCGACACATCATTTTGTGTCGCACCACTACGCATGGTACAACCCAATGCGTGCTCATTTTGTTATCTGACGTGTCAGCGATTCGCGCGCTCTAATAAATATCAGTTATAGTGATAAATTCTTGATGAATTTAACGAACCAAGACATAGTGAACGCAAGATCACCTGAAATGCCTGGTACTTATATGAATATAACGAGTTAGGTACGTGTTCAATGCTTTGACTGCTCAGTATTCTGACCCCGATATATTCGCTCATAATCCAATTCATTATAATGTGTAATTGTTATCTGAATTATTATAATTAATTAATGTAATGTATGTTTAATGTACTGTTTTTCTATATAATATAAATACACTTGTACTGTAGTTTACTGTATGTTTTGGTTCAAACTGTAAGTACAGAAAACAATTGAACAAATATATAAATAAATGCCTGAGAAGATATCAGAATCATGAATTCCTCTATTTTGCCTAAACACAACCACATGTGTGTTCGCGAACTCGGTGTAGTTTTGAGGGGATTTTTACTGTAGCGAAAATAATTTTTATACAGTCCATTAACACCTCGCGTGCCGCGGTCCTATGGTGGGTACAACGTTGGTACGGCACTTAGTACAGCGCTATAATTCGCACCATGGGAAAGTTAATCAAAGATCAGCACGTATATACCAATAGGTATAGTAACGATTCTGTTAATTACAATAACACTTTCTTAAAACAGCAAATCTTGGTTATCAATATCATATTTATCTAGATACAGTCGGTTCCTTAAGATAACTGTTCACTCTGACATAGTTTTCAGTAGAGCGGAATTATATTAGGGAACCAAACGGACTACTAGTAATAATTTTAAACATACCATAAAGCAATTTTAAATGATAATAAAAGAGTTACTTACCACATCTGAAGCCGTAGTATATTGGTTCTGTAACAAAGTCTCCGGCGCCATCCACTTGACTGGACGATTCTCATTGTCCCCAAGACAATGATAATCGTCGGGGAACAAATCACGTGACAAGCCATTGTCTGTCACCTTCAGTCTCAATTTCTCATCAACTCTAAGAACAAAAAGAATTCGGGGAAATAATTCACTTGGATAAGATGACATGGCAATAAATTCTTATTATTAGGAAATATTTTTTCCATTTATACTCATTTTAGGTGAACTTTTGTTAAATTTTCATCTGTTAAATAAAATTGCGGATTGGTTATAGAAATTATTATTATTATTGTCATATTATATTATTTGTATCTTCCCCAACTTTATCTACTATCAAAATTATTGCCACAAATAGTAATATGACTTTTTTCGCCTCTTAGGCGTTAGTATGGCAGCAACATATACTGAATCAGAATCCTCTTTCACTTCCACAACATTAAGGTGCTTAAGTGATTTGATTATAGGTATTGTCATAATTAATATCAATGACTTATGTGTATGTTACATACATAGATCGTTGAAATAAATATTTTTTCTTTCTGTTCTTTCTTTAAAATTTGCCATACGTCCTTCAAATTCCACTTTTTATTAAGATTTTTTGCTCATTATCAAATGTTATTTTGCCTTACTTACATGCAATTTCTAGCTGCAATATCTGCGTGCACCAGCCTTTGTACGTGTAAATATGCTAATCCGCATGCAACCTGTGCTCCCAGGTCTACCAATTCACGAGTAGCCGGAGCTGCTTGTTGGCCCAGCCGACATGATGTTAGGAACCTTGGACAATAAAACATATTATGACATATTGATTGTCCTCGTTTTTCATCAGAAACACAACAACATAATTATATACATGATGGAAACGATATGTGGTGTCACTATATTTTTTTCTAAACTATACATGATAGGAAAAAAAATATTACATTTGCTTCACGGGCACTTTGGATTTGATTGGATTTAAATCCGAAAATTCGTCGCTCATATCTCAAGACGAGACTGACGGTGACTCCATCGAACTCCTGGTGGTTCAGGGTAGAGTCGAGGGCACAAGACTCCGCGGCAGATGACCCCATGCGGTGGAGCGACCAGATAAAGTCTGCCGTGGGCGGTCCACTGCATGAGTGCACCAGAAGTGCCTCAAATCGGACAAGATGGCGGGATATTGTGAGGCGAGCAACTACAACCCCGAATCCTCCCTCATAATGACTACGACCGCCCTGTCAAGAGCGTAACGAAGAAGAAGAATCCGAAAATTTGATGTTTCCATCACTCGTATATTTAGATCTCAATCGCAAATCTAAACTATATACGATATAGAAAAACTGATTACTGATCCTGAAAGTGCTTCACAAGGTCTATTCAACAATAATTTGACGAGCTCGGTGGTCGAATGGTTAGCAATAGCCACTTTGACTCCGAGGTCGCGGGTTCGATTCCCGCACAAGACAAATATTTGTGTGCATGAATATGTCTGTTTGTCTTGGTCTGGGTATTTTCTATGTATTATAAGTATGTATTTACAAAAAAAAATGTATTTAAGTACATTTATCAGTTGTCTAGTACCCATAACACAAGCTTTGTGCTTAATTTGGGACTAGATGGCGCTGTGTAAAATTGTCCAGAAATATTTATATTTTATTTATTTATTTATAATGTCTAAAACAAAATGGATTTATCCGAAAATTCGATATATCCATCTACCATACTCACTCACTAAATGTAGTGTAACTACATGGCAATCATAGATTGAGACTTTTATAAGTTGGGTAAGGTAAAAGATATTATTATATGTATTTTACCTATGTTAATTATTAGAATTTGTTATATTAAATACATGTTTGATTTTAATATCTCTATGAGTGTCAAGTCGTGATACTAATGACGGAACTATAGATTTTTCGGTTAGTTTCATTTTATTTTAGAAACTACTTTTGATACTAATCAACTGTACTTTATAAATAATCAGGTAATCAGATTTTCGATTCTAATTTCGAAGTTATTATTATCTAACTTTATGGGTAAATTTGGAACTAAACTAATACAAAACAAATACAATTCACTTGTATATAATCATACAAAAAAAATGCACAAATTAACTAATAAATTTTGGCAATACGTACCTCTTCAGGTTTGAAGAATGGGAAGCACAACAATAAACTAAAAGTGGCCTTCGTGCTTCTTCAGCGCACGCCGCCATCGGAGCTAGCACATTAGCATGAACAAGTCCACATAGTCTCAGCCCTTCGGCTACAAGAAGAGCTGCTTGCATTGCCGATGCTGCTTCTGTATAAAAACCATGCACTTCAATTTGCACGTGATTTTAAATTTTCGTTAATTTTTGAGGTGATAACGTCTTATAAACCGCTGAATGCCGGCTGCACGCACGAAAAAGCATGACTCATTGTCACGTTCCGCCCGAGCTCAGCATGCAAACGAGAGCGCGGAACAAGCGATTGAGAGGCACGATCGGCCTAAACGTTCGGCTTGTGACGCATCTATCTCTCATCCACTCCAATATTTTCTTATGACGTTATCACGTAAAATTATCGTCCGTAAACCGACCAAACAGACAACCAATTTTTAATAGCCTGTATCAACTTACCGCTGGAAATAGGCGTTCCACATTGCCTATAGTGGAATGGGAAACGCCTATTTCTACCGGTTCTCCGATCTCCGAATCCAGTTACCTCCGACCGCTTATCGTCCCATCTAGAAATGGGGCCTTGGGGCGTCTTAGCTTCGTTGTTTCATACGTAATCTAAACTGCAGAACTTTACTCTGCCATCTGCCATCATTGATTCGGCAGATGTGACTTCCCACTCACATTTGCTTGCTAAAGTGTGTACAGCGCCGATATATAATTTACTTTGGCTATATCAACAATTTTCGTTTTATGTCAAATTTCCTCGTTCTAGATATTAGAGAAACCGCTAATGCTAGCGGTATAGCTCACTCCATCGCTCACTGTACGACCTTTGGCCTAGAGACTAGATCAGTTTATCATTTTTAAGGACTATACAAGAATACTTATACTATTGATCCTGGTATGATAATGAAACAGGATACAGGAGTACTATTACTTATACTGTGATACAGGGTAAGTAAAGTTGTGATCATTAAAATTGTCATTTCATTCGTTTTACCCAATTTCCATAAATATATTAAAAAAAAATGAAATTCTCACCCGAAACTGTCTTCACCATAACTTCTTCATACACGTCTCCTTTCTTGAATATTCCTTTATAGATTCTTCCAAATGTGCCTTCATGGACAAGGATCTCCAGTCGAATATTGGACCGTGCCGTTGTCAGGTACTGAAGTTGCTCCGCTGGATCAGTTATACGATCTTTGGTAATCGTTTGCTGAAACAAAATCGAAATGTTTTAAAAAAGAAATAAATTATATAAAGTAATAACGCGGTAATTTAACGTTGCAGAAACTGGTAATACAGCTTTTTAAAACTTGTGATAATTATGTTGTGGGTAAATATGTGCCTAAAATGTAGGTATGTAAGTCTTGTAAGTTCGTTCATGGCATATAATCATCCTCAACCACTATAATACGAAGTCAACAACTGTTAGTTTGGAACAACGTTGCAATGTTGAATCACACCGAAAATAAAAGATGTTTATCAGTAACGAAAAATAAATTGAAGAATCTCTAGAATATTCAAATCTTTAGTCAGTTAAAAGCTATAAAATCAGAAGTTCTTACAAAAATAGAGTAGCGAAGAAAAGAAAATTTTAAACAAACGAAGTTGAATAGATAGAGATCCGTTTCAATATTCCGACTAAATTCCGACTAATTATTATATTAAACTTTTATACATTATAATAGTAGTTTATGAAACTGTTGCATAATAAGGGTTATTAAAATACGAGTGTGAGTTTAAAACATGAGCCAAAGGCGAATGTTTTAATAGACCACACGAGTATTTTAATACCTAATTATGTGCAGTTTCATACACTACTTTATCTAATCTCATGAAATATATGATAATAATATTTTAAATACAACTATGAAGTTAATATAACAGCTATAATTCTTACTTATAAATCCATTTGCAGATCGAGCATGCGTAGTGCGCATGCGCGATGCGCCGCGCGGCGCCGCGTTCACAGATTATGTAGAAAAATTTTGCATAGTTGCAATGTATTTGCATTGCAACCTGTTTAAAATACCTGTATCCAGGGCTGAAGCTGTATCGTAATGGTAAAAAAGTTATTTTACGATACAGTTGTCCATAGAATAGCTGTATCGAAAAATAACTTTTTAAATTTATTTTGACAGCTTGTGCGTAAAGACTGTCATTATGATACTGTGTTTAGTTTTTTAATGTGTAAATTTCAGTATGAGATTAGATAAAAAATATTATATTACATGAGTAAAATAAGAAATTATTTTACTTATAAATATGTGTTGTTGTGAACGATACGCTCTAAGTCACGGTTTGCTCTATGTAAATAAAAATGAATGTATGGTCTGTCTAGCCAGGGTTCACCGGTGCCCGTACAGTATCCCACCTATTAGACTAGGATATGGGCGGAATGGGACAGAACTTTACCAGAGTCGAAAAGTTTAAATATCTGGGGCACGTGGTGACTTCTGACCTGAAAGACGATGCCAACATTGGGATGGTCCGAAAAGCGTTGATTGTAAGAGCAAATATGATTGTTAGTAGAAATGCACTGTGTTCATGGGACGTCAAAATTACTCTATTTAGAGCATTTTGTATATCCTTCTACGCGTGAGGCCTGTGGGTGTAATATACTCAAAAACAGTACAACGCCTTTTGCATCCAGTATAATAATGCATTTAGGGTGTTGATGAGGTTGCCTCGGCAGTGCAATGTATCTGGAATGTTTGCTGAGAGGAGTGTTGATTATTTTTATACAATCATCAGAAAACGATGCACGTCCCTTGTGCGCAGGCTGCGGACCTGCCCCAACACCATTCTGAAGGCACTTGCAAACAGGTTTGATTGTCAGTACATCAATTCATCATTGTTATATGGTACATGTACTGACAAATAACTATTTGTTATTCAAATTATTAGTTTTAGTTTATTTTATAAATTATGACTACAATGGCATGTTTATGACATTATGAAAATGTTTAAATTAATTATTTGTAATTGAATTTGAATAGCTTCTAGAGTTAGCCATCAGATGTTAGATAAGTTAGAGTGGAGGCTGCGTATGCGGTGACGGAGAGCGGATCACCCCCCAACCCCCCATTTCAGATTAACTGATGTCCTCACAAAAACTGCTGGGATTGACTGGATGTGGAAGGCGGAGGATCCTAATTTAGTGAAAGGCATTGGAGAAAGCCTTTATCCAGCAGTATGTCGATACAGACTGATGATGATACTTCACATAATTATTATGATTTTATAAGCTTGCAATATATAACATCAACCCATAGACTATTTATACAAGGATATATAGATAATTAAATAGCGTTCTGAATCAAATTCAAAGACGCCGCCCCAACTTCAATGTTCCTGACTTACACTGTAAATCTATTAAACTTTCCAGCTTCATAAGTCTTTTGTCTGGTCCATCTCTGGCAGGTGTAGAACATAATTGCATTGAGCCATCCGAGCGACGTCGATATCCGTTAATCGAGTTCTGTGAGAGTGCGTCGTTCTCTGCTAGGTGTAATGGCTTTTTCCTAGTTCCAAGTACAGGTACTCTAAAATGCTCTGAATAATGTATGACAGCTTGCACGAATTTAGGAGGAAAAATATAGCATTCCTACAGAAATTGACACTAGATTTTTTTTCTGCACAAATTTCCTACTTAAGTTAAATTTTTAGAGGTTACAGATTAAGCTACTCTTTTTGTTAGGTCTTTTAACCAAACTGCATAATTTGATAACATCCAGTTTCAGTTTCGCAGAAGAAATCTCATGAACATACAATGTCTGTCCGCGGTATCGTCCATTTGAACAGTGAACCGAAAGAAATCTATTTGTCCATACAGAACAGACTCCTTCACAACTTACTTAACTGACTTAGACGACTAAAAATAAAGAGAGTATGTCCAAGATATACAGAATAGACATTATATCGTGCCAAATTTCAGTTGTCAAAGCTTAGTTGGTAATGATGTAAACATCATCACCTGTATCTACCCACAGCTGGATATAAGCCTTCCCCAATGCTTTCCACCAAATACGATGTTACGATTTTCACATCCAGCCGCTTTCTTAATGTCATCGGACCATCTAGAAGAAGGGCGCCTAACGCTTCGTCCTTTTATCATATTTATTACAACAGATATTACAACAGATATGACAAATGGTAATAGATCCTAATCTTGACTCAAACTCGCACATTATTTACCAAATCGCAAAAAGAATTTTTGACAAAATAGTAATAAAATCCCTATTTACATCTGCAGCCTTCGTTAACACCATTTTTCCAAAGAATACTAATTCATATTTCTCTCCTCGGAATTCAAAACGATGGTACAAATTTAGGCACAAAGGGGTTGCAAATTAAAAACTGTTCTGTTTCCTACCACCGCAGTAATAAAAGTACAAATTGGACTAGAACCGACATCACTTTTATTATTTCAAAGTAATATTTCATACAATTCAGTAAATGAATTTGTTTTGTCTCTCATTCAATAAATTATATCTGACTAGATGTGCAAAATGCAGAGCATTTATGATAAATTCCCAAAAACTGGGCATATGCCTCAATCCCTGCATCGTCGACAATAACAAGGAGGGCACACTGGTTGAAGACTGGTTTTGCATGCAGTGAGATATCTCTACAATACGATACTGTGCGAACGCCCAATTCCCAAAAAAAAAAAAACGGCTCTGTCAAATCTATTTTTACATTTAAACGTTCTTGGCTAAAGTAGAGCTATGAATTGAATTACGAATCAACCTATACCAATACCACTCTTCACCGCCGCACCCTTAGTCCTTGGTTAAGTCTGCATATAATTTCACCGATGAGCTATTCGCCGAAAAAACCGTTCACCTGTGACGGTTCTACAAATATTGGTTCGTTGCCGATCTATTTGCTGAAAATACCCTTCATAAGCGTTCTTCTGAATGACCTATAAGGCCTGTTCGAGGTGAGACGAGTTGAAAGTAGTTGGCGCATGGTTTACATAAATTTGCCAAATCATATCCCTTCCTTCAACACTATATGTTCCGAATTCTATCCCTCATAGAAACCCCGAGCGTAGCAATCTCCATCGCTCGATGCGCAACCCTTAGCCAGTGGACCAGTGCGATGGTCAGTGTCCAAGTCTCTGCACCATAGGTTAGACTTTAGTCTTCAAGCATTGAGGTATCTGTGCGGCGAAGATGTGCCGAAGCTTGCCATAAGCTGCCCAGCCCAATCGAATGCGTCTATCGATCTCTTTGATGAAATTACCCCAGCCTAATTTAATATGCATATGACAGTCGCAAATTTTTCGTATCAGCATTTTTAAATAACTGTTTTAATTTGTTAAAAAACCCACCAAATCATACCCCTTCCTTCAACACTATATCTACGTCGTTAATACTTTAACCCTAAGGAAAATCGCTAATTGCGTTACGTTTGTATCACCTGCAGGGGGTAACTCGTCTCAAATTGGATCCTTAATGAGGTAAAGGACTCATTTTATGCACAATTCATCTACCCTGAAGACGGCAAAAGATTTTCGTGGAGATGATTACAGAACGTTAATTACAAAAGAAACTCCTCTCCTGTTTTAATAATAAAAAAAAAATTGTTACGGTTGTGCTGTATTTTAAACAAAAATATTTTTTATTAAGTAAGTTTTTCTTCGTTTTGTTCTTCAAAAAAGTACTAATAAATTTATTAACTTTCATTTTATACCCATGTTATGTGGGTTAATGTCTAAATTATAATTTTCCATTTTGCGGCAACCGCTATATTGAATTAAAAATGGCAGTATATAGGTTTACTTGTGTTTAATTGTTACTAGACACGAAAAATAACTCCTCAACGCGTACAAACAACGCCATTAAAATGTTACATTGTGGGATTTGCTTAACCGAACATCAACGGAAACCACGTAATGTGGGTTAATTTATATGTGGTGCCGCAAAATTTAAGGCTCTGGTTTAAGTAACGAGTAAGAGAGTACAAAATTTGTATATTTATTTAGCAGTAAATGACATGTGTATTATTTTGTTTTTGATTTAAAGGGACATTTAAGAGAGGTAGGGCATAACGTATTTTTTAAGCTGCCCGACTGGGGAAGTACCTCCACCTCACGGAATACCGCAGCCAAATAACAATTCCCTTAAGGGTTGTAGTGTTCCTGCGAGTGAGTAAGGTCACCATAAAGAAAGAAATGAAATAGTATAACCTGGCAACGGATCGGCGAACCCTTGGTGTTCTCCATGGGCGATGGTGATTGCTTTCCTTCAGGTGACCCACATGCTCGTTTGCTGCCTCTCATAATATAAAAAAAAACCGGACAAGTGCGAGTCGGACTCGCCCACCGAGGGTTCCGTAGGTACGTAGTATCATTATTAAATTTGATATTTTTCATTATGAATAAGAAATAATGCGTCGAAAAAAATAAATAAAATATATTTTGCAATGTGTACATCAAGCCCTTTCATATGATACCCCATTTGAACTACTAGCTTCAATTTGAAATTTCGACACCCTATAAAAAATATAGACCCCCTATTTTTTAAGATCTATTTACAAATGTATAGTTTTGAGATTTATTCCTGTACTTGTAGTCTATAACGATGTTACTTGCCAAATTTCATAGTTCTAGGTCAACGCGAAGTACCCTATAAGTTTTGATTCCCTTGAGTGTGTCGAAATATGCGTTTTTTGCTGAATAAACGGCCGTAACTTTTTTCTACTTAAACTTAGCAGTTTGATTATTTTTTAACTTCATGGGACCGTAGACCTGAGTATGCAGTTCAAATTTCAGCTTGATACCTCCACGCATTCTCGACATAGAAATTCTTGACAGACAGACAGACAGACAGACAGACGGACAACAAAGTGATCTTATTAGGGTTCCGTTTTTCCTTTTGAGGTTCGGAACCCTAAAAACACACCCATATAGGGTTACTAACCATGCTGACGAAAACAGTATCATCGTTTTCAGCTCTATTATAATATTTACTGTTCAATAGAAAAATGTATCCAAAACACTACTCATCCATCTACACATCCATTCTAAAAACACTAATATATAATGCTATATATAAATTTTTATGACATTTCAGAAAAATAATTATGTAACTGCGTACTCACATATTTCAAAGTAAAGACATAATATGCTATCTTTAGTGTTCTACTGAATACTGTTTAAATTTCTTTACCAGCATTATTATGTTTTCATTTTTGGAAAATTTTTGACAACCCTAGGTGGATTTTCTGTAAATTATCTTTTAAAGAAAATGAAGTGACAAATTAGATGATTGATTCTGTGTGATTTATTTTGTAATGTATATATTGCTCTCTGTTAGTTATTTTTTGAGACAAAATCACATACAATTTAAATTAGCTACAAAAAAACGTAAAAGTGCGTTTATACATATAAGCAAATATGTACATAATTATAATGGTTTACCATATACTATTCAAAATGAGAAAAAGTACCAACTATATTAATTTATGATTGATATATTATTATTGCTATCCGTTAAATTACAAAACGTCCCACAGCGCAGGTTGGCTGGAAGAGATCTCTTAAAGAGATAAGCTCGCCCTCACAGAAAGCTAAGCCGCGCAAAACTACAAACTGTTGCATTTGTATTAGTTTTAAGAATATTTATTTATATTGTGTTTGTTTGTAATAGTCACTCTTGTTTATTTTATTTACGTGCAATAAAGAATATAATTGTATAATATACTGAAACCAAATACCTTATACGCTTGTAGTTTAAATTTACACCACAATAAACCCATCTAACCTATTCCAAACTAGAATCTACTGGAAAACTGTACTAATTTATTGCAGGATTAAATCTAAGAAACATGAGTATAAGTAAAGTGCCAAATAACCTTAAAGGGTTGTTCTGGGTATTGAGACTGGGTGTAGTGTAATGCAGTAATTAATTGATGGTATTTACATAATGATTTAGCATAGTTTAACGTTTTATACACTTGGTTTTTTTCATTTCATTTTATAGTTCAAACATACAAATGATTTTTAATGTTATTGGTCTGTTTCTCTGCAAAAAAAATCTGTTTCACTTTGTAACTACTAAATCTGACTAAGACTGTTGAAGATAAATATTGTGATTTGTGAAATAATAAGTGACATTTCAATTTTTTTTGTGTTTTTTTATACAATTAAACGTACAGCCCGGCTGATGTGAAGTGGTTACCGTAGCCATATAAACGCTCGCAACATGTAATATCGCGAGCTAACACCGCCGCTGCCAACGCAGTTAGTTCTTCCTTCCTGTGGTGACCTCACTTCCTTGTAGGAATACAACAACCCTTAAAGGAATTATTATTATGCTGCGGTATTTATTACGCAAAGTAGCGTATATCAAAAAGTCTGCATATTTGACTTTTGGTAAATATCATCTGAATCAATTGTCGAAATATCATTAACTTGGTGTTAATCTCAAGTGTTATATTACTTTTATATATATCTTACCTGAGAAACATGTGTCAGATTAGATGCAGCATAGTAAGAGACCCGAGATTCGGGCTTTGCATAAATGTGCTCCCCGATGTGGGTGGTCGCGTACGGTGATGGAGACCGCCGGCTTCCTGTTAATATACACGTGGGTTTTAACTTATTCATGCGGACATTATGCTCACCAGGAACTAAGCTATTAAATGTACAGTACGTCAGATTAGCGCTAAGGGTTTCTGAACATTATTATGGAATAATCTGACTAGATGTAGACAAGATAGATTCTATATTTTAGTGAAAGAAAATCTGTCTACCGCTTTTTACGAAATAATACTTCTAGTAATCTACGAGATTATAATTGAGATGAGATATATACAATACTAGCGGCCCGGTACGTGCTTCGCTACGTATAAAGTGAAATAATAAAAAAAAATAATTGGAACATCAAATTCATTTATTCAATTTTTAATTGCTAGCTATTTTAAAACTTAATCCAAAACATTTGGATAAACAATTTTTTTTTTAGTATGAATAAACAAACGTCTGGGGGGTACCACTCCTGAACAGGCAACATACGTCCAAAATGAAATGACCGCATGAATGACATAACAACATGCTTGTACTGTCAACACTGATAAAAGTTTCAATTTGACAGCACAATCACCATCTGAAAAAAGTTTCAATTTGACAGCAAAATCCCATTCACAAAATGATTCGCCATTTATTGAATTCATTTGTTACAAAAATATGATAAATGAAGAACCGCTATACCGATTCTGTGCAAACTTCACATAAACCATCTAATAAATAGTCCGAACAAAGCCTAAACATTTGGTTTGGATAGGTGAGCCCCTTCTTGAGTTATAAAATTACAACGAAAAGTGGCATTGATTTTTATATATATAGATGGATGAGATATATACAAGATGGGATATATAAAATATGGTTTATTTGAATTGCACAAACTTACAAAACAACAATTTAAATAATAATTAGTAAGTCGTATTGCTGAAAATAACCGGTTCAATGCAGCATTTTTTTTAATTCTACGTCAGGTGACAGACAAGCATACGGCCCGCCTGAAGTGAAGCTGTTACCGTAGTCATATTGCTCGCAACGTCGCAACATGAAATATTGTTTGCGCGCCGCCGCCACATCCTCTCTCAACGCAAAAACTTCTTCCCTTCTGGTGTCCTCACTCACTCGCAGAAAAACAACAACCCTCAAGGGAATTGTTATTTGGCTGCAGTATTCTGTGAGGTGGATGTGCCTCCCATGTCGAGGAGCTTACAAATACGCTGCACTTTTCCTCTCTTTTGCCAGAGTCTCTTTCGCTAGTCGGCAGGATACACCACGTGCAGTTGAGGAACTTTGTTAAATGGAGCATCTATTGTAGAAGAAAAGAAAATAGTCCCGATTTGAGTTGAGCTTACTTCTCATACGCTTCTTGCGTATGAGAAGTAAGTTCAACTTAAATCTCAAGTTTCAAAATGGATGAACTTTGCTAAATGAGACATCTATTATAGAGTAAAAGAAAATAGTCCAGTTAAGAAGCGAATGAGACGTAAGCCTTTCCCACATTTTACCACTAGACCTCTTGTAGATCCAGGATGAACACAAATGGTTTTGCTAATATCGAATAATAATCAAAATAATATTACCAAAAGGAAACTTGTGAAGACTTGCAATAGTAGCGTAGGAGCCAGTGGAGCTCGGCGGCCGGCCGAGTGTGTCCAGTCGAAGCAATACGTTCTGATGACTGCCATACGCTGCTGTGGTGTATGATGTGCTGCATAAAAATAAAGAATCGTTATTAGTTAGAATAGTATTCTTTAGCTGTTTGATTTGATACTTGCCGCTGAATTCCACTATCGTACAACTCGCCATAAATTAAAATTCCATCCATATCATCTTGATAATTGGCGATCTACTACAGTACGTTTCCTAAGACATTTTATACCACGAACAGTGAAACTGTGGAATCAACTTCCCTCAGCGGTATTTCCGAACAACAACGACATGGGTGCATTCAAGAACAAAGTTTTCATTTTCCTTAAAAGGCTGGCAACGGATCGGCGACCGCTTGGTGTTGCTGATCTCCATGGGCGGTGGTGGTTGCTTTTCACCAGGTGACCCACATGCTCGTTTGCCCCCCTCTCATATAAAAAAAGCTATAAAATTATCTTTAGAGTTATAAAAAATTTTGGGTGTAAGTGGTTCATCAACACCTTTGAATCAAAGCCAACTTCACCTGCACGCGGTGCACCCTGCTGACTGACAAACTCTCTGAAAAGCTCTGGCGAAAAGAGAGGTAGGGAGCGTAATTGTAAGCTACCCGACTGGAGAATGTACCTCCACCTTACAGAATACCGCAGCCAAATAGCAATTCCCTTGAGGGTTGTTGTGTTCCTGCGAGTGAGTGAGGTCACCAGAAAGGAAGGAGATGCTGCGTTGGCAGCGGGGGTGGCGGCGCGCGAGCGATATTATAAGTTGCGAGCGTTAATATGGCTACGGCAACCGCTTCACATCAGGCGGGCCGTATGCTTGTCTGCCACCCGACGTAGTATAAAAAAATAAAAAAATAAAAAAAATACATTTATAAATATAAAAAAGGGGCACCCGCCGGTAACAGGGCGAAGACCCAAACTACCGTCGGCCAGGGCTCCAGAGAGAAGCACCTTCTCACACAGCGTCAAAGTAGCCATTGCTATCCATTCGACCACCGGACTTGTCACAGAATACAGTCACGGATACAGAATGATGATGACTATTCACTTGCAAATAACCGTACTTTACAGATTACCGAAACCAAATAAGAATTCAACTGAAGTAAATGTGTGTGAGTAATATTATAAGTCTGACTTTACCTGTCTCGCCTAGTGGTTCATATTACTTAGGACTCATATATCACGGCTAAATTGGATCGGGATTATACTGATTGTACAAAACTTACTAAGAACCAAAAATCATTTGATGAAAATACATTTATGGATATGACAGTACGAGGTCAAAGGTCTGGGTGAAAAGAATTAAAAATATTTTTTTTCCTTGTTCGTCGATAAACCTTCGATGCCACATCATCCATCACTGAGTAGACAAGGGCACTCCCCCTATGCTGATGCGGCATTATAAATTATAAGCGACAGCGTTTAATTTTATAATTGCCAATCATTACTTTTTATACTCCATCAGATGGAAAGCCTGCCTGATGTGAATCGGTTAGCTATATGCTTGTAGTACAAAATATTGCTAATTCCTTCCTTCCTGGTGACGTCACTCACTTGCAAGGACACAACAACACTCTGTGCTTCTAGAAATTGGTATTTGGCTACAGTCTTACACCCTCTTTTATTAATAATATAAGAAATATTAGGTATTTTCATTACCTACTCAGTCATTTAGGTAGGTACAGATTAGTAATATATTATAATAAAAATATCGAAAATATGTAGTAAGATTACGTAAAGTATTTGTTCTCGAGATAATATTATGAGCGGAATATAGTTATTATTTTAGTAGAGTAATGAAATTTTTAAGCTATTGCATAGCTTCTATCGCGGGCCTTGAGCGCGGGGACCGAATCCAGAAATTCCGTAACGAAAAAACCTCACGCTCCCCACTCCGACGGGCAAGGAGGTGTGGCTTGAAGGCCGTGCATCGTCTAACGTCGTTTCAGTTCGGCAGTCTTCGACACGGCGTTGTGTGCGTGCGATTAGACGTATTGTACGACTCTACGAAACTCGTTTTATTTATTTAATAATAGAAAAATTTGTTTTCTTATCGGTCACCACGCTCAAAAAGTGTAACTTGAATTAATATCAAAGAAAAAGCAATACTGCATGAATAAAATAAATAAATAAAATTATAATTGCATAAGTTGATACAAAATGCTATGCAATAGCTTTACCGCGGCAGTCCCCGAGTGCCACACGTCTTTTTTATTATAACGGAAAATAATAGCTTATATATGTTATCGACAATCTGTAAAGTATTGCATTCGTAAGTTACAATATTCTAGTCTTATTCGTTTCTTTTTAATGATATAAAAATAAATGTAACCAAAGCTATTTCAAATATAGAAAATGATTTTTATTTCTAGGTACGTTCGTACATCAATCAGCGTAAACGAATGCTCCACGTAAACAAAATGGCGTGACCTAGATATAAAGTAGTCCCAGGAGGAATAAACGTACGGTAATGAAGAGAATATAAATGATACAATTTAGACTTCAACGTACCATTTATTTTTCTTTATTGCACGTATAAATAATAATAAAAGGAGCCTCGAGAAGCAAACATAAAAAAACGCTCATCGCTTGTGCTTGTAACAGTGTTCGGTTTTAGGTCACCCTGATATTGTGTGAAAATTGATCCATTATAGATTTTTTTTATAAAAAGCCCAAAGGTGAATTATGGAAATAGATTGAGAGAACGTTTTCAAAGGTCTTATTTCATTTTAAGGGTCAGCGCATGATCGTGTTACTAGATCACATATTAAGTTTTTATAAAGAATATTATTACACAGAATAATAATTTTTAGAATAAGCTAGGTACTAGTGGCGAACCATTTAGAGCTAAGCCAAGAGAACTAAGCCAGCCTCATTAGAAATGTTCCAAAGGTTTGTAATGGTTCCATCTCACAGACAATAGTACATACTCTGAGGGTTACACGAACGTGCGACTGATCGCTTACCTCACAGACTGTGACTCTATCCATGAAAATGAATAGCGATAAGTTTTCTTTAAATAGGTACATACATATAATACATAGTAAACACCCAGACTAAGACAAACAAACATGTTCATCACTCAAATGTTTGTCTTATGCGAGGATCGAACCCGCGACTCGGAGTCAAAGTGGCCATAGTGACGACTTTTGTTCATAGAGAAAACAATTGAATTTGGCTGAAGTATTGAACTGCGCCCGTCAGTCAAATCATTGGACTCGATCACGCATGTTAAGTAAAGTTGACCGTAGCCTGTCTATGGATGGGTTTACTTATTTTTAGCTAATTCGTGCGTCGAAGGGCACGTTACGCCGTCGGTTTCGGCTATTGTCATTAGCCATTTAGCCTCGTCATTTAGCCTTTGGGCCTCCATCTCACAGAATACTGCAGTCCTTGAGAGCTGTTGTGTTAAGGTGGCGTTTGAGCAATTAGATGTCAGAATTTGTGATTTTTTCTATTACGTTGCAGTGGGGCCCGACGTCGACAATATGGCCGCAGCAGAATTTTTTTTAATTCAGTCACTTCTGTCTTCTATCGGTCTATGCATATTTGACACAACATCTTTCAAGGGAATTGTTATTTGGCAGCGGTATTCTGTGAGGTTGAGGTACTTCCCCAGTCGGGCAACTTTTTTAAGTTATGCTCTACCTATCTTTTAGCCAGAGCCTCGTTTGTCAGTCAGCAGGATGCACCACGTGCAGGTGAGGTTAGCTTTGTTTTAAAGATGTTGATGAACCACTTACACCCCAACACACATTTTACACATGCACATTTTTCTTTTTTGTTTATTTACAGATATACCTATTAAAACCCTCATATTTTTCACAGCATTAACTTCTAAAAACAATTTTCCGAGAACTTTCTTCACAATTAACTGGAATGGAGTTTATAAGCGAGATAATTTCGTTTGGAAACTTCCACGAGCGGCCGCCTTTGTTTTTGACAGACATTTTAAATAATGGACTATTATGGTATGTGCATTGTACGTGCACATTAGTTCTTGCTTTGCTTAAAATGTACTTAAAAGGAAAATAAGTGCTATGTTCACTTTAGAACATTGTATGAAAAATCATAGTTTACAAACATTTTATAAACACATACAAACATAGTACATTCGTTTTCTTACTGAGAGAATTAAATATTCTAAAATCACTTGAGTTAGTAATAATTATACTGACTCATAAACAACCTAATGGTACGTCTACATGTAAGCGTTCATTGCGACATTCGACAGGCACAAGCACGCGCACGAGCGTGTGAACAGGTAGCACGCTCCCGCGCCCGTACTTGTAATCGTTAATACTGTGCGTGTGATTAGCTGGCTTAATCCACAGACGTTTGCCAGGCTGGTTTCCAAGCATGTAAACGTACCATAATGGCCCACTCTTACCAAACAACGGCTAAACAGAAAACAAATGTGCAAATGGTTCATCTACATCTTTAAACCATAGCCAACCTCAACTGCACGTGGGGCACCATGTTGACTGACAAACGAGGCTCGGCGATAGGACAAGCGTAACTATTTTGTAAGCAGCCCGACTGGGGAAGTATCTCACAGAATACCGCAGCCAAATAACACAATTCCCTGATGATGTATTCTTGATAGTGAGTGAGACCTCACTGATGACCATCAGGAAGGAAGGAAGGAGTTGCTGAAAGCAGCGGGGGCGGCGATCCGCAAGCGATATTTCATGTTGCGAGCGTTAATATGACTACGGTAACCGCTTCACATTAGGCGGGCCGTATGCTTGTTCCCACTTGTTTGTGGTTTGCTTCTTGTGTTTGCTGTTTGTGTATCTGTTTAGCAAATACAAGCGTACTGTGTTTTCGGCAAACACCAAGCGTGTCTAGCAGTGTTTGTGCTGGGTATTTTTTGCTTACTGCTTGGCATGTGTTTGCTATTTGCTGCTTGGCGCCGCTTGGCAACCCTGCGGAAGCGGCTTGAGATGTATTTACATAGAGATGCATTCTACCATCCAATATGGCAACAAGAATGAATGGTAATTGCTCGAAATTCGGTGTCACGCCACTTACTAATACGCGCTAATCAAAAACAATTATTATAAACTTGGAAATAAAAAGCCTACTAGTGTGTTCACGTTTTTTTTCCTTTTTACCCGACTGCGACAGAAGGAGGGTTATGTATTTCGAGAGTATGTATGTGTGTATGTATAATTGTTTGGCACGCTCTGCAGCCCGAACGGCTGGATGGATTTTAGCTTGAGATGTGTCGTTAGACACTGGGAACGTCAAAATAAAAAAACAAAATGGCGGATTTTTGGCGCCAAGTTCAAATGCAAATGCGCGCCGCAGTCTGGACGGCTCGATGGATTTTTGAGGGGTGTCATTAGATATGTATTTACTGTGAGAGCGACATTGCATATATCAAAATAAATAAAAATTTTGGGGTGCAAGTGGTTCATCAACATCTTTGAACCAAAGCCAACTTCACCTGCACGCGGTGCACCCTGCTGACTGACAAACGAAGCTCTGGCGAAAAGAGAGGTAGGGAGCGTAATTGTAAGCTACCCGACTGGGTAATGTACCTCCACCTCACAGAATACCGCAGCCAAATAACGGTTCCCTTGAGGGCTGTTGTGTTCCTGCGAGTGAGTGAGGTCACCAGAAAGGAATGAGATGCTGCGATGGCAGCGGGGGTGGCGGCGCGCGAGCGATATTTTATGTTGCGAGCGATAATATGGCTACGGTAACCGCTTCACATCAGACGGGCCGTATGTTTGTCTGCCACCCGACGTAGTATAAAAAAAAAAAAAAAAAAAAAAAAAAACAAAAAAGACATAAAATAAAAACGGTAATTTAAAAAACTAAAAAACCCGACTGCTTTTCTGTGTAATTTGGAAATGAAAAACCCCTAAAACAAGAAAACATGTAGCAGTCGGGACCCTACATGTGCTCTAAATTCACTAAGCCTCCATTTCTAGATTTTTTTTTTTTTTTTTTTTTATACCACCAGTGTGGCAAACAAGCATACGGCCCGCCTGATGGAAATCAGTTACCGTAGCCTATGAACGCCTGTAACACCAGAGGCATCACACGCGCGTTGCCGACCCTGTAAAAACCTCTTCACGCCCTTTTTGAAGAACCCCATGCTGTAGTCCCCTGAGAAAACCTCGACAGGCAGTTCATTCCACAGCTTGACAGTACGCGGGAGAAAACTTCTCTGGAACCGCACAGTACGTGACCACTTAGGCTCCAATGTGTGAGGATGAATTCCCTGTCGATGGCGAGCGGTGCGACTGTAGAAGGAGGCCGTTGGCATCATATCAAACAACTCCTCTGAACACACCCCATTGTACAGACGGTAGAACACACAAAGGGACGCAAAATCTCTTCTCAGACTTAACGGTTCTAAACCGTCTGTTAGTTTGGGATCATCGACAATCCTCACAGCGCGCCTTTGAATCGAGTCACAAGGTGCAAGCTGGTATCTAGGCGCTCCCGCCCATAGATGGCAACAGTACTCCATATGCGGCCGTACTTGAGCTTTGTAAAGCATAAGTCTCTGCCGCGGATTGAAGTACTGCTTCGCCCTGTTGAGCACACCTAGTTTCTTCGACGCCAGCTTGACCTTCCCCTCCAGGTGACAACGAAACTGGACATCGCTGGAGATTTCAACTCCAAGAATCCCAATGTTTTTGGCGATGGTAAGGGGTGTGTTTAGGAATTGAGGAGCCACAGCAAAAGGGGTTTTCTTAGCGGTGAACGCGCAGACTTGTGTCTTAGTGGGATTGAAATGAACCACGTTCGTTCGCCCCCAATCGGACACACTATTCAGTGTGCTCTCGATCTTCGACACAAGCTGTTCGCGGCTCTCCTCCACCAGAGAGCGGGGAATATTAGCGCGGCCCGTATAATAAGCATCCCCGGTGCTGTCGTCAGCATAGCAATGAATGCTGTCAATGGACAACATATCATTGATATGCAGCAAAAACAGCGTCGGGGACAATACCGAGCCTTGCGGGACGCCAGCATTAATGTCCATGCTATCGGAGCAACTGCCATCTACAACGGCTCTAATGCTTCTGCAGGACAAGAAGCTAGCGACCCATTCGCATAAACCCTCTGGTAAACCGTATGCAGGCAACTTCGAAAGAAGACCACGGTGCCAGACCCGATCGAACGCCTTCGCCATATCAAGACTGACAGCTAATGCCTCACCTTGACTCTCCACGGCTGAAGCCCAGCGATGTGTAAGATACACTAGAAGATCACCAGTCGAGCGACCATGGCGAAAGCCGTATTGATGGTCGCTGATTAAGTCGTGCTCTTCTAGGTATTTCAGGAGCCGGTTGTTAATAACGCGCTCCATTACCTTGGAGAGAAGGGAGGTAACAGCGATAGGCCTGTAATTCGATGGGTCTGATCTGTCACCCTTTTTGGGCACAGGGTGCACGTTCGCAGTCTTCCACGACGACGGTACCTGCCCGGTGGAATAAGAGAGCGCGAAAAGGCGCGTAAGAACAGGACACAACTCAGGTGCACACAGCTTTAACACCACTGCCGGAATGCCATCTGGCTCACTCGACTTATGAACGTCAAGGGATAGCAATGCCCGCCGAACATCTCGTTGAGTAAATGAGATTTCCGGCATGGAATTACCACACCGCGGGTTGGAAGGCGGTGCGGCGTCCCCGTCGTTCAAAGTCGAGTTTGAGGCAAAGAGATTCCCCAATAGATCGGCTTTCTCCTTTGCACTGTGGGCCAGACTACCATCCGGTTTTCGGAGTGGTGGAAAGGACGACTGACAAAAGTTGCCCTCGGCAGCCTTAGCAAGCGACCAAAAAGCACGGCTCCCAGATGGGTGCTTAGCTAGGCGCTCACCAATCCTGCCGATGAACTCAAACTTTGCCCTGGCAATTACTCTCTTACTGAACCTCGAGGCAGCATTGAACTCCCGTTTCAAGTCGGAAACACCAGGATCTCCATTAATACGAGCCGTGGTCCAAGCCTCATATGCAGCTTGCTTGCGAAATTTAGCTTCTCTGCAAGACCGATTAAACCACGGCCGCTTCTTAGCACCTGAAGTAGCCACCCGCCGGTTTGGAATAAATAATTCCATCCCAGCCAAAATCGTCTCCGCTACATCAGATGCACAGGTGTCTATATTTTCCGACCCGAAACAAAGCCGCCTCCACGGGTACGATGCGTAAAATTCACGCAGTCCATCCCAGTCTGCTGACTTATAGTGCCACATACGACGCCATCCGGTATACCGGGGTGGGTCAGGGCTTGCACATGGCACTTGGGTCCGGATGAGGCAGTGGTCCGACGAGCCAAGAGGCGCATCCACCGAGACTGTATACCCATCCGGATGTGTGGTCAGCAGAAGGTCCAGTAGAGAGCTAGTATGGTCCTCTATATCTGGTATTCTCGTTGGAGAATGCACCAGCTGTGAGAGACCATAGGCCAGAGCAAAATCATGAACAGACCTCCCCGCGAAGTCAGTGGACCGAGAGCTGAGCCACTCGGCATGGTGGGCATTGAAGTCTCCCAAAATCACTAACTCCGCGGAGGGGTACTTCTCAATGACTTTGTCAGTCGCCAATTGCAGGTGCTCGATCAACCGAGTTGTGTCTGCATCACCGCTATGAGACCTGTAAAGGCAAGGATACGGGTGCGGCCGCCCTGATCCACGCGTACCCACAACACTGACAGGTCCCTGTCTTCAAGGCCGTGAAGACGTCGACAGCAAATATCGTCCCGGACGTACATACATACCCCGGCTCGACGTACAAAAGAATGTTCAAGTTTGTACCCGGGGTATAATAAGTAAGAAGTATCGGCCGGGCAAGATATTTGCGTCTCCGTTAAAAAAAGGAGGGTCGGCTTTACAGTTTCGAGGTGCTGGTGAACTGCATTTATGTTTGTGTGAAGTCCTCTGACGTTACAAAAGTCCACGTCGAATGTGGATGAGGACGCCGCTGAAAAAACCTTCTTTTTTTTGTTCCTGGCCATTAAAAGGGGGTAAGAGGATTTTGAGAGAAGTTATTTCACTGACGGCGCGAGGGACAAGAAAAGCGCGGTGTCTACCCCCGCAGCACAGTGCAGGTAGTGCGGTTTGCTAGCGCGGCGGGCGGAAGGGCCCCCGGTCCCCCCCTGCTGCAGCAGCCGGGTCCACTCCGGTCTCCTCCTCCGGCACGACTACTACAACAGGGACTTTTCACAAGTTGGCGGTTCAGCCTCCCGGGGCGGAGATTAGGTGATCCCCGGGTTCGGGAACCCTACTAACTTGCGGGCGGCCAGCGGACAGCCGTTTCACCGGGTCTCCCTGACCGCCGCGCCAACACGCCGCGCCTACACCGCTAGCGGCGGTTCGACAGCCGCTGGTCCCTCTGCCGTCAGCATAACAACTCCTCTAAAACAGCCCTGGTGACCTAGTTAACTCGCAGGAACACGGCATAGCCATTATGGCTGCGGTTTTTTGCCAGGTGGAGGTACTTCCCCAGTCGGATGCTGGCCAAGCCTGGAGCGAAAGACCACACTATGCCCCTCCCCCATCTGACAAGTAAAAGAGAAGCACAGTGTGATCCTTCACTGCGTCCTACCTCTCTTTCGCCATCGCCTCGTTAGCTGGTCGGCAGGGTGCACCACGTGCAGGTGAGGTTGGCTTTAGCTCGAAAGATGTTGATGAGCTACTTACACCCCAAAATATAATAGAAATGATAAATAATAAAAAAAAATATAATATAGAATGGGTCCCGACTGCTACATGTTTTCTTGTTTTAGGGGTTTTTCATTTCCAAATTACACAGAAAAGCAGTCGGGTTTTTTAGTTTTTTAAATTACCGTTTTTATTTGCGTACTACATGTATAAATGCATAGATATTGAGTGAGTACTTTGTAGCTATTTCTTACTGCAGTGATGTTCGCCTAAGGCCCGTATAATGTTATAGTAAACAACCCATTTTAAAATCATTAAGTTTAGGTATTATCTAACAAACTAAAATAACGATTAGAATGTTCGTAAAAACGAAGCATAAAACTAAACGGTCTTGTAAAATGTTTTGTATAGGTTATTTGCAACCATAAAAACTAATTTTATATGCGAACTAACACGTAAAACTACTAATATTTGATATCAATGTTACCCGAAGCTGTACTTACGTTAGCAAAAGTGGTATGAATATTTCTATTGCTTCAGTTAAGACTGCGGTGAAGTGTCTGTAATGGTCCTTTTAAAATGTTTGTTACAAATAAATACATAGCTCAAATTAGTACGTATCTAGAATTAAGTTATTTACTTGTAATATAGCTGTACTTGTAAACATCGAATTCAAGTGGCATTTTTCACGAAGGTTTAGCACACACCCTGTTTGATTTCGTTTCCGTGAAGATTAGAGTAACTATATCATTACAGTTGCACAAAGACTGAAAGAAGAAACAGCCCACAAACGAAGTTATAAAAGTAAATTATCGTCGACTTCGACTAAAAGCATTAAAATGACTTAACAAATTAAAACGCAGTTTATTGTGCATTACACATAATAATAAAAACAAAACTTTCAGCAATATACGCGATCTGATTACTCCAATGACAGTTGACTAAGACAATTAAAAATACTTTATTGTCTTTTTGAGAGGCTGAGAAACGACCAGGAAAATAATTTACTATCTTAACTACGCTGACAAGGTTTTTTTATCCATATGCATAATATCAACGTTGAATGAATAGTATGTTCGACACACTGTCGTAGGTACTTCTCCTTACGATTGCCCCGATGCCGCGATGAAATGCGAATAAAAATCGTAGACTACACGTATGTACCCGCTGTGAGTGAATGAATTCGCACTGTTTATTTTACGCTCAAAAATGCATGTTATACAGGTAAGAGTGAACTATCCAACGATACAGGTAATTAAATAAATTATGTAAGATAATTAATAACGCAAATCTATGCTGCACTCGAAGAGTTATTAATACCACAGTCGTCGACAGTACATTTTAATTGCACGTATACGCTCATAATATGGGTAGAGTGACATTTAATTTATTCTTGTTTTATTTTGAAAATATTGATTAAAATATATATCAGTCATCAACAGTCAATTATTGCTTTAATTGGACTGGAAAATAGGAACTGTGGTTTCAAAATAGCTCTCTCTTAATTTTTATCACATTTTAACTATAAACATTCTATCTACAGTACAGGTTTGCAAATATCTCACTTCTGTACCGACCTTACGGTCACAATATTTTTAAGAACAAAACGCTTACAGCTAATTCGCTTTCGTACACCGAACTTCATGTCATAATACAAGTATGCGAGTCTCTCGCCCAGTAAACCAACCAGGGAAGAGTACCCTTACCTTCCCCATTATCGCGCCCAGTAAACCAATCTGGCACTCAAACTTAGCAAGTATTACTGCTCTTTCACCTTTTTATGAACACGTACCCTATGCTTACAGCTAATACGCTCCCGTGCGTCCCTTCCTGTCATATCAGAGGATTGCGTTATCGCACCCAGTAAACTAACCAGGCACTCAAACTGATTGGTAGGTCTTTTTAAAAACAATATAATTCCGAAACTTACTGAATAGAGTCATGATGCCTGGCTTTGCTTCCTCTTCTATATAAGGTGCCAGCTGCGGCCGCAGTAGCCAACAAAGCCAGCGCTGCTGCTGCACAGCCTCCAGCTACAAACAAAACCCCGCTGGATCCTCTTGACGCATCTCCTGCTAATCGAGCGGTCTCGTTGTGAGTCATCACTGAAGACATGCCTGTTGAAATAATTAAATCTTAGACTAGACTGCAAAATATATATGCCATCTGGTCCCAATCTACATAGGCTTATAATATGGTGCTTTGCCTAAGCAATCTAAGTTGGGACTATACTGCGCTCAGTTATTTGCGCATATTTAATCGTATTAAAAAAGGAGTAACGTTTGGGGTGTCAGTGGTCGTCATCGTAGTAACGTGGTAAACAAAAGAGAATATGACGAAAAAGAGATAGGGGATGTTGCGCCCGACTTAGGAAGTACCGCTACCTCATGGAAGACCGCAGCCAAATAACAATACTTTATAGTGAATAATGGGTTAGCAGCGGGGGCGCCGGCACGCGAGGAATACCTGTTTATTGTCAGTGTCTTAGGCTGCGGTTAACGCTTTACATCGGGCCGGCCATGTGCTTGTTTTCCACTCGGCATGGTTGGGTTTATACCGAACCATGCCGTGTGGCCCAACAATGGGTTTATACTCCGTCACGCCCTTATGGGCTTGACGGAGGCGAAGTATCCTCTACATCCCTTTAATTAAAGAGGTATAAGTCAGCCAAACAATGAGCTGTTTTGATAAAAGTGATGATACTTATAATATGTATTATTTATAAAAGAATTCTTATTTATTAGAATACCTGTTATATTTACAAAAGAATTCTTTAAAGAATATAGCGCGGAAATTTTCAAAAGATTGACTCACTTCTCAAATCTTTCCCCCAACACACTTTATTAGCATGTAGACGATTCCGTAGACGCAACAGGATATTCGCGGGGATAACTCTGTATCGGGGTGAACCCGCCCATAAATAAAATACAACAGTAACGAAGTTTTAACAAACGTTGAATCTACGCATCGAATGAGTACCTCAGTGGTCTATCTATAGCCGCACAATGATTATAACACTAGCGCTACTGTAAAAAAATATTATTCGCACAGACCTAGAATTTCGCTAAGCTTAATTATTCCTTAAATAAACAACTATTCGCGCTATTTTGTCTATATTATCTTACAATACTGTTTACTAAACTTGCAGTTTTTTTTTTCAAACTCAACACCATCATCGTCAGTCTGCATCTACCCACTTTCTCTTAAGCCTTGCACTGCGACGATCCCCTGAATTTGTACATCATAGATAGATTTAGATTTTAATAAATAATAATAATAATTTATAATTTCATAATAATGTACATCATAACAGAATACAGAACATTATAACAAGTAGATTCACAATTTATATTAAAAAATTGTGGGTATACCTATATGGATTCATTACCTCCCGCGCTAGTCGAAACTGTGTTACGGCAAGGTAAATGATTCCCGCTCGACATAACGCCGATCTTATGTAGTTGTACTTACAGTTCGAATTTTATTATCCAATTGTCAGGCCGGACTAATACATTTAAGTGATTCACAATGATATGACAACAATCTGCATACTGCAACTAGTGTAGTATACCCAAAATTAACAGATGCTTAGTTATCACTTCATTACATGAGCATTTTTACTGTATAATATAAATCTAAAACAAAATTATATAAGTTATTAAAGTTAGCTGAATCCTCAGGATGATTTTTATTATAACAATTTTTATATCTTAAAAACTATTGAACCGATTACAATGCTTCGTGAACCTGTTAAATTGTATGTATATGTATAGACCACTTACTAATTAAGATTCATCAAAATCGAACCAGCAATACAAGATTAATAATATAATATTTATTTTCACATTAATGTTTCGAGCTCGGTGGTCGAATGGTTAGCAATAGCCAATTTGACTCCGAGGTCGCGGGTTCGATTCCCGCACAAGACAAACATTTGTGTGCATGAACATGTCTGCCTGTCTTGGTCTGGGTGTTCCCTATGTATTATAAGTATGTATTTACAAAAAAAAAGTATTTAAGTACATTCACACACATCAACTTGATGGTAAACATTCGGTCGTCAAGTATCATGGTCACATTGTGCTCGATTAAAGAAAGTAAAGATTTATATTAATGTTATATAATTATATCGGTGTGTTATTTACATATTGTATATCGATGCCTTACAGCCGAAAAGGGATAAGCGCCATTTTTTGGAGAATGGACTTATATATATGGCCAGAATCGTCTTTTTTTTCTGCGTCGTTTGGTCTGGGTTACATGTTTCTAAGTGACACTTTATGTCGCTTAGGCGGTAGTAATAATAGGGTCATGAGCTAAATTTATTCGCTGTAAACGACAGAAATTTTGAAGTTTTTTTTTTTTGGTTGTTGATCAAAGAATATTTGAAAAGAAAATAACTTATGCTTTTTGGGCTCTCTGTAATATTCAATCATTAGAACGTTAACCTATTTTTGCTGGAAGCAAACATTCAGAAACATACGTTTATGTTATTTTGCTTTTATATAATTATTTGTTAAATTCGGGTTAGTATTTTATGCCTGTTCCTTTATAAAATATATTGGTCGTTTATTGTAGTTAGGCCACATTTTTGAGACTTTATTTGGCGTTTAGTATATTTTTCCTGGTTCATAAATAGAAAGCAAAAAGGAGGTTATTACATGTAGCCCCTGTAAATATTTAGAATTAGTTTGTCGCTTATCCTTTTTTTCCCTCTCGATAATTAAAAGATTCCGGCGCTTAGATAAAAAGGTAGAACTAAAAGTTATCCTTATACCAGTCCATTCTCAACGTCTTTGTCGTTTACCTGTTCAATAACAATTTTCAAATGTCTGTTGTCGGTATCGTTCTATTGAAACTACGGGTCCAAGCGACAACAAGACAAACCTTCAATTATGATAATTCTATAAAGAATAAGTTATATTTTTGTTACACTCCTATAGTTGATACTTTAAAATATTTTATGAATAAAACAAAGACTTGAGACAAACAATTGTGATATTAACAGTGTACTAATCTTAAGATTACTTGTTTATGCTTAAATGAACGTTGTAAACTTCAATTTCATAATTATCTAGCTTTCGCCCGCGGCTTCACTCGCGTGACATTCGGGGCAAACACATGTTAACTCATTAATCAATAGAAGTACTTGTGTAAAATTTAGGATAAAATAGTCCAACTAATCTCGTTTTCCCATATAAACTTTGGACCTCCGTTCCACCCTCTTAGAAGTAAAATTTAAAAAATCTTATTAAGTAATTCGTGTTAACTACGTTATATTTTCATATCGATGCTATTGTCGTAATTAACGTCCCAGAAAACCATAGAATTAACACTCATATTGACATTATAACATTTCAACCCCATTGCACCCCTACAGAGATGTCACGTCGGCTATGTTGAAATAGTTGTTTTTTTTCGTAATCAGCGACCCGATAAACCATAAAAACAATACCTATGACGATTTTCAGACTTTTTCACCACATTTTAAACATTTCAACGCCATCGCACCCCAATAGGAGATGATGGTCACGTTACCGCCCTACGGATACAATAAATAACAATAATAGGTATTTTTTGGGATAAAAACTATCTTAGGTATGTCCTTTCCCAGGACTCCAGGTATCTCTCAACCAAATTTCATATAAGTTGGTCCAGAGATTTAAGCGTGAAGAGGTAACAGACATTCTATCGCATTTATAATATTAGTATGGCTTGGCGTTCCGAAAACCCGTAAATACTATACATATATTGATATATAGACATTTCAACCTCATCGCACCTCAATAGAGTGGACACGTTAGCCATGTTGAATTTTAAAATCGTTGTTATTTTCGTAATCAGCGACCCGATAAACCATACAATACCCATGAAGATTTTCAGACTTTTTGACCCCATTTTACCCTAGATAGGGGTTGATATTTTCAAATCGATGACATTTTTGTAATTGACTGCCCAGAAAACCATAGAATCACCAACACCCATCAATATGTGTATATCAATATATTATGACTTATTATTATTTTAAATAGTTGTCTTGGCCAACTTGCCAGATAAATATATTTTTCCATTTTTAAAAATATAATATATTATGACATTTTAACCCCACCGTACTCCCTATAGGGGTGATTTTAAGTCATGTCGGCTATGTTGGATTATAAAATAGTTGTTGTTTTCGTAATCAGCGACCCCATAAAACATAAAAACAATACCCATGACGATTATCAGACTTTTTCACCCTGTTTTACCGCTTTAGGGGCTGAATTTTGAAAAATCCTGAAACATTTGTTTACTAACTTGTCTATAGAAGTACTCGTGTAAAGTTTCGGATAAAATAGTCCAACTAATCTTGTTTCCCCATACAAACTTTGGACCCCCGTTTCACCCCCTTAGGAGATGAATTTTGAAAAATCTTTTCTTAGTGCACTCCTAGACATCATAAGGAATCTCCGTGCCAAATTTGGAAGCTATAGACCCAGCAGTTTGGGCTGTGCGTTGATATACATATATCATCAGTCACTCAGTTTCTTCTTTTATATATTTCAACCCCATCGCATCCCCACAGGGGTGATTTTATGTCACGTTGGCTATGTTAGATCATAAAAGAGTTGTTGTTTTCGTAATCAGCAACCCGATAAATCATAAAAACAATACCCATGACGATTTTCAGACTTATACAACCCATTTTGCCCCTTTTAGGGGTTGAATTTTGAAAAATCCTGAAACACGTGTTTACACATTTCTCAATAGAAGTACTCATGTAAAGTTTCGGATAAAATAGTCCAACTAATCTTGTTTCGCCATACAAACTTTGGAACCTCGTTTCACCCCCTTAGGGGTAGAATTTTGAAAAACCCTTTCTTAGTGCACCCCTAGACGTCATAAGGAACCTACTTGCCAAATTTGGAATGTCTAGACCCAGTGGTTTGGGCTGTGCGATGACATATAAGTCAGTCAGTCAGTTTCTTCTTTTATAGATTTAGATAGATAAATGAAAATTGATTTTGACTAGATATTTCCATTGTGATAATTCTAAGTTGATTTGATCTCGGGTACTTATGATGGTAATAAGAGCGTTTATTACAAACAATTGTTATTTAGTATTACCTATTACATTTTACTATGTGGCATTCATTTCTGTGTCAATTAAAGACTGATTTGATTCATATTTCTTTTTTTTTCATTTTTAGTACCCCTAGGGCGAACCTGAAATCTTTTCTACTCGAAAAAATATTTTTTAAGAAGAAACACATCGAAATGCATAATATGCAAATTATTCCTAATAAAAAAATCCACTTATACAATTTTGCATTCAGTAAATTTTAATTTGATAGCTGGTTATACCATATTTCCTCAATTTTATTTTCAATAATCTCACACTTGTGCTATTTTAGTTCAACTATAATGAAACATGAGGTGTAGTTATATTATTTTTGCTGGAAGCGAATAATTCTTGTATTTTCATTTACGACATTTTGCCTGTTTGTGAAATGAGGTCATTTGAGGATTACCGACAGTAAATAGGGGTTGCAAGTTGAATTATAAAAAAATAACACTGTAATTCAATAGATAGTATGTTAAATACAACATAAACACATTTCCAGCCTCTCGGGAACTAAACTATAGTTTTTATGAATTTTTTTCATAAAATTTTAACTTTAAATCACTCTCCTGTAAAGTTTGAAATATGTCGCTTATCCCTTTTCGGCTGTAAGGCATCGATATGCGAGTGATCAAGTAGTTATATGTATAAAGTTCACATTATAAGCTAGATCCTTGTGCAGCGGGAAACATACTATATTGTGTTAATTAACTAAAGCAGCAGTTCACAAATTACATAACACTAACACTAACTAAATAAGGAAGTAAAGCTAGATAATAAGAATTAAAGGGTTGATTAGAACATTTCGTGCGAATAAACTCTGTGCGAGTTATCCAATTTACGGTGCAAACGTAATATGACGTATAAAAAATAGATTGTTTGTAAAATCTGTTTACGGACGATAATTTTATGTGATAACGTCATAAGAAAATATCGGCCGATAGAGTGGAAGACAGATAGATGCATCACAAGCCGAACGCTCAGGCCAATCGTGCCGCTCTATCTCCAAAGTAATAATCAATCGTCAATTTATATCAAATTTAGTTACTCTTACATACACGTTGTATCGCCCAGAGCGTCCCCTCTTAATGTGTTTACAAGGAAGTATCGATTGTTCTATTGTACTTTTATTTGACTTGGAAATTTCTTGTTTCCCTTTCTAGCAGTAAGTGCGCATTATTATTGCCTTTTCAGTGTTTTTTAAGACTTCCTTGTATGTTCCGTTCTTTGTTTAAAAAGACGTTTGGAAAATATTGCTGAGGCGGTATCGTAGAATCAATTAAGTTTGCTTAACTTTGCTTCAACAACAAGATATAGACTGATAATTATGATGAAGTAATGAGCAAGCTACATCATTATCAGGCTGTATCTACACACTTCTGGATATAGGCCTTTCTCAATGTTTTCCAATATATGCGATCGCAGATCTTCTGTTTCTGCATCCAGCCACTTCCAGACGCTTTTTGAGATCTATAGAAAGGGAACTGCTTGGTTTTAATAAAATAAAATTGTTTGCAAAATCCTGCTTATCATGTTATAGATTATGTCAAAATATGATTTCAGACATTCACGATTGATTGGAAGATAGTCCGCATTGTACAGCTAAGACTAGGCATGCTTGATAGTCACAATAGAGTATAATTGGTCAATTGGTTTTTATTTTTGTATATTGTATTTTTTTACGATAAAGAATTTACGTAACATACACAATGCTAGTGTAACTCTTGAAAACACTGTCCTAAGCCAACTAGTAGTTGAGCAGCGTGCTGGAGTATGCTCTAAACCCCTTCGATTGAGGGGAGACTCGTATCCCAGCAGTGAGATGAATAAGGGTTGACGACGATACGAAACGACAAATTTAACTGTATTTGGTACCAAACAAATTTTATAACTAATTTACAAACTTCTACGAGATATCTCGCTAAAATTTTCAGCATATATTTGGCTTCATTAATATTTATTTTACCCAAAAAGTTATCTCAGATTCTCACAGTATATTCGGTAATGTCAACATAACCCCTTTATTCATAAATGAGTCAAGAAAAGTCCTAAAATAACATAATAATTAATTGTGTTCCTAATTCAACATTGTAGACGTATCATTTTGGATAAAATGGTTTTGGTATTTTTTATGAGGAGGTAAGTTAAAAACCAGACCAAAATCATGGTTGATTTTTAGGCCCTGCGCCTATTATCGGCACGGCATGGCAAGGGACCAATAGGCATGCCTACATGCCACAGCTACGTGCCGACGCCTGGTGTGCGTCTGTCCTTGACCATCCTTGTCTATCCTTAGCCATAACGAGATCAGTCTGTTGATCGCTGAATACTGGAGATGGGCAAAATGCCAGACATTTACAATAAGTGCCCAGTACCTGTAAATGTCCAATAAATGCCTAGTTTTGGGCATAAATAGGGAAATTATAAATACTTTTTGGGCATTAATCGTAAATGCCCGGTATTTTGCCCATCTCTACAAAAGACTGGTCTCGTTATTGCTAAGGATATATCTGCAATAATTGGGCAATAGGGCATCGGCCCTGCCTGCGTATTAATGCATTGTTAAGGCTGCCTCAGTATGCCTAAGGATGCCTCATTATTTCTAAAGATGCCTCGGCAATAATTGCCGGTGGTGGTCGTCTACGCGTAGCTATAGCGCATAGGCAAACACAAGAGATGCCTCGGCTCCCTCTTCATGCTGTGCCGGTAATGGGCGCCGGGCCTTAAGGTTACAGTATCAATGGGATTTATTAGATAACCTAGCTGGCATACAGTGGACTTTAGTTTGATCACACCCATGCAAATATCGTATCGTTAACTTTTACCTACATTACACCCCGGCCGCTCCAAACAAATGTCGCATCGGGAACTATTACATAAACAATGGCGTCTATGCAGAGCGTGAATGTGCGTGTGTGCGTGCGGCGCCATAGAAACTGTTCCACATCTGTCTCAGAGAGCTGGTGAGGTCCACACCAGAGAACGACAGGGACTAGCCATACTACACGTCCTTTAATCAGTGATGTCTATGCAGAGCGTTAATATGAGCATATGTGCGTGTAGCGCCATACAAACAGCCCCCCTTACCACCAACTCTTATTGCGATTCAATAACTGAATAGAATGCTTATTCATGCCAATGAATAAGCGACTCTATTTCAAATTGAATAGAGTCGCTTATACATTGGTATGAATAAACGTTCTATTCAGTTATTGAATCGCAATAAGAGTTGGTGGAAATAGAGTCGCTTATTCATTGACATGAATAAGCATTCTATTCAGTTATTACGCCGTAAGGAAAATACGTCAACTGACTGATGTTGACACTGCGCGTTTAGTTTATTTTAGCTATTTTCACAGCATTATGTCATATGGTTTATTGCTTTGGGGTAGTGCTGCGGATGTAGACTCAATTTTTGTGCTCCAGAAGCGAGCTATCCGTGCTATTTATATGATGAGTCCCAGGGAGACACTGAGAAATAAATTTAAAGAGATAAATATTATGACATTACATTCTCAATATATTTATGAAAATCTTATTTACGTTCATAAAAATCAAACTAAATTTAGGAAAAACAGTGATCTCCATCAATTAAATTTAAGAAATAAAAACAAACTCGCTATGCATATTACTAGGCTCCATAAAATCTCTAACTCGTTCCCAGGTCAATGTATACGCTTCTACAATAAACTTCCAAATGACGCGTTTAAATTATCCATGGGTAAATTTAAAAGATTTATCAAAA
The DNA here is from genome assembly GCA_937001555.2 of Hypsopygia costalis. Taxonomy (NCBI): domain Eukaryota; kingdom Metazoa; phylum Arthropoda; class Insecta; order Lepidoptera; family Pyralidae; genus Hypsopygia; species Hypsopygia costalis. The sequence goes on from OW443325.2 coordinate 7,111,252, forward strand.
CTAGACTATGTCAAAAGGCTTACTATTGTATCTCAGATTACATAAATGATAAAAGTATTTGGAAATGAATTGCTCTTGTTATGTTATATTAATGATTGTATTTGTATTTAATGTAACGATATTGGCAATTAAAAGAGTCGGCCTTGAGTTTCTTGCCAGTTCTTCTCAAGAAGCCCCGTCGCCGGAACTGGCACTTAAATTCACTTTCACATTCAAGATAGTGTGATGAAAGTGAATCTAAGCTCTGCGGATTTAGAGTAGTAATGATTTACACATGTTTCTTATATTTAGTTTGTATGACGTTTCTAAGTGCTTTATAAAGTCCAAGGAATAAAGATATTTTGACTTTGACTTTGACTTTGACTATTGAATCGCAATAAGAGTTGGTGGTAAGGGGGCTGGTCCAGATTCGTCTCAGAGGAGAGGTGAGGTCGATACGAGAGAGCAGTGGCCATGCAGTATATAGTCATTGATATACGAAAATATATAGTAATATTACTTATACTGTGATTTGGTATGGCGTAGTAGTAGAGAAAACACCTTTTTGCACTTGACTGAGTTTATTGTAATTGGTAAAGTTATTTCAATCAACGCACACTACGTTGCACAAATGGTGTGGAAGAGCGGGCCCTTATTATCGCTATTTAACTTTAATAGGTACAGTATGTTGCCAACCGTCAGGGTTTCTTGGCAACCCTATAAATATCAGAAAATATTTATAGGGTTGCCAAGAAACCCTTATGTGTGCTTAGCTTCTATCATTAATATGATCGAAGGCCGTTTGTCTTCGTTAACCGTTTTTCATCCTACTGCTGGGATATGGGTATCCCCTCAATAGAAGGAGTTTAGAGCTTATACCACCACGCTGCTCAACTACAGGTTCCAGAGCTCGAGATAAATAAACCCATCCATGAACAGGCAGCGGTCGACGTTGCTTAACTTGCGTGTTCGGTTAGATTGATACGTGCAACGACGCTATCGAGCTCCATGCTCGAAGGGCTCATGGGTTTAGAGCATACTACAACACGCTGGGCCACTGCGGGTTGGTTGCGGGAGACCATAGTTTTCAAACCACCCAAACGCTCCTGACTTGGCTGAACCACTGTCATTTAATGACAACAGCCGGGACGGCTTAACGTGCCCTCCGAAGCACGAAGGAGCTCGAGATAAATAAACTCATCCATGTACAGGCAGCGGTCGACGTTGCTTAACTTGCGTGTTCGATTAGATTGATACGTGCAACGACACCATCGCGCTCCGCACAAAATATGATTAATAAATATACACTTGAAAAATATTACACTTCCTTCCACAGCAGTTGGATATTTTTTTTTATGTATCTTACATTGCGCGCTGGTAAACACCAGCTCAAAAATTCGTAAACACGAATCGATATTTGAAATTGTTATCGTCAGATTATTATATACGAGCTTTTTTAGGGTTCCGAACCTCAAAAGGAAAAACGGAACCCTTATAAGATCACTTTGTTGTCCGTCTGTCTGTCTGTCTGTCTGTCTGTCTGTCTGTCTGTCTGTCTGTCAAACATTTCTATGTCGAGAATGCGTGGAGGTATCAAGCTGAAATTTGAACTGTATACACAGGTCTACGGTCCCATGAAGTTAAAAAAAAATCAAACTGCTAAGTTTACGTAGAAAAAAGTTACGGCCGTTTATTCAGCAAAAAACGCATATTTCGACACACTCAAGGGAATCAAAACCTATAGGGTACTTCCCGTTGACCTAGAACTATGAAATTTGGCAAGTAACATCGTTATAGACTACAAGTACAGGAATAAATCTCAAAACTATACATTTGTAAATAGATCTAAAAAAATAGGGGGTCTATATTTTTTATAGGGTGTCGAAATTTCAAATTGAAACTACTAGTTCAAATGGGGTATCATATGAAAGGGCTTGATGTACACATTGCAAAATATATTTTATTTATTTTTTTCGACGCATTATTTCTTATTTATAATGAAAAATATCAAATTTAATAATGATACTACGTACCTACGGAACCCTCGGTGGGCGAGTCCGACTCGCACTTGTCCGGTTTTTTTAGGTTCACTTAACATCCCCATAGAAAATCTGACGCGCTCGAAATAAAAATTTTTTTTTTTTGTTCATTTTGAACCCTCACGTACGGCCGGGGTGGCCGTACGTAAGGGTTCAAAAGGTACGTAAGGTGCATCATGGAAACAGTCAGATTAACCTATGTACATATCCAAAAATACGTAGGACATGGATGCTATCAATATCTGACGCGCTCGAGTATGTGCATGCAACACTTTTTTTTTTTACATTTTTGAAAGTCTATAGCCGCTCCCCCCACCAATGAAAAGGTATATATTATATGACATTTTTTTCTTCTTATCATCTAAGCTTCGCAATCCAATAGGTCTCTATGACGCTCGAGTAAATCCCGATTTAGCACCAAGGGCTCCCCTACCATTAATATCATATACTTAGGTCTGCAATTCCTTGGTGCTGTGAAACAACCAAAACTCTAAGTTAATGTAGCCAAACGATACGGCCACTTATGACGTATATATAATTTGATATTCGCAAGGGAACCAAAACCTACCTACCCTAACCTACCTAATTTTATAATTGTTTCTCTTTTAAAGGTTGTCTGGAAGAGATTGCTTTTAGCGATAAGACCGCCTTTTGTACTTTTCATTTTACAAGTTCCTTGTATGTATTGTGATATTGGTGCAATAAACTATATAGATAGAAATCAATCTATCTACCCTACACCTATAATCATAAAATTAGACGAGAAGCAAAGTCTGACACTACACAGTAATAAAAAATATGTTAAACATAATTAATATATTGTTAAGCATTACATTTTTTAAGTATATTTTTAGCGCTGATAAAAACAGTCTTTACTATTTGTTGATATTAACATGAAGTTATCTAATATTTTTATTGCCTGTGTACGACAGTTTCATAATTTAGTTATTTGTGTATTTTATTGATTTATTTGTTTGCAAATTTCCTTCTTTAATTTATTACTCGATGTTCTGCCAATCACTGTAATGTCCACTCCACGCAATTAATCTAAGGTCCGCTTTTGTACCGCTTTATTTTACATGTAGGTAGGTAATTATTGATTGTATGAATTTGAACAATATAATAATTGATGTAATTTGAACAATAAACATAATATAAACAAACAAAATTCCTGTGTTCTAAAGAAAACACTACCGCGGTGGTCCCATTTTCCGAAACGGGCGTGCACTCTTGACGCGCCTCTTGTCACTTGTCTCAATAAATTGAGCCCAAGCCTCTTATTAAACCTATATCTCACTATCTTCACTCAAACAAACATTTGGAGCGCTGCAATAAATGCTGAAATTGAACTTACACCCTTCCCACCGATCTCATAGTACTTGTTAGAAATTTATTGTTTTTATTATGACCAGAGACAGAGAAAGTGTTCGGATAACTTCGCTTTTATTGCTTTATGTGTTTTTAGTGTACCATATCTTGTTGGGATGATTTGTTGGTGGGGAGAAGTTGGCTCATCTATCGTTATGCTTTTCAATTGGTTTTCATTGCGCTTTTTGTGGAAGGGAACATGCCAATGTACTTTATTTAATGATGTAGTGTCGGCCGCGGTAAAATAATGCATAGCCACACTGACTCCCTGTCTTTTTCCTTTATCTTATTCTTTCTTTGTATCATTCGTGTGACAAATAAGTATACGTGCATATGGTAGATATCTTACCTTGATTCTAGTATCAGAAGAAACATGATTGTTTAGATGGGTTTATTTATCTCGAGCTCCTGAGTGCTTCGGAGGGCACGTTAAGCCGTCGGCCCCGGCTGTTGTCATTAGGTGACAGTCGTGAAGCCAAGTCAAGTCAGCCAAGTGGCCTTTGGGCGGCTGGAAAACACTGGCCTCCGGCAACCCGCAGTTGAACAGCGTGGTGGACGATGTTCTAAACGTCTTCGATTGAGGCCGTATTCCGCAGTGGCATGAATAAGGCTTGTCGACGACTACGACGAAGAGACCTATGTTATTATTTGATCTATGCTCCTTCTAAAAAGAATGTATCTTCGGATAATAATGCCATTTACTCAAAGATAATTCATATATAAGGAATCGACAGGTGTGTGTGATTGATTAAAAATCCGCAACCATGTGATTAATATTCGTCTGTGTACAAGTCTGTAGTTTACCTTAATGATCAGGAATCAATTAATCATATTATGTGTCCAATGACCATTATCTACGAGGTACAATCGAAACGAAAACAGAGCGCAAATTACGAAATAATGTCAACTAATATTACAAATGCGAAAGCTTTTGCTTTTACACCGTAACTACTGAACAGACTGCTATGATATTTTCCAGCCATGATATATCATAAATCTAGACTAAATAATAGAATTCATTTTGTCCCGAAAAAATGTGCCGTTCTAAAGGGATGTCTAAAATATGACGTGACCTCGTGGAGCGAAAACCGACATTCACGAGGGCGAATTTGCGGGCGAAAGCTAGTTATCTATAGAACTCCACTCCAAAACTTGCTTATTCTTGTAAAGTGTTTATTTTATACTACGTCGAGAGGCAGATAAGCACACGGTCCGTCTGATGTGAAGCAGTTACCATAGTCAATTTTTTTTAAATAGTACCTTCCATTATTTTTCTGTTTTTTGTGGGAAAACATTCATCATTATCATTATTTCAGTCAAAGGACATCCATTACTGAACACAGACCTACTCCGCGAATCATTTGGCATTTGGCTCGCTATAGGCCCCATTAGATCATTAGTAGGGAGGCCTTCCTATGCTGATTTTTCCGATACACGAGCACCGTTCCATAATTTAGACCCAATATCTTTTTTTTTTTCGGCGGTAGGCGTATAAAAAAGTAACAGTGCATTTCTGTATCTAAATTTTATTTTAAATAATTTATAGTACTTACATGAGTTTTTATATATTAATTAGTGAGAATTCAGTCCAAATATCACTCATAAGTGTTAGTATCACTATACATATGCACTAAATAGTGTTTACAACTGCACTGTCCTGTCGGCCGTTTTCACACACAATATACACAACATCTACTTGTAATAGACAACCACAATGTCTAATTTTGATGATGTTCTGAAGACGCAGCATGCTGTGGAGGCTACACTATTGCAAAAGATTGCAGAATTCGAGTCTAGGCTGGGTGCTGCCATACCACCGACAAACATCACAGTGAACAGAGTACACGAAGAATTCTGTGAATTTAAGTCCCAAGTGTGCTCAATCTTGTCTTTACTGCGACAGCAAATATCTGCATTATCCAAATCGTTTGATGCATTGGAAATGAGGCACAGGAGGAAGTACCTGCTAGTTGGTGGCATTCCGGAGAGTAACAATGACAATCTCTCTGAATTTACATGTGGTCTCTTCCGTAGCAGACTGGGGCTGGATATTTCTTCAGAGAACATAACTGCGTGTCATCGTTTGGGTGGCCCCTCAGAGGGTAAGTGCAGGCCAGTGTTGGTGCGCTTTGCCGACATGCAGCTTAGATCTGCTGTGTGGGGTAAGAAGACTGCCTTTAAAGGATCACCTCATACTATTTTCGAATTCCTCACTCGCCAGAGGCAGTCTGTGTTTCAACAGGCTCGTAAGAGATTTGGTATGCGGCGTTGCTGGACGATGGAGGGCAACGTTATTGTCAAATTGAAGGATGGCACAAGACAACGGCTGTACACAGAAAGCGACCTCTCTGCGCTCGCTGACTCGGAGGATGAGCCCCAGACGATTGCACCGAGTACGTCATCACCAGCGGCATCTTCAGCGTCTCAGGAATCACGAAATAGGCCACTTCGGGCAGCCAGGGTAAAGAAATGAGTAGTTTTACCGATTATATAACATTATTGGATACACTGTTTATTAGCAGGTAGTAAAAACATTTACTTTTAGTAATCTACCTTGTATTGATTTAGAATTATTTTGTTTTGTTTATATTTCTCTATTTTCTCTGTCGAATCTTGATTACAACTCATTTACGTTGATGTGCTGTCAATGTCTTGTTCCCCTTCTTTGTTTTTCTTTGGCAACCACTTTGGACATTGTCTTACATTTTGTTTTTTTTATTTTTTTATTTCTATTCTTGCCCTGGCTTCCTATTTTTTTTGTGGTAGACGTTTTTGTTATATTATTACTTTGCTTGTCAACCGGCAGGACATGCAGGTATTATAATTTATATATATATATATTTTTTTTGTTATAAATATTTTAAATTCTTTATTTATTTATTTATATATATTTTTTTGTATTTGTATTATTGTTATGTCTGATAATGATGATTCTTTTCATTCCGCCTTGGATCTCAGTGTTTCCTCAAACACTAGTATGGACTCATTAGCTGCACCGGAGACCCTAGGCACTCTATTAAATGAAGCAGTCGTTGGCGCACCTCACTCTTTTAATGTTTGTCATCTTAACGCTCAAAGCATACCCTCACACTATTCCGAACTTCTTGATACCTTCTCCACCACTACTTTTCAATCTATACTCATTTCGGAAAGCTGGCTTAAGCCATGTCTCTCCTCCTTATCTTATACACTTCCTGGGTATGTTTTGATACGTAACGATCGTATTGGTAAGGGTGGCGGTGGTGTAGCCATCTACTTACGTAGTGATATACCCTATGTGCATTTATGCTCGTCTCCTTCTTCGTATACTGGATCTGCTGAGTATCTCTTAATTGAAATCTCTGTTCGGGGTTCAAAAGCTGTTCTCGGAGTCATCTATTGTCCACCAACTATAGATTATTTCTCCCAACTTGAATCAATTCTGGAACCGCTCTGCGCTGATTACAGGCATCTCATAATCATGGGCGACTTCAACACCGATCTCTTGAGTAATACTACTCGTTCTCAAAAACTTCAGAACATAGTCAAGTCAGTCAATTTATCAATTTTGCCTTTGGAGCCGACTCACCATAACTCCACTTCCTGCGACACGTGGCTTGACTTAATAATAACTTCTCCGGAACATGTTACAAACTATGGTCAATTACTTGCCCCAGGCTTCTCGAAACATGACCTTATTTTCCTTCAATATAAATTGAGGCCTCCCAAGGCTAAACCTACGACAATTTGGATGCGTAACTTTGCACGTGTTGACCAAACTAAATTAAAGAACGATGCTGCCGACATAGACTTTTCTTCAGTATTTGCGGCGTCAACAGTTGATGAGAAAGTCTCTCACTTCAATCAGTTATTACTCGAACTGTTTGATGCACATGCACCGTTAAAAGCCATAAAAGTAAAACGGCCACCTGCTCCTTGGATCGGCAGGGATGTTCGGATGGCCATGACACGACGCGATAGAGCCTTTCGTAATTTCAAACGGGATAGGACGGATGCCAACTGGAATCTTTACAAGATCGCGCGAAATCGCTGTAACCAAGTGGTAAGAGCAGCTAAGCGGCAACATTTTCATAACAATATTGCAAATGCGTCGTCAGCCAATGTATGGAAGTTTCTCCATTCTCTCGGTGTGGGCAAGTGTCCCACTCATCCTCTTAGTTCCCCCTTTTCTCTAAATGACTTTAACAATCACTTCTCTATCACTCCATCCATTGATCCGTCGATCAAATCTAAAACCATCTTAAAAATTTCTTCCAAGGCTCAATCTCACACTACTAGTCCCTTCTTATTTTCCCCAGTGTCCATGGATGAGATACGCAAGATTATCCTATCTATCAAATCCAAAGCAGTCGGTTGTGATGACGTGAGTAGACAAATGGTTATATATATTTTAGAACAAATCCTTCCTGTCATTGCCCACATCATAAACTTTTCCTTCTTGACAGGTAATTTTCCAACTCCTTGGGGCAAAGCTTACGTTTTTCCTCTTCCTAAAATTCCTGTCCCTCTTCAATTGAATAATTTCAGACCCATTTCTATTTTACCTTTCCTTTCCAAAATGTTAGAGGCTGCTGCACATAAGCAATTATCTTCTTTTGTTCACTCGAACTCTCTTCTCACTCCATTTCAATCTGGCTTTCGTCCTGGACACAGTACAACTACTGCCCTTCTTAAAGTCACCGAGGATATCAGAATGGGCATGGAGAACAGGCTGGTCACCATTATTGTGCTTATTGATTTTTCCAACGCGTTTAACATGGTTGATCACGACATTCTCCTTGCTATCCTCGAGTCGCTGAATTTCTCATCCATCACTCTGGACTGGTTTACCTCTTATCTTCGTGGTCGTCAGCAGGCTGTGCGTGTCGGTCGTGACCTATCTGACTGGAAAGATCTCACTGCTGGCGTACCCCAGGGTGGGATTTTGTCACCCTTATTATTTTCGATATTTATAAATTTCTTGTCTTTCTTGCTTAGTTGCTCTTACCATTTGTACGCTGATGATTTACAAATTTACGTTCAAACACCTGTAGAGCAAGTAAATACGGCGATTGCACAGCTGAATACTGACTTGAATATCATTAGCTCTTGGTCTAAAGATTTTGGGGTACCAGTAAATCCTGTAAAATGTCAGGCTATCTTAGTGGGTAGTTCTAAGCAGATTGCTAACATTGATACTGATAATTTATCGCCTATCTTGTTTGATAATTCAGTCATTCCGTTAAGTCTTAGTGTCAAAAACCTTGGTCTCCACATTGACTCTACGTTGAGCTGGACAACACAAATTGCGGAAGTTAGCCGTGCAGTTACTTCTACGTTACGATTTCTTAATCGGTTTAGGAATTTTCTACCTATCTATACTAAGGTCACACTGGTCATATCTCTTATTTTTCCGCTCATTGATTATGCTGATGTCTGTTATCCTGATTTGAATGAAGACCTTCTCAATAAGTTGGACCGGCTTATCAATAATGCTATCCGCTTCATCTTTTGCCTTCGAAAATTTGATCATATATCGCAGTATCGATCCCAACTTAGATGGCATCCTATCCGCCAGCGTAGACAACAGAGGTTACTCTGCACTCTTTTCTCCATTCTTTTTAACCCTCTTTCTCCTGAATACTTAAAATGTAAGTTTCAGTATCTCCGAGACACCCATGATCGCGAACTCCGTTCTAACAACTCTCTTGTGCTCTATACTCCACTTTTTCGTTCTGGCTTCATGTCAGACTCCTTTACTTTACAATCATCGCGTTTATGGAATACGTTACCTGATTCCATTAGAGAATCTTCCAGTAAGTTCACTTTCAAAAAGAATGTTCAAGCTTATTTACTTGAGAATTTATCCAAGCATTAATCATCATTGTCCTAGTTACTGCTTTTCTTTCTATGCGTTTCCGTGTATAATCATGTATATGTGTATGATTATGTATATGTGTATGATTATGTATATGTGTATGATTACGTATATGTGTATAGTTGTGTATATGTGTATGATTGTGTATATGTGTATGATTGTGTATATGTGTATAATTAGTATATGTCTATGTATCATATATAATTTTATGTTTTCATAGGTATTTATTCTGTGTATGTCGTTACTATTATATTGTGAACCGCATTCGAGTTTTATCTGCTTTGCCCAAAGGTTGACTGGTAGAGAATGCTCTTAGCATTAAGTCCGCCTTTTGTACCCTTATTCTATGGTCAATAAAGTTTTAAATAAAATAAATAAATAAATATCTTATTAAGGATAAACTGTCTAAGTTATTGACTAACATATTAACGCATAATCGAAATCGCTGGATCTAGACATACAAAATTTGGTACGTAGGTTCCTTATGAGGTCTAGGAAGTATTTTTGAAAATTCCCACGGGATGTACTAAATCGCGGCCGCAAGTAAGTTCTAAATAACTATAGAAAAAATATTTCACTACACATTACCCCAAAACTAAATTATTACTCACTATTAAAAGCTAACCAAATTATTTTGTTAGCTGAAAATTAGCCGTGTGTTTGTATAATGAACAACTAACCTAATTAAGTTGATTTATTGTGCATATAACGGTATATATGGTATGCTTTTGTACTATATGTGTATGGAAATAATATTGCAGTTACATTGTTAATATGGAATTAGTAAAACTTTGTTGAAATTAAATATACGTCATAAAAATATATCTTCAATGGCGAAGTTATTGGTTGGAGAATACCTTCCAGTGACTATTGGCTGGTTTTTGCGGACAGAATTGGTTTTGTTTTGTGTATTCCCCTAAATTAATTTAACTACTGATCATGAAAACGTAAAGCACAAAAAAAAGTAGGTAAACGAAAGTAGCTAAATAGAAGCTGACACTTTTCAGTGTATTAACATACTTAATATGTATAAGGAATCTACGAAAGCAACTCTACCATATTTCTATAAAAAGTAACTCCTTGGTATTTCTGTAAGACTCTATTATGCATAAAATCCATGAGCGAAGGTAAAATTCGTCAAACTCACCTTTCCAGCAAATCTTATTCCTCTTAAACAGTAGTTTAACATCTTTATGTGCTCGATCAGGTGCAGATATGTTCAGCTGTAATGTCACCAGGATCTCAGCGCTGACTGTCCCTGTGCACGGTAGTCGGACCCTGTTGAAAAACAATTTAATATGAAAAAAATAATATGAATTAGACAGTCGTCCTCAATCCTCAGAACAATAGTTCTGAGGATATGTATGACCAATCCTCAGAACAATAGTTCTGAGGATATGTATGACCCTGCGAGGAAATTAAATCACATGACGAAAAGAAATGCTGTGTTCGAAGCAAGTATCAACTTGCTACCTAGCTTAGCTACTTGCACTGTAAGCATGTATAGGTAACCGCTTTATATCATGCCAAATGTATACTTGTTTGTTACTCGACATGTCGAGTCGTCATCATAAGCTTGTATTGTTTTTTCAAAGTAAATATTGTTGCGTGCTCTTTATTTTGTGGCTAGTGAATGAAACTGAGCCGTCACGCTCGGATCTGTAACGCTCGTTCGGGTAAAGGGAGAGATGAAATTTTTATTTCTGTCGTGTGGTCAAGAGACAACGTTTCTTTTATTAAAAGAAATAACGAAATGCATAGTTTCATGGTTGGTATGATACATAGGACAGAACTTAAATAAAGTACAACAAAATATAGTTACCTAAAAGTTTGCAGCGTAGTGGGAACAAACCCTCTCTCTGATATATTGACCTGCGGCGGCAGCATGGCGCCCTGGCTCTCGTAGTCTATACCCATCACGTACGGCAACTGCGCAGAATAAACAATGATATCACATATTAATCCACTGTTTACCTCGAGACTGTATTAAAATTATAGAGCTGGTTTTGTATGAAACGCAAGATGGGCATGTTTGAGACAAAATGTAATATTTTTAATTATTTTTTGCATGAATTTATCGCATTTGAATGGCGAACGTGTCAGACAACGACGCTGATTGTTTTTTTAATTTGCGGCTATTTCATAAATATTTAATTTTTATGAAATATTTCATAAAGTTTATTACTTACTCTCGCCTGCGACTACACGTACGAACTTATCTCTAACCTAATATAACAATGCTTTCAGGGTGATGTTAGTGCTACCTCGATATTGTAGCGCATCGACTATGTTCGCTACAGCGCACACAAACGATTTTTATGCGGTGTTATGCGGAAGGATCGGGTTTCTGATGTGCAGAGTTCGAAGGAGTACCTACAGCATCCTGGAAGTTGTTAGAGATAAACCTGACTGCCGCATCTGGAGGCACTGGGTGCATACACATATTTCGGTGCCTAGTGCCTCCAGGAGAGGGGGTATTATTGGAATGAAAAGTGTTTCAATTTTAAAAGCGAAATGGCCACATATTGTTTGATTTAAGAGAGATTTTCTTCCGCGCGCTGTCGAATTGTGGAATTGAGTAATTGTCTGTTGAAGTTTTTCCAAGGGACTAAATCCTCTGATGCAAGTGCCCTGATGATGCATGTGTCCATAATCTGCGGTAAAAGCTTATCTTGATTGTCTCCTATGGACGCATGTATACCATGTATACCATGGGCATCACATGTGTGTTGCCGACCCTATAAAAACCTCTTCAGTCACTCTTATATGTTTTTTAATTTGTTACAAAATTTACGCTTTCCAAATATTTAAATTTAATTCAATATCCCTACAAGTTGGAGGAACTTAATGGGGTGTAATCAAGCGCTTTATCAACAGGATACAGGATGTTTACATATTATCAAGCACGTCGATTATAAAGGGAATTGGATGCTGTTTAGCTGCGCCATTAGATATTGTTATCTTCATTTAAAATATTAGAGTGAGAATTATTTACAACGTCATAAATATTTTTGAAAAATGGAAAAATTCTTCCCCGCCTAGGCAGGTGAATTTTTCCATTTCTCAAAAATATTTGTAATATTCTGGCAAGTTGGCCAAGACAACTATTTAAATAATAATAATTTAATTCCAACATTATTTTAACAAATTACCAAATACTTGTCATTTGCTGTAACCCTTCAATTAAATATGATTGTAGTATTGAGGTATTAAGCTCAATACTTATTTTCACGTTAACACGAGTATCTCAAATACTAATTACTACTACTATTAGGCACTAGTTTAGTAATTTGTATTTTTTATATAACGGCGGGTAGAGCGGTTATCGTAGTCACATACTCGTTTGCCTCCCTCTCATATAATAATATTAGTAAAAAAAAAACATATAACCAATATTTGGGGTGTAAGTGGTTTATCAACATCTTTGAACCAAAGTCAACTTCACCTGCACGTGGTGCACCCTGCTGACTGACAAACGAAGCTCTGGCGAAAAGAGAGGTAGCGTAATTGTAAGCTACCCGACTGGGGAATGTACCTCCACCTCACAGAATACCTCAGCCAATTAACAATTCCTGCGAGTGAGTGAGGTCACCAGAAAACAAGGAGATGCTGCGTTGGCAGCGGTGGTGGCGGCACGCAAGTGATATACTCGTATTATGTTGCGAGCGTTAATACGGTTACGGTAACCGCTTCACATCAGGCGGGCCGTATGCTTGTCTGCCACCCGATGTACTATAAAAAAAAACAATATTGTTTTCATTCTCAAAAATCTCTTAGCAATAAATATTCACTTGGCAGTAACAGGAAACAGGACTTAATCTGACCCGTTGTCTCTCAAATTAAATCGCATTCAAGCCAAATTGGAAAGTGCGAGACGACAGATATAATTAAGCTTCTGTAATTGACTCAAATGTTGGAACAATGCGAAACAATGTTCGCTCATAAATTATTTATTATGTAACCAATGAAAAGCACTTTCTAATATTAAATAAAAATGTTTTTGTAAATTTCTCATGTGGTAAACTCCTCTGCTTTAATATATCAAACAGAACCCCCTTTTCATCCCACTGCTGGGACACGGGTCACCCCCAATCGAAGGGGTTTAGAGCATACTCCACCACGCTTCTCAACTGCGGGTTATCAAGCCGCCTAAAGGTCACTGACTTGGCTTAACGACTATCATCTAATGACAACAACCGGAACCGACGGCTTAACGTGCCCTCCGAAGCACGGAGGAACTCGAGATAAATAAACCCATCTATGGACAGGCTGCGGTTGACGTTGCTTGGCACGCGCAACGACGCCATTGAGCTTCTCTAGCAAACAGAATAGTTTCACCCATTTCTCGCTCTATACCAGTGTGTATGTGCTATAACAGCACAATATTAATTTCCAATAATACCAGTGGAAAAAGATGGAATAAAATTCCACTCTTACCTACCAGGGGAATTTCTGGGGTATGGTCTAGTGGAACATTTTGCAAATTCAACATATTGCAAATTCAACATTGCGGTAATTCAACATATTGCAAATTCAACATTGCGGTAATTCAACATTCTGCAAATTCAACACTGCGGTCCGGAAGGCATTTAAGCTGCATAAAAGCTCTGGAACCAGTCCGACTGTAAATAAAGGTGTTGGGTGCTAGAATAGATAGAAGTGCTTTATTTGCATTTTGCGAACTCACGGAGACACAATGTATATGTTTACAAAACACTTATATTGTATTGTGCAACAATACAACATTGTTGCTGAAAAAACTTTGAATCAACAATGTTTACAAAGGTAGAATGCAGGAGATAAGGTATGTAGACCCAAATGTAACGTATACCGCTTCATAGGTATTTTAAGAGGACATTATTCATGAAAAATACACAATCGTGACTGAAAAATAAATAGGCCGCATTCTAGCCCACGGGGCCGAAATCGAGGTTGAGAGTGGAGCGAGTAGATTCTCTGAGTGTAAGTTTTCCATTCATTTCAATGGAAAATGTATTTGATGATCATTCCTTAAGGACATGATCGATCTCAATTTTGTTTCGACCCAAACCTCAAGCATGTCGAGGTCTTTAATTGTAACATCATCATCAGGTCATTTTAGTCACCACTACAGGAGCACGACCCTCTCACATCCGTCCCAGACAGAAGGAAGATTTGGCCTACACTCCCCACGCTGGCCAGACGGGTTGGGGAGGCCTGATCGATGTTTTATAATGTATTCTAAGTTCTAAGAGAGGTAGGGCATAGCGTATTTTGTAAGCTGCCCGACTGGGGAAGGACCTCCACCTCACAGAATACCTCAGCCAAATAACAGTTCCCTTGAGGGTTGTTGTGTTCCTGCGAGTGAGTGAGGTCACCAGAAACGCAAGAGTTGCTGCGATGGCAGCGGGGGTGGCGGCGCGCGAGCGATATTTATTGTTGCGAGCGTTAATATGGCTACGGTAACCGTTTCACATCAGACGGGCCGTATGCTTGTCTGCCAACCGAAGTAGTATAAAAAAAAAAAAAAAAAAAAAATGTATTTCCCTTAGTCCCCTTGTACGACATCCACGGGAAGAGACGGAGTGATTCTATTCTAGTCTGCCGGAAACCACACGGCCAATTTAATTGTGAATTTTAATTTCAAATCAAAATCCGTTCAGTGATTTGGAGAGTATTAATTTCCAAGAATGACTTTACAGCGAAAATAAACATTCCGCTCGCTCCGCTCAATAATCATAATTACGATAATTCCTATACATACATGAAAATAAATAACAACATTATTACATACATACATCTACACTACTATTATAAAGAGGAAAGATTTGTATTTTTGTGTGTGTGTATGTTTGTAATGAAGAAACTCAAAAACTACTGTGCCGATTTCAAAAATTATTTCACCTTTGGAAAGCTACATTCACCGTGAGTAAAATAGGCTATATTTATTGCTAAATAAAAGGTAAAAATATTTAAAAAAATCTTATGTCCACCCGTGCGAAGCCGGGACGGGCCGGTAGTATTAAATAATTTCATTTTAAATATAAGGCGACAACTTAGATAATACATGCAACAACTTCATTTATCTATAGCTCAATGGCGTCATCGTCTAAATGTCAGACAATATTTTTATACTACATGGATGACAAACAAGCGTACGACCTGCTTGATGGTAAGCGGTTATCGCAGCCTATGGACGCCTGCGACACCAGAGGCATCACTTACGCGTTGCCGACTGTCAAAGTCTCTTTAAGCTTCTCTTGAAAAACCCCGTAATACAGATATGTATACCTTTTACACTTACATACATGATCGCGTTAACTCCCGTGGTTATTATCATTTTAAACACGCAACACGAAAATTTTACTGTTTTCATATATTGCAATAAGTCTCGCTCACCGGTTTTCGCCCCAACGCCTGCCACATAAACTCCAAGTCAGGTATATGCGCCGGTACTGGTACAATGAAGCTAGTTGCATAGTTGTTGACAATGCCTTCTCTCACGTAGTAAAGTTCTGCATCTAAACCTGAAACAAAAATAATTAAGTAAGTGAAACAGAAATGTTATTATTACTTATTATAGAAGGTCTCATAATTTTTACAGTTATATTCTAAAATGTATATTAAACTAAAACTAATCTAAAAGCCTATCTAATTTATCTATAAAACAAAGAAAAAGTTATGGGATAAAAAATAAATATATAAATAAATACAAATTTACTTACAAATAAAAAATATCCCCAAGATCGTTGTCTTTCGGCAGTGTCCCCAGAACACTGGCAGCATTACCTCGCTGAATAGCTATACTTATTCTCTGAGCCCCTGCTCATGTAATGGCCAGCCTTCTGGTTATAGGACGTGTCGACCAATTTTTGAGAAATATCTCTAAATATTTTGTGTGCTGACGGGCCCCACGGCCCCAAGGTCTCTACCCCAATAGCTCAAATATGTAACTATTGTTTAAATTACTATATTTGCGGCGTTTGAGGCATTCAGCAGAAGCCGCTGCGGCACCGGCCTTAGACCCTGTTGCCGTAAGGTGAGACGGGGCCAGGGTATCGACGCATGTAACGTCCCACACCAAGGCGCGTCCCAGCCTCCAGGGTAACAGAGTCATTCCATCAGGTCTCTTGCCATCGTCTCGAACCAAATCATTAGGTTCTATAATGGCTGGAACGCAGACGCTGACAAGAGCCCGTCGAATTAATTATTTCAAAGGTCTCATAGCGGGAGAAAAATCCAAGATCTCTTCTTATCTTATCTCTCAATAAATCTTAGTATCTCGTCTTGTTCAAAGGCGATATCATGCCACTCTGATGACAATATAATATTTATTTTAAAGAATGGAGGTATTCGTTAACAGTGGGGATGAGAAAATGCAAGCATTTGCACTGTTTTGGGAACATGTATAAAATGGTCTTTAGGTTGTACTGATTATGCGCCAAATTACCTCCTCTACCACCAAGGAGCATTAACCAAAATAAAAACCCGACCGCAAAATTCTAACAATTTTCTTGTTATTCTTTAATTTTTCACCATATTGAAATAATATGCCATAGTGGCACAGTTAAGAAAGACGAAGCTCATTCGAGTACTCCCCGTGGATATAATTTATATAGAACGCAAAGAGATCAACATCTACTCGTGTAAACAGCGACTCCAGCCGATCATAAAGGATTGAGTCACCGACGATTCGAACAGCTCTTAGTTGGATGTGGTCAAATGGAGCGAGTAAGTACTGGGGCGCACCAGCCCAGATATGTAAACAGTATTCCATATGAAGCCTATCCTGGTGCTGGCTATATAATTGAAAGCGATGTCGTGGTGTAAAATACCTTTTGGCTTTACTGTTGATGCAAATTTTCCTAGAGGCCAATTTGGCCTTGCACTCCAAGTGACCGCAAAACTGAGCATCACCCATGTAAAATGAAGACTGACTAAAATACAGCACGACTAAAATGCTTAATTGTTCTGTACAGTTCGAATTATGTTATTAAAATAACAGAAAGTACAGCGACCATGCATACAAGAACTTTACATATGTTACCTTTTATAATTGCCTGAGGTTTCGACCAGGCTGCACCGGTCGTAGTCAAATGCAGAAAATGCATGATCTATTTTATTTAATATTTAATTGATATTAATAAGGGAAATAATTTCCCTTATTAATATCAATTAAATTATGCAACGCGAGAGTTCAAAAGTTATTGTTTCAGTTCGTATAATTTATATCAACAACCTTTATGTCGAAATCTCTTGTTTTACTTATACTACTAAATAGTTTTGACAAGTTTTTACTTGGTAACTAGTTAGGCACGCTACACGTTAAAGATCGCATCAGCCGAAATTCGCCTTAGCGTCCGTCACGTGATTTAAAGCCTTTTTATCGGTATACGTTACTTAAGAGGTAGAATAAATACGTTTGTGAATATTATTTTGGAATAGCCATTAGCGTATTTCGTACTCATCGTTTTCATGTGTCCTGATAACTGATGGCGGCTTATTATTTCTATTGTATGTCACTGAACGCATTGAATTGGCTATACATAATATCAGTCTGCTAGGTATTGGATCTATGTCTCTACGCAAGGCTATAACATTATCGAATATATTACCTAATAAATAGTCAATACTTATGCTTTAAAATAAGTTACAAATCTACAATATAGTATAAACATTTACAATAACCATATCTTTTCAATTTCCGCCATTCACTTAAATTTTCTATCTTTTTCCGACAAATATCACTGGCAAATAGAAATTCTTTTCCCATTTTCCCGATACACGTCTCGCATTTTATATTCAACACTCCTCACCTAGTTGCTTTGAGCGCACTCTTTCGCAATCCGAGAACCGAGAATTTTTACACCACTCATCCACTTAACAGCTAAAAAGAACCGAACTTAAGGCATTTGACTCGCGTGCTCACCGAGCACCGAGTAGACAATAAATATACCTTTATCGCCATTTTAATAAATGTGCGAGGAACTTTCTTAGAATAAATAAACTTGGTAAGGCAATAAAAGCTTTATCTGCAGAATTTCCGAGCGCGACAAAAAGACAGGAAGGTTTATAATGGACCTTTATGAATACGCATGAAACAAATGTGTTTACATATTCATAACAGTGTAATACGCAGTTATTTATCATTAGTTGGTTATCCTACTGACAGTATAAATGTGAAAGTCTTGTCAGGTCAGAAGTATAGATATTTGATATACTTTCTTGGATTCACGACTGAATAATTAATTCAATATGACATGGTATGTCCATGTCATATCATTTTCTTTGGGCATTCATAGGGCATGATAAATATCAATTTGAAAGAGAAAACGTAAGTTCTTTGTAATCATAAGAATAAAACAACGTCTGCTTCAGAATTCACAATGAATTTAATTACAATTTAATTATAATCTAGTAAGAGTTGAATTCGACTTCCCTCCTAACTTGCCAATGTGAGATCTGCAATATAACACGTAATAACAACAGGCTAAAAAAAGTGAAACCGGTTTTTTTTAAAATATCCGATCAGGTAATATAAAAATGTAATTTAATTGCTATATTTTTACGAATTTTGCAATAAATACGTTTTTGTCAACAATTGTTTAATTTACATTTTATGACGTTGATCATAAAATGTAAATTACCTACTTTACTTCCAATACAAATATAGTCTTACTAGCTTTCACCCGCGGCTTCGCCCGCGTTTACTTCTTTTTAATTGAAAGTATCCTATGTTCTTCCTAATACCTTTAAGAATATGTGTATAAAATTTCATGAAAATGAAAAAAATATATTTACTAAGGTATGCATGCATGCTAGATAAGGTATGCATGCATGCTAGATTGAAAACATCTATCTTACGTGATTTAGATTTTTATATACAAAAGTTTTTTCCCGCTAACTCCCGTTCCCGTGGGAATTTTGCAATATCCTGTTGCAACTAAGCTTTATGTTTACTAAGGTACCTGCATGCCAAATTTCAAGCGTCTAACTTAAGCGGTTTAGATTTTTCATACAAAAGGATTTTCCCGCTAATTCCCGTTCCCGTAGGAATTTCGGGAATTCCTTTCTTAGTGCACCTCTACGGTACCTAAGCTACGTCCCTTCCAAATTTCAAGTGCCTACGTTTAACCGTTTAGGCTGTGCGTTGATATGTCAGTCAGTCAGTTTCTCCTTTTATATATTTAGATAAATATACAATAAAAATACAGTCTTATAAATCATAGTCTTGATCTTCCCCACGTCATGAATTCATGGCGGGCCCTATACATATAAAAAAGTTTGGAAAAAAGATACAATTTTTAGATACATTATCTCATCGACACTGTCATTGCGTAAACTTACCTAAAGCTAAAGAAAATTGTTTTTTCTTTGGAAAATGAGTTATATTTTGTATTAGGTACGTTTACAGCAAAGCCGACATTAGAACACAAAGTCACTATTTTTGTATAAAAAAGGAACATATATAATAAAAAAGAAATATTCAGTAACAGATACTTATCTACATAAATTGTAGATTTTCGAATAATGTAATAAATTTTCCATCTATGTAAGTCCCTTTGTATAACTTCCACAAATACGGACCGAAAATGTATTAGGAAAACTCACTGACATTTGTTATTCATCACGTAATTGTTTTAATATTACACAGTAGGAAGTACCGGACTGTCAGCAAATTTGACTGACATCTCAATTAACTCCTACTGCAGTCCTATCAATTAACTGTTAGTTAATAATGTGGATAATTCTGATAATTGTAGCGGTTACAACAGTTTTGTGCCAGAAGACAACTCGTAACTGACATTATTCATTTTGTATGATAAAAAAATATGCGTAGACAGAGAAAACTACAGACAAATTGATAGTTGTTGTCGTTGTAAAATCATTATTGTACAAAAGAAATACGAAAAAAGTATGGAAGAGTTACATTTACAATGCCGGATTTATCCCACATGGGATTTCTTCCATCCAACCATTGAATATTGAAAAGAAAAACATATGTAACATGGCCAAAACTTAGGTACAATATACTTAAATTCACTTAGTCCACGTGTTCGAACTGGGTAGTCAAACTAATTTGTCCAACAAGAATAGGTTTTCCAGATGGTCAAACTTCTCGCATATTTTTGTCATACAGTCGATCATAAAATTAACTATGTATATTATAAAGCAGCACTTAATTTTATAATGAAAATTTATTTATCGTAATTTATCTAAAAAATGATCAATACTTATTACGTTGTGGATTAATTGTAACTGGCAGTTCATTATAAATTGATCTCCGCTCATAAATTCATACAGAATTATAAAAAGAGTCCATTATGTGATAAGTTTGACCATCTTGAAAAATGAGTCCTGTTGGACATATTAGTTAAACTAGGTACCCAATTTGACCACGTGGACAAAAACGTGGCTTAAATTCATGTTAATTAAACTTATTTGTTAAGTAGATAACATACATACGGTTTACTTATTTTTTGATACAGTTTATGAGGCATTTTGAAAAATTAATTTAAAGAACAATTGCGAGGTCTTAGTTCGAAACGAATGAGCAGTGTAGTCACATTAGGTTGTTTGAAAAATAACATCTTAATTTGGTCGTTGACAGCGTAAATGCCTTAAATTTCCAATTTTGTGACCACTACGCATAACATTCACATAGTCATATAAGCACCACTATCTCTAATTAAAGCCACAAAATTATTTCAGGAGTCCGTAATCAGGGTAGAATCTAATCGAATTACCTTTAAAACACGCATTTGTTTCCAAAACCGTAAAGTAGGCCTCGATGGACGTATCTTTCCACAGTTTCTGTTAAAATGGTTCATTAACTGCTGAAATCTGAGCGCGTAAAGTTACTTCTGAACGAGCTTTCAGGTAAGTTACGTAATTTAACTTCGTATTATATTATGCACTTAAATAGAAAGCTGTAGAAAGTGCTTTTTTGAGACAAATTGCTAGTAAGTCTTTTTTGTCTTTTTTGAGACAAATTGCAAATAACTTTTAGGACATTTTACATAACGATGTCTTGCATGTACAATATGTAGTAGCTGAAAATCAGTGTGTTGCTTATGCAACATTTCTACTGAGCTGTGGCCCCTTTGTATTGCTGCAACACACACTTGCAATCAACTATGTGTATTCTGTTATCTATTGTATAAGCTTTAATTGTACGTGTTTGTAACTGCTGTAATACGAATAAACTGTCTATCTATGTGCCCTAAGACAACTGTGTACTCTGCCATACTAAATGGCAGAGTGGTCAGTTATTTAGGGAACCGACTGTACTTGTACAATTATATTATCTTATAGAATCAACTTATTGTAGATACTTCGTAGCATTCGTAGCACTACGCGAAACCCTCTTATACTGGAATGCTACGGCTACACCCTTTCGATTGAGGGGAGTCCCGTATCCTAGCAGTGGGATGAACATGGATTGATGCAGATCATGCTTGTTTAGTGTCAATTATGGAAACATTACTTAAATTTTGTAACAAAACTATAATTATTATTTTTTCGTTATAATTAAATATTTTGACGAGCTCGGTGGCGTAGCGGTCAATGACGCAGCTTTGACACCAACGCTCGTGGGTTCGATTCCCACATAGGACAAACATTTGTGTGCATGAATATGTCTGTTTGTCTTAGTCTGGGTGTTTTCTACGTATCATAAGTATGTATTTACAAAAAAATGTATTTACGTATGTTTATATAGTTGTCTAGTACCCATAACACAAGCTTCGCTTACTTTGGGGCTAGATCGCGCCGTGTAATTTGTCTGACAATATTTATATTTATATATTTATATTTTAATTAAAATCAGACCGCGCGAATGGTCGCCCGTACAATCGATCGTGTATGACGTTACAGGATTAATTCCAACTTTGTTTTTGATTAACTCTTTAAATTATAACCATAACGAAAAAAGAATACTACTGGTTATTCACATATAATAACAGATAATATAATTTCATTTAGCATACCGTTCATTTCCTATAATTAAATATCCACTGTGGGTTAGATTTGATATTTTTAATTCGGCCAGCTATTTAAAATTACAGCAAATATATTTATGTGTATTGAATATTATAACAATAATCGTTTTTCATGTAAGTTGTATAAACTGTTTATATAATTTACACGATAATAATCTTACCAAATAGTAAAAAAAAATATTTTTACGACCTCATCGTTCGTTGCAAACTGAGACCTCGTGATTGTTTGCATATGGATGCAAATGGCACTAACCCGATCATTCTTTCACAATGATCGGGTTAGTGCCATTTGCATCCTTATACAAACAATCACGAGGTCTATGTGAGAGGACTATGTTCAGCAGTGGATCGTCCTTTGTTTTTAAACGATGATGACTTTTTCTTTTATGCACTGCGTCGAGTGGCAGACCAGCATACCGCCCGCCTGATGTGAAGCGGTTACTAAATAGCCAAATGAATGCTCGCAACATGAAATATCTGGGGTGTAAGGGGTTTATTAATATCTTTGAACCAAAGTCAACCTCACATGCACGTGGTGCACCCTGCTGACTGACAGAAGAGGCTCTGCCGAAAAGAGAGATAGGGCCTAGCGTATTTTTTAAGCTGCCCCCCTGGGGAAGTACCTCCACCTCACAGAATACCGCAGCCAAATAACAATTCCCTTGTGTTCCTGCGAGTGAGTGAGATCACCAGAAAGCAGACTGCGTTGGCAGTGGGGGTGGCGGTGCGCGAGCGATATTTCATGTTGCGCGCGTCAATATGGCTACGGTAACCGCTTCACATCAGGTGGGCCGTATGCTTGTCTGCCATCCAAAGTAGTATAAAAAAAAATCGCTAGGAGGTTGGCTTTAGCTCTAAAAATCGTGGTGAGCTATTTACACCCCAACTTACATTCGTATTGCTACTTTACGGTTTATTTCCGCATAAGATAAAATAAAATGTATTCAGAAATATTGTTATGTGCAGTTTATTTCTTCATAAAATGCAGTACTATGAGACGGTTAACGACATACCTACACAATTATGTATATCGTTAGCCTCATTAACGCCTTTGAGACATTGATACAGAGGGAAAAGGAGGCTGGCCCCGGGGTACGTACTGTTTGTTACTCATTTTGTACCCCATCGTCTTTGTTTTATTAATTACAAGAGCCACCTCTCAAAAGATAGTCACGTATTCAGCTACCTCAAATTGGTGGGGACATCCCTATGTTACATTTTATGTAACAGACGAATGTTTCTAACAACTATGCGATACTATATGTTGGGTTTATAAGCTACGGTTCGGTTACCGGTATTTGCATCAGGAGGGCTGCGTGTTTTGTACCACTTGAGGTATCATCATATTCAGCCTGTCTACCCACTAGTAGACATAAGCCTTCCCCAATGCTTTCAACCAAATATTCCTTCGCCTTCCGCATCCAGCCGCTTCCAGCCGCTTTCACAGGGTCATCGGACCATCTAGAAGGAGGGCGCCCAACGCTTCGTCGTCCTACGCGCGGCCTCCACTCTAATACCTTCCTTCCGCATCTGCCGTCACTTACTCGGCAGATGTGACCCGCCCATTGCCACTTCAGCTTGCAAACTCTGAATGCTATGTCGACAACTTTGGTTCTCCGTGGAATTTCTTTTATCCGGTACTGGAGGTATACTTACTTATACTTAATTGCGACACTTAAATTTGAATGATTCAATGATATTTTGTGCTAAACGTTGCCGGAATTTCAATCATTTTATCAGTCTATATATTTCTCTTTAGAAGAAATCACTTGATAAACAGTTATTATCTCCTGTCACGTTTCTGTGATGGCATAGCTGTAGGTCCATAATGTCCAAGAATTTTGAGTGTAAAATAGGGGTTGTGTATTCATCAATTGTGCGAAGTGCCACTTCATATTCAGTTCAGTCCCATTCATTTTACCGCCTCTAAATATACACTGATTGAATGGTCACGTTACTTTTTTTTTGAACGATTTTTTTTTTCTTTGAATGGGCATTGATTTGGGGATGAAATGACAGCTGTTCGGATAAATTTACTGGTATTGGTAGCAATCTGGTATTTTTACGACAATTTTTCGTTTTAATCACCGTAGACGATACCATAGATAAAAAGCATCTTCAGTCTAATTTACATGTAATAATGCACAAGGTTCCTTTTTAATAAAAAAATACCATTTAGTTAATTTAATTCCTCTCAAGTATGTTTGTTGACATGGCTTGGAAAGCCATTTTTTATAACAGTCGTAATTTAAACTTTCTTCAGAGCTTGCTAATGGTATAAAAGATGTTTTCTATTTTACTATAGTGTATTAAAATAGTATTGCCCTATAATGTTTCATTAAATGATAATATTATTTTAATATTTCCAACAAAATTGACATTGCAACAAATATATGTATTCTCTCTCACTAACTTGACTGTTTTTGACTGACTGAGTTTTTTTTTTTATACTACGCCGCGTGGCAGACATTCATACGACCTGCCTGATATGAAGCAGTTACCGTTGCCATATTAACGCTCGCAACATGAAATATCGCTTGCGCGCCGATACTCCCGTTGTCATCGCAGCAACTCCTTCCTTCCTTCAGCCCCCTTACCACCAGCTCTTATCGCGATTCAATAACTGAATAGAATGCTTATTCATACCAATGAATAAGCGACTCTATTTCAAATTGCATAGAGTCGCTTATTCATTGGTATGAATAAACATTCTATTCAGTTATTGAATCGCAATAAGAGTTTGTGGTAAGGGGGCTGGTCTCAGTCACTTGCATTCCTGCAAGTGAGTGAGACCAGCACAGTGAACAATCCTCAAGGGAATTGTTATTTGGCTGCGGTATTCTGTGAGGTGGAGGTACTTCCCCAGTCTTAGCTTAGAATACAACTGGTACGTGAATCTAACTAGTATTCCTATTTCATGCAGACAAAACCTATCCTTTATAAATAAAAAAAAAACAATTACGTTTTGGTCTTTGGTGACGTTTTAATACTATGGTAATTTTGGATACACGGACGTTCTAAACTGGTCATTATTAATAATGAGACATTATGATAATATGGACATTTTAATATTTTAGACCATATGAACCCATATCCATCTATTAACTACAACTAATAGTATCAAAACCTCACGTTCCAGCTATATCCAAAGTGCATTTTTTCGGCTAAGCAAATAGAGTTAGTTGGATAATTCGCAGTTATCCCCCGGGAGTCGAACTGCATCTGGGGGAACATCCATCTGCTCAGTGCATTCACTCGTAATGGTGCAAAAATTAGAATAATAAGATTTTCTATTTCTACAGACTATGCGTTTGGAATATTGATGGAAAAAAATACTTTTAGTTAGATAGTTGTTTTCGATTACATTTTGTTGGCATTATGTAACTTGCATGAATAAATAATGAGTTCCTAACAACAATTTAAATGATAACCAATTTAACTTTATTTGCAGTTAAAAATCTCATCAATATCTTCCTAAGACAGTCTTTTTAGGGTTCCGTACCTCAAAAGGAAAAACGGAACCCTTATAAGATCACTTTGTTGTCCGTCTGTCTGTCAGTCTGTCTGTCAAGAATTTCTATGTCGAGAATGAGTGGAGGTATCAAGCTGAAATTTGAACTGTATACTCAGATCTACGGTCCCATGAGGTTGTAAAAAAATGAAACTGCTAAGTTTACGTGAAAAAAAGTTACGGCCGTTTATTGAGCAAAAAACGCATATTTCGACATTCTCAAGGGAATCAAAACCTACAGAGTACTTCCCGTTGACCTAGAACTATGAAATTTGGCAAGTAACATCATTATAGACTACAAGTACAAGAATAAATCTCAAAACTATACATTTGTAATTAAATCTTAAAAAATAGGGGGTCTATATTTTTTATAGGGGTCGAAATTTCAAATAGAAGCTACTAGTTCAAATGGGGTATCATATGAAAGGGCTTGATGTGCACATTGCAAATTGTATTTTATTTATTTTTTCCGACGCATTATTTCTTATTTATAATGAAAAATATCAAATTTATAATGATCTTACGTCCGGAACCCTCAGTGGGCGAGTCCGACTCGCACTTGGCCGGTTTTTTTTATATACTACGTCTGATGACAAACAAGCATAAGGCCCGCGTGATGTGAAGCGGTTATCGTAGCTATATAAACGATCACAACATGAAAAATCAGCAACTCCTTGCTTCGTGTTGATCTCACACACTTGCAGAAACACAACAACCCTCAAATGAATTATTATTTGGTTGCGGTATTTTGTGGTACTTCCTCAGTCGAGCAGCTTACAAAATACTCTATGGCATAGGTATGTACGTATCTGATCACCAAAGCCTCGTTTCATTAATCAACAGAGTGTAGTAAAAAAATTATTCTAATAAAATATTACGTGTAACGCCATTTATATGTCGTTAATTTTCCTTTTTTGCCCAAGAAATTTGTTTATTCAACCTATTATTTGTCTGACAATATTTATTTATTTAGCCATCCAGCGAGGTAATACTGCTAGCACTCTTTTTACATTTATTTTAGTTTTAGGTTTATTTTATTTTAGTATTATTTAGTTTTAGTAATAGTACTTCAGTTTTATAGTTATTATATTCTGTTCCATTTTTATGTAATATTTTTAAATAAACTTTTTGACTACCTATTAAAAAACAAATACGTAGGTTCATAAATAATATTCAATAGATATATAGAGGAACAATAATATCGTTGCGCGTATCTAAACTTAAATCTAATCGAATACGCAAGTTAAGCAACATCGACCGTAGCCTTTCTATTGATGGTTTTATTTATCTAGAACTGATTATAATGCTTATTCATACCTTAAACTATCTTCTTTTTTATTGTTTTTGTTATCTACAAAGGGTCCGGCTGCTGTCATTAGAGTCAAGCCAGTGGCCCTTGAACGGCTTGACCACACTAACTTCTGCCAACTCACAGTGGAGCAGCGTGGTGGAATACGCCCTAAATCTCTTCCATTGAAAGAATGAATATGGGATGAGACGGAATATCTTTTCTTTATCTTTATTTCTGACATTGTTTACTTTGCCAACAAGCAATTTCACTCAGAAATAACGCGTTACTGAAAATCGTCAGTTTGTTATGGGCCGACGACATAAAAATGTAACTCATCCCGCGGCACACTTCCTTCATATCTTTTATGGGGTACATTTTATCGCAAAAGTACTCGCAGAAAATTTCAAAATAGTGAAAGAGAAAGTAGGTATACGGAAATTTATGCCGCCTCTTCGAAGTTCCGTTATCGTCGGCCATAAATTTGAGTTTGTTCGCGCCCTAATTTTCCGTTGCAAATTTCTCTCGGTTCTCATTCTCAATTTGTTGTTTTCTATCATAATTGAAAGTGTGATCGTGAAAAAATAGTTAGACTGTTCAAACCTTTTAATGAAGTATTTGAAACATTGCTGTCTGAATGGCAGGAAAGGTGGGAAACTTCTACCAAAGGACGCCACTTGTATCTGTTCTTTCAATCGGTAAGAGATAGATTAAAGAAAAAGTGGTTAGAAGTCGACCACCCTGTTGCGCAATTTTTAACTGGACATGGCAATTTTAAAGCTAAACTCTTTTCGTTTAAATTAGTGCCGTCGCCCTTATGCGAATGTTCTACTGCTAATTCTGAATTCGATCAAACAGCACACCATGTTCTCTGGGAGTGTGATCTTTGGCAGCGGGAGCGGGATGACATGTTGAATTCATTGCAAGTTGCATCCGGGGTAGTATACTATTCAGATTTGGTAGCAACAAGGGAGAATTACCAAGCGTTCAGACGATTTTGCAATTCATATTATTGGAATCGATGTGTTAGGTAACAACTCAATGTTTTAGGTCCCTAATAGTGTTAGAAACTTAAAATCCGTGGTGCACGGCAGTTGAGCTTCACTTGACTAGCCATCTCTTTAGGCTTTTAATGCCTTATTTGCCATATTGCTGTCTCTCACATTGCTAAGAGGGGAAGTCAAATTCCAAAAGCTTCCTACTCCTACTAATTTCTTCAGATTAAATTCGTTGTGAGTTCCAAGGCAGCCGTAGTTTTACCCCTGGGACTGCAATGGACTTCATTGTTCATTGCCTTTTTTGGCGGTCGCCGCTGTTAATCCTGGCTACACAGGAGATACAGTGGTGGGAATGTGTGGTGGGCCCCCGTCCCTTTTAAAGGCCGTACCTACCCGAAAATCAGCGCCACTGAAGTGAAAAATTAATGTACACAATGATTCATTGTTTCATCATGAAATCCCGTATTTTAGTCTAAAGCTCTCTTACAGTATACCACAAAACATTCCTAGAAAATTTTGCAATCAAATAACGAGCACCGCATACAAATCGGACTAGTTATTTTAGAGAAAATCGTCAACTTACTTATATATACACGTATACGTATAAGAGTCATACTTCTTGTATGACCCGTGTATACCTTTGTATGTAAGTTCTTTTTTTTAAGTCGATTTAAAATGTCATAACAATATTATCTATGCTACAATTTTAAAAAATAACATACAAAGAAATCAGCACACTTTCAAGTATGCTTCACTCCTTGTTTGGCGCTGTTTTATGCCCTATCGACGATTCAGTGATTTTTCTATAGGAGGGAGATATAAATCAACCTCTAGGGGCAATAATTGTAACTAAGCCTCCAACGCATTGGTGTTGCTGGAGCACATGTTTGCTTTTTAAAACGTTCATAATTTGTGAACCTTTGTTTGCATTTATTGAAATACTAGCTGTTACCCGCGGCTTCGCCCGCGTGATCCAGGGGAGCTGCCATTGATTTGTGTATATTGTTCTTTTGTTGTATTTTTTTTACTTCGTGGGATAAATAGTAGTACCAATATGTACAAATTTTAATGATGATCGGCTGCATAATCAAGGCGTGAAGAAATAACAAACAAACGAATTTACTTACTTTAACACTTATAATATTAGTATGGATGGAACGCCCACAATCAAGAGAAAAATATTGTTCACCACATAAACGTTTGCCCTCTGCGGGGATCGAATTATTTTTTTCGTGGGAATAAAATGTTTTTCCTAGATAAAAAGTAGCCACTATGTCACTCTCCAGACCGTAAACTATCCCCGTTAAAAAAAACATGTCGGTACTTAGGTTCCTTTTGACGTGAAAGAAGGAAAAATGATTATAAACTTTATTTTTCCCCGTGGTAATAAGAAGTTTTTTCCGGCATAAAGAGTAGCCTATGTCACTCTCCAGGGATCGAATTATCTTTTCCGTGGGAATCTATCTATAAAAAAAAATCATGTCAATCCGTTTGTTACTTTCGACGTGAAAGAAGGACAAACAAACAAACAAACACACTTTCACATTAATAATATTAGTATGGATTAGTCGCTGTCTTAGATTAAGTAAAATGTGTTACAGTGACCCAATATATGTTATATCTAATCTACCTATCACAGAAAGAAAAGAGCGCAACAAAAAAAATTGGGTGTGGCTGTGTCATGGACACGGCCGAGTATTATACGTGAATACGTTATATGCACTAAAATTATCTCAAAATGGCAGCGCTTTCCCCTTCCCGTACGCGATGTTCCATACTTAGCGTAATAAATTCTTTAATCCTTCATCTATCCAGTGGTATAATTGAATTTCGGATGGAGATGATATGTGGCTGTAACACCAAATTGTATCCCCCCGGTATTGTTATCTTTCGTTTTTTTGAATTACCTCCCTATGGAAGCACTTTTAAAGACATATTTATGTCAAAAACCTAAAAGTATCATAACAACATTATCTATAATATAGTTTTAAAAAAGTAACACAGAAAGAAACCAGCACAGCAAGAAAAGAAAGCAATAAAAAACCTAAAAAGCATTGAAACGCGACGTAGTCAATTAAGAATATAATGACGTAAAACTTATCAAAGGAACTTTTCTACAAAAAGGTGATAATTAAAACATAAATTTTAACGAGCTCGATTGTGAGCCTGATGAGATGTCAGCCCGGGAAGGGCTATCCTATTTCTAGAAACGACGTGGAAATATTTTATTTTTTTAATGCAAATTTTTCACAATTATGGCAACTTTTTTATCCTGGTTTCTGTTCATCGTTATTCAATTTTAGTGTTATTCTCTTTACACCGGCACACTCTGACCACTTCATACAAATGTCACATATCGTTAAATAATATATAAACAATTCGCCTACTCCGAAATGAAAATCCGATGTTTCGGCCTAAAGGTGAACGCACATTTATTCGAGCTGAAAGCGCCGTTTAGCTTAAAGTTCGTATTTTGTAGGATCGTTGAGAAAACTAATATAAATATTTAATGTTTATTGTGTTTTTAATGCAATGTTAACTTTATTAATAACAAATTAAGTTCGGCTGAATGAAAACTCCACATCAATCAATCCAATCGAATGAAATCCGGATGTAGAAAAAAACAAATTTTCGCTCGATACTTCAGATATTCACTTCGGACACAGAATTTTTTTATACCACGTCGGTGGATATACAAGCATACGGCCCGCCTGATGTGAAGTAGTTACCTTAGCCATATTAACGCGACATGAAATATCGCTCGCACGTCGCCATCCCCACTGCCAACGCAGCAACGCCTTACTTTCTGATGACCTCACGCACTCGTAGGAACACAACAACCTTCAAGGGAATTGTTATTTGGCTGCGGTATTCTGTGACGTGGAGATACTTCCCCAGTTAAGTCGTTTATAAATACGCTCTATCCTACCTGTAATTCGGCAGAGATTCTTTCGCTTGTCGGCAGGGTGCACGATGTGCAGCAAGGTTGGCATTGGCACTAAAGATTCAATCCAAAAAAAGAGAAGATTGAAAGAGATTGCTTATTATTATTTTGTGTCTGTATTTTATTTGGTGCAGTAAAGCGTTATTGTATTGTATTGTAAGATCCTGGTGAGCCCCTTACACCCCAACAACAGATAACTTAACACTATAGTACTTCGGAGTAACTCCCCTATTATTGGTTAATTAAGTATTATATAAACATGCTGTTCCCGATTCGATTTGGAGAGGTGAGGTCGACTCGTGAGTGCTAGGAATGTCAAATCTTTATGTAAGTTCTATTACTTGAAAGTCAGATACATGAATCATGATATCTGCGCGTAGACGTATAAAAATTTCATCTTCTAGTATAGTCTTCATTTGAAGCATAAATATGAATAATTGTGTAGAATACATTTATATAATTATCTATACTTATATACGTACGAGCGATGGAGAGAACTATGCTCGGCATTTCTCTACGGGATCGAATCCGAAACGAAGAAATTCGACGGAGGATCAAAGTTGTCGACATAGCTTTCAGTGTTTGCAAGCTGAAGGGGCTACATCTGCCGAGTCAGTGATGGCAGATGGGGGACGAAAGTCTTAAGAGTGGAGACCACGTATGGGGACAAAGCTTCGGGCGCCCCAATCCCTCTAGATAAACCGATGACCACAAGGAAACAGACGGAAGCGGCTGCTGGATGCGCGAAGGATGCATATGGTGGAAAGCATTAGGGAAGGCCTATATCCAGCAGTGGATAGATACAGGCTGATGATGATGATGATACTTATACTGTCACAAAGTATAATTTATTATAACATACCCTACCCTTAGCCTAATTTAGATCACTCTCGTTTACCTAATACTAGGGTAGTAGTAGTGACACCTTTGTTAAATTACCTACTTTTATCGCTTGTCTAAACGATAATTTTATATGAAAAATGGTAAAGAAACATGCACGATGACGTCACTGCTTTGGCCTACTCAGGGGAAGTAGTTTTTCATATATTTTAAAACACGTTTTGTGACACTTATAATAAAGCAAACATTATAATTTATTTGTGATAGAGTTTACAATGTAACATTTTTTTTTAGTTTTGGGGTGTTAACGATTATTAGATAACATCACCTTTTATAGTTCCCTATACCGTAGAAGGCATTGTTACTTATTTTGTGAATACAATTTACAGAATACCACTGTCGGTTAAGAATCCCCTAGCACCTGTACCTTTATTGATGAACGTGATATTTTTTGGCCATAATAATAAAATAAATAAATAAATATTTCTGGACAATTTACACAGCGCCATCTAGTCCCAAATTAAGCGCAAAGCTTGTGTTATGGGTACTAGACAAATACATTTTTTTTTTTTGTAAATACATACTTATATGACATAGAAAACACCCAGACCAAGACAAACAGACATGTTCATGTACACAAATGTTTGACTTGTGCAGGAATCGAACCCGCGACCTCGGATTCAAAGTGGCCATTGCTAACCATTCGACCACCGAGCTCGTCAATAATAATATTTTGTGGCCATTGTGGCCCTAACGTACTGTCAAAGAATATAAACTTAGCGATTTAATGGACAAAAAATAAAATGTTATTAGAAACCAGAAATTTGTACAGCAATCGTAATGTTTATTGCTATCAAAAATGTTGTTGCAAATTAGATTGGCCTCTAGGAAAATTGGCATCATCTG
The DNA here is from genome assembly GCA_937001555.2 of Hypsopygia costalis. NCBI lineage: Eukaryota > Metazoa > Arthropoda > Insecta > Lepidoptera > Pyralidae > Hypsopygia > Hypsopygia costalis. The sequence goes on from OW443325.2 coordinate 7,143,962, forward strand.
TAAAGCCAGACGGTATTTTACACCACAGCATCGCCTTCAACTGTATAAAGCCCAAGTTAGGCCTCATATGGAATACTGTTCACATCTCTGGGCTGGTGCGCCCCAGTACTTACTTGCTCCATTTGACCGCATACAACGAAGAGCTGTTCGAATCGTCGGTGACCCAATGATTTCTGATCGGCTGGAGTCTCTCTCTACACGCAGAGATGTTGCATCTCTTTGCGTTCTATATAAATTATATAACGGGGAGTGCTCGGATGAGCTATTTGATTTGATACCTGCCGCTGAGTTCCACTATCGTACAACTCGCCATAAATTAAAATTCCATCCTCATCATCTCGATATTTGGCGATCTACTACAGTACGCTTTTTGAGACATTTTCTACCACGAACTGTGAAATTGTGGAATCAACTTCCTCCAGCGGTATTCCCAAATAAATACGACATGGGGGCCTTCAAGAACAGAGTCAATATTTCCCTTAAAAGGCTGGCAACGGATCGGTGACCCTTTGGTGTTGCTGATTTCTATGGGCGGTGGTGATTGCTTTCCATCAGGTGACCCACATGCTCGCTTGCCCCCCTCTCATATAAAAAAAAAAAAAAAAAAAAAAAGATAATGTACAGTGCAACGAAAAGAGTAAACAAGGATAAACAAATAAAAAATTAGACGTTTTGTTTAGATTCACCGTGTTGTCTGTAATCAGATCTTGCAAGTTTTGAAATTTTGACCCACTTCCTAGTATCCGATTGAGTTGAAATTTGCCCTAGTCATGACAATGCTGGATTACCTAAATGTCGCCATTTTTATTCCAATATAGCTGCCGCCACAAGTGGCGATTTATAATTTTCACATTTACCCTTAGGATATGGGTATCGAATTACTCTTTGATGAGTTATTCCAATATGGCTGCCGCCACAAATGGCGATTTATAATTTTCACATTTACCCTTAGGATATGGGTATCGAATTACTCTTTGATGAGTGAAGAAAGTGGTCACCCACTTTCTTCTTAAGTACAGATTTCACCTATTACAGAGCACTTTTTACAGATTTCACATACCAAGTACTTAAGTAACCTTTGAGCACTTTTGTATAGAAAAAGTAAATGTTGCTATTAATAATAAATTTAGTTTCGTTTCTACTCTTTTATTCGCACTGTAGTTAATTAATGGCGTACTTGAATTATTTTTTCGCGTGGCGAGCATGAAAGTTATTCACAATCTCTAACCTAGTTTTTTTGTTCCTGCGAGTAAGTGAAAAGGTGATGCTCTATTGCCAACATTGGTAGTAACAAGTTATTAATTAGTAACATAAGAAATAACTTGTTACTATTGATATTATGGTAGCGAGTTCGTATCAGGCAGAATCATCATCATCATCAGCTGTGTTTATCCACTAATCTTTTTTCATCGCTGAATATCGATCGTCTGGTTTTCTTTATTTATTCTTTGATCCATTGCCAACCTGACGGTATTTTAAAATATGAATGTAAAATATTTTAACGAGTGTATATGCTTGTGGATTAGTTCTTAAGGAATCATTTTAAGGCTTAAAAGATATTATTAAGTATCAAATACCTACAATCATTAAACATTTGAGGTGTAAGTAGTTCATCAACATCATTGACCCAAAGCCAATTTCACCTGCACGTGGTGCACCCTGCTGACTGACAAACGAAACTCTGGCGAAAAAAAGAGGTAGGGAGCGTAATTGTAAGCTACCCGACTTGGAAATGTACCTCTACCTCACAGAATACCGCAGCCAAATAACAATTTCCTTCAGGGTTATTGTGATGTTTCGCGCGTTAATATATCTACGGTAACCGCTTCACATCAGACTGGCCATATGCTTGTCTGCCACTCGACGTAGTATAAAAAAAATCAGCTCAAGAGATAAGTAAAAAACTTTATTAAAACTGCATAAGAGGATTCACACGAATATTGTTTAATCAGTCGTTTGCATATGCAAGCAACAACAACTCCTTCATTTCTGATGACATTACTCACAAGCAATCCTCAAGGAAATTGTTATTTAGCTGCCGTATAAGGCACTTTCCCAGTCGGGCAGCTTACAAATACGTCAAAATATTTTACATTCATATTTTAAAAGCGGTCTTAATACCGTTGGGCTGGCCGTGGGTCAAGGAATAAAGGAAAGTTTTTTTTTTTTTTATACTATATCGGGTGGCAGACAAGCACACGGCCCGCCTGATGTGAAGCGGTTACCGTAGCCATATTAACGCTCGCAACATAAAATATAGCTCGCGCGCCGCCACCCCAGCTGCCAATGCAGCATGTCCTTCCTTTCTGGTGACCTAACTCACTCGCAGGAACACAACAACCCTCAAGGGAATTGTTATTTGGCTGCGGTATTCTGTGAGATGGAGGTACATTCCCCAGTCGGGTAGCTTACAATTACTCTCCCTACCTCTCCCTTCGCCAGAGCTTCGTTTGTCAGTCAGCAGGGTGCACCGCGGGCAGGTGAAGTTGGCTTCGGTTCAAAGATGTTGATGAACCACTTACACCCCATAGAAAGTAGACGATCTATATTCAGGGGTGAAAAAAGAAAAGTGTATAAACACAGCTGGCGACATAATTAAGAACTTAATAACATATTTAAGCCTTAAAAGGATTCCTTAAGCACTATACCAAAATTAAACTATACTAATAACGTTAAATTAATATCCAAATTACAAATGGCGACACAATATTAATATCTGATTCCCGCCTATAATCCTCTTAATATCATATTTCATTACATCGTGAGTCGTTCGTTAATTTTTGTAGGAAACCTGTCAACGGTGTCAGCTCAAAACCTGCAGTCGACAACGTTTTAATATTTTGTGGAAAAAAAAAATTATCAGACTTGTTGCCTTTGAAAAGTGGAAAACATTAAATCAGGGAACATTTTTTCGCGTGGTTTAAATTTACATCTCTCAGTGCTTAAAAGGTGTAACTCGATTTCTAGGCGTTCCTACGTTTATCTGGACCAACCTATATATGTAGTTACCACTTTAAACTCTATACTACGTTATCGATATAAAATGAAAGGGCTCATCAAAAAGCGAAACACATTAAGTAACATTTTTAGTACTTTTTTTTAAAATCTATAATATAAAAGCGAAATACCACTCACTGATTAATCACGAAGTCTCAGAAACTATAACACCTACAAACTTGAAATTTGGCAGGTAGGTTCCTTATAGGGTGTAGACATCCGCTAAGAACGGATTTTACGATACTCCACCCCTAAGGGTTAAACGGAGGTTGGAAGTTTGTATGAAAGTCCTATGTTGAGTAAGTAAAGTAAGAGACTTGAAATTTAAAATGTATGCTCTATAGATGGTGTGGATGTACACTAATGATGTATCTTTAGACATTACACCTTTTTGCGGTTAAAACGGGGGATGACAGTTTGTATGAAAGTCCAATGTAATTGAAATTAAAGTAATTATGGCAGAAGGATTTTAAGTATAAGAATTACTGCAAACAACTATGTAATATTATAAGGAGGGATATTTCATTATAACAAATTAAAAATTATGTGCAAATGCGTGTGTACGAAGTCGCGAGAGGCCGCTAGTAACTATTAATAGCTTGGTTCAAAACAGCTTTATTTGTTGTTTATTTATAAATAGTTTTGGCGCGAATTAATTTTTTATTTACATTTAGTGTATATTTGATATGGTGTGCTATAGCCCTTATTGCGTGGGAAAGTCAGAGTGTGTACGACAGCCGCGCCATTAGTCAAATCTTGTGACCGAGCAAAAACAGTCTAGGAGCCTCCACCGAATTACTGTAATTCCATTAATGTTAAATTTGTTTCCTACGCCTACGTACTGAGTTGTTTATTTGGGGATAATGTAAACACTGCATTTCTAATTCTAAGCTCTTTAACAAAAGTTAAAAATATCTCTCTATTTTTTATTTTTATTCTATCAGTAAGTTATGTTTAGTCACCACGGGCTCCGGACCAAAATAATTGAGACGGCGCTTTACATACTTTATATTTTTTTTATTTACTTACTTTAATTATTACTTACTTTTTGCGTGCGTTGAACGTGGCGCCGAATTGTGCCAGATTAGACTCAGAGGGGAGGTGAAGTCCATACTGAGAGGGCAGCTGGGCATGATCTTAATATACGTAAGTACTGTTACCTACTTATACTGTAGTTTAGTGCCAGAAGACTGAGCCGGAATCTGTCACAATATTCTAAACACATACAAATCACCTTTTCGCCACACGCATGTATCAATGTGTCATGTGTCAACGTTATGTCTGTCATTAGCAGGGCGGTAAGTGGCTCGCCACCATCTTTAAGCCAAAGCCAACTTCACCTGCACGTGGTGCACGCTGCTGATTTACTGACGAGGCCCTGACAAGAGAGATAGGACACAACATAATTTTAAGCTGACCGACTGGGGAAGTACCTGCACCTCACAGAATACAGCCAAGTAACAATTGTTTCCGTTCCTGTGAATGAGTGTGGTAACCAGGATTGAAGGAGTGGCTGCATTGACAGCGGAGGTGGTGGCGTGCGAACGTGGATATTTCATGTTGCAAGCGTTAATATGGCTACGGTAATCGCTTCACATAAAGCAGGTCGTATGCTTTTTTGACACCCGTCATGGTATAAAAAAAGTATATCTTCGACAACAACTTATGTTCATTCCACTGCTGGCACAAGAATCTCCCTGCAATCGAAGGAAATTGGAATTCCATGCTCAACTGCGGGTTAACGGAGGTTAGTGCTTTTAAGCCTCCCAAATGCCACTGACTTGGCTTATCGACTGTCATGTAAACAGCCGGAACGCAAGGCTTAAAGTGTCCTCTAAAACATGAAGGTGCTCAAGATAGACAAGAAGGTCGATGTTACTTAACTTGATCGATTAGACTGTCACGCACAGCGTCGCCATCGAGCTCATTATTTACAAATTATCCATATTTCATCGCCAACCCTTACTCATTCCACTTCTGGAATACTTCCCTCAATTGAAGGAGTTTAGAACTTAATCCACCACGCTGCGCAACTGCGGGTTGGCGGAGGCCAGTTTTCAAGCCCTCCAAAGACCACTGACTTAGCTTAACAACTGTCGTCTAATGACATCAGCCGGAAACGATGGCGTAACGTGCCCTCCTAAGCACGGAGGAGCGCGAGATAATGTAAACCCATCTATGGATAGGCTACAGTCGAGGTTACTTAATTGCGTATTCGATTAGACTGACACGTGCAAAGATGCCATCGAACTCCTCATTATATCCATATTTATTTAAAGAATAAATTAGAAGCTATTCACAAATAGAGTCGCAATATCGAATGCCCAATATTGTCGGATTTCCGGTTAATTTACCCACAAAGATTGGTCCGTTCCGCGTCGAGAACAACAATGACATTATTCGGGGACTAACTTGATTTCGTACGCACGTACGACCGCAACAAGTGGCCGAAAATAATGTTTTGGGGGAAACGAAAGTATATTTTATTGGTTGAGAGATTATATCAAATTGTGTTGGTATCATTTGTTTGATGTTCCGTTTTGTTTAGATTTTGATGTGAATTTCATAATTTATTCATTCACATTATTATGTATGACGAGCTCGGTGGTCGAATGTCTAGGCAAATAGACAAATAACAATTCTCTTGAGGGTTGTTGTGTTCCTGCGAGTACGTGAGGTCACCAAAAATGGAAGAAGTTGCTGCATTGGCAGCGGGGGTGGCGGTGCAAGAGCGATATTTCATGTTGCCAGCGTTACTATGGCTACTGTATCCGCTTCACATCAGACGAGCCGTATGCTTGTTTGTCACTCGACGAATAAATAAAAAATCACTGGGTACTCCCTGCGCTTAAACTTAATGTTTCCTGCCTGTCAGTTTTTCTTGCTAAAGTTATTGACAAGAACATTAAAATTTACTCAGAGTATACAAATATAAGTTGGCCGTGTGATTTTCGGCACACTAGAATAGAATCACTCCGTCTCTTCCCGTGGATGTCGTACAAGGCGACTAAGGGAAATACATTATAAAATATCGATCATGCTTCCCCAACTCGTCTGGCCAGCGTGGCGAGTGTAGGCCAAATCCTCCTTCCGTCTAGGACGGACGAGAGAGGATCGTGCTCCTGTAGTGAAGACTGAAATGACCTGATGATGATGATACAAATATAAGTGCATTAGAACCTAGAAAAATCAATACTACCTTCTTATCGGAACTCTACAGAGACCTACTAAGACCCTCGTTATAAAAAACACCGTGTAAAATCATGAGAGCGTAAATGATAAATAGTTTATCGGTAAGACCACCCACTGTCTCTCAACAAGTGGTGTGTAGTCACCCTTACATAAATAATGCCTTTGAAAGTTACAATTTGTCCCTATGGAAGTTGTAGGAAAAAGTTGCAGCACAATGTTAGTTATTGCCAAGTTGGTAGTCTATTTGTTAAAAAACATTGTTTGTGTCGTTGTACTACTACTATTGTTTTTAAAGATATATTTACGTACTAGCAGTCGCCCGCGGCTTTTTCTATGTGGACTTAAAAAATAATAATAGTCAACAGCGAATGAAAATATTATTGTTATTGAAAATATTATTATTAACAGCGGAGGGTCTCATATGATGGAAAGCATTACGGAAGGCGCATAACCAGCAATGGATAGATCAGTATCTAGCTGATAATGATGATGATGCGGATTCTTTACAGGAACTAGATAAAATATATATGAAAAACTACTTAAATATGGGCCACAACCGTTAGGTACTAAACTAAAATATTATGAACCCTAATCTTATCGACGATTATCTCCGGTTATTATTATGTGAAAAAACTAGCAAAATAAGTTGCAGTCACAGGGAAAGATTTATAGAGCAAGATCGTGATCTCTTTTTCTGAAAATAAAGCTCACGTATTTGTAAACAAGCTATAAGTCTATCACGCACGAGCACTCCGAGACATATAGAGATAGGGTTGTCAACTATATGATTTTTTCGGAGATTCACTGGATTTATAAGTATGAAGGAATATGTTTACACTAAATCTATCTGATTTAGTGTAAACATTTTAAACCTATAAACCCTGGGTAACTTTTTTTTATATCTATATGCAAAAACTATTAGTGTAGACGATCCGGCAAGATGTATGTGTGTAAATTAGGCAATCGCATTGTAATTAACATAATTTACGAGAAATCTGTATACAACAAAATATATATGTGTAGTTTTTTTTCAAACCGCCAGCCACAAGTTCCATTTGGTTGCTCAAAAGCAACGGTTGACTGGAAGAGATTTCTCAGAGAAATAAGTCCGCCATTGCAAATAATTTGTAATTAAATAAATGGTTTAATTAATTACATTCTTATGTACTTCAATGCAATAAAGTTTTATAAACAAAACAAAACCTCTATTAGATTAAATTCTATATTTATAATTTTAGCCTCATGGGGGGGGGGGGGGGGGGGGGGGCATGGTTTAAACTTTGCTTTTGTGCATATTTTATTTTGATTTTCATTTGTGTTTTTGACAAAAGAATATAGACATTTCTCAAACAAAATATCTTTTAAACGATTTATTTAAATCATATTTGATAAATATGTACCATCAAAGAGTTAATCAAATTTTCTCTGTTTACGTTTCCAGCTGCTAAGTATGTGTATTTCATATTAAAAAAAAACACTAGTATATGCAAGTTTCAAATTGTATTGTAAGGAAATATGTAAATGATTTTTTTTGATAATTTTAAACAGTTATTAAAAATATACGTATATGCGACACACCGGCGGAGCAACCCTACTGAAGGGTATACTTTCACGCGCGGTAGACACGGGACTCACGTAACGTAAACAGTTAACGGTTCGTTTACTTTACCCTAAGTGTCCGTTTGAGATTGTTTAGGTGGTCGTACGATGCTTAATTTATTTAAAGGTGACTAAGTCCCCAGGTTATGTTGTCAACGTTGTTTTGGGTCAGATATATTTCAAATTGACGGATTCGTATCATTATTTAGAAAGACAATTACTCAAACATTATCAACTCAAAGGCTAAGGTCAGGAAATTGACAAACAACGAAGTATGAACGAAGTAAAACTGTAATTGGTACGCCCTCGGGCATAGTATAGAAAAACTTGCTTTCTGTGGTGTGCCTCTGGGTTCAAGATTGGGACCACTCTCGACCACGATATAAGATAAACTCCTTATTTTGTTTTAATTTATATATTTAAAAATTATAAGTATATATAAGTATATATAAGTATATTTATTTATTGCTTACCGTAACATCTACGTCAATCTCAAGAAATTATTTGTTACATACTTGTCTACAACCAACTTATATTCTAGAATTGTATATTTGAATGTCACTTCTTCAAATTCATTCTGTAACTTTATAAAGTTACAGAATGAATTTAAAGAAGTGACATTCAAATATAAAATAATCTGAAATGAGGATATCCACTGTAGAACCGCTATAGCTCAATGATATGCAATCTCAAGTAGCAGTGAACGTGATGGTAATAAATGTAATAAATGTGATATATATATATATATTACTGTTTGATAAACTTTATGTACCTTACTCTATTTATGTGATAGATTATTTAGCTAGTTGTAGACGTAGCATATTCCCCCATCTAATTTTCAAGCAGACGATGGTATATTAAAGTCAGTTGAAAATAAACAACACCAAAAGGCAATTAAAATTAAATACAGACGGCTGAGCCTGATACCTACAAATTACACATGGGTAGTGAAGTATTCCACGAGAATTATTTAAAGAAACAATCATTTACATACATTTTCAGTCCACTAAATTGGCGACGATGTTAAAAGGATTTCAAGTAAGGCATCGTTTAATTTCCAGGGTTCCGCGGACGCCCAGTAAATAGTAATTGCTAAGGGTTGACAAACGGTTCCGCGTCGTGTTGAACCATCTGCTTCCCACGGTACCCTTTGTGCGGGTTATTTATAGCCGTATTCGGACTGAATCTTAGGTATAATTCCAATGTTGCATTGGTTTTGCAGTCTTCAAGAGGCAGTGCTTTATACCTCACAAAATGAAAAAAATCAATATTAATGATGGTGAACTTGAATAATAGTTAGTAAATATAGGTATACTACTATCTTCTTTCATTTGTTACTCGATTTTCTACTTGCCTGGCTGTAGTAATGTTCACTCCACGCAGTTACTATAAAGTTGTCTGGAACAGATCCCCATGTGAGATAAGTCCATCATTGTACCACTTTATTTTTCATATACTTATTCATTACGCAATTTGAACAATAAAGATAATACAAACATACTATTATACAGCAGGACCCTTACATAATGCTCTAAAATTCTCTGAATAATCGATTTAAAATAGGTTGCATAGTTTATAAGGAAGTTCTAGAAAGGGAAACAAAGAAAATCAGACAGCGTACAAACTCGCAAAGAATTGAACTCTTTTACATGAAACTTATTGAACGTCAAACCTGATATCGAAATAATTACAGGACACAATCGAAAAAAATTCAACGGACTGATGTACTGTACAATGACTTATTTGACTAAAGGTAGATATTACCTTTCTGCTAGTTTTAAGCGACAGATAGCACTTTCGCTATCCTATTTTTTTGACATTTCAGCCAAAAACTTGGCTACAAAATCCGCTTCTATTGAGCGGACTGTTGACATGGAATTTTCTAATAATGACATTTCTAATCATTTAAATTAACTCATAAGACAACAGAGGTAACAACCTCTAGCACTAATTTATTAAATTCACAATTAATTGATTTAGCAATACAATCAAACAGTAACTATAACATATCACTATGCCCACAAAAATGTAATAATTACAACACAAATAATAATATTAACCTGGTACATCAAAATATATATTGTATGACTGAGGGCAAGCAACTAGAACTGGAATTATTCATGAACTCTGATAATATTAGTATTATGTGTATTACTGAGCATTGGTTAAAGGGGCATCAGCTCATGTTCAATTTCAGCAACCACCAGGTCGGTAGTTCATTCTGCAGGGTCAATACAGTACATGGCGGGTCGCTAATTTTGCTAAATAAAAAACTTAAATTTAAAGAACGGAAAGATATTGTGTCTCTCTCTGTAGAATGTTCCATAGAACTATCCTGTGTACAATTAGAGCAGTTCATTGTTATATGTGTATATAAACCTCCTTCCGCGGATCTTAATTAATTTTTAGAAATCATGGATGAAGCCCTATGCAAAGTTAGTAACTCAGGTAAAACTATTTTGGTCTGTGGAGATTTTAATATTAATATACTTACTAATACATCTGCATCAAGTAAAATTTTAAGTCTTTTTAAATCCCATAATTTAGTTAACTTATTTATGGAGCCTACTAGAATAAGTGCCACCACGGCTACCTGCTTAGATAATATATATACAGATATTAGTCCAACCCAAAAAAGTATTATTAATAAATTGGATTCTGATCATTCTGGGCAAATGATAAGTATTAAAATAAATAATAAAAATGTTGTCAAGACAAAAATTACTTTTGTGCCAGTAACAGTGAGTCGCTTAGAACGTATGAGAGTAAACCTAACTAGTAACTTACCGTTTTTAGATAATGACTTGGAACCTAACTTGATGTATAATTCATTTTTTAATGCATTTCTTCACGAATTTAAATCAATATTTACTTCCAAGGAAATTACTTTTACCAATAATCCCAGCATCTCGCACAACATGTACAAAGTTTGCCTACTCTTATAAATACCTACGGTTGCCCAGTCACCAAAGACAAGGCGTCTTTGGTGACTGGGCAACCGTAGGTATTTATAAGAGTAGGCAAACTTTGTACATGTTAACTTATTTATACCAAAGACAAGGCGTCTTTGGTGACTGGGCAACCGTAGGTATTTATAAGAGTAGGCAAACTTTGTACATGTTGTGCGAGATGCTGGGATTGTTGGAGAGAGTGTGATCGAGTAAAAATCCGATGCCAAATCACTAGGTACACAGCGTGGATTTATTTGCCACAAGTCTTCTTACAGAGTAACTATTTTCTACTCAGGAGCGCTTCAGTATTTTCTTTCTTCTATTTTCTTATTCAGGAGCGCTTGAGTATTTTTCTTGTTTGCCCGTCGTCTTCAACTGGAGCTGGAACTGGAACTGACGAACGTAGGACATGCTCCGATTAATAAAACGAAATTAAAAGTAGGTCAATCTATAAGGTCGCGAAAAGGGTTGACCAATCAGAGCGATTGAATTATTTATAATCGACTCTATCTCTATCTCTTTCTAAAATTTGCTATTTCTTTCTATCGGCATGTCCTGACATTCGAAAGTTTTACAAATATTGTACAATCTATTTTTCTATAACGAGGGCTTATATAACTAACTTATTATAACAAAAATTATCTAAATACGATCATTATTTACAAAGTTATAAGCATTTTAGTGCAAAGTGCTTACGTCGCGGTAACGCCTCTTCAGGGCACCCTAGCGGGATATTGAAAAACGTCAATTTCTATCCTTTATTGGTTTAAAACTTACAATCTAATGTTAAACACATAAAATATACATTATCATCTATTAACCAAAACAATAATTACACTTAAGGATCTATTACAAGCAAAGTTATACGACTTTCAAATTTTCATAATAAAAAGTGATTCTTACTATTTCTTACGAACTATCTTATAATTTTATAAACTTATAACTACGTATAACCGTTATCTATACATAATATCTATTAGTAATCGTTGTCCTGCACACATGTTATACTATGAAAGACAATTCAATAATAGTGAAGAATTTAAAGAACATGTAAAATCATGTTCGAAAATTTTCAAACGCGTTTGTCAAGTAGCAAAATCTATATTTATTAAATCAAAAATTAGACATAGTAGTAATAAAATTAAAGCCACTTGGACGGTTATCAATGAAGAGACTGGGAAGGGTAGGACAAAGGATTCAGAGTTTAAATTAAGTATCGATGGTCATGTTACCAAGTCAGATTTAGAAGTTGCCAATGCTTTTGAAAGATTTTTTTCTGCTTTCCCTGTCACTTTAACTAGTGCCTTGGGCTCTTCCACCTCCGTTGCAGAGTCATTAATTAAAGATAATGTGCCTGAATTTTATAACGATTTTCATTTCCGTCATGTTAATGGGTCTGATTTAAAAGTTGCATTTAAATCACTTAATATTAAGAAAACGGCTGATCTATGGGGCATTTCCGTACATATTATAAAATCTTTATTTGACATTGTTGCTCCCGCCTTAATTGTGATATTTAATAGATGTATTGATTGTGGTGTGTTTCCTGACTTGATGAAATTAAGCAAAATTATTCCTTTGTTTAAATCAGGTAGTACATTAGACCCCACAAACTTCAGACCAATATCAATACTACCTACATTTAGTAAGATTTTTGAAAAACTAATTCTCGCTCAGTTACTTAATTACTTTAATGAAAATAATCTGCTGCACACTAAACAATTCGGTTTTACTCATGGACGGTCAACATGTGATGCTGGGGTAAAATTACTAGAATGTATATATGAGGCTTGGGAGGAGTCACGGGACGCCTATAGGGTGTTTTGTGACTTACCTAAGGCTTTTGATTGTGTGCAGCATGAAACTCTAGTCAGAAAACTACACCACTATGGTATAAGAGGCATCGCTCTTGATCTTCTTACTTCTTATCTGAGTGATAGGGTTCAGAAAGTAGATGTTAATGGAAAGCGATCACATGGATCAACTGTAGCGATGGGGGTGCCACAAGGCTCTATTTTGGGCCCTTTCCTGTTTCTCGTGTACATTAATGATCTACCTCATCTTGTAAAGAATAATCACGAAATAGTATTGTTTGCAGATGACACTTCTTTATTTTTTAAGGTAAATAGACAACAATCAGAAATTGACGATGTAAACAATGCTCTTTCAAAAATAGTAAACTGGTTTAGTGCTAATAATCTACTTTTAAATGGTAGTAAAACCAAATATGTTAGATTTTTTACAAAAAATGTGAAACAAGTAAAAACCAGTGTGGTGATGGACAATGAGAGATTGGAATTGGTCAATAAGGTTGTCTTCCTTGGGATAACATTAGACTCTAAATTACAATGGGGCCCACATATAGAAACGTTATCAGGTAGACTCAGCTCAGCAGCTTACGCCGTAAGGAAAATACGTCAACTGACTGATGTTGACACTGCGCGTTTAGTTTATTTTAGCTATTTTCACAGCATTATGTCATATGGTTTATTGCTTTGGGGTAGTGCTGCGGATGTAGACTCAATTTTTGTGCTCCAGAAGCGAGCTATCCGTGCTATTTATATGATGAGTCCCAGGGAGACACTGAGAAATAAATTTAAAGAGATAAATATTATGACATTACATTCTCAATATATTTATGAAAATCTTATTTACGTTCATAAAAATCAAACTAAATTTAGGAAAAACAGTGATCTCCATCAATTAAATTTAAGAAATAAAAACAAACTCGCTATGCATATTACTAGGCTCCATAAAATCTCTAACTCGTTCCCAGGTCAATGTATACGCTTCTACAATAAACTTCCAAATGACGCGTTTAAATTATCCATGGGTAAATTTAAAAGATTTATCAAAACTAGACTATGTCAAAAGGCTTACTATTGTATCTCAGATTACATAAATGATAAAAGTATTTGGAAATGAATTGCTCTTGTTATGTTATATTAATGATTGTATTTGTATTTAATGTAACGATATTGGCAATTAAAAGAGTCGGCCTTGAGTTTCTTGCCAGTTCTTCTCAAGAAGCCCCGTCGCCGGAACTGGCACTTAAATTCACTTTCACATTCAAGATAGTGTGATGAAAGTGAATCTAAGCTCTGCGGATTTAGAGTAGTAATGATTTACACATGTTTCTTATATTTAGTTTGTATGACGTTTCTAAGTGCTTTATAAAGTCCAAGGAATAAAGATATTTTGACTTTGACTTTTGACTTTGTAATTAAGTGGCTAATTTTGAAGTACTACTGGGCGATCACCTCTCCACCATAATAATAACAACACATTTGAAGATCAGAGGGTGCATATCAGGTCTAGACATTGGTTTGGTACAGGGATACATGCTCCAGGCGTGTCTTTGCCTTTGATGAAGAAGCGACGAGAGACAACAGCCTCCGAGAGAGTTTCGTCTTTGATGATGTGGCTGAAAGATGTGGCTTTAAATACTTAAACAAATGGAAATTAGTTATCTTCTTCTTCTGTGTAAAAGTCCACCGTTACTAACTGATCTACCAATGCAGCGCTCGAACCACAGAGCGAATCTGGTTAAAATTTGACATACAGGTAAATATTATAAGATAGGCGTCCACTAAAAAATATTTTTAAAATTCCCACGCAAGCTAGTAAAATATATTATTCAGAATAATACAAGTAAATGTCCAAAAACAAAATACACGCATTGTAGTGTTTTATCAGGCTGTCCCCAATGTGTAGTAGGCAAATTCCGGCCAAAAATAACCTTTGAAATATACGCTTTGCGAAGTTGTTTCATTCCAAACAAGTTTATGTGAGAGAGCCCTATGGGACGAATTATCAGATGAGCTCTCAATGTCCTATGGGAGGTTTTTGTCACGTATGCTGATTGCATTTGGGTAATAAATTGTCTGATAAATATGGCGGTAATTTGAATTAAAGGTTTTATTTAGGAGATTTTTACACTTTTATGTATGAGGATTTTTTTTATCTTTTTTTACATTCACCATTTTTTTGTTTGTGGACCGATGAACTGATTTTGATATTTGCTGTATCATTTGGATCCACAAAGTATTCTTTTAATTTTGTTGCAGAATTAAAAACAGTTCATAAAGTAAATACAAATGTTTGTGTTCGTGAACGTGAATGTTTGTCTTGGTCTTGATGTTTTCTATGTATTATACTTATGTTATGTATTTACACAAATATATTATATTCTTTATTGCACATAAATTAGTATAACATAGTTAAGACATAAGTGTACAAAGGTGAGTACAAAAAAATATGAGTTTAAGTATAAGATATCTAGTAAGTAGTATCCATAGTGTAGCTTTGTTTAGTTTGAGACTAGGTGACAGTGAGTGATATGTCTTGGAATATTTGTTATTATAATTTTCTGAACTAAAAAGAATGTATCTTCATAAAAATAACCCAAATAAATATTAGAGAAAAGACCATATACAAATTAAAATTAAATTGCGTCAAAGTATTCCTCCATATCACCGTCTAATAGCATCCTATTGAGAAGGCTGGCGCATTGCCACGACGACCCCGGTGGTCGAATGGCTAACCATGTCCACTTTGAATCCGAGGTCGCGGATTCGATCCCCGCACAAGACAAATAGTTGTGCATGTCTGTTTGTTTTGGTCTGGGTGTTTTCTATGTATTATATGTATGTATTTACAAAAAATATCAGTTATCTTGTACCCATATTACAAGCTTTGCTTAGTTTGAGACTAGATGGCAGTGTGTAATTCGTCCAAAATTATTATTATTATTATTGCCACTTTGAATGGCAATACTTATGCGTTGTGCGAAATACTCGTAAAAGCCAGCACTCTGGCCATGGGAAGTGTCGAAGAAACGCTTTCCTATTTTCCTAAAAGTGAATCCGCGCCAAATTGTTCGAATCTGGCAGGGCGGGTATGTGCGAGGTGTTATAAAATTTCATATAAAGTATTCTAAAATTCGTTTCGTTCGGCACATTCGGCTCGGGTAAAAAGGAGCCATGCACTTGAACCCCATGGGCCTTGCGTTTCAACTCCAAACGGCTCATATACTATACTTACCAATAAGTATATATTTGCGTCAAATATAAAAAAAAAATCTATCTCATTTATAACCAATAACTTAACAAATGATATAAAGTTACTAAACAACTATAAAATGATTAATCTGCTAACTCGAAATGACTTAAACTAAGTTCCTCATTAACTCAAATTTACGAAGACATTCAAAATCCTGGCATTTTAATTTATTATCTAAAAGTTAAACCAATTTGTATCGAGCTGACACCCACTTCGTCATATACGGTGATGTATTAGAACCGGAGTGTTGTGAAAATACCAGCAGCTTCATCCAATTAAAAGGTAAGTGGAGACGACTGAACGGACTAGTATAAATATGTTAGTATTTTGTATGAGTTATGATATGACAGACTCAATATTTGGCATACCTACGCTTGGCTTGATTGATTACTGGATAGTGTATATCCAAAGTTTTATAATAAGCAAGTTAGCGTATAACTCACGGTTTGGTTTCTGAGTGCTTAGTGGGAGTTTTTGTTGCCGTTCGACGTAAACAAACCGACCAAATAAAGAAGAACTCTGCTGTTTTTAATTTATAAGACGCGTGTTACATATCAAAGTTATGTGCCTTACTTGCTCACATTTTGAAGTGAGCAACCCGGCTAATTTGGATATGTAACGCGCGTCTGGTAAATTCACATGTGGAACATCACTGTGGAAATAAATTAAAACCCTAGGGGATAAAATCTATTGAAGTACGTTTATTAGTTAACTATAATTGTACACATATAAATTTTACCTCTAATACCTCAAGTACAATCAGTTATCGACTACCACGAATGAGTATCTTTATGACTTTATGCAGGGGCAGCAACTAGCATCTTTTTAGTAATAAAGCACTGCAAATATATTTTAGTTTAAAAAAATAATTATGTATATTTTTTATACTACGTCAGAAAAACACCAGTAGTATGGAATTTGACAGCTAAGTTTTTTTTTTTTTATACTACGTCGAGTGGCAGACAAGCATACGGCCCGCCTGACGTGGAGCGGTTACCGTAGCCATATTAACGCTTGCAACTTAAAATATTGCTCGCGCGCCGCCACCCCCACTGCCAACGCAGCATCTCCTTCCTTTCTTTCTGGTGACCTCACTCACTCGCAGGAACTCAACAATCCTCAAGGGAATTGTTATTTGGCTGCGGTATTCTGTGAGGTGGAGGTACATTCCCCAGTCGGGTAGCTTACAATTACGCTCCCTACCTCTCTTTTAAGCTAGGCTAAGTTCGTGATGCAATCTTGGCAATATATCTATCTGTCCCGGCACAGTATAAGTAATAGTACTAAGTCCTGGGAAGAACTCATATGTTTTCTACCATGCTTCTTTATTTTAGAAACGTTTCCGCTGTTCTATGAAAGTCGAAAAACAGAACGTAAATTCTCACAAAAAGCGTCTACACAAAATAAAAAATGGCACAAAATATTAATATCATCCATTAGACATCCAATTATAATGATTCATGATAAAAATATCTATAAACGGCATCCATGAAGGAAATTAGGCTAGCGACAAATAATGACACAGCACCCTTACGTTTGCATGACGACTGTCGTCAATTCTAAAGTACCTAACTTTTATAAAAACAAATCATTAGTATCCGATCGATATCCACTTCGTCCTAAATCACGAGATATTTAGATTGGAACGTCACGATGGGCTCGACGACCTGGTTCCGCATGTCATTTTATTGAAACACGCAGATCGCTACGTGAAGTGCCTGTCACATTTCTTAGCAGTATTTAATTCCAATAATATCATTTAACATAGAGTAATTCAAGATTGAGAACGGATATGAATACTGCTTGCTTACAAGTCGCAAGTTAGTCAGTAACAGTTGGGATCACAATTTTATAGTGGAATTAGATTTTTTTTAAAGTCCCAAACAAGTCACTTACTCATTTTTTTTAAATGACTGAGTTGTTGTAAGGGTATTGGTATAGCTAGTCATTTGGGCACTCAGCGATATTCATGGCCACACCGGCCATGAATATCGCTGAGTGCCCAAATGACTAGCTATACCAATACCCTATGTAAATAGTGTGAAATGAATTACAATATATTCTTGGAAAGAAAGATTTTTAATTATGACCTAAAGGGTACTTTATATCTACTTAAGTAGAAAGTAATACATCCCTACTTCAAGCAAGCAGTTAATGGTATTCACAACTCGGCATTACTGTGGCCATTGTCGCAGCGCTATGTCGCAGCGCTTTGTCGCAGCGCTAAGTTTGCAGTGACTTGAGATGAGATCATGATGGCGATGGTATAAGTTATGATTAAAACAAATATTTGTATTAAATATTATTCAACTACTAGCTCACCTGGCAAACATTGTTCTGCCATATATTTCTAGTGAATTTCTGGATAGGGACACCCTAATCAACCATCGGTATGAAATATACTTCACGACCTATTCTTGTACGTACGAAATCGGTCGGGCCGTTTTCGAGGAGGGCGACCATAAACATCGTGACACGAGATTATATATATTTTGGGGTGTAAGAAGCTCATCAACATCTCTCAAGCTAAAGCCAACCTCACCTGCACGTGGTGCACCCTGCCGATCAACTAACGAGGCTATGGCGAAAGAGAGGTAGGACGCAGCGAAAAATTATACTGTGTTCCCCTTTTATTAGTAAGATGGAAGAGGGACATAGTAGGGTTGTTCGCTCCAGGCTTGGCCAGCATCCGTCTGGGGAAGTGCCTCCACCTGGCAAGAGACCGCAGCCATAATGGCTATGCTGTGTTCCTGCGAGTGAGCTAGGTCACCAGGGCTGTTTTAGAGGAGTTGTTATGCTGACGGCGGGGGGACCAGCGGCTGTCGAACCGCCGCTAGCGTGTAGGCGCGGCGTGTTGGCGCGTCGGTCAGGGAGACCCGGTGAAACGGCTGTCCGCTGGCCGCCCGCAGGTTAGTAGGGTTCCCGAACCCGGGGATCACCTAATCTCCGCCCCGGGAGGCTGAACCGCCAACTTGTGAAAAGTCCCTGTTGTAGTAGTCGTGCCGGAGGAGGAGACCGGAGTGGACCCGGCTGCTGCAGCAGGGGGGGACCGGGGGCCCTTCCGCCCGCCGCGCCATCAAACCGCACAACCTGCACTGTGCTTCGGGGGTAGAGACCGCGCTTTTTGTCTCTTGCGCCGTCAGTGAAACAACTTCTCTTATTTATAAACCTCTAACACCTTCTAATGGCCAGAAAGAAAAAGAAAAAGGAGATTTTTCCAGCGGCGTCCTCATCCACGTTCGACGTGGACTTCTGTAACATCAGGGGACTTCATTCAAATATAAATGCAGTTCACCATCACCTCGAAACTGCAAAGCCGACCCTACTTTTTTTTAACGGAGACGCAAATATCTTGTCCGGCCGATACATCTTATTTATTATACCCCGGGTACAAACTTGAACATTCTTTTGTACGTAGAGCCGGGGTATGTATGTACGTCCGCGATGATATTTGCTGTCGACGTCTTCACGGCCTAGAAGACAGGGACCTGTCAGTGTTGTGGGTACGTGTGGATCAGGGCGGCCGCACCCGGATCTACGCGTGCCTTTACAGGTCTCATAGCGGTGATACGGACACAACTCGATTGATCGAGCACCTGCAATTGGCGACTGACAAAGTCATCGAGAGGTACCCCTCCGCGGAGTTAGTGATTTTGGGAGACTTCAATGCCCACCATGCCGAGTGGCTCAGCTCTCGGTCCACTGACTTCGCGGGGAGGTCTGTACATGATTTTGCTCTGGCCTATGGTTTCTCACAGCTGGTTCATTCTCCAACGAGAATACCAGATATTGAGGACCATACTAGCTCTCTACTGGACCTTCTGCTGACCACACATCCGGATGGGTACACAGTCTCGGTGGATGCGCCACTTGGCTCATCGGACCACTGTCTCATCCGGACCCAAGTGCCATGCGCTAGCCCTAACGCTCCCCGGTCTACCGGATGGCGTCGCATGTGGCACTATAAGTCAGCAGACTGGGATGGACTGCGTGAATTTTACGCATCCTACCCGTGGAGGCAGCTCTGTTTCGAGTCAGAACATATAGACATCTGTGCATCTGCGGTAGTTGAGACGATTTTGGCTGGGATGGAATTATTTATTCCAAACCGGCGGGTGGCTACTTCAGATGCTAAGAAGCGGCCGTGGTTTAATCGGTCTTGCAGAGAAGCTAAACTCCGCAAGCAAGCTGCATACGAGACTTAGACCACGGCTCGTATTAATGGAGATCCTTGTGTTTCTGACTTGAAACGTGTGTTCAATGCTGCCTCGAGGTTCAGTAAGAGAGTAATTGCCAGGGCAAAGTTTTAGTTCATCGGCAGGATTGGTGAGCGCCTAGCTAAGCACCCATCTGGGGGCCGTGCCTTTTGGTCGCTTGCTAAGGCTGCCGAGGGAAACTTTTGTCAGTCGTCCTTTCCACCACTCCGAAAACCGGATGGTAGTCTGGCCCATAGTGCTAAGGAGAAAGCCGATCTGTTGGGGAATCTCTTTGCCTCAAACTCGACTTTGAACGACGGGGATGCCGTACCGCCTTCCATCCCGCGATGTGGCGAATCCATGCCGGAAATCTCATTTACTCAACGAGATGTTCGGCGGGCATTGCTATCCCTCGACGTTCATAAGTCGAGTGGGCCAGATGGCATTCCGGCAGTGGTGCTAAAGCTGTGTGCTCCTGAGTTGTGTCCTGTACTGACGCGCCTTTTCGCGCTCTCTTATTCCACCAGACAGGTTCCGTCATCGTGGAAGACTGCGAACGTACACCCTGTACCCAAGAAGGGTGACAGATCAGACCCATCGAATTACAGGCCTATCGCTGTTACCTCCCTTCTCTCCAAGGTAATGGAGCGCGTTATTAATAACCGGCTCCTGAAATACCTAGAAGATCACGACCTGATCAGCGACCATCAATACGGGTTTCGTCATGGTCGCTCGACTGGTAATCTTCTAGTGTATCTTACACATCGCTGGGCTTCAGCCGTGGAGAGTCAAGGTGAGGCATTAGCTGTTAGTCTTGATATGGCGAAGGCGTTCGATCGGGTCTGGCACCGTAGTCTTCTTTCGAAGTTGCCAGCGTACGGTCTACCTGAGGGTTTATGCGAATGGGTCGCTAGCTTTTTGTCCTGCAGAAGCATTAGAGCCGTTGTGGATGGCAGTTGCTCCAGTAGCATGGACATTAATGCTGGCGTCCCGCAAGGCTCGGTATTGTCCCCGACGCTGTTTTTGCTGCATATCAATGATATGTTGTCTATTGACTGTTGGAGGAGAGACGAGAACAACTTGTGTCAGAGATCGAGAGCACATTAAATTGTGTCTCCGATTGGGGGCGAAAGAACCTAGTTCAGTTCAATCCCACTAAGACACAAGTTTGCGCGTTCACCGCTAAGAAAACCCCTTTTGCTGTGGCTCCCCAATTCCAGAACACACCCCTTACCATCGCCAAAAATATTGGGATTCTCGGAATTGAAATCTCCAGCGACGTCCAGTTTCGATGTCACCTGGAGGAGAAGGTCAAGCTGGCGTCGAAGAAACTAGGTGTGCTCAACAGGGCGAAGCAGTACTTCAACCCGCGGCAACGACTTCTGCTTTATAAAGCGCAAGTACGGCCGCATATGGAGTACTGTTGCCATTTATGGGCGGGAGCGCCTAGATACCAGCTTGCACCTTGTGACTCGATTCAAAGGCGTGCTGTGAGGATTGTTGATGATTCCAAACTGACAGACGGTTTAGAACCTTTAAGTCTGAGAAGAGATTTCGCGTCTCTTTGTGTGTTCTACCGATTGTATAATGGGGTGTGTTCAGAGGAGTTGTTTGACATGATGCCCACGGTCTCTTTCTACAGTCGCACCGCTCGCCATCGACAGGGAATTCATCCTCACACACTGGAGCCTAAGTGGTCGCGTACTGTGCGGTTCCAGAGAAGTTTCCTCCCGCGTACTGTCAAACTGTGGAATGAACTGCCTGTCGAGGTTTTCTCAGGAGACTACAGCATGGGGTTCTTCAAAAAGGGCGTGAAGAGGTTTTTACAGGGTCGGCAACGCGCGTGTGATGCCCCTGGTGTTACAGGCGTTCATAGGCTACGGTAACTGCTTTCCATCAGGCGGGCCGTATGCTTGTTTGCCACTTTAGTTGTATAAAAAAAAAATATATATATTTATAGATTTGGGCTAAAATAATACAAATATAGAATTTAGAATTAATCCTTCCAAATTATAGACTAAAAATATAGTGCATCGACGTCAAGCCTTATTCATCCCACTGCTGGGATATTGGTCTCCCTCAATTGAAAATGTATGGAGCATATTCCACCACGCTACTCGACTGTGGGTTGGCGGAGATATAGTGTATCCACATCACAAAAAAAAACTAATAAGTAAAAATAAAAACGCAATATATTATTTCAAATTTGGTTCTTATGAGGACCGTAAACTCTGTTGATGAATCATAATTTCCAAGTTATCTAAATGCACCAGTAGAGCCACATCATAATACAACTAAGGTGCTAGGAAATACCTAGTAACCCACTCGACACCTAGTAACACAATATAGTGCATAATAATAATATAGGTCTATGAAAATATTGTCAATTTTTTGTCCCGGTAATTTACGTATTTGGTATGTACCTTACGACAGAAACTCGGATACAATTAATTTGTATATTCATCAGTCATTTGTCATTGACATATCTGATAGATTATACAACACTCTTTACTTGCACCAAAATATAAATATTAGAATTAGATCCATAGACATAAAAATATAATAGAACAGACGGCCTTATCAAAAAAAAATCACTAATCTTAAGGTTGACCCTTAGGAGAGTATAATTAATACTAGTAAAAGTAAGGTTAATTTGCAAAATTACAATGCAGTCACGTATTTTAATTTTGCAACCCTTATGAATGAAAATGGTCATCTACATGTCTAGTAGTTTGTGTTGGACTATGAATTGGAAGGTCGTCAAGTGTTATAGTAGTTCATAATCATCTTTCAACCAAACCAACTTCACTTGCAAAAGGGGCATTCTGATGATACAAACTGCAAAAAATATTTAGGTCACAGTTTAATTATATGCAGCATAAGTACCCGTCTGGTGCAGTATTTCCATCTCATAGAAATAATTCCTTGAGGCCTAAAGGGTCGTTATGTTCCTGCAAACGAGGTCACTAGGATAGAAGGAGGTGCAAATGTTGCAACAGTACGGAGAGCGCGTGAGGCAATATTTATGTTGCATCTTATCTTTTATCATCGTCTATGCTTCATATAACATCAGGCGGGCCGTATGCTTGTCTGCCACCCGACATGGCATAAAACAGGCGGACCGGAAACTTATATTCCACCCAACGCTGTATGAAAAAGAACGTGTGCGTCTTACTTTAGTCAAAATAAACTAGATTCGCATGCCCACGGTAGGTCCAATGTGTTGGTAGATTGACATTAAAAAATGTAGCCAAGTCCAATTAAAATGTAAGCAGAGTCGACGAGATGGGCGAGCATTAGTTAAATATGGGAGACAAGTATTATGATATTTTATACTAGCGACCCGCACCTGCTTATTAATTATTAATAATGTCATACTAATGTGTAGTGATTTAAGTGGAAACATGTTAGGTCTATTATTTCGAATAGCTATGGTAAGGTTGAACGCAGAGACAAATGCACGCATGTCCGTGTCAGGTTTGTGGATTCATATACAATTCAAATCGCACATTGTTTCGTTAACTAGTGGAACGTCCAAATCTAATAATCAATTTAGTATCCTAAGGCCTCCCCCACATTGAAAGTGTGGATTCGGGCGCGAGTATACTTAGTAGCCCCATGCCGCTCGTTCAATGTGAAAGTGTTCGCCGGATTCCATACTATATGACCGCTTCCGCGTCCCCACTTTTGATGACTTTTGTAACTTTCAAACGACAATTAATCTCTAGGTTAGCTGGAAGAGATCTCTTGTAGAAATAAGCTCACCTTTGTATATGACCTATATCACTATGTTGTAAACTTTTATGTGCACTAAAGAATGAGAATAAATTCATTACAATACGTGTACATTGAATTGGATAAGATAAAAAGTCAAATAAAATACGTCTCATGTAGGTATAACTTTCGTGGACAGGAGTTCGATGGCGTGTTGCGCATGTCAGTCTAATCGATCACCTAAGTTAAGCAACGTCGACCGTAGCCTGTCTATGGATGGGTTTATTTATCTTGAGCTCCTCCATGTTTCAGAGTGCACGTTAAGCCGTTGGTCCCGGTTGTTATCATTGGATGACAGTCGTTAAGCCAAGTCAGTGGCGTTTGGGCGGCTTGAAAACACTGGCGTCCGTCAGCCAGCCCCCCTAGCCAAGTGTAATTCGTAGCGTAACGAACGTTAGATATCACGTGACATTTGTCAAAATCGAACATTTTAGTATGAGAATTGACAAATGTCACGTGATCTATGTAACGTTCATTACGCTACGAATTACGAGTACACTTGGCTAGGGGGGCTGGGGTTTATATTATAAATTACTAGCGGCCCGGTACGTGCTTCGCTACGTATAAAGTGAAATAATAATAAAAAAAAACACCAAATTCATTTATTCAAACAAAAAAATATTTTATTAATTGCTAGCTATTTTAAAACTTAAACTGCCCTAGTCGGGGTACCGACTCTGGAACAGGCAACATAAAGTCGAAGCACGTCCAAAATGAAATGACCGCATGAATGACATAACAACATGCTTGTACTGTCAACACTGAAAAAAGTTTCAATTTGACAGCACAATCCCCATCTGAAAAAAGTTTCAATTTGACAGCAAAATCCCCATTAACAAAATGATCCGCCATTTATTGAATTCATTTGTTACAAAAAATGTGATAAATGAAGAACCGCTCTACCGATTTTGTGCAAACTTCACCTAAACCATCTACTAAATAGTCCGAATAAACCCTAAGTATTTGGTTTGGATAGGTGAGCCCGTTCTTGAGTTATAAAATTACAACGAAAAGTGGCATTGATTTTAATATATATAGATTTATTTTCAAATACAAAAGTAGTTGTTGTTGTAAATGTCTTTATTGTACAAAAACAGTTGAAGTACACAGAATGATAAAAATGTTGACAATTTGTAAAAGGACCTTATCCCATAAAGGGATCTCTTTCAGCCAACCTTTGAGCATTTTAAATGACACTGCAAAAATAATAGGAGGGGTATCCATATGATAGACGAACTCGGTGTCGTAGCGGTCAATGACGCGGCTTCGACACCAACGCTCGTGGGTTCGATTCCCATACAGGACAAAACAAACATTTGTGTGCATGAACATGTCTGTTTGTCTTGGTCTGGGTGTTTTCTATGTAGCATAAGTATGTATTTACAAAAAAAAATGTATTTACGTATGTTTATCACTTGTCTAGTACCCATAACACAAGCTTTGCTTACTTTGGGGCTAGATGGCGCTGTGTTAGGACATACTGTACCTTTATATTTATATTTTATTGACGAACTCGGTGGTCGAATGGTTAGCAATGGCCACTTTGACTCCGAGATCGCGGGTTCGATTTCCGCACAAGACAAACATTTGTGTGCATGAACATGTTTGTTTGCCTGGGTCTGAGTGTTTTCTATGTATTATCCATAAATAACTCATTTTAGACTGTAATCTTCGCAAAGATATTATACTATCGTTTCTCACTAGTCTCCAAATACGAGGAAACTGTAATATGTCTTGTTCACGCGTCATTACTGCGGCCCGGTCTCAACAAGTGGTTCATTTCCTGCTAAATTGGGAAAAATGTCGCTGTAGTTATATGTAGAAGTTAGGTATATATAAGTACACCCGCTGTATTTTCCTTTCATGTTCCTATCATATTTATGAAATTATTTTATATAACATATTTATTTTTATTATTCGATATCGATGTTGATAAATAACCTGAACAGACGATTATATTCCGAACAAAATTCTTCAGAATTTCCGATAATAATCTGAACTTTCGGCCGAATTTTCCGATTTTTTAAAATACATTTTGCACTTCGAGCACATTTATTGTGTTATTTAGACAATAAATTAGGCCGTTTTAAATGTAAAGACCACATTAACCCAATCTAAAGAAATTCGTATGCGGCAATTACATTTGTAACTACCACAATACTAAAGAAATATATGTAGCTATTACACAAACACATAAAGCACATGCAAATGAAACAACAATTCGATAAATAGATCTAATTTTTTTCTCAGTGCTAAAATAATCCGAATATTAAACAAATCTGTTTCCTGATATACTCACTTATTACTTATACAATTCATTTCTCTCTAATACAATATCGAAGATGTTTCTCATGTAATTTCCTGTCGCTTAATTTATTTATTTTTATCTCAGTTGCAAGATTAATTAAGCCCTCAACGCAATCTGACCTCTCTTTCATGAATACCTACAAAAAGCATCCAATTATCTCACCCACAATATGCAGCAAGTCGCCTTTACCATAGTGCAAAAAGTAACCAGTAATGCTACTTTGAACAAACGTGACTTTAGAATCGAAAAACGTTATGACATTATTAACTTTAGAATCTAAAGTCACGTTCAGATCAAACAAGTTAGAATAAAATTACAGTTAACGATGGTTATATTAAGGGGTATATATTGACTTGTGTGATTTCTTGGACGTGGATATTTTAAATCTGCAATTTTAAAGTTTTAGTTTGAACTAATATCACATGTGTATCTGTTACCTGAGAAAACTTTTTAATGGCTTTTTGAAGTTAATCAGTACTGTATATTTTGATGCTTATAGCTGTAAGTTATCCGAATGAATAAAATAAAATAAAAAGTAAAAAATGCAAATAAAAAAAACTGACTTGATTTGGAAAAATCTTTCTTATAACTAATAAGTTGTAGTAATCAAGCATACGATCTGTTTGACGGTAAGCAGTCATCGTAACCCATAAACGCTTGCAATATCTGTAAAAAAACTCTTCACATCTTCCTTAAAATAACCCATACAGTATTCTCCTGGAAAAAGCCTCGGCAGGAAGTTCATTCCACAATTTGGAACCGCCACACAAACGCCAGACGTCTAAAAGATGTTCTTCTGTGAATAAAATGAATATAATAAGTATAGTCGTGATGTCAACAAAACGCTATACGGACTTTCTTTAGGACTATGTTAAATTTACTGGCGAATAGAAGAATTAATTTATTTAGAATTATTTAAATTTTATTTTTATGTTTTTCATATTTAAGTAAATTCATCCTTTTTTATTTAAGAAGCTTAGTCACACTTGCGACTATGTCGCTCCGTTATGCGTCCTTATGACAATTACTGCCTATGTTTGAGGCCTAACCTAATCAATCTATACAGTAGTCTTGCTGAGAAGAAGCTAAGAGGGGGAGTCAAATTCCAAAAGCTTCCTACTCCTACTAATTTCTTCTGATTTAAGTCGTTGTTGTCCCGGGACTGCAATGGACTTCACTGTTCACTGCCTTTTGGCGGTCGCCGCTTTTAATCCTGGCTACACAGAAGACACAGTGATGGGAATGTGTGGTGGGCCCCCGTCCCGTTTATTAGTCTCGCTGACTCCTACATTGGAGTAGCCAGAATACAGTTACAGCCTCCTATTTCTGACTGGATTAAAAGTGTAGTGTCATAAACTTATCTCCTGAATGCTTCGATTCGAGCACACTTCATCAATATGCAATAAGCGTCTTCGATGACATCACATTCAGAGCAGTTTTACGACGGCGCCTTGCCCATCATAAACCCAAATTTGTTCAATGGAATGTGTCCAGATCGTAGCAGTTATCTAAGTGTAGGTCTAAATGCCCTACCTTACATCTCTATGTCTGCTCCATGTGGTTTTCTGGAAGAAATTGCTATACGATAAAACTGCCTTTTATACGTTGTTTTTAACTCACTATTGTATACTTTTTTTACTATCTCTATTTGGTATATTAATTAAAGAGTATTGTATTGTAAATTACTTTACATAAACATTATTTTGTAAGTGGGAACATTACTTACGAAAACATTGTATGTGTAATGGAGTTCTATTTAAGATTACCTTACTGTTACATTTGTGTTATACTATATTGTTCAGTGTAAGTAGTCCGAACCCTACCCCACACTGTTGCGATGCGATAAGACCCCGTCTAAATTGATGTTTGAACTGTCATTAATTCCCTCGCCCGACAGATGTCGCTTTAGTCTATTATTTTTGACACATACGACTGTCATTTGTCATTAGGATGATTTATATGTGTGGTGGTCTAATCGAATAAAGGATTGAGTTTGTTGAACTTGAATTAAAGTGCCTTTTATTAAGTTATTTCAATGATGGTCAGCTTAATTAAAATGCCTGCAGTTACAAAAGATCCCAGAAAAGAACATCTGAACCGATATCATAAAAAAAAAAAATAGAATAATATATACATTTGTAACTCAATACAGCGGTAGACTGTCATAAAATAATAATTTGTATTTTATATTATTCATTATAATAAATAATGCAAATATAAAAAATCATCTCTGAAATTGTAACTGCTCTAGTTTTTTATACAAATAAAAGAGTGACTTCATATTTACTCGATTTCAAAATCAAAACTAAATCGAAATCCTAAATTTTTCATACATACCTAATTGCAATTCTGATAGCTTTTTGTATATTATTATATTTATAATTTTGCACAGAAGGGTGCTTACATAAAGTTTCCGTTTATCTACTTGCATGTAGTTTTATTTTAAAAACGTCGGGTGGAAGACAAGCATACGGTCCGCCTGATATGAAGCGGCAAAATAGCTGTTAAAAATTAACTATTTTTTAAGGTGTCTCTGTTTTGGATTATAATTATAGGCAGTATTTTATTGTTCACACACATTCACGAACTAATCAATGCTAACCCTTGGATCGATAACAGAGGACAATGATTTGTATGAATGTATTTCTATTTTGTGGCCGTGTGGTTTCCGGTAAACTAGAATAGAATCACTCCATCTCTTCCCGTGAATGTCGTACAAGGCGACTAAGGGACAATATAAAACAGCAATCAGGCCTCCCCAACCCGTCTGGCCAGCGTGGCGAGAGTAGGCAAATCCTCCTTCTGTCTGGGATGGAAGAGAGAGTCGTGCTCCTGTAGTGGAGACTAACATGACCTGATGATGATGATGATTTCTATTTTAATTATTTGTTATTCTCGATATTAAACGATTTCTTTCGATTTCGATTCAGTTGTACGCTTTTTCTAACATTTTCTACTACGAACTGTGAATTTTTGGAATTAATTTTCCGTCAGCAGAATTCCCAAACAAATACGACGCCTTGAAGAACAGAGTCTATATTTCCCTTAAAAGGCTGGCGACGGATAGGCGACTGCTTGATGTTGCTGATTTCTATGGGCAGTGGTGATTACATCAGGTGTCCCACATGTTCGTTTGCCCCCCTTTCATAGTGTCAATCAACTTCAGCTCAGTCGACAGAGCTCCAGGGTTCCTTTCGATCAGATTGAAACCTGAAAACTATTGCCAAAAACCATAAACCAAAGATGAAAATTTAACTTATAGTCGGAATAAAAAATAGCTGAGAATCGTCTTCAGTATAGGTAGGTGGTAATGTTTTGAATGATGTAATATGTGTTACGCTGCAGCAAAAACGAAGGAATTTCTGAGTAATTCAAAAGGATTAATGCTGATTTCTTTCAAAGCGGAATCAATATGTAGTCAAGATGTTATGCTGATAGCATGTGATGCAAAGAAGGAGTCAGATAGAATTTTAGATAGTTTTGCGTACCCTGTAAATAAAAAGAAAATAGAGGCGATCCGATGATATTACTGATTTCTCTGGGCGATGGCGATTACTTTCCATCAGATGATTCCATAATGCTGCGGCTACACTACCTTACCGTCTACCGGGCTGTTACCGCAATAATTATGGCATTGAATTACCGTTTAAGAAGTGAAGTGGTTACACTAGAGTTTACCTAGATATGTCAATAAATTAGGCGGTAAATATATCATTTTTCAAAATGGAGGTTGAAGCTTCAGCTGTTATATTTATTTAGATGGTTTCGGTCTTTTTCTTCTTCAGATCATCTATTGTACACCGCGATTTTTATCGGGGGATACCCGACAGAAAGCCCGTAAAAAGATACGGTTCGCATTGGAATAATTCCAAAACTCGAGCTTTTTTCATTTGACTACTCCATGGCGGTCGATACGTGCGTCGCCGTTGAGCTCATGTTGCACACTGGACAAACGGTAGTGTGGCCACAAACGTATTAATTACCGCGGTAATTCTCTTTGATGTGCGAAAAAAGACCGCCGCCGGAGCTATTGTCTACCGCCATTTGCCATATTGATTGGCATTGCAAAATTATGGCCATAAATCGTGGTTACGCCTAGGCGTTGTTGAAGTTATGGCAATAATTATTGGCATATCACGGTAGTGTGGCCATAACATAAGGCAAGCTAGCTTGCCCCCGTCTCATATGAAAAAAAAGTCTACTTTTTCTTTTTCTCGTTCGTATTTTTCTAACAGATGGTATTATGAGACAGTTTTACTACTAGTGGTTATAGTGATCTCGTATGCATTGCACGACGTCAAGTTTCTTTTATCTCTAATAAGATTCCAATTCGGCAGGCTGATGTCTCGTGCTCCCTAAAGTAATAAACTAGTAGTTGCGCCAATGTGTTACTCGTTTCCATTGATTGACGACTTTCGATGTAGCTGATCATCGGATGCATAAAAACCGTAATCGGAGAAAGCTTAAATCTTTTAATATTTCATCAAAAATCAAAGGTCTGACGCTCACGAACAAACGAGAAACTTATTTGATAATTAGCAAAAAGCGTATCAATTCGTAACTGCCAGATATAAATCGCACCTTATAAGAAATCATATAAATCCAACATATTGTCATGTCCACTGAGTGAATGAAAATATTTGCTTTAAATTAAGACTATTTAATATGTGCGTGCATTTTTTATTTGAAAATTTATATGACGTTATAAACTTTTTATTTAGTAAAAAAAAGGGAATGTATAAGTAGTTAGTAATCAATAATTTATAGTATATAAGTATATATAGAAGAGCGCGATGGCGTCGTTCCGCGTGTCAGTCTAATCGATCACGCAAGTTAAGCAACGCCGATCGTAGCCTGTCCATGGATGGGTTTATTTATTTAGAACTCCTTCGTGCTTCAGAGGGCACGTTAAGCCATGGTCCCGGCTATTGTCATATGATAACAGTCGTTAAGCGAAGTCAGTGGCCTTTAGACGGCTTGAAAACGCTGGCCTCCGCCATCCGCAATTGAGGAGCGTGGTAGAATATGCTCTAAACCCCTTCGATTGTGGGGAGAACCGTATCCCAGCAGTGGGGTGAACAAAGGTTGACGATATAAGTACATATATATTATGTGTTAAGTTATATATCAAAATTGCTTAATTCGTATCTTAGTGTACAATATCGGATCATACTGTACATTGGAGTCATACCCAATTGCGTACACGAAATACGTCGAATTTGTAGAACAAATATAAATGGTTGAGGGTAGATCTGGGGTAGATAATTACATTTTTTGATCTTCGGAAACTGGGGATGACGTCAATGGCGACGCGTAAGTTCTTTGTATTATGTTTTGATAGTGTCAAAGATACGAGATGTATATAGTAAATAAATGGAATTGGTGGCTGCTGGCGACACGATTGGGGGCAAATATGTAGTAGTTATAATAAAGAAAATGTGACAGCACTATGAGAAATCAACTAAGAGATACGTATTGTTTCTTATTGTGGTTCATATATTTTTTCTAACGTTATTCCCAAAATCAAATTGGAGCTCAAATCTTAGTCCATGTTTGTATTGGGATTAGTCTCGAGTACTTCTATATTTACATTTTATCTGAAATCATTAAAGATTTTTTTTCTCGATTTGTCTTGGTTTGCATGTTTTCTATGTATTGTATGTATGTACTCGTATTTAGAAAAAAAATATGTATTGAAGTATTATATCAGTTATCTTGTACCCATAGTACAAGCTTAATTTGTCCATGAATATTTTTTTTTCGATCTCAAAATAAAATTGATCCCACCGTTTTTGGTTTCATGCGCTATAATAGATCTTTTTACAAGCTTTTATTTAGTACACCTGTAGTAGTGTCTGTAATCAAATCTTGCTAATTTTACCCACTTTTCAATGTCCGGTTGAGCTGAAATTTAGCATACTCAATTGGCCGTGTGGTTTCCGGCAGACTAGAATAGAATCACTCCGTTTCTTCCCGTGGATGTCGTACAAGGCGACTAAGGGAAATACATCAAACATCGATTAGGCCTCCCCAACCCGTTTGGCCAGCGTGGAGAGTGTAGGCCAAATCCTCCTTCCGTCTAGGACGGACGAGAGAGAGTCGTGCTCCTGTAGTGGAGACTAAAAACGGACCTGATGATGATGATGAATTGGTATTCGTGATAATGCAAAATAATGTAAATACCACCATTATTAACCTAATTTGGCTGACGCAAAATTGCAATTAATATTTTTCATATAAACTCCTCTAACATGGGTATCAAATGAAAAGGCATGATGAGGAAAGAGTACGAAAACTTTTCAGTTCTTTTCTAACGACAAATAAAATCTTGTATAACTATTTCCTTTTTTGTTTACTCGAGTGAGTAATTAATTGAGTTTTATAGTGTATTTTAATATTGACTAAGGTGATTAACATATAAATAAAATATAAATATTGCTGGACAAATTACACACTACCATCTAGTCCCAAACTAAGCAAAGCTTGCATTATGAGGTAACTGGTAATATACTTAAAAACTTTTTTTTATAAATACATACATGTAATACATAGAAAACACCCAAACGACGACAAACAGACATGTTTATGAACACAAATATTTGTCTTATGCGGTAATCGAACCCGCGACTTCGGAATCAAAGTGGCCATTGTTAACCATTCGACCATCAAGCTCGTCAAAAAAGCGTAATAAATAAAATCCGCCCTGAATTTTTATTTTGTTTAATGTTTCTATTAGTGGCCTAGTTACAAAAACTTTTTAATCTGATCGAAAGCCTCAAAGTCGTAGACTAATGACAAAAGTCGGCGGCTTAACGTTCTCGTAACTCCCAAACTTGAAAACCAAGAACAGTGTTAACCCTATTTCTTGATTCGGATTATCCGGCATAATTAACATCAGTTAACGGGTCACTTCCTGTTACATAACACCTTAAAAGTAACTTACAAATCTTACAGCTGGAAAAAAATACATTCAAATACGCATGAAAGTAAGAAACTTAAAAAAGAAACACAGAATTTTAACAATTATAAGATCACTGAAGATCGCAGCTACCAATTGCCAAACCATAACAATACCATTGAGGATTGTGTTCCTGCGAGTTAGTAAGGGGCCAGGAAAGAATGAGTTATTGTGATGGCAGCTGGTGTAGCATCTGCATCAACCTATGTTCATCCCTACTACTAAAAACGGGTCTCTCCTCAATCGAAGGCGGTTGGCTTCACATCAGGCAGGCCAGCAATCGCTTTTTTGCCACCCGACCACAGTATGAGTAATAGTACTAAAGTATGGCCACTCCCGGCCGCTCTCACGTATCGACCTCACCTCCACTATGAGACGAATCTGAAACAGTTTGAATGATGTCGCACGCACACACGGTCATTCATGCTCTGCACAGACGTCGTTATTTATGTAGTAGTAAACGACGCGACATTTGTATGGAGTGGTCGGAATGTTACCCGACTAAGTATAAAAAATAATGGAAACGCTCTTTAGATTTTATGTCCTTAATACACCCGTTACTATGTCTCTCCAAATTTTATATAGCTATTTCTTTTTTTTGTAAACTTTAATTTTCATAGTAAGATATAACTTCGTATTCCCTACGATGACACTACTGCGAGGTAATTTATTTCCGAAAATAATAACATGAGTCATTAAAAACACTAATTGGGCGGAGGAAATACTAGGCTAGACAGATGTAATGCCCCATGGCCTCGCTAACCGGCAAAGAGAAAGAGATCTTGGGGTTTTAGTCGGTATAGCTGCCACTTTCCCATGGCAGCAGACTCCGACATACCATGCTGCACGGATGAGCGGCGTGGTATCCTTAACGGATTTCCCCACGTAAAAATACTCATTTATTTCATGTTGAGTGCATTATTATTTATTGAAACTGAACAACAATTCAAATAAG
Source organism: Hypsopygia costalis (assembly GCA_937001555.2). NCBI lineage: Eukaryota > Metazoa > Arthropoda > Insecta > Lepidoptera > Pyralidae > Hypsopygia > Hypsopygia costalis. The sequence continues at coordinate 7,177,953 of OW443325.2, forward strand.
ACAATTATTTATCAAGGTATCAAAATTTATTCAATGCCCATTTGAAAAGTAAAACAAATAGTTCCTTCTGCTTATGTTGGCATAAAAAAGACCTTGCTATATTTATTCTAATTGAAGACTTTCCCCTCGTACACTTTTTTACTTTTAGCGGGGCTGAGACAAACTTGTATAGTGGGGTGAATGTTTGATGTGCCCATTTTTTGCCACATTTGTTGGGCTCTAATGTGACAGGTAGAGTAACCGTGTACTAACTTGACAAATAACTTTAAAACTTTCTAGACCTTATTGTATTTATTTATTTATTGCTTTTATACGTATAATTATTAAGTGGAGCGAGCGGAATGCTTACATATGCTGAAAAGTCACTTATGAAAATGAATAGACTACATAACCACTGAACTATTTTGATAAAACTTGTCAAAATTAAAGATCTCGATATACTTGAGGTTTGTGTAGAAAAAAAAATGAGATCGCTGATGGTTTTTAAGGAATGATCATCAAATACATTTTCCATTGAAATCAATGGAAAACATGCACTCAGCGAATCTACTCGATCAACTCAACCTCGATTTCGGCCCCTTGGACTAGAATCCAGGCTAGTTTATTTATTTCATTTCCATGTGTAATTATTATAAATGGTATATAAATATGCATAGTTCAAATATAACCCTGGAAAGGCACAACAATTTTATGACGTAGGCACACCTATGTTCTTGTCGTTGAAAACCGTCAAATGTATAAAAAATTACTAATGTATAATAAACAACATTTATTAATCATTTATGTTTTAGAAATCCTTCAAACACTACGTCCGACTGTTCATTTTTTATATTTTTGGGGACCTTATTATAAATTCTTACGGCCATAACATTGGGACTTGTATTGTGCAATTTTAAAGTAGGGAGATTTAGATAAACATAATTTATTTTTTGTCGTAGTGGATATCATATGAAATATAGATAGAACATGAAGTTAAGATATAATATTTTCACTATAACCTTCATGGAATCGAATATTCTATTTCGGACAGCTGTCTCGTCATAGCTCTCTTCACTAGAAGAGCTCTTGCCACAAATAATGTTCCAAGTACCCTAGAACCTAGGGGGATCCATCGTAATCGTGGTACAAGAAGAAATGTGCGAAAACATTTCTTTAAGAAATATCTCCGAAGCTGGTCGCCGTTTCTGGAGACAAGAAACTGGCTTCTTCTTCGCTCACAAAATGGCCTCTCTGTCGCATGGGTTCGATATGTTTAACGTAGTTTATGAGTATTTTAGTTTTTTATTCGTACTTGTAGTGTCGACACAGTCTCGCGATCAAATCCCGCACACATCACTCCCTGATATGTGTATCATGGTGTATCTTCTCGACACCTAAACTAGTACATACAAAGAACTAATTATGTATAATTTTGAGAGTAGATAAAAGAGCTAGCCGTTTGATTGAATTGATTCTCAAACAGGCAGAAGTGTGAACCAATCAAAATATAAATCAAAAGCCACATATACAATAATGCTGGTATTTGTGGTGATTCTCATGCAGACCGCGTGTGATTTAAAAATGCTTATCTAATTAATTAATAACTATCCTGATAATATTTTTCGGAGAGTGACGCAGGTAAATTATTTTAATCGTTTACAGCGCGTTTCCTGTTCTTTTTCGTGCAATAACTTATGAAATTTGCAAGATCTCTTATTGCTTATTATTACACACGGGTTACACACAAGTTTAACCCGTGTGTAATTAATTACACATTTTGTATGTAATTTAGAAATTGCATACAAAATGTGTAATTAATTACACACAAAACGGCAACACTACCAGACCTGCTCACTACCACCACATATTGGCAACACCTTAAAAATCTCATAACTGGCGGTCATTGCTTTTATACGAAATCAGCGAGTTTAGCGATGAACATTGGCCTTTTCTGTACTAAAGTTTGAAAAGTTACAACTCGAAATTGTTAATAATAATAGCATAATTTCTTCGGGAAAAAAATTGTTTGTACAATCTGTAATTGTTCATTGTGTCGCTCGTCCCTTAATATCCGGTATATAGATAGATATAAATACATTACAGTATAATGTAAAACCAGTGTCCTATTTTTTTAGGTTTTCAGTTAGGTCCACCGCTCCGTAAGCTGCTAATCGTGCCCCGCGGTTAAGTGTGGTTTTGCCCGCTGTTTTTTTAGATTAACACCTTAAAATAAAATACCTATAATAAGCTTACAAAATGAGTCGTTCGTAAATTGAAATATGAAATAAATAATAATCCTATCGTTGCCAAGAAGCATAATTCCACAGCGTTATTCGTTAAATTACATTTCTCTTATTAAATTTCCAATAATAGATTTAAATGTAAAGTCAACAGCAGATCAATCGTTACACTAACTTGTAACCTTTGAAGCGTTCTTATGTCGTCGTATTAGAGATAGTTTTGCAGTACAATCGTAACGCTCGATGAAATCCACTGTACATAATGTTCATAAAATAAAAAAATCTATCAAAGAATCTTTTTATTCAATTATTTTGGACAATGGGATAAACCAGATGCTTTTGAATCCCTACGACTCCTAAAATTTTCAATTAACCTTCGAGTACCTATAACTCAGTGCAATCCCCTAATCAAACCTGACTTATAGCTTCATTACTTAGCCACAACATAAGTAATAGTACTTACGTGACTTACCTTCACTAATGAATACGTTAATAAGTTTTATGATCAATCTGCTAAATATACTTACTGCGTTTAATTAATATTATCTTTCATGAGGTAAATGTAGATATTATGTATTATATGCGTAACAAAACTACTCACTGAAATTAAGAACAAAAATGTTTTAAAATTATGTTTTTCTTTTATTACATAATTACTACAACTAACACTTAATTTTTTAATTATAGAGTTTTACACAAAAAAAAAATCTTCTGGTAAAAGAATAGTCGGTCTTTTAGTATCTTAAGATAATTTTTAAATAAAAATAGATATTTTTTTATTGATAATAATTACAATCTACAGACCCCGGGGTCCGTGTTTGTTATTAATAATCTTCTATCTTTATCTTACAATTTTCTAACAATTTATTAATTGCACGTCGTTATTATTCTAATAATCATAATAAATTTAACAATTAGGATATTTTCGTACTAATTCAAATATGTTAATAAAAAAAACCGGATAAGTGCGAGTTGAACTCGCGTGGAAAGATTTGGTTCCGTGCGATGTATAGCGAGGAGGGACGGGTACTTGACCTCAGTCAGCTTAACGAGTAGTTCCCATATCTTAAAAATCCAACTTAACATTCTATAAAAACATTTTGTACCGTACACTCCAATTCCAAATGTAAGTTTATACGGATAATATTGATAGCTTTACGACATTATTTTAAGACCATAGACTTTTGTAGGTTTTCTTGCAATCTAGGAGACTTGTATATGATTTTTCTTTTTTAATTGTAGGGTAGTAGTTTCAAAACTTATTTCCCCAATGGTCACCTCAAAACATTAGCTTACCTTAAATACCTTAAATAGTCAAACTTTATTTATTTATATATGTATTTATTTTATATATTATATATATATGAATTTATATATGCATACCAAACAATTTAATAATTTTAGTTTAAGTAAATTCTTGTGAAAATGTACTAGTAAATCCTAAAACGCTTTTTTCTGAAAGATTTGTCGCAGTAAATCTGGGTTTGACATGATACTGTAGAAAAGAAAAGAGAAAAACTTTTTGAAAAGAGATAGGCAGACTATATTTATATACTATGTAGTATTGTATTATTATATACTATGTAGTATTATCATTATCAAAGATCAGGCCTCCCCAACCCGTTTGGCCAGCGTGGGGAGTGTAGGCCAAATCCTCCTTCTGTCTGGGACGGACGAGAGAGGGTCGTGCTCCTGAAGTGGAGACTAAAATGACATGATGATGATGTAGGTCCTCACATTAAGCACACGTAGCATAAAAATAGAATACATGTTGGAAAAAACATCATATAATTTGTATTATTTTTTCTTTAAAACGTGTGCGTGCCGTGCCATACAAACTGTTCCAGATTCTGGATCTGGAGATCGGGTCGATACGAGAGAGCGGCAGGGAGTGGCCGTACTATACATAGTACTATTGCTTATACTATGTTCTGGATAAAGATAGGAAATGTACAGGGTATTTTTAGGCTGCCCGACTGGGGAAGTACCTCACAGAATACCGCAGCCGAAATAATAATCCAGTTGAAAATTGTTGTGTTCCTGCGAGTGAGGTCATCAGAAAGGAAGAAATTACAGTGTTGATAACGAGGTTCGCGGCGCGCGAACGATATTTCTTGTTGCGAGCGTTAATATAGCTACGGTAATCGCTTGACATCAGGCGGGCCGTATGCTTGCCTGCCACCCGACGTAGCATAAAAAAACATATATAACACAAGCACCAAAAAACATTTACAAAATATAAATCTAAAGCGTATAAATGGTGTTTGGCACATATTTTTATATATAAGTTATATGTATATAAAGATACAAATAATAATATATTCAAATAAACATACTTATACTTTATCTGTCTGGTATTAATAAGAGGAAAAAATATTTTTATATCAATTTTATAGATTCCATTTTCGTAATATGTTATGTCATCAACTTTATATTTATCCAAACAATAATGTTTGCAGGTATTTTGATAATAATAAAGAAAAATAAAGAGGATATGTAACTTCAATAAAGCATACGCCAAAAAGTTCATAATAAAGTAGTGATGGGATAAGATGGAGCAAATTCAGATTGATTTTTTTGATTTAAAAATCGAACTTTATAAAAGTACCAATTATTATCCTATACCCTGTTTTCCAAACGAATTCTTTCTATAATTCATTTAGTGTGCAAGCGGTACGGCTATGGAACGCGCTCCCTCTTGACCTGAGAAAGTTACAAACTCTCGGGTCATTTAAAAAAGGATTACTCAAATATGTATTATCCTCTGAGTGATGTCAGATTGTATTACCACAGGTATCTACTATCAGTCTCAGTCTGTTCATTCTCCTAACGCGTCAGACTAAGTGATATGTACTTATATTACTACTATTGCTTTTAATGTGCTTTTGTAATATTATGTTTTTGAGCATAATGTGTTATATGTATATGTGTATGTATATATGTGGTATATGTGTGTGTGTATAATTCAAGTATGAGTATTAAGGTATGATTTCATTGTCATTTTTTTATTTTAAATTGTGCGAAATTTACTCCTCCTGTATTCCGTGGTTGACTGGAAGAGATCCCTGTTGGGATAAGTCCGCCATTGTACTAGTGGTTATTATTACGTATAAGTATATGTATTACTGTTATAGTGCAATAAAGATTTACAAACAAACAAACAAACATTATCGCTTGGGAAAAATTTTTGGAATTCAAAAATCTTGATCTGAATCAGTGGAGACGCCGAAGTCAGTTTTTTAAATTATTTTTTAACCTTCGCCAAATCTATATAAAATATAATAAAAGAGAAAATTGATAGTCTGACTGATCGATCAACGCACAACAATCCACTTCACAGATCGGGCTGAAAATTGCCATGCAGCTATTATAACATCGACAACTGCTAAGAAAGGTTTAAAAAAATATATGGGATACCGAGAAACAGACGTACAAACACGTCGCGGGTAAAAGCTAGTCTGTGTAACTGCTTTATATTCGGCGAGCCGTAAGTTTTTTTGCCACCCGTCGTAGTATTATAAAATACCATTTTATATACAAAATGTTTCTAAATATAACAACTGAATCATGCACGGTTTTTAAAGATAGTTAACAATATTTTCTGCAATAAAAATTATATTCGAGCTTGAGTTTTTCGAAATTCTCACGATATACGCGCATTGGAAATCCCGGGCGCAAGCAAGTTACTCATAAAAATGAAAAGGAAAAATTACATCTTTTGAAACTGCCACAAAAAAATTGTAACATCTGAAATTAACACAAATTCTAAAATGTCTCCAACAATTCCAGGCCCTAATTAAACCCGGAGCACAGGCTAGAAATTCGGTCACGATTTCTAATCAAGACTTACCTAACAGCTTCATTACTTCTGCCTTGCTGATGAGCACGTTGAGATGGCCGGTTGCCAACGGCAACGCGAGCCACACAGCCCAAGCGATAACAAGTCTTTTGGCAGCCATCGATATCACTTCACTGTTCAGTCATTTCAGTTTCACTTTTGAGTACATTTTAATCACTAATATTTTATTAAAAAAACATTACGTCGTATCCATACCTTTATATTCTAATAAATAAATCTGAGAAAGTGAATAAATAATTGTGATTAAAACGTTAAAATAAAATTCAAAATTTGAAATAACTCAGATAAAAAAGTAACTTTCAAAAGTCGATAAATAAAATAATTAAAACAAACAAATAACAAGTATCGAATCGCAAAATATCGAATTACGGAAATCGTTCGAATTTTCAAATGTTCGAACAAGGAATACGCGTCAGGCGATTGCGGAACCGCACCGCACTGCCGCTCGCACACAATCTACGCGCCAACAAGTTACTTACTGACATGCGCCTTACCTCCAATGCGCCGACCCGAATACATCGACGATTTTATTCACCCCTCTAACAAAATTACAAGTCGACTCCTCGATGTATCGCAAAGTTCTTTCGAAAGTTGACTCAAAATGTGTTTAAATTTTAAAAGGCTTTCATTGACTGTTTTAAAGGGAATTAATTGAGTTTGTCTCAAGGGAGAGCCGTTTCCGTTTTGCATTAGAGCCGTTCGAGAGTACTAATGAAATTACTCTTCTATAGAGTGCCGGTTAGTCTTCAATGCGCAGTTCGTAATAAATTTATGTTGAAGTAAATCTTTGTGATGGACATTAATACCTACCCTTTAAGTTGCCTGGCGGACTTTCATGACAAGAGAATATAAAAAAATATTGAGGAGCTAATTCACAAGAATACTTGTTGTGCATAAGCCTAGATATGCATAGAGGAGTAGAATAATACGTTAATTATATATTTATATGTGTGTGTTTCGACATCCAGACCGGACATTTTCCTTTTCTCCAGAGCTACAAAACGTATAGTACTTGTAGAGCTTACCGTACCGTGGGAAACTAACATACCCAAAGACCACGCGATAAAACAAAACAAATATTATGACCTCCTAAACGAATTAACAAAAAGCGGCTATGTAGTTAATCTATACGCTGTAGAAGTAGGAGCGAGAGGTATACCAGCAAAATCTCCCTATAACCTGCTGAAAGACCTTGGCTTGTCCAGAAGTGCAGTAAGTTCTATACTAGAACGAGTATCTAAAGCTGCATTAGCAGGTTCATACCAGATTTGGCAGGGCAGGGAGAGAAACACAAGTAGTGAAGGTGAGTGTTGATGAATGTCGGAAAGGGGCCCCTTAAACCTACACCCGTGTCACAAGTCTCGGGATCTGCTGGGGTTTCTCTCTCTGCCACACGATCGACCCGGCACCCGCACGGTGAATCCATGGAAGCTAAGAAGTTCATCTCACTTTTATATGTGATTTCCTAATATTTTATACATTATACATAAAGAAAGCGAATAGAATTGGCGTTAGGCTTAAATTGATGGAAATTTAATGTACTTTATAATTTTATAATTATACTAATAAGAAAAGGAACCACACAGTTTCTCGTATAACTATAAACTCTACCTTAATTAGTGCTGTTAACTCAATAATCTAAATATATAAAAGAAGAAACTGACTGACTGACTGACTGACTGACTGACTGACTGACTGACTTATATATCAACGCACAGCCCAAACCGCATAAGCCTAGATATGCATGGGTCTAGAGATTCCAAATTTGGCATGTAGTTCCTTATGACGTCTAGGGGTGCACTAAGAAAGGATTTTTTAAAATTCATCCCCTAAGGGGGTGAAACGGGGGTCCAAAGTTTGTATGGGGAAACAAGATTAGTTGGACTGTTTTATCTGAAACTTTACACGAGTACTTCTATAGATAAATGAATAAACACGTGTTTCAGGATTTTTCAAAATTCAACCCCTAAAAGGGTAAAATGGGGTGAAAAGTCTGAAAATCGTCATAGGCATGGTTTTTACGGTTTATCGGGTTGCTGATTACGAAAACAACAACTATTTTATGATCTAACATAGCCGATGTGACATAAATTCACTCCTTGTGGAGATGCGATGGGGTTGAAATATAAAAAAGAGGAAACTGAGTGACTGACTTATATAAATATATCAACGCACAGCCCAAACTGCGGGGTCTAGAGAATCCAAATTGAGCACGTAGGTTCCTTATGATGTCTAGGGGTGCACTAAGAAAGGATTTTTCAAAATTCGTCCCCTAAGGGGGTGAAACGGGGGTCCAAAGTTTGTATGGGGAAACAAGATTAGTTTGACTATTTTATCCGAAACTTTACACGAGTACTTCTATAGAGAAATGAGTAAACACGTGTATCAGGATTTTTCAAAATTCAACCCCGAAGGGGTAAAATGGGGCGAATAAGTCTTAAAATCGTCATGGGTATTGTTTTTATGGTTTATCGGGTTGGTGGTTTCCTTATGACGTCTAGGGGTGCACTAAGAAAGGATTTTTTAAAATTCATCCCCTATGGGGGTGAAACGGAGGTCCAAAGTTTGTATGGGGAAACAAGATTAGTTGGACTATTTTATCCGAAACTTTACACGAGTTCTTCTATAGATAAATGAGTAAACACATGTTTCAGCATATTTAACAAACGGGGTGAAAGTCTGAAAATGGTCATGGGTATTGTTTTTATTGTTTATCGGGTTGCTGATTACGAAAACAACAATTATTTTATAATCCAACATAGCCGACGTGACATAAAATCACCCCTGTGGAGTGCGACAGGGTTGAAATGTCATAATATCAACATTGGTGTTGATTCTATGGTTTTCTGGGACGTCAATTACAATAATGGCGTCGATTTAAAAATATTACAAAGTGGACATGAAATTACATAAAAGGATTTTTCGGCTATCTAAATATATAAAAGAAGAAACTGACCGACTTATATATATAAACACACAGCCGAAACTGCTGGGTCTAGAGATTCCAAATTTGGCACGTAGATTTCTTATGACGTATAAGGGTGTACTAAGAAAGGATTTTTCAAAATTCAACCCCTAAGATGGTGAAACGGGGGTCCAAAATTTGTATGGAGAAACAAGATTAGTTGAACTATTTTATCCGAAACTTTACACGAATACTTCTATAGATAACAGAGTGTGTACGTGTTTCAGGGTTTTACAAAATTCAACCCCTAACGGGGCAAAATGGGATGAAAATGTATGAAAATAGTCATGGGTATTGTTTTTATGGTTTATGAGATCGCTGATTACGAAAACAATAACAATTTTATAATCCAACATAGCCGACGTGACATAAAATCACCCCTGTGTGGGTGCAATGGGGTTGAAATGTCATAATACCAATATGGGTGTTGATTCTATGGTTTTCTGGGACGAAAATATAACATAGTGGACACGAAATTACTTTTAAGGATTTTTCCAATTTTACCCCTGAGAGGGTGAAACGGAGGTCCAAAGTTTGTATGGGGAAACGAGATTAGTTGGACTATTTTATCTGAAACTTTACACGAGTACTTCTATGAATAAACACGTGTTTCAGGATTTTTCAAAATTCAACCAATGGGGTCAAAAAGTCTGAAAATTGTCATGGGTATTGTTTTTATGGGTTATCGGGTCGCTGATTACGAAACCAACAACGATTTTAAAATTCAACGTGGCTAACGTGTCCATCATCCCCTATTGGGGTGCGATAGGGTTGAAATGTCTATAGGTATATCAATATATGTGTCGTTCATAAATCAATCCATATTCATACTTTCATACTAATATTATAAATGTGAAAGTGTGTTTGTTTGTTTGTCCTTCTTTCACGTCGAAAGCAACAAACGGATTGACATGATTTTTGTTCGAGATAGTTTATGGCCTGGGGAGTGACATAGGCTACTCTTTATCCCGGAAAAACATCTTATACCCACGGGAAAAAATAAAGTTTATAATCATTTGTCCTCCTTTCACGTCAAATAGAACCTAATTGCTAACATGATTTTTTTTTAACAACCAAGCAAACAAATGTTTTTTTAAAGCGAATGTCAGGCTCAGCTGCACCTGTTGAGGTTTCAATTTAATATGTTGGCCTACTGGCCATTTATATCTATTTCGTAAATCGAAATGTAAGTAATGACATAGGTTGACTAAAGGTTTGTCAATGTTATAAAAGGAAGAAAAATGTCTGTCTGATTTTTCTATAATATATGTTGTTTCTAAAATATATAAAGTATATTCAATAGTTCTGTTTTATTAGCTCTGCTACATAATAATTCCAACAGGTTATGGCCGCCTTTACCACGAAAATTGAGCAATTGAATAATACGAATTATGAAACCTGGAAAATACAAGTGCAAGCGTTACTCACGAGAAATCAAGTTTGGAAATATGTTAATGGTACACTATCTAAACCGGACAAAGCCGAGGAGGTATGTACATGGTCAGATAAAGACGATATGGCAAAAGCCGATTTGATTATGGCGATATGTCCAAGTGAGCTAAAACATATAAGAGGGTGTGCAACCTCGCACGATATTTGGAAAAGGTTAGAGATGACATATGCATCTAAAGGTCCCGTAAGAAAGGCAAGTTTGTTAAAAAAATTAACATTGAGCCGTATGAAGGAAGGAGATGACGTACAGAGTCATTTACATAGTTTCTTCGAAGCTGCGAATATGTTAAGTGATATGGGTGTAGAAGTACACGGAGATATGCTATCAATATTATTGTTATATAGCTTGCCAGAGAGTTACGAAAATTTTAGATGTGCTATAGAAAGCAGAGACGAACTACCAAACATCGAGGTACTAAAAATTAAAATATTGGAGAAAGCTAGTTGTAGTAACAGCTCAAGCTGTATGGAAAATAAAAAGATTGAAGGAGCCATGATGGTGAAGAAGAAAGTATTTAAAAAGAACTCGAGTCGTAAGGAACAAAACACAAAGAATTGTAAATTTTTATATAAATGTTTCAAATGTCATGAAGTGGGACATAAGGCTTCAGACTGTAAAATGAAACAAAACAATGATGATGGGAGATATGCAAGTACCGTACAGACCAAGGACAGTATCTTCGATATTCTTTTTAATTGTACGAATTTTTCTAATAATTTACAAATTAGAAAGAATGACTGGATACTAGATAGTGGCTGCACATCACATTTATGTAATAATTTAGATAAATTTAAAAATAATTTTTGTGTTTTACAGGATAAACTGAACTTAGCATCAAATCTGTCGACTGATGTAAGGGGCAAAGGTGACGTAAGGTTGTCAGCATCGGGCAGGTGGTTTACTTTGAAAAATACTCTGTATGTACCAGATCTTCGTAATAACTTATTGTCCGTAGCGAGGATTACAGACAACGGGTATGAAATTCAATTTAGTAAAGATAGGGCCTGTATTAGTACGTCAAATGGAACTACTATAATGACAGCTGAACGTGTAGGAAATCTTTACGTTTTTAAGGGAATGAATGAACAAGCGTATGCTATTGTTGATTCAATCGATTTAATCGAGTGGCATAATCGTATAGGTCACTTAAATGGTAAAGATCTCATAAAGCTTTTGACCCATTGCGGATATAAAGTTAAAGAGGCAGATTTACGTTTAATATCGAATTGCGATGTATGTGCTAAGGGAAAAATGAGTTCGTTACCTTTTTCGAGATCGGGTGGGCCATGTAATGAATTATTACGTATCGTACATTCCGATGTAGTAGGTCCTTTAAAGACACAATCCAATGGTGGAGCAAAATATTTCGTCACTTTTATTGAGGATAGTACTCGTTGGTGCGAAGTATATTTACTCGGGAAGAAAAGTGCCGTGTTTAGCGCATTTAAGCTATACAAAAGTTACGCTGAAAGACTTACAGGTAAGAAAATAAAATTTCTTCAATCCGACAATGGTGGTGAATATATTAATCGGGAATTTGATGATTTCTTGAAACAAGAAGGTATCCAAAGAAGGCTAAGTATTCCACGTTCAGCTCAAATGAATGGAGTTAGCGAGAGAATGAATAGAACTTTACTGGAAATGGCTAGGTGCATGTTATTATCGTCTGGTTTGTCCGTAGGTTTTTGGGCGGATGCAGTTGTGACTGCGTGCTATATACGCAATCGTTGCCCGACTACTAGTTTAAATGGTGGTATTCCATTTGAGAAATGGACAGGAAGTACAGTTGACTTATCAAACATAAGAAGTTTTGGAACAAAAGTCTATGTTTTGGATAAGACACCAGTTAAAGATAAGTTTGATGCACGTGCTAAAGAAGGAGTTTTTATCGGGTATCCCAGATCTACAAAAGGGTACCGAATCTGGATACCAGTTGAACATAAAGTTATTGAAGCTCGCGATGTAAAATTTGTTTTAGATGATGAATCGAAACCGATTTTTCAGAAAGTTGAATTGGAAGTTGAAGATATGCACTATAGGAAAGAAAGTCCAGTTACTACAGATTTTCATACATATATACCCGCCACACATGAGACATCTACCGGTAATGGCGATCAGTTAAATGTGATACCTACAGATACTGTACGATGCTCAAATGAAGTTGATTGTCATGGTAGTGGAGATGTTTGTGAAGGTGATAGACAATTACAAGAGGTTGAGCCAGTTATTGAGGAAAATAATAGGGAGCAGGTAATCTTAAAACGAGCACCTGGGAGACCAAAACTTGTGAAAGGTGAACGTGGACGACCAAAGAAGGTATATAATATGGTAGAAGTACAACAACAAGTAAAAGTTGACGATGAAGATGACGATATACAGAGTGATATAAATCAAAATGAAGATGATGAACAATTTTTCTCAGCGATGGCTGAAATGTCACTTGAACAGGCATTGTCAAGCAAGGATAGTGAAGAATGGCGAGAAGCAATTTTATCTGAAGTAAAAAGTTTGATAAAAAACGAAACATGGGATATTGTTAAAAAGCCAAAAGATAGAAATGTTATTGGCTGTCGCTATGTCCTGACAACTAAAGTAAATATCGACATGTCAATGAAAAAGAAAGCTCGTTTAGTTGCAAGAGGGTTTAGCCAACGTTATGGTATAGATTACAGCCAAACGTACGCTCCGGTAGCGAGACTTGAAACTATCAGATTATTGATGGCATTAGCAGTGGAATTGAACTTAGAAGTTCATCAGCTAGACATCAATACTGCATATTTAAACGGTCGACTCGATGAAAAGGTATATATGGAAATACCAAAGGTATTACAAGAGAGTCTTTCTACGTTGATCAAGAGAGAGGGTGAGAACTCAGTAATTGGGAAGCGTGCTAAGAAAATGTTAGTAGACCTTCAAGCTGGGGGAAATGCATGTCTCTTGAAGCGGTCATTGTATGGTTTAAAGCAATCAGGACGACAGTGGTATATCAGATTGGATGAAAAGCTACGTCGGATGAATCTGAAACCAACTAAAAATGAACCGTGTCTTTATCATCAGCGTAGAATGGACGGAACTGTTTTGATAGTTGTTATTTATGTAGATGATATCCTAATTGCGTCTAGTAATATTAATTTGATACATGAATTTAAGAAGGATTTAGCAAATGAATTCGAATTAAAGGATTTCGGAACTGCTAAATATTGTTTGGGTATAGAGATAGAGAAAAAGGACGGTGTAATAAGTCTGTCGCAGCGTAGATATATCCAAGATACCTTAGAAAAGTTTGGAATGGTGGACTGTAAAACCGTATCGACACCTTTCGAAGTAGGACTAAAATTTGCATCAACGGAGCGCAGTGAAGATCTCAAGAAAAATGAGCCATGGCCATATCGTGAACTTATAGGTACTTTAATGTATTTGAGTGTTGGGACAAGGCCTGATATTTCCAACACAGTTTCGAAATTAGCTCAATTCACGACTTGTCCGAGTCATACTCATTGGATTTCGGCTAAACGAGTTCTTCGGTATTTAAAGAAGACGATTGACTACCGATTAACTTTTCGAAAAACAGGAAAGTCGTTAATAGGTTATTCAGATGCCGATTGGGGTAATTGTTTGATTGACAGGAAATCATATTCTGGTTACTCTTTTATGTTAGGAGGAGCGGCAATTTCATGGCGATCTCAAAAGCAAAAATCTGTTGCTACATCTTCAACGGAGGCCGAGTACATAAGTCTTAGTGAAGCTATAAAAGAAGCTCTTTATCTTAGTAGATTGTTAAGAGAGATAGGTTTATTAGGCTTATCGAAAACTACAATGTATGCTGACAACCAGGGGGCGATTTGTATAGCCAATGATACGGGTTTCCATGCTCGTAGTAAACATATTGATATAAAGTATAATTTTATTAGAGACGTACTAAAGAGTAAAGAAATGGAGTTGAAACATCTGTCAACAGATTTGATGTTAGCCGATGTATTAACGAAAGCTTTACCTGTGAATAAACATTACAGATGTATATCAGGTCTGGGGCTGAAACAGTTAAATTGAGGGGGCGTGTTGAGGTTTCAATTTAATATGTTGGCCTACTGGCCATTTATATCTATTTCGTAAATCGAAATGTAAGTAATGACATAGGTTGACTAAAGGTTTGTCAATGTTATAAAAGGAAGAAAAATGTCTGTCTGATTTTTCTATAATATATGTTGTTTCTAAAATATATAAAGTATATTCAATAGTTCTGTTTTATTAGCTCTGCTACATAATAATTCCAACAGCACCTGGTCATGATATTTTTAATGGGGATAGTTTATGGTCTGCAGAGTGACATAGGCTACTTTTTATCCCGGAAAGACATCTTATTCCTACGGGAAAAAATAAAGTTTATATTCATTTGTCCTTCTTTCACGTCAAAAGGAACCTACGTACGGACATGATTTTTTTAATGGTGATAGTTTCCGGTGTGGAGAGTGACATAGGCTACTTTTTATCCAGGAAAAACATTTTATTCTCACGGGAAAAAAATAAGTTTATAATAATTTGTCCTTCTTTCACGTCGAATAAAAACCAATTACTAACATGATTTTTTTTGAACAACCAAGCAAACAAATGTTTTTCAGAGCCAAAGCCAGGCTCAGCTGCACGTGGTGCACTCTACCGTGTAACGAAATAGGCGAAAGAGTGGTAGGGTACAGCGTATTTGTAAACTGGCAGACTGGGAAAGTACCTCCATCTCACCGAATACAGCAGCAAACCAGAAAAAAATATACACAAATCAATGGCAGCTCGCCTGGACCACGCGGGCGAAGCCGCGGGTGATAGCTAGTTCATTATAATATAATAATTCATTCAGTTTTAACTTAACAAAACATCAAAATTACCGTAGGTAGTAGGTGTAGTAGGTGGTGTTACAGTAGGTGGGCTGATGTATTTTCAGAGACTTCTGCTAACTTTTATGTGTTCCATAAAAGTCTATTCTCACAATAATATACAAAAAAAACATCCCACATGGTATATTTTTGAAATTACTTAAATAAATATTTTTTATGTTTCAAAATATCGCTGATCGCTAATGACGTTCGGGTTGTTTTGAAATTTCTATTAATAATTTAGTTCACTATTCCCAAAATATACAAAACTAGCAACCCTTGCAAAACTTGTTTCGTACAGTTAAAACTCTACCCAACGCATGCTAGTACTGCTCCCAGTCAGTTACTTTTTCCGGCATTTTGAACAGTCATTGTCATATTTCAACCAATTTACCAAAACCCACAATTTAAAAAAAAAAATATACCTGAACTAGGGTTTGGGTCCCGGGACGTCTCGAGTCTCGAAGTCCCGGGACTTTTCGTAATTTTAGTTGTCTCGAGTCCCGGGACTGGAGACTCGAGACTCGAGACGAGACAAGATATTCGAAATTCATTTTTATTCTCAAATAATTGAAAGAGCATAGCGCCATCTGTAAGTTTATTGAATATCTACGTGGTCTGCTAAGTAACTACTGGTGAACTAATAGGCCTTTTCATCACAATTTTTTTTTATGCGCATGCGTTAGCATCAGCCATCTTTTTCGTACTGTTTTTTGTAAACAACCATAGTAAAGTACCCGCTACCCGTATCAAAAATTAAAATATTAATTAAAACCGATTTATTTTTTGGAAAAAGTGAAAAAAAAAAGTAATGTTAGGATAATTTACTTTTTGACTTTGCAACACATTTGAACTTTCATTGGGTGTGTTTAAGATATTTAGCCATTTCCCCTTCTCAACTGTTTAGCCCACTGGCACATTATTCTTAATTGTATTTTTGACTCTGTAAATATCATAAATCTTTTATATATTATCTCATATTAAACATTTGCTTTATGATAAAAACTACTAAACATATTCAATTCAGAATTTACATTTGTCTAATTAATAACCTCAAATATAGAGTATAGCCCCAAAATATTAATTACTTATTTTATAAATTATTTACTCCCATAAATAATACACAAAATATATTTTCAATTCTTACAAATAAATTAACATTATTAATAATAATAAAATTGTAAATATTTATTTCGTTTATAAGTTTTAAGCTAGTGAACAACTGTTGATGCCCAACTACTCAAACAGCTCACTTTTAACGGAATTCGTTTAATAACTCTAGGTAAACATTAAATTTTCTGTATAATAAATGTTGATTTTTTTACAAAGAATTGGTTTTTTTTAATAGATAGTTACAATTTTAAACAAAAAACTAAATTAATTACAATTTTACGAAAGCCTCACTAAAAAAACAAAAAGTCTCGAAGTCCCGGGAATTCCCGGGACTTTGACTCTAGGCTGTCTCGTGTCCCGGGACTTTGAACTAGTCGGGAATTCCCAAACCCTATCTTATCTTAGAGTGGGTCCAGTGCTGCAGCACCGGTGACACGTCGACCCTCATGGTTTTTTTTTTTTTTGTTCTCCCTAATCCTTTAGTCACTCTCCCCCGCCTGTCTGGAGACATGTTCCATGTACTTCAGTATGCCGCTTATAGGGAAGAGCCTGTAGTCCTCCAGGTCCGGGTATGCCTTTCCCAGGATTTCCATTCGTTTGCCCGCTAGGGCGTCACATAGACACATTAAGTGTTTCATGGTCTCGTAAGACTCCTTGCATGTTCTGCACTCTGGGCTCTCAACAAGTCTCATTTTGTATAGGTGTCCGTGGCAGGCATAATGGCCGGTCAGTGCACCAAGCATGAGACGCATCCATTTCCTGTCACATTTATGTACATGTCTGTACCAATTCACTGTACCTTCGCCGAAAAACCTTCCCAAACCCTAACCTGAACCTTCCTTATGAATCACTCCGTCTATTAGTGAAACCTGTAAAGCCGTGTACGCACGTACGAACAAATTTGTTGCGTTACATGATACGCGACAACTTTGTTTACACATGCGTAGTTGCGTACTACATTATATTTGTCAAAAGTATTCGCCGGCGATCCAATTTTGTACTTCCTTGTCAAGATAGCAACTCTCTTTTGTATCCATTCGCGTGTACTGGGATTCCAGTCTATCCCGAGAAAAAAGTAGACCCGCATGATCTGGGTATAGTCCCCTATCCCAGCGCGCCGACCCTATTTCAAAAATTTATTTTTCCAACTTCCCATTATCCAGAGCCTTGAAACTTTTATTAAAAATTAGATGGATATAGTCTAGTATGCGTCAAAAATTTAAAAAGTGACACTGGCAGTACAAAATTTTTCTAAAATCAAAAGTTTTGTTTATTATTGTCAAAATTTTTGCGCGTCGGCGATATCGGGTGGCGGTCGGCTCGGGTATTTTAATTATTTATTGTGATTAAAGTGTTTATTTCTACGGTTATTATATATCAAAAGAATCGTTGTGATGTGTACTTCGTGTGTGTGTTTAGTTAAATGAGTTTCGAAACACTCATGTTTATTTATGAACACGAAAAGTGGGCGCGCGTGGAAAAATCAACATGGCGCTGTTGTGTGTGTTGTTTGTTTACAATAATTAATATGCTATTTTAGTGTTTTAAAAGCAAGATAAGTGAATAATAGTGTATTGTAAACATATAAAAAATAGTTTTTAACAGAAATATAGTGGTATGTGTAAATAATGACATTTTATGTCAGCGCGCCCGCAGGGTTACGATCGTGATTTTTGTATGGGGACGAATCCGTGACTGGTGAGTAGTACTGATACTATTTATTTTATTTCTCCACACTGTGTAAACCTACGAAAGATATTAATATGTCATTTTAAAGCTGAAATAGTGTAGTTTATTTCAATATAAGTCTGATTGCTTCGAAATGAAAAGTTTATTGATAAAAACTTGTTCGAAAAAAAATTTTCGAGCAAAATGTTGATATACTTGACTTTTACTTTGTTTATTTTTTACTTTAGCTTCAATTATAGCAATTTGTGACAATGTAGTCTCATTCTGTATATTATAAGCTATCCATAGGTATTTTTTATTTCAATATAGCTGTAGTATTACGCCAGTTATAACGATTTTTGTTTGTATCGTCCGTATTTTGGGACCGCCGAACGGTTATGCCGTTCGGCGGACACGCGAGGCCTCCTTGGGTTGCGAACCTGGACACGCGAGTGGGTATTAAAGTACCCACAACCTCATACAAGTGGACTACCCACAACATCTTCCCCAATAAAAAAATAGGAAAGAAACAATAACATTTTCTACAGAAAAAAGCGAAAGGATTTTTTTTTAACTTAATCAATTTCTCAACCACTGAGACATAATTTTTTTTTTATATATTATTTAAATGGTTAAGTCTTTGAAGCTAACCCTTTTCTAATAGTAACCATGGGCGAATGTGACACAGCAATAGTATAATCAGAACAAATGGAATCGTTGCTCTCATATCATTCCGTAGATGTGGAATCATGCGCTAGCTCAGTGTTCTGAATTGATAATTCCATTGGCTGCGTCTCATTATTAGTAATTTTAATACTATCAGAATCACTTATACATGAAAACTTTCACATTGTCGAGAGAATTGTTATCACACATATTTAAGCAAATGCCTCCGGTTGAGGCGGTATATACCGATCTTATTTGTCACTAGATACGAACGTGAAGTATATGATTCTGATACTTCAGCATTAATTTAACCATTAAAACTGCCGCTGTCACAATGTACTGTACTGTACTGTGTACTGCAAACGCCACGTTAAAATAGCACCTATCTTTATTATTTAAGTTTATGACTACCCACAACATTTCATAATCGTTACGTAACAACAAATTTACGTCTATGTTCATGTTCAAAGTTTGTTCGTGCATACACGACTTAAGAAAATCTTTTGAGTAGTTTTTAAGTTCATCACGTTCGGATAGACGACGCGGCGGAGTATTTTGTTAAATAATATGAGTGATCTAATGTTTTTTCCACTCTGAGGTCACTATAGTCGATTGAAACGGAAAGGAATAGAAATACAAGTTATAAATGATTTCCTAGTAATGTGTGTTTAGCCCCGTCCTACATCATCCATCAATGCCAGCGGCGGTTTGATTACTTATGCATTCCAAGCTAATCTGTACAATACGGTGCTCGGGAAACTTGCGGTTTTTCGTGTGTAGGAATAACATAGCAGATATGTCGTCTGTTAGATGTTTTAAAATAAGTATTAGGCATTGTACTAATAGAACGCGAATCGCGCGAGTAAGCGATGCGAACATCGCGTGTTTCCGCGATGGCAAAAACTGGGTGTCCTAATAGAACGTGAATCGCGCGAGTAAGCGATGCGAACATCGCGTGTTTGCGCGATGGCAAAAACTGGGTGTCCTAATAGAACGCGAATCATCATCGCGCGAATTGACGACGTAACTGCCCCGCCGACGCAATTATCGCGCGAATTTCAATTAGGACATCTATTCAAATTCAATATGTTTGATCGCGCGTTCGTACGATCTAAGTTTGCAGTCATTAGGTGCATCAATTGATGTAACATGTTGTACACCAGGTGATGCACAAAGTACTATTATGTTTAGTGATAATATTGGAAAAAATATGGGCTCAAAATTGAATTCACTTATTAAGGGACAGTCAGTTGTAAACCATTGCTTACCATCTGCAACTTATGAAGAAATTATGAAAAGAATTTTAAATTTCAAATTTAATAATTATGAAAATCTCATTATTTTAGTAGAAAATAGGGGTAATTTAAACAAAAAGGATTTAATAGATTTTTGTGATTATTTATTATCTCTAGACTTAAGTAGTATAATTTTGTTTACATTCCCCTACTCTAAGAACTTGTCAGATGCAGAAAATAATTTTAGATATAAGTTGAACAGTGTACTACACACTATAAGTACATATAATGATTGTATTCATTTGATTGATACTAACAGTTTTATTAGCAGAAATTTATATTATTTGACTAAAGGTAGATATTACCTTTCTGCTAGTTTTAAGCGATAGATAGCACTTTCGCTATCCTATTTTTTTGTCATTTCAGCCAAAAACTTGGCTACAAAATCCGCTTCTATTGAGCGGACTGTTGATATGGAATTTTCTATTAATTTTTATAATCATTTAAATTAACTCATAAGACAACAGAGGCAACAACCTCTAGCACTAATTTATTAAATTCACAATTAATTGATTTAGCAATACAATCAAACAGTAACTATAACATGTCACTATGCCCACAAAAATGTAATAATTGCAATACAAATAATAATATTAACCTGGTACATCAAAATATATATTGTATGACTGAGGGCAAGCAACTAGAACTGGAATTATTCATGAACTCTGATAATATTAGTATTATGTGTATTACTGAGCATTGGTTAAAGGGGCATCAGCTCATGTTCAATTTCAGCAACCACCAAGTCGGTAGTTCATTCTGCAGGGTCAACACAGTACGTGGCGGGTCGCTAATTTTGCTAAATAAAAAACTTAAATTTAAAGAACGGAAAGATATTGTGTCCCTCTCTGTAGAATGTTCCATAGAACTATCCTGTGTACAATTAGAGCAGTTCATTGTTATATGTGTATATAAACCTCCTTCCGCGGATCTTAATTTATTTTTAGAAATCATGGATGAAGCCCTATGCAAAGTTAGTAACTCAGGTAAAACTATTTTGGTTTGTGGAGATTTTAATATTAATATACTTACTAATACAACTGCATCAAGTAAAATTTTAAGTCTTTTTAAATCCCATAATTTAGTTAACTTATTTATGGAGCCTACTAGAATAAGTGCCACCACGGCTACCTGCTTAGATAATATATATACAGATATTAGTCCACCCAAAAAAGTATTATTAATAAATTGGATTCTGATCATTCTGGGCAAATGATAAGTATTAAAATAAATAATAAAATTGTAGTCAAGACAAAAATTACTTTTGTGCCAGTAACAGTTAGTCGCTTAGAACGTATGAGAGTAAACCTAACTAGTAACTTACCGTTTTTAGATAATGACTTGGAACCTAACTTGATGTATAATTCATTTTTTAATGCATTTCTTCACGAATTTAAATCAATATTTACTTCCAAGGAAATTACTTTTACTAATAGCCTTGTCTTGTCTTTGGTGACTGGGCAACCGTAGGTATTTATAAGAGTAGGCAAACTTTGTACATGTTATACTATGAAAGACAATTCAATAATAGTTAAGAATTTATAGAACATGTAAAATCATATTCGAAAATTTTCAATCGCGTTTGTCAAGTAGCAAAATCTATATTTATTAAATCAAAAATTAGACATAGTAGTAATAAAATTAAAGCCACTTGGACGGTTATCAATGAAGAGACTGGGAAGGGTAGGACAAAGGATTCAGAGTTTAAATTAAGTATCGATGGTCATGTTACCAAGTCAGATTTAGAAGTTATTTTGAAAGATTTTTTTCTGCTTTCCCTGTCACTTTAACTAGTGCCTTGGGCTCTTCCACCTCCGTTGCAGAGTCATTAATTAAAGATAATGTGCCTGAATTTTATAACGATTTTCATTTCCGTCATGTTAATGGGTCTGATTTTAAAGTTGCATTTAAATCACTTAATATTAAGAAAACGGCTGATCTATGGGGCATTTCCGTACATATTATAAAATCTTTATTTGACATTGTTGCTCCCGCCTTAATTGTGATATTTAATAGATGTATTGATTGTGGTGTGTTACCTGACTTGATGAAATTAAGCAAAATTATTCCTTTGTTTAAATCAGGTAGTACATTAGACCCCACAAACTTCAGAACAATATCAATACTACCTACATTTAGTAAGATTTTTGAAAAACTAATTCTCGCTCAGTTACTTAATTAGGTACTTTAATGAAAATAATCTGCTGCACACTAAACAATTCGGTTTCACTCATGGACGGTCAACATGTGATGCTGGGGTAAAATTACTATAATGTATGTATATACGAGGCTTGGGAGGAGTCATGGGACGCCTATGGGGTGTTTTGTGACTTATCTAAGGCTTTTGATTATGTGCAGCACGAAACTCTAGTCAGAAAATTACACCACTATGGTATAAGAGGCATCGCTCTTGATCTTCTTACTTCTTATCTGGGTGATAGGGTTCAGAAAGTAGATGTTAATGGAAAGCGATCACATGGATCAACTGTAGCGATGGGGGTGCCAAAAGGCTCTATTTTGGGCCCTTTCCTGTTTCTCGTGTACATTAATGATCTACCTCATCTTGTAAAGAATAATCACGAAATAGTATTGTTTGCAGATGACACTTCTTTAGTTTTTAAGGTAAATAGACAACAATCAGAAATTTACGATGTAAACAATGCTCTTTCAAAAATAGTAAACTGGTTTAGTGCTAATACATATATAACCTACTTTTAAATGGTAGTAAAACCAAATATGTTAGATTTTTTACAAAAAATGTTAAACAAATTAGCGTGAACCTACGATGATCGCGCATTCGCGTTCTATTAGGACAATGCCTTAAGTGGGACGACAATATTGTAATAAAGTAGCGTAGATTCATATTTCGCGACGTATACAATTTCCGAACCGCTTCGATAACTAAACCGGTTCCATTTATATAATTTGGTGTAGGTAGAAACCCTATGTAGAAACCCAATAGGATTTCTACCTTGATAGTTGTATGTATTATACCTTGGGTATTGATTGTGTAATAACACAGTCAATTAAGATATTTGTTGAGTGTCGTAATCGAATAGTATTTGAGATATAGAAACTTTTTTTGGCGAATGAAATCGCCTATACTCGGTTCGCGGCGAACGAGCATTTATTTATTGTTATCAAGGTAAGATATAAGGTATGTTCTATAGTGACAAATGTGGTCACGTGATTTGAACGCCTACGTCTATAGCTGTTTTTTGTATGGAAAATGTCCAATTTTGACAACCAAATTCTTGACGTACTCTTTGCAACTTACGGGAAGAACATGCCTTGTTTTACACTACATTGGGTGGCAGACAAGCATAGGGCCCGCCTGATTTGAAGCGGCTACCGTAGCCATATTAATGAACGCAACATGAAATATCGCTCGCGGGTCGCCACCCCCGCTGCCAACGCAGCAACTCCTTCCTTTTTCGTAACATCACTCACTCGCAGGAACGCATCAACCCTCAAGAGAATTGTTATTTGTCTGCGGTATTCTGTGAGGTGAAGTTCTTCCCCAGTCGGGCAGCTTACAAGTACACCACCTCTTTACACCACCTCTCCTTTACCAGAGTTTCTTTTGCTAATCGGCAGGGTGCACCACGTGCAGACTTTGATTCTAAAGATCGTGCTGAGCCGCTTATATCATTAACCTTATGTCTTTCTACCATGTATAGTATATTAACTTCATGAATCTCACTCACGAACAAGAACATAACCCTTCGGTGTACTCCTATTTGGCTGCGGTATTTTGTAAAGTGGAGGCACTTTACTAGTCTGTCGCTTCTGATTAAATATCGGTTACCTTTGTTGCGAGACAGCCTCGTTTGCTAGGCGCACCACATGCAGATGAGTTTAGCTTTGGCTTTATATGATGGTCTAATTAAGTTCATTTATTTTGTAAACACAGCGTACACAAAGATGTTGGTGTTACATAACCATATTATCATATCTTGTTAAGTAGCATAAGTGCATTGCATAGCATATATAAATAAGCTCTACTAAAAAAAGAAATAAAGAAGGAACAAATTAAAAATTGTGATCTTTAAAAAGAAGGCATTTTTACGATAAATAATTTATTTATTTTTAGTTTTACTTGTAGTCATTCTTTACAAATTTGTTAAAGGAAATTTTATTATATTCATAAATATATGAGTGTTTTATTCGAAATCAAGGTAAAGTATGTGCTATTGCACTTATGATTTCTGACTATTTGAAGTCAGACTATTTATGTAATACAATACCGAAATATGTAGGTACAAAGTTGCGTTCGTAAGCTAGTACAAAATAAAAATGGTTGGACGCTGCGCCCAGTGACTACCAGCTATGTGTTAACGACCCTACTTTTATACGTTTGTATAAAGTAGCTGGGGTGTACTTATTTGTGCTTCTTATAAGCTAGCTAATTGCTCGCTGCTCTACCGCTGGGACATAATTTGATCTTAATTTCAACTTAAATTTTCAGCAGAACATACGTCATATTTAATACACATATTAGAGTCGGCATCTCGAGACGAGCTCCCCTAGACGAATGCACTAGGACGCACTCTGTTGGAAAATTCTGGAAACTCGCTGAGCATGAAGCATGCACGCGCCGAGCAAACTTTCGCGGAACTTTTTTTTTATTTTTCACAGCAAATACTATTGAACTGCGTCTGGCGAATGGTTCATATCCTGCGTTGGTTTTAAAATAAATATAGTGAGGCTTCATTCAGTTGAACTATTCACTAAGTTTTTATTTTTATTTTGATAAAAACAATAATAAATCAATAACATGGTACATCGAATTTTTTGGTAACTGAAAGTAACTGGAAGCGGGTGGACGCGAAAAGCGCAGGATCGCATATGGTGGAAAGCATTAGGGAAGGACTATATCCAGCAGTGGATAGACACAGGCTAACAATAATGATCTAACTGTAATCTCCTGGGAAGACTTCGACAAGCATTGTGTGTATTAAGTGCGTTAATTGTAATGTGTATTAATATAAATAAATAAAATAGATAACTATTCTTGTACAAATTACACACGGCCATCTAGTCCCAAACTAAGCAAAGCTTGTACTATGGGTACTAGATAACCGATATAATACTTAAATACATTTTTTTTGTAAATACATACATATATTACATAGTAAACATCCAGACCGAAACAAACAGACGTGTTCATGCACACAAATATTTGTCTTGTGCGGGGATCGAAACCGAAACCTCGGAGTCAAAGTGGCCACTGCTAACCATTCGACCACTGAGCTCGTCGAAATATACTATGTATATAGTATACTATACACATAGATCAAATTTTCTCCTAAGCTTCGTAATTGATTCCAGCATCCGTTGCAAAAGCCGTGTACATCCCACGATTATCATAAAACATTTCGAGCAAGTTCAATATTGTGAGAGATCGCTAATGTTTGTCTTGGGTAAATATTCCCTCTCGCTTGTACGAGTAAGTAAAGCAAACTATGAATGTACGAATGGCCGATATTCATTCAGAATATGTGTACAGATAGATCCTGGATATGAAGGCTAATAATAACTTAATTGATTAAAATAAAATGGCAACTAAAATTGGTTAATAGCCTGATTTGCACATCAAATTAATCTAATAGCACATGAAATCCTGCTTTTGATATGCAACAAGTATTTTTTGATGTGCAAAATAGGTAAGGTTAGCAATGTATTTACTTGATGTTTCGATAAATAGTCATCATCATCATCATCAGGTTAATTTTAGTCTCCACTACAGGAGCACCCTCTCTCGTCCGTCCTAGACGCCAAACGGGTTGGGGAAGCCTGATCGATATTTGATAATGTATTTCCCTTAGTCGCCTTGTACGACATCCACGGGAAGAGACGGAATCATTATATTCTAGTCTGCCGGAAACCCCACGGCCAACGTTAAATAGTATCCTTATACAAATTGGTCTATTTTTTTACAAATTGGTTATTACAAATTTTTTTTACAAATTATTATCTTACATCTTATATGCGAAAGTTAATATTTTATTCAGCATATTGTAAAATAAATAAGTAACAAACGTACTTTATGATTCTAAAACAGGCTAAGTGAATTTAGATGAACTCACATAGATAGTTTCGAAATAAGATTGATTTCGGATTTTGTGATAGGGCCGGACTAAGGAGATATAGAAGCTGTCGTAATTTTATATAAAAGTCATATGTGTTTGCCAATAGGAACATAATGATAATTATTCAAATTTTAAAAGTGAAATAAATAAATAGGTTAATATATTCTTTCCGCAGGGATGGATAAATATCATATATTTATCCGAAAGCCTTATTATGGTTTTGCCTGAGGCAATGACATTCTAATATATGTATATACATTTACCTATAACGCCATACAAAAATAAAGTCAAAACATGGCAAATGCTACTGCCTTTTTTAATTTCACCTTATTATGCTAAGACAATGCCGAGTAAGTGATGGCAGATGGGGGTGGAAGGTTTGAGGAGTGGTAGTTGCGCGTTGGACGACGAAGCGTTGAACGCCCCGCTTCTAGATGGTTCGATGACCTTAAGAAAGATAAGGTACAACGTATTTGTAAGCAACCCTACTTGGAAAGTACCTCCACCACACAGCCGCAGCCAAATAACAATTCCCTTGTGGATTGTTATGTTCTTACGAGAGGTTAAGTTACTAGAAAGCAAGTTGTTGCGTTAACCTCGAGGGGAAGCAGCGCCCGAGCAATATTTCATGTTGCGAGCTCTATAATCGCTTCACATCAGGAGGGCCGGGCCATATGCTTACTTGCCACTCGACTGAGTATAATAAGAAAAAACAATTTACTTTGTATTCACAAGTACCGACTACCTGCAAGCATATTATAATCGGATTCTCTTTATAAGCATCCTTATATACAAAATTTTAATGAAATGAACTTAGATCAAACCAAAAATAGAATAATATTATGTTTATATAACACCAAATATTATAATACAAATTATTACTCAAACACATCTGATATTTCAGAGAAGCCCTCGCAAACACTGAGCGCGGAAGCCTTAAATCTTGGGCCGATACCAGCCGTCTCGCGTAGTCGGTCAGAACAAACAGTTCGTGAGTTGAATTTAAGGAATCGATAATGGGTATGTGCAATTGAATTAATTTAAATTACGCTGAGTTATTTGGCATCTGTGATTTTATTATTTTAATGTTTTGTATCAAAATTATCTCCATCGCATACGCTGTAATCTTCAACTTTCGAATGAAGATAGCAAGGGAGTTTCGAATGGATGCCATATCGTAGAACAATATTCATTAACTCTATTTTTTAATCTATGTCTAGTCCCAAACAAGCAAGATAGGTATCATATATCAATTAAATGAGATACTCGTATCTCATATATATACAACATTTCAATTCAATTATATGAGATACTCGTATTTCATATAATTGAATTAAAATGGTGTAAGATTCAAAGTATACAAAGAACATTTTTTGCATAGGAAAAATTGCGAATTTAAAAAATTCGCAACATTATAATCTTGAATTATGATATAATTTTCAAACATTAATATTTTCGGTGTACCTGAAATATGTACTCAAAAATGGCTCCAGTCCAAACGCACTATATTAATATTCAAGTAACGATGGTTTTAAGCTTAAAGGTGACAGTAAACCATTTGCTTCGTATCAGAAGGACAATCTAGCAAAATGCCTTTGTCTAATACCTCAAAACCCTAGTAGGAATTAAGGCTCTTAGTACACATGCTCATGCATATATAGATACTAAATTAAGTGTAGGTGATTACAAAACTCATCGGACATTCCGTTTACAACATAACCACCGCAGAATGCAATCTGAATTAGGACCAGAGTATGTTGCTGACAGCCCTCGCCGCTGTGTCGACTATCTTGCTTAATAGTATGTTCGTTGGTATGTTAATTGAACTTCGAAACTTAATATAAATTTATTATAGGTACTTTTATAATCTTCTCGGATTTTTTCAGACACGAAACAAGCATACGGTCCGCCTGATATAAACCTTTTACAGTAAGCATATAGGCACTGGAAATAAACTAATTAAATAAATAAACAATAAAAAATATTCCTGATCAAATTACACACTGCCATCTAGTCCCAAACTAAGCAAAGCTTGTACTATGGGTACTAGAAAACTAATAATATACTTAAATACATTTGTTTTGTAAATACATACATATAATACATAGAAAACACCTTGACCAAGACAAAAACACATGTTCATGAACACAATTGTTTGTCATGAGCGAGTATCGAACCCGACCTCGAAGTCAAAGTGGCCATTGCTAGCCATTCGACCACCGAGGTCATTAATTTTGTATCTTCCATCTGGTCACCTCATTCTCTCGCAGAAATATAACAATACTCGACTTGAAACACTGGCCTCCCCCAACCCGCAGTTGAGCAGCGTGGTGGAGTATGCTATAAAATCCCTCGAAAAATGAGGGGCCCGTATCAACATTAATCAATATTACAAGCAGAAAAATAATTAGTAACTTTCGGCCATAATTCGTTATAATCGTAATAATAAGGATAAAAAACCGGACAAGTGCGAGTCGGACTCGCCCACCGAGGGTTCCGTAGGTACGTAGTATCATTATTAAATTTGATATTTTTCATTATAAATAAGAAATCATGCGTCGAAATAAATAAATAAAATATATTTTGCAATGTGTACATCAAGCCCTTTCATATGATACCCCATTTGAACTAGTAGTTTCAATTTGAAATTTCGACATCTTATAAAAAATATAGACGCCCTATTTTTTAAGATCTATTTACAAATGTATAGTTTTGAGATTTATTCCTGTACTTGTAGTCTATAACGATGTTACTTACCAAATTTCATAGTTCTAGGTCAACGGGAAGTACCCTATAGGTTTTGATACCCTTGAGTGTGTCGAAATATGCGTTTTTTGCTGAATAAACGGCCGTAACTTTTTTCTACGTAAACTTAGCAGTTTGATTATTTTACAACTTCATGGGACCGTAGACCTGAGTGTACAGTTCAAATTTCAGCTTGATACCTCCACGCATTCTCGAAATAGAAATTCTTGACAGACAGACAGACAGACAGACAGACAGACAGACAGACGGACAACAAAGTGATCTTATAAGGGTTCCGTTTTTCCTTTTGAGGTACGGAACTCTAAAAAAAAGGATAATAATTTAAAATTTCATATTGTGATAAGAGATTTTTTTTTATACCTCGTCGGATGGCAGACAAGCATACGGCCCGCCTGATGTGACGCGGTTACCGTAGCCATATTAACGCTTGCAACATAAAATATTGCTCACGCGCCGCCACCCCCGCTGCCATCGCAGCATCTCCTTCCTTTCTTTCTGGTGACCTCACTCACTCGCAGGAACACAACAACCCGCAAGGGAATTGTTATTTGGCTACGGTATTTTGTGAGGTGGAGGTACATTCCCCAGTCGGGTAGCTTACAATTACGCTCCCTACCTCTCTTTTCGCCAGAGCTTCGTTTGTCAGTCAGCAGGATGCACCACGTGCAGGTGAAGTTGGCTTTGGTTCAAAGATCTTGATGAATCACTTACACCCCAGGCTTCCCGAATTCCTAATGTGACATTTGTGAGATAAAGACAAATGTTACTGCTGCTTGATATTTCATGTTGCGAGCGTTAATATGGCTACGGTAACCGCTTCATATAAGGCGGGGGCCGTCTGTCACCGGAAGTACTATAAAAATAAAACCGGCCAGGTGCGAATCTGACTCGCGCACGAAGGGTTCCGTACCATTATTCTATCAACCATTGTTCCGTATCTATAAAAACCCTTAAATATTTGTTTTATTTTTATTTAATAATTTATTTTTAAAGTTAATATATAACTAAATGTTATGTGAGTATTTCAAACGTCTACATATTGCCGTTATCTATTGCGAGCAAAAACGAGCCAAAAATCACGTTTGTTGTATGGGAGGCCCCTTAAATATTTATTTTATTCTATTTTTTAGTATTTGTTGTTATAGCGGCCACAGAAATACATCATCTGTGAAAATTGCACCTGTCTAACTATCACGCTTCATGAGATACAGCCTGGTGACAGACGGACAGACGGACGGACAGCGGAGCCTTAGTAATAGGGTTCCTTTTTACCCTTTGTGTACGGAACCCTAAAATGTAGAAAGTGCACAACGTGCAGGTCACGTTGGTTTTGAGTTTCTGGAGAAGGGTACGAATAATACTCGTACTCCAAAAGTTTGTTTGTAATATCCTTATTGTACATAAAAGCGACACAAATATACGTTTTACCTTTTGCTATAGGTGTAAAGTGGTTCTTACAGAGTCGGCAACACGTGAATGATGTCTCTGGTATCGCAAACATCCATAGGTTGAGACGATTGCTTACCACCAGGCAGGTCGTACGCTTGTTTGTCATCCTAGTCGTATAAAAAAATCGTTTATAAAAGAAAATTCTGCAAAGGCGGACTTATCCTTATAAGAGATCTCTCCCAGCTAATATTTGAGTGTCTGTGGCGCTACCGATTCCTATAATATTTTGATTCCAAAAATTGACCCTAGGTTGAATTCAATGACAAACATCTTCAGCTTAATTGGTAGAGTTCTAGGGTTTCTATCAGCTAAACTAAATACAAATATCACCAATCTAAACTGAAGTTTGAATTTTACTTTAAAAAAATCCATTGTTAATCTTTCTTCATGCTTCGGCGGTAGTGGGACTCTACATCTACGGCGACTCTACATGATAATGAATCATTGGATTTTTTTATCGTGAAAATCAAACCTCAGCTTAGATTCAGGGTACATGTGTTTAGTTTAGCTGGTAGTAACGCTGGAGCTCTACCGACTAACCTGAAGATGTTTGTCAATAAGTTAAACCTGTGTGTGAGATCTATATTTGGAATTATAATATTCGATGGTAATCGGCGTCAGCTTCGGCAGTAGTGCCACAGAATAATGTAGTGCTCCTGGTCTGAATGGAATAAAATTGACAGATAAGTGGCGATTGCAACATATCCTACAGCGTAACAGCACTTTAATATAGCACAGCATATGCTATACAATATTTTATTAATATTCTTTTACATTCTGTACCGCCAAGATGACTGTATAATTCCTAAAGTCCTAAGTCATAATAACAGTCTTAGTATTCAAGTCACGCCTTGAATATTTCAGTCTTCAGCAAAAGCACGCTGCATTGTTTTGCTTCTTAACCGGTTGCAGTATTCAATGGCGAACTTTATCGAAGTTCACCGAAATTTACCGAACTTCGCTTAATCTGGCACGAGACGTCAACCGCGATAGTTGAGACTTGTATTCTGATTAATATATAAAGCAGTAGCTTAAAAATATGCAGCATAGATTTTGATTTTTGCCTAATGTCAACGATATCAATTTTTACAGTTCCGCCACGACTCGTGTGTACCTGATTAACAATGGTAATGGTATCAGATTGCCTGCACAGAGTTAAATATAATTAATTCTTTAATAAATATTATAAATGAAAAAATGTATTGTCGATGAAAGTGTGAATAACCTGGGCGACAGATTATAACTTAAGATTTATCAAAACTGCATGAATATATTTAATTGAAAATTTTCCTTTTGTACTGTATATACAAAGTCTTAAAAACACATAACATGTTTTTGTAGATATATGTATTGTAATTTTCGTACCTAATCTCTTTCGCTGGCTATGCATATTTAATTATCAGATGTCGGAAATTCGCTGGCTGTAGCCTAATTCGCTACTCTCTAAAGTAAGACATTTGATTATTGTATACTATGCCCAAGTATATTCGTAGCTGCTAGGTGGAAGTAATATACGTCGAAGGTAAGAAATAACCAAAATATTGAAAAGCACGACACGTATTTTTATTATTTTTACATTTCTTGGCATCAGGAAATCGAGATGCAGTCCACGAATTACGTCATAGTAACTCGTTTGTTGAAAGCAGCACCGAATCAACCGTCTATATAGTATTGCGATACTGTTTAATAAATTTAAGGCGTTAAGTCAATGGATCAGGTAGCTATTAAAACTGGGATGGACTTGCAGGAATTAGTCGGTGTTAGGTAAGGCTTTGAGTAAATATATGACTGCGACAGGGTAGACTGCACACTACAACTAACTAGCCGCTTAGCATGTGTTATATAATGGACGTTAATTTCAACGACTAATCTATTTATTACCAAATTGTAAATCTATATCAACTACTAAAAATCAAGAGAGATAAGGCAGAGTATTTGTAATGTGCCCGATTGGAGGAGTACCTCCACCTCAAAGAATACCGCAACCTAATAACAATTTCCTTTAGGATAGTTGTGTTCCTGCGAATGAGTTAGATCACCAGGTAGGAAGGAGTTGCTGGTTGGCAGCATGCAAGCGATATTTCATGTTGCTGGCGTTTATATGGCTACGGTAACTGCTTCACATCAGGCAGGCCGTGTACCTGCTGGGATACGAGATACTGGGATAGTTGGTTGGTTTACTTATTTTTTTATTTTACTAGGGACTGCCCTAGTAAAATAAAGTAAAAAAATCGTCGCGAAATAAAATTAACCTTTATATTTTATATTATCATTTGTTTTGGTATCATTCGGGTCATAAGTAATTAATATAAAAAAACCGATAATCACACAAATGCCAGGCCGTGAACGGCTTAGTAGAAGCTTTATGTTTGGACAACATGCTACACTGGTGACCACTTGCATGACTGTCAACCGTTTGATCCAGTGCCTTATTGCGTGGTATAATTTAGGAACGATTAGCGTAATTTTGTTTAACTTGAATTAAATATATGGCATCATCTTCGTCTAAAGATATCACGTCGCTCCTCGGTCAACATCAATCCATATATTTTCCAATGGTGGTATACGGTCCGGTGCATGATCGAGTCCCGAATCGAAAAGTTTAGAACTTCTTCCACAACGTTGCTCAACTGCGGTTAAGCGGAGCCAGTATTTTCAAGCCACATAAAGGCCACTGACTTGGCTTAAGGACTGTTATCTAATGTCCGCATACAACAGCCGGGACTGATGACTCTTCGAAGCACAGGTGTTCGGTAAACTGAGAGTAAACTGAGACAAAAACACACTGTGGCTTTAACATTTCTTAACATTTGGAAACATGAAAGGACACATTATGGGCTTTACTTTTGTCAGGTATTTAACTTTATATCCATTTTTTATATATTAAAAGTGGCAAACAAGCAGGTAGCTTCTTAAAAGCTATTGTCGCAGCATCTCAAGGTTATATCTACACTGGCACTTCTATTAAGTTGTTATTATTAAGCGATCGTATATTCGTTACTCATGTCTAAATATCCTAGTGTGTCCAGCATAGTGTTCCTGCCATTGACTAAAATTACCAGTATACTATGCCAGTACTAATTTGTAGTAGTGATAACACACGCTATTTAAAAAATAAAGCACTAATTGCGGACGCTTTCTAATATGTTATAAACGCTACGTATCTGCTTATGTATTAACCCGTGAATGCTCAAGGCATTACGGGTTTCTAGGTTTACGAGTTTATAACGACGCGCTAAACACCGTAAATGTGTCAGGTCTTACATTATACCCTTATATACCCTTTGCTATGCTGTTTTACGGAACAAAACCAACATTATCTGGAATTTAGATCTGTTTTAAAATTAACTTTGTATTAGTACGTGGCTACACAATGTAGTTTGTCATGAAAATTCGTGCATGATTTCCGCATACTGATCATTTTTGTATATGTATTTGTAGAATACAAAATCTTTGTTGTAGAAGAATGTTATTAGTGTTAACTAAAAAAAATGTACCTAATTGAGGAAAAAGGTTGTTGATCTACTTTGCACGGCACTATTTTGTAAAAAATAATGCAGAGGGATTCCGTCTCTATTATTTTTTCAAAAGGTTTTCTAAACTACAGAACTTCAACTCAAAAAAATATTCTTGATGCTGAAGATTATTATTGGCACTCGTGGAATGTTATTAAAGCATTATCGAGGTAAACATATGGTGTTTTCAGACACCATCTAAGTATGTCTTAAGGCGAAACCAGTCGGTAAAAATAAATTTAATTAAGTGGAACAGTACAAATTGTCTAAAACATATACCTAAATATGCTATATATAGCAGCAGAGATGAATAGATTGTAATTAACATTGGTAGTAGTAAATATATTAGTTGCTAAATTATGTAAGATTTTGTTTTTTAGAATTGATGTAGAGGACAGCAGATTGTCTGAAGCATAAGTTTTTGTAGTGAGACATCTTTTACAAATTTTTGTATTACTAACATTGTTACCATTGTTTATTACATATAAACAAGAATATATATTTTTAATAAGATTTTATTAGTTGTTAAAAAATAACATTTTTTTTATACATTCACAAACACACTCGTAGTTTTACGACTGTTCGACGGATTCTAACCGGAACTTAAGAATATATGTATGTTTATATATTCTTAAATTCCGGTTAGAATCCGTAAGTTCCCCGAAATTAATTATCAAGCGATGCATACTCGCTTATGTAGCAGGTACTCATATCAAGCGATTTCTTGGAACACAAGCAATTCACAGAACAGTTACCTACATGTTTTCTGACCAAGTCTACAAAGAGATCACACAAAGAGAAGCAATTTTTCTCCGTTGTATGTTTAAACATTGTGTAAACTTAATATCGTTAACAATTCTCAACCCGTTTCTGGTCCAAGTATCACAGATTTATTTTACGATTCTTAATATCCCACTAATATCATAAATATGAAAATTTATATGTTTAGATGTTCGAATCATATTTTCGAATGACGAAAATACGATTCGATGATGTTTGAAAAATATTCTGATGATTCGATTTGAAAAAAAATTGACTCAGGCGTTTTATTACATTGATAAACACATATACTATTTAACGAGGTAATATGTTCAAAGAATAGACAAAGGTACTGCTGACTGAGTGTTAGATAAAATAAATAACTCTACGTAAAAAAATACGAACACACAAAAAGTTAACTCACAGATTCTTACATTAAACACTCCATTCAAGCGAACAAACCTCTTTCCAGTGCCTGACCTCACCTCCATCGAATGTAGCAAACTTTCGCAATCCAAGAAGTTTTCCACCCGAGTGAGTCAAAACTAAAATAATTGCTACAGTCGGAACGCACCGCTGCACTTTCATTGGTTTGAGGACTGCGCCTACACCGAAGCGAATATCTCACTATAAAAGTTTTTTTTATTTTTTTATTAGGTACTTTTCTGTTGCGTCTGCTATTTTGCACACAGTCCAATGCATACACGTAAAATAATAATCGATCAAAGATTCTTAACCAACAGGCAGACCGTATGCAGGCAACTTCGAAAAAGACTGCGGTGCCGGACCCGATCGAACGCCTTTGCCATTTCCAGGCTCAGCCAATGCCTCACCTTGACCCTCCTCAGCTAAAGCTCAGCGGTGTGTAAGATACACTAGCTAGAAGATCACCAGTCGAACGATCACGGCGAAAGCCATATAGATGAAAAAATTGTGAAGGCAAGCAAAACTGCAAAGATATTTTGCGGCAAAAAAAAAATTAAGATCCGTGAATAATTATTTTTTCTAATTTTGCAACTGAGTATACTGGCGGCCAGCGCGACTTTATTCACGAGTATTTCAGAAAATAAACAGAAATGACTCTTCTATTCGGTGCATCAAAATAAATCATATCAATCAAATTTTAAGTTAGAACTCCAACACCGTATCCAATTCCGTTGTAGTTTTTGCGTCATGCACGGACAAACAGACAACAGAGAGATTTGGCTTCTAATTGCTCCTACATAGACTCATCATATTATATCATCTTAAACATCTCCCATGTACAGGCATCGGCCAGTTAGAATTTAATTATAAATATTTATTCCAATAATTATTTGCACTTCGGTGTAAAAGCAGCTCAGTAGGTGGAATTTTAAAATGCGACACAAAGAGAAAGGGGACTAAGTGGCCGGAATAGAGAGCAACTACCCTTTGTTATGTGCAAAACGGTACAACGCCCCATTCTGTTCAGTAATTGGAAAGTGCGACAATTGGCCCGTGAGTGAAGATACTGTCCGTTACCTTTGAAGTTTATGTCGTTTTATTTGACTTTTGTTTTGAGGTAGGCAAACTATTATATTTGTTTCGTATACTTTTTAATACTTTATCGGGTGCAGATATACTGGGTGTAAAGGATATTTTATCAGTTGTTTATTTGCAAACTGTGCAATAACTTTAAAATCTAATTACTGGTCCTAAAAGAGATTTATGAACTATATCAAAAAGTAACGGTCTAATGTGTAAAAAAAAAAGCATGTATCCAAAAATTCGATGGTTTCTATTTACGCGTACAAACAAGATGGATGGCAAGCAGTTCTCAAAACGTTGCCCTGTAAAAAAAACTCTTACACTCTTTTTAAACAAGGCTATCACCATCGGCAGGGAATTCATCCTCACACATTGGAACCAAGATGGTCACGAACTGTGCGAAGTTTTACTGAGAAACTACAGCATGGGATTCTTCCAGAAAGACGTGAAGACGTATTTGCAGAATCGGCAAAGCTTGAGTGATGCCTCAGTTGTCGCGAGCGTCTATAGGCTACGATTACTGCTTACCATCGGCGGGTCGTATGCTTGTTTGTCATAGGTGTATAAAAAATGTTAAGGTGTAAGAGTTTTAACAGGGCAAACTTTCGAGAACTTCTTGCGTTTATTTAATTTGTATGCGTACCTACTGAATATTAAATTTCATGGAAAAAAAACGGCAAAGAGTTAAATATGGTTGTCTTAAATAAATACATCTAAAGGTATATCCTCCAGTAAACATGAACATTTAATGTACAAACCTACATAACATTTCCACCTGATAATTTTCAGATTTTCATTATACTTCAGAATTGTTGCTAACTGTAAACCTCATAGGAAATGCAAACGATATGAAATTCTCGGTTCAAATGGCATGTTTCATCGCAATGCTGTTATTACTTGCTTTTGAACTCAATAGAGTTATAATTAAAATGTACTATGATGTCTATGTTCATATACAGAATTGCTTATTACAATACCTGACAACAAAGCTGCCATATACATAATTATAAATTATTTTTTATAATTTCATATTATAATATTATAAATGTCAATATTTGAGACGACAGTAGTAACACAATCATTGCACACGGTTGACCGTATTGGTATAAATAAATAAACATATTTCTAGACAAATTACATAGCGCCATCTAGTTCCAAATTAGCCAAAGCTAGTACTATGCGTACTAGACAACTGAATAATGAAAGAAAGAAAGAAAGAAAGAAAGAAAAACATTTATTTGCTCATTACACAGCACAGTATAAACAAATCAACAAACAGATAATATATAAAAAAAAAAGAACATTAAAGTACTGTGCAATGTCGCAAAATGGTCCCAACTCAGCATAAAACCGAAATCTGCAACAGACTCGGCACTGATTTTCAGTTAGGACCAATTGCAACATCACGGACATACAAGCACAATAAAAATAAAACAACAAAAAAGAAACAACATAAAAATTACACACAAAATAAAAATAAAAAAACTCAATAACAAATTAACAACTATTCTAGACATTTCATATAACAAATACATTAACGATATTTTAAGTAAAATATGTGAGTTAAATAATATAAAAAGAAATGTACTTAAATACTTTTTTTTTGTAAATACATATAAATATCGAAAACAGTCAATTATCGAATTCGGAGTTAGTCGGCTTTCTCGATAAAAACACGTAAGTGAGTCCGTTTAATTTAATTAATTGATTTATGATTTACCACATGACTTTAAATAATATTAATGGATGTAATGAATACGACTAACAACTGTTTCACGCTGATACTTTTATTAACAACCATTTTCTCGATACTCTATTTCTGAGGACAGTTCTTTGATAGGCTCATCCATGAGATTCTTTCACGAGAAACCGTAATTACTGTATAAAAAAAGCTATCATCGTTAAGATCGACTTGTTCAGATTTTCCACGTATTTGCTACAATAAAAATACATGTAAGTTAAACTCACGGTCACGCCCATTTATTTTATTTATTTTCGTGTTATTTTGCACCCTTTCATGTCGCTGCGAAATTCACCACGTATGCGTAACACCACGTGTTTAAACAGGGGACATATTTGTTGTGGTTTTACATGTAATGTAAAGTATGAGTTATTGTACCTTTTTTTTCATTTCTAAATATCAACTCGCAATAGGTCGTAAATTTTGAATCTATTCAAGTGCATGTTAAGTTACTATAAGCGATCAACTTACGATATTTACCTTCCTTCGTTACTATGGAATAGAGATAAAAATATTTCAGAATAATGCAATGCAATTGCTTCTTGCTGCGCAGCGGCGAGCAATCATTAATCTGAGATTCAAATTAATGCAACAGATTACTAATGATTTGTCCACTAGGACCGATGTCACTTTTTAGTTCAAGATATTCCAAATTTACTGGCAAGTATTGTACTGTTATAATTATTGTATCAATCGATTGTCGTTGCCTATGGCTTTCCGTAAACAAAGGAAAACGAGGCTTGGGCTGTTGAATGATTGAGCGGTTCGACATTGCAAACAAGAAAATGTTCCTATAATAATACTTCTAGGCTAGTTTAAAGCTCTATTTACTATTTAAAGAATTTACTATTGAGAAATAAGCAGTAAGGGTAATAGCAAAAATTGGTAATAATGAAATAATTTTACAAAGGATTGTTAGGTAATGCCTGGTAATATTAGTATGAATTATTTTTATTACATAGTTATGTGCTAATATTGTTTTTATAATTTGTAGCACCTGTAATACCATGGTATCACACGCGCGTTGCTGACCATGTTAAAACCTTTTCACGCCCTTATTAAAGAACGCCATGTTTCCTTGATATTTAATAAGACGAATGAATAAAACGTAGACATTAACAGAATTGACTAATTACTTCGGATCGAGTTCACTCATTAAAAATAATACAATAACATATCTGTGACCAGAAAGAATCAATACGAATGTATAAAACAAAATATAATACAATACAACAAATATATAAGAAACAACTAAACAAACATTTATATAGCTTTTAGGTTAGGTTTCGACGACATTATGCAAACATGCTTTCAACACAGTTCCCATTCTTAAAAATCACAAAATCACCTGTTATTCTAACAAAGTTGAAACGTCAAGACGCCAGACATATTTTGTACACGAGCAAGTACCGTCAGAATAACAGTATTCTATGGAATAAAATTCAATTCAGAAAGTTTTCAGAGAAAATAAAGAGACAAATTTTAAAAAATTCCAACTACTTTATCGTAGGAGCAAATGATTTCCACTTTTAAAGTTTCCTTTATATTCATAGCGTTCAGTTCATCGATGCAGAAAAGTGAAACTATTCTGAATACTATTCTCGTTTCTTTACTTTGATAGAATAAGTTAAAAGCTGAAGCGATGTGGATATGCGGCATATGCCTACGTATCGTCATGATTTTTTGTTGTTTTCTTCTACTGATTTTTATTGTTTAACAGTTATTACCCGCGGTTCACCCACTGGTCAATATTTTTTATTCCTGTCGGAATAACATGTTTTTCCGGGGCAAAAACTAGCCCATATCACTATTCCCGTAAAAAACTCATATCAATCTGTTGGTTCCTTTCGACGTGAGAAAAGAATAAACATTTACAATATTAGTATGGATCAAAGATAACAAGTATGTTTTACAAATTAATTTTATCACAATCCACAAAATATTTTATAGATATTATTCTCTTCGTAAGTTTTATAATTTAGATATATTTATATTTTACTAGGTGACCCGATAGATGTTGTCCAGTATAAACCTTTTCCGACATGCCATGAACAACTCGCCAAAGTTTCATTGTAATCGGATGACCAGTAAACGAATACATATAGTACCTACAAAGTTTCATTTTTATTTATAAAGATTGCATAAATATATTAATTATGTCATAAGTAAATAGAAACATAAATTACCATTGCATAAAACAAGTATTCTGAGTCATAGAATGTAGTCATAGCGACCTAGAACTAGTTTTAATAATACTGCTGGTAATTGTTGGGACTGGTGGTTACCAAATGTGAAGGGTGTGTTAACAGCGACACGAGCAATGCTCCGATCAGGCGGTTTGTATACATGTTTACCACTCTAGTACTATAAAATTAGTACTCTCAATCTCATAACTTATACCACACAAAACCGATACAAGAATGTTTAAGGTTCAAGCAAATATTCCATCGGATATGTTGTTTGATCGCCCAGACATGTTTACCAACAAATATGGGGTAGGAAACGTTTTTACTATGTCGCAGACATCTATACGTTGAGAGCTGAGAGAATTCGTGTTTTATGGATGGCTTGTTCACGCAAAAGTTTTGAAGTAAAGCGTTGGAAATAGTTTTTGATATGTCTAAATATAGAAATGAAGATAGGTTTATACCTATCTTCATATCTATATTTAGACATACAATAATATAAATATAGGTATAAACCTACCTTCATTTCTATATTTAGACATACATTTATATGTATAAATATGGGAGCTATTATAAGCACAATTATCTGAAGTATACAAGAATTTTGGTTATAAATGATATCATGACCGTAATTTGTTATGTAACCAAAATTCTTTACATTATTGATTTAGATTATAATCTAGATCAATAATGTAAAGAATTTTGGTTACATAAAATTACAAACCAAAATTTTGAAACAAGAATTTTGGTTACATAACAAATTACGGTCATGATATCATTTATAACCAAAATTATAATCTAGATCAATAATGTAAAGAATTTTGGTTATAAATGATATCATGACCGTAATTTGTTATGTATGCTAATGAAGATAGGTTTATACCTATATTTGGATTATAATCCAAGTGAACGCATGCTAAGAAATGTTACATAATTAGTAAGTTTAAATGAAGATTTAATTTGCTAGAGTTATCTAATTAATATGCATTTTAGAGAAATAATAATTTACATTAAGTTTTATATTAATAGTAATAATGACTTACGAAAAAATTATATTAATAGTAATAATGAAGTAAGCTTTAAGAATTTGGCTGCGGTATTCTGTGAGGTGAACATACTTCCCCAGTTGGGCAGCTTACAAATACGCTGTACCCTACCTCTCTTTTGCTAGAGCTTCTTTCGCTAGTCGACGAGTGTACCACGTGCAGGTGAGGTAAGCTTTGGCTCTAAAGATCGTGATGTGCCGCTTTTACACTTCAAAATGATATTGCGACAGAAAGCGTAGATGTCAGCGTATAGGTATATTTATTTTGCTTTGAATGTTTCACTGACATCAATAACTCTAACTCTAATTGAGCAGAATGGCAACATGTTTAAATTCACTATGAAGAGTACGGACAGGGTGTCCAGGGGGCCCTACCGCCGAAGTTGAAGCCGATTACCATAGGATTTTTGATTCTGAAAATGACACTACTGCTTAGATAGACTATTGCTAATTATGTTTAACTCAGCTGGTAAAAACCATAGAGCTCTTCCGAATAAGGTGAAGATGTTTGTTCAACTTTAACCTAAGACCAAATTTTGGAAGTATAAAACCGATTGTAATCGGTTTCAGCTTCGGCGGTACAGCCCCAGGTCGAACGACGAAAATACGAAGTACAGAAATCCAGGAAAAGTTAAACCTGTGGTTAAACTAATGTTGGCCTACTTTTTCTACTTACTAATACATCTATACGAATATTATGAAGAAGTAACGTTTGCACATTTGTTTAAATGTAGAAAGTAATTGCCAAAACCATTTATTTTTTTCCTATAGGAAAAACATGAAAAAAAGTTATTAACTCATCTGATGTGAAATGGTAATAGTCTGTAGACGTCTAGAATTAGTATTCTAATCGTCTATCGACTACTCAGCACAACTACCTCGGTACCTCCGGCTTTCTACACTCCTAGAGGGTGCTGAAAGCCTAGTCCTGTCTCTGTCGGATACAAAACCGAAAACCGCCGCAGCCTCTTGGCCTACATACAGTTGTGATTGCAGAGCTTGGCAGCCATTCAAACCTGTGCGACACTGCGCAGCCTACTTTGAAACTGAAATTTATTTCCAAAATTGGCCCACTGGGCGCAATATCGAGAATCGTTATTTTACTTTATATAAACATTTTGAGTTTTTATGTCTGGTAAGATTAAAGAATTGCCATTGTATAAATTGCTTTATCTTTTTTATTCAACTTATATTTTTCAAGTATATATAGGTCCTATGTATATATATATATACTAGCGGCCGCCCGCGACTTCGTACGCGTGGAGTTAGTTATTTGCAAATAATTTTTATTTACATTCGAAAAAGCTAAATACTTGAAACTACGCGACACGGGAGTACTGCTGGAGCTGATACACATATTTAAATATTGGTACGGTCATCAAACCAACCAGGTCAAGAGGCTCGGGCAGTTCTCTGATGAGTACAGATTGGAGTGTGGGGTGAGACAGGGAGGTCTGACCTCGCCTACGCTCTTCAACTTGTACATAAATCAGCTGATCGTTGAGCTTGGCAGGACCAATGTCGGATGCTCGATTCAAGGTATTTTTGTCAATAGTATAAGTTATGCGGATGATATGGTCCTGTTAAGTCCTAGCATAAGGGCCCTCAGAACACTATTGTCAGTGTGTGAAAGGTATGCTGAATCACGTGGCCTTAGATATAATGTGCAAAAAAGCGAACTGCTCATTTTCAGTGCGGGAGGCAAACTGCCTGCACACGTTCCGCCTGTCAAATTAAATGGAGTTGTACTGAGAAGATTCCAAAGCTTCAAATATCTCGGCCATGTGGTTACAGCAGACCTAAAAGATGATGAGGACATGGAGTGGGAAAGGAGAGCGTTGGCAGTGCGATGCAATATGTTGGCCCGAACCTTTGCGCGGTGCAGTACAGAGGTAAAAATAACCCTTTTTAAGGCGTACTGTCAATCCTTGTATACATGCAATCTTTGGGTTAACTCTACGCAGAGGGCTTTCAACGCTCTCCGAGTACAATATAATAATGCTTTCAGGGTGATGTTGGGCCTTCCTCGATATTGTAGCGCATCGACTATGTTCGCTACAGCGCACAGAAATGATTTTTATGCGGTGTTACGTGGAAGAATCGCGTCTCTGATGTGCAGGATTCGAGAGAGTACCAACAGCATCCTGGAAGTCGCTAGAGATAAACCCGACTGCCGCATCTGGAGGCACTGGGTGCATACACATGTTTCTGTGTCTAGTGCCTCCAGGAGTGGGGGCGGGTATTATTTGAATTTTCTTTTCTTTTTTTTTAATTTTTCCAATTTTAAAATAAGCTTACTAACATAGTGTATAAGTTTCTCTATTCTCTTTTTTTTACTAACACCATATGGATGGTGAATCCGAAATAAAATGTTTTATTTTTATTTTAAATACCTAATGAAAGGAAAAAAATAAAAAAGTTAAAAACAATCAATATCTAGACAAATTTTTAGAATCAATGAAGTCGACGGATATTATTTTTTAAAACCTCTTTGTGAAACCTAAAGTACTTTTTATTGTTATAATAAAACATCCCTCCTTATAATAGTAAATATGTAGTTGTTTTCAATATCTTTTTTACTTAAATATCATTTAAAATCCTTCTGCCATAATTACTTTAACTTCAATAGCATTGGATTTTCATACAAATTTCCAACCGCCGTTTTAACCTCAAAAAGGGGTTGATTTCTAAAGATACATTATTAGTACACCTCCACACCATCTATGGAGCATACATTTTAAATTTCAAGTCTCTTGCGTCAAAAATATAGAACTTTCATACAAATTTCAAACCCCCGTTTTAACCCCAAAAAGGGGTTGATTTCCAACGATACATTATTAGTACACCTCCACACCATCTATAGAGCATACATTTTAAATTTCAAGTCTCTTACTTCAAAAACGAAGAACTTTCATACATACTTCCAACCCCCGTTTTAACCCCAAAAAGGGATTGATTTCCAAAGATACATTATTAGTACACCTCCACACCATATATAGAGCATGCATTTTAAATTTCAAGTCCTTTACTTCAAAAACATAGGACTTTCATACAAACTTCCAACCCCCATTCTTCCCCCTTAGCATCGTAAAATCCGTTCTTAGCGGATGTCTACACCCTATAAGGAACCTACCTGCCAAATTTCAAGTTTGTAGGTGTTATAGTTTCTGAGATTTCGTGATGAGTGAGTCAGTGATTTTCTCTTTTATATATATATATAGATAGATTAGATATGCTTTAATATTTGTTGTTATGCAAATAACAACAAATACTAAAATTAGTGAACAGACTAGTATACTAATGTGAGCTTATCTCTTCAAGAGATTTCTTTCAGCTAACCCTACTGTGCATAAAGAAATTTTAAATGGCTTCAAGGAAGCTGTGCTCATGCATAGCTTCCGTGTAGTATTTTTTGTAAATACATACATATAATACATACAAAACACAAGAACCAAGACAAACATCCATGTTTATACAAACAAATATTTGTCTTGAGCGGGGTTCGAACCCGCGAGGTCGGAGTCATAATGGCCAATGTTAACCATTCGACACCGAGCTCGTCGAATTATATAACATACGTTATGACATATATTACACACCCCTATACTGTATTTTCGGG
Source organism: Hypsopygia costalis (assembly GCA_937001555.2). Classification (NCBI taxonomy): domain Eukaryota; kingdom Metazoa; phylum Arthropoda; class Insecta; order Lepidoptera; family Pyralidae; genus Hypsopygia; species Hypsopygia costalis. The sequence continues at coordinate 7,222,740 of OW443325.2, forward strand.
AACTAAGATACCAAAACATTACTTATTACATTTTCCATCTTATATTTCTTGTAAAATAACTCGATATAAAGAAGAGTATGACCTTAGAACTTAATATTCGACTGCGAATATCACGAGATAGCCAATCTCTAACTTTTTGACCCCCTGGCGAGTTAGAGCGAGTTTTTACTAACTTCGGCCGCTCCGCTGCGGGTTCCTCTAACAAGCGAGAAAGCCGACAAATTGGGGCAGTCGCTACGACTACTTTCATAAATTCCCTTTACATTTCACTTTGAGTATAAGAAATTATGCAGCTACAAGTTTAAATTGCCGTGAGGATTGACTTTATTATTATTTTTTGTTTTCTAATATTTATATACTTTTGTATTAATATGAAAGTAATTTCGAATTCAAGTTTATTTATTTGCCATTGGGGCCTTGCGTACACTTATAAATTAGGTCATCTGTGCCGGCGGATATATTGGAGTGGACTCGGTTGACTAAAAAATTCATTTTTTTTATAATGATTTGGAATCAACCGCGGTATCAATCCATAATCTTATTACTACGTCTATGTATCATTTATATTTTTTTATAAATAAATAATAAATAAATATTTCTGGACAATTTACACAGCGCCATCTAGTCCCAAATTAAGCGCATAGCTTGTGTTATGGGTAATAGACAACTGATAAATGTACTTATTTACGTTTTTTTTTTTGTAAATATATACTTATAATACATAGAATAAACCCAGACCAAGACAAACAGACATGTTCATGCACACAAATGTTTGTCTTGTGCGGAAATCGAACCCGCGATCTCGGAGTCAAAGTGGCCATTGCTAACCATTCGACCACCGAGCTGGTCTATTAAATGATTATAATATAGTTGCGTAGATTTATATGGCTACGGTAACCACTTCAAAACATGCGGGCCAACAAAATCTAGAAAGGCGCACCCTGCTGCTAAAAGCTGTCAGACCTTTCTTACAGCTGTTAGTAAGAAAGTAAAATGTTGTATTCGAATAGGTAGTTTTAATGTGAATCGAATGCAGGTCAGACTAACTATGGCGTGGTGACACTGGCGACAACTAAATTAATCCTAAAATAATTTTTCAATGGAATTTGCCATGAAACTAGCAGATGTCAGTTAAATTTAAATCTAATTTAAATTTCCTATAATTTTAAAGCAATAGTACTGCAATAATATTAATTTTTTGCACGGTCGGTGAGTGATGCCTCTGGTATCACGAGCGTCCATAGACTGCGATGACTGGTTTCCAACAGGAGAGTCGTGCGCTAGTTTGCCATACTAGTGGTATAAAAAAAGCAAATCTTGCGCTGGTTTCACTACAGTGTCGAGGGTCCGCACTATTTTTTGCATCCAAACCCGCCATCCTCAACGTGCTTTTTTTAAATCACCAAACTGCAACTGTTTGGACTACCTTCCTGCATGAGACATACGCATGCATCACCCCTTCAATCAAACCTGGTGTGGGGTTGCGTCCCGGCGGACCGCATGCAATTCGAAACCCATCAATATTCCCACTAATGGACAAACTTTCCGCCTTGCATCGCAATTACTCTAATGTGATTACTCTAATTTTCTTTTCAGTACGTGACACACAGTCGGCTATATAAGCAAACCTAATTACATACTCTGCTGGCTTAACGACCCAAAATGAGTCTTGACTCCTACACGAGATCCGCCTTTATTTCCAATCTTGAAGAGTCTCCCGCCAGTCGGCTTGTTGTAGCTCTTAAATCCTCGATCACATTCCTCCAGCGATACCTGGGGCGATCGAGTGGATGATGAACAGCTGGTTTCCCCAGATACATCCCACACCGCTATTATCTCCCGTTATAATATATTTTTATATTTCATCATTTCACTAGACTAGTTTAGGCATTTGTCATGTCACTAAATATTTTTACTAAGATGACGATATTAACAAAAATATTCGAAATCTAGCGTGATTTCGTAGTATTCCTAATAGATTTCGTGAAATCCCTGGTATCCTCATTTCCTTAAAAAGTTGAATTATCCAAAACTGCAATCATGTTGCGTTACATCAAAAATATATTTAATTGTTGGCACGTCTTTATGGCAGTATGTCATGAAATATGATGTCTCCCTTTATGCTTGCAGGTTCAATGTCACGTGACATAACTCTGCGAAATGGAAAAGTTAGTTTAACAACATAGAGATTACAACAGGCCACTTTGAATTTTGCAAGCTATAATAAAGATAGATGTATTTTAAATTGGATCAGTGCAGCGGGAAATTTTCCGTTATAAGTTCGGTACAGGGAATATACAACAAACAGTTTGAGTCGCCGACCTGCGGCCCTACCGCCGAAACTGAAGCCATTTATTACCATTGGAGTTTTTGAATGCGAAAATGACACTACTGCTTAGATTGTTGATAATTATGTTTAGCTCAGCTGAAACCCTAGAGCTCTACTGACTGAACTGGAAATGTTTGTCAATAACTTTAATCTAAGACCAATCTAAAAATCAGATGGTAATCGGCTTCAGCTGAAGCCCATTCCCATTGAATTTTTTGGTAGCGAAAATCAAACTTCAGCTTAAATTTATGGTGCTTGTCTTTAGTTTAGCTGGTAGTAACCCTGGAGTTAGACCGATTATACTTAATGTAAGGTCTAACCTTAACGTAAGACCTATATTTCGAATCAAAATATTCGTTGGTAATCGGCATCAGCATCGGCGGTAGGGCCCCAGGCCCCAGGGCCCTTAATACAATTTCTTCACACAGTATTAAAATAATATTGTGTTACAGCAATAGAGATATGATAATGATATGATGATAATTAATAAATTGCCTATTCCCTGTTACATGTTAAAAAAAATAACATACCCAAACTATTTTTTGACAATGTTAATAGTAGTTTATGAAACTGTTGCATAATTAGGGTTATTAAAATACGAGTGTGAGTTTATAACATGAGCCGAAGGCGAATGTTATAATAGACCACACGAGTATTTGAATACCTAATTATGTGCAGTTTCATACACTACTTTATCTAATCTAATGAAATATATGATAATAATATTTTAAATACAACCATGAAGTTAATTTAACAGCTATAATTCTTACTTATAAATCCATTTGCAGATCGAGCATGCGTAGTGCGCATGCGCGACGCGCCGCGCGGCGCGCGTTCACAGATTTTGTAGAAAAATTTTGCAAAGTTGCAATGTATTTGCATTGCAACCTGTTTAAAATACCTGTATCCATGGCTGAAGCAGTATCGAAATGGAAAAAAAGTCATTTTTCGATACAGTTGTCCATACGACAACTGTATCGAAAAATAACTTTTTAAATTTATTTTGATAGCTTGTGCGTAAAGACTGTCATTATGATACTGTGTTTAGTTTTCTAATGTGTAAATTTCAGTATGAGATTAGGTAGAAGTAATTACCTACGTAACTACTATGTTGTAGAATTTATATCTGAAGGAACTAATCATTCATTTAAAGTACATTGCATCAATTTTGAAATATTTATATTAATTAATACGTACCTTAATGAAATAACATTCTTTATGAGAAAATAAAGTTAAAAAAAATCTAATATATCTGAAGATTCAGATGCGAACCAAGATTGTGGATCTAAGTGCAAGGCGCCAACAAATGCTCATGTTTAGACGTACTTCTATGTCTTGTATTGAAGTTATATAATTGTTTTGTTATACAACGACATTATTAAACGCATTAGGTAGGTACCTAATTGTAATGTATAATACTTATACAATTATTATACATTACGTACGTAATAAATACATTACATTACATTTAAATAAATATTAATAATAATAACATTCCTGGACAAAGTACACACGGCCATTTAGTCCCAAACTAAGCAAAACTTGTACTATTGGTACTAGATAACTGATATTATACTTAAATACATTTTTTTTGTAAATACATACATATGATATAATAGTTTAAACCCACACCAAGAGAAACAGACATGTTCATGCACACAAATATTTGTCTTGTGCGGGGATCGAACCCATGACCTCGGAGTCAAAGTGGCTATTGCTAACCATTCGACCACCGAGCATGTCATAATAAGAAATAATAAATAATTAATAAGAAATTTTCTACTGCCTCTTTGCTCGTTTTTTTAACAAAACATTTTAATAAATAATCTGTAGGTAAGTTCTTGGTGCACTGTAATCGATTTCGGGTACTTTACCTAACTTAAATCGTCTACAAATTCACTAAGTGCCTATGCTAAGTTGTTGCCGTGTTGAGTTTCTTAACTTGCTGTAATTACTTAATGTGGAAGAACTTTGAAGAGCTCGTATGTTCGGCAAGTTGAGATAGTTGTGAAGCCGTAATGTGTGCACATTATAAATATGGCTCGTTCAAACTCTTTGCCCCAAAGTTAAAGCGTTTTTCGAAGTTACAGTGTTGTAACTTTGCTTTACGTAATCATATTAGGTATATTTAGGATAAATCTTAAAAAGTAATGCTTCTTTTTTTCATACGAACTAAGGAGAAATAAATCTGTCGCGATTTGGATGATAAGGATGTCGTATCTAGGAGTATGTACGAGTACATGTTGTTGCTATATGCAATCGCAAAACTAAACAATTAACACAAATTCAAATGTATTATTTAAATTTAGTTTTTTTTTTATTTTTCACTCAGATTCTGGTAAGTACTTTTTAATTCACAATTCAATCTACAATCTATATGATAATATTTACAATAAGAATATTTACAAATAAAATATTTACAAAGAGGTAGAAAAAAAAAGGAAGAAAAGGAATAAAACAAAAATTATTTTAAATTTAGTTAAAATTTTGGGGTGTAAGTGGTTCACCAATATCTTTGAACCAAAGCCAACTTCACCTACACGCGGTGCACCCTGCTGATTGATAAACGAAGTTCTGGCGAAAAGAGAGGTAGAGAGCGTTTAAGCTACCCTAATAGGGAATGTACCTCACAAAATACCGCAGCCAAATAACAATTCCCGTGAGGTTGTTCTATTTCTGCGTGTGAGTGAGGTCACCAGAAAAGAAGGAATTGTTGCGTTGGTAGCGGGGGTGGCGGCGCGCGAGTGATATTTTATGTTGCGAGCGTTAATATGGCTACGGTAACCGCTTCATATCAGGCGGACCGTATGCTTGACTACCACTCGACGTAGTATTAAAAAAAATATATAATTTTTTATTTTTATTTTAATTATGAATATGATTTTAATTTGATGGTGTAGTAATTTCTATGTTGATTATTAAATTGACACGGGTTGTCAAATTTTCTGTTTTTATTGCAAATATTTAAAATTTAGTATAATGAATACTAATTAGAGATATGAAATATGGGATTATTTATTATATAGATAGGTCGTCACATAAAAAGGGAGAGTTGTAGGGGTAATCACAAACTTATTTACCAAAGTGACTAGTGAAAAAAAAATAAGCTTAATATTATGTACCTGTTTTGCATTGATAAATTTTTGTCATAAACTAGTTTAGATGACCATCAAATAACCCTTTTTTCCACTGTAATAAGCGTTGGCTTTAAATGTGATGGTGAGGCACGTACTTACTAAACTCCTCAATCAAAATCCACATTTCGCACTCAAACTCCATCGAAGGATTCCATATTCCTCGAATTCGCCGATCCGGCTCTATTTGAATAGACTTAACCCCCTTCGTTGATGGTATGATTGATTCCTGTTTACATTAGGGGTGAGTTGCAATTTAATATCTTATTGTTAATCGGAGACGGTGTTGACTTAGACGTGCGTTTGCGTTCCGGCTCCGCTGTTAATTATTATAAGCGTTTTCAGTTATTATTTGGTTATTTAAGTTTGGTTTGGTTGTCCAAAATTAGTTTCCGGTATATTGTTATTGGAATAAATTATTTTCAGAAGCTGAAAATAGCTTAGGCAAGTAAAACATTTTTCAGCATCGGCTTTATCATCCCACTGTTGGGATACAGCTCTCTCCTCAATCGAAGGGGTTGATGACGATGGATGAATATTGGTGTACATGAACATGTGTGCATTTCTATATATGTATATTTCACACATACAACTATATTTCTTTTTATGTGAGAGGGGGGCAAACGAGCTTGTGTGTCACCTGGTGGAAAGCAATCACCACCGCCCATGGAGAGCAGCGACACCAAGGGGTCGCCGATCCGTTGCCAGCCTTTTAAGGAAAATGAAAACTCTGTTCTTGAAGGCACCCATGTCGTAGTTGTTCGGAAATACCGCTGAGGGAAGTTGATTCCACAGTTTCACTGTTCGTGGTATAATCTGTGAATTGTAACAGGTTGTTGATAAAATGTATATAAGTATATAATCTTTGAAAGGTTCAGTCAAAGAAAACGACATACTTTTTGTTTTCTTAAGCAAGGCGAAAAAAAAAAATGATTTCGATGATGCATAATTATTGATTGATGCACAACAATAATTATTGACTGATTATATATTTTTTTTCTGTTAGGGGTCCTGCATATTGCAGTTTTATCAATTAATTATTCAAATGTGGTCTGTTGCAAATTAACCCCAATTTAGCGGATATTTTGTGACCACAAGTGTGATACGGAGCCTGTCGGTTGCACCCACCGACCGATGCGGTTTGCATGCCTAATATGTACGGTATAAACATCCTAATACTATATGTAGTACCATTGAAACTGCACTCTAGACACTTGACTAAAAGTAACTCTGGAACTACGATAATACAATGCAATGTAAAATCAATGTTGGCTTAGTAAAATTTTCATCACAACTTCTCACCGTAATATGTAACCGTAAAGATTATTTTATATTGACTAGCCCGGCGCGGTCGAACGGCTAGCAATGGACAGTTTGATTCTGAAGTCGCGGGTTCGATTTCCGCACAAGACAAACATTTGTGTCCATGAACATGTCTGTTTATCTTGGTTTGGGTGTTTTCTATGTATGTATATACAAAACAATCTACTACCCATAGTACAAGTTCAGGATAGGTTATTTGGGACTAGATGGCGCGTATAATATATAATTATTAACTGCAGCATAACTAAGTAATGTTTGATAAATTTATAAATGACATTTGCTTCCTTCCGTGTAGCGAGTGACAATTTACCTCATGTGATTATTATATGGAGAAATGTCTAATTACGGTCGTTTCCCTAAGATAACTGTCCGCAGTGCCGTACTGAAATGTATGACAGAGTGGTTAGTTATTTCAGGGTACTGACTGTACTACCCCGGGAGTATACCCTAAGTACGTATTTGTAACAGGTTGTTGATAAATGGAGAGCGTTTAGTATACAAGTACAAATAAACCTGGCAGACTTATTTGCGTAGTAATACGAGTATATGTTTTGAGTTAGTTTTTTTATATTTACTTTTTAACCGACTTCAAAAAAAGAGGAGGTTCTCAATTCGACTGAATATTTTTTTTGTATGTATGTTATTCGATATCTTTGCGAATTGTGAACCGATTTTCATAATTCTTTTTTTATTTGAAAGGGTATGATTGCAAGGTGGTCCCATATTCACCAAGTCAGGATCTGATGAAGGGATGCCAGGGAAATCAAGGGAAACTCTTAAATTTTATAAGCACGTATGGTCAAATTATTTTGTTTTTATTTGAAAGGGTAATTGTGAGGTAGTTCCATATTCACCAAGTCAGGGTCTGATGATGGGATCCCAGAAAAATCGAGGGAAACCCTTAAATTAGCCATATGGTAGCCGGCAGAATAAAATTGTGCCACTCCATTGCTCTGCGCTGGGTGTCGTATAAGGCGACTAAGGAATCTTGTGTCACGCGATAACTTTTCTCCCGGAAGACGGGCAGCAGCGTCTGCCGGGGTATTCCACCAATAAGCTGCGCTCGCCAACTGCAGTCGGTTTCAATTTTTTTTTAAATCAACTTTATTTTACTACTTTCTTTGTTGAATAAGTTAATATTGTGAGTTCATAAAGGATAGATACTCCCTGCCGCATGGCATAGACACTTTTGAACCATAATTAACTACGTTTTTTTTTTGGAAATAATAATGGCGAGAAGTTCATGAAATAATAATATCAATAAAATATGATAATTACAAAACAACGGGAGAATTCATAATTATTTAAATACTAGCTAACCCGGCGAACTTCATACCAGCATTTTATTTGTTTTCATAAATATTTTCGAAATTCCTGAAACATTTGTTTAACTTTTTATATCCGCCTCGAATGTCAATCTGTCATTGTTTTGACAATATACGAGTACTGAAGATTTGTCATAGTCGTCTATCTCATTCGCTCACTAACTTTTCTTGTTAGGAGATTTTAAAATACTCGAAAATATTTTTTGATTTAATGATATATTATACAAATTTTGTCCTTACAATAACAAACACAAAAAAAAGGAATTATCCAAATTGTCTTTCTGTAGTTACGGGCGTACATACACTTCGCGATTAATTTGTATATCTATAGATTATATTCGTATTACGTTGCTACTAAGAAACCTTCAATAAAATTAAATAAAAATTACACAAATCAGTCCAATTATTTTTCCAACCCGTTGAACAAAGGACTTAAAAATATTTATTTATAGGATGTTTTTCCAGCCGATTTCATAGAGACGAATTGAAATTTAATTTCACAGATAAAAAACCGAACAAATTGTTCTCGTGGGGGCGTGATGAGGCAACGTTAACCGCTTAGCGATTTAAGCCAAAGGATTTTACGGCCCACGGATTTCAGCGATCCACAACGATCCGTGCCTGCGGACACTGACTGAGGCGCCTATTACGTGTTAACGAAGACATAGCCATATATTTTTCTTTAAATTTGATGCATCTCAGTACTTTTGTTACTTTTACCGTCTCCAACCCGCTATTGTTCGTGCAACACTGTTCATAGAATCTAGTACGATTTGTTCGACAACGCGCACACACACACACATACACACTTTGCACAGACGGCATTTATACACTTTGATTGGAGTAGCCTGTACTGTAATAACGTAAATACACAGTATAAGTAATAGTAGTACAGTATGGCCACTTACTGCCGCTCTCTCGTGTCGACCTCACCTCCCCCATGAGAGAAATCTGGAACTGTTTGTATGGCGCTGCACGCACACACACTCATTCACGCTCTGCACAGACGTCATTGTTTATGTCGAAGTAAACGAGGCGACATTTGTATGGAGTGGCCGGGGTGTGGTAAATAATAGTTGCTGCTGGAGGGTGATTGGGACAAATAAAATAGTCTTCGTAGAATAAAGACAGAACATTTGTTATAACATCTGATAACTATTTATAACACTGGGTCGTCCTCGTCGCTGACCAAGCAATATGCATCTACGTCGCAGCAAACCAAGAAGTTACATTTAAACAGAAATTTAGCCCATATGTTACGCAAACTATCCAGCCAACTATCCATGCAAAAAATGCAAAAATGAGTTAAATATTTAAAAATTGACATAGAGTACCTACTTTTTTTGGTGCGATAACGTTATTTTTGTAGTACGCATAGTTTCCGTAAGAGGGCGTGACAATAAAACTCACGCCCTCTGACAATTTTTAAATATTTAACTCATTTTTGCATTTTTTTTGCAAAAGTGACATTGTCGCACCGGGGGTGCGATATAGCAATAGAAATACATCATGTAATAGATCCCTTGTCGTCGCCTGCGGACAGCGCTGACTGTTCGTCCGAAATTGCGAAACCGCGTGCGGTGGGCGGCCGACGCGTTGCAGACTCGTGTTGGTGCCAATATTGTATACCGCGATATACATATCCTAGAAATGATACTAATTTAATGAAAATTAGGGAAGAGGATAAAGTGAGCGAATAAAGAAAATCCTTAAGATAAATTAACAGTAAGTATTCATCTAACAAAATCTTTTTTTTTCCGCCGCCGGACAAGCATACAGCTAGAGACAAGCGTACGACACGCCTGATATGAAGCGTTTCTAGTAGCCTATACACGGTTACATCATCATCATCATCAGGTCATTTTCGTCTCCACTACAGCACGACCCTCTCTCGTCCGTCACAGAAAGAAGGATTTGCCGTCACAGAAAGGAGGATTTGGCCTACACTCCCCACGCTGGCCAGACGGGTTGGGGAGGCCTGATCGATGTTTTATAATGTATTTCCCTTAGTCGCCTTGTACGACATCCACGGGTAGAGACGGAGTTATTCTATTCTAGTCTGCCGGAAACCACACGGCCAATACATACCAATACACGGTTACGATACAGTGCAATTAAAATACGGAGTATTGCTTGCGGCGAATTATTAGAGCCGTCTGCAAAAAGTGATAGCAAACATTTATTCATAGTATGTACATAATACAATACTCCACCAACCCGCGGTGGATGCGTCATGGAATATGCTCTAAACCCTTTCGAATGACGGGGGACCCGTATCCTAACAGTTGAATAAATAAGGCTTGACAACATAATACATACGTAGGTATGTATTATGTTGTCAAGCCTTATTTATTCAACTCTTCACTGAAGGTGATTTTAAGCTGACGCGTAGGCGTTAGCTTAAAATCACCTTCACAATTAACTTATGCGTGAATAAAAAATGGTGTGTCTTGACCACATGACACAAGTGAATACTTCATGTCTCTCTCCGTCTCGCTCCCTCCCAGCCGACTTTACTCGAATAAGCGTTACAGAGCCGAGCGTGACGACTCAATCACTAGCCAGTGATTGAGTCGGCACGCTCGGTAACAGTGGTCCAAATTCGACCATAATTAATTTACATTAATACTTTAAAAATAAACAAAAGAGTATATATGCGTGTGTGTGTGTGTCAAATACATGGTAGTGTGTTTAATGTTTTTTTATTGATTTAATGTATTATTTATGCATAATATTTTTAAAAAATATTAGCATTCTGTATTCCTTCTTTATATAAACTATTTATTTATTTTTTAAACTTTATTTACCACAATTTAAGGGTACAACGGCGATCTTAATGCTAAAAGCATTCTCTACCAGACAACCTTAGGGAAGTGCAGATATACATGAATGCGGCATACAAAATAAATTAACAACAATATTGTACAATACAACATAAAATATACATACATACATATTACATAAATACAAAATATATGATACATATAAAATAATATATATATACATATACATAATCAATAGCAGGATGATTCATAGTTTTGGCAAATTGTCCAAGAGCATGAACTTTATTTTTGAAGTTAAATTTATTTATATTAACTATAAGTGTGCGAAATTTCATACTCTTCCGTCTGTGCAGTTTTCTTAAAAAGGGGTACAAAATTTTTGCTTCATGTTATTAATATAGGTATAATGTATTAATAGATTACACATCTAGCGTTTGCTCTACTTCTTCGAATTGTTTCATGAAACTCAAAGAAGATATTTTGCATAAGGGTTGGGCGACATCCTTTGAGAATCACTCGCTTCGATTGCTATTAGTTTGCTTGTGTCTTGTCTTCCGTCTCTTTTCGACGTATTGTTCCAACACGTACATTTTCATTTACGGAACAGATTGAATTTGCAACACGCTTTTACACTCAGTAATAAACTTTTTTATATCTTTGCTACTTTTAGGGTTTTTTTTTGTTTTTTAGGGTTCCGTACCTCAAAAGGAAAAACGGAACCCTTATAAGATCACTTTGTTGTCCGTCTGTCTGTCTGTCTGTCAAGAATTTCTATGTCGAGAATGCGTGGAGGTATCAAGCTGAAATTTAAACTGTATACTCAGGTCTACGGTCCCATGAAGTTGTAAAAAAAATCAAAATGCTAAGTTTACGTAAATAAAAGTTACGGCCGTTTATTCAGCAAAAAACGCATATTTCGACACATTCTCAAGGGAATCAAAACCTATAGGGTACTTCCCGTTAACCTAGAACTATGAAATTTGGCAAGTAACATCGTTATAGACTACAAGTACAGGAATAAATCTCAAAACTATACATTTGTAAATAGATCTTAAAAAATAGGTGGTCTATATTTTTTATAGGGTGTCGAAATTTCAAATTGAAACTACTAGTTCAAATGGGGTATCATATAAAAGGGCTTGATGTACACATTGCAAAATATATTTTATTTATTTTTTTCGACGCATTATTTCTTATTTATAATGAAAAATATCAAATTTAATAATGATACTACGTACGGAACCCTCGGTGGTCGAGTCCGACTCGCACTTGTCCGGTTTTTCTTTAACTACGTCGCGCGGCAGACAAACATATGGTATGAAGACAAACATATGCGATTACCTTAGCCATATTAACGCTCGCAACATGAAATCATTCGCGCGCCGCCACCCCCGCTGCCAACACATCAACTCCTTCCTTTCTGGTGACCTCACTCACTCGCAAGAACACAACAACCCTCAAGATAACTGTTATTTGGCTACGGTATTCTGTGAGGTGGAGATACTTTCCCACTCGGGTAGATTATAACAAATACGTACCCTACCTCTCTTTCGCCGGAGCCTCTTTCGCTAGTCAGCAGGGTGCACCACGTGCAGGTGGGATTGGCTTTGATTTTAAAGATCGTGGTTTTGTTTGTAATATCTTTATTGTTCAGAGTTACACGATATAAAGCTACATGAAAAATAGAGCGGTACAAAGACGGACTTATCCCACAAGGGGATCTCTGCCAGTCAACTTTAGAATAACCACGTTAGTACTATTACTTATACTGTGGAATAACTGAGCGGACATTACAAATTGGCAAGCAAAAGCAAGTATGTTTTTAAGAATATTCTATTACCGACGAACGGAGTATCTACCATAGACTATTATAGACGCCTGATTAGCGTGGCAAACATGAAAGAATGTCATAATATTTTATATAGGTACCACCTTTATACCACTGCTTCGCACGTTATCGTGTTATCCCTTGAAAAAAGAAACTAGTCCGTGACGCGAAACAAATTATCGTACCAATCTGTCTCTCTGTGTAAAATGCTCTTTCTCTTGTATGAATGTGATTAAAACTGTCTATTTGTATATTGATTTCTCTGTCAAGAGGATCTACCGAAAGAAGGGAATAAATTGAAGATTTTCGACTCCGAGAATAAAATTTCGCCTTTATTTCGTCTGAATCGAAGAAGTTTATTAATAGTCTTCCGAATAAAAAAACCGTTTTGAATTGATTTCAGTTTAAGCGGTAGGCCTCTGGGTCTCTGCGGACGCGTCGACTCTTCCATTTTGAAATAAAGAATAAAATAATATGGCCAGCCAGCTGTAGCCCGCTTTATTTATTTAGCCCGTAATATTTCAACCAACCACTTTCGAGTTCTTAATGTATCTTTACTCAAACACTTTAAAACACGAAACAAAAATATGCGAACATGCTTTCGCATTTATAATATTGAAGTTATGATGCAGTCTCAATTCCCTTTAAAAAAATCCCTTTAAAATATTTCCAAACCCGAAATGATCCTGTTATAGGAAAACATCGCACAAAAGCTCGATACTCTATTCAAAAGTACAAATTTTCACGGAAAAATAAAATCTAAAACCGCTTTTCACAAACAGCTTGACAGGTGATGAAAAAAACCACCCTTCGACGAGGTGTTTCAACCCTGCCTACCCCCGATCCCGTTGCTTGATGGCGCGTTTATACTGTGTAACACGAACTAAGTGAATCAAACTGTCATTCTGGCCGCATTACGTAGTAAGGGTGGGTAAGAATAGTGTGGACATGGTGTGTTATAGTTAACGATGCTAATGCAGGATATTTAGTAACAAACAAGTTTGTTTTTTTTTACCTTTGACATAATATGATATGATACCTTTGATTTATTTTTTTGACCAAAGTCGCATGCATCTACTAACGGTAGTAGGTGGGTGCCAGCCTGCAGCAGTTTGCATGCACTACTTGGTAGCGGAAGCACGCAAAGTAGTGTAGATCAAATTGCCTGTAAATTTGACTTCTGCAAAATAACACCTGAATCAATTAATTAATTTCTGATAGTTAGCACTTATTGCAACTGATAAACTATAATATAGTAATAAAAAATTCTGTTTATTTTTTTATCGCGTATTTTTTTCTTTTCTTTATAGATAAAATATATAGGCTTTTAGATTAGTTTTAGTTTAATTTAGTTTTCAATAATTAGATTGTTTTGAGAAAGTCATGTCTGTATAAACCCTATTTTTTATTGAAATCCGTTTGGCTGTTTCAGAGCCCATTCAAGACATCGTTTCAGACATATCGGGATAAGCCCACCACACTTGCCTGCCGCTGTATGTGCTGTATAGTCAGGATTAACAACAACAACGTGGCTTGAAAGTAACAATGAATTAAATCAGAAGAAATTTATAGAAACAGGAATTTTTTTTCATACCTATAGTTATAGTTTATATAATATATATACATATATATGTATGGTAGGTTTCTTAAACTAATTGTGATGCAAAACGATGCCTATATACGTTTACAACAAACTGAACTTTAAATTACACATTATAAATAAAGGATTTTATCACCTTACGTATCCATATTAATGATAACATATCCCGCGCTCACTTTTCGCTTAATATCATCCCTTGCAGATGAACAAGGGGTGCACCTTAGACTACCCTCTTTGCACAAGCGAAATCACTTCCACTGTGAAAACAACCCTTAATTTTTATTTTGACGGTATTGCAGGAAGCGAAATTAATGAAGCAAGTCTCAATATTAGGGTACAACGTCGCTATAAAAAAAAAAATATATGAACAAGTCTTGAATCATTTTATAATGTGTATCTTTAACATCTTTAGAGCCAAAGCCAACTTCACCCGCAAATGGTGCACCCAGCCGACTAACGAAAGTAGCTCTGACGAACGAGAGGCAAGGCATGTCAATCCCAAATGCGAAAATATATTCATCTTACAAAAGACCAAAATATCCTTAAGTATTGTTATATTCCTGCGAGTGAGTGCGATTACCAGATGTAAGGAGATACTATGTTAACAGCAGAGCAACACTCCTTGTATTCCAAGCATCTATATGGTTACGGTAACCGCCTTATATCAGACGGGCCGTATGCTTCTTTAGCACGCGGTGTTGTCAAAAAAAAAAAGTTCAATACCGGATTCCTATTTTGCAGTTACTGGGTAGGACATACAGGGGTGTAAGTGGCTCCCACGTTCTTTAAAGTCAAAGGTAACCTCGTCTGCACGTGGTGCACCCTGCCGACAATCGAAAGACGCTCTGGAAAAAGTATTTATAAGCTGCCCGATTAGGGAAGTAACTTCACCTCACAGAAGACCGCAGCCAAATAACAATTCCATTGAGGGTTGTTGTGTTCCTGCGAGTGAGTGAAGTAACCAGAAGTGAAAGAGTTGCGGGGTTGGCAGCGTTCGAAAGATATTTCATGTCGCGAGTATTAATATAACTGCGGTAACCGCTTCACATCGAGCGGGCCGTATGCTTGTCTGCCACCCATTTGGTAATAAAAAAAATATTACTGGGCAGTTGAGATAGAACAGGTTTTACTTGAAAGTGTGATGTAACTCGCCGCAAAAAAAGCGCAGTAACCCGTAAATTTATGGAAACATGAACAAACACGGTCCAATATATACCAAGCAGATTCTATATTAGATTTAGCAATAAACTAATGCAAGCTCTGATGGAAGATCGCCCATGTAAGGTCGGCGGTCCCGTTGCATCAGTCTTCCGAAGACACCGCATCATCAATCACTGGTCACTACCATAATTTACTGTACCCTATTGCATTATAATAAAGATCGTTTTAGCACAGTCTATCTTAACACGACAGTCATTATTAATGCACTTTACTACTCGGTAATAGAGGTTGCTTTTGTACATACTAGGGCTACGGTCTTACTATGACAGAGCATTGAGAAACATTTTTAATTATTTGGTGAGAGTAACAAAATTCGATTACAATTCATAACATATCGCGAAAAATAATATTATTAAAACTCACGTGAGACATTATACAAAATTAATTAAAATAAATAAATTAAACGGGTCACTCACGTCTTTTTGTCGGGAAAGCCGACTAGTTTCGATCTCAAAAGGAGAGATCTCAAGAGAAGAGATCTTCATCAGTATCCGGCGCGAGAGACAAACGGTGGACGTATCTGGACATTCGTCGCGATGAAGGTCTCCTTTTGAGATCGAAACTAGTCGGCTTTCCCGACAAAAAGACGTGAGTGACCCGTTTAATTTATTTATTTAATTAATTTAATATCGCAAAAATATTTGAACATCCGGGCTAATAACTTGTTAACGGTTCAGTGTATTCATGAACATATAATACATAATAAATAACATATAAATTGACGAGCTCGGTGGTCGAATGGTTACCAATGGCCACTTTGACTCCGAGGTTGCGGCTTCGATCTCCGCACAAGACAAATATTTGTGTGCATGAAATGTCTGTTTATCTTGGTCTGTGTATTTTCTATGTATTATTATGTATGTATTTACAAAAAAAATGTATTTAAGTATAATATCAGTTATCTAGTACCCATAGTAGAAGCTTTGCTTAGTTTGGGACTAGATGGCCGTGTGTAATTTGTCCAGGAATAATAAGGTTAATAAAATAAAAAATATACCTAATACCCAAAAATATGCCGTTGATAGACCAACATAATAACGTTATTGTGTACACACAACATTTGGGGCATCAGTTGCCCAATGGCCACGCTACGATAACATCTTCATGTCTTTTTCTTGCGGTCTTCTGAGAAAATGGGGTGTAAGTGGTTCATCAACATCTTTCAACCAAAGCCAACTTCACCTGCACGCGGTGCACCCTGCTGACTGACAAACGAAGCTCTGGCGAAAAGAGAGGTAGGGAGCGTAATTGTAAGCTACCCGACTGGGGAATGTACCTCCACCTCACACAATACCGCAGCCAAATAACAATTCCCTTGAGGGTTGTTGTGTTCCTGCGAGTGAGTGAGGTCACCAGAAATGAAGGAGATGTTGCGTTGGCAGCGGGGGTGGCGGCGCGCGAGCGATATTTTATGTTGCGAGCGTTAATATGGCTGCGGTAACCACTTTACATAGGCGGGCCGTATGCTTGTCTGCCACCCGACGTAGTATAAAAAAATTAAAAAAAAAAAACTTGGACACCGAGTTGATTTCACTACGCGATCGTGGGAGTAACTCCACTTCGAGACTACACTGTTTACGACTATTTCGGATCTAAAATAGGAGGATAAAATTCCTGCCGATAACGAGCAGTACCATAAGAGGAAGCCATTGGCATCCTATCAAACAATTCCTCTGAACCCAACCCACTATTACAAGCGCTCAATGGCATCGTTGCGCGTGTCAGTCTGATCAAACACTCAAGTTAAGCAACAGCCACAGTAGCCGGTCGATAGATGGGTTTAATTGTCTCAACCTCCCCCATGCTTCGGAAGTTAAGCCATCGGTCTCGGCGACGAAAGTCTTTTTGGGGTGTAAGTGGTTCATCAACATCTTTGAACCTAAGCCAACTTCACCTGCCCGCGGTGCACCCTGGTAACTGACAAACGAACGAATTGTAAGCTACCCGACTGGGGAATGTACCTCCACCTCACATAATACCGCAGCCAAATAAGAATTCCCTATAGAGAGTTGTTGTGTTCCTGCGAGTGAGTGAGGTCACCAGAAAGAAAGGAGATGCTGCATTGATAACGGGGGTGGCCGCGCGCGAGCGATACTTTATGTTGCGAGCTTTAATATGGCTACGGTAACCGCTTCACATCAGGCGGGCCGTATGCTTGTCTGCCACCCGTTGTAGTATAAAAAAGTCTTTGAGCCTAGTCAGTGGCCTTTAGGCGGCTTGAAAACACTGGCTACCGCCAACCCACAGTTGAGCAGCGTGGTGGAGTTTACAGTGGTAGAGTAGAGATTAAAGGGAGACCCGTATCCCAGCAGTGGGATGAGTAAGGGTTGACGACGACCACCCATCAACTACAACTATACAATCGTATACTTTGTATAATAGGCATGTGACCGATGTAGTAAAATTATAAAAACTCCCTATCAGTAACGTAAAATACATACAAACTAGCACGATTTGCGATCTTAATAACTTACGATTTTAATAACTTATGTCCGACGTGTTTTATGGTCGATCAAAGTTTGGTGGGAAAGTCCATTTTAAAAGTATGAAATTTTAAAAAAATAAATTTATCATTGTAGAAACTATTATTTATACCTACTGTTGACTGTGGTAAAAACAATAAAAAATACTATAACTTTTGATACGGCACTAGCTACATAAACGCAATACAAATTTCCTAGTATCTAGCCTTTTGTATGGAGCGTTTTCGGGATAGTCTTCAAGTTGTCATATCTCGAGAAGGTTTTATGCTATCGAAGTAATTCTTTCACCTATAGTTATATTATTGTGACGTTTTTAAATAACAAATCGAAAAAAATGGTTCACAAGCCTATCAGATCACGGCTTCGGCAGAAAATAATTGGTTTACGTTTCTCGTTGAAGCCCGGGCAGTCAGGCCGCGGTCTTATGTTGATGTGTTTTAGCTTTTAGTATCTAATGTCATTTGAAAAACAGTCCAGTTGCCCTCGTTTATTTTGATTCAGTTTAAAATGTACGATTGCAATATAGTGATAAGTTAGATGCTTGCATTTCGCTGCCTCCTCGTTTTGACTTTTCTCCTCCTTCTGCCTTCACATTCTTCCTCGATTTAGCACATGTGGCCGACGCATTGACGCTATCACTTGCTGACTTTTTTTTTGACGAGCATGTGGGTCACCTGGTGGAAAGTAATAACCACCGCCCATGAAGAATAGCAACAACAAAGAGCCGCCGATCCGTTGCCAGCCTATACTCCTTCCTTTCCGTCTTCTGGTGACCTCACTCAATCGCAGAAACACAACAACCTTCAAGAGAATTGTTATTTGCCTGCGGTATTCTGTGAGGTACGAGTACTTCCCCAATCGGGCGGCTTAAAAAATACTCTATCCCCTACCTCTCTTTTTTAACTTAAAGGACTATCTATGTCGACAATTTTTGTTTCTGATCAAATTTCCTCGTTCCAGACTAGGTATATCTCTTACAAAAACTCGTAATATCGCTCTCTCCATCGCGTACATCGCATACGCGTAAAGTCACTTGACTTTCGATTTTTGGACCATCAACGGTCAAAATCCAGGTTTAGTTATGAAGCGTATATGAAGGGGAGGACGTGCTCAGCGATTACGATTTGCGTTGATATACTCAAGTTTATTGGTTGCTGCATAGCTCAGTCGGATGCATCTAATGTGTAATAAATCTAACGATCTCTTTTTAGAGATCCATACCTCAAAAAATAGGAACTCATATTGGAACCTCATTGTGCATCTGTTTGTTCTAAACTAAGTAGGGTAAGCAGGTAGCTAACAGAACATATTTGTTATACTGTTTTATATAAATAAATATACCTGCAGTATAAAGTAATTTCCACGTGATGTACCTACAAAGCTATAAACAACCGACTGAAACATCGAATCAAAGTTAACCATCCTCCTATTAAGCTGGACCTTTGGCCGTTGAGGCTAAGGGAATTTATACTAAACGACTAAACCCCGTTTAGATTTCTGAATTGTTAAGCAAAATTATAAGATCCTGCTTTTTTTTTACAGAGATGCAAATATCTTGTCCGACCGACACATTATACTTAGTATACCCCGAGTACAAATTCGAACATTCATTTGTACGCCGAGCCGGAGTATGTATGTACGTCCGGGAGGATATTTGTTGTCGACGTCTTCAATGCCTCTAAGACAGGGAGGGATTGTCAGTATTGTGGGTGCGCGTGGACAGGTTTACAAGTACAGGTTTACAGCTGTGATACAGACACAAAATCATCGAACTGTATCACTCCGAGGCGGCAGTGATTTTGGGACACTTCAGTGCCCACCACGCCGAAAAGCTCGGCTCTCAGTCCACTAACTACACGGAGAGGCTGTTCACAATTTTGCTCTAGCTTATGATTTCTCTTAGCTGGTTCACTCTCCAATGGGAGGATAGAAAATAAAGCAAGTAAAATTATCGAAAAGATTTTAGTGCTAAGTTACTCCTTTATTATTAAACAACAGTAAACTTATTTACCGCTTGAGTAGGTATAATAAAAAGTAGGTATAATAAAAAACGAATAACCGTCGAAATCTCTAATCATTATGCATTTTTATGTTCTGAAAATTACAAACAAATAAACAAACGATAATGGCCACACAGTACAAATTTTATCGCAATCGTGTCGTCGCCTCTAACGAACCCCAACGTTTCAGGAGTAATTTAAAATGCATAAATCTCCTTGGCTCAGTCGGTCCGCTAACTGGATTCCCCCGAGTTTTAACTTTCCGTTTTATGAATAGGTAATCGCTTGCTACGCGATACGGAACGAACAGTGATATTACTGTATTATGGAAGTGAAATGGAATCGATGGGAAAATAGGTTTTTAGGGTATAAAAGGCTCATCACTATCTTTGAACCAAAGCCAACCGCACCTTTATATGGGGCCCTACGTGGGTCGGGTTGGAAGTGTTAGGAGTTATTCTGATAACTCCTAACACTTCGAGTGAGTGAGGGACTTGAGTGAGGGTCTTTTTTCTTTCTCGTTCTCAACACCAAGGGGTCGCCGAACCGTTGCCAGCATATACTCCTTCATTTCTTTCTGGTGACCTCACACACTCGCAGGAACACAACAACCAAGGAATTCAATCAAGGGAATTGTTACTTCTCTTTTCGCCAGAGCCTCGTTTGTCAGTTAGCACTGTGCACCACGTGTAAGTGAGGTTGACTTTAGTTCAAAGATGTTGATGCACCACTTATTACCCAAATATATTTTGTGTAGTAACAAAAAAATTAAACACTTCCAGTCTCTAATACTCTATGTTAAGGCATCTTGAACAAGATTACGTTACAAATAGCCCAAACACCACGACCCCGTCAATTTCATATACCTATAACAGAAATTGCCAAGTCATAAAAACTACTTTATCACTTATAACTGCTATAAATTTCGAGAAGCACTCGTTGCGACCGCAGCAACTAACCCAGCATAATGTCAAATCAAATCAAATCAGAAATTCTTTATTCCTTGGACTTTATAAAGCACTTAGAAACGTCATACAAATTAAATATAAGAACAATGTATAAATCATTACTACTCTAAATCCGCAGAGCTTAGATTCACTTTCATCACACTATATTGAATGTGAAAGTAAATTTAAGTTAAGAGAGATTTCAGAAGTTTATTCACTTGTATCACGGCAAGGAAATTACTATGTGGCCAACATTTTCAGTAAGGTTATATTTCCTTGAAATTCAAGTTGTGCTCTACTATCTTAGCTACATCACAAAACAAGTAACAATACCTCCGTGCAGTCATCATCATCATCAGCCTGTATATGCCCACCGCTGGACATAAGCCTTACTCAATGCTTTCCACCAAATACGATCCTCCGCCTCCCGCATCCAGCCGCTTCCAGCCGTAAGTGGCTCACTACCGTCTCCGGAGCCGAAGGCAACCTCAGATGCATGTGGTACACCTTGTAGATAAGCGGACGTGGCTCTGACGACAGTCGCCAACCCGCCTGCCCAGCGTGGCGTCTTAAGGGCATTACATAAATCATCATCATCATCATCATCTCAGCCATTGAAAGTCCACTGCTGGACATAGGCCTCCCCTCTAGAACTCCAATAAGACCGGTTGGAAGCGGCTTGCATCCAGCGCGATCCTACGGTCTTAATGAGGTCGTCTGTCCACCTCGTGGGTGGACGTCCTACGCTGCGCTTGCCGGTACGTGGTCTCCACTCGAGAACCTTTTGACCCCATCGGTCATCCGTCCTCCCTGCTATGTGCCCTGCCCACTGCCACTTCAACTTGCTAATCCGCTGGGCTATGTCGGTAACCTTGGTTCTTCTACGGATCTCCTAATTTCTGATTCGATCTCGTAGAGAGACTCCGAGCATAGCCCTCTCCATAGCTCGTTGGGCTACTTTGAGCTTGTTCATAAGGCCCATAGTGAGGGACATATTACATAAATACATAGTCATAAAACCCAAATAATGGAAAAAGGACAAGCTAATGTTGATGATGATGAGTATGAACACTTCCTGAGGCTCTGTCGCATCTATCTCACCTCTGCTCCGAATATGGAACAGTTTGTTCAACGCCGCACGCACACGCGCGTATGTACACTTTGCACAAACATCTTTGTGTATGTAATAGTTGACTATGCGGCATTTATATGGAGAGGCCGGGGTATAGAGCGCGCCATATCACAGATCACGAAATGTAAGCAAAATAATCACACCATTTATTACTTTACATAATAAATATTATACCAAAGCAAAATAAGAAATAAAAAGCACCCACCTAAAAGATTACGCTATAATATTCCTATAATCTGAATACGTATTATAAAACTTATTTAGGACATTTTTTTTAAGAAGCTCGATGTCGTTGTTGCGCGTATGATTCTAATCGAACTTAAGCAAGGTCAACCGCAACCTGTCTATGGATGTATTTATTTATCTCGAGTTCCACCGTGCCTCGAAAGGCACGTTAAGCCGTCGGTCTTAGCTGTTGTCACTAGATGACAGTCGTTAAGCCAAGTCAGTGGCCTTTAGGTGGGTTGAAAACACTATCCTATTTACTACACTACGTAGTATAAGAAAATCTATATTCGATTGGTTTCCTAATCGGAATCAGCAAACGTAAGTAGTCGGTTCTGAGGAGGTCCCTCAACAACGTTATGTTGACTGCAAATTAATTGTTTATTTTGAGATTTATTAATATATACACATATCATAATTTATTTAAACTATTATTATAATTGTTGTCCTTTCTATCCTTCTGTCCTATCATCACAGCGATTACTGTACTTTGTTATTTTAAGAGCTCGGTGGCGTAGCGGTCAATGAGGCGGCTTCGACACCAACGCTCGTGGGTTCGATTCCCACATAGGACAAACATTTGTGTGCATGAACATGTCTGTTTGTCTTAGTCCGGGCGTTTTCTATGTATCATAAGTATGTATTTACAAAAAAAAATATTTACGTATGTTTATCAGTTGTCTAGTACCCATAACACAAGCTTCGCTTACTTTGGGGCTAGATGGCGCTGTGTAATTTGTCTGAAAATATTTAGTTATTATTTATTTATTTATTACACGCCTGTAATTTTAATCCTTTCGTTATTCTAAGGTTGACTGGAAGAGATCCCTCTAAGGTATAAGTCCGCCTTTGTAGTGATTTGTTTTGCATTTTATTTGTTGTTTTATTTTTGATGTACAATAAAACAAACAACAGTAGTTTCATTCCCGCACCTCAACGCTCAAAATATAAATGCAAATAGAAAACACTATAAAAGAATTCGAGTGGCACCAATCACGCCCCCATTCGTCACGCAGTGTCAACAGTCGTGTGAAACAGCCCCATTTTACATTTAATTGCATTTCTTTGTCGATATCCCCGTTAATCTAGATGCACCCTTATCCTGTACCAAAGTACCAGAATTATTTGATCTCTCTCGTCCCCTTGATTTCATATGAGTAACGTAACTGAAGTATGTTTCAGAAATTTGACAGAGGTCTTAGTAAAATGGTGAAGTCTAGACTTGTTTGATATTGTAGAAAAGTGCGCGACAATATTTGCTCCTACGAATGCACTTTCACTGATAACGTTGGTTCAAAGGCTTTTTTTATTTAAACAAATGTGAAATTGTTGATACAGTGAAAGTAATGGAGACAATGAGTTACTTCAATAAAATTCAAACCGACTGACCGATGTCTGTTCAAAGAAGATATATTTTGAGACAAAAATATATCCTCATATATTTTTGACGAGACATGTTTTGGCTTCTATTGCTTATGTAAACTATGAGCAATAGAAGCCAGAACATATTTGATAATTTGTAATATACGCATTACGGAGCCTTGATAACCAGTGCGTCATTTGCGTCCTAAACTACTAATTCCGTAAAATGTGAAAGAAACCTGCTTCGTTGGCAGCGGGAATGGCGGCGTGAGATCGATATTTCATGTTGTGAACTATGGCGAAATATGGCTATGGTAGCCATATTTCACTCACGACTAGTAAGTCGGTAAATCATTTTGTTGTCTTTTTAACGAAAATATAACCAAAAAAATATTGGATAAATTGAATAATTCCACGCCAGAATGCTCTTGCATCCAAACTATTTCCCAGTCGGCCATATAAAAAGACCGACGTCAGTCACGCGTAGATGGGCCTGCGTATCTCTGATGCACACGCGGTCATTCGCTCATTGAATTTCCTTTTAAAATTTCGAACATAGAATATTTCAAATTTATTATCAAAGCTCAATGGAATAAACTAACCTTCGTTTTTATTAAAACTTTATTCACCATGGAATAAGGGTACAACGAAGCCGTGTGGTTTCCGGCAGACTAGAATAGAATCACTCCGTTTCTTCCCATGGATGTCGTACAAGGCTATTATGAGAAATACATCAAATATCGATCAGGCCTCCCCAACCCGTCTGGCCAGCGTGGGGAGTGTAGGCCAAATCCTCCTTCCGTCTAGGACGGACAAGAGAGGGTCGTACTCCTGTAGTGGAGACTAAAATGGACCTGATGATGCTAAGAGCATTCTCTACTAGTCAACCTTTGGAAAAAGCAGATAACTTCTTACTAACTTACATGTATTTTGATGTATTATAACGAAAAGTAAAATTACTCAATGAGATTGCAATGATTTTGACGAGAATAGATACGTCTTTGAATTTGCTGCCATAGGGAGGCAATTGAAAAAAACGAATGATACAAAATCGGGCGGATACAGTTTGGTGTTGCAGCTACAAATATATCATCTCCATCCAAAATTCAATCCACCACTGGACAGATGAAGGATCAAATAATTTATTACGCTAAGTAAGGACTATGGAACATTGCGTGCGGCAGAGGGGGAAGCGCTGCCATTTTGAGATAATTTTTTGGGCATATAACGTATTCACGTACAACGACCGCACGTGTCCACGATACAGCTGCACCCCATTTTTTTTTATGCGACTACACTGACAAACAAGCATAGTATGGCACGGATAACACTCAAACGTATGGTGTTGTTGCCATGTTGATACTCTTGAATAAAGACGCTTTGTTGCACTTTGCAGATAGTATGTATAATCACATGTGCAATTTAAATAATTTATATTAACCAACCGGTTTCAACGGCGGAGCTCAATGGAGTATGAAACTAGATGGCGTAGCTGCGCGTCTCAGTGTAATCGACACAAACACATCTCCGTTCCTTCCTACCCCCAGTCTTCAGAAGTTCAGAGCACTTCGCTCAATTTACGAGAGAGCTTAAATATGCTCGGCATGGATATGCGCTGCAACCTTAACCATAGGGAATATATTGAGAGCCTCATCTCAACAGCCTCAAAAAAACTCGGGATCCTGAACAGGGTGCGGCGATTTTTCGCGGCGGACCAGCTTTGTCTCTTGTATAAGACTCAAGTTCGGGCCTGCGTGGAGTACTTCTCGCATCTCTGGGATGGTTCCGCCCAGTATCTCCTCGAGGCTCTCGATAGGTTGCAGCGACGAGCGGTCCGCATAACTGGTGACGAAGAGGTCACCAAGAATTTTGAACCTCTTCAGCTCCGCAGGGATATTGGCTCACTAAGCGTATTTTATCGCCTATACCAGGGTGAGTGCTCTGAAGAACTGTTTTCCCTTATCCCTTCCTCCCCTTTCCGTCACAGAACTTCACGTGCAGGCTCGCGATGTCACAAGTTTACCGTTGGGATCATTCCTTAGCGTACTAAAAAGTTTGGCAACTCCTATCTATTTCGCACCATTAAAAAGTGGAACGCATTGCCGGCATACGTATTTCCTCGTTCCTACAATATGGGATCCTTCAAGCGAAGCGTAAAGTCCTATTGTCATTAGATGACAGTCGTTAATCCTGTCGTTAAGTCAGTGGTCTTTGGGCGGCTAGAAAACACTGGCCTTCGCCAACAGTTGAGCAGCGTGATGGAGTATGCTCTAAACCCCTTCGATTGACGGGAGACTCGTATCCCAACAGTGGGATGATTATGGGTTGATGCCCACCGGTATTTATGACCGATATGCTTGTTTGCCACAATACGCAGTATGTAAAATCCTGGGCGTATAATACACAGCTCCATCTAGTTTCAACTAAGCGAATCTTTAAATTATTGGTACTAGATTACTGATAAGATATACATAAATACTCTTTTTTAAAATAGGAAACTTCAAAACATTCATGTACAGATACTACGTTTGACTAGCGCAGGGATCAAACCGGCAACATTTGATGTTAAAGTAGCCGTTGCTATCCATTTGACCTCCAGATTCGTCCGTATTATTACAAGAAAAAAAGATCACAAAAGTCAATAGTATTAATAGTCACTCGAAGCGACTTTCTGTTTCTTTGAATAAAAAACAAAACTGTAACGAACAAAAGTTTCAACGTCAACATTTCAACAATCACAAGTCAACCTTTCAACATTCATTGTTATAGCTTATATTAAAATTACCTATTGTGAATTAATTTTCCAAATTACAAAACAAACTAAGTAAGTAATTAGATACCAATGAATCAGCTACTTCAATCAAAAATTCATGAAACAATTTTCACCCGAGTATAATTAAAACTTTTACCTAAGAAATTAGATCTCGAGCCGTGTAAAATATATCGCCGTTGTGAACCGAAATCTACGGTGTGGAGTTTTTGAGATTAGGAACTTTTGGGCATTTATGTTCGTTCATAGTACGCAAACCCTAACTGGAAGGGGGGGGCAGACATTCTCACCACTTTGTCTCCTGTGTAGCCAGGATTAACAGCGGTGACCACCAAAAAAGGCAACGAACAGTGTGTCCATTGCAGACCCGGAGGTAAAACTACGGCTGCCTTGGAACTCGCAACTAATTTAATCAGAAGTATAAAACTAATACCAAGTACCCTAACACTAGTATAAAACCGTTGTCTTGGGGTGTAAATGGTTCACCACGGTCTTTAGAGCCAAAACCAACCTAGCCTGTACGTAGCGCACGCTGCCGATTAACGAAAGAGGCGCTGGCAAAAGAGAGTTAGGGTACAGCGTATTTGTAAGCTGCCCGACTGGGGAAGTACCTTCACCTCACAGAATACTGCAGCCAAATGACAATTCCCTTGAGGGTTGTTTCTATTTCTGTGAGTGATTCGTGTCACCAGAAAGGAAGGAGTGGCTATGTTGGCAGCGGGGATTGCAGCATGCACGCAATTTTTTTGCTGCGATCGTTAATAAAGCTACGGTAACCGCTTTACGTCTGGCAGGCCGTACGCTTATCTGTCTGGAACGCGGTGTAGTATATAAAATAAAATTGCTTTCACGAGTACATTGATAGCTCGGTACAAAAAAGTAATTACATTTTGCCAACCTCAACACAAGGCACCATCAATAACATGTCGTTCTTTGTTCGTTTGTTTATTCATATCTACTTGTATTCCTTCCATTATACGATGTAGGTCAACTCAATACCTATCATCAGGGTAATGGAGGCTTAATGATTTAATTGCTTAATAACTTTCAACAGCGTATAAATGCTTGTATATTAATACAGAAGTACATAAGTACAATGTCATATTCTGACATTTTTAATGAGGAGCTCGATGGCATTGTGGCGCGCGTCAGTCTAATCGATCACGCAAGTTAAGCAACGGCGACAGTAGACTGTCTATTGATGGGTTTATTTATCTCCGTACTACGGAAGCCACGGTAAGCCGTCTGTTAGACGACAGTCATTAAGTCAAGTCAGTGGCCTATGGGCGGCTTGGAAACACTGCCCTCCACCAACCCGCAGTTGAGAAGCATAGTGGAGTATACTCTAAACCCCTACGATTGAGGGGAGATCCGTAACAAAACAATGGGATGTTTATAGGTTCATGCCGATCCTGATATTGAACTGGAAATAGCGAGATTTTGTATAAACAATCCAACTAGAGACATTCTTTCACTTTCCAAAGACAGACGACATATTTCTTCACACAAATGGTTTAAAATAAACATATCTATAATTAATGCTCTAGCGAAGAAACAAAACCTTCGAGATATTTTTTTTTTCGAGTACTTTATGTCCTCTCTATAGACTTAGATGTGTCTCTCTGTAGAGTTGGATGTATCTTGTATGTTGGATATTGACGAGCCCGGTAGTCGAATGGTTAGCAATGGCCACTTTGACTCCGAGGTCGCGGGTTCGATCCCCGCACAAGACAAATATTTTGTGTGGATGAACATGTCTGTTTGTCTTGGTCTGGGTATTTTCTATGTATGTATTTACAAAAAAAAATGTATTTAAGTATATCATCAGTTATCTAGTACCCATTGTACAAGCTTTGCTTAGTTTGGGACTAGATGGCCGTGTGTAATTTGTCCTGGAATATTTATTTATTTATCTCTGTATAGAGTTAGATGTGTCTCTCTATAGAGTTGGATTGCAATATATTTATTTTGTCAAGATTTTATTTATTTTGATTTTGTCATATAACCCTTTACTTATGGGACGTCGGGTGGACACGGCCCGCCTGATGTGAAGCGGTCACCGTAACTACATTAACGCTCGCAAGATGAAATTTCGCTAGCGCGCTGCCACCGCCACTACAGAAAATCCTTCCTTTCTGGTCTCCTCACTCACTCGCAGAAACCAACAACCCTCAAAGGATTTGTGATTTGGCTGCGGTATTCTGTGAGGTGGAGGTACTTCCCCAGTCGGGCATCTTAGAAATACGCAGTTCCCTACCTCTCTTTAAATCTCTTTACATTTGTCGCTCAAAAACGTAGCATATATCTTTATACCATGGTGATTAGTACATGCAAGAAGCGCTATCGTAGAACGGTATTTGCAGTATTGCATTATTTTGACAGTGATATACTCGTACATAAATAAATATTGTCAGACAAATTATACAGCGCCATCTAGGCCCAAAGTAAGCGAAGCTTGTGTTATGGGTACTAGAGTTGTCTAGTACCCATAACACAAGCTTCGCTGATGTTCAACTGATAAACATACGTAAATACATTTTTTTTGTATATACATACATAAGATACATAGAAAACACCCAGACTAAGACAAACAGACACATGTTCATGCACACAAATGTTTGTCCTATGTGGGAATCGAACCCACGAGCGTTGGTGTCGAAGCCGCGTCATTGACTGCTACGCCACCGAGCGCGTCGTACATGCCTCTATACATATCATGTACGAAGGTATTTTATACGTACTTACTAGCTGGAAATCATTACCACTAACACCGAAGTTCTATTTTTGGATTCAAAAAGCCCACATAAAGTCATTCTTGGAAATGAATAGGCTCCAAAACCACTGAACCGATTTTAATGAAACCTGTCACAATTAAAGTACTCGACATGCTTGAGGTCGTTGTCGAAAAAAAATTGAGATCGATCATGTCCTTAAGAAGTGATCATCAAATACATTTTCCGTTGAATTCAATGGAAAACATACACTCAGTGAATCTACTCGTTCCACTTTACATCGATATCGGCCCCGTGTCGGTTCGTAGCACTAGTGTAGCACAAAATTGTCAGTTGTCGTAGACATCTTCGTAGCCGTGATTGTAGGCGTAGTACGCCTTACGTTACGAGCGTAGGCTACGTGATTATTTTAAATCCTGCGGTATCACCTGGCCTATAAAACACCAATAAAATTGTGTACTAGTTTGTTTTATTTCTGGACAATTTACACAGCGCATCTAGTCCCAAATTAAGCGCAAAGCTTGTACTATGGGTACTAGACAACTGATAAAATGTACTTAAATATTTTTTTTTTGTAAATACATACATATAATATATAGAAAATTCAATGCACACAAATGTTTGTCATGTGCGGGGATCGAAATCGCGACCTCGGAGTCAAAGTGGCCATTGCTAACCATTCGACCACCGAGCTCGTCAAGTCAGATATATTCTCAATATCAGTCAATATAGTCAATATGGATTATTATAGAACATACTCCACGACGCTGCTCAAGTGTGAATGTCATAAACTTTTAAAGTTGATACTGTTGATTGTTGGCACTTGGTGGAACATTATTATCATAATGTTATAATAAAGCACTTGTACTGTTCCACGTAATTACATTTATTTTTACCGACCGGTTTCGCCGGTAAGGCATTATCAAGGTAAGCAGATGGTGTTTGTGTTTCTATTCTGAACTAGAAACACAAACCATCCATCTGCTAATGCCTTAGCGGCGAACCCGGTCGGTAAAAAAAAGTGTAAATACGTGGAACAGTACAAGTGCTTTGTTATAACATTATGACTGTCATAAACTATGACAACAGCCGGGACCGACGGCTTAACTTGCGTGTACGATTAGAATGACAGGCGCAACGACGCCATCGGGCTCCACAATAAGAAGAAGTTCCACATAAGAGAATAGGCTATTTGTCTAACATTTTTTTCGGTTTGATATGTAGAGATGTCTCAATAATATAACCATAGGTGAAAGAATTACTTCGATAGCACAAACATCTCTCGAGATATGTTAATTTGAAAATCACAATTAGAGACTTTCCCGAAACGCTCCATACAAAAGGCTACCGAGTTATGACGTCACAGGTTTGTATTTTGTATGCATCAAATCAGAAATTTGTACGACAGCTATGTTAAATATTACGTTTATGTAATTAGTATCATAATAAAAGTTATAGTATTTTTATTGCTTCTTCAATGGTAATATTGTTTTTTAATAATTTCATACTTTTAAAATGGACTTTCCCGACAAACTTTGATCGACCCTAAAACAAGTCGGAAGGAAGATATTAGAATGAAAGTTCGCAGATCTTTATAGTTTTGGATATTTTACGATATTGTTAAATAATTTATACAATTTTTAAACATTGGAAAATAGCCTATTATGATCGGAAATAAATATATACAAATCAAACATATAATTCTACCTATTGGTTTCGTCAGTCATGTAAACCTTACCACCAAAGTAATACCAACTTATATACTTGAAACACCAACCCTCCAAACACTCCATACTATTAAGATCCAATTATACTAAACCTTCACCCTACTGAATAAATGGAATATCATCAAGAACCTATCACACATACAATATGACCGACCTGTCTATCTGTCAATTGGAATGAAAAGCCGAAATATTGATCAGGCGGGGGTGGGGTCAATAACCGGTGATTGCCTTCATTGACTGTAGGTGTCGAACTATGTCAGAAACATAGAGTATTTAATAGCGTAGATAATGCAATTAAATTAATTGTGTATTGTGAAGCAATTTCATAAATAGCATTTTATTTACTGATGAACCCGATGGTCGAGTGGCTAGCAATGATTAGTTTAACTTGGTCGCATCTTCGATTCTCGATTTGACCCTTCGCGTGCCATGGTCCCATGGTGGGTACAACGTTTGTACAGGACTTAGTACAGTTCTAAAATTCGCGGTGTGCGAAAGATTATGACAAATATTTTGTTTGTAAAATATGTGTTTAGAATAAAGATTTATATATATATATATATATATATATATATATATATATATATATCAACAAGTACGTAAATGTAAAAATATTATAAATAGAGCTACTATTTATAATATTTTTATCTATTACATATAATATAAGCTGTACCTACTTGGTTTGTTTTTTTTATTTTATTTGTGTATATTTATTATTTAACAAATGATTTATTATACAATAAACATTACTGTAACAACTAAACTAAAGTAAATAAAAATAATCTAATCTTAATATTACTTAAAAATAAAACTAATAAAAAAATACTATTCAAGAACAAAGAGGCAAGAACACTGGCTGCGTTTCCTCGCTGGATAGCAATGCTGACTTTTTGAGCAAAGAAAGAGCCAGCCCAGCCCTCCTGTCTCCAGAGACGGCAACCAGTTTTGAAGAAATAACTGAAAGAAAGATTTTGTACAAGAATAAAAGTTTTTCTACAAAAATGAAAGAAATATTTTTTTTATACAATGCCATTAAAATTCATTGTCAAAATTACAATCTCAATTGCAATAAATTGTGGTAATTGTGGTGCCTTATTAAGTACATCTAGCAGATTTACGACTATTGAAGAAATATTTAAAATAAACACAACAAATAATGAAATTGTATTTTAATAAATAGGTACTATAGATACAAACTTCTTGTAATGACAGAATAATATCCATTTATTTTCTCCACACAAAGGTGTCAAGTCAATTTTAGTGCCAAGGTAGTAATACAGCCCATGTGGTGAGAGACTGTTGTCTGAAGTAGTTAGGTTTGATGAAAACTTGCGTTACCTCTCACCAGTCCCTCCTTTTTCGGTCACCGGGCCTGGTGACCTAAAACTTTTTATTAAAAATAAATAATAATCTTTAAATTAAAAAGTATCACGTAGGTTTTTTTCTTAAGTAGGCATTAACCTGTCCCTAACTAAAATAGGTCATAAAGATACAACTGCTGACAGCCATATGAAACGTCTATAATATCTTTAAAAGTAAGTTATCAATGGTACATGTTTAAAGCTCAATATTGAGGAAACTGCCTATTTTGTTTTTTTTATATTGCCATGCAGGGTATCAAACAAGGCTACCATCGTTTGCAATATAAGGAATATTGCATGCATGCTAGCTCCTCCGCTGCTAACGTATCACCTCCTTATATCTCGTGACCTCATTCACTCAGAGGAACATAAATTATCATCATGGGTATTCTTATTTGGCGGCGGTCTTTTGTGAGGTAGAAGTACTTCTCAAGCCGGACTAGATTTGCTCTCTCTCTTTCGCTTGAACCTCGCGCGCTAGCTAACAGGGTGCGCCACGTGTAGTTGAGGTTTCGTGCCTCTTGTTTTTTATGTCTGTCTATATGGGTTAACCGCTAAATCCAATATATTGAAATTTACAATGAGGTAGGTTAGACCCTACTTGGAAAGGCACCTCAGCAACAACAAAGAAATAAGTGTTCAATACCTTTAACTCCATAAAATTCTTGATACTTTTTAATTATCCGTCACCGCGCCACCATAATAACTTACTTGGCAAAATAAGTAAGCCACAATATTAAAAAATAAAATCCCTAAACATCTGACAAAAAAAATTCAATTGCAACATTTTTTTCGAATTACGTGGTAAAGTGGAGAGAAATAAAATATGTAAACACTCATGACGGTCAAATACTCGGGTTTAGATTCGGCCTAGGGGCCTTTGTCAAGGAAATTGCATTCTGCCAAGTCCCCCACTCGAATAGTCCCCTAACTACGGATGAGGAACTGAATTTGTACAACTCGGGTGGCCGCTGGAACTTGGGAAATCAGTAAACTTAACAGTAAATAACGTTCAATACAGAATCGACTCAATGCGAAAGAAGCAACGTAGACATCCAATATAGTTATGGCGTATTTATAAATTCCTTAGGGAACCAATGATGTGGATTCGTAATATTTAGCTTATTTGAATAATTAATAGAATCAGTTTTCATACACAAACAGCAAACAACAAACATCTATCCACACGCTGGTGTTTGTTGTTTGCTTCTTGCTGTCTGGTCGTTGTTTGACAAACGAGTGGACATAGTGAAAGAACGTCAATCCTCCCTTTGCTTCATCCACCTTGCTTCGGAGAGCATTTAAGGGCATGTCTTAGACATGAATTTTAAAAGTATTCTTTTAAAATAATAGAATGTCTGAAAGGGTCATCTCTGAAAGGTTAAAGAGCACTATTACCTGTGCTATTACTTCTTCTATGGTTTACGCGTTTTTTGATCTACGTAATACAACCTTTTGAAACGCGTATGTAATTGCGTACCATCAGACAAGTCACGTGAATTATTTTCCAACTCATAAAAAAATCTTTTGTTTTAGACCCGATGGTGACTTTGATAAGTCAGACTATATTTACTATTAGACATGCCCGGTGGTCGAATGGCTAGCAATGTCCATTTTGACTCCGTGGTCGCGGGTTCGATCCCCGCTCCTGGCAAACATTTGTGTGCATTAACATGCCTGTTTGTCTTGTTCTGGGTGTTTTTATGTATTATAAGTAAGTATTTACAAAAAAAATGTATTTAAGTACATTTATCAGTTGTCTAGTACCCATTAGTACAACTTACGTAGTACTATTACTTATACTGTGGTACAAACTTTGCGCTTATTTTAGAACTAGATGACGCTGTGTAAATAAATATTTATATATTTATTTTACTATTCAATTATTATTTTTATATATCACTACTGAACTACCCTACACTCTTAAACTACTCATTTTTGTGAAACTTTTCATAGCATTAGTGGTCGTACTAATAAAACCTTTAGGTACCTATGTGTACACATTGATTTTTAAATAATCGAAGGGTCGGTACCGTACTTGATTTCCTTATAATCTTGAGAAATATTTAAAGGACGAAAACGGTTTTCAATAAACGAGTAGGCACTTAACATATTTTACGTGGGAATGTATTATTTGAGCAAGCATAAAATTCACTTTCTACAGAGTAACATAAAGAATGGACTTTGTTTACCCTTTATTACTCATAAATAAGTACAAACTATAGTTTCATTATAAGTGTATGCTTATCTCTGCAAAATAAATAATAATAAATTACACAATGCTATCTCCGTCCCAAACCAAGCAAAGCATGCACTAAGCAAAGCTTACACTAAATACATTTTTTTTAAATACATACATGTACTCGTAATACATAGAAAATACTCGGACCTAGACAAATGGACATTGTTCGTGCACACAAATATTTGTATTGTGTGGGAATCTAACCCGCGACCTCGGAGTCAAAATAACCAATACTAGCCGTTCGACCATCTGGCTCGTAAAAGATCTCTTCTAGCTAAAAGATAACATAAAAAATATCGAACGGAAACATATAACAAAAATATGTGAATAGTTATTGGTTTCCTTCAATTGTTTTTTTTTATTTGGCAATCACTAAAACAATTATATCTACAGAGAATTCATCCTCAATTGTTCGAGCCGAAATGGTCACGAGTCCACTGCATTTTCACATATGAATGATTTCTTTCGCGTGTGTATGTGTGAGAGCTGTCTTGTTAATGTTATTTTGTATCTAATTTGTTTTAGTTTATTTAAAATGAAGATAACATTGTATTATATATGATTTCCAGGGAAGACTACACTTTACCTTTCCACACCACTGAATTCAAAAACAGTTTATGAAGTCGAGGTAAAGTTTAAACAATACTCTACCAACATAATTGTGCACATGACTGTGTGGAAGTTGCTCACAGTTACATACACTGATAACTTGTTATGCTAGTATTTAGCGTGAACCGGTGAGTTGCACGTGATGCACGTCTGCTACCAGACGTTGCAGTTTTGTGCATTATTTTATTTTACCGTTTGTTCTTTGTTATCCATAAAATTAACTGGATGTTTAGTAGTAGTCCCTGACTCGACTGCTGGTTATTAAAGTACGAGAGCACGTTATAATATTCAACTATTTCAAACCACCATTTTTAGTTTTCTATTATTGTTTTGTCATATTGTATTCAGTTAAGGCTGGCAACCGTTCGGCGACCCCTTCGTGCTGCTGATCTCCAAAGACGATGGTGATTGCTTTCCATCAGGTGACCCATTTGCTCGTTTACCCCCTCTCATATAAAAAAATATTTAAGGTATTATACTATTAAATTTGTTTGTTGTCACTACATGGCTGCAACATTGGTCTGCGACTTTTTTTACGACCAAAGTGGTAAACAAGCATACGGCCTGATGGAAAGTAGTTACCGCAACCTATAAGCTTGTACTAGTTGTACAGAGTACGGTTTAAGACACTATATCCATGCCAACCGACCGAATCTAATGAAAGACGTAGTAAGAAATTGTCATTGATTTTCATTTCGGAGTAGACCCCCAGGGTGTGAGGATAATCTTTTAATATGTATTATTAATCTATTACTACTCTAACGAGGAACTCGATGGCATCTTGCGCGTGTTAGTCTAATCTAACACGCAAGTTAAGCAACGTCAACCGTAGCCTGTCCATGGATGGGTTTATATTATCTGAGCTCCTTCGTGCTTTGGAGGGCACGTTAAGCCGTCGGCCCCGGCTGTTGTCGTTAGATAACAGTCGTTAAGCCAAAACAGTGGTCTTTAGGCGGCTTGAAAAGACTGGCCTCCGCCAATCCGCAGCTAAGCAGCATGGTGGAATATGCTCTGAACCCCTATAATTGAGGGAAGACCCGTCTTCCAGCAGTGGGATGAGGTTGACGACGACCGGTAATACTCTAAAAAACATACGTTTTATAGAAAGCACACTGTGAATTGATACAATCATTCAAGTAACATACACTCTTATACAAATGGTGAATAATTTGGAAGATAAAATTTATGCAAAGGAAAGAATAATGCGGTTGGATTTGGCAAATACAATTTTCTACACACTGAACTCGGAGTAGCGATCAACCGCTTTATATTGAGGATTTTGTTTGACAGGAACATTTCAAATCGAAATAAAATTGATTCTACGGGGCGGAGTTGTGACAAAGACGGCTTTGGTCCCGGCATTCAAGTGGTTTGATAAAGTATGTGTTACTGGAGATATTTACTGTGTTTTCTTTATGTATTACATTCATATATAACTACACTCATGGACAAAGGACAATGCCCATTCGTGTATGGAAAAAAGTACTGATAATAAAATTGTTGTATCATCACTAAATAGTATCACTACTTAGTTCTTATTACATCACTACTTAGTTCTAAATCGTCACTAGATATGTTCTAGAAAGTTTGGAGGGCATTGGTTGCCGGAGATCCGAAATATTTAAGAAATAAAATACATTTGATTTTAGGTTATGTGAGACCATACCACAGAATAAGTACTAATAGACCTACGTAACCGTACATCCAGCGAATTAGTAGTATCATTTTCAAGTTAATTATTGTTAGTACTATATTAAGTCGGGTTTTAAAAACGCAAAACACACTATGATATAATAATTAATCCTAATCGATATTATTTGATTCACGAATCAATAAGAAACGCCATCCCTATCGTGTGACATATTTATAGTAGTGTTGCCAATTTAGCGATAATTTCACTAGAATTGGTGATTTTTGTTTAAGTGTTAGCGACAGAAAAAAGATTTTACGACAAAATCGTCAGATAGAAGCGGGTTACAGGTGTATGGCCTGCATGGTAATGTGGTATAAATGGTGGTATAAATCTGTAAAACACTGGTTTTAGCGATTTCCTAGCGATTTTCGTTAATTCTTGGGACTTGCATTTATAGATGTTGGTAACTCTCATTAGTAGGTACCGCCATTATGCTTTTCTTTTAGATCGGAAGTCAACAATAAACTTAAATATTCTGATAAACATCCCCGAAGAGAAGTTGTATGAAAACCTACTGTAAAATCTATTTTTTATTTTAGAACTTTGACAGTAAACTTTTTCTTATGACACAACTAGAGTACTGTCCGTGGTCAATCTCCTTTAGAGGAACGCAAAAAAAAGGTTTAATATCTCGTGTTGTAATTATTTTGCGTACTAGCCACATAATTTATTAGTAAATCTTATTAGAAAAAAGAAAGTTATGGAATTTTCTTTTAATCGAATTTCATTTCTTTTTATGTAATTATTGCGTAATAATGTGCTCTTCATACCTTGTGTTTTTCTTCTAAATTTTATCCATGAGTGTATGTGTAGACTATAGTAAAAAACATCATACGACCAGAATGAAGAAATTCGACGGAGAACCAACGTTGTCGACATAGCCTTCAGAGTTTACAAGCTGAAGTGGCAATGGGCCGGTCACATCTGCCGAGTAAGTGATGGCAGATGGGAGAGGAAGATATTAGAGTGGACGCCGCGCGTATGTGATGAATTGTTAGACGCCCGTCTTATAAATGGTCGTATTTGGTGGAAAGCATTGGAGAAGTCCTATAGGACTGGATATATCCAGTAGTAGGTAGACAAAGGCTGATGATAATAAAAAAAAACACTATTTAGGTATATAATAATAATAATAACTTTATTTCAGGCGTAATAATTTTGTGCATAATAACTATATTAGTAATAATTAAATTTTGTTGGGACTAATAACTGTTATATTATGTGCATCCACTCATCCATACATACAACAATATACATTTATTGCATGAATACATGCACACAACTACGTGCGGCCCAGTACATATATACCAAGACTAAGCCACAAGATTGACTGTCAAATTCCATACAAAACAGCTGATGACGTAGGCAAGTTCAAATCACATGACCACATTTCTCAATAAAATACATACCTGGTTTTATGGTCTAGACTCTAGACAAAGTTTGTATCTAAGTACGGTAGCATCTTCAACGTCAACCCATATTCATCTCACTGCAGGAGTACAGGTCTCTCCTCAATCGAATGGAATGCACGTAGTACAGTCCGATTCAAACTTAATGAAAGCTCGGATTTTAGCTGCGAATGCTCGCGTAGCGTGTATACAGAATACAGAATTTTGTAGATCTTTATTACTTCTAGTATTAGAAAGGTTCCGCGTAGTACTACAAATGCTACGTACGTCTCGTGGCTACACTGGATCATCTTATAATGAAATGTTACAGCTTCAAGCGATTGATTCTATCAAA
The DNA here is from genome assembly GCA_937001555.2 of Hypsopygia costalis. Taxonomy (NCBI): domain Eukaryota; kingdom Metazoa; phylum Arthropoda; class Insecta; order Lepidoptera; family Pyralidae; genus Hypsopygia; species Hypsopygia costalis. The sequence goes on from OW443325.2 coordinate 7,261,309, forward strand.
GAAAAAACTATACCTACTCCGTTTAACGGGTATCTTTATGAGATTTCTTTCCATCAGTTGACTCGTTTGCATCCCGCAAACGAGTCAACCCATGGAGATCAGCAACACCAAGGGGACGCCGATCCATTGCCAGCTTATACTCCTTCCTTTCTTTCTGGTAACCTCACAGGAACATGACAATCCTATACCGAATTGTTATTTGGCTGATGTATTCTGTGAGGTGGTGGTACTTCCCCAGTCGGCCAGCTTAAAAATAACGCTATGGCCTACCTCACTTTTCGCCAGAAGCTCGTTTATCAGTCAGCAAGGTGCACCACATGCAGGTGAGATTGGCTTTGCTCAAAGATGTTGATGAACTTACACTCCAAAACGCATTCAATTTTTTCGAAATCTTACGGAAGCAAGATTTTACGCTATTTTACCTCTAGCAGCATTAGTACCTCCCTCAAAAACCGCAAATTACATTTCGAAACTAAGACTGTCCGACGAGCTCGCATAAATTTTTCGAAATAATTCAATGTATTCATAAAATTCAATTTCCCGCAGAAGTTAGCATATAATGTTAACGCTGTACCGAACTTCCCAACTCCAGGTGACGATATTCCCACACCATAGAACAACTGAGGACTAGGATCTGGTATTCAGATGTTCTGGTCTGGATGTGATTCGGGATTTTAATTATAGATTCACAGGTTGAAAATTGTTCCTGACTGACAATGTTTTGTTTATTTGAATACTAGCGGTCACCCACGACTTCGTCCTCAATGTACTTCACCGACCTCGTGTATTAGGCGTATCAAAGAGACAATTTTTTAGGAGTTTTTACAATAATTATTTATTTTCTGAAGCCTTCGCGGAGGAAGTCGCGGAGGCGACTATTGCAATTATAATACAACAGAATCATTTGAAGTAATAATAGTATCTCAACAGCGAGATGATTCTATAATCGTTTTCTTATAGTAATATGAGTTTGGTGATCTTGGCATCAACCTATGTCTCGTTTTGGGTGCATTGTAATGGACTCAATGGTTTTCAGGTTCTAACAATGGAAAAGAAGAAAAATAATCTTGCTACAATTTTTTTTACAAGATGATTTGTCTTTGTCTAATCACAATCTTATTAAAGTATAAATTTTGTAAATACGCGTCAAATTAACTTCTCCAGTCACATTCACCATTCTGTCATACCATGTTTACACGCGTTCTTGCAGCCGCAGATTTTCTGACGAATTAATTACCTTCTCCATCTGTGTTCAAGATTCTATCATCCATAGCATCATAACATTCTCTCTGGACAAGTTTCTAGTACGTTATTTAATGAAGTTAGTTTATTAGTTGTCGCCGTGTAGTTGATGCAAACGCTTAACTCGGAAAACATAGTTCTGGTATTCTAGGAACTATAAAATTGTGTAGTACTTTTTATATTCAGGTATTTATGCCTTGGTTTTACAAAATTAGGTTCGACTTTAAGTTCATCATTCATCATCATTATCAACCTGTATTTAACCACTGCTGGATATAGATTTCCCAATGCTCTCCACTGTATGTGATCCTCCGCTTTCCGCACCCAACCGCTACCAGCCACTTTTTTGAGATCTTCGATAAATCTAGAGAGGAGGCACCCAATGCTTCGTCGCCACAAACGTGGCGTCCAATTTAGGACTTTCCTCCTCCACCTTCCATCGCTGACTCGGCAGATGTGACCAGCCCACTGCCCACTTCCTAGTTCAACTTGTTGACTCTGAGAGCTATGTCGACCTCTTTGGTTGTCCGTCGAATTTCTTTTAGTTACGAGTATCTTAATTCCTAAAACCATAAATACTTTGTTTGTCGGGTTGTCGGGTCGACACACAAGTACGAATATGTAGCCCTGCCGATGGATAGCTTATAGACGCTTGTAACAGAAATTATCGTTCGCGCATCGTCTCCTCCACTGCCAACACAGCAATTTTTACATTCCTAGCGACCTCACTCACTCGCAGGAACACAACGACAAGGCCTCTAAGATGCTGTTGTGAAGCGGTTATGGTCGCTTATAATGCTTGTAACACAAGAAGTATTGCTCGCTGCTATCAGCACTTCCTCAGGAGTCAACAGAATAATATGGGAACAGAGTCAATATTGTCCTTAAAAGGCTGGTATAAGACGACGATATCCCTTGATTTGCTGATTCCTATAGGAGCGGTGGAGCTCGCTTGCCCCTTGTAAAATCATTTTGATGGCTATCTTGAATTTAATACTAAATAAAACACAGCAAACAAAACATCACAATGTTCAATTTTACTTAGCACACCAGACATTAACACATTTATTTACTTATTTAAACTATATTGACCATAGAATCAGGATACAAAAGGCGGACTTATTGCTAACAGCATTCTCTACCAGTCAACCTCTGGGAAAAGCAGATAAAACTCGAATGCGGTTCACAAAATAACGGTAAGGAACATACATAGAATAAATACCTATGAAAACATCAAATTATATATGACTAGCGACCCGCCCCGGCTTCGCACGGGTGCAATGCTGATACTAAATGTACTACAGAGGTCTTTGCGCTTTGTCCTATCCAGTCCTTCCCCAGTTATAGGCACACGCCGCCGGCTCCGCGGCCGGTACCGCCACAGCCGTTATGTCCCTGCATTTTAAATGTGTAATATCTTCTAAACTATTCATTTAAATTACATGCTGTGAAGGGCCATATTGATCTATATTAAATGCGCAATGTATTTAAGGTACTTAATTGGATAAGGATTAATTCTGTATTGCTTAAAATCGCTTCGTAAATAAGGCATTATTTCTTGTAAAAAGCAAAGGATAAAATAACGGTTATTGTGTGTTACCACTAAGAGATAGACATATACCATCGCGAACTTTTTTGTAGACCATTTTAAGGTGAACAATACTGTACTACATTATTTTGATCTATCTCGTTGGGTTCAGCCAGCGTTTGCAATGAAAGAGCAAAAAAATGTGTTTATTTACGACATCACATTAGAAACCTCTAAATTATCAGTGTTTTTCTACTATGTTATGCATATATTATACATATAAACTTTCCAGTTGAATCACTCTATCTATTAAAAAATTATGTAAAAAAAACTTTTAATTTAAACGGTTTTATTGAAAATAGTGTACTAAAAGCTAAAAAATAATTCGGTAGGTCGGAGGTTTCAGTCATCACACCCCTCTCCCTCATCAGTCTAAGGCATTGATCAGACAAAATAATAAAATCGTTGGGCGTAGCGTAAACTGAGTTGACTGGATGGAAACACGGGCCCAACGATTTTATTATTTTGTCTGATCAATGCCTTAGACTGATGAGGGAGAGGGGTGTGATGACTGAAACCTCCGACCTACCGAATTATTTTTTAGCTTTTAGTACACTATTTTCAATAAAACCGTTTAAATTAAAAGTTTTTTTTACATAATTTTTATTTTCAAGTTTTTAGTTTCTAATTTCATTACATAGTACTTCTCGTTCTATTAAGTTTAGATTTGACTTTTGTCATTATTTTTTTTACTTTTAAATTTGTCTTGTATTCAAATGAATACCCATATTGAAAAAATGGGTATCAAATGATACCCATATTGAAAATTGAGACGATATGTAACCGCGCCAACCGGCCATTTTGTTGACGGCCATCTTGGATTTTATAATATTCATCGTGAACTGTGTTCTACTAGTTAAGCCCTTTCATTTGATACCCATATTGAGGTAGTCGTGACAAAATTTGTAAATCGCCATTTTGTAGAGGCGGCCATCTTGGATTTTCATTGTTTTTCATGTGAACTGTATTCTTCTAGTCAAGCCTTTTCATTTGATACCCATATTGAGGTAGTCGTGACAAAATTTGTATACCGCCATTTTGTAGCGGCAGCCATCTTGGATTTTCAGTTTTTTTCATGTGAACTGTGTTCTACTAGTCAAGCCCTTTCATTCGATACCCATATTGAGGTAGTCGTGACAAAATTTGTAAACCGCCATTTTGTAGCGGCGGCCATCTTGGATTTACAATGAAACAGAATTTATTTAATTGTATTGTCACCAGAACTAAAGGTGTATACCAAATTTCAGATCAATCTGTCAACAGGAAGGGGGTCAAATTTCAATTACTAGATTTGACCCAAGAATAAATAATAAATATAAAACAAACGGGGTGAGCTAAATAAAACCGTTTAAAAAAAACCGCATCATAATCCGTTGCGTAGTTTCAAAGATTTAAGCATACATGGGGACATAGGGACAGAGAAAGCGACTTTGTTTTATACTATGTAGTGATACATAGACATATGCTAATTATACACATGTAGATAACCATACTTTGACGAGCTCGGTGGCGTAGCCGTCAATGACGCGGCTTCGACACCAACGCTCGTGGGTTCGATTCCCACATAGGACAAACATTTGTGTGCATGAACATGTCTGTTTGTCCTAGTCTGGGTGTTTTCTATGTACCATAAGTATGTATTTACAAAAAAAAAATGATTTTTTCAGCAGTTGTCTAGTACCCATAACACAAGCTTCGCTTACTTTGGGGCTAGATGGCACTGTGTAATTTGTCTGACAATATTTATTTATACACACATGCAACATTGATCAGCAAAGAAAAATCAGTAAATACGACTTTTAACTGTATTATTCAGGCAACGAAAATACGCAACACATTTTTTTTGCATTTTATAATTTACATTGTCGTCAAATTAAATTGGACGGTTCTAAAATATTGGTTCTCGTAGGAAAAATATGAAGATGAAACTTAGCTCCAGTCTCGGCTCGTTTCGTTTTTGTTTTAGTTGAAGGCGAGGCGTGGTAGAAAAACGCGATTTTTTGTGCGAAACGCGTGATTTATTGCTAATATGAGGAGTTCTGGAGAAGATCGGTGCCTGCTAGACGGAAAAAGATTTACTACTCTACCAAAACAATTAGAGCATTCTACCCTAGTTCGTAATAAATTATTTATTATATAATTTCAGAAATGTATGTACGCGTATATAACAGAATTATTTTAAAAAATATCTCAGAAATGTATGCACGCGCATAACTTTCAAATGGCTGCATGAAATTGGATTATTGTTTTTTTTTTTTTGTATTCCTTATGGTCAGGACAAGGTTTGTATGGCAAACCCACTGAAATGTGATGGGAACGGAAAGATTGAACTACAGCTAAGCATAGGTGGACCGCTAGTATTTTATAAATTATTATTATGGAATAAAATAATTACGTATGTGTTAGCCTTTTAAGCTATAACTATTATTACAGGACTTCCAGTATACACCAATATGGAGATAAGTGGAGAGATGTTTCTATAAATTTTACACTGCAAGATGCAACCGTTACTCGTGATCCAACTTATATCCACAACTAGTTTTTTTTTCCTTATATATCCCACTATATATGTATACCACGTGATAAACAACATTTTTGAAGAACTATATACATAGTATATACTTCTTCTCTCGGGGAAAACCTGAACATGTTACATTTGCATGAAAACATCGACGTTCCACAACTTGATTGTGCGAGGCAGACAACCTCTCTGAAATCGAGCAGTATGCGACCACTTCGGTTCTAATGTGTGAAGTTGAATCCCCTGGTGTTAGCGAGCGGTGTGATTAGGTACGGTAGCAACTATAGATCAAGCGGGCCGCGTGGTTGTCTGATATGAACAAAAATATATTCATATTATCAAATCAAAATATCTTTATTCCTTGGACTTTATAAAGCACTTAGAAACGTCATACAAATTAAATATAAGAACATGTATCTAAATCATTACTTCTCTAAATCCGCAGAGCTTAGATTCACTTTCATCACACTATCTTGAATGTGAAAGTGAATTTAAGTGCCAGTGCTGGCGACGGGGCTTCTTGAGATTACTACATATATGATATATGATATAGTATATATGATATGATATAGACAATGTCTCCACTCAAGACTATGTAGTTATTCCTTGGTACCTTTATATGTACTTACAAAGTTTAAAGATTTAGACAATATCATTTATAATCCTATTAAATATTTCCACTTCAACTACCTATGCACACTTCAAAAGCCTTAAAACGATTAAAAAATGTAATAGCCCCTGTTTTATTTACACCGAATCTCTTACAACCCCAGTGTCTGTTAAGATCTTCGCACCCCGCCGATCAACAACAGCCGTTCGAGAGCACTTGAGAGCTGTTATATAACCCTCCGACAGTTTGTGAGTTGTTGGCAGATTTTTTTAGTGTTTTTAGGGTTCCGTACCTCAAAAGGAAAAACGGAACCCTTATAAGATCACTTTGTTGTCCGTCTGTCTGTCTGTCTGTATGTCTGTCTGTCTGTCTGTCTGTCTGTCTGTCTGTCAAGAATTTCTATGTCGAGAATGCGTGGAGGTATCAAGCTGAAATTTGAACTGTATACTCAGGTCTACGGTCCCATGAAGTTGTAAAAAAATCAAACTGCTAAGTTTACGTAGAAAAAAGTTACGGGCGTTTATTCAGCAAAAAACGCATATTTCGACACACTCAAGGGAATCAAAACTTATAGGGTACTTCCCGTTGACCTAGAACTATGAAATTTGGCAAGTAACATCGTTATAGACTACAAGTACAGGAATAAATCTCAAAACTATACATTTGTAAATAAATCTTAAAAAATAGGGGGTCTATATTTTTTATAGGGTGTCGAAATTTCAAATTGAAACTACTAGTTCAAATGGGGTATCATATGAAAGAGCTTGATGTACACATTGCAAAATATATTTTATTTATTTTTTCGACACATTATTTCTTATTTATAATGAAAAATATCAAATTTAATTATGATACTACGTACCTACGGAACCCTCGGTGGGCGAGTCCGACTCGCACTTGTCCGGTTTTTTTTTATTGGGATTTCTTGTTTAAATAATAAAATAAAATAAATCGTAGAATAGGGATGTCGTGAGTGTAGTATATCGCAGTACACTGATATCCAACAACACGAGGATAGATGAAAATTCATCGACATCCGTTCGGAGGCAGAGACGTTTCGCTGAGACAGTTACCCTGTGACCACGGGCGGTGCCACCTGTTTGAAGCGTCAGGCAATAATAAAGATATGTAAATACCCTTATACATGATCGCGTTAATTCCCGTTGTTATTTTCATAAATCATGCAATAACTACAGTCGCACCGCTCGCCATCGACAGGGAATTCATCCTCACACATTAGAACCGAAGGACACGTACTGTGCGGTTCCAGAGAAATTTTCTTCCACGTACTATCAAGCTGTGGAATGAACTGCCTGTTGAGGTTTTCCAAGGAGACTACAGCATGGGGTTCTTCAAAAAGGGCGTAAAGAGTTTTTACAGGGTCGGCAACGCGCATGTGATGCTTCTGGTGTTACAGGCGTCCATAGGCTACGGTAACTGCTTTCCATCAGGCGGGCCGTATGCTTGTTTGTACCTTCGTTGTATAAAAAAAAAAAATTAAAAATGTATTATATATACTATTTTGTCGTCATAATATGGTTTATGTCACTCTCGCAACCAAGACATGTGGCATCAACCCATTTTTTATTATATATTTTTTTTAAAACTCTCACACTTACATTTCAACACATTAATGCCGTACCACGAAAACCTCACAGGGTTTATCTGGGTATGCGAATCATCCCACTATTGGGATACTGGTCTCTCTCGAACTATGGTACTCAATCGAACGGGTTTAGAGCATACTCCACCACGCTGCTCAACTGCGGGTTGGCAGAGGCCAGTGTATTCAAGCCGCCCAAAGGCCACTGACTTAGCTTAACGACGGTCCTGTAACGGCAACAGCCGGGACCGACGGTTTAACGCGGCCTCCGAAGAGTAAAGTAGCTCGAGATAAATAAACCAATCCATAGACAGACTACGGTCGACGTTGCTTAACTTGCGTGATCGATTCGACTAAGGCGGGCAACGACGCCATCGATCTCCTCTCATACAAAGAGATACATGTGATATATTGATTCGGAAATCAAATTTCTACTATTTTACGCTACGAGTTTTCTTTGTCTGCCACTTTTTTTGAAAAGGACTCAATGACCTTTAATATATTAATGATCGAAGCTAAGACCCATTATTTATCAATCATCACATAGATAATCGCATTTATTTATATGTACGCGTATCTATTCCTATGCACAATATACTTTGCCATCCGTTATTTTACTAACCGTTCCACAGCACAAGTTGGCTGGAAGAGATCTCTTAAAGAGATAAGCTCGCCTTTGCATAACTTTATTACGTATACGGGAGGTAAGTATACGTAATACTGTTTAATTTATGCGCATAAAATAAATATATTGCTGAAAATTCTATTAAATAACAGACATAGTTTAAGTAATAGTACTTACTTAACAAGGTATTCTACTTAAATAAATATGTATTCAGCCGAATAAATTCAGCAAAATATTAATGCGAATGATTTTGCCGCAAATTTGACCGCTAATTTGATACAATTTCAATAGGGCGCGGTAACAATTACACCGTTGTGGTGTGTTCACAAATCTTCGACAATAATTTGAGTTATCATTTATTCTGTGACAAAGACAATGCAAGCTGGAGTCCGAGCCTAACTAAGCAAAACCACTTAGTTATATTCTCTAATAAAATGAATATGAACTTACTAAAATTTGTTTACAATTTTGATGACTACAATAGTACGATTTGACAATGATTTTTGCTAAATTCTTAATAAATACTGTATGACTTTCTAAATCGGAAAGGCACTACAGAAAAGAAAAATTGACAATAATTATTTTGCGTTGTTTTTATTATTTAAGGTATAAAGTTCATCTTTGTCATAGAATAAATAATAGTACTTATTAGTACAAGTTTATTACCTTTTATAGCATTTTTATTAATTGTATATTATATAAGGTCCTAACCTTTTAATTGACAATACTATATGGTTGGCATCTATAGCTTGTATACATCGTATTGTGAATGAAATTTTGCATAAATAAAAATGTTTTTAAAATGATATTATTTTTCTGTATACCAAGAAAAAATATTCTAACTTGCTCCATTACGCATTTACCATCACGCGTAAGAATGAAATTGTAATAATGACTAGTTAGGTACGACGATACGTATACGACCAAGTACTGCCACATATGACAGCTACGGTGACGCGTGCGATCGTTGAACTCTGTTTTTCCCTCTCTTTTTAACTTTTTTATACCACGTCGCGTGGCAGACAAGTATACAGTCCGCCTGATGTGAAGTAGTTATCTTAGAGTGGGTCCAGTGCTGCAGCACCGGTGACACGTCGACCCTCATGGATCTTTTGTGTTCTCCCTAATCCTTTACTCACTCTCCCCTGCTTGTCTGGAGACATGTTCCATGTGAAGTAGTTACCGTAGTCGTATTAACGGTCGCGACGGTAACAACGCTCGCGCGCCCCCGCCAACCCCGCTACCAACGCAGCAACTCCTTTCATTTTTGTGACCTCACTCACTCGCTGGAACACAAGACCCTCAATGGAATTGTAAATTAGCTGCGATGTTCTGTGATGTAGAGGTATTCCCCACTCAGGCAACTTACAAATACGTTTTACCCTACCTCTCTTTCGCCAGAGTCTCTTTCGCTAGTCGGCAGGATGCACCACGTGCAGGCTTTGGATCTAAAGATCGCGGTAAGCCAAACATACCCCTTTACTTTTTTATAGGGCCGCAAGACTCATTGTTGCAAAAGATTCAAAAGAAACATTCAATAACATTAAAATCATAATAACAACTTTGTCAAAAAATTAGTTAGGTACCTAAAATTTCATCTAAACTCAATCGCGCCGTATTTAAATAAAAGAAGTCATCGCCCATATACGAGTTGACGGCATAGGTATGTAGCTAGCTTTCTAACTTCCGTACATACCCCAATAAGTAAAGTAGAGGGCCAGCCGTAACGGCCGATAAATAAATAAATAAATAAATAATAAATAAATAAATATTGTCAGACAAATAACACAGCGCCATCTAGCCCCAAAGTAAGCGAAGCTTGTGTTATGGGTACTAGACAACTGATAAACATACGTAAATACATTTTTTTTTTGTAAATACATACTTATGATACATAGAAAACACCCTGACTAAGACAAACAGACATGTTCATGCACACAAATGTTTGTCCTATGTGGGAATCGAACCCACGAGCGTTGGTGTCGAAGCCGCGTTATTGACCACTACGCCACCGAGCTCGTCAAATCTGTTGATTTCTCGGAAGTCGATGTCTGTTGATTTCTCGGAAACACAAGGTCATCGCCCTCACAGCTGTCTTTCATAAGCGAACGGCCATTAGTATCATTATTATCAATGCACTACCAATTACCTACTAGGGTTAAAGCTGATCTTTAGTGCACGTGGTGCAGCCAGCTGATAAACAGACGCGGCAAGATGTAGGGTATATCGAGACCAACGGTACAGTATTTATTTTTTCTTTCGATCTAATGAGGTCTCAATTCAATAGCGTAGATTGAAATGTCGAGAACTCGCAATCGCAGCTGATATGTAGATACGTCAGAGGTACTTGCCATCGGATGCTGCCTAAAAAAGTCCAATATTTCCTCCTCAAGACAGCAGGATATCGAGTCCTACCAGCGTCCACCGCAGGTTGGTCGAACCGTCCATGTTCTCGGAAGGGTAAACAGCTGTGAGAATCGTGTTCCTGCTGACACGTGTTCCGAGCCTTCGCTCTAGTAGATTCTACGCTTGCAGAACAATCTCCCCACTATCACTTCACTATCACGGTACGCAATTACCATTGCCAGGTATTCCTGGTTGGTGTAACGTCGGTTTGGCATGGCAAATTTGAACAAATCACACTAAAACTAAAACGTACGAGCAAGAGCACTACGTTGTCGGGCGGTAGCGGCGCCGGCCGGTAATGCAGAAAACACGCGTGCGCTCACAAACTCAGTTTAGCGGCGACTGATTGTCTTTCGCCGTTCGCGCAGCGCGCAAGTATGAATGGTAGGTAGACTGCACATGCGCACTTGATACTACCAACATTTGCACTGGTATGAACTCGTGAACAAGGACGGTTTTATGTAAAGATAAAAAAGAACATTTTAAACATGTTTTAATGATAAATAAATTTTGTTATACAAACACTTTTCTTCACTAAAGCGTTCAGTATATGGTATTTATTTGATTAAAATGATAATTTATTTTTTCTTAAAATAAAAAAATAATAATTGCTAGCCGTGAAATTCCATTAGTAATGTGATGTATTTAAGCAATACGCATCCTCAATTCAGTATTGTCAACTAATAAGTTAGTATACTGGTTCAGAAAGCTGTATCATGAACTATATATATATATATATATATATATATATATATATATATATATATATATATATATATATATATATATATATATTTATATAAATATATATATATACATAATATTATATATGGGAGGGTGCTGCTACTCAACCCACCCACGGAGCCGCAGCTGACAATTTTTAGGGTTCATGATACAGCTTTCTGAACCAGTTTGATTGACGAGGTTCGTGACTTGCTCGTGAACTATTAGCATCAGGTGACATCGGTTGAATAGCTTATACCCGATAAAAGTTCTCCTAATCTAACACGGAGGTCAAACGGCTAATCGCACGTAAACGAAGTAATGGAATTAGATGAAATTTGGCACATATGTAGAATTCGTTTGGTAGAAGTTCCTTTAATCTGTAGAGATCAAATACAAAAGTATTTTTGAAAATTCCCACGGGATACTACTACCTACCATACGAATTACGCGAACAAAAGATGTCTGATTTGTTAATCTATCGTTTTTCTGAATATGGTATTTCGAATCGGTGTAATAGTCGGTCTATTGCTATTCAGTGTATTTCGCTTCTATCTGGGAAAATGCAATTGCAACGGAAATTGTTGTTGAGTTTCACAAAGTACCGGTGTTTCGTTCGCTGATATAATTTCATATTTTCATAGCTCGCTCTACTTTTGTTCTCATTTTTTATTATGAAACTGTATCCAGTGAAAACTAATGTATATCGTTTAAATATATATACAGAAATTGTAGATAGACAAATACAAAAAATTTGATATTTAAAAATGTTTATTCGTTTGTTTGTAATATCTTTATTGTACATGTTAACATTTTATAAACGATTTACTTGAGTAAATATTTAAAGTACAAAGGGGGAGTTTTATGGAATATCTGATCTTAGCAGTATTAATTATTTAATATGTTAGGATTTAATTATTAACGTTTTCGGTATTGCAAAGTAAGTGAGGAAATGAGAATTAAGATGAAGAGAATAATAATATTGCATGTCGGTTTTGTTTGATATTTTTTTACCTACAAACATTTATATAAATCATCTGGTCTTTCCAAAATGTATCTATCATATTTATTTTATACCCTATACAGGGTTTTTTTATAATGCATTGAAAGACTTTTTAATTGAAAAATGTTAAGTTGAAATAGTACATAATTATGGTGACAAATTGTTGCGATGCCCTTACAGGGTTCATGTTACGGCTGCTATCTAGTTTTAAGACCTAATGTACCACATGAAAGTAATAAATAAATGAATAAATACCCCCAATTTAAGATCCAGAGGCCTAAGAGAAAGTGGAAAGTCAAATAAGTAAATCTACCTCTGGTCGAAAAATATTCCCCAATTTGTTCTATCCGCCTAATATCGCATATGGACGGTTGGAATAATGTAGGACAAAAACATGGACGTGTCGCTATTATTTATCTATCAGACAGATCATACGCTTGTTTACTACTTTAATAGTAAATATACTAAGACTATACCTTACCTTGAGGAGCTCGGTGTCATCGTTGCGTGTGTCAGTCTAATCGAACACGCAAGTTAAGTATCGTCGGCCGCAGCCTCTCCATGGATGGGTTTTTATCTCGAGCTCCTCCGTACTTCGGAGGGCATGTTAAACCGTCGATCCCGAATGTTGTCGTTAAGCCAAGTGGCTTTTAGGCGGATTGAAAACACTGGCCTCCGCCATCTCGCAGTTGAGCAGCGTGGTGGAATATGCTCTATACCCCTTCGATTGAGGAGAGACCCGTATCTCAGCAGTGGGACGAGTAAGGGTTGATAAAGATATACCTACCTATTCTCTCCAATCCACACTAATATGACAAAAGACAAAGTGTGTTTGTTTGTATATTTGTTTGTTTGTCCTTCTTTCATGTCGAAACGAACCAATGAACTTTTCACAGAGTTAGAGAAATGACTGGAGAGTGAGATATACGACATTTCATCCCGAGAAACATGTCATTCGCACGTGGAAAAAAGGTTTTATTAAAATACCATGCAGTCGTAGTTGCGGGTAACAGTTAGTAGAACATAAATTAACCCTTTAAATAACTACCCAAGTTAATAACACAAAACATGATATCCGAAACATCCCTAATAACGTTTTTAGTTGCAGTAATTTATCGCCGGCAGCCCATAGATCATCCTCTAGCGTCGCTAGTTGCCAACTTTGGTGTATAAATAAGTTATGTAATACGACGCTCTGAACTGTACGAGATAACTTTATCTGTTCGTAGATTGGATGTAACTGGTTGTAAGTATGTCGAGCTATGTGACGTGTGGTAATAGTAATAATCTTACTACTATGATTAATGCGAAAGTTTTATTAATAAATATTTGGGGTATAAGTGGTTCATTAACATCTTTGAACCAAAGCCAAGCTCACCTGCACGTGGTGAACCCTGCTGACTGACAAGCAAGGCTCGGGCAAAAAGAGAAGTAGGGCATAATGTATTTTTAGCGGCCCGATTAGAGAAGTACCTCCACCTCACAGAATGCCGCAGCTTAATAACAATTCCCTTGAGAGTGAGGTCACCAGAAAGAAAGAAAGGAAGGAGTAAAGGCTGCCAACGGTTCGGCGACCCCTTGGCGTTGCTGGTCTCCATGGGCGATGGTAATTATATTCCATCAGGTGACTATAAAAATTGTCACATTAAAAAAAAGACTACAATTACCATTGATCATAGACATTTCTATAGTTTTTACAGTGTCGGCAACGCGTGAGATGATGCAAGAGACGACAGGCTACGATGAGTAAGCAGGTCGTATGCTTAATTTCCACCTTAGTTGTATAAAAAAAAGTGATTGAATGATATTTGTTAAAATTTCTGTGGATGTTTGTTACTCATTCGTTGCAGAATGGCTAAAAACGTATCTGAATGATATTATGCATAAAGATAGATTGTAGTCTGTAATAGCACATAAGCTAATTTCATTTCGGGAAATAATTTTATTCCTATCAGAATAAAGTTCATGAGAATGAGTCGCGGGTAGCAGCAGCAAATATTAATAAAAAAAATCGATAGAATTCAACTGGGCTGGACAGTTATTGGTAAGCGTCGGTATATGAACTAGGTGGAATAACTATGTTCTTGAACGAATGACTAGCAATGGCTACTTTAACTCCGAGGTTGCGGTTCGATCCATATTTCGACAAATAAGTCATCAATCAATGCATCCGTATTCCAACTATTATCTACGATACAGAAATTAGATACTGACCTCTTGGCTGGCTCAGAGGTTGCTCGACAGGAGCTGGAGGGTCAGAACGAACGCCGAAATAGAAGATCTAGTAGCCGAACCAAATAAACAGGGCCGCAATGAAAGCGGGTCGGTAACAGAAACATCAATAACTTACAAAATATTTTAGCTAGCTTTATGAAATAAATACTGAATTAAAGTTTATTTCCTTACAAATATAGGCAGAAGTAAAATCTTTTTATTTCTTTTTGGTTATTGTAAACCATAAATAAAAAATAAAGACGATTTCAAAAATTGATGTTTTTGTTACCGACTCGCTTTCATTGCGGCCCAGTGTATTATTGGAGAAATTAAAGCCCAATGTCTCCGCTGGCTTGACCATGTCGAACGAATGGGAAGTGATTGGAGCATCCAAGAGAGCATAATAGTGGTCGACCTGTAGGGCGGTGTCCTATCGGTCGACACAAATATCCCTGGAACGACAGAGTGGAGGCTGATCTGTGAGAGTTTGATGTCGACAACTGGCAAGAGCTTGCGCAAGATAGGGACAAATGGAGGGTTCTTACGTCGCAGGCCAACACTTACTTTGGGTCGCTGCGCCAAAGGAGTAAGTAGATAAGTAAGTAATAGTAAAAATACCTAAAGAGTTAACTAATCAAGTGGACGCTCAAACGCTGCGAACTGTGGTTTGTTAGTTAACAAACAGTATCGAAAATCGAAATCTACGAGTAACTAATTGATACGGACAAGGAAATAGAGAGAATTCTATTTTTATTTTATATATATTTTATTATTTTTATGTTAACAATAAAAGCAATAAACAAAACAGCTTTATGTTTATTAAGCTCATAAATGGAGAATGTAATAGTTTCACAACGCTGTTAAATGTATAGTAAAAACCTATCTACGTCAGCGTCTACGTCATAATTTTATTGTCATGGCATCATAGTAGTCTAATGGCTTTATTTATGATCCATCAATTAAAAAAATGTTTCGATACATGATTGTGAGCAGACCGTGTCGCGTCGCACATACGACAATGTCGGCCGGCTTTTTGCGTTTTTGGAGTAAATGGCCAATGTTCTAATGTTATACAAATTATTTATAAATATCGTAAAATATACAAAACTAAACGGATCTTCGATGATTCATTTTAATAACTGACGTCCGGCTTGTTTTATGGTCGATCAAAGTTTGGTGGGAAAGTCCATTTTTTATTTTTTTTATTATATAAAAGATAATATCATTTATCTAGTACCCATGGTACAAACTTTGCTTAGTTTGGGCACAATAGAACGTGTATTGTGGTTTGGGGTTAGATAGTGCAGTATTATTTGTCCAATAATATTTATTTATTTGACAGTAGCTGATATTAATCCTACATTTTATTTTGTACTGTTTATTTTAAATTTCAAACAATCTAGGTGTCACTTGTACAACACAGAACACAAGTTTAATTACGACATACGAAAGCGGCGACGCGCAACAAAACGAAATTGTGCCGTGTGTACTGAAAACTCGCACCTACAACGCGCAACGGTGCATTCTAAATAAAGCAATAAAGCGCGAACGGTCATGAACAGTGAGAGTTCCGTACTAACGGATAACACGTTTTATATTTTATATGTTTAACTATTGTTATATCTATATAAATGCGACAGTGAGTTTGCTTGGTTGTTTCGCTTTCACACTTTAGCTACGAACCAATTACCATGAAATTCTGCATACGTAATATGAGAAAGTCAAATAAATAATATATATGAAAAGGCTTATCCAGCAGTGGGTAGATACAGGCTGATGATAAAATAAATAATAGGATACTTTTATCCGGAAAAAATTAGCTATTCTCGAGGGGTGACCTAAAGTTTACGCGATAACCGACATTCACGCGGGAGAAGCCGCAGGTGGAGGCTAGTAAAACAAATGTAGAATTCATTATTTTATTTTTTTTAATTTGCAATTTTGCTACTTAAACAAGTTAGTAGTTTTTATTAGAGCTCACTTTAATGTTGCGTTTATATGCTAACATTCAACACAGAAGCACGGGCACAAGCGTGGAAACAGGTAGCTCGAGCCCGGGTCCGTGTCTGTGATCGTGAATCCCGTGCGTGTGATTGGCTGGCTAAGTCCGTCGACGCACGCCGGGCTACGTGCCGAATTGCATACCGGGCTCCTTGCTGGGTGCGTGGCACGAGTTTAATTTAAACGTATTACGTTGTCATTACATGTCATCATCATTATCAGCCTGTACTTAACTAACCTCTAATCTATCTGTATCTATATCTATAGCTTCAGTAGTTGGGCTCAACACGTACAACATGTACAACTACTAGATTTCGGCAATAAATTAGAGGTTAGTTAAAGTATCCTCGAGGCACGGAGGAGCTCGAGATAAATAAACCCATCGCTAGACAGACTACGGTCGACGTTGCTTAACTTACGTGATCGATTAGACCGACACGCACAACGACGTCTTCGAGCTCCTCAAGGTAGGTATAAGTAATGGAAATGAATGAATATGATTTTATTTTTTAAAGTATTCCTTCACTCAAATTTACATGCATTTTATAATCGTTTCCCTAAAACCATTAAGGACGGATCTCTAAAACCGTGCGTCTCTCAAAGCCTTTGAACATTTTTTTTATTTGTGCTGAAACATTGTAACTAAGCTGGACCGTTTTTATATTCTCCCATTTTAACCTGCAAACTGCAACTGTTTCATATTAACTTATGAAAAATAAAACCCAGGTTATTATATTTCACGAGTTGTGTTTTATTATACCTAAATGTTTTGGAGTAGTAGAATTGAATAGAGTACTTACTAGAAATAACTGAAAATAAGTTGTCACATGAAAATAATTAATTTGTTTTGTGTAGTGTGATAATAAAACAAATGCATTTTATTATCATGATATATTAAGTATAATATCAATTATCTAGTAATCCATAGTACAAGCAGAGTCTTAAACTCTTAATATTGTGGTACAAGCTTCGCTTAGTTTGGAACTAAATGGCCGTGTGTAATTTGTCCTGGAATATTTATTTATATTTATTTATTTAAAGTTAAAGCACAGTATAAGTAATAGTACTAACGTTAAAGGTAAGATTGGTGGTACTGCACAGTTATACTCAATTTTCTTAATTAATTATTATTTAATAATTAATAATTATTTTCATTAAACGTAAGTTTAAAGTCCGATTGAAATAGTTCCGACCGTTTTTTATTACTTATTTTCCAATAACATTTAAAGATGTCGTTTTAACTTCTTTTTGATGTCAGCATAATTAAAAAAACAATTACAAACTCAACCTTTTATCTCCACTTATTGTATTGTACTGGTTTTACAAATTCATTTATCAGAACAGCAGAATTAGCGTCATATGCTTGTTTGCCACCTTAGTAGTAGTTAGTTAAAATGAAGAAAAAAGGACACTCAGAGTGCGGGAGACCTAATTCACAGTAGACAGATTTGTTCTGTTTACAAAATGTTCAATATTTTCTATTTCGTTTCATGATTCGGAGCAAAGAGACGCTGCCAAAAGACAATTTCATTGTTTCGTAACGAACAAACCTTCGTGTCCTTCCCCTTTACAATATCATCCGTATTCTGTCAGTTAACAATCAAATCAGTTCAAACAGAATTGGGTAGTACAAGTACAAACATAGTGTGACAAAGTGCGGCTTGGTGCCGCGTGTAGCAAAGTTTAATTAGGCAGTCTCCAACAGAAACACGGCGGCTTGATTAAGGGATAGATTTTACTCGGATATGAGATTACGAACAAACAAGATGATTTTTCTATACGCAAATGGCAAATAAACATACGGCCTACTAGTGAGCCCACAGAATGCTTAATAGCTATTTTCCTACGAAACCGATGTCTGAATTCTAAACCCCTACTACTTTACTGTACGTGTAAAGTAATATCACAGTATAAGTAATAGTACTACGTACAGTATGGCCACTCCCTGCCGCTCTCTCGCATCGATCCCACCTCCCCCCTGAGACAAATCTGGAACAGTTTGTATGGCGCCGCACACACACACGCTTATTCACGCCCTGTTCAGACGGCATTGTTTGTGTAGTAGTTCACGACGCGGTATTTGTATGGAGTGACCGGGGTGTGGTAATATGCAAAAGCTTACGCACACACGCGCGACATTAATCGACTGCTGTGATTATTCCGCGGTAGACATGGGCAAAATGCTGGGCATTTATGATAAATTTCTAATAAATACAAATAATTACCCAATAAATGCTTAGTCGGGCATAAACAGGGTATTTATACATACTTGATGGAAATTGTAAATGCCTGGCATTTGCACATCTCTACTATGCGGCTACTCATACAGAAGTAATAATACGTTACGTAATGTGCTGTGCAAAAACAATTAGAATTTGTAGTTACAAACTTACGAGTGAGCCACCGTGCATACTTGTGAAATGCTTACCTTGCATACGTGTCCCTTCTAATATCTCTAAATGTTCTTGAACTGCCCACATGATGTGAAGCGGTCATCATAGCCTGTGAACACGTGCAATACACGCAGTATCGACAGTATATTGCCTTCACACTGCTAACGCAGCAACTCCACGGGAGCCTTAAGTTTAATCGGAATACAACAACGCTTCAAGAGATTGGAGATTTCTCATTCATACACTCTCAGGAATACTAACTTCTAGGTCTTTAGGGAAATGTTATTTTATTGTGGGGTACTTCCTCCAGTCGCCCCAGCTTAACACTTTGGCATCATCATCATCATCATCAGGTCTTTTTAGTCTCCACTACAGGAGCACGACCCTCTCTCTTCCGTCCCAAACAGAAGGAGGATTTGGCCTACACACCCCACACTGGCCAGACGAGTTGGAGAGGCAACTCTCTTTTGCCAGAACTTTATTAAGTATTAAGTAACGTTATTAAGTAAGTAAAGAAATATTCACATAATTTAATTCCACGTGGTATAAATGCCCTTAACAGTCGCAACGAGTGTCGAACGTGGTGACGTCGACGAACTTTCATTATTTGCGTGCCGTTTTCCGTCTGCCGAGTTTCAATTTATTTGTACCTATTACTAAACACTTGTGCACATACGCACAATACTGCTGAAAACGTGCATTACGTAAAGTAATTTAAATGTTAATTAGTATTCATAATGAAGATCTTAGGTAGCTAAAAATTATTTCAATGACTCCTTTCAAGGACTGAACGGTAGGGGTGCCAAGGCCGGAAAATATCCTCGTGTGCTCGAGACTGTTGTTGACTCGTTTGTCTTGCTGGATACGTCCGGTGAGAACGACGTGTTACCAACAGCCTGAGCCTGGTGCACCCTGGGCAACAACGGTCAGTAACTTCACTTCGAGGAGATTTTGGTGAACGTTGGCTAATGTTCTGGTAGAGGAGGAAAGTGTGAACACTACATCCACGATAAGATCATTAGGTTCTGTCTGTTTGTCACAGCTAATTTGCTCTGTCTACCAGGCCAAAATTTGGTACACTAAGAATTTTGTTATACACCAAACAAATATCTCTAAACACGCAAGCACATACATTATAATAATCCGGGTCCAATAACGTGATTATTTCAAATTTTCCCTACTCCCTCTGAGGGTGGCCACATTTTGAGAAATTTAAGCGGATTTGTCTAGTTCCGAGGCGTTCAGCCGAGTGCAGAAATTACGTCCACCCTTGTTACTAGAGATCTGCCGGAGACAGCAATCCTCGCGTATATCGAAAATATTAACTGTCTGCAATAATAGTTTGCAAAGGCATTATTTCTAACGTACGCGTATGATAATTTAGGGTGTAGATGGCTCACCACGATCTTTAGAGCCAAAGCCAACTTCGTCTGCACGTGGTGCACCCACAGAGTTGGCAAAAGAGAGGTAGGGTACAGCGTATTTGTAGCTGCCCGGCCGTGAAAGTACCACCACTTCACAGAATACCGCAGCCAAATAACAATTGCAGAAAGGAAGGAGCATGCAGCATGTATTGGCAGCATTGAGTAGCGTTTCATGGGCGATATTTTATGATGCGAATGTTAATGTGGTTATGGTAACCGCTTCACATCAGGCTTATTAATTATTAATTTATTAATTATAAGCTTATTAGCCACCTGACGTGATACAAAAAAATACTATATTATTTTATATGATACATGCAGAATTATTTATTATAAATTGAACATGGAGTAGAATATAATAAATAAATTATTTTTAAAGAGTACTTATATTTACGGTAATGGCACTCGAATAGAATTCTTTGTAGGTCAGCGCCGATTCAGCGGCAAGTTCGCCATAAAAAATATTTGGTGTCAATAATCCTGCGCCTGATAGCAGATGGGGATTAAGGTACTAGAGGCCGTGCGAAGAACGACGAAACGTTGAACTCCCTCCTTCTAGACGGTCCGATGACCTTTAAGAAAGCGGCTGGAAGCGGCTGGATGCGGAAGGCGGAGGATCGTATTTGGTGGAAAGCATTCGGTAAGGCTTATATCCAGCAGGGGGTAGATATAGGCTGATGATGATTAATCCTGCGTCTTATTGATCCGTCATGTTCGTTAATCTGCTACCATAAATGCATAGTTAAATATCATTATTTCTATTAAATTTCACATTCAATCTCTTTGGACATTTGAATATCCCCCAAACTGTGCTATACATCAATGCATGTTGCGAAAAATACTTGGTCTAATAAATACATGTATAAACCTGTTAAATGTATGTATAAACCTGTTAATAAATATCAATCCATAATGTAATCCTCAAAATTATTGAAGTAAGGATGTAATCCTTATGTTATGTCAATACCCATATATCTCAGTTAGAACAATTTACTATACCGAAATAATGCGGCGCGGCCGAATTTCGGAGGCGTAAGTAGCATTGTTATTATATAAAACGCAACGTAATTTTCGGTATCACGGGGGGCTAATAGCTAAATCAAAACGCTGTGCGTGCTCAAGAAACCGAACTTCGGTCGCAGAATTTCGGCATATAGTTTGTCGTTCTTAAATCAATCCTTCCACAAAATCCGTTTCGAATATATATAGATTTAAAATCAATGTATTGAAAGCAGTAGAGTATTAAAAAGATCAATAAATTAAATAAGCTATCAAAATCTAATTACCAAAGAAATCGAGCAATATTACGTACTGTGCAATGTGTGTTCTCTACAATGGTACAAGGCATAATATGAAGCGTTTTTAAAGTCAGACTAAAATAAAAAGTGGTACAAGTTATATTGCATGAACCGCATCAATGTGATCACAAATGAAATAATAGAATAATGGTTTGCAACCTGCACAGAAATGTTAACTCGCAAGTTCCAATCAATAGTAATGAATTGCACAAAATTCGCTATTTTAATTTTATACTAACATCATAGAACTGGGTAATTTATACAAAAGCGTTATATATTCTAAGTGCTTTATAAAGTCCAAGGAATAAAGATATTTTGAGTTTTGAGTTTGAGTTTGCGTTGGCAATTAGGAATGGAGCTTGAAACGAAACGCTTTACGGTACGGAGGCCCACCACACATTCCCACCACTGTGTTTCCTGTGTAGCCAGGATTTAGAGCGGCAACCACCTAAAAAGGCAATAAACAATGAAGCCCATTGCAGACCCAGGAGTAAGACTACGGCTGTCTTGGAACTCACAACGAAATTAATCAGAACAAATTAGTAGGAGTAAGAAGCTTTTGGAATTTGAGTTCCCCTTGAGCAATGTGAGAGACAAATAAGGCATTAAAAGCCTCAAGTGAAGCTAACTGCGTGCACCACGGATTTTAAATATCTAACAATATTGGAGACCTAAATTCACATTTAACTTGTCAATTCGAAATTAAGCACATGGTGTGCTGTTTGATCGAATTCATGATTTTCAGTAGGACATTTGTAGATTTGTAGCGATGGCACAAATTTAAACGAAAAGAGTTTAGCCTTATTACAAAACGTAAGACAATTTTATCAAAAAAAAATTTCTCAAAATTCGCTTTTCTTATCCCCTTCACCAAACATATCCTTTGCTGCCCTTTTCCCGGATCACCCGCGAATCGGGGACGTAACTCGATCATATTGTAACATGATTACCGGGGTTTCGAGTACTCTATATTGGATGCTTTTATCTATAATGGCGTGTGATATTATGTACACTGCGCTGTAAAGGTTGACAAATTTAATTTTTCTGTTTCATTGTACAACACCATTCAACCACATGCCTAGATTTATAGTTGAATCATTATGGCATTTAAAACGTTCAACATCACAGCTGACTGACACACCGCTGTATCATTTAATTAGTATGTCTCTCGATCACCGCCGCGCTAATTTCGTTTTGTTTATATTATAACGTTTTTATTTTTTATTTTTATAAATTGTTTTATTGCAAAAGTAATAATCAAATTAAATTCCTAAATAATGGAGTTGTTAGGTTGTTACGGTCGTAATAACAACAATAAACAATAAAATTTACCTTATTTGGCACTAGATTATTTATGACCTAGTTCGATGGAGCCCGAAGCGTTGTTCCAATTTCCACTGACAGAACACAAGAAAATTATAACTTAATCGAAATTCAACTCAAAGACATAATGATTTAATAAGCAAATTGGCATTTAATCAATTAATTGAGCGACGTTCTGCTATACTGTTTAACGTTATGTTCAACCACTCGCCTAAACGAAGTATAGACGTGTGGTTAAACGACATTGTTCAATGAAACAGCTTGCCATTCAATTGACTATATACTATGCCTTGCCTCGTTCGTATTAATATATTTTATTTAGAGCAATTATAAAATAAACGTTTATTTTGGTCTTGTCTTTAAATAACACTGTAGAATGTTTTTCTAATAAATTACCTGTTGACCCTGGCTTATTGAGGATGACTTTTATTTTCCGTTATTTTTAAATAAACGGCTGGCTATGTTATTTTAGTCTTTTCTTTAAATATCACGTCTATAAATAATCTTCTACTATTAGCTAATAGCTAATAATTAATTTAAATTGCTTATTTATCTCTCTGAAGTTGTTGAATGGATTATTTTGCCTAATTTTTAACCGACTCCAAAAAAGAAGGAGGTTGAGAACCTGCTTCTTTTTTGGAGTCGGTTGGATTCGGTTGTATTTTTTTGTAATGTTTGTTACTTCATTACTCCGTCATTTATAAACCAATTTGAAAAAAATCTTTTTTTATTTGAAAGAGTATCCAATACAATCAATACTTCCAGATTGGTCCCATTTTATATGCGGTTCCCATTATATATGCGGAAACATATAATGGCATGTTTTTGTGCATATTGTTATTTATTTTTGTTATAAAATGCTGTTTGTTTTCTGAATAAAATATTTTTTTTTTTTTTTCTTTTTATAAAATTCAGTTCCGATAGTGTTTTGAACTTTTTAGTAGTGCTTACGATTGAGGAGTAACTTGTGGAGTCGGTTTTTTTTTGTTAAAATTATAAAATAAGAGCTTGATTATTTTGGGCTTGTTTAATAGATAGAAATAGAAATAGATTTATTTCAACATCACATAACAGAGTACAAATAAACACAAATACAACATTACATATAATAGAAAGTGTGATGTTGAAACTTTGGCCCACCCTCAGGTCATTGCTGAGATCACAGAGTGATCTCAGCCCTGTTTTTCAGTGCAGGCCAAAAGTGACAACACCGATGTCAATATACGGTAATTCACACAGAAAATACAAAAACTACGTACAAAAAGAGAAAAAAAAATCTAAATAATAATAACAGACAGTGTACATATCTTATTAAAAATAGGCTATTAATCGTTTTGTCCACAGAACAAAAAAAAACAGTTAGAAATCGTATGATGACCTATTAGTATGAAAACCTTTGTCGCCAAACTCACACATGTAAAGCAAAATATTAACGTGTTACTACATGCATGTTTGTGCTGTGATTGGTCTAAAAATACTGTAAAAAATGACATATATACAAAAAAAAAGTTAGTTCAAATTCAACCTAATTCAGTT
The DNA here is from genome assembly GCA_937001555.2 of Hypsopygia costalis. Classification (NCBI taxonomy): domain Eukaryota; kingdom Metazoa; phylum Arthropoda; class Insecta; order Lepidoptera; family Pyralidae; genus Hypsopygia; species Hypsopygia costalis. Next base: position 7,285,819 of record OW443325.2, read on the forward strand.
ATAACACGGTTCATAAACAATTGAATCCCGAACAAGCATCTAGTGAGCAATAGCTGTACTTCTTATTATGTCAGATTCTAAACAGTATAGCTACTCGACGCTAGGTGGCGCTACTCATATTGATTTTAATATTATGACTTCTATCCTTGACTTAAGGCCGATATTTGAATGACTGTACTACACGAATGTCGATGTCACTATTTTCGATAGTGATGTACTAACGAGGAACACCAAGTAACACCGAATACTACTACCGGAGTAATGAATATCTACCTATTACAATTTTTGGTACCATAAAATTGTATATTTTTACAATCTTTTCTTCAACTTACAATGTATGTATGTATATGTCTATATGTATGTCAGTGTGTAACAATGTTTGTTCGGGTGGAATCTTGCAACTCAATTTTGAGACAGATCTTCACGGATTGAGCTGAAATTTTGTAGTACACGTTTAGTTTGGATGACAATGCATGATAAACGTAAAAGCTGTCGTAGAAGCTTGTCCCAAAAATGATTGTTTAAACAAACTTATTAATTATGATGTTTAAAGGTAATACTTCACACTAATATAATAATAATTTGGGGTGTAAGTGGTTCATCAACATCTTTGAACCAAAGCCAACTTCACCTGCACGCGGTGCACCCTGCTGACTGACAAACGAAGCTCTGGCGAAAAGAGAGGTAGGGAGCGTAATTGTAAGCTACCCGACTGGGGAATGTACCTCCACCTCACAGAATACCGCAGCCAAATAACGGTTCCCTCGAGGGCTGTTGTGTTCCTGCGAGTGAGTGAGGTCACCAGAAAGGAAGGAGATGCTGTGTTACGTAAGGAGATTTTTCCAAGCGCGGCGTTTATTCTGCATAGATAAGGGCGTTGGGTGTAAATAATTGTAATAACAATTATTTACCCCCAACGCTCTTATCTATGCAGAATAGCAAGTAATCAAAGCTCTTATGGATATTATCGGAAGTAGTTAATAGTGTGCAGTAATTCGAATTCGAGTTATATTTTATTTATATTATGTCAAAGCTACAAACTACTAGCGTTTCGGAACAACTACTGATGAGATGAGAAGAAACGCCGAAAGAAACTCAGTCAGTTCAATATCGGTCCCTACCATGCCTGCCTATATTTAACATTTCTTACAATTATACTATGTTCATATGATATAATATTGTTTTCACAATTATAAAATTATACTAATAATCAAGTAAATAAATACTGACGATACATGAGTCACATCACTAATCGATTAACGCTAGAATGTTCTAAACAAGCGAAGTGGAGTGCGTTAGAAATTTGACTTTAAAAATAAATACATAAGGGTTACTTTAGTTTGTTCGCATTTGTGCATTTTAATGAATATGCTCAAATTCTATTAAATAATAAAAATAATGAGAAATATTACTTACCGATGGTATGAAATGCCACCATTAGACACATTATTTTTGCTACTATTATTCTTACACGATATTATGGCACAAGAAGGCATTTTTATATTTTTTTTTTGTTTTTTTGCTATGATTGTTTCCGCGGCTGTGACAAATGACGACTGAGATATGCGACGATCGAGATATGCCAAATTGGAGTATATTGACCTACGCGGGTAACGCCCACTTACTAATTCTAGTGTTTTTTGTGTTCGGTGGTTTTGTCCACTGAAGCGTATTAAATTCAATTGAGATACTGGCAACATTTCTTGAATATAATTGTATTAACCCCAAAAGCTTTGTGTACAAAAATAATTCAAATGTCATATTTTTTCGAAATTAAACCTATTTTTTCCCATTTTTTCTGGTAAATCATGTAATTTTATGAAATTTCCGACATTATTATTTCTTAGACGAACAATCTACTGGCGTTCAACAACACACCTTATGTATAATGTTTTTTATTTTACACAAATCGAGGAACACAATAATCTTGTAGCCTGGGGCAAGTTTATCTGACACATCCGGAAACAAGCTTCCTGGCGCGACGCTTACTGCAGCAAACCAATTCAGACCGATCACCTGATACCGAAATCGCTTACAAATAAAAAATAACTATGGAGAAAATACTACTTCTGTTTCCCCACTCTTCTTTCAATAAGTAACTAAAAAAATATAAAAAAAACCGGACAAGTGCGAGTCGGACTCGCCCACCGAGGGTTCCGTAGGTGCGTAGTATCATTATTAAATTTGATATTTTTCATTATAAATAAGTAATAATGCGTCGAAAAAAATAAATAAAATATATTTTGAAATGTATACATCAAGCCCTTTCATATGATACCCCATTTGAACTAGTAGTTTCAATTTGAAATTTCGACACCCTATAAAAAATATAGACCCCCTATTTTTTTAGATCTATTTACAAATGTATAGTTTTGAGATTTATTCCTGTACTTGTAGTCTATAACGATGTTACTTGACAAATTTCATAGTTCTAGGTCAACGGGAAGTACCCTATAGGTTTTGATTCCCTTGAGTGTGTCGAAATATGCGTTTTTTGCTGAATAAACGGCCGTAACTTTTTTCTACGTAAACTTAGCAGTTTGATTTTTTTTAACTTCATGGGACCGTAGACCTGAGTATACAGTTCAAATTTCAGCTTGATACCTCCACGCATTCTCGACACAGAAATTCTTGACAGACAGACAGACAGACAGACGGACAACAAAGTGATCTTATAAGGGTTCCGTTTTTCCTTTTGAGGTTCGGAACCCTAAAAATAATTTTAAGTTGCTCTTACATTAAAAAACATTCCTATATAAAGCGGTGTCAGGTGATAATTATATATAAGTCGATTTATAAATAACGGTTTTTGGGTTTATCATGCATACGGTGTATCATCATCATCATCAGCTTGTATCTACCCACTGCTGGATATAAGCCTTCCCCGATGCTTTCCACCAGATATGATGCTCCGCCTCCCGCATCCAACCGCTCCCAGTCGCTTTCTAAGACGAGCTCGGTGGCGTAGCGGTCAATGACGCGGCTTCGACACCAACGCTCGTGGGTTCGATTCCCACATAGGACAAACATTTGTGTGCATGAACATGTCTGTTTGTCTTAGTCTGGGTGTTTTCTATGTATCATAAGTATATATTTACAAAAAAAATGTATTTACGTATGTTTATCAGTTGTCTAGTACCCATAACACAAGCTACGCTTACTTTGGGGCTAGATGGCGCTGTGTAATTTGTCTGACAATATTTATTTATTTATTTCTTAAGGTCATCGGACCATCTAGTAGGAGAGTGCCCAACACTTTGTCGTCCTACGCGCGGCCTCCACTCTAATACCTTCCTCCCCCATCTGCCATCTTTTACTCGGCAATGTGACCGGCCCATTGCCACTTCAACTTGCAAACTTTGAAGGCTATGTCGACAACTTTAGTTCTTCGTCGAATTTCTTCGTTCCGGATTCGATCCCGCAGAGAAACCCCGAGCATCGCCCTCTCCGTCGCTCGCTGTGCGACCTTTAGCCTGCGGACCAGTCCGATGGTCAGTGTCCAAGTCTCTGCACCATATGTCATTGTAGGGAGGACGCACTGATTGAAGACTTTAGTCTTCAAGCATTGGGGTATCTGTGCGGCGAAGATGTGCCGAAGCTTTCTAAAAGCTGCCCAGCCAGCAAGTCGAATGCGTCTATCAAGCTCTTTGTTGAAATTACCCCGGCCAAGCTGTATGGAGTGTCCGAGGTAGACCCTTCAATAGTTGCATTCTCTACGATAACCGGGCTAGGGATGACAAAATCGTTGTACATGACTTTCTTGTTGTCGATACGGTGTATGTTTGATATATATATATATATAATAATTTTCTTATATTATTAGCTTGTTAAGCTGAGATAGTTTACTGATATTATTAAAAACATTAATACAATTATATTACAAACTCTCGGCATAATATCTTTAAAAAGAACACCTATAATCCGGTCGGAAACCCGTAGAAATATTCGTGAATAATCGAAATGCAATTTTAGCTGAATAAGACCGTCTTGTCGACAGTCCTTACCCCCAGCTGACTAGCGCATCCGCTCTCGACTTCCTTCCAATCACCATTTTAGTCGGAGGTGTAACTTACTATTATTTATGTCGTATTTCCTGTGTCTGTGTCGCGATTTATTTGTCGAAAAGCAGAATACAACAAAATTTTATTTTCTGATATTTTTTAATATGTAAGTTGCAAAGTCCATTCTTAACATCAATATTTTTCTAATAGTATCAATTTGGGAAAACGTAAGGTAACTCTCCGTATGAAATTATTCTATGACAGTAGCAATATCTCGAATGCTTCAGTGTTACTATCAGTTAAACTAAATAGAAGTACCACAAATCAAAGTTAAAGTTTGATTTTCGTAATCAAAAAATCAGATGGGAATCGGCTTTAGCTTAGCCGGTAGAGCCTCAGTTTCGTCCTAGTTGTTTCCTTAGTTCTTTTTTTTTATATTAGCTCAGCATATTGGCTCCGCTTCGCCTGATGGTAAGCGAAAAGAGGAGCCCCAATCGCATCGGCCACGGACAAGAGACCTTGATGTGTTGTCAGTTGACGCTCCCATGCTGGCCTACAAGATGCTTCTTCACGCTTCGCTTGAAGGATCCCATATTGTATGACTGAGGAAATACATATGCCGGCAACGCGTTCCACTTTTTAATAGTGCGACATAGATAGTGCGACATAGATCTAAAGTTCAATCCTAGTTAGTCTAAGTTTAATCTCTAGTTCAATCCTATCTAAGTTAGGTTTGATATTTTTAGTCCATTGCAAGTATATATAAACTATATTGCTTTTTTAGGGTTCCGAACCTCAAAAGGAAAAACGGAACCCTTATAAGATCACTTTGTTGTCCGTCTGTCTGTCTGTCTGTCTGTCTGTCTGTCTGTCTGTCTGTCTGTCTGTCTGTCTGTCTGTCTGTCAAGAATTTCTATGTCGAGAATGCGTGGAGGTATTAAGCTGAAATTTGAACTGTATACTCAGGTCTACGGTCCCATGAAGTAAAAAAAAAATCAAACTGTTAAGTTTACGTAGAAAAAAGTTACGGCCGTTTATTCATCAAAAAACGCATATTTCGACACACTCAAGGGAATCAAAACCTATAGGGTACTTCCCGTTGACCTAGAACTATGAAATTTGGCAAGTAACATCGTCATAGACTACAAGTACAGGAATAAATCTCAAAACTATACATTTGTTAATAGATTTTAAAAAATAGGGGGTCTATTTTTTTTATAGGTTGTCGAAATTTTAAATTGAAACTACTAGTTCAAATGGGGTATCATATGAAAGGGCTTGATGTACACATTGCAAAATATATTTTATTTATTTTTTTCGACGCATTATTTCTTATTTATAATGAAAAATATCAAATTTAATAATGATATTACTTACCTACGGAACCCTCGGTGGGCGAGTCCGACTCGCACTTGTCCGGTTTTTTTATTTACATTTTCATTTCTTATTATTGCTGTTTTAAAACAACAATATTATAAAAGTGTAAAATGCAAGACATGTATTAGTTGCCCGGTCACGTCATATTGAATTCCGTGGTACCTCGTATATTCATGCAACGTATATGAAAATATATTGAAACTTATCATAAAACTATTATAATATTTTTTCCAGAGCGTACATTATACTTGTCCATTAATAATCTCATACTTAGCATCTTATGTATCATAAGTATGTATTTACAAAAAAAAAATGTATTTACGTATGTTTATCAGTTGTCTAGTACCCATAACACAAGCTTCGCTTACTTTGGGGCTAGATGGCGCTGTGTAATTTGTCTGACAATATTTATATATTTATTCATCCACTGCTGGGATACAGGTCTCCCCTTAATCGAAGGGGTTTAAAGCATACATACTACACTGCTCAACCGCGAGTTGGCGGACACCAATGTTTTCAAGCCGTTTAAAGGCCGCTGACTTGGCTTAATGACTGTCATTTAATGGAACCAATCGGGACTCGGGACCAACGGCTTAATGTGCCCTCCGAAGCACGGATTCCTCCGTGCTTCAGAAATAAATAAACTCATTAATGCTCCACAGTTTTTTTTATACCATCAAGGTAGCAAACAAGCATACGACCCGCCTGATGGGAAGCAGTCGCCGCAGCCTATGGATGCTGGCAACACCAACGGCATCACTCGCGCATTGCCGACCCTGTCAAAGCCTCTTCGAAACCTTTTTCGAAGAACCACGCACTGTAGCTCCCTGGGAAGACCTTGACAGGCAATTGATTCCATAAGTTGACAGTTCGAGGGAGAAACCATTTCTGAAATCGACTAATAAGTATTATTAATATAGTGATAAATAAATAGATTTTTATGTGATAAGTGTGGGAAACAAACATATGACCTACCTGAAAGTAAGTAATCATCGCAACTTATGGACGCCTAAGTTACCGACCCCGTAAAAACCATTTACATTTTTCTTGCAGACCTCTACACGTTTCTTGGGACACCTTATTGTTTAAAACCAGGGGCACAATCTGAAATGAAAATTCTAAATTTCGGGTGATAGCGTGATAGTTCAGTGGTTTGGATTGTTTTTAATACTCCTGAACAAATTACTATAATATATGATATATAGTCCTCTTCGATAATCTAATATATAATATATAGAGAGTTGAATTTTATTTAAAATCAAAGAATAACAAATTAAATATTCTTTATTCTCGTATTGTTTAGTTACTAGAAAAAATATTAATAAGAAAACCATTTTATCAATCCAGAGCAATTCGTTTTCAGGTAGAGTCGCAGTTCTAACCTAACCTACTTTTCTGTAGCAAATGGTTTTAAACAAACAATATTCATTAAAAAATAATTCTACTGTATGATAATTTTGTTAAATGAAGCAATATGTAATATAAAATTGATTTGAACTGAATAGTCGTTAAAACAATAACAATAATATTTGAATGAAACACAAGAAACAAATGTTCTATGAAATATTTTCTGTAAAACGAAGTTCGATGCAATTTTAATTTGCGAAACAAATCATCCTAACATCACAATTGTGTATTTGGTAGAACATATAAAAGTTACTAATTACCAACTTCTCACGGCCATAAATTCCACAACCCATCATGAGTTGTGATCCTGAACCTCATAGACAGGTTGTTAAGCGTAAATTAAGGGTGAAATCGCCTAGAGGTCAACTAAATAATCGCTTACCAACAACAACGGACCCTCGTCAATCGCGAATGGTTTTGACAGCCGCCAAACTGCATAAGTGATGTTGAGGTTTGAAGCACGTCGGGGGAAAGTGTTAGAGATTTTTTTTGAAGTTAACTTATATCTAATGCTTTTTTTATCCGTCTCACGGTCCAAAAAACCATACGGCCTTACCGATATAAAGCGATTCCCTCGCAATACAAGGAGTACTGTTCGCGGGAAATCACCTACGATGTTAAAGAAGTATCTCACTTTTGGTGACCTAACTAATCGCCGGAGCACCACAATCCTCGAGGGATTTTTTTTACATGAGAGGGAGGAAAACGAGCATGTGGGCCCGACGGAAAGCAATCGTCACCGCCCATGGATATCAGCAACACCAAGGGGTCGCCGATCCGTTACCAGCCTATACTCCTTCCTTTCTTTCTGGTGACCTCACTCATTCTCAGGAACACAACAACCCTCAAGGGAATTGTTATCTCCCAGCAGTATATCGATGCGATATTCTATAAATTAAAATAATAAAAAAACGCATCGACACTAGTGGTGGGAAAGACATATCGACTGTGGCATCTACAGTCCTATTATAAAACTCGACTCAGACCAAACAGAGGTAGGACATATATACCTGGTCTACCTTCTTCAATTGTACGTACGTACGTACGTATGATTACCGAATAAACCTGATTAGAAAAGTCGAAATTTGAAACATACATACTCGTAGTCATATTTATCACACAATATCTATCCATTATGTGCACTTCTATAACAATAGAAATCATAAATACAAACTTGTATGTATCAGCATTGATACACCCACACTGTAAGTATTATTCAATTAAAATGATGCTATCACAGGCAACAAGGCGGCCGTATTTCTGCAATCTTTTGAAGGCAATCATAGGGTAACAAACTTGTGAAGTAGTAGGCGGGGTTCGCAAGATGTAGAACAGATAAAAAAAATAAACTAAACATGAATGTAAACCGTGAAACCAATCGAAACAAAGAAACATTCCATAATCTCTTATCGACTCATAAAAACCCATATCGCAATCCGACAGATGCAATAACAAGAAAAAAAGGATATTCTTGGAGTAAAACCGAAGTAGCGCCTCCAAACAAACTGTTTATTATCTCTAATCCAACCGAACAATACAATTTATATCCGCATTGCACAATCCTAAGCTCCTATATAGAAACCCTTTGTGTTTCACGCAAAAAAGGGAGCAAAAGAATATATGTGAAAAACCGCGTTCACAGTTACGCGCCCGTCATTCAATATCCACTGATATCTCATTTTGCCGCGCGAATAGAGGCGAACAGAATGGATAGCGATTCTGGGACCCTTAGGAGGTGGTGCAAGTAACAAGATACAGGCTTTACAGTTGAAACTTCATCGATTCGACTCGCGTGAATTTATTTAATGTGTAAGACCAGCACATTTAAAACAAAGTGCATCGTAGAGCAAGGGCGAGAGCATTGCATAAACGCAACGCGCAAGTATGCACAGGCTAACGCGCAGATGCACAAATTTCGGTCTTCTTTCAATACAATTAAAGACGATAATGTCTATGAACTGCGCCTCGTCTTAAGTATGTGCGTCCTAATACCACCAAAAGTTGTAATGTCTATCAGTCTATCGCCGTGAACTCAGATATAATATTATTGTTCTATAATTTTTTTTTTTGTCTTAAAAAGCACAAAATCGGTTACAATTCCCCGTGACCATGTATTATATGTACGTACATGAATTACTTATCTACCAAGATTCGTTAAAAATCTATCTATAAGCTCACCAAATTACGTAAAAATCTACACAAACTTATACAAACATATATTAAATATTTTGTCGTCCCACTTCGGGACAACAGAGATATTTTTTTTAATGAAATTTGGTGGGCATTTATGTAAATATATTTTTTATATCTATGTTGTGCATAAATTGCCTACATGAATTTCGAAAATCTACAACTATTGTGCAATGTTTTTCGAAATTTATGGCAATATTATATTAATTATATGCAAGCAATAGTTACCTAGTGAAAATATATACAAAAATGCATAAAACGCTCTTGTCTATAAATTACACCTCACTTCTTTGATCACACTGGAGACTGCGGTCTCTCGGCGCCGAACATTGAATTTCGTGTCGCGACACATTTTTGTGAAAATATTATTTCGAGAACACGTATCAAGACAAGGAGTTCTATCATATCCTTATACTATTTTTAATAATTTTAACGATAACATGGTGCATAAAAACAACATATTTTATTCAGTGATTTAGAGTGTATGTTTATCTAATAAAATTGTTTTGTAAATCAAAAAATACGAAGCTTCGGGGTTTTAAGGAACATCATAATAAAAGAACAATAGGCTAGATGTCATTTTTTTCTTTCTATTTGTTATGTAAGGATGTTATTATAATATAATTATAGGTAAAAGAATTACTTCGATAGCACAAAAATCTCTCGAGATATGTTAAATTGAAAGTCACAATTTTTGACTTTTCCGAAAACGCTCCACTACTAAAAGCTACTGAATTATGACGTCACAGTTTTGTATTTTGTATGCATCAAAACCGATATTTGTACGACAGCTATGTGAAATATTACGTTCAGTAATTACTATCATAATAAAAGGTATAGTAATTTTTATTGCTTCTCCAATGGAAATATTATTATTTAATCATTTAAAATGGACTTTCCCGCCAAACTTTGGTCGACCCTAAAATAAGTCGATCGGAAGATATTGGAATGAAAGTTTGCAGATCTTTATAGTTTTGTGTATTTTACGTTATTGTTAAATAATTTATACATTTTTTGAACATTGTCAAGTAGCCTATTCTTTTTATTATTGATCTGCGGTGAGAGACCCCTCTGACAGTTTTATTATTTCGTTAAACTGAAGAAAAATACTAAGATTTAGTTTTAATATAAAACTGTAACATTAACAAAACTTATAAATTAACTTACAGTAAGTTGTAGATACATTTATTTCTTCGTGAACGAATTCGTACGCGCATATTCTAGTATCCCGTGGATATTTTCAAAAAGAAGGCTCCATGCTAAATTTCAACCCGATCAGATTTTTCAGAATTACACTACACATTATCATTTTTATTCAAATGGAAACACTATGTAAATTATTAAAGTTGGTTTTTATTTTTGTGTAAAAGTGAATAAGTATGTATTAATTTTAACACTTTTTCTTGCACGTAAACGTAAAAAAAAATGGTTAGAAGAACTACGTAAGTGATACGCAAAGACAAGCTTATCTCAAATATTGACAAATGTATATGTAAACTAAGAGAATAAAATTGAATACTTTTAAATTTAAATGTATAAAAATAACACCATTATCAATATTTTTTTAATTTATATCAATGAAAATTTTCAAATGACAATTTCGTGACCGCAAAAATTAGGACAAAGGCAACACGAACGATATAAATCTGAATTAATTCCTATATGTCCCATTCTATATTCAACCTAATTACCTGACAATAACACAGATTTTCCTTTAAAACGTGTACAAAGCACGTCGGGTTATATTAGGAACAAAAAAGCCCCGTTCTACACTGTCACCTCCGATCTACTTTCAATTAACATGCCCAGAGGAGCGTTAACGCGTTCTACACGCGCCCAAGGGTTAGGGCTAGAGCATACATGTGGATGTGGACATAGTGGTGACAGGTGAGTGATATCGATCTTTGTATGTAAATATGTTTTCAGTAGTCACATGGTAAATAGTACTGACTGTTAACTCCAAACATAGTATAAGTAATATGGTATAGCATAGCACAGTATAGGTAAGTAATCGTACGTATCGAGGGGGTCTGGACGCGGTTCGTGCGTCGTCTAATTTTAGTAAACAAGTAAACTAGTTCTAAAATAATTCTAAAATGTATTAAAAAATGTCTTCGCCGAATAGTCGCGTTTCGTACTATTTTAAAAATCTATGACACGGAAAGCCTTAGATATGATACTTCGGAACATAGCCGGCGTTTAAATGTTATCAGTTACTTGCCTACCTTCGTTCAGTTCGTTCGTTCGTTAATTCGTTCTTTATTTGTTTATTTTATTGAGTATATGTTAAATTCATACAACATGAATTTAACAATAGACCCCTAGAATTATACCTTACAGACTAAAATACATTTAAATATAATTTTATTATAACTATAACACATGCGTCCAAGATTTAGGGCTAGTACCATGCATGCGGGAACGGGGGCACAGGGGTGACAGGTGAGTTCCATCGATCATTTATAGTTAAATATATTTTCGATACCTGCACACAATAAAGGCGTGGTTCCAAGATTCGCCCGATGTCGCTATAAGTCATCATCATCATCATCAGGTCATTGTAGTCTCCAGGAGTTTTAGTCTACAGGAGAACGACCCTCTCTCGTCCGTCCCAGACAGAAGGAGGGTTCGGCCTACACTCCCCAGGCTGGCCAGAAGGGTTGGGGAGGCCTGATCGATGTTTTATAATGTATTTCCCTTAGTCGCCTTGTACGACATCCACGGGAAGAGACGGAGTGTTTCTATTCTAGTCTGCCGGAAACCACACGGCCATTTACGGTTACAAATGATGGAATATGCACTGCTTTATGTCGTAAGCAGTGCATATTCCATCATTTGTAACCTTTATTTAATTTATATTCTAGCATTATTTATGCTACCTCCATAATTATATATTTTTCACTTTCATCTTCGGTACTAAAAGTCACCAGTTTCGACCGTCATTCGGGTTACGAATGACGGTTGATGTCGTCTCACGAAGAGGTTTCCACCGCCCTATTGTCGCCACAACTTTGTCTTGATCGATTTCGTTCTATTCTAGCTATATCAACAGTTCTTTGAGCTGAACGAATCATTAACATCATTGTCAGCCGGTATCTACACACTCCTTCATATGCGATTTTTACGTAACTGCATGAATGAATATTTATTTTTCTAGCTGGTAACTGTATATACCATGACTTTGCCATCGGCGAACAATTTTATTATAAACTACATTTTTTTCAATTTTTCTCAGTATAATTTCGGGTTTTTAGTAGATGTGATTTTGGGATGTTTTAATTTGTTGAAAGAAGACTGCTCCTTAGCCTCTGTAGAATATTTTTGGGCCGGAAGATATGGGGCTAAGCTTTTTGATGCCGAAAATCGATTTTAAATTTGATTTAAGTTGATAACAATTATCTTTAGTTCAATTGATAGTGCTATAAGATTATCAGCTAAGTTAAACAAAATGAAGTAAATTTTTAGAAAACATAAATTCAGATATAAATATTTTTTGGTTTACGCGGTAGAGACCCTGTTTGTTGGTCCAAAAAATACTTAACAATTAATATCCTTATTCATTATCAGTCCCGATTGTCACACGTACATTGTAAATACATAATTGTACACTTCATTGCATAATGTTTAAAATATATGTCGTAAAGACTACAAATCAAATCTAAAAAAAATACTATTAGGTACCGAAATACATGTTGTTATGTTGTTTTAGACTACGTTTTATAAGTTGAAAAATTACCTTGCACCCAAATCATAATATTTTTTAACTAATGATGTCGCGTCAACAAGTTAAAATTTAAAAGGGGTAAAGAGACAGCTTTGAATTCAAACATAGTTTTGGATTTCATAACCTCGCATGGATATTTATTTAAAATGTTTAATAAATATATTATTATATGTAGATGCGAGGTTATTACTTCTTCAAACTGCTAGAATCCGTTGTGAATATATAAAACTGTATTGTGCCGTGGGTCCGGAAAGATTTGAAGTTTCTCTCAATATATCCATTTAGCATAATTTGTCGATTGGATCTATTCTGCATAACAAGGAGGTTAAATTATCTTTGAGAAAAATAATGTTTCGTCTAACAAACCCATGTCACTTAGAACGTTATGGCAATGCGGCTCTCTACACGTCTTTCGTGCAAAACGCATCGAAACGTAAAGCGCGTCTCTTTCGAGTGCATCTCTAGTGAATACACGCCCTTATACCTCCCCTGCGTTATTCAAATATCTCTCAGACAGGCATGCTAATTACAGCCTAGGGAGGCTATTGAATTAGAGATTATAGAGTTAGCATAAATGCGAAAATCATGTAAGTTATTAACTTATTTTTTAAAACAGTTTAATTGTATCTATTAGTACTTACATTCAGTATGGACACTCTCTCTTGAACTAATTATTCCTTCTTCCCTTCTTAATACTGATAAAAAAGGGAAGAAGTAGAAAAAAAACCGGACAAGTGCGAGTCGGACTCGCCCACCGGGGGAGGGTTACGTACGTAGGATCATTATAAATTTGATATTTTTCATTATAAATAAGAAATAATGTATCGGAAAAAATAAATAAAATATATTTTGCAATGTGCACATCAAGCCCTTTCATATGATACCCCATTTGAATTAGTAGCTTCAATATGAAATTTCCCTAAAAAAAAATATTCACCCCTATTTTTTAAGATTTAATTACAAATGTATAGTTTTGAGATTTATTCTTGTACTTGTAGTCTATAACGATGTTACTTGTCAAATTTCATAGTTCTAGGTCAACGAGAAGTACGAGTACCCTATGAGTTTTGATTTCCTTGAGAATGTCGAAATATGCGTTTTTTGCTAAATAAACGGCCATATCTTTTTTTTACGTAAACTTAGCAGTTTGATTTTTTTTACAACTTCATGGGACCGTAGACCTGAGTATACAGTTCAAATTTCAGCTTAATACCTTTACGCATTCTCTACATAGAGGGTCTTGACAGACAGACAGACGGACAACAAAGTGATCTTATAAGGGTTCCGGTTTTCCTTTTGAGGTACGGAACCCTAAAAATAAGTAAATGTAGGCAAAGCAATCAACAAACAATTATAAGTACTTAGTCTTAAAATAATGAGTATCAGTCACCAATGTGCACCACGTGCAGTAAAGTTAGCTTTGGTTCAAAGATGTTGATGACGTTCCAGACCCACGGCACAGGTTCTCAACTCAACTATGCTCAACTGGTTGTGCCGTGGGCACGAACCACTTACACTCCAAATACATTCGCCCTTATTTAAAATAATATTTTAAAATAAAATTTCCATTGGAGAGGCATTAAAGAATAAATAAATAAATAAATAAATATTTCTGGACAATTTACACATCGCCATCTAGTCCCATATTAAGCGCAAAGCTTGTGTCATGGGTACTACACAACTGATAAATGAACTTACTTAAATATTTTTTTTTTGTAAATACATACTTATAATACATAGAAAACGCCCAGACCAAGACAAACAGACATGTTCATGCACACAAATGTTTATCTTGTGCGGGAATCGAACCCGCGACCTCGGAGTCAAAGTGGCCATTGCTAACCATTCGACCACCGAGCTCGTCGATTTAAACAGAGTACCTCATATTAATAATAATCGTAGTTATAACCTTATAAATAAAATAAATAAATAAATATTCTTGTACGAATTACATACTGCCGTCTAGTCCCAAACTGTACTTTGGGTACTTGGGTAACTGTACTTGGTGTACTTTGGGTACCTACATAGATAACTGATATTATACTTAAATACATTTTTTTTTTGTAAATACGTACATATATATTTTTTTTATAAATACACACATAGAAAACACCCAGACCAAGACAAACAGATATGTTCATGCCCACAAATTTTTGTCTTGTGCGGGGATCGAACCTGCGACCGCGGAGTCAAAGTGGACATGGTTAGCCATTGGATCACCGGGGCCGTCAAAGACCAAAGGGGTTGTATAAGTTACTATTTTAACTATTCCAAATAAAAAAACAAGTACTTGCATTAAAATCGTTCGCGCCGGTAATCCAACTGAGATCGAACCACTGGGAAGGAATTAAATCGTAAATCCAGCGGAGGTGCAATATTTTTTACACTCAAGACATTTCTCCTGGTTATTTCACTCCATTGGAAACCTGTGAAGATTCCAAGAACGTTTTATTTTAATCTACCTTCCGCCCGCGGTTTCGCGCGCGTTTACGAATAAGTCTTTTCTTTTTTCGAGTTAATATATAGCCTATGACAGTCACAAATAACGTGGCTTTCTATTGGTAAAACAATTTTCAAAATAGGTCCAGAGATTACCCCTACAACGTCACAAACTCACAAACGTTATCTCCATATAACATTATAGTACAGTAGTTGCCGCCCGCGGCTTCACCCGTGTTTACGAAAAAGTCTTTAATTTTTCGGGTTAATATATAGCCTGTACTCCTGTGCTCCTGTAGTGGAGACTAAAATGGACCTGATGATGATTATTATTCATTTATTTAAACTTTATTGCGGTAACGCAACTTAAGGGTACATAGGCGACCGCCTATTTTGTTATTATTGCTAATAGCAATCCCTACCAGACAATCTTTATAGTTTTGTCAAATTGTCCAAGGGATAAGCATGAACTTTCTGTTTGTAAATTTTCTCGAAATTCTTCTGAGGCTATCGGATAGCATTCATCTTTATTAAATATTCTATTCTAGTAATAAGTAAGTATACTTTAGAACAATATAACATTCGTTTTACTACAGTAGAACAAAACAATAGAACTAGTGGAAATGTAATGAAAATGATTATTCTGCAAATATCGACCATCATTCATATTTTTCCATTCAGCTTTCGATAAAACTAGAAATTGAACCAGCCATTTGCCGTGCTTCGAAGGCACGTTAAGCCGTCAATCCCGTCTGTTGTCATTAGATGACAGTCATTAAACCAAGTCAGTAGCCTCTAGGCGGCTTGAAAACACTGGCCTCCGCCAACCAGCAGGCTGGTTGGCGGAGCTGGGCAACTTGTTGGAGTATGATCTAAACGTATGATTGAGTGGCGGCCCGTATCCCAGCAATGGGTGAATAAGAGTTGACGAAGACGATTTTCCCGTGATGCACATTTAAATAATAGTACAAAATTAGTGGGTATACATGATATATGACAGGTTTACATGATGCAGTTTAGTACTTGTGGCCGCACACGTGTTGCTAGCATTTTTGCATTTAGCAACGTGCGCGGACGGAAAGTTCCCAGCCGCAGTCGACTTAACATCTTTTGCGGGATACGTACACGCTCGCGTGGCTTTGTCTGTATTCGAATATATGTGTAATTCAGTTTGTATATATTATAAGAGACCAAGTATTGTGATCGTGAACTTTATTATCGTGGAACTGTTGATATAAATTGTGTATGTACGTCCTGGTAATTGAATACAACGATATAACTTCGGAAACACGTCTTTCCTTTCACTAACAGTGTCCGAATCTTGGTTAAAGCCGTGCCTGCCTTCTACGTCATATTCATTACCGGGCTATCATCTTATTCGTAATGACCGTACGGGAAAGGGCGGAGGAGGGGTTGCCATATACCTTCGTGCTCACATACCTTATAACATTATTTCCTCTTCTAACGTTTCTGATCCTTCCTATGAAGCTGAATATCTCTTTCTTGAACTTTTACTATCACACTCTAAAGTTCTTCTCGGCGTCTTCTACTCGCCATCTCCAACGGTCAACTATTTCTCCACTTTGGAAAACCTTCTAGAAAATCTTGTCCCTTCTTTCAGTCACACCATTATTATGGGTGACTTTAATACATGTCTCATCAAAAATGACAATCGTTCCAGATCTCTTTCTTCTGTTGCTGATTCCTGTAATCTTAATATCCTTCCTCTTCAAGCTACGCACTACTTTCCCAATTGCAAGCCCTCATTACTAGACTTAATTTTAGTATCCTCTCCTCACCTTGTTGCCAAGCATGGTCAATGTACTGCAGACGCTTTCTCCTTTCACGACCTTATATTCCTTTCGTTTAAACTCCGTCCCCCAAAATCCAAGCCGAAAGTTCTCATGCAGCGTAATTTTGGTGCAATCGATAATGATAAGCTGCGTAAAGACGCCTCTAACTGTGATTGGGCAGCTGTTATTAGCTTAGTTTCGGTTGATGAACAAATCAATTTATTTAATGCCACCCTTAAGCAACTGTACGATCGACATGCTCCAATTCGTCCAGTACGCGTCAAGCATTTGCCTGCTCCTTGGCTTACTGAGGATATCAAAATTTTAATAAGAAAGAAAAATTTTTTTAGAGCCAAATACAAACACGACCCTGAGAAATATCGTGATCGATATATTCGCGCGCGCAACAACTGTAACAGGATGTGTAGAGAAGCTCAACGACGCCACTTTCACGCATCAGTGGAGAATGGAAATCCGGCAAAAGTTTGGAAATTCCTCAAGTCATTGGGTGTTGGTAGAAATAGCCACAATAATTCTAATTTTAGTAACATTGACATAAATAGTCTTAACAGACATTTCACATCTTCTGTCACATACGATGACAACATTAAGAAAAGTACATTGACACATCTTTCTTCTCTACCCACACCCGACTACCCGTCGTTTTCTTTTAGTCAATTTGCTGACTGTGATGTCAAGAAGAGCGTACAAGCCATCGCTTCAAATGCTGTTGGGACTGATGATATTAGCCGATTCATGATCCTACCCATTCTTGATATCCTTCTTCCCATTATTACCATATTATTAAATAACTCCATTTCATCGTCCACTTTTCCTACAATATGGAAAGACGCTAACATTATTCCATTGCCTAAAAAAAATAATCCCTCTTCTTTTTCCGACTATCGTCCTATTTCTATACTTCCTTTTCTATCGAAAGTTCTTGAACGTCTAGTCCAGCAGCAGTTAAATAAATTCCTTTCCATGAATAAATTACTTAACCCCTTTCAATCTGGCTTTCGCCAAGGTCACAGTACGACAACCGCACTCGTCAAAATCACTGATGACATTCGTTTCGGTATGGAGAACTCCAAAGTCACTGTTTTAACGCTCTTAGATTTTAGTAACGCATTTAACACTGTTGATTTTGACGTGCTTTTGAGCTTGTTGCGCTCTCTTGGCATATCTCCAGCGGCAACTGACTGGTTCCGTAGTTACCTGTGTGGGCGGCGGCAACGTATACGGATTGAGGATAACATATCCAATTGGTGTAACACAAAAGCCGGCGTTCCCCAGGGTGGCGTGCTATCTCCTTTATTATTCGCGTTGTTTATCAACACCATCACCTTGCAACTTCGTTCTTCCTACCATCTTTACGCCGACGATCTTCAGATTTACCATCAGGCACATATAGACAATCTTACCGAAGTGATAGATATTGTAAATAATGACTTGACTCTTATATCTGATTGGAGCAAAGCACATGGTCTTGTTGTTAATCCCGTTAAGACTCAAACTATAATCATTGGCAGTCCTCGATTCATCGCCAGAATTGATTGGGATAACCTTACGCCTGTAATTTTTAATGGGGTACACATACCATTCAGTGACCGGGTAAAAAATTTGGGAATTTATTTCGATAACACCTTTTCTTGGATCCCTCAAGTTGCCGAGGTTAGTAGAAGAATGTTTGCTGCGACCTGCTCACTCAGGAGGCTTAGAAATTTCCTGCCAATCGACACCAGAATTGCGCTTGCACAGTCTATAATCCTCCCGATCCTTGATTACGCAGATTCGTGTTATATCGACGTCACGGAGGAGCAACTCTGTAAACTTGAGCGTCTTCAAAATCTCTGTATTCGCTTCATTTATGGGCTTCGTAAGTATGACCATGTTTCTCACTTTCGTTCTCAGCTCAAGTGGCTCCCAATTCGTTTTCGCAGGAAATTGCATATTCTCGGCTTGTTATACTCTATCCTTTTTAATCCTTCCACGCCTTTATATCTTAAAGATTCCTTCACATATCACTCTGACATCCGAGGCGTTAATCTTCGTAGTGCTCTTCAACTTCGTCTTGTAACTCCCTCTCATTCCACTCAATTCTTTTCCAAATCCTTTTGTGTTCAGGCAGTCCAACTATGGAACTCTCTTCCGCTTGCTATACGACAAGCTCAAACACTTGAGAACTTTAAGAAGCTAGTCAAAGATTATTACCTTTCAATGGTCTCAGTATAGTCAGTATATATGTTTCCTTGTCCCCCTTCCACGTTATTGTTAAATGTTATCTGTAAAGTTTAATGTTTATATATCTACCAATGTGTATGTGTGTATGTTTTACGTCTTTCATTATGTCTTTACTTTGTTAACTGCGCCACCTACCTCTTAGATGTATTCTTTTTTCCTATACCCAAAGGTTGCCTGGAAGAGATTGCTTATAGCGATAAGGCCGCCCGTTGTACTTTAGAATCATGTTACTACTTTGTTATCCTGTATTTGGTGCAATAAAGAGTAATGTATTGTATTGTATTGTAACAGTAGAAACCTCACCACACGATCTCTAAGTACTCATTTGTAACATAAGTTAATATATTACATTTGATATATTAGTAAAGAACATAATATATTTTATTATTTAATTTTCTGAAAGTACATGGAAAACAAATGACTTGGTATAAAGCAATGACAAACAAAACAAGAAATCATCAAAGGAGGCACACGGGTACGCCGACACCTACATACGGAACCGCATTCAATTAACTTGGGCACAGAAGCGTTAACTTCGCCACCAAAGCAGGTAAGGTACTCTTCACATCATACGTCTCCGCATGTTTACCTGACTGCCGAAAAAAGGAAGGAAATCGTGTACATCTAATTCTTTGACACGTGGTGCAGGACTATATATAGCCTTAGCCGCAGATGGATTTCAACATATACAGATTCTTGTCGGTTGCTTAAGTGACGTAGTGTATATTATTTCAATATGGCGTCCGCAAAAACAAAATAGAAGGTTAATTTAAAACTTATCTTTAGCTTTTTTTGTGAATATTTATGATTCAATCATTCAATTATTTCTTTCTAAAACCCCTAAAAGGTGACAAACAATCATACATCCCAGAATGAAAGCTATTACTCACGCGTACGTTGTAAAAAGCACTTTACGACGCGCTTTGAATAACCTCAAGATTTCGATTACCGGGAAAACCTGGAGCAGCATTTCCATTTCTTAAATCGGATTTTTACATCAAAAGTCGATTACCTGTAGATCTGAATAGGCCTTAAGAACACACAAACTGTATAGAGAGATAATAATGAAACGAGGACATGTCGAAATGTATTAAATTGGATACGTTATATATGAAGTGAGTCCCTCATATAATTTGTTTTTCAAATAAAAAATAAACTTAAGGGTTATTTATTATAAGGAGTTGTATTAGTATGTAGATGCAGATGCACCTCCCCTAAAGTAACCTTGGCGGCGTCCTTATGTACGTAGTACTATTACTTATACCAGCGTTTCTTAACCTTTTCCGGTCTACGGACCCCTAGAAAATCAAGCACAATTTCAAAGACACCGTTAATAAAAAAAACATGGGAATAACTTTAGGACAAGTTATTTTAGTACTGAAAACGAATCAATGTACATTACATTAATTAAATACGTTGGTGCTTTTTTTTTTGCGAGTCTTGCTGCCATTATTTATTAATTCAAATAGATAAGACGGCGGGACCCCAGGGGTCCGCGGACCTCAGGTTAAGAAACACTGACTTACACTGTGGCGATACCTATGGATCCAGGATTTCGTCCAGGGATGGGCATTTTTTGTGTCACAATTTTTTATGCATTAAAAAGTTACCCATAAGCAACCGACGCGGGTTTCGCACACTCGTATGGACAAAAATTTACCCAAGTTTATATTTCCTTGACATCAGACGCTGTAAACGACAGCAAACTCCATAAATTAAATGAACGAAACATTAGTAAATGAACCTTTCCGTAAAATATTGAATATGCGTCTATCTATATGTATAAAGAGTTATCCCCCTATACGAGTACTAAAGAACCGAGCATGTCAGGGAAAATTCAATTGGGCAGGCTTAAATTGACGCTCCCTCAGAGTTAAACCTTCCGAATCCCTGGCAAAAATTGACAGTGTCGTGTGAAATATGGACTCTATTGGGCTCTATTGGCAAACGTATATATCTATCACGTTTGTAACGAGCTACGGTCACACAGATACGAAAAAAAATAAGCCAATTGCAGTAGCAAACATGTTGCAGATAAAAGATGTACCTACGTGTGTTCTGCAGCAAGCAACTGTCCGCAGTTCTGTGTAACTTTTTTGCACATTGATATATAATAGGAATATTATATTTGGGGTGTAAGTGGTTCATCAACATCTTTGAACCAAAGCCAACTTCACCTGCACGCGGTGAACCCTGCTGACTGACAAACGAAGCTCTGGCGAAAAGAGAGGTAGGGAGCGTAATTGTAAGCTACCCGACTAGGGAAGTACCTCCACCTCACGAAATACCGCAGCCAAATAACAAATCCCTTGAGGGTTGTTGTGTTCCTGCGAGCGAGTGAGGTCACCAGAAAGGAAGGAGATGCTGGGTTAGCAGCGGGGGTGGCGGCGCGCGAGCGATATTTTATGTTGCGAGCGTTAATATGGCTACGGTAACCGCTTCACATCAGGCGGGCCGTACGCTTGTCTGCCAACCGACGTAGTATAAAAAAATAATTAAATTAGCAAAGAAATAAAACTGAAATAGAATAAACCCCGTGAATCTATACATAATTACATAGTAACAGATCAACTTAGGTAATTACTAATTGCACAGTGGTACCAGCAGCAATAATAATAAAAACAATTATTGACTTTTCTCGACCCCGCTGGTAGAATGGCTAAACATGTCCACTTTGAATCGGACGACCCCGGATCTGTTTGTCTTGGTCTGGGTGTTTTCGATGTATTATATGTATGTATTTGAAAAAATGTAATTAAATGTATTATCAGTTATCTAGTACCCATAGTACAAGCTTTGCTTAGTTTGGGACGAGATGGCAGTGTGTAATTCGTCCAAGAATATTATTAACAGGCAATTTGATCTCCATTATATACAATTAGTTCATGCTAACTACTGCCGGCCGGCACCCACCCACTACCAGTAGATGCATGCAACTACCGTGGCAGCTTTGTCGTCTCTGCTCCAGCTACTGCGGTCATCTCTGCAACTCTCTAACATCTGAAGAAGAAACGTGCGACTGCCGCCGCCCCGAGTGCCTTGGTCATCTCGACACGACACGTGTTTTGCCTCTACGCGAGGTATCATCTACGTGAGGGATATGTAGATGTTGATGGTTATTCAATTTTGCCAATTTTAAACAATTTGATCCATAAGTTAAAGATTGCGCAGGAAGCGATGGAGAGGGCTATGCGCGGGTTTTCTTTGAGGGATCGAATCCGGAACGAAGTAATTCGACGGAGAACCAAAGTTGTCGATATAGCCTTCACAGTTTGCAAGATGATGTGGCTATGGGCCGGTCACATTTACCGAGTAAGTGACGGCAGATGGGGGAGGAAGGTATTAGAGTAGAGCCTTGAATTTGACAAGCAACTTTGTTACGGCATATAGCCCGCCTGATGAAAATCAGTTACCACACTTTCGTAAGTACTCCATGATAAAACTGATAAAACTTCAACAGGTCAACTTTCAAGATTTTCCTAAGAAACTAAAGCAAGGCCGCAAGGCTTCAAAAAAGGCGTGAAGGAATTTTAACATAGCTTGATGAGGCGGGTTGTACGCTTGTTTCCACAATGTCCACCTTAATGGTATAAAAAAACTGTATAACAAGATTGGAAGGCCACAGAATTTTAATTTGAGAAGCAAATCAACTGCAAAGCCATTTTTTTCCGTTGCTATTATTTTTTCTCAGGCACTAGCATATACTTAAACTCCTATTGTTCGAGCTATTTTATTATTTTTTGCGTCATTATGTCAACAAACTATTAATAGATAGCGTTTATGACATTATCAAGTATTTCAAATTGAAGTTGAGTTTCTTAAAGGGAATTTTCCCAGAACTGCGTAAATACTAGATGAATTTTTCGCCCCCGTACCGTAAACTATACCAACCTATATCGTTTTTGGTGATCATCAACCATATTCGAGATTGACGATCTCGCAAATGACTAGGGCATTTAAATTTTAACGTGAATACGTCTTTAAAATTGCCTCCATAGTGAGGCAATTTAAAAAAACCGGACAAGTGCGAGTCGGACTCGCCCACCGAGGGTTCCGTAGGTACGTAGTATCATTATTAAATTTGATATTTTTCATTATAAATAAGAAATAATGCGTCGAAAAAAATAAATAAAATATATTTTGCAATGTGTACATCAAGCTCTTTCATATGATACCCCATTTGAACTAGTAGGTTCAATTTGAAATTTCGACACCCTATAAAAAATATAGACCCCTATTTTTTAAGATCTATTTACAAATGTACAGTTTTGAGATTTATTCCTGTACTTGTAGTCTATAACGATGTTACTTGCCAAATTTCATAGTTCTAGGTCAACGGGAAGTACCCTATAGGTTTTGATTCCCTTGAGAATGTGTCGAAATATGTGTTTTTTGCTGAATAAACGGCCGTTTGAGGTTCGGAACCCTAAAAACGAATGATAACAAAATCGGGGGATATGCATAGTTTGGTGTTGCAGCTACAAATTTATCATCTTCATCCAAAATTCAATCACACCACTGGATAGATGACGGATCAAAAACTTTATTACACTAAGTAAGTACCGCACGCAATGTTTTGGAGGAGAAAGCGTTGCCATTTTGAGATAATTTTAGTGCATATAACGTATTCATAACACAGCTATCCCCTATTTTTATCTCAAAACCTTCCTCTACGTATTTTATAATGAAATGACATTCATATCAGTAAATGGCAAAAATATTTTCTGAAAATGAAAATATAGACATAATTTGGAAGTCCAAGGAAAATGGGGAAACGGTTATTAGTCGGTAATGTGTGGCGAGAGCATAATATTTTAAAATGTCAATTTTATATGTCTGGACACCGGGATTTAATACAATTACCCGGGGTCGTGGCGGGCTAAAAGCTCGTGTATAACAGCATTACTTTCATTCTAGTACCCCCGGCGTAGAATATAGGTACGTGTAATAAAAATACCTACTCCGTGAACAGACTAACGCTCTATATTCGAAATTTAAATCATAAGTTACACTACTAAAGTATATATATTGGGGTGTAGGTGGCTCATCAACATCTTTGAACCGAAGCCAACTTCATCTGCACGCGGTGCACCCTGCTGACTGACAAACGAAGCTCTGGCGAAAAGAATTCCCTTGACAGCTGTTATGTTCTTGCGAGTGAGTGAGGTCACCAGAAAGGAAGGAGATCCTTGTTTTATGTTGCGAGCATTAATATGGCTACCGCTTAACATTAGGCGGGGCGTATGCTTGTCTGCCTCCATTTACCATACATTAACTAATATATTATGAGTCTTTCTGCAGATTTTTTTTTCAATCCAGTAATGGCTAGCTAGATGTAGGGGTTGCTTTTATAAATTATAAAAAATGTATATTGTTAATATGAAGTTTATTTTACTATGTGATTTAAAGTAAATATTTTTTCGGCAACGCGCGTGTGATGCCCCTGGTGTTCATAGTCTACGGTAACTGCTCTCCATTAGGCGGGCCGTATGCTTGTTTGCCAAGTTAGTGGTATAAAAAAAATCATTCCTGTATATTTAACACAAGAAGTAAAATGGAATGGAACCGCCTGTACGAATTGTCACTTCGAAATTTCCAAACAGAGACCATCCAGCCTGAATGGCTTTCACACAGACCTAGTATTTTTCGCTACGTAAAAAAATAATGATAGTTAAAACAAAGAAAAAACAACAAAGAGATCCGTTGTAAGGATTTATAGTGATCCATAAAGATAATGGGCGACAGGGAAAAACTTTTCGCTGGTTCATCTCATGTGAAACTATGTTGGCCGCGTAAATAACTTTTAAGGCCAGTTTTACGAGCGGTCTGTCTGTCACAGGATCTCGTAAACTTGTTGACCGCACTAGGATTTTCTGTTGACGTCTCATACTTTTAGATACAGGTACCTATGATAGGTTTTTAGTTCCTGCATCTGGGGGCACGGTAGAACCCCCGCCAAGTCGAGCGCAAAAAAAAGCAAGCAATTTTAATTAATATTTTTTTAACTAGTCAAACAATGGAAATATCGATATCTATTCAGTTACCTATGTGTACGAATGACAATCCTAATTTTATAACTTAGATATTATAGGTAATGTTCAAGCAGGGTTCTGGTGATGACTGAACAAAAATAAAAATTATGAACGCGAACAAGAAATAGAAGATAAAAAAATACTTTAGCGACACTAACTACAATTCGAAAAAATATTTGTAATAAAAATGCGAAATTGGAACAAAAAAATGTAAAAATGTTCCAAGTCTCATCGAGGTAACTATAACTTGGCAATAAATAAAGCTTAAATAAAGTGACAACTAATCTAAGAGAGAAAACAAAACCAGTGACTTGGCCCTTAAACTTTTTTCATTACCTAGATATGTTATGATTTTTCTTTTTTTAATATTAGACTGTTTTTAGTCTACTCTTTAATTCAAACATGTCACATTTTTGTAAAATATGTTTGTTGGTATCTAAATATGGGGGATCAAGTCTTGATATTAAATTCGCTATCTTATCCACATTGCATGGATTATATATACCTATAAGATATAAATATATCGTTCTTACCGTTCTAGGCTTGTGGATTGAAATTATGACATGTTTCTTTAAGTTTCCGTGGTGTAGCGGTTATCACATCTGCCTAACACGCAGAAGGCCCCCGGTTCGATCCCGGGCGGAAACATATTTTTTTGTGACGTTTTTCATACCTTCATTGTAAACGCACACTAATCGAAAAAGATTTGCCACATTCGTGTTTTATTGCATTGACGCTGCAAATTTTATTTGTTCGAAAACAAATGTCTGAGTCTAATGACAATTTAATTACAGTCATGACATATAGGAGGAAAGCGGGAAAGTGGACCATCGCGTTTGATGGAAAGTATTAGAGAAGTCTGAAATCCAGAGGGAAGAAATAGGTTGATGATGACGAAAGTGCCAAACAAAGATACGACCTGCCTAATGGTAACTAATCACCGTAGCTAATAGACACTTCCAACCAAATTATGCAGTTTAATGAAATTTGCGAGTGTTATCAATAAACGACAAATATCAATACTCGATTACCGGTCGAGTGCTCTTCCAACTAAGCTACCAGGAAGGTTTGTGTTGATCACGAATTTTTGCATCTTATAATTCTACTGTGTGGATGTACACTACTAAAGTAGTTATCTGGCAAGTTGGCCAAGACAACTATTTAAATAATAATAAAATAAACGACAAAGTCCGTTTCAGACAAAGGGGGGCATTTTTTCTTTCAATGTGTAACACTAAAAGCGACTCCAGTTAATACGTTTCACATTAACCAACGGCCGTGGGCATCGACACAGCCCCATCCAATTCATTCTTACACTACTATGGTGCAAGCAGGTCTTCTAGTACGTATCAAACTTGAACTATGCTCATTATGGGGTGTAAGTGGTTCAGGGGTGTAAGTAGTTCATCAAGATCTTTGAACCAAAGCCAACTTCACCTACACGCGGTGCACCCTGCTGACTGACAAACGAAGCTCTGGCGAAAAGAGAGGTAGGGAGCGTAATGCAAGCTACCCGACTGGGGAATGTACCTTCACCTAACAGAATACCGCAGCCAAATAACAATTCCCTTGAGGATTGTTGTGATCCTGCGAGTGAGTGAGGTCACCAGAAGAGAAGGGAAGAAGATGCGGCGTTGACAGACGGCTCTCGTTATCAGTTTGATAACGAGAGGATAAAGAGTCTCTGATATATAATGAGCCTATTACAAGTTTGAGACGAACTAGAAAACCTGCTTGCACCATATTAGTGTAAGAAGAAATCGGGTGGGGCTGTGTTTTATTTTTATTTTTTATACTACGTCGGGTGGCAGACAAGCATACGGCCCGCCTGATGTGAAGCGGTTACCGTAGCCATATTAACGCTTGCAACATAAAATATTGCTCGCGCGCCGCCACCCCCGCTGCCAACGCAGCATCTCCTTCCTTTCTTTCTGGTGACCTCACTCACTCGCAGGAACACAACAACCCTCAAGGGAATTGTTATTTGGCTGCGGTATTCTGTGAGGTGGAGGTACATTCCCCAGTCGGGTAGCTTACAATTACGCTCCCTACCTCTCTTAAGTTTTAACTTTTAATATTAGTGTTGTAAAATGTATTGTTTAAATGTGTTGTATAAATTGTATTTTGTATTTAAATATTGTTGTATTACTTAACAGCAATAAACAACGCGATTCTTAGTAGTTCAATTATTAAAACGGAAGCTAATATTGTAATGATGTGTTTGTTTATTATTAATAGTTTGTAACATTTTATACTTGATCGAAGGCTGAAGCCGATTTCCATCGGGTATTTTAATGGCAAAAATGAAACTTCAGCTTACATTAGTGTCAATAATTATGTCAATTGTGTTTAACTGAGATGGTAGAAACACCGAAGCTCTATCGACAAATCTAAATTATATAAAACAAATATTTTGATTCCAAAAATAGGTCTAACGTTTTAGTTATTGACAAACATTTTCGACTCAATCGGTAGAGTTCCACGGTTTCTACCAGCGAAACTAAACACAATTACTGATATTTGTAATCAAAATCATCATCATCATCAGGTCATTTTAGTCTCCACTACAGGAGCACGACCCTCTCTCGTCTGTCCTAGACAGATGGAGGATTTGGCCTACACTCCCCACGCTGGCCAAACGGGTTGGGGAGGCCAGATCGATGTTTAGTAATGTATATCCTTTAGTCGCCTTGTACAACATCCACGGGAAGAGACGGAGTGATTCTATTCTAGTCTGCCGGAAACCACACGGCCAGTAGTATCAAAATATTCGATGGTAATCAGCTTCAGCTTCGGCGGTAGGCCCCCTGCTTTGATCATGAAGTAATGCAATGCAGTAGAATAATTACAGTATACAATATGTACACTGTAACTATTCTAGTTTGTTATCACAGGACAAATAGAATAAGAAACGAAAGTAATATTTGTCGTTAACCCTTATTTATCCCACTCCTGGGATACGGGTCTCCCCCAATCGAAGGGGGTGTAGAGCATATCCACTACGCCGCTCAACTGCAGGTGGGCGGAGGCCAGTGTTATCAAACGGTCTAAAGGCCACTGACCTGGCTTAACTAATAATTTTAACAAATAAATAAATTGAGGAGCTCGAGATAAATAAATCCGTGGACAGACTACGGCCGACGTTGCTTAACTTGCGTGTTCGATTAGACTGACACACGTAACGACGCCATCGAGCTCCTCTAACTAATACCTATATATGACAGAAATTATTTGCAAAAGTAAATCCTAAAAACAATTTTAATATTTGATATAACCCGTACCTACTTACTCGTATGTTTGCAACCAGTTGAAATTTAATTTCAATGACTTAGTTACGGGCTTTTAAACCTTCCTCCCTCTCCTCTCCATACCATCTGCGCTACTCTAATTATATTAAAGTCTGCAGACCGGGTAGGCAAATATTGTTACGATCATCTATATGTACCTACTAACTTTTGAGTACGGTTTTGTTTATCTTTGATATTTAATCTGTGAAAATCCTGTTCATTTTGTAACTCTTTTGTTGTAGCACAGGATAAGTAATGCCATCAAAAAGCATAACTTGTAAAAAAAACCAAGTCTCGCTACTCAGATCACTACCGTAAAAAGTTATAAGATCCATGTCATACCAAGTCGGTTAATTTATTCAGTCCCTACTTAAGGGACCTTCTTGTCTTAAGTTATTACGTAATTAGCTAACCTAACAAAGTCTTGCAGCCACCATTTCAATATTAAAAATATTTAATGTTATAAATAAACATAATGACTTGGCCATTGCATGAAAACACAATGTATCTCACAAGTGATACATATTATATTAAATTAGATTGTTTAGTGCCTTCCGAACGACTGCACCAAATTGGATAACTCTTTTTTTGTGTTTGTTATTGTTAGGACAAGGTTTGTATAAAAGAAAATTAATATATATATATATATATATACATACATATATATATATTGAGTTTCTGTGAAAAATGCTATGTCATGTGGATATTAAGGATATTACATATTGTTCAAATAATGTGATGCGGTTGCATCACAGTATGAGCTTATATAGCTTGCATGAGTAGCAATGCAAGTATGAGCTTATAATCTCTGGTTCTTGTCTGTTCCAAAATGCAAATACAATATATCTATCTATACATATAATATTATAAGCATATAATAAGCATTTACTAACCAATGGATTGTTTTTATGGAGTGGCAGGGGTGTGGTTGAAGGTAACGTAGGTATTAAAAGTACAATGATATTTTTTTGGTTTAAATTCAAAGGTCCTCAAATATTCATTAAACAACTTAAAAAACGGCTCTAGAGATAATGGTGAGCCAAACAAATATATTTTTGTCGTAGTGAATTTGATGTTTAGTTTGCTGTGCCGAGGCAGGCGTTGTAGGAGAGCATGGAGAAACACTGGCCTCCACCAAACCGCAGTTTATCAGCGTTTCCTATCTATCTAGGAGTGATAATACTAGAGCACTTTAAACTACATATCTTACGCACCAGGCGAATGTGCTAGGCCACCCTATCAAAACCCTAAGCCCTAGCAAAATATCCAGAAATGATTTAAGAACAATAACAGAAAATTATTAGCGAAGCTCATCAAGCGTGTAATCCTTTGTCTTCTTAAAATCCGTCATGGCTATCCAAAGTGTAATGTGGCATAAAAAATAAACAAATCCGGCTCTGGTAGCATGGATATTCAGTTTACTCAGTACAGTCCCTTCCGCTTCGCAAAATTTTCCATATTGTGCCCTGTAGGTATCGTTTACGTTCCTAATTTGAAATTTGTTTGTGTTATGGCTCGATCGTTTTCATTGAAGTTTGAATTAGAGAATGATATTTTTTTAAATATATGGTGGCAAAAAAGCCCGCCTGATGAAAAATAGTTACGTCAACTATTGACAGCTGTTTAGTTTGTTTGTCTATCTTCCAAGGATTTTTTTTTACAATTTATGGCTTTGAAACGAAACCTAAAATTTAAAGCGACAAATATATAAAAAAAGTCTACCAAAATTTAGCATCAACGAGTGGTTATTAATGGTTGTAACAATCAGTACTAAATCTGACAAACTGTTCATTAAAAATAACTTTTAGCATCAAAATTGAATGTTGACAAGTCTTCGATTTCAGTCTTATAAAAATAAAACAGATTTCATATCAACAGCAATAAATGATAGTGCACGTGGTGTACCCCCTGACGAAATAGAGGTCTACCTCCTCGGTATTTCGTCAGTCGGGCCCGATACTAGAGCATCGGGCTCAGCAGGTAATTCCACCTTACAGAATGCCGCAGCCAAATAACAATGCCCTTGAGAAACAGTGCTCCTGTGAATTAGTGATATCACCAGATGTAAAGAGATACTGCGTTAGCAACAGAAGTGCCAGATTGCAAACGACACTTCTTGTATTGTAAACGTCTTTATGGCTACAGTAGACATCAGGCGACTCATAACTTCTTTGATACCCAGCGTCGTTTAAAAAATAATATATCTACACAAAGAACAGTCATTAACATAATCCTAACTTGAAGGAAACAACTTGAAAAAAATGAAGTGTCAAATATTAAGGAAATCTCATGTCTCCACCCAATTACGTAGCACGTTTGCGTACCAACAAGTTTGTCAAATGTCCTCGAGAATAAAGTAGTTAACCCACTGACCCTTCCTCCCCAGTTAAGGCCCTATGACATATGTTTTCACAGAAGAAATTACAACTGAACACGCAACCACGCGAATACCGCATAAATTGTCCACTATGCATTAAAAAGTTTCAACTGACCACAGCTTAAAATATTACTAAAAGTTTATTAACAGCAAGTCAGCAGTTTACAAATCCACGTCGAACTTTCATGTTTATTCTGTGACTTATGACGTCAGGAAAATTGGTGACCGCCGAAGTTCTTGCGTGAGAATGTTGCGTTACCCAAAAATAACGGGTTAGGTAGGTATCAGTTACTTCCTAGCCTTTCAAACTCATTTTTAATTTACGATATGGGCTGTGAAAAGTGCAGTCTAGCGTTATAACGAATACATTATTTAATTTGAAAAAAATAAAGTATGAAAAGTACATTAAAAGTTCGAGAGGTGGGTTACGAGACTCCACTCGCTCTTTCACTACATAATACGATAAATACGATACATATACGGGCTAGGGCTACCCTGCTGAAGCCTACTAAAGCAAATTCAGATGGATTTTTACCCGATTGCCGAAGGAGGGTTATGTTTTTCGAGCGTATGTATGTATGTCTTATTATTTGGCACGCTCTACAGCCTAAACGTTTGACAGATTTCAGCACAAGAGGAGTCGTTACATTCGTCTTAAAATTAAAGCACATATTTTCACTTGAACGAATTTCAAAATTTGCTTATTTATTTATTATTTATGTACTAGCTTTTGCCCACGGCTTCGCCTGCGTGGAATCATGATTTTCGCGGATCTTTCTTATAGCACTCAATTATCCATAGGGAACATTTTACTGGGATAAAAGTAATCTATGTCCTTTCCCAAGGTATTGCATCTCTGTACAAAATTTCTTCAATATCGGTTCAGTGGTTTAGGCAAGAAACCATAGCAGACAGATAAACAGAGTTACGTTCGCATTTATAATATTAGTAGAGATTTGAATTATTAATTTGTTTCTTTAAATCTTGTTTCCGTCTTTTGAGTTCACTTTTATAATCTAGTTTATTTTTTTTAGTATATTATTTAGTTTTTTTATTACAAAAATAAACTTTAGCTTAGATTTGAGATAGCCGATAAGCATTGGGATGTAAGTGACTCTTCACGATTTTTAGATCAGGCTGAGTAGCGGAATAGGCATTGGCAAAAGTTTTTATGCTGCCCAAATGGGGAAGTACCTCCATTTCACTGAATACCGCAGCCTAATAACAATTACCTTGAGGGTTGTTGTGTTCCTGCGAGTGAGTGAGGTCGCCAGGAATGAAGGACAAATTCACACCAGGCGAGCTAAGCCGAAGATATTTGTCGCTAACTTAAAACGACTTTCGGAATTAAAAAATCGCCTGTTAATAGGAGCCTGTCCATGGATGGGTATATTTATCTAGACCTCCTCCGTGCTTCGGTGGGCACGTTAAGACATCGGTCCCGGTTGTTGTCATTAGATGACGGTCGTTAAGCAAAGTGGCCTTTGGTCGGCTTGAAAACACTGGCCTCCGCCAACTCGCAGTTGAGCAGCGTGGTGGAGTAGGTTCTATAATAATACATGTATCATCTATGGTTTAGGAAGTTCTATGTCTATGGTAAATATAGCGTTCAGTTGATTATATTGTGGTTCTTGTGTAACGTTATAATAATAAACGTTCCAAATAATATTTATGTTTCATTTATAAAACAGAGTAGGTATGCTCTAAACCCCTACGATTCAGGCTAGACTCGGAGGGACTATTTTAAAAGTTGATCACATACAGATATACTAGCATCCACCCGAGACTTCGCCCGCGGTAATTTTTTTTTTTAATAATTAGTATTCTATGTCCGTCCTTTGAAAATTTGTGTACATAGTTACATGATGATCAGTTGAGTAGTTTCGGCGTCAAATCGTAACAAATTCACATTTATAATTATGTATTAGTAGGGATAGATTAGTAGGGGTTGTCAAAGAGCCTTAAAAAAAATATATTTGGAAATAACACTGAATAGCTAGTAGGAGCACCTTGTGGTATCCCTGATTACTCTGCTCCCCACAAACACCCCTAAAACGCCGCAACACACTTCCATAATCCTTGATCTAGATTGTTGTCTTTTTTCTACTCTCCAATAAAATTTATAATAACATTGGGCAACCCCGCGATAAACGTCCCTTCCAAAATCGTTTTTATTGATAAAAAAAATCGACGTATCGAACTAGTTAGGGTGCAACGCGATTGCAACTGATATTTTTTCAGATATTTACTGTTCGTGCGGCACAGCTATGGAACATACTGCCTGGGCATATTAGAGAGAGGTGTACTGTCGCTACTTTTAAAAATATGAAGGAACACTGATTATGACGAGTGATAAGTAGTAAATTCGTAAATAGTTTTTAATAATTTTGGGGTGTAAGAGGTTCATCAACATCTTTGAACCAAAGCCAACTTCACCTGCACGCGGTGCACGCTGCCGACTGACAAACCAAGCTCTGGCGAAAAGAGAGGTAGGGAGAGTAATTGTAAGCTACCCGACTGGGGAATCTACCTCCGCCTCACAGAATACCGCAGCCAAATAACAATTCCCTTGAGGGTTGTTGTGTTCCTGCGAGTGAGTGAGGTCACCAGAAAGGAAGGAGATGCTGCGTTGGCAGCGGGGGTGGAGGCGCGCTAGCGATATTTTATGTTGCGAGCGTTAATATGGCCACGGTAACTGCTTCACATTATGCGGGCCGTATGCCTGTCTGCCACCCGACGTAGTATAAAAAAAAATAGTATTTTTTTAAATACATACATATATTAAAATGTTATGCATAGCTTGCTTAACCCCAGCCATGTAAAATTTCTTTATGCACAGTAGGGTTGGCTGGAAGCAATCTCTTGAAGAGATAAGCTCACCATTGTATACTTGTCTGTTCACAAATTTTAGTATTTGTTGTTATGCAATAAAGAATAAAGAACAATTCGTTGGCTAAGTGACAGAAACTTGTTTAGATTTCTCTATTTCTCTGTGAAAAGTCTATTCTGTGATATTTTCAATTACGAGTATATACCTATCTTTTAAACAAGTGTAAGACCACTTGTTATCAAAGATAGGTATAATAATTGAAAGTTTTAACGATATCCCTTTACTATATTCATAAAGATGTAGAGGAAGGAAATTTATCTGCAATGAACAACATTACCCGATAAATTAAAAGAAAAGTAGCAACACTGATTGGAAACAAAATTAAATCTATGGGAATACCCTTAATTTGTAAATTCTTGTTCCCTATAATATCAGTCACTGTGTGTGAGTGCCAATTGTTTCATAGTCGTAGATACACATCTAAATACTATTGTGAACTTGAACCAGTCGGAAAACTATATTTTTAATTATTTATGTGAAGTAATATAAGTGATTTTGTTTGTGCAATTGTCGCCGTCGTATACACAGGTCCTACATCTATCACTTCAGGTTAGTTACACCAGAATATGCAATATAGAATAAATCGAGGTCGGATGTCGGATTAGAACGATATTTTGACGTGACAACGTCTTATAAATTGGTTAGCCGGGTGACACTTCAAGAAACGCGCTCACGTTATGCGCTCACAATGAGAGCGAGTGAGAGGCACGCGTCCCTTCCACTCGGGCATGGTTAGCCCGCCTAAGAGCGAGAGAGACAGACATAAAAAGTGAAAGGCATGCGTCCCTTCCACTCGAAAACATTTTACCACTCAAAGTCGTTGTCACGTAAAACTTTCGCCCGTATACCGACTTTACAGGCAACCAATTTTTTCTAAATATAACTTACTTTCGTTTTTCATTTGCCAACGCCTTATTCTGCCCCTGTTTTTAAGTACTTTAAAATACTAATATTTTTTTATTAATAATATTTTTTTTATGTACTTATATAATTTTTATATATAGAGTCTAGGAAGCGTATCACGTAGGTACATATTTGTTTTTCTTGGTTGTTTAATTGGTTGGTATGCACTATTTAGATATTGCTATTTATTACCTGTCTGTGCGGTCATATCCTGATATAATATAACCGAATCGTACGAGAATATATTTAGCCGGATAAATCCTTAAAAAGCTAAACAAGCTTCGGCCTACCGCCGAAGCTGAAGCCGATAACCATCGGATTTTTTAATTGCAAAAATCAAAGTTTAGCTTAGATTGATAAACAATAGAAACAATAGAGCTCTACCGTCTAAACTAAAGATATTTATCATTAACTTAAACCTAAAATTTATTTTGGCGATCAAAAAAAACCGATGGTAATCGGCTTCAGCTTCGGCGTTAGGGCCCCAGGTCCGGCTAAAGCCGGACACCTGGCAACCCTACTTGGAAAGTCATAAGAATTTTATGTGGCCGACCGATATTCTATTCGTTGAAGACTTCGTCTAATGTATAATAATATTTATTAATACGAGTAGATACATATTATCCTCTTCATCAGGCATGTAATGCAAAACTATGAAAGACATGTAATAAAAGAACGACAAATTTGAATGTGACTGGATTTAATGAGAGGAAAACCGCAAAAGAGGCGGATGGCTTGTATGAGAGAATGAGAAAAATACAAGCCAATGATGACGCTCTTCATTAGGCACGTTCTAAGCTTGTTTACCGTCATAATAATGTAAAACAGGCAAGACCGAGTCGAAGCACCGTATGTTTGAAACCTCAAAATAATTCGGGTACACAACTAAATTATGGTACAATAACCCATCCCCTGACTAGGCAATAGGATATTTTTGTAAATAAAGGCTTGCCCCATTCACCCACAAAACTGATCGGGTCGGGTCGTAAATCTACGTCAAGGTCGTACGTGCGCGCATTACTACCACCCCGGAGCGGCCGGCACACGGTTCGATACATAGGGACGTACGGACGTGATTTGTGTGTGATCGCCTTTATGGCAAAGAGTTTGGAGACGCAGAAGGGATGTTTTCAATAACCAACTGGCTTCCTGCGGCTTCGCTAGGTTAAATGTCGCTTATCGTGCCAAACTTTCGTTAGTTAATTTTTCTTGGAAAAAAAGGAGCCCATTATTTATTCTAGAGTTCTAACATGTTGAATGCAAAATTTCATGCCAATAGATTTGGTAGTTAAGGCGTGACAGTGAACGAACAAACAAATTCACTTTCCCATTTATAATATTAGTAAGGAGAACTTGCTGTTAATAGGCACAAAATCATAGTTATGCAATGCAATCTATTTCGCAATTTAATGAAAACAATCTTGTCTATTATAAACTACCGCCTTCATCCACGCGGTTTATAATTTTATCAAATTGATATAATAAGTTTTTGACGTGATAACGTCTCATAAATCCATGAACGCCAGCTGCACGCATGAAAAACCATAACTTATTGTCACGTTCCGCCTGAGCCGAGAGTACATGCAAGAGCGTTCGGCTTGTGACGCATCTATCTCTTTTCCACTCCATCGGCCGATGTTTTCTTATGACGTTAACACATAAAATTGTCGTCCGTAAACCGATTTTACAGACAACCAATTTTTTTTTATATTCTTGTAGAATTCTTAATATTTTTGGCGTGTATGTGGCTCACCAAGATCTTTAGAGCCAAAGTCAACCTCACCTTCACGTGGTACACCCTACCGACTAGCGAAAAAGACTGTAGCAAAAGACAGGTAGGGTACAGCGTATTTGTAAGCTCAATTCAATTGAAATGTGTGTTACAATGATACCAAAAATATTTCTAAAATAAACTTAAAAATTAGCAAACAGTGGCCAGTGGATAATTAATTATAGATGATATGTGTTGTGATTGTGACATTGTGATGTTAAAAAAAAACTAATAATTTGCAATCAATAACATTCTAAAGCTCACAATAAAAATTGGCAAGGGAAACCAGTGAATAGAACAAAAATATCAAAAACTCTAATCTGTAGAACATCACAAAAATAAAGCTATCTTTAGTTAAAGTCGATGTGATAAACAAGAAAACACATAAAAAAAAAAGATTAATCATTTGCTCAAAAATAACAAATTTAAAAAATTTAATAGATCAACTGCTATGAAAAATTTATTAACAAAAAAAATATAATTTTACATGATTTATTTTATTTGGTTTCATCGCGACACGACGTCTGTGATCAAATCAAGTTAAATTTGAATCCATCAATGAAATTATTTTATTCTGTGGGGGCACCAATTAGCTGTGCCATTAGCCCAATGACAGAATAAATAATTTCTTAGACACGTCTTACACATTTTTTTCAATAATATTGTCCACTTGAGTTGTAATTTGGTTCTCGTGACAATGCACAATTATCAAAATGTCGCTATTTAAACGTAGTATGACGGCCGCCATAAAATGGCGACTGGGTATTAAATGAAATGATGAGAGAAATACAGTAAATAAACTTTTTAATTCTTTTTTTTTAATAAGTAATAAAAGCATGTCTAATTTTTTCAGTTTATTTCGTATAAATACGGACAATATTAAATTTATGAATAAATAAAATTAAAAAATCAATGAAAAAATGCAAAGGCGTACAATAATCCAAATAATTCGTATGCAATCATAAGTTTTGTTCGTGCTTGATACCTGATGGCGCGAGTTGTTCTCAGAAAACTTACTTTACTTACAGCGTTATATTATTAACTACAGCACTCAATCATTTTGCGTATTTCAAACAGAATAACGTCAATAGGGACACTTTGGCGCTGTCATGAACATAGGTCAAATACATTCATTATAATACCTATGTTAAATCTTTTTGTCGTAGGTACCTATGCACATTTGGTTGTTTTAATGATGCAACAAAGGACATATTCTATTGGTACTCAATATGGACAATAATAATCTGTATTGATTCTTAGAATAATTTATTTAACCGAAACGCATAAATCCTTCTTAGCTTAAAATATAATTTAATCGTGTATAGTGCGACAAAACAAACTTATCTGGCCCGGTGGCGGGGGCGGTACGTACGATCGATCTAAGTGCTGCCATTAAACGAAATACCGCCCGTTTTAGAGGAAACATAAAAATCAAAGAAGTATATACAGTGTTAAAATAATAGCAATGATATACTTATTAATTGTGTTGTGTGGTGTTTCAATTATATATCAATTGCCTTCTATTTTTTTGTTGATTAGTTTTAAAAATGCACCACTTTAAGTCGCGATCATAGCTATTATATAATATTAGAGAGTTATAACATTGCACAGAAACAACTCGTTGACGATTTTTTTATTGTATGTATAGAAAAAGATAATATGTATAGAAAAAGATAATATGTATTTAAAAAAATATACCTCAATGGAATGTGCATACGCGGTAAACAATTTAATTGTACCTGGCAATACTTGACATTTCAAGATAGCGGCTTTAGTTCTAAATTTGGCCACCGGGTCAGATAAGTTTGTGGCACTGTAGGTACTTTGACTTTGTGTAAGGTAAACTTTGTAGATGCCTTGTGTACAATAACAAAATTTGTACATTAGATAATGCGCGTCGAATCTAAAATAACTAAAATACAGACTCAAAAAGATAATATAAAATCGAATATAAATTCAATGGAATAAAATTGTTTTTATCATAATATCTAGGTACATCAAATTAATTAATGTTCACAAGTAATTTTCTAAGCATAAATTACATAGTACAGTGTGTCTGGGATAGAACTAGCGATTATATATGTTGGAACTGGCTAATCATAAAACACCTGTATTCTATTTATATGTTTTTTACCATTTTTTAAATTTGACATATTGTACTTTCAAATATACTATCTTCAATTGAAGACGTATTTTTCTTAGATTCAACCACAAAATATCTATTAATACCACAAAAATTACAACACGTTATCAGCACGAAGCTCTATTAATAGGTATTCAGCGGTTTTCTAAAAGAAACGTTTGTGTTTGTGACCAAAAAGTTGTATCAATTGGAAAACGATTTTTCTTTCCGTCAACATGGCACACGGAACTGGAGATGGTGCAAGTAAGTCGAATTCCTCGTCAATTCCTACATTCAGCCTTCGAAATAGAGATGGGTATCCTACATGGAAATTTAAAATGAGAAATTATTTAATCCACGAGGATTTATGGCAAGCAGTAGCTGGTTATCCAGATGGTGACCAGACGTCAGCATCTGTAAAGAAAAAGAACGATTGCAAGGCACTTGCAAAGATATGCTTGTCTGTGGACGGCGAGGCCATCATCCATGTTAGATGCGCAAAAACTGCTGCTGATGCATGGAAATCTTTGCAAAACGCGTTTGAGGACAAGGGGATGGGACGCAGACTAGCGTTGGAGCGAAAGCTTTATAGAATGTGTTTATCTGACTACGAAAACTTAGAGTTATATATAAACGCCGTTCTGTCTACCGCACAAGACTTGGCGGATATTGATAGGGTGATAGACGACTCGTCAATTGCAGCTATACTTTTAGGAGGTCTTCCACCAAGGTTTGATCCTCTTATTATGGCGCTAGAGAACTGCAACGTTAATGTCACGTCAACAGTAGTCAAGACAAAACTTTTAAATGAAATATCCAAGGAGACGTCATCAAATAATACTGTTTTACAAACCAAAGCGATAAAATGTGGACCGAAGAATAAAAAGGCAATTATTTGTTATGATTGCAAAGCCCCGGGACACAAACGGCCTGACTGTCCTATAAGGCAGAAAAAGACCGCGGAAGGCAAGATGAAGGACAGTGCTGCCTCCTTCACTGCACTTAATACGTCTGGCGATTCCAGCAACGTTTGGTACGTAGATTCTGGTGCTACTAAGCATATGACGTCACAACGGGATTGGTTTACAAACATTTCTCTGTTTGACAATGGAAAAGTTACCGTCGCTAACGGAGAACAAATTAAGTGTTGCGGGATTGGAACCATTTCGATTACGACACCTAAAGACGTAGTAAAATCTATAAATAATGTTGCTTTTGTACCTAATTTAAATGCTAATTTATTGTCTGTTCAAAAAATAGTTGAAAAGGGTTTTATAGTTGTTTTTGATAAAAGCGGTTGTAATTTTTATAAAAATGATAATTTTTGTTTTACAGGTGATTCTGTACTTCATGCTTCGCCCTGTGGAGGACTGTACACGCTTGACTGTACTGTCAATATCCCTCACAACGTGGACAATATTTGTATTGCGAACTCTATGCACTCTGACTGTCTAGACAGGTATCAACTTTGGCATAAGCGGTTAGGGCATTTGTGTCGCATAGGCATGAATCAACTTAAGAATCACGGGGTAGGTGTAGACTATACCAAGGTAAACAAAAGTAATTGCATCGCTTGTGTTCAAGGAAAACAGGCTAGAAAACCGTTTAAAAAATTAGCATCGTACAGTAAGGCGACATCGCCTTTAGAATTGATTCATAGCGATCT
Organism: Hypsopygia costalis; assembly: GCA_937001555.2. Classification (NCBI taxonomy): domain Eukaryota; kingdom Metazoa; phylum Arthropoda; class Insecta; order Lepidoptera; family Pyralidae; genus Hypsopygia; species Hypsopygia costalis. The sequence goes on from OW443325.2 coordinate 7,326,042, forward strand.
CTGTGGAGCGATGTCTACGACATCATTTCAGGGTAACAAGTATGTTTTAACTTTTATAGATGACTAGCGACCCGCCCCGGCTTCGCACGGGTGCAATGCTGATACTAAATGTACTACAGAAGGTCTTTGCGCTTTGTCCTATCCAGTCCTTCCCCAGTTATAGGCACACGCCGCCGGCTCCGCGGCCGGTACCGCCACAGCCGTTATGTCCCTGCATTTTAAATGTGTAATATCTTCTAAACTATTCATTTAAATTACATGCTGTGAAGGGCCATATTGATCTATATTAAATGCGCAATGTATTTAAGGTACTTAATTGGATAAGGATTAATTCTGTATTGCTTAAAATCGCTTCGTAAATAAGGCATTATTTCTTGTAAAAAGCAAAGGATAAAATAACGGTTATTGTGTGTTACCACTAAGAGATAGACATATACCATCGCGAACTTTTTTGTAGACCATTTTAAGGTGAACAATACTGTACTACATTATTTTGATCTATCTCGTTGGGTTCAGCCAGCGTTTGCAATGAAAGAGCAAAAAAATGTGTTTATTTACGACATCACATTAGAAACCTCTAAATTATCAGTGTTTTTCTACTATGTTATGCATATATTATAAATATAAACTTTCCAGTTGAATCACTCTATCTATTAAAAAAAACCGCATCATAATCCGTTGCGTAGTTTCAAAGATTTAAGCATACAAAGGGACATAGGGACAGAGAAAGCGACTTTGTTTTATACTATGTTGTAGTGATTTTACACGCTTGATATTTGTTTATTTTATATCTTTGAAGACTGAAGTTATGAATAAGTTTCGTATTTTTCAAGCTTTAGTGGAAAATCAATTGGATTCCCGTATAAAGTCCATTAGAACTGATGGTGGAAAAGAGTATGTAAATAAAGAGTTTGCTGATTATCTTTCTTCAAAAGGTATCGAGCATCAGACTACAACACCGTATAGTCCTCAACAAAATGGCGTTGCGGAACGCACTAATCGAACGATAGTTGAGAAGGCAAGATCGATGTTGGCCGAAAGCTCCTTACCTCAAGCATATTGGGAAGACGCATTTCAGACAGCTGTTTATTTGAAAAATAGGTCCCCTCATCGATATTTAAACGGTCAAATTCCTCTCGATAAGTGGTGTGGACGAAAAAATGATCTCCGTCATCTAAGAGTCTTCGGGTGTAGAGCTTTTGTTCATGTACCTTCATGTCAAAGGAAAAAGCTCGAGGTGAAAGCCGAAGAAGCTATTTTTGTTGGTTACTCGGAAAATCCCAACACGTATATTTTTCGAGATTGTAATAATCCTAGACACATTTTAAAGTCAAGAGATGCATCATTTTTTGAGAATTATTTTACACCTTTAAAAGAAACGGAGTCATCGAATCATCAGAATGAAACGTCACCGATGCTGATATTTGATGATAATTTTGTTGACGAAAAGGATGAATTTTATGATTGTACCGATTGTCCAAGTTCTAATATCGAACCATCTACTTCTGTAAGTCCAGGGTGCGTGAATGCAGATTGTTCGTCTACTTCGGTGAGCCCCGAAGAAGTTGAACGTGATTTAGACGTAGGCTTGGATCAACAGCCAACTGAGGAACCAAGGTATCCCTCTAGGTGTAGGAAACCTCCAGATTTCCTGACCTATCAAGCTTTAATATGTTCAAATGAACCAACGAGTTACTATGAAGCTGTTCATACTGAAGATGCTCATAAGTGGATGTCAGCAATGACCGATGAGCATAACTCACTAATGAAACTTCATACCTGGGAGCTTGTGAATAGACCAAATAATAAGAAGGTCATACCATGCAAATGGGTGTACAGATTAAAAAAGGATGCTTACGGAAGCTGTACTAAGTACAAGGCAAGACTTGTGGTGAAAGGCTTTAAGCAGACGAAAGGCGTGGACTACCATGAAACCTTTGCACCGGTCATCCGTCATTCTTCCCTACGCACTTTATTTGCATTGGCTGCCGAAATGGGTTTAAAAATGTGGCACTTAGATGTCGATACCGCATTTTTAAATGGAGATTTACACGAGGAAGTTTTCATGGAACAGCCTCCTGGCTTTGCAATGAAAGGACATGAAAACAAGGTATGTCTATTGCGTAAATCTCTTTACGGGCTTAAACAGGCATCTCGAGAGTGGAACAAGAAGTTAGATGAAACCCTTTTAAAAATAGGTTTTATAGGAACTCCTTCCGAACCTTGTGTATATACAAAACTTTTTGGTAGTGAACTTGTCATTCTAGGAATTTATGTCGATGACATAATTATTTACTGTAAATCTGACTATACTTTTGACATTGTCAAAAACGATTTGCAAAAATATTTTACTTTGAAAGATCTCGGTATATTGAAATCATATTTGGGATTAGAAATCAAATGTAGTGAAGATATTATCAAAGTAAGTCTGTCGAACTATATTTTGTCAGTCTTAGATAAATTTAATATGCGCGACTGTAAGTCGGCGAGTACTCCTTTAGCTCAGAAAAAGCTAGAAAAGATAACCGATGGTGAGTCACTTGAATTACCTTACCAAAATCTGATAGGATGTCTCATGTATCTAGCAGTAAACTCACGTCCCGATATTGCATACGCAGTGAGCTACTTAAGCCAATTCAATACATGTTTTACACGTGAACATTGGCAAGCAGCAAAAAGGATACTACAATATCTTAAAGGAACAGTAGATTATTGCATAACGTATAGTAAAACTGATGAATCCTTAGTAGGATATTCTGATGCCGACTGGGCAAATTGTCCAATTGACAGGAAGTCATACACGGGCTACGTGTTTAAGTTAGCTGGTGGACCAGTGGCATGGGAGGCGAAGAAACAACCTACGGTAGCGCTCTCGTCCACGGAAGCTGAATACATGGCACTGACGGCTGCTTCAAAGGAAGCAAGTTATTTGCGGCGTTTTATATCTGAAATTACAGGTAAATTACACTCTGTAAAGATATGGTCAGACAGTCAGAGTGCTCTAAATTTAGTACATAACCCCGTCCACCACAACAGGACGAAGCACATAGATACTCGTTTTCATTTTATTAGAGAGAAAGTGTCAAATAAGATAATTTTGTTAGAATACTTGAAAACCTGTGACATGCCTGCTGATGTTTTAACCAAACCGCTTGGGCCTGTCACACATAATAGGTGTATAGCTGGGATAGGGTTAACAAAATAATTATTTTAATTTGTTATTATTTTGTTATCCTTATTTTTTCTACCTCTTTTTTTTTAATTCTTTATGGGGTTTTTAGATTAAGGGGGAGTGTTGGAACTGGCTAATCATAAAACACCTGTATTCTATTTATATGTTTTTTACCATTTTTTAAATTTGACATATTGTACTTTCAAATATACTATCTTCAACTGAAGACGTATTTTTCTTAGATTCAACCACAAAATATCTATTAATACCACAAAAATTACAACAATATATACATAGATACATACCAAGAATCGAATTTTTGCACCTTTTTACTCCATTGAAAAACATCGACAATTATCGCTATGATTGAAAACACCGTCGCAGTTTCGTTTACAACCAAAGTATTGTGGCAAGTCTGTATCAGCCTTGGGCTTTACTAACTTATCGTATGATAAAATGGCGATATTTCCTTTGCTCCGTTCTTGTTTCAGTTTTAAAATCAAGCGTTTTCTTTTTTCAATAATAGCTTTAGGGAAGTCTTCAGATACATGTGCAGTCTGAAGTTTCTTCCTCTGTCTAAGTACTTCGTCTCTTTTCCAGGCATTAACAAAAGATACTACTATTGGTCGTGGCTTGTCATTTTCTTTACTTTTTTTTCCAACACGATAAATATTGTTAATTTCGCTTTTGTCAACTGATATATTTAAATCATCAAAAATCATTTGTGTGATTCCATTTAATAACTCGCTACTATTATTTTCAGTCTCATCGACATTAAAAATAATAATATTATTTCTTTTGCTGTCTCTTTCTATGTAATGGATACTTTTATTCAGCCTTCTCAATTCTTCGCCCAGTATTGTCTTTTGTTTAGCAATTGATATTTCTTTTCCAATCACCCATAAATCAATCTGTCTGGTTAATATGTCGATTATGTAATCTGTCACCTCTTTTCGTTGTTCCTGGAATTCATTTTTAAATTTCTCAAACAGTGTTTCAAATTTATCTTCCTTCGACATTTTTGAAGTTTTTGAATGTCGCGATTATGAAAAATATTATTTGAAGCCAGCAACACAGAAAAAGCAGAACTTCACATGAGACATTGGTATTTCGATTGTATCTAGTTCTTAGTTTTGCAATTACATATGGTTAGTTTCTTTAATCGGCACTGCAACATCGTGATAAAATTTATATCGAAGTTTGGTAGAAAACGGCAATGTGAAATATAACCACTGATCCACGAGTCAAAGAAATAAAGAAACACAAATAAAAATGTAAATAGGATAAACACAGTACAGAGTATTAATCTGAGTTAATAAATTACTATGAACCATAGAGCATCCATAGAATATATTACTATGCTCTATGGATGCTCTATAGTTTATACTGTATCTACTCGTATGATAAGAACTGTAAGATTATGAAATGTGTGTAATAAGTGGTATTAGAATCATATGTTCCCTATGTGTAAACGTGGATACATTAGTACAGCTTTTTAACCTGAAATACGGTCCCACTCGGCCGAAAACATAAATGTTGGTATACTTGTAGCTTTTATAAATGTGCTTCAATATTGAAGTAGGAACTCTTTAAAAAAATATTGTCCCCCCCTCTCCCTCTCCTCTTTTCTGTCCCCATTTTTTGTTTGAGATATCCGATAACACTGTTTTCGACACTAAACAATCAGTGTGCCGTTGATTCTGACACAAGCACTGAACAAAAGAAAGACTTCAACCTCCTTACCACCAACTCTATTTGAATTAGAGTCGCTTATTCATCGGTATGAATAAGCATTCTATTCAGTTATTGAATCGCGATAAGAGTTGGTGGTAAGGGGGCAGTGCTTGTATTTCAGTTCACTGGTAACACCATACCAAGATAAAGATGACAGTTATTCATTCCAAGCCACTCACTCTATGTGAATTTTGAGGAATAGAAAGAAACATCAATGCGGCAAATAAGTTTTCATAACTATTGGACCTTATGAGCTACAATTTTACCCCATGTTTCAGGTACCGATATCATACTGAGATACATGGACGTACAAAGTTCACAGCTATACGTAGTTACTGACAAACAAGTGTAAAATAAAAATACATTAAACCTCCTACCCAAAAAAAAACAAATCTCTCATCTGCTTCAACACAGAGCCCAAAAAAAGATACCTCAGCTGTAAGTTGATGAGGAGTTGATGAGGAACTCCATGGCTTCGCTGAATTGCTTAACTTGCATATTCGATTAGACTGACACGCCAGTCTAATCGAACATGCAAATTACGCAATGTCGACCCTAACCGTTGGATGGGTTTACTTATCTCGAGCTATTTCATGCTTCGGAGGACACGTTAACCCTATCCCGTCTGTTGTCTGCAGCTTTTGAAAAGCTACGGCACATTCTCTCCCCAAATATACCTCAATGCTTGAAGACCAAATTGGTCAATCAGTGCATCCTCTCCGCTATGACCTACGGTGCAAAGACTTCGAATACGGAACGAAGAAATTCGACGGAAAACCAAAACGGTTTCAGAACCAGAGTCAGTCTAGCTGAAGTGACAGTGGGCTGGCCACATCTACCGAGTCAGCAATGGCAAATGGCCAATGGGGAGGAAAGTCCTAGAGTGGATGCCACGTATAGGTCGACAAAGCGTAGGGCGTCCCCTCTCTAGATGGACTGACAACCTCAAAAAAGTGGCTGGTAGCGGTTGGATGCGGAAAGCGCAGTATCACATATGGTGGAAAGCATTGGGATAGGCCTATATTAACAGTAACGGGCTGTATGAACAGTAAGCTGATAATGATTAATGAAATCTTTGAATTCTTGGATTTCTAGGTTTATGTAGATATGAATAAAATATTCAGTTTTCATTTAAATTTATTTTATGAATGTGTAAAATGTTCACATTGAAAAGGAATAGCATTCTGTGCTACAATATACAAAATAATATTTCAAAATAGTAAAAAAAAAAAAATTATGCCAATCGATTTCATCAACAAAAAAACTGTTTTTCTAATTTCATTCTACCTATTCACACTTTAGTAAAACTGGAACATCAACGGAATGGTAATCCAACTCATGGCAGTGAGAAGTCATTTTGCACAAAAACACATTCGCATCACGACAATTCGCAACGCAATTTTCTGCAGTGCGAATTTGCAGTTTTATGTTTGGACCCATTTCTGTACTGCACCTTTCTACTCCACTGACCGACAATCATCACTATGATTTATTATTACTAGTATTAATCTCTGACTTCACCACATCGGTGTTGTTTTTAACCATAATATTTTGAGAAGTCTGCACTACAGCACGTGCACTTGGGTTATTAAACAGTTCATTTATTTGATTTTCGATCAGATTTGTATGAAAAAGTGGTTCATTAAACAACTTATTTATTTCATTTTCCGTCGTTTCTTCATGTGAATTTGTATTACAATTTTGATCGTCTTTTGTGATGCTGCCAGGTAATAGTGATGATCTATCTGCCTCTTCTTTTTTGACAGGCTTCGGCTTCACTAACAGCTTATCATACGTTAAATAGGCGATATTTCCTTTGCTCCGTTCTTCTCTGAGTTCCAATACTAAGCGCTTTCTTTTTTCTATAATAGCTTTAGGGAAATCTTCAGATACATATATAGTCTGAAATTTCCTTCTTTCTCTAAGAATTTCGTCTCTTCTCCAGGCATTGACAAAAGATAGTACGATTGGCCGTGGTTTATTGATTTCCTTATTTAATTTTCCGATACGATATATATAGTTTATTTCGCTTTTCTCAAGCGAAATGTTGAGATCTTCGACAATCCTTTTTTTGATTCCATTTAATAATTCGCTCATATTATTTTCAGTCTCGTCAAAATTAAAAATAATAATATTATTTCTTTTACTGTCTCTTTCAGCGTAATCGATTCTTTTGTTCAGCCTTCCTAACTCATCACTCAGTATTGTATTCTCTTCAGCAATTGAGCTTATTCTTTGATCAATCAGGTTTGATAATTTGATGATTAAGTGATCTGTTATGTCTTTTGTTTGTTTTTGGAACTCTTGCTTCATTTTTTCAAAAAGCTTATCAAATTTATTTTCCATCGACATTTTTGAACTTATTGAATTACGTATAAATGGATTATATGAATAATGTTATTTGCAGCTAGCAATACAGAGAAGTGATAAGAACTTTATGACAAATTGCTATTTGACATTTATAACCTTAATGAACTTCTTTCTAACTAATACGATTATATATTATATTTTGTGGTTATTGTTTCATTTTATATCACTGCACAAATTGTAATAATAATTCACAACGATCGAAAACGACCAAGTAAAATATCCATAATCTAAAGAAATAGTCAAACGCAAAACAATAACACTTTCGAGTAACACTGCAGAGTATAATCTGAGTTAATAATACTAACCATTAGGGATGTGAAAAAATAATCGATTATAGAAATGTTCGATTAAAATCATTTTTTTGACGTGACAACGTCTTATAAATTGGTTAGCCGGGTGACACTTCAAGAAACTGGGTCACGTTATGCGCTTACAATGAGAGCGAGTGAAAGGCGCGTGCCTTTCACTCGCTCTCATTGTAAGCGTGTCGTGGACGCGTGTCCCTTCTAAGAGCGAGAGAGACAGACATAAAAAGTGAAAGGCATGCGTCCCTTCCACTCGAAAACATTTTACCACTCAAAGTCGTTGTCACGTAAAACTTTCGCCCGTATACCGACTTTACAGGCAACCAATTTTTTAATAATAATCGATTTTAAAAAGACATTTTTATAAAAAGATGTTTTTCTACTGCTACCTGAACTCATTGCCTATGGATTTCTAGGTTTTTTTTTTTAATTCAATAGATTATTATTTTAATAACTACTAATGCACATATACCACTGCAGCGCTGGTCTTCCGACAGTACTAGATCCTATTATGATGTTGATTATTACTAAAACTATAATTTGTATCGATTATTTTTTATATCTATTGTTTATTTTTAGTTCAACAATTTTCCATGCGTATAATGCCGGAAATACACATACCGGTAAAACGAAAAAGTAGCTTGTACGGCATAAAATGTCGTGTGCCATTAAATCTTACATTGTGAAGACATTTGCACGTATATTTTGTATATATAGATGAAAACAAATCTCAGATCACAGCAAACTGTGATCTCAGCAAACTGTGATCTGAGAAACAAATATACGATCTCGTACATTGAAGTTTCCGAACGTGAAATAACGATCTAACTAGTTCTCTGTGTATTTTAAAATTGAATTGCTCTTAAAAACGCCGATAAAAGTTCGATCATCCAGATATTTCAATTAACAAAGCCATATAATGCCATCTGTTAACAAATGTAATAATAGCGTTATTTACTACTAGAAAATAGATGGCACTGCATGTCGCTTGATATGATGTAACAAAGAAACGCCGAGCGAAACTCGCTCGTCCAGGAATGTGCCTCCTTGCTTAGCATAAGCAACATATTTATTTAACAATATATCAATTGATAAAGTTAAATAAGTAATTAATATTCCATTTATCTTCTCCATAGCAAAATATTTCTTTAGACTGGCAATAAAAAAGTATTTTAGCATTGACCTTAATATTACCAAACCCCGGTCACTCCATACAAAAATGGCGCTTTTGCATGTAGTAACCTGCTACACCTGCGAGTGAGTGAGGTCACCAGAGAGGATGGAGTTTCTGCGTTGGCAGCGGGGATGGCAGCGCGCGAGCGATATTTAAATAAATTTAATGTTGCGAGCTTTAATATGGTTACGGTAACCGCTTCACATCAGGTGGGCGTAGTGAAGAAAAAAAGCATAGTAAATACACTACACTGACTCCAGCCAATATTTACAAAATGCCTTGTATAATTGCCATTGATAACTTACCCAAAAGTTTATATTTTCTAATCACCACTAAATCGAATGTTCGCTTTCCGAACACCGGTTCATTGTAATGGTCAAACCATTTCATTATCACTAATTGTAGCATTTTACTATTCATATAATTGCATGCGTAATGATTTGATTCATTTTCATATTCACTTGGAACAAACGTAATTTAAAACTAATACCACACATGACATCACGCACAATAAACATTAAAATGTAAATAAGAAAATTGTAAACATTAACAATAAACCACCATACCTCAAGTGATAGCAATGTCACTTCCGCTCTTTGAGTCATATAAATCTGCTATAATGCTATCCTTTTCTCATCTCGTATTAATTGTATCTTGTATCCTACTTTGACACACATGAATTTAGTTATGATGAAACTATGGCTGCCACATGCTTTTTAGGTAATTAAAAAAAATCAGTACTTTATTTCATCCAAAGGGATCGAATCCATCCATGTGTTGAGACATCCATCCACTGCACAAGTAACTCCCATCTTTTACATACTCGTACTCCCATATTTTAAACTGAATGGAGAATAAAATACAAGCGATGTCAATTTGTAGGACGTTGCATCCATTGCGAACGGTTCCACATCGGTCTCAGAGGGGAGGTGAGGTCGACTAGTGAGAGCGGCAGAGAGTGTTCATACTGTACGTTAGTACTATTACATATACTGTGGTATTACCATAATACTGTCCATGGTTAAAATATATTCTAGGGTAGGAAACACCAATAAAAATCAAAAACACAATATTTCTTAATACGCTATGTTTATTACAAACAGACGTACATTTTAGTATTACAATAATTACTTTAAAATTACAATAATTGTGTTTTACTTTCGTACGTCACTTAGCCAACAGTTATATGTTTTACAAAGTTCTACATTTTAATTGTTGGCTGACAAATACAATATCGTCTAGGAACGATATACATTATGTACTATTATCTCCGTGCACTAACTTCCATTTTGATGGCGGTGCTAGTATTCTTAAAACCTTAAAAGGAAGCTAGCTGTAGGCCTGAAGCTGAATCACATGAATAAATAAACGGATTTTTTTCTGTGGTAACCCTATCACATTAGGTAACACTTTTACACATTCTTTATAAAATTTATCTCTGTTCCGTTTATTTACTCATGAACTAGTATTAACAAGCGCATCTGTTGTTCGTATATTCTGTGGCCAAATGTAGGGAGTATTCTCACTGGCCGTAAAATAGTATCATTCTATATTTCTTCCGTACCAGACACAAATTGTTTCAGGCAGATCCCTGTGCGTAATCAATAATCATGGACCAATATCACATTGTTTGAGATTTGTTATGGATATATAATTTGAGGACTTACAGTCCTACCATATTTTATAGTCAATTGCTAATTAGAGTGAAGGAATCAACATAAAAATAGATATACGTTTACTTATTATAATAATTAATGGTACCCAGCGTACTTCGACGTCTTATTATTACTATAAAATTTATAGATATAAATGTATGATCTTTATGAATAAGAATAATTACGGCCGTAGCGGTATTCGACGTAGTAGTATAAAAAAAAATTTGATGTAATAGATAAAAAAGCTATAATAACAAAACTACCGCCTTTTTTGATTCGTTATGTATTCATTTTTCACTTCTGTGAAAAATGAATACATAACGAATCAAAAAACTGTGTTACACAATTATTGTTGAACCACATAGTTTTTCATGACTCATCAAATTAAATTACAATAAATTTATTGAATTAAAATGTGTCATGTAGCCATGTAGTGCCATCTATTGTCAACAATAGATGTCACTACATGACTTTTATACATATGAGCCTGGAAACAATCGTTTTCTACAAAAAAAAACCGGTCCGGTCATTCCGGTTCTATGACATTAATAAGAGAATAATAGAAAAATATTTCTTAAACATACACTTCAATTTTATTTATTTGTATAGATTACCGAATGACCATCCATTGTTTAGACACAGAATAAATAATAATAGTACTTACGTAATAGATTAGATAATATAGATAAAGTTGCCTACAAAAGATACTAGCGCCGCCACTAAAACAGTTGTGGTTTGAAAACGAAGAGAAAATGAAAGATAACAAAATGATGACATAAAATGCATTGTTGTCTTTGTGATAACAATACTTGAATATCTTCCATTTTCGTATTTAACGCTGATACTTAGTATAGATTGATTAAATTTTTTATTGTGTCGTTGTACTTAATTAATTCGACATTTTTATTAACACTTTCCTTACTACTATTACTAAATATTTTTTGACGTGACAACGTCTTATAAATTGGTTAGCCGGTTGACACTTCAAGAAACTGGGTCACATTATGCGCTTACAATGAGAGCGAGTGAAAGGCGCGTGCCTTTCACTCGCTCTCATTGTAAGCGTGTCGTGGACGCGTGTCCCTTCTAAGAGCGAGAGAGACAGACATAAAAAGTGAAAGGCATGCGTCCCTTCCACTCGAAAACATTTTACCACTCAAAGTCGTTGTCACGTAAAACTTTCGCCCGTATACCGACTTTACAGGCAACCAATTTTTTTATGATAATTATGTTATTTGTAAACAAAATGACTTTTTTAAATAAATAACTCATGTGGCTTAATCTACTTATAAAACGTTTTATAACATATTTTATACTATCTAGAAGAATTGTCAAAACATGAAAATCTTCGTGAATTGCATTTGCCGTAACACAAACAACATGACATTTAATGTTAATACTTATAAGTAAGTTCATATTTTTCATATAAAATAGTAACATGACATTGTTATTCAACATTTTGCTTTATTTTAATGCTACGTCAATTAATATTTTTTTTTACCTATATAATCTACTGTGATGGTGTAATTTCATATAGACTGGTATTTCTCATTTTTAAATAACAAGTTTATCTTTATTTTTTAACATTTTCAAGACAATTATATTATTTGTGAACAAAATATATATATATTATACATAAAAGAAGTCGGGCGGCTTGACTTATAACACATTTTATAATAATATAATACTACTTAGAACATTCGTCTAACAGGGAAGACGTCATAAATTGAATTTGCCGTGACACAAAAACATGACATTTAATGTTAACACTTTTAGGTAAGTTCATATTTTTCATATAATATTGTAATATGACATTCTTAGTCAATTAATATTCGAATAATTCGAAAACGAAGAAGATTCGTTTAAACATGAAAATCGTCGTGAATTGCATTTGCCGTAAACAAAAACATAACGTTTAATTTTAACACTTTTAGGTAAGTTCATATTTTTCATATAATATTGTAATATTTTAATGCTAGGTCAATTAATATTTTTTTACCTTTATATAATAGGCAATATACCTACTGTGATGGTGTAGTTCGTCGAGTCGTCTTTATTTTTAAAAATAACAAGTTTATCTTAGTTTCTTAACATTTACAAGATAATAATATTATTTGTAAATAAAAAAATATTCTTTTTTACATAAAAGGGCTCATGTGGTTTAATTTATAGTACCTTTTATAATAATATTATACGATCTAGAAGAGTCATTTAAACAGGGAATACGTCATGAATTGCATTTGCCGTGACACAAAAACATGACATTTAATGCTAACACTTTTAGGTAAGTTTATATTTTTCATATAATATTGTAATACGACATTGTTAGTCAATTAATATTTTTTTACCTTTAATAGGCAATCTACTGTGATGGTGTAATTTAATATAGTCGTCTTTATTATAAAAAAAAACAAGTTTATCTTAGTTTCTTAACATTTACAAGATAATAATATTAGGTACTTGTAAATAAAAAATATTATTTTTTACATAAAAGGGCTCATGTGGTTTAGATTATACCCTTTAGCACCTATTAAAATAACATTATACGATCTAGAAAATTCGTTTAAAGATGAAAATCGTCGTGAATTGCATTTGCCATAAACAAAAACATGACATTTAATTTTAACACTTTTAGGTAAGTTCATATTTTTCATATAATATTGTAATATGACTTTGTTAGTCAATTAATATTTTTTTACCTTTAATAGGCAATCTACTGTGATGGTGTAATTTAATATAGTCGTCTTTATTATTTTAAAAAAAAACAAGTTTATCTTAGTTTCTTAACATTTACAAGATAATAATATTAGGTACTTGTAAATAAAAAATATTATTTTTTACATAAAAGGGCTCATGTGGTTTAGATTATACCCTTTAGCACCTTTTAAAATAACATTATACGATCTAGAAAATTCGTTTAAAGATGAAAATCGTCGTGAATTGCATTTGCCATAAACAAAAACATGACATTTAATTTTAACACTATTAGGTAAGTTCATATTTTTCATATAATATGACATTGTTAGTCAATTAATATTTTTTTACCTTTAATAGGCAATCTACTGTGATGGTGTAATTTCATGTAGTCGTCTTTATTATTAAAAAAAAACAAGTTTATCTTAGTTTCTTAACATTTACAAGATAATAATATTAGGTACTCGTAAATAAAAAATATTATTTTTTACATAAAAGGGCTCATGTGGTTTAGATTATACCCTTTAGCACCTTTTAAAATAACATTATACGATCTAGAAAATTCGTTTAAAGATGAAAATTGTCGTGAATTGCATTTGCCATAAACAAAAACATGACATTTAATTTTAACACTTTTAGGTAAGTTCATATTTTTCATATAATATTGTAATATGACATTGTTAGTCAATTAATATTTTTTTACCTTTAATAGGCAATCTACTGTGATGGTGTAATTTTATATAGTCGTCTTTATTATTAAAAAAAAACAAGTTTATCTTAGTTTCTTAACATTTACAAGATAATAATATTAGGTACTTGTAAATAAAAAATATTATTTTTTACATAAAAGGGCTCATGTGGTTTAGATTATACCCTTTAGCACCTTTTAAAATAACATTATACGGTCTAGAAAATTCGTTTAAAGATGAAAATCGTCGTGAATTGCATTTGCCATAAACAAAAACATGACATTTAATTTTAACACTTTTAGGTAAGTTCCTATTTTTCATATAATATTGTAATATGGCATTGTTATTCAACATTTTGCTTTATTTTAATGTTAGGTCAATTAATATTTTTTTACCTTTATATAATAGGCAATATACCTACTGTGATGGTGTAATTCGTAGAGTCGTCTTTATTTAAAAAAAAAACAATGTTATCTTAGTTTCTTAACATTTACAAGATAATAATATTATTTGTAAATAAAAAAATATTATTTTTTACATAAAAGGGCTCATGTGGTTTAATTTATAGTACCTTTTATAATAATATTATACGATCTAGAAGAGTCATTTAAACAGGGAATACGTCATGAATTGCATTTGCCGTGACACAAAAACATGACATTTAATGCTAACACTTTTAGGTAAGTTTATATTTTTCATATATTATTGTAATATGACATTGTTAGTCAATTAATATTTTTTACCTTTAATAGGCAATCTACTGTGATGGTGTAATTTCATATAGTCGTCTTTATTATTAAAAAAAAACAAGTTTATCTTAGTTTCTTAACATTTACAAAATAATAACATTAGGTACTTGTAAATAAAAAATATTATTTTTTACATAAAAGGGCTCATGTGATTTAGATTATACCCTTTAGCACCGTTTAAAATAACAATATACGATCTAGAAAATTCGTTCAAAGATGAAAATCGTCGTGAATTGCATTTGCCATAAACAAAAACATGACATTTAATTTTAACACTTTTAGGTAAGTTCATATTTTTCATATAATATTGTAATATGACATTGTTATTCAACATTTTGCTTTATTTTAATGCTAGGTCAATTAATATTTTTTTACCTTTATATAATAGGCAATATACCTACTGTGATGGTGTAATTCGTCGAGTCGTCTTTATTTTTAAAAATAACAAGTTTATCTTAGTTTCTTAACATTTACAAGATAATCATATTATTTGTAAATAAAAAATATTCTTTTTTACATAAAAGGGCTCATGTGGTTTAATTTATAGTACCTTTTATAATAATATTATAATATTATACGATCTAGAAGAGTCATTTAAACAGGGAAGACGTCATTAATTGCATCTGCCGTGACACAAAAACATGACATTTAATGTTAACACTTTTAGGTAAGTTCATATTTTTCATATAATATTGTAATACGACATTGTTAGTCAATTAATATTATTTTACCTTTAATAGGCAATCTACTGTGATGGTGTAATTTCATATAGTCGTCTTTATTATTAAAAATAACAAGTTTATCTTAGTTTCTTAATGTTTACAAGATAATAATATTAGGTATTTGTAAATAAAAAATATTATTTTTTACATAAAAGGACTCATGTGGTTTAATTTATACCCTTTAGCACCTTTTATAATGTGACACAAAAATATGACATTATACGATCTAGAAGATTCGTTTAAACATGAAAATCGTCGTGAATTGCATTTGCCATAATACAAAAACATGACATTTAATGTTGACACTTTTAGGTAAGTTCATATTTTTCATATAATATTGTAATATGACATTGTTATTCAACATTTTACTTTATTTTAATGCTAGGTCAATTAATATTTTTTTACCTTTATATAATAGGCAATATACCTACTGTGACGGTATAATTCGTCTTGTTGTCTTTATTATTAAAAATGACAAGTTTATCTTAGTTTCTTAACATTTACAAGATAATAATATTATTTGTAAATAAAAAATATTCTTTTTTACATAAAGGGCTCATGTCGTTTAATTTATAGTACCTTTTATAATAATATTATACGTTCTAGAAAATTCGATTAAACAGGGAAGACGTCATGAATTGCATTTGCCGTGACACAAAAACATGACATTTAATATTAACACTTTTAGGTAAGTTCATATTTTTCATATAATATTGTAATATGACATTGTTAGTCAATTAATATTTTTTTACCTTTAATAGGCAATCTACTGTGATGATGTAATTTCATATAGTCGTCTTTATTATTAAAAATAACAAGTTTAACTTAGTTTCTTAACATTTACAAGATAATAATATTAGGTATTTGTATATAAAAATATTATTTTTTACATAAAAGGGCTCATGTGGTTTAATTTATACCCTTTAGCACCTTTTATAATAACATTATACGATCTAGAAGATTCGTATAAACATGAAAATCGTCGTGAATTGCATTTGCCGTAAACAAAAACATAACATTTAATTTTAACACTTTTAGGTAAGTAGTACAATATTTTTCATATAATATTGTAATATGACATTGTTATTCAACATTTTGCGTTATTTTAATGTTAGGTCAATCAATATTTTTTTACCTTTATTTAATAGGCATTATATCTACTGTGATGTGTTATTTCATGTAATCGTCTATATTATTAAAAAAATAACAAGTTTATTTTAGTTTCTTAACATTTACAAGATAATAATATTATTTGTAAATAAAAAATATTCTTTTTTTACATAAAAGGCCTCATGTGGTTTAACTTATAGTACCTTTTATAATAATATTATACGTTCTAGAAGATTCGTTAACAGGGAAGACGTCATGAATTGCATTTGCCGTGAACAAAAACATGACATTTAATTTTAACACTTTTAGGTAAGTTCATATTTTTCATATATTATTGTAATGTGACATTGGTAGTTACCATTTTGCTTTATTTTAATGCTGGGTCAATTAATATTTTTTTACCTTTAATAGGCAATCTGCTGTGATGGTGTAATATCATATAGTCATCTTTTGTAACAAATTTAAGAAGAATTTTATACTATTTAGAAGATTCGTCTAAACATGGAAGACGTTATGAATTGAATTTGCCGTGACACACAAATGTGGCATTTAATGTAGGCACTTTTAAGTAAGTTTATATTTTTAATGAAATATTATAATTTTAAATTTTTATAGCTTCATATTGTAGTCTATTTATTGTTATGTCGATATTTATTTTTTTACCTCTAATGGGCTTATTCTGCTGAATGCAGCTATTTTTAACGAAATCATACAAGACATTTGATGTTTTAGATAAATCCATATTTTTATTGGCATTGTGATTGTTATTAACAATATTTTAAATCAAATATTAGGTCAATATTATATTTCTCAGCCTTTCATAGGCAATACGTTGTTGTCAATTGCGGTTTCAAAATTATATAGCTCTCTCAAAATAAAAATAATCTTGTTTAATATTTTAATTTTTTTTTAATCAGTCGAATCTTTTTTTTGGGGAACATAACCAGGTAGATTAATTTTAGCTGTTGCCCGACGGAATGGCTTATTTTCTAGTGCTTCCGTCGAACTGGGTCCCGCTAGTCCATCTTCTTTCATAATGCCAGGTTTAACTAGAAGTTTATCATAAACGAAATAAGCGATATTTCCTTTTATTCGTTCTGCTTTCATTTCCGATTGTCGTAACTTTCGTGTTTCTACAACAGTTTTTGGCAAGTCTTCCGAAGCATTTACGGTCTTAAATTTCTTTCTATTACTTAGTACTTCATCTCTTATCCATGCGTTAGTAAAAGCCACAACAACTGGCCTTGGTTTAGTCATTCTTCTTTTCACCTTCCCAATTCGGTAAACTTTGTTTATTTGAGTTTTTTCTATATTCATGTCTAGATCACCGTTAATTTTATCTCTCACATTTTCCAATAACTCTATTGGAGTTTCTTCTTTTTCTTCATAGCCAAAAATGATAATGTTGTTACGTTTACTGTCTCGTTCAAGATAATCAATTCTACTTTCAAACTTCTTTATTTTTTCTTTCAGTTCTTTATTTTCCTCTAAAATCGGTTTGAGTTTTTCGTCAATTTTTCTGGCTAAATTGCTAGTTAGGGTATAAGTTAATTCAATTGTTTGTCTTTCAAATTCTAGCTTCATTTTATGGAATAATTTATCAAACTTATCTCCCAAAGACATTTTAAATAACAGTATTAAAACTACGTGAAACGAAACGAAAGATTTTTGAAATGATTTCAGAACTGGTAACACTGTTGAGACAGTATATTATTAATTGTATTACTCAACGCAAAATAATAGGCCCGTTTTGACAGTTCACACCCATGAAGTTCTCTATTTTTTACCGATCGAAATGTTCTGAAGGTAATTACATTTTTCATAGATGGGTATCTATGGTATCGCTTACTCGTCCAAGTGCTGTCCATAACGATTTTTCATATTCTACACAGACTATTAATAATCAGTTATGGAAAAAATTAATTCGATCAAGATAACTGTTTTTAAGGCCGACTCGCACTTTTAATTTATTTTACTATTGTTTTATTTATTTATTTACTTTCGTATGATACAATCATTTCAAAATACCTACAATATCAAAGTATAAGTAAAATTTTCTAATCAGAACTTTAATCCAATACACTTTACAATATGTACATATTCAAATTGATCAAATACTCCCCCGTTTCCTCGCGGTCATACTAGGTTGTCATATCAGTATGACTACGAGGATATACATGTCCTCGTGGTCATACCATACATTATATTTTTAGTAAAAATATTTTACTTCCTCCTGTGTACATAAATACTTTTCCGCGTGTAGATTGAAGAAAAAATAGAATTGACATTAAATTATATTGACATTCAAATTATATACGACAGACTTTAAGCAAATCTTGTTTAATTCCGAAGTCGAAATTAATATTGGTTTTTAACCGACTTCAAAAAAGGAAGAGGTTCTCAATTCGACTGAATATTTTATTTGTATGTATGTTATTCGATATCTTTGCGAATTGTGAACCGATTTTCATAATTCTTTTTTTTATTTAAAAGAGTATGATTGCAAGGTGGTCCCATATTCACCAAGTCAGGATCTGATGATGAGATGCCAGGGAAATCAAGGGAAACCCTTAAATTTTATAAGCACGCATTGACCATGCGTGCTTATAAAATTTAAGGGTTTCCCTTCATTTCCATTTTTTTTATTTATTTTAAAGGGTAATTGCGAGGTAGTTCCATATTCACCAAGTCGGGATGATGGGATCCCAGAAAAATCGAGGGAAACCCTTAAATTTGCCCTATGGTATTGCTCTGAGCTGGATGTCATGCAAGGCGACTAAGGAATCTTGTGTCACGCGATAACTTTTCTCCCGGAAGACGGGCAGCATCGTCTGCCGGGGTATTCCATCAATAAGCTGCGCTCGCCAACTAAAGTTTCAATTTTTTTTTAAATCAACTTTATTTCTTAGAAAAATTACGATAATACATATCTATTTATTTTAAATCCTTTGTTGTCTTTTTCTTTTGTTTTGCCACAGGATGTGCATAGATAGCAATATGACCACGAGGACATGTATATCCTCGTAGTCATACTGGTATGACAAATTAGTATGACCACGAAGAAACGGGGAAATACTCATGCAAACTTGAATCGATTTATCGTAAGTATCGAGTACCGAGTCGTTTGGCTACATCACTAGTTACGTCGAGAAGACAATGTCAAAACGGGCCTCAATTTGCGTTGACTTTACAATTTTGTATTTGTATTGTATTTTGTTGTTTGTATTTTGATATTCACAGTTCACACTCACACAAACAAAACTACAATGAGTCTACAGATGGCATTAATTTGTTATTGTAACTAATTGATAATCTGTTATTATGTTTAAATGATAGCGGTAAACTATTTTACAAATTTCATTTATGGAAACTTCAATAGTGACACTTTAAAACACTATGAATATTTATTTGAGAATATGGCAAAAAGCTTCGACAACCGGAATCGGGACTGAGACTGACCTCCGTTATTAATACTTTTTGGGACCTACTGGTGTCAAGTGTCAAAATGTCAGGTATAAATTAATGTCATAGCATAGAGTATAAATTCATAGCATAGAGTATTACAAAGACAATAGTGGTTTGCACCGGAGCGGAATCATGCAAACCGGTGAAATTCACCGGTGATTTGCCGATCTCCGGTGATTCACCGGTAATCTCCGGAGAATTATGTTGTTTAGCTAGAAATCAAGCATCTATTCAGTTATCGTTTCTTAATGTTGAGCAATTTGAAGCATGTAATGAAATATATTTCCTTACATAAGATTGTGGGATTCGAATAAATAAAAAACATTGTTTTGAAAATAAAAAGTCTTTATTTCACAATTATAATAAATGATGGTTTTGATGAAGGAAACACAACATTTCAACAGCGTCATTGCGCAGCATATTTCTTCAGTTATTGAGAATATAACCGGTCGTTGAAAATACTCTCTCTGATCGCATTGAAGTTGCAGGCACAGTAAAGTATTTAAAAGCTATTTCTTGTAAAGGCTTGAGATGTTTATTGAAATTCCAAAATGCTACAACGTTATCCCAGTTATGGTTAATATCTGAAAAAATTGTTTCAGTGTACATCCTTAATAAATTTATCGACGTAGCTGATGATGTGTCGGTATTACAAGCATTAATATCTTTTAGAAATCCTAGCAAACTGGGACGACCTCTGTCACTTGTACTGGCCCTTGCCAATGATTCTTCTGAGCTTTCAGATGTTTGCCTAACTTGCCTGACCCTTACGATATTGTTGATTTCCGCTTCTTTCGCAGCCATTTTATTTTCAACAATTATAAAGCTGTTCCTGAAAGCGGGATGCAAAATTGTGGAAATCCGGCAAATCGTTCGTGACTCATAATCTAATAAACGTGTATTCATGAAACATTTTAAATTCTGCAAAAACGTTTCACCCATAGTTGTAGTGATTTTCGAGCCCAAAGTTCTAACCATAAAGGTAATATTCCGTTAGGAATATTACCTTTATGGTTCTAACATTATCATACAGTCCGTGTACGATAGGTATTATTAGACCGGACGTAGGATATTGGTCTCCGCTAATCATTTGTGTCGCTTGTTCGAAGACATCGAGCAAAAGTACAATATCTTTTAGTATATTCTCTTCATTTGGAGTAATGATTTCAGGCGCTTGAGGTAATTTTCTTTGCACAGCCGTCAAACTGTCAATCAACTTTAAGATTCTTTTCATCATATAATATAGGCTATTCCAGCGCGTTGAAACTTCTTGGATCAATTGTAAAGGTTTTACATTTGGATTCCTTTCTCTTTGTTCCTTTTGGAGTGATATTGTGGCAATGTTTGATTGTTTGAAAAATTTTACATTTTTTTTACATTTGTCGATCATGTTATTTTTAACTATATTTAACTCGGGAATCTGAAGGGAATCTATGACTAAATTTAAAGTATGGGCAAAGCAAGGCATATTACGAATCCCTAGCAATCTAGCCATTTTAATCATGTTTGCCCCGTTATCAGTCGTGATGCATGTAACTTTGTTACGGATTTCCCATTCCATAAAAAATCCATTTACAATTTCTTTCAAATTATGTGACAAGAAACTAAGCCCAAATTCGCAAAAACCGTTTTCCGATGCGGCAGTAATGACAACAGGACCTGAGAAATACTATGTGGAAGAAATTAATGAGAACATTATAATGTCTAATTTAATGTTTTGTAAGTTCATCTCGCATGAATTGGAACAGTATACTGGCGATGAACGTTATAACATTATGCAACAACTTTTGGAAGTTTTCAAAAAGAAGCATAAATAAAAATATTTTGATTAAAAATATATTAACAAATAGTACCTAATAAACAAATCGATAATCAATAAATAAATATTTATTTTATTTGGCACTATAATCTAACCGGAGAATACCGGTTTTTCTTCGGTGTTTTTACCGATTAGTTTTACCGGTAGATTACCGGTGTTTCACCGGAGGTCTATGCTCCGGTGCAAACCACTAAAAGACAAACTCCTGCATTTGTATGCATCGTCTGCAAATGTATTGTAATTCATTTGATTCTAATCTTCTGCGACAGTACAGACATCATCATCATTATTATCAGCCTGTATCTATCCACTGTTGGAGTGCTGGATATAGGCCTTCCCTAATGCTCTCCGGCATATACGATCCTCCGCTTTCTGTATCCACCCGATTCCAGGCACTTTTTTGAGGTCATCGATACATCTGGAGAGGTGGGGATAGGGGGGCTTCCAGTCTAGGACTTTCCTCTCCATCTGCGGCAGATGTGGCCGGGCCACCTGCCATTCCAACTCGCTGAGTCTAAGAGCTATGTCGACAAAGTTTGGTTCTTCTTCTGATTTCCTCGCTCCGGATACACGGGGTCAGGAGCGATATCGGCCCGTATTTCTTCAAAAAGGTTTACGTCTCCTTTTTTGAAGAACAAGACCACCAAACTCCTGGTCTAGACGAATGATGCAGTCCAGTTGTGCATGACGGAATTAAACAAATGCTGTAGTTCCTTTAGAACAGGGGTTCTTCCAGCTTTCAACAGTTCTGTTGTAATTCCTTCTTCACCAGGAGCTTTATCAATTTTCAGTGGTTCATAAGCTTTCTAATAATTAATTCTAAAAATTAATATTCGGTACTTATAGTGTCGGGTTAACGGAGTTCGACGATCACTTACACGAGCAGCTAATGTAGGGATAGGTGAATGTGCAACATAGCTTGCCATAAAAACTCTATCACTCTTCGAAAAGTAATTCGTAGGGTGGCACTATCTACCTACAATATTACCTACCACAGTACAAGTAATAGTACTACGTACAGTATGGCCACTCCCTGCCGCTCTCTCGTGTCGACCACACCCCCACTGAGACAAATGTGAAACAGTTTGTATGGCGCCGCACGCACACACGCTTATTCACGCCCTGCACTGACGTCGTTGTTTATGTAGTAGTTCATGACGCGACATTTGTAAGGAGTGGCCGGGGTGTGGTATTACAGTACAGATTGATAGAATTCGTTACATATGTATTTAATAAAACTGGTAAGTTGTGCAAAATCAACCATCAAATATTAATTATTAATTCCAGCTACCGGATATCCGGCAGAACATTACCTATTATTTGCCGTCATGCGGAAGAAGGTATAAAAAATCGCTTATAAAAAAGGTGCAGGCAAGTAACAATAGCGTCCTGAAAATGGTGGCGTAAGATTTATATGCACCTGTACTGAGGCATTTCGTGCGGACGATGTCTGAAAGAGAAGATCATCACTCCATAGTTCGTGGTTCTCACGGAATGCCTCTAGGGTACACGGTGTATTGATGAGATTGATGTGACGAGAGAATATTTTATTTTTCCTTTTATTTTTATTATTCCTACTAATATGCCTTGTTGCATATATACAAGTCAACTGTCTGTAATAATTTATTGATTCACTGTACTTTAAATTTGTATTATGCAAATAAAGCATATTCTATCTATCTATCTAATATATATTTTAAGTCTTGTTCACTAACTAATGGATCTCTGTTATCTGTAATAAATAAATTGAATTTGAATTAGTACAGAATAAGTACTACGTACAGTATGGCCACTCCCTGCCGCTCTTTCATGTCGAGCTCACCTCCCCTCCGAGACAAATCAGGAACAGTTTGTATGGCGACGCACGTACACACGCTCATTCGCGGTATTCACAGTAGTTATTGTTTAAATAATAGTAAACGACGCGACATTTGTATGGAGTGGCCGGGGTCAGTTAGTTTATGAAAACCACAGTAGAAACATTTTACTGTAAACAAAATTAAAATTTATTTCAATATAGATTATTTTACGAATTTACAAAACATTTACACTATCATTGTGTCTAGTTTCACCCAAATACATACAATATAATACAAACTTCCACATTTATAGTATACTGTGACTACACTATCGATTTCGAAAAAATAATATAGTCCTACATCCTAACTATAAACTAATATAAATAGTATAATAATAATAACTTGTCTTGTCCGCAGGGCAGCTTGTGTGGCGAGCTGTTGTGTGAGTAGCGACACCACGGACCCGAGTCTCCAGAGAGTCGGTCAGGGCCTTCGTATCCGACGTGTCTTCATCGGTCGGAGTGTAAACACAAGAAGGCCCGCAGGACTCTCAGCTCTGGCTTGCCTTCATTGGCCGTCCAGAGAGGAGCCGCTAGAGCTATATGCTCCAGGGGTGGAAGTGTTAAAGGGCATCACGCCGCGAGTAACTTCGGAGAAAGCGCAGCACACCTCTCGACATCCCTGAGTCACTCACACCGGTGTTGCCCTCGGCCGTTTTCCTGGCATTTCGGGGGCCCATCTAGTGAGTGGCAAGCCACCGCCTGCTGCAAATAACTAGCAATAAAAGCAGTTATGGCAGGCGTCCGTCCCTCTTCTGTAATAGCCCGGTATTAATAAGTTCACCCAGATCTCATCTCCATAGCCCATTTATTTTCCATCACACTTCGCAATAGTCTCAACGCCTGCCGAGACCTGCTCATGGGTATGTCGTTCCATTGACATATCCTGGAGCGGGTCACGGCGGGCGTACAACATTACATAAAACTTCTCAAAGGGGCCTCTACGCGTTGGATCCATATCCCCGCGCACGCCTATCAAATGACCGGGCTTGACCCGTGATTAAGAGATACATAATAACTTTATTTACTTCGCACAAAGTTTGTACAGTAGAGCAGAAGGTAAGGTACATTACAGACATTGCTTTTATATTGGTATACCTTACATTTATTTTTATTTTATTTTTTATTTCATAAGTAATAAAAAAAATATAAGTAACAAACAGTATTAAACTAACTTAAAATAAAAAAATATATCATAAAGCAAAAGCAATAATTACTGTCATTTTCTTAGTTATTTACTTAGTTTAGATTTAGTAAAAAAAAAAAGTACTTCACTAATTTCTATATCTACATGTTGTCACTTGAACGGTTGATATGAACATCATCATCATCATCAGGCTGTGTCTAACCACTGCTGGACATAGGCGTTCTATCATATGCGATCCTCCACTTTCAACATCTAGCCGCTTCCAGTCATAGCCTTGAGGTCATTGGTTCATGTACTGGGGGGCACCCGATGCTTCGTCGCCCCATACGAGGTCGTCATTCTAGGAGGTCTCTACTCTTTCCTACCCCATCTGCCATCACTGACTCTGCAGATGAGGCCGGCCCACAGCCCACTTCAGCCTGTTGACTCTGAGAGCTATGTCGACTTTGGTTCCTAAGAGAAATGCCGATTGTAGATCTCCATCACCCACTGTGCGACTTTTAATTTATGGACCAGCCCAATGGTCAGAGTCCCAAGTTTCTGCAGTGTAGGTCGTGGCAGGAAGCATGCACTGGTTATATACACCCAAATGCAGCCCAGCCCAGTTGAATACATTTTATTGATCTCTTTGTTGAAGTTACCCCGACAAAGCTGTATAACATGTTTTATCATAAAAATAGTTATTATCAAGTCATCAATACTGTGGTGTTGTTAATAATAATGACTTGGGATTTTTCGTTTCTGACGTACAAATTCACTATTTCCTATATTTTTATTTTCCTCCACTGTTTCGCTTCGGTTGTTGAGCAATTTGTCTAATTTATTTTCAAGCCCATGTATTTGAAAAAGTGGTTTATCAAATAATTTATTTATTTCATCATCTGTCTTCTTTTCATCTGAATTTGTTTTGTTGTGTTGATTTTGTTTCCTGGCACTACCGGGCAATGAGGATGTATCAGCCTTTTCTTTTTTGTCAGGCCCGGGCTTCACTAATAGCTTATCATATACTAAATATGCAGTATTTCCATTGTTCCTTTCTTCTTTCAATTCAAGTTTCCAATTCTTTCTTTTTTCAATAACATACTTAGGAAAATCTTCAGATACATAGACAATCGTAAATTTCTTTCTATTTCTAAGTATTTCATCCCTTTTCCATGCATTAACAAAAGATACCACAACTGGTCGTGGCCTCTTGCCATCCT
This sequence comes from Hypsopygia costalis, assembly GCA_937001555.2. NCBI lineage: Eukaryota > Metazoa > Arthropoda > Insecta > Lepidoptera > Pyralidae > Hypsopygia > Hypsopygia costalis. Next base: position 7,351,907 of record OW443325.2, read on the forward strand.
CATTTCTTTTCCCGACACGATAGATATTATTTATTTCACTTTTCTCAAGTGAAATATTTAAATCGTCTATAATCTTTTTTTGTATTCCATTTAGCAAATCATTCATATTTTCTTCTATTTCTCCAACATTGAAAATAACAATATTATTTCTTTTGCTTTCTCTTTCAAGGTATTCAATTCTTTCCTTCAGCTTTCCTATTTCTTTGCTCAGTATTGTATTTTCATCATAAATTGGTTTTATTTTTTCATCAAGCTGTTGTGATAGATTGCTTATCAAATTATCAGTTATGTCTATCGTTTGTTTTTGGAATTCCTCCTTCAGTTTTTCAAACAATTTATCAAATTTATCTCCCATCGACATTTTGTAGTTGTTATAGTTTATTTTATTTGGATCTAGCAACAACAGCAGCAGACAAAATTATAAAATACAAATAGAATTGTTCTTACAACTTTTTAACCTCAATCAGTCATCACATAAGTAATGTAATTCTACTGCTACATAGGCGTTACAAGGCTTGTTTCTGCAACAACATGAACTCACAATTAATTATATAAAAAAATTACAAAGTACATACCTGGTCCATTTCAATACAATAACTAGTGACCTACCTGTGGAGTACACCTTTAGAATCTTCGAGTTCAGAGACTATTATAATTTTCGAAGTACACTGATATACAAATACTACAATAAAACAAGATGTTTTGATTCCTTTGTTTGATCTTTCGTTCGGATATGTTAAAATATTTTCGAAGAATTGTCCAATACATCAGCCATTCAAAGCTTGAGAGTATATGTAGGTACACTAGGTAGGCCTGTAACTAAGTTCTTCTAGTAGTCTGGTGGTCTGTAATCAGTTCAAATTGCTCTGAAGATCAGCCGTATGTATCTTTTGCACGAATCTTGTATAGTTTATTCATTTGACCCTCTGAAAAATCTTATCGTATATTACAAAGTACTCTGTGATCTTATCTAGGCTCTTGGTTGGGAACTTGGGATTGGGCCTTGCTTGGTCAGGCAGGCAGGGAAGGACAGACAGACAGGACAACAGAAAGAAGATAATGAATGCTTGCTTTGCTTTGCTTTGATTAAAACGTAGTGATTTTTTGCTCAGTGTTTGCTTACATAAAAGTTTGAAGTTACAAGTTAGTTACAACTCAAGTGTAGACATGAGTGATTTGAGTGAGTTGAGTTCGATAAATCAAAACGTAACTTATATCGGGTATGAGTAGTAACATAACATAACATATCGATTCGATATCCCATAACCGAATAGCGAGTATTCGATAAATGAAACTGAAACCGCGCAAGAGGAGAACGATATGTTTCGCGACTCGAAGGAATATCCATATTCGCTTCGTCTCTTTCTTAGTAAGCGTAGTTATAGCGGTGTAAAAGAGATGAAACGAATATATACAACAGCGCCGGCGCGCGGCGGGCAGCCCGGTAACCAGCAATGCTTTGTTCATTGCAATGTAGAATTTAGCTCTTATGTTTCTCTTTTTAAATTATTATGTATCTCAAAAATTCACACTGAACCTTAATAATAATAGTATTATTAAGGTTCAGTGTGAATTTTTGCGAGTACATTCAGAAGATTGTTTTATTTATTTTCACAAGATGCTTACATTGCAAAATGGAATTACTCGCTATAACATTACTGATTAATTTATATTGACAATATTCATTAATTATTTTTATTATTGTCGATTTGGTTGTTATTTTACTTATTCTGAAACCGCCGCAGCCAAATAACAATTCCTTTGAGGGTTGTTGTGTTCTTGCGAGTGAGTGAGGTCACCAGAAAGGAAAGCGATGCTGCGGTGGCAGCGGGAGTGGCGGTGCGCAAGCGATATTTTACGTTGCGAGCTAACGCTCGCATATGACTACGGTAACCGCTTCAGATCAAGCGGGCCGTATGCTTGTCTTCCACCCGACGTAGTATAAAAAAAATATTAAAAATAAGCAAAACTGCAGAGAATGGAAATCGTCATTTTACTAACTATTGGCCAAGCTTTAGCAAGCGTCAATATTTTCTATCAATATCAATAACTCAATTAATGCACGCGTTTGCAGCGTTTCCGTTAGTTACTGAGTAACCCATATCGTTAACAAACCATATTACTGATATCGATATCTAAAAACGGTTTGCCATAACGTTATGAAATGAAAACTTCTTCGGTATGGCATCTCATATCTCAAGTGTCATTCAAATGTGTGTCTCATCAAGCTCAAGCTTTTTAAATTTGTTTAACGGCTCTGGAAACTAGATCTTTTGAGCCCAAAGTATATCTAATCCATTTCAAATTATTCAAAGTATGTATTTCAAAATTTCAATTCGTAAAATCCATAAGTCCTTTTTTCACTTTTGTAGAATAAGCGAAACAAGCACAAAAAAAATCCTGAAAGGGGTTACATAAAAAAAAATACTGTGAAGTCATAGTACAAAATATGTTCTTTATTTTGGTATCAAAAACGAAACTTATATAGACATTCTATTATTTTAATTTTAATTAATACTGTGTTGGAATTATTATAAATCAGCTGGAATTAGGGATTTCTCTTAAGTTTTATGGACTAAGGTACTTCATAATCTTTTTCTTTTTAAGATATATTAATGGGATCAATACATTAATCAAATATTGTTGCTAGTGAAACAAGGGTTTCATTATAGTCATCATTGGACTCCTCATCATTTTGAGTTTCATTTAACGCAGGATGCGTTATATGAACGTTCTTTAATCATATCTTCATATAACTGTCTTTCAATACTCTTTTTTCGCCTTCTGATCTTATAAGACTCTTCTTCAAAAACACAATTTAAATTTTTTTAGTTTACGGCTGTTCAAAACAAAATTAACGTGACTTTCCGGTTTTTTGGGTTCAAATAAGTGGACTTAGGGATTTATTGGACTTTGGGATTTTAAGAACTGAAAATACTTTAGAAATATTTATTTTTAGTAACCAAAACTGTACGAATTTCATATTAAAAAAATTGGTTGCCTGTAAAGTCGGTATACGGGCGAAAGTTTTACGTGACAACGACTTTGAGTGGTAAAATGTTTTCGAGTGGAAGGGACGCATGCCTTTCACTTTTTATGTCTGTCTCTCTCGCTCTTAGAAGGGACACGCGTCCACGACACGCCTACAATGAGAGCGAGTGAAAGGCACGCGCCTTTCACTCGCTCTCATTGTAAGCGCATAACGTGACCCAGTTTCTTGAAGTGTCACCCGGCTAACCAATTTATAAGACGTTGTCACGTCAAAAAGTTTAATACCCACTTAGACAGAAAAAAAAAACTCTAACAGTCGGTATTGTCAGTGGAATAATGCCCAAGTGGGACTTAGGGATTTTACGAATTGGGGCACCCAATTATGTTAACTCTCTCTATTTTGGATTATATATATTTGGATATACTTTTAACTCGAATACAGTGTTGAGGCGATGAGTTGTTGTGGAACAAGTCTATTTACCAATCAATTGTCAAAAAATCTTTAGTATTTTTTCATATGTCACTTTTATAATCTGTACTTTTAATGAACACAACATTTGTAAGCATGAAACAATGGGCGTGTGACCAATGTTCTAATATTATAAAAACTCTCTATCAGTAACGTAAAATACATAAAAGTAGAACGATCATTTGCATCTCAAAATTTTAATAACTTATGTCCGACGTGTTTTATCGATCAAAGTTTGGTGGGAAAGTCCATTTTAAAAGTATGAAATTATAAAAAATAAATATTACCATTGTAGAAACAATAAAAAATACTGTAACTTTTGTTACGGCACTAGTTACATAAACGCAATATTTAACTTAAATGTCGTACAAATTTCTGATTTAATGCATAAAGAATAGCGTATCGTGACTAGGGTTGTAAAATTACGTAATTTTACCAAAATCGCTTGTAAATTATGGTAATTTTACGGTAATTTACGAAAATTACGGTAAAATTTGTTACGTTACAGCCATGTTTAAAAATTTGATTTGTTGAAATGCCACGTGCATATTGTTGCGAAATAGAATGTAAGCGCCCTAGAGATTGCAAAATTACGTAATTTTGCCTAAAAGTCTTGTAAAATACCGGCGTACTACCACAGTGTTACTATTTCTATACAGTAGCGCATCGACTTTGAAGCGGGACGATGCCGCTGCCCGCGTAGGTATCCACTAACTTAGAAACCGTTTGACTGACGATAAAATAAACAAACTAATAATTAATCGAGCTAATTTATAATACACTCAAACAGAACCTGTTAAAAAGGAAATTTTATTTTGACACTGATGACGAACAATCAGACACAGAAGACGAATCAGTGGATCCTTTAATGTCACATTGTAACTTAGTCTTTTTTTATGTCTACCACTATGGTGGAAAACAAAAGACGGCCCGCCTGGTGGTAAGGATATCGCTGCCTACAGACCTATACATAATTATGATTCCTTGTGATTATATTGCTTATTACATACTACTAATCAATAAATAGAAAATAATTATTTCTTTGTAATGATTATATCACCAATATTGTACTGTAAGACCATTAAACTTAATTAAGTACTACAAATTCAAGTTTTATTTTCGATATCATCTGCAAATGGTATTTTATGGACACAGTTTCGTTTATCTAAGTCACTCAGATAAACGAAAGTGTGATAAACGAAAGTGTGTGATTTAGTGTAATATTCGTTTTTTACCGAAAGTTACCGTATTTTACGTAAAATATCGGAAAATGACGTAAAGGTATTTTACCGTATTTTACCACGGTAATTTTACCGCTTTACATCCCTAATCGTGACGTCATAATACTGTATGCCTTTTGTATGGAGCGTTTTCGGGATAGTCCAAAATTGTGATCTTCAAGTTATCATATCTCGAGAAGTTTTTAGCCTATCGAAGTAATTCTTTCACCTTTAGTTATATTATTGACGTCTTTAAATAACAAATAAAAAAAAAATGGTTCACAAGCCTATTAAAAATAGTAAATACCGGGTGTAATCGGGTATTTATCAAATTTACCCGTTTATACCCATTGTTACCATGGTTATTTACCTGCTGCCCATCTCACATACTATGCAGAAGATAAAAAAGCATCGTCATAGGTGAGAGCATCACGATCGTTCTACAGAGGAACTGAATTTAGCTCCTTTCTAATGAAGAAGTTACATACATTTTTTTAGCTGTTATTTTCACAACTTACAACTCTAACCCCAAGTCAAGAATTGGCAACACTGACTAAGCAGTCCTGTCAGTATCAACAAAAAAAAAACTTTGTGACAGCAAATCAAGGTCGCGAATTGTATCGATCGATCATACCTATTTGTTGAATTTATAAACACTTGTCGATTCATATCAGACATGCTAAACAGTTCACGCGCGTAGTTCGTCTTTAAAATCAAGTACAACAGTTTATTTCTTCGTACATTTTTAAAGTTAAAAGTCGATAAGTGTGAAAACTTGGGAAGGCAGTGCTGTTAATTTCGTATTATATTATTCATTTAATTATGCATAAGTTTATAATGTTTCTCGCCACGTTATGCATATGCGGTGTTTGCTCATATGAAGTTGATACATATAATTTTCTCATGCCAAATGTATGGCCTCATACGGTAAGTTGTGCTTATCATTTTTTAGAAGAAATTTAAGTTTCTTTTGCTATAGCAAAGCTATATAATAATAATGCTTTTAATCTGAAAATAAAAAACATACTCTCAAAAGTAGTTTAATTTTATGTTGTTGCAAATTTATAAATTATGTGCTACTCTGAAAATTTAAGATATAGGAAAGGTTTTGAAGGTACCTATTGAATAATTTTTTAACAAATTATTGTGCACTATGCTGGGAGTTAACCCTCTATCCACGCCTATGCATGATGAGGGTTAATCCATGATTATGGTAAATAGACTGACATAAGAGTTCCATGTGTTAGGCACGGATTTTCACTTTCACACATTGGAGTCAAAACTATTACTTATGTACTGTGTAGTTCCAGAGAAGTCTTCTGCTGCAAAATAATTGTAGAAAGAACTTCCTGTGGATGTTTTAAAAGGAAATTACAATATGGGGCTCCTCAAGAAAGGTGTGAAGTGGTTTTTACAGGTACAGCACAAGTGAGTGATTGCTTACCATCGGTTAGGTTGTATGTTTATTTGTCATCCTAGTGGACCATCCAAAGAATCCCATAAATATAAATTTTTGTTAACAAAAAGCTAGGCATATACCTATTATGGATATCAGCACCTCGCATTGAGACATTTAGTTATTTATTTGTGAGAAAACAAAACAGCTAAAACTTAAAGTTTTCATATAATATCGACGGTCCCTACGTATAAAGCGACATGTCATTTCAGACATGTCTGCTTATACTACGATATAGTAATTAAAGAATATTATTATTGGACAAATGAGTTAATTTCTTACTTTTTAATTATATATACAATCAATAAAAAAAAAGAAAAAATATTTTTACGGACAATTCTATAGCAATTTATGCAATAAAAAAATTGCCATTTTTGACATGTCGCTTTATACGTAGGGACCGTCGATATATTCGTACTCATTTTACATACCATAAATATTAATTTGATTGCTTGTGATCTGTGCTTGTTGAACGCAACAAGCACAGATCACAAGTAAGTAAAATGAATTTAATGAAATTCAGAGGACTATAGGAGCTAACTTGTGACGAATTTGAATAAAAATGCATAGTTTATAGTAAGCGAAAAGACAAACCCAAATTGCAGCAGCAATTTAAAGTCAGTTGAAGAGTAATAAAGCATACTTTAAAGTCGGCAAGCCCATTGGTTTATTAATGCCCAGTAATGGCTTACGTTAAAAAAAAAAAAAAAATGTGCAGTCATTGATGTGCCAGTCAGAATTTTATTATAGAATCTATAGCACAGAATAATAGTACTAGTATAAAATATACTATATATAATTATTAAGCAATAAAAGCAGTTATGGCAGGCGTCCGTCTCCCTTCTGTAATAGCCCAGTATTAAGTTCACCCAGATCTCATCTCCATAGCCAATTTATTTTCCATCACACTTTTTTATAATCTTAACGCCGCCGAGACTGGCTCATGGGTATATTGTTCCATTTATATATCCTGTTCACGGCGGGCGTAAACATTACATCAAACTTCTCAAAGGTGCCTCTACGCGTTGGATCTATATCCCCGCGCACGCCTATCAAATGACCGGGCTTGACCCGTGATTAAAAAAAGAGTACTAGTTAGTTATAACACTTATTTCATCATTTCCTTTATTTCTTCTTGAAAATTATATATCCTAGCAAACATGATTAAATTGGAACTAATAACTGTGACGTAACTTCTTCCTTATGTACCATAACAAATGTTTACACAACACATACAACAATTTGTCATGGTAATTAAAAAAAAAGCTAATTTCATGGCCTAGATTAAACTAATTAATATTATATTAATTACTAGACCCCTGTGGATGATAATTTACATAGTGTGCACTATATTTCTTAGATCTTTGGGTTTATTTTTAAACAGTAGCTTCTTGGTTTTGCTCATATTGTATTTAGTTTTTTTTACGCACACAAGCACACGACACGCCTGATGGATGACCAGCACTACAGCCTGTAGCGATATGCAACACCAGGGGCATAGATGCGCGTTGCCGATCCGGAGAAATCCTCGTTTTTAATTGTTTGATTTGCTTATTTGTAAAAAGTGCACATGACAAATTTTCTGTCCTTCAACAAATAATAAGTAGAATCTACCACTAATTTATATAACTTTTAAACAATCAACTATGTAACTACTTATGCAAATAAAAATCTATTAACTGAAACTACAATTATTTTAAAACAATGAACTAAATTAGTATTAATACAATTATTATTATTACAATTATTTAAAAACATTGTTTTATTCCGAGAGACATTTATGCCCTTACGAAAAAAAAATGTGATCAAAAAATTTATTTAGAATAAAATATTTACATTTTACTGTGAATACAATTTTTTCTAGGTGCCCTTTTTGCAATTGTCATGTACTGATTCATTTATTTTTCTTTATTATTATGCCTATGCAGAAAAACATTTTTGCATTTAGATTTGTTTTTAGAATCTCTCTTTCTTCATTTAAGATATTACATATAGTCGATACTAATTTCATGAGATTACCACATAAATTGTCGATGTTAAGGATTTAAATTTTTAGAAAAAAAAAAGAAAATATCCATGGAAAACAGAGCTACAGCGTGAATGCAGCCGCGGAAATAACTAGTGTACAAACTGGTTATGAGATATCACTTATGAGTTATCTGAACCATATTAGCTGTAGATAATGACATAGGCGTATCTTTCGAGTGGATTGCGTGGGCTATTTATCCTTCATAATTTTCCTTTCAGGCCACATGTTTTGTTTTAACCAGCATATTGGGATGCAAGTGACTCAATCAGGACGTTATTTTTACAATCGCGACATCTTTTCAATAAGGCAATTTAAAATCGTTACTGTATTATTGATTAGTAATTTGTTTAATTTTTAATGAAATTACTAAAATATTGTTAGTTTATCAACTTGAGCAATGGGTTTATCAACACTACTATGCTGGTATGTTTCAGTCTCTCCCTACCGTCTAGGTCTCTAGGATATGGCCAGGGGTATGGAAGGTCCAGAGGGATCTAGTACATATGAACCGAATTTTTCAATTTAAAACATATAATTTTTGAGAACAATTTATAATTTAAAAGTATTGATTCATTCCGTTGTAGATTTTATTCACGAAATTTTTTGCGAGAAGACGCTGTCCATATTAGAGAAAAATCATATATACAAATTAATTTTTCAGTGATACTCGTTCGCGAATCTTGGAATATAGAATATATAGAATATATCTTGGAATATATTTGAATCGCAGGTAGTCCAGATAAAGGTACAGAGATGCAAGGGGACTTCTATTTACACTCTATGTACAAACTCATTTATTTAGGTATGCCTGTACAAATGAATTAACATAAATTTCTTTTCTTGCAGGACGAGTTGTACTTATGTACACCAATCAGGATTTCAACGGAGACTAGTTATTACATAGGTATGTTTTATTGGTAGTGCTAAAGTTGTAACCATGGTAGAAAAACAACAGACATATTTATTACTGACATATGTGGTCACGTGTACGTACATCAGATGGTGGATAAGCATACAACCCGTCTTATGTGAAGCGGTTACCGTAGGCAGCCATATTACCGCGTGCAACATTAAATATCGCTCACGCGCTGCCAGCGCAGTAACTCCTTCCTTAATGGTGACCTCACTCACTCATAGGAACACAACAACGTCAACAACCCTCAAGGGAATAGTTGTTGTTGTATTCTCTTTTTGTACACCAAGAAAACCCTAATTACAATATTACGAGTATAAGGAAATGTTACTCGTATGTCATTGTTATTCTGTGAGGTGGATACACTTCCCCAGTCGACCAGCTTACAAATACGCTCTACCCTACCTCTCTTTTGCCAGAACCTCTTTCGCAAGTCGGCACGGTGCACCAAGTGTAGGCGAGGTTGGCTATGGCTCTTAAAGATCGTGGTGAGACACTTACACAAATCTTTTGTGTTTTGCACTTGCTCAGCATCAGCTTAATTTTGTATGGAATTTGTCCAAAGTCGTGAGCGTGACGTCATTTTGGCAATATAATAAGCTAAGTGTTATGGCTATACATCTTCTATATATATATATATATATATATATATATATATATATATATATATATATATATATATATATATATATATATAGAAGATGTATAGCGAAATACCACTCACTGATTAATCACGAAATCTCAGAAACAATAACACCTACAAACTTGAAATTTGGCAGGTAGGTTCTTTATAGGGTGTAGACACCCGCTAAGAATGTCGGATTTTACGAAACTCCACCCCTAAGGGGCTAAAACGGCGGTTGGAAATTTGTATGAAAGTCCTATGTTTTTGAAGTAAGAGACTTGAAATTTAACATGTATGTTCTATAGATAGTGTGGAGTTATACTAATAATGTATCTTTAGAAATCAACCCAATTTAGGGTTAAAACGGGGGATGGCTGTTTGTATGAAAGTCCAATGTTATTGAAGTTAAAGTAATTATGGCAGAAGGATTTTAAATGGTAATTAAAACAACTACTTACTATTATAAGGAGGGATGTTTTATATATAACAATAGAAATAAATCCATGGCAATAAGAAGGGAACGGAAAGATTGAGCCACAGCAAAGCGTGGGCGGCCGCTAGCACATAGAGAGAAAGTTGTCTAAGATCTGCAAAATTTGTGCCTATTCTCATAGGGTTGACACCTTTTGCTGATACAAAAGGGTTAGGTTAGTCATTATTTATAAATGACTAACTCTAAACTCTTATGAGCCAAAGCCAATCTCACCTGCACGTGGCAACCTCCCTGCCAACAAATTCTGGCGAAAGAGCAGTAGGGCACGGCACATCAATAGCCCGACTGGGAAGTACCACACCTCACAGAAGACCGCAATCAAATCTCTCTGGAGTGTTATTGTGTTCCTGCGTCAGGTCATCAAAAAGAAGGATTAGCCACAATAGCAGCCGGGGTGGCAACGCGCGAGTGGCATTTACTGTGTAGCGTATAATAGGCTACGGTAACCGCTTCACATCAGGCGGGTCATGTATTTGTTTTCCACCCGACGTAGCATAAAAATCCTTTACTTAGTATGTCAACGACAGTTCTTTGACTTCAGGTTGTGTAATATTAATAATAAAAAAACTTATACACGAACATTCAAAAATGTTTTTAAATATCAATAATATAGTGATACCAAATTGATTTAAAAATTTAACTTTTAGCCCCTCTCTCCCCTACTGGGTCGATATGTTCCATTCCACTCCTAGGCTATCGTGACTTCTTACTCTTACATCACAGAGTACCAGATCACTTACTTAGGTATTCTTTACCTAAAGAAACTAAGAGATGTTTACGATATTGCGCCGTCAAGTGTATTATATCGATTAATTAATTTTAATTTAAAATTAATATTCACTACATTGAAATTGCAATTAATTTTAATGTGAAGAATTAGATTATATTGAATTACAGCTTTTATTGAATTACGGCCGATAGATATAAATCGTGTGCAAAGTGTAATAAATAAATTAATCAAATATCTACTTACCTAGTTGAATCTTTGGGATAGTTAAAATACGAAATATTTTTACTTTTTTTTATTGTTTAAACACATAGTACAGTAAATAATCATTTGGTCACACTTTTTTTATTTTTAACATTTGTACAATACTTTTATTCTCGTACATACTCGTAAACAACGTGGAGCGAACACAAACACCTATACTCGTACGTGCAACACGCAGGCCCTGAGCTTGTCCACTGGCGGAGTCAGTTTGAACCAGTTTTTTCCAACCGCGTCGTGTACGCGACGAGCGGCCAGTGGACACGCACACAAGGCCACGCATGCTTGTAGTAGTGTACCTAAATACCGCGGTTGAATGAAGCTTTATCTCTGTTCCGTTTATTTACTCATGTGCCGCTAGTATATGATAAGCGAAAAATTAATTATGATTTCAATTATTTTCCGAGGTGTTCTTGTAACTCCTAAATTAAGTATTAGGAGTTATCTTTATAAGAACCATTTCAATCGCCATTTTGATAATTTGATTAGATGGCTACTATGATATCAAGGATTTTTCAAAGGACCTTTTCGATTCATGTACGACATGCCTAGCCCAGTTGTAGAGAATACAGTTATACAGCTTGGCCAGGGTAGTTTCATCAAAGAGATCGATAGACTCGTTTGATTGGGCTGGGCAGTTTTTGGAAAGGTGCGGCATGTACTCATTGTACAGACACCTTAATGCTTAAAGCTTAAAGAGTAAAGTTTTTAATCAGGTGTGCCCCTGCCGTGACCGACGGTGCAGAGACTTGGACTCAGGCCGTCGGGTTAGCATACAGGCTCATCGCACAGCGAGTAATGGCGATGGACTGAGCTATGCTCGGGGATTTTCTAAGTGAACAGATACAGAACGAGGAAATACGACGGAAAATCCAAGTTGTCGACATAACCTTGAGAGTTAGATGACCTCAATAAGTCTTTTAGATAATCCGATGACTTCAAAAAAAAAAAACGGCTGGAAGTAACTGCATGCGTGGGAAGCATTGGAGAGGACCTACGAGTATATCCAGCAATGATGATGCTGTAGCAACTGAAGAACAGAGTTTCATTTCCCTTAAAAGGCTGGCAACGGATCGGCGACCCCTTGGTGTCGCTGATCTCCAAGGGCGGTGGTGATTACTTTCCACCAGGTGACCCACATGCTCGTTTGCCCCCCCTCTAACATAAACAAAAAAAACTGTTTGCTTTTTTGCTGTCCGATTGCTGGTTTTTTTTTGTATCAGAGGGGAGCAAACGAGCATTTAGTCACCTGATGGAAAGCATGGCAACGGATCGGCAACCTCATGGGGTTACCGATCCGTTGCCAGCCTATACTACTTCTTTTCTGGTTACCTCACTTACCCGCAGGAACACAACAACCCTCAAGGAAATTGTTATTTGGCTTCGGTATTCTGTAAAGTGGAGGTACTTCCTCAGTCGGACAGCTTAAAAAATACGCTATGCCCTACTTCTCTTTTCTGAGGTGAGGTTGGCTTTGATTCAAAATTGTTGATGAACTACTTACATCCCTATTCTAAGCATGCACGTGGAAATAGGTTGAAATCGATTATTGAATATAGCCTTCGGTGTAACATCCAACTAAAATAGAGAAGATTTACTTTTTGTTGGTACCTACGTACCTACTGTATAATAAAAACCTGCCAAGTGCGAGTCGGACTCGCGCAGGAAGGGTTCCGTACCATCTATAAAAACGGCAAAAAAATTATGTCTGTTGTATGGGAGTCCCTCCTTAAATATTTGTTTTATTTTAATTTAAATATTTATTTTTAAAGTGAATATAACTAAATATTCTGTGAATATTTCAAGCGTCTATCTGTTGCCGTTATCAATATCGAGCAAAAAAATCACGTTCGTTGTATGGGAGCCCCTCTAAATATTTATTTTATTCTGTTTTTTTTAGTATTTGATGTTATAGCGGCAACATAAATACATCATCTGTGAAAATTTTAACTGTCTAACTATCAAGGTTCATGAGATACAGCCTGATGACAGAAGGACGGACGGACAGCGGAGTCTCTGTAATAGGGTCCGTTTTACCCTTGGGGTACGGAACCCTAAAAATGAATTACGGGATGATTGATTAGATTATACGCACGTAATGTTTCCATTATTTACGATTAAGTAGGATTTCTATAATAACAAGCTTTTGTACTAAAAATATAACATATCCAATGTTTGTAAGCCTCTCGTCATGAAAATACTCGCATTGAACGATTCAGCAAATATCCGTTCAGTTGTATAATCAACATTTTGCGTCATTGCGTGGGTTTCATGAAAAATTGATTAAACACGAACAATACATGTCAATATTTCCATAACACATTTGAAACCTTCTAGACTAAGTACCTACAATTCAGAAGAAAATGTGGTATCACTTAGAATATGTTTGTACTTCTTTTTTTGGAGTTTTCGCCTTCATCATTACCAATGGTCGGGATTTCCTTGTATGATTTTTCCCCCTTAGTGTTATTTTGTTCTTTGGTCACATTCGAATGTGTTAACGTTTACAAGCCGACCAAATTGAGAACTTTCATATTGTGGATTTACCAGACGCGCGTTACATAATCCAAATTAGCCGCGTCGCTTACTTCAAATGCGAGCAAGTTATCCACATAATTTTGATACGTACCACGCGTCTTATAAATTCACTACATGAGTGTCCTTCTCTATTTGGTCGGTTTGTTTACGTTGACATGATCGAGCGCGAACAAAAAACTGTCACTAAGCACTTTGATGCGATATTTAGCCGTGTGGATGTCATCGTGGAGCTCAATAATTAATTAAAAGACATTTTAAGAAAGATGTGTTCACTAGAAATGCTCTCAAAATCCGATTAGTTTGTGAGATAAAACCTGCTGTTCTAATTGTTATGCGGGCTCTACATCTGTGCCGCGAATCTCCGCGAACAGGCGTGAGCGTAGATGTGGATGGTTTTCTCTAGTTTCACGGGCGTTCACGCCTGTTCCCCGATCGGAGTCGGTATTTTATTTCGCGACAAAGGCGACGCGAACGTTCGCGCGGTGCTCACGCGTACACATCCACATTCACGGCGCGGCGCCAGTTTACTTCTCTGTACTACTTCTGACTACCGATGCGTACAAGTCATTACAATTTCAGTCATCCATCATCTTCTTCTTCAACGATTTCTAATTGTTTTCTTATTTTTTATGGACAAATAATTATATGTTGCTACAGCAAACAAACTTATTGCAGCTTCCACGTCCATTTCGCGGCAGGTTTCACTCACGAATGTGTGACCCGTGAATGTAGAGGGGCACAAGTTCTGCCGTGAAATCACGGCGCGAATTCACGGCATAATTTCAAGGCACAGATGTAGGCCCGCATTATTTCAGGTTCAGCAGTGTTTTGGTCAGACATTGGAGTCTGCGGTATTTCGGGCGACTGCGGTAACGATGTCTTCATTAACTTATTGGAAAAATTACTGTTATTCTGAAGTATTTCCTGGCACTGACCAAAAAACACGAATCTCTGTGGAGACAGACAGTCTATAGTCTAGATTTCAGCTGAATGGATAGATTGTTGCAGAAAACAGTCCAAGGAATCTGTACCTTACTTCTCCAACACATTATTTCCTTTTCTGTGTTGCATTTCCATTGCATTCCATAGGATGCGATGACTGCTTACCATCAGGCAGATCGTATGCTTGTTTTTCTATCTTAGTAGGTATAAAAAAAATCTCCTGCTTTAGAAAAATCTAACAATCATTTGCCAATACAGTGTTATAAAAAAACTTGATGCTAAAAGTTAGCTTGACCTCAAAATAAAAATTCATCTCACATTTTGTTTACTTTAATCTGTAGTGCAGCGGGATAAAATGAATTTTGAAACTAATGACAATTCGTTAAGATTCACATTCGATTGTCAATTCCGTTTATTGATCGCTCATTTCGCAAGGACACACGATTTGATAGTTACCTTTTTCGGCGTTTTATTTTTGCATAATATACACAACAACAATAGTTTGATTAAATACCAGTATATGTTTAGTAGTTGTCAACCTTTAGTCATCTCATTGCTGGATACGGGGCTCCCCTCTAGCGAAGGGGTTTAGTGCATACTCCACTACGATGCTTAACATATGAGAGACTTATGAAGGTTCAGGTACACTACTGTCCAAACTAACAAAATAGCGTAATTTCATACACATTTTGATAAAATATGCATAAGTGTGCCTTGATACTAATACGAAGAAGTAAAGTTTTAGAACCCCTGCCGTAAATGATAAATATACTTAAATATGTTGGGATATTAAATATTGTCATACAAATTACACAGCGCCATCTAGCCCCAAAGTAAGCGAAGCTTGTGTTATGGGTACTAGACAACTGATAAACATACGTAAATACATTTTTTTTTGTAAATACATACTTATGATACATAGAAAACACCCAGACTAAGACAAACAGACATGTTCATGCACACAAATGTTTGTCCTATGTGGGAATCGAACCCACGAGCGTTGGTGTCGAAGCCACGTCATTGACCGCTACGCCACCGAGCTCGTCATATTGGCCGTGGATGTCGTACAAGGCGACTAAGGGAAATACATTATCAAATATCGATTTGTCCCCAACCCGTTTGGCCAGCGTGGGGAGTGTAGGCCAAATCCTCCTTCCGTCTAGGACGGGCGAGAGAGGGTCGTGCTCCTGTAGTGGAGACTAAAATGGACCTGATGATGATGATGATGATGATGATGTTGGGATGTAAATGGCTCACCAACTCACTCGTCACCACTATCTTCACCTGCACGTCGTCCACCATGCTGGATAGCAAAAATGGGTCTGGCGAAAGAGATACCTGGATAGGGATTTCGAGCACGACCCGGAAAATACCTTATTCTGACAGGAGCCCTTAGCCATATAGCAATGTACATAAAGGTATATACTATATACATATAGGTATGCATATAATATATGTATATAGGTCATCAGATACCAACTGCGTTAGCAGCAACGGCGACGCCCCCTACGCGCAAGCATTGTGTTGAAAGTTATACAGTAACCGCTTCACGTCACGCGGACCGTAATCTTGTTTGGCACCAGGTGTGGTGTCAAAAAAGTTTAGTAAAAGTATTTATCAGAGCTAACACCTTCTTATGAAGCATTTTTTTTTTCAGTCGGATTCAAGCCTAATGCATCTATGCACACCGCCCATCACATGTTGCTGTATGGTTGCTCTGAGCCCGGATCTGATGACACAGTGTGGTATGTATCTAATGCAATGCTAATTATAATAATAATATTTGTCAGACAAATTACACAGCGCCATCTAGCCCTAAAGTAAGCGAAGCTTGTGTTATGGGTACTAGACAACTGATAAACATACGTAAATACATTTTTTTTTTGTAAATACATACTTATGATACATAGAAAACACCCAGACCAAGACAAACAGACATGTTCATGCACACGAATGTTTGTCCTGTGTGGGAATCGAACCCACGAGCGTTGGTGTCGAAGCCGCGTCATTGACCGCTACGCCACCGAGCTCGTCGAAATTGGTATACATATTTGTTTGAAACAAAATATACCTACATTTAGAAATCACGGTCCCGCTCTTGTATGATCTGAATCTCAAATAGACAAAGAAACTGATATCCAAGTAAAACATAGGGCAAGATATAAGTGAAAGTAATATTTAAAAAAGCTTGAATATCAATTCTTCTTTTTTTAAGACTACTGTACCAGCGAATCTTAGATTACTTAGATATTTAATATTAATTTTTCTTTCTATTTATTCTTATTAATACAGATATGAAGGTCCGCGTACTCTCAAGTTGTGGAATGAACTTCCTGTCGACGGTTTTCTAGGAGTCTATATCGAATCATTAAGTATGAGGAGAGACTTTGGCTCTTTTTGTATTATACCAACTGACTGTACAATGGGTTGTGTTCAGAGGAGTTGTTTGATATGATGCCCACGGTCTCTTTCTATAGTCGTACTGCTCGCCATAGGGAATTCATACTCACACATTGGAACCTAATTGGGTGAGTACTGAACGGTTCCAGAGGAGTTTTCTACCTTGAACTCTCAATTTGTGGGATGAACTTCCTGCCAGTGTCTTCCCACTCTCAAGTTGTGGAATGAACTTCCTGTCAGGATCTTCCCACTCTCAAGTTGCGGAATGAACTTCCTGCCAGGGTCTTCCCACTCTCAAATTGCGGAATGAACTTCCTGCCAGGGTCTTCCCACTCCCAAGTTGCGGAATGAACTTCCTGCCAGGGTCTTCCCACTCTCAAGTTGTGGAATGAACTTCCTGCCAGGGTCATCCCAGGAGACTACAGTATGGGATTCTTCATTAAAGTCGTGAAGTATATGTTACAGTTAAAACCCGTTTGTCGTTAGAACGCGTTTTCCCTTGTTAAAACTAGTTTTTACTAAACGCCGTTTTTAAAACTAGAAATACTACAAAACCTGAGGTGTTTGATTATTTTCGCTTCTGGCACTCGCCGGCCGCTACGGCGGCACGCTCGCTTCGCTCGCTCGGCTCGTGCGCTGTGTTTATGTCAAATTTACTCGCTCGTCGCTTCGCTCCTCGCTAACCTTAGAGAGCATATAAGCGACACTGATCAATTATCGGAGTTGAAAATTTTAGTGAACTTTGGCGACCCTGTTTTCCGTCCAATTTAATTCGTTTTTTTTAACTAAAGCTCGGAGTGACAACTAGTTTTATCTGAAAATCAAGTACACCACTGTTAAGTTCTAGTTTTTATTGTTATTTCTAGTTTTAACAACGGCGTTTAGTAAAAACTAGTTTTAACTAGGGAAAATGCGTTCTAACGGCAAACGGGTTTTAACGGTAACATATATAGGCATTGTACTACTTACTGGAAAATTATAGCTCCTCAGTTATTGTTTGTATTCAAAAGATTGCGATGAATCTGCTCACTCGTGTTGATGTGACACAATGCGTGATACAGATATAACATTATTACATTGAAGTGGTACGTACTCGAGTATTTCTCATTAACGAGATTACAGTGGGGATTTTTGTTATCTCAACGAGTAATTAAATTTCTGTTTTATCTTAATGTGAATTAAAATACTCTCGAATGCTTTGGAACGAGGGGGTACCCTCGTTAGTAATTGTCATACGATCAGTCGCCATTCATCTCACTGCTGGGATGCGGGTGTCCTCTCAATCGAAGTGGTTTTAGAGCATACCCCCAACACGCTGCTCAACTGCGGGCAGAGGCCAGTGTTTTAAAGCCGCCTAAAGGCGACTTGGCCTAATGATTGTCGTGTAATGACAACAACTGGGTCCGAAGCTTGGAGGAGCTAGAGATAAATAAATTTCTCCATGGACTGGCTATGGTTGACGTTGCTTAAATTGCGTGTTCGGCTGGCACGCAAAATAACGACATCGAGTCGTACTAGGTTCGCATAATATAAAAGGAGCTTTACTACTGTTCACGCGTCATGCACATGACTGTATCTACTGGGCCCTAAGTGAGCTTCACCTATTTGGTCAAGTGCCAATCATAATCACTACATAGTATAAAACAAAGTCGCTTTCTCTGTCCCTATGTCCCTTTGTATGCTTAGTTCTTTAAAACTACGAAACGGATTTTGATGCAGTTTTCTTTAATAGATAGAAAGTTTATTATGGAAGGTTTATATTTATAAAACATACATAATTTAGTAGAGAAACACTGATAATTTTAGAGGTTTCCAATGTGATGTCGTAAATAAACATATTTTTTTGCTCTTACATTGCAAACGCTGGCTGAACCCTACGAGATAGATCAAAATAATGTAGTACAATATTATTCACCTTAAAATGGTCTACAAAAAAGTCCGCGACGGTATATGTTTATCTCTTAGGGATAACCCACAGTAACCGTTTATTATACTCTATTTTTTACGAAAAATAATGGCTTATTTACGAAGCGATTTTAAGCAATACAGCATTAATCCTCATCTAATTAAGTTCTCTAAAAACATTGTTCATTTAATATAGATCAATGGCCCTTTACAGCATGTAATTTGAACGAATATTTTCGAAGATATTACAGATTCAAAATGCAGGGACATAACGGTGAGGCGGTATTGGACGGGGCGGCGCGTGCCTATAACTGTGGAAGCTCTGTATAGGACAATGCGCAAAGACCTTCTGTAGGATATTTAGTATCAGCATTGCACCCGTGCGAAGCCGGGGCGGGTCGCTAGTTATAATTATAATACATAATGACAAATCATAATTATAATAATAATAATGAGCTCGGTGGCGTAGCGGTCAATGACGCGGCTTCGACACCAACGCTCGCGGGTTCGATTCCCACATTTGTGTACAAACATTTGTGTGCATGAACATGTCTGTTTGTCTTGGTCTGGGTGTTTTCTATGTAAGTATCATAAGTATGTATTTACAAAAAAAAATGTATTTACGTATGTTTATCAGTTGTCTAGTACCCATAACACAAGCTTCGCTTACTTTGGGGCTAGATGGCGTCTGGTCTCACAAAAAAAATAAGAATAAAATAATTATCGCCATTCTCGCTCCTCGAAGTGATTCTGTTAAGTCATACTGGCACTCTCAGGGAGGCGTAGGTATCGTCAGCTGAAGAAACGGCTCACTGCATCAGCTTGTGACTGACATGTAAGTTTCCCTTAGAGGTAATAAGAGGCAAAATTTTCCAAAAGTCCTTCCTTTCTGGTGACCTCACTCACTCGCAGGAACACAACAACCCTCAAGGGAATTGTTATTTGGCTGCGGTATTCTGTGAGGTGGATGTAGTTCCCCAGTCGGGTAGCTTACAAATATGATGTACCCTACCTCTCTTTCGCCAGAGCCTCTTTCGTTAGTCGGCAGGGTGCACCACGTGCAGGTGAGGTTGACTTTAGCTCTTTAGATCATGGTGAGCCACTACACCCCAGTTTTTTTTTAAGAACCCCATGCTGTAGTCTTTTAATTGTTAGCATAGTTGTTTATTAATCATATTTTTGCCAGATATTTGTGAATTACAAATTATTCAACTTAAAAATTTACTTAATATAATATAGGTATGTTAATTTCACAAATATTTGCAATTTTAAATATCAACAATAAAAAATGGTAATGAACTATGACATTTTATATATAGACGGACTATGGAAGAACGTCTGATGAAGTACCTTTTTTATACGACTTAAATAACTAACAAGTGTACGACCTGCCTGATGTTAAACAGTCACCGCAGCTTATGGACACTTACGACACTAGAGGCATCGCCTTGCCGACTCTGTAAACCCATTTACGACTTTAAACAAAGAATCCCATTCTGTATTATAGTCTTCTAGGAAGACCTAGGCAGAGAGATCATTCCACAACTTGAGAGTTTGAGGTAGAAACTCTTCTACTTAGAACCGTACGACAGTACGCGCTCAATTAGGTTGTAATGTGTGAAAATGGCCGCGTGGTTTCCGGCAGACTAGAATAGAATCACTCCGTCTCTTCCCGTGGATGTCGTACAAGGCGACTAAGGGAAATACATTATAAAACGTCGATCAGGCCTCCCCAACCCGTCTGGCCAGCGTGGGGAGTGTAGGCCAAATCCTCCTTCCGTCTAGGACGGACGAGAGAGGGTCGTGCTCCTGTAGTGGAGACTAAAATGGACCTGATGATGATGACTAGTATCTTCATATATTGTTTTTGGTTATTTCGTTATTACATTTTATTGATTGAAATCGCTTGTACAGTATTGTGTCCCAAATTAAGCGAAAAGCTTGTGTTATGGGTACTAGACAACTGATATTTTTTTTTGTAAATACATACTTATAATACTTACATAGAAAACACACAGACCAAGACAAACAGACATGTTCATGCACACAAATGTTTGTCTTGTGCGGGAATCGAACCCGCGACCTTGGAGTCAAAGTGGCCATTGCTAACCATTCGACCACCGAGCTCGTCATAACATATAAAGAGGCCGTGGGCATCATATCAAACAACTCCTCTGAACACAACCCATTGTACAGTCGGTAGTATACGCAAAAAGAGCCAAAGTCTCTCCTCATACTTGATGATTCGATATCGTTTTGTTTCGTACCTTAAAGATATATAAAAAAAATATAAACTTGTATATTTCAGGAGCTGTGGTGAAATGCAGAGTAACGAAATAGACGATGCGTACAACACGGCCAGCCCTTGTCGCTCTGGTTCTCAGGTACGGTTTTTGTGACCATAATAATAGTAAGTTCCTGCATAAGTGCATTATAAATCGAATATAATATACTGCCCGCTTGATACAAAGCGGTCACGGCTGCAAGCAACGCAAAAAAAAAAAAAGACATCCCTGCTGTGGCAACATCTCAGCAGCTTCGTGGTGATTTCAATCATTCGAATACATCAATCTTCTAGGAAATCATTCTATGCATAAAGGAGTTTTTTTACAGCATCGGTAATGCGTGAGTGATACCTCTGTGAGGTTGACTTTGGCCGAAAAGATGGTAATGAGCCACTTACACCACATACATACATAGTATGCAATTATATTTGTATGGGAGCCAAGCGTGCCAAACTTACATAATAACAGGCAAGCAATATGACTATACTACTAATAACTTCGTGTAATTTTTTTGGTTGCTTAGTTAATTTTATTGATTGAATTTGGTTGTATTTATTATTGTGTCATAAAAGCATATAGCAGATTAAAGCATATAAAAGCATTCTCTCTCTCTCTCTCTCTCTCGTCAACTCTTATTCATCCCACTGCTGAGATATGGGTCTCCCCTCCATTGAAGGGGTTTAGAGTATACTCCACCACGCTGCTCAACTGCGGGTTGGCGGAGGTCAGTGTTTTCAAGACGCATACTTAACGACTTGACAGTCATCAGTCGTCGGTCTCTGATGTCGTTAGATGACTCTAACGACATCAGAGACCGACTACTTAACCCATCAATGGACAGGCTACGGTCGACGTTGCTTGACTTGCGTGATCGATTAGACTGCCACGCGCAACGACGCCATCGAGTTCGTCAATCAATTCATCACGATTTATACGTATGCTACTAATAGAAATACATATTAAGTTAAGCGTTCGGACGCTATCTGTTGACACGCACACACACAGGATTACACGCTGGTCGTCACAAACGCATTTCGTCATTAACGCAGTTTGTCATCGCCGATCTTATTTACGTAATTGTTTACTTACTTACTTTCGCGATTCGTCTCACAAGCAATTCATCATATGCGATTGGTCATATACGCAGTTCGTCACAGACGCGGTTCGTCGTAACTTTACCTATAACGACGATTGTCAGATCACGAAAAAAATACTGCTGTTTTGTACAAAAAGTAGTTTTTTTTTAGTGTACCTAACTCGCCCCCAAGAGGGAATGTGCCAATTATGTAACATGTACAATATGATCGGAATTGGGTATGTGACAAATTGCGAGTGTGACAAACTGCGTTTATGACGACGTGCGTCTGTCGCGAACTACGTAGGTGGCATACTGCGTGTGTGACGGACGAATGGCGTTTATGACGAACAGCGTTTATGACGAATCCCGTTTATGGCGAACAGCGTAATGTGACATAATGCGTAAGTGACGAAATGCGTTTGTGGCGACCAGCGTGTAATCCCACACACACTTCCCTTGTCTACTATATACTCGGTCTACGGTTTCAACAGATCGTGTACGCCTGGGCTCGAGATGCTCCTAGCCTCGAGCTGCCACCAGACGTCGGGTTCCACATCGGAAAAGATTCTCCCATCAAGTATCTCGTCCTGCAAGTCCATTACATGCATCGGTTCCCAGGTGAGAATGATAACAACTCTCATTGATAAAGAACGGGATTGAAAATGGTGGGTCATTAAGCTTGTACCGTTAGCTGTCTAGCGTTTTATATTGGGTTTTGAATATTTTTTTAAGTAAAAAATATTCAAAACCCAATACGACGCGCGCTCTACAAAAAAATGATTTTTTTTTATACTACGACGTGTTGCAGACAAGCGTACGGTCCGCCTGATTTGAAGCGATTGCCGTACCATATTAAAGAGTGTTGCGAACTGTATGGTTCCAAAGAGGTTTTCTTCCACGTACTCCCAGGTTGTGGAATGAATTACCTGTCGATGTTTTCCAAAGAGACTACAGCATGGGGTTCTTCAAAAAAGGCGCGAAGAGGTTTTTACAGGGTCGACAACGCATGAGTGATATCTCTGGTATTGCGAGCGATCATAGGCTGCGATGACTGCTTACATTAAAAAAAGGTATTACTTGATGTTCTGCAACTTCCTCGCATTTTGTATCATACATTTACAAACTTTACGCAGAGTATGTATGCATTATATTTACGTATGTGTGCAGTAGAATGTGTATTTGTACTCGTACATAACAAATATATATATAAAGCTTTAACAATATAGTTTTGTTTTCGCTGCGCCATCCACCTGTTTAAATATACATTTGTCCTCTTCTACCCTAAGGTTGTCTGGAAGTGATTGCTCGTAGCTATAATAATGCTATGTATGACAATACTATAGGCCAGTGTTCCGCAAAGTGTGTGCCGCGGCACACTGGTGTACCGCGGCCATTGGTTGGTGTGCCTCGGAAAAATAAGGTTATCTCATAAAGCTAAATAACCGGATGGAAGAAAAATACTTACACAAATAAAACTTGATTTTTCATTTTTCCTCTACCTCCAAAATTTTCGATTTTCTAGATGTACCTTAAACCACAGTATAAGTAATAGTACTACGTACAGTATGGACAGTCCCTGCCACTCTCTCGTGTCGACCTCACCTCCCCTCTGAGACAAATCTGGAACAGTTTGTATGGCGCCGCACGCACACACGCTCATTCTCGCTCTGCACAGACGTCATTATTTATGTAATTTGTATGGAGTGGCCGGGGTGTGCTTAAACACAAAAAGTTTGCAGAACAATGCTATAGGCGGTCTTACCGCCTAATTTTAAACTCATAACATTTTTTATTTTAGTATTACAAAAATGTTCGTCTTGCTCACTAAATTATCCAATCTTGAGATCTTAATTTTAAGAGAAGTAGGGGGCGTAATTGTAAGCTACCCGACTGGGGAATGTACCTCCACCTCACAGAATACCGCAGCCAAATAACAATTCCCTTGAGGGTTGTTGTGTTCCTGCGAGTGAGTGAGTTCACCAGAACGGAAGGAGATGCTGCGTTGGCAGTGGGGGTGGCGGCAATATTTTATGTTGCGAGCGTTAATATGGCTACGGTAACCGCTTCACATCAGGCGGGCTGTATGCTTGTCTGCCACCCGACGTAGTATGAAAAAAAATCTTACAATGAAATTTCTAAAATTGGTTTTTGAAAGCTACATTACAATAGTATATGTTAAGTCCCTAGGTGAATATTTCCATTATAAATTCATGTGTGTTGTATTTTGTAAAATATCATGCATTTATTTATTTTCAGATGGCCATACTGACAATTCTGGAGTGTTCCTCAAATACACTAAACAACCGTAAAGTATTGTTTATTATTTTAATTTAGTATACGACGTTTGGTTATTGCTTAGCGTTAGTGGTCGACCGTTCGCTTGCTATAGACCAGTGGTTCTCAACACTACGAGGTTTTTGTTGTGTGTAGGGTCCTCAACTGTCATATAAATCCATTATTCTATAACTCAATGTTTTGTACTTCAAAGTCTAGGCCAGGGCTGTCCAAGGCACGGCCCGTGGGCCGCATGCGACCCTCGCCTTATATTTGTGCGGCCCGTGACGTGTTTTTCATTTACCGGTTTTTATACAGTTTTTTACCACAGATTTGTTGTAAAACACCTGATGTTTTACAACAAATCTGACTGAAAAAAAATATTTTTAGTAAAGTTAAAGTTTTGTAACTAAGTTTAAACTTTCAAAGTAGGTAGTAAAAATGTAAATGCAGGTTTTTGTTTCTGCGGCCCGCTAATCTGTTTAGTAATTTGTAATGGCCCGGTATTGTATATGGTTTGGACAGCCCTGGTCTAGGCTTAACATGCATGACGGCATGAGGATAAAGTTTTTAATACGTAAGCCTGCAATGAATGGGACCTTCGGGAGCTTAAGAAATATTTTTTTTATGCTTTAATGTATATTACTAGTTTCTACCCGCGGTTTCGCGCCGCGTGAATATAGTACATGGATAATTCCTATGTGTTAATCCAGAACATATCCTATATGTATGATAAATTTCATGCAAATCCATACGACCTCGCCTAACAACTTCTCGTCAAATAATCCTATTATTATAGATATACTAGCTGACCCAGCAAACGTTGTTTTGCTGTTAAATCGCTATAAAAAAATAGGGGTTGACGGTAGAAGGGTGAAAATTTAGGGTTGTATGTATTTTTCAATGCTAAATCATAATGAAATAAAAATAAAAACAATTGTCAATAAAATTTAAAAAAATATGTTTAGGGGTGGGTCACCCTTATCATTTAGGGGTATGAAAAATTGTTGGCCGATTCTCAAACCTACCCGATATGCACACAAAATTTCATAAAAGTCGGTCAAGCAGTTTCGGAGGAATTTGGTAACAAACACGAGAATTTTATAATACCTATAAAATTCTAATATATACATTAGATTATATTAAAAATTTTAAAATCGTCTCTTGACATTTTTCAGGATGCCTCGTCAAGCTGGCGTGATTTTACTAGGAACTGGGGGTGTCGTTCCACCAGGTGTCGAGCACATGGAAACGGCTTGTACCATCGGGGAAGAGAAAGTGATCCATCCATTTGCATTCCGTACTCACACACATGCTCTGGGTATGTAAGCGTTTGGAATTTTTAAAACTATTCTCAAACAATAAATCCATAAAATGACGAGCTCGGTGGTCGAATGGTTAGCAATGGCTACTTTGACTCCGAGCTCGCGGGTTCGATCCCCGCACAAGGCAAACATTTGAGTGTATGAACATGTCTGTTTGTCTTGGTCTGGGTGTTTTCTATGTATTATAAGTATGTATTTACAAAAGAAAATGTATTTAAGTACATTTATCAGTTGTCTAGTACCCATAACACAAGCTTTGTGCTTAATTTGGGACTAGATGGCGCTGTGTAAATTGTCCAGAAATATTTATTTATTATAAAAGCCGTATCACTCAGCGATTTTTTGGCATAGCTTTTGATATGATATCGTCGCGTTATAGCTGCGTTACTGATAGCATTTCCGCAACTGCCGCAAAACTGGTACCGCGTACCAGTGTGGTATGCAGTGCACGGTAGGTATCACGTATTACACGCGGTACGCGGTTGTCTTCAACGAAACTTGATTCTGGGATATTATAGAGATAGTTAAGTGTCATTCAGGTTTAAAAAATTATCAGCAGCAAACAAGACAGCGACTAAGACAGAATTCATCATTGCCGGAAGACCCCTAATGGCGATATTATGTACCGGATCTAATATCGCTGTAGTTTGGACAGCGCGTTATTTTCAGTATAATCGCGAATACCGCTTAGATTTGAAAAAGCCTTAAATTGTCAGACGTGATCTCACAAGTACAGTTGTGCAGAATATTTTTTTTTATATACAACTTCCTGTGCCAAACATACATACGGTCCGCCTGATATGAAGCGGTTACCGTAGCCATATTAACGCTCGCAACATAAAATATCACTCCACCCCCGCTGCCAACACCTCTCCTAGTGATCTCAGTCATTCGCAGGAATACAACAACCTTCAAAGGAATTGTCTATTTGGCTGCGGTATTCTGTGAAGTGGAGGTACTTCCACAGTCTGGCAGCTTACAAGTACGCTATGCCATACCTCTTTTCGCCAGTGTTGTCATTTAGTGCACACTGCTAAATGACAACTCTGGCGAAACTGCACGTGCAGGTGAGGTTGGCTTTGGGTCAAAGATCTTAATGAACCACATACACCCCGAAATCGAGATGTGAGAAAATAAATCAACATTCACATTGTGAATTATAAAATAAATAAATACAAAAGTACCTAATTCAGTCTTAAAAAACTCGAAATTAAAACTTTACCAGAAAAAAAAAAACAAAAAGGACTTGATGGACGCCATCCGTTTATGAACTCATATAGAGCTGTATAACCTCCCATCGTATATTCTATAGTATCATAAAGTCAACTCCATATAAGTTATCTAGTACCCATAGTACAAGCTTTGCTTAGTGTGGTGCACAGTATAAGTAATGACACTACGTACTCTATGGCCACTCCCTGCCGCTCTCTCGTGTCGACCTGACCTCCCCTCTGAGACATATCTCTGACATATCAGCACGTGTGCGTGCGGCGCCGTGTAATTCACGCTCATTCATTCATTCACGTCATTCACGTCATTCACGCTCATTCATTCAGTCACGTCATTCACGCTCTGCACAGACGTCATTGTTTATGTAGTAGTAAACGACGCGACATTTGTATGTAGGGATGTGGTGTAATTTATCGAGGAATTTTAAAAAATCAAATATGCAGTCATTTATACTGTTGCAACGCCCTAGCGAAGCTCATGTATAATCCTGTTTTCTTAAGATCAATGTAGTTACCACATTAAAGAATTAGATAAATATGAAATATGAATTAAGACATCTGCCGAGTCTGTGATGGCTGATGGGCGACGAAAGTCCTAGAATACCTCGTATGGGGCGACAAAGCGTTGAGCGCCCTCCTTCTAGATGAACCGATTACCTTAAGAGAAGCGGCTGTATTCGGAAAGCAGAAGATCGCATATGGTGGGAAGCGTCAGGGACGGCCTCTGTCTAGCACTGGATAGATACAGGCTGATGATGAAGTAAGCCGATGCCCTTGCACTTACTCTGAAGTACTTCTAAGTAATCACTTTTTTTTTTTGCTTATTTTTATATTTTCTTGTATGTTACAGGAACACTCGTCTCTGGCTATGTCGTTCGCCAAAAACAGAGCGGCGACGTTTGGCAACTGCTTGGCAAGAAGAATCCCCAAAAGCCTCAGATGTTTTACCCTGTTGAGCAAAAACTAATGGTCGGCAAAGGCGACGTTTTAGCTGCCCGGTGCACAATGAACAACACACATTCCTACGCCGTTCAGATTGGGTGAGGAAAAATACATGTTAATTTTCTACTGGTTTAATAATTTTAATAGAAAATAATTGATTGCTTTATTTTTTTAGTAGTGAAAGCCAGATAATACATTTTTTTTTTATTTAAACGTGGAATGCCTATCCAGTTATAGCACAGGGTATCCTAGTTTGGGAGGCTGGTGGAATGGTGGACCTAGAGTTTTAATTTTCATTCATGTATTATGCTATATAAACAAACCGACAATGAAATCTCACCTTTTTTTTCTGTACTACTTCGGGTAGAAGACAAGCGTACGGCCCGCCTGATGTGAAGCGGTTAACGTTACCATATTAACGCTCGTAACATGAAACATTGCTCTCGCGCCGCCACTCCCGCTGCCAAGCTTCGTGCACCACGTGCAGGAAATCTAACGTATTCTGTCCGAAAAAACAATAAGATTATTATTATTTATACTATGTTGGGTAGCACACATACATACGGCCTGATGTGATGTGAGGCTACCATAGCCTATAGACGCTTGCTACATTAAGTAAAAACAACAAACCAGTTCAAACTACCAAACCAATATAATGTTTATTTTCAGGGCAACAAATAAGGACGAAATGTGTAACTTCTATGTTATGTATTGGGTAGAGAATGATACGCCATTGTTCCAAAAGTATTGCTTCTCACCCGGGCCACCGTATTATTACTGGTCGAGGGCTAACCAGGGATTCAATCGCATACCAGACATGGAGGCTAGTGCACCAGAAGAGATTCAGAAAATTACGTCTTAAAATTATCTCATTTTAGTTAATTTTAGTCTGTTATACCAAATGTATGTCTTTATTATCTGGTTACGGATTATTATATTGTGTATTTAAATTAATTTATTTGAAATGCACTCATATGCAAAAAAGAAATACTTCATGAAGAACCATAGTAATTTTTGTATGAAATTTGGATCTAGTTACATTGTGAAACCCGTTTCATATTCCCATACCATAAGTATGGGAATATGGAAGTAAAATATGATGATATTGAACAAACATTAAATTAATGAAAATTAAGCAATGTCCATCAACAATTATTAAAAGTCGGGTTGATCTCAAAGTATATATACAAAGTATATACATTATGTACTTTATAAAATATTTTTGTGACCAAAAAATTATCATAAAAATATTTTATAAAGTAAGTCTTCTTCCATCCGTTATGAAGTTCTGCGTGATTACAGTACACAGATTTTTTTTTTCATTACTGTTCTGTAGTAATGAAAAAAAAAATCTATGGAATAGAATGTGACATAAAATTATTTTGAAAATAACAAATCGTAATTGAAGTAATTTGTGGTTAATCTTATTTTTGAAACAAAATAACGGACTATTTTTGACAACAATCCAAAGATCCTGTCCATTTTTTTTTTTTTTGCAAATGAGTTAATTTCAATTTATGTCTACGGTTTTTTAACAATCTCGAATGATCTAAAAAGAAACACCAAGATCTGATTTTTTACAAAAATTATTGACAGACATATTTTTTGTTATAATTTATTATGTATTTGAATACATTTCGATCTGAAATTTAAACTAGACTTTCCATGACTGAGGTGGAATTCATTGTGTTTAAAATAAATTTAAAACTTAAGTTTATATAATATAATTTTGGTATGAGCCGGGTAATAACTATATTTTTGATTTGAAAAATTCGATAGTTCTTCTTTATTTTTCTTGAATTTGATAGTTCAATTCTTGACATCACACTACGACTAGTCTTCTTCGGCAGTGCAATAACTTGTATCAGATAAGTGAGAAAGAAAGAGACAACTGGCGTGAGATTATTCATTTGTATTATACTTAGTAGTGGCTAGAAAGTTCATGATAGGTGTTAAACAACTTTTAATCTAATGGGGATGTTTGATATTTTTTCTGACATTAGATGTCGCTAGGTAGGCGTCGGGTCCAGATTGTCAAAATGTACTGAATTTTTTGACAGTGAAACTTTAAGACGACAAGACAACACAAGACGTCAACAAGACATTTGACAAGATGCTATGAATTGACAAATGATTGGATCCTACGCTACAGTGCTGCCAAAATACCCTCATTGAAATATTTACCAACTCATACCAAATGTTCAATCACACAAATTTATGTGAGATTAGTACTTTTTTTGATCATGTTTTTTTGTTTGATATGTTAGTGTGATATGTGTACGTGAGTTAGGGTGATATTTATGTTACTAATATTTAAAAGAAATTTAAACAATATAAGTAATCTCAATTTACACATTCCATAGTATGAAAAATATATACATATATTCCTAGACATTTTTTTTTTGTAAAAGTGGACTTCCATTTATTTTGTCATTCGTAATGTCTCTTACCACCTTCTCTTTACAGATCAAGGTCTAATACACATATCTACCTAATTTGCAATCTTTCATGCGTTTGGATACATTTTAAATCCAACATTTGTGTCATTTGATCACAAAAAAAATGTAAGAATTATAATATTCAATTTACATACTAATTATAGTTTTTTTTTATACTACGTCTTATTTTTTATACTAGATCTTGATTTTTTTACTGTGCAGTCCTATGATGTACTTATTGTTTATGGAAAAATGAAAAGGATCTGTCGAATAAATTTATGTTTTAACCATTGTAGCAAACTACAAAATAAGTTATAAAACATCTACTTACCAGTAGTATTATTGTATAAAGTTTTAAATAAGTCTACTCATAATAAATTATCAGTATACGTTATTCGAGCTAAAATAAATACAATTGATGTACAAACTTATCATTTCGATATTGCAAATATTTTTTAAACTTTCTCAATATATTGTTCATATCAGTCATCTTTGAATAACAATTTTTTAATTTGAATGATCTCCACTATGGTTTCTGACGTTGAATGTACAAATTTTATTTAAAAAAAACAAAATAAATAGGTTCAGAATTATTTGCAATAGTAGTATTATGCATATTATCTCATATCATGTGCGAGTCTTAAAATATTTTATAAACGATGCCACTTCCTATCTTTTTATAATATTTATTAACTAATAAAATGTCTATTTTTTAATATCTATCGCAGAATAATTTAAAGTGTCTATATTTCTAGTCAAAATCAGTATGCAATGCCTAGGCAACAGCAGATTAATGTTAATTAAAATTAAGAAATTAATATATTATAATTAACATTCGTTTAATATACCTAATAAGATAATAATCTAAGAAAAAACGTAATGTAAATTAAACCATATTTAAATATGGTTTACTTTTAAAGAATTTTAATTCGAATAAAAGAAGAAAGTTAGTTCCTTTGATTGCTATAATTAATATCAAGATTAACCCTACAGTACTATGCGCGGCATAAGAACTAGAAATATCAGTTTCAAAGATTAACGAGCTCTTAGCCGTACCATACCAAAAAGAACATATCGGCCAAATCCCATACTAGGGTGCCGATTGAAATTCCGAAGTTTCGGCCGAGAGCCTTTTCCTAGTATGTTTTGTTGTATCTACTAGGATAACAAATCTACATGCACCGTGTACAAGTACTCTAAATTTCGTCGTGCTGATTAAAAAATCTGCGTGCAATCCAATGAATTTATTATCTGAAATTTTCTAAACTTTTGCCCGAACCTAAGTGTTTACTGAATAAAGTATTAAGGTAATGGCTCAAGGTCGTCGCCAGCTGATGGCCTGGGGGAAGGGTAAATTGATATGAAGAATGAGAATAAAACTTATATATAACTAGAATCTCTAGCGGGGTCAGCTGCCCCTCCCTGTCCCCCTTAGCGACGCCCTTGCAATGGCTTCACCATGGGAGAAAGAGAATTGTAGTGATTGTAGGCAGACGGCATAGGGTTCGAAACGATTCCGTTAATTCTTCGTTTTATTTTCTTTTGTGAATTCTATTTGTTAATTCTACTGTTTGCTTTTATAGCCATTTTGCTAAATGACACAAAGGCACTCGAATGGTCGCCGTATTTCCACACAGTAGTACTGTAGAGAAGCATATATTCTATCTACTTTACTTTTTTCTTTTTTATATGTTCAGTATTTATGTGTTGATATAATAAAAATCACAAGTATACAATTTTTTTGTAGATGATTTATCGTTTATGATAATTCGTAAGATATCTTTCACTTATTGGACGGCTAGATGGAGCTGTATTTCTAAGAGACGAGTATATAGGACGAGTAATTTTTTTCCACCAACAAAATTGTTTTGTGCAGAATATATTAAATGGATTAATTAAGTACCATTTAAAGGACTTTACGTATGATGCTCCATCTAGTTATTCATAAATCAATGTATATCCCTCCGTGTGCTGCGAATTTTAACGCTGTACCAAGTGCTGTAGCTACACACTACCCACCATGGGACCGCAGCACGGAAAAGGATATATGTTACGGTCAATGTAATAAATTGCTTGTAAATTTCAATTTCGCAAAATAACACCTGAGTCAATTAATTGTCTAATAAATTGGTAAATAATTGAATATCCGTCAACTACGGCAACGGACTATTACTGGTGGCAGAACACAAGAAAACCCCAACCTAACCAAATAAATCTTGCCTAAATTTATTACGTTAGCCAAGGATTATAATCTATTCTATATATCGTTTGTAACTGAGACATCCATATAATTTCTTTTACAAACTCAGAGCCTAAAATTTAATATAAAATATATAGGCTTTGAGTTTGTAATTGCCTAAAAAAAATGTTTGGCCTCACAAATTTTATGTTAGGATGATATACGTTTTAATATAATCTATAATAAAACAGCAGGGGGCAGCATGCCCCTTGTATCGACGTATCAATTTAAAAGAGAATAATGGTATTCATCAATATGAACTACTTTGGGGTTGGGGATGGAAATATCATAAAAAATATATATGATCTCATAGTATAATTTGTAGGGGCATTTTCTTCTCATCGAGCCCGGTAATCGAATTGGCTTGCATTGCGATTTTGGCTCCAAGGATCGCAGGTTCGAATGCCGCAAATAGGCTACATGTCAAACGTTTTCCATGTCTGTTTGTCTTGTTATGTGTGTTTTCTATGTAAAATATGAACGTATTTACAGAAAAAAAAAGTATGTAAATATGTTTTTTAGTTATCTAGTGTACATGATATAAGATTTCCTTATTTTGGGAGTACTTTGTCTTCTATGAATATTTCTTAAATTCACGGGATAAATTCGGTCATTTGGTAGGCGTGTGCGGGAATATGGATCTAACGCGTAGAGGCCCCTTTGAGAAGTTTCATGTAATGTTATACACGCGCCGTGACCCGCTCCAGGATATATCAGTGGAACGATATACCCATAAACAGGTCTTGGCAGGCGTTGAGACTATTTCAAAGTGTGATGAAAAATAAATGGGCTATGGAGATGAGATCTGGGCGAACTAAATACCGGGCCATTAATGAAGAGGGACGATTATTTTATTATGTATTATTATTTCTGAAGTTGGTATTTAGGAATTGTTCTTGTTCATATTGATGAGTATTGATGACCGCTCTATAAGTTATTTTGGATATTATAATGTAATAATATTCTAAAAGATTCTGGCATGAATTGTGGATAATGATCTATAAATATTTTAAACAAATTAATATGTAGGTGTGAAATAAAAAATGAATTATTATATAAATAAAAAGTAAGGTATATAAATATAACAATTAAGAAAAATAAACGGGAGAAATCTGGGAACATGGAAATATAATATAATTTGTAGAATATTAACAAATAAATTGTTCCACTAAGTAATATACGAGTATATATGTTATTAATATTTGTTTAAAAATACTTAAAATATATAATAATTGACAATTTATGATGACTTGTGGCGTGCATTCAGGACTTCGATGTGTAAATATTGTATTTTTAAAATGTATTTATAGCTGCTATATAGATATTTTTGAGTTAAGAAATATTTATCAAATGTATTCTGTTGACTTTTAGACAAAAACATGTTCATTTAAATTTATTTTTGTTGTTAGTTTTTTTTTTGTTACTTGATTATAATTATAGAGTATTCTTCTTACTATTCTAACTTATCAACTACAATAAAATAAATATGTATTCAATACTTGTCTATAATACATATTGTGTATTATATACGATTATCAGGATCATCATAGCATGCTGTTACTGAAAATATGATTATAAAGTGTATTTTTTTTTCTCAAGTGCCTGAATATCGAAATAATGCATTTTCCACGTTAAAAACACATGAAACTTTATTACTGAAAATATGAATTTAATGCAAACTTAAATAACAATATATATTTTTGATAATAATAAGAGTAATATGAAAATAGTGTTTTCTGCAAATTCGTTTTCAAATTAGTATATTTTACACAAATTTTATTTTCAATAAATTCCTGATTTTCTTCCTTGTCTAGTCTTGAATTAAAAATAATCCTTTCAATGTTTTGAATATAAGCGTTTAGTAAATATATTATTTAAATCAATCATTACAAGTTTGTTTTATCTATTTTATAAGTAGTAAATATATATGTTTTAGAAAAAATAAAATGTTTATCAAAGTAATGTCGATAAAAAAATTATAATAATGGACTAAAGACGTATAAATACGTGGTATTAGAAAATGTACACAAATATATAGTAAATTAAGCGCAAAAATGTATGAAATACATTAAAATAATGCACATATGAGTTCCCAAAACACTGTTTGTCTATATCCCTATACCTATGTAACTATATCAACGCCCAGAAGTTTCACAAATAGCGCGATTATGGTCATATACCATAGTGTTCCGCAAAGTGTGTGCCGCGGCACACTGGTGTACCGTGGTCATTAGTTGGTGTGCCTCGGAAAAATAAGATCATCTCGTAAATTTAAATAGACGGACTGAAGAAAAATGCTTACACAAATAAAAACTGATTTTACATTTATGGTGTAGGTACCTTCAAAAAATCCGGTTTCCTAGATGTACCTTAGACACAAAAGGTTTGCGGAACACTGAATATAACATGTACCATGGTCTGCTAATATGCTTGTCGATTCGTTTTGACGTGAAACATCTTTAAAATCACTCCAATACATACGGGGTAATAGTCCTGCGATAAAATCAAAGATAGTCTAGTTTTCTGCCTATTTACATACTTAAAACCAGTGGCGGCTGTACGGTAAGTGCGCTACTGCGCTGAACCACCAATTCAAAAAATGCAAAATTTACAAAATATTCATCTTTATTTTCAAATTACCATATTAATATTTATTTTTTAAATATTCAAAAACATATAACAATTAAAATATCCAATTATGACGAAACAATTTAAGCGCTTTGCTGAACTATTATGACTTATTTTCCTTGTAAACAAAAATCCTCGTGCGCTTCGGCGAGCGCCGCCAATATAACTTGTATGGGTGACGAGCTAATATGCCTGACGCGTGAAAAAACAAAAGATAGTTCATAGAAATGTACCGAGTACTGGTGGTACTGGGTCTGTTCTCGTGCGCCGCACATACAAACCGAAGATTACCGACAGCACCCGATGTTTGACGAAATTCGCGGGCCGCCTGTCTGTACTCAGTATTGAAAAAAAAATGTACCCGATCTTAATAAAAAGGTGATTGAAATTTCGCTTTAGAAATATGGCGGCTCAATGATTTAATGTATAAAAACTAATAAAAAAAATAGCATATTTTATGTAAATTGTTGTTTTGTTGCAATTTCTAATCTTAATACTTAGTGAGCAAGTGAAGTGCACCACCAGTCCGATAACCCACCAGCCGTCACTGCTTACAACCTCCGCTAAAAATTATCGTTAACATTACAAGGGGATATATATTGTATGCAGACCATATTTCAACTAAACAAAATGCATTATAATCACGCTACTTTTAATTTATAAAAAAATAAAACTACGTGCTAAGTTACATAAGCGTGACGTCGCGTGTTCAACACTGCGTGCTTTCTTGAATGTTTTATGATCTGTGTATGTTATAAAATATGTTTTCAATTGCTGATAATGTATTTCGCTCATTTGCAGAAACGATGTGGAATAAAAATAAACTGCATTGTATAATAGACGACAATCCTATATATTTGTTGTAATAATTCTGTTTCTGTTGTCCCTGTTAACAAAAAATAACAATGTTCTTTCTTCTCCAGTTGTATCAAACAACTGGAAAAGATACATTGGTTTTTAAAATAGAAAAGGGAAATGAAAATGATATTGATTTTAAGAGATATGGGTATTTAAATCTAAATCTTTTTTATATGAGAGAGGGGCAAACGAGCATGCGGGTCACCTGATGGATAGCAATCAGCACCACTCATGAAGATCAGCAACACCAAGGGGCCGCCGATCCGTTGCCAGCTATACTCATTCCTTCTTTTTGGTGACCTGATTCACTCGCAGGAACACAACAACCCTCAAGGGAATTGTTATGTGGCTGCGGCATTCTGTGTAGTGGAGGTACTTCACCAGTAGTGCAACCTAAAAAATAAGATATGCCCTATCTCCCTTTTCGCCGGAGCCTTGTGTGTCAGTGAGCAGGGTGCACCACGTGTAGGTGAGGTTGACTTAGGTTCAAAGATGTTGATGAACCGCTTACACCCCAAATGACGAGGATGTTGGGTATTACCCAACTTAATATTTCAGTTGCATATAGGGCTCAGTTTCGTAACACGCGACATCGCGTGTAGTTGCACCTTGCGATCTGTTTCAGATTCGTCTCGGGGGAGGTCAGAAAAGCAATTCTCTTAATTATTTGACATCGCAGAATGTAAGTTGACCGTTGATTTAATTACTATAATTGAAAAATATATACTTAATTGCATTCATTAAATAATAATAAATCTTATAGGATAATACTATTTCTAGTTTGTTTAATTTTCGGTCATATTTCGATAAAATCACACTACAGTTACACTTTGAAGTTCGATGTTGTGGTACGAGAATACCAATGTATTCATTTCGATACCTCCAATGAACCCTACGCCAACTCAAAACATACACATCCAGATAGACACCGCTAATATTCGTTTAATAATATAAACATTGTCATACTTTATATAATAATTCTTTAAACTCTATGGACATAGACCGTCACTCTATGGAAACTAGAAAAGGTCTTTAGAATAGAAAACAATTATGTAACATGAACAACATCCATATGTATTTTTTACAGACTGTTCATTGTTTGATGTGTTTATCTCTACCTAATTTCAAACATCCTTAAAAAAATGGTTATGAAACATATTGCCATGTATTAATTTGGACGTTGCTTGTGTTTTAAAGCTACGTTTCCATTAGTTAGTACCGCCCTTACTGTGTTTTTGTATGAGTAAATAAAAACAAATCTATTGCACCACATAATCATGTACAACATTTTGTATATGTTAGGCAACATTTTTTTAAATATCTTGTACGTATCACAGATTAATAATCTCCTCCTCCTGCGCCCAAACTTACTAAAAGAACGCGGCAAAAAATAGGCTACATGACAATTAGGGCATGTAATATCGGAAAGTTTTCAATTCCGATACTGATTTCCGATATTAGATCTCAATATCGGAATTCCGATATTAATATCGGAATTTCTCAAATGCGTTATACATCCTCATAAAGATGGGTTCGATACAGTAAAAATAATATTTTAAATCAAATTATTTAATTTGATACAAAACTTTAAGGTTTTATTAAGTGTTTGGTTATAAAATAGTAGTTTATTTCGTATTCAGCGGCCCGATAAACCATAAAAACAATACCCATGACGTTTTCAGACATTTTGGCCCCCTTTTTACCCTTTTAGGGGTTGAATTTTGAAAAATCCTGAAATTCTTGTTTACTCATTTATCTATAGAAATACTCGTGTAAAGTTTAGGATAAAATCCAACTAATCTCGTTTCCCCATACAAATTTTGGACCTCCGTTTCACTCTCATAGGGGTAAAATTTGAAAAATCCTTTTAAGTAATTTCGTGTCCACTATGTTATATTTTCAAATCGAGCCATTTTCGTAATTGAAGTCTCAGAAAACCATAGAATTGACAGCCATATTGATATTATGATATTTCAACCCCATCGCACCCCCACGGGGGTGATTTTATGTCACGTCGGCTACGTTTGATTATAAAATAATTGTTTTTTTCCTAATCAGCGATCCGATAAACTATGAAAACAATACCCATGACGATTTTCCGACTTTTTCATCCCATAAAATCAGAATCAAAATATTCTTTATTCCTTGGACTTTATAAAGTACTTAGAATTCCAAACCATTTTACCCCATTAACCATTTTGGCCCCCTTTTTACCCTTTTGGGGGTTGAATATTGAAAAATCATGAAACACGTGTTTACTCATTTATCTATCTATAGAAGTACTCTTGTAAAGTTTCGGATAAAATAGTCCAACTAATCTTGTTTCCCCATACAAACTTTGGACCCCCATTTCACCCCCTTAGGGGATGAATTTTGAAAATTCCTTTCTTAGTGTAAGTCAGAAGGAAACGTGCCAAATTTGGAATCTCTAGTCAGCGGTTTGGGCTGTGCGTTGATATATCAGTCATTCAGTCAGTCAGGACTTTGAATTTTATATATATAGATAACCGGCCGACGAAAAACACGCTCACTTTCAAAACTGATAGGCAAAACTCATGTAAGGTAAGTAGGCCTGCGTCAGATAAAGTCCTCTTTCACCTCTGTTGTCGTATATTACTTTTTTAGTCATTACAAATCCCAAAAGATCAAATTTGTTTGACGAAGATACGGTTCTCTTCTTTCTTCGCACTTTTCTAGTTCCTTCTCAAGTTCTTGTTGCAAGGTTAACTTACTAGTTGTAGTTGTAAGGGTTCATCATCTTCATCGGAAGATAATAAAGCAGTTGTCGTATATTCCTTCTCTGTTTCTGTGACGGCATTGGTGCTAGTTGGATTTTCTTTATATTTAAGGTGTTTCAACATGTTTACAACAACGTCACATATTGCCTCACTTGTGGGTTTCGGAAATGTATCATCTTTCCGGCGCTGTTGCTTGTGGCGCGCTTATTCACTTTATTTAAAAACAAAATTTGTCTTGACTTCAATATTACGATATTGCATCACTCAGTATCGGAATTTATAATATCGGAAATCGGTTCCGAGATTCCGATATTACGATATTCCGAGATTCCGAGATTCATGCCCTAATGACAATGTCCTGAAATTATAAAAAATATTTGGCAATTTCGTAAAATATACAAAATTAGAACGATCTACGATCTTTCATTGTACTAATTTATTTTATAATCGATCAAAGTTTGGTGGAAAGTTCATTTTAAAAGAATGAAATAATTTAAAAAAATATAAAAGTATAAATATATAGTTATGTTGTTGTGACGTTCTTACATAGCAAATCAGAAAAAAGGCCATCTAGCCTCTTATACACCGAACTATTAATATGCCCCGTGATTATTATTGAGTACAAATTCAAAAGTTGACAATATTATTTCTTCAATGTTGAACATGTTACTTTTTGCATCGGCAATAGCGTTTTTGTGTTTGCACCAACGCTGACTTGTTGCGTTTACAATAATGCTAGCATCGAGCGTCTAAAAGTACCTGCGACCGGTCGCAGGTACTTTTAGACGTAAACACGTAAACACGAGCCGGTCTTAATAGACCGGCTCGTGTTTACGTGTTTGATGCGATGGGTTCGATCGCTGTCTCTCGCTTCCAAAAAGCAGCTAAATCGTCGATCGCCACTGCTAAAAGTAGCATGTCTTCCAGGGCCCTAATTCATATAGAAAACTTGTAGGTAGACTGTGCACAGCGCAAGCAACGGAGACCAAAAATTTTTTTTCTCTTCGCTTCTTCATCCACGGCTAAGCCGCGGACGAAGAAGGCTGAAGAAGCCTCTAAAACAGATTACTTACCTATTCTAGATCTTTTCAGATTGCATTTTTTTAGTATGCAATTATTAGTTTCTTTATTATATTGGTAGAATAGATAGACATAATTTTTTTTAGAAATTGGTCCTATTTTTTTCATACATCAAGATATTATATCTTGATGTATTAAAAAAATAGGACCAATTTCTTTCCCTTAACGAATTTTAGACGAAATCAGGCTGGTGCCTGATTTCGTCTAAAATTCGTACCAACTTACCTATATCCGTAATTTTATATTTCCTGCTACGGACCTCATGTATACCTAAGTGTCAAACTTATTTGTGCAAAAATAAAATACTTATATTATAAGTCTTGTGTTTATTTTCGGTACTAAAACCACAGACATTCAATTACATCTCACATCCCTGCCCATTTAAGATGAATGGTCATGCCCACAAAGTATTGTCCGGAATTGAATGAAACACGTGAGCCCCGCAGCCGTTTGCTTGACTACCATTAGTTGTATTATTTATTAGCTGTAAAGTACTGTGCCAAGTCCAGCCCACCAACTCTTATTGCGATTCAATAACTGAATAGAATGCTTATTCATAGCGACTCTATTTCAAATTGAATAGTCGCTTATTCATTGGTATGAATAAGCATTCTATTAGGTAAGGGGGCTGGCGTATATCCAGGATTGCGTTCAGGGAGGAACATTTTTTTGATTTGATTTATTATTATTATATTGCCTGTGTAACAGCCACGGCAATCTCTTGCCAGCAACGGGGGAATTCAGTACAGGGTAGGGGGTGGGGGCATTGCAACCATCCCCCCTCACCCTTCTGAATCCTGCGCCTGGCCATACCTGCGCAGCTCTTGGGCTTCCCCAATCACGTCATCGGTTGTTGCTAACAGCAGCGAGAAAATATACAAAAGTATCTTACTCATGGTGTCAAGGGTCAGTGTTTTTGATAACGGCCGATATCGACCTAAGTATAAAAGTCGAGTCTATTCTCGATACTTTTTATTGGATCGTAGTTCCTTGTAGCAATTGCGACTGAGAAGTAGGTGAATAAAGCGTAAAGTCACCCGCCTGACCGTGATCTGAAACTACTGATTTTGAGACGGAGACATCTAGCAGCCAAAGGTATTAAAAATTTTGTTGTGCCTGTTCTGGCGGTAGAGATAATATCCGTTGTCAATCCATATTCATCTCATCATTTGGGGTGTGAGTGGTTCATCAACATCTTTGAACCAAAGTCAACCTCACCTACACGCGGTACACCCTGCTGACTGACAAACGAAGCTCTGGCGAAAAGAGAGGTAGGGAGCGTAATTGTAAGTTACTGGGGAATGTACCTCCACCTCACAATACCGCAGCCAAATAACAATTCCCTTGAGAATTGTTGTGTTCCTGCGAGTGAGTGAGGTCACCAGAAAGGAAGGAGATGCTGCATTGGAAGTAGGGGTGGCGGCGCGCGAGCGATATTTTATGTTGCGAGCGTTAATATGGCTACGGTAACCGCTTTACATCAGGCGGGCCGTATGCTTGTCTGCCACCCAACGTAATATAAAAAAAATCTCACTAGGTACTGGAATACGGGTCTCCCCTCAAACGAAGGGATTTAGAGCATACTCCACCCTCTGCTCAGCTGCAGGTTGGTAGGGGTCAGAGTTTTTAAGCCGCCTAAAGGCCAATGACTTGGCTTAACGACTGTCATCTAATGACAACAGCCGGGATCGTCGGCTTAACCTTCACAAAATTTTAATCCATTCTAGAATCAGAGGCTAACAAAAATAAGTTTTCACACAGTGACACCTGACACCGCTTCAGTGCTACCTACAACGGTCTAGGACGTTGCAATTTCTTGCCATTTTATGTTTACTTATTTCACTAACTGTCTACCTACCTGTTTACTGCTTTTTGTCTCTAGATTCCGGATTCTACTACAATAGAAAGCATGTTTGCACAGGCTGGTTTAATTTTAATGTTAACTTGTGGCTTATTAGCGGACAGGCATATTGATTACAGGGGTCAAATAAGTTACCTGCATTCATATGATGATTATAAAACGTGCAATTTTGCTATAGATGGAATAGTAGGTCCTGCTACAATACCCCGTGAAGATATTTGTAAATTCTTACAAAAAGCATACAATCAGAATATACCAGTTTTAGTGACAGTAAATGAGATAACGCACATTTGGAGTAGCACCGAATACAGCGGCTGGCGTGCGTCTTTTGCTAATAGTAAAGCTTTGTGGGCTGATGCTAAAATAGAAAATGAGCCATTCAATTACATACTGGAAGGTGCTATTGAAAATATTTACCTTGACGCAGATATCATATGCAATATCGCCATCAACACTGGAGAAAATGTGAGGAATAACAATGTATATCACCGTACTTCGGACCGACATATTTGTGAAAATGCTATCAATGCATACTATCTTCGCGCAAAAGTTAAGATGGTAGCTTTAGTAGACACTATAATATATCACTCGAATGGCATTGTTAGTCTAAAAATAACAAGATGTTGTACATTATAATGTGTTTGAATTATTAGAATGTGTTTTGAATTGTTTTGGAAAGTGTTGGAAATACTTTTATCTAATTTTATTCCTAACACTAACAATCGCAATCTCACCTTTAACAGATCTCAAAAATGCGCACAACACATGCCAAAATAATTCTTAATACTTACATGCTAATCTAATCCCCACCCCAATACATCGCAAAATCATTCCTGATAGATCCCAAAACTACCGCCATTACTTATCAATTCCCAATACAATTCCAAAATCCGAAGCTATTACTAACACATCCCAATACACACCAAAATAGTCCTTAATAGGTATATCCCGAAAATGACATGACATATCCCGATCTCATCCTTACATAACACATCTCAATATTCCTTCATCATCATTACCATGATCACAATATTCCTAAAGGGTATTGTTGTTTGGCTGCGGATTTCGGGAAGGTAGAGGTAGGTACCCTAGTCTCGACATGGCTTATCAATTTTTTCCTTTTTTTCACTTTCTGCCCCATCGGTCGACACTTCTTCGTGCTGTAGCACGCCATAAACTGGCCATATATGGCCTACCTAGGCCATATATGGCAGTAGGTAGGCCATATATGGCCTACCTACCTACTGCTTATGTTTCTATCCGCAGTTATTCGTGCTTCGGAAGTTCATAATTTGGTGTTGTAGGTGTTTTCTTCATAATTTTACTAGCGTAAGTACCTACCTAGTATTATATAATTGTAATAAGTACAATTTGTGGCTACCTGTGTATGTAATAATAAACAAGATTCGTACCAAAATTATATAAAAAGAAGTCATTTTCCTTAACTTTTGATACTAAATCATATGGTATATCACGTACTGTTGTTGAATAAAATGGTTTTTATATAAGTATACCTACATTTTTTTTCGGTTTTTATATATTACAAAATATAGATAGTTATACGAAATTAATTCTATTTGTTTGATTTTGTATTTAAGTTCACAGACCACATAACCTAGATGGTTTATACCTGTTATGAACCTCATAATTATGTAATGTAACAATGTTAGATTTTCCTGTGCAAAAATAAAATACAATAATAATGTAAAGAGGCTTTTTATTTTCAACACTCCATAAAATTGGTTTTCTAGGAATCGAGATACAATATATTTAAACTGTCTCGAAAAACGTATTGAATTATGGTGTAATCTACTTAAGTATACATGTATGTACCTACAATGATCTATGTAACGTAGGTACGTTACATAGATCATTGTATAGTCATAAGCAAGCTTTGAATGCATGGTTCAATTAACTTGATATCGGAATGTTAAGTTTCGGTTTTGCACAATCAAAAATAGAACCATGTTTGTATCAGAAAAAGTTAACAAATAACAAAACAATAATTGTAGTAATTTTTGTTGATGATATTTTCGTGTTTGGAAATTGAGAAAACAAAAAGTAGAAATTGAAAACAGGTCTGCTGTGATTAAGAATAATAAAATAAAATGATAGCGGACAAATTAAGAAAATGTTTACATGGACCAAAATAAAATCTTTTTTACCGAAATTATGTTTGAAGAAAATGTTCGATTACGGCGTTTGATTGGACACGGACACAATGTTTTTGAGGTAGAATTTTATTTTCATTTTTCGAATCTTTGTTGTAGGTACGTAACAAAATTTTCTTGCTTATTTTTGTTATGAGATTTTTTGTTACTAATATAACGAATAAGGTTATTGCAGGATATGTACC
Organism: Hypsopygia costalis; assembly: GCA_937001555.2. Taxonomy (NCBI): domain Eukaryota; kingdom Metazoa; phylum Arthropoda; class Insecta; order Lepidoptera; family Pyralidae; genus Hypsopygia; species Hypsopygia costalis. The sequence goes on from OW443325.2 coordinate 7,396,207, forward strand.
GACTAGTGATGTAACGAAAGTCAATTTCTAGACATTCGCGAATGCGAATGCGAATGCGAATATCTGCCGTCGATATTCGCGAATGCGAATACGAATATTGACTTTTGTATTTGGCGCCATTGGTCTATGGCTTTATTTTGGCAGCTTAGTTGGCGCGCGAGTTACACGCACACATTTGTAATTATTTGCATCTACTTCCGAGCATTGTCGAGCCGATCCGAAGAAGGCCTATTGCTGTTTGATTTACGAGTGATGTTTATAGTTTAATTAACAAAAAATCCTAACAGAAGATAAGGTTTTGAAATATATAAGAAGTCGATACTTATTTCTCTATTTAATTTACCTTTTTGTAATTGAAAATCTTAATTATTTTTAGGACGTTCATATTCGCAAAACATTCGCATAAAATTGCGAATGCGAATGTCGAGAAATATGCGAATATTCGCACTGCCACAAAAAAATACTTATAACTTTTTAACGGGAGGTCGACTAATTCTGATACTTGGTGTCTGAATTCGACAAATTGACGACTAATTCTGGGGAAAATCATATCTTCGCTATGATTTGTAGTTTAACAGATCCCGAGTGGGCTGTGCCGAAATAAGCTTATTTCGGCACTGCCACAAAAAAAACCCTATAACTCTTTAACGGGAGACCGACAAATTTTTTGCTTTGGGCGACAAATTTCGACAAATTAGCGACTAATTTTTTGTCTAGTTAAAATCAAGATCCGAGACCTGGGCAGTGCCGAAATAAGGCACACACCTTGTTGCCAAACTTCGCCCGCCCCTAGGGTTGTCAATTCCTGTTCTAAGTTTTTTTGTGCCTTCTATGTGATCATCTTTGCAAAAAGGTCCAGTAGTAAAGTATTGAGTTAAATGTAGAATAATCAGTTAACATTAAAGATTAAAAAAAAACATTGGCGTATAGGTACCTATATTTTTGACGTGACAACGTCTTATAAATTGGTTAGCCGGGTGACACTTCAAGAAACTGGGTCACGTTATGCGCTTACAATGAGAGCGAGTGAAAGGCGCGTGCCTTTCACTCGCTCTCATTGTAAGCGTGTCGTGGACGCGTGTCCCTTCTAAGAGCGAGAGAGACAGACATAAAAAGTGAAAGGCATGCGTCCCTTCCACTCGAAAACATTTTACCACTCAAAGTCGTTGTCACGTAAAACTTTCGCCCGTATACCGACTTTACAGGCAACCAATTTTTTTTTATACATTCAAATTTGAAATTCGGAACGTTGAAATAAAGTATTTTTAAACATTGATAGAAAAATAAACACTTCTACTTGTTTGTGACATAGGTATACTAATACTTGCAGATGATTCCCAATTAAATAATAGGTTAATCAATTTATACATGGAATGCCATATTTATTTTACACTTTACAGAATAGCGAATATTTCGGAAACTAAAGGTCGATCACTATTCTCTTTTCTTGGACGCCTGCCTATATGGCTCTCCTTTAACATTGATGGATTTGCGAATAGTCGTATATAGGTAGGTGATTTGATGTTGTAACAAGAAATTATTTAATTACTTAGGCGCCCTAGTAGGTTTCCTGGGAATCTCTTCGACACTCACCAGCCGTAGCCAGGTGGTAAAAGAATTCAACAAGAAGTCAACAGCGTAACTTGAGTAAATAGATATGTACCTTGTAATGACATAATAAGTGATGCCTATTTTAATTTTTCAGATACTTGGAGGCCAATAAATGACTTGTAATTTTTATTAAAAGAAATGCATCTAAATTAGCATAGAGTTACTGTAACTCAAAATATAAAAAGGAGCCGAGCAGAAAAAAAACCCGAATGAAATAAATAAATACTTAAGTTTATGTAACCTTATTTAATTTTTACTCGCAAAACAGTTGTCCTCCTTTATTTTGCAGTTAGGTAAGGTCACATGATTTTTGGCAGCCCTATCAACATTTCATCAAACGTATGAAGCTAACTTCAGACAGTTACCTATCTTCGCCTGCCATACATTTTTTAAAGAAAATACGACCATATTGTGCTATCAGTAAGGTGCTTATTCACCTGTCACATACTACATTATTTAGACTCTTTTTAAATCAACAAAATGTTTATTATTGACGTTGCAGCATACCTAGGCAAAGTTAGGGGAAAATATCCATACTTCGCCTACTATATTTGTGACCAAATTATTGCCACTTAGACAATGAAATTTAGAGCGTCAATAGTCTATTCTACTAACCACAGATACGAAAAATTGTTTTTTATTCATTATTACTCAAAATACTTTATAATCTGAAAAATATTTTTAAAAAAGTGTCAAAACCCAGGCGAAGTTAAGGGTTCCGACGGTACCTACCTATATTGAAAAATTCAGTGAACGAAAAAACATTTTTATGACTAAATCACAGTTTAGGTAATAATGACAGTCACTTTTTGCTGCCTATTTGGTATCGTATTTTCATTGCTTACTAACTGACACGATATTATTTTTTTTATTTCAACGAAATCGACCGATTACTTTCAAAGATATCGATATCTCACATAGAGTCCTTAGTGAAAAATAAAAAGCTTAATTCATGAAAACAAAAATTGATAACATATAGGTATTTTTATTTTTTTTTATATTTTTTTTTGTCGATACCTTTTGATTTATTTTCACTTCCTTTCAAGGTTACACTTTATCCGGGGACACACTGTATAATTATTAAGAGCTAAACTGCGTTTGATGTACTTATCTCTGTTGGTATAATCAAGTTATCATCCTATAACTTGATCTAATTTACATTACTACGTTGCGGTTGTAGGTATATATAGATAGGTTAACCGAAGGTAGGTAGTTTAAGTTGTAAGATTTCGAAAGTTCAAGTGTCATTCAATGATAAAGTTCTGGGATGCTAAGGTCACAACAACATAATGGGTCCACGTTGGATGATCACATTGCCAAATATACGTTCCAAACGTCATAACCTTACATCGGGTTATCCCGTTATCAGATGAAGGTGTTATGGTCATTAGATGTGGGGTTATTTGTCTATTTATGTAGTTACTTATGTATATATGTAGCTACGTACAGTGAAGCCGCATTTTCATTAGGAGACATTTGTCTTGCGACTCTGTCGCTCGACATGACATTTACGTGTCCGGCGCGATGTCACCTGACGTCGCCCGACGTCGCTTGGGACATTTACGGGTCGCGCAACTTGTCGCTAGTCGATGCTCTGCGAGCGTCGACTCGCGCGACTTTCGTGTCCCTCGACAGTCGCCGGACAGGCTTTGAGTGGTGAAAACATTTCTTTGTGTTTTGAACACTACTTCCTCGGGCGACATACTGATCACGACTAGCCAATGTAAACGAGTCATATGTCGCGGGAGATTGTCCCAGAACTTTTGCAGAGACAACTACGTGAATGTCGAGCGATAAGTATCTGCGACATGTCGCCTAGTGAAAATGCTGCTTTGCCGTTGCCGGTCCCAAGCCCGGATGAGAAAGAAAGAGGGTTGGAAGGGAGAACACTAATCCGACCGTAAAACAGTGAACGTCGAGCACCTCCACACAGAGCGTGGAGTGACATAAAGTGGCCCAGAGGAATTAAATCACCTCCAAAAGACTGCCATGGAAGGACGAGGGAACCTACCACGAGTATCTTCTCCCAAGAAAACCTAATGAACTCAAAGTTACACACAGATAATGGCTCATTGGACGATCCGACTAACACTCGGTGCCATCCAGTTGCTGCCTACCGGGCTGGTTGGTGTGAAATTGGCGACCGAAGCTTCCAACAAGATGTTGCGTCAGGCCTTGGGAGGAAATCCTGTTACTGACGAAACGAAAAATTATAAACTACCTATTGGCACTGAGCATAGAATTGGAACTTGGAACGTCCGTGGTCTATTACAGGCGGGTAAACTGACAATAGTGGACAACGAAGCAAAAGCTCATCATATCACCATACTCAGTATCAGCGATTCATATGCGGGGATAAGGACATTTCAAGACAACATCAGGAAGCACTCTTTACTTTTCAGGTAGTGAAGACTGTAGCAGGAACGGTGTTACTTTGACCGGCAGGCACGACCAAATATATCCTGGGGTACAACCCTGTCTTAGACAGAATCATCACTATGAAACTCAACACCAAACCCACCGATATCGAAATCAAATCGATTACATACTGGTGTATGGAGATCTTCCGTGAAAAACGTGAAGACTCACAATTTACTGGTCACAAACTTCTCATTTTGCTTAAAAGCACCTCGGAAAAAACACCTCATAAGCCAGGAGAGCGGTTATTTTTCCAGTTTAAGTTGGAAATCAAGTTACAGGAGCACAGTGCCGGAAGACACTGCCAACTCGCAATGGAAGACATTTTTTTATATTACTGAAGTGGCAAACAAGTATACGGCCCGCCTGATGGAAAGCAGTTACCGTAGCCTATGAACGCCTGTAACAGGGGCGTCACACGCGCGTTGCCGCCCCTGTAAAAACCTCTTCACGCCCTTTTTGAAGAAACCCATGCTGTAGTCTTCTGAGCCTCGACTAAAACCTCGACAGGCAGTTCATTCCACAGCTTGACAGTACGCGTCAGAAAACTTCTCCGGAACCGCACAGTCCGCGACCACTTAGGCTCCAATGTTTGACGATGAAGTCCCTGTCGATGGCAAGCAGTGCGACTGTAGAAGGAGGCCGTTGGCATCATGTCAAACAAGTCCTCTGAACACACGGACATACCCCATTGTACATTAATTGGTAGAAAACACAAAGGGACGCAAAATTTCTGTAGCTGGGGGCTCGGGGCCGTAGGAGCGCGCTACATCCTCCAGAAGTGACTCCCTTAGTCAAAATTCACTATTTTGACTAAGGGACTATTTTGTCACTATTTTGTCCATATTCATCTTAAAACTTATCCATTGTCGTCGAACTTATCCTTAAAACGTATCCATGAGTCGCTGGAGATTTCACATTGCATTGTTAATTTGATTTGGTTATTTCTTTAAATTTGAGGTAATTTAGTGATCTTTGTTCATTGATTGTTTGGCGCCGACTCAAAATTATTTAGGTGTACTTAAATTAGTTTAAGAACTTAGTTATTAAGGTCAATAAAAACAAAGTTTATTATTTTTTGCTTTAAATTTTTTTCGGCGGTTTAATTTTTTTTATAATGTACTAATTACTACATGCTTAATTAAAATAGCTGGTCTGAAGTTCATTCTTCGTGAAGTTTTTTTTTGTAATACACAACTCAGCATTAAAATCTGTGAATGAACATCATCAAAAAAGCATCTCCTGTTTTTCTACCCTTAGGGTTGATTTTTTTTCGAAATTTATATGGGACCAACTTGGACTCGAGTCCGAGTCGAAGGACGGACTCCTCTTCCAATAAAAAAAGAATTATCAAAATCGGACTACTCTGTGAAAAGTTATCCGTGGTCATACATTACAATCAGTGAGTGAATAATCAATCGTCCTCTGTTTTCCTACCCTTAGGGTTGAAATTTTTTTCCAAATTTGTATTGGACCAACTTCGGGGTATCCCTTACCAATAAAATTAGAATTATCAAAATCGGACTACTCTATAAAAAGTTGTGCTTGATCATACATAAAAAAATATATACGCGTCGACTTGAGAACCTTCTCCGTTTTTTCGTCGGTTAATAAACTAATAGGTAGTTGTGCTAGAAATATAATTTAATTTATTTATTGCTAGGTTCCACCAAAAGTTTGTATACGTATACGAGTATAACAGATCATTATCATCATCAGGTCATTTTAGTCTCCACTACATGAGCACGACCCTCTCTCTTCCGTCCCAGACAGAAGGAGGATTTGGCCTACACTCCCCACGCTGGCCGAACGGGTTGGGGAGGCCTGATCGATGTTTGCTAATGTATTTCCCTTAGTCGCCTTATACGACATCCACGGGAAGAGACGGAGTGATTCTATTCTAGTCTGCCGGAAACCACACGGCCATAGTATAAACAAATACTCGTAAATAAAGAGACGATATAAAAATAAGCCGTCGGCACTTTGCAGTTTAATGATACTCTTTATGTTGTGTCTCTCTGTCTAAGCCATTGTTATCTATTGACCTGTGCTGAGTGCTGATCTTGGAGTTCCCTTTTGCATCATAAATTATATAAACAGGCATCATCGGCAACGTAAAAACCAAATTCTTTAGGATCAAAGGCTAGTACGATAACTCACAGACGATAACTGCCTGATAGCAAGGTATAAAAGACATAAATTGACTGATAAATATTATTTCTTTAGTCATTTTCAACGAATAGTATCCACCCACTACTTAACCAGAGGTACAAGCAGACAATCAAAAATTTTTAAAGTAAATATTAAAGAAATGGCTTTTATAAAATACCTTTTGATAATTCTCTCATGCCTAGTTTTAGGCAACGCTCAGACACCGCAGCCGCCGCGGAAAAATATTTATAATTTTAAAACAGCCACTTGGAACAGTAATGGTGCAAGATGGGACGTGGTTCAACAATTTCTATTTATTAGCGGCATCGACGTGTTAGCTATTCAAGAAGCTGGATCTATTAGCAATATTATAAGCCAATTAAGCCGTCCAGCAAACACTATTAATATTTGTTATGGTGGCTTTGACCCTGATCCTAACACAAATTTGGGTTTAACCGAGTATATTTGGTCTATTGGTGGACAGAGTGTTTATTTATATTACTATGATAATCGAGTGAATCCAGGCACTAGTAGTCAAGAACAGAGCAAGCAAAATATGGCTATAGTGTCTAGAGTACGGGCACAAGAAATTATAATTATCCCTTCAGAAGTCCGTCATAGTTCTACAAATTTTAATGACGAAAGTTATCAACAACGAACCTTTATAAATAGACCGGTCATAGGCATACTCATCGAAAACAGCGTATTTTTTAATATTCATCCAGAGCCGATCAGAAGGAGAAATGAAGTATCAATATTGTTAAATTTTATAGAAGAATATATGCAAGAATTTTATATTGCGCAAACATGGATGGTGATGGGAGATTTTAATAGGTCACCAGAACAACTTGAACATCAGCTTCCTTGGCATCCTGCGAATAGATTTATCGGTATTGTCAGATCGAGGCAAAATACACATGGTTCTAGTGAATTGGATTTTGCAGTAGTTGGCGGGCCATCAACCTATCAACAATTGCTTCGCGCGATAATAGCAGCATTAATCACAGGAATAAACCACAACTCAGATCACAAACCTGTGAGATTCCAATAACAACTATAGTTTTCTTTATGTTTTGTTAATATATTGTAATCTACCGACTCCGTGGTTTTTTGTTGACATTTATTTTTTATAATTATACACGTTATATATATTACTAGCTTTCGCATTTCGAATTTCACGCGAGCGAAGCCGCGGGCTTCGCTCGCGTGAAATTCGGGGCAAACACGTGTTTACTCATTTATCTATAGAAGTACTCGTGTGAAGATTAGGATAAAATAGTTAAATTAATCTTCTTTCTACAAACAAATTTTGGAGCTCCGTTTCACTCTCTTATTTTTTAGGGGTAAAATTTGAAAAATCTTTTTAATTAATTTCGTGTTCACTACATTATATTTAAATCGATACTATTTTCGTAATTGACGTCCCAGAAAACCATAAAATCAACACCCATATTGATATTATGACATTTCAACCCCATCGCACCCACACAGGTGTTATTTTATGTCACGTCGGCTACATTTCATTATAAAATAGTTGTTTTTTCGTCATCACCGACCCGATAAATCATAAAAACAATACCCATAACGATTTTCAGACTTTTTCACCCTATTTTAAACATTTCAATCCCATCGCACCCCAATAGAGGATGATGGTTACGTTAGCCACGTTGAATTTCAAAATCGTTATTGTTTTCGTAACCAGCGACCTGATAAACCATAAAAACAATACCCATGACGATTTTCAGACTTTTTGGCCCTATTTACCCTTATTGGGCTTGATTTTGAAAAATCCTGAAATACGGGTTTACTCATTTATATAAAAGTAGTCGTGTAAAGTTTAGGATAAAATAGTCAACTAATCTCGTTTCCCATACAATTTTTGGACCTCGGTTTCACACTTTTAGGGGTAAAATTTGAAAAGTCCTTTTAACTAATTTTATGTCCACTATGTTATATTTTCAAATCGATGCCATTTTCGTAATTGACGTCCCAGAAAACCATAGAATTAACACCCATATTGGTATTATGACATTTCAACCCCATCGCAACCCCACAGGGGTGATTTTATGTCACGTCGGTTACGTTTGATAAGAAAATAGTTGTTATTTTCGTAATCAGCGACCCGATAAACCATAAAAACAATAATACTCATGACGATTTTCAGACTTTTTCACCCCATTTTAGATATTTCAACCCCATCGCACCCCAATAGGGGATGATTGTGACGTGACCAACGTTGAATTTTAAAATTGTTGTTTTCGTAATCAGCGACCCGATAAACCATAAAAACAATACCCATGACGTTTTTCAGACTTTTGGGACCCATTTTACCCTTTTAGGGGTTGAATTTTGAAAAATCCTGAAACACATGTTTAGTCAATTGTCTATAGAAGTACTCGTGTAAAATTTAGGATAAAATAGTGCAACTAAGCTCGTTTCCCCATACAAATTTTGGACCTTCGTTTCACCCTCTTAGGGGTAAAATTTTAAAAATCCTTTTAAGTAATTTCTTGTCCACTATGTTATATTTTCAAATCGTTGCCATCGTATTTGACGTCCCAGAAAACCATGGAATCGATACCCATATTGATATTATGACATTTCAACCCCATCGCACCCCCACAGGGGTGATTTTATGTCACGTCGGCTACGTTTGATTGGAAAATAGTTGTTATTTTCGTAATCAGCAACCCGATAAACTATAAAAACAATACCCATGACGATTTTCAGACTTTTTCACCCCATTTCATCCCCACAGGGGTGATTTTATGTCACGTCGGCTACGTTTGATTAGAAAATAGTTGTTATTTTCGTAATCAGCGACAAGATAAACCTTAAAAACAATACCCATGACGATTTTCAGACTTTTTCACCCCATTTTAGACATTTCCACCCCATCGCACCCCCACAGGGACGATTTTTTGTCACATCGGCTATGTCTGATTAGAAAATAGTTGTTATTTTCGTTATCAGCAACCCGATAAACTATAAAAACAATACTCATGACGATTTTTAGACTTTTTCACCCCATTTCACCCCTTTAGGGGTTGAATTTTGAAAAATCCTGAAACACGTGTTTACTCATTTATCTATAGAAGTACTCGTGTAAAGTTTCGGATAAAATAGTCTCAACTAATCACGTTTTCCATACAAACTTTGGACCCCCGTTTCACCCCTTTAGGGGATGAATTTTGAATAATCCTTTCTTAGTGCACCCCTAGACGTCATAAGAAACCTACGTGCCAAATTTGGAATCTCTAGACCCAGCGGTTTGGGCTGTGCGTTGATATATCAGTCAGTCAGGACTTTGAATTTTATATTATATAGAAGATAGATACTTTAGTTGAGAATGTAAAAATTTGGTTTTATAAACACTTCTTTTTTGTTTTATTTGACTCAATAGGTACCTACTGCCTCAAGGATCTAAGTGGAATATTTTTTCAGATTGAAGTAATCGAAACTCATGACGCACTTAAAACTTTTCATCATTATCATCATGGATCATCTGAATGATGATGATCCATGAAGATGATGATGATCATCATCATCAAGTACATTTGCGTGATAAATGAAGATTAGCAAATGTAAACTGCTATGCAACAGGTTCTGATTGAAAATCAGTATTGCTGGTCTGGCAGCAACTTATACTGAATCAGAATCCTTTTTCACATCCACTGCATTAAGGTGCATAGGTGATTTGATTATAGGCATTGTCATAATCCCTTCTTCCACTTAGGTAACTAAAACTTTCTTTATATCTATGACTTATGTATATGTTACACTATTTTTACCATCTGTTACTATAATGTACTGATATGTTGTGGATCGTTGAAATAAATATTTTTTCTTTCTTTCAAATCGCGCACTTATAAAATTATTGGCTGGTAAGTGGGTCACCACCATCGTTAGTGCCAAAGCCAATCTAACATGCACGTAGTACACCCTGCTGATTAACTAACGGGGCGGTGACAAAAGAGAGGTAGGACACATGCTTATTCAACTGGAGAAGTACATCCCAGAAAGACCGTTAGTCAAATAACAAAAAGAATCGGTGTGTACTTGACCACACCGTAGAGTGAAAATTTAATCTCTCGCTCCCTCCCTTTCGACTTTATCCGAACAATCCTTACATAGTGGTAGCGTGACGAGTAACATATCCGAAAGTGACCACTTCTGTCTCATTCACTAACAAAATAAAGTGCTGGAGTGCCTAAAGAAGTTTTCACAAAAATAAAAACAATTATTACTTCTACATATTATAAACTCCCTGAAATCCAGGGATATATTAAGTGAGGGTAGAGGGAGGTCGCACGTTTTCTCTCCCGCTGTGACAATCATCCGCCTCGGACGTATGTTGGTCTTGTGAGTGTTAAAAGTACAAACAACAATCTGATGTTGAAGTTTGCGTATGATATGTACTCATTTTTTATTTATTTATAGGGTGTAAGTGCCTCACCATGATCATTAGAGCCCAAGCCAAACTCGCCTGCACGTGGTGCACCTTGTCGAAAAAGGGTACAGCCACAGACCACCTAGCCTACAAGACTTGCAATGTTTACAAATCACAAAGATTTTGTAAATGACAATGGACAATTTATGTATACTAATGAACCGTTTGTTGTCCAAAGGACATTAAAATTGTATGTCAGTTTCTTATACCCATTTTTTTTTATACTACTATATATAATTTTCTCAAAATGCACTAAGTAGGTAGATATAAAGCCCTATTTTTTTGATAATGGATATAGGTCATCACGCTACGACCAATAGGAGCGGAGCGCCAATGAAATATGTTGCAAAAGCGGAAAAAAATATTCCTTTTGAGACCTTCCGTTGCGTGCGCCGCGTAAACGGTTTAAGTTACGCAGCAATCACGTATGACGAAATTATTCATCTACTTATACTAAAGTCTACTTTTACACGATAACCTTTTTTAATGAATAATCCTATGCTTCACTCTCAACTCAACCCTCTCTATCTCTCATACAGACATAGTTGCGCAGATCAGCTAGTTTAAACATGTAAGTTGAATATAATTTTTGTAAGCCTTTTTTAAAACTCTTTATTTGGTGTTCTGCTTGTCGATGTATACCTCCTAGTGTGCCACGCGAGTTTGAGATCCTGAGGAAGACATGCCCCAAGGATGGCAGATAGTGAGGCCTGGTGAACCCTGGGTAACGGCAGTCAGCAGCAGCAGTGCAGATCTAGCAATAATTTTAACAAAAAAAAAACCGGCTCCAAACATTACTCTACATTTATGTATGTAGATACAGGCTGATGATGATAAAAAAATATGGGAACAATCTGGAAGTATACTCTTTCAAATAAAAAAAAAATCAAATCGGTTTATAAATCACAGAGTAATTAAGTAACAAACATTAAAAAACAATACAGCTGAATTTAGAACCTCCGTTTTTGGAGTCGCTTAAAAAATAAATGTAGCTATAATTCGTTGAACAGAAACAAAGTAACAAACAAAGTAGTTGGTTGTCTAACGTGACGACGGTTTAGAACTCGAAAATTTAATAACGAAAGAAAGAAGCCTTTAGTCTCATAACATGCAAATTGCAAAATAACATGTGGTTGTAAAACGTTCAAATCTCATAAGATCCAAGTCTCGAAACCACCAAGTTCAGGAGAATCTAATTAGATTGTACGATTTTTACTAAAAAGGATATGTCGCCAATTTTTCGTCTTATCACAAGAGGCAGTGTATGTTGTTTCTTACACCTCACTTCAAAACTGTTTTGAAAGTTGTTGCACTTATACTGCAAAAATCTCATGAATTTACGTTGAAATGACTCTAGCCTATTGATATAAACCTCATATTGCGGATTCCATATATCTGAGCAGTACACAAGAATACTACGTAAATGTGATGAGTATAAGACTTTATTTTTTTATATAAAACTGAGAACTGGATCTAAAAGTAATGCCAAAAGCCACACCCCTGCCATTCCATACAAATGTCGCGTCGTTTACTACTACCACAGTATAAGTAATAGTTACTATATAAACAATGACGTCTGTGCAGAGCGCGAGTGAGCGTGTGTGCGTGCGGCGCTATACAAAATGTTCCACATTTGTTTTAGAGGGGAGGTGAGGTCGACACTCATGTGTCGATGTCATGGCCATATCGATTTGCCCACTTCATGAAATGCTCGACAATTTCACGAAATGGTCGCATTTCATGATGTTGGCAACTTAATTTGACCAGATCATTAAATCGTCAACATTTCACGATTTTGTCATCTACTTTTGGCCGGATCGTATAAATAGGATGTCCATAAAATATTGAATAAAAATCCAGAATATGTTCTGTCATTTAAGTTCAACTGATACAAAGAAAATGAAACAATTTTTTGTAATAAAATGAAACATTTTTTTTAGCAAACTAATTTACCTAACTGTAACTATTTATTTTTACGATATGATCAAAATAATCTTGACCATTTCATGAAGTAACCGTTTAGTTGGTCATATCGAGAAACGATTTCTTATCATTGATCTGCCCACAATCATGATGTGGCCAACAAACAGACACTGAAATATTTCATGAAATGCGACCATTTCATGAAAGTCTCGAACATTTCACGAAGTGAACAAATCTACGATATGGCCACGACATCGACACTAGAGTGTGGCCAAGCTGTACGTAGTATTATAACTTATACTGTGCTAAAGCTTTGTATCCCTTTTTAGTAATATAATCTACTAGCGACCCGCCCCGGCTTCGCACGGGTGCAATGCTGATACTAAATGTACTACAGAAGGTCTTTGCGCTTTGTCCTATCCAGTCCATCCCCAGTTATAGGCACACGCCGCCGGCTCCGCGGCCGGTACCGCCACAGCCGTTATGTCCCTGCATTTTAAATGTGTAATATCTTCTAAACTATTCATTTAAATTACATGCTGTGAAGGGCCATATTGATCTATATTAAATGCGCAATGTATTTAAGGTACTTAATTGGATAAGGATTAATTATGTATTGCTTAAAATCGCTTAGTAAATAAGGCATTATTTCTTGTAAAAAGCAAAGGATAAAATAACGGTTATTGTGTGTTACCACTAAGAGATAGACATATACCACCGCAAACTTTTTTGTAGACCATTTTAAGGTGAACAATACTGTACTACATTATTTTGATCTATCTCGTTGGGTTCAGCCAGCGTTTGCAATGAAAGAGCAAAAAAATGTGTTTATTTACGACATCACATTAGAAACCTCTAAATTATCAGTGTTTTTCTACTATGTTATGCATAAATTATACATATAAACTTTCCAGTTGAATCACTCTATCTATTAAAAAAAACCGCATCATAATCCGTTGCGTAGTTTCAAAGATTTAAGCATACAAAGGGACATAGGGACAGAGAAAGCGACTTTGTTTTATACTATGTAGTGATGTGATTTGCATATGTCAGTTTGCAATCGTGAATAACTGCTAAGTCATCAAGCGTATTATTCATTAATTCGCCATGTAAAAATGTACCTATCCTTCTATTTTATCTGGCTAGTCAAAACGGGTTGCTGCAATAATCTTATATTTACGCAATAGTTTACGTTTTCTGTCACAAGTATAACTTTGCTAGTAAAAATGACCTAGTTATACAATCACTACGTAACGGCATTAAAATAGTAACATTAGTTAAATATAGTAAATACTCGGAATAACACACTTGTGTAGTATATGCTAAGTCTAGCCGCGGAAGCCCATAAATAGGCGTTACGAGACGACTGTAAGCCTATTTCTTGTATAATGTCTGTGTAACTTATCCACATGGAGCTACGAAGGGAATTTCTTAACTTTTACGATAACTGGAAACCTCACAGAAGACCGCAGGTAAATAACGACTCCGAGAGGCCTGGACGATTGATATTTTTGAGTTGAGCGAGGTTACCATGAAGGAAGGAGTAGTTTCAATAGAAACGTTACAACCGTCTATAGGTATCGTTAGCGGCTTCACATTAGGCGTGCCACTTGACGTAGTATAAAAAAACTTAGTTCATTATAATTGTTTCAGTAATGACAGCTTAAATAACTTAAGTAAACATCTGCCCAATTATATGGTCCTACACTACACGCGTCCACCACTGTGCTTCTGTGTAGCTAAGTTTAACAGCGGCGACTACCAAAAAGACATGAACAGTAAAGTTTAGTACAATACAGGGAGTATAATTATGGCTGCTTTGGAAGTCACAATTTACTTCCCCTCTTGGCAATATAAGAGACATCAATATAACAAATAAGGCATTAAAAATCTAAGGACATCCTGAAGGAAAGGCCGAATACGTCTATATTTTTTTTGTGGTGATTTCAACATTGATTTGCTTGTTGATAGTACTGTAAAATCAAATTTTTTAAATTTATTTAAATCTTTTAACTTGCATAACTTATTTCTTGAGCCCACGCGAATTACTCCAACCTCCGCTACCTGTCTGGATAATGTCTTCTGTAATTCGGAGTACTTAAATAAATGTATAATTAATGACTTACCTTCAGATCACTGTGGACAGTTAGTCGTATTCAATAACGTAGTTGTGGAAAAAACCAAACTTATTTCGTTCAGACCAATTACTGGTAGTAAAATATCAAAATTCAAAAGTGTTTTGCAGGATAAGTTGCCACTAATAGTATACACGGAAAATGATCCTAACAAACTATATGGTGATCTTTTTAATGTAATGTCTGAAGAATTTAATAACATATTTGAACAAAAAGTGGTTAAAGTCAGAAACAATATTAAATTTTGTGAATGGGCTACCAAAGGTATTTATAAAAGTCGAGATACACTATATGATTTGTATGTTCAAAAATCGTATAGACGGGATGGCAATTTTACAGAACACGTTAGACACTATTCCAAAATCTTCAAGAAAGTCTGTAAGGTTGCCAAGTCTAACTACATAAATAATAAAATTAAAAATTCTACCAACCAGTGTAAAACTGTTTGGAACATTGTCAACAAAGAGACTGACAAAATAAAAGTTAAAGAAAACGACTACTCCTTGAAATGTAATAATTAACTTCAAATCAAGATGTTGCTAATGCATTTGGAAACTTTTTTACCAATGTTCCCATTGATACGACTGCCTCTCTCAATTCATCAGCCTCAGAATCCATAAGATTACTTGAGGATAATGTACAGCCCTGTGAGCATGCATTTAAATTTTGTCACATTACCCCAGATGACATTATTCGAACATTCAAATATTTAAATATTAAGAAATCTGAGGATCTCTGGGGAATGTCCACTCAAATTGTTCTTCCTATGTTGGATACTGTTGCTGCCCACCTGGCTATAATTTTTAATGAAAGTATAGAGAGTGGTATTATACCTTTATTTTAAATCAGGAGATGATCGTGAGCCTGGGAATTACAGACCAATCTCTATTCTGCCAGTATTGAGTAAAGTGTTTGAAAAGATCATGTCAAATCAGCTGCTCGCACATCTTAATAAGTTCCACATTCTACATAAGAAGCAATATGGGTTCACCGCCGGAATGTCCACTACAGACGCAGGAATCGCGCTCGTGAAATACATATTTGAGGCTTGGGAGACGTCTCAGGACGCTATCGGTGTCTTTTGCATTTGATTGTGTTGATCATCAGACACTGCTGCTCAAATTATGGTATTAAAGAGAAGGCTTTGCAAATGGTAGAATCATACCTAAGTAATAGAACTCAAACGGTGGATGTAAATGGCACAAAATCAAATGCATTTGATGTAAAAATGGGCGTGCCCCAGGGTTCAATTTTGGGTCCTCTCTTATTCTTTGTATACATCAATGATTTGCCTGATTTGGTAGAAAAATTTGCCAACGTAGTACTGTTTGCCGACGATACCTCACTTATTTTTAAAGTTGCTAGGTATAAAGACAAAATTTATGATGTTAATAATGCTCTTTCTGCAATTTTGAACTGGTTTACTACAAATAATCTCCTTCTTAACTCATACAAAACTAAATGTATTAAATTCACGTTACCCAATGTCAGGCAAGTCCATGCTGATGTAGTCCTAGAGGATAACACCCTAGTTTATGACAATGATACTGTTTTTCTTGGTATTACCATTGATTCAAAGTTGCAATGGGGCCCTCATATAACGAAACTAGCTCGCAGACTCAGTTCCACAGCTTATTTGGTTAGGAGAATAAGACAGATAGCGGACGAGACAACTGCTAGGCTCGTTTATTTTAGTTATTTCCATAGCATTATGTCATATGGCATATTGCTTTGAGGTAAAGCAGCTGACATTGATAAATTTTTTGTATTACAAAAGAGAGCCATTAGATCAATTTACAATTTGGGTTCTAGGGATTCACTCCGTGACTTATTTAAGGAGATAAACATCCTCACTGTCGCTTCTCAATATATTTATGTAAATATTATGTACGTCCGTAAAAATATTTCGAATTTTACAAAAGTATGTGATATAACTAATGTCAACTTGCGGAACAAAAACAAATTGGTTATTCCAAAACATAGACTGGGGAAGGTCAATAATTCGTTTGTCGTAAATTGCATCCGCTACTACAATAAGTTGCCGGAGTCGGTCCTGATTTTACCCGAAACTAAATTCAAACAGCTTATTAGGACCACCTTATGTAAAAAGGCTTACTACAGGACCGACGATTACCTTAATGATAAAAATGTATGGCAAATTCTCGGCACAGGATGTGAAGCACAGCCGTCTTATCTTTACAAGTAGTATTGTGGATATACATATTTAGACTTTATACAATATGTATATACATTCTATACTATGATTTTATATATTTTTATTTTTTTTACTATTTTATTTTACTTTAATTTTTTTGTCTCTTATTTTGGTTGAATACCATTTTTTTTTATTGTATTATGATAATATTGTATGGCTATTTAAAAAAAAGACCTATATTGACAGAGTTTCTTTCGGCATTTCTTCTCGTCAATGGTCATTCCGAAATGCTGGTAGATAAAAAAATATACCTAATTGTAAAAGACGTGTCTAAGTGCCCGCGAGGGCCCTCAGAATAAAGAATTTTGACTTTGACTTTGACTTCAACAGATCTACATTAAAGTCTGGTAAAGAAATATCCGCATAGTCAAGAATCCTGGACTATGCGAAACTCCGTTTAATCGGAAGGAGAAGGGACTATTCGAGAACAACTTTAGTGACAAGGCGTAAAAAGTTTTTAAGACGTCTAATGACGCAATGATCTTCCTATTAACTTCGGTCATCGAAATGCCAAGATCGTGAAAATAAATCAAGTAAACAAGATTTTTAACCGTTTCACTACAGTAAATGCAGATACCAATAAACGCCGGAGATTTACTTGGATTTCAACCCAAAAGAAAAGGTGAGATACATAAAGAAGTAGAATCTAATTCTACTATATTTCAGTAGAGTGGCAGAGAAATTTTGAGAACGCTATGTCAAAGGAAGGAAAGGAATGTTCTTAATGTGAGTATCTCTAAAAGGATGGAGAAGTGATGCAAGATGTAAGAGAATAAAGGTTGAAATCTGTTTGTAAAATAGGATGGGAAGAAGAAGAAGAATAAAAGGAAATAGAGGAATCTCGTCCTCGTCCCGATAAGAGAAGTCCCGAGAAGAGAATAAGATAGGACAAAACACTGATCATGCTGCTGATGATTTTACAACCTATGCAAATGCAACTTAAAAAAACAATTAAGAATGTCTTTCTTTGTAATATCTTTCAATTATTGGACATGTTTGATAATTATTAGAAACCATTTATCATATATATTAGCGAAAATATATATAAACGACACACATAGTATAAGGAAATAATATCATTACGTTTCATGACGTTTTAAGTCTGAAGAGAGACTTCGCCTCTCTTGGCATTTTCTACCGTTTGTACAATGCACAGACCATGGTACAATGGGTTGTATTCAGAGTTGTTTGATATGATGCCCACGGCCTCTTTCTGTAGTCGCACCAAATCGTTCATCATAGGATTGGAATCGAAATGGGCTTAAACTGTGCGATTCCAGAGGAGTCGGGTTGTGGATTGCCGATTTTTTTATAGCACTATGACGTTGTTTGTCATCATAGTATAGCGAGTGATGGCGAGTCTGTTAAAATTTTCTATATTATTCCTTCGTACATCTTTGCGACGTAACTCTGTTTAAAATGTCGCGTGCGTGTCGTGGCGGCAGGTCGCGTGGCAGCGCGCGTGTTCGATCGAGCCCTGAGGTGCAACCGTTATTGGCTTCTCTGGGATTAACTGGGAAAGTGTTGTTTGAAAGCGATTTACGTTTAGTAGTATGAAGTGTGTAATAGTAATTAGCTAGTTGTCCCTGAATAAATTGGTGATGTAATAGACCTAGGTCGGGGTTGTAGACAAACCTTGAAAGTAACACATTTATTGCATTAATGAGTATCTTTGGTAACATTGATTTTACCTTATGAGGTAAAATCAATGTTACCAAAATATAAAAAATCTACTTCTATGGAAGTAGATTTTTTGGGTTTCTGTCTGAATAATTCAATGTCTATTGTCTACGAGAGATACGGTAAAGTCAATTTCCATAGGCAGCTCGTACGAAAAATAAATTCGGCTAAAATGGCTATTTTTTGGTAGCAAACCATCTCCAGTCCAAGTTGACACGTCTACAAATGCTTGAACGATATTTAGATAGTTAATCGTTTCATGTGTTATTTTGTAACAGTTTTACAGGTAATTGCAGCCAGCATCCGCCCACTATCGTTAGTAGACGCATGCGACTTTTTAACAACCCTGAGTCGCTCGCACCAGTAGTGTTGCCGACCGAAATTTTCGGGCATTTCTCATGCCCGGAAATGTCTCTCGGTGGCTCATCTAGTGAGCGGCGAGTCACCGCTTGCTTCAAATGGGAATCAGAAGGGCATAATTATATCATTATAGCAAACGTAAGTTCCTCTTTTGTAATAGATCTGCCCCCTGAATAGATTGCTTATTCATACCAATGAATAAGCGACTCTATTTCAAATGGAATAGAGTACCAATGAATAAGCGACTCTATTGCAAATGGAATAGAGTCGCTTATTCATTGGTATGAATAAACAATCTATTCAGTTATTGAATCGCAATAAGAGATGGTGGTAAGGGGGCTGTATGTCTAGTCCACCCAGATAGCCAAAGCCTCAATGGACTACTGCAAATGCCGACCGAGACTATGAGTATATTCTGGAGCAGGTCACGGATGCTGTAGACCATTACATTAAACTTCTCGTCAGACCGGGATTTTAAGCTATGAAATTGCCGATATTTTTCAGTTATAGGAAATCATCATCATCATGTGACTTTAAAACTGTGCCATGTACTATCTACCTACGTCGAAAACTATATTTATTTTACATTGATCTATCGAAAGACATGACTGTATCTAAAATAATAATTTCTTGTTAAAACAAAAAAAGAAATGCTTTACGCCATAAAACTCATTACGGCAATCTGTAAATATTCAAATTGGGAAAGAACGATGAAACTTTTGACTTTCTATGAGTTCTTGTTACGTCAAAGAAGCTGATGGGGAAACGGAAGCTGAGCAAGACGTTTTTAATGAAAATAATTTTCGTCGAGGTTTGTAAAAATGTAAACAACCGGGCAATTGTTACGTACCTAGTATTGTATTAGACTTTGTTTGAAAAAATAAATGTAAGCAGTGTAGAACACGGTACCTGGATAAAAAGTATTCTATGAGTTTCTTTTTTTTCTTTTTTCATTTTAATATATTTGAGATAACAATTGCTACATTACATAAAACACTTACATTAATTTACTTTATCTTAGGGAAATTACAATTATTCACGAATATTATAAAATGATAAGGAAAAATTTGGGTAGTCCACTAAAATGTGTTAATCCAGACAATATTCTATATGTATGCCAAATTTCCTATATATATCATCCTAAACCATTCACCCGTTTTACCAAGAAAGAGTAACAAACATCCATACATCATCACAATAAACTTTTTATAAAGCATTTTATGTTGCTTTAAAATACAGGCCAAAGCATATATAAACAAGCCCATTTTAGATTTTTGCAGAATAACATGTATTGCAACATAATTGACAAGCGTGGTAGTTAAATGGCTAGCAATCTCTTATTCTATGTCTGTAAAAATCTAGTACCTTCCGATATAATAATACTTATACCTTATTTTACCGACCTAATATACGAAAACCTTACCTTCAAATCATTTCAGATTGACTACCGCCAGATCATGGCACAGAACAACGTTTTGCAGGCCCAAAGACATCCAATGTTATATCTCTTTGTGTAGACGGTAACACTTTCGTACCGACCGTAATCAGAGTGCTGAGTGCG
The DNA here is from genome assembly GCA_937001555.2 of Hypsopygia costalis. Lineage (NCBI taxonomy): Eukaryota > Metazoa > Arthropoda > Insecta > Lepidoptera > Pyralidae > Hypsopygia > Hypsopygia costalis. The sequence continues at coordinate 7,416,711 of OW443325.2, forward strand.
AGTTTTTTATTCACGTTCGACCATGTCAACGTAAACAAACCGACCAAATAGATAACTACTCTCATGTTGTGAATTTACCAGACGCATGTTACATATCCAAATTACCCGGGTTGCTCACTTCGAAATGTGAGCGGGTAAGCTATATAATTTTGATATGTAACACGCGTCATATAAATTCACAACATGAGAGTACCTATCTATATGGTCGGTTTGTTTACGTTCACATTATCGAACGCGTACAAAAAAGTCGCACTAGGCACTCAGAGTGCATAGTGAGGGTTATTTGCTCACATTCGAACGTGTTAACGTTCACAAGCCGACCAAATTGAGAAAAAGTTTCATATTGTGAATTTACCATACGTGTTACATGTCTAAATTTGCCGGCTTGCTCACTTCAAAAAGTGAACAAATATGCACACATAATTTTGATACGTAACACATCATCATCAGGTCATTTTAGTCTCCACTACAGGAGCACGACCCTCTCTCATCCGTCCTAGACAGAAGGAGGGTTTGGCCTACGCTCCCCACGCTGGCCAGACGGGTTGGGGAGGCCTGATTGATGTTTTATAATGTATTTCCCTTAGACGCCTTGTACGACATCCACCGGAAGAGACGGAGTGATTCTATTCTAGTCTGCCGGAAACCACACGGCCAGGTACATAACACGCGTCTTATAATTTTACAATATGAGAATTCGTCTCTATTTGGTCGGTTTGTTTACGTAGACATGATCGAATGTGAATAAAAAACTCGCACTACGCACCCTGACGTAGCGAAGAGACGTACGTAGCATTCGTACTGCTACGCGGGACCCTCATATAGTGGTAGTGTTACTGTCTACAAGCTTTCAATACAATAAAACAAGGTATGTTCTTCCCGTGATAGATAGATCACATGATTTGAACTTGAATACGTTATCAGCTGTAGTTTGTTTGGAAAATGCCGGATTTTAACAATCAAACCCGTAGGCTTTTAGATTAGTTTTAGTTTAATATACATTTTAGTATATAACAGTGATTAATTAATTTCATAATAAAAAATAAATTAAACCCGTAACATAATCTTCACAATATTCGGAAAGAGACTACCTTGTTATAAATATCTTCTTGTTAATAGGCTCGCAATGGATCGGCGACCTCTTGGTGTTCTCCATTGGCAGTGGTGTTTGCTTTCCAGGTGACCCACATGCTCGTTTGGCTCCCTATATTTAATACAAGATATATAAAAAACAAAAAAATAAACATGTTTTTTTGTTATCAACAAAAAAAAAACTAAAAAGTTTACTAATTGTGTTTCACTCACCAAGCCCTTTCATTTGATACCTATATCTTCGTAGAGGTTCAAGTAGAAACCATTTTGCGGCAATTTGATTAAAAATGGCGGCATTTAGGTAATCATGTATCCCGTGACAGATCCAAACAAATATGACAAATTTCAGCACAATCGGTCATTTTACCTATACAAATTACAAATTTAACTTGTAAGGTTTGATTAGAGGCACCGCGCAGTGAAACTAAATAAAGCCTTATAAAAATTAAATAATTAAAACTTTTTAGTTAGAATTTTGTTTTCTATCACGCTCGCGTTTTTATTTTATCTAATAATTATTGTTGGAGGAGTTGATAAAATTTTATTACATAACAAACATATAATTACAACGTATAATTTGGAATGTTGGTAAATAAAACTCCAGTAAAAATTATGTGGAATAATGTGGAATAAATGACTTAAAGTCCGGGTGCCGCGATGAGTTTATTATACTCGTATAACTAGCTCACTCGCGCAACTTCGTCAGCGTGAGACAAAGCGTAAACTTACCATTTGAAAGGTTATAGTGAGCCAATTTTAAAAGATTCCGTCGTATATAATTGTTGCGTAACTTGAACCGTTTACGCAGCGCACGCAACGGAAGCTCTCAAAAGGAATATTTTTTCCCCATTTTTGCAAGATTTTTCATTGGCGCTCCGCTCCTATTGGTGGTAGCGTGATATCATATAGCTTATAGCCTTCCTTGGAAAATAGGCTATCGAACACTAAAAGATTTTTCTTTTAGTGTTAGATAGCCTATTTTCCGAGTAATGGAGGAGGAATTCGCGCTATTCTCAGGAACTACTTATTCGAATAGATTCGAATGAGTAGTTCCTGAGAATAGCGCGTTCAACCAAACAAACTCTTCAGCTTGATAATATTAGTATAGATTATTCGGGCTAATCTCAGAATCAAATTTACGGATTTTCATACAATATTGGCCAAATGAATGTTATCTAGAAAGGTCATAAAATATGCTATAATAGGCTCGTTTTGTTATGTAAGAGCGTCACAATAATATAACTATAGGTGGAAGAATTATCTCGATAGAATAAAAAAATTCTCGAGATATACCAAACTTGAAAATCACAATTTTAAAATTTTGGACTTAACCAAAAACACTTACCAAAATCTAACTAACTTAGGAGTTAGGACTATTACTATGGTTATGATACTAGATCACCCGTAGGTATGTAACGATATATCGAATAACCGATAACTAAATCGATATATCAACGCCCAAAAATATCGACATGATATCGTATCGAATATATCGAAAATGACTCAAAATATCGAAACGAAATAGCCCGATTAAAATTGTATGGTTAGTTATTAATTGGAATGAAATGTTATATCGTACTTATAAATTATCGTTTTAAAATTTAATGACATTACATAACACTAGGGATGTTTTAAAATATCAATCCATAATGTACGTTAATTATTACAAATTGGGTAATATTATGAGATATGATACAAAAGATCTCTTCTAGACTGTACTTTTTGTAATACCATAGATCAGTATAAAATTATGAAACACTCCAAGAATAAGCAAGCTGACATTTATACATAGCTCTTCGAACCGACAAGCGCTGGGGAAGACACGTTCTCGGGTGGAGAAGCAATGCTGGCGAACGCAATGTATGACGGCGCGGCGCCTATAAGATGGAGCGAGAACTTAAGAAAATAGTATTGAGTCGATGGATACAGGTCACTCTGGAACGTTGCATGTGGCTAACTAAGGGTTAGGGAAAGCCTATATGGACCGATGTTTACCAATGTACGTCACATATGGGCTGCCAAGATATGATGAACTTACCGATGATATTTGTGATTTAAGCCGGAAAATTTTGCTACGCGTGTGAAGGCGGGCCCGGTCGCTAGTGTATTATTATTGAGCAGAAAAACAAAAAGTGGAAGTAAATAACATGTCGAAAATAAAACATTATTGCTCTTTAATATAAATAGGTAATGTTGCCCTCTTTAGAATTTATAAATGACATACGTGCTTATCCCAAAAGAAAATTTACACAGGTGAGTTGTGACTCTACGGCTGTTCTATATACCTTGTAAGTGCGCAGGTAAATCGAGTGACGCAGACAGAGCGCGTGCCTGCTCACATGACGCGGGCGTGACGTCACACCACCCTATGTGGCACCCCTAAATTACGGGAGTAGGGGTGCTTAGAAAAAGTAAATAGAGAACAGGCATTAATATGTGGAATGTGACTATTAGTTGAAACGGCTAGTGCCGCTAGTGGGTTAAATTAAATCGTGAGACAAATTTTAATTCGCGTCTTACTGTACTGAGTAGCTCGACGATGTTATTGCGCGTGATAGTTTAAACGCTCCCGCCCGTATAGCAACATCGACCGTAGCCTGTCTATGGTTTATTTATCTCGAGTTCCTCTGCGCTTCGGATGACACGTTAAGCCGTCGGTGCCGGCTGTTTTCATGACAGTCGTTATGCTAAGTCAGTGGTATTTGGGAGGCTTGAAATCACTGGTTAGATGGCAGTCGTTAAATCAAGTCAGTGGCTTTTGAGCGGCTTGAAAACACTAGCCTCCGTCAACACACAGTTGAGCATCATGGTGGAGTATGCTCTACACTGCCCTTCGATTATGAGGGAACAGAGAGCAGATGTTCGATGCATTGTGTTATTGTTTATGGGTGCGTTAAGTATCAACATCAAAATTACCATGGAAGTACGTGATATTGATAGTTGTACTGCCGGGTACCAAACGAACATATAGCCCGCCTGATTTGGATCGATATGGAATTGCTCGTTGTCCTTTTAGGTTCTAACGCAGTTATGTAATGAAACAAAAATACTGAAGATATCAGGAGTTGTTTACTTGGTTTACTTTCCTGATGGTTTTGGGTGTAAGTGGTGTTCATCAACATGTCAGAACCAAAGCCACCTCACTAGCACATGGTGCACCATGCTGACTGACAAACGATGCTCTGGCGAAAAGAGAGGACATAGCGAATTTTGTAAGCTGCCCAGGAAGGTCTTCCACCTCACAGAATACCGCTGCCAAATGTCCTTGAGGGTTGTTATGTTCCTATGAGTGAGTGTGGTTACCAGACGACCAATTCTCGTATTTATATTACGATGGCAGAATGAAAGTTTACAGAATCGAGATTGAATTGTGAATTGAGTGAGAATTATATACTTGATTTAATTTATTAATTCATTTATTATCAATGCTTATTGCTAATTTTTAGTTTCTACAATTAAATTTATGAAATTAGCGAATTATATACCAAATGGAGGGAAACAAAACGGCGCACAACACGCAGTTGGATGGAGAGAAAGAAAGAGAGAGAGAGAACACAGACAATTTATTACTTTTTTTAAATCCAAGACATAGAGTAAATCTTAATTTTTGCGGTGGCGCTGGTGTGATATGGTTTGTAATTGGTATTATCAAACAAGCATACGGCACGCCTGATGGGAAGAGATCATCGCAGCCTATGACGCTAGCAATATCAAGGGCATCACTTGCGCGTTGTCGACCGTGTAAAAACCTCTTTACACCGTTTTTGACGAACATGGACGAAATGAATACGCGACTCTATTTCAAATAAAATAGAGTCGCTTATCCATTGGTATGAACAAGCAATCTACTCAATTATTGAATCGCAATAAGAGATGGTGGTAAGTGGGCAGGTTGCATCGGCGGTCGTGTAACAGTCAGCCTGTAATAAATGTACTAAATAAGCAGCCTGCAAAAAAACCTATCTTTGTATAAAAATATACGATATTAGGTATATAAAAAAAACTGTTCCCTCGATCACGTCATGAGTCATGACATTACCGTATTAACGTTACAGTACAATGGACCTTTCAACATTGTAAATGTTCTGTTTTGAACTGAGCCTTTGTTCAAACCACCTACGTGATTTTGGTATTAGTTATATTTACACGTTAACATACCAAAATATATTATCAATACATTATCAAACATTGATCAGGCCTCCCCAACCCGTTTGGCCAGCGTGGGGAGTGTAGGCCAAATCCTCCTCCTGTCTAGGACGGATGACAGAGGGTCGTGCTCCTGTAATGGAGATTAAAATGACCTGATGATGATGATGATGATGAAAAAGAAAAGAAAGAAAATATGTTTAATAACATCACAACATGAGACAATAATTGAAACAATATATAATAACATATCGAACACAAGATACATTATCATGATGTTAATTTGGCCATCGCTTGGCATTAATGCTGGCTGTGTCACACACACAGCGCCAGTATTCTGCGACAGCCAACAGGTGCCGACACGTACATCGTTGGACAAGGTATGTACCTTTCAAAACTTTTTAGTGCACTTCTAAAACCTCTAAGAAATCTACGTGCCGAATTCTTCATTTATATAAATATAAAGACAGAAGATACAATTTGTAGATAAACAACAAGATCTCGAAAATGGCTCACGATTTAGAAATCATTCTACCCTGTCTGGCCTTCGGAAAAACTATTTTTAGATAAATAGCTGATTGAGGTCCTCTTAGGGCCATTTTTTGCCAGTTACCTCCCTCTGTTATTTAGTAACAATTACGATAGATGTTTCTTCAAGTTTCTACACAGACTGACTGCATTTCAACTGCACTCCGGCTGCTAAATTGCAGTTGGAATGCAGTTATTACGATCACGAGAATGGCCAGACAACCGTGCGGCCTGATTGCATTCGGTTTGCAGTTGGCGTTTCACCAACGACTGCACGCACGAACTGTACGCCAATTCTACATCGACTGCAATGGAGCAGGCTGTTCTATTTCAGTTGTGATAACTGCATTCAATTATCATATATACAGATATCTTATCGAGATATGTTGAATTTTTTTGTTCTCGAAATAATTCGTTCGCCTAAATAATTATTTTACTGTCACGTCTATCTACCTAATAACCCGAAAAAAGATGCATGCATATAGCCAATCCAGCTATACCCGTTCTCTCAGTGTATTGTGCCCGTACTGTTTTCTGTTTTCGTGCGGTTCCAGAGCAGAGAGGAGAGGAGAGTTCTCTCGCGTACTGTCAAGCTGTGGAATCAACTGCCTGTCGAGGTTTTCTCAGGAGACTACAGCATGGGGTTTTTGAAAAAGGGCGTGAAGTGGTTTTTACAGGGTCGGCAACGCGCGTTGCCCCTGGTGTTACAGGCGTTCAAAGGCTACGGTAATCCTTAGCATTAAGCGGGCCGTATGCTTGTTTGTCGCTTTAGTGGTATAACAAAACTCAGCAGTAAGTATTAAAAAGCTTCTAATATACAGTGAAAATCTGTTTATCGTATCAGCATACGATATCACGTACCGATATTCAATTACAACGCACGAACGACTTTATCTCGCGACACCCATCAATCGATTACGTTCTACGTATATTTTTATGGAAGCCGTGACGCAATAAAAAATATCCCCCCACTATGGGGAGTGGAGCGGTTAAGTTCATTCATTGGTAACAAATATTTAAGGTCGTAAACTTGTGTATAACATGTGTATTTCTCCTTTTGAAGAGAGACATTTGACCATTCCACAGATATAAACATTGACCATTCTAGCACAGTATAAGTAATAGTATAGCACTCCCTGCCGCTCTCTTGTGTCCACCTCACCTCCCCTCTGAGACAAATGCAGAATAGTTTGTATGGTGCCGCACGTACACACTCATTTTGCTCTGCACAGACGTCATTGTTTATGTACATATGCGACATTTGTATGGAATAGACGGGGTGTGATTCTAGTGTTGTCATCGGAATTCAATAGGGGATGCCAGTATAAAGGATTGTTATACCAGAAGACCAATTCCTGTAATTATTGCATCGCAGATTGAAAGCTGACCGAATCAACATTCAATTGAAATAACAATTCCCTTGAGAGTTCTTTTTTTTTGTTGCCTTCCTGAGAGTGAGTCAGGTCACCAGAAAGAAAGGGGTTGCGGCGTTGGCATCGGGTGTGGCTGTACGAGCAATATTTCATGTACCGAACGTTAATATGGCTACGGTAACCGCGTGCGGGCCGTATGCTTGAGAGAGTCTGCTACCCGACGTAGTATATAAAAAAAAAAAAAATTGACAGAAATTGGTTTTCATTCACAAAATAATGTCAATTCATATTCTGAGCAGACCAAAATTCTTAGTTTATTTAACCTTTGACTCTATTTCGATATAATCTCAATTGTTATTACAGTTAACGGGTGAATATTACGGTATGAGAATATCAATTATGACGTTTGTGAGATCGAGAGTAGATCGGGACTGAATTTTGACTACATTTTAATTACTAGAATTGTCCCTGTCGCTATAGAGAGCTGTGTGTTACCGCTTCCCATCATGCGATCCGTACGCTTGATTGGCACCTGGCGCCGCATAAAATTAGCTAATTTGTGTATTCACGCCTTCGCTTCGATAACCGTCAGTTACGGACCTCTGTAGAAGGTGAAAAATTTAAAAGATTTTAAATGTAATTAGATAAGAATACAAAAACTCTACTTCGTTGTACCAAATCATGATTAATGTAGCAAAATGTTTACTTATTCAGTAGTAATGGTTTTCTTTCACAAAAAATGTGACAGAACATAAAGGAATCAATTTGTAATTTTGATAAAGCGGGATAATTTGAGATTTTATTATATAGTTAGTTAATTCCGTTATTATTTACATTCAACATTCAAAATCATTTATTTCGGATAACATAAGATCATACAATAATCAATTAAATTTAAATTTAGCGAAAGTTAAAACAGGCAATTTGGTACTACACTACTTTGCGTACTTCCACTATCAGTTAGTCCATGCAAACTACTGCCGGCTGGCACACATTCAACTGTTAGTAGACTGCCATGGCTGCTTTGGTTGTCTCTGCTCCAGCTGCTGAAGTCGTCTCTGCGCCTCTCCAAGATCTGAAACAGAAGATACACGCGCATGCCGCCGCTCTGGCTGCGGTAGCCGTTTTCAAAACTAAACCGCAATGCTATATGCTTTCACATTCAAGATAGTGTGATGAAAGTGAATCTAAGTTCTGCGGATTTAGAGTAGTAATGATTTAGATACATGTTCTTATATTTAATTTGTATGACGTTTCTAAGTGCTTTATAAAGTCCAAGGAATAAAGACATTTTGATTTGATTTGACTTGATTTATTATAATTACAACACGAAGTTATTAGTAGTATACTCATATTGCTTGTCTGTTGTTGTGTGAGTTTGACACGCTCGATTTTCATATGTAATATGGAACTAAATGTATAAGAAAATGTCAAAACAATACCATTAATGATGCCGCCAGCTTAAAATGTTCATAAAAGGAATTACTTTTTTTGTTTGAAAATAAGACTATTTTAACTTTCTAGCGTGTTTTACTTCTAAATGCTTAAATGGTACTTTCCTTAGGTAATTGTAGTCATCCATAAAATATTTGCGCTTGTTGTAAAAAGATCTTATATACATATATATTTAGAGCAAGACACTCATAAATGCGTGCAAAATACGGAATATATTTGCCGTGTGATACACATTAGTCGTATAGTAATATCGTCTTTCTTAAGCTTAAGTGAATATCTCTATTACTGATAATGTATTATAAATGATCCATTAGCTAGTATTGTCTGGGACCTAGTAACAGTTTTGTATGTTTATGTTTTTGTATGGAAGCCCACACTTAATAGTTAATTGTTACGACATCGTGCTGCCTAATTTGAAGCTATAGCCATTGCTTTAAGACGTTTGCAACACTTAGTATTGCTCGCACTCGATTGGGTAAGTAATGACACTACAACAACAGAACATATTTACTACTGATGAGCAAGAGGATGACGGTCGATCGCTTCCGTCAGCCCGGTCGGGTACCGTAGATCTGGGGTAGGCGTTCTTTAGGTGTCGGGAAGTGAGCGTGCCTACAGCTCCGGTACCCATCATGGAGACTGGGGACTGGTGGTAGGGCCCCGATGCTTGGGAGACCGAGAATCGGTTCGCCACGAGCTACTGGACTTAAGAGTGGCTAAGTAGTCCGCTTTTAGTCGAAAGAGGAGTAAGACCAGCTAACAATCCGCTTAAGTGGTTGGTTTTCTGGGCGCGATAGCGGGGAGAGTAAAGGTCCTCTTGCCTGGTTAGCTTACTGCGCGAGAGACTCGCAATACTGTGATATAACCGTAAGGTTGGTACATAGGGGAGCATTAGCTGTAAGCATAGGATCGTTACTGATGACATCACTTACTTGGAAGAACAATAATCCTATGGAAAACTTGGCTTTAAGTTAGTAGAGTATTGGGGCATAAGTATACTTCCCTCGTTAATCGGGCTGCTTAGAATCACACTGATTTGACACGCTGGCAAAAGACAAACGTTTTTGAATGGATGGAGTACCCGTACGTATGATGATATGTACGGGTAAAGTTGCTTTTGGTTTAAAGATAATGGTGGACCACTTATGCCCCTTTGTATGCCATTTCAGCGTAGAATATGCCACCGTCTGGTAAAATGCTTATAGAGGTCAGAATTCAAGGAATATTAAGATACGAGCGAGGCACGCGTTGTATCAGCTGGAGGTCAAGGTCTCCCGGGTCAATGCTGGGCTCAGGGGTTGTAGGGAGGGCTGACGGGGAAACGCGTGGGCGTCGTCATGGCAACCGGCCCACGCCGCCCCCGCCTAGCAGGTAGTCAATCAATTTACCGACGACGCTGAGTTTCTTTGAGCATAATGAACTGTAATTTAATGGAATAATGCACTTTTGCTGGTGATCCTTCCGGAGTTTCACGGTGATTGGCGTATTATTTTTTTATTTGGTTACAATCCATCAGATTAATCTCTTTTGCTTTATATTTCATTTTTCCTGGCTTTTCTTTGCTATAATTGCTTGAGACGTCTAACTTCACAATTCCTGATCTCGCGGCCTGACGGATGAAATAATAGAAAATTACATTACATTTCGAATGAATGGAAAATGGAAGATGTAAATACACGTTATGTATATTATTTTATTATATTTATGTATATAATACTATGTATATTATTATATATTGATATAAATACAACTTCATCTTAAATCAATTAAGAGAGGGGTTTGTCATACGCATAAATTTAATATAGGTACCTAGCGAACTAGAGGAACAAACTTAAACTGTCAAATGAAACCAAAATTGAATTACGTATATTTATTTACTTGTTTGTGTCAGAGATGTATCTTATCTCATCGATATTCGTAATATCGATAGTTCTAGATAATACACTCAGATGGCATGGGACTATGCAGGCGTATAATTTGAAAACTGATAATAAAATTAAAGGCCGAAAAATATATTTATTTATTTGAATTGCAGATTTAATAAGAAAAGTGCATACTTTTCTTATGTGTTGTTTGAGATTGTTGAGGCCCTATATATGAGCTTTTATTTTTGTTGTAAGCATCGTTTACACTCAAAAAGTATTTGTTCTCCCGATCTGGATACAAAATTAATATAGTCACTCAAATGTGGCCACGGGTTTCGTCTGAGTGGAACTCGAGTCCGATTCCAAGGTATTATGGTTTTATTTCGCACAGAACACTCTTTCTTTATAAATACACACACTGCACAGACGCAAACTATTGCTGTCAGTACACAAATTATTGCTAGATTAACGATTAACGGACTTTGGGAAATTTAACGAAAGTTAATGAGTCCGTTAAAATATCTTTAAGTTAACTTAAAAGTTAATCCGTTACTCGAAATGTTAACTTCGTTAATTAACGATTAACGGATTAACGAGTTAATGCCCAGCTATGAGTATAGGTAAGAATAAATCTTACCTACACACACCTTTATTCTTAAATTAATGTAGTGGTGTATATTATTCTGTGATGTAGTGTTTTGCTTAGCTGGTAGAAACTATAAAGCTTTACCGAATAAGCTGAAGATGTTTGTCAATAACTAAAACATAAGATCCATTTTTGACGAGCTCGGTGGCGTAGCGGTCAATGACGCGGCTTTGACACCAACGCTCGTGGGTTCGATTCCCACACAGGACAAACATTTGTGTGCATGAACATGGCTGTTTGTCTTGGTCTGGGTGTTTTCTATGTATCATAAGTATGTATTTACAAAAAAAAAAAATGTATTTACGTATGTTTATCAGTTGTCTAGTACCCATAACACAAGCTTCGCTTACTTTGGGGCTAGATGGCGCTGTGTAATTTGTCTGACAATATTTATTTATTATTTATATTTATTTTTCGTATCAAAATATTCGATGGTAATCGGCTTCAGCTACGACGGTAGGGTTCTGCTCAGGCAAAGTTGCAAAGGATCGGCTAGTAATATTAATGCAAAAGTTTGTTCGTAATTGTTTTACGTTAATATGGCGTACAGTAAAAGTACTTAGTGGGTGTTATCTATTCGTATTTGAGTTGACTTAGTTACAGGTAGGCAAAATATTTAAATAGCTAATTGATTCGGCTCTTACTTTGCGGAAGCCACAACAGGCAATTTGATTAAACACTAATTTGCATGTTTCCGCCACCAGTTAATTCATGCAATGCATGCCGGCCAGTAGTAGTTTACATGACATAATGACGGAAGCAAGCAAAGTAGTGTTAATCAAATTACTTGAAAATGTTTAAAAATAAGGTTCAGTAACTTTGCATGCCGTCCATTCTTCCATTATTTCGCGACCTTTCAGGTTTTAAAATAAGTCCCTGCCGTTGTTTTTCCTGGATACTACAATATGGGGTTCTACAAGAAAGGCATAAAGGGCTGCGATACTGGGTCGGCAATGTTTGAGTGTCTCTGTTTTTGCAATTGAGCGCCTATGAATATTTGTGATCAGATAGGTCGTATGCTTATTTCTTACTATGTACAGTCAATTATTTAACGATTAGAGTTCAATGGCAAAAAACATTACTACTGCAATGAAAGATCGGTGGTCTTAAAGTGTACCTGGTTTATTTTTAGGATGTAAGTAGCAACAGCAACCTTTATTCATCCCACTGCTGGCATACGGGTCTCCCGACTCCGGCAAACCACAGTTGAGCAGCGCTCCATCACGCTGCTCTAACTCTATTACGCTCTAGCACGCGATTTACGCGTGTATTTTGAATTCGCGCGATGCTTGTGGACGCGATGTATTGGTGTCTAGTAGGTATCTCACTAACGCGCGAATGATTTCGCGCGTACCTATTGATTCGCGGCGAATTCGCCCCTTCTGGACAAGCTCTAAACTTCTTCAATTGGTGTAAGTGTCTCATCAGAAACTTTAGAATCAAAGCCAATTGCGTCTGCACGTGGTGCTTCCAGACAAGCCAAAAGAGAGGCAGGGCATGTCGAGCCCGATTGGGAAATTACATCCAATTGACAGAATATAAATATTACACAAATAATAATACCATTGAAAAATATCGTGTCCCAGAGAATCACAGAGGCCCCCGGACTAGAGGGAGGAGATCCTGCGTAAACAGCGGGAGTGCCAGTGCGCGAGCAATACTCCTGGTATTGTGAGCGTCTAATTAACTCTGTATATTTCGACGGTCCCTACGAATAAAGCGACATGTCATTTCAGACATGTCTGCTTATACTACGATATAGTAATTAAAGAATATTATTATTGGACAAATGAGTTAATTTCTTACTTTTTAATTATATACAATCAATAAAATAAAAAAGAAAATGATTTCTACGGGCAATCTATAGCAATTTATGCAATAAAAAAAAATTGCCATTTTTGACATGTCGCTTTATACGTAGGGACCGTCGATTTACCGCTATAACATTTCATATACACATGGGCCATATACTTGTATAATACTATGTCATGGCCAGAATGGCAATTTTTAATTAAAATGTTGTCAAAATTCAGTTTCGATCCAGTCTCGATTCCACAAATGACAAATTTGGTATTCTCTAATCACAATACGAAACTTCATAGTTTAATTCGAGTGCGATTATATCGAAATATGATAGAAAATTAAACAAACTAAGAATGGTATTGTGTTTTTGTGAGTCATCATGGCGGCGGCAGGTAGAATGCATTTAAAGGTTACATCCACGGTAACATCTTTACATTAGCTGGGCTTGTTTGTCAACAGGCGTCGTATAAGAAAATATCTATAGAGAGCCGGAGCTAGCCTGTAATAAATAATTAGATAAGAAAGGACGCCGGCTGGCAATTACTTCCAACTTCCGCTTCCTGTTGCAGCAATGAAACTTGCGAACAGGCTTCACGGTCATAGCTCACTTTTATTAGTTTCCGGTGTACAAGCACTAACGTAAGGAGACACTACGTGCCAAATCAATTTTGTATGAGAAAATCATTAGGAATTTGCGAGCTGCGTAAATTGCAAAAATGGTCTCAGAATTCATTAATTTACGGATTAAAAATACTTTCGATTACTTTTTACCACAAACTATGAAATTGTTGAATCAACTTCCCTCGGCAGTACTTCCAAATAAATACGACATAGGAGCCTCCAAGAACAGAGTATTTTTTTTCATTAAAAGGCTGGCTACGGATCGGCGGCGACCACTTGGTGTTGCTAATTTCTATAGGCGGTAGTTTTTCTTTCTTTTTTCCATCAGGTGACCCCACATGCTCGCTTGTCCCCGCTTGTCTCATATAATAAAAAACAGTTTAGACAAAGGACGCCCACTGCTGAACATAGGCCTCCTGCTTAGACTTCCACAATGATCGGTTTTCTGCCGTTTACCCGATCGTCCGTCCATCTAGTGCAGTGGCTCCCAACCTTTCTTTGTTCGCAGACCACTACGAGGTTTTTGTTACTGTCTAACTGTCATATAAATCAAATCACAAATGACCATTATTCTATAACTCGAGATTTTAGTACTTTGTTTAATAGTACTCAATCTCTTTCATTATAAGTGTGTATTGCGGACCATAATTTACCTCTCATCTACCACTGGTGGTCCGCGGACCACTGGTTGGGAATCCCTGAGCTAGTTGGATAATCCAACCATAAGGCTGTTTACACATTATCTCGCAAACCGCTTTTACCACGGCACCGCTGCCCTAGTTTGCCTTGAATTTGTATGAACTCTTAAAGACGGCGCGCCGCAGCAGTGCTGGCAGCCCAGCTGTGAACGCGTTTTCTTACGTCTGGTGACCTCACTTGCTCACCAGAAGACGATGATCTACAAGGATATAATAATTAGGTGGCTGCAGTCTTCTGTGTGGTGGAGGTACTTCCCCAAACGGACTCAACCTCTCTATTGCCAGAGAGTTAGGTAATCGGTAGATGAGATCATTTTGAGACTTATGAGATGGTGGTGTGCCCCTTATGTTCTGAATATATAAAATAAAATGTGTTCTTACATAATAATTTCATATCGATTTTGTGTCTCCGATTTTTATCAAGTAAACAAGAATTTTACTCCAAAATTATTCTTTGACTGAGTCACGTTATGATTCAATAGGCATAATTGGCATATGCTCTTTGTAAGTCACTAAGGCAATGACCGTTTTTCACGCAAAGTTATTGAAATATATATTTTTATATGAACTCGGAGCCTTAGTTAAAAATTACGTCACTTTACAATATACCTGTATATAATATTATATATTATATTATATATAATATTATATACAGGTATGTAACATTATATATTATATTATATATAATATTATATACAGGTATTTTGTAAAGTTTCTCTACTACCTAGAAAGGCTCCGACTACTACCTAGAAATACCACGTCGTTAATATAAAGTACGTGGAAGACCGAACTTCGCGTGTTTTAGGAGAAAATGGATTTTCATCAATTTTCCAGAATTAATAAGACATACAAATACTCCAGCTTCAGAAGCTCGATGGCGTTCAGATGGCTCTCAAATATTTAAACGTGGAAGAAATCGCCTTAGTCCTGAACCCGGAGGTGATTACACCCGCAGGGGTAAAATAAGGACTCTGTAGGGGTAATAAAGATAATAAAAGTCAGCAAATTTGTTCAGACTAATAAGATTTAATTTACAGAGCAGCAACATCTTTGCCCTGCGAATAGTGAAATGAAATGAAATTATTTATTCAGTCATTCGGCCCTTGTGGGCACATAGACACGTCTTACACATTTTTGTTAATAATATTCTTATTTTTGTCATTATTTTTATCTACTAGCATTTCGGTATTGACCATTGGCGAAGAAGAAAGACTTGAAAGAAACTTGCCAATATGGGTATATATATACAGTGGACCCGCGGTAAACCGGCCCCTGTCTACTCAGGCACCCCCTGTTGCGGCATTTTTGTAACTATTATAGCATTAATGAAGTTAATTTTATAATAAAACCGTGTACTGTGATAAAACCTAAGCTCTCTATTGTGTTGTTTAATTTACTAAATTTGACATAAACATATAATGAAGTATGATTTGTACTTCAGAGTATCTAATATATAAAATTCTCGTGTCACAGTTTTCGTTGCCATACTCCTCCGAAACGGCTTGACCGATTTTGATGAAATTTTTTGTGCTTATCCGGTATCTATGAGAATCGGCCAACATCTATTTTTCATCCCCCGAAATGTTAGGGGTAGTCCACCCCTAAATTTATTTTTTATTTTTTAGACAAAATAATTATTTATATGGCAAAACAACGTCTGCCGGGTCAGCTAGTAACATATAGAATCTTATCATTGGATCTGTAATTTGTCGGAGTACATACAAGGTAAGTACTCTTTAGTAAAAAAATCCGAACTATAGGGGATCTTAGACAGTACTCTATAATATAATTACATGTATATTGTATATATGTACACCGAGTAATGATCATGAAATAAAAAATATTTATATTAAAAGCACTATTGCGCAGCGTACATTTTCGTTGAAAAAAATATTAATTGAAAACCTCATACAATAAGATTAGATTACAACAAATATTATAGAAATATGTTTATCATAAACACAAAATAAATACAAAATTAGTTAAGTATGTAAATTGAAAAAAAAAAAAATATATCGAATAAACTACTTAATTTTATGAAAATTTTGCATTTTTAATAGTCTCAAACAAATTTGAATTGAATTCTTCATTTCTTGCAGGTGGTACCTGTTCTGCTCAATGCACAGAGTCATCATTCATGGGAGTATTTGTCGTCATCTTCGTCGTCGTCAACTTAGTCAAAGTCATCTTTATTACCCCTACAGAGTCCCTATTTTACCCCTGCGGGTGTAATCACCCGGGTTCAGGACTAAGGCGATTTCTTCCACGTTTAAATATTTGAGAGGATTCTTTAAATGTATATATCCCAAGGATAGAATGAGAGTACGAACACAGATATTTAAATTTTGATATTGGATCATCATCATCATCATCAGGTCATTTTAGTCTCCACTGCAGGAGCACGACCCTCTCTAGACCGTCCTAGACAGAAGGAGCCTCCCCACGCTGGTTAAACGGGTTAGGGAGGCCTGATCGATGTTTGATAATGTAATTCCAGTCGCCTTTTACGACATCCAGAGGAAGAGACGGAGTGATTCTATTCTAGTCTAGTAATATCTGAATAATACTAAGTAAAATATTAAAAGAAATCAAGAACAGACATCTTTACATCAGATGGTAAAGAGATCTAAAGCTTAGCCGCAAGATAAATAAATATTGTCAGACAAATTACACAGCGCCATCCAGCCCCAAAGTAAGCGAAGCTTGTGTTATGGGTACTAGACAACTGATAAACATACGTAAATACATTTTTTTTTGTAGATACACACTTATGATACATAGAAAACGCCCAGACCAAGACAAACAGACATTTTCATGCACACAAATGTTTGTATTGTGGGAATCGAACCCACGAGCGTTGGTGTCGAAGCCGCGTCATTGACCGCTACGCCACCAAGCTCATCAAGAATATTATAGGATTTGCTGTAAATGCGGTTATTATAGAATGGTATGTCCAAGAAGAGTCGTCCACATGAACGCAGGCGTTTGTCTGCGTCACGAGATTGAAATCTTTCCCTCCAGTAAATTATTTATTTTATACATAGATAGATTAGAGTATTGTTATTTGGCTGCGGTCCTCTAAAAGGTACATCTCCAGGTGTTACGTACGTCCATAGTAATAACTGCTTTTCGTAACTACTTTTCATCAGATGCTTGTTTACTATATCAATGGCAATAAAAAATCATGAAATAAAAAACGTATTTAGATTTTTGTCTTATGCGCAAATCGAACCCTTGTCTTCCTAGTGATAAAAAACAGTATAAGTAATAGTACTACGTACAGTATGGCCACTTCCTGCCGCTCTCTAGCTCGTGAGGACGGCGTGGACCTCACCTCCCCTCTAAGACAAATCAGGAACAGAAGGCCAATTCTCGTAATTTTTCTACGAACGCAGATTGAAAGTTGACCAAATCGAGATTGTATTATGAATTTACTAAAATTATATACTTGATTTCATTAATTAATTATTATCAATTCATGTTGTTGGCAAAGTAACATTCTTAGTTTGTTTAATTTTCACTCATATTTCGATATAATTCCGCTTAAATTTAATTTTGAAGTTACATATTGTGTTACGAGAATACCAAATGTGACATTTGTGAGATCGAGACTGGATCGAAACTGAATTTTGACTATATTTTAATTACGAGAATTGCTCCTCAGTTAGTAAGGAGCCGCACACACACATGCTCATTTACGCTCTGCACGACATTTTACTACATAGTTTATGTAGTAGTAAACGACGCGACATTTGTATGGAGTGGCCGGGGTGTGGTTAAAGTCTACCTAAGGCATAGCACATAGCTCCTCATAATAACCAATCGTCATTATGTCAGCACTTTTGGTAGGTACATTGTTTGTATTTGTCGGTTATGCCGGTCGCGTTGACGTCATGGGGCAGGTCGGAAATTTGTCACCCCTATATTTATAGATAGCCCCCGAACGAGCACCTACGCGCTGGTGGTAGTACCACCACAATAATTAATAGTACTATCGTAGTATTACGAAGATTCTAACTTTGAAACTCTAATTAGGTAAACGCAGCTATTAAAAG
This sequence comes from Hypsopygia costalis, assembly GCA_937001555.2. NCBI lineage: Eukaryota > Metazoa > Arthropoda > Insecta > Lepidoptera > Pyralidae > Hypsopygia > Hypsopygia costalis. The sequence continues at coordinate 7,434,993 of OW443325.2, forward strand.
TTTTCTATTTTCGTAACTCAACTTTTTATGTAGGACATTCCTTGACTGAAATGAAATTTGGATAACCAAAGGATATCATTCACCGTCCATAATTTTTTCGGCATTTTTAGAACTGCGGGCCAAAATAAAAAAAAAAGGGCTCATGTCATTAGAACTATACGGAGCAAACGTTTCGGGGTTTCCGAATAATTATTATTCTTATTTTGCCTGGATCTTTACAATTGTCGTAACTGTATGAAAATAGTAATTTGTTCAACTTGATTATTAGGTCAGAGAGTAATCGTACAGTTTTGGTGCCTTACGAACTATTGCTCCACGTAGATAGTTCTAACTTTATGTGCCATTTTTTTATTGACCGGCACTTTTAGAAATGGCTCAAAAATGATCTCCTTTCATTTCTTTTTAAAAGCATTTATGTAATAAATTATAACCACTTCTCAATTAATTTTAAAATTACCTACATCTATAAATTCATTTTTAATCCAACGGAAATAATGTAAAAATGAAAGGCCATGATGAGCAAAACATAGTCATACATAAGTAAACTATTCGTTCTTTTTTATTAAAAACAAATAAAAACTTAAAAAAAAAAATGGTTACTCTTGTTCAGAATACGAATAACAAAATGAGAAGAATAATGAGACAACGCTGTAGCTGCAAATTCATATAATGTAGCAAGGGTGCTGTAGATCATTATTTCTGCTCGCATAAAATCACCAGGCGTTGTCGCTTTCACTCACGGGAGTGAAACCGAAAACGCCTGACGATTTTATACTATGATCATGATTATGATTAAATTGCTGGTATAATACAATAATCTATCTGTGTAAACTTTTAACATCTCTTATTTTATAACACTCTGTGTTTACATTATAAATAATTTAATGTTTCTATTTGAAGTGAATTCAGTTCGGTAATGGTTGAACTAATAATTATGGTACAATTTGGGCAAACTTATGGCACCCTAAGTTACCCAAAATGCTAGTATAGTATTATAATTTGCAAATTTTTAACACTAATTATTTTATAACACTCTGGGTTTACACCGAAAACATAAGAAATGTTTCTATTAGTTGTCATATTCATAATAATGTGAAAATATGAGAAAATATATTATTCTTAAATATTAAATATATTATTACTTATTTAGTGGCAAAACGCGCAATTCCTCCGTCTTGCTGAAAGTTGTTGCTGGTAAAGTGGTAACACTACTACTACCACAAAAATATAATTAGGTATTCTGTCACCTGCTTCAACATCATAGAATAGAATATCATTTATTTGCCTAAATGTTCGTATACAGGTGTACGAGTAGGTACATGTAAAATTAAAATATTTAGACATGCAAATATACAGTAAGAGTACTTACGTGGTTAGTCAACTTATAAAATTTTATACAAATAAAGATAGAATACATAGTCATCATAAATACATTTTTACCGCGACTGTTCAAAATGGCGAATGTAATGTAAACATAGTTAACTACATACCTTATTTTCATGAATCGCTCCGTCTATAGGTTAAAGGCATAGTAAAATATTATAAAAGCTTTTGCTTTTATAATATTTTACTATGCCGTTAACCTATGGACGGAGCGATTCATGAGCATAAGGTATGTATTTACTATGCCGTTAACCTATGGACGGAGCGATTCATGAGAATAAGGTATGTAGTTAATTAAGTTTTTGTAACTTAAACTTAATTATTTAATAATTAATTGAACTTAATGATTGTTGAAAATGTCGGTTAAATTGCACCTCACTGGGAGCTTTACTGACGTGCGTGGTGTAAACCAATAGAGTTCTACTTGTGTGAAGCTGGGGCGGGTAAATCCATTTTTTTTTATACTACCTCGGGTGACAAATAAATATACAATTCACCTTTTACCTAATTACCATAGCCATATAAAATTTCATCGCAATATGAAATTTCGCTTGGGCGCCACCACCCCCCGCTGCTACTACAGTATTTCCTTCCTTACTGGTGACCTCACTTACTCGTAAAAATATGACAATTCCCAAGGGAATCGTTACTTAGCTGAGGTTTTCTATGAGATGGAGGTACTTTCCCAATAGGGCAGCTTACAAATACGCTATGCTCTTCCTTTCTTATTGCCAAAGCCCTCTTTGTCAGTCAGAAGGATGCACCACGTGAAGGTGTGGTTAATTTTACTTAAAAGGTGATGGAACTATTATACCCCCATTTATTATGTATTTACCATAGTTAAATATCCAAATCCCTTCACTATTGTAGCATACATCAACACAAGCTTACAACCTTTTTTTTAAACCCGAATGACGCCAGCGTGTGACGCAGCAAAGAAGGATTTAATACGCAGTGAGCAGAGGTCTAAGGGAGGGACAGGGAGGGGGCGCAACCCTGCACGATGACCCATGAAAGTTTCTAAGCCGTGAGTGCACGCTCCACAGCGTCGTTTGCAAACGTGGGAAAATATTTATTTATGTGAATACTTAGCTTTAACACCTATTTTTATTGACTGGAGATTTTTTTATTACTTACATACCGCCCACCGTGTGACAAGAGATTACCATAGCCTATGCAATATCGGATGTCTCATTATATTTCGTTGTAATATTAATATTTTTATTCCCATTTGTACACAAGGCTTTCTTCGTGACTACCCGCCGCGCTGCCTTGATGATGCCTGTCAAAGACATCTATCAAGATTTATTTCGACAAATCGCTTATTTTTGAGTATTCCTCTCGATTTTGGTGAGATTTTATCAGAGCTTCCATCTCTAGAGTAGAGTTTAGCCTTTCAAACATATAAATAAATCTGTCCACAAATGACAAAATAGCTATGAATAATAGATAAAAACCAACTTAGAGAAAGAGGTCAATCGACGAATCCAACTCTGCTGGGCAGAGTTCAGAAATCGACAACGTGATCTCGCTGATCTCGCTCGCCAAAAATTCCCCAGTGCCGCAAGAAAAAAATGTTCCATCGACGTGAGTTAACAGTGATTTCCTACTAATGGATCAGAGCTCTGGTCCATAATAAATTGGTTTTATGAAAAATTTGCTTAACGAGCTATGGAGTGGGCTGGCTGGTTGTTTCTCTTCGAGATCAAATTCTAAATGAGGAGATTTGTAGAAGAATTAACTAAGACCACTGACATGTCTGAGAGGATTAGCAAGCTGAAGTGGGAATGGGCAGGCCACATATCGTTAAGACGAAATGGCAGATGGCGCAGAAAGATCGCGGAGTGGAGTGGAGGTCAAGTAGCAAGCGTAGTGTGGGACGGCTCTTACGAGATGGACGGGCGACCTGCTTAGAATCACGAGGAGTTTCGGGAGGCCTCTTTACTCATCATAATCATCATCATCATCATCATCATCAGCCTGTATCTACCCACTGCCGGATATAAGCCTTCCCCAATGCTTTCCACCAGATACGATCCTCCGCCTTCCGCATTCAACCGCTCCCAGCCGCTTTCTTAAGGTCATTGCACCATCTAGCAGGTGTGCAGCACTCATTAGAGTGGAAGCCGCGCGTAGGACGACGAAGGTATAATAATAATATAATAATCTTTTATTGAAAAAAACATAAGTAACAAAAATTTAACTTAAGTCTAAATTAACATAATGTAATAATTTGCCTTGTGCCTGAACTAGGAATATTCCTGTGTTTCAGGCGAAATAGTAGAAGGTATTATACCTTCCTCCCCCATCTGCTATCACTTACTCGGCAAATGTGACCGGCCCATTGCCACTTCAGCATGCAAACTCTGAAGGCTATGTCGACAACTTTAGTTCTCCGTTCCGGATTCGATCCCGCAGAGAAACCCCGAGCATAGCTCTCTCCATCGCTCGCTGCGTGACCTTTAGCCTGTGGACCAGTCCTATGGTCAGTGTCCAAGTCTCTGCACCATATGTCATTGTAGGGAGCACGCACTGGTTGAAGCATTGGGGTATCTGTGCGGCGAAGATGTGCCGAAGCTTACCAAAAGCTGCCCAGCCAAGTCGAATGCGTCTGTCGATCTCTTTGTTGAAATTACTCCGGCCAAGCTGTATGGAATGTCCGAGGTAGACATAGTCTTTAACTACTTCAATAGCTGCATTCTCTACGGTAACCGGGCTAGGGATGACAAAACCGTTGTACATGACTTTCGTCTTGTCGAAATTCATCCCCAGCCCCACACGCATTGAGTTCGACCAACATACGACGGAGATCCTCCAGCGATTCAGCCATTATGACCACGTCGTCGGCAAACCGAAGGTGTGAGATGTACTCGCCATTTACACTGATGCCCCGTTTTTTCCATTCCAGCGTTTTAAATACGTCTTCCAGGGCAGCGGTGAATGACAATCACCGGAGAAATGTCATCCCCTTGACGTACTCCCCGCTGCAGCTGGATAGACTTAGACTGCTGGTCCTGGACGCGGACAGTCATTGTCGCAGCGCTATATAGCCATCTCAGCACCTCGATATAGCGGTGGTCGACTTGGCACCGCTGTAAGGATTCCAGAACACTAGCCTCTTTACTAGTGGACAACAATCGGCCGAGATGATGATGATGATAACATTAAAAATGCTACTGTGGCGGCATTTAAAAAAGAGTTGGTTATTAATTCTACCTACTTAATAATGCCTTTTTACTCAAAGTATGCGACGTTACAAAGAAAATGATTTGATATGTAAATTACACGGCACTTTGCAGTTATTTGTTTCCCTGTCTTTTCCAGCATGAAAATTATGTGTTATTATTCGATTACACATACTTAGTGAGACATTTTAGTTATTGGATGAATTATGCTGAACTAGATGACTAGGCTATGTAATTTTGTTACGGGCTTCCATTATTTTTTAACAGAGTGCAAAAATTGTTTTGGGTGTAAGTGGTTCATCATCGTCGTGCACCCTGCTGACTAACAAGCGATGCTCTGGCGAATGACAGGTTGGGCATAGCGTAATTATATGCTACCCAATTGGACTAGTACCCCACCTCACAGAATATCGTTGCCAAACAATAATTTCCTTGAAAGTTTTTGTGTTGCTGCGGTTGAGTAAGTTTATCAACCCCCTTACCACCAACTCTTATTGCGATTCAATAACTGAATAGAATGCTTGTTCATACCAATGAATAAGCGACTCTATTCCATTTGAAATAGAGTCGCTTAATCATTCGTATGAGTAAGCATTCTATTCACTTATTGAATCGCAATAAGAGATGGTGGTAAGCTTATCCGGAAGGAAGAAAGTGAAAGTGAAAGAAAGTAAAAAGAAAAAAAAATTAAGAAAGTTGGGATATAAGTAAGTGGCTCATCAACATCTTTGAACCAAAGCCAACTTCACCTGCACGTAGTGCATGCTGCTGACTGACAAACGAAGCTCTGGCGAAAAGAGAGGTAGGGAGCGTAATTGTAAGCTACTCGACTGGGGAATATACCTCCACCTCACAGAATACCGCAGCCAAATACCTATTCCCTTGAGGGTTGTTGTGGTCCTGCGAGTGAGTGAGGTCACCAGAAAGGAAGGAGATGCTGTGTCGGTAGCGGGGGCGGCGGCGGCGCGCGTGAGATATTTTATATTGCGAGTTAATATGGCTACGGTAACCGTCTCACATCAAGCGGGCCGTATGCTTGTCTGCCACCCGACGTAGTTTAAAAAAAAGTGATACGTGGAAGAAAGGTTGCGTATTGTCTTGAAACTGAAGCCAACATCAAAACCAACCCTTTCCTATGAAAAATCAATCAAAATCACATTATGAAGTAAAATGATATGCGTGGTCCGAAAAGAGATACGTGTAGAAGGATTCTCCTCATTTTTGAGACCGATTAAAAATAGACATTTCCGCTGACGGTAGCCAGAAGGCTTAGCTAGTTATAACTAGGGCTGCTACCTCTCCGGGTTTGACCGGATTTCCCAGTTTATATGAGAAATATCCGGGCTACGAGTCTACATCGCGCATCTCAGGGAAAGAACGATTTCTAGTTACTAGAAATCGTTCTAGTATGCACAATTCATTGGTGACGAACAGCTGTCATAATTTCTAAAATTAGATCAAGAAAAGTTGCTAAAATTTTCAACTTATATACATATATAATACACTAGCGACCCACCGTTCAAAATCTGTTGCGTGATTTAGGAGGGGTTAGCGGATAAAGAGATACAAAGACAGCTAGGTATATATATGTTATAAAAAATAATAGTAGAAAACAGTGCTTCATTTGTAACTTAAGTTCTACATATGACGTTAGCAAATTATAAATATACTAGACCGGATTCTAGCCCACGGGGCCGAGGTTGAGTGGAGCGAGTAGAATCGCTGAGAGTATGTTTTCCATTGATTTCAATGGAAAATGTATTTGATGATCATTCCCCAAGGACATGATCGATCACATTTTTTTTCGACACAAATCTCAAGCATATCGAAATCTTTAATTAAAAAAAAATAAGCGTTTCGCTTGCTCCACTCAATAAAATTCAGATGATTTCCGAATATCTCCAGGTCTGCCGTTTTTGTAAGGCGCCACCCCTAGTTATAACACTTAGAAACGTGATAATGTTTGATACACAAGTCTACGCCCACACGCAATCAAGGGCTGCGCCACCGTAATCATATACCTTATTAAAGTAATTGAGAGAAACACATATAATGTAATAAATAGATACTAGATAAAGAGAAAAAATCTACCGCCATTTAACATTATGATAACCGTTCATTCACTGCTACCCTGAACACTGCGACAGGAAAACGATTAATTTGCGACAGAATTATTAAGTAGTTGTGACTCGTGGTACAGGACGTGACAGCTGTTGCCGCTACCAAGACCAAAGCGACAGGAAAACGACCGAAATTGATTTGCATGTTTTTTTGTCGTAAAATTTCATGGTATAAGCACACATAAAAATTTGATTATTGCAAACAGAGCTACTGAGACTGCATTTGTATATTATATTTTGTTATTATAAATTTAATTATGGAAACGGAACATGTTACGTTGCGTCTACGTAGGCGATCACGATCATTGCATGATGTTACCCAGTCCAACTCATCGCTATTCGAAGCAACTATGATGAGCTTACCAAACACTTCAATAAATGACAGTCAAGCAATCGCCGACCTTAATGACACTATATATAAGCTGACAACGGAACTGCAAAGTGCGCATCAAGAGATTGATAATTTAGTCATAGAAAATTCCCGTTTGAGAAATGATTTAGAAAAGTGTAATAGGGTCATAGAAACATACAAAAAAGTTCAAATGCCAGATAAATTAATCACTACACCAAAATCCACTTTGACAATGCAAAAATGTAGAATGAGTAAAAAGTTGACATCTAAAAGAAAAAATACCACTCACAAATCGATAACTACAACAGAAACACCGAATACTCCCACACACGTATACTCTCTGGATAAAAATCAAGAACAAGTTCTTGTTCTTGAAGACATAAGCGGAACTGGTGATACTTTCAGTTATCCTGATAAAAGAACACCAAGCAGTACTCCATTATGTAACGAAGAACTAAGAAATACTCACAGACGAAACGAAGTGCCTTCACAATTGGAAAATAATGAATGTGTGGAGAGAAATAAAATTGTCATCTTTGCTGACCAACAGGGAAGAAAAATGAGAAGCATTCTTCAAAATTTAGTGGGACCTGAATATTTGGTTTCATGTTATTATAAGCCTGGCGCGAAATTAAAAGATGTTTTAAATGGTAACAAACATGTACTATCCAAATTAACAAAATCAGATTATGTAATTATTTTGGGTGGAATTAATGATCGAAACCCATATGAATTTCAATTCAATGTTAGAGAATGGTGTCAATCTGTAAATAACACTCAAATATTGTTTCCAGAAGTTCCATTTAACAAATATTTACATATTGGAAAATTAAACTATGAGCTAAGGTTTATCTGTGGCGATTTTGAAAATGTGACTTATATTCCCATGAATTATAGTGCATATAGACCTCACCATGATTTCTTTGCCCGGAACGTTTGTCGATCATTACTACGAGAAATATTACGAATTGATTACATGAGTAAGATGGTTAAATATAACAGCGAAATAAAAAATGCACAAAATACTAACAAACTTCAACTTATTGATAAATGTACACAAACCGAATCCACAATAAAAAAATCGGTTAACAATGACCAAATCCCGGCTATCGTCAATAAAACTCCTGAATGTAATCTTTTTCATGTCTAACCATATAAATATATTACACCAAAATATAAACGGGCTAATCGGTAAAAAAGATCTTTTATGCGTAAATATTGAAACGTTAATGAATGAAAATAACATGTGCGTTGACGTTCTATGCATTACAGAACACAACATGATATATGAAGATGCTAATCTAATAACGATGCCGAATTACATTCTCGCATCTCTTTCGACGAGGAAAAATAGACATGGAGGTTCGTGCATATTAGTGAGACATGGTCTACAGTATAGAAATGTAGAGGAGATATCCAATTATAATATAAGTAATCGTATTGAATGTTGTGCAATAGAACTTGTGGAACATAAAATTATAGTCATTTGTATTTATAGGCCTCCTCACAATACTAATGATGATCTTGATATATTTTTCAAAAACTTTAGTAGCATTCTGCATAATTACTGTTACGGGAAGAAAAAAGTTGTTATCTGTGGGGATTTCAACATAGATTTACTAAAAAGAAATAAATCATGTTTAGATTTTGAGTTTTTGCTAAGTAGTTATAACCTAAAAATAGAAATTAACACACCTACAAGACCTTGTAGCCAAACGTGCATAGATAATATTATACATAATAAAATTAACGGATGCAAAGCAAAAATTTTGGAATTTGCAGTATCTGACCATACTGCACAGCTGCTAACATGCCCAGTGAAACGTCGAGCACCCATTAGCTACTGGTTTATTGAAAAACGCGATTACTCAAAGGAAAATATGGATAAATTCAGATACGCTATAGGTCAACTAACATTCAAAGATGTATACGAAACATACGATCCAAACAATGCATTCGAAAACTTTTATGATGATTTTCTATTATTTTACAAATTATGCTTTCCTGTTATTAGAACAAAAATATCAACTCGGAAACACCTTAAGTGGATAAGTAGAGGCATAAAGAAATGTACCAAACGGAAACGATTTTTATTATGGAAATATAGAAAGACACGATTAAATGACGATAAAATAAAATTTAGAACCTATTCTAAGCGACTTAACCAAATAATTAAATTGACACAAACATCGCAAAATGAGTACTTTATAAAAACATCTAACAACAAATCAAAGGCTACCTGGTCTGTGATAAATAATAGTATTAATAAAACTAATGAACCTAAACACGATATACAAAAAATAAGTGTAAATGGAAAAATAATATTTGATGCATCTGACATATCCCAAAAATTTAATAATTTTTTCATTGAACAAATAAAAAGTCAAGGCAAACTTAACAGTCAATATGTAAAAGTTAATCATAATAAATACAATTCTATCTTTATGAAACCAACTTCACCTGATGAAGTATATGAAATTATCCAAGGTCTTAAAAATACAGCTAGTACTGGATATGATGAAATATCTACCAAAATCATAAAGTATGTTGCTAGTATAATATGTCCTGTTCTAAGTCATATCCTCAACCTCTGTATGTTACATGGTTTTTTTCCGAATAAATTAAAAATAACAATAGTCAAACCACTATTTAAGAAAAATGACCGAGAAGACATGTCCTGCTATAGACCGATATCTCTTACCCCTGTATTCTCCAAAATCTTTGAAAAGGTTATATATGCTAGACTTTATGACTATTTTGAGACAAATAATATACTAACAAAAGAACAGGTAGGATTTAGGAGAAGTAGAACCATTAACCAGGCCATTTATAGTTTTTTGAACGTAATAATGACATCCTTGAATGAGAAATGTCTACCATGTGCTTTATTTATGGATCTTACTAAAGCATTTGATTACGTTGATCATGATATTCTCAAAGACAAATTATACGCTTATGGAATTAGAGGAATTGCCCTTGATCTCATTGTATCGTATCTTAGCAATCGAAAACAAGCTACATTAATTACAAGAATCTGCGAGAAAACGAAAATAGAACTCAAGCACCTGTCTAATTATAAACAGGTACAATTTGGCGTACCACAGGGTAGTGTATTAGGTCCGTTATTGTTCCTAGTATATATTAATGATCTCCCTAGTACTGTAAATTTCCCCATGATCTTATTTGCTGATGACAGCACTGTAATATATTCTAACAATAATCAGGCATCTCTTCAAAATGACATTGAAAAATCTCTTAGAGACATAACCAATTGGTTAGAAGCTAATAATTTAAAAATTAATTTTGACAAAACTAAAATAATGACATTTACAAATACAAATAAATTTTCGGCAATTAATACTGTTGACATAAACTATTTGGGACATAAAATTCAAGAAACTGAAACGACAAAATTTTTAGGATTACTACTTGATCGACATTTAAATTGGAAAGAGCAGATTACAAATGTCTGTAATAAATTAAACCGATTTTCTTACGCATTGTATATGCTATCAAAAGTTGTAAGAAATACGCCTACATTGATGACAGTCTACCATGCGTACGTGGCATCTACATTGCGATATGGAATCATTTTTTGGGGAAACTCAGTAGAGAGGGAATCAGTCTTTCGGGCTCAGAAAAAATGTGTGAGGGCTATTTGTAAAATATCTCAGATGGATAGCTGCAGGCCATATTTTAGATCTCTAAAGATATTGACATTACCGTGTCTCTATATATATGAAACGGCCTTGTTTGTCAAGAAAAATCTAGACCTGTTTATGAATTTAAAGAGTAGTCGTAATGGCCATAAACTATGTAATATACCAGGCAAGACGACACATTTTCGCAAAAATGTTATAGGTATGGCCCCTTTGATATATAACAAACTTCCTAAAAGTATTAGAGACAATTCTAGTTTGTGCATATTTAAACAGAAACTACATATGTTACTAATAGAAAGGGCATACTATAGTGTAAAAGATTTCCTAGAGGATAAATTTTGACTTGTATACATTATTATTATTACTGACCTTGACATTTCTTGACATTAATTTTGATGTAATTTTATTGAAAATTGTTTGTTGTGTCGTATCAATTGAAATTGTATGTTATTAATATTTAATCTGATTGACAATTAACTGTTTAAATTGATGACATTGTGAATTTGTTATAAACATTTTATAATTTTGCATGCCGTAAAGGTAGAATATGGTAGGACTAATTTGTTGTACTCCATCTGTATTGTTACATTACCCATGTTCGCAAATAAAATATATGAATATGAATAAGAGTACCTACTTCCAACAAACACAAACAGACTGACTCGTAAACTAACTTGTTTTTCTTCTACTGCTTATTTAATATGTATTGATGAAATACGTAGTCAATTTTTTTAGGGTTCTGCATCAGAAAGATAAACAACTAATCCATCATATAAATATACCATTCTCAACTTTGCGTTGCGGTCTGAATATCTGACATACTCGTAATTGGAGTAAATAGACATATAAAGATTACCAATTATCCAACGATATAAATGAGGAGTTCGATGGAGAGAGGGGCTCAATGGCGTTGTTGCGCGTGATAATGTATCGATCATGCAAGTTATGCAACGTCGATCCTAGCCTATCCATGGATATACTTATTTATCTCTTGCTCCTCTCTGCTGTGTAAGGTCCCGGTTGTCCCAGTTGTCATTGGATGACAGTCGTTAAGCCAAGTCAGTAGGCACTTTTATAGGCATTTAGTGGCTCCGCTTCGCCAGATCGCGACGAGTCAGCACGCCGCAAACGTTGTCACCATGACGATGTCAGAGCAAGAGTAATGGCTAAAAATGCATGTACTGCTTGTATTTTAAGCAAGAATTAGTCAGACTATAGGTTATTGGAACGGAGATAGTCAGAATTTCAGCAGTCGCTCAAAGTGCGGATATCGAGTTTTTTTTAATATGAGAGTTGGGCAAACGGGCATGTGGGTCTCCTGATGGAAAGCAATCACCATCGCCCATGGAAATCAGCAACACCAAGGGATCACCTATCCGTCCTTAGACTCTGTTCTTGAAGGCTCCCAAGTCATAAATATTCGGAGACACCGCTGAGGGAAGTTGATTCAACAATTTAACTGTTCGGGACAAGTAGAGATATATCATTTTTCTTTTTTAAACGGTTTTTATATTATAACTGTGATAGTAAGAAAGTCTTACAGTAAGCAAATTAACATAACAACTGAATAATAAATTTTGATAAAAGTGTTCACATAAATTTATTTATTTTATTAATTCGGAAAACATAAAACTTTATCATTAACAAAGTATACCTACACTACTAATTAACTTACAACAACAATTTAAAAGCTTTTACATGTAACATTATATGATATTATTGTAAATAAAAAAAACAAAAGGAATTATAATCATTTGTCGTCGATGAACCGACTGGGAAAGCTACATTTTTTATATGACAGGGGGGGCAAGCGAGCCTGTGGGTCACCTGATGGAAAGTAATCACCACCGCCCGTAGAAATCAGCAACACCATGGGGTCACCGATTCATTGCCAGCCTTTTAAGGAAAAAAATGACTCTGTTCTTGTAGGCTCCCATGCGTATTTATTTGGGAATACTGCTGAGGGTATCTACTTGATTCCAGAATTTTACTTACCGCTGGATTACTTGTAAAAACATCGATTGTCGGATAGTCATACATTATGTTATATTGCTTACTTCTTCTGCAGAGACTGCAGATAAAAGCAGTTTTGACGATTATTAGTTAGATAACGTTAAAATGTTGACTTAGCAAATTTTTCAATTCTTGTCTGTATATGTTACAAGTATAGTTTCAAGTGTTCGATTTATTATTTATGCTATGATCTGCATACACATAAAATTTCCCAATAGTCTCCCAACTACAGTAATAAAAGTTAATGCATTTGGAATCGCCACTCGTCCTAATCGCCTTATCGACAAAGCTGCCGGTGGCGTCTGTGCAACCACCTGATCCTCTTGACTCCACTTATGTCTAAGTGGCCCTGTTGAAATTTTAGTTGGGCAATTGGTTTCCTATTATATCTTGTGTGGGACTACGAGTATTCCCGTGTTTTATCCCACATGATTGACATGAATGGCTAGCAATAATGGCCACTTTCGCGGGTACGATTATAGCGCACATGACAAACATTTGTGTGCATAAACATATCTATTTGTCTTGGTTTGGGTGTTTTCTATGTACTATACATATGTATATGTATCTATTTACAAAAATTTTTTTTTAAGTATATCTAGTAAGTACGTACGTTTTGACGTTTGGTGTCCACTTCTTATTATAACTACTTCTGCATAAGACCATTTCTGGTTTTGACCACGTCTGGTTATGACCAATTCATAATATAACCATTTCTGGATTTGTTATCTTGGCTATTACATAAACTGATATACTTACAGTAAGTAATATCTACACCAAGTATCTAGTAAGATATACTTAAATACATATTTTCAACACGTTTTTTTCTGCACGATAAAAAGCTTTGTTTGGTTAGGAACTAGATGACGCTATGAATGAAATTTTAAGGAAATTACATAGCGTCATTTATTTATTTATTAAGCTATCTAAGAAAGATACGAAGCTCAATATGTTATATTGAGCTTTGTATCTTTCTTATGTCGTCCAAAACTAGAGTTGCAATAGCACTGCGACTCTCATCAAGCTTGCCGAGCTCGGTGGTCGAATGGCTAGCAATGGCCACTTTGACTCCTAGGTCGCTGGTAGTCATCAAGCTCGAAGGCTTGATGACTACCGGCCACCGGAACAGGCTGGGTTTCGTAAATGCTACAGCACCGTGGACCACATATATACATTGCGGCAGATTGTGCAGAAAACCACAGAGTACAATTTGCCGCTCTGCGTGGCTTTTGTGGACTACGAGAAAGCCTTCGACTCCATCGAAACTTGGTCTGTTCTGGATTCCTTACAGCGATGCCAAGTCGACCACCGCTATATCGAGGTGCTGAGATGGCTATATAGCGCTGCGACAATGACTGTCCGCGTCCAGGACCAGCAGTCTAAGCCTATCCAGCTGCAGCGGGGAGTACGTCAAGGAGATGTCATTTCCCCAAAACTATTCACCGCTGCTCTGGAAGACGTATTCAAGACGCTGGACTGGAAAAAACGGGGCGTCAATGTGAATGGCGAGTACATCTCACACCTTCGGTTTGCCGACGACGTGGTTATAATGGCTGAATCGCTGGAGGATCTCAGTCGTATGTTGGTCGATCTCAATGCTGCTTCTCGACGTGTGGGGCTGGGGATGAATTTCGACAAGACGAAAGTCATGTACAACGACTATGTCATCCCTAGCCCGGTTACAGTAGAGAATGCCGCTATTGAAGTGGTTAATGACTATGTCTACCTGGGACATTCCATACAGCTTTGCCGGGGTAATTTCAACAAAGAGATCGATAGACGTATTCGACTTGGTTGGGCAGCTTTTGGAAAGCTTCGGTACATCTTCGCCGCACAGATACCCCAATGCTTGAAGACTAAAGTCTTCAACCAGTGCGTCCTCCCTGCAATGACATATGGTGCAGAGATTTGGACACTGACCATCGGACTGGTCCACAGGTTAAAGGTCGCGCAGCGAGCGATGGAGAGGGCTATGCTCGGGGTTTCTCTGCGGGATCGAATCCGGAACGAAGAAATTCGACGGAGAACTAAAGTTGTCGACATAGCCTTAAGAGTTTGCAAGCTGAAGTGGCAATGGGCGGGTCACATCTGCCGAGTAAGTGATGGCAGATGGGGGAGGAAGGTATTAGAGTGGAGGCCGCGCGTAGGACGACGAAGTGTTGGGCGCCCTCCCTCTAGATGGTCCGATGACCTAAAGAGAGCGGCTGGATGCGGAAGGCGGAGGATCGTATCTGGTGGAAGGCATTGGGGAAGGCTTATATCCAGCAGTGGGTAGATACAGGCTGATGATGATGATGACTCGCTATACGTATTTTAATCGCCTACAATACTCTTGGTACATAACTTTGCACCTTTTTGCAATCAATTCATAACTCGTCGCTGTTTACCGTCACGCCATATTAATTCGCGTGATTTTCAACCGTTTCAGATATACGAGCTGCGTACAAAAACACGAAGCTATAAACACTTGTAAAAAGTTGATCGTGTGGCCCATATCGGGTTCTAGGAAATTATAACAATCTGTCTGGTAATATCAAAGGGATATTCCGAGAAAAAATATCAGGCTGTTCTTAAGTTATTTATAGTTCTGTTTGTGAAAATCGCACCTTTTCGATATATTCTGGAGATACCTTTGATATCTTCGGAGACCCCTATTACTAAACTATACAATTTAAAAAATATTTATAATATTCTGGCAAGTTGGCCAAGACAACTATTTAAATAATAATAACCTCTATTACTAGATATACTAGAGGGTCAACCCTTATTCATCTCGCTGTTGTAATAGGGGTCAGATATCCACTCTCCACTACACTGTTCAACTGCGGATCGGCCGAGCCCAGTGTTTTCAAGCCGCCTAAAGGCCACTGACTTGGCTTAACGACTGTCATCTAATGACCACAACCAGGACCGACAGTTTAACTTGACGAGAAACACGGAGAAGCTCGAGATAAATAAATCCAATCGTGGGCAGGTTTCTACGTTCGACGGTGCTTAACTTGCGTGTTCGATAGACTGACGCGCGACGTCGGTCGTGACGATAGGGGGTAAATTCAAATTAGAAAATTCAAAAGAACTCGGAACTCTAGCAAACACAGAGCAACTGTTTGAGAAACAATATAATCCCTAGTACGTGAGTCGACGCACGTGAAATATTCAAACACAAGGTCGCACGTTGTTGACTGAAAGTTTAATATCGATTGATACCGCGCTACAGGCAGGATGTATGAAACTATTCAGCTGATTTAGAATGAAATTTTTGTTAATAAATATAGGAAAATAATAACATGAGCCAAAGAAAATACTAAATGGGCGACAAAAGTACTAGGTTAGGGTAGGTTTGGTATGTTTTATATCAACTTTAGTCGCCAAGTCGGTATAAAAGTAGCCCAGTTTCACAATTTTAGATGCTCGGTTTATTACTACCCATAAATATATATATTTTGGGGTAAAAAAGCACCATCATAATCATGTTTGAGCCAAAGCCAACTTCACCTGAACGCGGTGCACTACTGATAGACTAGCGAGGCTCTGGCGAGCTTCACTTCACTGAATAACGTAGCCAAAGTACGATTTCCTCGAAGATTGTTGTGTTTCTGCGAGTGAGTGAGGTTACCAGGTAAGGAGTAGTTGTTGCATTGGCAGCGGATGTGGAAGCGCGAACGATATTCCGAGCGTTTATACGGCGCTGCGGTTACCGCTTAACATTAGGTGAGTCGTATGCTTAAATTCCACCCGACGTGATATAAAAAAAACTGATCTACAGTAACTTGTAGTTAAACAATATCATCATAGAGTACGCAGCTTAGACTCATATTGAATCTAGCTTGTGCTTGCGACTTCGTCTGCGTGAAATTTTTACACTATAATATACTATAATATACTCCATACAAATGTCATGTCGTTTACTACTACATTAACAATGATGTCTGTGCAGGGCGTGAATGAGCGTGTGTGCGTGCGGCGCTATACAAACTGTTCCAGATTTGTCTCAGAGGGGAGGTGAGGTCGACTAGTGAGAGCGGTAGGGAGTGGCCATACTGTACGTAGTACTTACTGTGTAATTACTTATACTGTGCTAAAACTGACTTTTGCTACCTATACATTTTTAATAGGCGAATTTTAATTAAATACAATACAAATTACACGTTGTCCTTACAACTTGTAACCGTACGGAGTATAATTCCCTGAGAGATTTTATTTATAGACAGGTCATAGGCGAACATAAAGGTAGTAAGAATTGTCTACGAAACCAGTACACAAAGAACAAGAACCCGAACACACATGTGGTCTAAATCCCTTCGATTGAAGGGAGACCTGTATCTCGGGATTGCAATCCGGCATCATTTTCAGTCCGGCCGGATCCGACCGGATTCCCATCGATCCGGCCGGAACGGACCGGATCCGGTTGGATTGATCAAATCAGTATGATTTTCGCTTTTCGATTCAAAATGAACTGTTAGTACGTTAATCAAGTATCATTGTACATACTTAATATAGGTAGTTTATAAAAAATAAAACATATAGATACGTATATAAAATCAACTTTATTTCTAATCCAATGTTAAGATTAGATAACAAGCAAACAATTAAAATCTAGTAGTGTAGGTAACCAGTAAATTCTATGGTTTTCTGGGACGTTAATTACGACAATGGCATCGATTTGAAAATATAACGTAGTGGACACGAATTACTTAAAAAGATTTTCCAAATTTTACCTCTTATAGAGGGTGAAACGGAGGTCCAAAGTTTGTATAGGAAAACGAGATTAGTTGGACTATTTGATCCTAAATTTTACTCGAGTACTTACTTCTATTGAATAATGAGTAAACACGTGTTTGCCCAGAATATTACGCGAGCGAAGCCGCGGGCGAAAGCTATTATAATATATTTAACCTAACGTAATTTACTTAGATGAGATCACAATAATTATTAAAGTATTTGAGAATGCTAACAAACAAGTCTTATATATATGACAGACACCATCATGATTTGATGAATCTGTCATTATTGTGATAATTGTGCCATCCATTAGACAAATTCATCAAATCAAATCAAAAGAGTTGTAATTACAACTCCTTAGTTTAATCAACTTACGACAAATAATTATTTTAAGTAGAATTTTAAGTACCTAATAATTGTCTTAGTATTCATTATATGTTATACGAAAGTCAATTTTGATTTTGAAAAAAGGATCGTAGAAAACAAATATTGTTAATTGTGACACCACGCGCAACGCATTTAAAATACCTACTCATGCAACAGATCTATTATTTTGTCAAAAATTGCTAGCACCGGATCCGGTACGAATCCGGTATATTAGTACCGGATCCGGTAAACGTTTATATATGCCGGATCCGCATTTCCGGATAGCAATTCCAACCCGTATCCCAGCAGTGGGATGAATAAGGGTTGACGACGTACTGAGATTTCACGTAGGTACCCGATTTTCATGTAAACGTATATGTTACCAACCGTCTAGAGTACTTATTATGTTTTCCAGTCCATCGCCTGTGTTGAATGTTGGTGTCTTTTTAAATATGTATGTAAACACTTCGTTACAAGCTACAAGCGAAGCGCATTACTGCCTGTCACAGTGGCATGATTTCCTACAATTGCCGGTTGAAGGATTTATTTAGTAGACATTATCTAAGATATTTTTACCTATAGATACGTTCTACCAGTCTCAGTAGTGGCATGAAGAAAGCAAGGTAATTGCCTGGCCTTCACTCAGTCCTGTGACATTTTTTTATAGATAATAATTACAATCTACATCTACGGACCTTTTATTAACAAACTTTTATTTTTATGTCACAATTTGTTAATTTGACGTCGCTATTATGCTAATAATCAATCATACTATTGTCTAATACTATTTAATCTAAAGTCCTGTGACATTTACCGCCACGTCAAAACTTTAGCGCTGATGAAACACAATAATTGAAAAGTTGTAGATAAACTACCTTTAAGTATGTTCACGTTCTGGTTCCTTGCGTACTGCGTATAAGCACAATATAAACAATAGTATGTATAGTATGGTCACTCCCTGCCGCTCTCTCGTGTAGACCTCACCTCCCTTCTGAGACGAATCAGGAACTGTTTGTATGACGCCGCACGCATACACGCTCATTCACTCTCTGCACAGATGCCATTGTTTATGTAGTAGTAAACGACGCGACATTAGTATGGAGTGGCCGGGGTGTGGTATAGAGCAAGCGCTTTGTAGCCAATTTTTACTGCTGTAATATTCACCTAGGGCTTATCTATATATAAAATATCTAAGGGCATTATACTCCATAATGTAACCTTACAATGTGTAATTTGTATTGTGTTTAATTGATATGCGCCTGTTAATAATACATAGCAAAAGTTACTAAAACTGTCTAATTTCACGCTGGCGAAGCGCAGGCACCAGCAAGCTTCAATATCAGTCTAGGGTGCGTACTCTATTATGCTATTGTTTAACTACAAGTAGTGGCGTAGCTAGACGTGGTCAAAGTGGTCCTCGCCCATGGCCTCGCGCTTAAAGGAGCCTCACGCGGGGCTCACTTGTGGACGTCTTGGAACCAAACATCGTGAACTAAGAGACACTACTATGAATAATGTTACCGAGGCTTTATCACATACGTTTTGAAGTCAGACTTCTCTCCGTCTTTAAATATAGCACGCAAAAATATTTTATTCTTAGGTTCTAAAAGCATATACTTACTTCAGAACATAGTAACCGGATTATAAAGTAAATTAAATTTTGGATATTTAAATGAAATTAAATTATTATTTGCTGTCTTGGGGCACTTAGACTCGCCTTTTTTATACTACGTCGGGTACAAACATAAGCAGCCCGCCTGATGTAAAGCGGATACTGTAGCCATATTAGTGCTCGCAACATGCCAACGCGGAAACTCCTTTTCTGGTGAGTCACTCGCAGGATCACAACAACCTCAGAATACCGCAGCCATATAACATAATTCCCTTGAGGGTTGTTGTGTTCCTACGAGTGAGTAAGGACATCAGAAAGGAAGGAGTTGCTGCGTTGGTAACCGGGGTGGCGGGGCGCGAGTATTATTACATGTTGCGAGCGTTAACATAACCATGGTAACCGCTTCACACAATAGTTAAAAAATCGATATAGTTAAAAAATCCCCCAAAAGCGGAAGCCCAAACTGCCATCGGCCAAGTTCACAGAAACTGAAACATTCTCACAATAGGTACGTGCCATGCTAAGGACTGCCTTCTGTATCAGACGTTTCATTCCATCTACTCAACACAAACCTTTTCCGTCCGTCTTAGTTGGGGTATTAGTACTCTTTTAGTACTACTTATTATTCTGTGGTTGGATCTCTTGGCGAGCTGCTGACCACAATTAATTGTATTTAGTACTTTTTTTTAATCATATAATATGGGATCCTTCAAGCGTAGCATGAAGAAGCATCTGTTAGGCCAGGATGGCAGCGTCAACTGACAAGACATCAAGGTCTAGGTCAAGGTCAAAACGAAAAGAGGAGCGCCAATCGCATCGGCAACGGACATAAGGTCCGTTGCCGATACGATTGGCGCAGCGGAACCAATATGCTGAACCAATATAAAAAAAATGAAGCGACACCATGACCGAGTTTAAGATGACCGTGAGCGACTTACACCCATATTCCACCATTTGGGGTAAAAAAAAATTGAATAAGTATACGGTTTGAAGCAATAAAAGAGCTTGATTAAGCTCTTATACAGTACTGTAATTGATTGAATCACCAACATTCTCATGAGATTTGTATACCAAACCAGTCATTCATATCTACGTCATGGTATTCATTGGCTTAAGACTGACTTGTTGATTTTATGTTGTTTCTCTGGATTTTACGTTGTTTACTGTTAACTCATTCGATAAATCGTTGGTACTTCCGCTGCACTACCGCCGGCAAACAATTTACTGAAAGGTGAGTTGCACCATGATCTGCACTAGCTTGTTACTAACCGATGTTTAAGTATTGATAGGTCAAACACATTATATATCATTTCATACCAAAATAGTAAAAAAGTAAATATTAATTGATGCCGTAATTTGCCAATCTGTTTGTCATGTTGTGTTCTATAAAATCTAAACTGGTTTATAATATATGGAACATAGGCAAATATTTTCCTTTTCGGCTTATAAAGAAAAGTATTAAGAAAAAAATCAAAATAATTGCTAACAACGGTTACGGAAATATTTTAATTGTCTCATTTAATTCGGTGTATCTGGATTTAATTTGATATTCATGTAATTGTATTTCAACATTTCTTAAAATGTTATACATTATAGCCAATTTTAACCTGAAGTTTATTAAATTTATTGTTAAACTTTACTGGTACAACCTGTCTAACCTAAGCGATTAATGTTGGTTTACGTTCTGGGTTAACGTGAAGCCAATGCTATGTTATTGAAATACCTACGCACGGCTTAGTTAAATGGTCGCTCTAAGAATTTGAAAATTACCGAGTGAATTCTACTATGTCAAGGTTCA
Source organism: Hypsopygia costalis (assembly GCA_937001555.2). NCBI lineage: Eukaryota > Metazoa > Arthropoda > Insecta > Lepidoptera > Pyralidae > Hypsopygia > Hypsopygia costalis. The sequence continues at coordinate 7,456,206 of OW443325.2, forward strand.
GTTTTTTAGATTATCAAATTTATTTTAATCATAGACCACACTCCGGCGGCCACTCCATACAAATGTCGCGTCGTCGACTGCTACATAGATGGTGACGTCTGTACAGCGTGTATTCATTCATACACGTGCTGCACAGGCGTGTGTGCGTACGGCGCCATACAAACTGGGGCCCTACCGCCGAAGCTGAGACCGATTATCACTGGATTTTTTGATTCCACAAATTGGTCTTAGCTTAAAGTTATTGACAAATATCTTCAGCTTAGTAGATAGAGCTCTAGGGTTGCTATTGCTACCAGCTGCGCTAAACACTATTACCAACAAACTAAGCATTAGTTTAATCTCGCATTCAAAAAATCTGATGGTAATCGGCTTCAGCTTCGGCGGTAGGTTCCCTGTTTCTGATTTGTCTCAGAGGGAAGGTGAGATCGATACCAGAGAACGGCATCGCGGCAGGGCGTGGCTGTACTGTACGTAGTAGGTACTATTACTTATATTGTACTATTACATTGTTATATTATACTACATTTAATAGACCCTGTTGATCATATGAGATAGAGAATGTCGTTGATAATACTGTCATATAACAATGTGGCACGAAATGGTGCTTATCTACTTTAAAAAAACCGGTATGAGACGTGAAATAAAATTTCAAATGTCATGGCTCATCATGATTTTTAGAGCCAAAGCCAACTGCCCCTGCACGCGATGCACCCTGATAGCGAAAGAGGCTCTAGTAAAAGAGAGGTAAAAGTGCAGCGTATTACTAAGCTGGCCGATTGGGAAAGTACCTTTACCTCACAGAATGCCGCAGTCTAATAACATTAAAAAAATTGTTGCGTTCCTACGAGTGAGTGAGGTCACTAGAAATGGCTGCGGCAACCGCTTCACATCAGACGGGCCGTATGTTAGAATGTGTAGAATGAAAAAACGTGCGAACTATCAGTCACCATGTAATAAAATAACATTATTTCCTACATAAAGTCTCAAATTTCACCAAGTATCGTCTCTACTAGTTCTCGGCGTGCGCCAGCGCAGTGTAATCTGATACGCTCCCGCGCTTTCCATATACGGACGTAATGGCGGCCGGCCGGCCAATCAGACGCGACGTTGGATTTCCCGCCCAACAGTGTTGCACGGTTTACAATTACAAATTGATGTTTGTACAAAGAGTCGGCTTGTTTAAGTAAATTCTTGAATGCTGTAATAATATATAGTTACTTAGAATGTATGTATTTTACGTCGGAATATTTAAAATATAAGTTATTGAGTCGAGCGAGCGGAACGATTATACAGTGAAACCTGCCCCCCTAGCCAAGTGTAATTCGTAGCTTAACGAACGTTAGATAGATCACGTGACATTTGTCAATTCTCATACTAAAATGTTCGATTTTGACAAATGTCACGTGATCTATCTAACGTTCGTTACGCTACGAATTACACTTGGCTAGGGGGGCTGGTTAATTGGGATCTCAAGGGACCAAGACATATGTACCAAATATTCTTGGTAGGTTTCCATTAATCCAGTTTTCCAATTAATCAGGTTTAAAATTATAGTTGTCTCATTTACAGAGGCCCCTGCTTACAGAGATCGAAATGTGCCGTTATTCCATTTTTAGAGATGGAAATATTAATAAAAATGCGTATTTTTGGTGTTATGAATTTAATGTAGGTATGAATGTACATACATAATGTATTGCGTCAAAAAAAAATTGTCAAAACGTGTTAAGACCCGATTAATTTAGAAGTAAACATCGAAAAAGTCTTAGAATTCAAATCTCATTTAACCAGGTTCAAAAAGTCCCATTAACAGAGGTAATTTAATGAAAAAGAACCGGGACCTCATTGCAACTCTTAATAATAGAGGTTTCTCACTAATCCAGGTAATACTTAACCAGGTTTCACTGTATATGAAATGAATAGGCTCCAAAACCACTGAACCGATTTTGAAGTAACTTGTCACAATTAAAGAACTCGACATGCTTGAGGTCTCTGTAGTAGTTTTGTTGAAAAAAAATTGAGATCGATCATGTCCTTGAGGAATGATCATCACATACATTTGCCATTGTAATCAATGGAAACATACACTCAGCGAATCTACTCGCTCCACTCTACCTCAATTTCGGCCCCGTGGGCTAGAATTCGGCCTAGTTCTCTCTCTATAGAGGCTCGCATTACAGTTAGCATCTTTCCTGTCATTAGACTTCACTCACTCACAAAATCAGATAATATCTAATGACGTCATTCACTGGCATAAACATACAATCCTCAAATCTATAAAGATTCTTTTCGCATTTTTATAAATTTGTTAATGCTTTTCTACTTTAAACTAATCTCTAATTAATTAAACATATCTTCTAAGCATGGTGAAATAGATACCTACACCCCGTTCTATCAAAGTTGAGGAGAAAGTTTAATAAAACAAGAAGAGGGCGCTTAAGCCTGATGATACCACATCGGTTGCGTAGTTACCGGGGGATGAATCCTCCCAACCGTTCCCCCCAAAATCCCCCCACCCCTAAGAACGGGGCACGGGTAGACACTTGTTGATCGCTCCTCGGGATACGGGGTGCAATCGAGAGGGTGACAGTCCATATGTTCGTGGGAAGAAAATACTGGAAAATAAAAGCTGGTCGCATAAAAAATCGATTAGTTTATTTTTATGCTCTTTTTCCGTAAGTACTTGGTTGCAATACAAATGCAATCTGCCGATTAGGAAACGAGGCTCTGGCACAGTAGACAAAGTGTAGTATTTCAACTCTATATAAAAGTACGATACATTCACTCTGCTCTGACACACTTCGCCGACTACACGTTCTTCCTCACTTTTGCAAAAAGTCTCTGGTAAAAGCATGTTGAAGTACATGAACTCTAGATAATTAGACATACATGATTCTATGAGAGCTTCGATATGCAGTGTTTACGAATCTCACTTGCTCTTATGCGTGTCATGTCGCGCATGCAGGATCTAACAGTAAATTATCCGTATCCGGATTTCAGTTAAGACAAATCCGCATGCGGCTGTAAATTTCTATTAAAGTAGAACAGTATAAGTAATAGAACAGTTTGCCACTCTCTCGTATCGACCTCAACTCCCCTCTGAGACGAATCTGGAAAAGTTTGTGCGGCGCCGCACGCACACACGCTTATTCGCGCTCTGCACAGATATCATCGTTTATGCGGTAACACAATAATAGCGAACGACGCGACATCTTTATGGAGAGGCCAGGGTGTAGTAGTAATAAAATTTTCTACTCAGATGTATAATAAAGCTAAATTCCCTGAAAGCGTTTTTAAAAGAAATTCAGATTTGATCCGCAAGCGAATTATCTTCATGATATATCCACTCGCGCGACCAAACACACATGACTCTAAAAACTCCCTAAGTGTACTCCCAAGCTTGGCTTGCAATCCGATTTTATGAGGAAACACTTCGATCAACAATAGACAAGTTGTCTATTGTTGATCGAAGAGGAAACACAAGTACTTGCAGGAACAAAATATAATAATCAGAACATAATATTATAATTTCACTGTGATATCTTTCTCGTGTCTAACTCGTGAGTCTATTCGCAGTCGGGCTCTACTCTTGTAGGCTCTTTCTCTATTTCGTTAGGGCATCGATTGCGAGTTGGTACGGTGCATCGAATGCATGCGATGTGATGACCTGCAGGTGATGTTGACTTTGACTCTGAAGATGGTGGCGAGCCAATAATTCAAAAACTGCTTGCAGCTGCGTTTCCCCAAAAAAACTTATTACGATTTGTCCGAAGAATTAAGGGAATAGGAAGAATTTGTACTTAAATGGAAACTTAATTAAACTATTGCGTATGTTATGTTATAATGACAAATGTGAATGAACTGAAAAATTATCAAAATTTACGCACTCTTAATACCTCATGATTCTATCTACACTGATATATAAATTACTTCTATACTAATATATAAATGTGAAAGCGGTCGTCTGTCTATTTGTTACCTTTTCTCTGCTAAACGGCTGAACCAATTTGAATGAAACTTAGCACGCACATAGATTATATTCTGAGGAAAAATATAGGCTGCCTATTGGAGCGATAACCGACATTCATGTGGGTGATTGTGGGGTAAAAATAATATCTATATAATGTCGAAACCTTACTGACTCAACTTTAAGGTTCGGACTTTCTGTTCATATATAAATTTTTGAAGTATATCGCAAGCCACAGTCACTATACGCGTTGAGAAAAAACAAATGCATCACGGCTGTCGTGTAAACAAACATGCGCTCGCGCATGCTGATAAAAAGTATAGAAGGAAAAATAGGTATAAACCGAAACTTACGTAGGTAGTTTGGTTTTAGACAGGTTTGCTCCTAAGAGCACTCCTGTTGCGGTAGAACCTCTATATTTTTCTTGTAAAAGTGTGTATTTTCGAATTAAGTATCTTATTTTTAATTGCTCTCAAATTTTATACGACTGATCGCTTATTTATTTAGTGGACCATAAAGTTCACAGTAATTCATTGGCTCAGTCAGAATAACTTTTTTTTTTTTTTTTTTTATACTACGTCGGGTAGCAGACAAGCATACGGCCCGCCTGATCTGAAGCGGTTACCGTAGCCATATTAACGCTCGCAACATAAAATATCGCTCGCGTGCCGCCACCCCCGCTGCCATCGCAGCATCTCCTTCATTTCTGGTGACCTCACTCACTCGCAGGAACACAACTGCCCTCAAGGGAACCGTTATTTGGCTTCGGTATTCTGTGAGGTGGAGGTACGTTCCCCAGTCGGGTAGCTTACAATTACGCTCCCTACCTCTCTTTTCGCCAGACATTAACTACTATTTATTCTTTTATTTTTTATTTATACATTGAAGTTCGTACATTAAATTTGATCAAATTTATAGTTGTGTATTCGTATCTACTCCGCCTACTTACTCTATGTCGAAACGTGAGCCAAACAGACTAGGGCGGGCGGTAGTGGGGCGCCGTATATGGCGAGCGCCAGCGCAACTATACAACATACATCTATAGGCACTGGTGACGGCTGTTGTAAGTTTATACAGTCGAGAACACATCAAACTTGACACATAATTTGTTAACCAGTACAATTTAACGTTCGAATATTTTTGCAAAACGAACCTATTATATTCGCTTTATTATATATCTGAACAGAAACAGCGGTATAGTTCAGTCATTATAGGGAGTTCTCCACGGAAATCGAGATACCCACGATTTGTTACCAACATTTTTTTTTATTATTTTGGTCACATAGGAGGCAACCAGATAACTTGGAAAAACAGGTTGTGGTAGGAAAATTGAAGGGAAAATGACCTCATGGACCGATTGGTCCAACCAGGTCAAAAACTGGTGTTCCCATAATCAGAGCCTTGAAGCAGGCGGAATGTAGAACAGTATGGAAAGAAATGATTAACCGCGCCATAGAGTCTTCTCAGGGTGGCCACCTTCAATATAAAAGTGCGTAATGAAGACGAAATACCCGAAAAGTCAAAGGATTAAAAATATGACTAGCTTCAATTTTTTTATATCTCTTGATTTTCCTGTTGATTTATTATAAAAAATAAAAATAGCATTGAAATAGATCATAAGGAATAGATTTATTTATTTTTTATTAATCCTCTAAAGACTTAATAAAATCCGACTACAGTAAATCTTATAAAAATTGTAATTTAAATTCTGCGGCCGAAGAGCGCCATGCTGTCGACTGTAACATAACACAACGACTAGCAAGGACTAGCAAGGAATATAATACTCTGACAAGAGGACTAGATTGTTTGTAATATTACATGTAATACGACGAGATTACTGAAATGTTAATAGGTAAAAAAATGACAAAAATAATAAGAATATTCAACTTTGAAACAAAACCAACCTTACCTGGTCGTGGTGGACCCTGCTGTCTGACAAACGAGGCTCTGGCGAAAAGAGGAAGGCATTGCGTATTATGTACAGTGCCACAAACTTATCTGGCCCGGTGGCGGGGGCGGTACGATCGACTTAAGTGTTGCCATTTAACGAAATGCCGCCCGTTTTAGAGGAAACATTAAAATCAAAGAAATATATACACTGTTAAAATAATAGCACTGATATACTGATTAATTGTGATGTGTGGTGTTTCAATTAAATATCAATTTCCTTCTATTTTTTGTTGATTAGTTTTAAAAATGCACCACGTTAGGTCGCGATCATAGCTATTATATAATATTAGAATTATAATATTGCACAGAAACAACTCGTTGACGATTTTTTTTATTGTATGAATAGAAAAAGATATATAAATATTCAAAAAAATATACCTCAATGGAATGTGTATACGTGGTAAATAAATAAATTGTACCTGGCCATACTTACATTTCAAGATGGCGGCTTTAGTTCTAAATTTGGCCACCGGGTCAGATAAGTTTGTGGCACTATAAGCTACCCGACTGGGAAAGTACCTCTAACTCATAGAATACCGCAGCCAAATAACAATGTCCTTGAGGGTTGTTGTGTTCTTGCGTTTGAGGTTACCAGAAAGGAAGGAGTTACTGCGTTGGCAGCGCGGGTGACGGCGGTTCTGAGGGTTTAGTGCGAGTTTTTTGGTCACATTCGAACTTTAAGTGTCTTTTCCAAGCTGACTAAATTGAGAAAAAAAAACATATTGTGAATTTACCAGACGCGTGTTACATATCCAAATTTGTTTACGTTGACATGATCGAATGCGAACAAATACTCGCCCTAAGCACTCTTCTACTCGACTGGTCGCGGTTTGAAATTCCAGAATTGACATATTTGCGTCTTATGGCTCAATAAACATCTTTCGGAATTTGTAAGATTGCCAAATAATATAGAAGGAAAAGTTCTCTCAAGGAAATAATAAACACCTGGCGAGACTGACCGCTTTCTGATGGATATCTGACGGCTTGTTTATCAGACTCTAGCAAGGTTGGTGTATTGACAGTTTGAGTCGTCAACTCGTTGCTCAAATGCCGAATACTACATTTTACGTTTCATAACTGACATTAATCTCAAAGGAAGTTTACAATTACAATATGTTGTAATGCGTTACAGGCAATTTAAATAAATATGTTTAAAAGATGTATTACAGTTCAGTCAAATCTCATTATAGCATAAATAGAGATTGCATTATGAAAATAATAATAATAAATTTATGTGGTTTCAAATATCATTACGTCGAAACTATAATAGCATACTAGCTCCTAGCAACGTACTTATTCTATAATAATATTGCAAAGTTGAAGAGTTTGTCTGTTCAGTTGGTTTACCGCGCTGATCTCAGAAACTATTGGTTCGAATTGAAAAAATATTTTAGTTTTGGATAGCCCATTTATCGAGGAAGGCTATAGGCTACATAACCTTACGGCCAATATGAGCAGAGCATCAACGAAAATGTTGCGAAAACGGGGAAACGTACACACGGGCCAAGCCGAGGCGTTTATTTATATATAAAAATACCTCTATACAAGAAAACAAAAGGCGTATTTTCAACATTCGAGAAATTGCGAATGCGGTGATTACATATTGTTTATAAAAAAATACTTTCAAAGCACATGCCTAAATTTATAATAATCATTAAGAAATATCATGGGGGTCTCAATTTTTATTTATGTACGACAAAAGCCACCCTAATTTGTGAAATTCTCGGTAGATTGCTTTTGACGATCAAATACAACAATTTACTAAAATTTCTTGATATTCTGCGCTCTAATGACGTGTTTCCAGAATTTGTATCGAAAGATTTTACATAATTTACGAAGAAAACAGAATTAATATTTTTTTCTTTTCACTTGGGCATAACAAAAAAGAAATCTAATTCTAATATGTACTTGTAACGAAACTAGAATTATTTTTTGTATAATAATTATAAATACAAAAAACATAGAATAAATAATATGAGTTATTATTAAACTAGATCATCAGCTCTTTTCAATTTTTATATAACCATAAAAAAAATACAAAAAAAACAACTAAAAAAAAAAAGAACACAGTGTCCAGGTTGAATCTATTTACACACAATTTCTTACTAACTTACAGCCAAGGTTTCGTGTTTGGGTTCATTGTAATGGTTTCAATGAACAGGTTATTTATATTTAGACAAATCAAATGCTGATCAAGGGCTGGTAATGGAGCAGGAAATATTTTTTTTTTCGCTGAATCAATAAAAGAAACTGGCAGACAATCTCTTCAGTAATGTCGTTTTAGCAATAACTGAAAGTCTGTGTTTTGCTCTCTGAGCAAGTGCAATTACTGAGTTGTTGCCCGTTTGTCTCACTGCAACGCACGTCAAGCAACGGAGCGGGCGAGGGAATGGACTTCGGTTTGTTTGTGAGCTGTAATGGCTCGCGGATAGACAGAGATTGTGTTCCAAGTTCTGATTTTTAATATTAGTATTATTGTAGTAGTATATTAGTATTTATGTTTCAGTATTGTCCGTTTTCCAGGACTTCTGGGAGCAACCAAACAGCGGCAATATACGCTTTAATTTAAGTTTACAATGTTTTATGTGCCATAATATATATGTGTATGTGTATGTATGTATATGTGTATAGATTTAAATACATGTATTGTACGGTACAGCCGTACATATTTGCTGCATCAGCGAATTGCCGCGTCAATCATTTCCATCATTCATTATAATTTGTAAAGCAGTTCACGTTTTGTACCGCATCGCGACAGACGCGTACTCACATCATTGGCATTATCATCATCATCAGCTAATATCTTTATTAACGCAATCAATATATATAAAGTTAATAAGGATTTTAATTATAGCATAACATATAAAAGTTGTACGAGTAAGCAGCCCGTACATGTATTGTGACTGTTTGTCCGACCGTAGTGTCACAAACTGGTCCCAGCTGAAAACCAGCGCTGGGGTCAATATAGTCAGTCCACGGCATAATGCTGAGTTGGGTCCAATTTGGGGCATCATGCAGCAATATTTCGTTCCTCTTTGTAATTTGTGTAATAGTGTTGTGTTATGTTCCAATAAATGTTTCTTCTTCTTCTTATTGTGTGTATTTCAATACTCAAACAAAATATTATCTAGCTATCTAATACAGCCAATTAATGTCAAACGAAAACCATGAAACATAAACCTTTCTGCTGACCGTTTGGCGTATACTCGCTTCAAAAACAATCGCACCTAGCCATGTAAGTAAAAATCCCATAACCCATTTACCTTCGTTCTTTCCAGTAGGAAGACTGGCGTACAGTATATAGGTCGAGTTACTGGCGGCTTGCCAACGAGTTAGTCACACGCTGTGGCCAATCGTGACGACGTTGTTAAAGGTTACGTCTGGTACGCCACGAATTTCAGCATAAAACATTGCGTAGAAACTAGTGCTATATGACATAAATTCGGGGTCAGACACGTCTAACATTTGTCATTAGTCGCAGTAATATTATACTCGAAAGCATGCATTTGCCGATGTAAATGTATTTGGCATATTCTGTGCCAAAATGACTAAACAAATACAGAAAATGTCACGATATATTAGGATCTGGAATAATATGTTAAACATATTATTGACCACATATTATTAATAATGCACCACCTACCTAATTTTATCATTGTTTCTCTTATATGGGTTGTCTGGAAGAGATTGCGTTTAGCGATAAGACCGCCTTTTGTACTTTTAATTTTTGCAAGTTTCTTGTAATGTATCTTTGTTATATTGGTGCAATAAAGTGTATTCTATTCTATTCTATTCTATGTTTTTGGGTATGAGTGGATCTTACACCCGACCGTATGACCATAACATGTCTGAGTACGAAGAACCACGCGATGGGGATGAAAAGGAATTTTCCAGTTTCTTCTTATTTCCAACGCGTTGTTTATAATTCCTGAAATCCACTAGAATTAAATAAAACTAGATAACAAAGCGTTATATCCACCCACCTATAAATAAATAAAATAAAAAAAGACTATTGTATTTTCTTGAATTTATTGTGACTTGTTTCGGAGGGTACGTTAAGCCGTCGCGTCGGTCCCGGTAGTCAGTGGTTTTTGGGCGGCTTGAAAACACGAGCCTCCGCCAACCCGTAGTTGAGTAGCGTGGTGGAGTATGCTTTAGACCCGTTTGATTGAGGGGGGACTCGTATCCCAACAGTGGGGTAATTATGAGTTGATACGCCCGCGACTTAGTACGCGTGGAGTTAGTTATTTGCACATAATTTTTAATTATATTTTATTATTATATTTAAATTTAGCACATGCGGTATAATAATTTAATTAACGCTTGAGAAATAAACAAATTGAATTTATATTAATATTCAGTTCCAATTATAAATTAAAATTAATATTAAATAGATATTATTACATTTTTCGTGATTTCTATAAAAGTACTCCCACTAAAGTACAGCGTAAAGAATAATAAATATTTCTAGAGTGAGGTAAAATAAGCCATTGTTTGTTATTTCGCAGTAAATATAAATAAATAAAGTTATCAGCCCACCAGATTTGCATTATAATGCGTAACAATAGGTACTTAAACAAGACTCTTAGAAATAAATAAGAGCCACGATCACCAAAGTACAAATGTGTTTGATGTATTAAAATACTTAATATATCTTTATATAAGTATTGAATTTCTTATAAGACCAAAAGAAATTTGTTATTGTTCATTTTTGTAACGTTGCACTTGCGTGTTCTAATAGACTGACACGCGCAACGATGCAATCGAGCTCCTCATGTGCTTAATAAAATTAACAAAAGTACTGTAGGTACTGTTGTTAATCTAATATATAAAATTCTGTATATATGGTGTCGTGGTGTTTGTTACCGTATGGTAACTCAGACCTATCCCATATGTTTTTTTTACCCGATAATTTCATAAAAAACGGTCCAGCAAACGACTGGACTACGGATCGGTCCAGCCGATTTTTATGAAATTTTGTATGCATATCGGGTAGGTCTGAGAATCGGGCAACATCTATTTTTTATACCCCTAAAAGATAAGGGTGACCCACCCGTAAATATTTTATTTTATTGACAATTTTTTTATTTTATTTTATTACGATTTAGCATTGAAAAATATATACAACTTCCAAATTGTACCTTTCTACCATCAACCCCTAAATTATGACAAAACAACGTTTAGAGAGACAGTTAGTTTTACTGTAAAAGTAAAGTACTGTTCAAAAATAAATTTCGATTCCCGCAATGTGTGAATGAATGAAGCTAAAAAATAGGTCATAAGAATACGCCTGCTACTTGTCCGTCAGTTCTTTACGTAAATGCTCTAGATTGTTTGTTTTATTGCAAACTTAGTGGAAAACTATGCTGTCCAAAGTTTTACCTAGTTTGCTTTGGTTGAAATGATTGTTAGCCGTTTGTTAGATTGGCGAGCCCGGTGGTTGAATGGTTACTTTGGCACCGAGGTCGCGGGTTCGATCCCCGCACAAGACAAACATATGTGTACATGACCATGTCTGTTTGTCACCAGTCTCCCTCCGCTTCTGAACTATATACAATATAGTTGTTATAGACATAGTTAGCAATGATGGAATCCGGGAGTAGCGGCTTAGCGTGCTCTCCGAAGTACGGAGAAGCTCGAAATAAATAAACACATCCATGGGCAGGTTACTGTCGAAGTTGCCTAACTTGCGTTTTCGACTAGGCTGATACGAGCAACGTCGCCATCGAGTTCCTCATATCGCTATGGAGCTCCACTCAACACGCCATCCAGTTTCTCTACAACTTACTCGATTGTCGATTCCACAAAATATGTAATAATGACTAACTTTTTTACTAGTTACAATTTTAATTACTACAACGGATGACAGACAAGCATACGGACCGCCTGATGTGGAACGGTTACCGTAACTATATTAACGCTTGCAACATGAAATATAGCTCGCACGCCGCCACCCCGCTGCCAACGCAGCAACTCCTTTCTGGTGACCTCACTCACTTACTGGAGCACAACACCCTCAAAGGAATTATTAGACAAACGGTATTCTGTGAGGTGGAGGTACTTCCCCATTGAGGCAGCTTACAAATACGCTGTGCTCTACCTTTCTTAAAATCCTGCCATGGACAGTACAGACACACATTTCTTTTCTTGTTTGTTTTGACTCTAGTGTCTACAAATAACTCGAGATTTACGTCCACCTTGAAACCGCATATAAATGTTTTCCTGATGCCTCTCGATAATTCATGGATTATGGTGACAATGTGGGAAACATCGATTTCCTATTCAATCGTATTCATATGTATGACGAGTTTGGTGATCGAATGTCTAGCAATGGCACCTTGACTCCGAGGTTGCGGGTTCGATCCACGCACAAAATAAACATTTGTGTGCATGAACATGTTTGTTTTTCTTGCCTGGGTGTTTTCTAAATATTATATATATGTATATAGAAAAATAGGTTTATAACTAGATCAAAATTTATAGAATTTTAGAAAAATAGTAAAACCAACTTAAAACAACAAAAGTTAACATTTTTTTTCATGTGTTTCTATTAGTGCTATTATATGAAGTATACTAGTCTGTAGTACAGTGGTTCTCAACCTTTTTTGTTCGGGGACCACTTCCAGGTCCCTGTTCAATGTAGAGACCCAATTGTCCTATAAATCTACTACACTGTATCTCGAGAATAATATATAAATATTTCGTTTAGAATTGCTCAATCTCTTTCATTATAATTATCTATCGCGGGCCTTGTTTAAATGCCTTACTTAAATGGCAAATAAATATTCATTCATTCATTGATTTAGCTATCACTAGTGGTCCGCGGACAACCGGTTGGGAACTCCTGCTGTAGTAGGAGGTAGGAGCAGCCTAACTTGAGAACACTCTCTAGCTTACGGAATAACTGAGGTACCTATATTAGCACATGATAAATCCCTGACGGGTTGTGGGCTTCCTCCGAGAGATCGTAATTATCTTCAGAACTTCGCTTAGCAACTATCCGACTATAATAGCAGAAAAACGATATAATAAAAAGATGCAGAAACATACGTCATCAACATTTTTATTACGTGGTAGGATTTAAACGAGACATTTTACGAAATTGCTACTAAAAATTGGATTGATAGCCGCAATCGCAGACGCCCACTGACTCGCGACTACCACTTGGCAAAGGAAATATAAATATTACTGAACAGTCATAGGTGTGGCAGATAATGGTCGCTTATGTAAACTTGTGAATGATTTAAAAATAGAATATAGAGATGTGACAAACAATAATGAATCAAATCGGAAATAATTATTGGAAATAAGTATTATTTTTACCTGATATTTGACCTCATAATATAATTAATTAAAAAACCTTTCTGACATTGAAAATGTATATCAAATCCTTTTCCTATATCTCCGAGGATAATTGAGATTTCGCCATGGAACAAGTGTCCCCAGGTTCAGAATTTAATTGTGGATCCGATAGTGAAGGAATTTTGAAAATTGGCTGGTTAGTTTTTGAGAAATTTTGAAAATTGTAAAAAAATCGGGAAAAAAAAATTTTTTTAGTAAGTATTTAATTAAAAAATTACTAATATATAATAGTTTCAATGCCTTCGAAGATTGCGTAATAAAAAAATTTGTGTACATAAAAAGTACATAAAAAGTATTCTATGGCATCCTCCAGACCTTGAATTATACCGTGATATATAATAGTTTATGTCTACCTCGGTCATTCCATACAGCTTGGCCGGGGTAATTTCAACAAAGAGATCGACAGACGTATTCGACTGGGCTGGGCAGCTTTTGGAAAGCTTCGTCATATCTTCGCCGCGCAAATACCCCAGTGCTTGAAGACTAAAGTCTTCAACCAGTGCGTCCTCCCTGCAATGACATATGGTGCAGAGACTTGGACACTGACCATCGGACTGGTCCACAGGCTAAAGGTCGCGCAGCGAGCGATGGAGAGGGCTATGCTCGGGGTTTCTCTGCGGGATCGAATCCGGAACGAAGAAATTCGACGGAGAACCAAAGTTGTCGACATAGCCTTCAGAGTTTGCAAGCTGAAGTGGCAATGGGCCGGTCGCATCTGCCGAGTAACTGATGGCAGATGGGGGAGGAAGGTATTAGAGTGGAGGCCGCGCATAGGACGACGAAGTGTTGGACGCCCTCCTACTAGATGGTCTGATGACCTTAAGAAAGCAGCTGGGAGCGGCTGGATGCGGAAGGCGGAGGATCGTATCTGGTGGAAAGCATTGGGGAAGGCTTATATCCAGCAGTGGGTAGATACAGGCTGATGATGATGATGATGATGATATAATAGTTTAACACTAGTTGGTAGTTCGACATTAATTATCTCACAATACATTATATGCAGGTATTTAAAACGTGACGCCGTGACACTTATACGAGTGTTATCCCTACTATCCCACTAATATTACAAATGTGAATGTGAGTTTACGCATTCACGGCGAAGCGACTCAAGCGATCATCATGTATATTTGTACACATATTCTCAAAGGACATATGATTTTTAATTTAAAAAATAGTAAACGTGGGCGAAGTCGCGGGTGGAAGCTAGTCAGCATTAAATTATATGTAGGAGTGTTATATTATAACTCTGAATTTTATTAGATCACTCAAACGAGTTGCGTAATGTTTTTGCAATTTACCAATGAATCAAGAAATATAAACGCGGGAATATTTTTATTTTTCTATAAGTTTTCTTTTCCGTATTGTCGATAATATTACAGACAGGGGAAATATAATTATTAAATTTGTTTTTATGACATTTATTCCATAATAAAAATAACACACTACAAGTTTTGAGATATAAAATATTATGATTGGTGGATTAGACACTTATATTTTTTAAAACCATTATTAAATATCATGTAATCTATATATATAAATGGCAACTGTTATTTACTGATTTATCAACGAACAGATCAAACTACTTGACGGCTTATTTGTACTTATAAAAAAATAATTATGTCATTTGTTGACCTTGTGTTATTTTGCTGACATTGAAATTTAATGACAATTAAACAATACAAATAAATACAATACAAGAAAACAAAGACAATATTTTTATATTTTTATTTTTTATTAATAATACATAATGTGTAAGTATCTATTTTGTAATGTTAAATCCTCTTATTTGAATCACTTATTATATTATTATTTAGGAGAAATTGTAATTCAGACATGAGAAAGTGCTTGAGAAGGCTTATTCTTTGAATAAAAGTTATAGTTTGAATTTGATGTAGGTATTCGCTAAGAAAGGATTTTGACAATTTCCACGGTGTACCGTGGTACGCGCGTATAAAGTCGCAGGAGCAAGCTAGTAATTTATATCGTCAACATAGATAAAGTTGCATATTATCTATAAAGATAATAAAAAAAAATCGTAATTCTATTATACTATATTCTTCGTCAACCTTTATTCATCCCACTGCTGGGATATGGGTCGCCCCTCAATCGAAGTGGTTTAGAACATACTCCACCACGCTGCTCAACTGTGGGTTGGCGAAGGTCAGTGTTTCCAAACCGCCTAAAACCACTGACTTGGCTTAACGACAACAGCAGGAACCGACGACTTAACGTGTTAAACACGGAGATAAATAAACCTATCCATGGATAGGCTACGGCCGACGTTGCTTAACTTGTATGTTCGATTAGACTGACACGCGCAACGCCGCCACCGAGCTCCTCAATTATACTATATTATAACCTGGCATTCGATTGGCTCGAAACGTTTTATAAACTCGATGATTTGAGTTTCAATACCCTTCAAACAAACTTCAATGAATCCCCTTCGGAGCATAATGATTCGTTGTGATGAACGATTAAATTCCTTGCTCTCACTCAATCAGCCTGTTTACATCCCTACGAGGTTTCTCAAATCCCGATATTCTAAAGTGTCAGCACCGACGGCAAATATCAGATAATCCATTACGATTCTTTTATCCCCGTGATCTTTTAGTAGTCACGTTTCCTTTATTTTTAGGCACTCTCTATATCATCGTTATAAGAACAAAACGTTTATTTCGTCCCGAGACAAAATTACAAGGAAAACAGTAAAGGTTTCGTGAAAAGAAAATGAAAAGATAGGCTTTGTTATATGACACTTATGTTGAGCTTATAAAATTGGAGATCGTAATTGCGTTGATTACTATTACTTATTTTTTCACATTTTGGAGTTAGCTTCGCTTTGTGAAACTACGTTGATTCAATAAACAAAAGGTTGAATATTTTAAATCAAAATAAATCATATACATAGACAGAATATGTTTTATTTGCATAATACAAATTTTATTAAAAAGTACATACAGTAAATGAATTAATGATTATAGACTTATACATGCAACAATTACTACCTTATTTTATAATATGTATATTTTTAATAATTATTTACCTTATTTTTTCAATGAAACTTTCTGATTGTTCTTAATGTACCTATTTACAAAAAATCATATTGGTAATG
This sequence comes from Hypsopygia costalis, assembly GCA_937001555.2. NCBI lineage: Eukaryota > Metazoa > Arthropoda > Insecta > Lepidoptera > Pyralidae > Hypsopygia > Hypsopygia costalis. Next base: position 7,472,594 of record OW443325.2, read on the forward strand.
AGAAATTGGTTGTTTACATGAGTTTTTGGGGGTTCATAAAAACATATTTCGGAGGAGCTTGATGGCGTTGTCTAGTCGCCGTATGAAGTTATTTGCAACGTCGACCATAGCCTGTCTTTAATATATTTATTTAGAGCTCCTTTGTGCTTCGTTAAGCGGTCAGTCGCGGCTTTTGTAACAGATAACAGTCGTTAAGTCTTGAAAGTAACTTGAAGATGTTGGCCTCCGGTAACGTGCAAGGCGTAACAGCATAAAAAATAATAATACTGTGGCATGGTGGTCCTACACACGTATGATGAATAGAGACAGATATCCCAGCAGTGGAAAGAATATAGGTTGATACTTGATACATAGGTATACTTTATACATATATAGTGCGTTGCGTTTCGTAGAGCTGTTTATTTGTTAGGTAGAGTTGTACCACATCGGCACGCCGACATTTGGCTAGACGTCCATTCGAGGTCATCGTCTCTTAACAAGTATAATCGGACACAATTAAAAATTATATTTTTCAAAATTTATTTGCAGCCAATATTTTATGCATGGAAACGAAGACCATTTATTTAATATCGCATTTCTAGCAGTATTACAATAATAAAGATTAACAATCACATCAGAAATAATCTTCTCGATTCTTCTCGAACTCTATGAGAAATAATGGGAAACGTTCACGAGTATTCGAAGAACTTACTCATAGATTTGATCGACTATTGATATTGGGAACATACTGAAATGTTAAAGAAAGTTTTAGATTTTTTTATCGAATCAGAGAATATCAACGATATGAGACAATCCAGTTTTTAGCGTATGTAGACTTAGAACAGCATATGAAATGCGATAACAAGCATGAAGTGTTAACATTAGTGAATTTTTATTTAACTTTTTTGTTTCTACGTAAATGCGAATTTTGAATTTACGAATCTCTAATTCGTAAAGATATATTCGTATGACTACATAACTACCAATGACATCATACCTAGCGACATGTACATCATACAAAATGATGTCATATTATTTCATGTCTATTGTAATATACGTATAAAAGAAGTAGAACTAATCATATATATGCCATGGAAGACTTAATAATAAAATCAAACATTGCACCTGTAATAAATTACCTCTAAATCTGTTGATAGAGTAACAAATACGACGCAAAGAGGAATATCTCCATAGTTTCAAAAAATCAAAAGTATTTAAATATTTATCGACAATAGTATCGCAATGAGCGTATAATTTATCGTAGTATTTTTTATTGGGAAACATACTAGTCACAATTGCACCATTATTGGGATAAGAATACATTAGTCTGAGATTCTTCAAAAACGAATACAGAATTTGATCTATTTAAAGAATGCTCTACTTACACATGTTCAGTATTTTGAGTAGGCAGCTAATGCTTAAACAAAAAATATTGCGCAGAGTGTACATCTACCTATATAGTACAAGACAATTAGAGTAGCACATCTGAAAGAATTATAAATACTATATATTATATCCAATGGTACAAGTAACATTGGTAACATTACGATGCCTTTTTGTATTGTCTATTTATATAAATTATATTTTTGATGTATTCATTTTTTTGTCACGTATTGTACATACACACATATAAATTTTCACCACTACAACTTTCAAGCTGGCTTGAAGCCAAGAGCAGTACTTATCTCAGATTCAGTTCTTGTTCATAATGAAAAACAAATCATTTTTATTAACGACTTATAAGATTTTTTTTTATTATGACCTTTATTTTATTTAACTGGAAAGGAGATGTTGTTCTCTATACGAATGCGAACAGCAGGGAAATGTTCTTATACGACTCGTATTGTCAGAAAGGCATACTGTTATTGTTTTTTATTTTTTATTGAATTTCGTGAACAACAAGTCATTTCGTCGCAGTTATATGTCAAGCAGTATACTTGTATAACAGAGGTAAACATTAAATATATATATATTAGGTTGGGGAAAAAGTCTTTTCGTATTTTATATGAAAATTCAGAACATTTTTTACTAAAGTTTATTTACATTTAACTAAAGTATGTAGATGCCATTTTGTTCGATAACTTTTTGCCATCTTGTAGGTAGAGACATGATCCCATTACTATAGAAATTTTGGGACTTCTGTTCAAAAAACCACGACAAGTGGTTTTGGCAGTCTTCTCGTGATGTTAACCTGACATTGCCTAAAGAATTCTGAAGAGACCGAAACAGGTGGAAATCAGAAGGTGCAAGGTCAGGACTATACGGCGGATGCATTAACACCTTCCAGTCAAACTCTCTTAATTTTTGCTGAGTGGCTAAAGATGTGTGAGGTCTAGCGTTATCATGATGAAAAATCACACCCCTTCTGTTAATTAATTCCGGCCGCTTTCTCTCAACTTTTTGCTTTAATCTCATCAGTTGTTCACAGTAGAGTTCAGAATCGATAGTCCTGCCTGGCGGTAACAGCTCATAATGAATAATGCCCTTCCAATCCCACCATACACACAGCATCACCTTATTGCGGGTTAACCCGGGTTTTGCCAGAGTCTGTGAAGCCTGACCGGCCTTTGACCACGACCTTTTTCGCACGTTCTTGTCGTACATGATCCACTTTTCATCACCAGTTATAAGCTTCTTCAAAAACGATTCGCTTTCATTACGTCGTAGTAAAGAATCGCAAATGAGTACACGGTTCATTAAGTTTCTTTCAGTGAGATCGTGAGGCATCCAAATATCGAGCTTTTTAGTGTACCCAGCTTTTTTCAAATGCGCCAAAACTGTTTTGTGGTCAATTCCTAATTCTTCAGCTACGTCGTAACTACTGATATGCTGATCTTGCTCCACTTTTTCAAAAATGGCATCCATTTTATCCGTAACAGGGCGACCAGAGCGACGTGCATCTTTCACATCAAAATTTCCTGATTGAAAACGCTTAAACCAAATTTGTGCTACTCTCACAGACACTGCACTAGATCCATAAATGTCACAAATTTTTTTCGCAGCTTGCGTTGCATTTTTACTTTTTTTGTAGTAAAATTTTAAAATGAATCGAATTTCTTCATTAGATTCACTCATCTTGACAGTAAAAAAAACAAATGAAAATCACACATTTACCTAATTTGAATTTGGAATTATCTTTTTTAAAATTTAAACTTTTTAAAGATATCAAAACCTGCCAGATACAAATGGTATAACCAAAGAGATTTTATTACAAGTTCATACATACTAAAATGCGAAAAGACTTTTTCCCGTACCTATTATATATATTTATATATATATATATATATATATATATATATATATATATATATATATATATATATATATAAATGAATGTCTATTTCCCTATGTCATCGCATCACGCGTGAACGGATGGAACAATTTCGCTAATTGTTTTTTTTTTGTTGTATTTGTTATTGTCAGTAGAAGGTTCATGTGAAAGAAAAAAAAAATACGAAAATCGCGCGGAAAATTAGAAAATTTAAGAAAACTGGATAACTATTATTAACTTTTCTAACGTGACTTTATGGCGTTTGACTGAACTGTCAGTCATTTGGCAGATAGCGCGAAACCAATATTCATAGTTAAGAAGACAGGACAACGTCTGTGGAGTCGGCTAATTTTATATAAAAAATAAATTAAAAACCTAACTTAAAAGGTGTAGTAGGTATACCAGGGACTAGTAGGGATAGTAGTGTTTAGTAGGGACGGTGACAACTATTGTAATAATTATTGCTTGAGGAGAAATAAATTTATTTATTAGATTTGCAACTGTTTGCGATTCCTATATTACTTTGTTTTGTTTGCAATAACTATGCTATATCGTCGATATATCGCACAAACGATAAACCGCAGACATTATTCGTTGTTAAGCCAGAACCGCGTTAACTACCCATTAGAGAGATACCCTATTTTTCATGTGACATAGAGGCCAGACAGCCTGTTGCTTCTTGGCGTTCAGCCAATCCACTTCAGAGTATCGTAGTTTTTCACAATAAGCGATACAAGCGTCCTCTTTGGTATGTCTATACGATATATTAATATTATATACGTATTAACATAATAGTGTATTATAACTTTTAAACTTTCGCGTTGCATGATTTATGAAAATAGCAACGGGAATTAACGCGATCGTGCATAAGGGTATGTAAGTGCTCTTATGCGTGATCGCGTTAATTCCCGCTGTTATTTTCATAATTAATAGAGTTTTTTTAATTATGTATTTCTCGGGTGGCTATATGTGACAATATATTTGTTTTCTGTTTCTATGCGATGCAGGTTGACTCCATTTAGATTGTCGTTGATTTTAATTCTAATAAATAATTGAACGATGATTTGAACCTTTTTAACTTCAATCAATCATTACAAGAAAAAAAAAATACACTATTTGAAGGTCTGTAAAGGCAAACGATTATGTTCTTATCTAATTCAGCACCTTCTATAGTGCATTCAACAGAGAACCCAACAATATCCATTCGTTATGACTTTGGCTTTGGAGTATTAATGACTGTGACTTTACTGAGGGTACAGATAATAATAAAACAGTATATCTAATTCTCTTTTTACCATGGACCTCGTTTGTCAGTCAGCAGAGGGGCAATTCTTGTAATTAAAATGTAGTCAAAATTCAGTTTCGATTCAGTTTCGATCTAACAAATGTCAAAATTGGTATTTTCGTATCAGAATATGAAAATTCTAATTTTATATAGAAATTTCTAAGTGTATATAATAAGATCTTGATCTTATTATATACACTTAGAAATTTCTATACCAAGACACAAAACCAAGATGAGAATGTAATTTTGCTTGCAATAAGAATTGATAATAACTAATGAATGAAAACAAATATATACGATCGAAAAATAACGAGAATTGACGTTCTGGGTGCACCACGTACAGGTGAGGTAAGCTTTGACTCTGTACCACTGACACCGCAAAACATAAATGCAATATCTTCTTTTTGTATCGTAAAAAAATGTCAACAAGTTATCAAAGGTGTTACTATTTTTTCTTTCTCTTCTTTGACATACGAATGTTATGTCGTAAAGTTTTTATTGTTTTGGTCTTCTTTATGAGTTGAAATTTCTTGAAAATGTTATGATGTCCTTAAACTTCTGTATCTTTATTTTAGTAACAAAATTGGAGTTAATTATGCAGAAACAAGCCAAGGGTATATAAAAGCTTCCTAACTGCTTTCTGCATAACTAGCTTCAATTAAATATGCGATGATCATGAAATATTCACTGGATTCCTTTTATAAGGTGTGAGTGAATATAGCGAGCGATATCTTCAAATTGAATTGACAACGTGGAAAGTATATTTTATATGTTTATATTATATGAAAGTTCATGCCGCCAATTAAGGCCTGGTAATAGTTTTTTTATATATATATTTGGCTTGAACTAACAGTGTGTTAAGCCATTTTGGTTATACTCGTACATGCATAATGTGACATTCTATATAATTTATTCATTTATTGGAGGGATTTTGAAAATTGTATGGAACTCTTTCAATTAACAAAAATAATATGCAATACTTCTTCTACCCACATTTTCTTCCACGTGAATACATTACCAGGGCCGAAAGTATTTTATGTCTTAATCCAGGTTATAAAGTATCTGTGTGCAAATGACGTACAAATCTTTGACGAGCTCAGTGGTCGAATGGTTAGCAATGGCCACTTTGACTCCGAGGTCGCGGGATCGATCAACATCAACAACAACAAGATAAACATTTGTGTGCATGAACATGTCTGTTTGTTTTGGTCTGTTATAATCATATTAATACATGTAGCCATTACTTTGTACCCCTTTTTTACGAAAATTGCGCGGACTGAGCAGTATGAAATTTCGCACACATAGAGTTTATATAAAGAAGGAGTGGAGAATGCCTAATACATTTTTTAAAATTATGCGTAAAAAATTAGAATAAATTAATAAAAAAAAACATTATACACACTACCATGTATTTGACACACACACACGCATATATTCTCTTTTTTTATTGTCGAAGTCGAAGTCTAAATTAATTATGGTCAAATTTCGACCAATGGACGACCGATAGTATGTAATACGTAAATACCGAATTACACGCAAAATAATGCGTATAAGCAACATATTTTGCGTGAACACACAAGTTTTATACGAGAGTCATCGATCACTAGTGATTGAAAGCATCCTGTTACTTGTGCATAAGTTGACGGGCGTGAAAAATATACCACAGAGAGATGTAGTTGTTTTAGTGGAAATGTGGAGTGGGGTTACATGGGATAAACTGAGCAAATTCCTAAGGCTACCACGAAATCATGGTAGATGACGAATCGTTCTAAATTCCTCGAGTAGTTTAGTGAACTGATGTAACAGATCATTTACCATTTTATATGCGAAATATAACGGCATGTTTTTGTGTTTATTGTTATAAAATGCTGTTTGTTTTCTGAAGAAAATAAAATAAAATTACAAAATCTTGAATAGAAATACTTTAACTCCTCCAAATAAAACTAGAAGTACTTACCTCTTGAATGGAACAAAACTGCTACCCAAGTATAGACGTAATGTAGAATTTCGTTAGGGTTGTCAATCAGACATAGTTTGGTTAGGTTAGGCTTGTGACCATCAAAAGCCGAGCGAGCGATGCGATACAGGGTCAACATGCTCTTCGAAAGGGAGGTGTGGTAGCTACACCCTTTCTAAAAGCATTCATTTCGATGACCACAAGCCTAACATAACCTAATATTGTCGAATTGGCAACCCTATCGAAATTCTATTTTACGTCTAGTACTTGAGCAACAGTTTCGTTCCATTCAAGAATTAAGTATTTCTAATGAAATCGGAGGAACTGCTTCAGTATACAAATAAAAATCCGCATAATTTGAAAAAAGTAAAGCATCCCAGAAATGCTAGTAGGACAAGAAGCTGGAATCTTGCTTATTGGTTCGTCTGTGAATGGAAATTCGAATGTGAATGGTTTGGAATCGTCTGTGAGGCCAAAAGTAAACTTTGTACAATTAATTAACAAATTAAGTAACAAGGATGAAAAACCATCTCTATCACATCCCAAAACTATCCCTAACTCATTCCACTTTTCTTTTTTCGACTTTCTTTGCGTAAGTGTACGCCGTCTTTTTGAGAATCTGTCTATAAGAGAACGTGACCTTATACAAATAAAGGCGCTGACAGGGGGCAATCGTTGTAGCCAGCGTTATCATGTTACTTGAGTAATATACATTTGACGGTTTTCCAACGTCGATTCATCATAGAGACTACATACAACATCAATATGAAATCATAAGAAAACCTTTGAACAAATACGTCGGTCACGAGTGCGTGTGCGCCTCTGACGCATATCGGAGATGCGCGACCGCCATTTTTTTCCACTACGCTCCCGATTTGGCCCCGTGCCAGAGACGCCGCCTGGCGCATTGCCAACTCTCCGAATCACCCCCACCGTGCCTATCGGGAGATGTAATATCGAAAGCGTAGCTGAAGTCAAGCGGAGATTTTCAGCCGATAGCGAATTCGAAAGCCAAATACGTAGAATTGAAATACATATATATTTCTATTGTATTCTAGAAAGATACAACCGTTAAGATACGCACATTCTAATATTTTGAAATATGATTGTGACCCTTTGCAGACTCTACAACGATGAGTTTATTAGAAGCCATTAATTTTCATGTTCATTCATTCAGTTACCAATAAATTATACTAGCAATTTTTTTAAACAAGTTTGTTTTAGCAGTTTATTAAAAAAATCTTAAATAAAAGTTTACTTTTTTTATACTACGCCCGACGTATATAACACGGCCCGCCTGATGTGAAGCGGTTACCGTAGCCATATTAACGCTCGCATGAAACAACGATTAATTGTTTTTTCTTGTTGTATGTATTTAACATACATACTACAAGAAAAAATTACTTACTCTACTACTACTACGAAAAAATTAATTACTAATCTCGAATTACTGCATTAGTTAAACCTCCGTGGTTTCATAATGTATATGTTATTTTAATGTAAATATGTTTGCATGTTAAACAAATTAAAAAATATAAATATATTTCTTGCATAATTTACAAATATACTATTTGTTGTACTTAAAGCGATGTCATACGATTACATAACTTTTTTTTTATAAAGGATTATTCAACCTCCACAGTCACTATCATGACTTCACGCTTTTCAGTTTAGTATCTTTAGCCACAGTTCGTATCACAGACTAAGTATATAGTAGACATGAGATGTAAGGGTGGCGGACATATTACACAACAGTTAGCGTCCGAACGCTTATTAATGCATACGTAATAAATCTTCGTAAATTGATTTTATATTCTTTAATCTGCTTTAACCTTTTACTTGTTTGACACAATACTATACAACAAAATTCAACCAATTACAGCACCAAGTTATTAATAGTATATTCTTATTGCTGCCAGTTGCACGAATTAAGCGCACTTGGTTCCCATACAAATCTAATTTTCCTAAAATAAAAAAACAAATAAAGAAATATATGGGGTAAATTGTGAAATATTAAGGAAGTGACGTTTTGGAAGTAAAGACTTGTAAAAAAATTGGTCACTGAGCACACAGAGAAAGTAAATACCATAACTTTTATAAAGATTTGTTAGGATAACTATAGAAGAATACCCTCCTATTTTTAACTGTCTTCAAAAAAGGAGGTTTTCTATTCGACACTTCTTCTTCGCAATTTTCTGTAAAAAAAACTAATCCATAAATAATAAGGTAACAACTAAACAATAATGTAACAAGTGCTATTAATAAAAACATAGCAGTAAGTAGGTAAAATTTTTGTGGAAATCAATTATTATTTCTTTCAAAAACGTCATCTAAGCACAAAGTGTTTCGAAAATACCCCTGAAACTTTTCAAAAGTATATTGGGTCACGTGCCTGGTTGTAATTGCACATTTCTGTTATGTTTTTTTCCGTTTGCATCATTTGTTAAAAGTTTATTTCGTTTCGAAATCGCCCGGCGTCCTTCTAACCCCGGAGTTTACACGACCACACTAAGGACATATCTGAAACGCATTCCTAGCTTATTGATGTAGACTTTACGACTGAAACTATGTCGATTCAACAAGCAAAAGGTTGAATTAAGATTATATATATTATGTAGATTCGTAAGTAGTAGATAGATAGATAGCATATGCTTTATTTGCACTATACAAACTACCGAAACAATTTAGTCAACATACAGAAAATATCCACTTATAGAATATGTATGTGCAACAAGGCGGCCTTATGGCTTAAAGCAATCTTTTCAAGGCAACGTAACGGATACATTAAATGAAGTAGGTAAGGTTGGTAAGACGACGTAGAAGATGGCGTCGTTGCGTTGTGCAACGTCGATCATAGCCTGTCCATGGATGGGTTTATTTATCTCAAGCTCCTTCGTGCTTACGTTAAGCCGTAGTCAGCTGTTGTCATTAGATCATAGTTGTCAAGCAAAGCCTTTAGGCGGCTTGAAAACACTGGCCTCCGCCGAGTCGCAGTTTAGTAGCATAGTGGAGTATGCTCTAAACCCCTTCGATTGAGGAGACCCGTATCCCAGCAGTGGGATGAATAAGGGTTGACGACGACTGTAGTTCTGCGTGATTTTTACTTAGAACTACTTCGTTAGATTTAAAATTTAATATTCATTTGGACTAATGTAATAAGGACTATAAACCTCGATAAAAAAATCTAATGGAACTATTTACGTAATCACAAAAATGAGATAAACATTTTAGATCAGAGATATCAGATGAAGAAATAATTGTAGATAAAAAAAGTAGGCAAAGAACGCGATCACAGACATAATCAATTTTCTATATTAAATAAATTTTATTGTCTGCAACATTCAGATAACTGCTTTCTACTGAGTTCAGAAGTTTAATTATATCCTATTAAAATATGAATAACATTTTTTTTATTTATATTCTTTCTATGAATTAGATGAATTTTGGTATGGACGTAGCATAAATTCGATGAAAGGACGTACTTTTTTTATACAATGTCATGTGCCAAACTAGTAAATGCCCCGCCTCGTGTAAGGCGAAGTTTATAGACGCTTGCAATATAAGGAGTGCCTCACGCATTGGCTCCCTCACTGTTAATGCAGCATCTCCTTACGTAAGTAATAGGGTAAGTCAAATTCCAAAAGCTTCTTACTCCTGCTAATTTCTTCTGATTAAATACGTTGTCAGTTCCAAATGTTAATCCTGGCTACACAGGAGACACAGCGGTTGGAATGTGTGGTGGGCCTCCATCCTGTTTAAAATCTCCCTACGTTTGTAATCTAAGTGACTCATTGGAGCACAACAATTCTCGAGGGTATCGTTATTTGGTTGCGGTATTCTATGAGGTGAAGGTGCTTCTCCGGTCAGGCTGTACCTCTCTTTTGCCAGTCGGTAGGGTGCCACGTGCAGGTGAGCCACTTACACCCCAAAATACTAGTGATTTCAATGAAAGTAAATTTGAGACATACTTTGTCCATTTACCTAGAATCACAATATAAGTAATCTTGAACTAGACATTTGTGAAAAGACCAACGTTTTCAGAATATTTTATATGAATCAGTACTGACGTAAGCTACGCTACATCATTCTTGCTTCGGTTTGTTTAATGTACGTTAATTTACTTGTTTTGCCCAAATGACGTCATATTTTTATTGCTTTACATTTGCATTGAAAAGTAAAGAAAGGCATGAGACTGATACGGGTAGAGGAAGTAATAGTACTTACATACAGTATGGATACTCTCAGTTGCTCTTTCGAGCCGATCCCAACTATATGGGACAAATCTTAATGCTGCACACACTTGTATTCATACTTTGTGCAAACTTCATAATAAGCACAACACGTGCTTACTATATGAACTATAGTAAGCACATCAAGCCCGGTTAATCAAAATTTTAGAGAATCTAGTCATTTTTTTATGCTACGTCGTGTGGCAGACAAGCATACGACCCGCCTGATGTGAAGCGGTTACCGTAGTCATATGAACGTTCACAACATGACATAACGCTCGCGCGCCGCTACTCTCGCTGCCGACGCAGCAACTCCTTTTTTTCGGGTGACTTCATCACTCGCAGGAACACAACAACCCTCAAGGGAATTGTTCTTTGGCTGCTGTATTCTGTGAGGTGAAGGTACTTCTCCGGTCAGGCTGTACCTCTCTTTTGCCAGTCGGTAGGGTGCCACGTGCAGGTGAGCCACTTACACCCCAAAATACTAGTGATTTCAATGAAAGTAAATAGGTACCGAACAGAAGCCATCAATTCTGACTCACGCAAAGTCACAATCGAGCCGCAGCTGCCAAAGGATCTCAGTTTACTTTGCGCACGGCGCACGTGTCGTTCCGACCCATTTCACTATCGAAAACAACTTAAAACGCGTCATCAAATCACACAAAAATAGCCTTTATCGTCGTTAATCAAAAACCACTTTTCTATGTACATATGAGATGGTTGGTTTCCGATTTCTGGCAGGATTTGGATGGACGTAATTTTAATGTATTGCTTTAAGATTTTGTTTGTATTTGAATTAAAATAAGCACTTAAAACAGTGGGACTATTTTAGATGGAATGATATTGATTAAATTGATGTATATGTTATATTATAGTCAATACTCGAAATTTAGTCGCTCCTAGGTTTGACTAGTTAAACCAAATGCACCTCCTCTTTCATTCCAAAAGTAAGTCGAACCGAAATCGGAGTTGGGATATAAGTGGTTCATCGACATCTTTGAACCAAAGCCAACTTCACCTGCACGCGGTTCACCCTGCTGACTGACAAACGAAACTCTGGCGAAAAGAGAGGTAGGGAGAGTAAGCTACCCGACTGGGGAAATGTACCTCCACCTCACAGAATACCGCAGCCAAATAACAATTCTCTTGAGGGTTGTTGTGTTGTTGAGTGAGGTCACCAGAAAGGAAGGCGATGCTGCGTTGGCAGCGGGGGTGGCGGCGCGCCAGCGATATCTTTATGTTGCAATCGTTAATATGGCTACGGTTACCGCTTCACATCAGGCGGGTCGTATGCTTGTCTGCCACCCGACGTAGTATAAAAAATAAAATAAAAAATTGGTTGCCTGTAAAGTCGGTATACGGGCGAAAGTTTTACGTGACAACGACTTTGAGTGGTAAAATGTTTTCGAGTGGAAGGGACGCATGCCTTTCACTTTTTATGTCTGTCTCTCTCGCTCTTAGAAGGGACACGCGTCCACGACACGCCTACAATGAGAGCGAGTGAAAGGCACGCGCCTTTCACTCGCTCTCATTGTAAGCGCATAACGTGACCCAGTTTCTTGAAGTGTCACCCGGCTAACCAATTTATAAGACGTTGTCACGTCAAAAAAAGAAGCCTGTCCATGGATGGGATTATATCGAGCTCCTCCGTGGTTTTTAGGCGGCTTAAAAACACTGGTCTCCGACAGTTGAGCAGAGTGGTGGAGTATCCCAGCAGTGGGATGAATAAGATTTGACAATACGATGACTATCACTGTAAGTACTTACATTTAATCATCATCATCAGGTCATTTTAGTCTCCACTAGTCTTCAATTATAGCAGCACGACCCTTTCGTCCGTCCCAGACAAATGAAGGAGGATTTGGCCTACACTCCCCACGCTAGCCAGACGGGTTGGGGAGGCCTGATCGATGTTTTTTAATGTATTTCCCATAGTCGCCTTGTACGACATCCACGAGAAGAGATGGAGTGATTCTATTCTAGTCTGCCGGAAACCACACGGCCATACTAATTATATTAAATACATACATTTAATAACAGTGTATATTTTCAAAAACGCTCAATCATTATTTCAGCATGAATAAAAAGCTAATGTTTTAAAGCCACGCCTAAGCTCACAATCCTTAGGTTAATTAAGGCGCAGTTTGTCGCGTGCATCGCTTGAGGTAAATACTTATTTACGATCTCTGTTGCAGCAGCTGTTTGTTTTAAATCTGCTTGGCGACAGCTGCGCCGTCTACATACTAGTTACAACCTGTGGATTTGGATTATTTTATTATATCTTTTTGGTGTTGGTTATTTTTTTTATATAATACGTTGGGTGGCAGACAAGCATACGACCCGTCTGATGTGAAGCGGTTACCGTAGCCATATAAGTGCTCACAACATGAAACATCGTTCGCGCGCCGCCACCCCCGCTGTTAACGAAGCAAATCCTTCTTTCCTGGGAACCTCTCACTCGCAGGAACGCAACAACCCTCAAGGGATTTTTTATTTGGCTGCGGTATTCTGTGAGGTGGAGGTACTTCCCCAGTTGTGTAGCTTAAAAAATACGCATTGCCCTACCTCTCTTCGCCAGAGCCTCGTTTGTCAGTCAGCAGGGTGCATCACATGCAGGTGAGGTTGGCTTTGGTTCAAAGATGTTGATGAACCACCTACACTCCTAAATTCAATATTTTTATGTGATTTCTAATTTATTCCGTTCTTTTATTTTATGAGTAAATTTATCGCGGTTTTTAATTTCAATTAATTTTTTTTTTCATGATAATATTCCTGTAATGGCGTGAGGAGTCCACTGTACCTAGTATTTTATTCTAATTTTGCAAAGGAGAACTTATCTTAATCAATTTACGTGGTAAAATATCCAAGCGTGTAACTACAGGGTTGGTTTTTAGCATAAATTATTTATATAAATATAAAACATGAATAATTTGGAGAGTGACAATTGACAGACATATATAAAATTCAGGCAGGACCAGCACGAGTGGAATGCTCGTGGAGAGTGTTCCGTACGAGGAGCTATGGATCTCTGGCCTAGTTAAGTCGAGTATTAACGATAATTATTCCCAGAACAGACTTAACATTGTAGTTGATAAACATGTTTTGTTATATATTTCAATTGCAAACGTTAGTAACAAATATTGAGAGATTTGCCAACTATTTATCTTAAAACTATAAAAAATAAGTTTGAACATGTGGATCATTTTTGGGTGCAAACTGTGTGAAATATAAAATTAAATTTATTATAATCAAAAAGACCAATGGGAATCGGGTTCAGTTTAGGCGGTAGGAACCCTGGTGTTACATGTTGATTAAAATGAGATAATTTCTTTCTAGCTGAGAAATAAAAACTTAGCATAACTGCATTTATTTTAGACACCTAAAAGTGTTACACTCACCCTTAAGTACATTAGAATAATAGAGATAAAATCTATAGATTTTTTTATTTATATGAAAATTTGTTTTTCTTGAAAAATTACGAATGGCAAAGATTCAGCTGATTGATGTACCTACGTTTGTTTGTTTAGCTTTATTTCTACAAAATGTATATTACCTATATAAATACATGTAACAGTTTAATCTTCTCTTAGAGTTTCTGATTTATGCTTGAAGGGTATTAAAGAAATTCCATATTTATTTTTTTCGCTTGGAAAATGTTAAGAAATTCAGTTTGTCTTGAGTGTAACTTTGAATCATCTATCAACACGTTATCTTCGACACTACTTTAAGTCTTTTCAGGAGAAAATATTTGATTCTTTTTTTCTAATTCGAGAATTCTAAATGCGTCAGACGTAAATATATTTGTGAAGCTGTTGCTTTCATCAACTCGTTGAAATGGTAAATGGCACCTATGTATCTTCACATAGAATAATATTATTTTAAGAGAGGAAAGTTGCATCAAGATTATAGTTTCACAAAGCAAATCAGTGAACAGTTATAATGAAAAAGAAATGTTGGAAATCTCCAGCCGGTACAATTGGTGGCGGACTCGACGGGAGGCGTCGTCGGCGTGGCTAAATATAGCCGCGCGCGCCGCCGCCGACGGTCCTCGGCGCATGCGCGGCCTGCGCTGTGTGCGTTCTCTCCTACAGAAGTATGCAAGCCTGGTACTTTCATAAGAGTATGTACCTGGACTGGAGATCACTGAACTCGTTTGTGCCTGAAGTATGCAAGCATGTATAGGTAAGTCTAGTAGTAGTAAGTCAACTGCTGCAGGAATGCTCTTTCGTTTTTGTTGCAATCGGTAATCACATGAAAAATTAAAAATATTCGTAAAATAGTCAATAACTCAAGGTTAAATATTAATGAAATTATAAAAATGTGGGAAATGGGAAAATCTATGTAAATAAATGTAATTCGTCAAATGTGTTGCTAAGCGCAAAACTTGAGATCGGCTCGACCAAGTCGACAAATTTTTGTTTTCATATTTTCAGAGCAAGAAAGCGAAGCTGGGGTGAGCCGGTAGTATATTATTAAAAGTAGATAGGTACTTAAAAATGAAATTTCAAGAGAAAATTAGAACTAATGGAGTGTAAAAATCAACAACCTAGTTTTCATCTTTATCACTGATAGATCCGTCCTAGTTTTTTTGTTCTGGGAATAGTCCAAAATCTTTTCTCAGTATGTGGGTAAGGAAATTTCAAGTTACGACAGCAATTGTTCTTTTATCGAGTTACTTCGAGTACTCGTTAAAAGAATAATCAATTATATTAATATAAATCAATCGTCACTTTGTGTACTTGATAATAGAACAGATTTAATTATTTTCTTCTAATTCATTAAGCAATGAATTCAATTTCTTATTATCAGGGCTTTGTAATTTTACAAGATAAGGTTGCTTCAAATTTAAGTTTTATTGTAATTTCAATTTTACGTATTTACTATACTGGAACGAAGGTTAGTATACTTTTATATCCAGTATACTCTTATTTCACAGAGTATTCCACATGGAATATAGTGTTTAACGTCCCATTTCATACACATAATTATTATCTCTATTAGAGATAAGCTCGCCTTTTCATACCCCTTACTTGTAGACCTTGTAACCTTTTTGTAATATGCATTAAAGAATATAAGGTCATATATCTCATACGAACATACTCATAACAATATATCCGTCTTAGAAATATTTATCATCAAGGATGACGTGTTCATCATTTCTCTGTGTTGGTCTTCCTTGAACCATATCTCCTCTCATTCGTATTGTCTGATGATTCATAAAGCGACTGAAGACACCGAAGTATGTCGGTGTCTGGGGCACATGTGCGAAACACTTAGGTGATAGGTATCCGGAATGCTTGAATGATGAGGTGATGAGTTGATTCATAGTCTGTCATCTGGTGTCGGTCAATTTTTTATACTTGCAAATTAAAAAAACGTTTTTCTACATTTGTTGCTGGAAATATGTAAGGAAAATTAATAATCAGATATTTTTATTTCTGATTTTGGTTTCTTCGAACGCCATAATAATAATAGTTAAAAATTAATGTCATCTTTACACAGTATAAAACAAAATCGCACTTTGAGCATGTCTCTTCCTAAACTATTCGACTGATTTTTACTGTTAATTAGGTCTTTTTTACGGAAGTTTTATATGCAATATAAACTTTTATATAAGTTACCATGTCGTAAACAAGCCCCCAAAATTGCACATATTCATATTCATATATTTTATTTGCGAACATGGGTAATGTAATAATACAGATCGAGTACAACAAATTAGTTCTACCATACGACGACGATGCACGAGTTGGAAGTAAATACTTTATAAGCTTATAGCCTAGGATATAGTTAAAAGTAATATATCATATATAAAATGTGCTTTTCACGAGATAATTTTCAAAACAAACTATTTTAAAAAATATTGCGCATCGGACAATAGGCAATAAATATTAACAATGATCCATCAAAAAACAAAAGCTGCTAGCGCCTATTTATTATTGGGAATAAAATGGTGTTTTATGGATGTTTATACAACAACACGTCTTATGGCGGTCCTAATCTCTCGTCATAGTAAACGGCTCATTAAAAACCACCGTCAGGATGGAAAATGTGCGCTTGCGCTGATGGCCGCTACGCCATCATAGATTATGAATACAAAACAGATTAGAGACGTAGGTATAATTATTTCTATGGAAAATTACACAGATTGCCAAACTAGTAATCGACACTTATAGCTGGCTAAGCTCTTTTTTATAGCACTAGGGTGAGAACCTGCCTAATGGTAAGCAGTCAACGTAAACTATAGACGCTTACGATACCAGGGGCTTCGCTAATTCGTTGTCGACCCTGTAAAAACTTCTTTACACCTTTCTAGAAAATACTGTAGTTTCCTGGGAAAGTCTTGCCCATAGAATTGTCTTAATCTTTTGATAACAATTCGTAAATTATAATAATTTATTGGGACAGAAGACAGATAAAATAATTAATATAGATATTACCAGGTTTACATTGCATTTACATTGCATACATACGCATTCTCTATGATATTTATTTACAATTATTATTTATTCATTTACAATAAACAAAAAACTATGTAGGTACGTATTTTCACAATTTAATATTCATAATAAACATTTTACATAACATTTCTTTCTACCTGTAGTGTGTAATGTATGTATGTAACTTATTTTACAGTTTTCTACTTGCCCAATGTAGCATCGTCGTCGTCATTGTCAATCCTTATTCATCATCCCACTGTCGGGATAGAGTCTCCTCATTCATAGGGGTTTAGAGCATACTCCGCCACGCTGCTCGACTGCGGGTTGGCGGAATGTAAGCTCATAAAAAAATATATATTTGTTCTCTTTTACGGTTAACTTAGCAGATTAATCAGAGAGAGATAAAACGCATTACAGCGTTTTCCAGTATCAGTTAGTACATATATATTTGCACGTTATGTACAATGTTATGTATAACAACTTCAGTCTCTGTCTTTGAAATCCTATTCTTTTAATGCAAATTAATAATAAATTAGACTCTATTTTGACCACACGGATTTTAGGTATATAGTTATTTACAAAGGTATCAAAATTAAATGTTTAAATGACATAGCATTTCTGTAAAACTTTATCCATGGCGACGGTGAGGCGGGCGGCGAGGGGCAAAGGCGGGCGCCGCCCAAAATAGCCCGCACGTGCCGCTCGCAGCTCGCCGGCTGCCCACGCGCACCCAAGATGGCGTCCGGCGGCTTGTAATGTGCCGTGTTTATGTGTGCCTGTAGATGTATACATGCGATTGATGCAAGCGATTGTGTGCGAGTCAGATTGTAAATAGGGCTTGATTGGTTAGTGGACGGTATGCGTTTGAGTTTTAATGGTTATTTACTTGCTGTTTTGATTTTTAAACTTTTTTTATTTCAATATTTTGTGAAACATTTTAGAATCTTTTAAATAGAGAATGTGCGTGACAGAACAGCGTGCGAATCTCTGATTATATCGGGTCATACACTATTTGATGATTTAATTCCAAATAACTTTCCGATAACTAGATCAAGCATTAGCATAGTTGAGCAATAGCTAGCTGGAATATGTAGAGAATGGGCCCATTTACACGGTTTACACCAATTAGACAGTTGTTTTTAACAAATGAGATCAGCTTGCTTTAGTGCTGTTACTCACTCACTCGTACTCAGTCATATACAATGGAGTACAATGTACTGTGTACTCCGAGCCAGCTATACACTATGGACTGCTTTGCTAGTAAAAGTCAGTAAATAAGCGACCGCAACAGGCGTTAAGATGATAAAATATTGTAAGCTGCAAGCGTTTTGCTTCGTTTTACGCTTCATTATGAACACAATGCTGAGCAAAGATCAAGGAAACATTTAGAAAATCCGGAGGCATTTATATAAAATATTGTTTGGAAAAATGTCAATTTGTCATAGTCATAACGCCTCAGTAATCGTTGTCTTTTTGTAAATCTATCTCAACTGAGCGTCTACATGTGTATTTTTAAGTTCCCTTAGATCTAGATGACGCTATAAATCATATTTTAATGTATGACTGGATGTCATATCAAAGAATTTTGGATATACTGATGTAATATTGTTCTGATGAACTTTTATATCTATTTTTCTGTAGACTAGTACGTAAAGCACTATGTATCATTTGATGTGATGGTACAAAAAAAATTCCGAGCAAAACTCGGCTATCCAGCTACTACGAGTATTATCAGTACCTATTAAAAATTTGGAATTGGAATTGCAGTTTTTATGTTCATAATATTCCGTTCATAATAATTATAATAATAATTTCATAATATTTTGGTAAAAAGGAAGGAGTATAGGCTGGCGATGGATCGGCGACCTTTGACGATATTGCTGATCCCCATGGGCGGTAGTGATTGCTTTCCATCAGGTGGCTCACATGCTCGTTTTCCTCCCTTTCATATAAAAAAAAATCCGTCAACTTGGTCGAAATAAACTATTTAAATAATAATTGTCATCGGTAGTTAATTCAGCAATAAAATACAATGACTACCTAATATTTTCTATAGAAATTATATGCAGTGACTGCATATGATTTATGAATTTGTCTTCAAACTGCAATGACTTTGTATTAAAAACGTCGTGCCGTGCGTCGTGGCACGATGCGACGACGTCTTGTAAACTTTTTACGATGCACGTTGCAGATTTCCATGATGTCGCAATGTGATATTATATCGTAATTTTCCACCATGATGTCGTATTGGCTGCCCTTTTTCGTAATTTAAGGCTCCACCGTCCGATTGCATTTGCATACATACGTAGAAATGGAATTATTTCGCTCTTTTATGGTGTACGTCCAAAATTATGGTTGATATGAATTTGTCCTAACGTAATATAGACTTGTTGCCCATTATCTTAATTAAAAACAACATTAGTTTAGAAATTATAAGCCTATTTTAACACAAAAAAAATACACAACTTTGGATGTAAATAGACCCTTACAACTATAAAAAAATTAAAATAATTAAGTTTCAAATAAATAAACAGGCATAGCTTATTTATTCGAAAGTTTGAATAACTTCATTTTGCGTAAATACATTGAGTAGTTTTTCTGTAATTCCAAACGACTGCTGAAATTGTCCTCTTCCTTTTTTTTCAAAGAACGTAATAATAAAACACGGGGCTTGTGTATTAAGTGTGAGAATTAGCTAATAAACTGTTCATCATTACAACTATTTCTTTCTAACATTGGCTCTTAGTGAAATAACGACCATTTTGGAAATACTTACTGACGAGATGATGATCCAAGCGTATTTTTTTTCTTTTTATATGAGAGGGTGGCAAACGAGCATGAGGGTCGCCTCAGATCAGCAACACCAAGGGGTCGCCGATCCGTTGCCAGCCTATTCTCCTTCCTTTCTTTCTGGTGACCTCACTCACTCGCAGGAACACAACAACCCTCAAGGGAATTGTTGTTTGGTTGCGGTATTCTATGAGGTGGAGGTACTTCCCCAGTCGGGCAGCTTAAAATACGCTATGCACTACCACTCTTTTTTCCAGAGCCTCGTTTATCAGTCAGCAGGGTGCACCACGTGCAGGTGAGGTTGACTTTGGTTCAAAGATGTTGATGTACCACTAACACCCCATTAAGTACTCTTCTGTGCTCTTAAGATACTATCGCAATTTATCGCAGCACTCTGTCTGCTTTGACTGCTGCAGCTGCCTACTGCGATTTTGACTACTATTTCACGTATTCTGTGTTAAATACCGGTAACAGTTCCATACTCATTCTTCATATATCAACTAGAGAAATCTTCAGAAACAGTAAAGCTAAACACCGCGACTCAAACTATCAGGTTCCATTGTAACAAATCCTACAAGTTCCCGACACTTGTTCAGTGAACAGACAGCTTGCACTCGCAAACCCATGAATAACTGATAAATGTTACAGCCACTTCCCTCCTTGTACTTTGTCTGCAATCAAAGAGCTAAGAAATAACGAATATTATTTCTTGAGACATGATGTTGTTACTAATGTAGCTTTTACACAGATCATGGGATAGAGAGAGAATAGAGATGAACACGACAAGAGACGAATGTTTGATGGAAAATCATTAACTCAAGCAAATAGATAGGTATATTATTTATTTTGCTTCTAAAACACAAAAGTACTCTAAATTACTTAAAAATAGTTATAGTATAAAACAAGTTGGTGGAGGCCAGTGTTTTCAAACTGCCTAAAGAATTTGCTGCAACGCTTTAGTCACCTCATCAGTAAGGGACCGACTGAAGAAGGGGGAAGGATATCGACTTGGCTTAACGAAGAACCTTTGTGGAAGATTCTTTAATCTTTTACAGTGAAAGTTCTTAGGCTAAAATGATGATATAAATAGATGAAATTTCTTTTGTGCATTTATACAAATAAATACCATCAACCCTCCTTAGAGTGTTACATTCGTAAGTGTATCTTGAACATCTGTGTCACAGATATGCAAGACCACCTTTTTCATATATTTATATATCTCTACGGGTGTCAAACAAGCATACGGCTCACCTGATGTAGAAAGAGCATTGAGCTCTTACGGCATCTACGCTTTTTCTTACATCGCAGTTTCTTACATCGTTGTCAACCCTTATTCTTCCTACTGTTGGGATACTGGTCTCCCCTCAGTCGAAGGGGTTTAGAGCTGCTCCACCACGCTGCTCAGCTGCAGGTTGGCGAGGTCAGTGTTTTCAAGCCGCCTAAAGGCCGACTCTGATCTAACGACAACAGTAGGTACCGACGGCTAAACGTAAATAAACCATCCATGGACAGGCTACGGTCGACGTTGCTTGACTTGCATGATCGATTAGACTGCCTCGCGCAACGATGCCATCGAGCTCCTCACGTACCTACTGGAAGGGTAACACTTTATGTGCTGTTGACCGTACTAGTAATGATATAGATCGCAGATGGAATCAAATTCCGGAAGACTTCATCTTGGCAAGCGTCTTCTGCCAAATTTTTCAGAGCCGACATCACGATGACGTCACTAAACAAAAACTGGTAATGTGAGAATCAGCCGAATAATATTTTTATTACCACCATTAACTTTTAATGATGCTTCAAAACTATAACCTTTGAATTTTATTCAGAGGAAAAGTGCGATAACCCATTTT
Source organism: Hypsopygia costalis (assembly GCA_937001555.2). Classification (NCBI taxonomy): domain Eukaryota; kingdom Metazoa; phylum Arthropoda; class Insecta; order Lepidoptera; family Pyralidae; genus Hypsopygia; species Hypsopygia costalis. Next base: position 7,494,401 of record OW443325.2, read on the forward strand.
AGAAATAACTTTATTGATTATAAGGTCGCAGTTGAAGGAATCAATTTTTTTATTTTTTGCCTGATTGCGGAAGGGAGATTATGTATGTATGTGTAATTCTTCTCTTGCAGAAGAGAGCCTCAAACTTCTTTGTCATATAGACCGCTTGCGTATATATTTTCAGGTTTACGTAGATCCTCTGCCCTCTGCCCTATTGAATTTCACAGACCCCTTGCATATAGGAATTGACACCCCTGCGGTCGAAATAAAACACTTTGGAAATCAATGTTTTACAATCTTAAGTATTTCATAGATTTCAATATAAATTGGCATTAGTTTCATCTCAGCTGTGACAGTATTATTTGATATGACGGTTACGAAAAAAAAACATAGAGCTATAATTTAAAAAATGGTTATCACTTAAAAAAAATATTCAAAAGCGGTCTGGGATTTTGTTTAAAATATTGATTAAAATTAACAAAATACTTTTGATCAGAAACTAGTCAGACATTTATACGAGTGAATGAAATGGAAGTGTTAATGCCTGTCATTGCATATTCAGTAAAGTTTTTACCTTTACAACGTAACTTCTGCCCACTGTTCCTCTCGTGTAAGGGTCGTTTGAATAATCAACCTCCATACAGAGAACGTGTTATCTAATCTAAATGGTCCAATTCCAACTAATAGTGACTATAAGAGTCACTCGCGCACATTACTAATTCCTAGGATGCATCAAGTGCAGCTAAAGTTGGCATAAGAAAATTTAAAAGGAATTTTCTATTTTTTTACTGCTTTGCTTTCTCTTTAAAGATTCGTAGCTGAACGGTAAAAGTGATTGAAATGTTACCAGTCTATCGTGCTTTTGGCTTTGTGCTGTGTGTTGTTTTTTAATGGATAGCTGGGTATATGTATCAATTGTGTAATGGATAGTGGCAATCACTGTGAAATATTAGATGGCGTGCACTATACATTCACACACGATAATGAAAAAAATATTTAAAAAAACCCATGATTCTCCCACTGTTGTGATACGTGTCTCTCTTCAATCGAAAGGGGTTTAGAGTGTACTCCACCACGCTGCTCAACTGCGCGTTGACGGAAGTCAGTGCTTTCAAGCAGCCCTAAGGCCACTGACTTGGCTTAACGACTGTCATCTAATGACATCAGCCGGGAGCGACGGCTTAACGTGCCTTCCAAAGCACGTAATTTACTTATTAATATAATTTACTTATGAAAATTTAATTAGCTAATGAAGCTCCTGAAGTACTGAGTTGGCAGCGAGGGTAACTCACGATAATCTTCATGTGTTGCATCACTAGCAGGCGTTTATAGGCTATTCCTTAATGTAATAAATATGAGCATTTCTAATTTGTTTTTTTTATACTACTAAGATGGAAAACAAGTATACGGTCACCCTGATGGAAAGCAGGTACCGCAGCGTATGAACGCATGCAACACCAGGGTCACCATGGGCCACCTCTTGGCACCCTTTTTAACTCCTTGCGTGCCGCAACCTGTCAATTTTGTACCATACGCTGTACCCACCATGGGACTGCGGCACGCGAAAGCTTAAAGGGCCCTATGCTAGTCTACGGGCGCAACCTGGCCACTCCATACAAATGTCGGTTCGGTAGCTACTACATAAACAATGACGTCTGTGCAAAGCTTGAATGAGCGTTTGTGCGTGTGGCGTTATACAAAATGTTCCAGATTCATCTCAGAGGGAAGGTGAGATCAACACGAGAGAGCGGCAGGGTGTATCCATAGTTTACGTAGTACTATTACTTATACTGTCATCATCATCATCAATCGGGTCATTTTAGTCTCCACTACAAGAGCACGACCCTCTCTCGTCCGTCCTAGACGGAAGGAGGATTTGGCCTACACTCCCCACGCTGGCCAGATGGATTGGGGAGGCCTGATCGATGTTTTATAATGTATTTCCCTTAGTCGCCTTGTACGATATCCACGGGAAGAGACGGAGTGATTCTATTCTAGTCTGCCTGAAATCACACGGCTTACTTATACTGTGCTATTGGGTAAACTCGATAGGAGTTCATTCCACAACTTAATAGTATGTGGGAGAAATCTCCTCTGGGACCACAATTCACCGGATCACTTCGGTTTGTAAGTTTGAGAATGAATTCAGCAGGTGACGGGCGGTGCGATTATAGAAGGAAGCTGTTTGCATCATATCAAGCAACTCCTCTGAACAGCCCAAAAAACGGTAGATTACCCAAAAATCGGTATATTAATATGCGGTATTCTGTGAGGTAGAGGTACTTCCCCATTCGGGCAGCTTAATACGCTGTACCCTACTCGTACCTTTCTTTTGCCAGAACTTCTTTCGCTACTCGGCGAGGTGCATCTAATGGAGGTGTGGTTGATTTTCGCTCTAAAGATCGTGATCGCTGAGCCAAGTGGCATACTACGAAAAGAAGTAAGTACATCTTTAAAGTAAGTTGAAGTTCTCTACCGTTATTGTTAGAAATTCTTAAGTGAAGCTTGATTTACCTATTTTCGATGGCTACCAGAAAAGCATAAAGTGTCTTTCAATTAATGTTTCCACACCCAAAGACCAACTGCGTAGTAAGAGCCGCGTAGACCTTGTAGACTTAGCGTAGCAGCTCTTCGAAAACGTAGACCACCTACGAGATTTTCCTCACATTGTTTTAATTCGACCCATTAATATGAAAACACGTCGTTGACGGAATTTTAATTGCGTAGCTAGAAGATCGTTATTGTCATCTTTTTGGCGCACTTCCAATCAATTTAGGACAGCGTCAAGGTTGGTTTTGACGTTATTATGTAGAATTAGTAGTCGTTCATATTATATACCTTATTGATAGTTTATACAAGTATGTGAAAAGTATATTATTCTCTGACGTCAATTGTTCTGACGTGAATACGGCTTTAAAATTCCTTCCGTAGGGAGGCAATTCAAAAATACGAATGATAACAAAATCAGAAGGCCAATTCTCGTAATTTTTCTACGAACGCAGAATGAAATTTGACCGAATCGAGATTGAATTGTGAATTGACTAAAATTATATACTTAATTTCATTAATTAATTATTATCAATTCTTGTTGTTGGTAAACATTCTTAGTTTGTTTAATTTTCACTCATATTTCGATATAATCCAGCTTAAATTTAATTTTGAAGTTACATATTGTGTTACGTGAATACCAAAGGTGACATTTGTGAGATCGAGACTGGATAGAAACTGAATTTTGACTACATTTTAATTACGAGAATTGGCCCTCAGGGGATGAATGATGCTGCTATACTTGTGACAACATCATATCAGTTGGAAGTGAATTCCAAAGGTATGCTGCTTGCACGGTAAACGATTTAATGTAGTTATTAGTTACTTGTATCTAAAATATGCAGTGTAATCCCAAGTAAAGCGTAATTTTACTATTGGAAGACATATTGTAATTAAATTACATACTCTAATAAACTATTAAAGTTTTTATAGCTATTTCACATATGCAGACCATAGCAGGACAGTATAGACAGGAGTAAAAAACAGCCCAGACCAAGACAGATGAATATTTTTTAAAAGACTAGCAACGGATCAATGACCTTTTGATGTTACTGATGTCCATAGACTGTGGTGATTGCTTACCATCAGGTACATGCTCGTTTTGCCCCGTCTATTATTTAAAAAAAATATGCATTCTCATATATTGTACTGGAAATGAATCCGTAATTAAACCATTCTTCAATTTAGATTTAAATTACAGATTTATTGTTTTTTTGTTTCGTAGCACAATATATTATAGTCAATAATATAATAAACTTTTCAACGCGTGTAATGTTTATACCTGGCGTTGAAAAGTAAGCTAAGACGCTAAGTCATATTTCATACAATAATACACTTCATATGATAGTATACTATTACTTCTACTGTGATAGTATATAAAGATATGTTATATAGTCAATGAAAATTTCTTTGAATATTGGATATATTACAGTAAACAGGATGGAAAACAGCCCCCTTACCACCAACTCTTATTGCGATTCAATAACTGGATATAATGTTTATTCATACAATGAATAAGCGACTCTATTCACTTTGAAATAGAGTCGCTTATTCATTAGTATGAATAAGCATTCTATTCAGTTATTGAATCGCAATAAGAGGTGGTGGTAAGGGGGGCAGGAGGGAAGGAGTTGCTACGACGGCAGCGGGGGTGTGGCGCGTTAGCGGTACTTTATGTTGCAAGCATCTATAAACAACAGTAATCGCTATCCATTAGGTGGGACGTATGCTTGTCCGTCACCCGACTTAGTATAAAATAAAAACAGGTCAAGTACGGACTCGTACATGAAAGGTTCCGTACCTAAAACACGTTTCTTGTACGACGACCCCCTTTGATTTTTAACTTAATTTTATTTAGTATTTGTTGTTATAGCGGCCACAGTAGTACATAATCGGTGAAAATTTCAAATATCTACCTATTACCACACCCCGGCCACTCCATACAAATGTCGCTTCGGTAACTACTACACAAACAATAACGTCTGTGAAGAGCGTGAATGAGCGTGCGGCGCCATACAAACTGTTCCAGATTCGTCTCAGAGGGGAGGTGAGGTCGACACGAGAGAGCGTCAGGGACTGGCCATACTGTACGTAGTACTATTACTTATACTGTGCTATTACGGTTCAAGAAACTGTACCTGTAACAGATGGACAAATAGACAGCAGAGTCTCAGTAATAAGTTAGCACCCTTTAAATAGTCAATCCGAAAAATAATATCTGACTTTGTTGGTCAACCAGTGGAAAGGACATATCAATCATAAGCGATGAAAAGAAATTACAGAACTTGAAAATCTATTTAACTTAATAATAAAAATGTTTAACCTAATACTTTGTACATTCTCTCTCATAACAGACGACAGTAATTGGTTCTGTGATGGACAATATTAATTCTTTCTGCTGGGAAAGAATCAAATTACAAAATGGAATTTATAATCAAAAAACCTTTCCAGGGAAACACCTACTGGTCATTCGAGATAATTATTCTCTCATTACTATGGACCAGGGAACAAAAGGGCCTGGACCCCTTTGATTTGCCGCTCCACCACATTTCATCGGGTCAAAGCCACCAAACTTAATAGGGCCTGAAATTTGAAAGCCCTTGAGTTATGCCTTCGTCACGGACTTTTTGATAATTTTCAGTAAATAATTCACGGTTGTTAAATTACTAGAGAATATGTTTATGGCAGATTCTTTTTGAAACGAGAGTGATATGAACATAACTTCATCTTGTATGCTGTTGTTATGTTTTACAATCTCAGATGATTTATTATTCTTTATTTTGTACAATATTTCTATAATAAATATTTATTTATTAGGAGTCTTTTGTTCTTTTATTGAAATATTTCAGCAGTCCTGTATAGTACTAGTAGTAATCATAACCCAAATCAGAAAAGAAAAGTGGTACAATACAATAAAGCACCAAATCAAATGATTTTACAGAGATATTAATAAAACAGAAGTAGGTCTTATCGCTAAGCGAGATCTTAAAGATAATCTTAAGTTAGAGGAAACTAGAAGGATAGAAATCAAGTTGAAAGCGCTAAACTATATAAAGGTACATATACCATATAAACAATACATAAACTAAATAATAGGTAAGAGTTTATACATAATAAGTATAATAAGGCGACAGATCACAGAATAAAGGAAAATAAGATATAGTAGTAAAGAGATATAAATAATAATCGCGCATATCCCGATATCCTGTGGAAATTTTTAAAAACCGGTCTTACTTCTTACCTGCATCATAATGGAAAATTCTGTGCATAATGACTGTTGATGACTCAGAAAGTGAATCTTTTTTTTATTATTTTTATTAATTAAGAAGACTTGCGTTATGATTATGACGGTACATTGGCACGGAATCGGCAAATGATTGTTGATCAACTAATTCAGCCGTTACCAATTCGATGGTAGACTCAAGAGCAATAAATATCCGTGCATCAACAAGATGGCGGCTGTTCCCTCGTTCACCTGGCAACATGGCACGCAATTCGTAAATGGAATGTCATAAGTTTGGCAGTTACGTGTCCGTCGCCGGCACTGGCGAGCTGAATGGACGAAGCACTGAGCAGACAGCGTCTCGTTGAAACACAGCACTAATTTTACCATCTGGCTCGTACGCACCACTAAGTTTAGCCGCCCCAAGATAGCCCCGGTCCACGACCCATCGCGCATAAACTTTTCACAATTAGACTATTATTTTTGGTAGCAAAGTCAGTCGGTCGATTATTAATAGAGGCTTTTCCGAGTTTATATTCGTTACGTGTGTTGTGGTGTTAACTTTTAGTGAATTTATACATAGACGCTTATAAATAGGATGTGCTGAAGTTGCGTCTGACGAACGGGGGAATACCTTCCTGAAATATCGTACTACGGCTGGTGCTTTCGTGTTTCGGCGCATTGGTAAACGATTATTTATACATTGATTGCGAGAATCGGTGAGCGCGGGTGGACGAAGCGCAGTTGACTCGCGCACCGCCATTTCGTAGCTCCGTGGTCGACACTATCCCGATCCATTATCACTTGATTTGTGATTTTAATCTCTCGTGTGTGAACGGTTAAGGGTAAAATGATTATTTATGATTTCTAAGCTTACGGGTTTTGCTTATGGTATCACTTTCTACTATCAAGTGGTTTTAATTTTTTTTTGTAAAATAACAAGTTATGGAAAAAAAGTCGTTGAATTTTTTCGGTACTAAAATTATGAATAATTATTTCTCCATTTGGAAAAATATTCGGAGTTTTCCCGTATATTTCTAACGTATTTTTTTCACGTAATGATAATGTATGTTTGAATCCGAACATTCTTTAACTAGACCCTGAATATGTTTATAAGTTTCATAAAGTAGATTATTTTGAAATGCATTTAAGTTCCATTTGTTCCGCAATGTAAGCGTCGTTGACTTCTAACATAAGAATTCTAAGAAAGGTTGTGAAGGCAGCAAAAGTATTTAAAATGTTTCCTAGTTTTGAAATTCTTAACAGTTTTCCTTTTGAAAGCACGGCAAGAATTCAGGTATAAAGAAGGAAAACGATGAGAAAATCTTTTAGCATTTTACAACAAGGACCCTTCTCTCTTTGAATTTTGTGCTAAATTACAATAGCTAGTACTAAAATTTTAACACCTAGAAAAGTAGCACACACAGGCAATGTTGTTTGATTGCAATGAGCCATTGGTCATTGCAATCAAACAACATTTGAAAGCAACGACATTTCGTTGTTTTTTCATTAAAACCGCTTTGCACGAGTAGATCACATTAAAAAATATAAAAGTTGTCTATTGAACCTGGTTGACGTCGATAGACCTTTTGTAATATAAAGCATACTAAGTAACTACTCGCGAGTTGCCGCCATCACTGCTACCAATGCAGTACCTTCTGGGATGCTCTTAGAATATTTGACTCATTCGCAAAAATACTACGAACCCGACTGGGAGGTACCTCCACCTACAGAAGACTGCAGTCAAATAACAATTCCCTTGAAGACCGTTGTGTTCCTGCAAGTGAGCGAAGTTACCAGATGTGAGGAAATACCGAGGGAATGCCAGTACACAGTCGTTTTTTGCGAGGGTCTATATGGCTACGGTAAGTGCTTCACTACACTACAGAAACGAAAATTTCATCTCTCGATCCCTCTGTCGATTTTACCCGAATGAGCGTTACACAACCAAGCGTGATGGTTCAGTCTCAGTCACAAAATAAAGTACACCGCGCACTTAAAAAAGTTTTTACGTTAAAAGTACAACAAAACTTTAAAAGATTGTTTTTGACATCTTTTGAAAATTAAAAAAAAAACACCGACTACGATCGACATTGCTGAAATTGAGAGGTCTTCTGAAATTGAGAGATTCATAATACGAATATAAGTAATTTTCAAACTTCAAATGATTAAATTAACTGGATTTAAATTTCATCGAAGTTATGAATAAAGATAAGAGCACACTGTCAAAAGCCATTATGACAACATTGGATTGCATTCAGATCCAGTATAAACTGAAAACTAAGAGGGGATGGGGTGGGGGAGAACCCCACTTCGCTGCCAGACGGTTGGGTATTTTCGTCTGGCCTGATGTGTCAATTTTAATTAGTAAGTGCTGCTACCAGTAGACTCACTAATGATTCCACTACGCAGAAGTGAGATAATGTACCGGATTTCTGGTGAGGCAGGTCATGAACTCTGAGACTGCATTTTATATATAAAAAAACGTATGCATATAGAATTATTTATATTACTTTTCGTCCGCGACTTCTTATTCGTGTAGTCGTTGACAACCCTTATTTGTCCCACTGCTGGGATACAGGCTCCCCGCAGTCGAAGGGGTTTAGAGCATTTTTCACCACGCTGTTGAACTGCGGGTTGGTGGGGCGGAAGATTCGTGTAGTATCGTAATTTCGAGAATTATGACCGGATCCGGGCTGGTGCGCCCCAGTACTTACTCGCTCCATTCGACCGCATACAACGAAGAGCTGTTCGAATTGTCGGTGACCCAATTATTTCTGATCGGCTGGATTCTCTCTCTACACGCAGAGATGTTGCATCTCTTTGCGTTTTATATAAATTGTACCACGGGGAGTGCTCGGATGAGCTATTTGATTTGATACCTGCCGCTGAGTTCCACTATCGTACAACTCGCCAAAAATTAAAATTCCATCCACATCACCTTGATATTTGGCGATCTACTACAGTACGCTTTTTAAGGCATTTTCTACCACGCACTGTAAAGTTGTGGAATCAACTTCCCTCAGCGGTATTCCCAAATAAGTACGACATGGGGGCCTTCAAGAACAGAGTCAATATTTCCCTTAAAAGGCTGGCAACGGATCGGCGACCCCTTGGTGTTGCTGATTTCTATGGGCGGTGGTGATTGCTTTCCATCAGGTGACCCACATGCTCGCTTGCCACCCTCTGTTATAAAAAAAAAAACCCTTGCACTTTAAAAAGGGTATCATTTAAGCTATCGCCAATTTAATTAGTTTTGTGTTTCGTAACTAATAAGTAATCATCAAACAATATAAAATCGATTCCACAATAAATCACCTAAAATCATGGAGATATAGTAGAGAGTAGTATAGATAGTACCAAATAAATGTTTTTGTATGTTTTATATTGTCAATTATTCATAATTAAGCTTACTTGGCACCACATCATTCATCATCTACCTATTTCCGTCAACCTATTTCCTATGACATCTATCAATCTATTTCCAATGACAGGACACAAGAAAACCTAACCTAACCAAAAATCAACTCAAATCTAACCAAAACATGATTTATTACATTGACCAAGTATTGGTAAGACTCGTCAGTGAATATGACGCCAATTTGACTTCGCCCCTATTAGCCATTTTTTCGTTAAGCTAAGGAGCTGATCTATTTATTTGGTGACAGATCTATTATTTTGATGATCAAACAAATTAAATGATACTAATAGTTTGTTAAGCTGATGATTTATATTTAGAGACAGTTTTGATTAAAATGATGACTAATATATTTCTTGGGGATAGATATTATTATTAGAGTACTGCAGATTAGTGACACATCTAAAGATAGGTGACAGAAAATATTGTTCACCTTTAAAAATTCTAGATATCTCCTGGGTTTGGGCGAAAATTGGAAAAAAATAAAACTAGTCCGTGAATATTCCACAATCCCTTCTGCCACTTTCTAAATTAAGGTTTAGAAAACAGAAGATAAAACGGTTTATATTTGTCTATATAAACAATATAATACGGTACTCATGTGCTCGATTATTTAAGTAACTACTGCAATGATTGAATTAACATTCAATATTATTGTGTTGACATAGTAATGTAAAATAATGTTTTAACATAATAATATGGTTACTGATGGGCAATTCTATGGAAAACCCAGCTAAAATTGATAAATGTAAATATTATCTCACCAAAAACAAAAATATAAAAAAATCCAAGCTAAGTTTTTATGAGTCACCAAAAGTAGTGTTATTAGAAAAGGTGCCAAGTTTGGCCCTGGTTTTCACCTATAGTTATTTCTTATGAAAATATCACTTATTTACCTATACAGTATATAGATTGCCTATACACTATATATATGTCTCTTCATAATTTTTCTTCAGTCAGACACCTTTTCCCTGTAAATATACATATACTAGATTTATGTATACTAGATTGAAAAAAAAAATCACAATAATACAAATCCCGCAAGATGTTTTAGAACAAATTTTTATTATTTCATACTTTGTTATTTCTATATTACAAACGAACATTCATTTTAATAATGTGCTTGTATTCATTAAAGTCAAAGTCAAAGTCAAAATATCTTTATTCCTTGGACTTTATAAAGCACTTAGAAACGTCATACAAATTAAATATAAGACATGTATCTAAATCATTACTATCTACTTAAATCCGCAGAGCTTAGATGCACTTTCATCACACTATCTGTGAAAGTGAATTTAAGTGCCAGTTCCGGCGACGGGGCTTCTTGAGAAGAACTGGCAAGAAACTCAAGGCCGACTCTTTTAATTGCCAATATCGTTACATTAAACACAAATACAATCATTAACATAACAAGAGCAATTCATTTCCAAATACTTTTATCATTTATGTAATCTGAGATACAATAGTAAGCCTTTTGACATAGTCTAGTTTTGATAAATCTTTTAAATTTACCCATGGATAATTTAAACGCGTCATTTGGAAGTTTATTGTAGAAGCGTATACATTGACCTGGGAACGAGTTAGAGATTTTATGGAGCCTAGTAATATGCACAGCTAGTTTGTTTTTATTTCTTAAATTTAATTGATGGAGATCACTGTTTTTCCTAAATTTAGTTTGATTTTTATGAACGTAAATAAGATTTTCATAAATATATTGAGAATGTAATGTCATAATATTTATCTCCTTAAATTTATTTCTCAGTGTCTCCCTGGGACTCATCATATAAATAGCACGGATAGCTCGCTTCTGGAGCACAAAAATTGAGTCTACATCCGCAGCACTACCCCAAAGCAATAAACCATATGACATAATGCAGTGAAAATAGCTAAAATAAACTAAACGCGCAGTGTCAACATCAGTCAGTTGACGTATTTTCCTTACGGCGTAGGCTGCTGAGCTGAGTCTACCTGATAACGTTTCTATATGTGGGCCCCATTGTAATTTAGAGTCTAATGTTATCCCAAGGAAGACAACCTTATTGACCAATTCCAATCTCTCATTGTCTATCACCACACTGGTTTTTACTTGTTTCACATTTTTTGTAAAAAATCTAACATATTTGGTTTTACTACCATTTAAAAGTAGGTTATTAGCACTAAACCAGTTTACTATTTTTGAAAGAGCATTATTTACATCGTCAATTTCTGATTGTTGTCTATTTACCTTAAAAATTAAAGAAGTGTCATCTGCAAACAATACTATTTCGTGATTATTCTTTACAAGATGAGGTAGATCATTAATGTACACGAGAAACAGGAAAGGGCCCAAAATAGAGCCTTGTGGCACCCCCATCGCTACAGTTGATCCATGTGATCGCTTTCCATTAACATCTACTTTCTGAACCCTATCACTCAGATAAGAAGTAAGAAGATCAAGAGCGATGCCTCTTATACCATAGTGGTGTAGTTTTCTGACTAGAGTTTCATGCTGCACACAATCAAAAGCCTTAGATAAGTCACAAAACACCCCATAGGCGTCCCGTGACTCCTCCCAAGCCTCATATATACATTCTAGTAATTTTACCCCAGCATCACATGTTGACCGTCCATGAGTGAAACCGAATTGTTTAGTGTGCAGCAGATTATTTTCATTAAAGTAATTAAGTAACTGAGCGAGAATTAGTTTTTTTTTTAACTGGCTCGAATCCCTGTTTTTAAGCGTCACTTTACTGTTTGGTTCTTTAAGAAACTCTGAGACAGCTGTTTCAGGGTTGAAAAGAGAAAAAAGCTAATTATGTATTTTAATGACAAAGATCAACGGCCAAATAATTACTTCACATGGTGCGTTTGAAAGGTAATTGGTCACGAAACTCAAGAATTTAAATCGTTGAAATGAGTTTACAGGTAAATAAATTACCTGTGCAGAGTAGTTTCAACAGATTTTTTAACTGAAGTTTTCAATTGGAAGCATTATGATTTGTTTTTAACCGCGGTGGCCCTATACAAACATTCCATATTTCGTCTAATTATGGAATCTGGAGTTATTTGATTATTGCAAACTTTTGACCCTTCTTCAATGCAAATATTTTAGTCTGATTTCTTATAATTTAAGACAATGTTATTGTATTTCATTATGTATATAAATTTATAATTATGTGTTATACACAAAAATATGCAGACTAATGTCGGCAAACTTATAGAATTCAGGGTCTGTATCACAGAATAAATAATACTTATGAACGTACTTACGAACTTATACTATGACGCTTCTAAACAATATTGGGTTAGAGATGTTTAAACAAATGAATTGTTTTGAATTAATTATTCCTTGCCATACTTGCAAAAGAGATGTCACGGTACGAAATTTATATGTAAGGCAAAAATAAAGTACCTACGGCCCTGATCAGTCTTATTGAGAAAATAGCGAACATGCTTAGGTACATGTACATTATATAGAGGTGAAACAGAGAAGAGTCGCCTTTACTGACTTCAGTATCTTTCGGTTAAAGATAGTAAAATGAGATGATTATACACAACGTAATACAATTATTTTAGTAGGCGTCGTATGTCATGAGCGTTTTTGCAGTTGTCTATTTCGCGATATATGATTTTTTTTATGATAAGAGCATTGTAGTCATTTTTTTTGCTCAATTGACGTTTTCATTTTTTGAGACTAACGTTGTCAGTTTAAATCTATATATCTCTATATCTTGATTCATTTGGTGTCCAATCACTTGCGCATTCGCAAGATTTCGCTACTTTTGGAATTACAGCTCTGAACCCTCTACGTCGTCCTTCAAGACATGTCTTGCCTATTATTCGCCACTCCTACGACTATCTGAGTAAAATACTTTATTGAGAATATATCCAATAACATATTCTCAAGTATAATTAATGTGTTGACCTATGTATATTTTCGAACTTTACTCCAGAATTCCACAGATTTCTGCTAGATTGTGTTTATTACTGGCAAATCTGTAATATTGTATAAAATGTGTAATATTATTTATGGAACATATATTTTGCATTTTAAGTGTATGTTTTATTTTATTTATACTATATATCTATGTTTATTTTTTCTTCAACGCCAATTTTTACTTTCAGGGGCTGAAAGGTTTACTGGTTGATATCCCATAATGGGATAAGTCCGCCATTATATGTTTAATTTCTACAAACTGTGTTATGTAATATTCGATGCAATCAAGATTTTATAACAAACCAGCAAACAAAATGTTTTAAACAAACAAAATCATTCCACCTTCAAATTCAAGATTGAATAACGGAACAAAAACGTTATTCCTGTAACGGTGTAACAAAAAAATACAGACAAATTGTGACAGGAAGTGAGCACAGCCGGTGGCCACAAAAACTCTCCGGTCAACGACCGATCCGCGTATCTGCACCCGCCCTTAGAGCATCCGTCGAAATCATCCACATAATGCCCTTAATTTTTGGGTTTTGTTAATTTAATTAGTAAATCCTTTTTATCCTTCAGCCTACAAATTGCGATTGTTTCTAAATAATACATTCAGATTAATGTGGATGTTTGCGGGATCAAAATGGGTTCTCGTCTGGCTTGCCGCGAAGTAGGACATTTGAATTTTGCAGTATTTTCTGAATTAACGTTGAAAATCATTATTAAACACTTAAAGAGCTTATTTATTAGACGACGAAATATAAATGTCGTCTCTATAACACCTTTCTCTGTCTCTCTAACATTATTACTAGCGAGACAGCACCATGTTAGACTATCTGAAAACGTCATAATGTTATAGGCCTTTTATTGATACGCAATCAGATCAGAATCAGGTATATAGATATTAGTATATGAATCCAGAGGTAGACTGTCAGTTTTCAGCAGTCATGACCTGGTAACCGTTCCATCTGCTTCATCGATATGATATACCACGGCTTTTTTTTCTTTTATTTAAGGAGCTTAGTCACGCTTGCGACTATGGCGCTCCGATATACCTCGGCTTTCTGAGAAGTCGGCCTCTATGATAGAAAAAGTCGTAATTAAAATTGACATTCATCAATGTTAAATAAATAAATGAAAAAATATTCCTAGACATATTACACACTGTCATCTAGTTCTAAATTAAGCAAAACATGTACTATGTGTATTAGATGACTGATATAATATTTAAATACATTCTTTTTAAAACATACATATAATACATAGAAAACACGCAGACCAAGACAAACAGACATGTTCACGCAAACAATAAATGTTTGTCTTGTGCGGGGAACGAACCCGCGACCTTGCTATCTATTCGACCACCGAGATCGTAAGGTATGGATATGTAAAAACTTATAATTAGTAAAGAAACGAAAGTAATATTACATACGTTCGTTTACTTAATGTTAATACTAAGTTAGTTTCTTTACTAATTATAAGTTTTTACATATCCATACCTGACGATCTCGGTGGTCGAATAGATAGCAAGGTCGCGGGTTCGTTCCCCGCACAAGACAAATATTTATTGTTTGCATGAATATCCACAAATACTACGGTACATTATACAACACAACACACCATACAAAACAACACATACAACACAATATATTGACGAGCCCGGTGGTCGAATGGCTAGCAATGGCACAGTATTACTACGTTAGTACTATTACTTATACTGTGGTATTACTGTTTTTTTAAAACTGTGGCAATGGCTATTTTGACTCCGAGCTCGCGGGTTCGATCTCCGTACAAGAAAACATTTGTGTGCATGAACATGTCTGTTTGTCTTGGCCTGTGTATTTTCTATGCATTATAAGAACAACACTTAATTTTTAATTAATTGTCGTTCTTATAATGATTATAATGATAAATATAAATAAATAAATTAATTAACATTATTTAACAGTTGTCTAGCACCACCATAGCTTTGCGTTTAATTTGGGACTAGATGGCGCTGTGTAAATTATCCGGAAAAATGTATTTATTTAATATATTATTTCTGTTACATAGTTAATATTCGGCTGCTTCTGCCGCTACACCTACCGAGGTTGGTGTGAATGCGATTTGAGACGGGGACAATTATGTCCACGCATGTTGCCTCTCTAACTAAAATCTTTCCACATCTGCCATGATATCAGCTGTATTCTATTCGGTCTCTGTCATCATCTCTCGCCAATACGGTGGATTGTAAAATACTTGTCGATGACATTACTGTCAACGTTCCAAGTATTACTTTGTATACAATAAAAACATACACGTGAAATCAATTTTCACGGTGAGTGTATTATGTCTCCCCTTCCCTCGACAACTTCGTCAAAATATCGTCGCATGCGCATACGAGGGGTGAATCTTTCAAATATTGGGAGTAGAATTGCGTCGTGAAAGATATGATAGCTGTAGACGACTAAATGATAATTTACGTATGTAAAACAAATTATTTGAAATAAAGTTATTTTTCATTTTCATTTCATTTTCATGCCATTATAATTTTGTAAAGCGATTTACTTCATTTTAGAACTGTCACTTAATGATGAATTCTTTAAGTGAACTCTCACTTAATCTAAAGTAAAGTAAAACGCTTTTTGTTGAAAGATTTTGTTTAATAAATAATTATTTAAAATAATATTTTTTGAATTTTCATGCTCGAACCCTGTGAACTTGCAGTAATAAATCTATAATTATTTTATTATATTATATTAATACTATATTAATCACATTAGCCGTTTTGATGTCCCAGGCAAACAAAGTATTTTATTTGATTTAATATAATATATTAGGCTGGGGAAAAAGTCTTTTCGTATTTTATATGAAAATCCAAAACATTTTTTAATAAAGTTTATTTACATTTAACTAAAGTATGTAGGTGCCATTTTGTTCGATAACTTTTGGCCATCTTGTAGGTAGAGACATGATCCCATTACTATAGAAATTTTGGGACTTCTGTTCAAAAAACCACGACAAGTGGTTTTGGCAGTCTTCTCGTGATGGTAACCTGACATTGCCTAAAGAATTCTGAAGAGACCGAAACAGGTGGAAATCAGAAGGTGCAAGGTCAGGACTATACGGCGGATGCATTAACACCTCCCAGTCAAACTCTCTTAATTTTTGCTGAGTGGCTAAAGATGTGTGAGGTCTAGCGTTATCATGATGAAAAATCACACCCCTTCTGTTAATTAATTCCGGCCGCTTTCTCTCAACTTTTTGCTTTAATCTCATCAGTTGTTCACAGTAGAGTTCAGAATCGATAGTCCTGCCTGGCGGTAACAGCTCATAATGAATAATACCCTTCCAATCCCACCATACACACAGCATCACCTTGTTGCGGGTTAACCCGGGTTTTGCCAGAGTCTGTGAAGCCTGACCGGCCTTTGACCACGACCTTTTTCGCACGTTCTTGTCGTACGTGATCCACTTTTCATCACCAGTTATAAGCTTCTTCAAAAACTGTTCGCTTTCATTACGTCGTAGTAAAGAATCGCAAATGAGTACACGGTTCATTAGGTTTCTTTCAGTGAGATTGTGAGGCACCCAAATAGGCTTTTTAGTGTACCCAGCTTTTTTCAATTGCGCCAAAACTGTTTTGTGGTCAATTCCTAATTCTTCAGCTACGTCGTAACTACTGATATGCCGCTCTTGCTCCACTTTTTCAAAAATGGCATCCATTTTATCCGTAACAGGGCGACCAGAGCGACGTGCATATTTCACATCAAAATTTCCTGATTGAAAACGCTTAAACCAAATTTGTGCTACTCTCACAGACACTGCACTAGGTCCATAAACGTCACAAGTTTTATTCGCAGCTTGCGTTGCATTTTTACCTTTTTTGTAGTAAAATTTTAAAATGAATCGAATTTCTTCATTGGATTCACTCATCTTGACAGTAAAAAAAACAAATGAAAATCACACATTTACTTAATTTGAATTTGGAATTATCTTTTTTAAAATTTAAACTTTTTAAAGATATCAAAACCTGCTAGATACAAATGGTATAACCAAAGAGATTTTATTACAAGTTCATACATACTATAATGCGAAAAGACTTTTTCCCCTACCTATTATCTAAAATATCGAAAAAATCTGTATTTATTAATATTGTGTTACAATAAAAGATGGACTAATAAAATTTTGTAATTATAACTCATAATATAATTATGAGTTATAATTACAATATTTTATTAGTCCATCTTTTATTGTAACACAATATTTGTATTTGATACTAAAAACCGGCTCAGATTAAATAACACTATTAAGAGGACGAGGAGTTTGATGGCGCCATTGCGCATGACAGTGTAATCGAACGCGTAAGTTAAGCAATGTCAACCGTATCCTATCCATGAATGGGTTTTATTTACCTTGAGTTCCTCCGTGCTTCGAAGGGCACGTTAAGCCATCGGTCCCAACGCATTGAAATTGTTACTACCCTTCTGTGATTACCTAACTCTATTCTTTAAGCTAGGATTATAGAGATCCTCTTCGGAGTCCGATAGACCTCAAAATAAAAAAATAAAATAAAAACATCGGACGCGCAGCATGCGCGACCATAGCGAAATTTATTTATTTATTTTGGCCACTTTCCCGAATTGATATCGGAAAACCAAGGTCACTTTACATTACTACTTTTTGATGCTCTACACGAATCGAAATTTTGAGTTTCATGGCAACGGACGGATAGACAGAACGACCGGACGATTTTATAAGCTCAAGAAATTTCGCTGAAAATCGTGAAACAGCCATGTAAATTTTTTTTATGCACAGTAGGATTGGCTGAAACAAATTCCTTGAAGAGATAAGCTCACTTTTGTACACTTGTCTGTTCACTAATTTCTGTATTTGTTGTTATGCAATCCATACTAATATTATAAATGTAGAAGTATGTTTGTTTGTTTTTTGTCCTTCTTACAAGTCTAAAATAGCAAACGGATTAACATGTTTTTTTTTGGAGATATTTTAAGACCTGGAGAGTGACATAGGCTACTCTTTATCCCAGAAAAACATCTTATTCCCACGGGAAAAAATAAAGTTTATAATCATTTGTCCTTCTTTCACGTCTAAAGGAACATAAGTACTGACATGATTTTTTTAATGGGCATAGTTTACGGTCTGGAGACCCTCCACCTCCCATGGCTCCACCGACCTCGCGGTCATATGAGCCGAATCGCGGGAGATGCGCACGGCACTTTGCTCTAAGGCTCTTTCGTGCCGCGGGCAATTCTTGACTCCCTACAAATTATTTATTCTACGTCGTTTGCCCTAATTGGCACTCTCCCCCTTCTGGGGCGGCCACATTCACAGCAACGTCTTCACTGCCGTCCGGTGATGTCCATCGTCTCTTCTTCATCTCCCTCTCTTCGGCGCTTCTGCGCGCGTGCCATGTGTGGGCGAACCTGCGCAAAGCAGCGAAGTTCGCCGCCGACGATACAAGGTCAGTGTAGTACACCGGCCCCGGTTGGTCTTCATCGCGCTGGATCCTGTCTAACATCTCTTGCCTAGCGTCATCGTACCTACTACAGGACCACAAAATGTGGTCTCTGTCGTCATCTCCCTCTCCGCACAAACACGCGCCCACCTCACATAGCCCCAGATCGCGGAGGCGTTTGCCAAATATGCCGTGACCCGTAAGGATTTGCGAGGTCTGATAATCCGGCTCGACCCAAGTTGCCCTGAGTCGGCGGGCCACTTCTGGGAAAAATCGATATAAATCCCTCCCCTTTGTGTCACCAGCCCAACGATCCTGCCACTCCTGCAGCGTGGCGTCCCAAATACCGCGTTTTCACCTGCTCAACTCCCCACCGGCCGCGGATCTATGCGCGCCCTCCATACGTCCAGCACGAGTCACCTCCAGGTCTCCCGGGAGAACTCCCGCCAGTACTGGCCAGTACTGGTCTGGAGAGTGACAAAGGCTACTTTTTATCCTGGTAAAACATCTTAATCCCATGGGAAAAAATAAACTTTGTAATCATTTGTCCTTCTTTTACGCCGAAAGGAACCTAAGTACCGACATGATTTTTTAACGGGGGATAGTTTCCGGTCTGGAGAGTGACATGGGCTACTTTTTATCCAGGAAAAACATTTTATTCCAACGGGAGTAGGTAAATAAAGTTTATAATCATTTGTCCTTCTTTCACTTCGAAAGGAACCTAAGTACGGATATGATTTTTTTAATGGGGATAGTTTATGTATATTATATTATTTACGTATATATAGTCTGGTGAGTGACATAGGCTATTTTTATCCCCAGAAAAACATCCCATGGGAAAAAATAAACTTTGTAATCATTTGTCCTTCTTTTACGTCGAAAGGAACCTTATATAATATTTATAAATCAAGATTAAAATATACACAAATCAATGGCAGCTCCCCTGGACCACGCGGGCAAAGCCGCGGGTAACAGCTAGTAAAGAATATATAAAGCTTTTAGCACTAAGTATCAGGTTCGCCTCATTGTGTTATTACGTGCTAATATCAACAGTATAGCAAATAATTAACATTTTAGGGCTGGTGTAATAACAGCTAACCAAGAATAATAAAGCAGCATTTAATGATTTTGAACATTAGTAATTCCTTTTCATTCTATTTCTGCATTTGGTGTTGAAATCGATATGAAACACAAACATAATTTACGTATGATATGGTATTCAATTTTATTAATAAAGTGTAGGTGGTTGACGTAGAGAATTATAGGCTTAAGAATATTAAGCATTTATAACGATAACTACAGGCCATATTCTTACCATCTCTATAAGCTTTTAATACTTTATTTGTCATATTACCGTCTCTCACATTGCTAAGAAAGGAAATCAAATTCCAAAAGCTTCTTACTCATACTAATTTCTTCTGATTAAATTCGTTGTGAGTTCCAAGGCAGCCGTAGTCTTTCCCGCGGGACTGCAATATACTTCATTGTTCATTGGCTTTTTTGGTGATCGCCACTGTTAATCCTGGCTACACAGGAGATACAATGGTGGGAATGTGTCGTGGGCTCTCGTACCGTTGAAAAATAAACTACAGCTGACCTCCATCATCTGAGTCGCTTATTCATTGGTATGAATAAGCATTCTATTCAGTTATTGAATGCTTATTCATTGGTATGAATAAGCATTCTATTCAGTTATTGAATCGCAATAAGAGATGGTGGTAAGGGGGCCTTAGTTTTTATAACACCTATTGACTCTTCACACAACTATACTATTTTGCATGGTTTGGACGGATCGGACTGAAATTTGGCATACAGATTGCTATTACGACGTAGGTATCCGCAATTAGACGTAATTTTGAAAGTTCCCATGGTATACCGAAATACACGCGTACGAAGTCGCGCACGTAAGCTAGTCTTTATATAAAGAAACTACAACAGAGTAGGCAGAAATCATATCATCTATGCGTTTTTGGGGTGTAAATGGTTCGTCAATGTCTTTGAATTAAAGTCAACCTCATTTGCATGTGGTGCATCCTACTGACTGACACAAATGAGGTTCTGACGAAAAGCGAAGTAGGGCACAACGTACTTTATAAACTGCCCGATTGGGGAAGAACCTCCACCTCATAGAATACTGCAGCCAAATAACAATTCCTTTGAGGGTTGTTGTATTCCAATTGTTATATTCCTGCGAGTGGGCGAGGTCACCAGGAAGGAAGGAGTTGCTGCGTTGGCAGCGGGGGTGCCAGCGCGCGAGCAATATTTCATGTTGCGAGCGTTAATATGGCTACGGTAACCGCTTCACATGCGGGCCGTATGCTTCTTGCCACCCGACGTAGTAAAGAAAAAGTCATAAATCCTCCCTGAACTACAATAAAATTTACTAATTATCATATTTTTCGTAGTTGCTGCAATTAGCTCTGGATACGTAAGAGATACAGTGGTGGGAATGTGCACTAGGTCTAGTTAAGTAGGATTTTACAAATTGTTTTGTACTTAAAAAATCATGAAGCTATTGAATTTTTGTCTCATGCAATTATAATATTCATATGTGTAAATATTAATTATGATACCGATCTAAGATTATGAAATAATACAAATATCCACTAGATATGAACAGACACTGCAAAGTACTTAGAATAAAACTTGAATAAAATCAATCCATGAAGCTGAGGTGTCCTATTTCAAAAGATTCCCAACAACATTTCAAGTCGTTCCACTTATGAAACTCAAGACATAACGGAGGGTTTGCCCTCTTTCCGCCCCTCTTTCCGATCCCCTTTATTTATCTCTTTCGCTCCCAGTCCCTCTCGTTCCCTCGTTTCAGCCGCTTCCGGCGTGACACCTGCGCGCGCGCCGTCTCCATCCGTCATGGCTTGAATTATAACTTTTTAATACTCTTCTGTGTAGAGTAACGTAATGGAGTTTTTGTTTTTAGTGTTGATAGGGTCGTTTTGTTGAAAAATTACGATTTAATGGTGTAAGCAAGGTTCATATTTAGTTGTGCTTGTTATTGTTTCTCAGGGAGATTATAAAATGGGGACTTACTTTAATACTTTCTAGGTATATTTTTAGGGTTCCGTACCCAAAGGGTAAAAAGGAACCCTGTTACTAAGGCTCTGCTGTCCGTCCGTCCGTCCGTCTGTCACCAGGCTGTCTCACGAACTGTGATAGTGAGACAGTTGAAATTTTTACAGATGATGTATTTCTGTTGCCGTTATAACAACCAATACCGCTATAACAAAAAAATTAATAAAATAAATATTTAAGGAACTCCCATACAACATACGTGATTTTTTGCTCGTTTTTGCTCGCAATTGATAACGGCAATAGGTAGAAGTTTGAACTACTCACATAATATTTAGTAATATATTCACTTTAGAAATAAATAATTAAATAAAAAATTAAGGTGGGCTCCCATACAACAAACGTGATTTTTTGCCGTTTTCTTGCGAGTCGGACTCGCGCACGAAGGGTTTCGTACGGAACCTTTCGTGTGCGAGTCCGACTCGCACTTGGCCGGTTTTTTTTTTGTTTTATATTTTTTACTTTTTATCATAGTACTATGGTGGCAAAAAAGCAAATGACATGCATACATCGTAATATGTCATCGTATCATGTCATAGTAGCCTATGAAAGCATTTACCATCAGAGGCATCTCTGACACATGCACCCAGTAAAAAAGACTATTGGGACATTGATTCCCGAGATAGAATTCGCCATCGATGGCAAGCGGTGCTGTTATGCTCAGAAGGTAGTTGTCTTGAAGGTAGAAACTATAATATAATCTATACAACATACAAAGGAAGACAAAGCCTCTCTTTGGACATAAATGCACAATACTTTGCATAAGCTTGAAATCCTCGACAATTTTCGCGGCTCGTTTCTAAATAAAGAAGCACAAGCTTGTGACTCGATGTTTCCGTTCAAAGGTGGTAATAATATTCTAGGTTTAAAGTTTTGCCAGTTATCATATTAGTGGTAAAGCTGTAAGATGTCTATTTCTGCAGTCTTTGTATATTCTGGTATCATAAATTTCATATTACCAATGACGTAATTTTAAAATGATATATTATTATATAATATAGAAAAAATAAAGTAAATAGCTAATATAATAAAATACAGTAAACAGTACTATGAGTAAACTTAAAATTAGATAAAATTAAATAAATACATCTAAATTAAAACTAATTACACGTCAGAAATAAAATAAAAGCAAAACTAATCTAATAAACCGCTGCGTGTAGGCAGTCTTCGATAATTTTAAAATATTTTTTATTTGTGAAAAAAGTCGGGTGATGGTCTAGGGGTATGAGTAAAGTCAACCAAATTTTAAATAAAATACGCATTTAAAATGATAAATTACGCAAACATATGGACTTTCGATCTTCCACTGTAAAACCTATATAATTATATTTAAAAAGACAAAGGTCACTGATTATTCACTGAAAAATCTCGAAAACTATTGGATCTGCGAAGCTAAAATTTTACAAGTAGGCAGTTTATAGGTAAAAGACGTCCACTTATAACGGAATAAGGAGTTCTAAGGGCTTATGAAATTTTATATACAAGTACTAATTTTTTGCTGCACAAGTTATGCAACGTGAAGGAGCATAAACCTGTTCACTGGAATTAACCTGAATGTAAACGGGGTATTAGTACCTACTATTTCTTATTCTGTGGTATTAGTATAAGGCAAAAGATTGAATGCAGAATTAGGGACGAAAGTTTTTTTTTTAATTTTCACTGGTGTAAGATTTAAAGACACTCGTCAATTTAATTTCACGGCTTTATTGTAGTATGAAATATATTTATCTATTTATATATCATATAGGGTTCGTTCCCCTAGTCCAGTCGTCGATTGTCCTTTATCCTATTCATTTGTTTTCAGTCTTATAGCTCTTTGTCGGTAGCCAGTTGCGAAGCTGCCCACTAAAGAGTCCGCAACAACGGGAAATCGGATTATGCCCAAGCGAAGTTAGGGCAGGCCCACTAGTAATATAATAAAAAGAAATACTGCATATTCCGTGAACTTAGTATGCAAGCTGACTTCGCCAACTGTCCGGAATATACAGCAGATAACAGTCACGATTATAGCAATGCAAACAATTGGATGACTCCATAGCTGCATACATTATTCAGCCACCACTAAGTGGCACAGCCATCCGCCTACTCTGTCCATATATTATTCACCTTCCGACTTGACACGTCGACGCCTGACGGCCCTCCCCCAACGAGGGGGATTTAGGAGAGGGGGTACGTCACTTCCGCGCCCAATTATGCACATGCTGAAAATGTCACAGGCACTTAGTAGAGAATGACCCTTAGACCTATTGGCCATTGTTTTGCCGATTTGTGGATTCAGGTTAGGATGATATTGGTTAATTATGACCAAGGCCGTTGGAAGGTTTTTTATTAGGGATGAAATGACTGGATATTTTATTCGGTGAGTACCTATATCAAGTTTAATTTTCGTTTGATTTGTAAATTCATTTGTTTACACACAATTCGTTTGTATATCTGTTTTGTACAGAGTAAGTAGAAATAATTATCATCATCATTTCAACCCCATATTCACATATCTGACAGGTCTTTAGAGTTACAAGCATCCATTATCTCCCTTCAGCTTTATACAAAGATATTGTTTCGGTTTAGGGTTTATTATTTCCTTTTTATCCCATTCCCGTGCCTTTGTCCACATCATTATGTGTATGACGCGGATTTTGTTTTTAAGAACGGAACAGAATTGGCATGTATGGAGCTGCACTTAACGTTGTTGTCCCTTTTAGTTAGTAGCTTTTTCCAGACTGTGCCCACAAGTATAGGGTGACCACTGGAAAATTTATTTTTACGATACAGTTGTCGGTTCTGGGAGTCGTGTCACAGGCGCGTTGCCACAGCAGTTTGCTTGTCTTTCGATTTGCTTTGATTATGGACATTATTAATTTCAGAAACTATCAATCGTACGCCCTCTATAGTCGCTTAGCTAACCTTGAGCTACCCTCAAGGCCCGCAGTTGAAGGACCATGAATCAGTCCTGTGTGTCATTACTGGCAATACACACGACTTAAAAACATAAATTTTCCGGGTACGAGGTATTTTGTAGTACCGAAGATATCAGTAAAGAAATCTATTTATAAGTCATAATATTCTCTGCAATATTTCGTTAGTACGTAAAGGTTATCTACTCATGTGCCGTATTACCTTTATTATTCTGGTAAACTGCAAAGTATTACTACACTTGTCCGAATGTTATTACAAATTCATAAATAAAATATTTGGAGGAAGAGAACGGAAATTGAAGAAGAATTCGGAAAAGGGAGCGAAAACAATAAAAAGGTAGAGAGAAATAAAAAATTTGGACAGTGGGAGGAGGGAGATAATAAAAAGATTCAAACTAAAAACTAGAATTCGAACATAGGCAAATAAATGCCTTAAGTGGAGACTAAAGAATTTAAATTAGAAAAAAATGGAAGAAAACAGAAAAGGAGAAGAAATAAACACGAGTTTCTAACATCATGACCGGAGGATATTGAGTGAAAACGGGGAGCGAAAGGGGAGATAGAAGGGGGGAATAGAACTTTTAGTAACTTTAAACCAACATACAATATTATAATGTATTTTATTTAACTGCAATAAAGAATATACAAAATTAATGAAATTAAATGTAAAGTTTGAGTTAGTGTTGAACGAGAAGTTTATAAAATGTAGCAGAGGAAATATATAGAAAGAAAGAATATAGAAAAAGACACAAAAACTAAGCAATTTATAAAAAAATGCACAATTTATAATACAAGTCAAAACCTAGCGACTTCTTTTGTGATCTCAATCTGTGTTCTTTTTATATTGAATCTGGACAAATTAAAAAATCCGTTCTAAATCGGCTTCAGATTTCTGGCTTTCAGAAGCTGGATGGTCCACGAAATCTGTAGCCGATTTAGAACGGATTTTTTGATTGCCAAAATCGAACCTCAGCTAAGATTATCCATAGTAACCGTGTTTAGCTTAGCCGATAAGTATCCTGAAGCTCAACCGACTGAGCTCAAAATCTGAGTCATTTGAATATGTAATAGCAGCAGGCATTATATTGCATATATTTCTAAAACAATACGTATTATTAACTACGCGATATTTCTATGGAGTAACCGGGGTCTGTCGTTAGACTGTCCATTTTTATTTATTTATTTAAATCTTTATTGAAGACACCAGTTTGGTACAATAGGAGGACTTAACCTTTGGGGGTGCAAAAATCACGTAAGCACGTAAGAGCCAAATTATTAGAAATTATATAAATTTATACAGCAATAACTATATTAAACATATTATTATCTACATAATAATTATACATAAAAAATACAAATAATAAAATAAAGTGAAAAAAGTCTTGAAGATTGAAGAGTAAAGAAAGCTGATAAGCTGAAAGCTTTACAATATGCCGTGAATTTTCCGAATAAAATATACTTATATATTCCATTATTACTAATTCAAATTGCATACCGGAACGTAAAAGCCAAATTTAATTCGAAAAGGAAATCGCTAAAAGTTAAGCTTTTAATCAACAATGACAATTCTCCATTACATCGAAATGCAAGCGGCCAAATCTGTTTTATTTTCGGACTATAGAACACAGAAAACCGCTTAACCTGGTAGTTTATTAATGAAAATTGAGCGACAACCATTGCTGCAGCCAGACTGTTTTAGACTAGACCTTAGTGGAAATCTAGGACAAGATATTTTCGTTAGCGAACCGATATCGTGAGGTAATATTGAACATGTTGCCTTTATAATTTTGCCTAGTAGGTTACATTGGATAACTATATTTAGAATTAGTCTTGATAACGTTTTAAAAAGGCATAGAGAGCAGCTAACGGCCACCACAGATTAATGAAAATTCATAGAGGTACCTTAGTACCCCGATTGGCATATTCAATATCGGCCAGACGTAAGACCCGTGAATGTCGCATGCGGTGCATATATTTAATTAGACTATGAGAGTTCCGGTTATACTGGATATATCCGCAAATTAACTAACGTTGATATCATTTACGAGATGGTAAATTCGAAAGTAAGTGCTTGAAATTGCCAGTCACATAAGACAGGTCATTTCGTGAAGCACTCCCGCGTTTCGTTTGATTTGATATCCTCGAAGCACTACATATTCAATATACATTGTGTATTTATGATGTGATCTATAGAAGTAAGGAATTCCCACCGAACACTATTTCTACGGGAATTCTTGTGACTTCAAACCTTTTGAAAAGGCGTTATATTATTTTGTAAATGTGTTAAATATACTTCTATACAATATCAGGTATCCCCAATAGTAAATCAAAAAGCATTCATTGTACAAATTGAGCATGTCTTCCTGCATTAGTCAAAGAATATAGTTGACTTCTAGGTATATAAATAAACAGGGAATCCGCTAAAAGATTTTCAGGCATAAGCCGTATAATGCCACTCTCATAATTTGCTTTATCGTAGTACAAAACAATTCAGCAAAGCATTCAGTACACAGACAGAAGTTTCAAACTTTCCTTCATACACTCTACAATCGAAATGTTCCCGTTATAGCACCAATTACTCTAGAGCCGGCGTAGTGCAGAAGCCAACACGTATTAACCATCAAAGTGTTCTGTAACAATGATGCTGTTGTATTGAAGCACGCGGTAACTGCATCTGTAATTCTGAATTAAAGGATTAGGCGACATGGGAGGTCAATTAGTAGCAGCATCATGTGGGGTAAAAGAAGTGGTACGAGTAGGATATTTTTAGTACGGGATAGACCGATTGGGAACATCTCTTAGTAAACATATATTTTTTCAGAATGTTAATTTGTTTACTGGCATTTGGTGCAGAGGCTCTATTATTTTTTAAAATGTAGTGAATGAGGTTTTGATGCCAATGAAAAAATAAGCCGCAGCGAATTTTCTCAATTTAGAGCAGAGGCATATGTTTCCTCTTTTATGAAATTCCTTTAATCTATATTATAGTATTTTATACATTTCTGCACGTGAGTTACCAGACTCTTTATATGTACGTGTACGTACTGTGCAGTTCCAAAGAAGTTTTCTTCCACGTACTATCAACCTGTGGAATGAACAACTTGGTGAGGTTTTCTCAGGAGACATAGCGTAAGGTTCTTCAAAAAGGGCGTGAAGATAGGGCCCTGATGTTACAGGCGTCCATAGGGTACGGTAACTGCTTTCCGTTAAGTGAGCCGTATCCTTGTTTGCCCCGTTAGTTGTATAAAAATATTCAAAAGGTGAAAAATTTATTGTGAGGGCACATAATATTTTGTTACTTACTGCATTTTCCCAGTCTATACAAGACTGTTCAACTGTTCATTTCTGTAAAAGCACGTCGAACGGCAGCCACATCAGTTTTATAATTCAGTTGTTTATCTGGAGATACCATTTTTCTATTTTACTTCAAGCTTCCTTGGGTCTGGCTTTTATTGCATGATGATTCAATATTTTTATAAAACGAGATTATTTTTTGACAGCCAAACTTTTATAGTTATTTAGGCATACAGCTCGCCTGATGTGAAGCGGATATCGTAGCGAAATAACGCCTGCAACATGAATTATAGCTGGCGTGCAGCGACTTCCACTGCCATGGCAGCAACACCTTCTTTCGTGGTAACCTCACTCAGTCGTAGGAACACAATAGGCTTCTACGTATTGTTATATGGCTGCAGTCTCGGCGTGGCGTTCTGAGAGATGGAGGTGATTCCCCAATCCCCAACTATAATTACGCTCGTTATTTTATGTACGCATGTAATTAATGTGGTCAGGGTGTAACTATGATAAGGACGTGTTACATGGATATCTATATAAATTCCTTTCTTTTCATTCATCACAATTTAATTTACCGCATGTAGGCGAGACAATTAAATCTAAGTATTGACTTACAGCTTTTTTTCACAAAAAGGGCAATTTTAAAACTTGGAAATGGCTCATGTGAAAATATATGCTTAAGAATGTCTAGGGTGCATAATAACTTCAGTTGAAATAGGTCGACTATCTAGTTATAAAACTTAAATAATAATAATAATAATAAATATTGTCAGACAAATTACACAGCGCCATCTAGCCCCAAAGTAAGCGAAGCTTGTGTTATGGGTACTAGACAACTGATAAACATACGTAAATACATTTTTTTTTGTAAATACATACTTATGATACATAGAATACACCCAGACCTAGACAAACAGACATGTTCATGCACACAAATGTTTGTCCTGTGTGGGAATCGAACCCACGAGTTGGTGTAGAAGCCGCGTCATTGACCGCTACGCCACCGAGCTCGTCGAATACATTCAAAAGAAAAAAAACATCAATCAATATGTATAGAAAAGTACGTATACGAATCTGGATTTATCCCTTATAGGAATCTCTTCAAGTCAACCAATATACTTCTAATCATACCGAGACCGAGCGTGAAACGACGAAGCGTTGGCTTTTATATGGTCCGATGATCCCACGAAAGCGGCTTGAAGCGGCTGGATACAGAAGGCAAAGGATCGCATTTGGTGGAAAACATTGGGGAAGGCCTATATTCAGTAATGGATAGATAAGGGCTGATGACGATGATGAATCATAGCAATAGGCCTTCAGCCTATGCTAAAGGCCAATTGCTTATATTTTTATTATTATTGCGGAAGTCTATACTTCCGCAACGATCAGTTTTGTGCCGTTTACATCTGAGTTTTCCGCTCCGTTGTTTCCTATTCAAGATTTCTCTACCTTATTGGTTATTAATTCTGCGTGCTGTATTTCAGTTTCACTTAAATTTACTGATCTTCAGAGTTCTATCGTTATCTAGTTAGTTAGGATTCATTTTGAATCCGTCGTGTACGGAATCAAGAGGAGCTCGCGATCAAGCGGATGCACGTTGGACATCTAACAAAGTCTTTGGATCAAAGTCTATGTGTTCTGTATGATACGATATCTTTCTCATCTGCAATAATAAATAAATCCATTAAATGTAGTGACGATATAAGTATTAATAAATATGTTTTTTTAAAATTCCTGGACAAATTATACACGGCCATCTAGTCCCAAACTAAGCAAAGCTTGTAGTGTGGGTATTAGATATTGTATCAGAATAAGACTTAAATACATTTTTTTTGTAAATACATTTAATATATCGAAAACACCAAAGACAAATATACATATTCATGAATACAAATATTTGTCTTGTGCGTGGATCAAACCCTTGTCAATATATTAACAAGCTCAATGTAATAAAGTTAAATATAATAAAATGTAATGTATAAATTCAATACAAATGAACGCATTTAATTTTAGGAAGTTATTATATTGTGTTTACATTCAAAACGTATTTTGAACCATCCGTCAAGGATTTCCAGCGTATTCAGGACAATCGATAAAGTATAAATAAATAGTACTGGCTATTGGCTGTGATTGCCTCCTATTACTGAACAAAGTTTCTTGTATGAAGAGTTGTGAAGTCTTGTTAGTTAGACGTAAGTGGACTCATTTTATATAAAGGATGTTTCGTATTATTCGGTACAGAATAGTTATAATGTTAACTTTTAATATTTTTTTATCAAATGAAATTTCGTATTTTTGTTTTACTTCTTTGCGAATAAAATATTATAATAAATACAAATACAACTTTTTTATTTTATTTTTATTTTTTATACAACATTAAAAACACACTTTACTTATAATCACGTTGTGTCATCGGTAATAATAGTAGTTTATGAAACTGTTGCATAATAAGGGTTCTTAAAATACGAGTGTGAGTTTATAACATGAGCCGAAGGCGAATGTTATAATAGACCACATGAGTATTTTAAGACCAAATTATGTGCAGTTTCATACACTACTTTATCTAATCTCATGAAATATATGAAAATAATATTTTAAATACAACCATGAAGTTAATTTAACAGCTTTATTTCTTACATATAAATCCATTTGCAGATCGAGCATGCGTAGTGCGCATGCGCGACGCGCCGCACAGTGCCGCGCAGCGCCGCGTTCACAGATTATGTAGAAAAATTTTGCAAAGTTGCAATGTATTTGCATTGCAACCTGTTTAAAATACCTGTATCTGTATGTATTTTTCGATACAGTTGTCCATACGACTGTCATTAAGATACTGTGTTTAGTTTTTTAATGTGTAAAATTCAGTATGAGAATAGATAAAATATTTTATTATAAAAAGAAATTATTGAATGCATCAATAAACCCGTACGCATTAGGAAATAAAAATATGTCTTAACTATTTGCTTTTTCATGGACGCATGTCTGTTGTAATGTAATAATGTACCAATTTTAAATTGTAATTTAATTAAAATTTTATTAATAAAAGTATGAGGTATGAATGTACTTTTTTAAAACTGACGAATCTAACGACACCTCTTTCTTAGAATCCGTTTAGGATAGTTTTTCCATTTTTCAAAATATATTTATCTGGCAAGTTGGCCAAGACAACTATTTAAATAATAATAATTTAATTAGTTTGGTGTTATCAAAAAATAGCTGAATTTCATCTGCAACGATGGACTGCTATGCCTACTTTAGTAAGTGTAATTACTTAATAGGTTGATGACGCCACACTGTGACTCACACAGTAGAAATATAAGATGCAAAAATTCGTCAGCAACACAAACCTTCCTGGTAGCTCAGTTGGAAGAGCACTCGACCGGTTATCGAGAGGTCGTGGGTTCAAATCCCACCTAGGGGGGGCAGATGAATTTTTCCATTTTTCAAAATATATTTATCTGGCAAGTTGGCCAAGACAACTATTTAAATAATAATAATCCGTTTAGGATGTCTGAAAAACATTACTCTTCCATCTTCGATAGTCCGATAAGATATCTGTACACACGACTTCACGATTTTATCGTATTAAGATGTTATACATACAACTTTTACGATGTTATATGTTATACTACCTTTTACTTATAATGGATTTATCATCAAAATAAAATCTAAGTATCAAAAACTTCTTACATATTTTAAAATATTCTTAATTTCTTGGCCATGAATAATTTTTAATTTTTATGCTCAACCTGTACAGTCTTATGTGTCTAACAATGGTAATGTATGTACCTACGATACTCGTATATTATAGGCACGTATTCAAGCATCTATTATGTTCATTAGTACGTAACAGTTTATAATGTAAGTACGTACCATTTTCGATGCCTTGGATAAAGGCGAAACACGACTCGCAGAGATGACCACAGCACAACAGCGACTGCCGCCGCACTGGCGGCAGTCGCATGAATCTTCTGTTCCAGGTGCTGGAGAGGGGCAGAGATGACCGCAGCAGTTGGAGCATAGACGACCAAAGCAGCCGTGGCAGTCGCATGTATTTACAAATATTGGGTGCCGACCATAGTATTTTATATGAACCAACTGGTAGCGGAAGCACGCAAAGAGGAATACCGTCCAACTCGTTGTCGTTCTATATGCTACCTCTACTCTAGGACTTTTTATGTAGGCAGTTGTGGTAAATGCAAATCTATATCGAATTTATTCCAGACTAAGAAAATCTTAGGCAACGTTCTTAGATTTTAACCAGGTAATCGCAAAAGTTATCACACTTGGTAGGCGGCTTCATGACTGTTTTTGTTGTAGTCTTTATTGTGCAAAAGATATAACATAAACATGACAATAAAAGATATATATATCGCCTACCAAGTGTGATAATCAGTGATCGGCGTTAGTAGTGCTATTTGGGGTCAATGTACTTGAATGTTGATGTTAATATGGATATGACCACGGGATTACGGGATTACGTTTAGTCTAGTTTAGTAGTACATTATATTTTTCCAGTTGTCGCTGTATCATTAAGTGTAATACGTGAAAATTGGATTATATATAAATTAGAAAAAGAAATTCTCCAGACGAATAGTTAAGAAAAACAAAATAAAAGTTATGTTAAATAGCATGGTAAAACATATAAATAGGTACGTAAAATATAAATAATACTAAAATAATTTAAAGTTAAATAAAATTGTTAAATGAAAATGCCGGGATTTGGGAGGCATATCCATATTAAGACAACGGTCACAAATCCCGCATAATGGCACTACCAACGCCGATCACTGGTGATAATATATATATATATATATATATATATATATATATATATATATATATATATATATATATATATATATATATATATATATATATTATCACACTTGGTATATATATTAAAAAAACAATAATAATAAATGTTTCTGGACAATTTACACAGCGCCATCTAGTCCCAAATTAAGCGCAAAGCTTGTGTTATGGGTACTAGACAACTGATAAATGCGCTTAAATACATTTTTTTTTTGTAAATACATACTTATAATACATAGAAAACTCCCAGACTAAGACAAACAGACATGTTCATGCACACAAATGTTTGTCTTGTGCAGAAATCGAACCCGCGACCTCGGAGTCAAAGTGGCCATTGCTAACCATTAGACCACCGAGCTCGTCATTGTATGTAAATATATGCAACGTGTATCTCCAAGTACGCAAAACCTCAAACCCAACTGAGTTTTATTATTATAAATTGATATACCTAAGTAATAATTTCATAAAAAAAAAAACTCGGAGATATGAACACTTTTTTGTTTTCCTAATAATTCTAGTGTCCGACCGAAACTGGTTTTTACGACCGAAACCGAAACCGAATTTCGGCAACAGTCTCAGTTTCGGCCGAAACCGAAACCGAAACCGAAACTTTTACAAAACAATTATCTAACTGTAGGTACTTTTCTTATAATTGGAGGTGTAAGTGGTTCATCAACATCTCTGAATCAAAGCCAACTTCACCTGCACGCGGTGCACCTTGCTGACTGACAAACGAAGCTCTGGCGAAAACGAGCGTAATTGTAAGCTACCCGACTGGGGAATGTACCTCCACCGCACAGAATTCCGCAGCCAAATAACAATTCCCTAGAGCGTTGCTGTGTTCCTGCGAGTGAGTGAGGTCACCAGAAAGGGAGGAGATGCTCCGTCTGCAGCGGGGGTGGCAGCGCGCGAGCGATATTTTATGTTGCGATCGTTAATGTGGCTACGGTAACCGCTTCACATACCCGACGTATTATAAAAAAAAATACGTGACGTTATAAATGCTAGATATGTACTTGGTTATATATATATATATATATATATAAAACAAAGTCGGATTTGTTCGAACACTTTTAACTCGAGATCCGCAGGACCGATTTTCATGGTTTTTGATTAATTGGATTTTTCTCCGTCCCGAATAACAGAATAAATATGAAAAACATTGGAAAATTGACGAAAGAATAAAATAAAAGGAAAAACATTTTCCCATACAAATGAAAAATGTCAAATCGATAGGGGTGAAAACGCTTGGCCCATGGAGTCCGAGCGCAAGAATCAAAACAGAGTAAACATAAAAAGAAAGGACTATTACAAATCAGGGTCGACCGAGACAGGTTTTTCGTTCTCGGCCGAGACCGAGACCGAGAATAAAATAAAATCTTGGCCGAGACCGAGAGCCGAGACCGAGAATAGAGAAATCGTGAAAAAATCATGAAATTGCGCAAATTTTGTAAGAATAGTAATTTATTTGAGAGTGTAATTTAATTAATCAGTTTTAATAAACAAAATTGAACAATATGATGTTGTAAAATAAAAAAAAACAATTTTTCGGCGTTTTCACCCTATAAAGAGTGTCGCCTCTCGTCGTATAATTGACCAGCTATGCTGCTCTGTAGCTATGCTGCTCTGTAAAGAGCTGTTAACTTGTTACACTAGTAGGCGGCGCTGATAAAAACTTTTGTGCTGCGGGTCTAAGTACTTTTTGGCGATGAATACCAGTACTCAAAAAATATTTGCATTTCTTTGCAGTCTTGGCTGTTTCAGAAAGCTATCTAGCGCTATTTCGATCACAGAACTTGAGTTTTCGTCACTGGTCATTAGCTCATCGTCCAACTATAGAATCATGAGCTGCCCATAAGTTGGATTTATCTATTGGAGTTGAAGCCATGTATGATGAGCTAACTGACGAAGCACATGTCGTCACACGAAAATTTGATCCCACATTTCCATTGAGAGTTTCCGCCGCCACCCGCCGTCCGACCAACCAATCACAGTCGACATATCGCTGTCTCACGCTACGCACGCGCTGACTGCTGACACAAACAAAGCTGAAACAAAACTGAGAATCTCGGCGATTTTTAGCCGAGAACCGAGACAGGATGGATTTGTAGCCGCGAATGCCGAGACCGAGACCGAGACCGAGATCTCGGTCAAGCCTTACAAATCACCAAAACGATTAAACCGATTTCAAAACTAAAAAATAAAACAAAACGTTTTTTTTTAAATTCTTGATTAAACAATTTTATGAAATCTTCAGTTCACTTTATTTTTATGAAATCTTCAGTTTTTACGGATACGGGTTTTCCCTCAACCGACGGGGTTTAGGACATACTCCAAGACGCTGCTCAACTGCGGGTTGGCAGAGGTCAGTGTTTTTGAGCCGCCTAAAGGCCACTAACTTGGCTTAACGACTGTCATCTAATGCTAACAACCGGGACCGACGGTTTAACGTGCCTTCCGAAGCACGGAGGAGCTCAAGATAATTTAATGATAACAACTGGGACCGACGGCTTAACGTGTCTTTCGAAGCACGGATGAGCTCGAGGTAATATAAACCCATCCGTGTACAGGCTACGGACGACATTGCTTAACTTCTGTGTTCAATTACACTGACACGCGTAATTATGACATCTAGCTTCTCTATTATTTTTTATTATTCATTGTTTTAATTCCATAAAATTATAAATTTCGTTCAGCTAATATGTACGACGACATTCATTGATTGTTAGGCGGTACGAAGTTCGCCGAAACAGCTAGTAATTATTAAATTTAACGTTGAAACTCTAAATCTTTAATTTTATCACCACTAATGCACTATAGTAAGTACCAAGTACCTAACTATTGTTTGTTTACGTATAGCAGGGGGTGTAAGTGGTTCATCAACATCTTTTAACCAAAGCCAACTTCACCTGCACGCGGTGCACCCTGCTTGCACCTGCGTTGGCAGCGGGGGTGGCGGCGCGCGAGCGATATTTTATTTTGCGAGCGTTAATATGGCTACGGTAACCGCTTCACATCAGGCGGGCCGTATGCTTGTCTGCCACCCGACGTAGTATAAAAAAAAATCATTACCGAATGAATTAAATTAACCACAAAATATTCAGATTCAGTTATGTTAGACTTGATTCTACTATAATCTATGCATTAGTTTGTTATACTAAATTATTATGTTTACTACCTACCCTTAATACAATATCACATGATAAAACTTACCGAATTCAAAACAAGTCACACGAAAACTCACAAACAACAAACAAAACGCACTGCAAACGCAAACAAGTCACGACATGGTTAGGCGCGTGGACGCGGCAAAATGTCTTCGTCGCTTGGATGGAATTTACTGCGCCGAACATGACCGAGCACAGCGCGGGAACTCCCGAATTAAGTTTCGGTTTCGGTCGTAGTTTCGGCAGGTTTGCCGCCGAAACCGAAACTAAACCGAAACTCGTTATTTTTGCCGAAACTCGACCGAAACCGAAACCGAAACCGAACATTCGGTCGGACACTAAATAATTCTAATAGTTTCTGAGCTCTGGAGCTCCTGGGAAAACCTTGATATGTAAAACACTCCACAGTTTGATAGTGGGGTAGAGAACCACTGAAGTCAAACAGTATTTCTACTTGTACTTTCATACAATACTTAAAAGCAAAACATAGATTGGCGAAAACTATTGTTTTCAGCATTTTACAGACATTGGGTTATTGATTTATTTATCAACCGACAATCCAGCGTCGTGCACAAATTTAATAGAATATTATTTAATTGCATAGCTAAAGACCTAATTAATTCTAAGAATACTACTAGTATTACCACCAAAATTCTCCAGAGGGGACAGCTTGATGGATCCCATACTTTGCGACATCTTGTCGCAAAGTATGGGATTACTAATATTTAGAAATTACGCTTTGGAATTTGTTCCCTGTTGATGTAATCATCAGCTGGGAACAAATTCCAAAGCGTAATTTATAATTTGGAAATTGTTCTAGAAAGATCTTGAATAAATGAATGAATGAAACATTTACTCGTGTCTCCAGCACATACATAGTTATCTCCAGTCTTACTGCAATTACCTATATAAGCTTAATTGAAATTCAGTGTTAAAAAACAGTAAAAGAATCAGAATATGTGTGTCGCAGTACACAAAAAGGCTATAGCTCAGCTACATGTTTTGTTCTAAGGAACAAAATGCTGATATGTAATTCTGCTACAGTCAGTGATCTTGAAAGTAGTTGGTAGTATGTTTCAGTAAAATGTGCATGGGTAAAATATTACAGATTCAGAACTAATACTTAGTTCAACAAATCACAATATCCAATGGTTCACTCTAAGGGACTCTTTCTGATTTATATGATAATTTACGGCATTGGCACGAACGCATTGTTACCGATAACTACATATTCGCTGCCTTGAATAAATTGGACGTTACCGTATTATCTTTGAATTGTATTATTGTCTGTTTAAAAGTAACTTCACTATTATTAGGTTGAAGATATGGTTACTTCTGGTTATTTTAAACCATCAAATTGCTTGTTGACCAAAAGAGATTGTTGACGATCCCAAACTGACAGACGGTTGAGAACCATTAAGTCTGAGAAGAGATTTTGCGTCCCTTTGTGTGTTCAGACGAGTTGTTTGACATGATGCCCACGGCCTCCTTCTACAGTCGCACCGCTCGCCATCGACAGGGAATATATCCTCACACATTGGAGCCTAAGTGGTCGCATACTGTGCGGTTCCAGAGAAGTTTTCTCTCGCGCACTGTCAAGCTGTGGAATGAACTGCCTGTGGAGGTTTGTACTTAGGAGACTACAGCATGGGATTCTTCAAAAAGGGCGTGAAGAGGTTTTTTTACAGGGTCGGCAACGCGTGTGTGATGTCCCTCGTGTTACAGGCGTTCATAGGCTACGGTAACTGCTTCCCATCAGGCGGGCCGTATGCTTATTTACCACTTTAGTGGTATAAAAAATAATAATAAAAGTGGCGTGCGTCTCACTAATGACGCAATAAGTAGCTATTCTCTCACGGCCATACAACAACAATAGAGGTAGGGCACAGCACAGCGTAATTATAAGCTTCAACTTGGGAGGGACCTCCACCTTACAGAACACCGCAGCCAAATAACAACTCCTTTGAGGGTTGCTGTGTGTGTCAGTGAGTGAGGTCACTTGAAAGGAAGGAGTATATATACAGCAATGTATTGGCAGCGGCGGTGGCGGTGCGCAAGCTATGTAGTGGAAATAAAGAAATTACAAACTAAAAATGCCAAAAAATATGATTTTTGTAGAAGCGGTACTGTGAGATAAAATCACACCAGTTATCATAATTTTCTAGAAAGTCTTGTAGAAAAGGTATACGTATATAGATTTCTGATAAATCTAAATGTGCCATTCAGTCAGACAGATATAAGATAAATAATGATAAATATGTTAAGATCAAAACCGATAGAAAAAGGTCACAATAATAGTTGTTGAATTTTTGTTTACAAAGTTTTGATTTACAATTGTGTCCTTTTACTGCAAGTTCACTTGTTGATCATATTGTCCAGGTGACCCAGGTCCAATGTAACTGTGCATTATGGTGAAATACTCTATGCCGTGCTTCCAGTTTTTTTGAAGTGAAAACTTTTTAGCGGCGTTGTGCACTTTTTGGGATGGGTAAAAAATGTTAAACTCGCGTCAGGACACGTGACTTGATCGAAAATTCGTAAGACGGAGGGAGCGTAGACCGCCGGCGCGGTGCGGCGTAGGAGTGGAAGTGTAGGAGGAGAAAACGTATGCCTGCTCCTGCTATTTATTTTTAATCTAATATAAATTGTCATGTTTGTAGACGATAGCGCAATAAATGAATATTGTATTTTACCACATAAAGGATAGTACATAGTTTTATACTGATAAATAAAACAATTCGTGCGAAATTATTCCCTAACCATTCAAAAATGCACAACAAGTTCAAGTTTTTATTTCTGCCCGAGTGCAATCCGTTATTTTTTATTAAAAAATACTTATTTTAATTATGTTTCGAAGTGAGCGACGCGCTTTGCGTTTTTTTTTTGGATATGATATTTTATATGGACCTGGACACCAGTTAAAATACACGATAAACAATTCTATAACTTCTGTATAACTATACTTGTGCGCATTTATTTAAAAACGATGCTATAATTAGGGGTGTAAGTAGCTCACTACGATCTTTAGAGCCGAAGCCAATCTCACCTGCACATGGTGCACGCTGCCGACTAGCGAAAGAGAGGTAGGGCACAGCGAATTTGTAAGCTGCCCGTCTGCGGAGTACATCCACCTCACAGAATACCGCAGCCAAATAACAATTCCCTTGAGGGTTGTTGCGTTCCTGCTTCCCCAGTTATGCCCTACCTCTCTTTTCGTCAGAGCCTCGTTTATCAGTCAACAGGGTGCACCACATGCAGGTGAAGTTGGCTTAATTACACAATGAATCTCTTCTTCTTTCAAGTAATCAATTCTTCATATAAAGCATACCCAGATTTTAAGTTAGCCCTCCAGTACCGTAAAAACCCATCTATTTTCAAACAGTAGCTTTTGCATGAAGCTCGTCCAGACAAAGTCGAAACATTCAGACAAAAATTCTAAAAGTAATTCATTTAGCTTCTATTGTTCCTATAATCATCACTGCTGATTGCCTTTCTCCAATGCTTTCCACCACATACGATTCTGCGCTTTCTGCATCCAGCCGCATTTTTGAGATCATCCATCTTAAATATCTCCTATGTACAGACATTGGCCAGTTAGGATTTTGTTATATGTATAGATATATTCCACCCAAGCAGTAAAATAACTCAATAGTTTTATACCAAGTCGTAAAATCGAACTACGGTGTCAAATCGTAAAATTTCACTTTAGACTCATTAACAGATCGTAAGGCTGCCCCGTTTTATGTGAAATAGTAAAAAAATATACATCATCAATCAGGGGGATCTTTTGTTGATACAACCTTTCATTATAATTGACGGATGAATTGATATTTAACAATATCTAGATAAGATATGAAGAATTTTTTTTTTTTATAAATATTGTCAGACAAATTACACAGCGCCATCTAGCCCCAAAGTTAGCGAAGCTTGTGTTATGGGTACAACTGATAAACATACGTAAATACATTTTTTTTTGTATATACATACTTATGATACATAGAAAACACCCAGACTAAGACAAACAGTCATGTTCACGCATACAAATGTTTGTCCTATGTGGGAATCGAACCCACGAGCGTTGGTGTCGAAGCCGCGTCATTGACCGCTACGCCACCGAGCTCGTCAATAAAACTGCGCGAAGAAAACAATGTTAAAATAGTGAGTCATATTTCTTCAAATAAGCAAAATGTGATGTATCGCTCATGTCATTTATAATATTGCTAATATTGTATACCCCATTGTTTATATACGTGGTTTCGTATAGAGACGACAAAGGATTCCATCGTAACTAGTTACGATGTCCCAGTTTCCTACATGTCCGAAGGGTATTCACCACCTAAAAAAAGCGGAATGTGTCGTACTGCTATAAGTATATTTCGTATATGACAAATCAATTTAATCACGA
Organism: Hypsopygia costalis; assembly: GCA_937001555.2. NCBI lineage: Eukaryota > Metazoa > Arthropoda > Insecta > Lepidoptera > Pyralidae > Hypsopygia > Hypsopygia costalis. The sequence continues at coordinate 7,534,625 of OW443325.2, forward strand.
GTAATTAATTTACTCGTAAATATCGGCATCAACCCATAAAGATCTCACTGTTGGGATACGGGTCACCCCTCAATCGAAAAGGTTTAGAGTATACTCCACCACGCTGCCCAACTGCGGGTTGGCGGAGATTACATATAAATAAGATAATAAAATTATTTAATTAATATTCAGTTATTTATATTATCAATTCAAATATGCAAATGAATTTGTATCATAACACGTCAACATATACTCATTTTGGTGCCTCTTTAATCAATACGACTGTTATTTTTGTTTAGAAGATTTAATACCCTCAAATAAGGTACTCCAGTAACCTGAACAGCAGACTAACTCCCCACCTTGTGAGGGACGGCGGATGTGGGGCCACATGGCCCGCAATAGGCGGCTGCGGCACGGGCGCGGGCGCCTAGCGTGAATTATCGACGATATTAATATGGAATGGACGCATGTTGGTTTTGAGATTTTAAATAACACAATAAACATACCGTTCTTCTTACACTGGCTACTATCTCATCGCTGTCAATAATGTCAATTCAGCGTCTTTGAAACTGTCTTGTTGTTAGCGTCAAATATGTAAATAAAAGTAATAAGTCGATGCAAATAAGACTTTATTGACTGCGTGTAATAAAAGATACAACCCATACTAATTTCACTGCTGAGACGGGTCTCCTATCAATTGAAGCGGTTAAGTGTACTCTATCACACTGCTCAATTGCGTTTTCAAGCACCAATGACTTATCTTCATAACTGTTATCTAAGAACAAGCTACAAGATCCATAGGAACTTGTGATAAAAATGACAAAAGCGATACATCACATTTTGCTTATTTGAAGAAATATGACTCACTATTTTATCATTGTTTTCTTCGCGCAGTTTTCGCAGTTCAAAGATAAAAGGAAAATACTATGCTCGAAGACGTGCTAGTAATTTTCTTTTTAAATTTTATGGTCAAATCAGTCAAAGATCATAGACCCAATAACCAAATCTAAGATACAAAATATAAGGTCCATAAAAACACAATGATTTTATCTCTCATTGTATATTCCAATGTCAGGTAAAGACAAAAAAAAAACCAACGTCGTATCCACTCTATATATACGAACGAAACAGTGAGTAACATTTAAAATCGACGTGGCTAGCACGTGTGCGGCAATTTCTGTGTACACACCAAGTACCTACAGGAAATAATATGCGTGACTTAGTTGTGTACTTTGCATGCTGAACGTTCTCAACTTGCAACAGATTGACTGGTAGAGTGATTACTCTAATTTCTTCTTTCTTTTTTTAAGTTTGACAGGAAATTATTTTAGGAGATTTCCTAAAATAATTTCCTGTCAAACTTAAAAAAAGAAGAAGTAGAATTGACTTACTATCGTCTAGAAGCTAACCTCGTAATAAAGTAAACATCTTGTTGATAATTAATGTGGTGCCCTCCCTATCATTGCTGTAAAAAAATATTTTTTTATTAAGTTTCCTTTATTAAGTTTAGTTTTTTTATTAAGTTTAGTTTTTTTTTTAACTTAAATTTAAAAAGACAGGTTAAGTCCGTTGCATCACATTATTTATTAATGTCTATAGCAGTGGTTCTTAACCTATTGTCCGTGGTCGACTAGTGGTCCGTAAGTACCGTGAGGATGTTAAATTACTGATTGAAAAATTCATCCGTAATGAAACAGCCCCGAAAGTATACCGATAAGGCGGTATCGAACTGATACAGAACCAGATCAATATAACACCGATTCAAATGATCCAATCAGGAATAGGTCGAACTCGATTTTTATTAATAACTTGAAATAAATAATTAGTGTTCTTAATAATTATGATTCCCACCCCCTCCCCGGGAAGAGATTGGGGTATACCCCAATCTCTTCCCCCAAGCTGTTCGTTACAGCAATTTTTTTGGTGGCAATTAACAAAAGTTAAGAACCACTGGTCTATATGGTCTCTGTCGCAGTAAGCGAATACAGCTTTATAATATACGTAAGAAATTCTGATCCCCTTACGTAAACCTTCGATCTATACTAATAATATGCAGTTGAAGAGGTTGTTTGTTGAACGCGCTAATCTCGGGTACAATAGTGGTTGGAATTATGTACCGTTATACAATGGAGTTACACATTGTATAACGGTACGCCAAACCTCAAACACCCCAACTGAGTTTTATTATTATAAATTGATATATCTAAGTAATAATTTCCAAAAAAAATTTTTTTGGAGATATGAACACTTTTTTGTTTTCCTAACAATTCTAATAGTTTCTGAGCTCTGTGGCGCTTACTTATCAAAAAGACGCGCCAATGGCTACGATAGGCAAATGTTAATATTAAAGAGCGAGCATCGCGTCAATGACGCGTAAGCGCCGCTCTCTGCATGGCGCTTAAGACTTTTTGGACGCGACGGTATTACGGTTGTTTACCTACTTCACATTTTCTCGCTTGATTGTCGAGCGCAATTTAATAATAGACACGGCAATTAAAAATAATAATAATTATTTTTCAAAACCAGTTACTTTAAAAATGGATGAAAATTATGGAATTGATTCTACTCATGATTCTGTACAAACTATTTTTAGGTTTTGCGTACTTGAAGTTACACGTTGTATATTTTTTTATTAATATTGAATAGCTTACTTACCGAGGAAGACTATATAACATCTACGGCTATATAACATCGCGCTACGATTAATAGTAGCGGAGCTGCTCATATAAAACCTTCTCTTATAAAAAAGAACACTTTTCATTGATATTAAAAGTGTTCTTTTTATATGAGAAGGGGACAAAAGAGCATGTGGGTCACCTGATGGAAAGCAATCACCACCGCCCATCAGCAACATCAAGTGGTCGCCGGTCCGTGTCAGCCTATACTGCTTCCTTTCTTTCCACATCCCACAGGGGCGAGGCCGGTAAGAGTCACTAGTATATTTCACCAGGAAGAACACTCGAATCATTCTAATCATAAATAGAGCTTGATAGATAATCTTATCTATAACCTCTTGTTTTTATAAAACAAAGCATAAAGTCATGAATTTTCCCAGGCTCAATTTTGACATATTTATCTAGTACATCAAACTAAACAGATTGATAAAACAGATAAACGAAACCCAATGATTAGACTGTAAAATTTTATGAATAAGGAAAAACAAAATTTCTCTCTGCTTTTGACATCAGTTCGTTCTTATGCCGCTAAACTTATATAAAGGATAATATTATCTGCACTTAGTGAAGTTAGCGAAGATAAGACATCGGCTGCTGAACCAAAGACTTTTTTTATACTACATCGGGTGGTAGACAAGTATACGGCCCAACTGATGTGAAGCGGTGGTAGCCATGTAAACGCTGGCAACATGAATATCGAGAGTCGAAGAGCAACTTCTCGAAGGAACCCTTAAGGAATTGTTATTTGACTGCAGTATTCTGAGAGGTGAAGGTACTTCCCCAACCAGCAACTTACAAGTACAAATTTAAAATTAATACTCTTTGTACTATAGTATATAATACGGTAGGTATTAATTTGTCTTTGTATCAAATAGGATAGCGCCGGGGTAAATCTCCTATTTTTGTGTCAAAATGAGGACATTTTTTTTTACAAATTTACAGGTATCCAGAATGTACATGCTAAGTAAAGTAATATTTTTGATGTGATTACGTCTTATTTTGCTACCAAAAAAACGAATGATAACGAAATCGGGAGATCCAGTTTGGCGTTGTAGTTTTGAATCTATGCTCTGCATCCAAAATTCAATCACACCAGTAGTGGATAGATGAAGAATCACATAATTTAATACGCTAAGTAAGGAATATTGAACATCGCGTGCGGGGGAGTTTTTTCATCAGTGGTTTTTTTTTAAGTTCAGGCTTTTTTATCAGTGGTTTCTTCGAGTTTCCAAAGTGCCTAAATAAATTTATATAGTTTCATTGCTATTATACCGACGATATTACTATCAAGTGTTAATCCAAGTAGATTGAAGTTTTCTACACACTCGAGTTTGATCCCGTTATACTTGACATTATGAGCGAATTTTTGATAAGATGTTGCATAATTTTTGTATTTGAAAAGTATGCAAAAAAATTACAACAAATTGAGACTCAAAATGCTTTTATTAATTACCTATAGATTATCTTAGCTGCTTCCAGGTCAATACATCAAACGAATATATGCATAATATGTGCCCCGGAGATTGTATAAAAATCGTACATTGTTATTCAGTACTCTATAAGATTAAAACATATGCAGCTGCAGTTTCGCTACGAAACATTAAGCTCAGACTGCAAATCTGCACTTTTGCATTTTTATAGCTTTCAGCTTAACAGCTTTATGGTCACCGTTGGTCGTTCTTATAAACATTCCTAAGGGGGAGCTTCATAAAATGGCCCATATAGTTCTAAAATTAATTTATTGCACGTGCTTTGTTTATGACAATGTTTCGAACACTGCAGATTTAACGGTCTTTGGATTTTTATTAATTAAATAATTAGGGTTATAAGGGTATCTTTTGTGTATGTTCAAATTTATTTCGTTTTGGCATCAATTGGTGTTTCATCTTCAGAATTAAACACAGTTACATAATTCGTAGTCTCGTAAAACGGGGTAAAATTTCAGTAATAACATAGTAGATTCAAGCCGCAGTAAATCAAACAGAAATAAATAGCACGAAATAAAATTTTGCCTATTCGTCAATTCCGAGCGACATGCCCGAACATATAAGTTGAACAATATCGTGAGGAAAAATGTATAACCATTAATACTTTGAAAGTAAAAAAAACATATCATGGTGTACGTGAACATAGTTAATCATAATAAAAATGACTATGCAGCTTTTAAGTACGAGGTTGATGTATTTGCATAATAAACACGGGCACCTGCTGACCTTAAGAACTGAGCGAGCTGACATGAAAGCCGCGACCTGGGCCTGAACTTACATGCTTCAGCCGGCATGCAACTTGATATGTTGATATTGCACGTTGATTTCTTTACTGTTGCTACTCCAGTTTTTTTTTAAAGAAAATAAACCCTACTTGCCTCTGGGCCCTTAGACACGTCTTACATTTTTTTTATAAATCTGATTCTTATACTTTGTCATTCTAAAGTCTGTCCTTCAGTATATTATTGTATTTAATTACTTTGTTAGTGGTTAGCGGTCTGCACAAAATAATATTTTGGGATTCAAAACTATTTGAATTGAGATTATTTACCAACAAACCGCAGTGATCTGGCAAGTTTCCAATTAGTTAAATGACATATTGTCTTAGCAGATTTTCTTCCCGCGGCTTCATGCGTTCTTCTTACGACTACAAGAGTTAACCATATTCTGAAAACGCTTGCAATATAAAGTACAAGGTTTCATGCTGCCACAGGAAATCTTCCCTTCTTGGTATACTCACTTACTTACAGGAACATAACAACCCTTTAAGTCTCTAGATTGTTATTTGGTCTTCTATGGTCTTCCGTGAAGTGGAGGTGGTGGAGGATTTCCGCAATTGGGCAGTATACACCTACGCTGTAACCTACCTCTCTTTTGCTAGAGCCTTGCTAATTAATCAACAGGGCGCATCACTTTCAGGTGAGATTTGGTATCAAAAAAGATATTTACATTCTATTACTATTTGCATCTGTTTGTTAAAATTTTACATTTCTAACTTCATTTAGAAATCTAAACTTTTTGTGTATCTTTCCTCAATTGCCGCTTTTTTTCCTATCTATTTGAGAAAATAGATAATAGATGATGAGAATCATGCTACCAAAATTTCGTATTTACTATTCTCTACTTACTTACTTTTACTATTCTCCGTCAGTTTTATTACCTTTTTTACCTCTTAAATTTCTCCATTTGTTCCTTTTAAAAATTTTCAATTTTCTTCTCTCCTATACCATGTGTAAGTTTCGTACTATCTAATCGTAATCTGAGTGAATCCGGTTTTAGTGTCCATGTAATATCTAAGAAGGAGAGTATCTATAAACGAAATGACAAATGACGACAGATGTGTTTCATTAAATAGGTCGAAAATAGAGAAAATAAATATTTCCTAAACAAACTTCGTCCATCCCTCTCTCTCATTATGGATAGACTTTTTAAAAATGTTTTCTAAAAGCAATGTGTGCTCTCCAAAAACATTTTAAATTAATCTTAGTGATGCGATGGGATTTTCCGTTTTAAGTTAATATCCGAATATAAATAGGTCTAGTGCCTGTTCCTCAGAATTCGAATTTTGACAAAATACTGAAACATCAACTTCCTGTAAAACTAACCAGAAAGAAAAGTACATAGAATATTTGTGAAAAAGGCTGGCAATATACTAATGCCATTTTTTTTTCAATTAATTTCAAGACGAAACGCCCTGGCTAAAATTTTCTAAATACTGCTACTGACAAGTGTACCTGTATATTTACTTGTACAATAAATTATGTCAATTGTGTTATTATTTTATTAATAAAAGAATACAAAATATTTTATTTCCGTTCTACTAAAACGTTTTATTATGAACTAATAAATAAAAAGAATCATTTACTAAAAAAAGAAACTACCATATAAAATCTTTACATTGTAATTGATTTCATCACGAAACCAATACAAGTGTGACATGATTTGTGTAACTATCAACATAATACTTTTTACAAAAGCATTTGTGAATGGAATTGACTCAATATACCGAATAATGAAATAATTAGAAATGTATAACCAACAGCTGTTGATGCCGAATCGGGTTCCCCACAATCATCATCGTCTTCATCACAGTCACCTTCATTATCACCTTCTCCAGACCCATCATCTTCACCTTCACCGGACCCATCATCTTCACCTTCGCCGGACCCATCATCGCTGTCCTCATCTCTTTCCGATAAGGTCCATCTTCCTTGAGCATCCAGAAAATGTTCATCATAAATTGAATCCCAGAAGTTAACGATTTCAGGATGTGGATCTTTAAGATCTATTTCTAAAGATGCTTCATCATAGACAATTTCGTCTTGATCAAGAAATCTTAGATAATTAGGATCAGCCACACTAAACGGTAACCAAGGTACATGAGAGATTTCGCTTGTTGGTATCCTAAAAAATAATAATAAAGAAATTATATATATAATAACAGTTTGTTCATACATACCATCTCAATGAGCTCATCTGATCTGTCATGTTTTACACTTACCCAGTCTTAGCAAAATTTGTCCATCTTTCTACAAGAATATCACTAACAGCAAAATCTCTCTCTGGAACATCTGCATCAAATGCAAATAAATATGCCAATTCTTCGCTGTGAGCAGCACTGTCAACAATCGAAGGGCCGACAAAATGTTCTCCCAGTTCACCCTTATAGGAAAACTGATATAAATACACAGATTCAGTGGAAATACTCGAACGTAAACGTGCTTCTCGTACAGAAGACACTACAATCATTGTATCACCATGATACTCTAAATATTCATTCATGTCTATATTTGTAATGTCTGCAAAATAAACATTCTTAATTCTGTCTAATACATTATTTTCTTGATCTTCGGTGTCAAATTTTAAATCTGGTTGTATGAAATCTGTAAATGATGATTCCATTTTTTCTATCCAATCGGATTCTATTGCTTCTTCTACTCTAATTGTTCCTTCATGATCAACAAACCCTATCATAAAGGGAATTTGCATAATATCACCTTCTTGAATAGATTCATAAGGCGATTTGATAAGGAATGGATCACCGTTTTCTAAATTTGGATTTTCTATGCATGGAGCAAACGCTAAGGAATTATCTGTGAGGTCGAGTTCATTAATTACAGCCATTAATGCGGCAACACTTATTCTTGAAAAAACTTCTGAGAGTGTTTCAACAGAATCTATGGTATGTCCAAGTGCTTCTGCTACTTGAACTGCATATTTTAAATTTTCACGTGAAACAGCCCATGGAGCAAATGCATTACCACTTTGCGAAATAGCTTTATGAACCAGTCCCTCAGCCATAGGTGAAAAAGTGATCAAATCTACAGCAGCCGCACCACTTCCATGACCAAATAGAGTGATATCACCAGAGTCGCCTCCAAATGCACCTATATTGTTTTGAACCCAACGTAATCCGGCGATGATATCTTTAAGTCCAGCATTACCAGGAGCTGTTTCAGTGCCAAGACAGAGAAATCCAAAAACTGATTCCCGGAAATTTAGAGCAACTACTACTACGCCTTGTTCCATAAATTTCTTGAAGTGTCGTTCTTGTTGGTATACTGTATCAAATTCTTTTCCTTTTATCCAAACCATGACTGGGAGCATACGGCTGTCTTCAAGCGAAGGCGTGAAGATATCTACGACTAAACAATCTTCCGTTCCTTCGTATCCTGCTCCTAGAGTTCTCACACATTTAATATTTTTTCTATTAGCTGTGAAAGGTTCTTTAAATAATGGCGGTGGTGATGGTGCCTAAAAATAATTTCTGTTTAGTACAAGAAGCTAGAAAAGAAAATTAATGCCCAATTTTTGATTTAAATATATAAATTTTATCAAAGTTTAAGTATTTTTGACCATAAAGAACTATACCAGGTAGTTGGATGGCAATGCTTATTCGTTGGGCGATAAATAGGCTAGCTCTGGCCGCGGGATGAGTGTACCAAACGTGTGTATATTTTAGATTTAAATCATTTTAATTTATATAAAAAATATACCGGAGGTACAGGCTTATTTAAAATTTTAAAGCATTTAGTTGGCTTCAAAACAATTAATTGTATATTGTATAACATTAGTAATACTAATGTATATATTTGCGTAGTTTTAAGTATTCTGATCATATTATATGTGCAAATGCTGTATATTTATGTAATGTAACTTGCTTAAACACATACCTAATGCAATATATTTTGAGTTAGATATTTTGTCCATTTGTCAGTAATTTTTCAATGCGTAATTTAACTTCAATATGACCATTGTTGCAATTTTATAGTAAACCGCAAACGCTATAAACAAATTAAGAGTTCCTATTGCACATTCACACAAGAAAAAAAGTTACTTAAGCCATTATCGTGTAAAAAATTTCACAGATTGATAAGATTTTTGCTTCGTGTCTCGTGCTGGTTTTTTCAAATAATACAAGCAATAATGTGCGAAACAGACATAATTATGAAGGCTCTATATAAAATCTCGACATCCTCTATCTCATGTTTGCCATACCAACTAGGCGTCTATAAAACCTGGTGTATTTTAAGTATGTATATAAATTTTATGCTAAATTATAAGGATTAGCTAAGCATAAATACGAGGTAAACACAATACCTACATATTATCTGTATTGGAAATAGTGTTTTGAGCTTTGAATAACTTTAAAATATATCTTACTGAAAATGAACACAACAGTTACTTCATAAAACCAGTACCTTAAACCTGTGACTTCCGGAAGTTGAATCAGCGTAAGGTATGCCATAAAATTCGAAATAGTCGCCATCTGAAGCTATTGATCCTTTCACGTCACCCTGTGATATTGATACTTGAGGTAGATCGGTTTGATCTGCATCATCTTCAAGTGTCCATGTTTCTTGGGCATCCAGAAAATATTCATTATAAATTGACTCCCAGAAATCAACAATGTCACCATGTGGATCCTTAAGATCTGTATCTAAACCAGCTTCATCATCGACACTAATTTCGTCATGATCGACAAATCTTAGATAATTAGGGTCTTCGACACTAAATGGTAACCAAGTTACTTGAGAAGTTTCGCTTGTTGGAATCCTACAAAAATAAATAAATTGAATAAATATTCAGTATATATCTCAATGAATGATTTATCGTGTCGGAGACTTACCCAGTCTTAGCAAAATTTGACCATCTTTCTATAAGAATATCACTAACTGCATAATCTTTGTCGGGAATATCAGCATTTGATCGTTCAGAAAATAAATATGCCAATTCTTCGCTGTGAGCAGCACCGTCAACAATTGAAGGTCCGACAAGATGTTCTCCCAGTTCGCCTTTGTATGAAAACTGATATAAATACACAGATTCAGTAGAAACATGTGATCGTAAACGTGCTTCTCTTACAGAAGATACTACAATCATAGTGTCACCATGATACTCTAAATATTCATTCGTGTCTATATTTGTAATGTCTGCAAAATAAACATTCTTAATTCTTTCTAATACATCATTTTCTTGATCTTCGGTATCAAATTTCAAATCTGGTTGTATGAAATCTGTAAATGATGATTCCATTCTTTCTATCCAATCTGATCCTATTGCTTCTTCTCCTCTAATGGTTCCTTCATGTTCAACAAACCCTATCATAAAGGGAATTTGCATAATATCACCTTCATCAATAGATTCATAAGGCGATTTGATAAGGAATGGATCACCGTTTTCTAAATTTGGATTTTCTAAGCATGGAGCAAATGCTAACGAATTATCTGTGAGATCGAGTTCATTAATTACAGCCATTAATGCTGCTATACTTACTCTTGAAAAAACTTCTGATAGTATTTCAGTATTGTCTATGGTGTGTCCAAGAGCTTCTGCCACCAGAACTGCATATTTCAAGCTGTCGCGTGATAAAGCCCATGGAGCAAATGCATTACCACTTTGTAAAATAGCTTTATGAACAAGTCCGTTAGCCATAGGAGAGAAAGTGACCAAATCTACAGCAGCTGCACCACTTCCATGTCCAAACAGTGTAATATCATCAGGATCGCCTCCAAATGCAGCTATATTATCGTGAACCCAGCGCAATCCTGCTATGATATCTTTAAGCCCCGCATTACCAGGAGCTGTTTCAGTGCCAAGACAGAGAAATCCAAAAATTGATTCACGAAAATTAAGAGAAACCACTACTACTTGTTGTTCCATAAAATTTGAGAATGTTCGTTCTTGCTGATACATCATATCAAGTTCTTTTCCTTTTATCCAAACCATAACTGGGAGCATGCGGTCGTTATCAAGTGAAGGAGTGAAGACATCTACGGTTAAACAATCTTCTGTTCCTTCAAATCCCACGCCTAAGGCTCTCACACATTTAATATTTTTTCGGTTTGCTGTGAATGGCTCACTGAATATTGGTGGTGGTGATGGTGCCTAGAAAAAGAATCAGTTAGATCAAAGAAATCTAGAGAAAATAAATGTAAGTACCTAGATAATTTTATAGTTAATTAATTTAGGTGTTACTTTGCGTAGTAAAATTTACAGGTATTTATTATAAGTATATAAATAAAACAAAAATTGCAATAACGATTTCGCACTAGTGCGAAAAAGTAGCATTTCCGCCATAGTGTGCAAAAGTACTTTAGTTTCTGTAACAGTAGACACGATGTTTACTACCTTTGAAAATTTTTCAAGCATTTGAGAAATTTCAAATAATTGAGTATCTGAATCTATGGCTCTATTTGTTAAACATGTCTTTTCTATTTCCCTCGATAAGCAAAATACGAATATGATTAGTTTTCCAAACAGTTTTCGTTTTATGCCTGTTTTACATATTTAACTTTTTAACCGTTAACGTCTGGCATGTGTTGGGTGATTATGGTATTTGCGACAAACGTATGGAGACGGTTTAACACGTACAACATGGAGCTTCCAATTTTATGCGGTTGAAAAGGGTAATAAAATGATCAGGCATAAAATAACCAAAAAAAATTTAAATCGTCCTATGTTCGCGCTTTTTTTTTATTCTATAGGAAATCGTGTAACGTATAGAGTAAAAAAAAATATTTTTTTACCATTTAGAGTTTAATTGTTTTATATGATTTCGGTTTCTCTCCGTTTATCCGAGAGGTTTATTTGACAATTAAGGGCACTTGTATTTTTTTTTATTTTTGGTATACGCAGCCTATGGATGCTTGCAACACCAGTGGCGCGTGTTGCCGACCCTATAAAACCCTTTTAGAATAAACTCCCGGCCAAAGTTTTCCTACGAGACTACAGTATGCGGTTCTTTGAGAACGGCGGTTCTCAAAGAACCGCATACTGTAGTCTCGTAGGAAAACTTTGGCCGGGAGTTTATTCTACTACTTGAGAGCTCGCACGGACAGAACGTGGCCATTTCGGCTGTTACCATGATTAGATGCTCGATTATGAGATATAAATGGTGAGTGAGGTCACCAGAAAGGAAGAATAATAAATAAATAAATATTTCTGGGCAATTTACACAGAGCCATCTAGTCCCAAATTAAGCGCAAAGCTTATCTTATGGGTACTAGACAACTGACAAACAACAAAAATGTACTTAAATACATTTTTTTTAAATACGTACCTACTTAAATACATAGAAACGCCCAGACCAAGACAAACAGACATGTTCATGCACACAAATGTTTGCCTTGTGCGGGGATCGAACCTGCGACCTTTTACCCAGTAGCGAGTGCCGGCGGGTTAAGCGCAAAGCTTATGTTATGGGTACTAGACAACTGACAAACAACAAAAATGTACTTAAATACATTTTTTTTTAATACATACCTACTTAAATACATAGAAACGCCCAGACCAAGACAAACAGACATGTTCATGCACACAAATGTTTGCCTTGTGCGGGGATCGAACCTGCGACCTCGGAGTCAAAGTGGCCATTGCTAACCATTCGACCACCGAGCTCGTCATAAGAATGGAAGGAGTTACTGCGTTGACAGCGGGGGTAGCGATATTTCATGTTGCGAGCCTTAATATGGCTACAGTAACCGCTTCACATCAGGTAGGCCGTATGCTTGTTAGCCACCGGACGTGGTATAGTGAAAAAAATCTATAAGTGCCAATTAGTTTGTCTCCGAAATCACATAAAACAATTAAAATCTATCTTCTCTATCTTTTTGTACTTACTTATATTATTACAAATTTTAAGCAAATTATACCTATCGTAAATTACGTCCACATGGGTAAAAATTGACGTCACGACTTACTATTTAAATTAGAAGGACATGACGTCACTCTTTTAGTCCACCTAAACGAAGTACTTTTGCGTTTCATTAATTTAAAATTCATGCACGTGCACATTGCAAAATATATTTTATTTATTTTTTCCGACAAATTATTTCTTATTTAAAATGAAAAATATCAAAAAATACCGTTCCCCTCTTTGTCTCCGAAGACTGTGAAACGACAAGGTCCTACGTACGGAACCCTCGGTGGGCGAGTCCGACACGCACTTGTCCGGTTTTTTTGTTTAATTATATTTAATTTTTACCTACCGGTTTCGCCGTATTTATTTATGCAGCATAACGCATTATCAAGGTAAAAACAAAGGTTTTTTTTAACTTTATTACCTTGATAATGCCTTCGTTCGCCGCTAAGGCATTATCAAGGTAATAAAGTTTCCGGTCGGTAAAAATTAAATATAATTACATGGAACAGTACAAGTGCTTTATTATGACAATATGATGATAATGTTCCACCAAGTGTTAGTTTCAGAGATTATTCTACTACCATATTATATAGAAAGAGGACGCAATGAATACGTCCTAAATAAAGTACCTTAAACCTGTTACTTCCGGCTGTTGAAGCAGCGTAAGGTATTCCATAAAACTCATAATATTCTCCATCTACAGCTTGTGATCCTATCACGTAACCCTGCGATGTTAATACTTGTGGACCATCTTGACCAAATGCTAAAACAGCCACTGAAACAAGTGTCCCTAACACCAACCACATATTTGCCTAACTTGTGAAATCGAACTGAAAATCAAATACGAATATGATCATGATCTTTCTATCGTCACGTTTAGATATTTAAATGTTAACATGGCGTTTCTGTCAGATTAAGCAGATAACGTCAACTCCGAGATGATTCGGAATTGATAGGTACTTTATATAGAACTTGTTTTACGCAGCTGGTTTTTACTGGCAAGAAGATAAACGATAGGTATAGAGACAAGCCCGGTGGTCGAAACAGCAATAGCTACTTTGACTCCGAGGTCACTGGTTCGATCCCCGCACAAGACAAACAATTGTGTGCATGAACATGTCTGTCTGTCTTGTTCTGGGAGTTGTCTAAGTATTATTTATCAGTTGACTCATAGTTTTGCGCTTTATTTGGGACTAGATGGCGCTGTGTAAATTGTCCAGAAATATTTATTTATTCATAGGTAAAATAGTTACCCCTTCCTCCTCTAAAAGTCAAGCACACGGCACGTCTGATGTACAAACGGTTACCGTGGCCATATACGCGCCGTCACCCCGCTGCCAGTGCAGCATCTCCTTCCTACTTGATGACCTCACTCACTCGCAGGAACACAACAATCCTCGAAGGAATTGTTATGGGTGAATGGCATGGGTCTACTTTTGTTCTAATTATGGAATTCCTTACTCATTAGAACCAAAATGGAGGATGAAATTGGTTTTGAGTAGTGAAGGGCAATTAGTTGTAAAAGGTAGTTGTAATCATGTTTTCTAATATTTCATTTTTAGTACATATATTAAAAGTTATACCGTTACAAAGTGGAACATAAGAGACCATGAAAATAAGGTCAGCGACCCCATTAACGTTATTCCTAAGAAAAAATATGTCCCTTCGGAATCCACTCCAACGGTACGCTTTTTTTTCTTCATATTTAAGACCTTATTTGCATAACGTTACGGGTTAATTTTTATAGTCCCTTTTTTCAGTGGTTCCCTTAACGGGGGTTAGGTGTTTGCGGGAGGGGGGTCTCAACGTGCAGCACATGTGGTTGCGTCCGCGTCGCTTTGTCTTCATGAGAATTTCTGATTCACGACTTTTGTCGCATGTCGCATTCGTTTCTTTAAATATTTACATTATACATTAAAATATCGCTGATTGTTAATATTTATATTTTGTGAATAGTACTCAAGGACCTAAAAAGAAAATGGGGTGTGGCTGTGTCATGGACACGGCCGTGTGTTGTACGTTATATGCACTAAAATTATCTCAAAATGGAAGCGCTACCCCCTCTCCCACATGCGATGTTCCATAGTCCTTACTTAGCTTAATAAATTATTTAATCCTTCATCAATCCATTGCTGTGTCATCTATCAATTTTGGATGGAGATTATTCTTAGATATATAGCTGTAACACCAAACTTAAACCCGATTTTGTTATCATTCGTTCTTTTGAATGGCCTCCCTATGGAAGCAATTTTAAATACATATTCACGTCAAAACTGTTACATTGAAGTCTACGACTTCGCGTTTGTGTTTTTATCAATATTGATAGTTCATAACTGAAGTTTTTGAGTTATCGAAATTAATAGACTGTTTATATAGGTACTATTCCCATTCTTACGAGCTCGGTGGCGTAGCGGTCAATGACGCGGCTCCGACACCAACGCTCGTGGGTTCGATTCCCACACAGGACAAACATTTGTGTGCATGAACATGTCTGTTTGTCTTGGTCTGGGTGTTTTCTATGTATCATAAGTATGTAATAGGTGGGGGAAAAAGTCTTTTCGCATTATAGTATGTATGAACTTGTAATAAAATCTCTTTGGTTATACCATTTGTGTCTGGCAGGTTTTGATATCTTTAAAAAGTTTATGTTTTAAAAAAGATAATTCCAAATTCAAATTAGGTAAATGTGTGATTTTCATTTGTTTTTTTTACTGTCAAGATGAGTGAATCTAATGAAGAAATTCGATTCATTTTAAAATTTTACTACAAAAAAGGTAAAAATGCAACGCAAGCTGCGAATAAAATTTGTGACGTTTATGGACCTAGTGCAGTGTCTGTGAGAGTAGCACAAATTTGGTTTAAGCGTTTTCAATCAGGAAATTTTGATGTGACAGATGCACGTCGCTCTGGTCGCCCTGTTACGGATAAAATGGATGCCATTTTTGAAAAAGTGGAGCAAGAGCGGCATATCAGTAGTTACGACGTAGCTGAAGAATTAGGAATTGACCACAAAACAGTTTTGGCGCAATTGAAAAAAGCTGGGTACACTAAAAAGCTCGATATTTGGGTGCCTCACGATCTCACTGAAAGAAACCTAATGAACCGTGTACTCATTTGCGATTCTTTACTACGACGTAATAAAAGCGAACAGTTTTTGAAGAAGCTTATAACTGGTGATGAAAAGTGGATCACGTACGACAAGAACGTGCGAAAAAGGTGGTGGTCAAAGGCCGGTCAGGCTTCACAGACTCTGGCAAATCCCGGGTTAACCCGCAACAAGGTGATGCTGTGTGTATGGTGGGATTGGAAGGGTATTATTCATTATGAGCTGTTACCGCCAGGCAGGACTATCGATTCTGAACTCTACTGAGAACAACTGATGAGATTAAAGCAAAAAGTTGAGAGAAAGCGGCCGGAATTAATTAACAGAAGGGGTGTGATTTTTCATCATGATAACGCTAGACCTCACACATCTTTAGCCACTCAGCAAAAATTAAGAGAGTTTGACTGGGAGGTGTTAATGCATCCGCCGTATAGTCCTGACCTTGCACCTTCTGATTTCCACCTGTTTCGGTCTCTTCAGAATTCTTTAGGCAATGTCAGGTTACCATCACGAGAAGACTGCCAAAACCACTTGTCGTGGTTTTTTGAACAGAAGTCCCACAATTTCTATAGTAATGGGATCATGTCTCTACCTACAAGATGGCCAAAAGTTATCGAACAAAATGGCACCTACATACTTTAGTTAAATGTAAATAAACTTTATTAAAAAATGTTTTGAATTTTCATATAAAATACGAAAAGACTTTTTCCCCAACCTAATATTTACAAAAAAAAATGTATTTACGTATGTTTATCAGTTGTCTAGTACCCATAACACAAGCTTCGCTTACTTTGGGGCTAGATGGCGCTGTGTAATTTGTCTGACAATATTTATTTATTATTCAGCATTATGAGTTGTTAAGAACTTGTTTTGAACTTTGAGTTGTACGTATTTGTAAGTGTATTATCTACTTACTAGTGAAGTTTTATCTATTTCGAATGGGCGGTTTGAGAATAATAAGTCAATATTGATTGTCACATTATTACCCAGTACCCTAAAAATTATTTAACCAATTTCGTTTCGCAATTAATTTAAAAAGTGTAGTAACATATCCTATATATGTATTTTGTAAATGTTGTCAAACTTGAGTCCACTAGTTCGAGAGTTATCACATCTCAAATATTGCATACTCCTTAATCAGGCAGCTGATATCCAGATGCTTTCATCCAAGGATGACTATGGTTACAGCAAATCCCGACTTACTTTATCCGTTTATGAGATCTTTACTATCTACTTAACTACCTCTCTGTAATACACTATTAAGCAACAGCAAGATCGTCGTGTATTGTCATGAGATCCGTATCCCAGCTGTGGGATAAATTAAGGGCTGATAAGTGAACATTGTACAAGTTGTTGATACAATGTCAGCGTAATAGGCTATTTGACTAACATTTTTTTCGGTTTGATATGTCGGGACGTCTCAATAATATAACCATAGGTGAAAGAATTACTTCGATACCACAAAAATCTCTAGAGATATGTTAATTTGAAAATCACAATTTTGGACTTTCCTGAAAACGCTCCATACAAAATAATAATAAAAATATATAATAATAAAATCTTTTATTGAAAAAACATAAGTAACAAAAACTTAAGTCTAAATTAACATAATGGAATAATTTGGACTTTAATTTTTTAATTGGACTTTCCCACCAAACTTTGCCATAAAACAAGTCGGACATAACTTATTTAAATTTCAAGACCGCAGATCGTTCTAGTTTTGTATATATTACGATACTGATTAATATTTTTTATAATTTTTGATCATTGTCGTCTAGCCTATTGTAAGCTGGGGAATGTACCTCCACCTCACAAAATACCGCAGCCAAATAACAATTCCTTTGAGGGTTGTTGTGTTCCTGCGAGTGAGTGGGGTCACCAGAAAGGAAGGAGATGCTGCATTGGCAGGATATTTTATGTTGCCAGCGTTAATATGGCTACGGTGACCACTTCACATCAGAAGGCCAATTCTCGTAATTTTTCTACGAACGCAGATTGAAAGTTGACCGAATCGAGATTGAATTGTGAATTGACTGAAATTATATACTTGATTTCATTAATTAATTATTATCAATTCTTCTTGTTGGCAAAGTAACATTCTTAGTTTGTTTAATTTTCACTCATATTTCGATACAATCCCGCTTAAATTTAATTTTGAAGTTACATATTGTGTTACGAGAATACCAAATACGAGAATACCAGATACGGGTCTCCGCTCAATCGAAGGGGTTTACACCATACTCTACCACACTGCTCAACTACGGGTAGGAGGTCAGTGTTTTCAATTCGCCTGAGGGCTGCTTGACTGACTTGGCTTAATGACTGACATCTAACAACAACAGCCGAGACCGACGGTTTATCGTGCCCTCCGAAGCACGGAGGAGGAAATAAATAAACCCATCCATGGACAGACTACGGTTGACGTTGCTTAACTTGCGTGATCGATTAGACTACCGCGCGCACCGAAGCCATCAAGCTTTTCTTCATTTCATTAATATACATGTATCGGCGACAACCGTTATTCATCCCACTGCTCCCCTTAATCGAAGGGGTTTAGAGCATACTCCACCACGCTGCTTAACTGCGTGTCGACGCAGTGTATCACATGTAGTTTATCTATATATATAAAAGAAAGTCGTGTTTGTTACAACACTTATAACTCGAGAACGGCTGGACCGATTGCCATGGTTTTTGATTTGTTGGATTTGTTTCCGTCCCGAATAGCAGAATAACTCTTAAAAACATTGGAAAATTCTCGAAAAAATAAAATAAAAGATAAAACATTTTCCCATACAAATGAAAGTGTCAGTTGAAAAAGGGATTACGATATTTATTGGTTGTCAAATATCAAAACGTCAAATCGATTGGTGTCACTTTTATGTCGCGAAAGTTGTCTGTGATTTGTTATGAAAATTTAAAAATGTCAAATCGATAGGGGTGAAAACGCTTTTCCCATGGGGTTCGAGCGCAAGAATCAAATCAGAGTAAACATCAAAAGAAATGACAATTACAAATCACCAAAATGATAAAACCTATTTCAAAACTAAAAAAAATAAAACAAAACGTTTTTTTTTTTAAATTTAACAATAAGGAAATCTTTATTTTTATGAAATCTTCAGTTTTTATGGATACGGGTCTTCCCTCAACCGAAGGGGTTTAGAGCGTACTCCAACACGCTGCTCAACTGCGGGTTGGCGGAGGCCAGTGTTTTCGAAC
This sequence comes from Hypsopygia costalis, assembly GCA_937001555.2. NCBI lineage: Eukaryota > Metazoa > Arthropoda > Insecta > Lepidoptera > Pyralidae > Hypsopygia > Hypsopygia costalis. Next base: position 7,553,729 of record OW443325.2, read on the forward strand.
CGCCTAAAGGCCACTGACTTAACTTAACGACTGTCATTAAATGATAACAACCGGGACCGACAGCTTAACGTGCCTTCCGAAGCACGGAGGAGCTCAAGATGAGCTAATGATAACAACCGGGACCGACGACTTAACGTGCCTTCCGAAGCACGGAGGAGCTCAAGATGAGCTAATGATAACAACCGGGACCGACGGCTTAACGTGCCTTCCTAAGCACGGAGGAGCTCAAGATGAGCTAATGATAACAACCGAGACCGACGGCTTAACGTGCCTTCCTAAGCACGGAGGAGCTCAAGATGAGCTAATGATAACAACCGGGACCGATGGCTTAACGTGCCTTCCGAAGCACGGAGGAGCTCAAGATGAGCTAATGATAACAACCGGGACCGACGGCTTAACGTGCCTTCCGAAGCACGGAGGAGCTCATGATGAGCTAATGATAACAACCGGGACCGACGGCTTAACGTGTCTTTCGAATCACGGAGGAGCTCGAGGTAATATAAACCCATCCGTGTACAGGCTACGGTCGACGTTGCTTAACTTGCGTGTTCAATTAGACTGACACGCGCAATGACGCCATCGAGCTTCTCTATTATTTTCTACTATTCATTGTTTTAATTCCATAAAATCATAAATTTAGTTCAGCTAATATGTACCACGACATTCATTGATTGTTAGGCGGTACGAAGTTCGCCGGGACAGCTAGTTATTATTAAAAATCACTGCCACAATAACAACAGTGATAACTCACTGTTATCTCGTCGAGTCCGTGTGGCCTAAATATTTTTTTAAAGATATTTTTTTTTATCACCAATGCATTGAACAATGTGTTACGCATAATGTTTAACCTTTCGCCTGTCCCGTCGGCGTCTCCCACAAGGTAACTTTGTGCACTATAAAACGTCATATTTGTGTCTACATTTACTAAATTTTATGTTTTATTGTTAGATATTATAAGGTATATTTTAGAACAATTATATGTAGTCTCTTAAGTTGTTATAATGTTATGTTTTTTTGGTTAAGATCCCACGTGGGGCAGCACATGTTGGCGCCTGCGCATCCCGCGACGATCCGGGGGACTCTAAGTAACATAATTTAGGAGAAATTTAGTTTCTTCATATTATTTCACTTTCGATTTCATTTACTCAGTTGATATTTGAAACGATACTAATAGTTTTTAGTAAAATCATTCATCAGAAATACAACAATAGATGTATATAAAATTAAAGAGATTGTTTTGTTTGTTTGGGGTAACTTTTGCAAAGGATTTTTCTTTGGAAGTTAAAAAAGTACATAATAACAAATAAATGAATATTCTTGGACGAATTACACACTGCCATTTAGTCCCAAACTAAGCAAAAATTGTACCCATAGTACCTACTAACATAACATAACTGATATATCTTCTTCTCTATCGTTTCGCTCTTGGCAGAGCGGTCGTGGTCACGTAGAGGCATCCACATCGGTGGTGGAGGCGGACACAGCTCTCCGCACGATCTCCCGCCATCTCTCCCTATTGGCAGACTGTCTGGCGCAGTTAGATACACGGGTCCCCATTGCCGATTTAACCTGGTCAATCCAACGCATACCTATGCGTTGGATTGACCAGGTTCTTCAGATCTTCCGCGCGAACTGATATATATATAAATTAATATTATATAATTAATATATGGTATAATTAATATTATACTTAAATACATTTTTTTGTAAATACATACATATAATACATAGAAAACACCTCTGGGTGTTTTCTCCTGTCCTTCTCCTCTCCAGGACAAACAGACATGTTCATGCACACAAATATTTATCTTGTGCGGGGATCGAACCCACGACCCCGGAATTAAAGTGAATATGGTTAGCCATTCGACCACTGGAGTCGTCGTTGACATACTAATGACTGGAATACTTTTTATTCCGTAAATATTTAAGGTTCCAGTTCCATCGATTTATTTATTTGCCACGCTCTACAAACTGAATAGCGTGGGTGGAGAAGTATAAAGGGTTCAATTCAATTGCGAGCGTGATACGATTCCTTGAGCACAAAATCTATCATCATCAGCATTATCATCCCATATCTACCCGCTGCACTGTTATAGGTATATACCTTCTAATACTTTCCACCATCATAATGCAATCCTGCTCTTTCTGCATCTAGCCACTACTAGCCGCTTTTTTGAGGTTATCGTTCCGTCTCCATGTTTGGGGTGCGAGTGGCTCACTACAATCTTAAGAGCCAAAGACAAACTCACCTGCACGTGTTGCACCTCGCCGACTAGCGAAAGAGGCTCTGGTTAATGAGATGTATAATAATAATGGTTAATGAGACGTATAATAATAATATAAAGATAATGTACCGCGCATTTGTAAGCTACCCGACTGGGGAAGTACCTCCACTTCACAGAATACCGCAGCCAAATAACAATTACTTTGAGGGTGGTGTTCCTACGAGTGAGTGAAGTCACCAGAAAGGAAGAAGTTGCTGCTTTGGGAACGGGAGTGGCGGCGCGAGAGCAATATTTCTTGTTGCGAGAGTTAATATGGCTACGGTAACAGCTTCATATCAGGCGGGCCGTATGCTTGTCTGCTACTCGATATACTATAAAAAAATCAAGAAGATAAGCGCTCAACGCTTGGTCGTCCCAAATGCAGTTTTCACTATAGGATCCTTCTTATATTCAGCCATCTTATTTGATCTTGCTGACTTTGCGAGCTATTATATCCATAACATTGATACTTCGTCGAATTTCCTCGTTCTATAATATTATATATCACGTACAGAAACCTTTCCAACGCTCTCACTGTGTAATTTGTCGATGCTGGCAATCGGCCACACGGTCATCATCCAAATCTCTGTACGGTCATAGCCGACAGGACGCAACAGTATAAGGCATTTAAAATCACCAAGCATTACTGTTACATAAATGAATACAGGCTGAAGAATAAGAACGACCTAAATACAATCAAAGTAAACCTTCTAAAAGCTCACTATCTTTCTCTTAAGTCTGTTGAATTTATTTCTTTATTCCCTTGATTGACTATTAGTTCGTTTAGACTTTAGACTATCAGTCTGTCGCCTTACCACTTACTTTAATGTATAATAACATATTAATTAGAATTATGTATGTAATACATGTATGTATGTGTGTACGTATATGTTTATCTATATTGGGGTGTAAGTGGTTTATCAACATCTTTGAACCAAAGCCAACTTCACCTGCACGTGGTGCACCCTGCTGATTGACAAACGAAGCCCTGGCGAAAAGAGAGGTAGGGAGCGTAATTGTAAGCTACCCGACTAGGGAATGTACCTCCACCTCACAGAATACCGGTCACCAGAAAAGAAGGAGATGCTGCGTTGGCAGCGGGAGTGGCGGCGCGCAAGTGATATAATATGTTGCGAGCGTTAATACGGTTACGGTAACCGCTTCACATCAGGCGGGCCGTCTGCTTGTCTGCCACCCGACGTTTCGAGGGCCTTAAGATTGTCTGGAAAAGATCACTTAGCGATAAGACCGCCTTTCGTACTTTCAAATCATAATAGTTTTCATGCAAAATTATTTCATTTGGTGTTATGAAGACTGTATTGTATTTAACATTATTCAAGTTAATTATAGCTAACAAAATGTAACTGCGCTGCCCTGCACTTCCTCCCTTCGTGATGTTGTTCTAATTAGTTCTAAGTTTTTGCTAAGAGTTCCTTATGCGATATTCTGGTCACGTACTACCAGTTGCTATACTGCTGTATTCGGCCGATTGTTTACTAACGTACGTGCTACTAACGGAAATTGAACTTAAAGCGCGAACAAACCGGTGTATATGATTTCTTTTAGAAAAGTTCTCTGTTTGACCCGTATTATATGATTCCCATCTAATATCTTGATTTCCAACAAGGTTTCGGTTTGCATTATTGACAAAAAATATTAGCTTTGTCGGTAGCGATGATGCTCTACTATGGTTTCTACCAGATAAGGTAAAAACAATTGCCACTAATCTAATCTGAAGTTATTTTCGGAATAAAAAAAATCGTTGGAAATCGGCTTCAGCTTAAGCGGTAGGGATCCGGGGGGTCTACCGCGTAAGCTGAAGCCGATTCACGTCGGATTTTTTGATGCCGATAATCAAAGATAAATTTTGATTTATGGTACTTGTATTTAGCTTACCTGGTAGAAACCCTGAAGCTCTACCAACTAAGCTGAAGATGTTTGTCAATAACTAAAACGTAGGAATTATTTATCGAATCAAAATATTCGATGGTAATCGGCTACAGCTTCGGCGGTGGGGCGCCTGGTCTTAATGGGTCTTTAAAAAAACCTTATTTATTATAACTGCTGATGATTATGACAACTTCTAGTAATTGCGAGCGTAGTGAGCGAGAGCGAGCGAGCAAGCAAGGAACGGGGTTAACGAGACGTAGAGCGTTACGTCTCTAGTTAATTTAAAGTGCGCGGATTTTCAAACAGCCTTTCATGCTAGCAAATATATTTTATTTAAAGTAAAGTTGATACTGTTGATTGTTGGCACTATTTCTATTTTTTTGGCGCTGTTTCTGGTGCTCCCAAGACATTATGCTCTAAGCAATTGCTTAGTTTGCTTTAGGGTTAATCCTGCACTGATGACGATGATCAAAATTTGTTATCAAATGCGCACGATCTCTTGGACATATACTACACTTACTTTGTAATGTCTACTTTCTAGCTTAACTATCTACAGGAGAAAAAGTTGCTCTTTATTCTCTCTCAAATATCCGAGACGTACAGGTGTATGGAATTACATTATGTATCTAAAAAAAACAGTGAGGAAAATATGCACTAAAATCTATTATATAATTATTATCTAGTTATTACTTGATTCGATGTAGCTAACACTATGCATACATACATACATAAACCTGTTTTGGCGCGAGAAACAAAAAAATATTTGTTATTTTATTTCAAAGCGCGCGACTTTCATTTAGTTAAATTTTTTAAATGTAAGTAGTTCAGATAGTAAAATAGGCTAAATATGGACTACTACAGGTGCCGATGAAATTATTGTAAATCTTTTAACCTAAGAGTCGACGAACATCAATAAAGTCGTTTTACATTATGATTTATCAAACAAAATAAAATGGAGATATGTATATGCAGCATATGATTTGCAATATAATAAGTAGTTTTTAATTTTATTGTAAATGTTAGTGTCAGTGATGTGTCTCAGTGATGGTTAGTTCAAATAGTGATGTAAATTAATCTCTGAAAGAGCCTAAGAAATTATTGAGAATCCTGGGAAGTCGAGAAACTTATAGTTTTATTTTTTTTGCAAGTGTAGTATAACGTAGTATACATCACTGGGGGTAAGCTCAAATTACATCACTCGTGGCCGTTTAAAAGTCTCGCCTGCGGCTCGACTTTCAGTTGCTCGCTCGTGAAGTAATTTGTTTCTTACGCCCCTTGGAGTGTAAACTACTACTATATATACTATATATACCTATTAAAACATTTACTTTGTTGTATAAGTCTGAAAAGAATTACTTGTCTAGCCCTTATTACACTGCAAGAAACATAATTCAATGCAAAACGAACTCTAACACGTAATTTAATACCATTTGCAACCTTATCGTAGCTTCCTAAAGTTCAATTTTCAACAAATCTGAAACCTTTCGCCGTCTATCACCCATGCATTTCAGTACATTAAACTCGCGGTGTAAATCCCGGTGGAGTGCGCGTGCGCACGAGGGGAACTCTCCAGAAATAGATCTTCGGATTCTCTGCGTTCGTTTGTTCTGATGATTAGATTATTCGGCATGCGACTATTGAGTTGCTAGGCAGTCGTAATTGGCTGCTTTTTTAAACTTTTGTTGTACCCTGTGTTTAAAAAAACGTATATTACACACACTGTAATTTTGTATGCCATATGCAAAGGTTTTCCCAAGAAATTACAGTATTGGGTCCTTGAAGAAAGGTGCAAAGGGGTTTTTACAGGGTCTGGACTACACATGAGTGATGCCTCTGGTATCGCAAGCGTCCATAAGCTGAGATAATTACTTTCCATCAGGCTGATCGTACACTTGTTTGTGACACTAGTCGTATAAAATATAGCGGGATATGATGCACTGTACTTTCATTACATTATAGTGTATATAACATATGTCTGTTCGTATAATCATATCACTCTATGTTCACAAAGTATAAGCAAACCCCGGCCACTCCATACAAAAATGGCGCTTTTGCATGTAGTAACCAAATGACGTCTGTACACGTGCCTATGTTTGAGTGACGTTCTCTAGGGCTGACATTATTCAATTATTAGTCGGACATGTAAGGGGGTGTAAGTGGTTCATCAACATCTTTGAACCAAAGTCAATCTTACCTGCACGGGGTACACCCTGCTGACTGACAGACGAGGCTCTGACGAAAAGAGAGGTAGGACATAGCGTATTTTTTAAGCAGCCCGACTGACGAAGTACCACCACCTCACAGAATACCGCAGTCAAATAACAATTTCCTTGAGGGTTGTTGTGTTCCTGCGAGTGAGTGAGGTCACCAGAGAGGATGGAGTTGCTGTGTTGGCAGCGGGGATGGCAGCGCGCGAGCGATATTTAATGTTGCGAGCATTAATATGGTTACGGTAACCGCTTCACATCAGGTGGGCGTAGTGAAGAAAAAAAAAAACGTGTGACACTCGGGGACTGCCGCGGTAAATCCATCCATCCACCCATCCATCCACCCATCCATCCACCCACCCATCCACCCATCTATCCATCTATCCATCCATCCACCCCATCCATCCACCCCATCCATCCACCCATTCACCCATCCATCCATCCACCCATCCATCCATCCATCAACCCATCCATCCACCTATCCAACTCCATCCATCCATCCATCCATCCATCCATCCATCCATTCATCCACCCATCCATCCATCCATCCATCCATTCACCCATCCATCCATCCATCCCACCCATCCATCCATCCATCCATCCATTCACCCATCCAATCATCCATCATCCCACCCACCCATCCACCCATCCATCCATCCACCCATCCACCCATCCATCCACCCATCCACCAATCCCTCCATCCATCCATCCATCCATCAATCCAACCATCCATCCATCCATCCATCCATCAATCCATCCAACCATCCATCCATCAATCCGTCCGTCCGTCCGTCCGTCCATCCATCCATCCATCCAAATTGTTTTTTTTTACTTTCCATATGTTGAGACATCCATCCACTGCACAAATAACTCTCAACTTTTACATACTCGCATATTATTTCAAACTGAATGGAGAATAAAATACAAGCGACGTCAATTCGTACGTTGTGGCATTCCTTGCGAACGGTTCCAAATCGGTTCCATAGGGGAGGTGAGGTCGACTAGTGAGAGCGGCAGAGAGTGTCCATACTGTACGTTAGTACTATTACTTATACTGTGGTATAAGTGTAAATAAATGAATTTAATTGTAATTGTTTACAATGTGTTTTTAATGTTTGATTGATTTCCTTATGTACAGATAACGGCTTGTGGATGGTAATTCCAGTACAAACAGGTCCCGCGTAGTGCTACGAATGCTACGTAAGTCTCTTAGCTACGCAGGACCATCTTATATTGGTATTGTTATGCATTTCTTGTATCTGATTCTATAAAAGGAAATTTTTTGACTGATCTATCAACACACAGCTCAAACCTCTGGACGGATTGGATTGAAATTTTGTATACAGGTAGCTATTACGACGTAAGCTATAAAAGGTTTTTTAATTCCCACGGGATACTGGAATACACTCAAAAAATCGAAGCCTCGTCAACCAAGAGGATTGTTGTGTTGTGAAGAGAGTGATGTCACCAGATTTTACGTGCTGCGTTAATAGAGATGATGATTCAAGTTGTAATAATTGTACCTAAATTTGTACCTAAAAATTTGCTCAAATAAAAAAAAACACTGTCGTATATAAATTCAATTTATATGCATTGTAGTACTATAAATATAAGATGAAAGGTTTAAAGGTGCCCAGGCCGACCCTGCGGAGTCGGATGTCAGTCCCGACCTGGACACGCAGTAGCATGTTTATATACTACAAGATATTTAGAAATAAAGAAAAGAGTGCTTACGGATAAGCTCTCGTAGAAGACATCAGACCTTTAGTTCAAGGACCGTGCCATGTATATAGCCTAAGGTTGCTGGGGTCGCTTTAGGGTTATGAAATGAGCACAATTTTTACAAGCAAATTAAAAAATTACAAGTTTATTAACATAAGTACATAGGTACGTGCACAATCTACCACTCCAACGTAGGATGGTGTAGGTACTTCGGAGTCTGTAACACGATTGGCGACGGTCGCCAGGCGCACGCACTAAATTTACACGTTTGGCCAATAAAAATCACAAAACATAATGCATGAAAATCATAGGCAAATAGTCGTAGACAAACAATATTATTATCTTAAGTAATCATACAATTTAATTAGCCTCACTTCAGCACACGATGACAATCCCTGATAGTTAACCAAAAAATTAAGATGGATTTAATGTAAACTAGAATTAAAATATATCTAGAATATAACGTGTATTTGAAATGTAATAACACTAGCTTAAAACTATACGCAGCGCGAATAACTGTCATAAATGTCAATGCTTGTGTCAACACTGTGAATAGAACAAGTTGACTGACAGCTGTCGCTGTCATAGTGACTGATTAGAGATTATTAAATAATTGCCATGATATTAAACTATTTATTTCATTAACTATACATAAACACCTACAGTTTTGTAAATAGTATATTATAGCGATTCATGATTAATACTAAATAATATAATATAATGTACACCCGCCCTTTTGACTCTCATGTCGTTTGACATGATGCACACGGCCTTCTTTTACAGTCACATCGCTCGCCATCAACAGGGAGTTACGAAGAACCAAAGTGGTTGCATACTGTGCGGCCCTAGAGAGGTTTACTATCAAACCATATAGAATGAATTACCAGTCGAGGTTTTCCCAAAAAAAACTACAGCGTGGGGTTCTTCAAAAAGGCGTGAAGAGATTTTTACAGTGTCGGCAATACCCATGCGATGCCCTTGGAGTTACAAGCGTCCATAGGCAGCGGTAACAGCTTTCCATCAAGTGGGCCATATGCTTACTATAAATTTAAGTTATTATAACCTTTTATGAAATAAGAAATTTTGCGTTTATACAGCATTACATGAAGAAATCTCCTGATATTTCTGGTTGATACTCAATAGCTCAGAACTATCTACCCTACCACTCGCTATATTGCAAAGATAAGCTAACTGAGCCCATGTATTCAATCAGTAATTTGATATCATTCATTCATTCATTTATTATCAACCTGTATCTAATAATTTATGTATTTCTATGTATGTATATGTATGTTTATTAAATATATTATTATGCTATGTAGGTTTATTTTATTTTCTGCAGTAATTATAAATACTATTTTATTAGTCGTAGTATTATATTTAGTATTTAAATTTTAGTTTTTTTTTTGCTTCTTGAGAACAGCATTCATGATTTTCTGCCTGTCCCAAAGGTTGACTGGTAGAGAATGCTTTTAGCGTTAAGTCCGCCTTTTGTACCCTTATTTATAATTTGTGGTCAATATATTTTTTTTTATAAAAAAATATCTACTGCTGGCCTTCCCCAATGCTTTCCAACATATGCAATTCTCCGCTTTCCGCATCCAACTGCTATCAGCCATTTTTTTGAGATCTTCGTTCCATCCAAAAAGGGGGCGCCTTACGCTTCGTCTTTCTTTCCATCCATTTCCTTCCATCTGCCATCGCTGACTCGGTAGCTGTAGTTAGTTCACTTAGGCTTGCTGACTCTGAAACTGTCTGTCGTCCACTTTGGCTCTGCATCGAAATTCTACGTTCTGGATCCGATACATTAGGCTAAGGCTTAGGGGAAAAACAAAACTACTTTTTACATCGAATTTTCGTCAATATTTTTACACCACATCACCGGGGATCAGACACATATATGATCCGCCTGATGTAAAGCGGTTAACGTAACGCTTTGTGTGAGAATTTAGGAGTAATTACATTTCATGTGTAGTAATGATATAATGCTAAAAGCATTCTCTACCAGTCATACTTGACTGATAAAGAATAAAAAAAAAAAATATTCGTTTATTTCAGGCCTATTAACCCATACATCAATCAATTAATAAAATAAAAATAAAATCAAATACAAATCAAATTAAATACAAATAAAATGAGATACAAATAAAATCACATAAAAATAAAATCAAATACAAATTAAATTAAATACAATACAATGTTAATAAATAATAATATGTATTTCATAGGCGATCATACCTGTAACCGCCACTGTAACCGACATGTCTGTCACAGCAGTGGCGGATAAAGGGGCAATCAAACCTATCAGCTATCATCGCCAGGACGACGTTGGAACTGGCCCACACTCTGCGCACCATTTACGCGCACCTCTTACGTATGGTCGCATGAAAGCAATCAGTACGCGCCAAGGCGAACATGCCAGAGGCGCTGCAGAAGCGGGGCAGTCCCATCATCGCCCTGAATGCATTATTGAATTATATACGAAGGGCGTTGTAGCTCCGCTGCGAATATTCGGCCCACAAGCTGCACGTATACATCGAGGTGCAGTATGCACGAAACAGCGTCAGTTTCACCTCTGCGGAACAGCGCGCAAACCTGCGAGCCAGCATATTCGCCCTTCGCGACAACGCCCTCCGCTCCCTCTCTATGTCAGCATGATCCCTGAGGTCGATAGTAACTATATGCCACAGGTACTTAAAAGAATTCACTCTTTCAAGTGGAACGCCATTCAGTCTAATAGGTGGAATCTTTTGAGGGCACTTAGCACCAACAGCCTCAAAGACCATGTATTGACTTTTAGTCACCTTATATCGTCGCCCATGCGCACAGGATGCTTTTAGCATTAAGACCGCCTTTTGTACCATTGGTGTTACAATAAAGAGTTTAAATAAATAAATAATGTAGTTAAATATATTATGCAACACCCGCCATCTTCATGTGAATATAGTGGGTGTACTTCATTTACTGGTTACTTTTGAAATAATTTCGTTCGGTATACTTTTTTTATACTACCTCAGGTGGCATATGGCCCTCCTGACATAAAGTGGTAACCATAGCCATGTCAACGCTCGCACACGATACATCGCTCGAGTGCCGCTACCCCTGCCGCCAATGCAGCAACTCCTTCCTTTTTGGTGACCTCACTGGTGAACACAACAACCCTCAAGGGAATTATTATTTGGCTGTAATATTCTGTGAAATGGAGATACTTCCCCAGTTGGGCAGCTAAGAAATACAATGTGGTACCTTTCTTTCGCCAGAGCCTCTTTCGCTAGTCGGCAGGGTGCACCACGTGCAGGTGAGGTTGGCTTTGGTCACACCCCGGTCACTCCATACACAGGTCGTGTCGTTTACTACTACATAAACAATGGCGTTTGTGCAGAGCGTGTATGAGTGTGTATGCGTGCGGCGCCATACAAACTGCTCCAGATTTGTCTCAGAGGGGAGGTGAGGTCATCACGGGAGAGCGGCAGAGAGTGGCCAAAATGTACAAAGTACTATTATTTGTGTTGTGCTTTGGCTGTAAAGATACACCCCCAACGCGAGCGTAAGTCATTAAATTTTAAATAATTACATTGATTCCTTTCTATCAAACAGAATATTTGCATATGTATATTAATAAAACAAACAATTTCAAACCTATTAGTTATTCACACCTACTGTACATACACGTGTTAGTTTCCCACCATTTCTTCCCCGAACGGTAGTTTGAAGACCTCGTTTGTTTATCGTTTTATGATATAAATTTTCTATTCCATAATTACGGATGTTTATTCACGCAAAACCCCCATTTAATTACGCTGTTGGCAATTAAACCTCAGTGTTGCATTAGAATAAATTAGCCATTTGAAAATCAAAACTGTAGTCCAAAAACAAACATTGTTTTAAAACAAGTTTTTAACTGACTCCAAAAAAGGAGGTTCTCAATTCGGCTGTATTTTTTTTTATGTTTGTGAAATTACTCCGTGATTTATAAACCGATTTGAAAAAGAAACTATTTTTTCTTTGAAAGAGTATACTTCCAGATTAGTCCCATATTTTTTTCATCATCATCATCAACATCCGCACCCTGTATCTACCCACTGTTAGGTTTGTTATTTCATTACTCCGTCATTTATAAACCAATTTAAAAAAAACTTTTTTATTTGAAAGAGTATACTTCCAGATTGGTGCCCACGATTGGTGCCATATTTTTTTTTCCATCATCATCATCAGCCTGTATCTACATACATAAATGTAGAGTAATGTTTGAATTCAATTTTTTTTTGTTAAAATTATTACTTGTTAATAAAAAATAACTAAAAACTTTCTTCGCTTTTAGTGGAGTGTATCAAATTTTACTTGCAGAAAACAATAAATGGCCTTTTATTTAGTACTTATTTTTAAGGTTCCGTACCTCAAAAGGAAAAACGGAACCCTTAAAAGATCACTTTGTTGCATTGGTCTGTCTGTCTGTCAAGACACTCTATGTCGAGAATGCATGGAGGTATCAAGCTGAAATTTGAACTCATTTTTTTTCTCAAAAAAAATCTAACTGCAAAGTTTACGTAAAAAAAGATACGACCGTTTATTCAGCAAAAAACGCATATATCGACATATTTTCAAGGGAATCAAAACAAGACCACAAGTACAAGAATAAATCTCAAAACTATACATTTGAAATTAATTCTTAAAAAATAGGGGTCTACATTTTTTTATAGGGGCGACCCCCCAAATATCAAATTGAAGCTACTAGTTCAAATGGGGTATCATATACCGTCGGTATATAAAGGTCTTGATGTGCATATTGCAAAATACCTATATTTTATTTATTTTTTCCGACTCATTATTTCTTATTTATAATGAAAAATATAGAATTTCAGTAAAAGCTCGGAAAAAACTGCGCGATTAGATTCCTGAACTATTTATAATGATCCTACGTACGGAATCCTCGGTGGGCGAGTCCGATTCGCACTTGTCCGGTTTTTTTTATTAATTCCAAACCGTCATTATTATGCAAGAAATTTTATTTTAAATAAACTTCATTTAGAATTTGAAACTTTATTAGGAAATAATCTTCATTACATAGATTCATTTCATTACATAATAGTACAGGTGAAAATAAAGAAAAGTTTGTAACTAATAGTAGTCGTCATGAACGCATTCATTCCACTGCTGGGATACGGGTCTCCCCTCAATCAAGGGGTTTAGGGCATACTCCACCACGCTGCTCAACTGCGGGTTGGTGGAGGTAAGTGTTTTCAAGCCGCATAAAGGTCACTCATCATCATCATCATCATCATCAGGTCCATTTTGGGCTCCACTACAGGAGCACGACCCTCTCTCGTCCGTCCTAGACGGAAGGAGGATTTGGCCTACACTCCCCACGCTGGCCAAACGGGTTGGGGAGGCCCGATCGATATTTGATAATGTTTTTCCCTTAGTCGCCTTGTACGACATCCACGGGAAGAAACGGAGTGGTTCTATTCTAGTCTCACGGAAACCACACGGCCAAAGGTCACTGACTTGGCTTAATGACTGTCATCTAACGACAACAACCGGGACAGACGGCTTAACGTGCCCTCCGAAGCACGGTACTAATAGTATTTAGAACAAACTTTAAACTACGATGTTCAAAACCCATTGCACAGATATTTTTTAAAGTACATAATATTCAGTCGTGCCTTCGTGTTTCGGAGGGTACATCCAGCCATCGGTTCCGGTTGTTGTCAATAGATGACAGTCGTTAAGCCAAATCACTGGTTTTTAGGCGGCTTGATAACACTGGCCTCCGGCAACCCGCAGTTTAGAAGCGTGGTGGAGTATGCTCTAAACCTCTAAATATTTCTGGACAATTTACACAGCGCCATCTAGTCCCAAATTAAGCGCAAAGCTTGTACTATGGGTACTAGACAACTGATATATGTACTTATTTTTTTTGTAAATACATACTCATAATACATAGAAAACACTCAGACCAAAACAAACAGACATATTCATGCATACAAAGGTTTGCCTTGTGCGGAGATCGAACCCGCGACCACGGAGTCAAAGTAGCCATTCGACCACCGGGCCCGTCAAACTATGTAGTGGAAGGTATGTGAAGTCCACTTCATATTTTAGAAATCCATTTGCAAGTTCAAAAAAGATGGATCTTATAAGATACCTTGTAGTAAGTAGGTATTATTGAAATTATCTATAGGTTACTGTAATATATGTTTGCTAAATAGAAATATAAGAAATAAATATAAATAATAAATAAATAAATATTGTCAGACAAATTACACAGCGCCATCTAGCCCCAAAGTAAGCGAAGCTTGTGTTATGGGTACTAGACAACTGATAAACATACGTAAATACATTTTTTTTTTTTGTAAATACATACATATGATACATAGAAAACACCCAGACTAAGACAAACAGACATGTTCATGCACACAAATGTTTGTCCTGTGTGGGAATCGAACCCACGAGCGTTGGTGTCGAAGCCGCGTCATTGACCGCTACGCCACCAAGCTCGTCTCGCGAAATGGTGTGACGGTACATAAAAAGTGAATATTTTTCTTTTTTTTTATATTATGTCTATACGCCTGATATGAAGAGGCTACCGTAGCCATATTAATGCTCGCAACATGAAATATCTGCTAACTGCTAACGCAGCTACTCCTTCCGTTCTGGTGACCCAACTCACTCGCAACCCTCAGGGAAATTATTTGAAAGGAAATGCCTGGTAAAGTACCTCTAGTACTTCACCAGTCGGACATCTCCTTTAGGTATTGTTAATAATATTTAAAAATAACTTTCATTTAATTTGTATAATCATTTTATTTTTCTCTCGGCCTTCTGTTTGTCAACACAAGTCCTGTTTTGTGGAAAGTGTAAACATGTCAAGTTAAAATTATGATCAAATCCCTAATTAGGACTGTACTACTAGGTCCGACTGGGAGAGTACCTCCACCTCACAGAATATCCAAGTAACAATTTCTTTAAAGGTTGTTTTGTTCCTGTGAGTAAGTGAGGTCACCAAGAAAGAAGGAGTTAGTGTATGGCAGCTGGGGTAGCGGCGCGCGAGCGATGTTGCGATTTACGAGCGATTATATGGCTACGGTAACCGCTTCACATCAGGCGAGCCGTATGCTTGTCTGCCACTCGACCTAGTATAAAAATAAAACACTTGGAACATAGTAATAGAAACCATCAATTATTTAATTGTTTTATATACCATTTGAGAAGGTTACTTATTTGCCAAAACCTGATTTGAACCCTAGGACGATAAATAAATAAATATTGTCAGACAAATTACACAGCGCCATCTAGCCCCAAAGTAAGCGAAACTTGTGTTATGGGTACTAGACAACTGATAAACATACGTAAATACATTTTTTTTTTTTGTAAATACATACTTATGATACATAGAAAACACCCAGACCAAGACAAGCAGACATGTTCATGCACACAAATGTTTGTCCTGTGTGGGAATCGTACCCACGAGCGTTGGTGTTGAAGCCGCGTCATTGACCGCTACGCCACCAAGCTCGTCTCGCGAAATGGTGTGACGGTACATAAAAAGTGAATATTTTTCCTTTTTTTTATATTATGTCTATACGCCTGATATGAAGAGGCTACCGTAGCCATATTAATGCTCGCAACATGAAATATCTGCTAACTGCTAACGCAGCTACTCCTTCCGTTCTGGTGACCCAACTCACTCGCAACCCTCAGGGAAATTATTTGAAAGGAAATGCCTGGTAAAGTACCTCTAGTACTTCACCAGTCGGACATCTCCTTTAGGTATTGTTAATAATATTTAAAAATAACTTTCATTTAATTTGTATAATCATTTTTTTTTTCTCTCGGCCTTCTGTTTGTCAACACAAAACCTGTTTTGTGGAAAGTGTAAACATGTCAAGTCAAAATTAAGATCAAAACCCTAATTAGGACTGTACTACTAGGTCCGACTGGGAGAGTACGTCCACCTCACAGAATATCCAAGTAACAATTTCTTTAAAGGTTGTTTTGTTCCTGTGAGTAACTGAGGTCACCAAGAAAGAAGGAGTTAGTGTATGGCAGCTGGGGTAGCGGCGCGCAAGCGATGTTGCGATTTGCCAGCGATTATATGGCTACGGTAACCGCTTCACATCAGGCGGGCCGTATGCTTGTCTGCCACTCGACCTAGTATAAAAATAAAACACTTGGAACATAGTAATAGAAACCATCAATTATTTAATTGTTTTATATACCATTTGAGAAGGTTACTTATTTGCCAAAACCTGATTTGAACCCTAGGACGATATAATTTTATTAATTTGCACAATGTTTTTTTGTATTCTTCTCATATAATATTGTACTATTTATTATATGTATTTTTAATTAACATAGTACATATGTATTTTTAATTAACATAGTAGTTACCTATATATATCCCACAAATGTTTGGTACTCCTCTTGCATATTCATGAAATCCTCTCATATAATCTAAGATTGGCTGGAAGAGACCCCTGTGACGGATAAGTCCGCCTTTGCACTTTTCCTTTAAATTACTATGTTGTAATTTTATTTTATGTATGTACAATAAAGATATTACAAACAAGCAAACTATTTTCAAAAACCTTGTCTCATTAAAGATCAAAGTAAAAATATGACAAAGAAATCACAGACATAAAATGAAACCACCATACCATATATGTAGACAAAAAGAAACAATATCATAAGTACAGAAATTAAAGGTACGTGACACAAGAACTAGTATTTATGTGTCAATGTGATATCTAGTAGGAATTATTAAACGGATGACAGAAGTGCCTGGTGTTTTACACTGAGCAATCGTTGTAAATATTCTATGTTAACGTCAGTCTTTGCAACAGCTATTGTGTTACTCCAACCTTACTAATTAATATTATAAATGTAAAAGTTTGTGACAATGTAGTGATGAGTGGAAGTATAGATATTTGTTATTACTAGCCCATTAATCGAAATTCCACCTTTATGACTTTAACAATAAACAAAAGAGTACGTGTGTGGATCAAATACAATGGTAGTATGTGTAATGTTTTTTTTTATTGATTTAATCTATTTTTTACGCATACTTAAAAAAAAAATTAACATTCTGCATTCCATCTATATATAAACTGTACGAGTAAGTGTGCGAAATTTCATACCCCTCCGTCCGCGCAATTTTCGTAAAAAGAGGTACAAAGTTTTTGCTTCACGTACCTATTACAATGATTTTCTGAATATATTTGGATGAAATTTAGCATAGGTACATAAAATATGTTCTGGATTAACACATACGGCTACTTTTTAGGGTTCCGAACCTCAAAAGGAAAAACGGAACCCTTATAAGATCACTTTGTTGTCCGTCTGTCTGTCTGTCTGTCTGTCTGTCTGTCTGTCTGTCTGTCTGTCTGTCTGTCTGTCTGTCTGTCTGTCTGTCTGTCTGTCTGTCAAACATTTCTATGTCGAGAATGCGTGGACGTATCAAGCTGAAATTTGAACTGTATACACAGGTCTACGGTCCCATGAAGTTAAAAAAAAATCAAACTGCTAAGTTTACGTAGAAAAAAGTTACGGCCGTTTATTCAGCAAAAAACGCATATTTCGACACACTCAAAGGAATCAAAACCTATAGGGTACTTCCCGTTGACCTAGAACTATGAAATTTGGCAAGTAACATCGTTATAGACTACAAGTACAGGAATAAATCTCAAAACTATACATTTGTAAATAGATCTAAAAAAATAGGGGGTCTATATTTTTATAGGGTGTCGAAATTTCAAATTGAAACTACTAGTTCAAATGGGGTATCATATGAAAGGGCTTGATGTACACATTGCAAAATATATTTTATTTATTTTTTTCGACGCATTATTTCTTATTTATAATGAAAAATATCAAATTTAATAATGATACTACGTACCTACGGAACCCTCGGTGGGCGAGTCCGACTCGCACTTGTCCGGTTTTTATTCATATACTGTCACGCAATCAAGCAGGGCGAAACCGCGAGTACGCAAAATAAAGACACATGTAATGTTTATTAATTAAAAGAGGCAAATATCGCACTGTTCAAGGAAAATAAGGTAGTAAATTAAGATAATTGTTGTGTGCTTTTTCTACATCATTAATTCGTTGGTATATGGTTCATTTTGATACGTTTCAGAAACGTGAACGTTGAGAGAACTGAAAAGAAATAGATGTTCTGGAGGTGCAGTACTGGAGACGAATATTGGGAATGTCATGGACGGAATTTCGCACGAATGTCTGTATACTTCAAGAACTCAATATCAAGCGACATCTATCTGATCTAGAGCAACGCGTATAAGCTCTTCAGCTATGTCTCAAGAGGAACAGATGACTCTATCGAACACTCTAATTGAGAGTAGAGTCACGGATAGAGGTCGGTTCTTCACCCATAAGAAGAACCGACCAGATAAAAACTGCTGCGGCCGGCCACTACATGAGTACTAAATTTCTCTCTAATCCTCTATCTCCAGAATACTTAAAATGCAAATTTAAGTATCTTTGTGATTCCCATAGTCGCCAACTTCGATCTGACAATACATGTCTACTTTCTATTGCACTTTTCCACTCTGATTTTATGTCTGACTCCTTCACATTACAATCTTCACGTCTTTGGAACGCGCTAGTAGGGGCCCTACCACTAAAGCTGAAGCCGATTACCGTCGAATATTTTGATTCGAAAAATAGGTCGTACGTTTAAGTTATTGACAAACATCTTCATCTTAGTCAGTAGAGCTCCATGGCTTTTTACAGCTAAGCTAAACACAAGTACCATAAATCTAAGTTGAAAATTGACTTTCGCTATGAAAATATCTGATGAGAATTAGAAGAAGTCGGTGGTTGTTTTATGGTATGTACATGGTAGTTTCAGCGGAGACTATTTTCTTGTTTCGTGCTTTTTAGAGCGTGTTTTTAGTAGTCGGGTTTTAGTTTTTTAAACTTTATTTTTATTCGAGTCTATGTATGTATGGTTAGCCATATACTTACATAACCAAGGAATTAGTTTTTTTTAAGTATGAGCGGATTTAAAAAAAAAACACTTCTAGCGAGCGAATTTTCCGTACAATTTGATAAATTATTGTTTAAAGAAAGTCATAAAGTGAGATATTACAAAATTATCTACACTATTCAGACCTACCTACCAGAATCGGCTTCAGCTTAGCTGGTAGGGTCCTGAGTCTGTTAGGAGCAATTTGAAATAAATTCAAGTTCAAAAAGTAAATTCACTAAATCAACATCATCATCGCTGTATTTATATATTTCTATGTATGTTTATAAAATATATAATTATGCTATATATAATTATTTTGTTTTCTGAAATAAATTATAAATACTATATTATTAGTATTATTATATTTCGTTCCTTAATTCTGGTTTTCTTTCAGAACCGCATTCGTGATAGTCTACTTGTGCCGAAGGTTGACTGGTAGAGAATGCTTTTTTGTGCCTACTACTACTAACTAGTCAAGGGTATAAAATATTCAGGTAGTGAACCCCCCTATTATAAAATTATTTATGACATGATTCATATAGGTATATTGTAATTGAAAGTAACATATTAATAATGTCTAATACTCGATTGAAAATACAAACAAAACCCTTGTTGGCTCACCCATAGTCAGTGTGTTCAGAAATATTTCCGCTTAAAAGGAGACTGCTACGCTACCATACAATCCCCGTCCAATATGTAAAAATATAACAGTGCTATACCATAATTATAAAGGTTATAAATATATACCTATTAAAATAACATTCTCATTTTAATGATAATGCAGCAATTCTCTGATTGCCAAAATTTGCAGAATTTTTATTTTGGTAATCAGAGTGTTGAGATATTTGAGATAAGGTAGTTTTTATTAAGTTCTGAGAGCCTGGTGGTCGAATAGCTAGCAATGGCTACTTTGACTCCGAGGTCGCGGGTTCGATCCCTGCACAAAACAACATTTATGTGCATTAACATGTCTGTTTGTCTTAGTCTGGGTGTTTTCTATGTATTTTAGTATGTATTTACAAAAAAAATGTATTTTATCAGTTGTCTGGTACCCATAGTACAAGCTTTACTTTATTAATCTGGGAGATGGCACTGTGTAAATTGTCAAGAATTTTTTTATTTTAATTATTTGTTTAGTTTAATAACTACTATAAGTCACAATGTTGCAAGACCTATCACCCGAACAAGACCGCCCGAAGTTGTTATAAAGTTTATTTATTCCATTACAACTTTTAAACACCTGAGTAGATTTTGATGTTGGTACATTAATAATATCCTACATAACCCTATTAACCTATCTGTATAATAGATTCAAGATATCCTGACTGACACTGAATTAATAAATTAAAGCCTCTACTTAAAAGGCATAAATAAACGGCTCTTTTTAAATTTGTTGGCATTGAATTGACTCTACGCTTGCAAGTTGAACCCCAGTGCCATACGTCTATAAAAATCTGTTCACTCTCATTTTGAAAAACCACTTGCTTCTATTCAATGAGAGAATTTGGATGTTAATTCTGTTATTATTCTTTTTAATTTCATAAATTTAAACATTCACAATAATATGTATATACTTTTGAAATAAGTAAGTAATTCTTTATCTATCTATATATATATATAAATCAATACCACTTTTCGTTGTAATTTTATAACTCAAGAACGGGCTCACCTATCCAACGGACTATTTAGTAGATGGTTTATGTGAAGTTTGCACAAATTCGGTAGAACGGTTCTTCATTTAACACATTTTTTGTAACATATGAATTCAAATGGCGGATCATTTTGTTAATGGGGATTTTGCTGTCAAATTGAAACTTTTTTCAGATGGGGATTGTGCTGTCAAATTGAAACTTTTTTCAGTGTTGACAGTACAAATTATTTCACTTTATACGTAGCGAAGCACGTACCGGGCCGCTAGTTTATTATAAACTAGCAGGCCTGGCGAACTTCGTATCGCCTTAATACGTTGTAATTGATTATTTCGACGATGTAAAACAATATATTGATATTGTTTTACATCGTCGAAATAATAAATTACAATATATAAATAAAAATAGTCAATTACAATATAAAGTATATCGATACTAACGTCACTCAATTGTTTTGCCTTCCCGGAACTTCTCCACTAACACTTGAACTTTATGGTATGGTATTAAAGTACAAATTGACTTTGAAGTATTATTACGAATCGTTTGTGTGGGAGCATAGAAAAGTGTTGTTTTAGACTTTTTCAGGCAATTTATTTAATTTTTTTCTGCGTAAGAACCATATACCATCCTTGTATTTCAAGGAATATTAAAAAAAAAAGTAATAGCGAAATCATTTCAGCTGTTCTCGAGATTTCAGCTTAGCAACATATTCAGCGATTCATTTTTATATTATAGATTTGACTAATTAAATTGTAATAATTGTAAAGTCATGAACTATTTTTTAAATTATTTATATTCACGAATTAATTGTTTAAAAAGGAAAATTTGTATGTATAAGGTGAACATCTTACTAAATAGTTGTACCTATCTTCTAGCAAATAAATGATATTCTATTCTTTAGTCTTCTGGGATAACTTTGACACGTCTTTCATGCTATAATTTGATAGTATGAGAAAGAAAACCGCAACCGCTTAAGTACTATTGAGAAATTGGTTCTAATGAGAAATTCCCCGCCGACAGCGATGAGAATGATTGTCTGAAAGTATGTGTATACATACTTTCAGACAATCATTCTCATATGGTATGGTTAAATTCACCGTATGGTAATGAGTGTATATACAATAGTAGTCTTTATGTACTCGCTTACAAATAGAGAGTAAATTAATAATCCTGTATCACAAAAGCGGATTTGGATCGCAATGACAAAAAAATGTATATAATGGTGGTCTGGGTATTTTCTATGTATTTATATGTATGTATTTACCAAAAAAATGTATTTAAGTATAATAATCAGTTATCTAGTACTGATAGTACAAGCTTTGATAAGTTTAGCACTAGATGGTAGTGTGTAATTTGTCGTGGAAAATTTATTTATTTAAACTTAAGTTTATAAATTGTAAAGTTTTGTGGTTTTTTGATTTGTGGTTCGTGGCAGTACTTAATCGTGTTTTCTTGGTTCTGTTTCAGTTTTTTTTTATTATGTCAGGTGGTAGACAAGCATATATATTTGACGAGCTCGGTGGCGTAGCGGTCAATGACGCGGCTTCGACACCAACGCTCGTGGGTTCGATGTCTGTTTGTCTGGGTGTTTTCTATGTATCATAAGTATGAATTTACAAAAAAAAAATGTATTTATGTATGTTTATCAGTTGTCTAGTACCCATAACACAAGCTTCGCTTACTTTGGGGCTAGAAACTACAGCCCGCCTGATGTAAAGCCGTTACCGTAGCCATATTAACGCTCGCCCCATAAAATATCGCTTACGCGCCGCCACCTTCGCAGCAGCTGCTTCGTTTTTGGTGCCTCACTCACTCATGGACATTTTATATAAAGACAGGTCATCACATCACGGCAGTAAAAATTGGTTACAAAGCGCTTACTCAATGTATAAGTGCAGTACGCAAAGAAATGAAAAGAACGTGAACACACAGAAAGTCTCTTTATCTGTAAATGTTCAATAATTGTTATTGATTAAAGGTAACGGTTTTGTCGCGTGGTAAGGGACGCGAGACTTGGTGAATGATGGGTAACACGAAATGCTACAGTAAATGTGAAACACTTTCATATATTACGTACATAATTTAGTATTAATTTGTTCTATTATTTACAATAACACATTTATTTAGTTACTAGCTGGTGCCTGCGACTTCATCCGCGTCAAATTTGGAACTTTTTTGTGTATTTTTAATCGGTTAAATCGGGAATTGAGAACCTCCTCCTTTTTTGGAGTCGGCTCAAAAAAAGGAGGAGGTTCTCAATTCGGCTGTTTTTTTATGTTTGTTACTTAATTACTCTGTGATTTATAAACCGAATCGAAAAAAAAAATTATTTGAAAGATTGGTCCCATATTTTTTTCATCATCATCATCAGCCTGTATCTACGTACATAAATGTAGAGTAATGTTTGGAGTCGGTTTTTTTTGTTAAAATTATTGCTATGCATTTTTAACAGGAAAAATTCAATTAGGTACTTTAAATGACAATAATTTCATTGATATTCGATTTCAATAAAACCAAGCATAAATATATGTTGTTATAGAGAAGGTAGAAACTCTATGTTGCGAAAGAGAAAAAGGAAGGAAGAAACTATAATATAGAATATATTATATTGGAAATGAGAGGTGAACTACTCACATCTTTCCCAAAAGCAATAGCAAGGCTAGCCACGCCCACTTTTTTTTTTTTTTTTTTATACTACGTCGGGTGGCAGACAAGCATACGGCCCACCTGATTAGAACCTCTTCTGTCAGTCAGCAGGGTGCACCACGTGCAGGCGAGGTTGACTTTAGTTTAAAGATGTTGATGAACCACTTACACCCCAATACCGCTCCGCTCGCTCTGCTTTTGCTAGTCGCAAGCATAACCTAACCTAACCGTATGACTATGTCAATAAACCGTTTATTATATTGTTTCTACATTTTTAGACAAGAGGCTGCGGCTAAACATAACATTACCCGGCTAAACTTAAGGTTATCTCCACGCCTATTAGACGTGTGATATATATTATGTGGGTAATATTTTGTGAGTGGCGATTTTCATATTTCTTATAAATAAAGTACTTGGTGACTCTAAGAACTCTGATGTAATTGTTATTAATTTTACAGATCGCACATTTTCTACACTTAAGTTCTTTAATACAATTCCTTTTCATTACCACCATTTGACAAATGACCTTAATTCTATCCGCATAATGACTATTTTAGACGTTCGCTAATTTTCTGACGATTTCAAGGAAATTATATAATCTTTGCTTTGGAAATTGTTCACTGAACCGTATGTAATAAAGCTGTTTTTCGTTTGTGAATGGAATTGTTATGAAATCCAACGTGGGTGTTTAATGGTTGAAGATTGAGGTTTGGGGACAGCTGTCGTTCCCCCGGGCACACTAAGGGTTTTGTTTACAGCTTACTCTAATGACTAAGATGTTACACACCCAACTTGGTTCGGCTATAGTTAGTGAAGCTTAAATTGTCTCAAGTAATATTTAGTCAATTTATGTAAATAGTTTAGTTCATGGACACAGTGAAGCTTAGGTCTTTCTTCGGTCAAAAAGTCTAGGCTATCACATGTGACCAATATTTTTTGAGTCATAGTTACAATAGGTTAGTGAACAATGTTCTAAAATTAATAAAAATAAAACGTTTTATATTTGTATCGTAAAATACACAAAACTATCGATTGTTTGCAAATATATTAAAATATGAAACTTCATATTTTAACTTAAAAACAAATATTAACGTTCGATCATATTTACGACATTCAATCAAACCAACACTCGACCAACATTCGACCAAAATATGATCGAATGTTAATCAAAGTAAAAATTATATTCTGCTAATAATGAGAATTAATATTAAATAATGCAATCATTAACCATTGATTTAAAATTATATGCTTGGTGGCAATATTTGCAATCAATTCAAAATTCAATGTCAATTCCGTGAACTTTCATTTTACGATGAAAAAAATATACAAATTGGCTTTCCTACAGGTAAGTAAGATGAACATCACTACATAGTATAAAACAATGTCGCTTTCTCTGTCCCTATGTCCCTTTGTATGCTTAAATCTTTGAAACTACGCAACGGATTATGATGCGGTTTTTTTTAATAGATAGAGTGATTCAACTGGAAAGTTTATATGTATAATATATGCATAACATAGTAGAAAAACACTGATAATTTAGAGGTTTCTAATGTGATGTCGTAAATAAACACATTTTTTTGCTCTTTCATTGCAAACGCTGGCTGAACCCAACGAGATAGATCAAAATAATGTAGTACAGTATTGTTCACCTTAAAATGGTCTACAAAAAAGTTCGCGATGGTATATGTCTATCTCTTAGTGGTAACACACAATAACCGTTATTTTATCCTTTGCTTTTTACAAGAAATAATGCCTTATTTACGAAGCGATTTTAAGCAATACAGAATTAATCCTTATCCAATTAAGTACTTTAAATACATTGCGCATTTAATATAGATCAATATGGCCCTTCACAGCATGTAATTTAAATGAATAATTTGGAAGATATTACACATTTAAAATGCAGGGACATAACGGCTGAGGCGGTACCGGCCGCTGAGCCGGCGTCGTGTGCCTATAACTGGGGAAGGACTGGATAGGACAAAGCGCAAAGACCTTCTGTAGTACATTTAGTATCAGCATTGCACCCGTGCGAAGCCGGGGCGGGTCGCTAGTAAACTATAAAACATTGACTTGAATTTAAAAGTATAAAAAGAAAAGAACAATAAATAATTTAATCGATACCCAATATCCTTAATCAAATACCGAGATGCTAATAGATAAAAATAATGACAAAAATAAGAATGTATATTAATAAAAATGTGAAAGACGTGTATACAGTGCTCACAGGGGCCCAATGACTGAATAAATAATTTCATTTCAAATAATAGTCAAAGTTAGATTGATATGTGATAGATAATGTGATGAAAATGGTAAAGTATTACCACAGTATAAGTAATAGTACTAACGTAGTATTACTTAACGTAGAAACTCTATCTAGCCTACAATGTTTAAGGCGGCCTTATTGCATATACATCTGAAGTATATATATCTTTATATCAACGCCGTAATTCATTTATTGATTTTTCGAAACTGTTGTATATTTAATTCACATGTAATGACTCTACCGCCTGATCATTAATGGAGAGAATTGAAGGTCAGTCGATAGGGAGGGAGACTTTTATAAACGACTAGCTTACTCCTGCGACTTCCAACGCGGTTATTCCAGTATCCTGTGCGATTTTTTAAAAACCCTTTGCTAGCGGAAGTTTACGTCATGATAGCCTCTATTCCAAATTTCAACCTGTTCCCGCCAGTGGTTTGAGCTGTGCATTGATAGATCAGTCTATGACGGTTGCCTTTTATATATGTAAAAAAGAGAAGACTACCTTGCCTTGCTTGCCTCATCTATATGTTAATATATTTAGAGGATCACAAATGGAAAAGCATATTCGGGTTAGTAAATAAAACACAATTGTTATTTCAACTTGAAGATATTAAACCTGCATGCACATTTATTCGAGACGAACGGACCGAACGAAACGACCTTTTTAATTCTTTACATAAAATCTTATGACATCTCGAACACTTGTCCGCGACGAAACGCCCGAATCTGGATTAACGGGTAGGTGAGCGAGTTGTCATAAAATTTGATATAAAGGATTCTATAATTCGATGCTTCCCGTTAGTTCGGGTCGGATAAGTGTACGTACACCTTAAGGAAGGCAATACACGAAAGCTCCCACGCAACATCGCAAGACATCAATACATATAATAAAACAGTAGGAACCGCGTGTCTGTACATTTGATAAAATTAACAAAAAATGAGTGTGGGCGATAAAAAAAGAGTAACAGAACACAAAAAAGATTTTTTTGATTTTTTTGTCTGTCTGTCTGTCTGTCTGTCTGTCTGTCTGTATGTACTCGCTAATCTTTAAAACTACTGAACAGATTTTTACGCGGTTTTCACTAAAAGATTAAGGTCATCCCTGAGCAACATATAGGCTTTGTTTCATCGAAATCTGATGTCAGATTAAAAAGTTATCGTCATTTAAAGTTTGAAGAAAATTTTTCTTTATAGAAAATCACTCATCACAAAATCTAAGAAACTACAAGTGCTAGGAGTCTCAAATTTTGTATGGGGGTTCCTTTCAGGACGTAGATGCTCACTAAGACGGGAATTTGGAAAATTCAACTCCAAAGGGGGTGAAATGGGGGTCCAAAGTTTGTATGGGGAACCAAGATTAGTTGGACTATTTTATACGAAACTTTACACGAGATCTTCTGTAGATAAATGAGTAAACACGTGTTTCAGGATTTTTCAAAATTCAACCCCTAGAGGGGTGGAATGAGGTGCAAACGTCTGAAAATCGACATGGGTATTGTTTTTATGGTTTATCGGGTCGCTGATTCCGAAAACAACAGCTATTTTATAATCTAACATAATCGACGTGACACAAGAGCACTCCTGTGGGGGTGCGATGGGGTTGAAATGTTACAATATCAATATGGGTGTTGATTCTATGGTTTTCTAAAATGTCAATTACGAAAATGGCATCGATTTGAAAACGTGGACACGAAATTTCCATCTCGGTATAAAAATCCAAGATTTGGAACACCTGATGCAGAACCATAATGGTTCAGCTAAACTATAAGAAATATAAAAATGACGCCTTAGCAAAAGTTGTTCAGCCTGATGAGTATAAATAGTTTAACAAAATATTGATTGTATTATTGTAAATAAAATAATCACACGCAGTGCTACTTTTATTTTTACCTGCTACAAGTTAGACGCAATAGTCTTATTTATTATTATATATATATATATATATATATATATATATATATATATATATATATATATGTATGTATATATATATGTATATATATATATATATATATATATATAAGTATGTATATATATATATATGTATGTATATATATATATACTAGCTGATGCCCGCGACTTCGTTCGCGTGGACTTTATGATTCCGGCATATTAATACAAATACGAACTAAAGTAGATACATAATAAAATATTTGGGGCAGTATTATACGTTAAAAGTCAACAAATTATTATTTTTATTTAAGATAGTCACCATAGTTTCAAAAAAAAAAAAAAAATAAATGAAGGGAGTCTTTCCTTCGGGAGCTAATATGAAAAGACCTCAAGCGTTCCTCAATCTGAAACGATTAGACAGCAATCCTGAAACATTTTCGCTTTGACACAGTTTCGTGTCACAAAGCATGTCGGTGTTTCCGTTCTGTATAAATCGAGTAGAATATTGAACATTGTATTTGCGTCCTTCCGCCTAGAGGTAATATTATGGCTGCAATACCTGGCGATGCTGCTGTATGATATTATTTTGGCGCCTGATTTCAGCGAGGATTGCTCTCATCAGGTATGTTTTTCCAGTCCCTCCTGAAGCATCTAAGAAAAACAGTTTCCCCTCGTTGTTTAAAAGACTTTGAGTCACAAAATCTTGCTACATAGCGTCCCGCAAATGCACGCAATCTTCTGGTTTGTGCGAAGGGGTAGAATGGGGGTTGGAAGTTTGTATGAAAGTCCTATATTTTTGAAGCAAGAGACTTGAAATTTAAAATGTATGCTCTATAAATGGTGTGGAGGTGTATGTAATAATGTATCTTTGGAAATCAACCCCTTTTTGGGGTTAAAACGGGGGTTGGAAGTTTGTATGAAAGTTCTACGTTTTTGAAGTAAGAGACTTGAAATTTAAAATGCATCCTCTATAGATGGTGTGGAGGTGTACTAATAATGTGTCTTTGGAAATCAACCCCATTTTGGGGTTAAAACGGGGGTTGGAAGTTTGTATGAAAGTTCTATGTTTTTGAAGTAAGAGACTTGATATTTAAAATGCATGCTCTATAGATGGTGTGGAGGTGTACTAATAATGTATCTTTAGAAATCAACCCCCTTTTGGGGTTAAAAAGGGGGTTGGAAGTTTGTATGAAAGTTCTATGTTTTTGAAGCAAGAGACTTGAAATTTAAAATGTATGCTCTGTAGATGGTGTGGAGGTGTACTAATAATGTATCTTTAGAAATCAACCCCTTTTTGGGGTTAAAACGGGGGTTGGAAGTTTGTATGAAAGTTCTATGTTTTTAAAGTAAGAAACTTGAAATTTAAAATGTATGCTCAATAGATGGTGTGGGGGTGTACTAATAATTTATCTTTAGAAATCAACCCCTTTTTGGGGTTAATACGGGGGTTGGAAATTTGAATCAAAGTTCTATGTTTTTGATGTAAGAGACTTGAAATCTAAAATGTATGCTCTATAGATGGTGTGGAGGTGTACTAATAATGTATCTTTAGATATCAACCCCTTTTTGGGGTTAAAATGGGGGTTGAAAGTTTGTATGAAAGCTCTATATTTTTGAAGTAAGAAACTTGAAATTTAAAATGTATAGATAGTGTGGAGGTGTACTAATAATGTATCTTTAGAAATCAACCCCCTTATGAAGTTAAAACGGGGGTTGGAAATTTGTATGAAAATACAATGTTATTGGAGTTAAAGTAATTATGGCAGAAGGATTTTAAATGATATTTAAGTATAAAAAATATTGAAAACAACTACATACTTACTATTATAAGGAGGGATGTATTATTATAACAATAAAAAGTACTTTAGGTTTTACAAAGAGGTTTTAAAAAATAATATCCGTCGACTTCATTGATTCTAAAAATTCGTCTAGATATTGATTGTTTTTAACTTTTTCATCTTTTTCCTTTCATTAGGTATTTAGCTTTTTCGAATGTAATTAAAAATTATTTGCAAATAACTAACTCCACGCGTACGAAGTCGCGGGCGGCCGCTAGTATATATATATATATATACATACTTATATATATATATATATATATACATATATATATACATACATATATATATATATATATATATATAATAATAATAAATAAGTCTATTGCGTCTAACTTGTAGCAGGTAAAAATAAACGTAGCACTGCGTGTGATTATTTTATTTACAATAATACAATCAATATTTTGTTAAACTATTTATACTCATCAGGCTGAACAACTTTTGCTAAGGCGTCATTTTTATATTTCTTATAGTTTAGCTGAACCATTATGGTTCTGCATCAGGTGTTCCAAATCTTGGATTTTTATACCGAGATGGAAATTTCGTGTCCACGTTTTCAAATCGATGCCATTTTCGTAATTGACATTTTAGAAAACCATAGAATCAACACCCATATTGATATTGTAACATTTCAACCCCATCGCACCCCCACAGGAGTGCTCTTGTGTCACGTCGATTATGTTAGATTATAAAATAGCTGTTGTTTTCGGAATCATCATCATCATCATCATCATCTCAGCCATTGAAAGTCCACTGCTGGACATAGGCCTCCCCTCTAGATCTCCAATAAGACCGGTTGGAAGCGGCTTGCATCCAGCGCGATCCCACGGTCTTAATGAGGTCGTCTGTCCACCTTGTGGGTGGACGTCCTACGCTGCGCTTGCCGGTACGTGGTCTCCACTCGAGAACTTTTCGACCCCATCGGTCATCCGTCCTCCGTGCTATGTGCCCTGCCCACTGCCACTTCAACTTGCTAATCCGCTGGGCTACGTCGGTAACCTTGGTTCTTCTACGGATCTCCTCATATCTGATTCGATCTCGCAGAGAGACTCCGAGCATAGCCCTCTCCATAGCTCGTTGGGCTACTTTGAGCTTGTTCATAAGGCCCATAGTGAGGGACCACGTTTCAGTGCCGTAAGTCATCGCTGGTAACACACACTGGTCGAAGACTTTCGACTTGAGGCACTGCGGTATGTCGGACGAGAAGACATCACGCAATTTTCCGAACGCTGCCCAGCCGAGTTGGATTCGGCGACTGACCTCTTTCTTGAAGTTGGACCTACCTAACTGGACTACTTGTCCTAGGTAGACGTACGAGTCAACAACTTCAAGAACCGAGCTCTCAACAGATATTGGAGTGGGTACAACATGGGCATTACACATTAACTTCGTCTTGTCCTTGTTCATTTTAAGACCCACTTGTTGAGAAACTCGATTGAGGCCTTCGAGCATCGTGCTGAGATCTTCCATCGAATTTGCCATGACCACGATATCGTCGGCAAACCGAAGGTGAGTAATGTATTCGCCGTTAACATTGATGCCGAATCCTTTCCATTCCAGGAGCTTGAAGGCGTTCTCCAAAGCGGCCGTAAACAGTTTCGGAGATATCACGTCTCCCTGCCTTACACCTCTTTTCAAAGGGATCGCCTTCGAGCTCTGTTCCTGTACTCGGACCGACATAGTAGCGTTATTATACAAACACTTCAACACTTCGATATACCGATAGTCAATACGGCATCGCTGGAGAGACTCAAGCACAGCCCATGTCTCGACCGAATCAAAGGCTTTCTCATAGTCCACAAACGCTAAGCAAAGTGGCAAGTTATACTCTTCGGTCTTCTGTATAACCTGCCGCAGCGTGTGGATGTGGTCTATGGTACTGAAGCCTCTTCGGAAACCGGCTTGTTCGGAAGGCTGGAAGTCATCAAGCCTGCGCTCGAGACGGTTCGTAATGACCCTTGAAAACAGCTTATAAACATGGCTCAGAAGCGAGATGGGTCTATAGTTCTTTAATAAGGTGTTGTCGCCTTTCTTAAAGAACAGCACCACCACGCCTCTGTTCCATGCTTCAGGCGTTATGCCCTCGAGGACGACGGTGTTGAAGAGCTTCTGAAGGACTTTTAGTACCGGTGTTCCACCCGCTTTCAGAAGCTCTGATGTGATTCCGTCATCACCCGGCGCCTTGTCGTTTTTAAGCTGATTCAGGGCCATTCTAATCTCGTACAGGCTGATGTCCGGAATATCCTCGGTGAAGTGTCGGGTCAGCTTGGCTCTTGGGTCTTTGGCCGCGCTGTTAGCAGGCTTGGCAACAGAAGCGTATAACTGTCCATAGAACCTTTCGATCTCCTCCAATACCTCGGCCTTGGTCGACGCTATACTGCCATCTTCTCTCTTCAGCTTGGTCAATTGGCTTTGCCCTATAGACAGATTCCTTGCAAACACTTTGGAGCCTTTGTTCCGCTCTATCGTCTCTTTAATATATTTCCTATTAAAGAGACGTATATCGTGCCGCAAGGATTTCGAGATCTGTCTATTGAGCAGCCTCGCTGCTATTTCGGAATCAGCGACCCAATAAACCATAAAAACAATACCCATGTCGATTTTCAGACGTTTGCACCTCATTCCACCCCTCTAGGGGTTGAATTTTGAAAAATCCTGAAACACGTGTTTACTCATTTATCTACAGAAGATCTCGTGTAAAGTTTCGTATAAAATAGTCCAACTAATCTTGGTTCCCCATACAAACTTTGGACCCCCATTTCACCCCCTTTGGAGTTGAATTTTCCAAATTCCCGTCTTAGTGAGCATCTACGTCCTGAAAGGAACCCCCATACAAAATTTGAGACTCCTAGCACTTGTAGTTTCTTAGATTTTGTGATGAGTGATTTTCTATAAAGAAAAATTTTCTTCAAACTTTAAATGACGATAACTTTTTAATCTGACATCAGATTTCGATGAAACAAAGCCTATATCAGTAGCGCTAGCGCAGCTAACGGGGTTTGACGTACGTACATCATGTCAGTGACCTTGCGTGTCGATATGTGTAAATCTAATAGATTAAAATGTGCAAACTGTAACATTGTTATATGTGAAGTGCTGGCATTCATACAGAATAAATTGGACGTAATGGATGAGGAAAGTTTGATTCGAATATGTGAAAGTGCTTTCAAAGAGGAGGATATTGAAGTAGCAAAGTCGTTACTTTTCGAGTCGTTACAAAAATCAATTACTACCCGGAAGCGTGTTGGTAAAACACAGCGCAATCTTGATGACATTATATTGTTATTTAAGGGGACGGATCCTGAAAAAATACCGATGTTTGTGGCGAAAGATTTGGAAAAACTACCCCCTGTCACGTTTAATAGTGTAGATGTTACTCCACTCCTCAAGAGAATTGTTAAAATGGAAGCAAATATTGAAAATATTCAGCAGAATTATGTTACAAAAGAGGAATTACAAGTTTGTTCATCGAATAATCATAAATCTCCACCATATAATGAGAACCATAATGTTAACTTAAAACGTGGAGGGTACATAGCAAACAGTACAAACACGTCTGTTTTTCTCGATAGTGGACCGATGGCGTTGTCGATATATGACAAAATTACTCATACCGGCCTGTGCGAGAACAATAGAGCGTCCCTTTCTCACAACCAGGCAAACAAATCTGCTCATTCGTTTACGCATGAGCCGAGTGAGCCGAATAACCACGATGAACGAACGAATGATGTGCCGATTCAAGACGAGGACGGTTGTATATCAGCATTATCGAGTACAAACGAGACGCCACTATTATTGCGTGGCAGCGTGAATATAGGCGTCAATGCTTTGAAGTCTTCGCTTTCGCAACCGACAATAAATGATCCGCGTGACAGGTGTCAACTAGTTACTGAGACAGAAAGTAAACAAAAACATAATAACCCCAAAAATGTGCAACTAGGAGCGAAGTTAACTTATGCAGAAACTGCTAAGACAAATGTGGAACGGAGTACACATTATACAGATGAAAATTGGGTACTAGTGCAAAGAAAACGGTTGAGAAATAGATTTACTGCGCAAAAAGGAAACGCAGTAGTTGAGTTGAAAGACAACGAAAGATTTAAGGCTGCAGATACAAAAATTCCATTATTTATATCAAATGTACACAAGGATGTATCTGAACAGGACATCATTGAATACATTCAGAAAAAGACAGGTGAGATTATTGACCTCGTAAAGATCAAAATGTAGAAAGAAAAAGACTATAGCTCCTACAAGTTATTTGTCACGAGGTACAAGCTGGATTTGTTTTTAGACGATAAATTATGGCCTGCTGGGATCTCGTTCAGGCGATTTATAAATTTTAATGTTAAACGAGGTGAACAAAATGAGGCATCAACTAGTAAAATTCATAATGGATAGAGGTTATGTAAATTACAGTAAAATAATTACTTACAATTGCAAATCAATCAAGAGGTCAATGGAAGGTATTAGGACGTTATGCAAGTCTGCTGATATAGTGGCCCTTCAAGAGACGTGGCTGTTGCCTCATGAGCTGCCACTCCTCGGAACAATTGATGAGGATTTCAGCGCAACCGGTACTTCAGCAGTTGACACATCAATTGGCTTGCTCACTGGAAGGCCATACGGAGGTGTAGCATTATTGTGGCGAAAAAGTGCTTTTGAATCAGTGTCGGTAATCAGCTGTGATAACGTGCGAGTCGCAGCCATTAGAATAGCTGTAAGTAACAGATCAATAGTTGTATTCAGTGTATATATGCCTACCAATTGCATTGAGAATATGCCTGTGTTCACCGAATCCTTAGGCGCAATACAATCTATTATTGATTTAGAAGAAAATCATAGTGTAGAGGCTTTTTATATGATGGGGGATTTCAATGCCCATCCAAATGAATTGTTTTATAATGAAATGATAAATTTTTGTAATGATAATTTATGGAAGTGTGTCGATGTAGAGGTGCTAGGACTTGATTCTGGCACTTATACATATCGTAGTGACTCCCATTACTGTGAGAGGTGGTTGGACCACTGTTTGGTGACACAATCAGCTTTTACTACTGTTAGTAATGTACGGGTGCTTCAGGATATGTACTGGTCTGATCACTTTCCATTGGTGATAGAATGTAACTTATATAAGGTAAATGTAAAGTTGCAACCTACTAGCGTAGATAACAACAACAACAATTATATTGTATGGGGGGATAGAGAGTCAAACCAAACAACATTATACCGGGAAATATGTCACTCTAAGCTACGAGATATTGACTTCCCACAAGAGCTGGGATCCTGTAGTGATTCCTCATGTAATAACCCATTGCACCATGTGATAGTAGATAAATTGTATGATGATATTGTTTGTGTATTGTCACAGGCTGCTATACAAACCTCTGTATTTGTGAGAAAGAAATGTAACAAAAAAGGCAATCTTATTGGTTGGAATAAATATGTAGCTAGCGCTCACAGGGAGGCTAGGCTTAAGTATCATCAATGGATTTTAGCGGGTAAGCCTAGAAGTGGAAGAAATTTCAATGAAATGTGTAACTCACGTAAAACGTTCAAATATAAATTGAAATGGTGCCAAAATAGGCAAGATCAAATAAAAATGGACATTATTGCTTCAAATCATGCTAATAAAAAATTTAAAAACTTCTGGAAAAACACAAATAAGCTAAATGTTAAGCCTAGCCTCCCAGTGAGCGTTGGTGGTGTTCATGGCCCCGGCCCTATTGCTAATTTATTTAGAGAGCATTTCACTGTGCCATCGTCCTTGGGTTTGCCGTCCTATGATGCGGGCAGTGCTGGGGCTGTCCTGGGTGATCGTGTGGTCTATTTTTCGGCGAGGAGAGTTGCCGGTGTTATAAAGAATATGCAGCGGGGAAAATCGCCGGGCCATGATAGCCTCAGCATTGAGCATTTCGAGAATGCTGGTGTTCATTTACCTCGGGTACTTGCGCTCTTATTCAATCTGTGCATTAGTCATTCTTATTTACCAGAGCCATTGATGCGTACCATTGTTGTGCCAGTTGTAAAGAATAAGACAGGTGATGCTTCTGATGTGTCCAACTACCGGCCTATCTCACTTGCTACTATTACAGCTAAGGTGCTTGACAGCTTGTTAAATGTACACCTAACTGAACACATTAAATTGAATGACTCACAATTCGGTTTCAGAGCTCGACTATCAACTGAAAGTGCCATATTGAGCTTAAAGCATGCTGTCAACTACTACACTTCAAGGAGGACACCGGTATATGCGTGCTTTCTGGATTTGTCGAGGGCTTTTGATCTTGTTAACTATGAGCTACTGTGGGAAAAGCTTGATGGCGCGGGTGTACCGGTTGAGTGTGTCTCCATCTTCAAATACTGGTACATGAATCAGAAGAATCAGGTGAGATGGGCTGGTAGACTGTCAGATGAATACAGGCTGGAGTGTGGTGTAAGGCAGGGGGGATTGACCTCACCGCTACTCTTTAATTTGTACATTGACAAGCTTATCGAGAGGCTTAGTGGCACTAATATCGGATGTCATGTTGATGGGATTTGTTTCAATAACATTAGCTATGCTGATGATATGGTGCTACTGAGCCCCTCGATAAATGCTTTGAGAAAATTGTTGGCCATCTGCGAGACATATGCTAGAGAACATGGGCTGAAATATAACTCCAAAAAGAGTGAATTACTAATATTTAAGGCAGGCAAATATCTGCCCACCAATGTGCCATCTGTATGCTTAAACGGTGTGGCTCTAAACCAGGTAGACAAATTTAAATATTTGGGTCATGTGGTGACGAGCGATCTCAGGGACGATGAGGACTTGGAAAGAGAGCGTAGAGCGTTAGCAGTGAGATGTAATATGCTCACTCGCAGGTTCTCTAGGTGTACCAAAGAAGTTAAAGTGACGCTTTTCAAAGCATACTGCCAGGTTTTTTATTCTTGTGGCCTATGGGTGAAGTACACAAAGAGAGCATATAATGTTCTGCGCGTACAGTACAACAATGCTTTCAGAATGCTGCTGCGACTTCCGCGACGATGTAGCGCTTCGGGAATGTTTGCTGAGGCACATACAGACGGTTTTCAGGCGATCATGCGTAAGAAAGCTGCTTCATTACTGCACGCACTGCGAAATAGTAGTAACAGCATCCTGAAAGCCATTGCAGAAAGGTTTGACTGTCCTATACAGAAACATTGGGTTGCGGTTGTACTGGGCCGCACGTAGTTGTGTGCATGTACTCATGCAGGCATGTAATAAATGTATATTGTTATATGTATGTATGAGTGGATGCACATAATAACAAACACAAGCAGTATTAGTCCCAACATAATTTAATTTAATTATTACTAATATAGTTATTAAGTTCAAAATATTGTTACTAACTCTTTACTAAACCATACTATGGACAAAATTATTACGTCTGAAATAAAGTTATTATTATTATTATTATTATATATGTTGCTCAGGGATGACCTTAATCTTTTAGTGAAAACCGCGTAAAAATCTGTTCAGTAGTTTTAAAGATTAGCGAGTACATACAGACAGACAGACAGACAGACAGACAGACAAAAAAATCAAAAAAATCTTTTTTGTGTTCTGTTACTCTTTTTTTATCGCCCACACTCATTTTTTGTTAATTTTATCAAATGTACAGACACGCGGTTCCTACTGTTTTATTATATGTATTGATAGTAACCATAGTTTAAAAAAAATATAAAATAAATGAAGGGAGTCTTTCCTTCGGGAGCTAATATGAAAAGACCTGAAGCGTTACTAATCCTCGATAAAGCCACATTCTTGGCCATTTCGCATTCATCTGAAACGATTAGACAGCAATCCTGAAACATTTTCGCTTTGTCACAGTTTCGTGTCACAAAGCATGTCGGTGTTTCCGTTCTCTATAAATCGAGTAGAATATTGAACATTGTATTTGCGTCCTTCCGTCTAGAGGTAATATTATGGCTGCAATACCTGGCGATGCTGCTTTGTGATATTATTTTGGCGCCTGATTTCAGCGAGGATTGCTCTCGTCAGATATGTTTTTCCAGTCCCTCCTGAAACATCTAAGAAAAACAGTTTCCTCTCGTTGTTTAAAAGACTTTGAGTCACAAAATCTTGCTACATAGCGTCCCGCAAATGCACGCATTCTTCTGGTTTGTGCAAATATATACCAATCGTTCCATTTAAATTTTAGCGTACACGTCTATATAAAACTGACTAAACAGACCACGTTACCTTTATATATATCGTTATATATATATCTATATATATAAAAGATAAAATCACTGACTCACTCATCACGAAATCTCAGAAACTATAACACCTACAAACTTGAAATTTGGCAGGTAGGTTCCTTATAGGGTGTAGACATCCGCTAAGAACGGATTTTACGATACTCCACCCCTAAGGGGGTAGAATGGGGGTTGAAAGTTTGTATGAAAGTCCTATGTTTTTGAAGCAAGAGACTTGAAATTTAAAATGTATGCTCTATAGATGGTGTGGAGGTGTACTAATAAAGTATCTTTGGAAATCAATCCCTTTTTGGGGTTAAAACGGGGGTTGGAAGTTTCTATGAAAGTTCTATGTTTTTGAAGTAAATGGCTTGAAATTTAAAATGCATGCTCTATAGATGGTGTGGAGGTGTACTAAGAATGTATCTTTGGAAATCAACCCCGTTTTGGGGTTAAAACGGGGGTTGGAAGTTTGTATGAAAATTCTACGTTTTAGAAGTAAGAGACTTCAAAATTAAAATGTATGCTCTATAGATAGTGTCGAGGTGTCCTAATAATGTATCTTTGGAAATCAACCCCCTTTTGGGGTTAAAACGGGGGTTGGAAGTTTGTATGTAAGTTCTATGTTTTTGAAGTAAGAGACTTGAAATTTAAAATGCATGCTCTATAGATGGTATGGAGGTGTACTAATAAAGTATCTTTAGATATCAACCCCTTTTTGGGGTTAAAACGGGGGTTGGAAATTTGTATGGAAATCCAATGTTATTGAAGTTAAAGTGATTATGGAAGAAGGATTTTAAATGATATTTAAGTATAAAAAATATTGAAAACAACTACATACTTACTATTATAAGGAGGAATGTTTTATTATAACAATAAAAAATACTTTAGGTTTTACAAAGAGGTTTTAAAAAATAATATCCGTCGACTTCATTGATTCTAAAAATTCGTCTAGATATTGATTGTTTTTAACTTTTTTTATTTTTTTCCTTTCATTAGGTACCTATTTAGCTTTTTCGAATGTAATTAAAAATTCTTTGCAAATAAATAACTCCACGCGTACGAAGTCGCGGGCGGCCGCTAGTATATATATATATATATATATATATATATATATATATATATATATATATATATATATATATACGTCATATATATATATAATAAATTTATATATATATAACGTAAATAAATAAAACTATTGCGTCTAACTTGTAGCAGGTAAGAATAAAAGTAGCACTGCGCGGTTATTTTTTTACAATACAATCAACATTTTGTTAAACTATTTATGCTCATCAGGCTGAACAACTTTTGCTAAGGCGTCATTATTATATTCCTTATAGTTTAGCTGAACCATTATGGTTCTGCATCAGGTGTTCTAAATCTTGGATTTTTATACCTCAACAAAAAATGCTTAACAGGCTTAACAACTTTTGCTAAAGCGTCATTTTTATATTTCTTATAGTTTAGCTGAACCATTATGGTTCTGCATCAGGTGTTCCAAATCTTGGATTTTTATACCGAGATGGAAATTTCGTGTCCACGTTTTCAAATCGATGCCATTTTCGTAATTGACATTTCAGAAAACCATAGAATCAACACCCATATTGATATTATGACATTTCAACCCCATCGCACCCCCACAGGAGTGCTCTTGTGTCACGTCGATTATGTTAGATTATAAAATAGCTGTTGTTTTCGGAATCAGCGACCCGATAAACCATAAAAACAATACCCATGTCGATTTTCAGACGTTTGCACCTCATTTCACCCCTTTAGGGGTTGAATTTTGAAAAATCCTGAAACACTTGTTTACTCATTTATCTACAGAAGTTCTCGTGTAAAGTTTCGTATAGAATAGTCCAACTAATCTTGGTTCCCCATACAAACTTTGGACCCCCGTTTCACCCCCTTAGGGGTTGAATTTTCCAAATTCCCGTCTTAGTGAGCATCTACGTCCTGAAAGGAACCCCCATACAAAATTTGAGACTCCTAGCACTTGTAGTTTCTGAGATTTCGTGATGAATGATTTTCTATAAAGAAAAATTTTCTTTAAACTTTAAATGACGATAACTTTTTAATCTGACATTAGATTTCGATGAAACAAAGCCTATATGTTGCTCAGGGATGAGCTTAATCTTTTAGTGAAAACCGCGTAAAAATCTGTTCATTAGTTTTAAAGATTAGCGAGTACATACAGACAGACAGACAGACAGACAAAAAAATCAAAAAAATCTTTTTTGTGTTCTGTTACTCTTTTTTTATCGCCCACACCCATTTTTTGTTAATTTTATCAAATGTACAGACACGCGGTTCCTACTGTTTTATTATATGTATTGATATTGATATATACTAGCGGCCGCCCGCGACTTCGTACGCGTGGAGTTAGTTATTTGCAAATAATTTTTAATTACATTCGAAAAAGCTAAATACCTAATGAAAGGAAAAAGATGAAAAAGTTAAAAACAATCAATATCTAGACGAATTTTTAGAATCAATGAAGTCGACGGATATTATTTTTTAAAACCTCTTTGTAAAACCTAAAGTACTTTTTATTGTTATAATAATACATCCCTCCTTATAATAGTAAGTATGTAGTTGTTTTCAATATTTTTTATACTTAAATATCATTTAAAATCCTTCTGCCATAATTACTTTAACTCCAATAACATTGTATTTTCATACAAATTTCCAACCCCCGTTTTAACTTCATAAGGGGGTTGATTTCTAAAGATACATTATTAGTACACCTCCACACTATCTATACATTTTAAATTTCAAGTTTCTTACTTCAAAAATATAGAGCTTTCATACAAACTTTCAACCCCCATTTTAACCCCAAAAAGGGGTTGATATCTAAAGATACATTATTAGTACACCTCCACACCATCTATAGAGCATACATTTTAGATTTCAAGTCTCTTACATCAAAAACATAGAACTTTGATTCAAATTTCCAACCCCCGTATTAACCCCAAAAAGGGGTTGATTTCTAAAGATAAA
This sequence comes from Hypsopygia costalis, assembly GCA_937001555.2. Lineage (NCBI taxonomy): Eukaryota > Metazoa > Arthropoda > Insecta > Lepidoptera > Pyralidae > Hypsopygia > Hypsopygia costalis. The sequence continues at coordinate 7,594,320 of OW443325.2, forward strand.
TTATTAGTACACCCCCACACCATCTATTGAGCATACATTTTAAATTTCAAGTTTCTTACTTTAAAAACATAGAACTTTCATACAAACTTCCAACCCCCGTTTTAACCCCAAAAAGGGGTTGATTTCTAAAGATACATTATTAGTACACCTCCACACCATCTACAGAGCATACATTTTAAATTTCAAGTCTCTTGCGTCAAAAACATAGAACTTTCATACAAACTTCCAACCCCCTTTTTAACCCCAAAAGGGGGTTGATTTCTAAAGATACATTATTAGTACACCTCCACACCATCTATAGAGCATGCATTTTAAATATCAAGTCTCTTACTTCAAAAACATAGAACTTTCATACAAACTTCCAACCCCCGTTTTAACCCCAAAATGGGGTTGATTTCCAAAGACACATTATTAGTACACCTCCACACCATCTATAGAGGATGCATTTTAAATTTCAAGTCTCTTACTTCAAAAACGTAGAACTTTCATACAAACTTCCAACCCCCGTTTTAACCCCAAAAAGGGGTTGATTTCCAAAGATACATTATTACATACACCTCCACACCATTTATAGAGCATACATTTTAAATTTCAAGTCTCTTGCTTCAAAAATATAGGACTTTCATACAAACTTCCAACCCCCATTCTACCCCTTCGCACAAACCAGAAGATTGCGTGCATTTGCGGGACGCTATGTAGCAAGATTTTGTGACTCAAAGTCTTTTAAACAACGAGGGGAAACTGTTTTTCTTAGATGCTTCAGGAGGGACTGGAAAAACATACCTGATGAGAGCAATCCTCGCTGAAATCAGGCGCCAAAATAATATCATACAGCAGCATCGCCAGGTATTGCAGCCATAATATTACCTCTAGGCGGAAGGACGCAAATACAATGTTCAATATTCTACTCGATTTATACAGAACGGAAACACCGACATGCTTTGTGACACGAAACTGTGTCAAAGCGAAAATGTTTCAGGATTGCTGTCTAATCGTTTCAGATTGAGGAACGCTTGAGGTCTTTTCATATTAGCTCCCGAAGGAAAGACTCCCTTCATTTTTTTTTTTTTTTTTTTGAAACTATGGTGACTATCTTAAATAAAAATAATAATTTGTTGACTTTTAACGTATAATACTGCCCCAAATATTTTATTATGTATCTACTTTAGTTCGTATTTGTATTAATATGCCGGAATCATAAAGTCCACGCGAACGAAGTCGCGGGCATCAGCTAGTTGTGAATAAATTCGCAGTTCAACTCTTCTTTGTGGCGATCGGGATGTTTTCGCTAATGACAATGCGTTTTATAGATAGATAATGCATAGTTGTCTGAGTATGTAGTTAGTAAGTGACTCTGCGACGAATTGGCCTCGTGAGTGTACATAAATTTTAATTTCGTATTTTTCATAGAATGATGAGATCTGATGACATATCTTTAACAAAGACAAACATAAAATATTATATGACAGCACAGAATGTTAGTTAGTTATTTTGTCAAACGAATTATAATTAATAATATTATTTGTGTTAATATAAATAGACAAAAATGTACAAAAGGAGAGGAGTCCACAAAAACAAGGAGAGGTCAAAAATCGATTGACGGAGGATAGAGGGAGGATCATTTATCACTATGACCTCCTGGTCTTTTTTTTTTGGACAGAATTTTTTTTGGAAGGATTTTTGGGACAATTAAAAAATATGTGTTCTGGGTCGCGTATTCCAGCGTATTAGTATTTGTCTTTAACACTACGAATCACAATAAGAAAGAAAGAAATAACATTATGTTATAAATAAAGCACTTGTACTGTTCCACGTAATTAAATTTATTTTTACTGACCGGTTGGTAGAGAGATGATAAAAACCATCTGCTTACCTTAGTAATCCCTTAAGGCAAATCCGGACGGTAAGAATAAATTTAATTACGTGGAACAGTACATTGGAACATTATTAACATTTTGTTATTAATAAAGCACTTGTACTGTAACAGTGCTTTATTAATAACAAAATGTTAATAATGTTCCACCAAGTGCCAACAATCAACAGCATGAATAATGAAAGAAATAACATTTAGCTACTTATGTTATGTTATACTTTTGATGCTAATAAATATTACTTCTTTCTTTGTTTTCATTCCACGATGTTGTAATCAAGTATGTGGTATTGAACGTTTTAAATGCCATGATGATTCAATAATAAAACTACGTATGTGGTTGAATCATCATCTTATCAGCATGTATATACCCACTGCTGGACCTTTCCCAATGCGGAAAAATGCCTAATTATGTGATTGTATGGCATTGTTCAATGAAACCATATACTTAGGATTCTCCGCTAAATGAAAGAATGAAGTTAGCCAATTTCAATTAAATGGCTAATTTACCAGTTGGCTGCAACAGATCAACTATCAGGGGTATACCGCCGAAGCTGAAGCCGATAACAATTGTGTGTAACTGGCAGACACCCTTCAATCTTAGACCTACTCGTATTTTTGGGACCTTATTTATTCGATGGGAATCGGCTTCAGCTTAGGCGGTAGGCCCCCAGAGAGCCTACCGCCGCAGCTACTGATTACGATTGGATTTTTTGATTGCGAAAATCTGACTTCACGTTTGATTATTGCTTATAGTAATAGCTTAGTCGGTAGGGACTAAGGCGCTTTACCGATTTAACAAAAGATATTTATGACAAAATTAAAGATAAGTTCGGATTTCACAATCAAAATATCCGAATGTGAATCTCCACCTGAGGGCCTACCGCCTACGATGAAGCCCATCGTAGGCGGTAGGCCCCCAGGTGCCAAATGATGCAAACGGCGCATAAAATGGTTCGTTGTAGAAATCTAAAGATGTAATGATGAAATGAAAAATACATAACATTTATATCTGCAAAAGCATATTATAGCAGTTCTGACGGTATGGTAAACGTTTTTCCATAAAGAAAGGAAACGACATTAGAAGAAAACATGCTAATGAGACATAATTTGTAGCTTTTGGCCTATTAGAAACAATTTCATGAAATTACAACTTGGAGAAAGTCTTGGCAAACAATTTTTCATTATAGGCTCTTATTAACGTCACTTAATAGTTACTTATGATGTTTTACGCATAGATACTTTGGACTCAGGACACTTTCAATAATTATTCTTTTTGTTCCGTAATTATACAAACTGTACCAACGCTTTAGATATAAAATATTCTGATATTAACTAAATGTTAATTTATTTTCAGTATTCTTAGATCTTATTTTGTTTCGATTTGATATTACGATGCAATAGCTCACTTGGTGCAACATAATCATAACTTACATTTGTGTCATTGTTGCATTAATCCCTGCACATTGAAATAAGATAACGATAATAAAAAAATGTTATGTATAATTATGAAATATGAGTACGAGATCACACATCTCCATTCTCTTTCTATATGAAAAAAAAAATATATATTCTCACCACTTACATTTTTTTTCTTAGGAGAGGGGTGGGGCAAAGGTGCATGTGGGTCACCTGATGCCTACTGTAAAGCAATCACCACCGCCCATGGACATTAACTACACTAAGGAGTCGCCGTTCCATTGCTAGCGTATAGGAGTATAGAATTATACTCCTTCCTTTCTGGTGACCGTACTCACTCGCAGAAACACAACAACCCTCAAGGGAATTGTTATTTGACTGAGATATTCTGTGAGGTGGAGGTACTTCCCCAGTCGGACAGAATGCCCAACCTCTCTTTTCGCCAGAGCCTAGTTAATATTTAAAGACCATTAGAGTAGCGCCTCCTAGCATTTGAAGAAGGCAACTGTCAAAGTATTATTTTTTATTCGAAATTTTTTCGCACATTTGGCATTTTAGCGATCCAGATCACCTGGCGCCTAGAGCGGCCGCTCCACTTTCTCTACCATACACCCGACGACGCTGTCTTCAATTTATTTCTTATGAGCACTGGTACCGACAACCGCTTGTAACACTTCCATTATAAGATGGTCTGGCGTAGCGCAGAGCGGTACGTAGGTTTCGTAGCACAGTAGTAGTAGTCTAATTTGAGGTTTTTAGGAAAAAACTAAACTTTTTGGGGTGTAAGTGGTTCATCTACATCTTTGAACCTAAGCCAACTTCACCTACACGCAGTGCACCCTCTGACTGACAAACGAAGCTCTGGCGAAAAGAGAGGTAGGGAGCCTAATTGTAAGCTACCCGACTGGGTAATGTACCTCCACCTCACAGAATACCGCAGCCAAATAACAATTCCCTTGAGGGTTGTTGTGTTCCTGCGAGTGAGTGAGGTCACCAGAAAGGAAGGAGATGCTGAGTTGGCAGCGGGGGTGGCGGCGCGCGAGCGATATTCTATGTTGCGAGCGTTAATATGGCTACGGCAACCGCTTCAAATCAGGCGGGCCGTATGCTTGTCTGCCACCCAACGTAGTATAAAAAAAAACAAAAAACGAATTGTCCCAAAACGAAGATTAGAGATGTGAAATTAACAGTGTTTCACCTGTCTAAATGGTCCATAACAGTATTATGGTCCGCGTGGACTTCAGAAAATAAATAATTATTTCTAAGAACTCGAATGGAGGTTGAGGTGTAAGGGCTCACCACGGTCTCTAGAGCCAAAGCCAACCTCCTTACACGTGGTGGAGGTATGAAAACCGCATTCACGTTCGTACGTTATTTTTGCTTGATATGCGTACAGACATATAAACAGACAGACAATAAATGTAAAAATAATTGTTTTGGTTTCTATCGTTCCTACAGAGACATGTCATAATATATTTTATCTCCAATGTACATCAGTACTATGTATATCGGTTAGATTTTATTAGATATAAAAAATATTAAGTAAAAATAAGGACAAGTATACGCCCTAGAGACCTATGATGATGACAATATGGAAAGTAATTTCTTAAGACGCCTTGACGATTTTGAACGCAGGAACTTGGATTTTTCTCTGCTGTTACAAAACATAGGAATGTAGTTTTTGACGACCTTGATACTTCATGTAATTAGTGTCATTTTGTCAGTTGCCGTTACATGAATTGTTGACTTTTACAATAGAAAAAAACGCAAAGTAATCCCCAATTTAGACAGAAATTTGCATTTTATGGGCATACGGGACAGAGGAATTCCGCCTAAGCTGAAGCCGATTCCCCATTGATTGCGAAAATCCAACTTCAGGTAAATGTATGGTATTTATGTTTAGCTTATCTGGTAAACATTCTGGAGTTCTACCAACTAAGATGTTTGGCAATAACTAAAACGTAAAAATATTTTTGGAATCAAAATATTCGATGGTAATCGGCTTCGACGGACGGCGCCTGGTCTTAATGGGTCTTTTAAAAAAACTTATTTATTATAACTGCTGATGATTAGGACAACTTCTAGTAATTGCGAGCGTAGTGAGCGAGAGCGAGCGAGCAAGCAAGGAACGGGGTTAACGAGACGTAGAGCGGCTCTAGGTCTGCTTTATATATAGGTTAGTTTTAGGGCACGCTACAAAATGTCAGTTGAAATTTTTTTAATAGGTTGAGGTTTATTATTAAGGTTGTAGATTTTTGCAGGAGGAGCAGTGCGCGTTTTCGCATAAAATATTTGGAAAATAAATATGTATTCCATACCGATGTATGGAATATTTCTTTCATCAATGCATTACTATGTGATTTGAATATTGAAGTAATGGATGTATATGTATTATTGAGATTTTATTCTATACAGATAATATAAAATTAGAGTGTCTGTTTGTAATATTAAAATAACCGCCTTTGACTAAATGCATATGGATGTATACACGGTACATATACCGAAATAACATTTTTTACAATTTTTGTCTGTCTGTTTGTTCCGGTTATTCTTTGAAACGGCTGAACCGATTTTGACGGGTCTTTCACTGGCTGATAGCTGATGTAATAAGCAGTAAATAAAAAAATAACTATCCCGCGCAGACGAAGTCGCGGGCACAGCTAGTTAAAAATAAATGTTTTCCATTTTTTTTTAATTTTTTTTATTTAACTTTCATGAATCTCATAAATCTAAGAAAACGCTTTTATAAACACTTAAATACTTAATACTGTGTGTGTGTATTATTTATCAGTCATTTTGGTTTGAGTAATATTCAAATCTAAATGACTGATAAATACCATCTTTTGTCAGTTAATGAGCGTTAATGAGCGTTTTTGACCAATTTGTAGTAAATAACAGTCAGTCATTTTCAGTCGCGTTGGTCATCAACTCTAATCAAGATATAGCTTGATCGACTTTTGCCTCGTGCCGTATAGCAATATTGTAACTGAAAATAACATCAAAATGTGTTCTAGTTATTTGGGAGATTGTAGTGGATTTTATTTATATATGAGACTGGTTGTTGAATGGCTAGCAATGGCTACTTTGCCTCCGAAGTCGCAGGATCTATTTCCGCACAAGATAAAAAAAATGCGTGCTTGAACATATTGGAGCCCAAGTAAATGTAGCTCGGGACGACATCACAGTTGGCGATAGTTTTAACAGATGATTGTTTGTTCTCGGTACTACATGACCCTTAATCATCAGATACACTGTATATGTATACAAGATTGTACGGACGAATAGCTTCTCTTTCCCCTTGACACCGGCGTTAATTTCAGCTACGTAACTTAAACAAAATAATATTTCGCTCATGTACCTAAATCACAAAATGCCTGAGCGCCCTCGTCACTCCACTAATTTATATTTAAAAATATTATAGTGACATAGTACTTATTAAATACTAATCTCGTAATTCAAGACATAATAGATAGATAATAATATTTAGTTATTACACTTAAGCGACTCACCACAAAACAGCTAAACCCTGCGAGGTTTTTGTTTGCGGGCAATGTACAATGGGCAATGTACGAGTATGCAATGTACATTACATTTAGTTGGACAATCCAACATTCGAAGGTAAATCTTAATATATAAAAATTTCATGTCACGTTGTTTGTCCGCGATGAAATCCTAAACTAGTGAACCGATTTTAATAATATTTTGCACAGTGTGTGCAGTTTGATCCAACTTGAGAGATATGATAGTTTATAATTCATCGAAAAAAATAACATAAAAATATTTAAAGGCGTGTGGTTACCGGCAGACTAGAATAGAATCACTCCGTCTCTTCCCGTGGATGTCATACAAGGCGACTAAGGGAAATACATTATAAAACATCGATCAGGCCTCCCCAACCCATCTGGCCAGCGTGGGGAGTGTAGGCCAAATCCTCCTTCTGTCTTGGACAGACGAGAGAGGGTCGTGCTCCTGTAGTGGAGACTAAAATGACCTGATGATGACTTAAAGGCGATATGAAGTTCTCCGGGCCAGCTAGTCTCTTATAGAGATAAGCATGCCCGTGTCATCATCTTCAGCCTGCATGTACCCACTGCTGGATATAAGCCTTCCCCAATGCTTTCCACCAGATACGATGCCTGTGTACTTCTTTACAATTTCTATGAACGATAATATAACGATATAATATAACGTTCTTTGTGTAATAAATGTAATACAAACATACAACCTATAATCACATTTATAACTTGCGAGTAGAAATAAGAAGTAAATAAGGAAAGTAATTTTAAAATTCATTATATAATTTTACTGTCCTTAGCATTAAGGCTCCGATTTAATAAAGGAAGAGAAATGTTGGAAACATTTCATTTTATTTTAATAAGTAGAATTATTTAGATATATAATTATATACATATCAAGTAACTTTTGTCATTCGTATTCAGTTTTCAGTTGCACAGGTTTTGTTGTGGTAATCTCTTAAAAATCCAGTAAAATTGTTTTCGAATATAATAATAATATAGAACAGAGTGTTTCTATATTACTATATTACTTTGTAAGTCATTCCATGATCCTTAGATACATAGCCATGGGACCTAGTACAAAAAAGGTGCTAGGCGTACCATCAATGACAGCCGGGTCCAACAGCATAACGTGGCTTCCGAAGCATGGAGGAGCTCGAGATAAATTAACCCATCCATGGATAGGCTACGATCGACAGGAAATTCATCCTCACGTATTAGAACCGCAGTGGTCAGGTACTGTGCGGTTCCAGTGAAGTTTTCTTCCACGTACTATCAAGCTGTGGAATGAACTACGTGTTGAGGTTTTCCTAGGAAACTACAGCATAGGGTTCTTAAAAAATGGCGTGAAGAAATTTTTACAGGTTCGGCAACGCGCATGTGATGCCTCTGGTGTTACAGGCGTAATTAGGCTACAGTATCTGCTTTCCATCCGGTAACCCGTATGCTTGTTTGCCTCCTTGTGGTATAAAAAAAACTTGTGTTTCATTAGACTGACGCGCGCAACGATGCCATGGAGCTCTTCATATGTAATACATACAAATGTAACCATATAAATCGTTAGAGTTATGTAAATCTCATTCATAGTACAATTTGCGCCAAAATTTCATTCATTCAAATCCAAAAGTCTATTGTATTTACGAAGTTTCGTTTCTGTAACAACTTGTTTGTAGGTTAATTTGTGTTATCGTTATTTCGCGAAGCTAAATATTTCGCTTTCTAAGAGAAACCATTACTTTTGGAAGTACTGGAAACTTATATTTTCAATATCAATATAATTTTGGAAGTTTGCCTACCAATACTTACGGCCCGTTTGGTCTAATTATCGGAAATTGGAATAACTAGTCTGTTTGTTACGTCTATTCCTCATACATCTAGTTTCCCTTTATGCCCAGCTCCTTATAAATGATTATTATGTACAGTCGAGGGCCTTATGATCAGTGCAGTACTACCTTACCTTTATTTAACATTGAATAATAAAGTTATAAACTACGAACGGTGAAACTGTGGAATCAACTTTCCTCAGCGGTATTCCGAACAATTACGCCATGGGAGCCTTCAAGAACAGCCTTTATATTTATTTATTTTTATAATTTAGCATGTAAGTATTTGCAATTGATTACTCATAGTAATTAATAATATCTGTGCGGCACCACCTACTTTAATTTCATATTATTTTGTCCTCTATCCTAAGGTTGTCTGGAAGAGATCGCTCGACCATAAGACCGCCTTTGTACTAGTATTTAATGTTTTTCACTGTATATTTTTCTTTTATTTTGGTGGAATAAAGTATATTGTATTGTATTTATTTCCCTTAAAAGCTGGCAACATGCTCGTTTGCCCCCCTCTGATATAAGGAGAGGGGGGCAAACTGGTGGAAAGCAATCACCACCCCCCATAGAGATCAGCAACACCAAGGGGTCGCTGATCATTGCCAGCCCATACTCCTTCCATTCTCTCTTTCTAATTTCACTTTACCAATTATAAATAGTACGAATTGGTTTTGTTTTCAGAAGAAAGTACAGTTAGAGATATTTGAGAAATTCACGATAATTATACAGCAATTCATTGAAGTTTATAAAGTAACAAACGTTTACTATGCTTATCTTTAATAGATAAGTAATAAATTTAAATTTCCGAATGCTCCAACATAAGTAGATATGTAACAATATAAGTATGTATGTAGATAAATAAAAGTTATGTTAGAGCATTCGGAAATTTAAAATGAAAAATGAGAAATTCTGAAAATTAAGCCTTTTCATAAATGGGATTTTATCCCGATAATGATTTGAAAAATTTCACACGTCGAAAATTTGGAATTACGAACTATTGGCCGACATATTTTTGAGCACTAAAGAGGTAGTATTTTATTTTTCTATCTGTTTTAGAATAACAACTTCCTCTAAGTAACTTTCAACGGAATGTGTAGGTACTATATTTTATTTTCTCTAAGTACATTTTGTTGGTCGACTATATTTTGTAAAGGTTTCCGATAGACTAGAATAGAATCACTCCGTCTCTTCCCGTGGATGTCGTACAAGGTGACTAAGGGAAATACATTATCAAATATCGATCAGGCCTCCCCAACCCGTTTGGCCAGCGTGGGGAGTGTAGGCCAAATCCTCCTTCCGTCTAGGACGGACGAGATAGGGTCGTGCTCCTGTAGTGGAGACTAAAATGGACCTTATGATGATGATGATGATCTTGTAAAGCCTACTTAAATACCGTTTAGCTGGCATTTACCGTTTTTTTGACTCGAACAGACAGGCAGACAGACGGACATGGCGAAACTATAAGGGATCCTTGTTTACTATGGAATCTTAAAAACAAGAAAAGGTTTCAGAGTTAGAAAAAAAAAACCGGACAAGTGCGAGTCGGACTCGCCCACCGAGGATTCCGTAGGTACGTAGTATCATTATTAAATTTGATATTTTTCATTATAAATAAGAAATAATGCGTCGAAAAAAATAAATAAAATATATTTTGCAATGTGTACATCAAGCCCTTTCATATGATACCCCATTTGAACTAGTAGTTTCAATTTGAAATTTCGATACCCTATAAAAAATATAGACCCCCTATTTTTTAAGATCTATTTACAAATGTATAGTTTTGAGATTTATTCCTGTACTTGTAGTCTATAACGATGTTACTTGCCAAATTTCATAGTTCTAGGTCAACGGGAAGTACCCTATAGGTTTTGATTCCCTTGAGTGTGTCGAAATATGCGTTTTTTGCTGAATAAACGGCCGTAACTTTTTTCTACGTAAACTTAGCAGTTTGATTTTTTTTTAACTTCATGGGACCGTAGACCTGAGTATACAGTTCAAATTTCAGCTTGATACTTCCACGCATTCTCGACATAGAAATTCTTGACAGACAGACAGACAGACAGACAGACAGACAGACAGACGGACAACAAAGTGATCTTATAAGGGTTCCGTTTTTCCTTTTGAGGTTCGGAACCCTAAAAAATGGAATTGAAATTTTACACGTGAACTAATGTGTAACAGGAAAAAGTTATACACATCACAATGATGGCTTAAATTAGAATATTGTACTTATTTTGAGTTTACTAACCCAAATAAGATCAGCGACACCGTCAGCGATGACTGTCACTACATATTATAGCAGTATGAAATTCCATGATAAAAACAATCTATGCGCAGCCAATTATGATAATTACTTATTATGATAAACTCTGATTATATTTATAGAAAGTAGCTCTTATTTTTATGAATTTACTGAATTCTGTGCAGTATAAATTAAGGCGGAACCACGAGGCATGATAGGATTACTTTTAAAATTCCACGTCGGCAATTTTGCAGGTGGAAACAGCAAAAACCCAAAGTTTGAACTATGTAGGTCTTCAGGTCCCAATAGTTATAAATTACGTAATAACATCGACAAAAGTCACATATTAAATGACAATACATTTTCCGTGTTTCTGTGTGTAAATTGACTTCTACAGAAAGTTTGGTTCCATTCACATTATATCCTGTACTGCTAAGATTTGTAAATAATTATTCCTGAAATCACAAGTTCATATATTACTGTATATGTTTTTCAAAACAAATATTAAATTGACATAGTTTTTGATTAAAAAGTTTCCCATCAGCACATTTCTTACTACATATTTTATATACCCGTATAACGTCGTGTTTGTATGTCGGGTAGGTATGTTAACCTTTTTTGGCACGCGTCCAACCATTATGAAAAATCTTGATAAAATTCCCGGAAGCATTTTCCCAGTGAAGTGAAGTAAAGGAAACAGCAGGATGCTGCTTAAATGAAAAATAATTACATTCAAATAATGAGGAACAGGCTAATGGTGTGCTTTGATTTCCGTCATCCGCCCGTCACGTAAAAGCACACGCCCAAGCAGAAGAAAGCTCTGTAGGGCGGGCGAGTCAGACGACTTCCTCGATCACAGCGCCTCTTGCGGCATGCGGCAGGAACTACACGTCGCTAGTCCATTGGCCAGCGCATGTGACGTCACGCTGCCGTCCGCCAATGCCGGTCGGGTGCGCTCGTGCCTGGCCGCAGTTCTCGTCGCCGCGCCTTCGTATGAGCCGTGTGTCGCTGTTGCTTTCCCCCCGCACCCCGCGACGAGCCGTCTCGCCCGCATTCTAGTTGTGGGTGTCGCGCCGTGCAGTCCTCGCGAGTGCCGCCGAACTCAGTGCGCCGTTTGTGAGTGCTTTAGTTCCCACTCGAGTGTCAGTGTGACGGAGGAACCAGTACTTCGCCGCAGAGGATGTTAACAGCTCACGGTGAGTGCAGATTTTGACGACAACGAAGCATTATCTCATGATGGCGCCACGTGAACGCGCACTATTTATAAAATGTAAACATACTGCTAATTCGATTTGAAACAATATCGCTACTTAAAAGCGAGAGCACACGTCCGGTCTGCGCTCCAGACGCGGTCGACAAATTGACGATAAAGACTCTGCAGTCGGGACTGCGCACTACGGTCGAGATTGTCGAGTTCCTGTAAGATTACGAACGTACTAGTGTTGGCGAGGTGATGATGTCGATACTTCGGTGTTCGCAAGTCCGCAATTTCGTACAGCGAATTTTCAATGTTAACCTTGAAATGGTTCAGGGCTAGCGATAGCGCGATAACGTGACCTTGAGTCGAAGTCTCGCAAATGCCGGTTGGCGCTGGAGGCGCGCGAGCTCGCGGAAAATGTCCAGACAAACAACGATAATGATGTCGCAAATACAATGATAATGCTGTTAATATAAGAGAATCGTGCAGGAAACCGGACGAAGAACATCTTAGCAAATGCTAAACACAAACGCTGTATGAAAGCTAATTCAAAACACACTTCAAACGAAGAATTTAAATTGGAGGTCGATAAGAAAATAAAGAGCCTTACTGTATTGCTTTACTCTGCACAAAGAATGAAATAAACGAGGAAGATCAGCCTAGCAGCGGTTTTGGATGCGTTTCAATTAAGAGCGAGTGACTCTGTTTAAATGACTAATGAAGAGATTCAATGAGTAATTTAAATGAACATAAACAACTCCCTTGTGGTAAATGACATAGGTACGAGGAAACTATAATGGGATTTTGTTCCAATAAGCAGCTAACCCGATTATGAGTGCCAAGTAGCTTTTAAAAATATTCTCATAGTTAATTTCTACAGCACCATTTACCACTATAGTCTTTGCATTTTTTATGTCAGCCGATCAAGTCTATCCGGTCGAGATACCTCGATACGGTCAGGTTCGACGCATTGGTCCCACGCCTCGTTCCACATACTCATTTCTTTCCATTTGCAATTGGAACGGTCAGTTCAGTAGGACTGAACTGACACCCATCGAGTGATTTACTCTTATAACATCTACATAGACTGCACGATTCTCTTATTACATACATCAACATATAGTTTCTAATTATATAAATCATAATGGAAGAAATATTACTATTCTAATTGGAACCATTTGATGAAACAAACAATAACAATCCTATCACAATTTGTAAAAACCGTCAAGGCACTGGCACAATTCCATAAGATCAACGTCGACCCAAAAAATAAAGTTAAAGAAAAACAAAACTACAAAAATTTAAGATTTGGGATTCTCATTCGCACTTACGCACTCGAATGTTGAAAGAGCAGTTGCCATACATTATTAGCGTTTCGCGCTCTGTCTGGAACATAGTTGTGGCATGTGTGTGAGCGAGACGGAGATCATTCGCATCGACTGAGCGAACCGGCCATGCGAGATGCTCAGTCGTATCATAAATATTAATCAGGCGCTGGTGTCAACAGCCACCGCGTAACGTGACACCGGCGCGATCCGCTGCTAGCCTGGTACTTGTAGTAGCCAGACAAGACTATATTGCAGACAAACACGACATTTCAACCAAAGTTTACACTGAAGATTATAATTAATCTGCTTAGATTACAACCAGATAAGCTGAGATAAGAAACTGTCACTTTCGACCCTTGACCCTTAGAAATTCTGAAGAATCAAAAATGATTTAAATCAAGTTCCATATTTGTATTTACAGAATTCAAAGATAAAATTCTTGGCGTAACCTTGAAAAGAATGGCTCCAGTCTTAACAATTATGCGTTTTAATAATGATAATGCTATCGTTGCATCCGTTTAAGCTTACGCATTCAGCCATGACCTGCCCTATAACTCTTCGTCTGTGATTGGTGAATGCACTATAGTTTTATTTTAATTCTCACTTCATATCTGGATGGTGGATATTTTGCATTATTCACACACGTATGGTTTGATTAAAGATCTCGCTTTTTTAGTTTTAGCCAATATTTCTGTTTGAAGATATAATGACAATGAGATGACTTTTGTATATTTATTTTACATATTGTATAAATTTTATATATTGTCGGTATTTTTTATTCAGCATGTCATTAAAGCGTAAAGTTTGCGTCGTAAACAATACGACGTACAATACTTTGTTGAAATTGAAACTCAAAAACTGTGTGATTCTGAATTTTGATTTCGTCTGTGATATCATTTATTCCTTTTGAATAAGGTAACCTTTTGTACCCCATAAGCATTTAGCAAAATGTTTCAAAATCACAATATTACAATCGGAAGTCGCTCGTCGCCGGTTCTTCGCACTATCGACCTTCATGCATGACTTTTACATAAATTCGCAAAACAGGTTCCTTTTACGTTCCACAAGGTAGATAGCAGAAAAAACATGAGATAGACCACGTAAAGTGTATTTGTTATTTTCCAGTTCCCCTGCCTGTCATTTATTCCTATATAACTTTTCGTTTCAAAACTAAGAATACTAATGTCCAACATTTCATTTAGAACTTTAGTATCATCAAAGTCAGGGTCTGTGATTTCGAAATTACTATTTACAATCTAAATGCCTTTCAAATTATATCACAAAGCGGTCTTATTTTTTACGGTAGCGGGCAATTTGAAGGCTTTGAACTTGTCTACAATATCACACCGCGGGGACTGCTAGTAATTTCGGGTAACGGTAGCTAAACAATTGTTATGTGGTTAAACTAACTGTCATTTTCTCCATAAATATCAAGTACACGTGTTCCCGTACTCACGACCCGTAATCTAAAAATAACTTTATATGTAGTTGCTATGATTTAATTCGGTATTAAGTTCACATACTATTTTTCCATGAATAACGTACATGACATTACTGCTGATATTGCATTATTTATTAATAATATGTTACATTATGCGGACTAAGCCAGTGGTGAGACTTTATTCCTTTACATTAAATAACTATATTTTTTATTGTACTTTACTGTTATTCTTCTATCATTCTGTATGTTATATCAATCACATAGCGCTAATTAACTGACTCTGTTTCATGTAATATTTATTTTAAAAAAGTATTCCGAACGATGCCCTCTGGTAACACATATCCTATATTATCTTAATTCACACCAACAGATAATGTATCGCTGGTCTGCTGCATTTATGTAATGACTACGCATTAAAGAGATAACTGCTGTTAGACGTGGATACCGTCTAGAATGATATAAGTAGGAACGTACTTAAAACGTAATTAAAAACGAGTTACCACTACCATGGCTCAGGTAAGGGTTAATAAAGGTTTAATTGCACAGGTTCTGAGCAAATACAGTGGTGCGAGTAAAAATATTCAAAAGAACACTGCAAAAGTGCGAGGAGACGATGCTCTTTGCGTGCAAAAACCGCTTACAATTTTGATGGAATAGATATTAAATGACTCTAGTTCAAAGATTTGTATTTTTAATCTGTTGAATATTTAAATGAGGATGTTTCGCCAGCACTGATTGGTATCATGTTGTGCTTGAAAGCAACTTAACAACCAATTACTGCACATAATATTCTAGTAAATGATACTAGATATATACGTGTTCAAAGGACAAATAAATATGAACATTTATTAATTAAAGAACGTATTCAGATAGTTGCCAGACGCGAGATGACGGCGTCGGTTTTTGTTTGCGATGCGTGTGAGACCATCTGTGGAGTTTTTGCTCGTATGTGTGGAACTGTTTAAGCATTTTTTTTCTTCAGTGAGCGGCGTCTCGACTAGCTTGTAGCTCCGAAGACGTTGTTCAATCTTTCTTATTTTTTCTTGGTGAATACAGTTCATTTCATTACCACTGAGTAAACATTATCAAGTAGGTAGGTATTTTACTCGCCAGTTTTTATTCTATAAAACTTTTATCTAGTCTACATACGTCTAACAGAATTAACGCAATAATTTTAGTAGCATGTTTTTTTACCCTTGGGACCAAGTCAAATGCATCAGTTCATATCAGATTTCAGCACTTTTATTATTTCTATGTTGACGGTTTTACGTTTGCTATGTACTTATGGTAGGAATGGTCACGATTTAATAATAGTCTCCATAATACAAACTTTATGTATTCGTCTACTAATATTACGTAACGTGACGTGAGCCCACCACATATTTTCACCACTGTGTCTCCTGCGTAGCCAGGGTTAACAGCGGTGACCACTAAAATAGGCAATGAAGAAGTCCACAGCCGCAGTCCTGGGGGTAAGACTACGACTGCCTTGGAACTCGCAACGAATTTAATCAGAAGAAATTAGTAGGAGTAAGAAGCTTTTGGAATTAGACTTCCCCTTTTAGCAATGTGAGATACAGCACCATGGCAAATAAGGCATTAAAAGCCTAGAGAGATGGTTAGTCAAGTGAAGCTCAACTGCCGTGCACCACGGATTTTAAGTGTCTAACACTATTGGGGACTTACAATATTTATTTGTTACCTAACACATCGATTCCAATAATAATATTACATAAGTAAAATTTTGTTACTAAAGGTGATAGCTGTGTAATAATTAAAGCTACAGTAGCAATCACCGTGGTTGTTTTAATAGTTAAAATATTATATCAAATATTGTATAAAGTAATACCGAAAAGCAGCTAGACTACCAATGAGTAAACTAGCTAATTCAATAAACAGTTGACGTAAATTCATTTATCGCATTTTAATTTATTTAAATTCATACGTAAAATGTGATAGTAATATCAGGTGTTTCTGAAGGTTGAGCGTTCAAGACGAGTAGTACAATATTTGAAGCTTTAAATGTGTTTTCTATATGTCTCCTAACACATAAGACAGATATGCAACTTATGCAACTGCATAAGTTGCATATTATAAGAATAGATGAATCAAGCCAAATGATGATAATAGTAAGGAAGTAGATAACTTTTACAGTACCGTAAAAATGCAAAAATTAAGTAATTATTCCATTTATTCACCCTAAAACCGCCACCCTGAGGTGGATACTCGAAAACGGGTGTCCGTCTATCCACCCTGATAAGTAAGATATTACGTTAATTCTGATTATCAACCCCGTTTAGTGTTGATAGAAGGACACACGTTTTCGAGTTCACCTTAGGGCGTATGTTTTAGGATTATTAAATACATATAATAAGACAAATAAGTGGATAAGTGGATGGGAACTTATACAAATATACTGAATGGCATGAATTTATAATCTCAATTCTTATTACCTATCTAGATAGTGACCTTTCTGTTCACTTCATTTTCGACTTGGCATTAGAGAGACTTGAAAAATACTCAGACAATTGTCTATTATGAAGCCCATCTATCAAAATCTATTGTACTTTGCTAATGTTTAGAGCGGCATTTGAGCAACGCGAATATTTATCACATATAGCGTAATATATATGCACTAGAGTACCCGTATTTATATAATGTACGTCCGCGACACGAAAACATGAGAATTTGATTAGAGGCACAAGGCACAACAATTATATCAAACATTTGAAAATAATTTGGTCATACTATTGACCAAACTTGTCTCTATATACCATAGTACTTTTATTAAGGGTAATTTTTATAAAGGATTGGTTAAAATGTTCAACCACTAGATTTAAATAAGACCTTTAAAAAAAATTCACTAAGGAAATATGAACTAGAAGTTAGATACAAAAGAGTAGGCAGTAACACCCTTTTTTTATCGCGAACAAAACTATACCGGATAACCGGTCCAGGTAAAGTTATGGATAATAGCTAGGTTATTTAACATAATATGGTATAAAACACTTATTATATATATTTTTTATTTTTTAATGAAATTTATTATTGTGATGTTAAAGTGATTTTTAATTTCATAGAATTTCTGCTCTTTGCATAATTTTAGAAGTAAGTATTCTACTGGATAAGGAATCCACTCCAATAAAAACATTACATACTAATATTTCGACGGAGGATTGCTACGTGGAATTGGAGACCATAATTCCACTGGTATTCCAATGAATCCACATAATACTGGCCGGTAATAAAAAAATAAGTTAGAAATTACTTAATATAAAGAAGAAAATATACTAATGAAATGGGTTAAAACACAAGAAATCTTTTAGATTTGAAGAATTCTGGATATGTTTTGAAATTGCAAACAGCTTAGGACACATTATATTTTTTTTCTTTCTTTATATGTATTTAGCAAAGAAAACTAAAATTATAAAAAAAATGTGTTACATGAAATTCAATACTCTTAACTACAGAAAAACAAAACCAATTTTGTACTCTACATAGCGATGTGCCAGGACGTAACTAACTGTACATAATGGGAGTTTTTTTTAATTTGAATAAAAGATAGGTAATAATGTAGTAGGCAGTAAATTATATTTTGTAGGTACATCTGAAGGCATCAAATGCATATTTTCATCTGATTAGCAACCTAAATCAACACAACAAAGTGCTTCATTAGATCACATTATTTCTGTAGAAAGATAAAAAGCAAAGTTCTTGATTTTCTTAAAGAAAGAATGCAGTTATTCTTTTCTTAAAGAAAGAATACAAAGTTCTTCCTTATAATATCAAAATGAAGAACTTTGTATTCTTTCTTTAAACTGTGCATTCTCTCTTTAAAGAGAGAATGCTCAGTTATTCCTTTACTCGAAGGTAAAATGCAAACTTCTACTTTTATTTTTTCTATTCCTTTTCTTTTATTACAGTCTAGGTTAGAACACACTGAGAGATTCTTGATTAAATTATTTTTCACCTACTCGGCTAAGAATAAATTGGTTCTACATTGTCTCGTATGTACCTAACAATATTCATTAAATACATAATTTCTAAAATATTAACATTAAATATGATGTTCAAAACATCTTTAAAACCATTCACTATGGCCAATTCATCAGCTGACTTGAATATTTGGCTTATCTGTTGTTATCTTTATCTTCCATGATAATATCAATAGATTGTGACGTATGATGTTTCTTTTCTATCATAAAATCACGATAGTGAACTGTATAGGTACGTATTCCAATTCGCTACTTTGAGTCCGTTGAGCGCTATTAATCAAAATGTATCATTTAATAGAGTGCTAATTCGACACTAGACGTGCAGGAACAAGCAAGTTAGTATGCTGCACCATGTAGAGTTATACCGTTTTAAGGTACATCCTAATAACGACCTTACTGCTAGTGGTAGACAGCATAAATTTGATTGGTGTTCACCACGTCACGTCCGACGTTTCTGCTGCCGACAGCAGTAATAAGAGTCACGAGTTGTTACGTAATACGAACAATCTTGTCGAGTTTATGTGGAATACTAAATACATATTGAGTATATATCAATTTGTATCCAATTTTGGTACCAAATAACAGGATATTAAGTAGTTAAAATTATACAAGTATCTGAACTTATACGCGTGGGATTCCTACCAGCAAATAAATTAAAAATATTTCGCTGATATTGCTCAAGTTCTAAAACAATTTAAGTAGCATATTTATTTATATATAATAAAACCGTCTAATGACTCTAGTCTTTATAAATCTTAGACTCAGTCCAATGCGTATTTATATAAGAAATATTGCATTTTCAACATTGGAATGGCACATTATCAACATTGGAATGAAATGAAATTATTTGTTCAGCCATACACTTACACATTTATAAATAATATTCTTATTTTTTTTCTTATCTACTAGCATTTAGATATCATTTATTAACATTAAAAATTAAAAATGGAGAAATTAATAATTGATTTTTTTTTCATTAATCATATGATGACATGATTAATGAAAAAAAAAAATATATAAATTTTGTAATTTAACAGACACAATGGAAGCATTGGCAAATGTTTGAAATTCTCTCCAATGAGACATTTATATTTCAAAAGGCAATAAACATTGTGATAAAAGACTCAAGTTTAGCCAAAAAACTAGTGTAATTAAGCTATGAAACAGAGGAAACGCGAAAGTAGGCGCCCTCTAAATTGCGTACGCGAGTTTCAATTAGCAACTAGCTGTTTAGGAGAAATCTCTCTGAACTCTCTTGATGCGTAATAATGATATGTATGAGAATCTATTTGAAATAAAATTGAAACTTTGTTAATTTAAAATAATTTTAAAATAGTACTTATCAATGCAAATGTAATTATAGAATGGATTACGAGCAATGCCGACATCTAATTTAATAAATAGTTAATCTTAAGTAACTAACTACTAGTGAGATAAGCAACTATGTTGCCTAACGAAAGTGACAAAGGTGCTCAACATCTTTTGTTGCTATATTATTATGTTTAACGTTCATATAAAATGGATTAATTCACTTCTTTACTTTGATCCTGTACTTAAATGGGTCTTGAACTTGATTTAAGTGTACTGTGTTTGAACCTATTAGATCTCTCTGTCCGTCCTTTTGTTGGCTAAACTAAAGTTGGGGGCACAAAAGAATGTTCCCAATTTTAGTTTAGGCTTTTTATTTTGACTAAAATTGGGAACATTATTTTGTGCCACTAATTTTAAGTTGTTATTCAGAATATTACTGGTATATTTGCGTGAAATATCAATAATTATTAAGCAGTATGCAAATTTCGTATATAAAAACAACTTAATCTAAAAATGTTAAAGAGTCGGAAAGCTGTTTTCTACAGATAACTTGGGAGTTTAAAGCACAAAATGACATTTATACGTCTCGGACAAATAATGTTTTTATTAGGTACCGTTATTTAGAAATCGGTAATTTATCACATCTATTGTTAAAAACCCCGAAAGCTTGGTCCTCCCATAATTTTGCGGGACCAGCCCCCATACCACCATCTCTTATTGCGATTCAATAACTGAATAGAATGCTTATTCATACCAATGAATAAGCGACTCTATTTAAAATGGAATAGAGTCGATTATTCATTGGTATGAATAAGCAATCTATTCAATTATTGAATCGCAATAAGAGATCGTGGTAAGGGGGCTGTGCGGGGATCATCGAGCACATGTGCTCGATGGCGGGGATACAGACGATAAGACATGTGACTTGGTATAGCCAGGAATATTTTTAAAATCGGGAATAGCCTTCCCTTAAGCTTCGCTTCGGGTAGTATCGTCAGCAACGCTACATCCTTTCAACTAATGTTGAAATTATAATTATATTTTTCTCGTTAAAACCATACATAATATCTATAAAATTTTAAGGCTTGTTAATCTTAAGATATCGATTTTTCCTTATTTAGGGTATAGCTGAGCGCATAACCCCGCGTTCTGCCGATTATCACGAAGCCCAGGCTTCTAGCAAAGTTTGATTGAATTATTTATTACTTCAAATTTATTTATTCAAATGCAACTAAGTGACAAAGAATTTGAAATTCACTCTTGTATACTTGATTACCACCTTCACACAAGCTTAAATTCTCTTAAGGCGCATGGTCAAGCTCTAAACTTTTGCCGGAAAACAATGTAGAATCCTTCATGTACACAAGAACATATCGACTTAACACTGAATTTCGATTTTCGCTCCTATTGTATACGCGATAAGAATGAAACAAATGTCAAAGTATTGAATTTGACGTGCTCTTAGCTGTACATGGTTTACATACATCAATCTTTCATGCTAATAAAAAATAGACACATTTTTCATGTTAAGTAAAATGATTTACAGCGAGATCCCAGAGCACTATGCGACATTTCGTACAGCGTGATGGATGAGCTCTTATCGCGACTGATAACCTTCTGACGTTCCCCCCGGCACTCACGCCACCCCCCCTCGACAAGAGATGTTTTGGCGAAAGTGATAATATTTTTATCTAACGGTAATTTTCCCATTTCTTTTTCTTTTTTTTTTTAGAAAATTTAAGGTCTTTTAAGGTAGGATTTTGCAATGTAATAATAATCGTAAATTTATTGATGGTAACAACTTGAGCATCAGTGCTACTGTGGTTTTGTTTTATCGCAAATATGTGGTAACGCTACATCACTACCCGCCGATACGTACTAAGCCATTCTAAGTATATAAAACTGACTCGTAATTTAGCGACTAATTTATATATACTGGTATTATTTATTTGATTTACAATTTCGTATATAAAAGGCGAACTTAATGCGAAAGCATTGTCTTCCATACCTTTGGGGCATTTTGATCCGATGAGTGATGCAACTTCCATTATGTGAAAATGTTATTAGAATCCGTACCAATTCTTCAATATAAATAGTAAGTACTTTTACTAATAAATACATAAAGATATTAAATTGTAAAAGTACTACATAAAATTTTTAGGCTTTTGACCCCAAATCATGTAACCAAAACTAGTAACTTTGTACACAGTAAAAATTCAATGATATAATCATAATATTTTGACTGAAGGATAGAATATGTAGTACGTGTTGGATAATTATCTCAATTATTATTCCTATTATAAATACCTAGATGGCTCTTTTTATTTTGACTTGCAAATTTATCTGCTAATAGAAAGCGCAACTGCTTTATAGCGATGTGATAGTGGATTTTAAAATAAGAATAAGTATTCTGCTTATATATTTTGTATATCATTATACTTAGTTGTATATTGTTCTTGTTCATATATATGAAACCTACTTAGTATAGTTCTTTTATTCTACTTATTTGGAAGTCTTACGGCTGAATAGTGCAGAATAAAATATATATGAAAAGACTTCTTTAAATACTCGTATAAAAATATAAGAACGTTTAGACACAAGATTTAAATAATATAGAAAAGCTTCTATGTGCGAGTATATAGAAAATAAATATTAAGGTATATAACATATATACACGACATGAAGTATACAGTGAGTATGACACTCCTGTGACGATCATACTCAATGTATACTTTAGTCCTGTGACTATATCCCACTAGATATGATCCGAGGTGCTACAAAAAGAGCTGATAACTGGGTTGCTCTATATTTATTGCTGTTGCTAAGTTATATAAATATATGTGTATTTATAAAAGTATTATATATATATATATATATATATATATATATATATATATATATATATATATATATATATATATATATATTATACTACTATATATACTATATATAATTACTTCTCGAACCTGTTTAAAAGAATTTTATGCCAAATTCGACGAATCTTACGCATAATCAACGTTACGTGAAGGTTAATCATAATATGATTAACCTTATAGATAACCTCGGTACGCTTTAGTTATTTCGCATGTATCTTTTTTCCTATTCCACTTGAGTTTTATTATGCAAAACAAAGGTGTTTTTGTATTTTTTATTAAGTTATGAATATTTTTTGTCAAACACATGTGACGTTTTTGGAGGTTAATTGCCTAGTCTCATACGAATCGTCAAACGTTTTGCAACTCACTCTACTCTACTTGTACTGTATACAAGGAGGGGTCATAAGTACAGTACCTACCTTACTTTTAAGAAAAAAAAATCTTATTCTTGTCTTTTATATAAATGTATAATAGTATAAGTAATAGTACTACGTACAGTACGGCCACTCCCTGCCGCTCTCTCGTGTCGACCTCACCTCCCCTCTTAAAGATAAAAAAAGGGTGGGAATCGACTTCAGCATCGGCGGTATGGTATTTCTTTTCATTCAGACTCCTGTCATTTAGCAGTAAGCTGTTACTCACGAAACCACCGAGATAGTACATAAGATATTCTAATTACCTTAACACATCTAATTTCACTAATCTAACGGTCCATAGGTTTTGTTGTTTTTACAATATTTTTTAGTGTCCTTTACCAATTAAACGTTTATACAACTTTAGATAGTACTTTCAAATGGCCTCGATCTGACCTTATCAATACCATAATTATTTCTGAAATGCTGTTTGTTGGTGAGAGGATATGCTACGGTGATCAGTTCAGTGTTTTTTTTTGTTGTTCATTGAGACTTCAGGTCTTCAATGTCTGTCGGATAACTTTGACACAATTTTGTAAAAAAAAAAAAATACTGTGCAATATGGCATCGCATGAGGTCCGTGTTTAATGTAAACTCGCTTTTTTAATTTTTACATTTTTTTAAGCAATGAAATGGGGTCACTAACATCATAATTATGTTTCCGAAAATTTAAACGACGACTTAATATTTTGTGTAATAAGTACTTTTCAGCGTTAGTGACTTAAGTCCTCTAAGCGTTAAAGCATAAGCATATAATAATATTTTCCATTTTACTCTACTATACAGACACTTTCAAAGATGAGTCTATTTTATTTAACTCACCATTTTAGAGAAGTGAGATTTAAAAAAAAAATAGTTAATAATCGACTTCACAATAGGAGATTCTCTGCTTGATCCATGTATGTCTGTGATTTCCTCAAAAAATACTGGTCCTATTTGGGTTGCTATTTAATTGAAGTTTTTCAGAAAATATTTTTGTATACATAAGTTGTTATTCGGGTATACAAAGTCAGATACAGTGTATTCAGCCCGCAAGCAGGCGTGCAAAATATTTATGTCAACTTATACTAATACTACTTAATAACAATTATTATTATTACAATGAGTACTGTATTACAGAAAAATAAAAAAGTAAATAAAAAATAATTACATATATCATCATCAGGTCATTATAGTCTCCACTACAGGAGCAAGACCCTCTCTCGTCCGTCCCAGACAGAAGGAGGATTTGGCCTACACTCCCCACGCTGGCCAGACGGGTTGGGGAGGCCTGATCGATGTTTTATAATGTATATCCCTTAGTCGCCTTGTACGTCATCCTCGGGAAGAGACGGAGTGATTCTATTCTAGTCTGCCGGAAATCACACGGCCAAAAATCTCTTGACTGGCTGCTGACCATTTTAATAAAATTTGATATGAAATTAACTCCAAATT
The DNA here is from genome assembly GCA_937001555.2 of Hypsopygia costalis. Lineage (NCBI taxonomy): Eukaryota > Metazoa > Arthropoda > Insecta > Lepidoptera > Pyralidae > Hypsopygia > Hypsopygia costalis. Next base: position 7,619,194 of record OW443325.2, read on the forward strand.
CCAGTATCTTGAAAATCGAAATCAATCGAGTAGTTTCAATGATATCGACGATAACTGTCACGAATAGGTCTGCCGACTTTAAAATACAGACTCATGACTAACTCAGGGAATCATGATTTTGAATGCGGGGCTTGCGAGACAAGGGTATAAAAAGCGGGACCCGCCTAATATCTTTGCAAATCAGTATGGGAAGTAAAAGTAAAATTAAAAAAAACCCATTTAATTTTAATAGAGTTGCAACATAGTAGTTGGAAACTAGCTATATATATTTAGGATGAATAACAAATTATTTCAAGAATCAAGGATACAATATAAATTATTTACTTTTTATCCCGCGAATTTGATTTTTAATTTGAAATTTTTGGATTTGAATTCTTAAAAGTGGGATATTACGCGTTCCGTACGCACCTTGAGCGGGACTCACTACTAGCTTCTAGATTCACAGTCACGGAAAATCCCACGTATAGCGGGATTGTTGGCAACCTGAATCATTAGGGTAGTTCCCAGCAATTTAGTAGTAATTTGTAAAAAAAAAAAACAAGCGGATTTTCGAGCTCATAGCAAGTTCAGTAGGTAAATACTTACAATTCACACATCATTCACATCACACATGTGGTTCGTAATCGCAACTGTATACCTACCGATTTTCGTTGTTTTATGTACAGTGTAGTACTATTAACAAAATCTATTTTATGGTACAGTAGAAACATGTTAAACCTACATTGTTCTTTTTGCCGTGCCGTGGTGTAATAAAAAATATTTTACATTATGCAAACAAGTTAAATGTGGGTCGGTGATGGAAAGTACCAAATCAGCTACCAAGGGATCAAGAGGTCGTCGATCCGTTGCCAGAATTATAATTAATATTATAGTATTTGTTTGGGAATGCCGCTGAGGAAAATTGATTCCACCTACATTTGTACACTGAAAAATTAATAAACAGTCCGACTGCAAGCGGTAGACTTCACATGCCTTTGACTCTACTAATTTGTATTGACCCACCGGTATCCCACAGAGGTGTCTTATACAACAGCAACAAAGATATGTGAATACATTTTTTATAAATACGTAATAATACACATTCATATCAAAGAAAAGGAACTTCATATTAAAGAAAGGTTATCGTCGACTGTGCAAATACGTACACTGAAGTTCTTCGGGTATATTACCCGAACGGAAAATTCTACGGAGCGTCTTGTAGTCCAAGGCAAGGTGGAAGGCAAGAGACCCCGCGGCCGCTCTTCAACCAGATGGGGAGATTTAATTTAGTCTCTCACAAAATCCTCCATGTCCGAATGCTCCCGTAATGCCTGCAACAGAACCAAATGGAAAAATATAACAGGACCCGCCATTCATAATGACCTGCCCATGATACGACCACTCTGCCAAGAGTGTCCGACTGAGAAGAATAATACACCTAAAACAATAAGATGAAGACAAACTGAATGCATACATACTTTGCCTTTTGCGGGAATTAACCCATCCAGATCCGGTGATGTCAAATTAATATTTGCTTTTAAAATTGACTGAAATATTTAAATTTAAATATGAGATCTACAATCAAGTTAAAAAGTATATCATTGAGACATTCACTAAGTATATGTAGATATACATATATGTACTTACTTACTACGTTGGCGCAGGGATCCAAAGTGGGTCTTGGCCTCCGACACGACGCCAGTATTTCCTGTCTTCCACTTGCTCCCACCAGTCACCATGTCGAATGTTCTGTAGGTCCTTCAGTGCCTGATCTTTCCAGCGATATCTGTGACGTTCAACCGGCCTTCGGTCAGTAGGACCTCCCAACTAAGCTTTATTCAAGGCACGATCCTCCTTCATTCTTTCTATGTGTCCGAGCCAGCGAAGTCTAGCCGCTTTAACTTCTCCGATGATATTGGGCTCGGACACCCGATCAGATGACCAATTCTCGAAATTATTTTACGATTGTAGAACATAAGTTGACGGAATCGAGATTGAATTATAAATTGACTAAAAGTTATAGATGTACTTGATTTAATTAATTAATTATTGTCAATTCTAATTGTTAGCAAAATAACATTCTTACATTTTAATTACGAGAATTGCCACTCAGATCTTTTCAAATGTATTTTATCCTTATTTAATAGTAGCATATAAAAGTTTTATCTACCGTTTGTACAATAGGGTGTATTAAGGGAAGTTGGGTGATGAGAGCCAAAATGGCGGTGAACAATACTGAATTAAATTGCACCGATTATCAAAAAAATATACCTGAAATACACTATTTAGTACCTCGCTTTTAAAAAATTGCACCTCTTTCAGAACGAAATTTTATCGAAAGTACGGTACTCCCACCATTTTCACATCAAGATGGCGGGTGTTCCATAATATTTTAATATTTAACTGCATATATTTTGTATTCTACACACGAAAATTACACATAAATTTGCACCTGAAAGGTACTTCAAATAAAAAAACACATACTTTATCAGTTGAGTAGTTCTTGAAAAATAATACATACAATCGTGTTTTGCGTGACTTACATTTACATTACGAGAATTGCCCCTCTTATGTAGTATCTACATATTCTATAACAAAATATAAAGTGACAGTAAATAACAAGACTCGTTTAGATCACTCTCCGGTCTCCGCTAAAATTATGTCATGGCATATTATTTGTTCACAGTATCTCTGTGTCCCGTATTCATTAGTGAACTTGTCTGGTGTTATCGCGGCTCGCAGCTAATGGTACTATTATCAAATATTGACTGCTTTATCTCATTACGTCATCCAGTAGTCTGTGAACACTTGTAGAGGCAATAGGTCTAAATAAATAGTTTAAACGCGTTTACTTTGAAACGATTTGAATCCTATCATTATGTATTTAAGACGAAAGATGTGTTTTTATGCCTCGTTTATTTTGTCATACTATTGTCTGTTATGTTCGAACTGTTTTTTTTAATACTACGTCGGGTGGCAGACAAGCTTACGGCCCGCCTGATGTGAAGCGGTTACCGTAGCCATAATAACGCTCGCAACATAAAATATCGCTCGCGCACCGCCACCCCCGCTGCCAACGCAGCATTTCCTTCCTTTCTCGTGACCTCACTCACTTGCAGGAACAGAACAACCCTCAGGGGAATTGTTATTTGGTTGCGGTATTTTGTGAGGTGGAAGTACATTCCCCAGTTACCCGCTTAGGTACATGTTACCCGATGTTGATCAACCACGTACATACACTCCAAACTGAAAATCAATTCGGTCTTATACCATTTTCGTTGAGGAGAACGATGGCGTCGTTACGCGTGTCAGTCTAATCGAACACGCAAGTTAAGCAAGGTCGACCGTAGCCTGTCCATAATGGGTTTATTTATCTCGAGCTCCTCCGTGCTTTGGAGGACACGGAAAGCTGTCGGTTCCGGCTGTTGTCGGTAGACGACAGTCGTTAAGCCAAGTCAGTGGCTTTTAGGCGGCTTGAAAACACTGACCTCCGCCAACCCGCAGTTGAGCAGCGTTGTGGAGTATGCTCTAAACTCCTTCTATTTTGGGAAGATCCGTATTCCAGCAGTGGGATGAATAGGGGTTGACAACGATACTATTTTGTTGATTTCGGTGAGATAGAGATGTTAATTTTTCTTTAAATTAAACTTACTATATTGTTACTATATTTGGGGTGTAAGTAGTTTATGAACATCTTTGAACCAAAGCCAACTTCACCTGCACGTGGTGCACCCTACTGACTGACAAACGAAGCTCTGGCGAAAAGAGAGGTAGGGAGCGTAATTGTAAGCTACCCGACTGGGGAATGTACCTCCACCTCACAGAATACCGCAGACAAATAACAATTCCCTTGAGGGTTGTTGTGTTCCTGCGAGTGAGTGAGGTCATCAGAAAAGAAGGAGATGCTGCGTTGGCAGCGGGGGTGGCAGCGCGCAAGTGATATATCATGTTGCGAGCGTTAATACGGTTACGGAAACCGCTTCACATCAGGCAGGCCGTATGCTTGTCTACCACCCGACGTAGTATAAAAAAAAATACTACCTTCTACTACTACTACGCAATGACAATTTTAGTTCCCTCCACAACTATTAAGTTCTAAGTTATATCTAGACTATACCTGTCTGATAGTATGTTTGATATGTAAGGGTTATTTCTCTAAAAAAAGCGCTAATATGGCATGCTTGTCTGCCACCCGGCGTAGTAAAAAAACCCAAGGTTTATTAAATACATTCAGATGAAAAGAGAAATGTAGTTTTGTTGTCGCTATTGACGTCTCGTTATCCCTTATATTGACGTCACTTGAACCAAAGATATTAAAACACGCACACTTGAGTATTCTAAAATAGTAGAATTCATTTTAGTTTCTCTTTCCTTCTCATTTTATTTATTTCCTCAATTTGTAAACATTAAAGTCTGCGTTCATGTGGACGATTCTTCTTGGACATACCTTCCTATAATAATCATATTTACGGCAAATCCTTTCCTATCCTATGCTAAGCTTTGGAACTCCTTACCAGCTGATGTAAAGATGTTCTCTTCGGTGGGTTCTTTCAAATCGGCTTTGAAAAGATCCTTTGATAAAACCTTGAACTGCTGGTACCAAATATATTGCATTTAAATATTACTTAGTGTACCTAATATCTTAATTTAATTTCTTCTGCGTTTATAGTCTTATTCCACCCTCGGGACATACATATTTACAGAATCTTCTCAAATATTTAAAGGTTGACTGGGAGAGATCCCTTAGAGGGATAAGTCCGCCTTTGTACTGCTTTTATTCTATGTAAGCTTTTATATTATTGTTGTTTTATTCAAGCTTTTATATTATTGTTGTTTTATTCAGTACAATAAGAACAAACAAACATTAATTTTGTGTGTTTGATTTCAGGTACGGACAAAGCAAATATTTTTTAGGAGACGGCAAATAGTTTTATACGTAAGTTAATTTTTTTCAGTTTCATGGTATATGGAAATTATAATGAGTTGTTTTAAACAAGATATATCTACAGGTTTTGAAAATGCCAAAATATATTTACTTATATTACTTAAAACAAAATTTAAGTGTTTTATCACTATTGTAGACAATAGAAAACGAACGAAGGCAAGTTATGTGTAATGGCCTCCAAATTATAGTTATTTTATTTGGCATAATGCTTTTCCGATTGTATATTTACATGATGAATTTAAAGAAAATGTGTATTTTTTTGTTTTTTGCATAAGGATTTTTTTATACTACATAAGGTGGCAGACGAGCATACGGGCCGTCTGAAGTGAAACGGTTACCGTAGCCATATTAACGCTCGCAATATAAGGGTCTTTTTAGATTCATGCGTTTATCGCCCTGCGTGCGGGTTTATCATAGTAAACATCACGCTTGCGGGAAACTTACTATGACAGATCCCGCATGTGGGGAGAAAAACGCATGACTTTAAAAAGACCCTAAAATATTGCTCACTGGCCACCACCCCCACAGCCAGCGTAGCAACTCCTTCCTTTCTTCCTAGTTACTCATACTCAGGAACGCAACAACCCTCAAGGGAATTGTTATTTGACTGCTATATTCTGTGAGGTGTACATAAATGAAATGCGTCAATTATATCATAATTGAAACCAGTTTAGACAACAAAATTTAAAACATATCTTTATTATTTCGTATTTTATTTGGAAGCACGATTACATGTGTGGACAGAAGAGGGTGGAAAAGAGGTAGATCCAACTAAATACTAAACTACAATTTATGAATACAAGTCGGTTTTAATGAAGTCGGTCGTCCTGGTTTTAAAAATAAAATCTCAGTTTTTACAATATAATTGCATATTTCCAGCTTCCACCATCGTATCCTAATAACTGATTCCGTGGACAATACTACACACTCTTGGGAACACCAAAACAAACTGAAAATCGGTTTATAAATATCGACGCTATCGTATGACATGCGTAAAAAGTATCTCAAATTTTAGGTTATAATCGAGTATCTTAAGTTACTTAATCGGTTGTTAATAAAATTTATTCAGATGTAAATTTTACTAAGCTCTGATGACCTCTCTGATCTGAAGTGAAGTGAAAACACCTCCGCGGGAGCACTCTCTTCCGAACATAAACCAGAATTTCAAAAATCGGATTCGAGGAACTCGTTTTTGAAGTAGGTTAAAAAACAGTTTTATCGACTATTTTTTTTTCCAATATTTTCAAAAGGAATCGTATCTTTTGCATATTAAAATAAAAAATAAAACCGGTAAACAAATATGCGAATGTTCATACAAAAGCCTTATGACGTAAGAAACCAGTCAATCCTTATTAAAAAGTTGACAAGTGGATCAAGGAGTCTTGGCGTTAAAGACGAAATTAAAAACATTCAGGGTCATTAATTACGCCAATAAAAGACCTCACAACATGTTTATTATAATTATGAACATAAAAGTTTTAACTTTGACTAAGCTTACGAATAAAGTTATTCGTAATTCGTTTTGATAAGCTACAGTAACTGCTTCATATCAGGCTGACCGTGTACTTGTTTGTCACCCGACGTAGTATTAATTTTTTTAAACATCCGAGGCAGTTGAGCTTCACTTGACTAGACATTTCTTTCAAAGCTTTTAATGACTTATTTATCATATTGCTGTCTCTCACATTGCCAAGGGGGGAAACCATACTCCAAAGCTTCCTACTCCTAGAAATTTCTTCTGACTAAAAGTTTAGTGATCGCTGTTAATCCTGGCTATACAGTCTTCTGTGAGGCAATGCAATGGCAATGTGAAGTGGGGCACCGTCCCGATATTACAAAATATATACATCGCACTGCATACCCCCGCAATTACCTAATTACCCCCAGATACGGAACCACTGCTGTAGAGCTTGTCAAAGAATTAGGCATGCATACATACAATGATATACATACGGTAGAAATACAATATCCTCCCTTCGACAGTCGGGTAAAAAACCAGATGTTTAGGATGCTGTTGTTTTGTCATATTCGTTAGTAGCGATTTCATTTCGCAAGAGGCCCGCCTCTGAACCGGTTTTTGCGACTTCGAAACTACAGTAAGAAAGACATAGTTAATTTTGTTTGTGTTAGTTCATTTCTTTATTAGTATTAGAATGATAGTTATCTCGTGCTTTTTTTTTAGGTTTGATCCGAAACTTAAAAAAAATACAATTTGATAAACTAATTAATTTTGATTCTATTATTACATACTTAAGTACAGCCAAGTCATAATAGGTGGCATAAATATTTAACATTTTCTGAAATGGTTATTACTTGCCCATTCTAAGATTATAGTACAGCAATTATTAAACAATAGAAAAAAGCCACTATTTCTGTGTGTTTGTGCCCTTAATTTTTGTTAAGTACGCAATAGAATTTGATATGGTTTATACCATCACTATGTGAATTTCATCCGGAAGTTGTGTAACGTACGCTAATATAATATAATACGTTTTAAGATTCCACACGAGCAAAATCATGATAGGTCGCTAGTAATTCTTTAGAAATAAAGAATTATTATACATTTAGTAGCGGTACGTAATAATATAAAATAAATAATATACAGATAATATAAATTCATTTCGCACAAGTAACGGTCATTTCCTCTAATTTCATATCCATAGCTAGTCAGGTTAGGTTTGATAATTTATAGTCCGTTGGAAGTCAGTAATGTATTTAAAATTATAGCCAATGAATCGAATATTACAACTTGTTATTACAACATATATTATACGCCCATTTAGTAGTGGGTAATTACCTATCAGCGAGATAGAAATTCCTAAGGTCATAAACATATAAAACAAATATTGAATCGGCCTGATAAATGTGACCCTGCATTGTCCTATTGCCTTGCAGTGAGATCTTATGCAAATGAATACTTACAATTTCTACTGTAAAATGGCGTAAAGGACATGTAGGCTTTTATTTTAATCATATATGAGAATGGAGACAGTAATTGTAGAGTAATTAAACAGACGGACAGGAATAGTTGCAGTCTATGAGGCTTTAATATCATATGATTAACATGTCGATTAACATTACCATTTCATTTACTATAAGACAATGTTAACTGAAAGAGATTCCTTAAGGGCTAAGTCCGCATTTATATACTTTACATTACGGTATTGTTCAAATTGTATATAATATGTATACAAAATCTTTATCTACTATAGAAAATCAACTCCATGTTTAGGTCCCAAATATGATTAGATATTTAAAATCCGTGGTGCACGGCAGTTGAGCTTCATTTGTCTATCCATCTCTTTAGGCTTTTAATGCCTTATTTGGCATATTGCTGTCTCTCGCATTGCCAAGACGGAAAGTCAAATTCCGAAAGCTTCCTACTCCTACTAATTTCTTCTGATTAAATTCGTTGCAAGGCAGCCGCAGTTTTACCCCCGGGACTGCGGTGGACATCATTGTTCATTGCCTTTTTTGGCCGTTGTTAATCCTGGCTACACAAAAGACACAGTGGTGGGCCCGTCTGATTTTACTATAGAAAATAGTAGAAAATGGTTAAAGAGCTATTTAAAAAAAATACACAGGTACGTTTTTTCAAACTAGTATGCTATCTTAAATGCCGAATTATGACGACTCCAATTTGAGGAAAATCTTGTCGTTATATTACGACTACTAATTTATGAGCCTTTGCGATTTACCACTATAATAAGAAAATCTGTCTACCAAATTTCAAACTTGCAGACTTAATATTTTCCGAGATTTCCTGATTTTTCATCAGTAAATTTTTTGCACATACTTAAATTTAAATTCAAACTATTCCATCATTTACAGGAAAAAAATTGCGTAAGAATAAGGCCTTCTATTGTACTTTTTTTGTGTACGATTAGTATCCATATTTTACAAGAAAATAGTTCTTTTCTTATATTAAATATTAATTTCCCAGTTCAACCTAGATTGTTGATCATTTATAATAATATGTTTACTTACCTGACTCAGGGGAATCTGATAGCCGTCAATCCTAATTTATACGACCCCCTGTTTCACCCTGTAGCTGATCCAGTAAATATCGTGGGTGTTGAGTGTCTGAGAAATTTCTGTTTTCTTTTAACCGTTTCGAAAACATGTCAACTTGATTTCATGTAATTTGATTATTCTAGTGTGAATTTTACTAATAGAATCAATCCTAAAATTGTAATTAAAGAGGAATCAATTTAAGAAAAAAACCAGACAAGTGCGAGTCAGACTCGCCCACCGAGGGTTCCGTACGTAGGATCATTATAAATAGTTCAGGATCAGATCATTATAAATAAAATATATTTTGCAATGTGCACTTCAAGCCCTTTCATATGATACCCCATTTTGAACTAGTAGCTTCAATTTGAATTTTCGACCCCCTATTTTTTAAGATTTAATTACAAATGTATAGTTTTGAGATTTATTCTTGTACTTGTAGTCTATAACGATGTTACTTGCCAAATTTCATAATTCTAGGTCAACAGGAAGTACCCTATGAGTTTTGATTCCCTTGAGAATGTGTCGAAATATGCGTTTTTTGCTGAATAAACGGCCGTATCTCTTTTATACGTAAACTTAGCAGTTTTTTTTTTACAACTTCATGGGACCGTAGTTCAGCTTGATAGCTCCACGCATTCTGGACATAGAGGGTCTTGACAGACAGACAGACAGCCAGTCAGACGGACAACAAAGTGATCTTATAAGGGTTCCGTTTTTCCTTTTGAGGTACGGAAACCTAAAAAACGTCCAAATCATCAAAATAGCGTATTTGTTTACATATCTACTACCATCATTGGACTGTCCTTTCCCCACTATTTGACATGGGCGCAATATCTCTTCCTTCCATCCACCCTTACTAGCCGTCATATCTACAGTTACCCGGTTTCTTACCCATAACATCTCTCACACATTCCAACCACAACTTATTAGTTTTCCTCGCTAGTTATATCCATTCAAATTCATCGTTCTCTTTATCCAATGTCTTTCAATCGTATGTATATACATACGGTTAATTTTCTGCAACATCAGATATCATTGGTAGATACCAATGAGAGATATCTGATGTTGCAGAAAATTAACGACGAAAAATCTATTAATTCCAACACTTTGCTTTAATCTTTAATCACTTCTATTGAAGCGCCACTGTTCTTTAATCTAAAAGGTTAACACAAACACCTAATTAGAATTCTATGAAGAGATGTTACATTGGCAATAGAGAGGTCACAGATCAGATTTCTAACGGTAGCATAAAAATAATTTGGTTGTATCTCACAGCCTTCTCATAATAGAGATATTCGTTACTTAAAATGCATAGAAATGTGAGAATATGTATAAGTTATGGAGTTTGAAAGTCGAATCACTTCCCTTGCAAAGATGTCTTTAATAAACTGACCTCTATTGGCTCCCAGTGGCACAGCGTTGAGCTCTTTCCGATAGAATTGAAACTTGTATCAGTCAGGTCCCAGATGTTATCACAGATTACATAAGCCAAAACTTTGGATAACTTAAAAATACTACCGTGCGCGTACTCTCTGAATCATTTTATATAAATAGAAGATTGTATTCCAACAATGAGATGTAGTTATATGTTGTAAACGATAGTGAAGCAAACTAAATCAAATAAGACGTACGTTGAGGACTCTGACCCTATGCATATCGCAGTGTATAGTGTGTGTGAATCCATAAAGTTACATTAGAGACCGGATCTTGTAAGTCTAGTTAACTGACTCAGTTTAGACGACTGAACAGATGATTGTACAAAATCAAAACGTGTGTTCTTTAGTGATAGGTGTGGTCATGTGATTTGAACTTACCTACATCATCAGCTGTATTTTGTATAGACAATGACAGATTTGGTAAACCCAACTCGTGACGTAGTCTTGGCTTTATACCTGTCTGTGACTGGAAGAAGTTACCTTGTGTTCTGTATCATGGGAAGACTAATAAAATAAGTAGTGAGTTCAAAGTACCTCACATCTCGTGAACTTGATATTTGACTACGCGAAAAACTTACAATGGCGCTATGGCATCGAATTTATGATATTATTTTAGTCTGCTGTTAAAAATAGATACGGGGTTATTTTAAATAAAGTTAGCTCATTTTTTTTCAAGTGTCATTTTTATCAAGTGTCATTGCTTTAGGGTTCAATATACTTTATACGATGCACATACAAAGGCAGTAAGTACGTTTTATTTAAACGTATTTTAAAAGAGCTGGGGCCGTACCGGCTAAGCTGAAGCCGATTTCCATCGGATTTTTTAATTAAGAATATCAGACTTCAACTAAAATTTTTAGTACCTTTATTTAGTTTAGCTGGTAGAAACTCTGGGGCTCTACAAATTCAGTTGAAGATGTTTGTAAATAATAAGAAATAAGACCTATTTTTCGAATCAAAATATTCGATGATAATCGGCTTCAACTTCGTCGGTAGGGCCCCTGATCGACGAAGATAACCTCCTCAGCTCAATAGGAAGAGAAATTTCAAAGGCTAAGGTTAAAGGAGATACGGAATGAGTCAAAGAAAGCATTACTTTGTGAGATCTGCAGATTCTTTTCTTCTACAAAGTAGTTCGTCTGTATTCCATAATATATTTTCTTGAAGATACAGGATCCGTTTGGAGTTAGGAGCAAAAAGATTAAATAGAACATTGAACAAAAATAATTGGAGAATATCCACTATATTGCAATGTAGTTGGCAGCCAGTTCATTTTGGGGAATTATTCAGTATTATTCAGAAACACCAAACACAAATCTTCATTATTAATTTTTCACTAAGACAAAAGTCTTTAGATGTAGAAGATATTCACATCAAATGTTATGGGATAGAAACAAATATTTTAGTGATATATAAAACGCGTATAAACCGATGATTGTTATGGCAGTTTCCGTTTACCGATTATCTCAACCTGAATGATTAGAAAGTTTACAATTTATTAATCAAACCTGTCTTCCGTCTCGGTTGTTAGCTGTAGAAGGACAAGTGTTTTTATGGCCATTATAAGAGCATAAACCACTGTTATGGTAAATGATTTTTTAATATAAGCATTTGTGTTTTAAGTATTTACTGCAAAGCTCGACAGATTCGGTGGCGCGAAATAGAAGACTATATTCTAACCCCAACTTGTCTTATTGGCCTCATATAACGAACCCACCAATTTGCCCGTTTATCTGCACTTACAAATAATAATACAAAATATTTTTGAACAAACAATTAGTGATTGGAGTTTCCTTTTATTTATACCTGTGTTAGATATCTTTTTTAATCTGTTTCAGAACTTTTTTAGTGGCGTTATAACTTGTCATATCTCTAGATTTTATTTAAAAAAAGGCAGTAAAATAAAGGTAGAATTGAAGCACAGCAAGTATAAGTAATAGTACCTACTACGTATAGTATGGCCACTCCCTGCCGCTCTCACAATGCGACCTCACCTACCCTCTGAGTCGAATGTGGAACTAATCGCAATGGCTGCTACGCGGCGCCACGTAGTGCGTTTATTGTAGCACATTTAATGCAGTCTCATAATCACAATCATTCAAAATAAAAGTTTAAAGATATTTATTATTACAATATTACCTAAAGTCTAGTATAACGTCTTACATCACAGCGCAAGGTACCTATGTACTTCGTTAAGCAGTCAACCCTAAGGCATCACATACATTTGCACGTATACAGAAACGGTTTGTGTTGTCGTTTTTTGTATGGAGTAACCGGACTGTGTTACACCCCGAACAAAAATGCAGATCGTAAATGTTGACTCTGATGATAATTCGTTAATAGTGTATTGTAAAAACATGGTATCTTCTTCATTTTTATCATTCCTCATTGACTGATAAAACTTATCTAAATTGATTGCTAATGGTAATAATCTTGCTACAACGTCAATTAAAATCAATGGCTTAGAAAACAATGTCCTGACAAGATAATTAATAATGTGACATCATTCACTGTCATAAACTTATAACGCTGCAAAATTCTAAACAAGTCAATGATTTTCTTACAGCAAATTGGTATACATAATGCAATATAATTTTGAAATACGTGTATAGAAGGTTTTAAACAGTGTAACATAAAGCCAACATCATTAAAAGGGGGAATAAATTCGGTTTTGTTCCACGAAAATAACGAATTTAACCAAGCAAAGCTGTTAGTGGGCGGCGGGATCAGAATGAATGAAATGCTTCGGGCATTCTCGGCAACTTTCGTCCATCTTCGGCCTTCAAGGTCACGGGAGGAGGCGGCCGACCCCATTTCCACGAGGATCGATGGGAGCGCCCTAGAATCACCCCCAAATTCAGGGTGTTTCGGTTGTGTATGCGTTTTCAATGTCAAGTGATTCATGTTGCCGGTGTTCGGGTGAAATTCGTGATTATTGCTAGTTTTCGTGACTCCGAATTGTTATGATTTGATGCCTGAACTAACTCGTTTGTTATGATTTGCCACCGAACTCACCGGTTATAAGGTTTTTATTCTGCCTGCAAAAACGTACAAAACACGTTTTTGTCTGGATAAATCTATACAAAATAGGTGACATCTAGAACATATAAGCCAATGTTTTCTTTTCGTTAAGAATATGAATTATGATTAGCATAAAATAACAGTCTCAGAAATACCTACTCGATTTTTTTTCTTATGTAAAATGCACACGGCGTGGTATGTAATTTTTATTGTATACTAGCAGCCCGCCCACGCTTCGCTTTGTTCAATCTTCCTGTTCCCATCTCATTTCAGTGGATTTCATTTCATACAAACTTTGTCCTGAGAATAAGAAACACAATAAATAAAGAAATTATTCAATTTCATGCAACCGTTCGAAAGTGCATAACTTTCGAACGGCTGCATGAATACATTCATAGTAATAATGTATTATATGTATTTAAATTGTATAAAAAATAAGTCCGTAACGGTAAATAGAAGAAAAGATAGTACCTATATAAGCTAAGGAATATCTGGATAATTGCAGTTAACCGACTTTTCTTCAATATTCCTTTTACCATTAGCGGTAGATTAAATGGTATTTGCTAATTTGTTCAGTACCTAATTGAAAACTATGGCACCTTCACTCTTCCACGAAGGCCTGTGTTTATAGGAAATTACGAAATTTCATATTTTGCAGTAAGAATCAGCCATTTAAGTACATTATAAGGCATGTGTCCCTATAAGTTGTAAAGTGTCTTATTTCGTAAGTTATATATTAATTTAAACCCATCGTTGAGGAGCTCTATAGTAGGTAGATAAGCAGCTTAGTGGAGTATGTCCTGAGCCTCTTCGATTGAAGGGAGACCGTATCCCAGTAGTGGGATGAATAAGGATTACAAGTAACCCACTCTCCCCGCCCTCCGAAAATTATAAAACTGGTATTGAAGTTTTGGTGCAGTTTCCATTCACTTTTTCCATACTGACTATCAAGTTCCTTCGACCTTCCATTAAAATTTACAGAATCTTTTTATGCAGATAGCTTGTCCTTTTCCCATTATTTGGGGTCGCAGCATGTCTCTTTGTCTTTCTCATCCATATCATCTCTCACACAATCCAACCATCTCTTTTTAGTCTTCCTCTCTCTTTATATCCATTCACATTCATTGTTACATGTCTTTCATCCCAGATAATCAGATGTACTATATATAAAAAGTTTTTATAGAGAGTGGTACAAATTTTCGAACCACTCTAGCCCGGCACGCGGCTTCATACCGCTACGTGCGTTAATCGCCTATGCCACACCTAAATGCCAAACTCACAAATATTTGCAGAGTATACATTCGTGGCGACGCGGAAATCGAACCCGTGATCCTTGGCATTGCAGCAATAATCGCATATTGCACTACTACCAGCAGGGTTTATTTTGATAACATCGTGACAAAACGAAGTTTTATCAGTTTTATCGAAATCTTATCGTCTATTTATCATGTGATTATCGGATATCAACCTCTCCATAATTCTAAAGTTGCGCTTCTGTGCTGTACAACAGTTTACTGATTATATAAGTATTATCACGACCAAACATGAATAAATACTTCCTGTTAAATCGCTATTATTGATATAATTTTGGCATAACACAAGATACCATTGAAATTTTGACTAATTAAGAACAAAAATGTTAAGACATATCGCATGCTTTTTGGGTCATGCGGCCGCACACGTGGTCTCGTGACGGTGGTGATAATACAAGGCAATTCTTGTTTCTTTTACTTTTATCAACAATATCATTAAACTTTACTTTTTTTGGGGTGTAAGTGGTTCATCAAGATCTTTGAACCAAAGCCAACTTCACCTGGACGTGGTGCACCCTGCTGACTGACAAACGAATCTCTGGCGAAAAGAGAGGTACTGAGAGACTGGGGAATGTACCTCCACCTCATAGAATACCGCAGCCAAATAACAATTCCCTTGAGGGTTGTTGTATTCCTGCAAGTGAGTGAGGTCACCAGAAAGAAAGGAAGGAGATGCTGCGTTGGCAACGGGGGTGGTGGCGCGCGAGCAATATTTTATGTTGCAAGCGTTAATATGGCTACAGTAACCGCTTCACATCAGGCGGGCCGTATGCTTGTCTGCCCCCCGAAGTAGTATAAAAAAAAATACTATGAGAATAAAGTATAACGATATTAGTAATATTTAGAGTTACCAACGTGGTTGTTTAATATCGAAGTCAGAAGTGGTAATTGAGCAAGCCACATTACACAGAACATATGGCCATTGCTTCAAAAAAAGTGTTAATAAATAAATAATAATAAATATTTCTGGACAATTTACACAGCGCCATCTAGTCCCAAATTAAGCGCAAAGCTTGTGTTATGGGTACTAGATAACTGATAAATATACTTAAATACATTTTTTTTGTAAATACATACTTATAATACATAGAAAACAGCCAGACCAAGACAAACAGACATGTTCATGCACACAAATGTTTGTCTTGTGCGGGGATCGAACCCGCGACCTCGGAGTCAAAGTAGCCATTCGACCACCGAACTCGTCAGACTTGTTGACTTTATTTTTTAAGGAAAATAATCAATTTATAGAATTACTCCTATGTTTAGTCTATAGTTCTGTTACCTGACAGTTTCTGGACTGTAAGAAACCAGTACTACCTATCGACTAATATTTTATAATATGATATTTTATTACATATTCTATTATAATAAATAAATATTCCTGGACAAATTACACACGGTCATTTGTTCCATCCCGTCACGTCTGAAGTATTTTCCTGTTACAGAGGCTTACAAGGGAGTAGAGTAAAGAGTACTTCATTTCATACTTACTGACTTGCTCTATTTTCACAGTGTTATTGATTTGGAGTATTTTTTTTTTCGGATATTTAATTCTAATATCGTTATATTTTAAAATTTTACTTTTTATGGGCACTTTTTTTCTATGTTTTTTTTTTCTATGTATGTATTTACAAAAAAAAATATATATTTATGTACATGTATCAGTTATCTAGAACCCATACTTTGCGCTTAATTTAATTTAACTAGATGGCGCTGTATAAATTGTCCAGAAATATTTATTTATATATGATATTACATCAAAATGTTTAAAAAGTTCCACCAAGTGCCAACAATCATCAGTATCAACATTAAACATATTTTGTTTTTATTCTAACATGTTATAGGCGTCATGTTCTAAAGAGAAAAATGGCCGCTTTAGTTATTTCGCTATCGTTGAGATATGAGCGTATTATCTGGTCATTTCCTTGTGGATAACCTTCGCTAAATGTTACCTGAACGTAAGCTAGTTTCATAATTCTAGATTATAATAATCGTAATCAAAGTGTCTAGTTTTTTTAGGTATCTAAAGACGCAGCGTTATTGGTAACATTTAGGTCTCTAGGTCACAGAATACCGAGACCAAAAAAAAAATCGTGTTCCTGCGAGTGAGTGAGGTCACCAGAAAGGACATAGTTGCTGCGTTGGCAGTGGGGGCGTTGGCAGGTAAAAATCGACTCCTTCAATTGTTGAAGTCGGTCAAACCGTAGCCTATATCACCTGGGTCATAATAACAAATCGATTGTCATTTTATTCATCTACATCGGATGAATAGGTCTACGAAGAAATATGCGTAAATACAAATATACATATATAAATTGCTAAAATCATAATAACTCTAAGACAAAAGCTTGTCTTCGCCGTAGTCGGGTCGGTCCTACATAACATACGAAAGCCTCTGAACATAAATTAATAATGACTCCGCTTGAAAACAAAACACGTGCGGTCTAATTCCAAAACTACTAAGTAAATTTCTCTCAATCTCCAAGAATAAAATTCATAAAAACATTATATAAATTAATTAAATTCGATTCCTCGCGCGCGGGAATCATTTGGGAAAACCAAACATGATGGGTTATTCATACTAATCCGTAACAGCAGCTGTGAGATGTCTTTAAATTACGAATTTGCGGAAAATCATGTTTTTAATTGGGACGAGGGATCAAACAGCATCTGACTAACTTTATACAGAATACAAAAAGACAAGAGATTTCTTTACAAATTAGCATGAAAAAAACAATACTCCGAAATAACGATTTACGAGCATTTTTTTTCATGCCGATTACAAAGATTCTACACTCTTATATTTTTTTTGTCTTTAAAATGAATATTTTATTTATGAAAATTTTATTTATATTGTATTTATGATAATGAAACTTCTTGCTGCTGGCAACCGGGCGACATATGAAGGCTGTTGATAAGCACATGCGTAGTCCGGGCGTGGCTGGAATTTAGAAAAGCGTAATTTTTAGCATCCGACCGAAATCGGAACGTCTCTTATATATCCCTAGAAATATACCACGTACTTGTTTTTTTTTTTCATACTACGTCGGGTGGCAAACAAGCATACAACCCGCCGGGTGTGAAGCGGTTACCGTAGCCAAATAAACGCTCGTAATTGAAATATCGCTCGACCGCTGCTACCCACGCTACCAACGCAGCTCAGCTCCTTCTATCCTGTACCATGGAATGGCGACAATCTTAAGTAAGTCCTGACCTAAGACGGCTGCTGCCTCTAATAGCAGTTTGTTATTTTTCTGGGGTGAATAAGGCCACCAGAGACCTTGTAAGAAGATTACTTACAAAAATAAAAATCTGAAAAATAAGTCGCAACATTAGGAGATAATATCAAATTTCGTAACTTTGGTAATACATGCACTATAAAGCGCTGAATAAGCTTTCCGAAGATTTTCTTGATTATTTCGTAATTTAATTTCGTTCTTGAACAATTTTATAAATTAATATTTTGTCTAACGCACACTCGATAAGAATGGCTTTAAATATTAGCCGAAAATCAAATTGAAATAACAAGAATTAAGTATCTGTATACAACTTATTTGTAACTTAATCGTAGAATTTTTAGAGAGACGTTAGAGAAACACCGGAAAATGAGAAAAATTCAGCTCGATTATTTCTTATAAGAATCTTATTACAAATTTCTGAGTTTACTTATTCTATTAAATTTCATTAAAATCTGACCACCACTTTGATATTGCATTGCGAAATGTAGTAAATAAAAAAAAGATTAAAAATAATAAGAATATTAAGTTTTAATAAAAAATGTGTACTCGTAAGACGTGTCTAAGTGCCCACAAGGCCCCAATGACAAAATAAATAATTTCATTTCATTTCACATTTATTGTTCTTTCGCTTCTCTCACTTGACCAATACTTTCATGCCATAATGACCTCAAACCTATTGAGTCATTCTTCATAATATTTACTACTTCTTATAGTATACGTAGCGACACAAAAAAGAAACACTTTTTTTCTATTTGTTATGATAAGTAATTATGTTAATTAATTAATATAGGAAAAAAATATGACTGACGCAAGATGTTTATTGAAATGATAATAATTTATACTGTATTGTTTTTATTAAATTGAATTTTTATTGTACAATACCACGGTAATTATGATTATGGATAAACAGTAAAATTGATACCCTCGTCGTCAACTCTTATTCATCGCACAGCTGGGATATGGACCTCTCCTCAATTGAAGGGGGTTAGAGCATACTCCACCACGGTGCTCAATTGCAGGTTGGCGGAGGAAATTAGTATAGATACCTATTTAAAATTAATTGTTATTTAAATAGTTGATTTCGGCCTTGACAGAATATTATAAATATTAAAAAAAAAATGAAAAAAATCACCTCCCCACGCCTAGATTGGAATTCGAACCCACGTCCTCTCGATTACCAGTCGAATGCTCTTTCCAACTGAGGTATTAGGAAGATTTGTGATTTGTGATGGGTGGCGAATTTTTACATTTTATAATTACTGCTGTGAAGTCGCATTGTGGCTATTTAAATTTGTTCATTCAGTGATTGTAAACAGATGCCTTTAATGTTAGGTACTAATAAAATTTTATAAAATACATATTTGCCATTGCGAATTATTTATAACTTAGATCGTAGGTACTTGTATGTGGTTTCCATGTCCAATACTAATGCCAGAGGATTTTAGAAATGCGAGCTTTTCAATTTTTTGAGTCACCATAAACTGAGAAATCATAAATCTAATATTTGTTACGGAAAGCGGAGGATCGCATATGGTAGAAGGCATTAGGGAAGGCCTATGTCCAGCAAAGAATAGATACAGGCTGATAATGATGATGATGAATATTTGCTACAGTCAAAACCACTTTTATTGCGAAAATTAGCAACGTACTTAGTAAACAACAAGTTTCTATTGATTTGAAAAATTGTCTCGTTGATCCATAACTACAAATAAATTATGATGCTACCACCTGCTTGCATTGCCATCCTTGCGGTAACTGTTCAGTTACAGGCAATCATTCTAAACATGTATCTACTATTACACATTTTCCTTAACACCACCCAGGAAGGAAACAATCACAGCTCATGTAATAACAATCATTTTCAGTGTGAAGTTATGAAATTTTGCAGTAAAACAATGACAGATCTATTCTACTGCTAATTAGAGAAGTTACACGATGTACATGTTGCAATGCAGCCTAGATTATTTCCCAAGTGATGATAGAGTCGATTTAAAAAAACGCTTTTGATATATTTTTTTATAACACGCTGGTTGCCAAACAAGCATACAACCCGCCTATATGCCAAACAACTCCATTGACTTATGTATATATGATGTTTATTATTTAGATCTAGATTTTATATATGTATATTACTAGCTGACTCAACAGACGTTGTCCTGTCTTGTTGTCTTCTCTTGTCAATGAATATTGAATTCGAATTGGTTTCGCACTATCTGTCTATGACTGACAGACAGTTCTGTCAAACGACATAAAGTTACATTAGAAAAGTTAATAATAGTCGTTCAGTTTTCTTAAATTTTCTAATTTTCCGCGCAATTTTCAAACTTTTATCTCTATAACGAAAATATGAAAACAGAAACTTGCAGAATTGTTCGAGCCGTTCTCGAGTTTTGCGTTTAGCAAAATTAATTTTTATTTAAGTAGGTTTAGTCTTTCCGTACATAAACGTCTGTAACCTGCAACCTTCCTTTATTACTCGGCAAATATTAAGATTTTTGTTAAAAATCAAAACGCGTTTGAGTTTGAAATAAACAAAAAATAGCTAGTCTTCTTTGTATTAATGTAAAATAATGAATAATTAAATGTTTTGGCTGGTTTGACACAAGGTCAAACTACCGCATACTATGAAACTAAAACATTCCGTACCTACTAATGCTAGACTTTATCAGAATAATTGTGTCTAATACCTTAAAGTTTAGTTCATAGAGTCGAAAATTGAGTATCATATTTTATCATTATGCTAAACACGCGATAAGGTAGCCAAAAGTTAGGTTGTATGCGGAAAATTTGTCGAAAATTACTATTCTCATTTAAAACATTATTCGAATGTGTCAAATAAATTTCAATTAATGTAAAGTGTCTCACGTCACGTCTGGTTTTTTTTTCTTTATTAAATGGAATCTCGGATAGACCATCTGAGTTTCCCATAGCGTAAATACGAAACAAGCAATTGGGACACTCTCGGGTACCTATTGAAACGTACAAAATCCGAGGGAGAAAGTTAGATGAAAACGTAAAAAAAAAGTATATGTAACAGCACTTTGAGACAGTAGAAAATCATCAAAAAATGCTCACTGCTTCAACGGTTCCTGTGGCACAAACGGCTCGGGATTACGAAAAGGTGAAACACATAAAATACTGAAATATACAATAATTCTAATGTTAAAACAGAACTTGGAACACAACTCCAGTCCAACCGCGGGCAACTTCGTCTGCGTCACATTAAAGCCAATAATTTCTCCCAGGTTTTGCAACATTTTTCATTTATGCTCTGATACTATTAGGTTTCTGCTGCTAGTAGCCTTTCTCGATAAATTAATCAGCACTGCCCTCCAACACTAAAATAATTTTTCAATTCGAATGAGTAATTCCAAAGAATAGCGCGTTCAATCAATCATAGTATTAGTATAGATTTCATTTAAACCTAGTTGAGTGAAAACACAAGCATACATAATTAACACTAACGTAAACATTAAATTAAAAGTAATTTAAGGGGCAATGACTGACTTTTTATTTTCCATTTATATTTGAGTATTGTCTATGCCAACCCGCAGTTGAGAGAGCAGCGTGTTAGAGTACGCTCTAAACCCCTTCGAATGAAAGGGACATCTGTATACCAGTAGTGGGGTGAATGTGGGTTGATGTCCATACTAGTACTTAAATTGCCGTTAATAATGATATGTCTATTTAAAGATTACATCGCTTTGTATATCATACTTTCGCAAAGATTGAACACTAATGATGTACGAGTATGATTTCTTATATTTGATTTCGCTACTCAACCATGATAATGTCAAGTAGTATCGTCACATACAGAAATGCAAAAACAATAAGAAAGATTCTCAATATATTCATTTTTAAATTTGAATTTCAAAATATCTAAATTTAAATATAAATACCTATACTAAATTAAATATTTTTTGAATAGTTTGGTCACATGAATCATATATGTTCTAGAAGAATTGAAATCAACGTATTTCACACTTTTAACATTTATTATATTAAAGTTTTATTTATAGAAGGTATTCTGAAACCATTGATCCGTCCAGTGGTTTGAGCAGTACGTTGATAGATCAGAGTAGAGTAAAGAGTACTTCATTTCATACTTACTGACTTGCTCTATTTTCACAGTGTTATTGATTTGGAGTATTTTTTTTTTCGGATATTTAATTCTAATATCGTTATATTTTAAAATTTTACTTTTTATGGGCACTTTTTTTCTATGTTTTTTTTTTCTATGTATGTATTTACAAAAAAAAATATATATTTATGTACATGTATCAGTTATCTAGAACCCATACTTTGCGCTTAATTTAATTTAACTAGATGGCGCTGTATAAATTGTCCAGAAATATTTATTTATATATGATATTACATCAAAATGTTTAAAAAGTTCCACCAAGTGCCAACAATCATCAGTATCAACATTAAACATATTTTGTTTTTATTCTAACATGTTATAGGCGTCATGTTCTAAAGAGAAAAATGGCCGCTTTAGTTATTTCGCTATCGTTGAGATATGAGCGTATTATCTGGTCATTTCCTTGTGGATAACCTTCGCTAAATGTTACCTGAACGTAAGCTAGTTTCATAATTCTAGATTATAATAATCGTAATCAAAGTGTCTAGTTTTTTTAGGTATCTAAAGACGCAGCGTTATTGGTAACATTTAGGTCTCTAGGTCACAGAATACCGAGACCAAAAAAAAAATCGTGTTCCTGCGAGTGAGTGAGGTCACCAGAAAGGACATAGTTGCTGCGTTGGCAGTGGGGGCGTTGGCAGGTAAAAATCGACTCCTTCAATTGTTGAAGTCGGTCAAACCGTAGCCTATATCACCTGGGTCATAATAACAAATCGATTGTCATTTTATTCATCTACATCGGATGAATAGGTCTACGAAGAAATATGCGTAAATACAAATATACATATATAAATTGCTAAAATCATAATAACTCTAAGACAAAAGCTTGTCTTCGCCGTAGTCGGGTCGGTCCTACATAACATACGAAAGCCTCTGAACATAAATTAATAATGACTCCGCTTGAAAACAAAACACGTGCGGTCTAATTCCAAAACTACTAAGTAAATTTCTCTCAATCTCCAAGAATAAAATTCATAAAAACATTATATAAATTAATTAAATTCGATTCCTCGCGCGCGGGAATCATTTGGGAAAACCAAACATGATGGGTTATTCATACTAATCCGTAACAGCAGCTGTGAGATGTCTTTAAATTACGAATTTGCGGAAAATCATGTTTTTAATTGGGACGAGGGATCAAACAGCATCTGACTAACTTTATACAGAATACAAAAAGACAAGAGATTTCTTTACAAATTAGCATGAAAAAAACAATACTCCGAAATAACGATTTACGAGCATTTTTTTTCATGCCGATTACAAAGATTCTACACTCTTATATTTTTTTTGTCTTTAAAATGAATATTTTATTTATGAAAATTTTATTTATATTGTATTTATGATAATGAAACTTCTTGCTGCTGGCAACCGGGCGACATATGAAGGCTGTTGATAAGCACATGCGTAGTCCGGGCGTGGCTGGAATTTAGAAAAGCGTAATTTTTAGCATCCGACCGAAATCGGAACGTCTCTTATATATCCCTAGAAATATACCACGTACTTGTTTTTTTTTTTCATACTACGTCGGGTGGCAAACAAGCATACAACCCGCCGGGTGTGAAGCGGTTACCGTAGCCAAATAAACGCTCGTAATTGAAATATCGCTCGACCGCTGCTACCCACGCTACCAACGCAGCTCAGCTCCTTCTATCCTGTACCATGGAATGGCGACAATCTTAAGTAAGTCCTGACCTAAGACGGCTGCTGCCTCTAATAGCAGTTTGTTATTTTTCTGGGGTGAATAAGGCCACCAGAGACCTTGTAAGAAGATTAGGTACTTACAAAAATAAAAATCTGAAAAATAAGTCGCAACATTAGGAGATAATATCAAATTTCGTAACTTTGGTAATACATGCACTATAAAGCGCTGAATAAGCTTTCCGAAGATTTTCTTGATTATTTCGTAATTTAATTTCGTTCTTGAACAATTTTATAAATTAATATTTTGTCTAACGCACACTCGATAAGAATGGCTTTAAATATTAGCCGAAAATCAAATTGAAATAACAAGAATTAAGTATCTGTATACAACTTATTTGTAACTTAATCGTAGAATTTTTAGAGAGACGTTAGAGAAACACCGGAAAATGAGAAAAATTCAGCTCGATTATTTCTTATAAGAATCTTATTACAAATTTCTGAGTTTACTTATTCTATTAAATTTCATTAAAATCTGACCACCACTTTGATATTGCATTGCGAAATGTAGTAAATAAAAAAAAGATTAAAAATAATAAGAATATTAAGTTTTAATAAAAAATGTGTACTCGTAAGACGTGTCTAAGTGCCCACAAGGCCCCAATGACAAAATAAATAATTTCATTTCATTTCACATTTATTGTTCTTTCGCTTCTCTCACTTGACCAATACTTTCATGCCATAATGACCTCAAACCTATTGAGTCATTCTTCATAATATTTACTACTTCTTATAGTATACGTAGCGACACAAAAAAGAAACACTTTTTTTCTATTTGTTATGATAAGTAATTATGTTAATTAATTAATATAGGAAAAAAATATGACTGACGCAAGATGTTTATTGAAATGATAATAATTTATACTGTATTGTTTTTATTAAATTGAATTTTTATTGTACAATACCACGGTAATTATGATTATGGATAAACAGTAAAATTGATACCCTCGTCGTCAACTCTTATTCATCGCACAGCTGGGATATGGACCTCTCCTCAATTGAAGGGGGTTAGAGCATACTCCACCACGGTGCTCAATTGCAGGTTGGCGGAGGAAATTAGTATAGATACCTATTTAAAATTAATTGTTATTTAAATAGTTGATTTCGGCCTTGACAGAATATTATAAATATTAAAAAAAAAATGAAAAAAATCACCTCCCCACGCCTAGATTGGAATTCGAACCCACGTCCTCTCGATTACCAGTCGAATGCTCTTTCCAACTGAGGTATTAGGAAGATTTGTGATTTGTGATGGGTGGCGAATTTTTACATTTTATAATTACTGCTGTGAAGTCGCATTGTGGCTATTTAAATTTGTTCATTCAGTGATTGTAAACAGATGCCTTTAATGTTAGGTACTAATAAAATTTTATAAAATACATATTTGCCATTGCGAATTATTTATAACTTAGATCGTAGGTACTTGTATGTGGTTTCCATGTCCAATACTAATGCCAGAGGATTTTAGAAATGCGAGCTTTTCAATTTTTTGAGTCACCATAAACTGAGAAATCATAAATCTAATATTTGTTACGGAAAGCGGAGGATCGCATATGGTAGAAGGCATTAGGGAAGGCCTATGTCCAGCAAAGAATAGATACAGGCTGATAATGATGATGATGAATATTTGCTACAGTCAAAACCACTTTTATTGCGAAAATTAGCAACGTACTTAGTAAACAACAAGTTTCTATTGATTTGAAAAATTGTCTCGTTGATCCATAACTACAAATAAATTATGATGCTACCACCTGCTTGCATTGCCATCCTTGCGGTAACTGTTCAGTTACAGGCAATCATTCTAAACATGTATCTACTATTACACATTTTCCTTAACACCACCCAGGAAGGAAACAATCACAGCTCATGTAATAACAATCATTTTCAGTGTGAAGTTATGAAATTTTGCAGTAAAACAATGACAGATCTATTCTACTGCTAATTAGAGAAGTTACACGATGTACATGTTGCAATGCAGCCTAGATTATTTCCCAAGTGATGATAGAGTCGATTTAAAAAAACGCTTTTGATATATTTTTTTATAACACGCTGGTTGCCAAACAAGCATACAACCCGCCTATATGCCAAACAACTCCATTGACTTATGTATATATGATGTTTATTATTTAGATCTAGATTTTATATATGTATATTACTAGCTGACTCAACAGACGTTGTCCTGTCTTGTTGTCTTCTCTTGTCAATGAATATTGAATTCGAATTGGTTTCGCACTATCTGTCTATGACTGACAGACAGTTCTGTCAAACGACATAAAGTTACATTAGAAAAGTTAATAATAGTCGTTCAGTTTTCTTAAATTTTCTAATTTTCCGCGCAATTTTCAAACTTTTATCTCTATAACGAAAATATGAAAACAGAAACTTGCAGAATTGTTCGAGCCGTTCTCGAGTTTTGCGTTTAGCAAAATTAATTTTTATTTAAGTAGGTTTAGTCTTTCCGTACATAAACGTCTGTAACCTGCAACCTTCCTTTATTACTCGGCAAATATTAAGATTTTTGTTAAAAATCAAAACGCGTTTGAGTTTGAAATAAACAAAAAATAGCTAGTCTTCTTTGTATTAATGTAAAATAATGAATAATTAAATGTTTTGGCTGGTTTGACACAAGGTCAAACTACCGCATACTATGAAACTAAAACATTCCGTACCTACTAATGCTAGACTTTATCAGAATAATTGTGTCTAATACCTTAAAGTTTAGTTCATAGAGTCGAAAATTGAGTATCATATTTTATCATTATGCTAAACACGCGATAAGGTAGCCAAAAGTTAGGTTGTATGCGGAAAATTTGTCGAAAATTACTATTCTCATTTAAAACATTATTCGAATGTGTCAAATAAATTTCAATTAATGTAAAGTGTCTCACGTCACGTCTGGTTTTTTTTTCTTTATTAAATGGAATCTCGGATAGACCATCTGAGTTTCCCATAGCGTAAATACGAAACAAGCAATTGGGACACTCTCGGGTACCTATTGAAACGTACAAAATCCGAGGGAGAAAGTTAGATGAAAACGTAAAAAAAAAGTATATGTAACAGCACTTTGAGACAGTAGAAAATCATCAAAAAATGCTCACTGCTTCAACGGTTCCTGTGGCACAAACGGCTCGGGATTACGAAAAGGTGAAACACATAAAATACTGAAATATACAATAATTCTAATGTTAAAACAGAACTTGGAACACAACTCCAGTCCAACCGCGGGCAACTTCGTCTGCGTCACATTAAAGCCAATAATTTCTCCCAGGTTTTGCAACATTTTTCATTTATGCTCTGATACTATTAGGTTTCTGCTGCTAGTAGCCTTTCTCGATAAATTAATCAGCACTGCCCTCCAACACTAAAATAATTTTTCAATTCGAATGAGTAATTCCAAAGAATAGCGCGTTCAATCAATCATAGTATTAGTATAGATTTCATTTAAACCTAGTTGAGTGAAAACACAAGCATACATAATTAACACTAACGTAAACATTAAATTAAAAGTAATTTAAGGGGCAATGACTGACTTTTTATTTTCCATTTATATTTGAGTATTGTCTATGCCAACCCGCAGTTGAGAGAGCAGCGTGTTAGAGTACGCTCTAAACCCCTTCGAATGAAAGGGACATCTGTATACCAGTAGTGGGGTGAATGTGGGTTGATGTCCATACTAGTACTTAAATTGCCGTTAATAATGATATGTCTATTTAAAGATTACATCGCTTTGTATATCATACTTTCGCAAAGATTGAACACTAATGATGTACGAGTATGATTTCTTATATTTGATTTCGCTACTCAACCATGATAATGTCAAGTAGTATCGTCACATACAGAAATGCAAAAACAATAAGAAAGATTCTCAATATATTCATTTTTAAATTTGAATTTCAAAATATCTAAATTTAAATATAAATACCTATACTAAATTAAATATTTTTTGAATAGTTTGGTCACATGAATCATATATGTTCTAGAAGAATTGAAATCAACGTATTTCACACTTTTAACATTTATTATATTAAAGTTTTATTTATAGAAGGTATTCTGAAACCATTGATCCGTCCAGTGGTTTGAGCAGTACGTTGATAGATCAGTCAACAACGGTTGCCTATTATATATATACAGATTATACTTACTTAATCATTGTGTCCGATTTTCTGTTTGACATAGTTATGTCAAACAGAAAATCGGACACAACGATTAAGTAACTGTGTCTATTCAAAATTTTGTATTTCATTCACCTTATACTTGTATGTACCATCTCAATATTATAATAACCTTAGTGAATATACTAGCTTTTATTGAGTACATTTTATGTCGTTGTTGTGTTACCCTTAATTGTCCCACTGCTGGTCGTATCCCAGCAGTGGGACAAGTAAGGGTGGACCCTTACTTGTCCCACTGCTGGGATACGGATTTCCCCTCAACTCAATTGAACTATGTTATTATTGTACAATTAATTAATAAATACTATGTTTTATTGTTGTATTGCCGAGTGGTTTCCGGCAGACTAGAATAGACTCACTCCGTCTCTTCCCGTGGACGCCGTACAAGGCGACTAAGGCAAATACATTATGTAACATCGATCAGGCCTCCCCAACCCGTCTGGCCAGCGTGGGGAGTGTAGGCCAAATCCTTCTTCTGTCTTGGACAGACGAGAGAGGGTCGTGCTCCTGTAGTGAAGACTAAAATGACCTGATGATGATGATTTTATTATTACTAAGCATAGTGATATTACTGCATACCCCATAAGCGCTTGTATATGAACTCAGATTAATATTGTGCTAATTGGTACTACTTGAGGACTTACAATTAAGACCGTTTTGGATTCTGGAGCGACTATTTTTAGCTTTTTTATTCAGTGGACTTTGTCACATGACTCACGAGCTCAATAACGTTCTGTACACATTGTCACAACAAGTCATACGATTGTCTAGCTATTTAATTTACAATATGTAATTTCTTATATGTAATAAAATTAATATCTTTTAAAAATAATACACAATCATAGAATCTTTTTACACAAAATATACTCGTGAGATTTGCTTAGATAAAATAAAGAAAACATTAAAATTATTTAACTTTGGTTTTCAAATATTCGTAACATTTTCATTTATTATTAGAAAGTAATTGAAAATTGGACTAAATGATTGCTCATTTTTGTGAGAATATGAAAGAATCTCTAATTATATATTATTTAATACTCATATGTTGTCAAATTCATCCCACTGCTGGGATACGGGTCTCCCCTCAATAGACGGGGTTTAGAGCATACTCCACCACGCTGCTCAACTGCTGGTTGGCGGAGGCCAATTTTTCAAGCCGCCTAAAGGCCACTGAATGACTGGCTTAACGACTGTCATCTAATACTCATACGTGAATGAGTAATAGCCTGATAGTCACAGAGTTTAGTTATATGTTCTATTCATTAGTAACTATACTGTTCAAAATTCTCTTTAATATTTTTTTTTTGTTTTACTTCGGGTGGCAGACAAGCATACGGCACGCCTAATGTGAAGCAGTCACCGTAGCCATATTAACGCTCGCAACATAACATATAGCTCGGGCGCCGCCATCCCCGCTGCCAACGCAGCATCTCCTTCCTTCCTGGTGACCTCACTCACTCGCAGGAACACAACAACCCTCAAGGGAATTGTTATTTGGTTGCGGTATTCTGTGAGGTGGAGGTACATTCCCCAGTCGGGAAGCTTACAATTACGCTCCCTACCTCTCTTTTCGCCAGAGCTTCGTTTGTCAGTCAGCAGGGTGCACCACGAGCAGGTGAAGGTGGCTTTGGTTCAAAGATGTTGATGAACCACTTACACTCCTATAATTCATTGAAAATATTAAAAAAAAAACTGTAATGCACTTAGTACGCAATGGACCTACTACTATTCTGTTCTCATAGGCTCTACATCACCTTATATGTATAGCATCCAACGATAAACCCTCCAAATTACTTCTCTTTATATTCTCACTCATTTTTTACACTTTACCGTTTTCCATACATTATGTGTAACAGTAATAAAATTATGGACATAATATTATCATACAACGGGATACACATAAACTATAAGTAACAAGCGAGGTTAAATGGAGGCTACCGGAGATATGACGCGAGCCGATCGCGCCCATTGGCGTTTCTTAGCCAATCTCTCTTAATAAATTACTTACTTGACAAAAGAATTTATTACATCATTGGCTTGTTCATGTATCACACCAATATCAGCCTGCTCTACAGAATGCAAAATCTTAGATCCAATAAGTTAATTGATGTTGTACAACCTAACAGAAAATCAGAAGGGCATTTCTTGTAATTAAAATGTAGTCAAAATTCAATTTCGATTCAGTCTCGATCTCACAAATCTATTTGGTATTCTCTTATCAGATTAAGAGACTTTGAAGTTGAAATAAAGTGTGACTATATCGAAATATGACCGAAAATTAAACAAACTAATAATAGTATTCTGCTAGCAATAAGAATTGATATTCGTTAATGATTGAAATCAGGCAAATAATTTTTAGTCAATTCGAAATTAAATCTCAATTGGATCAATTTTCATTCTGGGATCGTAAAATAATTACGAGAATTGGTCTTCTGGTGACCTGCACATCCTCAAAAAGAGTTAAGATTTCTTATAGAGTAAAATATAATGATAACTAAAATATTCATTAATTTTACGGCCATAGATAGGTCTTCTTAATAGCAAAATAGATTAGTATAATTTATTAAGATATTCAATTAGAAATTTAATTTACTTTTCTTATCTTTTATTATATTAAAATTGACAGGCTTTTTGCTACAAAATAAACATAAATTTATAATAAAATTTTATCTCTAATGACTTAATTATTAGATTTAATACAATTAAGTTAGAGATTTTATTTATTCTCTGCTATTTCCGCTTGACGCGACTTTTCCGGTATTCCCGGGATACCGTAATATGCTATACGCATTGGAGTAGACGGGTCTTTATTATGTGACAATATGCGAATATGACATTGTAATAGTGTTAAAAAGATTTGTGACGTTTTGCGAAAGTGACATTTTGCGAAGTGACATTATACGCCGATAGGATTATTCCTCATCTCTATCGTAGTATCCAGGATTTCTAAAATCCAGCCATATAGCCATAATATCAATAACTATTAAAGTAAGTGCACATTATGTACCTATTTCAACGTTCTAGTTGCTGAATTAATATAGTATTGTATATACTTTTCTATCAAACAATAAGATTTTTTAATATTTTTTTCATAATAAAATAGACCTGAAGAACGAAAACCAAAGTACCTATGACTTTGTTAGTGTGCATCTATGATGTACGAGTATTTCAGTTGTGGGATAGGTACAGAAAATTGCGTTTAGATAAATTTATTTGCGCTGGAGTTAGACATCTCTTTTAGAAATTACTATATAACACACAGAGTTTTCAAGTGAAAATATTGACGTAATAGTTGCGATACAATTCGCAAGGTAGAAAGCGAAACCACTCTAAAGTACAGAATTTCTTTTTAATTTGCGCAAAGTAATTGGCAACGTATAAATAATCATAAAATACATTTATATAGTTGGCAACAATTTATATTTTCATAGAATAAAAATCCACAATGATTACATATCATAACGATGTATTTTCTGCCCTCCGGCCTTCATCGCAATCTAGTTTTTTGTTTACCAAGATTTTTTATTCTTTCTATGATAGTGAGTCCTACTGATTACTTCTATTGACAAGTAATAATATGAGGAGCTCGATGGCGACGTTGCGCGTGTGAGTCTAATCGAAAACGCAAGTTACGCAACGTCAGCCGTAGATTGTCCATGGATGGTATTTATCTCGCGCTCCTCCGTGTTTCGGAGGGCACGTTAAGCCGCCGGTCCCTGCTGTTGTCATTAAATGACAGTCGTTAAGCAAGTTAAGTCAGTGGCCTTTGGGCGGCTTGAAAACACTGGCGTCCGCCAACCCGCAGTTGAGCAGCACGGTGGAGTATGCTCTGAACCCAACCCGTATCCGAGCAGTAGGATATCAAAGGGTTGACGACTAAAATGAAAACATCATCAATGCAGTGCATAATTTAAAACTACAGACCGTTCACCGTAAGTTGTCCCTTGCCTTGGGAATTGGCAGCTTTGCCTACGTTGTTGCCAACAATATACGTAACCTTTTACCCCTCATTATCTAAACTTGTATGTACCCCACATGTACACGACAGATCAATATGTTTTACTTGCATATTTTTAAATAATATGCAGTTGTAAAACTAGGAAGGTTGTAAATGATGAAACAATTTAAATTTTAAATAATTTATTGATTATTTTTTTTCTGACAATAATTATTTTATACAATGTATTCCATGTGACTTGAGTTTTTGTGACGTAAAGACAGCAACATCACCTTCTTTAGATTACTCACGGTTTTCTCAGACATGCCTGAAAAAGACATAAAATTTGTATCCTTTTATAAAATTAATATTTATATAAACACAAATACTTAAGCACAATAGCATAACGAGGTAAATTAAGTTCACTGAGGTAATGCACTTTTTTATTTTAATTCTTTGTCAGTAAATTCTTATTACCCATACTAAAGACATTGTGTTTGAAGCTGGTATCCCTATTTTACTAACCTGTCATGGCGATGACGCGGGATCGCAATGATTGAGTGGAATTAAAAGAACTTGGTTTGCCTTTTCTCTATTACAAAAGGCACGCACCTTCAACAGGATCTCTCTTGCACTGCTTTTAAATGACTTTGGCGTTACTAATTGGAAAAATATTAAATAATAACACAAAAACGAGCGGAACAGTTCACACTATGAGATTATGTCAACAAAGATTGACAAGCAATAGTGCCAACATCACGGCAGGGGACATCTTACGATGAACGGTCTGTACTGATCAAATTTCAATTTGACCGTATTATTATGAGCAACACCAGCTTTCAAATAAAAAAAGAATCATCAAAATCGGTTCACATAGAAAAAAGTTCTTACACACATAAAAAATACCAGTCGAAGCAGAACTTCCTCCTTTTTTGGAAACTCGGTTAAAATGGGACTGATATACATATATTCTGTGCAGATATTATTGAATAAACTAGAGCTGTTAATTGAATTTTCGATTACAAAGGCTACAAGATACAGAATAAAAACAATATTTTTATTCTGTATCTTGCTTGTCGTATAATTTTTCCGATGTTTGTCGTCGACGTAATGACCTCCGATCTACGATCTGAGTTACTCCAGCGCCGAAACAAGTCTCGATTTGCGGAAACATAATACTTATTTTTTTTTTCATCTCGACGTAATTCCACGGTCAATGTCGACAGGGCGACCTTGGGGTTCGCTCGAGCACGGACATTGTAGACAACACCGAATAGTGACCATCTTAGTTACGTAACTCGGAAGATTAATTTGATAATGTTTTGAATTGCAATTCAGAATCGATCGATTCTGCTGTTATATTTTCAATGACAATTGGTAGACTCTATCTTAATATTATTTTTTTTAACCTCAAATTTTAATAAATGATTGAGGTTACCTACTCTAGTCTAATACCAAAGATTTTTGTAAATCTCGTGGACTCGTCGACTTTCGCTAAGGCCGAAATCAATTGACTGTATTCTTTTTTGTTTGCAATTGATAATTGACTGTATTCTTTTTCACTTTGGAGTTAAACAAACAAATAAGGCACTAAAATATTAGACGTTTTAAAAAAGTTTTTAATTAAATAACAAAACATTGTACTAGACCACACGACAGAAGTGAAAACTTCACCTCTCTCGCTTCTTCTCTGCTGACTTTACCCGCCTGAGTGTTACAGAGCCGAACGTGACGCGGTACATACTTGAGTTTGACGCTTTAACCACAAAATTTTAGTACTCAGCGTACTTTTCATCAAAATCCAGTTGAAAAATATTTTGGACATCCTTTAGTCTGTATGTCATATAGTCACGAAGGCGTGACAACATAGTGCCCGTAAAATTTAAGGGGATCGTTCTCTACGGGTTCACCAAAGCACTACTTACCTATATGTTGTTTGCTCGCGTGATGTTAGAGTATCTGTATCGACCCCGTTTTTATATCAGCTTCATATCCAAACTGAATAGGCACCTAATGAATGGCAGTAACCTAATTCTTATAATTGATTTAAGCTGGATAGCTCCTGCTTGCGGCTTTCCTCGTGTGATTTTTTAATAGTAACTTTATATTATTCAAAATGCATTTATGCTACGTCCTACGTCTCATCTGAATTCGTTTAGTCGCTGTTTATCGTTTCATGGAGAGATAGATGGGTTACGTCGCCTTTTAGTCGGTAGATAGGGCTGTTCATTATTTACTTCTTTATAATCTTCAATTGTTACTAATTTGGATTAGAAGCAACAACGAATTTAAAACCAAAAACAGCCTTCTTTAATTTCGGTCCTATTGTATGCAATATTTCAAATAATTTTGATTCAGTTTCAACTCAGTTTTAAGATTTTTATTTCTCATTCAAATCACTGGTTAAATTAAACGAACTTCCCTAAAAGTGTTACCACCATACGAACCGCAAATTATCTATTTCTAAGTAAACAGATAACCTTAGCTAAATTCTATCTCGATAGTGATAGAATTTCGATTAGGTAACTAGTAAAGATTTATTTATTGGAAAAAAAAAATTGTACCTAACAGAAATGAACTTCTCTAGAAGTGTAACCACCATACGACACGTAAATTCTCCATTTCTAAGTAAACACTGATAACCTTAGCAACATTCTATCTCGATAGTAATAAATTGCACCAAGTCAATGACACTAACATAACATAACATGAGTAACATTAGTATTATCTAGTGTAAGCGTCATTGGCCGGTCGAGTATTTTTAGCCTAGGCCAGCTAAAAATAGTAACAGTTATTACTGAATTAATATTTCTAAAAACGGAACGTCTACGCGCGGTGATAACACGCCCGAGAGCGATAGTGTTGTGACGCGTCGACGCCATTTTTGTATTCGTTTTGACAATTCGATAAATGCATTTAATTTTGTTATTATTTTTTTTGTTGTACTTAGTATCAGAATCATAATCTTTGTTTTATTCGATAAGTGTATAATTTTTGATTAAGAGTTACGAAAGTAATGAAAGGAGAATTTCGTTACAAAATAAGTAAATAAGATACATATAATTATTATTACTTTATTGTATATAGGTACCCTTTATTTAGTATTAAGGAAGGGGGTCTTTTTTTCGCGTAAGTCACGATAGTCTTTGAGCTAACCTCAGCTGCACATGGTTCATCCTGCCGAATAAAAAGCGAGTTTGGCGAAGAAGAGGTAATACATAACACTGTAATAGAAAACAACCCGTTTAAGGAAACACACACCAGACAGCAAACCACAGCGAAATAACAATTCTCTGAAGGTGTGTTATATTTCTGCGGACCTGCATGTGAGTGAGGTCACCTGCCCCTATTCTAACTTGATTGATTTCGAAGAAGAAGGTGTTTGAAAACGTTTTGCTTGTTTTGTGGTCAGTTATTCACATTTCATTTCAACGGTATTGAAAGCAATTGAATTTGCGGACAGGGGGACAGAAAGTTATTGCGTTAGCAGAAGGGGTGCGAGTGTATGTCCTATAATATTACAATTTAAGCGCCTGTAGTACAGTACTTCGCATCAGGCGGCTCGTGTGCTTATTAGTCACTCAACGTTATACAAATAATTGTATACGTATACAAATTTGCATTAAATACAATAATTTCGATTGCTTCAAGTTTATATTCCAGTTAGATGTGGTAATAAAGAAAAATTATGGAAATATGACACGGAATTAAGATATTTGGCCTTAAAATTTAAATGTTATTACATGTTTACGAATTAGCTACATAATAATATTAGTCTGCTACGAAAATTTATTAGAATAACAGTAAAATAACATGACATTTTATTTTTGCAGACAACTCAATTTATGCAAGTGAAAGAGTGAATATTTAGGAGCTAAACATATAACATAATATCACAAAAAGAATCACATGTTATTTAGGGTTCCGAAACTAAAATGTCGGAACGCTGCAACAACTCTGTTACTAAGGTTAAGCTCAGCGTCCGTCTATCTGGCCATATAGGCATGGTAATGCAGGTTTTTTTATACAAATAAGGTTACCAACAAGCATACGACCTGCCTGAAGCAATCATCGAGAGCTGGGGTCGGAAAGTGATGGCCCTGATTTTACACGCGTCCGAAGGCTGCAGTAACTGTTTTCCATCAAGCAGGCCGTGTGATTGTTTTCCACTTTAGGAGTACAAAAAATAATAATACAATAAAAAAAGTGCTAGAGGTGTCTAATTGCCCGCAAGGGCACTTTACACACTACACACGACTTTTGACATTACACACGAGTAAGTAATAGAAGACAAAGATTGTCACTTCATTTTCATATAAAAATGAAAAAAGAAAAAATGCGAATTGACATTTAAACAATATATTATATGGAACATTTACTGCGTGTGCGACTGCCACTTGGCATGTTTTTTGTGTTGGTGGCACCGAACCATACGTTCACATTAAGCCTTTCTCTTGTCTAAATTAATTACGAGTGAAAGTAATCTTAGCTAGAAATGTTTTAAATATTTTCTGTGCCTAGTATGATACTAGTGAGCTCAAAGGTTTCCAAATAGAGAAGTAGCCAAAGCTTACGAACAATTAGCTGAACAACAGAATTATTTCAATATTTCGTATTTGTCGTCCATATTCATTCATATTCGTGTCGATCCATATTCATCCCGCTGCTCGGATACGCGTCTCTCAGATATCCACCTCGCCGCTCATCGACCGATAATGAGTAATGAGACTCAAATCTCGATGAAGGGACGTCCAATGCCACAGTATTAAGAGTGCCATTGCTGAACATGCCCTTTGATTCCACTAAGATGAGTTTCTCGGATTGGTTGGATGTCGTACAAGGCGACTAAGGGAAATACATTATAAAACATCGATCAGGCCTCCCCAACCCATCTGGCAAGAGTGGGGAGTGTAGGCCGAATCCTCCTTCTGTCTGGGACGGAAGAGAGAGGGTTGTGCTCCTGTAGTGGAGACTAAAATCACCTGATGATGATGATGATGATGAGTTTCATGGCCTGTGGATCCATCAGCCCTCTGTGATCTTTATCAGATCATCGGCAACCTTTTTGCCCCAACTTCTTCTTCAACTTCAGCTTTCTGATCGTTACAACTATGGTGTTAACTCTAGTTCTGTTACGAATATCATTAATGATTTTTCGTATCATCATCATAAGTTTGGGCATCTCTGGTTACTACTATACTCGTTAGTTACCTATACAAAATGTGTCTATTATTAGTGTATTTTTTACAAGGTAATTTAGGCTAAATACAGCTAAAATTTCTTCGATAGGCATGCGTTTAACGGCATTTGATATTGCAGAACGATTCGTGTTATGACGATTAATAAACCTGATAATTAAAAAAAAATGCAATGTTAGTTAGATACTTACATGAAAGGTGAATCGAATTGAGAGGATGATTCTACTCATAAATTAGAAGTCGAATACATTCATTCAATAATAATTATTAGCAGCAATAGTATAGTTATTCGATGAGCTGTTAAATTTTGTATGGGGACGTATATTATTTGCAGGTCGTACATTTTTTCCTGATGTAAAAGTAGTCTTTGATTACTTTACAACCCACTAAAACGTATCGGCTACCAGAGTCGTCCATGTAATTGAGAAGCTCGTTAGCATCATTGTGCATGTCAATCTAATCGGATTCGTAAGTAAACGTCAACCGCAGCAATTGAATGGATTTAATTTTCCTAATTCAAATCGACTGGATACTGCGTCGATCCCGACAGCTGTCGATTGATAGGAAAGAGGCTTTCAACCAGCATGGGGAGAAGGGCTCTCCGCTAATCCACCTCGCAATGCAACAAAGTATGCTTCTATCCAATTCTTCTCTTACGATCAATCTCTGCTATGGAATTTATATTAATTAACTAGCTGGCCCGGTGAACTTCGTATCGCCATTAAATATTTTTACATAAATTTTCCGATGAGTTATAAACTATTCTATCTCTCAAGTTTGATCAGCACACACTGTGAAAAAGTTTATTAAAATCGGTTCAGTAGTTTAGAATTCCATCGCGGACAAACATCGTGACACGAATTTTTATATATTTTGATGAGAATAATAATTGCAATTCTCCTGTACATAACATGTAATATAGTATAGTATATTGACATAAAAACACGCATGTCTTATTAGTTGTTTTTGGTAATCATGCACACTCTTTTGTTATGTGTAGATACAAAAGAATATTATCTTTTCAATAAAAAAAATGTTTTTTTAATACATTCCACACTAAACTTGGTTGTATGTTTTTAAAACCAAACTGAACAAAGTCATGGGTAATTTATAGCGTCATTATGATTTTCAAACTATAGCATAGCATGGGCATAGTATACGCGTACGTACAATATAAATACATACATATAATACATATAAAACGCCCAGACCAAGACAAACTGACATGTTCAACGACACAAATGTTTGTCTTGTGCGGGGATCGAACCTGCGACCTCGGAGTCAAAGTGGCCATTGCTAACCATTCGACCACCGAAGTTCGTTAATTATTGTAATTTTGAGTATATATATATTGTTGTAATTTTGAATTTGAAGTATTGAGTAAGCGTTTTGTAGCAATTTTTACTGCAGTGATGTTCGACTATGGCCTATCTATATATAACATGTCTTTCCACAGTTATCTATTTATTTTTTTGGCACAATCATTAGTAAATATATTCACAGAATGAAGAGTGCATTATCAGCGGTCACTATCAACTTGACCTAATCATTCTCCGGGGCCAAGACCAGTCAAATATCCGGATAAGATAAACATTGTTGATATAAAAATAGGGATATTTGAAGGTTAAGTAGTTCACCATCTTTAGAGCCAACGTCAACGTCACCTGCAAATGGTGCACCCAGCCGACCAGCGAAAGAGGTTTTGACAAGAGAGAGGCAGCGTACAAGAAAGGTAGGGATCGTATTTGTAAGCTGTCCGACTGGGGAAGTACCTCACGTGACAGAATACCACAGCCAAATAACAATTCCCTTGAGAGCTCTTGTGTTCCTGCGAGTGAGTGAGGTCACCACAAAGGAAGAGTTGTTGCGTTGACAGCGAGGTTGGCGGCGCGCTAGCAATAGCTAAGTGATGATATTGCGAGCGTTAATATGGCTACGTAACCGCTTCACATCAGGCGGACAACAGCCGAAACCGACGGCTTAATGTGCCCTCCGACGCGGAGAAGCTCGTGATAAATAAACCCATCCATGGACAGGCTATGGTCGAAGTTGCTTAACATGCGTGTTCGATTAGACAGACACACGCAATGACGTCATCGAGCTCCTCAACATAATATAAAGTATAGAATCGTTTTTAATAAGTTTACCGTTATCTTATAAGGCAACAAAGCAAAAGGTCAAGTTCAAAGCTACAGAAATGAATTTGTTTTAACAATTTGTACTTCTTGAAATTTTAGTAATTAATTAGATGTAATTAATTTTCAAGAACTTTTTATTACTAAGTATTATTTTTTAATTTATTACATTTTAAGAGTTTTTTGTAAATAATATTAATAATAAATAATCCTGGACTAATTACACACTGCCATCTAGTCCCACACTAAGCAAAGATTGTAATGCATACATATACTACCCAGATCAAGACAAACAGACATGTTCATGCACATACATAATTTGTCTTGTGTGGGGATCGAACTCGCGACCCCGAAGTTATAGTGAACTGTTACATTCGACCACCACAAATTGTCTAAGAAGGTTTTTCAAATTTTGTAAAAAAAAAATGGGGTTGAAAAATCCTATTTAGACATTTTGTAAGAAATACTTACAGCGAACAATCATAGACAAAAATAAATTATGTTCATTGGTGTTGCCACTTCAAAAAAACCAGCCAAGTGCGAGTCGGACTCGCCCACCGAGGGTTCCGTACGTAGGATCATTATAAATTTGATATTTTTCATTATAAATAAGAAATAATGCGTCGGAAAAAATAAATAAAATATATTTTGCAGTGTGCACATCAAGCCCTTTCATATGATACCCCATTTGAACTAGTAGCTTCAATTTGAAATTTCGACCTCTTATAAAAAATATAGACCCCCCATTTTTTAAGATTTAATTAGAAATGTATAGTTTTAAGATTTATTCCTGTACTTGTAGTCTATAACGATGTTACTTGCCAAATTTCATAGTTCTAGGTCAACGAGAAGTACCCTATAGGTTTTGATTCCCTTGAGAATGTCGAAATATGCGTTTTTTGCTCAATAAACAGCCGTAACTTTTTTTTACGTAAACTTAGCAGTTTGATTTTGTTACAACTTCATGGGACCATAGACCTGAATATACAGTTCAAATTTCAGCTTGACACCTCCACGCAGTCTCGACTTAGAGCTCGCCAGACAGACAGACAGACGGACAACAAAGTGACCTTATAAGGGTTCCGTTTTTCCTTTTGAGGTACGGAACCCTAAAAAATTTAAAAATTGACCAATCAATTAGAATTTTGAATCCTACACCACAGAATATGAAACTAGACAATGGGAGCGTAGCGAAAATTCTCGATACAGAGTGCTCAGTGCGAGTTATTCACAAATTCGAACGTGTTAATGTTTACAAGTCGACCAAATTGAGAAAAGTTTCATATTGTGAATTTACCAGACGAGTGTTCCATATCAGAATTAGCCGGGTTACTCACTTCAAAATGTGAGCAAGTAAGCCACGTAATTTTGATATGTAACACGTGTAGAGATGGGTAAAATGCCGGGCATTTGCGATAAATGCCTAATAAATAAATATAAATTCCCTAATTATGCCCATAAGTAAGGCATGTATTGGGCATTTATATATATTTATCTACTCTCATACTAAAATTTACAGATTAAAAACTAAACACAGAATCTTAATGTCAGTCTTTTACGCACAAGCCATCAAAATAAATTTAAGAAGTTACTTTTCGATACAGCAGCAAGCAGGTTGCAATGCAAACGCATTGGAACTTTGCAAAAAAATCTACATAATCTGTGAACGTGCATGCGCACCACGCATGCTCGATCTGCAAATGGATTTTTATGTAAGAATAAAGCTGTGAAATAAACTTCATGGTTTTATTTAAAATATTATTATCATCTATTTCATGAGATTAGATAAAGTAGTGTATGAAACTGCACATAATTAGGTCTTAAAATACTCGTGTATGCTATTATCAAATTCGCCTTCTTTAAGAACCCTTATTATGCAACAGTTTCATAAACTACTATCATTGGGCATTTATCGTAAATGCCTGGCATTTTGTCCATCTCTAAACACGTGTCTTATAAATTCACAATATGAGAGTTCTTCTCTATTTGGTCGTTTAGTTTACGTTGACATGATCGAATGCGAACAAAAAACTCGCGCTAAGCATTCAGTGTACTAGCAAGTACTATTACTTATACTGTGGTACTAGGGCACATGGACAATAGAATACATTATAGACACATGTCAATTTGTACATATTTCCGAGCAATTGCTCATTATATAACATTAGAGTCGAAATTTGTATGAATTTATTGTCATAATTACATACACTGTACACTATAATTATGTATCATTATGGACATTAAAATTTCACCTGTCGTCTTTAGTAAAAAAATAATACGATGTGATAAAAGTAGACCAACCTGCGTATTATACAATCGGATAGTTAGTCAAAACACGATGTTGAAAAACAGTGTTATATAAAAGTTTATCACCGTTATATTATTATAAGAGGAGTTCGATAGCGTCGTTGTGCGTGTCAGTCCAATCGATCACACAAGTTAAGCAACGTCGACCGTAGCCTGTCTATGAATGGGTTTTATTTTTCTTGAGCTCCTCCGTGCGGAGGGCACGTTATATCGTCGGTTCCAGTTGTTGCCATTAGATGACAGTCGTTAAGCCAAGTCAGCCCCCTTACCACCATCTCTTATTGCGATTCAATAATTGAATAGATTGCTAATTCACACCAATGAAAGCGACTCTATTCCATTTGAAATATAGTCGCTTATTCATTGGTATGAATAAGCGTTCTATTCAGTTATTGAATCGCAATAAGAGATGGTGGTAAGGGGGCAGTGGCCTTTGGGCGGCTTGAAAACACTGGCCTCCGCCAAACCGCAGTTGAGCAGCGTGGTGGAGTATGCCCTGAACCCCTTCGATTGAGGGGAGACCCGTATCCCAACAGTGGGTTAATGCCGATTTAAAAGTTTGTTCATATTAATTACTTGAGATAAATTGTGACAGGTATCAGTAATTTGTATTTTTTTTTTTTTTTTTTTTTATTATGCCTATCTTTATCTTAATTGACTTTTATTTAATGTGATGAAAATAACTACTTAGATAATAGGATATATACTTTGTCACGACGAGCCTGGTGGCCGGATGGCTAGTAGCAATAGCTCTTTGACTCCGAGATCGCGGGTTCGATCCCCGCACAATACGAATATTTTGTCTGCATGCACATGTCTGTTTGTCTTGGTCTAGGTGTTTTCTATGTTTTACATGTATATGTTTACAAATAAAATGTATTTTAGTAAAATATTAGTTATATAGTACCCATAGTACAAGCATTTCTTAGTTTAGGACTAGATGGCAGTGTGTAATTAGTCCAGGAATATTTATTTATGTTTGTTCTGTGTAATAAATAACCATATTATATGCTGTATAGTAAGAATTCAATGAAAATAAAGTTAGAGTCGTCATTATTTAATAATAACTTGAGCATTCACCAACAGTCATTCGTTCACGATCTTTTGCTTTTTTTTATGAAAGTTGACTAAGGTACATTTACCTTTGTCACAGTTTAAGTAATCGTACTACGTACAGTAGTACTACGTACTTACGAGAGAGCGGCGGCAGGGAGTGTCCTGCCGCTCTCTCGTGTCCTCCCCTCTGAGACGAATCTGGAACAGTTTGTATGACACCGCACGCAAATTAACACGCTCATTCACGTTCTGCATAGACGTTATTGTTTATGTAGACTTCCCGACGCGACATTTGTATAGAGTGGCCGCGGTTTTGTTTTGTGTTTTAATTATTTAAACTTTTGCACGACACGTAATTCCTATCATGACGTATATTGTTAACAGTTACAAAGTTGCTCAAAGATTCAATATAAAAATAGGAACAAATGGTGGTCATTTTGTACAAACTAACGCCGATTTTTTTCCATTACTATCTACAACGTCAGTTAGAAACTACTTTTACTCACGCATCGTGAGACAGGCAGACCGTTAGTATTTTGTTACCAAAATCAACTTTATTTTTTGACCAATAAAGTTGATGGGTATCGAAAAGTGAGAAGTAGTCTATGCGTCTTTGATTGATACCGGAATTCTATTAATAGAGAAAGGTAATGAATGCACAGCCGGTTATTTTTAGATTAGCTTATTTTTAGAAAACCCGTTCGCCGGCATACTGTTCACATTCGTTGCAAACTTGTACAATGTACATAACATCTACATAATTATATTTTGATTTTAAACCGGTGCTTTGTTTTTTTATCGAAAGCTAAGAAAGTGTTTTGCATTTGTTCTATTTTGTAGCTATTTAGTTAGCAATCACGTAGATTATTAGTAGATTAGACTGATTTTAGTAGTATTACGAGGTTGTATCGTAAAATAATATCTAAGGGGATTAATGACTTATGAGACTTATTTACTTTAGTCAAAAAAACTTAACTATAAACAATACTTACAATTAAATCATAAAACTAAAATACCCAAAATTAAATAATACTAAAATAAACGTAAAAAGTTTGGCCCATGTGGCATCGTTCCCAAGATGCTAGCAGCATTACTATGTAATATATTAGTATTAGTACATATCTAATATACATTACTACATATCTAAGTGGTGTGGGCGTGGCAGAATCTTTATTATTTTCAAATACTGTTCAATTTAGTTAAGTAATCGTGTACTATGCGGTTCAGAGAAGTTTTCTCCCACGTCCTGTCAAGCTATGGAATGAACTGCCTGTCGAGGTTTTCTCAGGAAACTACATGCATGGGGTTCTTCCAAAAGGGCGTGAAGAGGTTTTTACAGAGTCGGCAACGCGCGTGTTATACCCCTGGTATTACAGGCGTTCA
Organism: Hypsopygia costalis; assembly: GCA_937001555.2. Taxonomy (NCBI): domain Eukaryota; kingdom Metazoa; phylum Arthropoda; class Insecta; order Lepidoptera; family Pyralidae; genus Hypsopygia; species Hypsopygia costalis. The sequence goes on from OW443325.2 coordinate 7,663,168, forward strand.
TAGGCTACAGTAACGGCTTTCCATCAGAAAAGCCGTATGCTTGTTTGCTTCATTATATGGTTTATATAGTATAAAAAAAGTGGTAACTGACTAGCAAGTTCATAAACCACCAAGGGACTTTCTTCTTTCTGTTATAGGTATATTTGGGAATGTTTGTAGTTACAAATCGGAGAGAGAAGGCAAATTATCATCAATGTGAGTGTGAATGTGTAGAGTTTCGAGTATTGAATGATGCATACTGCGTGGTGGATGTATGATAATTACATTTGTATATTAATTACATAATATCAGTTATCAAACCCATAGTACAAGATTTGCTTAGTTTGGGACTAGATAGCCGTGTGTTATTTGTCCAGGAATATTATTTATAATTTAAGTAAACAATAATCAAATTTTAGATAACCTTCTTTACCTTAAGTTGTACGAGCATGTAGTTCAAGTTTAGTTGGTCTTACGATAGCTTAAATTTAGCAATATAATTTTCCACCAAAGAATGTCAACATATAGATATTCACTTGAATTTTCTAATTTTTGTTATATTGGCAAATACCTAGTAAAGTAGGAGTTAGAATAATGTTTTTATCAGTTTTTTCAATCTTGAAAATAATTTGGAAAAGGGATAAATTTGTACACTGTAGAGTAATTTACGAGTCTTAATTTGCATACCTATTATAATTGTAAATAAATTGAAAACTAAGTTTTACATACGTTTATGAGTCGATGTTTATTATTTGGATGCAATACCAGGCATAGAGCTTTTATAGGAACATAAATATTTATTTTGAGAGTATATTACATCTAAAAACTTTTCAAACTTGACACTTCGACGTTTACATCGTTCTTATGCCGAACATAATAAGAGTTACAATAGCATTGTGACTGTCAAGCATGTACTGATCTTAGCTATACTTACAAATCTTGATAAAGCCACATTATAATACTTTAGACCTAATAAATAAATATACTTTTTGATACTATGGATATTTTAATACTTTAGACCTTATTAACCGAAAGGCTATATTTTATATACTTTGCTCTGACAGTAAATAATGACTACGTAAAAATCCATACCATCACTTAAATCAGCCTATTTGTATCTGTGGCATTGTTATTTAACCAAATTATTTCTTTTCCAGGTACGTCCACCCATGTATACAGGAAATTGTCACGGAGCAATCTATATAACGAGACAGCCCTCGCTTATGTTTTTGACGTCATATAAGTGAGTAACCTTTTTTCCTGCCCAAATAAATAAATAGATCAATAACTCAAGTACCTACAAACATATGTAGAGTAACAGGAATAAATAATAATAAATAAATATTTCTGGACAATTTGCACTGCGCCATCTAGTCCCAAATTAAGCACAAAGCTTGTACTATTGGTACTAGACAACTAATAAGTGTTCTTGAATACATTTTTTTTAAATACATGTACTTATAGAAAATACCCGGACCAAGATAAACAGACATGTTTATGCACACAAATGTTTGTCTTGTGTGGGGATCGAACCCACGAGCTTGGACTCAAAGTAGCCATTGCTAGCCATTCGACCACCGAGCTCGCCATAAAGGAAAGATAACACCTTTTACACCCGACAAAAAAAAAAGAAACATTAAGTTTACTTTATAATTCACTGATGCGTTGCTGAAATATTTTTTTTTAAATAAGATACTGTTTAAATTTATTGTGCCCTTATATAAGGTTAAGAGCATTTAAATATTTACAAGTCAGGGACACAGAAAGCGAACATTTAGAAGATAATTAAATTTGTTTTGGTATACCGTTCACGGAAAAAACATTAATTTCGCTATTATCAATTCTAATTAAATTTATCATTGCTTTGTCAAGTTGTTTAAGCGGTTTTAAGTTCAAAGAGCGTTTGATCAAGAAAAAGGCAAAATAATTTTGAATAATAAAAAAGGTAATATACTTGCCTTTAATATTCAATATAATATTTTCCTGCGTGTAATATATATAGTATAACGTGTATATTCATCAAAATTTGTTCTGCGTCAGGAGTTCACTACTCACGAATATCAACCGAGGAGCAATTATCGTAATTAAAATGTAGTCACAATTCAGGGCCCCTACCGCCGAAGCTGAAGCTGATTACCATCGGATTTTTTGAATGCGAAAATGAAACAACTGCTTACATTGTTGGTAATTATGTTTAGCTCAGCTGATAGAAACCTTAGAGCTCTACCTAAGCTGAAGATGTTTGTGATAAAGTTTAACTTAAGACCAATTTTTTAAATTAAAAAACCCGGTGGTAATCGGCTTCAGCTTCGGCGGTAGGGCCCCAGTTGCGATTCAGTATGGATCTCACAAATGTCACATTTGGTATTCTCGTATCATAATATGAAACTTCAAAGTTTAATTAAAATGTGATTATATCGAAATATGACCGAAAATTTAACAAACTACGAATAGGATTCTGGTAGCAATAAGAGTTGATATTAATTAATCAATTATATAGTTTTAGTCAATCCATAATTCAGTCTCGATTTGGTCAATTCTGCGATCGTAAAATAAATACGAGAATTGGCATTCAGATTAAACCATGAAATTATAGGTCAAACACATATTATTAAAAGAAATCATATTCCCAGGAGGTTTTATTGTCACTTCCTGTCAAAGAGATTTAACTAAATATTTAATGTCTTTGCTTCCTGCCTATGATTAGGATCCAAGTATTCAGTGACGTTATGCCACTTTACACATAGCTTTATGTCACTGCGCATTTATCATCTTAAGTATACTATACTAACGACATCAGTGCAAGCGTCATTTGTTTTAGTGTGTACTCGCAGTGTACCCCAAAGATTGGTCTACCTCTATATCCATAGTAAATGAAGAATAGTAACGTTAAAGTTAATATCTAAAATAGGACATTAACTTTAACGAATGAAACGAAAAAAATGGATGAAAAAAGAATAGTAGTTTATAACGCATTATTATATATAATATGAAACCGTAAAACGCATTTTTTCTATACCTACACAGCCACTACTTGCAGCCGGCTAGTGTATAATCTATGTAGTGATTGCCCGCTTGCGTGTGTGCTAGAATGGTCCAATATATGAAGATACTAAAATATATAATAATATGATTTATTACATACGTTTAGGCTACGCGTGGCTTACGATCCATCTTTTTGTGAACTCTGATTTTTTTTACAATTATCATTTACTAGCGACCCGCCCCGGCTTCGCACGGGTGCAATTCTGATACTAAATGTACTACAGAAGGTCTTTGCGCTTTGTCCTATCCAGTCCTTCCCCAGTTATAGGCACACGCCGCCGGCTCCGCGGCCGGTACCGCCACAGCCGTTATGTCCCTGCATTTTAAATGTGTAATATCTTCTAAACTATTCATTTAAATTACATGCTGTGAAGGGCCATATTGATCTATATTAAATGCGCAATGTATTTAAGGTACTTAATTGGATAAGAATTAATTTTGTATTGCTTAAAATCGCTTCGTAAATAAGGCATTATTTCTTGTAAAAAGCAAAGGATAAAATAACGGTTATTGTGTGTTACCACTAAGAGATAGACATATACCATCGCGAACTTTTTTGTAGACCATTTTAAGGTGAACAATACTGTACTACATTATTTTGATCTATCTCGTTGGGTTCAGCCAGCGTTTGCAATGAAAGAGCAAAAAAATGTGTTTATTTACGACATCACATTAGAAACCTCTAAATTATCAGTGTTTTTCTACTATGTTATGCATATATTATACATATAAACTTTCCAGTTGAATCACTCTATCTATTAAAAAAAACCGCATCATAATCCGTTGCGTAGTTTCAAAGATTTAAGCATACAAAGGGACATAGGGACAGAGAAAGCGACTTTGTTTTATACTATGTAGTGATGATACGGCTGTTATCGTCGTGCTATATTAAAAAAAAACAAGGCAGGATCGCTTGTTATTGGCTCACGACCTTGTGCAGTATTTTGCCCGATATAGTGCATAAACATTTAAATTATTTATTCCAGATAACTCTACCAGAATGAAATATTACATGTAATACAGTAAAAACACATGTGAATTGCAAATTAGTGTCATTCTGAAGGTTGTTGTTCAATTACGATGATCTCACTGTGACGTTTGAATGAAAAAAGCACCTTTGGCGTGAACACGGTATTAATGTTTTTGTTATTATGTAACGTAAAAAGAAATATTTTTTTTATAAATCTCATACACGTCCATGTTTCTAGAAACGAATGACGAAAGCAGAATTTGCGAACTAAATGAAAGACAAAATTTAAGAAAGCTATAACCGTACTACTTTGTACTATTTCTTATTCTGTGATCGGGCTACATAAAAAAAAAACTAAAAAGTAAGAATAAAGTTATGTGTTTAATCATCATACTATTGAAAAAGACAAATTTTAAAATTATAGTTAAGTACTTTTGATTATTTAGCTTTGTCGAAGTCTACACATTAATAACGTTATAATTAATTAATTAAATGTACCACTGACTGGTCCTATTAAATAAAACAATAATATTTTTTCCGTTTTTATAATACTGAGCTAACGCCTTTTAATACAAAGTCACGCGGTTGGATTGATGATGACCAGTAGATCAGCAAATTTGTTCAAGTTATTGCAACTACATACAAAACTTCTTCGTGTGTATATTCACACACATTTAAATAATAAGTTGGAGAAGTGGGCTATAATTATTATTTGAAAACACATGATGAATTCACAAGCTCAGCACCCACAAATCTTCAAAAGTAGTAGTAGTAGGTAACATAGTTTTACATTTAAAGACCCAGTCAATCAGAAATCGAGGAAACTTTAGTCAAACGTATTGAATGATGTCATATAATGACATAATCTTTATGGTAGTATTGTTGGTTATGTCATGTGCAACATAGTTTTGGTACCACCCATGTCGTAAACATGTTTAAGTAGGCCTAAGGTGGTCACTAAATTGGCCATCGTGTTTGTAAATACAAAATTAAAGCATATTAAATTTAACCTTGACTGTACTGTAATTTAGCATATACCAGATGACCATAATTGTTGGCCATCATGATTCACAATAGCAAATTTCAAAATAATTTGACAGTTGAACCCTAGATAAATTTTCTTCCCAGTGGTAACGCAATGGAGATGATTGTTGCTAGGGTTGCCAAATATACTGATGGAAAGAGCAATTGTTTTTTTGCTTTTTTATATTGTCTACTATACAATAAAATGAATCGAAATACTGTTTTCGACTAACATTACGAAAACAAGAAACAGAGCTACGTTAACACATAAAATTTGGTGTATAGGATTTATTAAAGAAAATATGCATCTGCCTACCTATTTATCAAATAAAAATATGTGTGATTTTATATTTTTTGTATGTTTATTTTTGTTATAATATTGTATGGTTTATTGCACCCAATAATTTAAAAAGTTACATGTTATATACATGTAACTTTTTACATGTATACATATAACTTTTAAATGCAATATCTTCTTTGTAAACTACAGTTATAACTGTAGTTTACAAAGAAGATATTATAATGTTAAAAAAGGAACAGTTCTGTCACTGGTTAAAGAATTTGATCCTCAACCATATGAATCATGTTTTCAGTTCATTTTAGTCATCAAAATTATAGCATTGTAATAAAAATAACCTGTAAATTACATGTAAACTTTCACCTTCATCTTTGTGTACGCCTATGTAACAACTAATGGTTTGTATTGTATTATAAATATCTAGTATATGGCCAAGTTTGTATTATCCTAAAATAATAATTAAAATTTCAATTTTATATACGTGTAGGTATTTTCTTGAACTTACTTACTTTAACAATTTCTGAAATGTTCCACTTAAGACAATGTTATGAATAAATAATAAATAAATATCCGCCATCTAGCACCAAAGTAAGCGAAGCTTGTGTTATTGGTACTAGACAACTGATAAACATACGTAAATACATTTTTTTTTGTAAATACATACTTATGATACATAGAAAACACCCAGACTAAGGCAAACAGACATGTTCATGCACACAAATGTTTGTGGGAATCGAACCCACGAGCGTTGGGGTCGAAGCCGCGTCATTGACCGCTACGCCACCGAGCTCGTTAATTTTTATCATATTTGTAAACGGTATTTGTAATCGGTATCAAATAATATACATCAGAATTTGTAAACGGTACAAATTACCGTTAATCATTACAAAACCTCGTAATCAGTCCCTACACTACATACTTAATACTATAATTTTTTTTGAACCTCCTGTGTTGCTTTCGTTAAATATTCATTATTTATAATTTCAATATTTATGGTGTAATGGTTGGGGAGCTCGATGGCGTTGTTGTGCGGTATCTGTCTAACCAACATCGTAAATTAAGCAACGTCGACCGTAGCCTGTCCATGAATGGGTTTATATATCTCTAGCTCTTCCGTGCTTCGGATGCTACTGGCTGTCGTCATTACAGATGACAGTCGTTAAGCCAAGTCAGTGGCCTTTAGGCGGCCTTTAGGAGACCCGTATCCCAGCAATGGGATGAATAGGGGTTGAGGACGATGGTAACGTTAAATTAGTATTTAAATATTTATGCATTAAATATGAATAAATTTATACTTAGGTCTTAGCCGTAAGGTAACAATTACCCTCTACTAGTAACAAGTAAAACAGTGGTATGGCGGAGTTTTTTTTTTATATTCTACATCCAAACCTGTACTCTTAAGGATGACACTTCGTTCTAATAAACTAAACTAGAATTTTGACTGTAAAGATCAGAAGCGACAGGTACTTATATGTATCAGAAAGATGTATTGTAATTCACTTTAAATATTATAATTAGGGCATGTCGAGCCCGTTCCACAATTCCACATCCGAAGAAGACCGCAGACAAATAGCAATACCTTTGAGAATCGTTATATTCCTGGGAGTGAGTGACGTCACTAGACGTGAGGAGATGCTGCGTTAGCAGTAGGGGTGCCAGCCAGAGTGAGTAATTCTCATTGAATTTCAAACCTCTACAGGCTACGATAACCGCTTTAAATCACACAGGGGCCATATGAATGTTTAGCACCCGTCGTGACGTAATAAAAATACTCATTTTAATATTACTCTATTTACGAATGCGGTCAGGGCAATATTAAAAAAATCTTGTTCCTATTCGTAGAGATTACACTGCTTAAATACATTGGATTTAATATTTTTATTTGCGCACGATAATCTAATCAAATAAAAGATCACGTGAACGAATAGAATTTACTTTGCTCGATTACGGCACACGCATATCAGATATGCAAATCTTATCGAGAGAACCCATCTTCTGATATCGTTTAAGTACAAAATAAAAGTGCCCGCTTCTGTATGCCAGTGAAATAATGATTTGTCTTTATTTTTCTACTTGGTACGCCATATTGTTATGCAAATCAAAATTTATAAAAGAGAAAGATTCTTGACTAAGTCATTTGCTCACTGATCTATCAATACACAGTTCAAAATATTGAACGAATCAGCAAATTTGGCGTTATGGCTATGGCGTTTAGCGTTATGTCACAAACATCTGCTAAAAATAATCTTAGCGGAAGCGGAATATATTATATATAGTAATAAATATAATAATGATAAATGTCATTCATAAAAATCATGTTTGACAACCCTACCGAAGGACTAGGGCAATCAAGTGTCGAGTGCGCGGACGCATCATTTTGCACATACTAATTTAAAGTCGTTGCTACTGAGCCAGCTTCGACCGGTCCAAGTGCAATTAACTAACACACAACACAGTCAAAGTAGGTACATAATACGTCTACTACAGTATAAGGTTTGCATTTACGTTCGAATTGTTTTTTGCAGCTGTGAATTTTCGATGCGCCTTGCTATATAGCAAAGCATAGCAGGTGATGTAATATGCTAATTCCCTCAACTACAATTTTATTCACGTAATGCTCATTTTCACGTCCTTCATAAATACACCAAATTCGTACAACTTTTCAACCCTTTAGTGGTTGATTAAAGCAAATGTTCACTGTACACATTGTAGGTGGGAACTGCCCTCCCAAGTTTGTTGCCTTTAAATTTCTGATATTGTGTAGTTTTTGAATGAGCTGTTTATCTTTTGGGATGAACAAAGAAGAGTTATGAGTTAAAAACTGCGAATTTCTCGATAATAATAAATAAATATTCCTGGACAAATTACACACGGCCATCTAGTCCCAAACTAAGCAAAGCTTGTACTATGGGCAAAAGATAACTAATATTATATCTACTTAAATACTTTTTTATTTTTGTAAATATGTAGATACATACATACAAAAACACACAATACATGAAAACACCCAGTCCAAGATAAACAGACATGTTTATGCACACAAATGTTTGTCATGTGCGGGGATCGAACTCGCAACGTCGGAGTCAAAGTGGCCATTACATTTTGACAAAGAAGGTTGTTAGTGTTGTGCTGCGCGTCTTGATCTATTAGACTTCTTTTAATCTAGTCCAACATGACAGATATGACTCGTGTACTGTGTAATATTTTGAATTTAGTGTCAAACGAAAGGACATACGAGTAAGTTATAGATTCTGAAAGTGTATTAACTAAAAATCACTTTGTGTTCTTGAAAATGTTTGATCCTGTTTACGAGTATGTCATATCACAATACACTAGCCTACTAGCACAGTACCTACATACAACATTTTTTCTCTGGAATTTTAAAACCTAATGCCGCATCGCTAGTTTAAGGGTGTCTAGTGACAGGTGCAGCCAAGCCGTTTACGGTTTATCCAACTTTTTAGACTTGTTAGAACTTGCAAACTAAAATGAACCATAACTACGCGCAGTAAAGTTGAAGCGTGGGGAAAAAGATGAAGTAAGCACTTACGTCGTTTCCATGCGATCTTGGTGTACTGCAGGTCTGTTTTTTTTTGTTTTTTTATTTTTTAATCTGAACGGGTCTACATTGAAAAGATTCTGGTTTTGCAAGGCGAGTCGCAATGTCGTTACTGGATATTGTAGTTTCGATTTTATCGACTGGTTTATAGGCAATAAATTTAAGTACCTATCGTGTTTAAATATTTTTTAGTCTAATATGTGTATTTTATAGGAATATGTTTTATTGCAATGCTATTAAAATTGAAAAGCGAGAAAATATTTTTTTTCAAGTTGGTAGTATGCAACATAAAAGTGCTTTCCCTAGGATATATGTCTAGGTCATAATCAGACGTAAGTATGAAATAATCAAAGATATGTAAAAGTATGTATAAATAATATTCGTATTATTTAAAACATTTATTTAAAAATATATATTCTCGTTTTAATAACAGTTTCGTGATAAGTTTTACATTAAATAATAATTATACATAATGGATAATTAACACAAATCCAATATTTTGTATATTCAAATGAACACATCTAATGTATTAAAGATGAAAAAACATACAAAAATGTCTATTTTTCATTTTTACTAAAAGAGACGAATATTTTGAATTTACTTAAAACTATTGACGTGTGATAATTATATTTGTGAATAGTTTTTAAATAAATAATAAAATTAGTTAAAGAACAAAACTCAAAAATTAGATTTTTTTTTCTTCAACTATACACGTGTTTGGACTGGTGGATGAACTACGAATAGTGATTACAAAGTCTATTAAAATGCCAAATAAACTTATAAAAATGTAAATTTCAATATGTATTACTCAAAGTACACTTTTGTAAAAGTAATCAAGAAGTAAGAAGTGGAATACTTCATGAGGTAGAATAAGGTAGAACATGGTCGTATTAATGACGACCGTGGTATTAAAAAAAAATGATTTTCATTATGACACTACCACCTTGTTAAAGATCGAAGACTACCAGGAACTTTAGGTTTCTTGTGTCTGTGGAAGTCTATTTTTTAAACGTCTTTTTTTTTTAATGACAATAAAATTCATACGCTAAATCAAAAACGTGTATAATAATTACAAAAATGTCTTTAAACTGAAAACCTGAGTCCAAAGCCAAAAAAAAAATAAGCAAACCGTTTAAAAAATCGCAATTCCATGTAAAACCAGCCATAAAATACCCCACCGAGTTTAAGCCCATGATGATAAAAAAATGTAAATGCCCTCCATGACTAGGACAGCTTCTTATGACCTTGGTGGAGGCCATTTACTTTTTTTCGCGCGTTCAATGTTACCAACATCACAGTAGACAGATAAAACAGTAACTCAACTTCAAAGTCAGAAATCGACGCATTCACACAGTCTCAACTTGTCTAATTCACGGCTCTCAGAGTTATCTTATATATGGGGCAATACGAGACTTGCTTACCCGGTGCTAATACGGGCAATTAAAATTGCCCCATCAGGAGTCAGGCATATCGAGCAATTTATGGCAGTAGTACTGATTCATGTCCCAGAAAATTCAGTTGAACTATCGCTAACCATAAATGTGGATTTTCTGATAGCAGCGGATTTTAATGCCATGAGGTTAAACTTTAAAGCGTGAACAGGTAAACGCTATATCGCTGAAACAATAGCTACAGTTTAAGCAATTGCTTATTGCCGGGCAATTGGGAATTGCTCAAAATTTTCCCGTAAGGGTATAAACCCTTAAGAACATGTGACTGTGCGTTGAAAACGACCGTTTGTATTCATAAGGAAAATCGTGGAGTTGCGGCGAAAAGTGTATCAGTATGCTAGAAGAATCGACGTCTTACTATATTATGGGGAATCACCAAAACAAAATAAGTGAGGGATCATCGAAACATTATGTTTAATCACGCGACACGGTATACACTGATTTGTACAAATTATATTGTTCTAAGTAGCGGAAATACAAATATCCAGTATTTTTAAGATTATTAATTTTTATTACTTAACAGTATAAAATTGAAGTACTGCACCATATTTCCATTATGCCAACATGACAGCGCGGCGGCGCGGCGGCGGCGTGGTGCGTTTGCTTTTACTCTTTTATTTTCATAAAAGGCATCTCGTTATGCAACTTTTCTTGTTCTTTATTTTCAAGTTGGTAATGATAATTAGTTGACTATGCATACTAGATGAAAAAGTTTATAATATTAATATGCCTTTAATTTAAAATAATGGGGTGCTATTATTATTTTTAAGCATTTTAATGAGAAAATACCATTTAAATGTATAACTAAAAATACTATAGGATTTTTTTTTGTGTACTCAAATAATCAACTTTTAATAAGGGGGCATTGGCAAATCTCGGAAAGAATCTGATATTCCATGCAAAATGTGCACTAGACTAAAATTTGTAAAAGAGCATATTTTTTTCCAAATAATCAATGTTACTTTATTTAGTAAAAATTGTTTTTGTGTACTGAACTTGCTCACAAGATTTGCCGAATTTTTTTTAGATCATACGTCATCATACTCTAGTAAAATCATAACTGATTGAGGAAATATATTGAATAACAAAAGGACAACGAAAAGATTTCATCAATAATGGGCTTTCTTACAAACGTTTTAATGTTAATTAATACGTAAGGCTTCAGTTATAATATCAGTTACAACCTTCTAACCTTTTGCAACGTTGGACCAACGAGATTGTTATTGCCACGGACCCCTTAACAATAAAAATATTATAATAGATGATAATGATTAGAATGGCGATCGCCGACTGAAAAATGTAGCGAAGGACGGCTTCACTAAATGAGCCGACGATCTGGGCCCTACCGACTAAGCTGAAGCAGATTTAGATCGAATATTCTAAATATTCGAACTAAATCTGCTTCAGCTTAGTAAAAAAAGCTCCAAAAATAGGTCTTAGATTTAAGTTAATGACAAGCATCTTCAACTTAGAGGATAGAGCTCCAGGCTTCCTACCATCTTAGCTAAACACAATTACTAATTATGTAAGGTGAAGTTTAATTTTTGCGTTAAAAAATCCTATGGGTGTCGGATTTAGCTATGGCGGTAGCACCCCTGATATAGATCACAGCAAGGCGATTGATGAAAACGGCACAAAACCGAAGGTTTATGTTCAGAAGTAGATGTCCTTTGGCAGAAGTGATGATGATAAGAGAAAATTTTCTTACGACAGCCCGCTCAGAAACCGTTCCAAATAATCTGAGCCAAATTAACACGCCTTTTGGACATCGTCTCTACATATCATGTCAAACGGAGGTGTTCGAACTCTACAAACAAAACCGAGGACATAAACTTGTCAGGTGTTTTATACAGTAAATATTATCATGTTGTTATCACATTTAATATACATGTTAAATATATAAATGCGACTGATAATTACAATAAGAAAGATAAGTATTGACATTTTTAAGGAAAATAACGTGATCCATTCTATCAACGGTACTTCTTTAACATAATTATGAATTAATAGAATTATTTAATTGTATGACGCAGATATCATAATCTTAAAATTTGCACCAGAGACGAATATTATGATTATTGAAAATATTACGCATGATTAGCAGCGTCATAACAGAGGGGCAATTGTCGTAATTAAAATGTACTCATAATTCAGTTCCGATTCAGTCTCGATTGTACGAAATATCAAATTTGGTATTCTTGTGTAAAAGTATTATTATGAAATTTCAAAGTTTAATTAAATTGGATTTATATCTAAATATGACCAAAAATAAACAAACACGAATGTTATTTTGATAGCAATAAGAATTGATAATAATTAATGAATGACATCAGAGGGGCAATTCTCGTAGTTTAAAAATATTCCAAAATTTATTTCTGATCCAGTCTCGATCTCACAAATGTCAATTTTGATATTCTCGTATCACAATGTGGACTACAATTTTTAATGTAAGTAGGATTATATCGAAATATCACACTAAAATTAAAGGAACTCTATGTATTATTTTACCACCAATAAGAATTGATAATAATTAGTTAGTATATTAATCATAAAATTTTTAGTCAATTCAGAATTCAATCTCGATTTGGTCAAGTTTCATTCTACGACCGTAATATAATTACGAGAATTGGGGAAGAGGATAATAATGCCAGCGAACTGTTTAGGGAGGCAATTAACGAATAGAATCCCGAATTGTACATCAACATATGTATTCACCTTCAAGGACACTAAAGCAATAGAAAAACAAAGACAATTAAAAAATTCCAATGTAAACATTAAAAAAGAAATTACAAAAGAGTCCACAACAATTTTATTGGTCTACTGATAAGTCTAATCTTAATTTACAATTTGATCAAATAAGTAAAAGTAGCTGATCAAATAATATCGATCGGCCTAGGTTTGGCAAGTGACGTTTATCAACATCACGGTTCGCAAGGCCCGCTAATCTACTTCCTTCTGCAGATAACATGTACGTGAGATTTATCGAATTTTGGAGGCGAAGCGTTAAGATCACGCTCAAATGTGCAGATTACTGAGTATTAGGCGAAGATGGTGCCAATCAGGTTGCATTAGCAAGTAAGTTTGATAGAGAATTTATGTGTTTAGAGTTGATTATTGCTAACAATATCGACAAAGGCACCCCTTATGCCATAAGTAGTGTTAGTGCCAGTGCTGAGTTAGATGGTGACCACTCCGAAAAATAAAATGAATAACTTGATTCATTTTCTTTATCTGTATCTGGCAATTGTAATCTAATGATCCTTCTTCTTCTGTTAGAAATCAAGGGCAGGGATTGGGTTCCAGCCTCGAATTGTTAAAGTTATTTTTAATTAATACTTACTTATTTTGATTTAACCGTTTAAATTATATTCGCTATTCGGTAACACAATTTGAAACGTCAGTCAAGAATTCTTATAAATTTTGACACTAGCTTACCCCGATCACACTGTAATTCTGAAAACTATATACATATAAATATTCTTAGATGAAAAGTCAATATTATTATCAAAATTTAAAAGCAATTGGTGAAGTATTTTCGGAGAATATTTTGACCATACCAACATTTTGTATCTTCTATACAAGCGTATTATTATCATAGCGCAGCTAATATTTTTAATACGCATTCTTCTTAGTGATGCATGTTAACAATCATTCAAGGACAGATGTGTGCACACCCACAAGGGCGTAGTCATTTTCTTCATAATAAGTTGCACTTGGAATTTCTACTTAAATACAACCTTGTTAAGAGCTAGTGTTCCTTACTGTTTCAGTCGCCGTCGTAGCCCGCAGATTGAATAAACTGCTTGACACAGATTCGCGTTTCGGGTCAGCCCGGGATCAGTAAACAAAGTGCCTGTTACGACATCACACGATTGGAAAAGAATTTCTACGTTTGTTTGGTCAAGCATAGAATACAGATTGATTTCAGACGATCGTTCTTATAATAAAATTAATTGTAATATAACGTATTTTTAGAATAAATACTTGAATGGTTTATGACTATCCTATTTGCTTATGATGCAGTAGCAGATACCCTGATACCATCTATCTTGCCTCTCGACTACTGAAGGTTGGCTGATAGCTCCGTACATTTCTCCTTATCTCTTGCCCTCATTCTTTACCATCATTATTATCTGGGGAACTAAGGTAGATTTCTTCTCTTGGTTCTCTTCATGATGTCTTGGAATTTCTCAACTCGCAGGAATACCTCGTCATTCGCATCTTTCTAGTTTTTAGCGTTTGTATGTGTTTGTATCTTGACAGACGACGCCTCACATCCTTAGAAAACTATTGGCCAGATGTAACACTAAAGCATTTGTACTCTGAGACTGACATAGAGTCATTTGTTACAAAGTACCTTTTTAATTTTGTTGAAAGAGGCACGATATGATAACATCAACAGGCGCCATCTCTATTCGCTTATTAACATCTGAAAAGGGGCACATAGGGTCATCATAAGTTGACATTGTAATCCTCTCTCGACAAAGGACTCGCTTGACGTCTCCTTATCTACGACACACATTACACCATTAACAATGTCTTCTACATTCTCATGCAGATACACAGTAGCACCTTTACTTTATGGTCATAAGAATCATATCGGACTGTTTCCCGACTCTCCGAAAGCAATTTTAAGTTGGTAATTTGTAAAGAACAGATATATCTTGTACCGAAAGAAGGTATTAATATGTTAAACGAATGCGATCTTGTACAGCTAAGAGCATATCATGCTTGACAGTCATAATGCGATTGTAACTCTTACTACGTATGGCATAGGTAAGTACGGTTCAAAGGTTGGAGTGTAAAAGTTGACTTGCTTTTACCTGTACATGTCCAATGGAAGAAAACTCCAGTCTTAAGTGTTACGGGAATAATTTTTCTCTGCTAATTTTTTTTTATTTTTTATTATATCTTATAATCCTAATATCTTCAGGTTCTTATCATTTTTTTATTTCGTTATTTACAACTTCGTCATTTGATTCGACGACATCTGTGATGGTCAATACATGCACAGTCTTACTTTATTGTTCTAAACGTGAACCCTGGTAGGGCACAGCAAATTTGATTTTTTTTACATGATTCTTTTGTGAATAATTCAAAATATTGGAAAAAGTAGTCAGACATGAAAAGACTTTCATCCCGACCGTATTATCAGATAATTCAAAGATTACTGTCAATTTTCCAATATCCTCGCAAGCGATCTACTAAATTGGTTTTACTGAAGGGAATTTTGTATTTCATCCTTCATAATGTAACACTCCAGTAGCGTTTCGTGGGCGCTCAGTAGTTTGTAGGAAATCGATAAAACTCTGAATATATTATAGAGGTTATTATAACGACTCAAATATTTAAATTTAATACTAAGGACTAGGAACTCGTTGGCATCGTTGTGTCAACGTAACTGAACACACAGGGAAAGAAAAGTCTCAATTATGTCTATACCCATAAGGTTTATTTTATCTCAATTTCCTACTGTTTCGAAAGGCAAGATATAACTGGCAATAATTATCAGCTATTGCGATGACATGAGAATTGTGTAGCCCAAAAATTTTCTGCCTGATTTGACTACTTTCACTGGGTCTGCTACCGCATAGTACTTGTTGTGTGGCTGAACCAACCAACGCGGTAGAGCAATGTGGGGAAACGGCTGATATATTAACTTAGTAGGTATGACCCAGTAGATCGTCTCGTCAATGGAATGAGATTAAGGCAAAGTTTAGTAACGAATCGTTTAGTTTTCATTTGTTATAGACCAATTTCAAAGTTCTAATGAATCAATAAAAGTAGTGAAGAGTCTATTTTTCAAGCATCAACTGAAATGCTAACCAGTAATAAATATACGTAAAGTTATTTCTTACGATGGTATTGAATACATAGTACAATTTGGAATTTGGCCTATATTACGAAATGCGGTTTTACAAATGTGATTTAATACAACCATTAATATTCCGTTTTCAACTTTTATTACCTAAAATATCTAGAGATAGCATTGTTGGCATGGAGAGTATGCACATACATTGCATTTTACGATGTAATATTTACGATTGGTTTAAAGGTGAGAACATTAATTTCCTCTACAATCATAGAATCTCGACGGTAAAGCATTACAAAATGTTATCTGCCACCCACACTTGTTTGTTACACACGCACACTTGCGGTTTTTATTTTATCAACACAAGCCGTTGTGTTGGAGGGATGACGTCATGCACAATTGTCATCGCTGTCACGGCTAACGAGCCACACTCGGTCACCGTACACTTGGCTCTGTTTTGCATAAAGCATTTTATTTATTTGCCACTGGCAAATTAAACGACAAAACAGCATCGGCTGTCTTGATCGCTTAATAAAGGCTTAAGCGACATTGGCCGTGTTGTCACAGGTGGATCTTGGGTCTCACTTGCCAACTTGTGCTACCAAAGTGACTGATTGGATATGGATATGGAGTACATGATATTCTCAAAAATTACTTCCATTTTCATTGAACTTGACGTAGGACAGTTAGATGGTCCTCGAAAACTAAACAAACCGTGTCAGGTGATGTCATGCAAACTGGTCACGCAAATTTATGTTCTCTGTCTGACGATATAGGATTGTCGTGACTTTTCGCGTATACTTTTACCTTCCGAATCGAATGCCTCAAGGACAGCCCTTAATTCGGGTCTCAGGTCTCTTTTTCATTGGGAAGTGATACGGTCGTCGCTCGGCCGCGAGACCTTGCCCCCCTCCCTCCACCACCCGTGGCTCAGCTGACGTCACCCGCGCCATCTTGCGGCAGTGACGCGTTGCCTGGCAACCGAATACAAGCTACGCAGTTTGGAGACAAGCAGACAAGTTGATTTGCAAATTGCGGTGATATTAAATGTAATGTAGTCGAACAGAAATTTATTTTAATTAAATTATTTTTTTTATTAATTTACAATCACAATCACTGAATGATAATTCATAATTATGATTAGTCAAGTACGAGTGCCTAACTAAAGGATTTAAGGGAGGCGCTAATGAATGCCTAATTAATTTATTATTCTTTTACATTACGGACCATAACTCACGTATGATATTAAGTTAAATATATATTAAGTGACGTGGAGTTTCTAATATTATATACAATAGAAACTATATATATTTACAGATGAGAGGCAATTATTGCAGTGGCAACAAGATATACTAACAATTTTAATGAATGTATCGTGACTCTTTCTGGCGTACCTAACTGGAGCTGTCAATATTATTTAATCAGCGATGGAGTAGTTTGCTTAAAATATTAAACTACATATGTACATCACAATCATTTCACTTTTTCTTACAGTTTTCCGTTTTTCTGAGCATAACAGTATTTATCTATCTATCAGTATTTATCATCTTTGAATCCACTATCAAAATACCCAATCTAGACTGATGATGACGATCGCAAAACTTGGGTTAACTAGGTAACCCGGGCCCTACCGCCGAAGCTGAAGCCGTTTACGTTATTGGAATTTTTGAATGCGAAAATGAAACTACTGCTTAGATTGTTGCTAATTATGGTTAGCAGCTGGTAGAAGTGGTTTATCAACATCACCTGCACGTGGTGTACCCTGCTGACTGACAACTTCACCTGCACGTGGTGTACCCTGCTGACTGACAAACGAAGCTCTGGCGAAAAGATAGGTAGGGAGCGTAATTGTAAGCTACCCGACTGGGGGATGTACCTCCACCTCATAGAATACCGCTGCCAAATAACAATTCCGTTGAGGGTTGTTGTGTTCCTGCGAGTGAGTGAGGTCACCAGAAAAGAAGGAGATGCTACGTTGGCAGCGGGGGTGGCGGCGCGCAAGTGATATATTATGTTGCGAGCGTTAATACGGTTACGGTAACCGCTTCACATCGGGCGGGCCGTATGCTTGTCTGCCACTCGAAGTAGTATAAAAAAAATGGTCGGTTTGTTTACGTTGACATAATCGAACGCGAACAAAATACTCCCAATTAGCACTCGTATAGTGTTATAATAATCTACGGGAATAAGTTTAAGACTGGATAGAATCCACGACGTTATATTTCATCACAATCATTTCACTTTTTCTTACAGTGATCTCTAAAGGATATCACTAAAGGAATTCACATGCTGTGTCTGCAGATTTGAGCACTGCCATTACCAACGAATACACTGCCCGTCTTTTCCTTGGCGTCGCTTCTTTTATTTGTGTAATTGTTTTTATATAATGTACAAGTACTACAGGAAGACTGAATACAGTGCGGTTTCTATGACGTCTTATGATTAAACTATTAGTGGTTTTATATATTAGCCTCAATATATCAAAACCAAATACTGTCTGCATCTTCTACGATAAAATTTTTAATTAGTCCATTATGTTAAACTGAACGACCCATAGATGGAATTGTTTGTTTGTAATATATTTATTGTAAGTGAAATGGTATTACATAATACTTAAAGAAAAAAGATAGTTGTACATAGGCGGACTTATCCGTAAGAGAGATCTCTTCGAGCTTCTTAAATTAATTAAGGACTAGCGAGAAAGTTTGTTTATGTGTATTATTTTTACTCTAATGTAAGTAATAATATGTGCTTATTATTATTATATTGCTACCTCACGCTTCGCTGTGCCTCAATTTTCCTGTTCCCATTTCATTCCTGTGGATTTCTCAGTCATACCTGATCCTGATAATTTCATCATATTGTTTTCCGTTGTTTTCTGATATATGAATATTCTGCTGTTCGGGATGGAGACAAATCCAACAAATCAAAGATCTTAAATTTCGGTCCAGCTGTTCATGAATAATTGCAGAAATATAACACACGGGTAATGCTTGCATGGTCATGCATGGGCAACAATATTATCAATATTCCACGTACTATCAAGCGGTGGATTTAACTGCTCGACAAACAGTTAATTCCTTAATTAACTGTCTGTCGAGATTTACCCAGGAGACTACAGCGTGGGATTTTTCAATAAGGACGTAAAGAGGTTTACGTACTTCGCCAACGCACATGTGATGCCTCTGGCGTCCATTGCCAGCGGTAACCGCTTTTCATCAGACGGGTCATATGCTTGTTTGTCACCTTAGTGATATAAATACAATCCTGAACATACTGCTACCTATCTTTTTTGTGTTTTTTTATATGAGATGGGGGCAAACGAGTATATAGTCAGCCGATGGAAAGCAATCACCGCCACCCATGGAGATCAGCAACACCAAGGGATCGCCGATTCATTGCCAGCCTATACTCCTTCCTTACTTTCTGGTGACCTCGCTCACTCGCAGCAACACAACAACCCTCGAGGGAGTTGTTATTTGGCTGCTGTATTCTGTGAGTACTGTATTCTGAGAGGTACTTCCCCAGTCGGGCAGCTAAAAAATACGCTATGCCCTACCTCTGTTTTCGCCAGTGCCTCGTTTGTCAGTCAGCAGGGTGCACGTGCAGGTGGGTTGGCTTTGGTTCAAATATGTTGATGAACCACTTACGCCCCAAACTGATACTGCGAAGTACTATTAAATTACTTATTCTGTGTCCGCGCACCCTACACAGTTATTATTGTAAAACATTTACGTCAGAAACGCTTCATAAAATGTAGCTAACACCTCTAAATACGGGCTGCCACAAATAATGGTTTGAAATTACTCATATTCAGCCATTTTCGCGCTTCATTTAATTTCTTTTCAAGACTCTGCTATTATGGGCTAATAAATATACATATTAGCGACTAATATGTGAAAATTACAAATAATAACCTGGGAAAATGCTTCGTGTAAAAGGTGCCATAATTTCAAACGGATTGCATAAATCGATCACATTCAATTGTAACTGCACGTAGTGAGTTACACGTCCAGTTTAAGATAGTTCCGCGTTGTGCTATCAACGTGTGGCTACGCGAGACTATTTTATACTGGAAGGATATAGAACAGTCCACTACTGTACAATCTTCGTAAATTATTATAATACGAAGTTTTTTTTATACACAAATTTTCCACGAAATATTACGGAGAATTTGTCAAGCAGGCGGATCTAATTGTCTGCAGTCGCCAGTGTGCATCACACGCTTCGCATCACTGATGACCTCACTACTCGCAGGAACACAACAAGCTCAAGGGAATTATTATTTGGCTGCGGTATTCTGTGAGGTGGACGTATTTTTCCAATCGGGCAGCTTTCAAATACGCAATACCCTACCTCTCTTTTGCCAGAACCTCTTTCAGCACGGCAGGGTGCACCACGTACACGTGAGGTGGTCATGAAAGATCGTGGTGATTCAGTTACACCCCAAAATCTATAAAGCATTGAGGGTTTATATGTCGGTAGGTAAATACAGGCTGATAGTGATACTGAACAAAATCTATAAGGTTTAAAATGCTTTTCATATTGCCAGGCGTGATATATTTATCTATAGGCATTGCCATTTTCATGAAACAACTAATGAACCTCTTTAATTTCATAGCAAATACTTCACCACCATTTGCTCTTCAAAAAGAATGTAATATATACAAGTTTCACGTTCAAGTACTCGATCATAAATGCCAATACCAATTAATTTTCCGGGATACACGTGCAATGCGGGGCATTCGTCGCTTTAAACCACCCTGTGTGGGGGTGCAGCCTCTAAAATGTACTAACTCCCACATGATGGCTCGCTGCTACGAGAAATGCAATTAATTTGCATTCCCCTTTATGAAGTTTGCTGCAGATTAGCTGGGAACGGAAATCTTAATGTGATAAAAATTACTTATAGAATGTTACATTATTAATTTTTATATTAAAGTTTTAATGATTTGTCATATATCAAGCCCGAATTCAATGCTGTGAGTTTTTCTTTCCATAACCTTTAATACTGACTTGCAGAAGACTTTATTTTTTTATTGCTGCAATCTCTTATACTTTAAAAGTAGTAGATTAACAACTTTTAATTCCTTGCATACGTAGTTAACAATATGTTTGTCAAATATATGCCATCACAATTTTCATGTAAAATTCATACAATGTGACTACATTACATACTGTAAGATGTCATTTCGGACACCGCGGTGAAACTAAATAAAAGCTTGTAAAAGTCCGAACTCTCGGTAGAAACGGATTTCGGATCCCCTGTTCAGTAGTACGTACTTTATATTGTGGAGTATACGAGCAGGCTCCGTTGATAATAAGGGCGAGGACGCCCACCACCGAGCCTCCCACGAGGTGGGCTGGGGCGGGCTGGTACAAAAAGCTTGGCAAGGGCTGCCTCGTGACTATTTTGTTACTGAATCGAGATTTTAACAAGGATTTGAATTTGATAATCAACAAAAGTATTTGCTGCTCGTTGCGTCAATTTTTGAGCTTTAGGTCTACGTCACCGGCCGAAGCTTTTCACCGTTGCAACAACGCGTATGCGTCGCACGCTGCATGCCCCTACGGCACGCATGGTGTGTACTCTGAATCTACCAACAATAAATAAATATTCCTGAAAAACCAAGACAAACAGACATGTTAATTTTGATGTTCTTTTAAAGAAAGATAAATAACGTTAAGCTATTGATGAATTTAACTCAGGTAGATAACTTATATTCTTTCGTTTGAATAAATTGCTGAAGAGTATATAAATATAAGTTACTAAATAAGATATATAAAAATAGGTTACTGAATTTCGCATTCAGATATACACCTAGTGTATGTTATGTAGTGAAGTAATCAGTCTTGTTCGAAATTAATACAACATTCCAAATTCAGCTGCTATTTTTGTCCGACATTATTTTTAACTTTCACGCTAATAACATGTCACGGTAAATAATTGACGTCTTATATACGCACAGCTCGAATGATCAACAAATAATTTCATTTACTTTAGTTTCTAGTTATTGCAAATAAGAAATTTTAAGACACTCTTTTTAAAAACTCTTGTGAGTCATTTCGTGAGATCTAATTACTTCGGGGTGTAGTGGCTCGCCATATTTAGAGCCAAATCCTACCTGCACGTGGTGCACCCTGCCGACTAACGAAAGAGACACTGGCAAATGAGAGGTTGGGTACTGCCCGACTGGGGAAGTGCATCCACCTGACAGAATAATGCAGCTAAATAACTATTCGCTTGACCGCAGTAACCGCGTTACTTCTTACTTCTGGCATTACTAGTAGGTACTTGCGTACTTATGCCCACTCTCTGCTTCTCTTTTGAATCGCCCTCAACTCCCCTCTAAATCGAATCTGGAACACCTCGCATACACGCTTATTCACATTATTATACACATGAGATTGTTTATGTAATAGTTAGCGACACGACATTTGTATGGAATGGCTAGGGTAAGCTTCAGTCGAGCCATACACTTGTTTGGCACCCACCGTGGTATACAAAAATACTACAAAATGTATACACTTTCCTGCGAGTGAGGTCACCAGAAAGGAAAGAGTTGCTGCGTTGGCAGCGGCGGTGGCGGCGAGCGATATTTCATGTTGCAAACATTAATATACATATGCTTGTCTGCTACCCGACGTGATATAAAAAAGAAAACACGCAATTGGATTTATTACAATAGAAAATAATCGAATAAACCAAAACCTTCTATTTAGAATTATTTCATCGGATAGGGGTGTACACAAGGACACATCGATAAAACCTCGTATCTGTTCCATCAACTAATTATGTAGGCTTACGTTGTTGACGTAAACGACTAATGCATACGTTACAGTCATTATAATAAATTCGGTTATTGAAAGTAACCTTTATGACGATCGTGGTGTTCGAAATGGCTAGCAATCGCTACTTTGACTACGAGATCGCACAAGACAAATATTTGTGTGCATGGACATCTGGTTGTCTTGGTCTGGGTGTTTTCAATATTATATGTATGTATTTACAGAAAAAAATATTTAAGTATAATATCAGATATATACAGGGCCATAGACTACCTGGCCGAGGATGCACATCCTAGCTTCGAAATCTAAGACATTGGTTCGGGCTTAGTAACATATCCCTATTTAGAGCAACCGTCTCTAAAATCGAAATACTTGCAGTGTTAATGATTTTCACCTTTGTTAGGATATGGCACCAGAAGAAGAAGAAGATCGGTTACAGCTTTCGGTACAAGCAGTTATCTGTACAAGCTTTGCTTAGTTTGGTACTGGATGGCAGTGTATAATTTGTCCAGGAATATTTATTTATGTTGGTGCTGTGAAAATAAGCATATAAATTATAGCCATATAGAAATATGCCAAAAAAGTGGTCTATCAGTTTTGAAATAAAAATCTTGACAAACGTAAATGTTGCTAAAATTCATCTTCATAAATAGACCTTCTTAATTTGATAAGTACAAACGAATGGCAATCAATAATAAATTGCCAGAATATTTGCAAAGTATGTATAAAGAACATTCAATAAGATTTAGAAATAAGTTAAAAAAGAATTATTTACAAAGTACTCCTTGACTTGAGCTTGAATGGATTCACACAATACAATTGTGTTCTGTTAGTACTTAGGCAGGAGTCAGACAACATTATACTTTTCTAGTAACATTGTTCACCCACCCAGAGACCCGCCTGCCCAGATAAATTCCTAAATGAGTACTGTTTTCGTGGTACGGCAGTAATGTAATAAAAATAAATGTAAGAATCTTGGAAACAAACATTTAAAAAAATGGGCTGTGGCTGAGTCATGGACACGGCCGTGTTATATGCACTAAAATGACCTCAAAATGGCAGCACTTCCCCCTCCCCCGCACGCGATGTCCAATAGTCTATACTTAGTGTAATAATTATTTTGATCCGTCATCTATCCAGTGGTGTGATTGAATTTTGGATGGAGATAATATATTTGTAGTTGCAGCACCAAACTGTATCTCCTGATTTTGTTATCATTCGCTTTTTTGAATTGCCTCCCTATGGATGTAATTTAAGAAATTCACGACAAAAATTCAAATATTATTTGGCCCACCGTACATCATTATCATTTCAATCAATGGATATCCACAATTAAACCCCCGCAGACTTCCACAATAATCAGTAGGTACTGTGCCGTTTGCTTGCATCCATCGGGTCTCTGCGATCGTTATCACACCGTCTCGGTCTGCAGCCGCCATTCCTCTCTGCCCCATTGGCCATCGCCCATTACTATACTAAATACCATCAATTAATAAAATTGTTAACCGTTCGCTCATTACCTTAGTCGGCGGTTTTGCTTAAGGGTTAAAGAAAACCATATCCTGGGGTGTAAGTGGCTCACCACGATCTTTAGAGCCAAAGAAAACCATATCCTGGGGTGTAAGTGGCTCACCACGATCTTTAGAGCCAAAGCCAACTTCACGTACACGTGGTGCATCCTGCCGACTAGTGGAAGAGGCTGCCCGACTTTGGGAGTACTATATGTTTTTTTTTAACTTGTTGCCTTATAACTAGTGAGTTTACTAATTCAAGGCAAATGTTGCGGTTTTGCGGATTAATATTTTTAATTTACCAAGTCATGAAAGACAGAAAATGAGAAATGTAAATTATTATTATGTAAGATAAATTAATAAAAGCTTAAGGATTATTTTGTAAGTGTTTATTCTAAGGCAACCGAGGTTTTCTGGGCATTTTATAAGAAAACGAATTTTCCCAGAACCTAGATCGATTTCTCCCTCTTTAGTGTTTGTAATGATTTCGATGAAATTTACTATAAAGGGATTTCTTTATTGTAAATTCTTCGAAATACTTTACTTAAAGGCATTTGCGAACTCCTCGTGCCTGGCATATATATTATGTTTATGAGATTAATAAACTCGTTAGAGCAGTGTTTTTTCAAAGTGTTGGTCGCGACCTCATTGGGGGTTTCCAAGGCTCTAAAAGGGGGTCACATACGGTCGCGACTCTTTAAAAAAAACAACGCTTAAAAAGATATTTTTGTTAAGAAAACGTTCATTTCGGAACGTAATCCACGTCTAATTTAGATACTTCATTATATATTATTTATTTGTTTTTTTTTTATTGTATGTAATTACCCGATACTTAACAATGAAAATAAATAAAACTATACGGATTTGATATTTGTAATAAAATAAAATACATACTTATAGGTTAGGAACTTCGGAGTCTTTGTTTGAATAGGGGGTCGCAAAATATTTTTACATACTAAGTGCGACCCGCACCATGAAAAAGTTTGAAAAACACTGCGTTAGAGTATTAACACGCCTGTTGTTATAATATATTTATAATTAATTCGTATAAGTTACTTACATCACTTAGTTAAATAAGCAATTCTGATATTATTATTCTTTTTATACAACGTCGAGTTCCAAAGAAACATACATCTCGCCTGATGTGAAGCAACCATATATACATGAAACAGCGCTTGTGCACCGCCAGACCGGCTGCCGACGCAGGAACTCCTTGCTTCCTTCCTGGTGACTCAGTCGTAAGAACACAACAACTCTCAAGGGAATTGTTATTTGGTTGCGGTATTCTGTGAGGTGGAGATACTTACCCAGTCGGGTAGCTTATAAATACGCTGTCCAAGCTTTTGCCAGAGCCTCTTTCGCTTGTTGGCACAGTACAACGTGCAAGTGAGAGTGAGTGAGTTTTTCTCTAAAAATCGTGGAGAGCAGAGAGGGTGTAGTGACACCCCAACATTATTTTCAGGAAAACTGAGTATACAATAGCTACAATAGTAATGAATTGTTTTTTTATATTACACTTATCTTATGTTAAACAAGAATTTTTACACCATCACACTAATAATATATAGATAGAGGATATATTTTTTTGTTTGTAACTAAAATTCCGAAACTAATCTATCTCCTAATATAATAACTTTTTTACCATTATAAAGCTACGTTGTTTTACAATAATAAGATGATGCAAGCAAAGCCCGGGCAAAAAGCTAGTTGTTTATATAAAAATATGTATGTATTTATTTTATGGTCCTAGATAAGTATTTGTGTCTACAAATTATAGCCAACAGTCGAGTAATGAACATGTCCAGCCCCCAGAGAATCTTAACTCAATGAATTTATCTGTATCATTTTAGGGTTCAGTGCGAATGAAATATCGAACTCCCATAAGATCACTCGTGTGAACAGTGTGTGACTGTCCGTCCGTCTGTTACAGCCAATTTGCTCCGAATCTATTGTTTTTTTTTTTAAACTACGTCCTGTGGCAGACAATTGATTTCATTGTTACTGTTTAATTTTAATTGGTACTCATACAGACATATATATTTTTAACAATAACGCGTAATGTTATTAATCTTAATTTAGAGTGTTAATTTTTGGGAGAAAATATTTAAATAAATATATTTATAAATAACTGTTACAAGCGACTTCGCCGATGTGGTCATTATTTTAATAAAGATTCTTTCTGCCGTGGTGTACGTCGTCTACTTTATATTAAACATCTAATTCCCACGAAATCTATGTCACTCTCCAGACTTTAAACTATCCTCGTAAAAAAATATGTAAATCCATTGGTTGTGCATGAACATGTCTGTTTATCTGGGTCAAATGTTTTCTACGTATTATACATATGTGTATTTTTACATAAAAAGGGGACTTAAACTTAAGTACATTTGTCAGTTGCCTAAATACTCATAGTACAAGCTTTGCTTTTAATTTGGACTAGATGGCGCTGTGTAATTGTCATTCGGAAATATTAATTTATTATTTTAGCAATATTTATTTGTTAGAGTCACAACAGATATACCTATCTTGGCCAATCGTAGTGCTCGTTCGCCTGTAGGCCTATAAATATAATACTGTACATATTCATCGTACGGAACTCTTTCCTCATGAATTTATCTTGCTTGCCTGGTTTTTACGTGTAATACCGCTCCGCGGCCCGGTGAGACATCGCCTTTACAGTTCCCGGGCGAGCAGCGTGGGCGTTGAGCCAACCCCGAGCCTAACGACCGCACACCCACGCAACGCCGCCGCCTAACTACCGCACACGCTATTAAAATTTCATTCCGGTTAGAACATCCCAGAAAAACAGAAATAACAAGTAATAACACCAAATTAAGTCATTACAAGGTCCCTTATTGTTTCTTATTGACTGAATTATTAATTTTGTATTTACTTAGAGCGAAAGTGGCTCTGTATTTATTTGGGGCAAAAGTGGCTCGTTGTAGCCTTTGAACTAAACTCAACCTGATCAACAGAGACTTTAGGTAAGAAGAAGTGAAGCTTCCATTGGAGGTCGCCCGAATGGGGATGTACCTCCCCCTCGCAGAAAACCGTAGCCAATTGACTGGAGGATTCTTGTTTTACATATAAATGTGGTCATCCTGAAGGAGATGCATTGGCAGTGGTAACTCGGGCCCTACCGCTGAAGCTAAAGCCGATTAACATCTAATTTTTTGATTGCGAAGATCATACTCATGTTAGATGTATGCTACTTGTGTTTAGCTTATCTGGTAGATCGAACTCTACCGAGCTTAGTCGGTAGAGTTTGATCGTTTCTACCAGAAGATGTTTGTCAATTAATAAAACATAAGACCTATTTTCGAATCAAAATATTCGATGGTACGATTACCTTCTTCAGCTTCAGCGGTAAGGCCCCTGGTTTGCTATCGGAAGTAGGTGCGGATGCTTTACGTACTTTGCCATAAGCGATAACAAAAAAAATAAATTTTTAGGAGCTAACAAAAGCTTGTAATAGGGACGGATAAAAGGAAATTGGATTTCCGACCAATATTTAGGTAGGCAGAGTAAATATTTTTGTTTAATAAAAGAAATAAATATAACATGAAACAATTTGCTGTAATTATTAAAAGCTGGTGTATTGATATTGTGTATACAAGCTGTGTTAACGACTTTGTCTAGATGTATTTATATCTCTCTCAACAAAATTGAATATCTTCAGATTTTCCAGGTTGGTTTTAATGAAATTGAGTCTAAATATCATATCAACTAACTTTATAATATAGTTTAATATTAGTTATTAGTAGATTAGATTAGTGCTCAGATTTTGAAATCAATAAATACTGAAAAATCCGAAAAAATGTTTTTGTTTTTAGTTTTTTCATAAGTACGTCATGTATTTCAGTTAGTTTCTGCAAGAACATTCAATGTATAGAGTTACAGACCCAGAGTGTCTACGATTTTATTATATCTTTTAAGAGAGGTACAGCGTATTTGTGGAGGCGCGCGAGCAATATTTCATGTTGTGAGCTAAAATATGACTACGGTAACCACTTCACATCAGGCGGGCCGTATGCTTATCTGCCACCCGACGTATAGAATAAATAATAGTAAGTAATGAGTATAAAAGATATATTATAAAAATCTATGTAAACCTGGGAATCTAGTATCGCATATTGTTTTGACTTGCGTAAACAACAACAAATCAATCTTTTATAGAAAACTGTAACCGGGTTTATCCTCAATAATGTTGTTATTGAGGATAAATCCCCTTTCTTTTATCAGACCAGACTTGTTAAACCTAGCATGAAAGGAAAAAATATTTGTCAATGAAAGAAACCTCGGATACAATTTTTCTAACAAATCTTCAAGACCGCGTAGGAAACTTTTGGGAAATTGAAGAGAAATAAATTAAGAAATTCATAAATTAGAGCGTTTGACTTTAGGAACGAGATTTTTGTTGCATGTTACAGTTGTCTAGCTAGGTCCAAACAGTGTTATAATTTAACCGAGACGACACTTTTGCTATGACAGCAACATAGCACGACACTTTTGCTATGTTGCTGTGATGGCAACATAGCAAAAGTGTCGTCTCTACCGTCTATACTATCTACCGTCAAATTACATGGTTAAATTTTCACTGTGGCCCTTATTCTGAACTAAATTACTGCTAATAACAGAAAGTTGTTTTATATTTCACTTAGTTAGTGAAATATAAAAAATAATAAAGGGCTTATATTATTGTGTAATAGTTTATAATGCTCACTTACCTTTAGAAAGATACGTAAAAGATTTTTTCGCTTACTTACCCTAACGGAGCACGCTTCACGCTTTTACGCTTGTGTTAACCTTTTAAGAAAAAAAATTAATGAGCCGTGAGAAAAAAGGAAAGGCAGCAGTGACGTCGATAAAGCTTTGCCTTGAAATCCTTTCAGCAAACACGAATTTTCAGTTCACTAAGTAATTGAAATGGTTACTTCTCATTTTTGTTTATGCCCCCACCGCACAGTAGGACGACCAGTACTCAAAAATTAAAATTCGACCTACCTTATATTGTACCAAACAAATATTGGAATGTACTATGGACATTCCATAGCATACCATTCAAACAGATATTTGATCATCTACCCTCAAAAAATGTATATTACACGCTAACAAGTTCATACAAAGTTATTGCTGCACTGATTATCGTTTTATTTATTGTTCATTCGAATCCAGTTGTGACAAAAGTTACTAGTATTTATTATAAACTGTTAATTTTATTAGCAATGGCAGAGATTAGACAAGGTATGTACATAAATAGATTGACTTAATTTGTAACGTATTTATCCATACTCGTAATAATTGAAAACCTTAAAATTGTAACCTAAATTAAAAATCCAATTTGACTTTTAAAAAAATGTAAGCATATGTAAGTTATGTAATTAACCACATTATGTACATAAGACCCTCCAGATACAGAATCCATCGAGACATTCTGCCCCAATCTGCCACCTCGTTAAATATTGACTTATGTCAGGTACTACTCCCTCCGTAAAAATAATGGACTGGTTTGTGTTTTGGTTGAGTAGCACTGAGAAAGATAAAATTACTGTAGTGATGAACTATTTGAATGAATGTTTGATGTTACTAGACTATAGTGACGATATTTTAAGCTGTCTAATGCATCAGGTTAGAATGTTATTTCTAAGTTTTCGTCAGAAATGGCAGATCTCGTCGCGTACACGCGCTCGAATGTTTTATAAAAACAAAAACTGGCTAGATGGTAAATTTACATTCCGAAGGAGGTGAAACAGTATTTGGAGAATCGAAGAACTACTATCACTACCACTACTGTCTCTGACTTGGCTCGTGGAAGGCCAAGGAAACACTTTGAAGAAATTTCTGATTGGACTAAAAAGCGACGAGTTGCTGATTTAACATCCACTAGAAAAGAGAGTTTTTAAAAAATCACATAACGTTGATAATTATAAATTTGGTTTATCAACTCTTCGTTTGTGGATAAGGTATTTCGAATATCTCTTGCACATAGCTTACAATTCTAAAGTTATCTCTTATTTTAAGAATTTTATGTTGCACATTCTGAATCCACATCAGTGGGTACTGAAATCTGGTTCTTCAAACATACAACAGATGATTGTGACTTCAGATTCAGAGTACCTAATTTAAATAGATTTGTTATTTATATATATTTTTTATATTTAAATTATTTTTATATTTATTACTTTATTATACAATTTAGTATATTTAATGCTTACACACATGCTCATAATTTCGCGCCTGTCTTCTTGTCAACCAAGCTTAACAACTCCATTGTGTTTTTGAAATATCTCATATACGCAACATTCCGATTGCTCGTGTCCGACATGCACTTGGCTACTTTTATTTGAGTTTTCTGATCGTAATTTGTAGAACGGTACATATTTATCTACATACGTAAAAATCATAAACCTATCTTCAATAGTTTAGGTTTTATGATTTTTGAGCGTATGCCCATACTGCTCGTCCTACTGTGCACCGTAACCATACACATAAAATAAATAAACATATCTGGACAATTTACACAGTGCCATCTAGTCCCAAATTAAGCGCAAAGATTGTACTATGGGTACTAGACAACTGATAAATGTACTTAAATATTTTTTTAAATACATACTTATTTATAACACATAGAAAACACCCAGACCAACACAAACAGGCATGTTCAAGCACATGTTTGTCTTGTGCGGGAATCGAACCCGCGACCTCGGAGTCAAAGTAGACATTGTTAGCCATTCAACCACCAGGCTCGTCAATTCTTTTTGCGCATAATATTTTTAATTTCAAGTCTCCACCATCTTATATAATATTTAGATTTAAAAATTCTTGAAAGCGGCTTATCCCTTACTTATTATTTAAGCAATTCTCTTAAAGAAAGATTAATATCATTCCCCGTCCTGACTCTGATGACTGACTTTAAGCACCCGCCTCCTTTAAATAAAAAATATGGTTGTCTATAAAGTCGGTTTTCGGACGATAATTTTACGTGATAACGTCATAAGGAAACGTCGACCGATAGCTTGTTCCGCGCTCTCACTTGCACACTCGGCTCAGGCGCAACGTGACAACGAGTCATGCTTTTTCGTGCGTGCAGCCGGCGTTCATCGAATTATATATAGTTATCATGTCAAAAAAATGCACGTTTACATATTTCCTTGATATGATTAACAAATTATATAGGTTTAAGCTTTTTAAAGAAAAGACCTTTCAAATAAAATTTCTTTGTTGCAGGTTATTTTTGTAGGTATTTATTAACTAAAATCATTTTCCTTCATTTAATTACAGGCTAAGCACGTTCGTTGTAATTGCTGATTCGTAAGCTCGTGAAAGACCAATCATAACTTAATTTCCACATTTCCGCAGCAAAAGAAGCATTGCCTACTTTCTATTATTCATCCAATTGTCTGAGAATATAACTGGGTAATTTACTTAAGTAAAGCTTCATTTTTACAACGTAGTTAGTCGGAATAACAGTCTTGAAATAAAAAGGTTTAACCAGATAATATTTATTTCATCAGAGGGCCTATTCCGAACTCCGAAGTGACAATCCAAAGTCTCGGACAAAAATTCAAAATTTTTCAGATACAATTTTTTTTCGATTTGATATTATATATGTTTCAATTCAGTAAGACCTAATTTATTATATAAATAATACAATAAATTCGAAATATTAGCATCTATTATCTTGACCTTTTGATGTAGTATGAATTATTCATTTTCCAACATGTATGTATATGTTATGGTCGATATAATATATTAGTAAATACTGACCGATCCTTGGGCAATGTAATAAATAAATAAATATAAATATTTCTCGACAATTTACACAGCGCCATCTAGTCCCAAATTAAGCGCAAAGCTTGGCTACTATTGATAAATGTACTTAAATAGATTTTTTTTCGTAAGTATACCTATATATATATATATATATATATATATATATATATGTATGTATATATATATATATATATATATATATATATATGGGTATTTTCTATGTATATAAAATACATAGAAAATACCCAGACCAAGACAATCAGACATGTTCATGCACACAAATGTTTGTCTTGTTCGGGGATCGAACCCGCAACCTAGGAGTCAAAGCCATTGCTAGCCATTCATACACCGGGCTCGTAATAAAGCGTGTTTAGGTTAGATCTGAGTTGGTTTTGGCTAGGTTACAGTTTTCTTGTGTCCTGTGAGTAGAGTTTTCTTGTATCACCAATCTATAATCAATTTTGATATTTGCATTTAAAAAATTCTATGGGAATAGGCTTTAGCTTAGCCGGTAGGGCCCTTGCGCTGTAAAACAATCCTAGATAAGTCATGAGCACATTAACACTAGTCCCAAACAAGCAGAGCCTGTACCTACTTAAATACTTTTTTACTTAAGATAAAAATAAAGCACCCGTATTACAGATAACTTGTTTTAGGCGAAACTCAAACTCGCATCCCGGTAACTACTTAACAACTAAAGTTATCAAATATTAAATCAAAGCAGAGTATAAGTAATAACACTTATGGACACTTCGTGGCGCCCTGGTGGACCGATCACGACCTCACATCCCCTCTGAGTTAAATCTGAAACAGATTTTTCGATGTCGCACACCCACATACGCATGCATGCTTTACACAGGCGTCAGATGTTTACGCGGCATTTATATGAAGTGACTAGGGTGTAAACCAAACCACCGTGTCGACTTCGTTCGACTTCGGAGGTCCGGTTACAGTGTCGAGATTGAAAAAATCTCACTATAAAATAATTTCCTTTTGTCCACAAGAAGAGATGAATATGATTCTCTCTATGTAACCGGCTCAAAGGACCATCCAAGTAAAGTGTAATTAATTTCTTACACCTCAACCACTGAGGGATGTGATAATGCATGATTAGACGCAAGTGCGACGTAACAAGCCACCTATAAACACACTGACCTGACACCCTGTCCGCTGCCTCCCACTCCCACCCTGAAAGCACCCCTTAAGGTTAAACAGGCTATGTAACGCACACATAGTAGCGACTGAGTGCACACAAGCAGAATAAATGCGTAATAAAGGCCACGCGCACACGAGTGTGGTAATAGGGAGGACAGACACGTGACTGACTTATATACCCTAAAGCACACACGTGAACGTTACAGTCAGTACATTTTGCAGTAATGCACAGAGAGCAGCATAGTAGAAAACAACAAATGTGTGTCTATGTTTGCATAACTAGTACCTCTACGGTCGAACTTTGATCGTCATTTATTTGAAAACGATTTTTTTAACGATTGGGGCCTAACTTGATCGATTTTTCCCTATATTGTATACTGTTTGCGATATTGTCGAGACATACATAATGTGAATAGCTTGTTTAATAGAATTGTTCTTAGGCCAACGTTGTTTCAACTCAAATCAAAGTCTAAAAGTCACACGTTGTGTGTTTAATGTATTTTTTTGTTACAGCTATACGTAATGCTTAATTTGATTAACAAATTAGTATGGTTTATATCTCGTTTGTGTGATTTGTATTAGATACTACAAAATTTTCATATTAACCTCAAACTATGAAAATACATTAAAGAAGATCAAGAGAAGTCATGCGTTATATACCAGTGTAATGACATTTCATGTCATCTTTCTTTATTAGTTTTCTTTTCCCATTTAATTCTGTTCATCGAGTTTCCTTTTTTTATATAAGAGGGGACAAACGAACATGTAGGTCACCTGGTGGAAAGCAATCACCACCACCCATGCAGATCAACAACACCAAAGGGCCGCCGATCCGTTGCCAGCGTTTTAAGGGCAATATAGACTCTGTTCTTAAAGGCTCCCATGTCGTAATTGTTCGGAAATCACAATTATCCTTCTCTTTAATCAACTCAATTTATTATAAACACTAATTATGACCTGTATATACTTTAACATTTATTCGAAGTAAACATGGTCTTTACTAGATTTCAACTTAATATTGTTGATAATACATACCTCAACACGTTAGGTCACATTCATTTACATAATGACCCCCTATCAACCCACATGAACCGTTTGTACCTCTCTACACACATGCCAACATTGGTTTTCCTACAAGTAAACATACAATTTAACAAGAAGTCAGAACTGAATTTTTTGTTATAGTACATAACAAAAAATTCAGCTACCAGATTCCGTGTATTGTTAAAATTACTAGTTTCTACTATTTAGTAATGTCCTTCATGTGCTTCACGTTCTAGTATTACGTCATTCATGTCTACTTTGTAATCAACATTGGTAACATCATAAAACTATTGTATAATTTCACAATTAAGGTTGAATATCTTAACCTGGGACCCTACCGCCCAAGCTGAAACTGATTTCTGTCGAATATTTTGTTTCCCAAATATAGATCTTAGCTATAAGCTATTAACATACATTTTAACTTTGTCGATACAGCTCCAGGGTTTTTATTATAATCGAATCTAAAGTTTGATTTTCGTAATCAAAAAATCCAATGGAAATCGGCTTCAGTTTAGGTAGTAGGGCTAGTTCGATCTTTATTTTGTCTACTATAATCCAAACACCGAATTAGATTGCTACGTCTATTACGCGTCAAATAAAACTAATTGACTCTCAATATTCAAATTGCTAATCAGATGTCTATTCATACCGTGGAATAACATCAATTTGAATGAGATTTGATGTTGTGTTGTTTATCGATGAATTCTCCAACAGAGTTCGCTACCTAAAGGCTCTCCTTTAGGTAGCGAACTCTGCTGGGAGAATTTTGTTTCGTTGTAATGTCAAAATCGTTCTTTGCAGGCATAACATAATGAGATTTTAGAATCAATGTATAATTGCCCCAAATTACATCGTAGTGTAGTCTAATAGATTATCTGTTACACTAAATTACTATTTAATAATTGACTAGTTTCGGTTTCGTTCAAATGTTCATTATAACGGAATATAATTTGAAGAAATTAATACCTTCGATCAGCAATTACGAAGACATTACGGCTGAGGAGTCGATACTTTCCTGAAAAATTTATTAAATCAAGCTCGAAGGACCATAAAATCGAATTTAAATTCAATCAATGTAAAAACATTGAAAGAATTTAAATTTCGATTATTATTATCAATAATATAACAAGAACTATAATTAATAAATTTATTTTTCTTTGCCCACAGGTAGCAGCTGTTGACGTCCCTAGTAGCAGCCAGCCCGTCGGCCACTTTTGTTCTTGCCCCAGCTTCTTAAACCCCCTCCAAGATTGCTGCCACTATGGGTCGGAAGAAAATACAAATATCCCGGATTACGGACGAACGGAATCGGCAGGTCAGTTTTCTAATCACAACTTCTACGATTTTTACCTATATTTACTGATTTTATCTAAATGTCTTATCTACATCGGCTTTTCTCATTTCTTTCCTAGTTATTTGGGGGTCGTAATATATCTTTATCTTCTTTATTCTTCCATTCACACTTATCAGCCGTAATATCTTCGGATATCCCTTTCTTACCCATATCATTTCTCACAAAATCCATCCACCTCTTTGTTGGTCTTACTCTCTTATTCACATTCAAATTCGTCGTTCTCTTTTTATAATTTCCATCACAGATGCAACTTTCAAACCAAAATTTATTACCAATATATTTTATAGTCCCTTTTCTATTTGTAATATTTTTAAATTCAGAAAGCTTTTATATTTGTAAAACCATAATATGCAAACTCATAACTGAGTACTTCATTAAATGTGTTTGTTTTATATTTTGTACTAATTGCGCATACAAGGTTGCCAAAGAGTGAAATGACCTTATCATGCACTGACCTAACAGATGGGGCATATCAGTAAGCTCCCTCTGCAAAACATTATCGGAAAGGACAATGACCGCTCCCGTTGGTAATTTATTAATTATACGATTACGCAGTATATCACCCTTGACCATTTTAACAAGACCCTATAAACTTCTCGGAACCGCCCTTCGAATGTCGCTATTGTTCTCGGGGGGAGGATTGTGGGAGATCACAAATTAATGGCTGGACAATAGAGGAGGCAGACGACTGAAATGAAAGTTGCGAAGGTCAATTCGCTTTAGTTTGACTGTCACTAGTTTGACAATGACTTTGTTTCTGGTTCTTTGTTACGTATTGTATTGAACGGAACTACCTACTGGTATTTCAAACAGGAATTCTATTGACAAAATTTAATATCTAGTCCTAATTGTATATAGTATTGTAGAAATATGTCTCATTTTTCAAACAGATACAAAATATACTGAACAATTTCCTTTCATACGCGAGATACATAATTAATATGATAATGACAACATCAACTGATAGCTATGTCTATTACTTCAGCGACATTCTTTCAAAGTAGTAATTCGAGTGGGCTGTGCCATGATTTCATACATGGTAACAACCTCTCACTCCCTTTCTTTTTAAATAATTGGTACTTAAAACTCTCATATGTCAGTTAAAATCAGATTGCAGACGGGCTCAAAAATCAGAGGGGCAATTCTCGTAATTAAAATGTAGCCAAAATTCAGTTCCGATCCAGTCTCGATCACACAAATGTCACATTTGGTATTCTCGTATCACAATATGAAACTTCAAAGGTTATTTAAGTGGGATTATATCGAAATATGACAAACAATAAGAATCGAAATTTATTAATGAATGAAATCAATTATATAATTAACTTATGAATCAATAACTTATGAATCAATGTTGATATTCCTTCACTAATATATAATTTATATTTGTCATATCTTTAACAGATAGACAAAAAATCTTTAATAGTCGCGAGCTTTTATTATAATAAACGCTCTACTATAGATACAAAAATAGCTCGAAGCTATATATTATGATGTATTTAACTTTATTGACGATTTATAAATATTGCTTTCAAAGCTGGCACTGAGGAAAACAAACATTATCTGGTGACCACAGGGAATATCACAATACATTTTAATTATGCGGAATACTGAATTTTAATGGACGTCAAGTTGATGACACATGAATCCAGTAACGTATTCCAATAATTAATTTGCTTTGTCCATGACCCAGCGTTAATAACAACTTTGGTTTTACTTGAACGACTTTTTATAATTTATGTTACAGCAATTGCTTTAATAAAAATGGACGCATAATTAGTAGAGCTCTTGTTTCATCTTCTATGACTTATACGTAGATACAGTTAGATGGCATACGTCATGGCGTAGACATTTTCTAAGAAAGAATTTTTGAAAATTTCCATGGGATGCCGGGATACGCGCGTACGAAATCGTGAGCGAAAGCTAAAGACGAGCTCGGTGGTCGAATGGTTAGCAATGGCCACTTTGACTCCAGAGTCGCGGGTTCTATCCCCGCACAAGACAAATATTTATGTGAATGAACAAGTCTGTTTGTCTTGGTCTGGGTGTTTTCTATGTATTATATGTACGTATTTACAAAAAATAAATTAAGTATTATATTAGTTAGTACCCAAAGTACAAGCTTTGCTTAGTTTGGGATTAGATGGTCATGTGTAATTTGTCGAGGAATATAAAAATATATATATAGTGGTATTTTTAAAGTGAATTATAACTATTTATTAATTCTCGGTTCTATATCTAGATTTGAACTTTTCTGTTCATTTGCAACAATTCTAACCCAGTATAGATGTCACGACGTTGTGATATTCTTTTTTTTTTCTTTTGTATTGGTATTGATGATTTGATCAATTTAAATTATTACTACACTACAAAAGAAAATTTTAAGTTCTAACATAAAGGTAGACAATATATTTTGATTTTCTATCAATTTCAGGTGACGTTCAACAAGCGTAAATTTGGTGTGATGAAAAAGGCATATGAGCTCAGCGTGCTATGTGACTGTGAGATCGCTCTTATCATCTTCAGTTCCAACAACAAACTGTACCAATACGCGAGCACGGATATGGATAAGGTAATACAATAATATATCTACATTATTATTAGCCGCTTAAATATTCGTCTTTTTCTGTTAGTAGCTTTCTAGGTCTATCACTTGATCACCTTCATGAGTAACTTGAGTAAATCTTAATATCACCTTTACATAACTTTTGACACCGTAATATTCTTAATAGATTCGCTCATCTATCCTTGCGTAAGTTTTAACTATTATAACTATATATGCACATTTATTATTATTATATTTTATGTCCGCCTTTTTATTATTAGTATTCCTATATTAAGGTACTGCACAGCAATCGCAATTCCATTTTAGATTAGTGACACGGGATAAACATTTGTAAATTTTATTTTCTGTATTACTTGTTCTGAAATCGTTTCTAAATGCTAATTCACGTCCGTGTGTTATACGTATAACCGCTAGGCCAACAGGTCGTTTACATATTTTTATAAATACAACTTTAAACAGAAATTAAAATTAACATTTGCTAAATAAACTTTGCTCGTAAACAAACAAGTGAATTGACCTACCGATGGCACTTACATAATGTAAGGTCAAGTACTTATCTGATAATATTTGGTTACGGCTTTACTCGTAAAACAAACGAATGTGATACTGGATGCATAGATAAATATTTGAACTCTTATATGTATTTCTTATTACATACATTATTTTTACTTTATCTATATAATAATTTTAAGAGAGCAATATTGAGGAGCTGAGTGAGAATAGTTAACCGTGTAATCCCAAGTTAAGCACACAAGTTAAGCAACTACGACCGTAGCCTGTCCATGGATGGGTTCATGTATCTTGAGATTCGTAGTGCACGTTAAGTTGTGAAACCCGGCGGTTTTAATTAAATGACAGTCGTTATGCTAAGTCAGGCCTTTAAGTGGCTTGAAAACACTGGCCTCCGCCAACCCACAGTTGAGCAGCCTGGGTATGCTCTAAACCGCTTATCCCAGTAGTGGGATGAATAATGATTAAAGACGACGACTTGTATAATTATAGAGTTACAATGATTGAGATGAAATTTCAGATTTTAGATAATGTTTTATTTTCCAACTTTTTAATAGTGGTGTCATTTTTGAGCATAACTCATTCAGTGATATCGTATTAATTGCTTCTACTTTCTGAATACTATTTATAAAATACGAAATAAATGTTGTAACTAAAATATTATTCTTTATTTCAGGTCCTGCTAAAATATACGGAATACAACGAGCCCCACGAATCGGTGACCAACCGCAACATCATCGAGGTACATGAAGTACGGCGTCATCTGTGTGCCCGTGATCGCAATGCAATGTCCATGCAAACTTGACTTATCCCATTAACCGAGTGCTTCCTACTTACAATACAAACCTAATGCATACATTTCTTACTAAACACTCCTTGGTAACTACTGTTATCAATATAAATGTTGTATTCAAACTCATGGATATCAAAACATATTGAGACAAAGAATTAGCCGTAGACACTGCCCTGAAAAACAAATTAGTAGACAATATCACGTTATAGTCACGAGAATAGATAAACACACGCGTAATAAAGTACAAGCATGTTTATTTCCTGTTAGAAAAAGTTAAAATACAAACACCAGACACCCTGTTTTTATACTAACAGTTTATGACTAGGCACCCCCGATGTTTATGTTATTTTTCCTTGTACAGCATGGGTTTTGTAAATATTTTTGTGTTTATTTGAATTAACCTCGCCTACCTGACTTCGAGTTTGTTACAAGGGTAAAGTCAGTTGCATCATTGCATTCGACACTACACACATATGTACGCTAAAAAGTTTCCCAAGTACAATTTTTAGATCACGTAGTATTTTTTTAGCACTTATTATTTTGAACCCTCCACTACATACTTTCGCGGTACTTTGACTTTTTTAAGACTAAATAAATACGAACGTTGTGAAACTAATGGTGTGTAGAGAGGGTGCACACTAATACTCTAAACTTGCATGCCAAAATTAATCCAGTACAGATGTTATAATTTTGGCTCGTCAAGCCACCTGAGCTCGTTTCGCTGACACTTGCAGGCCCTAACGAAGAAAGAGCATAAGAACGGAGTGATGTCACCTGATAGCCCTGAAGCTGAACCGGAATATAATCTGACGCCACGGACTGAAGCCAAATATTCGAAAATTGACGAGGAATTTCAAATGATGATGCAAAGGAACCAGTTGAACGGAAGTCGAGTGGGAGTTGGTGTGGCTGGAAGTAATTATAACTTGCCTGTGAGCGTACCCGTTGGAAGTTATGACCAGTCGCTATTACAAGCTAGTCCACAAATGCATACCTCTATCAGTCCACGGCCTTCGTCTTCGGAAACCGATTCAGGTATTATTTTGTTATATTTACTCAATTTAACTATGGACGCCTAACCGGGCAAATATTTTCATACTTTTTGAGCGACATCTTTAATAATTCCGATTATGAAATAATTTGAAAATTTCAACTGAATCTGGATAATATTTTAATTTGATTATTGTTCTGGTAACATTTTTTTTTGGCTCATACTTAATTGCAATTTGACAACAGCAACTTCAAATTTCAGTTTACCCAAGCGGCGGAATGCTCGAGATGTCCAATGGATACCCAGGGTCAGGGTCGCCTCTTGGCGCCGCATGTACGCCGTCGCCCTCGCCAGGGCCTGCGCCCTCCCCCCACCGACACCCGCATAAGCCGCATGCACACGCTCCGCCACCGCACCACTCGCCACGACATAACAACTTACGTGTCGTCATACCTAGCTCGATGCCACCACCGCCGGATGAATTATCTTACACTGGAGAGGTAAGCTACTTAACCTCAATTTCGTAAAAGGAAACTTGCCTTTACTTACTCGTACCTTAAATAAAATTCATTTTTGACATGGAATTTATCGTCGATTATTATTTTCATTGTATCATTTCAGTTTTTAGTATTATTACAGTAAGTTATTACAGTATTAAATAAGTTAGATTTGTACTATTGTGACTCTCAAAATATACGAAATCATCATTTTCTATTCCAGACACCACTAAGCTACTCAGGACTCGGAAACTTCGCACCACAGGACTTCAGCATGACTTCGGATATGGGAATTGGACTATCATGGGGAGCGCATCAACTGCAGACACTCCAGCACAACAGGTACATGTCTGTGCCCAATTTTGACTACCTTTTATTCATTGTCATCACATACATCCATTTTGAATAGTGTCGCTTTCCGCTTTATCAAAATCTGATCTAACAAAAAAAAATTAAAGTACCAAGATCTCAATTCAAAGAATTGGTAGAGCTGTCCCTTGTCAGATTAGAATTAAACAAATATTCTAGATTTGAAAAACAGCAAAAAATAATGTAATTGAAAACAAAATTATGTTTTTTGCACTATTGGATGAAATATATACGTACGGGTTTCCTTGTGAAATACGGCTACTGTAAGTTTTAATAGCTTAATATTATTAGAATAATATTTAATAGGAAATTAATCATCATAATAAACCTTGCACTAAAAGGTTCTGCTAATCTTCTTTGTACCGAATCGATGAACGGTGGAATAGACTCCCCGGTCATATATTTCCTGCTCCACATGTGTATGATATTGGGTCCTTCAAAAGGAATGTGAAGAGGCACCTTCTAATTCCTGGATTCCAGTGTCCATCAGGAAACCACTGGATGTCAGATGCCGTGTACC
The DNA here is from genome assembly GCA_937001555.2 of Hypsopygia costalis. Classification (NCBI taxonomy): domain Eukaryota; kingdom Metazoa; phylum Arthropoda; class Insecta; order Lepidoptera; family Pyralidae; genus Hypsopygia; species Hypsopygia costalis. The sequence goes on from OW443325.2 coordinate 7,705,177, forward strand.
AATAAAAAAAACTCAAATTATTAAAGTACAAATTCCTACTCTGAAATGAACCAACATGAACAGAAATAAATAACAACAAAAAGAATTAATAAAAAGTAGAGCTCCACCATGACAGTGCATTTAACACTGCCGTGACCAGGATTCGAACCTGGGTTACCACGGCCACAACGTGGGGTCCTAACCACTAGACGATCACGGCTACTGGAGCTCTTGATACTGCTCGTAAAATTAACAATCTCTTTTGAGAAGTTTACGTAACTACTTTTCGCTTGACTGCCTGCATAAAAAGGTAAAAGAAGTTAAACTAAAGCTATCGATACCTAAGCGATTCGAACTGCGTGTTAATTAAACTAAATTGAACTGAAGAAAAGTACCTATATAATTAAATGAGTAGGTATTTTTTTATTATATTATCTTGTTAAGGAAATATGTTACAATGAACACGCAGGAGGTATTAAATTTACTATAGGAAAATACACAACAGCGATATAACGAATTTTTTTTAAAGATATATTTATTTGTTTTTGCTAGAGGATATAACAATAATAGTAGTGTTATCTTCCATACTATAAACTTTATGATATTTTGAATTAAAATGTAAATCTAAATTGTTTCCTTCATATTACCATAAAGTCCTTGTAACTGTATTTCCTCATATATTATAAAATTTTAAAAAATACTGCATCGAGATTATAGGTATTTTATTTTGTCAAAAGCTTTATAAAAATCCAAATTTTGTCACACCTTCAAGTCAAACTCTTAGATACTATGACCCCAACAATAAATGTTTCTAGGAGATTTCCATGGATTCTCGAAGGTTCAATCATTCTAGTCTAAATGTCTTCCGGGCGTAGCGTGACTGAAGAAAGAATTGCATGTTCCGCATGAGCAAAGCCAAATTGAAATCGTATTAGCAATAAAAAAGATGATAAAACGCGTATCTCGTTTCATGAGTTTTTGTTGTATACTTTTTTCCTGTAACAAAAAGTGCATTTAGCTTCGTATCTTTCTGATGTGTTGTGGCTTTAATTTTTTAATTTGAGATCAGAAGGCCAATTCGCTAATTATTTTACGATCGCAGAATGAAAGTGGACAAAATCAAGATTAAATTGTGAATTTAGTGAATATTATATACTTGATTTAATTAATTAATTATTATCAGTTTTTTATTCTTTATTGTTAACAAAATACCATTCTTAGTTTGTTTAATTTTCGGTCATATTTAGATATAATCCCTATATAAGTAATGAAATTTAAAAAGATCATATTGTGTTACGAGAATACCAAATTTGATATTTTGTGAGATCTAAACTAAGTTACGAGAATACCAAATTTGACATTTATGAGATCGAAACTGAATTTTGACTACATTTCCATTACGAGAATTTTTCCTCTGTTTCATATGAGATGTTTAGATGAATTTTACAGTTGTAAGGTTCAAGTTTAGTTACTGTTTCATTATCATTACCATTTAGACTATCCTGAGTTTTGAGGTCATCACTAATGTCATGTGGCTTTACACCTGATGAAATAACACATTGTTTACTTTTTGAACATACACTCGTTATCTCGGTGTATATTTTGTATGATAGAGTCGTTAATTTTTAATAAGAATGAAGCATTTAAGTGAAACATCTTATAATTTTGAATATATAGAATCGGTCCGGGAAGACTAACCGAAACCGAATTTCATTACTTATATAGGGATTATATCTAAATATGACCGAAAATTAAACAAACTAAGAATGGTATTTTGTTAACAATAAAGAATAAAAACCGAACGAAGTCTTCAACCAGTGTGTCCTCCCTGGAATGACCTATGGTAACTTGTACACTGACCATCGGACTGGTACACAGGCTAAAGGGTGCACAGCGAGCGATGGAGAGGGCTATGCTCAGGGTTTCTCTAAGAGATCGAATCCGGAACGTAGAAATTCGACGGAGAACCAAAGTTGTTGACATAGCCTTCAGAGTTTGTAAGCTGAATTGGCAATGGGCCGGTCACATCTGCATCACATGGGAAGGTATTATTAGAGTGGAGACCGCGCGTAGGACGACGAAGCGATGCTTCTATATGGTCCCTTAAGAAAGCGGCTGAAAGCGGCTGGTTGCGGAAGGCGGAGGATCTTTTAAGTTCCACCATTTCATTTCATTAAGATCGTTTAAGTAGTTTTGGAGTTTATCGCAGACCAACATCATGTCACGTGATTTTTTATATATACGACTTATATCCAAAGATATTTTATATATTATTATCGTATGAATTCTAAAATGTCGTTGAAATGTAAACTAAAAATCTTTTTCAAATGTTTTTGATAGACAAGTCCACGGCAAGTTATGTAGATGCCAAAAAATTTCTCCGCCGCGACAGTTTATCACTGCCGTGACCAGGATTCGAACCTGGGTTACTACGGCCACAACGTAGGGTCCTAACCACTAGACGATCACGGCTACCGGAGCTGGTGTTGATTTGTATAAAATAAGTGGTCACTTGCCAATATTATTGTACCGATTTACTTTCACTTTGAGAGCTGACCATTTATTGGCAACTTGTGATACAGTTTATAAACTTACTCATAGATGGCGTCTTATTTATTAATTAAAATATATAGTAACGCTACTGAACGGTTTTACATGATATATACGTATAATATAAATGATTTCTATACTCTATAAGGCATCACATTAATCATAATAGGCTATTTGACTAACATTTTTTTCGGTTTGATATGTAGGGACGTCTCCATAATATAACCATAGGTGAAAGAATTACTTCGACAGCACAATTAAAAATCTCTCGAGATATGATAATTTGAAAATCACAATTTTTAAACTGCCCCGAAAACGCTTCATACAAAAGACTACCGAATTATGACGTCACAGGTTTGTATTCTGTATGCATCAAATCAGAAATTTATACGATAGCTATGTTAAATATTACGTTTATGTGATTAGTATCATAATAAAAGTTATAGCATTTTTTATAGCTCTTATAAAAAATCTATATGGTCCGACGACCTTAAGAAACGAAAAGATCTCCAATGGGAATATTATTTTTTAATAATTTCATACTTTATAAATGGACTTTCCCGCCAAACTTTGATCGACGCTAAAAAAAGTCTGACTGAAGATATTAGAATGAAAGTTTGCATATCTTTATAGTTTTATGTATTTTACGATATTGTTAAATAATTTATACAATTTTTAAAGATTGGAAAATAGCCTATTCTATGCCTTTACATCCTGATACCTAGCTCTTGTTCTTTTTTGAGTTCTATTTTGTGGAGCTCGGTAGCGTCGTTGCATGTGTCAGTCTAATCGAACACGCAAGTTAAGTAACGTCCACCATAGCCTATTAATGGATGGGCTTATTTATCTCTCCACCATGGTTCGAAGGGCACGTTAATCCGTTAGAGAGTCTACAGTCGTTAAGCCAAGTCAGTGGCCTTTAGGCGGCTGAAAACACTGGCCTCCGCCATGGATGAATAAGGGTAGACGACGACGACACCCTAAGAAATTCCTACTTAGAAAATAATGGCTTTTTTTTTTTGAATAAAATTGTATTATGATGGAATGATCAATAATCTGAAGATTATAATATAAGTACATACAAAATATCTTCACTGATAGATCATTGGAATAAATAATTGTCGGTTACAAAGACAGGTAGTCAAAAGAATAAAAATATACTCCGCCGTGACAGTTTTCACTGCCGTGACCAGGATTCGAACCTGGGTTACTACGGCCACAACGTAGGGTCCTAACCACTAGACGATCACGGCTACCGGAGCTGGTTACTTAGACTACGAAACCACTGACAACATTCTTCATATCCAACTTAACAAGACTCTCAACCCCTCCCCTTCCTCTCACGAATTCGATCATTTTAGAAGTCGTTGTTGACAAATTCGGGGGTCTTGCTATAATGGAAATACTTTCACTCTCAATGACCGGGTACCAGCTCACAAACAGATAATTGCGCCCACATAAATTAATTTTATCGGCTGCAGAGTAACATAATTGATTTTTTACCCTGATTTTGTGCTCCAGTTGATCTGTAAAATTGATGATAAAAAATATTTCACATTTGTAAATACTATCACACTGGTAATAAATACTATCGTAGATATAATATAGTATGCTTTTTAGGTCATTTTTACCATTTACGATTAAATTGTGAAAATATCCGTATAATCCGTGCTTCGGAAGGCACGTTAAGCTGTCGGTCCAGGTTGTAGTTTTTAGACGCCATGACAGTCGTTAAGCCAAGTCAGTCGCCTTTGGGCGGCTTGAAAACACTGGCTTCCGCAATTGAGCAGCGTGGTGGATTATGCTCTAAAGCCCTTCGACTGAGGGGAGACCCGTATCCAAACAGTGGGATGATTATGGGTTGAAGCCGATGCCGCCGATGTAAAAATAACTTTCCTCAACACCAGGACCTAAAAAAGCTAACAACAAATCAGCAAATGCGTGGTATTGTTATACGTAATAATCATAATAATAAAAGTTAACATACAGGGCGTACAACATTACATCAAACTTCTCAAAGGGGCCTCTACGCGTTGGATCCATATCCCCGCGCACGCCTATCAAATGACCGGGCTTGACCCGTGATTAAAAAGAGATAATAATAATACAACATTACATCAAACTTCTCAAAGGGGCCTCTACGTGTTGGATCTATATCCCCGCGCACGCCTATCAAATGACCGGGCTTAACCCGTGAATTAAGAGAGATACATAATAATAATAGAAAGAAGAAAAGGAAGGTATAGGCTGGCAACGGATCGGCGACCCTTTGGTGTTGCTGATCTCCATGTACTCGTACGGTAGCGATTGCTTTCCATCAGGTGACCCACATTGTTTGTTGTTGTGACGTTTACGCCCCTCTAATATATATAAAAAAAACAATAATATATACCTTTTTAGGTACACCAATAAAAAATATAATAAATGCATATAATAATAATACTATTATAACTAGCAATAAAAGCAGTTATGGCAGGCGTCCGTCCCTCTTCTGTAATAGCTCGGTATTAAGTTCACCCAGATCTCATCTCCATAGCCCATTTATTTTCCATCACACTTCGCAATAGTCTCAACGCCTGCCGAGACCTGCTCATGGGTATGTCGTTCCATTGACATATCCTGGAGCGGGTCACGGCAGGCCTACAACATTACATCAAACTTCTCAAAGGGGCCTCTACGCGTTGGATCCATGTCCCCGCGCACGCCTATCAAATGACCGGGCTTGACCCGTGATTAAAAAGAGATACTATTATAAGACCACGTAAGACCGCGTATAATATTTTTTCCCTCAGACAACCTTAGCGTAGAAAAGATTAAGCCTTTCATTGCTTTTGCCCTCATTCATTTATTTGATAGCATCAAGTATTTTTTTATTTTTGTCTTGTTTAGTAGTTTTGTTTGATTTCAAATAACGATTTTTATTATTACTAGCCGATTACCATTAGATTATTTGAATGCGAAAATCAAACTTCTACTTAGATTATTGGTAATTATGTTTAGCTCATTTGGTAGAAATTCTAGATCTTTACCGATTAGGCAATTTTTTTTTTTTAAATAACTTTAATCTAAGACTAATTTATGGAATCAAAAAATTCGATGGATTACAATCATCAATTGGTTTCAGCTTGGGCGGTAGGGTCCCAGATTTGCAACATCACATAACATAGACTGCTTAGTATAAATGAAACAATGAGTTATGTATTCTTTTTTAAGATTTTTTTTTCTCTGGGTATTGACATAGTGAAAGACATAACTTTTGCTAATACTCTTAAATTAAAAGTGCAATAGAGCGGGAATATGTTTTAGAACGCTGTAGGTTATAACAAAAATAACGGGTATAAAGATAAAATAGTACGATTTTATCTTTTTACCAAATGAGCTAAACATAATTACCAATAATCTAAGTAGAAGTTTGATTTTCGCATTCAAATAATCTAATGGTAATCGGCTTCAGCTTCAGCGGTATCCCTGGTCCAAATTTGAATGAATCATTTCATTTATAGCTATCTACACCTAAGAGACTAAACGAAGATTTGCATTTTTACAGTACCAGCTTGCCAGTACTCGGAGGCGGAGGCACGCCACCGCCAGCAGCGTCGCCAGGCAATGTGAAGATCAAAGCAGAACCTGTGTCGCCACCTCGTGCTCCTGATCACATGCACCGTGCACCGCCGCCTGCACCTGCGCCACAACCTGCCCATCTATCTGGAGTCATTGATGGTAGGTAGAAACCAATTTGAGAGTTTAAGAATACGTCCGCGTAAACTTTGGTTATTGCACTAACAGGGCAAACTTTCTCCCTCGGCAACAGGTTATTTTTTCTATAAAAAATTATTGCCCTCGGAATCAGCTCATTTTTATACGTATTTATTTACAAAAAAAAATGTATTGTGTATATTTATCAGTTATCTAGTAATCATAAGCTTTACTTAATTTGGGACTAGATAGCAATGTGTATTTTGTCCAGGAATATTTATTTATTCATATAATTTTATTACGTCAATATCAAGTATAAATTACACATTACGTGTTTAAAATGTATTGGTATCTACATTCTTTCATCATCATCATCATTATCAGCCTGTATCTGCTGGATATAGGCCTTTCCCAATGTTTTCCACCATATGCGATCCTCCGCTTCAGTATCCAACCGCTACCGATCACTTTTTGAGGTCCTCGAAGAGGGAGCACCCTACGCTTCGTCGTGGCTTCTAGACTAGGACTCCCCCTCCCCCCCTGCCATCGCTGACTCGGCAGATGTGGCCAGCCCACTGCCTCTTCATCTCGCTGACTCTAAGAGCTATGTCGACCACATTGATTCTCTATCGAATTCCTTCGTTCATGATTCGATCTCTTAGAGAAACTCCACGCATTACTCTCTCGCTCGCTGTGCGACTTTTAGTCTGTGAACCAGCCCGACGGTCAGCGTCCAAGTCTCTACGCTGTAGGTCATAGCGGGGAGGACGCACTGATTGAACACTTTGGTCTTCAAGCTTTGGGGTATATCTTCAATCTTTAACTATCTTTTTTTATTTTTTTATTCTTATTCTTATATAGTGATCATATGTAACATTGATGATAAGAAAACTAAAAGTAACACAAATGCTACTTAATGGAAACCTTCATAAACAATTAACTGTACATTAGCACATTTGCATAAACGGCGTTTTAGTATGTACCGGCAGAGGTGTTATCAGTCTCTTCATGTCATTGACCCACGCTGATATAACAGCTTCTCAGTATTACTCATCAACGCCATTCATTTACAAACCAACTTCATTGCTTTTGGCCGTAAATAAATATTCCTAAACACATTATACAGTGCCATCTAGTCCCAAACTAAGCAAAGCTTGTACTAATAATAATAATTTTTCAAACTAAGTAAATCAAGTAAGTAAAATAAGTACCTCTATGGGTACTAGATAACTGATACTTAAATACATATTTTTTTGTAAATAAATGCAATACATTGAAAACACCCAGAACATGACAAACAGCACACAATTCATGCACACAAATATTTGTCATGTGCGGGGATCGAAGCCGCGACGTCGGAGTCAAAGTGGTCATTGCTAGTAGACTTGCGCAAAACAGTTCACTGAACTGAAAAGAGAGATGCAGTTCTTTTGAAGCAAATGAACTATATCACTCATCTAGTTCATTTAGTTTAATTACTTCTGTAGTTATTTTGACTCACTATTTCAGTTTAGTTCAATGTATCTTTGATTCAATCGACTCAGTAGTTCTATTGACTGATTCCTTCTACATTCTTCTCAGTTCTATTGCATCATTTTGATGACATTGTATTTTTGTATTAAATAAGTATAATTAATTTAATATTTTATAAATTCCCTTACTAATATTGATTTTCCTTCAAACTTTTCACAGGCTTAGGACTGTTAACCTTGAGTAAAAATAAATTATTTAGTGGTTAAAATAAAAATTAATATAAAAATTGAGCCTTGTATCTTTACTACTATAGCATATTTTCGCTAACAGCTTATGGTTCTTATGTCCTTAGCATTAGAGTTCTAAATCGGTCAGTCAACCACGCACGAAACTATCTGTCTCGTTTTATCTCGAACAATTTCAGAATCTTCCTTTCTTTTCGCTCTCTATCGCTAGCAATTTTGGCATTACAGCGTATCTCTCTCATTCTAGCTCGTACGCTTTATGTATTTCCGTTCTTTTTACTCTTTGTCACTCGATTGAACTAAATGACGCAGTGAACTATATGGGACAAGAAAGAGTGAGTGACAAGAACCGGCTTGTATGGTGAGCTAGTACAATTGAACTACTCACTCAGGAACTACGCAAGACTAATTGCGTTTTATCTCGAACAATTTCAGAATCTTCCTTTCTTTTCGCTCTCTATCGCTAGCAATTTTGGCATTACAGCGTATCTCTCTCATTCTAGCTCGTACGCTTTATGTATTTCCGTTCTTTTTACTCTTTGTCACTCGATTGAACTAAATGACGCAGTGAACTATATGGGACAAGAAAGAGTGAGTGACAAGAACCGGCTTGTATGGTGAGCTAGTACAATTGAACTACTCACTCAGGAACTACACAAGACTAATTGCTAGCTATTCGACCGACGGGCTAGTCAAAAATTTATTAAAATTTGGATAGAAATAGCCATTTTTAACATAATGTGATTATGTAGTTGTGTATATTTGGGCAATATACACAAACTACACATCATCATATTTAATGTTTAAATAAATAAGTTTCACTATACCATGCTTATTATTTTATTTTATTTTAATTGCTTTTTTTATATATATTTTTAATATATTTTTTTTTATCTGCTAAACCCTTATTCATCCCACTGTTGGGATATGGGTCTACCCTTATTCGAGGGGGCTTAGAGCGTACTCCAGCCACCATGCCGCTAAACTGTGGGTTGGTGGAGATCAGTGTTTTCAACTGTGATGACAACTGCCTGGACCAATGGCTTAACATGCCTTCCGAAGCACGGAGGAGCTTGAATAAATAAACCCATCCATGGACAGGCTACGGTCGTCGTTGTTTAACTAGCGTGTTCGTGTAGACTGACGTGCGCAACCACGCCAAGCTTTTGATTGGTCTTCATGCTGTTATTCATATTACATTACTAAGAATCTACTAATGTAAGAAGTAATACGCACAGTCAGGTGTCAAGACCAGTACTAACTACAACACCCATCTTACCTTAATTTTGAATTTAAAATATTATTGTGATATTAAAATTTCCTTAAATCAATTTCTACAGAATGGTTAAGGCTACATAATAAAACTTAAAATAAAGCATTATCGTTATAATTACAGATTTTATTGAATGTTAAAGGTAAGGTACGCGGTGCTGCAATTATGACCGTCGACTGAACATACTACTATTAAATACATACGTACATAATGTTTCCATGGCTACCAGGTATCAATTTTATTGTTATTATTTCAGGTTCAGTAACGTCAAGTAACATGGGCTCACCTGCCGGACAAGACATGAGGCACACCAACGCCGTCCCACTAGATTACGAGCAGCCCCACACAAAGCGGCAGCGGATCGAAGGTTGGGCCACATAGCTAGGCTATGAGGCCTTCGGTTCCTACCCGAGGCCCTTACACCCGCACTGCTAAATCCGGCCCTGACGGAGCGGCCTAAGGTCGAAAGACCTTAGCCCGCAAACGCGGCTGCAAATCCCCTATCGAGCTTCGATCCGTCCTCCATTGGATCAGTCACGCTCTTTACCTGAATTGGTGCTGCATTAACGATCAAGTGACAGTGCTACAAATCAATCAAAAGTCTGAAAAGGCAAGGTGCATTGAAGGTGCTTTAAATTTTCATGGCACGGTCGACGCGTACGCGTTAATTCTCAATTCAAGAGATCATGAATGAACTGTTCTGTTCTGAAAGGGATATAATTATAAATTTCAAACCTTTACATGTACAGATTTCTATCGAAATCGATGTTAACAAAAATGAATGTTCAAGTTTACACTACCCTTCTATTATACGTAATTAATATTATTAATACTGCACATGAGTACACTAAATGTTAAGGATAAATGTTTAAATTAAGTACAATATAACAGAATAGATGCAACCCTTCTGATCAATTTTGAACTATAAGTACGTTTAGATAGATTTCTAATTCCCTTTGTACATAACGACATTATATGTGCAATCCGTGCCATTGTCTGTTTAGCTTAAAAATTAGTCAATTTAAAATTAGTGACTATGAACAAATAGTAATGCACTAAATATCTGGAGTTTAGTGAGCAAACAGGGCGGCAGGTCGGCGTTGTGTAGTGCGTGAATTTGAACAAACTATAAAGGTGTGTTAAGTGCGTAAGACTTGAAACGACTGTTGACTTTTGTGTTAGTGTTTTAAAAAGTTTTTTGTGCCATTTTAAAAATAATCATAGTGTGACATCCGAACTTGAATCTTTGTAAATTTAGTAAGCGTAGTGTCATCACAGAAGATAATAAATTATGTATTGTAAAATCTACTATATCTATTGACATATTTATACATGAGAATCATATAATATTTACATAATATGTATACACGTCCCGTTAGGAACGAATGTTAAAGTAAGTAAGTAGGTAAACTTAGCTAGAGATGAGTATATAAAAGTACCACACGAAGCTTTAAAAATCTTATGATAACACTCGCACTCTAAGCAGTCTTGTAAGTAAAGGAACACAATTTGTATCCTAATGAAATTAGAGCTCCGACATCAAAATTCTTCCTTTTGCAAAGGTGTTAGAAATTAGTGTCAAACAATAAAGTTTTTTAAAAAGCCATTTGTGTTTTTATAGAGTAGCGCTATCATATCAGAAGGCACTCCAATCAATTGGTCACCAGGGCTATTGTATGTCTCGGCTGGTAGTGATGAAAGCATTAAAAAGCGAGCAAAGCATATTGCTTTGAAAGCGTTGTCAAATGACACGCAATATCTCTGCTGAACTTTATATACCATGTTACAGTCAGCTTTTTATAAAAAAAAAGTGACATTTTACCAATTTTAAAACGTTGTTTAGATCTTTCTTCATTCTTAAAAAAAAAGGTGTTCCTGTGACTGAAGTAGTCAATAAACAACATATCTTTTTGATCGGAGTGTCTTTTGAATTACTTGCTTTAAGAATAGTAGTTATGTTATATATATAAATAATTAAACAAATTGTACACGCTACTCTTTTCCAGACCAAAATGTTAAGTCAATTTTGAATATCACACGATTTGTAATTGTATTTGTTAAGGATGTTAAGATTTGTGTGTAGTGGCTATATTGGGTTTATAAGGAAAATCTAGCTCGTTGTTAGTACATGTTATTTTGTTAATGTGATCTGAAGATTTGCATTTTAATTTCTACTTAATTTATAGAATAGTCGTAACAGTGTACAATATATTATCTACGAATGAGTAATTTCAGCTTTAATGCACACACCTATAATATATTTTTAAATATCATACCTATTTTGGTATAACACTATATCACAATCCGCCCTATTTTTAGATAATATTATCGGATCATTAAAATGATCGCTATAATCTTTACCATGGTCATGCATGTTCGATGACTCTAACAATAATTCTACATTAAAAGTATAATCATTATATTTATAATCATTACGCGTGGTCGGTACTTACTCAAGCACAGTAACGAGCACTACTTCCTTTAGTTGACAATGTTCCCTTATATCTCACCACGGTAGCTGCCTTACTCACAGTGCCTAAATGTACCATTTTGTACCAAATTTGTATGAAACGATAGCATTTTTGCTTTAACACACTGTTAGTCAATAAAATCTTGACTAGATTTTATACTCCCTATTTTTTTCATATAAATGTTGCAATTATTAAACTTTTCTGTGGAATAAAAGTTGATGTAGCAATTTCAATGCAGTTTTCATTATTTTATGCTATAAGCTGAATATCTTTAGCACTTCAAGTTGGTATACCAATTTCAAAGTTGGTTAAAATTCTCTATAAGGAATATTAATTCAATCCACGTTTACTGCCTGAAATCAGATGATTCACGCAATAAATTTTGCTGCAACAAGCGAATTGGTTGTGGCTAATTCAGGAAAAAATCATGTTCATTATGGAAAACCATAAGTATTAAAATTACTTCACTATCTTTAATTACGCCCCAGAAAACTCAGATTAATTTAATTGGCCCTTTTATCTAAAACATAGGGAGTGACTCGATTTTATTGACCGCCAGTGCATTTATTTCAGATCCTAATAATTTTAAGTCTATAAGAATATGTTAAATTGTTATGATCGTAGAGTTTAATACCACTAGTGAAATATTTATATTCATAAACTCTTTTCTATAAGACACGCTACGGTCATAACGATATACTTGTCGCTATGCCACATATTTAGAAACAGTCAAACTGTTCATAAAACTTGTGATTGTAACTGTATAAATGTATCAATAAGTAACCTTTTCAACATAGATATAAAAGTCATTAGAATTAATCCTTCAAATCACAATAACAAAATGTTAATGTACGATTGTTAAATTTGTACAGGGAAATTAACCAGTTTTGAAGTTCAAAAGTCTGAACGCATAAGATATGTATTTTCGCATTGTAAAATAAGTACACGGTTAGTTTTAAACGAATTAATATTTTAATACCGAAGCATAATGATGTTGGCCCGTTTTAGGGAACTATATAAAATTCATGTAAGTACACCTTAAATGTTAGAATAAATTGTTAATGTGATATAATTACATACACTGTTAAGACCTTTGTATTTTGAGATTCTACGATTGCGTTATCTGAAATGATTTTTGAGGTTAGTCGACTAAAAAGCAAATTTAGAAAACAATGGCATAATAAGTATGTTATAAAATTGGTGGAACTTCCGGAAATATTCAATTCTGTACGATGGAATGATCTCATAATTAATCAGGACAGTTTGATGGAATTAATCACTGAGGACCTAAAGCGATGTATGAATAATGGTATATCATGATTCTGAAAGGTACTACTTGGTGTATGCTCGGATCTATCGTTTCAATAACTTGATGTTATTTTCACAATATGCTCTTTAGTCGACCAAACTGATTTTTGGTCGTTCGTTCCTAATAGTTCATTTACCTGAAGGCGTTGGTGTGCTTTGTATTAGAATTGCTCAATCGTGTTTGTTTGGCGATAAAGCAGCATTCTCGTAAAGTCTTGCTTGTTATAAGAATACTTTTGATCATTTAAAATTACGTAGATCTATTCGTGGATATGTTGTTATCCTAATTCCCTTACAAAAGTATGAAACGTTTAGGTCCAGTTATTGTATTATTAACAATATTGTACAGGTTAATAATCACGTTATTGTTACCTACCTATCACAGTTCTGAAGCACCTATAAAATGTCCAATAGTCCAAATAAAGATGTATAAGTAATGATTTGCACAAACATAGTTTATGGGAAATGTATGGAGTATGTATTATGTGAAATAGTTGACAGTACTTCATCGAATGTTTTCTGCGATGTCTACTCGATAGACTAAACGGGTATCGAGGTACTTGCAAATATTTTGTCGAGTGCACATACGTATATTATTGTATCGACATTGTAAAATATATCAACAGTAAGCTGGTATTGGGAGCATTATTTCCGAGGTTGTGAGTTTTACTATCGGGAATGAGTTCACTTATTATTAATGGTATTTAATGTACTATTTCATTTCGACGCACAACTATGTTGTGTGTTATTGTAAAAAGAGTTTGCTTGGTTTGTTTTGTAGATGTACCTACTTTTGTGTATGTTTTACCTGTATTTATCCCGCTGTGTGCCAATAGCAAACAGTTTCTCTTCAGTTAACTTATTATCTTTTAGAATGAGTAATTCATTGCATTTAATGAAAAATATGTAGGTAGTATAAGTATAATATTTGAAGTCAGTGTCTGATTTCATCGCAGTAGTTGTAATCCTGTATGTCCCCTTCGTTTTGCTATTGTTTCACAGCTTTGTGAACAACCCAAATAGAATATAGGAATTTAAATACATATCCTTAATAAATACTCAAGTCGATTTCAAATTATTTCTGTCGTAACATCAGTTGTGCAATACATATATAACAAAAATGCTTAGGTAGGTATTAGGTATATTTTTGTTTGAATTTACAAAGAATGCAAAATCTGTTGTATTTTATCGATATTTTTACTGATAATGTGAGAGGTGCCAACGAAGTGTTGCGGGGGGTGCCTCTTGGGAATTTAAGTCATAATGTATAATTATTTTTTAAGCTAAGGCCGGGCCAAATATTGCATTAATTTAGGTCTTACGGCGCCCGTATTTCTGTGTCGAGGCAGCCAATTCTGCCCTTTGTATAAATTGTGCGATGAGTGAAACCATCTCAGTGGCTGAATGAATATTAATGTTTATCGACAGTGTTAGAAAAATTGTTATAAATTATTTTGATGACTGTTCGAAGGATAATAAAGAGTTGGATGTCATTATTGTGTTTGATTTATGAAACATCACCTGTTTTTTTATATGATAGGGGGACAAACAAGCTTTTTATCAGATACACCACATGGGTTACCTGATAAAAAGCAATCACCACCGCCCATGGAGATCAGTGACACGAAGCGTCGCCGATCCGTTGCCAGCCTATACTCCTTTCTTTCTTTGTTTCTGGCGATCTCACTCACTCGCAAGAACACTACAATCCTCAAGGAAATTGTTATTTGGCTGCGGTATTCTGTGAGGTGCAAGAACTTCCCCAGACGGACAGCAAAAAATACGCTATGCCCTACCTATTTTTTGGTTAGAGCCTCGTTTGTCAGCCAGCAGGGTGCAGGGTGTTCAAAGATGTTGATGAACTACTTACACTCCAAACAAAGATGTTATAATTATTGTTTATTATACTTATCTAAATACATATTTGTTATTATTTCTACTATTTATTGAACACTTCTTAGTTTCTGTTAACATCATCCGTATGCATCCTAGTACTACAGCGTGTGTTTTGTACAATTACTGAGATTTGACATGATTGCCAAAAGTTCCTTTTGAAGCAGTTGGCTCTCTATCATCTGCTAACTCAATTGTATCCCCTGTTATGACATTCTTTCTTTTCATATCTCTTTCAAATATCTCTTGCACTTCTTTATCAATATCAATAGAACTAGATCTTCTTGAATCCCATCTATCTGTATCTAGATTGTCATGTATTATAATGTTTTCTTCAGTGACGTTTATAATTTGCCCATCTAATGTATCTTTCGAGTCAAAACTTTGAGATCTACTTTCAAAATTCAGTTTACTACCAGTATCGTCAGAAATTACTTTTATATCTTCTCTAGATTCCGATGGAGATAACAATTGTTCTTGAGAGGTAGCTGGAGGTGGTGCCTTCTGCCTTCGACAATAACGAGTTATACCTCCCATCCATTCGGAAATTAACGCGAATGCGGCCATGAGAAAACCAGCACCGAGTAACAGAAACATGCCTTGCGTGTCTTCTAGTGTTAATCCTTTTTCTTCAGCAGAACTAATCTTCAAGCCTACTCCACTTCCCACCTGAATGTAGAATATTATATTTTTATGTAAGGGGCATATTTTAATTTTATAATATTGCCGTGTGGTTTCCGGCAGACTAGAATAGAATCACTCCGTCTCTTCCCGTGGATGTCGTACAAGGCGACTAAGGGAAATACATTACCAAACATCGATCAGGCCTCCCCAACCCGTTTGGCCAGCGTGGGGAGTGTAGGCCAAATCCTCTTTCTGTCTGGGACGGACGAGAGAGGTTCGTGCTCCTGTAGTGGAGACTAAAAATGACCTCATGATGATGCTATTTTAATTAGAAATAGTGTTGCGAAACGTTTCAGTTTGAAAAAACTGAAGTTTCAGTCGTGATATTCCATTGGTATGACAAACCAAACGCTAAGAACGCGGCGTTTTGTTCAGCGCGCTACGCGACGGAAAGTTACGTGGCGTCGTCGTCAGTCGGTGTCGGCGTATGTGGTGATCGGTTGTGACGTACACCATCCAGCCAGCCACTGTACACCAGCGAATAGCATGTCGGAAGAACGGTGACGTTGCCGCTCTTCGCTTGTCGCCGTGCCGCGAGAAGCACACGCCGGACGTTCAACTACGCGCGACGAACATTCGGTCGCGGAAGGCGTCGCGTGATGTGTCGCATGCTATGCAAAATACATTGAACGAGTTTTTGCTGAAATGAACGCCAGAAGGAAGATTCGGCGCTACGCCGAACGCGACGTAATTTCGGCTAATGTATAAATCTAGATATAGGGGACTTGAAAAACACTGCGAGCGTATTTATCGTATATACTCGTATAACCGAACGTTCGGCGCCGTACGTTCCGTAGATGTGTCACAATACTAAGATATGGGGATATTACCACCTATACCACCATAGTTCTTTTTTTGTGATCAGAAGGCTAAGTGCGAAGTTTTTTGTATGTGTAAACAAACCGACCAAATTGAAAAAAAAGTTTCATATTGTGAATTCACCAGATTATTTATTTATTTATTTATTACACCAGTTTATAAAAACATTAAACATAACAATATTGACGCATTTCATAAACCACTGAGGTTTGACACAAATGCAACAAGATCTACATCAAGCATCTACTATTACAATCATAACAACATAAAAAAAACCGTAATAATTACATAAAATAGTAGGTAAGTGCGCATTTAACTACAACCATAAGATTGATAGGTAACAAGATAAGTAAGATGTTATCCAAATTAACCAAGTTGCTCACTTCAAAATGTGAGCAAGTAAGCCACATAATTTTTATATGTAACACGCGACTTATAAATTCACAACATGACAGTTTTTCTCTATTTGGTTGGTTTGTTTACGTTGACATGATCGAATGCAAACAAAATTCGCACTAAGCACTCAGAGATGACTTTTAAAGCTATTACATACCGCTAGATATTTCCCTGAGGTACTTCTCTGCATTTCCCATCGCACTTCATCTATAATTTTATTGATAATGCCACTTTGATATATTAGCCTTAAGTCTCCACTCAGTTTAGCTGAATACAAAGAATTATTAGGAAATCCCATAGATACTCCAAAAGGCACAAAGCATTTGTTTGATATATGCAGTAGTGATCTTTTTGAACTAAAAATTGAGAGACAAAAGTTCTATTTTTTTTTGTAGCATAATAACTTATTATACTTAATAGTTATTTTATCATAATAGGTTATAGTTATTTTATCACAATAGGTTAGTTAGATTATTGAGAAACTTAAGTGATAGAAAGATAACATACACTTATAACATAAAGACTATATATAGGGGGTTTTACAGGGTCGGCAACGCGTGAGTAATCTCATCTAATGTACGATTGCCCTCTGGGTTTTCTACGTTTTGGTTGCTCAGATCCGTCCAACTACAGGGCTCATTAAGCTTACTTCAATATTTTTGAAAATCATGAGCACTATCGTCAACCAACTGGCATCCGCCGTGTTCGCTCAGCCGGTGATCTTCTGGTATATTTAAATCGCCGTTGGACGAATTCAGTGGAAAGCAAGGGCGAGTCTTTGGCTGCTAGTCTTGACATAGCAAAAGTTTACAATCGGGTGTGTTACTTTCCAAGCTTCCTTCATTTGGCTGAGTAGCTTTGAATATGTATTGCCAGTTTTCTCACTGAGCAAAGCATAAAAGTTGTAGTTGATTGGAGCGCGTTCGGATCCACTACCCGGAATGCTGGCGTACCACAAGGATGTGTTTTGTCCCCCACAGTATCTCTTCTGCATATAAATAACTTGTTGCTTGTACGCAACAGTCATTGCTATGCGGTTGACAGTACCGTGGACAAAAGTACTAAATAAGGAGACAGTTACTTACGTAGTTTTAGTAAAATTTGCCTGAACTATGTATTCGAATTGGGCTTTAGAACCAAAAAAGGCGTAAGGCCAGAAAAAAGCCTTGGTAGTATTCCTGATACCAGACTCGACATTTGGTACTAGTTCTAACCTTTTAAAAAGTTTATTGGTTTTTGCATCTGATGAATTAAAAAACCATCTTTCCCAACCACCTCGATCTAACAAAAAGAAAAGACAGAATATTACATGAGATACCTACGAGTAAGTACAAATAATTTAAAAAGAATTTTGCCTGCCGAGTCAACTATCGCAGATGGAGGAGACCACTTATAGGGCGATAAAACGTAGTGTGC
This sequence comes from Hypsopygia costalis, assembly GCA_937001555.2. Classification (NCBI taxonomy): domain Eukaryota; kingdom Metazoa; phylum Arthropoda; class Insecta; order Lepidoptera; family Pyralidae; genus Hypsopygia; species Hypsopygia costalis. The sequence continues at coordinate 7,723,380 of OW443325.2, forward strand.
CCTCTCTCTACATGCACCATCAGTCATCGTCTTCATCTCATCACCGATGATCACAAAAAAGTGGAAATGTCTGTATGCGGAAAGCGGAGTATATGGTAGGGAGCATTGGGAAAGGCTCATCCATCAAAATCTATCAGAAGATACTGGCTGATAATGATTTTGAATATAATATTTCACAATGGAAAATAAATAAAACAGAAACAAACAGCAAAACTAATAATGCAGAATATAATTAAGATAATATGCTGATAGTGTGTGTTGACAAAATAAATATCTTACCTAATGTAAAATACTGGGTGATAATGATAACGAATAGAATATTTCATAATTGAAAATAAATAAAACAGAAAAAAGCAGCTAAAATAATAATGCAGAATATAATTAAGATAATATAATGATAGACTATGTTGACAAAAATAAAATACCTTACCTAATGTTCCAACTCGGTAGAAACCATTCAGTAATTGATCAAGTGTGTCAATCGTTTCAGGAAAGATTGGTAGAGTAACAAATGCTATTATGGATCCAGTGTAGCAACTCGTAATTATTATTGTAAAAATCCAATACCAACCTGATAATATTAATTTATAATAAAGGATTTCATTTAAATTTAACGAACCTAGGTACAAATAAAATACAATACAACATACCAACTAATAATCTGGTAGTAATCTTCGTAGTTTTGCTCCAAGAGTTCTTTCCAACGAATGTAAAACAATTAGTAAAAGTCCCGAAAACATACCAGAACATATTTTCAACTTCCCCGCTATTGTGCAGTAAATGGCGAAGGGTGTGTTTATCAGAGAATGCTAAAGGGAAGATAGCGATGAGATACGTAAACGTTAAAGCTACCCAAACATGCCAGTGAAAAGGTCCAAGAATTGCTCGATATCTAAAAACAAAGTAATTTTCAATAATATCAACAAATTATTAACATAAATGAGACAACATAGTAAATTAATCATAATAAAAGGGTTACTCAGATAATTTTGTTGGGAAAGAATAGCGTAGTTTCAACTTTTCGATCTCAAACGAAGGTTGTTTCTCGACACGCAACCGAGCGAGCCGTTTCATAAAATTAATTAATTTACTGCAATCACAATATAAGTAATAGTACTACGTACAGTATGTCCACTCCCTGTCGCTCTCACAAGTCGACCTCACCTCCCCTCTGAGTCGAATGTGGAACAGACCGCAAAGTCACCCGAGCGGCACCGCGTATTTCGAAGGTTCGTTCGTAGAATCTAAATGATAATGTGATTTCTTTCTTATTATTTAATCATTAGCTTTAAATATATGTTTTTTCATTACAAAATCAATTATTTTGTTCCAGTTTTATGTAACCAATTAATTTTACATATTGTATCGACGAAATCATTGATTCGACATTTAATTCAATATATCGACGGTTTGTGGAATTTTTGGAAGTTGAATATTGATATTTATTCCACATTTTCGATAGGCAACTACGACATTAGATTGTATAATGACCAATTACCACCCGCGTGAAACATTTAGTGTAGTAGCACGGTAACATAACTGGATTAAATGCAGTCAATTACAAACGTTCAAAATAAACTTTTAAAGATATTTATTTTTACAATATTACCTAAAGTATGACGTCTTACGTCACAGCGTAGGTACCTACTTCGTTATGCAGTCAACCCTAAGGCATTTACACACACATTTGCACGTATACAGACGCGGTCTGTCTGTATTGCCGTTTTTTGTATGGAGTGGCCAGGGTGTACTACAATGTTGGTCCGGTGCACACAACTGTTAGTGATATCATCATCATCGCGAAATATTAATTTCAGTCGGTAAATAATTCTGTTAAAGAAACTTAGGTTCATTATTTTAGATTTGTTTAATCAAGTTTATCCCACGGGGTGGTAAGTAAGGTGTGTATCAATGTGCGGAGTGCTTACTACTGCCATCAACAAGTCACATTATCCATTAAAGATAGTATATCATTACGCTTAACATTTGTGGAACGGTAACCACTTCACATTAGGCGTACTCAGAGGAGTCCATAGAGATGAAAGATGTTGTTGCTATAAAAATAATAAGGTAATTATAATAACCGAGGTAAAGCAGTAGACATAAGCGTGACGAACACAGCACAATCTTGAGAATGACTGAAGGACATGTCCATATCAAAACTTCTTTCACTTGTCACATACATTCCACCGATTCCAATATCCGCACGCCCCATTACAATTTCTTTTGATACCGCATCACCGGGACTAAAAGAACAATGGTCACAATCCGATAATATGTTAAGACAATAAATAATATGAATTTACAATTTTACTAAATTTATCCTAAATTAGTAATTAGTTTACCCTAAATCAGGATCCTGGGGTTCCACAATTTCTATAGAAAAATTGTTTCTGTCAGCCAATAATCTCAGTAATCTGATTTCTATACCATCCCATACTATACGTGGATTACCACCATCTGAGTCTGATATAAGCCTGAATATGAAAAATATAATAAGACAGTTTTCAATGTGTATTATATTCAAGTTCCATAAACGTGATAATATAATACCTTCTAAATACAAATGGTGGTTGATTAGCAGCGGCAACCATAAATCTATGACCGGCATATCCTTTTATCATCTTTAATGGAAATAAGTTTACAAATCTTGAATATTTGCCATGGCTCCATGAATTTAAAACGACTGCCTGGCTTGCACCCAGTCCATCAGTGTACAGTTCATGTGTATACAAAATGTATGGTGCTTCCTGAAGTTAATTGTAGCATATAAGATCGGTTTGTTCAAAGGTCCTTATGACATTCTTAATTTATGTACTTACCAATGTTTCATCGTCGTCATCCTTAAAACTCTGACCAATTACAAGTAAGTTTATAAACATTCTAGAAAGCGAACTAGAAAGAAACTCTTGTACCGCCCATTGCGATGATCTTGCGATTATAACTACTTTGCTCACAGATTGCTTACCTAGTACTTTAGCGCTAACTTTAACATCGCTTAAAAATACTATATAATGAAGACATTCTTTTCCACCAGAGACGAGTTTTGGCTCTTTCAAATTATTATCATCCTCTATATACCCATGTATATATGAAACTGGGAAATTTTCAAGAAGATTCTGAAATAAGGAACTATCTTGTGATTTAATTTGGTTGTCATAAAGAATCACAGGTGTACAATCATTTAAATGCAACATCGTGATGTTATGTATTAGCTTTATTAGCGAAGGTGTTTGGTCGAAAGCAGTAGTTTTGTTGAGGAAATGTTCATTCCAAAGCTCTTCTCTTGTTTTTGGATGTCCATGGAATACTGGGTCAACAGCTCTTTTATTCTTTGGTAATGTTTCATTACAACTTGAATTATAGTTAAACGTTCTCCAGTCTATATGTCTTTTCACTGATGACTTGTACACCTGTTTGTTATTGTTAACTGCATTTTCTTTCTTATTAAAAGTAGACTGTGAAGGATAATATTCGATATCTTCGCCTAACGCAATAGATATGTATAATAAAATGACGTAATGGTATTGTATACGTGCCATTAATCAGTTTTCTTTCACAAAATGTAATACTAATATTGTCCACTTTAGTTGATGCTTGTAAGCTCAAGTTTGCAATAGATATTTTCTGTAAGTTGCTTTTTATACGGTTGTGGAGACCTTGGATATATATGAAATGTCATCCAGCAGGTGCCATGATTGAAATTTAATTTTTGATGTCTGCGAGGCCTTCTCACGGTCATAAACCCTCGTGAAAACTTTATACGCGCTTTGGCTTGTGCCCCGAGGAATTAATAGAGTAGACAACATAGTAATAAGTGATACCTAAATGATATTTCTGTAAGTATTATACCTTGATGAAAACCTATAACCTATATTATGAATAACCGCCGCAATGAAGCTTCAAAGAAGAATGGTAATCTCGGGTCCCCATAGACATACATGAATCTATAGATTATTTGACTACTATGTGACTACTAAATATAGATTATTCATTTATTTGATGAGATAATTTATTTCAAATAGAAATATATATTTATTACATAAAAAAGAGCTCCAATTTTTGCAAAGATTCATTTTTTAAAACGATTCATGTATAAGTAATAGGCACTCATAAAACACAACACAGCTGCAGCTTCAACCTCCATCTTGAAAGATGATATTTTTACCGCCTAATTTATTGACATATCTAAGTAAACTCTAGTGTAACCACACCGCTTCATGCAGTAATTTAAACGGTAATTTAATGCCATAATTATTGCGGTAACACCCCGGTAGACGGTGTAAGGTAGCGTGGCCGAGACAATACGCAGTACCAACCTTACTGCTAACGCAGTGTCTCACAACACATGACTATGCTCTAGTGAATTGTTATCCGTAGGCTGCAGTCTACTGTAAGGAACCTGTAAACTATTGAACTTCAATACTGTTTGACTACTTTTTGAAATTCCGGATGGACGTGGAGGTAACTCCACAGCCGGAGTTTGCTTTTTTATCATCAACCCTTGCTCTCATTCGTCAGAATCTCGTTTTCTAATCGGCTGAATTAATATTTGACTCTAAAAATGAGGGTGAGCTACTTTGATTACAAAACTTTCTCGCCTCATCTATCAACCTTGTCTGTCACCAACACCAAGAGGCCTATTCCGAAATGAAAGTCCACAGTTTCGGCCGAAAGTCTGGATTTTTCCTAACATATCTTGAAGTGCCTACGAAGGTCTACGAGAAATGAAATGTCAATATTTCGAATATATTGTGTTGTTCAGACAATAAATTAGGCTTTGCTGGATGAATACTCCAAATCCACCGGCTAAATCGAATGAAATTTGCATCTGAAATGGACCAAACTTTCGCCAGAAACTTCGGAATTTCACATCAGAGTTATCTTTGTTGAAAACATTGTGGTATATTGGCTTTGAAGTTAGATTTTTTCACAGCTCCAAGGCAAATACCTAGTATTTCAACTTGATACCCTCAAGGGTTCTTTAGAAAAAGGCACTTGACAAACAGGCAGACAAACTGACGGACTGTTTCTTATCTAATTAAATGAATAACTTTATAATAAAAAGTACAGAGGTTATTTTATTAATCGTGTAACACGCTCTTGTGTGAGAAACGTCTAAGCAGCGGTTTAGGTTATCTGTAGGCAAGGCGAGCGTCAACACGTGCTCTTAACTCTGCAACTCTCTGCCCATTCGACTCGTCGATCATCTTTCTTGTTCAAGCATATTTGCTATAATATATAACAATTCCCTTGAGGGTTGTTGTGTTCCTGCGAGTGAGTAAGGTCACCAGAAATGAAGGAGATGCTGCGTTGGCAGCGGGGGTGGCGGCGCGCGAGCGATATTAATATTATGTATATTATGTTGCGAGCGTTAATATGGCTACGGTAACTGCTTCACATCAGGCGGGCCGTATGCTTGTCTGCCACTCGACGTAGTATAAAAAAGTTTCGTTGTACCACATTTGCCAGGCACTCGTGGTAACATTTAAATTATTTAAAGGTAAAAAAAAAACAAATGTACGTTATTTATAGCATTTTATTAGCACTAGTCACACTTTCCATATAACACAACTCCATAAATAATCTTCTGATAATAAAATCAATACGGCCTCTGCTTAAACCCAACTTTTATAAAATGACTACAGTGCTAATTCGACAAGTCCGAGATACAATTACAAGTCAAGATTGTAAAAAAAAACCGTGTCCGATTTAATTAAAAAAAGTGAAACTACCAATTTTAAATATTAACCTAGTATTTACAATAGTAGGACTTATAAATAATACATATCTTAATTTAAATAGATAGCAAGCGCTTCAACTTTAGTAGCAATAGCATACCAAAGCTTTATACTATTAATAACATAAGTAAATTTACTGATCGAGTCATTAGTAAATTGGTCGTAGTAAAAAAATATAAAATATGACTCAAATCAGAATTTTACTAACTTTAAATTTAGAATGTCGTCTTTTTTAAAGTCGATTCCACAAAATGTAAGTCACGTAGACATGTGCTACATCACGCTAACGATGTGAACAGACGTCTATACAACTTTAAAAAGGAATTTTAGGATCAATTACATAGTTTTCTGGTCACAATTCCACCATCTGTAATACTACATACAGCTTGACTCTCCGCTATAGTTCCTTGAGACAAGAATGCTATTAATCCTACAATATATAAAATCATATACTAAAATTAATTTTATTCTATATTTACAAATCAAGAAAGGCAGTGTCAACCGCGAAGCTGGCAAGATTAGAAAAAAATATTTTCTAAATTTTAATATGGCTTTCGCTAAAAATATTGAAAATAGTAATGGTGGTTTTAGGTCGTTCGCACAACCATTGATACATTACAAAATACTGAATTAAGTATGAAATATCACGATGTAATAAAATATATCTAATAGAAAGTGTGAATTAATCAAAGAGTATTTTAAAACATGCTTAGCTAAATAAACACAAAATAGGAAAATTATTGCAATGATTGCACACAACGTTAAGTATTGAGACATGCAAGTATAAAATAATAATCTTGACACATTCTTCACACTAAACGATTGAAAACACTTAATATCACAGTTTCCAATACATGGATAACTTAACATGAAGAAAAATGTAATTTACGATCGCAACTCACAAATTATAGTGAAAATGAATCAAAACTTGCTTTGTGACCATCGAAATCTAAATGGCACTCAATTGGTGACAAAACAAATAATTTCTCCTTTGAATTCAATCATGATCCTTGGCGGAAATAACACCTCTTGATTTAACAGGATCACCACTAAAAGATGGATCAATTTCTATTTTATTATTTCATCTATATATAATGAGTTAGATCTTATTCTCCAATGTCGTTGTCGATACGTGAAGACCTGATGCCAGTCTTGCCGGTCCATGGGTAGACTTCTGGGCATGGCTGACATGTCCTCATATATCTGACTCCGGATTTGTGCCAAAGGTTGCAAACTTTAGGGTTATTGCATTTCTTCGGCCGATCCTAGAATAAAAACAGAACATAATGATTAAAAACCGGCCAAGTGCGAGTCGGACTCGCGCACGAAGGGTTCCGTACCATTATCTATAAAAACGGCAAATAAATCACGTTTGTTGTATGGGAGCCCCCCTTAAATATTTGTTTTATTATTATTTAATTATTTCTTTTTAAAGTGAATATGTAACTGAATATTATGTGAGTATTTCAAGCGTCTACCTATTGCCGTTAGCAATTGCGAGCAGAAACGAGCAAAGAAAACAAGTTTGTTGTATGGGAGCCTCCTTAAATATGTAATTTATTTGTTGTTATAGCGGCAACAGAAATACGTCATCTGTGAAAATTTCAACTGTCTAACTATCACCGTTCATGATATACAGCCTGGTGACAGACGGACGGACGGACGGATGGACGGACTGACGGACGGACGGACAGCGGAGCCTTAGTAATAGGGTTCCTTTTTACCCTTTGGCTACGGAGCCCTAAAAATAGACCCTTAAATTAAAATTTAAAAACATTAATAATATTTTGAAGAGTATGGAATTTTTAACACTTGGGAAATTTTTACAGCAATATTTGTAGATGTTTGTTTTTTTAAGATGTTTACTTTTTATGTTAACATTTTTTCACATACAGTTGGTACCTATCAGCAAAGTTTAAAAAGTAATACTAGGTATTTTGCAGACGTTTACCTGATAGTTGCACTGGAATGGCTGGAAATTGTTGATTCTCGAAATTGGTGTTGGATCCCGTACCCATTGTAGAGCTTGCCAGTTGGTAATGATCCAAACATCTTGCATTTGGTTGATAAAGTCCAAGAACATAATGAAACCTTCTTTGTGATGCGGCTGAGTGAACCAAGCTGCGTGGTAGTATAAGCCGAATGGTGCTCTGGAAACACAGAATAAGATATTTAATTAAAATAAAGAAATAATACAAACATTTTGCAATAACTGGGGTGTTATGCTGCGGCTACCGTAGCCATATAGACGCACTTAATACAAGAAGTATTGCTCGCGCGCTAGCACTCCCACTGCTAACAAAGCATCTCCTTGCCACTGGAAACGTCACTCACTCGTAGAAACTCAACAATCATCAAAGGCATTGTTAGTTGGCTATGGTATTCTGTGAAGAGGAGGGAAGGTACTTCCCCAGTCGGACTCAACATGTCCTACTCTCTCTCCTGTCTCTGTCGCCTGAGACTCGTGTGTCGGCAGTGTGAACCACAATATGATGATGATGATTTTGTAATTTTCCCATATTTTGAGTCAGACGTGCGCTGAATGTTCCAAGTTTTACAATTGTTTTATCAAACAATTTATCTTATCCAATATATCAAATAATCAAAGGATACAAGTATCCTTTGATTATTTGCCATGATCAATATTATTTTTGAAATAGGGATCATGGAATGAGGAACAAATGGTGGGTCATTAGTTCTATTATCGAAAATTCTAAATTATATATAGTTAAGAAAGTATTCACTTACCGGTTGGTTGTGTAATGTCTGTCAAAGTTCTTCAAGATCATTTTATATACGCCTTCTGCATCAGGAGGGTTCGCACACGCGTCACCCATAGAGCACCTTCCACCATTCAAATCTTGCCACATTACCATAGGAACTTCCCAAACACCTATAATATTACATTGCATTCTTAGAAAATTATCTTCACATATCTAATCTCTAGTGAATAGTCATACTTAATTTAATTTATTCTATGCTTGCAAGATTTCTCAAAAACAATAATGATTAAAAACCGGCCTATAGAACTTAGAAGTCAACTGGTGAAACTAAATAAAAGCTTGTACTAATAAAATACAATACTAAGTTATTGAAAAAAATCATGTATCTATATTAAATGCAGGACCGTTGCCGAATCCAGGTTGATTTTCAAAAATTATAAATAAACTGAGCTTATAACTTACCAGGATAAGATTTCGTTGGGCATGGTGGTATCATGCAGTCATGGAATAATTTATAGTCAAGGGTATATGGCCAGCTAGGTGGTCTATTCTCGTAAACTGGCAAAGACGAGTCATAAGTAAAGTTCGAATCGTACAACATCTTGAACATTTTGTTGCCTCCGACTGAGAGGAAAGGCGCCCTCATTCCTCTCACATCTTCCAATTTAACGCCGCCATAGGCTGCTAAAATTTCTCTCTGACCACCGACTTCTCTATTCCATTTCTTTTGGGAAAATTGTTCTCCAAAACTGTGACTGGAAACATAATAATCATTTTATTAATTGAAATTTATAGTGAAAAAACAAATAAATTTGTAGTAATATGAAAAAAAAATAACAAGTTGAAATGAAATATTTACATGCAGAATTGAAATGTAAGATAATTAAGAATTTGTTAACAAAGATGAACACCAAAGAAGATAAACAGCAAAGAAAAAAGAGATCAAAATAAGTCCAATTGTCGATTCTGTTTTGTCACAATATAATGGTATGGTCGGTGCAAGTATGAATATTGTGTAAAATAATAACCCCTTAAGGACTTACGAAATCGTGTGTGAGGCCATCTCATGTCCTGCAGCGTAAAGATTCTGTACTTGGCTGTAATCTGTCCATTCGTGTGATACGTAAAATGTGGCGGCGATTGGGCAACCATTAGGATTCACGCGACCTTTTTCAAACAGGTCTGCGTACAGGCCCTTGTTCAAGTCGTTAACAGAGTCATCAAATGTCAGTAGAACAATTTGTGGTACTGTCTCCAATGGTAAATCGCCTGTTTTGTCATAGGATTTTGGTTGTGATTGTGCAAGTGGTTTTCAGGTACGTACAAGTCGTGCCAGGAAAAAAGGAAGAAGTAGTATAAGGAAGAAAGGACGAGAGAAAGGAAGAAAAAAAAACATATTAATACATTTCCAAAGAAAAGTTAATAAACGAACCTAAATTTTGATAGACAAGAATATGTTAGTGGTACTCGTCAGAGATTTGCCTAGAGATACACAGATCCATTGCATCCAGTACACCTGTATAAACTTACGATATGGTATGGGAGCCCAATTCATGGCCACCTGCATATAGGTTTTGAACTTGACTATAATCTGTCCATTCGTGAGAAACATAAAAAGTAGCAGATATTGGACACCCGTTGGGGTTAACTCTTCCCTGTTCAAAAAGCTCTTCATAGTACATTTTGTTCAAATCATTCACTGCATCATCGAATGTCATCAAGACTATTTGAGGTACCTCTTCAACAGGTAAGTTTCCTAGATCAGGTAAACGTTATAAAATAAATTAAATACGTTATTTATTTGCTATTGCATATTTCTTGTTATTGTAGCTGGTAACGCCAGGAAGAAATTTACATAAAACAACCACCTAAAATATCTTTGACCTAACATATTACTATTAGTAAATCAACATACCGGGTATTTCCCTTCCACCACAGTAGCAATCAGGTAGCAGACAAACATCTTTGCGACACTTCGCTGCAGTTTTGTCAGGGGTTGGTTGAGGATATACTGGCGCTGATCTGCTCGGAGGATGAGTATAAATGTCCACAAACTCTGTGCTCTTAGACACGATGGCCGTAGATGGTTTCAGCGTCGGGCGAGTGCGACTGCTCAACAAAATCCCAGTTTAATATTTTATCAAAATACATAAATATTCATGTGAAAAAGATCTTGCAGTGATAATGTATAAATAATTAGTGCACTCAGAGGATGAAATACGCGAAACTAGCAGAAATAAAACATGAACTACATGGAAATGAAAATCTGCGTCTACAATTACTACATTAAAATTAAATGAGATCAGCAAAATCAAAAAGATATTATAAGCGTGATAAAATTGTTGTTTGTTAAATTCTAACGTTGGTGGTGTTCCTCTATTGGGAGCCTGTTGGGGTGCATCGCCTCCATTCAGTGTAGAGTAATGAGCTGAACCACGCCCACGGGTATTGGTTGGCCTGAAAACACACAAAAGTTCCAGTGAAGAGCTCACTAGGAAATATTCCGTTAGTATGCGTGATTTTAGAGACAAAGCATGATCCTTAAAATCTGAAATAAAATATCATGTAATCGATTTTAAACAACAAAAAAGGAACAATAATATTGTATCAAATAAACTGTTAATCGAAGCACTTTTATTTTGTGAACACGTAACATTAAACAAAACATTAACATACTTCGAAAATACATCAGATAAACATGCAAAGTACATACCAAAACCTTAAAATGGGTTTTGGCATTATACTCGTGACAAGTGCATTTACTAACTAAATGATGAGTTGCAGTGTGGTGCATAATATATAAATATTATACAATTAATTTATACAGCTACATTGAGGAACTTTCTAAATTACAAAAAGAGAAAATTTGCATTTTGATACCAGGTACTCTACAAGATTATCTACAGTTGTAACTACAAACTACTACATTGCCAATTCAGTGCAGGAAATGGAAATGGTCGCGTCAGGAGTTAACAATTCACTAATGAACTCAACCGACTGGAAGTCCCCCAATGAAAATAGTATGTTAAGCGATAGAACTTAGCTGTAAGTGCCATTAAACGATATATCGATGAGATCTTCATGCTAGTTACTCGCGAGGCGGAAAATAAGGTCTTCAATAGACATAGCCTTCACCTTCCATAAATAAGTATATAACATATATGAGAAAACTTCAGGCTTTGACAACTGGCCGGCGAGTGATGTACCTCTGATATTTGATTTCGTTGCATTTTGGATTCGCTTGCAGACTGTTGTCTGATGAACATTTGGATGTTGATTGGTAACTCCTGCGCCCACCTCCTGGGTTTGTCGCAGCTAACTTTATGGCGGGATTGACTCGCGAGGCACGCGTGGGAAAGGGTAAGCTTTTCGTAGTAGGCGTCGGGTCATACTTCACAGTCACGGTCGATTTGGTAGTACTCGTAGTCGAGGCTATTTCGTTCACAACTTTACTGGTTACTTCAATATTTGTTCTTGTTGGTTTAGTTGGTTCATCAGTTTTGTTATTTAAAGTACCATCAGGGTTATTACGTTCAGTTGAGAGTTGTCCAGTAACAATTTTATGGAATTTACGGGACGTGTCAATATCCGGTTTGCTCGTAATAAGTGAAACAAATTTGGACTCGTGTGACTGTTTATGTGGTACTTCTTGCCGAAATTCATTCAGAGTGGAACTTTCTATCATCATAGGTGTAGTTGAAGTACTTGTAGTACTAGAAATAAATGGCTTAGTAAAACTAGGCATTGTAGACACGTAATCATTAAGTTGAACATTATTATCTGTAACACTAGTAGCATCATGGCTAGCAGATATGAAAATGTTGTCGGTGGGCTCAGTTATTATTTGTAAACGATTGACATTATTAAAACGAACTGTCTCATCACTGTATTTAGTCACCTTTTTTTGATGACCTATGTTGACTACTTTTTCTACAGGTACACTTGTAATTTTTTTAGTGGTGCTAGATATTTCTTCTGCAGATTTTGGCGTAGTACTACTAACAAAGTTATTAAAGAAGGCTTTAATAACATTTTGCACCCTACCACTAAACACTTCTGTTGTTTGATCAGGTATATCATCATCTAAAACTCTATAACTGTAATATGATGATCCTCGCCGAGGATTATCATTTGTTATCTCTATAGGTTCACTAGATGCACTTGTAGTATGCTCTTGGAACAAATCATCTTCGTTATTATAATTATTTCGTAGATTATCTAGAGTTCTATATGGCGATACTGCTGGCTCATTCCAAGATTCTGGAATTGACCCATTTGGTTTAGGAGATACAATATCAGTATGGTTTAAAGATGAGGTAAGGTATTCCGTCGTTTTAGCATTTTGTAAAGCGTTGTCTATAAAAGCACTCGTATTATTGTTATTTTCAGTTGAATCTGTACTTGGTGCACTATTTACAGAAAAAGGAATTGGACGCCGATTTACCGATTTAATATAGTATTTTGTTGTTTCTGTTGTAGAAGATGATGTCGTAAATATGTTTGTTCTAGAAGTAGTTTTGATTCTAGATGGACGAACATAAATAGGTATGTCATCCTCACTTATTAGTTCAGGGCTAGCGTCCTTTCGTTGCGTCAAGCTAACTTTCGGGAAATTGCTATTCTGATTTGTTTCCGGTCTAAATACTGATGACTTCTTTTGATTCTCAATGTTAAATCTATTTGACATTTCTTTGTTGTTACTATGTTCTGTAGGTGAACTTCGCAATTTGTCATAATCTTCAAATGGTCTCGTTAAAACCGTCAATGTATAGGGGTTATTAGTATTATTGGGATTTCGTCTTATAGAAAAGCCAGATGTTAGTGACACAATCTTTTTATGGCTTTGAGCGTTTTTAGATCGCACCACATCCACATTTGGTTTATCGTTATTGTTAGTCACACGAATAGAATGCCTTAATGTTGGTAATCTTTCAGAAGAAGATAAAGTCTCTTTCAGTCTATGGCTATTGTCAGTCTTTTCGAAAGGTTTAGCAAAGGAAGAAAAATTTATATACGAAGGTGAAGTTGGTGGAATAGGTAAATCGGACTCGTCATTCGGATTTTCGTTTAGTAAGGATTTTGGTTGTTTAGGATTTTCATCGGTGGGTGATTCTGATCTGTTGAATACAAAGCAAAACAAAACTTTCTAATTTAAGCTCTTTAGAAAAATGCAATGTACAAAATAGCATATTGTGGCAAGAGCCTAAATAATTATGGCCTTGTTTATTGCTATGACTGTATTTAGTTTAGTGAGCGGGTATGACATGTTACATTGTAAAATTATAAAATGAGGAATATTTGGAAATCAAGGGATGAAAGATACCACAAAAGCCGACACATAATCGTATACTATAATCTAGATTTCATAAGCGAACGGATAGAGAAATAGATCATATTAAATAATTTAATATATTTACATGTTTTATATATGTTAGCGACCTTTAAACCTACATGATTAAAAATATTAGTAACTGTGGTCGAAATATTTCGTTAGTTGTTAAAATGATATCATTCAAATTACCTATTTGGTTTAAAGGTTGCTAAAAATGAAATAGAAAATGATAGATTATGATAATTATATGATAAAATTAAAATTTTTAATGTTATTCATGAATTTCTAATTAATGGTTTAAGCCTGGATGAGTTTAATTGAAAGATTCACTATCTTTTGTAGTACCTTGTGGTATATCGAGACGGGGTCATTGCTTCAGTGAACGGTGCAGTAGTTGGGCGTTGTGTAGTAGTAGTAGTGGTGGTGGTTGTGCTAGTTGTAGGAGGAGTTGTGCTAATAGAAGTTGCTTCATATGCGGGCGTCCTCACGCTGCTTGGATTATGATCATAACCCAATTCATTACCTTCGCCCCTGAATAGTACGCATCGATATTACATTTCCTTTTTATATTTGATGTACATAAATTATTTAATTTAATTAGTTTAATACCTTTTGTAGTAAAATATAAAAATAGCTTACCTTGTTGAATGGCGAATAGCCGATTGGTATTGATTTTGATTGATCTGAAATTACAGTAACAAAATATTTTTGTAATCCACATTTTAGTATTGTACATAACTCATGAATAAATTTGATGCATTCAATAAAATTTTCGTACCTGTCCTTGGATAAGAGCGTCGTCATAGTCATCTGAGGACACAGGCCTTGGAGTATAATTTTCTACTGGTCTTCTGGAGGGCGGTGTGCCACGGTAGGTCTGCTGGACTGCCGGGCGGAGCGAAGCCGTATTATATTGCTGCACATAGTCTGCCAACACCCGTGCCATCGACCCGTTAGTGAATTACGTGCTCACCGATAACCATAAATATTGGTATTGAAAGTTTAAGTAAGGATGGTGCTTACGCTTTCCATGTTATGGATATTCCATGTCCGTTAAGGCATATCAGATCAGCATTTAAAACATGTTATGTCAAATGAGATGATATTTTATGCAAACATGAAAAAATCAATGTATTTAAAAATACATGCAAGTGACTGAAAATTTCAATAGCTACTTAATAATCACAACAAATTCACTCTAAGAAATTGGAGTTAACAATGAGCAATTTGTAAGATTTTTTATATAGGTATCAAACCAAACGAATGTATATAGGTATCAAACATAACTTTTTAGATTTTATTTGATGATATATCGCGTTCATTAAAGTAAGACAAACAGTAGATAGTCCGAAACGGTAACGACTAGTTCATCAATACAGCCCCGGCCATACCAAAGTCGTCGTCATACCAGGAGCACTGAGCGCTACGAAAAAAATCCGAGCATATTTATTTTTACAGATTTTTTTAGTTCAGTAATATTTTCCTCTATTTAAGTTAATAGTAAATGTATTCAGCTTTGCCAGAAAACACCTTGGACTTCTATCGATAGGTTGAAAGTAATCGTTACCAACCTAAGGAATTTTGGAAAACATAGTTTAAAAAAATTCCAATTACTAATTTCTGGGTACTCAATCATATTTGTTTAAGTTGTTAAATATTAATCTTTTCGTTGAATTTTTCGAGTAGCTTTACGATGGAAAATACAAAAAAAAATACTTCTAGATCATCTTTTTCAAGGATATAATTTGGGTTGGCGTGAGTAAGTGCTCTTTTCCATCATTCAGCTCATATGTATGAAAAAAGGGATTTCCTGTCACCTATTATTTGTACTTATTATTATACTGTTAAATAGCTTGTTACACTGAACATTATTTTTATATTAGTAGCATCAAATATACATCATCATTCGACTATTTGTTAAAAATACTGAGTTTGTATCTATTTTTATTCAGCCTTGTATCAAAATGTGCGAATGAAAACTGATATTTGTCACCAATATTACAGAGAGGGCCATTAATATTAATGCATTATATAATTTTAAATCATAGTATAACCAAAATAAACTATGAACTTGTTCCCAAAACCTGCCTATACCCAAAGTATAGGAGTATAGAAAGTGATCTGATTTATATAGTGATAATTTAAATGCATGCAATTTTTAGACTTTTTTTAATTTATGGTATTATTCAACCATGATTAAAATTCAAAATAATGCAGGTTTAAGAATATCAGTAGAATGCATGTAAATACATTATTAAACAATATTTGGGTTAAAATGATTTTTCTTACCGGTATCCTTATATAGTTCACCATCTTCGTCATACACAGCATAATAAGGATCGTATTGATCTGGGCTGTAGTTTTGTGATCCATTATAAAGCATTTTAGGTCTAGGACTTGCCGAATAAGAAACTGGGGCTATGCTCTCAGTTGGTTCCAAGCTAAAATCATTTTAATTAACTGAAAATCAATTTCTGAACACACTAATTGGATCTAAGCTATTCACAAAGCAATTATTTTAGGTCAGTCTTTGTACAGTCGGCAGTCAAACCAGTCAATGTTATTCTAGTCAAAATGTTTGTAGTGCTGTTGGAAAATGTATTAAGAAAGGGTCAAAATATCTATGTTAGTTATATGTGAGGTTTTACAGATATATATATTTATTTTTACTTTTCGAAGATGAAGTAGCGTTAGTTAGCGTTACGTAGTTGAAATTACCTGTTTGTCTTTTCGTCATGTTTGGTTCTAGAATAGCGAGTCTCCTGGTTGTAGCTATCATGAGGAGTAGTCAACTTTGTCTGAGCAACTATATTCGGATGTCGTGTTGGCGTGATCGTGACAGTCGTTGGTTTTGCTAATCTGTGTCTAACTGTATACGGTCTTAATGTTGTTTGATTTAAATATTTAGGAGGTCTCGGTGTAAAAGGACTACTAGTAGACCCCACAGGTAGTTTCATATGTATTGTTCTATTGCGAGGTGGCTGATGAATTATTTTATAATTAGAAATATCGGGTCGCATAAAAATATTCGGTATGGGTGTGCTGTAAATCATCACAGGCACAGCAACTTTGCCGTCAATAATTTTATTAAAATCTTTTATAGGTGCTTTGGTTACAAGATCATTTGAGTGATTATCTGGTCTATATGTAGTAAAAGCTGTAGGCGTTCTAGACGTATGTAGTGGTTTGCTATTCGGTTGTTCCTGGGGATCTTCATAACTGTAATTATCATCGTATTCCCTATAATTTTGAGCCATTGGTGGTCTTTTAGGTCTTACTTCTGAACTAGGCATATATTTTGATTTGGTTGGAGGTTCATAATAATACTGATCTTCATCATCATCATAATAATAATCATTCATTTCCGGAGATGGTTTTGGAATTGGGCGACGCTTTTTAGGTGCTACTGTAGAAGATAAGGAGCTTTTAGGAATATTAGTAAAAATATGAGCTTTTCCGGGTATCACTGAAGGTCTTATAGAAAAGTTTTGTAATTTCGGATTTTCAGATAGAGTATTCGGCTTAGGAGTTGATTGTATTGAAAAATGAGATTCTGTAGAAGGGCTGTTCCAAAAATTTTGAAGTACTGACAGTTGCTCGTTTGCGATAGTTGTTAGCGGTTTCGCAGTCGAATGTTTATAAATTTTGTATGCGCTGTTAGGTTTAGACGTGGAAATGAAATAGGGTTTTCCGGTCACAACTGACTGCGGATGTATAGATACAATTTTTTCTGGTTTTACTAAATACTGATCTTTTGATGTCGATAATATAATAGGAGCACCTGTCGAAAACATTGTGTGTGGTTTCTGAGATACAGATATTAATTGTTTGGATTTTGTTGGATCATAATTAGATTTTGATGAACTCTCTAATTGCTTACTAAAACTATAAGTTATAGGCAATTGTCGTTCATCCTTAAAATTTGGTTGTCTTAAACTAGGTTTCACTGCTTCTAAGGGTATTCCAGCGCTTTGTTGATTTACTCTGTAAATATTTTGATTCAATGATGGTCGTTCTTGTTGTTGGACATAACTTTGCTGATTTGTTCCTGGTATCTGAACCCACTGTCCAGTTGGAGTTGGAAGTATAGATTGCCTTAAAGAATCGGGTGGAACTGGAGAACTTCCAGGTCCAAACGGTACAGTGAATGGCTTAGGAGTACTCATTCCTTTGTAATTTAATGTTGATGTTCGGAATGCAACATTAACTGGAGATGATGTTGTTGACACTACTGGAGGATCCGTGGCTCTTAATGCTGCCATTTGTACATTTTTATATTTTGGAGTAGACGATGAGTATTGACCATTACTTAGTCTCGTTAAGTAAGCATCGAAATCGAAATTGGGATTGGCAAATGGATTCTCAACATCGGCATATTTATGATTTGGATGAGTAAACTCATAAGGCGGCTCGGGAAACTTGTGCTCAAAGTCATCATTATGATCTTCATCTTTTTCCGAAGAATAATTTTCTGACGATTCGTTTGACTCGTCTTCTTCGCTGGAGTTATCACGATCTTTATAATCTTCAGATTCAGCTGGTGTATTACTATTAACTTTTTGTTGTTGATTAAGTTCTTTACCAGTTCGATATGCATTTTGACCTTTTTGGACTTGAAGATTGACTTTAGGTTTTGTTCTATATTCATCATTTGGACGAGGAGAAGATCCTATTAGAACTGGCTTATCTGTAACAACAGTACTAGGTACTTGCGATGCATCTGGGAATATGAAAGGCTGATTAGGACGATTTGTAGAAGTAATAATTTGTTTAGGGGCATTATTATAAAATCCACCTGTTAGTGATGCAAATAGATTTTCATTGTTTTTTAATGCAGATATTGGAGGACTTTTAGTAATAATTTGAGTCACTATATTGGCGGGTTTGTGTATGTATTTTTGATTAAAAGTATCTGGTAAACTTGGTTTAAAAGGTCGTTGGGAATTTCCATCAATTTGATATAACGGATAAGAATCTGCAGTCTGTGCATATAAACTATCGTCGAAAGTATTACGATAAGGATTTCGGCTTGAATCGTAAAAGTTATTGGTACTCAATCCGTTAAAGTTCGAAGGGTATCGAGCATTTTGTGAATTAGGATTATAGTTATACTGCGGAATATTTACAATTTGAATTGGTTTAGCTATCATCCAATTTTTTCCAGGCTTGCTGTAGCCATTCTTGACATAATATCTTATCTGTCTTTTCCCTCTTTCATTGTCATCTTCAATATCGTCATTATTATTATGCGACTCTAAATCAATATCAGAAAACTCTATTTCTTCATCACGATCACTCCTCTTAGATGCTTTATTTCCCTCTAAATCTACTTTTTCTATTCTTTCATTAAGAACACTCATATCAGATACTTTTTCGACATCCATAGCGTTCTTTTCTTTTAAACCCGCACTTTCTATTTCTTTATCACGATCATTGTTCTTAAATACACTATCTAGTTCCGTAGAGTTCTTTTCATCTAAAGCTATATCTTTTCCTACTTTTTGTGACAAGTCTCTTTTTCTTCTGTAAACTGTTTTATCAACGGTGTCATCAGCATTGATTTCATTCGTCTCAATGTCTAACTGTCTGTCATGAACATAGTCAGTCACGTTATCACGTTTGTCTTCACTGAAATCATGACAATGTCAATTAGTTGCTTATGGCTTATTGGCATAATTATGCTGACGTTCTGGGCTACATTATTTTAAATATTTTCATGAAGTTTTAAAACATGAAGATATTACCATAATGCATACCAGTATTACAATAGATTTGATAGTTTTTATGACTACTACCTACCTATATGCTTGGGGTGCTTGGGTAACTACTGCAGCTCTTCTGTCATCAACTTGAGTGCCGAAAGAGAAGGAACCAACTTTGCCACTGTTTTGAATTGAAGCTGGTATGACGTTGGAGTTTAAGTTTCTTCCAGAACTAACTACTTGAGAAACATAGCCATCTCTATCTTTCTGAACTTGCCCAATAGTAGGAGGCTGTCCTCGATTTACACGTTGTTGTCTATCGCTTTCAATTTCTTCGACTGGTGGTAAATCGTCTACATCAGCATACAGTTGTTGTTGCTGAAAAATATTAAATAACAATGTAAATTTATATATATATATATATATATTGATATTGACAGACAAATTACGCAGCGCAATCTAGCCCCAAAGTAAGCGAAGCTTGTGTTATGGGTACTAGACAACTGATAAACATGCGTAAATACATTTTTTTTTGTTGTAAATACATACTTATATGATACATAGAAAACACCCAGACCAAGACAAACAGACATCTTCATGCACACAAATATTTGTCCTGTGTGGGAATCGAACCCACGAGCGTTGGTATCGAAGCCGCGTCATTGACCGCTACGCCACCGAGCTCGTCTATTAATTAAAACATTTGATACGTTTTCTGACAATGGAGTGACCTTAGTTTAATTACTTATTTTTTAACAGCTGTTAAAACAGCTATTACAGAAATACATTTCTTCGTTATGTTGTTACGTCACTGTGTTAGCCTGTCAATTATATTATTTTTATTATAACATTTATGACTAATAATTCGTTTAACAGTTTAACAGCAGTTGTCATTAGATGACAGTTGTTAAGATAAGCCAAAAGCCATTGGACGGCTTGACTTGAGAAACACTGGCCTTCGCCAAGTTGCAGATGGGGAACACAATGAAGTACACTCTAAGCCTAGATAGTAAACATTTGGGTTGCTACGATAGCTGTTAACTATCAGGCAGATCCAATGCCCGTTGGCCACCTTAGTGGTATAATGAAATAATTTTCAGATAAATGGTCAATGGTCAATAACACTTGCCTTTTCGTATCCCTCACGATTGAATTTAGGTTGTCCTCTAGAAGTGACGATGGGGTTCGGTTGTGCGCGCGGTGGAGGTGGTGGCGGAGGAGGAGGTGTTCGTCTTGGTGGTGGTGGAGGTGGCGGTTCTCTCTCGCTGATTCGTTCTAAATCTTCAGCACCTATAGCGCTAGTTCCGTCACAGCCAACATTCCGAGGCCAGTCACATGTTTGGAGCTCGTGGCTGTAATGAAAAATTATTGAAATTTTATCATCATCACTTTGTTACTGCAACTGTATCAAAAATGTAATTAAGTAAATATACCTATTCTATTCTGTAAATATTCTTGGCCGAATTACACACTGCCGTCTAGTCCCAAACTAAGCAGAGTTGTACTATGGGTGGTAGATAACTGATATATAGATCGAACCCGCGACCCCGGAGTCAAAGTGCACACGGTTAGTCATTCCACCACCAGGGTCGTCATATGGTCGTAATATGGTTAAATATTAAGTTACATAAACATTCCATGTCACATGTAATATTTGATGAACTCCGAAACGCTTAACGGATTTTAATGAAATTTTGCACATTGTGTGTAATTTGGTTCAACTTGAGACATATGACATATTTTATTTTATTTATCTCCTAAGGGTTTAAAAGTTTGTATAAAAACCCACGTGGGCAAATTCCCAGGTGACCACTAGTATGTATATAAATCTAAAATATTAATACCGGGTGACATTTTGTCCTTTGGGCTTGAGATCTGAGAGAGACGGTACAGTACAACTTGCATAGATAATGGCAGCTTCTTTACATCAAATGGATTGTGTAATTTGTTACTCAAGAAAATTATGGATTATAATATAGTTGATAGAAAATTGTATGAATTTTTGGGGTGTAAGTGACATACCACAATCTTCAGAACAAAATCGAACCTCGCCTTTACCAGGTACACCGTGCCGTCTCTCTGTCTCTTTATCTGTCAGAAGACAGCTCCCAAATAACAACACTCATTAGAATTGTTATGTTCCTGCGAGTGAGTCATATTAAAGGCATATTTGCCATATTTGAAGAGATACTGCATTAGAAGCGGACTTGCCAGCGCGCCAGCAATACTCCTTGTATTGCAAGCGTCTATATGGCTACAGTAACCAATTAGGACGTATGCTTGTTTAGCACCCGGCGTTGTATAAAAAATAATAATAAAAAAAAAGAGTTGCACTTCGGGAGTGCCGGCAGAAGTGAAAACTTGAACATTAACGTTGTGCATTTTCGAATATTTTGGAATGGTTAGAGAATAATTTCGCACGAATTGCTTTATTTATCAGTATAAAAGTACATTACATTAAAAATAAACAGCAGGAGCAGGCATACATTTTCGCCGCGCGGTAGATAGAGAGGAGGATATCACTTCCTCTCCTACGCCGCGCCGCGGCGCCGGTCTACGCTCCCTCCGTCTTACGAATTTCCGATCAGGCCACGTGTCCTGACGCGAGTTTAACATTTTTTACCCATCTCAAAAAGTACACAACGCCGATATAGAAGTTTTCACTTCAAAAATCACGTTTATAACTATTGCTACCAGTAGTACAAAATACATACCTATACATAAGGCCACCCGTGCAAGATTCGAGCAAGGCGCCGCCAAACACGCATACATAGTACAATGTGCAGTCGGTGGGGTGAGGGTAGTAGCCGAACTCCTCAGGACAGTCAAAGTCTACGTCCCTCTTGATGTCGGCTGCGACGGGCACACTCCGGATGGGACTGGAGCGCTGCCGTGAACGGTCTGAGTGAGCACCAAGGCTTTCTGGAACAAGGCATTAAATTATAGTCAGTAAATATGCAATTAAATGGAATACGTTACGTATATAAAAACAAGGAAAATAGAGACAAAGCACATATACAGATGCACATTTTTTTTCTTATTAGTATCATAAGGTTGTGGTTCAGGTAACCACTTTACGTAACGATTTACGTCGTATACAAAAAAGAAAGGGCAGCAAGAAAGGGTAGCATATCAGAGATAAAAACTTTTTAACAAGAAGATTAAACCGCCGAAAAAAATTTAAAGTAAAAAAAAAAAACTGTGTTTTTATTGACCTTAATAACTAAGTTTTTAAACTAATTTAAGTACACCTAAGTCATTTTGAGTCGGCGCCAAACAAGCAAAATATTATTGTTTATCGCTGGAGATTTCACATTACATTGTTAATTTGATTTGGTTATTTCTTTAAATTTGAATTAGTTTAGTGATCTTTGTTCATTGATTGTTTGACGCCAACTCAAAATTCCTCCGTTTTTTTAAAAACAGATTGGTACTGAGAGAGAATTTGTATTTGAAATATTGTGAAATAGGGCGAAATTATGCCACATTAATACTTCTAAACATATCTATTAAGAAAATTCATTAATACTCGCTGTTACTAATAGCCATTTGTGCAATAGCGTAATAACAATAAAAAGTGCTATGGACCAAATAACTGCTCGTAAAGATTGAATAGTAGTATTAGTTTCAATCGACTATAAACTGTTTCGTGGTATGATTCTAAAGCAATCTGTTATAGATAATCGGAACAATAATGTAGAAACCTCAAGGCTTGTAAACGGGCGTGCGTTGATGTAAGTTACACGGGCAATTGCAACATTTCCCGTCCTTGTAGATAGCAAGGAGTGCATTACTGCATTACATTGATGTTTTGCACATAACGCTTGTTTATCAAGATTTGAATGAGAGGTAATCATTTATGCGATTGTGACTCAGAACTTACTATTCAAAATTATGGCATTTTGAATTTATTACTTGTTAACATTGTAGTAAAGACATTAATAATCATGAGTGTTACTAACTAGCTTGCGCCCGCAACTTCTCTCGTGCGTATTCTGGGTGCTTAGTGCGAGTTTTTTTGGTCACATGTGAATGTATTCGAACGTATTAACATTTACAAGCCGACCAATTTGATAAAAAGTTCCATATTATGAATTTACGAGACGCGTGTTACATATCCAAATTAGCCGGATTGCTCACTTCAAAATGTGAGCATGTAAGCCTCCTAATTTTGATATGTAACACGCGTCTTATAATCTCACAACATGAGTGTTCTTCTCTATTCGGTCGGTTTGTTTACGTTGACATGATCAAAGCGAACACAAAACTCGCACACACACTGGTATCCCGTAAAGTTTTTTAAAAATCCGTTCTAAGCGGAAGAGCATAATGGCTACCTTTGCTCAATTTCAACCATTCGTCAAGTGGTTTGAGCTGTGCTTTAATAGATTAGTCAGTAACGGTCACCTTTTATAGATACAGCCCCCTTACCACCATCTCTTATTGCGATTCAATAATTGAATAGATTGCTTATTCATACCAATGAATAAGCCAGTATATGCCATTTGAAATAGAGTCGCTCATTCATTGGTATAAATAAGCAATCTATTCAGTTATTGAATCGCAATAAGAGATGGTGGTAAGGGGGCAGATTACTTTGTACGTCATTTTTCTTCATAATTTATAGTCATTAATGACAATTATTGATTTGTGAAGAAAGACAAACAATTTGTTTTTTATTTGTATGATTATAGCAAGTATTATTCAGTGTCTGATAGGTTATTTAAATTGAAATGTATTACTGTTGCAAGCAATTGCGTAGGCACACTACTGAAGCTACCAGCCGTGATAATTAATTTGTAAAAATTCACAGGACACAAAAAGATCTTGTTTCTAGTGAGAATAGAAACTGCAAGAACATGATATTTATCTCAATTCGGCTAGCAATTTTGTCACGTTTGCATTGTGATCACGAGCTGTGTGGGATTTGGGGCACTGGTCGTCTCTCGTGCACGCCTCGACATCATTAAATTCATGTAAATCTTCCATGTTTAATCATCTTACAAAAAAGTTACCCACAAGGTGTAAGTCGTTTGAAATACAGTTGCTCGAAAAAGTTACTTTCCCAGCCAGAGAACATGGCTCGAAAATAGAACATTGCGCACCGTAAAAAAACATCAAGCATAGCGTTTGGAAAATTAACTTTTCCGGAAATAAACTTTTCCGTAGTACTTCAATCTGCCCGATATGACTTTTCTACGGGGCGAAAATCGAGTTCATCAACTTCTTTGAACCAAAGTCAACCTCACCTGCACGTGGTGCACCCTGCTGACTGGCAGAAGAGGCTCTGGCGAAAAGAGAGGTAGGGCGTAGCGTATTTTCAAAGGTGCCCGACTGGGCAAGTACCTCCACCTCATAGAATACCGCAGCTAAATTACAATTCCCTTGAGGGTTATGTTCCATCGAGTGAGTGAGGTCACCAGTAAGGAAGGAGTTGCTGCGTTGGCAGCGAGGATAGCAGCGCGCGAGCGATATTTCATGTTACGAGCATTAATATGGCTACGGTAACCGCTTCACATCAGGTGGGCCGTATGCTTGTCTGCCACCCGACGTAGTATAAAAAAATATAAAAACATTGTTTTTTTTTGTGCTATAATTTCATTGCATGCGTACATGTAAGTTTTATTTAAGTACTTATTTATTTTCTCATATCTGTATTGACAAACGACGTGTGACACTCGGCCGAAAAATAATTACAAACTCGTCGACTTAAATTCAGATCGTTTGCAATAACATGTTTGCCCTCGTATCACAATTTACTATTCTGTAAATGGAAAACGATATTGCTTTAAATGGTTATTTTAATAATTACTATGCTATTTTAATAGCAACACTTCTTTATAAATATTAAAAATAATCAAACAGGATATTATTCATTTCAACTATATTATACGCAAATACTTTCTTGCAAACAATTTTATCGCAGTAATATTTTTGTAAATCAATGTCAGTTTTATATGAAACCTCTATCTATAGGTACTGAACTAATTTTAGCTGACTAAATTTCAGTTAATGAATTCCGACTGTGCTTTCCACCAATAAATTATGAAAGTGATAAGTCACTTCTTTATTAAATCTTAACATATTTCTGGTTGCTTAAAGATCGCTCTTAAAGAAAGATTATTGCAGCATAGTTCGTTCTCATTACCATTGCATGTTCTACCATTACATCTACATTTACCATAATAGACTGTAAATTATAATTTTAACTAACATTAAGTCCAGTACATCAAGTAAGTACCTCCATATCAATTAAACGTCTGGGTGTTGCAACGTAGCCTTGTGTTAACTCCATTGAAACAAAGGCATTAACATCAATGTACCATTGAACAAAAGAAATAGTAACAACCAAACAAAAGCCACAAATTTTCCCACAAATTGTTAATTTGCGCTCAAAAATTGTACCGATTGTCAATACAAATGTTAAATCAGTTTATTAAAGAGAATTAAACTCTTTGTGTTAAAAATTAAGTGATATTTCCATTTAAAGAGTTACAGCATTGTGTGTCGACATATGACCACCAAGATTAGGTGCGCGTGATCGGCGCACGTGCGTTTGTAATGGCATGCGCATGCCTGAAGGCTCTCGGGCGTGCACGCAAACAAAAATGAATGAACGAATATATTTAATAGCCGCTAAAAATAAATTAGAAATTAAGACACGTAATTAACTAAAGTATAAAAGTCAGCTTTATCGCCATGACATATCTTTTTGGCAACGTTACGGTACAGGAATCAGAAGTGATAAAGGAAGAGGTCACAACATAAAATATGATAATGAGACT
Organism: Hypsopygia costalis; assembly: GCA_937001555.2. Lineage (NCBI taxonomy): Eukaryota > Metazoa > Arthropoda > Insecta > Lepidoptera > Pyralidae > Hypsopygia > Hypsopygia costalis. Next base: position 7,749,663 of record OW443325.2, read on the forward strand.
GTGTGTAAAAGTACGGGAATGTGCCGCTTGTACTGGGAAAAACTTTACTAAGGCATCAGATGCAAAAGAAGACAGTATTAGGTAACGTCTGACTCCAATTCCACTAACAGATGACCCATTCTATCAAGTAGGTATAAAAGGATTAAGTGAATTTAAAAAAAAGAACTGCTCAAGTTCCTACATCGCCACTTGATCTGTGAACAAAATTCGTTAAATATTTGCGTCCAAATATGAACTGAAAACAAATACCTTAAATATTGTTGATACAGGTGATTGTTGGCACTTGGTGACATTTTTTCAACATTTTAATATAATAAAATCACATATACTATTGCACATGCAATTTACAGCATTATCAAGGTATTAAGATGGTTTTCTTATGAATTTAATTTTCAATTTCATAGCCTTTTTAGTCAAATCAGCCGTAACTGCTGCTTCAATATTGTTGATACTATATGTTGATATTTATATTGGATTTAAAAAAAATGTTAACACTGACGGTACAAGACCTATTTCTTATTCTGTGGCTTGAGAACCTGTATGATCATTAGCATGCACACGAACTCTTTAATTAAAAATTAAAATCTTTTAATGTTTATAATGTATTATACATTTTTTTTTTCCTTTTTAAGAATCAATAGTATTTGGTTATCAATTATCGTTATCGTCATTAACCCATATAATCGCATTGCTAGGATATGGGTTTGCCCTACAATTAAATGGAGTTTAAGGGTTCTGCCTCATGCAGCTCCACTGCAGATTAATGGAGAATATTGGTTTCAAGCTGCCCAAAGACTTAATGACTATCATCCAATGACAACAGACGAAGCCAACGGTATAACGTCTTCTCCGAAGCACAAATGAGATCGAGACAAAGAAACCCATTCGTACATAGCATATTGAAAATATTAACATATTGAAGGCGCTTAACTTGCATATTTAATCGGGCTTCGGAATTCATCATCATCGTCAGCCTATATCTACCCACTGTTGGATATAGGCCTTTCCTAATGCTTTCCACCACACGCGGTCCTCCGCTTTCCGCATCCAACCGCTACCAGTCACTTTTTTGAGATCGTTGGTCCACCTAGAGAGGGGTCGCCCTACGCTTCATCGCCCCATACGTGGCCTCCTTTCTAGGACTTTCCTCCCCCATCTGCTATCGCTGACTCGGCAGATGTGGCCAGCCCACTGCCACTTCAACTCGCTGACTCTGAGAGCTATGTCGACCACTTTGGTTCTCCGTCGAATTTATTCGTTCCGGATTCGACCCCTTAGTGAAACTCCAAGCATTGCTCTCTCCATCGCTCGCTGTGTGACTTTTAGTCTGTGAACCAGCCCAACGGTCAGCGTCCAAGTTTCTGTGCCGTAGGTCATAGCGGGGAGGACGCACTGATTGTTCACTTTGGTCTTCAAGTATTGGGGTATATCTGCGATGAGGATGTGCCGAAGCTTCCCAAAAGCTGCCCAGCCCAGTCGAATGCGTCTTGCGTCTTCTTTCGGAATTAGTAATATCATATTTCACTAATATTTCTTTTATTCTACTTACGACCTGTCTGATGGTAAACAGCCATCGCAGCATAAGGACGACATTGTACAAGTAAAGACTGTTTATGATGATGATGAACACCTAAACAGTTTTGAATGGAACTTGATCCATAAATTAAATTCTGTTTTAAAAGATACTTTCAATCACGGTTTACTCAAGCGGACGAAACCCAGACAGAAGCTAATAAGCAAAATAACAAAAAAGTATGTTCATGCAAAGACTGTAATAAGGCTCTACAATGATCTGTTAACTGATCTTCAATTATTTCGCCGGATCTAGGCATGCTAAACGAAACTGTCGATTATATGTAGTAATAGCAACAAACGTAGTATTATCGAATGAAATCGACCCAGTTACCGCAACAGCCGGCCACCAAACATCGTACCTACCTAATTAATCAATTGGCCGATTCCTTGATCGTAGCGGTGTTGCAAGCCTTTTAATTCCGTAATTATTCCTCGCGGACGAACTACAACACGAGATCCATAATAATAGAGGATTGTGTGGGAAATGCTCAGTCTATATATCAGAATATCGCAATATGACGTGTTGAAATATGCGCTAAGCTCTGCATAAATTTCAACTGTAATGTGATACCTTGTATCAGAAGCTTTACTTTGATCTACTATTGTTTCAACTAGAACGTTGACCCCGGATCGTTGTTTTCCTCTTCAGTTTACAATGTTATGATTATTTCTATGTTTGTAAAATCAAATTTAACTTTTAAAGGTATTAGTTGACTACATGACAGAAGTGGGCGAACAACGCGGGGTATTGCAGACTATTGCAATGCTAATTTGCATTCTACATCGATGTTGAGTGCATTTACTCCCACTAGAATTAGTAATTCTCAGAATCTCTTATACGTATGACAAAAATAAAAGTCCTTATCGTTCCTTTAATTGGACAAGAATCTGCAAATTGCAATAAAATAGTAGGCCCGAAGAAAAATAAATGAACTTCGCATATATTTACACCACCTACTAATACGGCCCACGGTTTGGCAGTTTATTTTTATTGGTGTGTCCAGGCTCTAAATAGGTATCAGAACAGAACATTCAATATATTTTTGTTTCAAGTTCTAGTTAAGAATGATAATTCTGATGCATACGAGTATATCAATGTCATAGATTGATCGCATGTAAATGCTGATACGCGAAAAGTATTTATTCACCAACATTTAAAGGAAAACATAACCTAACTCCAGACCTTAAATAGTGTATTATATGATGAATGTATATAAAAATCCAAATCATTCTCAAAATAATCACATAGCCTTCAGTACAAGGAGACTCCCAAGAAACACTGAGTTATGTTTTCTCAAACGGCTTTTGAATTATACTGCGAACAAATGCTATACATCAAACAATATGGTACATGTAGTCACAACTGCTTCCCTGTTAAATGACGCAAACGAAACAGCAGGAGAGATGGATATCAAGAATGTAAACCCTCCAACTAAGTCGGAAGAGCATGTGCATGTGGGTGGTAAATTGACCAGGACAGTCTAAGAACGAGTAGGCGAAGGTATAAATGTATTGAATGATTTATGATATCTTTAATCTTGCAGTGTTATTGTTGCAAAAGTGAGACAGCATGTGAATAGATAACTTATGGCATGCGTTTGTAATTTTTATGAATATTCTTTTGCTTACAACCGCAGGTTTTCAAGCCTTAGAAACAATAACAATTTCGATTTGTCTTGTCTTATATATTAGAAAATAGAATATTAGTAATTTCACCCAAAATGTAACCAAATTGTATGAAAGGTGGATGTTTTTTTTATGTACAACTAAGATGAGAAATAAGCATACGACCCGCCTGATGGTAAGCAGTCACCAATATGAGTTTTATCAAACCATTACCAAACGTTTACTTATACTTCGAAATACTCGTAATTGCAGTAGATATAAATGTAATGAGTTGTGTTTTCTTAATAAATAAAAAGTCATAATTTTTGTACAATCTCCTCTAGGTATTTTCGCCCAACAATAATATAAATATAATATAAATATTATCAGACAAATTACACAACGCCATCTAGCCCCAAAGTAAGCGAAGCTTGTGTTATGGGTACTAGACAACTGATAAACATACGTAAATACATTTTTTTTTTGTAAATACATACTTATGATACATAGAAAACACCCAGACCAAGACAAACAGACATGTTCATGCACACAAATGTTTGTCATGTGTGGGAATCGAACTCACGAGCGTTGGTGTCGAAGCCGCGTCATTGACCGCTACGCCACCGAGCTCGTCGTTAAATATTGGTTAGAATCTTTCTACAAAAAAAAATCTGGGCATGTCTAGTAGTCTAATCTTATCTTTGATTGAAGTAAAATAGCAGGTTTTGTAGCTTAAATATTGATATCATCATAATTTATCATAATCACCGGTACTCAGCCTACACTCTTGAACTTTCCTTCCCCATCTCCCATCGTAATCTCAGCAGAAGAATCTTGTTATATTACTACTATTATTTTGTTCATCTTTATTTTGTTAGGAGCTCTGTTTCAGATATGCCAGCCCCATAATGTGATGTGGTAACCAATTCGAAGAATATTTTTGCCCGCACTGATTTAGGATTAGTCAATATATATTGAGCCAATCCAACATCATTGATGTTTAATTTTAATTTTCTCATCAGTGATTTTATTCCTATTAAATCATGAAAAAGCTGTGAAACTATTGATGTCTTTATATTGTTCTCAAACATTTAAAATAGCTCGATGGCGTTGTTGGGCGTGTCAGTCTAATCGTACACGCAAATTAAGCAACGTCGGCCGTAGCCTGTCTATGGATGGGTTTAATTACCTCGAGCTTCTCCATACTTCGGAGGGCACATTAATCCGTCAGCCCCGGCCGTTTTCATTACATGATAATCGCAATGATTTTCATTAATGATTTTGCAATTCATATTATTGGAATTGATGTGTTAGGAAACAACTCAATGTTTTAGGTCTCCAATAGTGTTAGAAACTTAAAATCCGTGGTGCACGGCAGGTGAGCTTCACTTGACTAGCCATCTCTTTAGGCTTTTAATGCCTTATTTGCCATATTGCTGTCTCTCACATTGCTAAGAGGGGAAGTCAAATTCCAAAAGCAACCTACTCCTATTAATTCCTTCTGATTAAATTCGTTGTGAGTTCCAAGGCAGCGGTAGTTTTACCACCGGGACTGCAATGGACTTCATTGTTCATTGCCTTTTTTGGCGGTAGCCGCTGTTAATCCTGGCTATACAGGAGACACAGTGGTGGGAATATGTTGTGGGGCCCCCGTCTACATGATAATCGTTAAGCCAAGTTAAGCCTTTGATCGGCTTGAAAAGACTGGCATCCGTATTAGTATGTAGTAAACATTTAAAATAACAACAAAAACAATATGAAACGCCTTCAGAAACATATCCTAACGACCTTTCACGGTCCACCAATAATTAAGTTAACAATTATTGTTACTCTTCTGTAATATTGTTATTTAAAACAATAGCTAAAATGTACACGCGTACAAACAATATAGAATCGTGTCGGCGCAGCATGCCCTTTCGGATTGTTGGCCTTTGGATAATTTGTATCTATAGCATATATCACTTGGCCAAACTGCCCATTCGTGGTTGCTCCGCACAATGTAGGTAATGATACACTAAAAACGGCCTTGGACCTCTCACTAACAATAAATACATTAATAACAATAACAGTTGTGTAGGCGCACTTCTTGAATGCTAGTCGCACGCAATCTAATTAATTTTGACAATCTTTGTCGAAATAGCGTTACAAAACCCTTAATACTTAACTGCTAATATTGTTGTGTTGTTATGCTGTGTCATGGTAAAGGGAGCTCCTTTGGCATCGTTACGCGTATCAGTCTATTTTTTTTTTATACTACGTCGGGTGGAATACAAGCATACAGCCCGCCTGATGTGAAGCGGTTACCGTAACTGTATTAACGCTCGCAATATAATATATCACTATCGCGACGCCACTCTCGCTGCCAACGCAGCATCTCCTTCTTTTCTTGTGACCTCACTCACTCGCAGGAATACAACAACCTTTAAGTTAATTGTTATTTGGCTGCGGTATTCTGTGAGGTGGACGTACATTCCCCAGTCGGGTAGCTTACAATTACGCTCCCTACCTCTCTTTTCGCCAGAGCTTCTTTTGTCAGTCAGCAGGGTGCACCACGTGCAGGTGAGGCTTTGGTAGGCTTTGGTTCAAAGATGTTGATAAACCACTTACAGCCCCAATAATCTAATCTACCACGCAAGGTATACACCGTCGACCGTAGTCTGTCCATGGATGTTTATTTATCTCGAGCTTATCCGTGCTTCGGTTCCGACTGTTATCATTAGATGACAGTCGTTAAGCCAACTCAGTGGTCTTTAGGCGGCTTGAAAACACTGGCCTCCGCCAACTCGCAGTTAAGCAGCGTGGTAGAGTATGCTCTAAATCCCTTCAATTGAGGGGAAGCACGGCTGGGATACGGACATACCCAACAGCGGGATAAGGGCTAACGACATACACAGAAAAAAGTACAAAGATATTGTCCCTCGACAAGTAATTCTATCCTCGACAATTAACTAATTCCTACAAAACCTTACTCATTTTTAACCGACTTCAAAAAAGGAGGAGGTTCTCATTTCGACTGAATATTTTTTTTGTATGTATGTTATTCGATATCTTTGCGAATTGTGAACCGATTTTCATAATTCTTTTATTATTTGAAAGAGTGTCATTGCGAGGTAGTCCCATATTCACCAAGTCAGGATCTGATGATGGGATCACAGAAAAATCGAGGGAAACCCATAAAGTTGGTAGCCGGCAGAATAAAATTGTGCCACTCCATTGCTCTGCGCTGGATGTCGTACAAGGCGACTAAGGAATCTTGTGTCACGCGATAACTTTTCTTCCGGAAGAGGGGCAGCAGCGTCTGCCGGGGTATTCCACCAATAAGCTGCGCTCGCCAACTGAAGTCGGTTTCAATTTTTTTTTTAAATCAACTTTTAATGTTTATAATTTCATCTAAATATGAAGTAAATCTTATACAAATATTTATTACTTGATTGAGTTATAAAATAGGAGCGAACATTATATAATTAAATGCATACGGATTACAGCACTTGCTTTAATTGAGATATAAATTAATATTTTATTGCACATCGTTCCTCTATCTAATCGAATACTCAAGAAAGTAACATTGATTCGATTCTGTCTACTGGGCTTTTTAAAAACACAGATCTCCTGAAGTCAAAATGGAGAAGCGTGAAGGAGTATGCTCTTAAATATACTTTATGTACATTTAAGCTTTTTTGGACAGAACAAACAGCTGAACATATTTTTTTGCGACTTTCACTAATAGATTAAGCTCAGCTTCGAGCTACATTTAGGCATTATTTCATTGGAGTTACGGGTACAAACTATACTATGTATTAGTTGTTTTAAATATAAATAAGTTGGTTTTTTTTCTATTCCGGAGAACATATGTATATTACGGAACACCTGATAGTTCTTCACTAAGCGAAGCTTTTATTTTGTACTTTCATTTGCAAAAGTGCATAGATTTTGCGGAAAAATTGGTTTCCACTTGTCAAGTAGTAATGGAAATTCTTATAAACCTTGCAATGTTGCATTAAGATTTATATTTCTATTTATAGCTTACAATTGCGAGCACGCGAATTCAGTCTTTAATCTACATATGGGCTTTTGCTTTATATATGGGATTGACTGTACACTATATTTTGGTATAAGTGGCAAACAGACTTCTTTATCAATGTAGCCGAATTCAATTTAATACGTATTATTTTAAGATTAACTCTTTTTAAGATATTTTATACCATTACTCTCCATACAGCGTATATGCATGCGGTCATAAAAACTGTTACAGATGAGGGGAGGTGAGGTCGACACGAGAGCGGCAGGGAGTGGCCATACTATACATAGTACTATTACTTATACTGTGGTTATGTAGTAAAAACGCCTCAGGAAATCGTGCATAACTTGCTCTGAATTCTCACGATTGTAGCTCGTTAAATCTAAGTCGATTACAAATTATGGGTTCTTTATCTATCATTTGGTTACGTGTGGAGTAGTTAAATTAAGATACATAATTGATATATTGTGTACAATTAGTTCAAACGTTTATTTTCGATTTTTTGAGATTGTATTTGAGAATGTATGTATTCTATAGTTTAACATCGCTTAACAGTCGGTTGACTATATATGACTATTTTCAGCACTCCTTCTCAAAACTGCAACTCCTTCCCTTGTGACCTCACTCACTCGCAGGTACTTCAGTCTGTCAGCTTATACACTATGCCCTACCTCTCTATCGTCAGAGATGGCAGATAAAATACTTAAATACTTTTTTCTGTAAATATATACCACTCAGGACAAGACATGCAGTTATAAAAAATAGGTAGTAACCCACGACCTCTCGATGACCGGTCGAGTGCTGTTCCAACTGAGCTACTAGGAAGGTTTGTGATGGTGACGAATTTTGTCGTGGGTTCAAATCCCACCTAGGCGAGGGAGGTGAATTTTTCCATTTTCAAAAAATATTTATAATAAATAATAATTATGACATAAACACACGTTTGTGTGTTTTTTGTGTGTATGTTTATACACACAAACATTTATGTTATCCGGAAATTGAATCCGTGTCCCTTTCCAAACCGAGATGCCATCGTCAACCGATGCCAAAGTTGCCATTCGACCACCGCGCTCCTCTAATTAAAAACTAAGTAAAACTAATAGTTAAATAATCTCTAGCGAGCTCTTATGTATATTACAATGATATATTATTTAAAATTTATTACTTAACAACATATCATAAAATGTAAGTAGGATAATTAAACATAATTAAAATCAAATAACTAATTATAATTATGACATACCAAACACGTTATTTTGTAATGTCTTTCAAAAACATATACTACATAATCTTTATTACAAATGAAATTAAAATATTCTTGGATTGTATAAGAATTACAAGATTCATGCAGTGTTTGAAATTTTGTTTTGCAAAATGTTTATTTCAAACTGCTATAAACCAAGACGAAATAATAGTTTTTAAATGTTCACGCACATTAATTTTGATGTAAGTATATAATTTCATATTAAAAATGTCATTGTTTCAATGTACGAGTATATACAATATGATTGACACATTGCTATTTATGGTCATTAATAGATTTAAAATTCAAAGGCATGCCTTATTGTTCTTATTATGTGTATGTTATTTTAAATTTGCAATGACGATCAGAATGGAAGTAATAATAAGTATAAAATATATTGAACCCAATTGAACCACTAAATATATGTCTTACGTTATTAATATTATCCTCCCAAATGTACCATAGAATGACTATGTTATCCTCTACATATTTTTTATCAGTGTCAATAGAAAGATGGATTTTAACATAAAATAAATATATCTTCGTAATATTAAGGTTGTTTAAAAAAGGCGTGAAGAGGTTTTTGAAGTATCGGCAATACACGTGTGATGACCAGAGGTAATACACGTGTATTGACAGGTACAGACAATACAGGCGTCCACACGCTGTGGTAACGTTGACGAGCCCGGTAGTCGAATGGTTAGCAATGGCCACTTTGACTCCGAGGTCGCGGGTTCGATCCCCGCACAAGACAAATATTCGTGTGCATGAACATGTCTGTTTGTCTTGGTCAGGGTATTTTCTATGTAGTATTTACAAAAAAAAATGTATTTAAGTATTATATCAGTTATCTAGTACCCATTGTACAAGCTTTGCTTAGTTTGGGACTAGATGGCCGTGTGTAATTATTCATGGAATATTTATTTATTTATCTGCTTTTCATCAAACGGGCCGTATGCTCGTTTCTCTCCTCAATGGTATAAAAAAGTACTTGCATACTCAAATGCTCTTGTTATTATAAATCTTAGCTAATTCTTTACATAATACATTATTTAAATAAATTTGAATAATTTATATGAAAATCGCTTTATTTTCGTACTATTCGCCTATGTCTGCTGTCACGGTACGCGACCTCGCCGTCATAATAGGAAACTTTTCACTTTTTTTCTGCGAACGGCTAAACAAAAATATGTCTGTAAGGTTGCCAAATTACTATAATATCTGCAAGGCTGTTAGTGAAAAGCCTACAGATTTTTTGTTCTATAACATGTAAGTAGTTCACTGATTTTTAAAGGCTACGTACCCACTGAATTTCAATTTAACCTTGTTCTTATTTAAGTTAATTATAAATACTTTTTTTTATCTATAGACAGTGTATAACAAACCGTATTGTGTGTATTATTAATATGAATATTATAAAAGTATTTTCATAAAGACTTTATAAAAATAATTTTAGTCGCAATGTAAAACTTTGTTCCACAATGGTAGCAGTGAAGCTAAGGACTTCGATCACTAATTAATGATGAAAGGGTAAAACTCAGTGGCTATTCTACGCTTTTGATTACTTAAAACGAACTTCTACCCTGTGATTGTACGAGATTATTAAAAAACCTAGTATACCTAATAGTGATGTTCCCAAATAAATAAGACTTGGGTAAACAATATATAAAATACATGGGAGTCTTCAAGTAAAGGGCGTATATTTCCCTTAAAAAAGGCTATCAACGAATCAGTGACCTCTTTGTGGTACTAATGCCAATTGTCTGTGATGATTGCTTATCATAAGTAACTCACATGCTCATTTGATCCCCTTTATTATATATATATAAAATAATGAATGAACGAAAAATAGTGGTTTTATTGACAAACATGTATTGAAATTATCATCTGTCATATTATTTAATAATACCCAAGTGGTAGGCTCGAATTTTACTCGATCTCCGTTGATTATTTCCCTGACGGTCTGGACCACAACTTGGCTTTTGCATCATCTTTATCACGATGCACAGAATCGCCTCTACAAGATTAGTTTGTGTTAATATTAAACTGAATATTATACGCTCAGACACTCCTAGAAAAGGCATATTCGGACCTGGAGGACTACAGGCTCTTCCTAATAAGCGGCATACTGAAGTACATGTCTCCAGACAGGCAGGGGAGAGTGACTAAGGGAGAGAACAAAAGATCCACGAGAGTCGACGTGTCACCGGTACTGCAGCACTAGACCTACTCTAAGATATGATAACACTCGCCTCAATACGGTGACACGGTACTGTAGGTAGATAGGGTGACAGTAGACAGTAAAATGTAGTGCATAGCAGTAGTAGGTACACTTTATTTATCAGAGCAACAGAATAAGAAATAAATCTGAGCAGGCAATGTTGCATACACAGCTAAAAGCATGTCAATCTTGGCACTTTGATTTTTGCCGTCCTTATGTAGCTCCCACTAAGAAAACTAAAATAGAACTGCAGATGTCATGACGTGCTCTTACTACAATTGTGCATGGTATAATAATAATCAGAGGCTCCATCGCTTAAACTGAAAGCGGTTTAAATTGGATTTTTTATTGAGAAAATCAAACTTTGGCATAGATTAATTGGTAATTATGTTTAGCAGTTAGTAAAGTATCAGGACCCCTAGTAACCAACTAGGGCTCCTGCAGTTCTACCAACAGCCCCCTTACCACCATCTCTTATTGCGATTCAATAATTGAATAGATTGCTTATTCATACCAATGAATAAGCGACTCTATTTCCATTTGAAATAGAGTCGCTTATTCATTGGTATGAATAAGCATGTTTGTCACTAACAAAGGATATGATAGCTTTTAAACTTACGAATAAAATAATAATAATCTCGAGAATTAACGCGATCATGCATGTAAGGAATTTTACATACCTCTATTATTGCCGACTCAGCCTGTCTCAGTATGTAAAAATACCTTACATGCATGATCGCATTAATTCCCGTGTAATAATTATTTTAACAAGGAATATGTACTGCGAAAGTGGCGCCACTTTGTATAATCATATCTTACATTTACGACGAATATCAGTTAAACATTTTAAGTGCTGGAATAATGGTGTAATAGTAGATTATTGCATCGAGTACAAAGTAATTTATTATTGCACCGAGTGCCTGATTTAGAGCCCGAGCGTTAGCGAGGGCTCTAATCTAACAGGCACGAGGGCAATATAAATTACTTAAAGCGAGGTGCATAATCTGCTTTTCTTTCAACGAATACCTATAGGAATAGTAGATAAAAGAAACTCATATCAAACAGTTAAAATAGAAGTTTCTATAACACTGTCGGCTTCATTTAGAATGTTTTCCGGAGTTAATGTGTCGCTAGATGATTCCATTTTAATTCGAAGCCGAAGCACTCAAAATCAGATAGTATCACACTTTTATCGTTTCCAAAAATATTGTCAAGCAAAATTAACAAAGTTCCCGCCAAATCACTTTTTTAAATTTCTTTCATTTTTAACTCAGAGTTAGCAGCAATCATTTTTTAAATTTGGAACAAGTAGGATAGAAACGAATAATACGTACGAAAACAAAAGTATTGATATCGGCTGGCTGAATAGAGCTAATCCATTGAGATTGGCACCTTTTGGTGCGATTAAAAAAAACTGTGCAATAATGAAATTTCATACATTTTTATTGCTCTAGAGCATTAAAGACTCGTTTTATACTGAGTTTTTAGTGTGATTGTGATGAAATTAAAGCATAGTTGGAAGAAAAATACTTTATTATGTTGGTAACAAACTGTATAAAAAAACAACCGTAAATGGCTTCAGCTTAGGCGGTAGCGCCCCCTAGGGCTTATTTTACGACCTATCTTATGTACAAGTTATTGCCAAACATCATCAGCTTAGTCAGTAAAGCTCCATCGTTTCAACCAGCTAAGCTAAACACAAATAGCACAAATCTAAGTTTAAGTTCGATTTTCGCAATCAAAAATCCGACGGTAATCGGCTTCAGCTTCGGCAGTAGCGCCCCAGGTCATGCATTCTTAGCCGTGATTTATCATACCGGTAATTTAATACTCGTATATTACCACAAATTAAGACTAACATTAAGCGCCTTGTCAGTTTGACGAAAAAACTTATTAGGTATGGCGTCAAACGCCTTTACACATAATGGCAACACCTTTATATAGAGCACTTGTAACTTGTCAACCTTGGCATTTCCAAACACATATTTTTTTTAATACAGTAATTGAACTTCCTTCGTAGATTATAATTATCTACGTGTGATATTATGCTAATATCTTTTAAGAACAACATCAAAGTCAAGACACTTCACAATAGTAGGTACCTAGATGGCCGAGCTTCGCTTAGGGGTTTTTTTTTTTGCGCTTTTTGCATTTCAAATGAGAGTAACCTAAGATAAACGTTTGATAACATTGGACGTTATATGGCACAGAAATTGTTCTTTTATTTCTGTGTTATATGGTATTGTCAATTGAAATCCGACAGAACTTTTCTCTGCGATTTTTGGACTTAGGACTTAGAAGAAATCGAGGCATATTTAGTTATTTAGTTGTATCATCATCAGCCTGTATCTACCCACTGCTTATAAGCCTTCCCGCTTTCCACCAAATACGATTCTTCGCCTAGACTAGACCATCTAGAAGTAGTGCGTCCAATGTCCGTATTTACTTGTATAACAGGCAATGATTGTTCAATAGTACAGAATAAGGCTTTTTCTCACACCTGCCTAAATTTCCTAGTTCCTGTAATGTAAAAAGTAAGGTGCCCAATATATGCATCCGTATTCCGCGATATTATTTCATTATTGAACATATCCCTATTTTATACCATAAACGGGTGAATTTCGAGAAATGCTGAAATAGGTATTTTATAATTTTTATAAGACGAAATTTTATAGAGACAATTTACAAAATTTCAAATCAATAGAGATTTTTTTTACTACCATACAAACTTTCAACTTTAGTTTTATACCCAATGAGGTTGTATTATTCAAAATTCTTACTTATTACCTACTTGCACAAACTAATATCCAGAACACACCAAAAATCGTCATGGCAATCAAATGAGCGGGAAACGAATGCATAGAGAACAAACATACAAACATATTTTTTTATTTATAAAAACGATTATCAGTATTTGACAAATACACGTAACACGTATCATTTTCATCTTTATTTAAACAGCAATAAAAGCATTAAAACACATAAACATAATAAAATTGCCCGAAAACTGCTATAATAAAAATTCTTAACAGACTGTATTGAATACTATTCAATTCATTAACATAATAACGATAATAGTAATTCATTTTAAATGTTAATGATAAATCCAAATTCCAAAATTGATTCACTTCAGTCTGATTGCTAGACCGTCAATAAATTTTACTGCGACAATAATATATTAAACATAAAATAGATTGTGAACTGATGTAGCTTGGGAATAATAAAATCATTGAAACCACATGTATGGATGTGGTTTCAATGATTTTATTTATTTTATTTATTTTTTTTCCTTTTCATTTCCTTATTTATTTTATTTAAACTTTATTGACCACAAAATTACGTAAGGGTACAAAAGGCGGACTTAACGTTAAAAGCATTCTCTACCAGTCAACATTTGGGAATAGCAGAAATACACGAATGTGTCCAATACATCTATACTAATATTATTTATAAATGAGAAAGTGTCTGTCTGTTTGTTATATTTTTAGAATGAAAAAAAACCTCTATCTTTAAAGCCAAAGCCAACCTCACCTGGTGCACTATGCCGACTAAAGCGATTAACGTGACTGAGCGAAAGAAGCTCTGGAAAAAGAGAAGTATGGTACCTACAGCATTTTGTAAGCTGCCTGACTGGGGTACTTACGTCTTCACCGAATACCGCAGCCACATAACAATTTCCTTGACGGTTGTTGTGTTCCTACCGTGAGTGAGATCACCAGGAAGGGAGAATTTGTTGCGTTGGCAACGGCAGTGGCGGCGCGCTAGTGATGTCTGTTATACACGGCTTCGCCCGCGTGGTCATTATTTTAATAAAACTTTTCTCCCAACGAATAAGATGTTTTTCGTAATAAAAATAACCTAATATACGTCCTATTTATAATAACATACGTCCAGACTTTAATAGTATCTCCATAAAAAATCATGTGAATCTATTGGAGATTGACATGTTTTTTTACGGAGACTGTACGGAGGATACTGTACTGATACGGAGATTCCTTTTGACGTGAAGTAACGTCAAACATACACACTTTCATATTTATAATATTATTATATATGATTACTAGCTGACCCGGCAAACGTTGTTTTGCCATATAAATAAAAAAAAAAATTGGGGTGGACTACCCCTAACATTTAGGGGGATGAAAAATAGATGTTGGCCGATTCTCATAGATACCGGATAAGCACAAAAAATTTCATCAAAATCGGTCAAGCCGTTTCGGAGGAGTATGGCAACGAAAACTGTGACACGAGAATTTTATATATTAGATATTAATAATTATATCTCTAAGATATTTATCGATATGGGTGCAATGCTTTTAAAATCTGTAATAAACGATTATTACTTCATTATTATTATAAAACGTTGCAACTATTTATTATACGATTATTATTCTAGTAAAAATATAAATTATATATAAAAAATATAATATATCTTCATAGAAATTCCTTGAATTTCACGTTCTTAGGCAAAATGGTAGGATGATCGTTATAATGTGTTGACATATAAATAATATTAGGGAATATAAGGTGACCTTTCATCAAAGTGACCTTTCCCTGAACCACAACTGCGTAAATTCTCGAGAGTACATACTTCTACCTTAAAACAGCCGCTAATCATTTTACAGCATTTTATAAGCGTGAACAAAAATACGTTTTTACATAATAGTGTTTGCTAACTAAACAATAAGGTACAATTATGTAGCCGTGACTTGTTGCGTAGATTTTTGACTCGGAAGGTCAGTGCGGTTTAATAGGCCAATGTCCGATGGCTGACCTATATGAGGTCATTCTTATTATCGAGTTCCATCGTTGAGTTCTTCGTACTTGCGCCAAATTTATTGGAATGCAATCGTTAAAAAAAAAATAGTTTTTTTTTGTTGACGATTGTACCTATTTTGTTTTGTAAACAATAAAATGCGTTGTTTCGTGTAATATAAATAAATACATGCGAAATTGATAGCATGTATCTCGCTGATGTTCAGTCTTCATAGAAATTCCTTGAATTTCACGTTCTTAGGCAAAATGGTAGGATGAGAATGTGTTGACATATAAAGCTTTGGGGTGTAAGTGGTTCTTCAACCTCTTTGAACCGAAGTCAACTTCACCTGCACGCGGTGCACCCTGCTGACTGACAAATGAAGCTCTGGCGAAAAGAGAGGTAGGGAGCGTAATTCTAAGCTACCCGACTGGGGAATGTACCTCCACCTCACAGAATACCGCAGCCAAATAACAATTCCCTTAAGGGTTGTTGTGTTCCTGCGAGTAAGTGAGGTCACCAGAAAGAAAGGAGATGCTGAGTTGGTAGCGGTGGTAGCAGCGCGCGAGCGATATGCAAGCGTTAATATGGCTACAGTAGCCGCTTCACATCAGGCGGGCCGTATGCTTGTCTGCCACCCAACGTATTATAAAAAAAAGAGAAAGCTCATCCTACCATTTTGCCTAAGAACGTGAGTTTTTCTTTATTATACGTATTACATCAAAAGGTCTACTTAATTGGACTGCTTTTTTCTTTTATTTTTTATATAAGGAGGGGGGACAAACGAGCATGTGGGTCACCTAATAGAAAGCAATCACCACCGCCAATGAAGATCAGCAACAGGAAAGGGTCGCCGATCAGTTGTCAGCCTATACTCCTTACTTTGTTTCTGGTAACATCACTCACTCGCAGGAACACAACTACCCTCAAGGGAATTTGTTATTCGGCTGCCGTATTCTGTGAGGTGGAGATACTACATGGGGTGTAAGTGGTTCATCAACATCTTTGGACCAAAGCCAATTTCACCTGCACGCGGTACACCCTGCTGACAAACGAAGCTCTGGCGAAAAGAGAGGTAGGGTGTGTAATTGTAAGCTACCCGACTGGGGAATGTACCTTCACCTCACAGAATACCGCAGCCAAATAACAATTCCCTTGAGAATTGTTGTGTACCTGCGCGTGAGTGAGGTCACCAGAAAGGAAGGAGATGCTGCGTTGGCAGTTGGGGTGGCGGCGCGCGAGCGATATTTTATGTTGCGAGCGTTAATATGGCTACAGTAACCGATTTACATCAGGCGGGCCGTATGCTTGTCTGCCACCCGAATAAAAAAAAAAATACTTCCCCAGTCGAGCGACGTAAATTATATATTGTTGGGAACAATGGTAACTGTCCCCTGACAATAACTTTTAGTCATACAACGCATAACATAACATAACACATATATTAACAAACTTCCGCATTACTAAATAAACATAATGTCCACTGTGCCGTGTTGGTGACCTTAAGTTTCCGTGACATGTGTTATAAAACTTTATAGCATTAAGACTTGGTCGTATTTTTATTTTTAATGTCAAGGCACTGATAACTCTCTAAAAGGTAAAGCTTTCGATTACATATAACATTAATAACATTTATACCACCTTATTCGTTATAATAACTGTCAAGTTCAATGATCTAAAACAGTATTACGAAGGAAATGTTAATGCCATAAAGTTAATACTCTAGTGTAATAATTAAATTTATATTAATACTATAAAATAATTGAACTGCACGTAAAAGGTTAGCGTATGATTAATAAAGTATACCTACATGACGCTGACTTAGACAGATAGAGAATTATAAAAGTTCTTTTGAAATCAATATCTATACTAATATTCTAAAGCTGAAGAGTTTGTTCGTTTTGTTGAACGCGCTAATCTCAGGTACTACTCATCCGAATTGAAAAACTCTTTTAGTGTTAGATAGCCTATTTTTCGAGGAAGGATATAGGCTATATAAAATCACGCTACCACCAATAGGAGCGGAGCACCAATGAAAAATGTTGCAAAAATGGGAAAAAAATATTCCTTTTGAGAGCTTCCGTTGCGTGCGCTGCGTAAACGGTTCAAGTTACGCAACAATTACATACGACGGAATTATTCATCTTAAAAAGTTCTAAAAAAAAGTCCATGATGGCATATGTCTATCTTTTAAGATTGGTTCACTGTAACCTTTCAAATGGTAATCTTACGCATATATTATTCTGTGCTTACGCTTCACTCTATATAAAGTAAAATGTAAAATAGTGTGAATGGCTCATCGCGGTGTTTAGAACCAAAGCCAACCTCACCTGCACGTTGTGCACCCTGCCGACTGGAGGAAGAGGTTCTGGCAAAGAGAGAGGTAAAATACGAAGTCTTAACAAAAGAAGCTTAATCTTAACAAAATTATAAATGAAAGGGAACGTAAATTTTATGTCGCATCAAGACGTTAAATCGTCGGTGTGAGAAGAGAGAAGAGTTGTGAATACTCCACCGGCAAAAGCTAAATTAATAAAGAAAACAGACAAGTTTTTTTGACAATAATTTCCGTATCATGTCGATACCTCCAATGAACACTACGCCAACTCAAAACATACACATTCAGATACACACCGCTAATATGAGTTATACATTTACCTAGCGGTTTGTATTTGTCGATTTTGTTGTGTCTGTGTGTTTTTTTATAAATAAAATTCCGGTAGCTTAATGTTACTGAAGTAATGAATCGATTTAGATAAAAAAAGAAAACTATCGAAATTTTAGTTGGCGTAGTGTTCCTTGGAGGTATCGATGTTATGATTTCAAGTCGGCTTTCCGGACAAAAATACGCGATTGATCCATTTAATTTTATTTATTTATTTAGTCCAATCTTTAACTGATATTTTTAATTCTCGTTCACAATTTCGATTATATTTTCATACATTTAATACCGAATAACACTAACAGTCTGCAATAATAAGACTAAACAGTTCATTGTTTGCTAAAAGGGCAGCCGGTCCCTTAGTCACGTTAATCGCAATTAGGTACGTTAGTGAACCAAGGCGAACGAGAACTGACATAAATGTTTTAAGGTTGAGTCCTATTCAATTGATTTTATAATTGTCAATAATGGCGACCATTGCATTAAGTAAAGCCTATAGAATATATATATATTACGAGACTTTCATACAGGCTGTTATAGTGTTAATGTCCATCATCCCTAAGCCAAAGCCAACCTTACCTACACGTGGCACACCCTGCTGACTCGCTAACGAGGCTCTGACGAAAAAGAGGTATGGCACCGCGATTGCATCGCATTTGCGAGCGTTTATATGGCTGCGTTAACCGAATCACATCAGGCGGGCCGCATGCTTGTTTGCCCACGTAATATAAAAACTATATCGCACTTATACCACACTATTACTAACGAAGCGACACCATGATAGACTGTCTGAAATCCTCGTAATGCTTACATTACAAGGTTTTTAAATTTAAACAGGTCCTTAAATGACGTAAAATTTAAATGTTTGGCAACATCACCACGCCTTAAAAATATATTTATATTCCTACAGTCCTACAGATATGAGACTATAATAACAATAACAGTAAATCAGAGGAATATCATACATCACCCATAATACCTCATTTCCATAAGAATTATAAAAACGGCATTTAAAGATTGCACGCCGATCAATAAGATCGTTGGCAACGTTTGGCAACACTGAATGTAAGTATGGGAGATTATTCGCCGTGTTGCAACCTCGAAATGTGAACTGATAGCCTTCAGACCTGTAATTTATTTCCCGAGACTTTAGTAATTATGGGCATCACTTGATATTAGGTATACCATCAGATGTCAAAGAATATTGTTAATATTGGCTAGTGCCAACCTAATCGGACTAGGTGTTCGATTAGGTAGTCGAGCAAATTCGACCGTAATCAGCGGCCCTACCGCCGAAGCTGAAGCCGATTACCATCGATATTAATATTATTGTATATTATTCATCATCATCATCATCATCAGGTCATTTTAGTCTTCACTACAGGAGCACGACCCTCTCTCTTCCGTCCCTGACAGAAGGAGGATTTGGCCTACACTCCCCACGCTGGCCAGACGGGTTGGGGAGGCCTGATCGATGTTTTATAATGTATTTCCCTTAGTCGCTTTGTATGACATCCACGGGAAGAGACGGAGTGATTCTATTCTAGGCTGCCGTAAACCACACGGCAAAAATTGTATATTAATACCGATATAATATTATTGTAGGTATAATATCGGTATAATAACTTTTGATTTGACTAGCTCGGTAGTCGAATGGTTAGCAATGGCCACTTTGACTCCGAGGTCGCGGGTTCGATTCCTTTATTGCATACAAGTATTATAAGTATGTATTTAAAAAATAAATGTATTTAAGAACATTTATCAGTTGTCTAGTACCCATAACACAAGCTTTGCGCTTAATTTGGGACTAGATGGCGTTGTGTAAATTGTCTAGAAATATTTATTTATTATATATATCTTTGTATTGTACAAAAACAGATGTACACAGCATGTTAAAATGTTGACTAATTTGTACAAAGGCGGACTTATCCGATATAAAAAAAAATGTTGAAAAACTCTACTTTATCCACAAACTCTCCTCAGTAGAGTTCTATGCTCATTCAACAGCCTAGATATGTTTGTGCTGAAGTAGAGTGGCTTTGCTTGAGCAAAGCCACTATCTTAAAAGCTGGTTCAGTTCAGAGTCTACAGTCTCGTAGGATTAAAGGATATGAAACAATTTGGATTTCACAAGACATTCCGTGGACAAGTGGGCGCAGTCGACCTGTTGCCAGTACGAGTCCCGGCGACACCGTGATCGTGACTATCGCAACACCAAAACCATTGTCGTATTGATTGTATGGTGCAAGTGAAATGATACAGGACCTAATTGAATAATTTATTTATTGCAATGTCATTATTAAAATCGATATCTACATTTCAATATATTAATTCAATGCTTTGATCATCCAACTAATTCATTCAACGACATAATATACCTATATTATAACTGTTTTTTTACAGTAATGGTAGAACGGAAATCATTACGAGTTAGTTTTCTTCACAGCCCGAGTCTACTATCATAATGATTTGTGTGAGTGAATATGACTTGAATCATAATTGATACGTATGGGAATATTTTGTTTAGGTATAAATAGTTTGCTTTAGATAATGACATGTAGTAAGTGCAATCATGAAGTATGTATGATATTTCGTAATTTCTGTTTTTTTTTTGTTTTAGTTGACATTATGGTTACTTTGTTTACTACGTCAAATAACAATTAATAAAAACATTGCCCGCATGATATTTTACTTTCTTATAATATATGGAACCTGCTTTTCAAACGGATATTGCTGGTAAAGCAAATAAAGTAAAAATATGTCCCAAAGGTAAACTGAGAAACAATGCTTTTGAACGTTCGCCTTTTGTATATGATCATATATTGTCTTGTGTGCAATAAAGGAATAAATAAATAAAAGTCAGTACAGACTCACACTGCATGTGATATAGAATGAATAGTGGTTCGAAATACGCTTTCCGCTTTTACCTTGGTCCATTTGATAAAGTGAACGGTCCATTATTACCTCCTGCATAAATCTAAGGCGTATTACATATTTGTTTTATTTGTCAGCTATAAATAGAAAGCTTAATGTTGTTTTTGTTATAAGAAATTTGGATTGAGTGACATTAGCTTTCGGTGTGTAAATAACAATGCTTGGTGGTCAGGCTTGATGATGAAAAGTTAAATATAATATCAATGCGTTGAATTACGCATACTTAGTTCCATGTACTTTTGGAATCTAAAATAAAGTATAAAACCTACAGTACTCACTGTAGGTTTTACACATTTTAGATTCCAAAAGTACAAGTAGCAAGTAAGCGAAACTGAAATGAAGCGCCACTCTGCTCAACTGCCGCACTTTATTACAGAAGTAACTCTACTTCTGTAATAAAGTACGGCAGTTGAGCAGAGTGGCGCTTCACTTGACTAGTCTTCTCTTTAAGCAAATAAGGCATGAAAGCCTTATTTGCCATATTGCTGTTTCTCCCATTGCCACGAGGAGAAACCAAATTTCAAAAGCTTCTTACTCTTGTAACCTAATATTCTTGCAAATAAATAAATAAATAAATATTCTTACTGACTTCGTCTGATTAAATTCTTTGAGAATTACATGGCAGGTCTAGTTTTGCCCCCAGGACTGCAGTGGACTTCATTGTTCATATACTTTTTGGTGGTCGCCTCTGTTAGTGAGTCCTGGCTACACATGACACGCAGTGTTGGGAATGTACACTTGTGCAGTGAGCCTGTCCCGTTTTAAATACTCTCAGTAAATTATCACCAACGTCTTTGGTTATTGCTTGATATAAGCACAGTATAAGTAATAGTACTCCTTTGCGTTATGGACACTCTTTGCCCCTCTCTCGAGCCGATCTTACTCCCTTCTGAGACGATCTGAGCTCACCTTAGAATAAAAACTATAGACCGCGCGCATCGCTAACAGCTCATTGTGCGAGTGTACCTTAGTAGATGGTATATTTTTATTTTTATTTTACACTGGAGTCCAGTGTCGCGCTATATATGCAGGCGTATAGGACAAATTCGATGATGTTGACGTTTTGATCCACATTTTGCGTATCCATTACCTGAAACAAAGTAATTAAATCATTAATTTTTTAAGACCATTTCATTGAATTTCTTAGTAACATTATAATTCTTTATCCAGAGCGTAACCCTCACCGTAATCGGACTGGTCAGAACTACACTTACATAAAAATATCTCTCCCTATAGCTGCAGTTATTTAAATGTCAATTAAACTAATTGTTCCGTTCCGCATTTGTCTAATTAGTACAACCTCAGCCGACAGCCATCACGAGCAACATAAACGTGACCTGCCTAGATTAGATGTACAGAGAAATGTATCACTTTCGACTTATATAAAACTTTAACGATTAGAGTCTCATTTAGTTGTGATGGTTCCGTTGATAATATTATAGTTACTCGTAACAAATCTTCTGCATACGCTTGCTCAAGTAGGCATTTGGAAGCAATGTCTTATTCTTTCATCCATCTCTATCACCTCTACAGTTTCCCTTTTCTTGCACACATCGCGTTTCGCACAAAACAATGTATATTATAATTAACAAGTAAAGGTATCGTAAATAAATTCATTCGTAAATTGGCAATAGATTGACCTCTCATTACCACGTTTTAATATCATTAAAATATTTATATTCAGTAGTCAGACAGTACAACTAATTATAATGCAAAAAATATGTTACATGCTAGTTGCTTCCAGCAACATAATAATTATAATGTATATATAACAAAGTCGGTTTCGTTACACCATTTATAACTCAATAATGGATGAACCGATTTTTATAATCTTTATTTGTTGGATTCGTCTCCGCTCCGTAGAGCATTAAAGCATTGGAAAAAAATAACAAACAACAAGTTGGGGTGTAAGAGCCTCACCACCATCTGTAGAGCCTAAGGCGACTTCATCAGCACGTAGTGCACCCTGCTGATTCACTGACGAGGGTCTGGCACACAATTCCCTTGGGGGTTGTGGTGTTCCTGCGAGTGACGTCACCAGGAAGAAAAAAGTAGTTGCTGCGTTGGCAGCGGGGATGGCAACGCGCGAGCGATATTTCATGTTGCAAGCGTTGATGAGGCTACAGTAACCGCTTGGCATCAGGCGGGCCGTATGTTTGTTTGCCACCCGACATAGTACGATAAAAAAGAGGATACGAACGTCCGAAGTAGCTGGCACATGTTAATTATAAATATAGGTTAAAATTGTTTATAAAAGAATTGTATTCATTTAATCTTCATGCGCAAAAAATGTACACAGGGGACGACATAATGCTATATAAGCATTCTCATATTTTATAGACTTACCTAGACATAAAACTAGCATGCTTGCTTTCAAAATGGGTGTTAAATATGCAAAAACATCGGTTTGAAGCAATCTTGACATTTTCATAATTATTTCTTCCGACAAAACCGAATTAATAACTATTAAAGGTTTTCCATTAAACAAAGGAATCTAAAGGACAGTGATTGCAATAGAGTTGATGTTATCATTAAACTTATAATTTATATTTTATCGGAATATGATTTAAATTTTTAGGTCACTTACATAATGTCTTTCATACTTGAATCAACATTCGTTTTGAATCGTGACATTGATATGATCATCGCTGTCAATAGTGACGTTTGAGAAGTCGATATCACCATTATTAAGAAACTATATACATACTAGCTGACCCGGCGAAGTAATAAATAAACTTTATAACTTTTACTCATGCATGCATGAATACCAGTTAATAAACTTTATCAGTTAATAAACATTTTAGTTCCAACACAATTTAATTATTACTAATATAGTTATTAAGTTCAAATATTGTTACTAACTCTTTTACTAAACAATGGACTAATCTTTTACGTCTGAAATAAAGTTATTATTTAATATTTAACTGTACACTAAACCGCCGTTGAAAAATTTGTACACTGACCGACGTAGCGTGCGAGATATTACGCGATCAGGGGGCTTACCACCAACTTAACAGGTAATGATTCATTGGTATGAATAAGCATTTATTCAGTTATTGAATCGCAATAATGAATGTATATTTACAATAAATAGATATTCAATAACTGAATAGAGTCGCTTATTCATTGGTATGAATAAGCCTTCTAGTCAGTTATTGAATCGCAATAAGATTTGGTGGTAAGGGGGCAGTTTGCATTATATTTTTCACGCGAATTGATTGCGGTACGGTATCCTTTTGTTATTTGCGGTTCAGGCATAGGGAAATTCCCGCGCGCATAATACAAAACTGTCGTTTTGCATTGAAATCTCAAATCTCCGCCTCGAAATCGCTTGGCATTCGCATTCGCTTTGATCAGCCTACAGAGTGAACATCATCAGCAGTGAACGAAGAAAAATTCTGCATCGTCAAGAATATTTAATCTTTTACATTACTAAAAGATTAAATATTCTTGACGATGCAGAATTTTTCTTCGTTCACTGCTGATATTTAATCTTTTAGTAATGTAAAAGATTAAATATTCTTGACGATGCAGAATTTTTCTTAAGATAATTCTTAATATGACTAAACAGTGGAGGAGCTGGATGGCGTCGTTGCGCGTGTCAGTCTTATCCAAAACACAAGTTAAGTAAGGTCAGCCGTAGCCTGTCCATGGATGGGTTTGTTACCTCGAGCTCACGTGCTTAACGTGCCATCCGTGTTTCGGAGGGCAACAGTGGAATGATATCCCAACAGTGGGATGATTATGGGTTGATGCTAATATCATAAACGCAATGAATGTACCTAATAAAAATCTGCATCACAATCAAATCCTCATACTGCATATAATAGTGTACAAAATTGTAGAGATTTTAATGTTATGTCACGTCTTAACCAACAAATACTTTAACCTTTAACATATTGACCCAACTAATGCGTCAAGACATGTGTCGTTGCTCAGCGCAATTACGCTTCACTACAAAAAAAAAACATTTTTTTTAGCATTTGTAACTTTATTATGTACACGTTAAGAATTATTTTGTGTCTATTAAAATATAGTTTTTTTATTTTGCATTTAAATGTCAGTATGCTTTTGCGTATTGCGTGTAGCAATTAACGTGAACTTATTTTTATTTTTATCTGAAATAATGTCAATAGAGTCCATTGCACGTTTCTATTTTTATAATTTAAAGTAATCTTTAAAATATTAATTATTTAATTAACTTAACGAGCTCGAAATATAACGCAACTTAGTGCATATGATATGACGTAGCCAATAGCAATATAGTCGCAGATACAGAGTGCAGTTTTTAGTGTGATAGGTGCATAAGTGATTATTTCTGAAGAGATGGGATGGTATCATCTATTATGTTATTTGATGTAACTTGCGCTATCGCCCGCGTATACATTTTTTTAAGAATCCTTTTTTTCCCGTGGGAATGAGATGCTTTTCCGGGATCAAGAATAAGCCTATCTTACTTAAAAATGTCAACGTTGACATGTGCCGCACATTGATATCAACCATTGGCTCCTTTCAAAGTGGCAGATGGATGAAAGAAAGATAGTGGATTTTGACAAGATTTTTAAATGAAGCTAGCGATCGAGCATTCCTGATCTAAGATTATAACGCGTTCCAAAGGCTGGCCACTGCCTGTACAGAAAAAGATTTGGAGTAAAATTGGGAAGAGTGAGACGGCGTTTTGAAGCGGAAGCAAAAGTGTATTGCACAAGGCGCGGCCCTGCACTTCGGTATGAAACAGGAAACGTTCTTTTAGTTAGATAGACAGGGGATTTAAGATACATTCATTTCAAAGGCTTTTGAAAAATACAATATTAAATGTTAAAATTTAGATGCAATAATAGTGACGTAAATTTATGAAAATGACCTTCACGAATTATATATTTTTGTCTCACTTTTAACTTGGCGTTTCATAACGAAACTGTAACAACTTCGTAACAAGTTACTTATTTATCTTTATGAAACAAATTTTACTGAAATAGCTGTTTTAGGTACTGGCACCAATGAATATGATACTATTTCTTGCATTATCATTACACGATTACTAAATTTAAATTTGTTATTTGAGTATTTTCTCTCTGAGTAGAATTGAAATACAATTGAGAATTTATTTACAATTGAGCGCCTTCCCCGCTGTCAACGAAATTGACAGCGGGGAAGGCGCGCCAGCGATATTTCATGTTGCGAGTGTTTAGATGATTACGATAACCGCTTCACATCAGGTGGGCCGTATGCTTGACTGCCATTTAATAATAAGTATAAAAAAATATGAAAAATCAGTGTGTGCTTGATCACACGACAGAAGTTAAAATGTCATCTCTGGCTCCGTCTCGCTCCCACCCTGACTTATCCTAACGAGGGTTATAGATCCGAACGTGACGCGTTACATACCTGAGCGTGACGGCTCAGTCTTTTCACTAGCTACAAAATAAAGTTCTCAGCGCTCCTAAAAAGTTTTGGGTATAATTTAAGCTATTTCCGATGACAGGACACAAGAAAACCCTAACCTAACCAAAAATCAACTCAAATCTAACCAAAACATGATTTATTACATTGACTAAGTATTGGTAAGACTCGACAGTGAATATGACGCCAATTTGACTTCGCCCCTATTAGCCATTTTTTTCAGAAAAAATAATTAAGATTTGGTGACAGATCTATTATTTTGATGATCAAACGAAATAAATGATACTAATAGTTTGTTAAGCTGATGATTTATATTTAGAGACAGTTTTGATTAAAATGATGAGTAATATATTTCTTGGGGATAGATATTATTATTAGGGTACTGCAGATTAGTGACATATCTAAACTTAGGTGACAGAAAATATTGTTCCCAAAAGCTTTTACTTCAAAAATCCGAGATTCAATTTTCAATTTTGCACCCACTAGACTGGACCCCGGAAACTCATGCCCTGTGAGTGCTTTCTTTCAATATTTGACGACGTAAATGATTAAACACAATAAATAACTACCAGAAGCGGACCAACGTGCACCTGAGTAGGTGACAAATACAAGTTTTCTTACGCAGACCGCATGTTCCATCTTCTTTCAAAACAAATAATTTGTGTTCATTAAATAATAATTATTATTTATTTATTTATTTCTCCCACAAAGAGTTACAAAGAAAGAACATTCATGTGACAATTTAGGTAGCTGTACACGTTGTGGAAGACTCAATCCTAAACTAGACGGATGCCTGTCTTTCAGGTCACCAGGTCACCACCTCATGGCCACAATAAGCACAGCATATTATAATTTGCAATCACAACAATAATATAGCATTTTACTTATTAAGAGCAAACACTGAGGAAAAACATGCAAATGAGTTTAAACTATACTAACACTACGAACAACACAATAATATATCAACACACAAAATACTATATTAATACATACAGCACCTCAATCTTGGTCTGCGTGTTTTCTATGTACATATATACTTGTAAAAAACATATTTCCTTATCTTTATCGGTTAACAATTACTTATGGTTCAAGCTTGTAATTTGCCCACGAATTTACATTTATTTATATTATTACGAGGTAAGAGTTTTAGGGAACTAATCTAATGTATCCATAATCAATTGTTCTGTCCCATAGTCCCATCACTAAGAATATGGTAGATAAAGCTAAGCGTATATCCCCTACAATATGTATTATCATAGATATTTATACTAGAAAAAAACATTGTATAATTTTTGGACCTTATCGGATTCATGCACTAGTGAAAACCTTCTGACCTGTTACCCAAATTCAAAATGGCGCGTCAATCAAAATGGAAACCATATCGCACGCACAATAAAAAGGGTAAATACATAATTTTACGTAATGTTGTCGTGTACATAGCAATTGATTGGTTATATAATAGAGATGTAATGCTTTCGAAATCAATGTCGTATATTTGGAAGTAACTTCGCCTCGTAGCACAATGGACACGGTTTCAAATAGGACTTTTGACCAAGAAACATTTGCTTGACCAGATTTCTATTTGGAGTCAGCGCAGTATGTATTTTTCATTTATCGGAGAGTTTCCGAGTATCTGATATTTGTATGAACATTCACATCTGCCACCCGACGTAGTACAAAAATATATCTACATTTTTTCAGTACTCTCCCCTATATCCCACATTCTAACATCTCCCTATATCCCATCTTCGAAGTTACCACCCGTTCTTAGCACATAGGACCTATTCCCTTATCGTCCCTTCAATGAGTAGACCACCATCTTTACCAAAATTTGACCGAATCTGATGCACCCGACCAATTTATTAAATATGATTTAATTAAGGCACATTAGTAATAGTAGGTACTACGGACACTATTAATATTCCCTGATTGATTGATTTTTGAGACTGATTCTGGTATCGATCTCACCTACCCTCTAAACCAAATTTGGAACAGCTTGTTCGACGCCGCACACACTCACGTTCACACACAAACGTCATTGTTTATTTAATAGTTGACGTCGCGACATTTGTATTGAGTGGCCGGGGTACAGTCAAGGAAGGGCAAAGCAACGTAGTCTAACGATGACCAGGAATAATTTCCTTTTATTCTGTTCACTTCTTTCTAGGACAATTGTTGAGGTCAAACTCTAAATCTCATACAAAAATAATTTGTACTTAAGACATACTTGATAAAAGGTAAATAATATATTAGGTTGGGGAAAAAGTCTTTTCGTATTTTATATGAAAATTCAAAACATTTTTTAATAAAGTTTGTTTACATTTAACTAAAGTATGTAGGTGCCATTATGTTCGATAACTTTTTGTCATCGTGTAGGTAGAGGCATGATCCCATTACTATAGAAATTTTGGGACTTCTGTTCAAAAAACCGCGACAAGTGGTTTTGGCAGTCTTCTCGTGATGTTAACCTGACATTGCCTAAAGAATTCTTAAGAGACCGAAACAGGTGGAAATCAGAAGGTGCAAGGTCAGGACTATACGGCGGATGCATTAACACCTCCCAGTCAAACTCTCTTAATTTTTGCTGAGTGGCTAAAGATGTGTGAGGTCTAGCGTTATCATGATGAAAAATCACACCCCTTCTATTAATTAATTCCGGCCGCTTTCTCTCAACTTTTTGCTTTAATCTCATCAGTTGTTCACAGTAGAGTTCAGAATCGATAGTCCTGCCTGGCGGTAACAGCTCATAATGAATATCTTCCCTTCCAATCCCACCATACACACAGCATCACCTTGTTGCGGGTTAACCCGGGTTTCGCCAGAGTCTCTGAAGCCTGGCCGGTCTTTGACCACGACCTTTTTATGCGCCAAAACTGTTATGTGGTCAATTCCTAGTTCTTCAGCTACGTCGTAACTACTGATATGCCGATCTTGCTCCACTTTTTCAGAAATGGCATCCATTTTATCCGTAACAGGGCGATCAGAGCGACGTGCATCTTTGACATCAAAATTTCCGGATTGAAAACACTTAAACCAAATTTGTGCTACTCTCACAGACACTGCACTAGGTCCATAATAATCACAAATTTTTTTCGCAGCTTGCGTTGAATTTTTACCTTTTTTGTAGTAAAATTTTAAAATGTATCGAATTTCTTCATTAGATTCACTCATCTTGACAGTAAAAAAAACAAATGAAAATCACACATTTACCTAATTTGAATTTGGAATTATCTTTTTTAAAATTTAAACTTTTTATAGATATCAAAACCTGCTAGATACAAATGGTATAACCAAAGAGATTTTATTACAAGTTCATACATACTATAATGCGAAAAGACTTTTTCCCCGACCTATTAGATGGCATCTCTTATATTCACAGTTCCATGGCTCGCATTCCGTATATTTAAATGAATTGTGCGCTTGCGCCGCTCGCCGGTAACATTGTACATGAACGTAAATTTTGCAACGCGTGCACCTGGCATATCCGGCAGTCGTTATTCAAGCTTAGGCCACGTTTCCATTGTATCATTATAAACTCATTAGGCTTTTAACGCATTATTAGTCATATTGCTGTCTCTCACATTACCAACGCGGGAAGTAAAATTCCAACTGTCGTATTTCTTCTGATTAATTCAATTCCAAGGTAGCCGTAGTTTAGAACCTGGGACTACCATGAACTTGTAATTCTGAATACATGAGAGATATACTGGTGGGAATGCGTGGTATGCTCCATTATAACTGAACTCACTAATCCTACATCGGGGCTTGTAATTTTACTTAATTGGCATATTAGCATCGGAAAAAATGAAATAAAATATCATATATTCCTAACACTCTAAAATATTAAAGGTCTTGTTGCAAAATATGGTTTAAATACAGTATCAGGTTTAAACTGCTACTTGACCAAAACAAGTAGACACCACGTCTACAGAGTTCAAAAATTTTCTACATTCTTGTTTCTGATAGTACTTTAGATTCAAGAATATTCTGAACCCGTAGTTAGTAGCGGGTTATATATTTTTTTATTCTACTGAAATAGTATGGAACATTGAATTGGTTTTTTTCCTATAATAACATACCACAGAGTTCAGAAAATATAAAATTAGTTACGAGACGTGAAATTTGTTGTGTCGTATTCGAAAATGGACAATGGCCAAAAGGGATACTTACGCCGCTAAATAATATGCGATTACAATATTAGATTTCGATCTCTAAGTACTGAGACTTATAAATTATTAATTTTATCTAATTTTATACTTGCATGCATTTATAGGAATAGGTAACTGTACTTAGATATTCTTAAGATTGTTTAGTTAGCACCTACAGAAATAAATATTCGTACTTCCAACTCTCGGCTTCCGAAGCGATTTTTATGAAAGTTATATAGATATAGAATTAGTTGAAAAATGAATATAGCTTAAACCATATTGTATGCTGCCTTCCCAGCAAAGATGCAGACCAATAAATAATCATCTTCGTCGACAACCCTTAGTCATGCCACTGCTGAGATATGGGTCTTCGCTCAATCGAAGGGGTTTAGAGCAAACTCCACCACGCTGCTCAATTGCGGGTTGGTGTTGTCAGTGTTAAGCCGCCTAAAGACCACCGACTTGGTTTAACGACTATCATCTAATGACAATAACCGGGATCGACGGCAGCTCCTCACAATTAATAAATAGCACTGGACAATTATTAAAAAAAAACATTTATTTATTTAGGTACTCCAATAGAATAACAGTACATTAATAATAAATATGACTAAACTGAAATGAAATTTTTCAGTGTCACTATTACGCGTAAATAATTCTGTATTTTGTCAATCGTAAAAAACAGAATACATACAATAGATAACTGTAACATCCGGCTTCTAGTAACTTGAACACGGAAATTTATTAAACGATAGTTATTAATTTTCACGTATACACTAATGACTTCAAGAAATAAACCTTGCAAATTACTACCGGATATGCGAAACATCATGCCACGACAAATCATACGCAAGCAAATATTTGCCGGAAACGAATAAAGGAAAACATCATTAAACTGCAACTATCAACCTTACTAATACCACAGTATAATGCTAATACTATAAACAAATATTGGCGATACTGAATAGGTTTCACACGTGTTTAACTTCCGAAAATGCCATCACCAAAGATATTTAACCTTGGCCTATTACAAAGAGCGGAAAAGGTAGCGTCATCGTCGTCAACCCTTATTCATCCTACTGTTAGGATATGGGTCTCCCCTCAGTCGAGGGGGTTTAGAGCATACTCCACCACACTACTCAGCTGTGGATTAGCGGAGGCCAGTGTTTTAAAACTGCCTAAAGATGTAATGGCAATATGAAGACATAGACACGAGTACTACTTATATCAAATCGAGATATTTTATAAGATAAATTATAGCTTAGCTTAATTTGGACAAGAATCAACGGAAATGCCGTGACATTTATATTATAGTGAGGTATGTAGACCTATTAAAAATACTTGAACTATTAATGAAATATGTAGTTATGTAATAATTATCTTTAATTCAGAAATCAGTCAAATAAATTGGCATTCTTTTCAGTGGAGCAGATTTTTTTTGCTAGTTAAAATTTTGCGTGCAGTGTTTAAATAATATATGTCATATTTATGGGAGGATCGGGCCTGGCGTATGACACCAGATTTCTAATGAGGCAGTAATCAGATGACCTAAGCGGCGCATCCACTAAGACGGGCAGGATATTTGCGTCTCAGTGAGGAATAGTTAGCTGTGCGGTCTCAAAATGATTAAGGATGATGTGTAGTCCTCTTATATTGCAGAAATCCACATTTAATGTGGAGGAGGAGGCCACTAAAAATCTGCAGTTGTTTTTCTTTATAGCCATGTGAATGAGGTTTTCGAGCAAAAGCAGTCTTATGCCGACAGAGCTCAAGTGACAAAACGGACAGTGTCAACCGCCACAGAGCATTGCAGGTGAGGCAAAACTCCCCCAATTTAATAGAAAAATAGAAGGTATTTATTAAATTGGGGACCTTTTCGCCCCTTTATACATAAAATTAAACAGAAGATCGCAATCCACGTATACGAAATCACGGGCAAATTCTAGAGTAATAAAATTCAATTCATTAACCAATCAACCATATACTGATTGCAATTGCATTACACATTAATGACATTACGAAATTTGTGTATATTAAAAAAATGTCGCTACGACCAAATACGTAGAGACACATTTTTTTTTGTTAATCCAGTCGGAAATCTAGACAGCCTTGGTCGTTTATGGAAACCTGCGACCACTAACTATTCGTATATAAAATTAGCCTTTTTATGATGTGAACCGCCGGATAAGTCTCTGAAGACCGAGACTTTCAAATGTATTTGGTTTATAATATGCAGCTGCAGTTCTTAAATAGTATCTAGTTATTTAATAAGTTTATTAGATCTAGAAGACTTCTTTATTTATCATAATTACTTAATAGTAATATACTATTTTTTGCCCTCGGGACGGCAGTAAACTTCACTGTTCATTGCCTTTTTCGTGATCGCCGTTCGCCGCTGTTAATTTTGGCTGCACAGGAGACAATCGTTGGACTGTGTGGTCTGTCCCAATTATTAATACTTTCAGTCCAACTTTGATGTATCCTGTTGTATGGAATTGTGATATTTTATTGTCTTTTAAACGATTATTACAACAACAGAAAAATATTATAACGTAAAATATAGAAGTAAATATAAAAGTATTAAAACTTCGCCAACTCGCAGTTGAGCAGCGTGGTGGAGTATACTCTAAACCCCTTCGATTGAGTGGAGATCCGTATCCCAACAGTGGAATGATTATGAGTTGATGCCGATAAAGTGGATAGCTAGACTGGATAAAAATGATTGTATGTACTGTCACAAGTTGCTTAATTTTTGTTAGTAACCTGGAAATTAACTTTCTTTCCACTTAAAATCTATATGATTTTGGTAAAAAAAAAACATAGCAAGTATAAAGCCCATCATAAAAAGAAACACACTAAGAAGAGACGATGTATTTAGATTGAGATATGCGTGTAGGAGACAGTGATATGACCTCTTTGTCTCACCTATAGCAGTAAATATATCAAATCTGCTTAGTATATGCCTCACTTAAAATTCTACCTTTCCGTCCATCTAGTGTTAAAGAAACAAACTAATAACCAATTTTGAGCTCGATGGTTACATGACTAGCAATAGCTATTTTAGGTCGGGTTCGATCCCCGCACAAGACAAACATTAGTGTATACGAACATTTCTGTTTGTGTTGGTCTGGATGTTTTTATATAATAAAAGTATGTATTTATCAGTTGTCTAGTACCCATATGGCAAGCTTTGCGCTAAATTTGGGACTAGATGGCGCTGTGTAAATTGTCCAGTGTATTTATTATTATATACCATTAATAATATATAACAAATCAGTTCAGTCTTTAATCACAAATTACCACAAATAAATGACTGAACCTTGATCTAAGACCGGCAATTCTGCTGTCACTAAAATTTGGGTCGGTACATGATACCTTTGACAGAAACAAGGTCTCATGAGGCCACTCGCGGTTACACTCAGGTGTCAAATATGTGTAATTAAAAAAACTAACAATTACCTTGCTGCTCTACTAACAATCAACTGCGATTTTAAATCCTATGCCATAAGTAATAAAGTTTGAATTTCAATACTTTACACCGTTGTAATGTCAATGATTTGCTAAATGAAGATTGGTTACAAATACGTAAAGTAATCAAATTAATTAGATTCAATTTGAGAGTCAGAGTTTTCAACTTCATTTACTTCGTTTGTTTTAACCGTAGTCGTCAACCCAATTCATCCCACTGCTGGGATACGGGTCGACCCTCAATCGAAAGGGCTTAAAGCATACTCTATACCTCGCTGCTCAATTGCAGGTTGGCGGAGGCCAGTGTTTTCAAGCCACCTAAAGATTTGGCTTAACGACTATCATCTAATGATAACAGCTGGGACCGATGGCTTAACGTGCCCTCCAAAGCACGGAGAGATAAATAAACCGATCCATGGACAGGCGACGGTGACGTTGCTTAAGTCGGTGACGGCATCGAGCCCCACAAACAGTATTTTATCCGTAGTAACATTTTTATATTGTACCCAAATTTAAAAAAATAATAACAAATAGCACAGCAAATGTAACGTTGATGTGATTTTAACTGTACCTACTTTTTTGTACCTACTGTTTTACTGTCATAAATAACAAATACTTTTAGAAATAATGCCACGTAGAACTCGGGTTGTCGATTAGATTCAAATTATACCAAAGTGCTGAGTGTGAGTTTTCCCATTATTTCGATCTCGTTAACTTTAACTTTTTTTTATACTACGTCGGGTGGCAGACAAGCATACGGCCCGTTTGATGTGAATCGGTTACACTTGTGCAGGCGAGGTTGGCTTGCATAGCGGTGAGTGATTAAGACCCCAATTAACTTCATTTTTATGGAAATCATTCTGCTTCAGTTTTGTATCAGTAGATGGCGCTGTGTCAATTCCATATAATCAAGGAACTTTATCGAGATCGAATAAGTTACAAACTCGTAATAAGCAGCCAGCAGCGTGAGAATGTACCAAATTTGGCCAATTAATTCGTCATTAGCCGCCAACTGCGTTATGTCAACCTGTCTTTTTATTTATGAATTGATCTAGAATTCAATGCGGGTTTTTTATATATGAGAGGGAGGCAAAAGAGCATGTGGGTCACCTGATGGAAAGCAATCACCACCGCCCATGGAGGTCAGCAACACCAAGGGATCGCCGTGGTCAGGTTATACTCCTTCCCTTCTTTCGGGTGACCTCACTCACTTGCAGGAACACAACGATCTTTAAGGGAATTGTTATTTGACCGCGGTATTTTGTGTGGTGGAGGTACTTCCCCAGTTGGACAGCTCAAAAATTACGCTATGCTCTGCGTCTCTTTTCGCAAGTTGTTACACATTCTCAATAACTACAATGTTACATGCAACTTAGATTATAGGTTAACTTTTAGCAATTGAATATTCTTCTATCACGCATAAGGCCCTTGAATAAAAAATAATATATCAGCGTTTAGTATAAATATACAGAAATTAATTGAGAAGCTCGATGGCGTCGGTGTGCATATCATTCTAATCGATCACGCAAGTTAAGCAACGTCGACCGTAGCCTATCTATAGATGGGTTTCTTTATCTCGAGTTTCTCCGGG
The DNA here is from genome assembly GCA_937001555.2 of Hypsopygia costalis. Classification (NCBI taxonomy): domain Eukaryota; kingdom Metazoa; phylum Arthropoda; class Insecta; order Lepidoptera; family Pyralidae; genus Hypsopygia; species Hypsopygia costalis. The sequence continues at coordinate 7,785,287 of OW443325.2, forward strand.
CTTCGGAGGGCACATCGATCGGTCGATTCCGGCTGCTGTCATTAGATGACAGTCGATAAATAAAGTAAGCGGCCTTTGGGCGGCTTAAAAACACTGGCCTCCGCCGCAGTTGAGCAGCGTGGTGGAGTATGCTCTAACCCCCTTCGAATGAGGAGAGACCCGTATCCCAACAGAGGGATGATTATGGGTTGATGCCGAACTGCCGATACAGAAATTTCTACGCTCAGTAAATTACCAAGACAATAATAGTGAGTAAATTTTACGCCAAGGGGCTTATCAATCTCATAGATAGCTCAATTTAATTTATCAACTATACTTACTAATCACAATTTATTGCCTCCGCTTCCTATAACGAGATATTACCTGAAAAAAAAAACATATTTGCTATAAAACTTTACAGATCATAAATTGATTACGGCGCCATACAAGAAGTCGTTGGCACAGAATATGAACACAGAAGCCCCACTTTTACTTCCTGCGATCGAAGACCCGAGAATTCGTATAAACTACATAAACAACTTTAAGACTCGGAGACGGGTAGCGACAGATAATATAACTTCTAAACGTTATGCCCAAGCGTAACGTTCATTTTCTATAATTTCAAATCCATTGTAGGTTAGGTAAGGTTTGATATTATTAGTCCATTGCAAGCCAGCAATGTATTTAAAATTATAGCAATTATATAAATTTAATCTGTTCCCTATTCTTACCGTACGGGCTCCGCAGTGTACTCCTACTCGCCTAATTTTACTTTACATCTCACGGCTTTAAAGTCATTACTAATCTCGCGTACCTATTTGCAGTACACCACTGATTACCGAAAGAGGTAATAGCGAAATACATATAGAACCATAGATATAGGATGACGAAAAAAGTATATGGGTCTTCACGTACATTATATTTTCACTGTAATTGAAGCAGCCAAAATGAGGAAGTATCTTCCAGGTTGCAAAAAAGCAAAACAACAATAAGAAGTTTCTGCGGGAAGGTCTTTAAACTTCTTCGGTCCTTTACAAGACCTACAACGCGCTGACAAACTTACTACTTTTATTACTAATATTACTACTACATACAATCAGCAAAGTACAAGTAACCCTCGTGTTATAGAATACGGTAACTACATCACGTCATACGATATGAGACTAACAAACGATGACTTTCGGTTATTAAATAATAAAATGTATTAAAAAAATATATACACTAAATACTTAAGCTTTTAGCATTAAGTCTGACTCTTATAGTAAAGTAAAAGTAACTTTGTGGCTACTAAAGTTTTAAATATTAAATAAAGTAGGTATAAACGTACACATCGAAGACCTTCTGTGATTTAATCTCTTAGAATTTGGTGGTTACACAAAGGTAATATCTAGGCCGGCGCCGGCGTGCGGTACGCATAATGGAAACCATTTATATGTTTAAAATTATATTCGGTTTATGTGCTCACAAATAGTATGATCACGATCAATATTGTAAATTGTAGTGTACGACGCAACTAAATCCACAATAATAACTAAATCCTTAACGAATAGCAATGCAATATCCACAATACAACTATCCATCCACAGATGGTTTTCTCAGGAGACTACAGCATGGGTTATTCAAAAAGGGCGTGAAGAAGTTTTTACAGGGAATGCAACGCGCGTGTGATGCCCCTGGTGTAACAGGCGTTCAAAGGCTATGGTAACTGTCTTCCATCAGGCGGGTTGTATGATTGTTTGTCACTTTAGTGGTACAAAAAAAACAGACATCGATGACTACTTAATATCAGGCAAGTCATATGTTTGTTTGTTACCTTAGTGGTATCATTATTGTATTTATCCACTAATGTCTTCGACCATATGCGATTCAGGCACTTCCGGTTGATGCTTTAGGTCAGTTTAGGTCATCGGTCATCTCGAGGTCAAGTCTCAGTGGTATAAAAAATAGTAATCATTTTTTCTAGTGTTATGAAACTAGATATTATCTGTGGCTTTGTTCGCATGCTTTGCAGGAGTTGCATACTATTGGGTTTATACAATTAGGTTAGTCCGTTGCGTCGTTTTGGCTTATACAATATATACAATAATAATTTTTTTTTTTTGATATAACTAGGTAATCAAATGGAAGAAATAGTATTAAAACTGGCTGACCCGACTGACGTTGTCCTTTCTTATTAATATTCGAATGACTGACAGTTCTGTCAAACTGATATAAAGTTACATTTGAAAATATGGTCGTTCAGTTTTCTTAAATTTTCTAATTTTCCGCGCAACTTTCTTATTTTATTTTCTTACATAATAACCTTCTCCTGACAATAACAAATACAACATTAAAAGAAATAGCGAAATCGGTCCAGCCGTTCACGCTTGATGCCGTGACCAAGGCAAATAGGGATTCATTTATATATATATATATATAGATATGTAATAGCCATATATGTATCATCATCAGGTCCATTTTAGTCTCCACTACAGGAGCACGACCCTCTCTCGTCTGTCCTAGACGGAAGGAGTATTTGGCCTACACTCCCCACGCTGGCCAGACGGGTTGGGGAGGCCTGATCGATATTTGATAATGTATTTTCTTTAGTCCCCTTGTACGACATCCACGGGAAGAGACGGAGTGATTCTATTCTAGTCTGCCGGAAACCAAACGGCCACACATCATATATGTATATAATGTATATAAATTATGATTTCTTGCGATTTCTTCACTACTAGCGCCACACGGATATAACGCGAACTATCATTTGGTGCCCTAAATTTTAACGCAACCACTCACATAGGAAACGCGTTTTGCATTGACGAGTAGTTTCCAGGATGCCGTCTAGACTAGACGGAGGTACGTTTGCATAAATGTGAACAGACACAGACCTGCTTTTGTTCCAGGAAGTTAAAATTATAAAATTAAAACATGAAACAAATATAAATAGATTTTTTTTTTTCTAGTACGTGAAACGTGAATTACGAAACGTTTTGATCTTTGAAGGAATTCTTTAGTGAAATATTTATGCATGACTAGCGGTTACTCGCGACTTCATCGGCGTGTTTTAATAAATTTCTTTTTTTTTATGAAACAGTCCCGAATATTTTCGTTATAAAAAGTATTCTATGTATAGCCCATTTTTTTTTTCTTAATCCCGGATCGGATCGGATCTTAAAATCGGATTTACCGTCCCAGAATTACCAACGCCCTTAAATTTTTAAAAACATCTTAAATTTTGTATAAATATATAAATTATTAATATATAGTGGCCGTTTTATTTCACACACGATGAACGAATGCCTATGAAATCTTCGTAACGGTAGCAAAACGGCCAAGCATCACGTTTTGACTAAAATGTAGATTATGTGAAGTTAGGCCTGGTAAAGTAAGTGCGCATAGATGAAGAATCTTGGCTCTACGTGAGATCTGATAACTTTTTCACAGGGTAAGCTATGTAGACTCGTCTTGGCAACATTTTTACATGAAAATGTTTTTGGTGGGATTTCATTTATTTTTGTAAGTTGGTTAATGGACTTGGCGAAAGTAAAGGCACGGGGTCAAAAAAGGTTATTTTTAAACCCAAAAAGGTTTAAAAATAACCTTTTTTGACCCCGTGCCTTTACTTTCGCCTTACCCTTCGTCTGGAATTTTGATGAATCAACCAGAACACACCGGCCGGTTGTTTTTTGAATTGTTAATTAAATAAATTAAATCTAAGAGAATAGAAAAGAAATACTTAAAATAATTTGGACCAGTAACTAAAGTAACAAATGATTCGAGCGAAATATAGAATTATTACGACGATACGATACGACTACGAAATTACGAATATGAAATGCAAATATTTCCTAACAATCGATCATCATTCGCAGTAGAAAAATGTCGTACACGACTGAAAACTACCCGTGACCACTTCGTTATATAAGGCTGCCAGATGTATAAGTCGACAGCGTATTTCAAAATACAGTCAGCGCCATCTAGTGACGTTGGCTGATGTCACCGCCCCATTTTTAAGGGTTAGGGGATGATTTTCAAAAAAGTATGATGTTCATATTTTTTTATTTGTTATAAGTATTTTTTTTTCATATATATCTAGCTTTTCAATTCTTATTACTGCATGATTATGTAGTTATTGCAAATTTAGTGCAAGTCTCATACAAACTTCCACCTCCTATTCCAAGGGGATAGGTTAGGTTAGGTTTGGTTTTTTAATTTTTTTGTTGTCTTTGCAGTAATATTAGCTTACGTACCAAATTTCAGCGTTCTAGGACTTCAGGAAGTACCTTAAGAATTATGATGATCAGTGAGTGAATCAGTGACGAAATCGGAGGTTTTTAGACATTAATAAAATCTAAAGTATAATAGCTACGACATTCAAACTTAGTATGTTTAATGATTGTACTGGTGTCATTATATTTTGAAATTTTTAACTATTTAGCATCATCCAAACCAAAGTTATGAGTGTTCAAAAAAACGACGAAACGTTTCGAGAAAAGGTAGGTAGTGCCCTTGCGCTCCGCTTGGCTCGTCTTGGCGGGGGCACTCCCGTGCCCCCAGATTCTTGGATGCTACTCCCGTTTCCCGATATGGGTTTGTTTTGAAATAATATCATCATGTTATTTCAAAATAAAGCCTGAAACCACCCCCTCCTGGATACTGGATAATTCCTCAATGCTTTTCACACTTTTCTCCGGTTTTCACAACCAAATACATTTTTTATCTATCTTGTTTTTATCTATCTTTTTATTATATATCTTGAAATCTATATCGAAACTATCTGTACAGTATAATAATAATAGTGGAGTATTTTAAGAAATATTAGTATAGGTCTTTAAGAGAACATGAAAAATATCTTTTATTTATTTTCTTTTTGTCTGTATGTATGTTCTACACGAAATTGACCGCGATTTTTACAATTGTGTTGATTTTTACAAAGGTCGAAGTCTCGGTCGACCGTTAGTATTCTATATAACGTAATCTCATCATATTACATCGTGTAAAATAATATTAATCTAAAATAACTTCTTAAATACTTACGAGTATAATAATAATTGTCCAACGCCTACATTCACTTCTACTAACTGCCCGTTAAACAATGTTTATTATTAATGGTTAGGTATGTCTACTATTAACGATATATAATAACAGAGCATATTATTAAAAGCTATAAGACAAGAAATCAATTCGTTAATCTAAATAACAATCATTATGCGAGTAGTTGCACCACTCGTTACAGATAGTAAATGTAGCGTATTACCTAGTTGTATATTTTCAATAATTTAAAACTTTCTAATATGTAGTTATAATTTTATTTTTTTTGTGTGTGACTGTAGTTTGTAATAAACATACCTATCTATCTATCTATGTAATACAGTAACAGTACACTAGTGTGACAAACAAGCATACGACTCGATTATTTATTCAGATTTTCATGACTAAATTATCCGTCGTCTCTAATGCAGACTTCCTACATGTTATCAATAACTCGCCTGTGTGCATTGAATACCCAATATTCATAGATCTCATACAACTGACATCAACGCGCTCAGTTTATTATAGTACAGTATATAATAAATACAACAACCAAATAAATATGGCAATGAAGCCTTCAAGAACAAAATATTTTTTCCCTTAAAAGGCTGGCAATATCCTTGTTGATCCGCAACCCCCTGGTATTGATGATTTCCATAGGCGGTGATGATTATTTTCCAACAGATCACCCACATGCTCGCTTACCCTTTCCCATATGAAAAAAAATCTAAGCTTTTTACAGCATAGTTACGCCGCGACCGAAACTCGGACACATATATATACATATATGTTACAGTCATGGCAGTTAAATTTCAGATATACTTGTTAAAGTCAGCTATCCAACAAAGTATAACAGTCCAAGATATTTGCAGAATTCATAAGAAAAATTTTGATGAAAGGCTTATAGGTAGATCAGAGATAGAGATGATTACAGGTCACATTAGTCACTTGGTCATAGAAGATAAAAAAAATATTAAAGTTTGGGGTATGTTTCATAGTTAACTCTCTTAGTAATAGTGGAACCTACAACCCACTTTAGGATCTAGGTCGAGTTAACATGTAACCCTGTATATAATTAAATCGAATGTTCAACTCTCTGTCTATAGATCAGAATAATGTTTATCGATAAAGACCTCGTAACAACACTGTTTCTGTTCCGGATTCCAACACATTGTTTCATAACTTAATGCTGTAATATTCATAATTCTACACTTTACTATTAATTGTCAGGTAATATTCCATACATCGCAATCACTCGCATTTCTATGCATAATCTATGCATATATTGAGACAGTACATGTATCATAAAATGATTGTGGGTAGGTACATTGTTAACGTATGTTTAAATACCGAGACGTTGTATATAATAATTTAAATTTATAACATTTTTATTGCTGAATAAGTGTACAGTTTTAGTTACATAAGTTTTAAGTAATGATCAAAGATAAGTAAAAATATCTACTTAATTACATTTTTTGTTGATGGAGTCACTTTGGTGGAGGCCATAAAACAAATGGATGTAAATAGTTCACCATATTTTTTGGGCAAAAGCCAACATCATTTGCACGTGGTGCACCCTGGTCTGAACTAGAGGAAGGGCATATCGGGCCCATTGAGGAAGTCACTCTACCTAACAAAAGTCAGCAGCGGAGTTCGAGTTTCGAGAAAGTTCGAGTGAACCAGGTCACCAGAGTCTGGTGATCTGATTCACTGACACGAGGAGATGCTGCCTTAGCAGCGAAGATGGCAAGTCAATACGCGAAATAATTTATTTCTTTTTTTTATAGCTAGCGCAGATTTAAGTTATAGCGTTATAGGCTATGTTAAACACTTAACGCTAGGCGGAATGCCTGCTTGTGTAGTAACCGATGTATAACAAACAACAGTAACATTAGTATTTTGAATGCGATGTGTGCTTGACGTGCATACCCTGATAAGTGATAATACACGTAACAATTCGTTTACGCATGTACAAGTCATCATCATCAGCATGTATCTACCCACTGCTTGATTCGCCAATGCTTTCCACCAAATACGATCCTCCGCTTTCAGCCGCTTTCAGCCGCTTCCAGCCGCTTTCTAGAGGTCATCGGAGCATCTAGGATGGTCGACCAACGGTTCGTCGTACAAGTATTATTAGGCTATTGAGTGAGTGTTCCAATAGTTACAAATAGCCAGTCCTTTCGTTGTATAAGTTCCTATTCATTGCATAACAATTTAAAAATTAATATACTTATTAGAAAGTAAAATAACAATATAAAGAAACAATTGAACACTAGTTTCAAGTGAATGCGAAATAGTCCGCAATGTTCAATATAAAAGGGACAGAAGCCAAACCAGGTTATATCAGCTCTATAAACTGTTACACGATGAAGAGATAAATCTTTGTTACATGGTACTGCGCACGCGCCTGCCGGCTGGTCTGCTTGCAGTCTAAGTAACAGGAGGTAGCGTTAAATAATTTAGGATTCTGTTCGGGTTAGCGATAGTCAATTAAACGTTGATTGAAGTTAAAATCGCGCCATGAAGACGTACACTGTACTTTATAATAGTAAATTTATGTTTAACGAATCATTATTTAACTTTTTATTTAACATTAGACTTTAAATGTTAATCACGTGAGGCCGCGCGCTAAAGTACCACATACGCGCTCTCTTTGGTTATCTCGATATTATAGATTTGTATATGCCCTTTATAATAAATGCGAATTACTAGTTAAGTATAGTTCTACTTTCTACCATCAGAGCGACGGCCTATATAAGTAATTGTATGGACGAGTCAGCCCTTTTACCGTGTTGCAATAAATAATAATAACTTTAAAGTAAATACTTATTTCTTCCAACGCCGCCTAAGCCGCCACCGCTCGCACTCCAGTCCTAACACTATCGTTTACCGAAATACACGAAAAAGTCATAAGCGGAAGTATAAGAGTTTATAACTTAGACCATACCCCAAACAATATGTTAAATGCCGCTTTAAAGATACAATTCTTACCCTAACTAGATCAGTTTGCCCGAGCTGGTTACGTGTGGCCCTTGCGTAAAGTACTGCCTTGCTGCATAATTCAATTCCTTATACTCTCCATTGTAAATTAATGTAGCTCGTAAATATTCATGGACCGTATTGAAAGGGCTTGTGAATGCGTATTTCGACCATAAAAGACCATAAGAATACAGGCAATGTGGCTTTGTAGTAATTAGTACGGCATATTTTTGATAACGAAAGTAGATAATTAGCTGTTTTAACACAAATCTTGATAAATACATAGATAGAATATGCTTTATTTGTATAATAGGTACAAATGTAAAGTACAGTGATCCAATAAAATATTACAGGCTTCCAACTAGGCGCTTTATTACTGAGAACACTCTTTCCAAAACAACCGTATGGTAACGAATTTGTGCATAGAGTGGGCAGGACTTGCTTGCAATAAGGTTTTTGAAATGTTGTAAATATGGAGCATTTTGTGCTCGTCTGGAGAGAAGAAGTGGCATACCACTAGCCAGGTCAGACGAATTTGTGAGGGCGCTTGGAGCAACATGGTTGAAAAGAGCGTTGCGTTGTGATGCGCTTCATGGAGATAACAGGGAGTTGCATATGCCCAACGATGGGCGCTTGCATGTTGTTGAAGAAGAATAGTTGATTAGATTTCGTACCTAAAAAGAGGATATAGATGTCGTCGCTGCGCGTGTCAGTTTCGATTAAATAGAGCAGTATTTTATAATAAATTAGGACAACAAAATAAATGTCAGTTTAACGACTATTATGTGCAAATCATGAATATTGAATGAATACGTTTAGTTTCTGCAAAAATAGATATCTAATTCTACTCAAAAACTCGATTAAAATTAGAACACAATTACAAATTAAAATTAAAATGCGGCGCAATTTCGGACACTGAAGTTAAGGTTCAGTAATGTAGATTCGATTTCTTATAACTTACAATAACACGAATTCCTCGGTGAGTGAGTCTGGACTACACTTGGCGGGCATTTTTTTAAATGTTGAGTCTGATTTTGTAAACTGATCCAACCAGGTCACCTTAGTACCTGCGATTATTTGAAGCTAGCAGGATGTCTACAGGCGTGAGCGTCTATTAATCAGACCCACAACCCACAGGCAAGCGAATTTACATAAGAATATAAACAACAATAATTTAATAGCAGTACCAAGTGTTGCGTACTGTATAGTGGGCAGCCTCGCATTTGGCCACCGGCGAAGAAATAAGACAGGACAGGTCAAGACTGGGAAAATAATAGACGGTAGAAAATGCACATTCGACTAATGAAGTGGATATGTAAGACGAAATGCAAATAATTCAAAGAAATAATTAAATATTTTATAGAAAGCTGTGAAATAAAATTCATAGACGAGTAACAAGTCTCTAAATGTTACACCGAGACTGTTTCGTCGATGGCGGTACCTTACAAACACTTGCTAGTGTAATTAAATCGCCCTTTTCAAAGCTTATTATCGTAGAAATGTCACGTCAATCAAGTAAGTTATAATAATAGGGTGTTGCCCAACTCGTAAATCAGCGGGGAAGTATAAAGACTGATTTAACACAGAGATACAGACCAAATGGCTCGGTAGTGACATTAGTATCGCATTTTCGACATTGCGCAAAGTCATTCTTGCACGAGTTGCGAGTTCATAAGACTTCTGTTGGGCACCTGTCATGATGCTTGTAAAATAATGATCAAGTATGAGAGATTACTTCAAATCTCGCAAGCAGAGTGGAGTTCTTCGATCTGATTAGTGTTATCTGTGGCTCCATAAAATACGATCAAAAAAGGAGAAATGGAACAAAATTTACTAGTTGCAAATTTTTTTTTTCGTTTCTACCTATAAAGCTCGCCCTTGATCTCGTTTGTATGGAAAATTTACTTTTTTCCTACACATATTATATACAGTACTCAAACTAAACGATACCTTCGTTTAGTTTGATGTGAAAACGTGTTCTCGCGTAGGAAATGGCGGCCCTATTTTGTACTCTACGGTCTACTGTCTAATCAGTATGTAGAGATTTTTTAACTATGTTACATCTATGGTCTATTATAATACCACGCTTCTAAGGACGGCTGCACATTATAAGACATTATCCCATGTCTTATGATAAACTTTCTTTTAAGACACCACTCGTATTATAATTTAATGATGACTTAATGCCATAAAGTCTTCATTAACAGAATTTCATATATGAGAAGTATCTGATACTTTCTCGCATTACACAAGACAATGTGAAACTTATATGCTGAATTCAATCTTAAAGGTCATTAATTCGATACTATTAAATTATATGTACTGAATAAGCCAAGGTTGTTCGAAATTAAACCAATACGGGCTGTCTTCTTTGGCTGGACCATTTTCGGAGAATGATTGAAGACCGAATTGTCAAAATTATTCGGCAACCACATGAACCATCTGGATGGGCAACTGACAAAATGTTTTGAAGGATACGAGCTCTTGGCGACATATCAAGTGGTGGCAGGGGGATCAGGAAGAATGCTTTTTCTTTTGCCAAGACTGATAATTTTTCGAGTAACTAAGAGATTTCCTTAGGCCTATATTTTAAGGCCATGTTTTTAATAAACTTAGGCTTCTTTATTCTATCATACATAAACCTGGCCGAGTACATTCTAAAACGATACCGATGATTTCAATTCCGCGTCATAGCAGTAACTATTTGGAGCAGACTCCATTGATTGTAGAAGTTTTTATCAAAACTGCAATAAAAACAACCAAACAACAAGAAACAAACATCCAGGCTTTTTTACCGGTTAGTTTTCATTTATTTTTAGTTTAATTTGATGACATAAGCAGTTATTTTACTAGGTACTTCGTTTTAATTATTGTCTAGGTAACCTTTTTTTCTTATTACATATATATTTGAGAAAAAAAGGTTACCTGTACAATAATTAAAACCGAGTAGTAAAATAACTGCGTATGTCATTATACTAATTTTAATTATTGTCACTACGTTTTAATTATTACAAAACTCGTTTTAACTATTGTGTAGGTAACCTTTTTTTTTCTTAATATATATTTAAGAAAAAAAAAGTTTACCAATACAATAATTAAAACCAGTAAAATAACTGCGTCAGCAAATTAAACTAATTCTAATTATTGTCACTCTGTTTTAATTATTACAAAACTCGTTTTAATTATTGTGTAGGTAACCTTTTTTTTTTCTTAATATATATTTAAGAAAAAAAAAGGTTACCAATACAATAATTAAAACCAAGTAGTAAAATAACTGCATACGTCATAAAATAAACTAAAAACGGTCTCAGTGGTGCATAATACAGTAACAATTTGACTGATATATGTATCAGAGTGTCAGATTTATTGATGAGCGTAATAAGAGCTCGTTATATATAATCTCAGCCAATTACATCACATTCTAAGCTGTTATTAAACACTAAATATTCGCCGCCTGCTATCATTAATCTCCCAGTCTTCTTGTCAAGGCAGCCTTTGTCAATACATAACTGCTAATCATTGACTATATTATCTGTACCTTATATAACACTACCCAATAACATCTTAAACTTTCTTTGTCATCTATCAAATGAAATGGGAGCAAATTTTAAGTTATTAAGGTCAGGCGATGTTTTGTTGGTACTGTGGCGGTAAAACGTTTGTTGAAGGAATTGTTTGAAAAGATGCGTGAGACCTCTTTTTAATGGTATCTCGGAATCAAAACGATCACGCACTGTTCTAATGTTCTTCTGGACTTTCTTTCGCAAAGTATCAGGTTGTAGATTCAACTCCTTGACGAAGTATAGATAAGGAGTTCTTGAAGACAAGCATAGACGGTTAGTCTGATGAGACTATCTGTAACAATCATGATTTATATACATAGTAATGCAAGACCCTGCACCATATGTATCATGCAATGGCTCCATGATTATTTTGTCATTTAAGTCCAATATGCTTATTTCTAACCACTATTTCGATTTTAGATGCGCACAAGACAATGCTTGTTCAAGCTAGGTTTAAACTTAAGCTCAAAATGTAATAGCGACGTATGTGACAACACTATAAATATGTGCCTTTGTTATTATTATTAGTATGTACAACTAATTGCTAAATCTAAAATCAAGTAGCTTAATAGTTTTTTACATTCCTACAAGTGACAGTGAGTTCTTTAGGGGTGTAAGGGATCCAAAGCCAACCTCACCTGCACGTGGTGCACCCTGCTGTATTACTAACGATGCTCAAGCGTAAGAGAAGTAGGGCGTAGTGTAATTTGAAGCTGCCCGATCAACAAATAACAATTCCCTTGAGGAAGGAGGAAGAAGCTGCTGCGTTTGGTATGGTTGCAAGCGATGGTGGAGGCGCGCGAGCGATATTTCATATTTCGAGCATTTATTTGGCTACTTTGCCACCCGACGTAGTATAAAAAAACACAATTTCTAGTAATACGTCTGTTGAAATTCGATCAATTCGAAAGTAGGTATTTCCTACAAATGAAATTGGCATTTTGCGACCAATCTTCAAGTCGATCTCTGACTGGCATGTAAACATACGCTCACGACTGTGTCGGCACGCCTCTCTTCTCAAAGCGAGTTATTACGTTATGAAATGTATTATGTCAGGATACCTGCTTCCTGAAGGCTCAATTAACTTGTCAACATATCGCTTTTACTGAGTTTTTGTTGGGAAAATTCAGTTAAAGATGTATAGAATATAATAGAAGGGCAGGGTGGAGCCAGAAGGGTGCATCTTTATGGAAGCGATATTGAAATCGCAAATTTATTTTAAGCTTAACCACATTACAACAAATGCACTGACATGATTTTATTACAGTGATAGTTTAAGGTCTGTGACTACTTTTTATCCCGGAGAAACATCTTATTCCCATAGGAAAAAGTTTTATTAAAATACCCAAACTTCAAACACGCTTTTGCACGATGGACTATACTCGTATGCTTACTTATATTTTCTTCCTTTTGAAGATTTTTTAATTCGTCTGAAAGATTCGAGAAGTACATTACTATATCTATTGTATAAAAGTATTGTTATCTCTAAACAAATACCCATTGGAAATAAAATATCTTGTAATAATTTTAACTGACTGGACATTTCGTGACCAAGCTTGCCGAACAATGCAACATTTAACACTCGTCAATGCAATTAAATTAAAACATTGACACACTTGCGCGACCGACTGTACTAGGGCTGCTACACATGAGTTACGAAACGTAACATGTATAACATTGCACTCACGTATAGAGAAAGCAATTGCGCTAAACGGAAGGACAGACAGACCAATCTGAATGTACGTGCTTTGAGATAATTTACGTGCAAATCCTGTCTTGCGCAATATTATCGTAACTATTATGCGTAGAGGCAAATTGTTGTTTGAATTGTAACGTTATTTCCTAAGTAATAAAGTTCAGACGTGTCTACTCAACCGCAAATTAATTGTGGTTTTAACGTGAAGTGTTCCAGCCTACGGTAGTTATGTAGGCTACTATCCTGTTCGATTATTTAGTGAGTAGTTGTCTTACGCAATGCAAAAGTTTTATTATAAATTTTATGCATCGGGTGTAAATCAGTCATACGGCCCGCCTACTGTGAAGTAATATAGGAATTCCGGTATTATGTCACGTGTCTAAAATTTGAAGTCAAGATTTCACCTTATGGAGACTGTGACAGAAAATGATGATTCTACTCATAAGTACAAAAAAACTTATGTTGTTTCTTAAAATTTGTAATCGAATAAATCTTTATGCAAATTGCTCGACAGCTGAAAATAATAATTTTCTTATTTGCGATTACGTTAGTATAGTGATAAATATTATTTTCAGATTCAGATGGTTTATTTGAAGGAATAGGATATAGATGGGCTTACAAGATGTCAATATAATAAGTAGATACTTCTATCTTATTATGTCATGCATTAAGTGACGTGCAAACATCACAAAAAATACAATATATTAATAAAAGTATTATTAAACGTATTTAAAAATGTTTAAAACACATACATGATGGTCATTTCCTAAACACAGATGTTGTCTGTGTTCAACGCTTCGCAACCCAAACTCGCTTGTACAGTCAAGTGCATAAATATGTCGAGTATTAAAATATATACATAATAGTAATATATCTTTATTTCTCTCTTTGACAAAGGACAGTGTTGATGTTGTATGTATGTATTTGTATGAAGTACAAATAATTCTAGACAGAAATACACCTTTGTTAGGGACTGGTATCCGTACTAGGTTGCCCTGTATTACAGATTGCCAGGCTCTCACTCCGCGAACTTAATACTGTTTTAGATATTTATAAAAGACTAGCTGTCGCCCGCGGCTTCGCTTGCGTGAAATTCGGGGCAAACACATCTTTACTCATTTATCTATAGAAGTACTCGTGTAAAGTTTAGGATAAAATAGTCCAACTAATCTCGTTTCCCCATACAAACTTTGGACCTTCGTTTGCCCTTCTTAGAGGTAAAATTTGAAAAATTCTTTTAAGTTATTTCGTGTCCACTATGTTATATTTTCAAAGCGATGCCATTTTCGTAATTGACGTCCCAAAAAAACATAAAATCAACACCCATATTGATATTATTACATTTCAACCCCATCGCACCTCCACAGTTGTGATTTTACGTCACGTCGGCTATGTTGGATTACAAAATAGTCGTGTTTTTCGTAATCAGCGACCCCATAAACCACAAAAACAATACCCATGACGATTTTCAGACTTTTTCACCCCATTTTACCCCTTTAGGGGTGGAATTTTGAAAAATCCTGTAACACGTGTTTACTCATTTATTTATATATATAAAATAGTCCAACTAATCTTGTTTCCCCATACAAACTTTGGACACCCGTTTCACCCCCTTAGGGGGTGAATTTTAAAAAATCCTTTGTTAGTGTACGCCTAGACGTCATAAGGAACCTACGTGCTAAATTTGGAATCTTTAGACCCAGCGGTTTGGGCTGTGCGTTGATATATCATTCAGTCAGTCAGGACTTTGAATTTTATATTATATAGATTTGTGAAAAGCTAAAATCAGCTCAAAAGTTTAGTAGATTATACATTCATACTCGTAGCGACGAATCTATAAGTGATCTCACTAAGTTATTTTCTAGCCTGTACAAGATATTGCAAAACAAATTATTACTTACTTTTGCCAGATCCACTTTCGTTAGTCGGCAGTGTGCAGCACCAATTACACCCCAAATCTATCTGGAAATTCGGTGTTTCCATCTACCATTTATTTAACCCGATGACAGCTATCTCATCATGTACATAGTATACAGTGCCAACTGTATACTATATATAAACATCTATGTATAATTTGTAATAGTCCAGTAGGTATTACTATTAATGCACCTAACTGTAATGAAGACATCCCTGACATCAGCATGGGTGAGATTGAGATGGCCCTTGATCAGCTGAAAAATGGTGAGGCTCCTGGTGAGGACGGAATTACAACAGAACTGTTGAAAGCTGGAGGAACTGCTGTTCTAAAGGAACTACAACGTCTGTTTAATTCTGTCATTCACAATGGGACCGCACCAGCCGCGTGGACCAGGAGTTTGGTGGTTTTGTTCTTCAAAAAAGGCGACAAAACCGCTCCTGACCCACGTGTATAAGCTGTTTTCAAGGGTTATCACAAATCGTCTCGCTCGAAGGCTCGATGACTACCAGCCACCGGAACAGGCTGGGTTTCGTAAAGGCTACAGCACCGTAGACCACATTCGTACACTGCGGCAGATTGTGCAGAAAACTACTGAGTACAATCTGCCGTTGTGTATGGCTTTTGTGGATTATGAGAAAGCCTTCGATTCCATTGAAACTTGGTCTGTTCTGGAATCCTTACAGCGATGTCAAGTAGACCAACGCTATATCGAAGTGCTGAGATGTCTATATAATGCTGCGACAATGACTGTCCGCGTCCAAAATCAGCAGTCTGATCCTATTCAACTGCAGCGGGGGGTACGTCAAGGGGATGTCATCTCCCCGAAACTATTCACCGCTGCACTAGAAGATGTATTTAAGACGCTTGATTGGAAGACGCGGGGTATCAATGTGAACGGCGAGTACATCTCACACTTACGATTTGCCGATGACGTGGTCATAATGGCTGAATCGCTGGAGGATCTCAGTCGAATGTTAAACGATCTCAATGCTGCTTCTCGATCCGTGGGGTTGGGGATGAATTTTGACAAAACGAAAGTTATGTACAACGATCTCATCATCCCTAGCCCGGTTGTCGTAGAGAATGCAGTAATTGAAGTGGTTAAAGACTACGTCTACCTCGGACAGGCCATACAGCTGGGCCGGGGTAATTTCAACAAAGAGATCGATAGACGCATTCGACTGGGCTGGGCAGCTTTTGGGAAGCTTCGGCACATCCTCACCGCAGATATACCCCAATGTTTGAAGACCAAAGTGTTCAATCAGTGCGTCCTCCCCGCTATGACCTACGGTGCAGAAACTTGGACGCTAACCGTTGGGCTGGTTCACAGACTAAAAGTCGCACAGCGAGCGATGGAGAGAGCAATGCTTGGAGTTTCTCTAAGGGATCGAATCCGGAACGAAGAAATTCGACGGAGAACCAAAGTGGTCGACATAGCTCTCAGAGTCAGCGAGTTGAAGTGGCGGTGGGCTGGCCACATCTGCCGTGTCAGCGATGGCAGATGGGGGAGGAAAGTCCTAGAGTGGAGGCCACGTATGGGACGACGAAGCATAGGGCGCCCCCTCTCTAGATGGACCGACGATCTCAAAAAAGTGGCTGGTAGCGGTTGGATGCGGAAAGCGGAGGATCGCATATGGTGGAAAGCATTGGGAAAGGCCTATATCCAACAGTGGGTAGATACAGGCTGATAATGATGATGACCTAACTGTACCATTATTTACATACTGTATACAATTGTTCAATCCACTTGTCCATCAGTCTCTTTTACTTTTCAATACGAACAAATGATACAAAGCGATGACGATGACTTTCACTGTCGATTGATTCTCAAATAATTGATGTTATAAAAAAAATATAGTATGAATGGTATTTGATATTTTGTTGATGGTTACATCACAAATACACTAATAGCAACTGCAGATTAGTAATGCTGATATTGTTGATTGTTGACACTTAATGGAACCTTTGATCATAGAGGTTTTTATGTCGGAACATTTTTTTTTTTTTTTTTTTTTTTATACTACGTCGGGTGGCAGACAAACGTACGGCCCGTCTGATGTGAAGCGGTTACCGTAGCCATATTAACGCTCGCAACATAAAATATCGCTCGCGCGCCGCCACCCCCGCTGCCATCGCAGCATCTCCTTCCTTTCTGGTGACCTCACTCACTCGCAGGAACACAACAGCCTTCAAGGGAACCGTTATTTGGCTGCGGTATTCTGTGAGGTGGAGGTACATTCCCCAGTCGGGTAGCTTACAATTACGCTCCCTACCTCTCTTTTCGCCAGAGCTTCGTTTGTCAGTCAGCAGGGTGCACCGCGTGCAGGTGAAGTTGGCTTTGGTTCAAAGATGTTGATAAACCACTTACACCCCAGAATTTTTATATAGGTATTGATTTTATATAGGTATTGTTCCACGTATTTCAAAATAGTCCCCCAATTGATTTCTGAACTAATTTCAAATAAAATCACTTTTATTCCGCGTCAGTGTTTGTCGCATACATATATTAATAGTCCCAATAATCAGTGGCAAAGGTGCAGTCATTTAGTGTTGACTAATCCTTCAAACATTCACTGATTAAAGTCCGTTCTGACATTTATATTGATGCCAAACATTACACCGCTGACCCTGCGTTACCGATAAGTTCCAACGCTTTTAGTTACGCAATAAGAATTAAAAGTTATATTAAAAACAACCTGATAATGCTAATTGTTCGCTATTATGTGAATAAATGGAATCACTTATCGTAGATCGCATTTTGCAAAGTTATACTATAATCGCTTAGTAACCTATAAAATAGTCGAGTGTGAAAGTTTTAGATCTTGTTACTTAATCGTACACTATTGAAAAAAATAATAGCATGCGTTCGGAGATTAGAAAAAAATCTGCACCATCTCTCAATAAGATAAGAATAGTTTATTCCTCAAGGGTAGTTGTCGTCAATCCTTATTCATCCCACTACTGGGATACGGATCTCCCCTCAATCGAAGGGGTGTAGAGCATACTCCACCACGCTTCTCAACTGCGGGTTGGTTTTTTTTTTTTTTTTTTTTTTTTTATGTGAGAGGGGGGCAAACGAGCATGTGGGTCACCTGGTGGAAAGCAATCACCACCGCCCATGGAGACCAGCGACACCAAGGGGTCGCCGATCCGTTGCCAGCCTTTTAAGGAAAATGAAAACTCTGTTCTTGAAGGCACCCATGTCGTAGTTGTTCGGAAATACCGCTGAGGGAAGTTGATTCCACAGTTTCACTGTTCGTGGTATGAAATGTCTTAGGAAACGTACTGTAGTAGATCGCCAATTATCAAGATGATATGGATGGAATTTTAATTTATGGCGAGTTGTACGATAGTGGAATTCAGCGGCAGGTATCAAATCAAACAGCTCATCGGAGCACTCCCCGTGATATAATTTGTATAGAACGCAAAGAGACGCTACATCTCTGCGTGTAGAGAGAGAGTCCAATCGATCCGAGATCATTGGGTCACCGACGATTCGAGCTGCTCTTCGTTGTATGCGGTCAAATGGAGCAAGCAAGTACTGGGGCGCACCGGCCCAGAGATGCGAACAGTACTCCATGTGAGGTCGAACCTGGGCTTTGTATAGTTGAAGGCGGTGTCGGGGTGTAAAATACCGCCTGGCTTTACTAATCACACCAATCTTCCTGGAAGCCAGTTTGGCCTTGCAAGTGACCGCGAAACTGAACATCACTCGATATGTCGACACCCAAGATGGTAATGCTAGTTCTTACACTAAGGGGAGTACCTTCCAAACTAGGAGCTACGACGATTGGTAGAGATAAAACACCAAGGGTAGTAACACTGATTAATTACAGTGTGTATTTTGGTGAATAACACACAATTAATGTAATATTTGCTTACACGCGTGTGATATGGTGGAGATCGATGGCGTCGTTGACCATGTCAGTCGCATTCGAACACGCAAGTTAAGCAACGTCGGCCGTAGCCTGTCCATGGATGGGTTTATTTATCTCGAGCTCCGTACGTACTTCGAAGGGCACGTTATTCCATGCCAAGCGTGGACTATGTCCATGGTCCATGTCTTTAGATGGCAGTCGTTAAGCCAAGTCCGTAGCCTTTGGGCGGCTTGAAAATACTGGCCTCCGCCAACCGGCATTTGAGCAGCGTGGTGGAGTATGCTCTAAACCCCTTCGTTTGATGGGAGATCCGTATCTCAGCAGTGAGATGAAATGTGTGATATGCTACGATTCACTATTTAGATAATAATAAGAAATAACAAAGAAAACGAACTAACGCAGATACATGAGAAAAACATATCCCCATAACGTATAAAAATATGGACAGACCCGAATACGTAGCTGCTGTAGGCGAGTACAAAGTAATTTGTATCATAATAGTAGAGAATAGCGTAACAATCTATATCACCAGCAGTTCCTAATACATAATACGGTTGCATAATAATAAAAGGTTTATATTCATAACAGTTCACAACTGGACGCAAGGACAGTAATGGATAACAATCTGTTTAAATGTCGTAATGGACGGTAATCTCTGTGTGTTGGTAGAATAATACATAAATATAATATAAATTCCTTAACGAATTACACAGCGCTATCTATTCCCAAACTAAGCAAAGCTTGTGCTATGGGTATTAAATAACTGATATGTGTAAATACATACATATAATAAATAGAAAACACCCAGACCAAAACAAACAGACATGATCATGCAAACAAATGTTTGTCATGTGCGGGGATCGAACCCGCGACCTCGGAGTCAAAGTAGCCATTGCTAGCCATTCGACCACCGAGCTCGTCGACTATTAAGGAAATTTATACGTGTTCATACTAAAGAAACTAATATATTGATCGATGTTGGTGCAAAAATAGAACCCTGAGACACTTTGACTTAAAGCGAAAGACAATCTCGCCTTCGCAACTTGTGCGTGTTGCATCCAATTGTTAAGTACAATTATAACGTATGGAATGGTCGGGATTGGTCCTCGTGTGATTATACTGGAAATTAGTATACTTGAAAAATTTATATCGAGTAGTCGCCGTGTATATTTTCATTGTGTATTTCAAACATTTTTGTGCATGAACATATCTGTTTGTCTTGGTCTGGATTTTTTCTATGTATCATAAGTATGTAATTACAAAAAAAAATATTTACGTATGTTTATCAGTTGTCTAGTACCCATAACACAAGCTTGCCTTACTTTGGGGCTAGATGGCGCTGTGTAATTTGTCTGATAATATTATTTATTTATTTATATACGTATACGTATCCAAAGGCTTCAGCGACTAAGTCGCTACGATATCGTAACTGTTGTCGTCGTCAGCCCTTATTCATCCCACTGCTGGGATACGGGCCTCCCCACAATCGAATGGGTTTAGAGCATACTCCACCACGCTGCTGAACTGCGCGTTGGCGGAAGCCAGTGTTTTCAAGCCGCTTAATGACCACTGACTTGGCTTATCACCTGTCATCTAATGACAACAACAGCCGGGACCGATGGCTTTACGTGCCCTCCGAAGCACGGAGGAGCTGGAGGTAAATATTCATTAAATTCATGGGTAGGCTACGGTCGACGTTGCTTAACTTGCGTGTTCCTGGCGAAAGAGAGAGAGGGACTATTTCATCGTTTTCTAATTGCTCCACTATCACTTTCTTCTGAATATTTTGCATAAATATTACATAATAATATCGCAAAAATATTTAATTAAGAAATTAGTATTGAAATCAATAAAACTGTTGCCTATTAACGCATCAGATATAAAACGAAAGCTATATATCAATAAACTAATTTAAATTACTGAGTTTAACACTTTTCAATTTTTCATTATCAAAAATGATTGATTGTTTTATTACGTAATACGTTAATAAATTTTTACTTGTCTTAATATATTAGGAATACTTACGTCATAATAGCCACCTGTATGCCAATTTTCAGCCCATTTTGTTTTGATAAAATTAACTTGAGAAATTTGATTGAACAGTTTGTTATTTAGACGTAATTTATATTTTTAATTAACCCCCTTTCGACTTGATGCATCCTTCTTGACAAGTCGTGCTCGTAATAGGTATTATAAATTTAGTAAAAAAAAAATGTACGTTACAACGTTGTGCAAATCTTAGCAGCAGGATTTGACGAAGCGTTTCAGAAAGTCCGAGTTTACAAGCTGCTATGTCCATGGGTGGGTTTAATTATTTCGAGCTCCTCCGTGCTTCAGAAGGCCCATTAAGCCATCGGTTCCAGCTGTTGTCATTAGATGACAGTCGTTAAGCCAAATCAAATCAAGTGGCTTTACGCGTACGCGGCTTGAAATCTATGGCCGCCACCAAACAGCAAGAGCAGCTATTATGCTCTAAATTCTTTCGATTGGGGGTAGCTAGACCCGTATCCCAATAATGGAATGGAGAAGGGTTGACGACGACGATGACGGTGTCAGTGCGCCACTTGTCGTGAAGGGGAGAAACTTGAGTTCTGCAAGAGGACAGTCCTTAGCCACAACCGCCGACGAGTTGTGAATATGAAGCCACCGCATTTATCGCGGTAGTCTGTGAGAATATCGTGGGGTTTTACTCAGTATTTATGGGGAGGTATGGACTGTATGGGAGAAGGACAATATAGTACGGTGGCAGAATATCTCCGCATGACAGCGGACTCCGACATAACCACGCTGCTCATTGGGTGTAGTGTATTCCATAACGAATTCCCCAAATATAAAAAAAACTCTTGCTTAATTCTATTTCAATTAACTACTTATTTAATCGGATTTGGAATGAACCCTCTTAAATACTGATCGTGAATATTGATTGATACCTTATAAGCATTACATTGTGTCACTCTGCTGCCCACACAATTGCAAGGCCTACTCAAATAAACGTTGAAAATTGTTGTTATAACATAATCTTATGATTGACATAATCCTTTGATTCAAGAGCCTTCTGCCAATTTTAGACACAAACCAATTCAAAAAACCAATGCGAATGGTACAAAATTAATTATCATTTGACACGCATCGCGTTGCGAATTCGCAACAGGGTGGGGACAACCAGTTCAAAAATTCATATCACAGATGATTTCAAGCACATAAATATTTTTTGTGATACTCATTATTTATCTGGTTCCCAATTATAAAAACAAACAATATAGTTAACAAAAGCTACATTCTCAACGAGATTCTTGCAAAATTTAATTCAAAATTACAGTTTTGGTTAATCTAAAAACTTACTTAATAATACTATTCTATATTATCAAGATGTAAGACAATTAAAAACGGCCGCAGGGTGACAGCGTAATTATTCAAATATGCAACGTAAGAACAATGTAATATGGTAACTAATGCAATATGTTACATAACTTCATGTGGAATAACCAAGTGACGATTATTGTGGGATGTTGTCGTAGACAGTAATACTTTTAAATTGACCATTATGATTAAATTGACCAGTATGTCAGTTTCTATTCTATTAGTTATCGCCCGCGAATTCATACGCATGTACTTCAACACTCCGTGGAAATTGCAAAAAATTCAACCATGTTCCTTGCCTACATCAAAAAGGGAAACTTTGTACAAGTTTTCAGTTTTTTAGGTCCAAGAGTTTCGTCTGGGTGTAGTTGATTCAGTCTTCAACTTTTTTTTTAAGACTTTCGGTAGGTCTAAGTAAATTTATATTAGAAATGGCCTCAAACTGAAAAGGAAGAATATCTACTTTAAATATTAATTTAACTTTCATATTAATAAATAACTGTTCTCTATTTTTATTTTGATGGAATAAATGTTACTGATTACTTCTATTTTAAATCAATTCAATTACCAGCGCATGTTTTAAACACTTTAATTTCTTTACTTCATTTGATTTCTCTTAGATTGAAATGTTACAAATTATGTTAAATATTCGTTTTACTTTCCATTAAAAGCCACATACATTTATTCCGTCTTGTACCACAAGCTTAAATAATATTCAAAAGGCAAACTTAACGCTAAAAGCATATCTTCTATAGGATTATGAAGCCTTTTCCCAATACTTTGAATTGAATACATTATCTGGAAAATATGATAACATTGTAAACAAATCTGACATATACGAGTATGCACCACCTTTTACAAAGTAACTAGCACAATATGTAGTTATTTTCTTGAAAAAGTCAAGGTACATTTTATTATATTTTTATGAGGACTAGCTGTTAACCATGGCTTCGCCTGCGTGGTCATTATTTTGAAAAAACTTTTTTCCAGGTATACAAACCCCATAAAAATTCAAAAAAGGACAAACAAACAAATAAACACACTTTCAGATTCATAATATTGGTATGGATTAGTAGATATCTATTAAAGCAATAATATTTTAGAGCTGCCATGTAACAGGTAATATTCGTAGGTCTATGCCGGCACGATATTAGCTATCACGGCTGTATCAGTAGCACGAACTCCTGCGCGTGCAGCCCGCGGCACGTTTTTAAACCACATTTTAATAACTAGGCCACTTGCACTGATCTTGATATTGTTATTACTTTTACCTACTTTTTTATGTTACTCGAATGAAAGTGAAAAGGAAGAATCTTTGTCACAATCGACCGAAATTGTGTCGATCTGAAGTGATAAATTTATACAGAGAAATACGGTACCGCGCATCACGTTGCGAATTCGCAACAGGGTGCAGTAGACCAGTTCAAAAACTCACAGATCAATTCACGTAAACGCAAAGAATAAGTTACATTTTGTTTGACCTTTGGACCGTCCTTATCTCGTTAATATAGTGATGATTTTTGCAGTGCAACTAATATATGATAAATATATGATTGACTATACTGTATGTAGTTCGCCTAGTCTTTGTAGACCTGTGAGACACATCGTCCATATATAAGAACTCTAATGCGGTTTTTCTCGCAATTTCTCACCTACTAAACGATTGGTTTGAGAAGCTCGATGGCGACGGCGTTGCGCGTGTCAGTCTAATCGATCACGCAGATCAAGCTACGTCGACCGTAGCCTGTCAATGGATGGATATGTATCTCGAGCCCCTACGAGCGTCGTTTGTTGTCTTACGACAGTCGTTAAGCCAAGTCATTGGCCATTGGGCGGCTTAAACCAAAGGCCTCTGCCAACCCGCAGTTGAGCAGCGTAGTGGAGTATGCTCTATATTAAGGGATTTAGAGCATACTCCACCCATCCCAACAATGGGATGATTGTGGGTTGATGCCGTAAACAATTGATAAAAACTATGTACACATAGTACCACCTTTGTAAAACGATTTATTTTAGTCACGTACAAATATCGATTAAATCATAAGTATACTGTTCGTACCGACCGCAGACCTAGTTGTAACCTTTTCGTTGTTATAAAGCCATTTCTTGACCCGATCTGAACTCTTTGATTGTACGAGGTTGCTTTTTGTTCAATTAAATATTGCTTTATAGACAACGATCCGTTATTTTATTACCTATAGTTTTGCAATGCATATGTTGATAGGCTATTTTGTAATAAGTACCTACTTTTTAGGCCTATTTTGCTTTCATTGCATACATGCTAAAATAAACTCTTTACATAATAATCGATTTACGTACCTTCTTATGTCTCCAAGAAAAATAGTAGATCACATTTAAAAATAAAAGTTAAATGTATTATTGTTAAATCTCTTACCATATTTTTGCATGCAAATTAGATCATCAAACAACCCGGAGCGATACTGCGTTAGCAGTGGCTTTTAATAGATTTGGAACACGCGAATAATGTTTGTATTACACGTCTGGTAATCATGGTAATTGTTACAAAAGTCGCTAGATTTTAATAACCACAATTCCGTTAAATAATCATAAATTACACGAAAAAACAAGTAAACAGATACTACAAATACTCACATAAAATTTTGTCTTGTCTCATGTGCCCGCACGGCTTCTCACGAACAAAAATCTATTTCGCTTATAGAAAAACAACATTCGGCAATCCGCAGTTAAACAGCGTGGAGGTGTTTATATAATGGGGGTGTTTAATATTTTTTCTGACACCAGATGTCGCTAGGTAGGCGTCGGGTCCAGATTGTCAAATTATACTGTATTTTTTGACAGTGAAACTTCAAGACGACAAGACAACACAAGACGTCAACAAGATATTTGACAAGATGCTATGAATTGACAGACGATTGGACCCTGCGCTACAGTGCTGCCAAAAGACCCTCATTGTCTTTTGGCAGCACTGTAGCGCTTATATCGATATCGTATAGATATCGTAGTGACCACGATACTAAAACTGCAGTCTGGAGTAAGAAGTCAAGCCTAAAAGGGTCCCCATACTCAGTTAAAGAGTTCTTAACTCGAGCCAGGCAAACAGTCTTTGGTAAGGCCCGTGTCCACTATGGTATGCATAATGTTTGGACTCAGGATGGAGTTGTGTTTGTAAAGGTGCCGGATGGTTCTCGACACAAGTTAATATCCGAAGAGGAACTTGTCACGTTAGTCGCTAACTTCCCAAAGGCCAGCAGTGATGCTGCCTCAGGCAGCGGCGGCGAGCAGAAGACTTCGGAAGGCGTTCCTAGGACAAGAAGAGGGAACCGTAAATAATGCTTCATTTCATTGTTTTCTTTTTTTTTAACTTTGTTGTAACTTTTGTTTACCTTTTCTTTCTGGAATTCTGGTAATTGAGTAATTCAGTTTAGTAGTTCTAAACTTGGTTGTAGATATTGGAGTGGTTTGTAGTTTTGTGCAATGTCCATCTATGCCATATGTCATAATCGAAATCGGCTAACAACTTTACTGTTTTCTTATTCGTATATATATATTCATGCTGGTTAAATTATTATAAGGTAGACTACACAACTTTTTATATACCCGAAACATTTATTTTTGCACTTTAAAAATTCACAAAACAAAACAAACTACTCTGATGACACTAGGTTTGTTGTCATTCATTAATCAATCATTACTCAATTCATTTGATTTTTCATTCATTGCACGTCATTTGTCAAAATATGTCGATGGCATCTAATAGGATGTCAAACGACCATTGTCTAATATTTAATTGCTGGCAATCACTTTCAATATTACGTGCCTGGATATAGATCTTTTGGGCGATGCTTTTTCTATTTCTTATTTTCGGCCGAATCAGTTTCAAGGTTTATTGTGATTTCTGCATTACAAATTGATTGCTGTAGCCACTATATTGTAGTTTAAATTTTATAGAGTAGCTTTCATTTGTTATATGTTTGCCGTGTGATGAATGAATTTAATTCATACTTTATGTCATAGTGTAGTAAGTTGCTGACATATCTTCTTAATTTGTATTACAATTGTGTGGATACTGGCGGGTGGTGCAGATATGGAACTGTTCCACTTGTTTGTTGTAGGTATTATTTTACATTCTTCTTCTATTTATTTTATTATTCTTATATAGTAATATAATATATATTGTAATTATGTTTGGATCTGATGATGAATGTTTTATGTCTGCAGATGATTCATCATACTTATCTTGTGACGAGAGTGTGAGTTCTGCAAATACGTCATTTGGTAACTTTATTAGTAATACTTTTCTAAATCATAATATTTTCAATGTGTGCCACATAAATGCACAAAGCATACCGTGTCACCATAGTGAACTTTTAGAAGCTTTCGGTGGTTCCAACTTACATGCCATTCTGGTTTCAGAAAGTTGGCTCAAGCCTAATCTCTCTTCTGCCCTATACCCTTTACCTGATTATGTTCTTGTTAGGAACGATAGACTGGACAGAAGAGGTGGTGGTGTAGCAATCTTTCTCCGTAAGGAAATATCTTATAAAATCTTAGTTTCCTCCAGCTCTTCCTCTTCTGCCGAATATCTTTTTCTGGAAATTTGTGTCAATGGCACTAAGGCTGTATTAGGAGTAGTTTATTGCCCTCCTTCTAACGATTACTTTTCCGACCTTGAATCCGTCCTAGATTTCGTCGGTACTGATTATGAACACCATATCATCATGGGAGATTTTAACACCGACCTGATCACTCCTTCCTCCCGTTCCCGTAAACTCATAAATATTCTCGATTCCGCTAACCTTCATATCCTCCCAACACAAGCTACACACCGCAACTTGGTAGGTGATGACACATGGCTAGATCTAATGATAACTTCCTCCCCTGCACTTGTGTCATCTTATGGCCAATATCCCGCTGCTGGTTTCTCTCGTCATGACCTTGTTTTTTTTACATATTCCATCAAATCACCTAAACTGCGACCTAAGGTTCTGCGCATGCGATGCTTTTCTCGTATGAATGTGGAGGAGCTGCGCAAGGATGCGTCGAGCATTGATTGGAAACGAATGGACTCAGCTGCAACCGTTGATGATAAGGTTCAAATTTTCAATGATATCGTTCTCGGATTGTACAATCGTCATGCGCCGGTTAGAGAAGTCAAACTCAAACATCGTCCTGCACCTTGGATGTCAAATGACATTCGAGTGGCTATGAGGAATAGATATCGTGCGTTTCGTCGGTATAAAAAGGTTCGATCCGAGGATAGCTGGACAGCGTATAAAATTGCAAGAAATCGGTGTAGCCAGCTGATACGAAATGCTAAGCGCCGCCATATCCATGACAATGTATCAAGCGGATCTTCTGCGGACGTATGGAAGTTTCTGCATTCACTTGGGATTGGTAAATCTTCCAGCACAGAGGTTCCTTCTTGTTTCAGTTTAGATGATTTAAATAAACATTTTTCCACCATTGACATATTAAATCCCCTCACCAAACAGCAGACAGTCGACTTCATTTCTGATCTTCCATCTATCAATGTAGACTCTTTCGAATTTACTCCAGTGAGTTCTGGTGAAATCAGGAAGATTATCATGTCCATCAAGTCCAAAGCTGTCGGTTGTGATGGTATTAGTCGTTTTATGATTATTACAATCCTAGATCAATTACTTCCAGCCATTGCTCATATTGTTCACTTTTCCCTTTCCTCTGGTCAATTCCCTACGTTGTGGCGTAATGCTATTGTAATTCCCCTGTCCAAAATTTCTAGCCCCACTCTCCCTAAGCATTTACGACCAATTTCAATACTCCCTTTTCTCTCCAAAGTGCTGGAAGCCTGTGTTCACAGAGATCTGTCCCGTTTCGTGTTTAGTAACAACTTGCTCAGTGAATTTCAGTCTGGTTTTCGACCAGGACATAGCACTGTCACTGCACTTCTTAAAGTGACCCAAGACATTCGTGACAATATGGGGGATTCAAGGCTTAGTGTGTTGGCACTGGTAGATTTTTCAAATGCCTTTAATACTGTTGATCATGACATCCTGCTTGCTATCCTTTCCCATCTTAAGGTTTCATCATTGGCTCTAGAATGGTTTTCCAGTTACCTTCGTGGTCGCCGCCAGTCTGTCCGGCTCGGTGAGACCTCGTCTAGCTGGTCTGTACTTGCTGCTGGTGTACCACAAGGCGGCATTCTTTCCCCTCTTCTCTTCTCTATTTTCATCAACCAGCTTGTTTCTAATCTTCAGTGCTCGTTTCATTTGTATGCCGACGACTTGCAGCTTTATTGTCATGCTGATTTGAGTAGTCTCCCGGCAGCAATCAGCAACATCAATCGTGATCTGTCTCGTATTAGAGATTGGTCTGCGCAGTTCGGGATTGCTGTTAATGTAGCAAAATGCCAAGCAATAGTTGTAGGTAGTTCTCGGATGCTTGACAGGCTTGATATATCTTCTTTACCACCTATTACTTACGACAATGCGGCTATCCCTTATTCCCCCAGTGTAAAGAACTTAGGACTGCATATCGACTCCGGTCTGAGCTGGCAAGTGCAGGTCTCCAGCATATGTCAGAAGGTTATAGGTACTTTGCGTAGTCTTTTTCGCTATAAAAACTTTCTCCCTTTTAAGACAAAGATCTTGCTTGTGCAAAGTCTGATCCTTCCTATAATCGACTATGCCGATGTGTGCTATACCGATTTGAACGCAGACCTTCTCAACAAGCTTGAACGACTTCTCAACAGCTGCATACGTTTCGCGTTTGGGCTTCGGAAGTATGATCACGTTTCAGCTTATAGATCTCAACTGAAATGGTTGCCTATTCGTCAGCGTAGAAGTGTGCGCATCCTCACTACCCTCTTCTCTATCCTTAATGACAACGCTTCTCCGGTTTATCTAAAAACCAAATTCCAACCCCTCTGTTCTATTCACTCTAAGAACCTCCGCTCTGAAAACAATCTTCTCCTTTTTTGCCCTCCCCATCACTCTGGTTTTGTAGACCAATCTTTCCAGATTCAGTCCATCCGTCTCTGGAATACGCTACCTGTTGAAATCAGAAGAGCTTTAACTCGGAACTCATTTAAATCTATGACGCGTACCTATTTCTTCAAGATAACAAAGGATCTACAGACATAATATGTTTCTAAATGGATATGTATGTAGATGTATATATGTGTGTATGTATGTATGTATATGTGTATTTGTATGTATATATATGTGTATGTATGTATAAAGTTATGGATATGTATTTATGTATTTAAGTACTGATACGTATGTTATGTATTTTATCTGTTATGTATTTATATTCTAAATTACTATTTATTGATAATGCTTCTTATTATATTTAATATGTCAGTAATTTTAATATCAATATTCGCCTTGTGCACCTACCATGTCTTATCTCTGCATCACCCTAAGGTCGACTGGTAGAGAATGCTTGTATAGCATTAAGTCCGCCTTTGTACATTGTTTGTATGTGCATAAAGATTAAATAAATAAATAAATAAATTGTCAAATCTCTACAACCAAAATATTACAAACAAAATTGTTTGAACGAAGCATTACACATAATTACATACACGCATGAAGCTGACATTCAAACGCCACCCCTCGCACGTCTATGGAACTAAATGCAATATGGCGTCCATTTTCACCTTCAAATGCGGCCAGTGGAAATGCAGGCGAGGCCACGCGACTTTCACACTGATTGCAATATCGTTGTAATTGCTTTTTATTTTTTAATGCACGATTTGAGCAACAAAGGGCTATGTGTGGATGAAGTTTCATAACTTAATTACTGGGTAATATTAAGATCGTTTAGTTGAGGTAGTGGTCATCAAGTAGAACAGTTTGGCAATTCAACAAGTTCTCATAATGTTTGTACTTAATATACATATATTTAGGGTTCAATTTCCTTGAAGCCGTGAAAAATCAAACTTTAAATTAACGCAGTATAAAGGTTCGGCAGTTTTTGCCGTATATTGATACTCACAAGGAAATCAATTTAAAAGACCTATTGGGTAGTCTGTTTGTGTGCCTGTGTTTTTTTTATACCACTAAGATAAACAAGCATATGGCCTAACTGATGAAACGCATGACCTCAGCCTATAGACACCTGCAACAATAGGGGCATAACATGCGCATTGCCGACCCTGTAAAAGTCTCTTCACCCTCAATACCGCAGCCAAATAATAATACTCTTGAGATCACAACAATGTTCCTGCGATTAAGTGAGGTCACCAGAATGGAAGACGTTTCTGCGATGGCAGCGGGGGTAGCGGCGGGTGAGCGATATTTCATGTTATGAGCGTTAATTTGACTTCAGTAACCGCTTCATTCGGTATGTTTGTCTGCCACACGATGTAGTGTAAAAAAAATTAAGTGAGTACTTCCCGTTAACCTAGAATCATGAAATTTGTCAAGGTCTGATGGCAGAAGTATAAGAAAAATCTAAAAATTTACAAATATCATGAGAAACTATAATTGACCAAAAATACTAGTCTTAAAGTTTTAGGATGTTAGTTCAAGTAATATACTTTTTTATAACTTCTAACTTATCTATACAGAACACTAGATGCGAGTCCAACTTGCACTTGACCGTTTCTTAATCACAATCAATAAGTCAAATGTTGTCAATAGTTTTGTATTAGGCTACTGTTTGTTCGTAGGTTCATAATAGAGAGTTTTATTGTAGCACAAAATGGTCGATATCATTAAAATAAGTAGCTTTAATTATTCTCTCAATAAACCAAATCCTTGACCCGAAATAATAAAAATCTCATTTGCAAATGCAATTACTGATAAAAATATTAATAAAGGAACTGCACAAATGTTGCATACACCGATTCCGGAAATTTCACTTAGCAATCGTTTTACACTCGATAGCTCGGAACATATTCAATGTCGCAACGTAATGCGAAAGAGAACCATTAATAGGTATCGAATATTTTAATTAAAGCCCTAAGGCCAACAGCGGAAATTGCAATAGGGTAGTACAGTGTCCCAATCGGCAATGAACGACGAATGCAATGCGTTTTGTCATTCGATTTTACGTTACCAGTATTTTACGACATTATTGATACATACCCTAACACAAATATTTTATTGAAGTATTATAACTTAAGTATTTGACCAAAACATTGTTTTATAGTTGGATGGCAGACAAACATACGGACCTCCTGATGTGAAGCGGTTACTATAGAGTGTGCATAATCCACGTTAGCTTAAATAGTAAAATATATACAACAACAATGTATATAAACAAATATTCCTGGACAAATTACACACTGCCATCTAGTCCCTAAGTAAAGCTTGCTATATATTCATTGCTTTTATTTTTAAATGTAGGTACAATATTATCATTTGTCAGCACTATAGCATAATGTAAAATGTGGAAGCATATTTATAAAATATATATTTAAGGGCAATTTATTTTTACATAATTGAATAATATCCAAATGGCATTATCAACGTTTTTGTATTAAATTTAAACGTGAAATAGATACATTGTAATACAAGTTACTGAACTGAAATTGAGGACTACAATTTATTTATAAGTATAAAATTTCTGAGTCAAAAAGATTTACGTAAAAAATATGTGGGGTAATATTTTTAGGAAGTAGGTAAATAACAACTTCGCCGTGACCTACTATAAACCTAATATAATTGAAGAATAAAGGCCCTATCAAGAGTATCATTTGAGGCATTGTCATCACATCATGCTTGTACTAATCATGAAGGTGCATATTTCTCACAATTCGCTTCCCACGGAAACACACGTCGCATTTTATGATTTACTTACGCCATTATTCATTACGTTGGTACTGAAAGTTGCTTCATACGACGTGGTGTAAGTTAATAACAATTAATGAGTTTAAAAAAATAGTTAGTGACAATTTTTGTGCCTACAGTGCAACAGGCATAATTATATACTATACAAATGGTGGGGGAAGCGACCCGTCTAATCTCATTGGATATTTTAACAACATACATTAAAATGACCATCGTTATAGTCAATTTGTTTATAATTTCTAAATACATATTCAAACATATAATTTGACTTTTAAAATATTATAAGTAGGAGTGTTTTTATATAATTGTTAGTGTATCTAGTGATTGGAGGTAAAAAAAAGTGGTCGTCAACCCTTATTCCTCCAACTGCTGATTATACGGGTTTCCCCTCAGTAGAAGGGGTTTGACCAGGCTCCACCACGCTGCTCAACAGCGGGACGAAAAACAAAAAGTTACACTTAAATCGAATTGGTTAAATAGTATTTACGGCGTTTAAATAGTTGCTAGTATTAAGTTCAAATATACAACTCAAATCAGTACATTTTATTTTACGTATTCTTTATTCTCTCTTGACTTGCACCACACATAAGGGTCAGTACACACGTACCTATTATCTCCGCTGCGTTTGATGCAACGCTGACCGCAACTTGTCGGCAAGGGCAACGAACTGCATCTCAGATTGACAGCGGATGTCGTTGCACTTCTGTACGGTTGGCCACTAATCGAGTTAATAGACCCCGATCAAAATCGAGAAGTCAGTTTAATTAAAATGCCCAAATTGATCCCGGTGGAAAAGAAATGCCCATTTTTTAGTCAAGATGCTTATGATATAAACATAATAATGAATTAACTAAAATAAGACCATTATACAAAATTTTAAATGTTGATTAAATGATGTGAATTTAAAATTATTTACTACACAGATGGCACTGAACAAAATTAACTTCTCTTTGTTCCCGAGCTTCTTTCCAATCAACAATAAATAAACAAAAACACTAAATTAAAATATTAAATAGATTAATCGAACTTGACTAGCCATCTCTTTAGGCTTTTAATGCCTTATTTGCCATGTTGATGTCTCTCACATTGCTAAGAGGGGAAGTCAAATTCCAAAAGCTTCTTACTCCTACTAATTTCTTGTTATTAAATTTGTTGTGAGTTCCAAGGCAACCGTAGTTTCACCCCCGCAACTGCAATAGATTTCACTATTCGTTGTCCTTTTTGGGAGTCACCGCTGTTAATCCTGGCTACTCAAGAGACACACTGGGTAATGTGTGTAGGGCCCCCGTCCCGTTTGACTAATCGAAAAATAACGACGAATAGCTTCAAAATATAAATGGATAGGATCGGCCTAATATCCACAAAAACATAATATTCCTCATGTATATATCACTACCTACTTAAAACAAAATAATGACAAATTACAGCGACTGACACGACAAGAACAAACAGATAGGGCGCCAATCAAATAATCGTTAGTCACGTGACAAAAAGAATCGATTCGACAACGTTCAGTAATCGATCATCAAAGCGAGTTCGTTGGACTCGTATAAATGTTTCGCGGTCGATTGCATCAATCCCATATGGGGGGCAAATATTCACATTGCTCATAAATATTACGACATGAGAGATGATGCACTGGAGCTTAATGATGAAGTGGGCCCTACCTACATACATACTTTACTCATCTGTATATGTAGATATATCCCAAAGAGGTACGGCTGATCTGATTACGTTTATTTAGATAACGATAGATAGACATACGATATGCTTTATTTGCATAGTACAAATTTAAAGTACAGTGAATCAATAAATTATTACAGACTTGTATTATATGCACGGCCTTATTGCAGAGAGCAATCTTTTCAAGGCAACCTTAGTAGATATCATACTAGATATCATACTGGAGCCAAAGTCAACCTCGCCTATACGTGGTACACCTTGCTGATTTGCCAACGAGGTAAAAGAAATAGGCCACAGAACAAAAGACCACTTCCAAATTATAATTTCCTTGAGGATTATTTTGCTCTTGCACATGAGTCATGTCACCAGATGAAAGGTGATGTTGCATCGGTAACCCAGGTGGCAGCGCGCAAGTTTTATTTCATACATTGCATACATACGACTCTTTACTTGAACAACTGGAAACCCAGGAGTTTTTTACCCTGGGATCCTTATAGCCGAGCAAGTACGAGCGGACAGAAAACGATTTTTAAATTAATAAAGCTAGCCGTATAGCTGTGTAGGGCGCCCAATCCCAATAACAATGTTTTTTTTACTACTTCGGGTGGCGGACAAGCATACGGCCCGCTTTATGTGAAGCGGTTACTGTAGCCATATTAACGCTCGCAACATGAAATATCGCTCGCGCGCCGCCACCCCCGCTGCCAACGGAGCATCTTCATTCGCAGGAACACAACAACCGTCAAGGGAATTGTTATTTGGCTGCGGTATTCTGTGAGGTATTTTCCCCAGTCGGGTAGCTTACAATTACGCTCCCTATCTCTCTTAAATCCTCTCTGGTATTAGTGAATACATTAGATATAGTAAAACACCTAAGTTGCTAATGTTTGACACAGTTTGTAGACTTTGATAGCCACCTTCAGACATTTGATTTGCGCAATGACTGTTCCCTAGTATTAACACTGACCAACTAACCTGCCCTTCGAAGCTCGATAGAGGTCGAGTTAATCACTCAACAGTCACCCATGTAGACCCTAATCATTGCCAATACAACTTGACCTGCGTCTCCGATTATACTGAAATCGAAAGATATATCGATCGTGATCATTTTGGTTCGAGATAATAATCGATAATACAATTATTCGATTGCCAATTCGCTAATCGATGCCAATATTGATGTTCATAACTAGGTCGACATTTGATCTTTAGCAGTATTGCACCTGTAACCTTGAGTTATTTACAGATGGAGCTCTTTAATTTTTATTGTTAAATTGACTTTCGTAGTACATTGTTTCGAAAGCTTAAACTCTTCATCATGATCTGTTGTTGTATCATTATTTATTTATTTAAACTTTATTGACCACAAAATTACATAAGGGTACAAAAGGCGGACTTAACGCTAAAAACATTCTCTACCAGTCAACCTTCGGGAAAAGCAGAAATTCATGAATGCGGTTCTAAGCAAATTACATTATAATCAAGTTATAAGATTTTCAACATTAGTACCTACGTTTTTGACGTGACAACGTCTTATAATTCGATGGAGCCGGCTGCACGCACGAAAAAACATGACGTATGCGGCGTTATCTCGCTCTGAGGCGTTCCATTAAAATTTTCTTTTGAAAAATGCAAACATTTCATCAGTATTTTCTTATGACGTTGTCACGTTCAACTATCGTCAGTAAACCGACTTTACAGACAACCGATTTTATTTTTTATAAGAGGGGGCAACGAGCATGTGGGTCACTAATGGATAGCAATCACCATTGCCCATGGAGATCAGCAACGCCAAGGGGTCGCCGATCCATTGCCAGCCCTTTCTTTCTTTGTGGTGGCCTCACTCACTCGCAGTAACGCAACAACCATCCAGGGAATTGTTATTTGGCTGCGGTATTCTGTGAGGTCGAGGTATTTCCCCAGTCGGACAGCTTGAAAAATACACTATGCCCTACCTGTTTTCGCCAGAGACTCGTTTGTCAGTCAGCAGGGTGCACCACGTGCAAGGGCTTTGAAGTGTAAGTGGTTCATCAACATCTTTGAACTAAAGCCAACGTTTAATATAATAGGTAGGGGAAAAAGTCTTTTCGCATTATAGTATGTATGAACTTGTAATAAAATCTCTTTGGTTATACCATTTGTATCTGGCAGGTTTTGATATCTTTAAAAAGTTTAAATTTTAAAAAAGATAATTCCAAATTCAAATTAGGTAAATGTGTGATTTTCGTTTGTTTTTTTTACTGTCAACATGAGTGAATCTAATGAAGAAATTCGATTCATTTTAAAATTTTACTACAAAAAAGGTAAAAATGCAACGCAAGCTGCGAAAAAAATTTGTGACGTTTATGGACCTAGTGCAGTGTCTGTGAGAGTAGCACAAATTTGGTTTAAGGGTTTTCAATCAGGAAATTTTGATGTGAAAGATGCACGTCGCCCTGGTCGCCCTGTTACGGATAAAATGGATGCCATTTCTGAAAAAGTGGAGCAAGATCGGCATATCAGTAGTTACGACGTAGCTGAAGAACTAGGAATTGACCACAAAACAGTTTTGGCGCATTTGATAAAAGCTGGGTACACTAAAAAGCTCGATATTTGGGTGCCTCACGATCTCACTGAAAGAAACCTAATGAACCGTGTACTCATTTGCGATTCTTTACTACGACGTAATGAAAGCGAACCGTTTTTGAAGAAGCTTATAACTGGTGATGAAAAGTGGATCACGTACGACAAGAACGTGCGAAAAAGGCCGGTCAGGCTTCACAGACTCTGGCAAAACCCGGGTTAACCCGCAACAAGGTGATGCTGTGTGTATGGTGGGATTGGAAGGGCATTATTCATTATGAGCTGTTATCGCCAGGCAGGACTATCGATTCTGAACTCTACTGTGAATAACTGATGAGATTAAAGCAAAAAGTTGAGAGAAAGCGGCCGGAATTAATTAACAGAAGGGGTGTGATTTTTCATTATGATAACGCTAGACCTCACACATCTTTAGCCACTCAGCAAAAATTAAGAGAGTTTGACTGGGAGGTGTTAATGCATCCGCCGTATAGTCCTGACCTTGCACCTTCTGATTTCCACCTGTTTCGGTCTCTTCAGAATTCTTTAGGCAATGTCAGGTTAACATCACGAGAAGACTGCCAAAACCACTTGTCGTGGTTTTTTGAACAGAAGTCCCAAAATTTCTGTAGTAATGGGATCATGTCTCTACCTACAAGAAGGCAAAAAGTTGTCGAACAAAATGGCACCTACATACTTTAGTTAAATGTAAATAAACTTTATTAAAAAATGTTTTGAATTTTCATATAAAATACGAAAAGACTTTTTCCCCAACCTAATATTATTTATTCCTTTCCATTTGGAACACTACAAGAGAGCTTGTTATGTTGATATGTCTGCTATCATAATCGAACACACATGTCATGTTTTTATTTTCTTTGTTTGTAAAACCTTAATGCACAAAAATATAAAATTACAAGCACAGAATATTATAAACAATGGCGGACTTATGCCACAGGAGATGTCTTCCAGTCCACCATGGAATGTTTAAAAGTAAACAGCCGGGATCGACGGCTTAATGTGTCCTACGAAGCACGGTATATGATACACCAGCCCACTTACCACCATCTCTTATTGCGATTATTCATACAAATGAATAAGCGACTCTATTACATTTGAAATAGAGTCGCTTATTCATTGGTATGAATAATCGCAATAAGAGATGGTGGTAAGGGGGCAGTTATATTCTCTCAACTGAAGTTCTTTTTTATGTGATGTGATATTCATTTAAAATTCGTAATACACAATTGTAGAAAGCTAAACAAGTTACAATTACAGATACTACGCTATTTGTTTTATCATAATTCATTATTTTGTTTTCATACTGGCACCGCGTATTCTTGATTAGTTGAAGAAAGACCCGTGTGATTTTCTTAACATAATATTCACAAATAATAACTCATACCTATTTTGTAACATAGACTGTTGACAAATGATTGTACAACTCTACGACCTATACAAATAAAAACAAATGAAGTTACAAAAGAAAGGGCCCTACACACTAACTGTCAGTGTGAATGAACATTTATTACTTTCGATTTCAAATCGATTCATCAATCCGTCATTGACGCATCGTTTACTATTGCGAAGGCGTGTTCAGTCTGATCGAGGCAAATAATCGGTAGACTCTATGACATACGAGTAGATTATGAAGAAAAATGTAGCCAAGTGTCTACTATAGTTACCTACAACAAATATTAGTGATCGAAGAACAAATGTAATAAAATTTTATACCCCAGATTCGGAACCTGAGGATGCTTATCCCCGCAGATTGTGATTGTCTAAATTATAATAGCAAAATCAAATCTTGCTCATCACAGATGACGTTCCTATAAATCTGTATAAAAATTACACCTGTAAAGAAATACGAAAATATTTATTTTAATAAAAGATATGAAAAATATTTTTCTTTTCAGTCATTAATAATAAATTATTAACGCTAGTTAAGCGTTCGTAATAAGGATTTTATATAAAGTTTATGATATTAATTTACATACACCGTACTTTTTGATACTATTATACAGGAGAGGTAGGTAAAACCACATAACTATTTAGTGATTCGCCTTACAGGCTTTACCATTGAAAATAGAAAAAGTAACAACTATGATACAAGTACATATAAGATAAAAATTTTGACATTTAGTCCGTACACAACACCAGACATGTACAGCTGCTCAGTGATAGGTGGCGCAGGGCTTAAGAAAAACTGAGAGTCGGTTTTACTTTGAGAATCTGCCTTTATGCGAATCAATAATACAGATCCTTATATAACAAAAACTTTTCATCAGAACAAATAGGTATTTTAAAATTACAACCCTCGCAAAACTTTACACAATATCTCGTGAAGCTACGTTCCCCAGATTGGAAAGTTATCCTGACTCAGTATAAATCCAGTTGTAAGATGATAGGTCCGAAATATCGCAAGAAAAATACATTCATATGGATACCGTGTAAGAGTAAGTAGCTATGTATAAAGATTGAAAATCGTGTCTTATTACTGAGAGCATTAGCATACTGGCCGTTAAGTGTGGCGCAAAACTATATGTTCACTATGGTTGTCATCCGCCTTAAATCTCTACCGCCCGTTCCATGCTGCAAATAACAGTCTTGTTAGAGAATAAAAAATAGTACTAGTACTAAAAAATACTGACGACATGTCCGGGTTTTAAGATTCAAAATCCGGAGTTTTACACGCTTCTTGTCCTGCGTTAAGAGATGGCAACCCTACGTGAGGCTCTTGTAGATTCTGGACGGTTCGATACATCGTTAACCATTGACTCTCGATCCGTAAGCAAAGT
Source organism: Hypsopygia costalis (assembly GCA_937001555.2). NCBI lineage: Eukaryota > Metazoa > Arthropoda > Insecta > Lepidoptera > Pyralidae > Hypsopygia > Hypsopygia costalis. The sequence goes on from OW443325.2 coordinate 7,824,474, forward strand.
TGCATCCCAATTCTAATACGAGGATGGAAAATTAAAGCCTATTGTTCCGGAGACAGAAGCCTACTCGGTTGTGAGAAACAACTATCGATTCTTGTTTAGTTGTTGATTAATGATGAAACTGTAATCGATTTGATATCGTTTTAATTAAAAGTACAAAAGATTGTTGAGTTTAAAAGTAATAGACTTTTCGATTATTATAATATATGTTGTGGTATTTGTGGGGCTTTTGATAAGATCTATTTTATAAGTATCAAAATGAAAAAAAAACCGGACAAGTGCGAGTCGGACTCGCCCACCGAGGGTTCCGTAGGTACGTAGTATCATTATTAAATTTGATATTTTTCATTATAAATAAGAAATAATGCGTCGAAAAAAATAAATAAAATATATTTTGCAATGTGTACATCAAGCCCTTTCATATGATACCCCATTTGAACTAGTAGTTTCAATTTGAAATTTCGACACCCTATAAAAAATATAGACCCCCTATTTTTTTAGATCTATTTACAAATGTATAGTTTTGAGATTTATTCCTGTACTTGTAGTCTATAACGATGTTACTTGCCAAATTTCATAGTTCTAGGTCAACGGGAAGTACCCTATAGGTTTTGATTCCTTTGAGTGTGTCGAAATATGCGTTTTTTGCTGAATAAACGGCCGTAACTTTTTTCTACGTAAACTTAGCAGTTTGATTTTTTTTTAACTTCATGGGACCGTAGACCTGTGTATACAGTTCAAATTTCAGCTTGATACCTCCACGCATTCTCGACATAGAAATGTTTGACAGACAGACAGACAGACAGACAGACAGACAGACAGACAGACAGACAGACAGACAGACAGACAGACAGACAGACAGACAGACAGACAGACGGACAACAAAGTGATCTTATAAGGGTTCCGTTTTTCCTTTTGAGGTTCGGAACCCTAAAAACAGTCGTTTGAAATGACATCATCATCATGTAACGGTACAGACCGTCTTGCACGTGGGTACGCTACCTTTAAGTGATCTTGGTTCACACAAGATAAATTATGATTTTAATCTGTGGTATGAATCTATGGTTTTGTTCGGGTGGTTTTGAAATAAAAAACTTAAATATTAGTTTAATAAATGTAAATCAAACAGAAAATAATTCAATTGGTTTGATTTTATCTTTTATAATTTGATTCATGAATTAAATACATATTTTTATATTAATTTATAAATTAATATGAGAAAAAGTAATTGTCAGTTATGATACTTTGAATGATTTTAATGGAGTTACTGGGGCAGTTCAAGCCAAATATGCTAAAATAATCTAATTAGATTATAAAACTAATTATTAATTCAATTAACCCATATTTTGGGACTTTTTGATAAAACTCCTACTGACGTTAAATACGGAAGTACATTTTGATTGGCTGACGGGGTTTGGCGCAAAGAGCGTATGAAGGGGTGGGAGGACGCGAGCCTGGAAGGCTGAGATGATGAGCGAGGGAATGGACTTTTGGTTGGGAGACGCTGGAGAGAGGTCGAAGCTTGGAGCTGAGAATCGTCGAGAATAGTTTAAGTGTAAGGTAGATACCAGAGCACTTATGAAGAAGGACTGGCAGAGCTGTCTAGGAAGTTTGGTGAGCCGTTTCCAATTCATTATTGTTCGAATTTGGCTTCACTGTTATAATTCTTTACTGCACAATTATATTTTCTATTTATTCAAATGTGAAAGCTTTGGTGATAACCCTGGCTGTCGCTGTTCGTCTTGACCTATTAAATACTTTTTACGGCTTTGGTGATAACCCTGGCTGTCGCTGTTCGTCTTGACCTATTAAATACATATTACGGCACAGGAATTCGCCGAAACATATTATTTTTATGGGTAATAACAACCCACCATATTGTACAATTCATAGCATACGGCAGTTTCAATGGCTACCCTCAATAAGTTGACCTCAGTGTGATTCAATAGAGCCTCTGATCGTCAGCTGTGTTATAATAACGACACGTGGCTTGGAGACTTGCTAAGCTTGATTGTACACATCATCTACATACAACATTATTGGCCCTGACTGTTCAGTGGCACCAGAGGAATCACCATGCAATTACTAAGACGTTTTGCCTATCATCGTTGGATTACCATTACTATTTTAATACTTAAGGGAATTAACCCTTCAAATACTAGCCAATTTAGGCTTTACTAAGGCGTTTTGCCTATCATCGTTGGATAACCCTTACTATTTTAATACCTAAGGGAATTAACCCTTCAAATACTAGCCAATTTAGGCTCTACTGACTTGGGTATTAACCCACATCACTTTGGTGAAACCTTCAAATACTAGCCAATTTAGGCTCTACTGACTTGGGGTATTAACCCACATCACTTTGGTGATAAAATCACCATAATACAGCGAAGCAGTTTCAACAATTCGCGTTTGCATTGATATATTACCTCCAATTGCATATAATGCAACTGGCAGTTGTAAAGTAAGAAAGTAGCTTCACCCTGTGGAATCATGGCTGGGTACCTGGATGGAACCCGAGTTCCGAAGGGGAGGGGTAGGGCTGACTGGGTCAGAGGCCTATATTAAGATGCCGATGATCCTCATCAGACAGAACGGCGGAGCCACCACAGTTTGCAAAATAATGTAAAAGGTACGGGCCTTAACTGCGTTTCCTTAAGCCACTGCGAAGCTGTATTAGTGATTCCAATTAGGTTGTTTGTAGGTACTGATTTGCTAATAGAAAGGTAAGAATTCTTATGTAAAAGTGTCATGCAATGAACCATAATTCACTCATAAAGTCCTGGGTTTACTAACGGTCACAACAACAATATAAGGGTCCACTCTAGATGATCACACTGCCAAATACACGGTCCAAATTATTAACATAACATCCGGTTAACAGAAGAACGGGGTATACTTCGTCATGGGGTATATTTTACAGGTGTATACTCTAGTAGGAGTGGGGTCTAACCGTCTATAAGCGCCATATAAGCTGTCAAGACGGCAGTAGGCCGATGAGACGTTCAGGAGCGATTAGCTCTCATCGTTCTATTTCAGGGGGGGTCGTTACAATTTGATGCCATATGACCAGGATGTAAAGATCTATATCAAGTGACTAAAAGTCACAATTTGTTGCTCGTGAAAATGGATGAGAGAAGCGGTTCAGTTGTATGACACATTATTAAAGGTCGGTTAACACCAATACAGATACTTGCATTAACATTGGCTGAAAGTATTACATACAGTAACTAATAAAGAAAATTCAGACATATTTTATAACATTTTATTAGTATAATGAGGGTATGACAAGCGTTCTCTTGAGAAAAAAAAAACAGTTAGCGCAGTACTATTACATTCATTAGTGCAAAATCATTAGTATAGGCAGGTAAAATAACAAAAATATTCTAGTTCAAGTTCACACTCCGGAAATGCTCTAGGTAGTTGTCAAATCAATCAAGAAAAATCTGTATCTATAATGCTGAAAACACTAATACTCTATTTTGCTATGTTGAGTTAAATAAATGTATGTATGTTCTATTAAACATAATATATACATCTAATACTATATATAATATTTATGGGTTTAAATTATAGAGATGGGGGGTTGGTATTGAAATTAAAATGTTATAGAGACAGGGGGTTGGCATTGAAACTAAAATTAACCTACTTATGAAAGAAGTTCTCTTAGAAATCTGAGCGATTTACTTGACATATATAATATTAGGCCGTTAATTGAATAAAATGTACTAGACAGAAGCAGTAGGAAATAGTTATAAATAAATACTTGAGTTTCAAATCGAGCAATGATTTTACAGGTATTTCTGAGGTATTTGTCGATACAAAGAAAAGAAAAAGAATTCATAATAGTAAAACTTTATTTTAAAACATGCTGAGTGACTATTATCACATAATATATATATAATGTAATTAATTTACACAGTAGAATTAAAAGTAGAAATCATAAAATATTAATAAATCTGAACATTTTAGTTAACTGCGCAGGCATTTAAACTAATAAAATACAGTGCCTGCTATATTCCTACCAACCGTAGGAAATAATCATTATTATTATAGTCATGTATTTATTACTCATACTAGTTCCAAATTAGTTCTTGCATCTACAGAATTATCATGCAACAAAACAATAAAAAGAAAATCATAGACTTATTAAAAACCTACTTCAAATTATATGTTCGGGTAAAACTGTATGATTCATTACTGTAGTAATTAACTAGATTTTATTGTATTGCTAAACATATAACGTTAACTAATCTGTCTTTTATTATACAAATTGGGGGTTGAGTTCAGAATTAGTTTTTACTTCAACAGAAATATCTTTGTTGAATCATTAGAAGTAAACATGAATCACTATCAGTTCCTTTTTATTGAATTGAATATTATAGAAACGGTGGAATGAAACTAGTAATCAACATAAAAATATATAGTTAGGCATTTTACTTCTAACCAAATAAGAAAAAACAGAATGTAACAAAAATATTTACCTATTCACTTAACCATACTCCACAAAATAATATAATCAAATAGATTAAAAAATAAATAAATAAGTAAACACTATAGATATTTATTCACTTCACAATTTGCTTATACACATATCACAAAACACTTATATTTATTCAAATTCTTATAAATCTTGTCGAAAGTATGAATTTCAATCCAAAATATACTCAGTTCTCATGTAAATGTCTGGTTTCAGAACATAATAGTATATGTGATGTCTTGTGGTGGACTTCAATTCACAACCGCTTTGAAATCACAGAAAGCAAGTCCCCGGGTGGTTAAATCTTGCTTCTTTAGTTATGTATACTTGGTCAGATTAACTGTTGCATACTATTATAATATATCTTTATTTTTCTCTCTCTCACAAAGGATAGTATTGTATGCAGTACACATAATTCTTGATAAAAATACACCTTAGCGACTGGTATTTGTACTTTACTATGGTTTGCCAACTTTTCACTCTGCTAACTTAATACTGTGTAGACATTTGTGGAATGATTTTATATTATATAATACTCATAACCGCTCCACATCTCCATACAAGGAATATTATACTATCACAACAAGATTAGTTAAATATCTTGATAGGTAGATTTTGACCATTCATTCATTTTATTAATTTTATTGCACCGTAGTTCCAATATAAGTTTATACGTATCACGAAGTCAATATTATATATCATAGTTGAGTCTTTAGTATTCAGTAGGTACCATATTCACCTATTATATCTGTTTACAAATATTTTAGGTTACTTTCAGTCATTCAATAATGCGTTTACATTTTACAATATTCTTGTACTTGAATAGCTGTATAGTTTCAGAACATGCGTAGTTCTTGTAATGCAGAATCTTCCAAATATAAAATCAACTTTTAAACCTGTAACAAGAAACATTTGAATTGCGCATATGTTTAACAGTATGTTATTTTAGAAACAAAACATTAACATAACTTTAAGTAGATACGTACCTTATTATAGATATAACTCTTTATTTTACAAAATGTTTACTTTATTTCCAGATTGCTTTTATATCTTATATTACTCAAAAGTTAAATAATAGAATATCAAAATAGTTTTGGTTTGTTACATAGATTTGAGAGGGAAAAATAGGGACGTGACAAAGTAATCGTTTATAGAAACAATCGATTTTAAAAATACATAAAATCGATTTTGCCTGATACATAAAATGCCACTATGGTTGATCTACTAGAGCTCGGAGCGCGAATTGATATTTGCTATTCAATCGATTAATATTCCATTAACGATACCTGTGCATCTACAATAGTTTGTGAAGCTTTTATTTTTGAATTCGTTACCTGCGGATTCCTAACTTTTATTTCGATAGTTTAAATTTAACTGCTACTTTAGTTATCAATGTAACGCTTGTCTTCCGACAATAACTAGAACTCATTTAGTTTGTTGATTAATATTAAACTTGAATGAGTATCGATATATTTAAAAATTTGTTTATCTGTTGTTTATTTTTAATTAATAAATCTATGATTAGTATAATATTTATGCCGTTTAGTTTGAAATTTATTGGAAATTAGAAAAAAAAGGGGTCGATTAATTATTTTTCAAACAAATATCAATTAGTTGATTTTTCATGTTAAAAGAATATAATCGATTTATAAAACTATTTTGTGTAGAATGTCACATGCTTATAAAAAACATTTGTTTTTATTACCACAGAAAAAAAAAAAGATGTTCAAATAGATTTTCGATGTTTCTAGTTGCAATATTTGGGGGTTGCCATAATTGTTATTAATATTAACTTTAATGATATTTTAGCCTATCGAGATAAAGAATCAAATTATTTTACATTTATGATGATATTTCTGACTACCTAGTCAGAAATATCTGCACAATAATATATATGAAAACGGATTTTATTGAAATTAAATTTTCTCGTTTTACCATAGGCTACTGTGTAAAGATGGGTTCTTTGATGTTGGAAGACTGAAATGTATGTGATGTTATATAATTTGAATTATCACATTTAGGAATTATAATGTTGCTATCTAAAAAAAAGATAATAATAAAAACAAAAAATATATATATGGAACAACTCGACAGCAGTGCGTTAGATTCAAAGAAAGATATTAATTTTATTTAAGGTAAGTAAAAACGATTAATTTATGGGATCAACTCTATAGCGATTATAAATATTCAAAGAAAAATAATAATTTGAGTCCATCAGATAAAAAAAACAAATAAATATTTCTCATTCAATTCAAATTAGTTCATAGACATACATACGACCTATAACTATGTAGTATCATTTTTATTGAAAATTTATAATAAATTTCGACTGAAGAGTGATTGCCAACGAGGAAAAGAATGAAAAACTATTTGCTTTGTTTACATCGAGTGTTGACAGCAGTAAGAGTAGCGGCAAATATGTGACTAAATTACCTAAATATTTTATTGTTTATTGTGCTAAAGAGCTAAAAATGTCGACACCTAAAATAAATTGTGGTTGGAGTGTCATCCTATTTTATGATAATTAGTAAAAAATGTGGATATCATCAAACGTTTACTAAAACATTTAACATAAGTTTCTAACCTCAAACAATAATAAATGGCAAAACATTGTATTAGCACGGCATATACGGGGTGTAGAAGAACTAAGAAATAACAGCCAGAGTTACTTAATATGAGCCAAGATAATTCGTCAAACATTTGTGATATTAACACCCAACAAAATAAGTTTAAACGGAAGTACTTTCTGTGGTACATTGTTACTTAGATATAGCGCTCTAATTACTTTAATGGTTTTGTATATGTGTGTGTGATAAGAGTGGTAAGTGCAAGCATGGTGCTGCTTTACTATCATATATTAATACCAAAGTAAACTTGTCAAACACGAGCAATGAACAACAATGTTTTATTTATTCCGTTGATTTGCAAATTTCAACACAACAACAATCATAACCCATTTCTAAAGAAAATTAACAATTCAGTAAAATACCAAAACAGTTTTGTTGACAGTCTTTTCCGAGTTTAGTACATATTTTGCCACGGCATGCACTGAAATTGTTAGATTGTCCTTCACCATGAAGGTTAGTCATAAATTGCTTAAAAAATATTTAACCACGTCTTTATAATATAAATAAAGTTACTTCTGTTAAAAATTGCAGATGTATTTTGTATCGATTATAAACGAGGCTGTATGACTAACAACTGTGTATTTTAATTAAATAAACATTGACAAAAGATTAATTATTGGAACAATATATCATAGGTTGCAATGAGTGCTTAACATCGGGAGGGTCATGAGCCTGTTTGGCACCTTAGTTATAGAAAATGGATAAAAGGGTATTACTGATTAAGTGATAGTTACTTGAAACAGATTAAGGAAATTAATATTAGCAGTGTCTGCGGATTAGTTTAAGACAAGTAGTTAAGGTTAATTCAACTATAAGTGTGACTAATGTACATACTTCTAACAAAACTTAGAGATGAAAGACAGGACACAGTTAATCAAAATTAGTTTGTTCGAATTCATAGGAAAATAGTTTCAATTTTAAATCTTTGATCCGGCTTGATCCATTGGTTGTTTCTGATTCTAAAACATGCTATGGTTTTCATTTTTGATTTGGATGAAATAAAATAATATTCTGGCAAGGTATACTAGACCTACAGTGGCAAAAGTGTGGTATGTAGGTATATGCTTGAATAAATGGTTTGCCTAGACTATTAGTTTTGGAATTTTAGTTTAAATCTGTTAATAGCTTGCATATGGACAACAGTTTCCTACTCTGAGGGTTGATTGCTTTTTGTGAGTGAGTAAAGTCACACTAACAATATGCTGCGGGAACTGCTTCACATTGGGTAGGCCGTATGCTTAACTGTTACTGATGTAGGATAAAAGATGTTTTTAAAAATTAGGGTTCCTGAGTACAATTCATGAAAACCGATTTTAATTAATTTCAAGCATTTTAAGATGTTCCTATGTTTAGAAAATTTAAGTGGCTTATGGCATTCCTAGGGTTAGTTATACAGTTTGTACAGAGAGTTTAATCCCTGGTGGTTCATGTTGGCAGCTGTGCCGGGACATCATTTTCCCAAATGGTCAATTTATAAAATTTGCTTCCCGGGATGCTGGCTCCCTAGCTCGGCAACTTTCCAACTTTATTGTTCAGTTCCAGACAATTGAGAAACTGTAGGTTGGCAGCGGGGGTAGCAACTCGTGAACGGTACATTTCATAACTGCAAGCGTCTATAGACAAATGATAATTACCGCACCTGGACCTTGGACCATAATATTAAATTTTATAGACAATTATGAAGTCTATTACTGACATTATAATACCCTATGCCAAATTTATCTGCATATGGTGCACCCTGTCAGTTGACGAACAAGGCTTTGACGGACGATAGGTAAGGCAGAAGGATAGATCAACAGGGAAAGTATTTCCACCTGTCATAAGATTGCTGTGGATTCCCTGTATTTCCACCTGTCATAAGATTGCTGTGGATTCCCTGGAGGGTTGTTGTGTTCATACGAGTGGATGAGGATTTCCTGGAAGATTGTTGTGTTCATGCGAAAGAGTGAGGAATCCCTGGAGGATTGTTGGGATCATGCGAGTGAGTGATGTGACCAGAGGTTGAGGAATTGCAGCGTCGGCAGTGCGGGCAACTAAGCGCGAGTAACACAATATGTGTTGCTAGCATTAATAGGCTACTGTAACCATTTTGCAAAAAACAAGCATACAGCACGCCTGATACCGACAGGCGTTGTCCCATAAAGACAGCTTTGGGAAATTGTAGATTTGGGGGATTGTCGTTTTGGGATGTTGGCGTTTTGAGACAGTTACCTTTTTAATACTGTTGGTGTTTAATAGGCTACTGTAACCGATTTGTATAAAGCAAGCATACGGCCCGCCTGATACCGACAGGTGTTGTTCCATAAAGACAAGACAGCTTTGGGAAATTGTAGATTTGGAAGATTGTCGTATTGGGATGTTGGCGTTTTCAGACAGTTACCTTTTTAATACTGTTGGTGTTTAATAGGCTACTGTAATCGATTTGTATAAAGCAAGCATACAACCCGCCTGATACCGACAGGCGTTGACCCATAAAGACAGTTTTGGGAGGTTGTAGATTTGGGAGATTGTCGTTTTGGGATGTTGACGTTTTGAGACAGTTGCCTTCTTAATACTGTTGGTGTTTTGGCGCGGTTGTCCGTGTGAACCAGGAGGGACTAATTATACATACCTATATATAGCATCATTATAATTTCATGATTTAGATGTCGAATGAAGTATACACCAGTGGATCGGGCTAGACATAGAGCGGTAAAGAGCGGATTATTAGATGCAGGTTGATAGGCCGTGATCATCTAGTGTTGATGGACCATAATTATCATCATCATCATCATCATCAAGTTAGTCAGTCCAGGACTTGGATTAGTTGCGATATTGTTACAATTGAATGACATTGACATGGATGAGCCATGGTTATCATCATCATCATCATAATTATCATCATCATCAAGTTAGTCCAAGACTTGGAATAGTTGCGATATTGTTACAATTATGTGACATTTGACATGGATGAGCCATGGTTATCATCATCTTCATCATAATTATCATCATCATCAAGTTAGTCCAAGACTTGGGTTAGTTGCAGCATTGTTACAATTATGTGACATTGATATGGATAGGCCATAATTATCATCATCATCATCATCATAAGTTAGCCAGGCCACGGGTTTAGTTGCGATATTGTTACAATTATGTGACATTGGTATGGATGAGTCATGATCATCATCATTATTATCATCATCATCATGAAGTTAGTCCAACACTTGGGTTAGTTGCAGCATTGTTGCATTTAAGTGACGTTGATATGGATAGTTGCAGGACAGGAGTTTTGTGAGTGAATAATGAAAAATAAAATCGAAATTTCAGGTTTATTGAAATCAGGTCAGTTGGTTTAAAAAAAAAAAAACGATAACGTAAGTATGTGGAGCACAGTAAAGGCACATTTTGGCGAAGGGAGTTTAATGGCAGAAAGGCCTACTTCCAACCCAACTAATAAAAAAAAAAAAAAAAAATTTTGGAATTCGTTTTATTTGAGGCTCTTGATTTATTACCCTGTTTTAGTTTCGATTATGGAAATGAATTTGTATATAAATGAATTTAACTTCCTTGGTTCAGTTGTCTACTGGGGAATCGTGTCTCTGAATACTTAGGTATAGTGATCCGAGACTTTAGTTACGATAGAACGGGGAAGTCCCTGGCGGTATTGAACTTGGATTGGTTTTAACAAAAACAACTTTTAAGCAAAGTTCTTTTGTATTATAAGAACAAAGCTTGTAAGTTGACACTCTACAAGAAGCTGACACTACCACTGATTGGACACTCCACAATCTCCTGGTATTGACTATATAGTGAGTCTGGGTTCCTTTATGGTAAAAGGGTGACTTGCATTGCACTTGTATCATTTGCATCTGAAGAAGCACATGGATTTTGGAGAGCGAAAGTATGCGATCCCACTTGAAGTACTCCTGTGTCAGTCAAGGTTAGTCCGCTGGCGAGGAAAAGAGTTGGGGTAGTATATTAACTATTCGGTTTGACTTAAGGACATGACTGATGGGGCGACAGCGTGCATACCAATTCCAACTCCTCTTATGTCAGTCAAGGTTAGTCCGCTGGCGAGGAATGCTTTGGGTGTACTTGTTGGCGTGCTTGTCGGTTGGATTTTGAGTCATAGCTGAGTCGCTGTGCCTCACAACCACAGGCTTATCTTGGATTCATGTGTCAGGATGTAAATTCTGCTGGTTCAATGAGGAGACATCTTGCTTTGATGGAATTTCCCGGCTTATTATATATGATATGCCAGGTATAAACACACACCACACACATGGTAAAATTCGAGGAATGTATCGACAGGGGATTAGACATAGTAACCGCGATTTTTAGGAAAGGTAAAGGTGGTTTGTGTTCATGAAGGTAATATTAAAAATTATAATAACATTTTAAATTGTAGTTTTATTTCTTAACTGAAATTTTAGCCATTTCAGAGTTAGAGGGAGATTTAGGGAAAGTTTTAATAGACTTTATCAAGTCAATTAAATACTTTCGGGGGTTGTGTGTAACGGTACAGACCGTCTTGCACGTGGGTACGCTACCTTTAAGTGATCTTGGTTCACACAAGATAAATTATGATTTTAATCTGTGGTATGAATCTATGGTTTTGTTCGGGTGGTTTTGAAATAAAAAACTTAAATATTAGTTTAATAAATGTAAATCAAACAGAAAATAATTCAATTGGTTTGATTTTATCTTTTATAATTTGATTCATGAATTAAATACATATTTTTATATTAATTTATAAATTAATATGAGAAAAAGTAATTGTCAGTTATGATACTTTGAATGATTTTAATGGAGTTACTGGGGCAGTTCAAGCCAAATATGCTAAAATAATCTAATTAGATTATAAAACTAATTATTAATTCAATTAACCCATATTTTGGGACTTTTTGATAAAACTCCTACTGACGTTAAATACGGAAGTACATTTTGATTGGCTGACGGGGTTTGGCGCAAAGAGCGTATGAAGGGGTGGGAGGACGCGAGCCTGGAAGGCTGAGATGATGAGCGAGGGAATGGACTTTTGGTTGGGAGACGCTGGAGAGAGGTCGAAGCTTGGAGCTGAGAATCGTCGAGAATAGTTTAAGTGTAAGGTAGATACCAGAGCACTTATGAAGAAGGACTGGCAGAGCTGTCTAGGAAGTTTGGTGAGCCGTTTCCAATTCATTATTGTTCGAATTTGGCTTCACTGTTATAATTCTTTACTGCACAATTATATTTTCTATTTATTCAAATGTGAAAGCTTTGGTGATAACCCTGGCTGTCGCTGTTCGTCTTGACCTATTAAATACTTTTTACGGCTTTGGTGATAACCCTGGCTGTCGCTGTTCGTCTTGACCTATTAAATACATATTACGGCACAGGAATTCGCCGAAACATATTATTTTTATGGGTAATAACAACCCACCATATTGTACAATTCATAGCATACGGCAGTTTCAATGGCTACCCTCAATAAGTTGACCTCAGTGTGATTCAATAGAGCCTCTGATCGTCAGCTGTGTTATAATAACGACACGTGGCTTGGAGACTTGCTAAGCTTGATTGTACACATCATCTACATACAACATTATTGGCCCTGACTGTTCAGTGGCACCAGAGGAATCACCATGCAATTACTAAGACGTTTTGCCTATCATCGTTGGATTACCATTACTATTTTAATACTTAAGGGAATTAACCCTTCAAATACTAGCCAATTTAGGCTTTACTAAGGCGTTTTGCCTATCATCGTTGGATAACCCTTACTATTTTAATACCTAAGGGAATTAACCCTTCAAATACTAGCCAATTTAGGCTCTACTGACTTGGGTATTAACCCACATCACTTTGGTGAAACCTTCAAATACTAGCCAATTTAGGCTCTACTGACTTGGGGTATTAACCCACATCACTTTGGTGATAAAATCACCATAATACAGCGAAGCAGTTTCAACAATTCGCGTTTGCATTGATATATTACCTCCAATTGCATATAATGCAACTGGCAGTTGTAAAGTAAGAAAGTAGCTTCACCCTGTGGAATCATGGCTGGGTACCTGGATGGAACCCGAGTTCCGAAGGGGAGGGGTAGGGCTGACTGGGTCAGAGGCCTATATTAAGATGCCGATGATCCTCATCAGACAGAACGGCGGAGCCACCACAGTTTGCAAAATAATGTAAAAGGTACGGGCCTTAACTGCGTTTCCTTAAGCCACTGCGAAGCTGTATTAGTGATTCCAATTAGGTTGTTTGTAGGTACTGATTTGCTAATAGAAAGGTAAGAATTCTTATGTAAAAGTGTCATGCAATGAACCATAATTCACTCATAAAGTCCTGGGTTTACTAACGGTCACAACAACAATATAAGGGTCCACTCTAGATGATCACACTGCCAAATACACGGTCCAAATTATTAACATAACATCCGGTTAACAGAAGAACGGGGTATACTTCGTCATGGGGTATATTTTACAGGTGTATACTCTAGTAGGAGTGGGGTCTAACCGTCTATAAGCGCCATATAAGCTGTCAAGACGGCAGTAGGCCGATGAGACGTTCAGGAGCGATTAGCTCTCATCGTTCTATTTCAGGGGGGGTCGTTACAATCACTATCAGCATGTATTTACCCACTGCTGGATATAGGCATTTCCCAATACTTTCCAACATATGCGATCCTCCGCTTTCCACATCCAACCGCTACCAGCCACTTTTTTGAGTTCGTCGATCCATCTAGAAAGGGGCACCCCCTTTCTAGATGGATGCTGGATGGATCCTATGTTTCGTCGCTAAATTGAAATAACATGAATTAGACATGAATTATTGTCTAATTCATGTCACCATTATACAATAATATAATTATTAGCATACCAGCGACGAGCAATTAATAAATTGTAAGAAAATTTTGACAAAAAAGAATTGACGATTGTTAACAAAATGTACGGGGTCGGTACCCCGGGGTCTGTAGATTGTAACTAGTAGCAATAAAAAAAAATGATATGAATAGTTGAAATAAATAGACATGGTATGCTCATACTGGTAAATAATATATTTACATCCCGAAAGATGTGTAAGCTACTTAGTAAAGCACACCCCGGCCACTTCATACAAATGTGGCATCGTTTACTACTACATAAACAATGGCGTCTGTGCAGAGAGTGACTGAGCGTGTGTGCGTGCGGCGCCATACAAAGTAATACAAACTATTCCTGATTCGTCTCAGAGGGGAGTTGAGGTCGATCTGAGAGAGCGGCAGGAAGTGGCCATACTGTACATAGTACTATTATATGTAGTGTGGTAAAAGTATTTGAAGAAGATTTAAAGATGTCTTCAACGGTCTTGAGATATTAATATAATTTTGATTACACAATAATTTGTCCGTGATTTTTTTCTGAAGGGGGCGTTATTTTCGTAACATAGTGGCCTTATACTATTAATCGTAAATCCGCCAGAATGTAAACTTCCTATGTCAAACCATGCACTTCCTAAATCGGAACATATCGAACACTACTTAATATACTACGACCTTTTAACGACACATGGCAGCCTTGTCATCAAATAACAAGCAACTTTAATCATGTAATCAGCCTTGTCAAGTCACAGACTACACGTATATCAGTGACAACTCCTTTGTGATCTTGTTCTTTATGCTGCTAAATACTACTATTATCTACTCTGTGCCACGGTGTCTCGATGACCCCAAGGTCTGTCCACACCTATAAATGGTCAACATGGCTATGCATTGATACTTTCTATGACTGTCACGCACTTAACATTTTTGATGCGTTCAATTGAGGGGAGCCCCCTCCCCTCAATCGAAGGGGTTTAGAGCATACTCCACCACGCTCCTCAACTGCGGGTTGGCGGAGGCCAGTGATTTCAACCCGCCTAAAGGACACTGACTTGGCTTAATGACTTATCTGTTATTACAATAGCCGAAACCGACGGCTTAACGTACCTTCCGAAGCACGGAGGAGCTCGAGATAAATAAACCCCTCCACGGGCAGGCTACGGCCGACATTGCTTAACTTACAAGTTCGATTACGACAGAGTTATGACTGAGACATGCAAAGACGCCACGGAGCTCCTCAATCAAGTGTGTATAATATTTATTAGGTTGTAGTAGTATTTTTATTAGGTTATTTTCTAAACAAATAAATTACATCTGTAGTATAGACATTTAAATATACCAACAACTAAGATACGACTCATTCTAAGCTGCCATCACTCGCTCCAAACTTCCCGGCGATCGTCTATTGTTCCACAGATTGTTGTTAATTAATATTTGGAATTGAGTTTGGCTTCAGTGACGGGTTTTTATTATCCAATGGAAGCCGTAAATAAAACGCGTACACAATAAAATTGGTTGTCATGTTGATGGTCGGGAATATTTGTATGCATTGATAATTTTTAAATTGATAGTTATTAATTTGAGAAATAATCAAGAGAGTCATTATTTACTTTGGAGACAAGAAAAATTACGGATGACGTTAATGATAACACTTACATGAACACAATTTTATTTTAAAACTTATCAAGCGATAGTACCACTTAATTTATGGAGGTCCAGGCTGTAAAACTAGCGCCTTTTGAGTAAAAAAAAAATATTTGCTTAATAATGCACAATGAAACTGTGTTACACGATTGTTTGAAGCACCATAGATTTATCTCTTTTTTTTTAACTTAGAAAATTGATGAAGAATCCTGTAGTTATTGAACCGTAATTTACGGAAAAGAACCTTTATTTTTGACACATTTTACCTTAATAACTACATAGAGTACAATATGGTCCATATTGTAATAAACAATTAGTTATTATATGTCATTCGTTACGGATTTAGCGAGTAATATATATTTTTTTACTTGAGTGACACTACTTTTGCAGCAAGGACGACCTTAAGAGATTATTATAAACTGCAACAAAAATTCAAAACCAATTAAATTTAATGTGTTTTGTTTAATATTGAAGTCTCAGCACTACTAAGAAACTGTCACAATAATTGTTCCTTGCAGATCACTAATTTGATATTACATTTAATCGTATTATAATATGGCAGAACTTTCAACTTATTTATACAATACAAATACAATGTAGTTTGAATTTGGCTTACTTACTTTAGTTACCAAATCAGAGATTTGTTCTACTTCTTCTGTTTTTATCAATAAAATAGTTTGTTGTCAATTTGTCATACCCACGCCACAGGGGTCCCATTCTAATTCGGTTCCACTGCCGCCCCGTTGTCCACTGAAAATGCAACTTTAGATGGAGACAGTCGGACTGCTCTCAATTCAAGCGACCCTATTAGGCAAATAGTGTAATAATATACATGGTTGGCGGTTGGTTGACTGACTTCTACTTGTAAATTGGATGTAGTCGATTCATCAATGCATAATTTCGATTGACGAGCTCGGTTGTCGAATGGTTAACAATGGCCACTTTGACTCAGAGGTCGCGGATTCGTTCCCCGCACAAGACAAACATTTGTGTGCATGATCATGTCTGTTTGTCTTGGTCTGGGTGTTTTCTATGTATTTACAAAAAAAATATATATTTGTGTCATCAGTTATCTAGTACCCATAGTACAAGCTTTGCTTAGTTTGGGACTAGATGGCAGTGTGTAATTTGTCCAGGAACATTTATTTATATTAATTTTCAAATCTGTGGGTCGGAACAAGGGTTCCGACCCACAGATATACATTACGACCCCCTATTATACATATGAGGTCATCATCATCACCTAAGGAGTAAGAGTAAGGAGGAGGTGGGTCATCATCTGTATAATAGGGGGTCGTAATGTATACAAAGAAATAACACCTAGGGGCCTACGCCGAAGTGAAAGACCGAAGTGTCACTTCGGACAATGTTATGGTTAGGTTATGTTTCCTCGTATGTGGACTTTTTGCTTTCTGGAAGAATACAAAATACGAACTTTTTGAGTTGAATAGAAACGGGACCTCAATATTTTGTTCCTTTTTGTCTATTTAGTAGGTCGTGACACAAGAAACGTTGAGAAACAATGGTCTAATGGGGCCGCAGCCTTATTGTACTACCATGATTGAAACATTTGGAGCAAACATTCCTCTTCAGGTCAGCCGCACGGTAGTGCAAGTCATTCAACTAAACTTTATCACTCAATCTATTTGTAACAGCGGTCTCGGTCGGCCAACCTTTGCCGATGCACCGATGCGAGTGAAAGTCGATTACAGCAATCGAGTTATTGGGTAGCCTGATGTAATGATCGATACTTGCACTTTTTGTAGCAGCCGCGTCCGCAGCTGAGTGTGATAACGATTCAATTACGATTCCGACGGCATTGTTTTATCAATATAATAATCGAATATCGCGCAATATTGGTGAATCGAATATCGAATGCATTTTGAAGGTTAGATATTTAATGGACAAAGATATTATTTTTGTAATGTAGTTGTTGAGCCCGTGGCTTTGCCTCCGTGTAATATACAGACAATCCACTCGAAATATCCATCCTATCAATTAGGCCGTAGAATGTATTGAACTTAAATTAGATTTGTTTATGACTGCCGGCTCGCCTCGGTTCTTCTCGTGTGGAGTAATATAAACGTTATATAATATATATAAAACTTCCAGAACATATTTTCTAAAATGGTGATGGTGCACACTACTCTACTATCTGATAAACGAGATTCTGGCAATAAAGAGGTAGACCAAAGCGCATTTATTATTATTCTTCAACACAATAATTGCCTCGAGGGTTGTTGTATTCAACAGAAAGGAAGAGGTTGCTGCTTTGGCAACGAGGAACGGCGCACCAGCGATATTTCATGTTGCGAGCGTTTGTATGACTATGGTAACCGCTTCATATCAGGCGGACCATATGCTTGTTGCCACCCGATGTATAATGTATATGATTGTATAAAAAATGTATAAAAACCGTAGATGTATAAAAAAAGACAGACGCGGTGAGTGTCTAATACGTCTTATCTACTATATAAAAATAAGTCGGGTTTTCCTTCCTGACGCTATAACTCCAGAACGCACGAACCGATTTCCACGGTTTTGCACTCGTTGGAAAGGTCTCGGGCTCCGTGAGGTTTATAGCAAAGAAAATTCTGGAAAAATTTGAAAAGAAAAGCGGGAAAATCTTTTTTCACATACAGCGCCATCTCTAAGGAAATGGATGGAAACGAAAAGATTGAGCCACAGCGAAGCGTGGTCGGGCCGCTAGTATTATATAGATACAAGTATATAGATTCTAGACACTGAGTTTACGTAATCCGCAATCGTTGTACGTTTTCAGTTGCATTTATTTAATAAGCGAAACTAATTTTTCACCCATTTATCGTATGTACTCGATTACAGGTATGTTGCATCAAATATCTTACCCAACATGACGTAATAGAAGTTCCAAGTTTACCTGCGAACAAAAATTAATTTCATAAATCACATGAAGAAATGTACCATTATATCTATTTTATATTAGATGTGCTCTGATTACTTGAAAATTTTATTACAAATTTATAATTTCGTGTATATTTGAACATTATGTTAATTTCATTGCATTTAAAGTAATAATTAATTTTCAATTTTATATGAAGTATTTTGTTTTGTAGCGATATCAGCAATATTGAATATCGCTCGATGCATTCACGGCCACGCTCGCCAGTCGATCGGCGTCCATTATGAATATAGGTTTTCATATTATCATAAATATAAGTAACTCTGTATAACGAAAATTGGACTCTTATTAAGTGAATAACACAATAAATAGTGTTAATCACCAAGGACTTTCCTTACTCTCTTTAAACTCATACAATCTAACCATATATAAACTTCCATACTTCTAAAGTTTTGTTTCATAATGTTTATAGAACACATATCGCCTCGATATCTAAATATCTGTCAGACTCTTTGACTCCTGAGACCGACTCGCATTCCAGACATCAATGAGGGGAGCTAATAGTAACAGAGCCTTGTTTTAAATATTCTACCCCTGCTCTTTGGTATTATTATTTCTCTGCACTAGTCTGCATACATAAAGCAACCCACCAATGTTTATTTATTTATTTATTATTCATTTTATTTATTTATTTGTAATCAACAGCCTACCAAATACATTTCTTCTTTATTTATTGTACTCTTTTCGAGCAACTGTATTGAAAATATAAATTGACAATCAATAACACATTATTCGACAAATTGTGTCTTTGGCCAATAATACAAAAATGGCATCGACCTGAGTTGAATTACTCAAGGATTCATTCGTACTTCATATATCAGAATTAAACGATACTTCCTCGTAAAAATCAAATCAAATACTGGTGTATTAAAGATGACAATGATTTATAAAAGCGTAGGTTTGAGAGATACTTGAAAAAAGGCTACATGTCAGGACATTGTTTGCTTAACCCTGTGGCAAAAAAATTTAAATTTCATATAGTTAGTTAAGTATCATCGTACTTAAAATTTATAACAATGACCAAAACAACAATTCATCATCATCAGCCTGTGTCTACCCACTGCTGGACATAGGCATTCCCCAAAGCTTTCCACCAAATTCGATCCTCAGCCTTCCGCATCCAGACGCTTCCAGCCGCTTTCTTAAGGACATCGGACCATTTAAAAGGAGGGCGTCCAAAACTTAGTCGTCCTACCCGACAATTACTTGCAATAACTACACTTATTTGCAAGATAATAAAAAGCATATAATAAAGTTACTTATACGAGTATAAATACTACTTTAAGGAAGTAATTGCCTTCTTGCTGCTGCTAAACTGCTAATTCGGTTTATATAATAGGGATAGCCCTATAAACTCCCTTGCCTTCTAGTGAAAATCGCATTATACCGGATTAGCAAATATAGGCAGATTTCGATTTACGGCATGAAAATTAATAAAAATGTTCTTTCAAATAAAAAAAAAGAGCCTATTTAGCCATGCGGACGAAGTTTGGAGTGACAGTTAGTTTTATAATACGTGTATAGAGGTATTTTTATTCATCAAATTATTCAGCAATCTTAATATAACATGTGTATTATACGAAAGTATAAACTTTATGATTAAAGTCTTAAAATTAAATTCAAATATACTTATTTTTCATTGAGCGCTTACGGGCACTTTAGACATGTCGTACATTTTTTTTAAATATATAAATAGATATATCATTTATTCATTTCTTCAGACACGTACAAGAATTCTAATATTTATTTTTTAATTTTATTTAAGAAAGATGAATGATTGATCGTATATAAAGTTTTCATTTCTTTTTTTCAGACGATATATGCAGCACTCGCCCCGCCAATAACGCTCTACATCGTCCCTCAAAGTACTCGTACATAAAGTATGATGTCAATGAAGTAAAAAAAAATAAAGGTGCCTTTGGGGTTTAACTTAAGAGCAACGTGGAAATGACATTCACATTCACACACCATTCTTTAAAAACTTCACGCAATCGTGACCTGAATGAGAACGAAGTTTTTGGACGCCCCAACGGGATCTTACCAAATTCAATACGAGACGTGAGTTTAAAATGAACGTTGTTTGTTTCTGCAAGATCACCTTTATTTGCATGGTTTTATTGTATTTTCGCCTTTAATAAATCCGCAATAAGATTTTCTTTATTTTCAGCAAATATTCATCTAATAAATTCTTTAACGGTTTCCCTACATGGATAATATTTCTCGAAGTGGGTTAAACCGTGTTGAATTATTCAGCGATTTTTTTTACGATTATTGCCAATTTTACGAGCTCGGTGGCGTAGCGGTCAATAACGCGGCTTCGACACCAACGCTCGTGGGTTCGATTCCCACATAGGACAAACATTTGTGTGCATGAACATGTCTGGGTATTTTCTATGTATCATAAGTATGTATTTACGAAAAAAAAATGTATTTACGTATGTTTATTAGTTGTCTAGTACCCAGAACACAAGCTTCGCTTACTTTGGGGCTAGATGGCGCTGTGTAATTTGTCTGACAATATTTTTTTTTTCTACTAATAAAGTGGTAAACAAGTATACGCTCCGCCTGATGGAAAGCAGTTACCGTAGCCTATGAACGCCTGTAACGCTAGGGGCATCATACGCGCGTTGTCGACCCTGTGAAAACCTTTTCACGCCTTTTTTGAAGAACCCCATGCTGTAGTCTCCTGAGAAGACCTCGACGGACAGTTCAATCCACAACCTGACAGTACACGGGAGAAAACTTCTTTGGAAACGCGCGGTACACGACCACTTAGGCTCCAATGTGTCCCTGTCGATGGTGAGTGGTGCGACTGTAGAAGGAGGTCGTGGGCATCATGTCAAACAACTCCTCTGAACTCACCCATTGAATACATAAATAGAGCAAAATACGTTTTGAGAGTACATACCACTTGTTATTATTCGCTGTGTCATTGAAATTCTTAATACGACGGTTAAAGACCCTGAAGGTAACGAACAAACATGCTGTAAGTTACGAACTGAAAGCGACAATCGCAACCAAAATTAATCCTATACTTTTAAATGAGGAACTTTTAAATATAATTTGTAAAGAGACTTTGGAGCCGTGGGGCTCGTTAGCCCATAATCTTTTTATAGAAATATCTAAAAGGTAGAGACATCTTGTGACCGGAGTGAGGGTCTTATGCGAAGAATTAACAAGTTATGTTATCCGGCGAGGTTTGTTGTTGTACCATTTGAGCAATCATCCTAGAAGACAAAAAAATCTTCTGGGGAGCGCTCAAAGGCAACGATTTTAATTTTAAAGTTTTTGGTTATTAGTTAGTTTGTTTAGTTTGGTAGTTATTCTTAAAGTATAAAATATATATTTTATTGTTTAGAAATAAACTTTTTGTAAATAAATATTTATAACATGACGATCTCGCAAACGACGTGACGATCGTGAAATTAAACAAATAAAAATTCTGACTGAAAAACATATTTTTGTAAACACATACATACAATACATAGAAAACACGCATGACCAACACAAACAGACATGTGCATGCTCACAAATATTTATCTTGTGCGGGGATCGAACTTGACCACCGGGGTCAATATAAATGAGAATAAACTCGCTGACCACCAAAAATAATAATTCCTAATTTTAAATTGCACTATATTAACAGAATGCAATATAAACTATTGGAAATTAGATGGCACTACATGTCACTTGACACAAGGGGTGGGGGCTTTACGTACTTTGATTGATTAATAATACAAACACCGAGCGAAACTTCTGCGATCATTTCTTATGTGTTCAATTCAAAAAAGGCAATAAATACTTATGCGGTCGCTTACCATGCTCATGTGTAAAAATAAAAAGATCAGCAAATCTCTGAGGTTTTGCTGCATCATCAATGGCTATTGAAATGGGAATTGATCCTTTTCTTACATCAATCAAACTATAGAATTGATGCTATCTACCAAAGCACAGCGCCGCTGTTCGCTTGTCACTTGCACATGTCCTAAGCCGCGGCAGGCGACATGCTAGATGGATCGGCAGACTCAGATGTCATTGAGATAGAGTTTGCAATTGTTCGAGCTGTGGATTCTACTAACAATGGACCGTGATGGAGGCATTGTGCTGTCCGATTGAAGAATACTGGAGGAAGCAGAGGCCATCTAAACCTTGGACGGGTGAATAACGATGAATGGATGCATCATGTCCTGATCGATGCGTCTTCACGAACAATAGCCAAATGAGTGCCACATCCAATTAATTGATTGTAAAACAAGGAGTACGGGGTGTTATATTAGAAGCAGCGGAACTAAATAATTTCCTTTATTAAGAACACAATGGGTCGTTAGCACGCGTTTGTTAGATAATAGGCGAGATGACTATGATGCTGTCATTGCAACGCGAGTTTCTAGACAGTAAAAATAAAATTTGTTTTGCAACGGAGTTAACTATTAAACTAAAAATCAGACAATAGTAATAGTTTTTTATTTAACCGTTCTGCTCGATTTAACTAACGATATTGTTCACGTAAGTATACTAGTATTCGATAATATTATTAGGAATAAATATACCTGTGCAGAACATACGTAATATTATTAAACTAGTTGGTAATTAATTAGCTTGAATTTTAAATCAAACTGGCTTCGATTCCAGCCCAATTCAAATATTTGTGGGCATGAGCATGTCTATTTGTGTCATGTCTTGGTTTGGTTGATTTCTATTTATATCATTATGAGTACCTATTCGTATGTATCATCATCAGGTCCACTACAGGAGCACGACCCTCTCTCGTCCGTCCTAGACGGAAGGAGGATTTGGCCTACACTCCCCACGCTGGCCAGACGGGTTGGGGAGGCCTGATCGATATTTGATCATGTATTTCCCTTAGTCGCCTTGTACGACATCCACGGGAAGAGACGGAGTGGTTCTATTCTAGTCTGCCGGAAACCAAACGGCCATATACCTATGTTTAAACAATTCTAATTCTTTCTATTTAAGTGAACTTCGAGTGAATTCTTAAAATACATTGGTATTTTACCTTTTACAAAATTCTATGCATGAGAGAACGGGATTGCAAATTCTATACTTTCGGATACTAATTTGTGAAGTTCCTATTTTTATCTTTAATTTAAATAAAAAAATAACATACCTCCTAATCACCTATGTCCAGCACCAGCAATTGAAAATAAAAAGTTGGAAGGAGAATTGATGTCAGTAAAATGTTTATTTCTAATAAACTCCTAAAAAATAGCTCCGGCCTACCAAAACAATATTTATATAGACGTTATTTCATTCACTAAATCAGGGGTTCCCAAAGTGTGCGCCGTAGAAAGTAAAGAGGTGCGCCGTGAGTCGATCCTTTATCATTATCCGAAACCACAATTACATATTTGCATTCGCAAGTAATTCTTGTAGAATAAAATGACTGTTTCATATGGTACATGTTTTAATGTTTGGTTCTACATATCTACATAAACTAACTTCGATTATTATAGGTAAGTATTTCTTTCGACTGTATATTTTTAAAATAACTTCCTAGGGTAGGGAGCCGTGACAAAATACTAAATTTGTAACTGCGTCGCGGGCTGAAAAAGATTGGGAACCCCTGCACTAAATACTTAAAAAAGGTCTATTTTCGTGACCTTTCAATGGACTTTTATTCAAGCGGGAACAGTTCTCGTCGAACACAAAAAAGGCGTAACAGATTGTGTTGGGTTTGATTGAAACCTTCCTATTTCTGAGGTGCATTGAAGCGGATCACGATTACACTCATAGAAACATTATAAATAGTATAAATAAACAAAATTAGTTTCATCGAGTTGCTGTTCATATAACTTATTGTTGTGCCATTATCAACTCTATGGTCAACTTGGACACCAAAATGAACTGAACGTGTAGACAGAGAAAGCTATAGACAAATTGATAGTTTACATCGCATTCAGTCTATAAAAAGAGCAATTTTATGTCATCATCATGTAAAGAAATGTCGCGTTCGGATATGGTGATGGAATATTAATTATTAATTAATATTGTCATGAAACAAATGTGACTCATTCAACCCAAGCTATTAATATTTAAGTTTAGTTATAGAATTGAATTATGTAATTCAATCCATATATTTTTTATTTTATTAGTTTTAAGTTAGATAAGACAAAATCATGATGTACCTATATCGGTTTATTTTAAGTTTATTATTATATATTTTTCATTATGTTTTATATGGAATTTTTAATAAGAAGGGACGTATAACGTTACAGAAATGAGACATGACTTTTGTTTCGCGTCACGTGCCGGTTGTTACTATGGAAAGCTAAATAAAGCTAAACCACAGACTAGAATTTTAGCTTGACAGTTATATGACAACGTTATACAAACCTGACATATTCTCTATGTCAGTTTGCCACGCCTGACAGGCGTTTATAACATCTTCTAGGACCAGAAAATTAATATAAATTATAGTAACTTAATGTATAGGATGGCAGAGAACTTGAATTGAATCTATTAATAGAGTGAAGATCGCAGAGAGTCGATGAATGTAAAAAGCAGAAACTGGATCATTAAGTATAAGTAATAATATTATTAAAAATCACGTGAGAAATCTTAATCTATTAGTTAATTAAATTAAACGGGTCAGTTATATGTTTTTGTCAGGTATGAAATCGAAACTAGTCAGGTTTCCCGGCAAAAAAAATGTGATTGTTCCGTTTAATTTCATTAATTATTTAACTATAAATAAATAATAATATTAAAGCGATAATTCATGTTGCCAACGTTTATATGGCTAAGGTATCCGCTTCACATCGAGTGGGCCGTATGCTTGTTTACGATAAATAAATAAAAAAATATTCTGTAATCAAAGAACCTTTTGATTCAAGTTTGATGGTCAGAATTGAGGTATGTTTATACCTCAATTGCGACCATGATCAATATATTTAATATATGTGTTTCTTAATACCTCTAAGGTGATAAACAAGCATACGACCTGCCTGATGGTAAAGGTACAATTCCGAGACAGGCAGACACTAGGTATACTTGAGAATTAAGTTCAAAATGAATATAGACCTATAGTATCACTTGCGGTTTGCACTGCGGTCTGCGGTTGTCGCCCAACTCGGAACTATACCTTAAGGGCTTGTTTCGGCCTGGAAACCGTAGAAAGAAGCCCCACATCTTGATAGTGCGAGAAATATAACTCTCTGGACCTTCGGATCCAGAGAAGTACGAAGAAGAAGAGAAGTACGTGACCATTTTGGTTCCATGATTTCATAAACATTAACATTATTTCTGTATAAAAAAATGGGATATGGCTCTGTCATGGACACGGCCGTGAATTGTACGTATATTATGTTATATGCACTAAAATTATCTCAAAATGGCAGCGCTTCCCCCTCCCCCGCACGCGATTTTCCATAGTCCTTACTTAGCGTAATAAATTCTTTGATCCTTCATGTATCCAGTGGTATAATTGAATTTTAGATAGAGATGATAAATTTGTAGATGCAACACCAAACTGTATTCCCCGAATTTGTTATCATTCGTTTTTGGAATTGCCTTCCTATGGACGCAATTTTAAAGACGTATGATCACGTGAAAAAGCATTTATAAGTAAAAGCAATAAAAAAGACAATACAAAAGTAGCATTGTTTAGAAATAGTGTTAGTAAAGCTCACACGTTGGTCTCTTCTCTAGGTGACGTCGCGCGGCCAGTACTTTCACTGGCGAGACATTCGCCCAGCGGCATTGAACTTGGATTGTATAACTTTATGATATCATACGTTTTATTACTCTGCTTATGTTTTGGCCGTCAGTGATCGAATTTAAAGCGACAACTTCAGATGTTTTGAAAAAAATATATTATTACTAGAATATAATGTTGTCCTATCTAAGAATATTGAATTCGATTTGACGAGATCGGTGGTCGAATGGTTAGGAATGGCCACTTTGACGCCGAGGTCGCGGGTTCGATTCCCGCACAAGACAAACATTTGTGTGCATGAACATGTCGGTTTGTCTTGGTCTGGATTGTTTCTATGTATTATAAGTATGTATTTACAAAAAAAAAATGTATTTACGTATGTTTATCAGTTGTCTAGTACCAATAACACAAGCTTCGCTTACTTTGGGGCTAGATGGCGCTGTGTGAATTGTCCAGAAATATTTATTATTTATTTTTTATAGGGGACGGGGGCCCACCACACATTCCCACCACTGTGTCTCCTGTGTAGCCAGGATTAACAGCGGCGACCGCCAAAAAAGGCAATGAACAATGAAGTCCATTGCAGTCCCGGGGGTAAAACTACGGCTGTCTTGGAACTCACAACGAATTTAATCAGAAGAAATTAGTAGGAGTAGGAAGCTTTTGGAATTTGACTTCCCCTCTTAGCAATGTGAGAGACAGCAATATGGCAAATAAGGCATTAAAAGCCTAAAGAGATGGCTAGTCAAGTGAAGCTCAACTGCCGTGCACCACGGATTTTAAGTTTCTAACACTATTGGGGACCTAAAACATTGAGTTGTTACCTAACACATCGATTCCAATAATAAGAATTGCAAAATCGTCTGAACGCTTGGTAATTCTCCCTTGTTGCTACCAAATCTGAATAGTATACTACCCCGGATGCAACTTGCATTGAATTCAACATGTCATCCCGCTCCCGCCGCCAAAGATCACACTCCCAGAGAACATGGTGTGCTGTTTGATCGAATTCAGAATTAGCAGTAGAACACTCGCATAAGGGCGACGGCACTAATTTAAACGAAAAGAGTTTTGCCTTAAAATTGCCATGTCCAGTTAAAAATTGCGCAACGGGGTGGTCAACTTCTAACCACTTTTTCTTTAATCTATCTCTTACCGATTATTATTTATTTATTGATTTTTCACGCAAGCTGTCAAATGACTGACAATTATGTCAAACGACATAGTATATTTGGTTAGGTGATGAACTAAGTGACTGCCGCAAGTCTATGGTAAGTACTGAATTAGCAGCGAGGGTGCCAATGTACGAGCAATACTATACATACATATAAATAATAATTTATATTTTTATACTATATCGGGTGGCATACAAGCATTCGGCCTGATGTGAACCCTTGCTGCCAACGCGGCAACTCATTAGTATTCATGTAGTTGCCTTTCTGTATATATACAAGCAAGTTAACGCAACTTTATACTAATATACGTTATGATATGTATCATAACGTATATTAGTATAACGGTATATATAAGTATGGGGCGGTATGTTATACATACCTGGAGCCATACCGCCGAGCTGAAGCCGATTACAATCGAATATTTTGTTTAAAAAACAGTCTCACGATTTAGTTATTGACAACTAGCTGGCCCGGCGAACTTCGTACCGCCTAATTGTCAATGAATGTCGTGGTATACATATTAGTTGAACAAAATTTATGATGTCTTGAAATTAATATTAAATAATAGAGAAATAATGTTAATAGAAAATAATAGAGAAGCACGATGGCGTCATTGCGCGTGTCAGTCTAATTGTACACGCAAGTTAAGCAACGTCAACCGTAGCCTGTCCATGGATGAGTTTATATTATCTCGAGCTCCTCCGTGCTTCGGAAGGTACGTTAATCCGTCGGTCCCGGTTGTAATCATTAGATTGACTCGAGCTCCTCCGTGCTTCGGAAGGCACGTAAGACGTCGATCCCGGTTGTTATAATTAGATTATCTCGAGCTCCTCCGTGCTTCGTAAGGTACGTTAAGCCGTCGGTCCCGGTTGTTATCATTAGATTATCTCGAGCTCCTCCGTGCTTCGGAAGGCACGTTAAGCCGTCGGTCCTGGTTGTTATCATTAGATGGCAGTCGTTAAGCCAAGTGGCCTTTAGGCGGCTTGAAATTACTGGCGTCCGCCAACTCGCAGTTGAGCAGCGTGGTGGAGTATGCTCGAAACATATTCAGTTGAAGGAAGACCCGTATTTAATACTAGCAAAGTACCCGTGCTTCGCTACGGGAGCACTCCTGATATGCGTCTATTTTTGTTAAGATTCCAGATATTTTATTTTTTCTCCATAAAGGACTGTTTCGTATTGACCATTATTACAAACATACACCATTTAGGTTAAGACGTCTCGGTAAACAATATTTTTGGCATTCGCACCAGGACCCAAAATTGCAAGGCTTCCAGGAGAACTCCTGAGCAAGCTACATACAATTGATCATGAGAGAAGCAGTCCTGTCTCAAGTCAACCCCAGCGACCTTTAGAGACTGCCCCTGAGCTTTGTTAATGGTCATAGCAAAACACCTTTATGAGAAATTGAAGTCTCTTAAATTGAACGGGGTGGTCTTATTGAATAATGGGAATGCGGGTTATAAAGAGAGATTCCTCAACAGCGCATTCTTTACTGTCCTCACTCAACAACTCATCGTTCCAGTTGTTTAATTCGTGAACAATGGTAGCGCGAACCTCCTGATGATACACGTCCGTTCCATGCAAGTGGTAGGAGATGAAGGCCAGCCAGGCCAGCTCCATCACCTTCCAAAGCTATAATGGTATGGGGCATCATCACACCTTCCACAAGTATAAATTTAGTGAATCTTGACGTCATTGTTTGAAAAATACCGAAATTCTTATTTTAAGTAGGTATACCCCATAAAATCGGTATTTAGAATAGGTCTTTCAATTAGTTTTCGGCATCAGATGTAGCTTCATTTGAAGGACGCAGTTTTTTTTACGCTCTACGCGCGCGATGGTCAACCTCCGGGGGTAACTACTGGGATGAGGTGAGCGATAAACCGTCATAGATAACCCCATGGTTTGAAATAATCTCTCGTAAGTATATACCCTTTCCTTAATAACTAATTTTTAGACATTTCTTGGCTGGTTGGCGCTGGTCAAAAGTTAATCAGTTATCCATAAACATTCCCTTTTTTTATGAACAACTATTCCACCAAGTCTCAAAATCGTAGGTGAATCTGTTTCCAAAAAGAGGGTTTTTTTCAACCCCCTATTTTCAACCTCTTTGGGGTGAAATTTCGGAAAATCCCGTCTTAGTGCGCGCTTACATTCTGTAGGGAACACATATCCAAAGTTTCAGGTTTCTAGCTTTAGTCGTCTGGACTCTGCCTTAAATAGTGAGTCAGTCAGTCAGTCAGTCAGTCAGTCAGTGAGGACAAAGCCTTTTACTATCTATTTTTTGCCCGCGCCTTCACTTGCGTGAAGTTCGCGCATTTTAGATTATCCAAGTCAAGTCTAACACGCAACGCAACCACCTTCATCTGGCACCTTTAATTGTACAAAATACGGATGCAAGAACTTTCCAGAAAACTACTACACCCGTCCCACCCTCGCCGCGCCGCCTGCGATCGTATAAGCACTGATTGACGCCAAATACAAATTAAAAAACCTATTAGGAATAACACTTCAGTCAACACACAAGTCTTATTCCATCAGCTTAAAAAGGATAAATCAAAGTTTAAAAAAAAATATATGATGATGGTCATGTTAGCCACGTTGAATTTTAAAATCGTTGTTGTTTTCGACACGCAGCGACCCGATAAAATATAAAAACTATAATATCCTTGATGATTTTCAGACATTTTGACCCCATTTTACTCCTTTTTTTTTGGGTTGAATTTCAAAAAATCCTGAAACACGTGTTCACTCATTTCTCTATAGTATTCGTGTAAAGTTTAGGAAAAAATAGTCCATTTTTTTTTTTCATCCATCCATCATTCAACCATCCAAAAAATACCCCATCGCACCCCCATAGGGGAGATTTTATGTCACGTCGGCTATGTTGGATTATAAAATAGTTGTTGTTTTCGTAATCAGCGACCCGATAAACCATAAAAACAATACCCATGACGATTTTCAGACTTTTTCACCCCATTTTACCCCTTTAGGGGGTAAATTTTGAAAAATCCTGAAACACGTGTTTACTCATTTATCTATAGAAGTACTTGTGTAAAGTTTCGTATAAAATAGTCCAACTAATCTTCTTTCCCCATACAAACTTTGGACCCCCATTTCACCCCCTTAGGGGATGAATATTGAAAAATTCTTTCTTAGTGCACCCCTAGACGTCATAAGGACCCTACGTGCCAAATTTGGAATCTCTAGACCCAGCGGTTTGGGCTGTGCGTTGATTAGTGAGTCAGTCAGTCAGTCAGTCAGTCAGTGAGGACAAAGCCTTTTATTATTATAGATTATCCAGCAGTGGGTAAATATTACCCAACAGTGGGTAAATATTAAGTTCAGTATTTTACTATGTCACAAAATAAAGTACCATGACACTTGACAACCAATTAATATTCATTTTCAAGCATTCATTCATAAACATTTTCAAAACAACAACGGACAACTTTCGCGACGTAAAAGTTAGACCAATCGATTTGACATTTAATTGAAAATCAATAAATATCCCAATCCGTTTTCAAATTTAATTTTTCGACAATTTTGTCAATGTTTTAATACTTATTATCCTATACCCACATTTCTGAACGCACGCATACATTTGACGTATGCACGTTAACGTCACGTTTGACAGATCCGACATCCACGAACATTTTGTATGGAAAAATGATTTTTCTTTGATTTTATTTTTTTCGTAAATTTTCCAATGTTTTTAATAGTTATTCTGCTATTCTGGACGGAGACAAATCCAACAAATCAAAAACCATGGCAATCGGTCCAGCCGTTCTCGAGTTATAAGTGTTGTAACAAACACGACTTTCTTTTATATATATAGATATCTTCAGCTTAGTCACTGTATTGTTAGCATTAGCCTCTGTATTGTTAGCATTAACCGACATTTTTAGTGGGAAGTGAGATGTGGATTATTTGACCTTAAAGAATCGAGAAGGATTGTTTTACTCCCTAGATATAAATCGTTTTAAATAGTGTTTCCTTTTGGAAACACTTTGAAAGAAACACAGTCTTATCGGTACTAATTATCATGTAATAATTTGCAACGGAAACGTGTAATAGAAGCAACATTATAATTCAATACAGCGTTACTGTTATTACACGTTATTTATTAGATTGATCTTAAAATATGTTCAGTCTATAAATTAATGATCTACCAAAATACACTTGCACTGGATTTGAAATATGCGCTAATATTATATAGATAGGTATTTGACATCTAAGCAGTTCACCACGATTTTTAGAGCGAAAGCCAATCTGGCCTGCTCGTGGTGCACCCTGCCTACTAACGAAAGAGGTTTCGGCGAAACATAGGTAAGGTACAGCGTATCTGTTAGCTGTCCGGCTGGGGACATAACTCCACCTCGCAGAATTCCACAATCGAACAACAATTCCCTTGAAAGTTGTTGTGTTCCTGCGAGTAAGTGAGGTCACAGAGAAGGAGTTACTGCGCTGTGCTATGTCATGTTGCGAGCGTTAATATAACTACGGTAACCGCTTCACAAAAGGTTGGCCGTATGCTTGTCTGCCACCCGACGTAGTGTAAAAAAGACGAAAGTGTATTTGTTTATTCGACCATGACTAATGTTAAGCCACCCATCCGAGTTTGAAATTTGGTATTTTTGGTATAATTTTAGGTTCAGCCGTGGAGAAGATTATGGGTTATTCTCCCTATATCAATGCAAGCGAAACCTTGGGCGGAATATACCAAGGCAACTAAGGCTACCTAAGTCATAATAACAAATAATAAGTAAACCCACGATAATTGCAAAATGTACACTTTATTTGACCAAGCGAGTGAAATAATTGACCTAATTCTCCTATAAATTTTCTGCATTTCGTCATCTTTATTATTGAATTTATTTTAATGAAATTTGCTGGGTATGTTTATTTAAAATTTTTAAGTTTTGATATATATTCACGTTAATGTAAATATCATACACGGCAATCCTTATTCATCACACTTTTTTTTTATACTACGTCGGATGGCAAACAAGCATACGGCCTGCCTGATGTGAAACAGTTACCGTAGCCATATTAACGCTCGCAACATAAAATATCGCTCGCGCGCCGCCACCCCCGCTACCAACGCAGCATCTCCTTCTTTTCTGGTGACTTCACTCACTCGCAGGAACACAACAACCCTCAAGGGAATTGCTATTTGGCTGCGGTATTCTGTGAGGTGCAGGTACATTCCCCTAGTCGGGTAGCTTACAATTACGCTCTCTACCTCTCTTGAGCTTCGTTTGTCAGTCAGCAGGGTGTACCGCGTGCTGGTGGCTTTGGTTCAAGGATGAACCACTTACACCCCAAAGATACACTGCTGAGATACGGGCCATCCGTTAATCGAAGGGGTTTAGTGCATACTCCACCATGCTGCTCAACTGTGGGTTGGCCAATGTTTTCAAACCGCCGTAGGGCCACTGTCTAGGCCTAACTGCTATTACTACTGTCTGTCTTCTACTGACTACAGCCGGGACCGACAACTTAACGTGCCCTCACAGATAGAGCTCAAGATAAATAAACCCATCCATGGACAGGCTACGGCCGACGTTGCTTAACTTGGGTGTTCAATTAGCCTGACACCTGCAACGACGCTATCGAGCCGCTTCCAGTCGCTTTCTCGAGGTCATGAATGAACAAGTGAATTCATCAGCTGACACCATTTGTCATCATAAAGATGCCCAGAGATACACTTAGCACAAATTATTCACAGTGGGCGTAGACCCTTGTAACAGTCAAAACATCGTAGGCAGTAATCAAATCACAATCATTGCATAACTTAAATGTATAACACTGATGAGTACAGTATCTCACTGACGAACTAGGTCATTTTGTAGGCTAAGATGAATGATTAAGGCAAATTGAAAGATCATGGACATACTCGTCCATTATGTAGATCACAGATAATATTTTAATTAGCGATGATGATTAATTGAGTTATAATGATGTTATTGTTTTGTAAATATCTTTATTATACAAAGCTACCCTACTAACAAGGTATAGTTTGAAAAATACGCGTCTTGAATCATGAACTAATTTTTTTTTTCTTCGCAAAACAAACAGTATACAAAAAACCGGCCAAGTGCGAGTCCCGAGTTCCGTACCATTATCTATAATAACGGCAAAAAAAAACGCTTATTGTATGGGAGCCCCCCTTAAATATTTGTTTTATTTTTATTTATTTTTAAAGTGAATATACAACTAAATATTATGTGAGTATTTCAAACGTCTACCTATTGCCGTTATCAATTGCGAGCAAAAACGAGCAAAAATATCACGTTTGTTGTATGGGAGCCCCCTTAAATATTTATTTTATTCTATTTTTTTGTATTTGTTGTTATAGCGGCAACAGAAATACATCATCTATGAAAATTTCACCTGTCTAACTATCATGGTTCATGAGATACAGCCTGGTGACAGACGGACAGACGGACGCACGGACAGCGGAGCCTTAGTAATAGGGTTCCTTTGTATTTTAACGATTAAAGAAAAATATATTGTGATAATGTATTATTTTGGGCACTATTAGGCCGATTGTTAATATTAGCTAAAAATTTTAATTACTCTGTTCTGTATATGACTGTTTGTTGCCAAAATAAAGAGAGAGAAAAAACAGCAGTTGCAGTACAGTGCTACAAACTTATCTGACCCGGTGGCCAAATTTAGAACTAAAGCCGCCATCTTGAAATGTAGTATTGCCAGGTACATTTAATTTACTTACCGCGTATGCACATTCCATTGAGGTGAATTTTTTTAAATACATATTATCTTTTTCTACACATATTTCATTTCTTACAATAAAAAAATCGTCAACGAGTTATTTCTGTGCAATATTATAACTCTCTAATATTATATAATAGCTATGATCGCGACTTAACGTGGTGCATTTTTAAAAATAATCAACAAAAAATAGAAGGCAATTGATATTTAATTGAAACACCACACAACACAATAAATAAGTATATCAATGCTATTATTTTAACAGTGTATATATTTCTTTGATGTTTATATTTCCTCTAAAACTGGCGGCATTTCGTTTAATGGCAACACTTAAGTCGATCGAACCGCCCCCGCCACCGGGCCAGATAAGTTTGTGGCACTATACACAGAATGATACAAATGTTGACATACAATTTGTACACAGGCGGACTTATCCCATAAAGTTCTCTTCCAGTCAACCTTTGAGCATTTTAAATGACATAGCAGCAATAATAGGAGAAGTATCCATATGATCAGAACCGTATATACGTAATTATATTGTAAAAGAATACATTATATGAAAAAGTAAGCCTAAAAGAAGTACTTACCAATATCACGAAATCAATACCTCACAACTTGCCAATATTAATTATTAAATGTTGATTACAATCTCGAGTTATGCAAAGTGACGAACTCGTTGCTTTTAGGACCTGTCACAAGCGAACTTCTCTTCTCCAGTGCCTACTTAAAGCAATGGATAGCTTATGTTCTGATATGTGGTTTTGTAGCTTAAAAAGTATTGATCTTTCTTATATGAGGTATATGAGGAGCTCGAGCTAGAGTCGTTGCGTGTGTCAGTCTAATTGAACACGCAAGTTAAGCAATGTCGACGGCAGCCCGTCCGTCATCATCATTTAATCATATTAATATGTATTACATTTCAATGCTCGATATATTCTTCTAGGACCATTACGAAAAAATATTATGGTAAAGCAAGGCTGCAAGGCAAAGTTGCATGCATGTCTACGCATTTATAGTAAGCCGAGTATTGCAAGTTATCATTATTTATAATCAGAGGCATTCTCCGTCCGACAACCGTCAGATCCTTGACACGTTGTGGGTTTCTAGACTAACAATTTGTAAGACAGGACCTTCAATTACTGACGTAATAATACTTGTACACTTCAAGATCAACAATGTCTATGTTGTAGCTATTTTAGTTTTTGCTGAGTGACGTGCAAAATAATATAATTTTCGCAGCATATTTCATACAACAAAATACAATGAAAAGATCTTGTAACCTTTCGTTATGTAATTTTATATTTATTCATCAACTTTTGGTTGTAATTTCTTGACGTACATATTCTGGCATGTGCACATTATCAGAAACATTCTTATTAAACTAGAAGTACTTTATATAAGCTTATTAGGTACCACTGCTTCAGTAAACGACTAATTTCATCATTTAATTAAACTAGTTTAGGGATTTGTCTGTTTTAATAGTCATTAAAATGAAGAAATGAGTGAATGCGTAAAATATTTGGTTACCTCTGCCATCCTCATCATTCATACTTATTTCCTAATTGAAATTAATTTAACTAAATCCTTTAGAAAAAGTAATAAGAGTTTTTCTCGAATTGACTTCTTTTTCGAATAACTTTTACAATTTTCAAGCTAAAAACCTATTTTCAAGCTACGAACGCCGTTTCATTCGTGTTTATATAATAGACATTATAGGTACATTTTACTTAACTTCATCAACATCAGTATATTTAAAGAATATTGGGGTGTAAGTGGTTCATCAACATCTTTGAACCAAAGCCAACTTCACCTGCACGCGGTGCACCCTGCTGACTGACAAACGAAGCTCTGGCGAAAAGAGAGGTAGGGAGCGTAATTGTAAGCTACCCGACTGGGGAATGTACCTCCACCTCACAGAATACCGCAGCCAAATAACGGTTTCCTTGAGGGCTGTTGTGTTCCTGCGAGTGAGTGAGGTCACCAGAAAGGAAGGAGATGCTGCGATGTCAGCGGGGGTGGCGGCGCGCGAGCGATATTTTATGTTGCGAGCGTTAATATGGCTACGGTAACCGCTTCACATCAGGCGGGCCGTATGCTTGTCTGCCACCTGACGTAGTATAAAAAAAAAAAAAAAAAAAAGAATCTATTCAATCTTTTCATATGGCTTTGACAGAGGCAAGTTTATAAATAAAAAAATAATTAACAAAGAAAAAGTTTTTCATTTTAAGATTTAACTTTTTTTAAAAGAAATAAATAAAAATAGAACTCAAAAAAATTACTAGGTTTCGTTCCGCAAGCCTTGTCATTTGATACCCAAATCATAGTGATTAAAGGGGTAATTATAAATCGCCGTTTTGTTGCGGCCGCCGTGTAGAATTTAAAATGGCGACATTTGGGTAATCGTGCATTATCACGGGAACCAAACGAGTGTGCCAAATTTCAGCTCGATTGGACACTAGGCAAATGAAACTAAATAAAAGCTGTAATAAACCCTTTCGTTTTATGATAGTCATTATTTATCAATTACTTTAATCTATGTATTTAATTCAACCTTTATACCTACCTAAAACACACGTATTAAATGATCACTAGCGTATTTTCGTCTGAGAAGATTATCACGCGTCGGCTATTCCATTAATTTACTAACTTCAATATTCTGATGTCAAAATGTGACAAATTCAATGCAAGACAATTTGCCAGGTGGCGAGAAACAAAAGCCTTATTTGTCTGTGTACAATCGAGCATTCGAGCGAAGATTGTCGAGCAAATTGCGGATTAGAACGATGCCATTTCTTGGTAATACTACCGTTCGGGCCCAGTCATTAAGGGCAATTGTGCCATTGCTCAACGTTGCAAAACCTCTGTGTTGTGTTCTTGGCGTGATTTTATGGAAACAAAAACTGGCTTGTTAATCCACTGCGGCTATTGGACAAGGTCAGATTCAATTTTCGTAATGATTTTCTGTCACACGATTATGTTTAGTTCACAATTTCGCTAGAAATTCATATTTACACGAGTATACAGGGCGTCTCATGACAATGCCACCTCAAGCTTAAGAAACTTTACTAAAATTTCACTATATTTATAATAGTAAGTAAAACTCCATTAAAACATTTTTTAAAGTCTCTTTCTCTCTCTCTCTATTTTTGTTGCATAAGCCAGAGATCGAACCCACAATTCACACAAATACGAAAAAGCAACATTTAGTACTTTCACGGAAACATATCGATAGTCATTTAAAAGGATCATATTTTTGGAATAAACATGTTATTTCTGACTGACGCGAATATTATACTTAATCTGTACTAATAAATAGTTGTTAATCGTTGCTACCTCTTTAATTTAGTAACCACGCTAGTAGCTACGCTAATCAACCAGCTAGTTATTTCAGTATAACTTGTTGAAAACTAGTCGTGGTTTGGAAATAACAACATCCTACCACCACACTGGTGACCCCGACGTGATTCTTGTGCTTGTCGTTCTAGCGGGCGAATTACTTGTGTATACAACTTACATACTCGCCAAAGTATTTTAAATGAAAGTTAACAAATACTTGTTCATTAAGTTTGAGAGAGTTATCCATGTGATTTAACCGTACTCCTAGAATTTTCATTTTTGCAGTAATGTTTGCAACATGATTTTTTTCAGTTATTTAGCTCTATAATTTAATTAATGACTTTCCAATTTAATTTCAATTAATAGCAAATTTATTGCAACAGTGTCAAATTTTAAAATTAAACTCTTATTTCTGTAAAATTTCTTATTTACATTATAAAGTACTCCAAGTGGCATCGCCCTGAGTCGCCTATATATAGTATACAACTCCCGGTTTATAATACCATGAACACTCTCAACAGACAACCGACAACGGGATTCTATTAACAGACAATTCAGTAAGTAGGTATATGCCTATAATAAACAACATAGTACACAAATCTATTCAAGCTCACGTCATCGTACGTAATAACGTAACATAGACCTCATACAGACATAAAGAGAGATAAAATACGAAAAATAATTGTTTTGGCTTCTCTACAAAAACTCTTCAAATATACTTATCATAAATTTCATAAGTCCAGAAATTAGCCAGTTATAATTTTATTAAAGGTAATACTGTACCGCTACTATAACACTAAATCGTTAAATAAATGTTTAGGTTAGTAAGGGGAAAAGCCGCGCGTAGAAGCTGGCATACTAACTTCTACCCGCGTTCTCGCCGCAGTAATGATAAATTTGTAAACCTAATTCAACTCGTACATTGCTGTGAATAAAAGTATCGAATAGCAAAAGAATTTTATTAAAAAAGTAGTAAGCTACATTAAGAATAAGGTCAGAAAAGACAGGAAATTTCTGCAATGCATATTTTAAATAGGCAATTTTAGCAAAACGAACCAGATACAAGTCTTTATATAAAAAAAAAATCATTGAACAAAAGCAGTTTCTTGACCGGTAAGTATTGTCTACCGAAGTTATTACTGAATAATCATAAATGCATGCACCAATGGAATGCAATATTGTCCACGCCGGTATGATATGAATTGCTTCCCTAGTACACCAATAAAGCTGTAACTACTTTTTTGTACACATCATTATTAAGATGCCAACTACTAAATTAAGACCATCATCGTTTTCAGACAAACGTAAAAAAATAATTAGTTTTTTTATGTTTCGTATTTTATTAACATGAATGCATATAATGAATGTGAATGAATAGTATATGAGGAAGACAGAAAACTGGTGGATGGGTGGTATGAAAGGTAATATGTCAATGTATGAGGTGGTAAGAAAGGGAGAGACTGTAGAGATAACCGGGATGACATAAACGGGAGAAAAATCTTTTTATTTTTATACTACGTCGGGTGGCAGACAAGCATACGGCCAGCCTGTGAAGCGGTTACCGTAGCCATATTAACGTTCTCAACATAAAATCGAGACCCCCGCTGCCAACGCAGCATCTACTTCCTTTCTAGTGACCTCACTCACTCGCAGGAACACAACAATCCTCAAACGAATTGTTATTTGGCTGCGGTATTCTGTGAGGTGGAGGTACATTCCCCGGTCGGGTAGCTTACAATTACGCTCACTACCTCTCTTTTAGCCAGTGTTTCGTTTGTCAATCAGCAGGGTGCACCGCGTGCAGGTGAAGTTGGCTTTGGTTCAAGGATTTTGATGAACCACTTACACTTACAGATTCCGCCCCGACCCCAAATAATAGGAAAATGACAGGTGAATAATGATAATAATGTACTTCTTTATCATGTTATTACAATTGTAATAAGATGATCAATGTCTCATCAATTATTTGCCTTGTTCCATATCCCCTACGGACACATCTCAACTGGTACGGAATAGGGATACTTGGAATTTTGTTTGCAATTATTGCTACCGGTTGGGATATATCCCTGTTTCTGCTCCATATATCCCTACTGATCCGCACTGCCCCCTTACCACCAACTCTTAATGCGATTCAATAACTGAATAGAATGCTTTTTCATACCAATGAATAAGCGACTCTATTTCAAATTGGATAGAGTCGCGATATAAGCATTATATTCAGTTATTGAATCGCAATAAGAGTTGGTGGTAAGGGGGCTGGTACCCGTTTTATTTACAGTTCAATACACACCTTTTGGGTTGCGTTGCGACTCGTCATTTACGTCGCAAACAGGCGACACATCTTTGGCCCCCAGATTAATAATTATAAATATATACTATAAATTTATTAGGTATCGGCTCTTTTCAATAGGTTCCCCTTTTTATTTAAGTGAAAGATATAAGGTGGATTTTTTTTATACCACCTGGAAGCAAAATACTCTAAGTTTGCTACCAGGTGATATAAAAAAATTACGCCCTGTATATGAATGACGTATATAGCATTAATAATAAATGTTACTGCCCTGGAATAACCTTAAGCAAAAAATACAAAAAATATAATAAATATCTATGAATAATTTGAGTTTCTTTAAATGCCTCTTTATATGATTATCAGTATAGGTATATTCACTGCTGCTGACAATAAAACGTGAACAGTATAAAACCATAAAGCCAGTAGGTTGCTGGCAGTCATTCTCACGAACGCAACGCATTCAGAATTTTCCAAACAAGTCTAGTTTGATACGGAGCGGGGCTCGTGAGTGAGCGGACTTGCCGACCTCGGCTGACCACGCCTAGTTACCACGCGGAAACTTTGTCACAATGTCTTGAGACAGTAATGATACCTTTATAGATCATATTACCCCGTTATGTTACATGGGGCCCCACATCCTAAGTTGCAGCGTTAGTACTATTACTTTTACTGTGGTTGCAGCCAATTGCGATGGGAGTTTTGTTAATCTGGGGCCCTACCGCCAAAGCTGAAGTTGATCACCACTAGATTTTTTGATTCCAAAAATTGGTCATTTTTTTGTTTTTTTTTTTATACTACGTCGGGTGGTAGACAAGCATACGGCCCGCCTGATGTGAAGCGGTTACCATAGTCATATTAACGCTTGCAACATAAAATATTGCTCGCGCGCCGCCACCCCCGCTGCCAACGCAGCATCTCCTTCCTTTCTTTCTAGTGACCTCACTCACTCGCAGGAACACAACAACCCTCAAGGGAATTGTTATTT
Source organism: Hypsopygia costalis (assembly GCA_937001555.2). Taxonomy (NCBI): domain Eukaryota; kingdom Metazoa; phylum Arthropoda; class Insecta; order Lepidoptera; family Pyralidae; genus Hypsopygia; species Hypsopygia costalis. The sequence goes on from OW443325.2 coordinate 7,865,188, forward strand.
GGCTGCGGTGTTCTGTGAGGTGGAGGTACATTCCCCAGTCGGGTAGCTTACAATTACGCTCCCTACCTGTCTTTTCGCCAGAGCTTCGTTTGTCAGTCAGCAGGGTGCACCGCGTGCAGGTGAAGTTGGCTTTGGTTCAAAGATTTTGATGAACCACTTACACCCCAAAAACACTTACTTACAAAAGGTCTTAGGTGAAAGTTAATGACAAACATCTTCAACTTAGTCGGTAGAGGTCCGGGGTCTCTACCAGCTAAGCTTAACACAATTACCACCAATGTAGCAAGAAGTTTTACTTTTGCGATCAAAAATCCAATGGTAATCGACTTCGGCTTCAGCCGTAGGGCACCCGGTTCAATAATATGTAGTTCGTCTGATAGAATAAATAAATATTTTCTGGACAATTAACACAGCGCCATCTAGTACCAAATTAAGCGCTAAGCTTGTGTTATGGGTACTAGACATCTGATAAATGTACTTAAATACATTTTTTTTTTGTAAATACATACTTATAATACATAGAAAACACCCAGACCAAGACAAACAGACATGTTCATGCACACAAATGTTTGTCTTGTGCGGGGTTCGAACCCGCGACCTCGGAGTCAAAGTGGCCATTGCTAACCATTCGATCACAGAGCTCGTCAAAAGAAAGTGCAGACAGAAACCGAATATCAGCATCACTGCTATTAGTACTGCAATGGCGATTCCCTGACAGCATAAATTTCTTCACGGTTCACCTAAATGATCAAGGGTTTAATCCTGAAATCATTTAGGTTTTTCATGTCATAATTACGGGTCATTGGAAAAGGGAAGCTTTTTTGATTTTATTTGTTGTTTTTTTCTATTCCTGGACAAATTACACACTGCCATCTAGTCTCAAACAAAGAAAAGCTATGTACTATGGGTACTAGATAACTAATATAATACTTAAATACATTTTTTTTTAATATATACATATAATACATAGAAAATACCCAGACCAAGACAAACATTCATGCACAGAAATATTTGTCTTATGCGGGGAGCGAACCCGCGACCTCGGAGTCAAAGTGACCATTCCTAACCGTTCGACCACCGAGCTCGTTACAATTAAATTTTTTGATTGAATAAATCTAACTTCAGCCTGTGTGCTATGTTTAACTTAGCTGTAGAAAAGAGGTTTAACTTATTGGATGTATTTGGCCGGTAAATACCCTAGAGCAGGGCTGTCCAAAGCACGCCCACGGGCCGCATGCGGCCCTCGGCTTATATTTGTGCGGCCCGTGGCGTATTTTTCACTTATGGCTGAAAATTATATACAATATACATATTTAGAAAAGTTAACGTTTTATAGCTAACTTGTTATACTAAGCTTAAATTTTCAAAGTAGGTAGCAAAAATGTCAAGTAAGTATTTGTTTCTGCGGCCCGCTTATCTTATTTAGTAAATTGTAATGGCCCGGTACTGTATATGGGTTGGACAGTCCTGCCCTAGAGCACTATCGATTAAGCTGACTGATGTTTGTGACTAACTTAAAAAAAGTCCAATTATCGGACTCAAAAAGTTTCATCTAATTCAGATTGAATTTTTTTGGCTTCTGCTGAGGCGGTAGAGCCTTAACAGTACAATATAGTACTTTCCACCCACAGCCTCACCCTCGGTAACTCACTAGCTAGATAAAAAGTTCTCCATAAGAGTGTTTTTTTTATACAAACTATGTCATTTTTTGTAATTATAATAAGAACGGAGAAAAAATTGATCGGCATCTATGCATATTGATATCACTATTTTGAAACGGGCTTCCTCTAGATTGAAGAGATTTAGAGCGGAATCCTCCAAGCTACTCAGCTGTGTATTGACAGAAAATGGTGTTATCAAGTTGACAAATGCCACTGACTTAGTTTAACGATAATCATTTAATGACAGCAACCGGGGCCGAGGGCTTAACATGCCCTCCGAAGCACGGAAGAGGTCGAGAATGAATGAGACAGTAATAATAATGTAATATCTTAAGTAATATAATAATAATAATCCTACCCTGTTTCTTTAAATTTAGAATTTTCAGGCACACTATATTTCAACAACTTTGATTACAGCTTTCAGTCTCCTTAAAATAATTGAGACAATAAAATCCTAGGACCAAAGCTGGTTATAAAAAAAATAACCTATAATAATAAACGAGAACAATAGTGTTAGGTGGTATAGATGCAGGACAGATGCGTTAACCATCTGTCCTGCTCTTCGAAGCAAGATAAAAGTAAACCCATCCATAAACTGGCTACGGTCGACGTCGCTTAACTTGCGTGGTCGAGTAGGCTTCGCAATGACACTATGGTGCTTCTCGAAGAAAGTTGATAATAGAAATGCAATTAGAATTAAATCTAGAAATGCAATTTTCTAAAACATGTAGGGCCGGCGTAATACATGACACATACCTACTTTGACTTAATCAGGGTCACTTTTTCAGTAAAATCTGAAACGTGAACTGTGGTCACAGTATCCATTTCGGTGAAAGGCAGGGTGCATGGAACCAACGACCTTCGGCGCGAAGGTCGCGCGACCAGAATTGTACCGCCACGCCACTTTGCGACGACTTCCGCGTGCTCGAGTTATACTTGTTTATTTTTATATAATAAGTTCACGCGAATTATATGGTTATTGAAGAAATTACAAACTTGGGTTTTCTGTAGTTATAAAAATTATGTATTATTAACTTAATTATACCTATTGAAATTAATGTAAAGGGCACAAAATCGGGGTCGATTACCATTACCCATTGCAGTGATAATTTTGGGACAACACTTTTTGCTTAAAACAGTCCCACTATAAATAAAAACAAATATTTCTGGACATTTTACACAGCGCCATCTAGTCCCAAATTAAGCGCAAAGCTTGTACTATGGGTTTAGCTAGACAACTGATAAATGTACTTAAATACGTTTTTTTTTTAAATACATACTTATAATACATAGAAAACATCCAGACCAAGACAAACAAACATGTTCCTACACACAAATGTTTGTCTTGTGCGGGGATCGAACCCGCGACCTCGGAGTCAAAGTAGCCAGTTATAGCCATTCAACCACCGAGCTCGACATATATATCCATTGTTTTAAGAATTGTCGGATAGTATAAATAAACCGTAGTAGTTATAGTAGGAAATTTAGTGCCACTATTAACATTCATGGTAATTCTTAATGGTGTCAGTTGGACCGAGCACATAATCGATCGCTGTGGAAGTGGCACCCGAGGAGACTGTTCAGCAGTGAGCGTTGTTAGAAAGGTTAATGATGATGATGCTTATTGGGAACTGAAAAAAGTTATTTGTTTTTAACATGCCTCATGCCAATAAATGACAATATATTCACCAGATATCGTAAAAAAATGCAACCGTTATTGGCATTTCCTTTTATTTTATTTCTGGGAAATAATTAAAATAACAGTAGTACCTACCACTGTGTTTAAATAATACAGTGAATTACAAATTAAGAAAAATAGGTTTTACGTTTAAGTTATTGCCAAACACGTTCAGCATAGTCGGTAGAGCTCCATAGTTTCTACCAGATAAGCTAAACACAAGTAGCGTAAATCTAGGTTAAAGTGTATTTTTCGCAATTAAAAAATCCGATGATAATCAACTTCAGCTTCGGCGGTAGCCCCTGGTGAATAGTGTCGTAAAAAATGTTGTCCCAGAATCATATCACTGCGTACAATTTAGTCGCCAAGACTAACGTGGTCTAATAGATTTTTCTATGCCATCGCTATAGAATCAATCTGAGAGTAATAGAATTATCTGATGATACAGCAAACAGAATGATCCACAAGTCTTACAAGCCACATCATACTCACAGTTTAAAGTCTAACAATACTGTTAACTCGTAATCAATTTACGTAGAAACTCTCTCTTTCATTCAAAAAAATACTAGGTACCTGAAACAAAGTAAAATTTACATTTTAGTAACGTGCATTTTATATTTTTACTAAGTAGGCCGCGATATACATTCAGAAGGCATGCCCTTGCATAAGCCGGCCTTTCGACGTGACGTTGTAATGGCGACTCATACTAGAATAAACATTAACGTCCCAATTTCAAACCTTATCACTTTAAAATAGAACTCAATTTGTTTATCACATGCAAGTGCAACTTAATTCGATGCGACGCTTTGTCACCGGATTGTATAATCACGACATGAACTTTAATTACACTACAAGGCTTATCAGACCTTGATATCAGCTAAATGAAATTCATTATTGCATCAATTCACCCACTTATGAAAAACTGATCAGAAAGACATATTTTTACCGGTCTCATACTGTGGGTGGTAGAAAAGCGAACGTAGTAAAGGCACACATTATGAAAGTCACACACTTACGTATAGTCTCTCTAAAAGTCTTTATTTTTTTATTCTTCCTCGTTTAGCAAACAATAATATGTACCACCCGATGTAAAGCGGTAACTGTAGCTATATAAACGCTCGCAACATGAAATAATGCTCGCGAGTTGCCGCTCCCGCTGCTAATGCAGCTATATTACATACATAATCACCTATATCCACCAATAAAGAAACGCTACTTCTTGCTACAATTTGTTAAATGTATCCAAAATATTGTCGACTATGCCAAGAAAAATACAAATAAGTAAATTTAAATTGGTAGACGTTTATTAATTCGTATTCGTAGTGTTTCAAGTTAATATTAGCACGTTGTTTTAGGAAGAGATGCGATACTGTGAAAATTTGGTGCACCTTCTTTCGCGACAAAATAACGTCGGATCTACACATTTTTTTTTATATTGAGAGAGTTTAATCAATCTTAACTTCTAAAATATGTACTAAAGCTGGAACAAACGAACGTAGCAGCGTCAACAGCTAGTCAATATAAGTTTTAGCTTAACTGAAGAAACCCTGATGATGAAACTGAAGAAAAAAAAAGAAGAAATTTATAATCAAAAATTTTGACAGCACGTCAAAACGTCGTTAAAATAATAAGCAAGCATGTATTACATAGTGTAATGTAACCTACTAAACGAAGTTTGCATAATACGGTCTGATTTATAAAGATCCACTTTAGAACCGGTCGATCGTCGACCTTGCGACGCCTTGTAGGCGGTCGCAATCTGTCATCCGCATTGAAGTGATAGAAGCGAGAAGTGTTCTAACAAAATAAATATAAACAGAGACGACACTGCAAGGTCACTGCATCCGCCCGCTACCGCCGGAACTAGTCTTGATACTTTGAAAATTGCCAATGTTATTATGCTCTTCTAGCCTCGTATTATGCTTATCATGTGTTCACATAGGAAGGGGAAATAAAACTTTACTATTTAATTGTAGCTTATAGAATCACTCAAATTAGCTCATTGTTTCAATTTAACTACCTTATAAGTGCATTGTCTTCCTAATACAGTTTGTAACGTATCTTGTAACAAACTAACCTTTTTCTATGTTATTCCTGTTATGGTTCTTATTAAAATATAATTAATCTGAAATTTATAATGTGAAAAATATACAGAAGAATGTGATTTATATGAGAAAATAAATAAAATTTAAAATATATATATATATATAACTAATAAAATTTTACATATTTTACACAACTAATTTCGAAGTTTAGTTAAACAAATTATCATTATTGAGTGGAGCGAGCGAGGAATACTTATATACCTCGAAATGTCACTCTTGAAAATGAATAGGCTCCAAAACCACTGAACCGGTTTGTGTGGAAAAAAAATTGTGCTAGCTTGAGGTTTGCGTGGAAAAAAAATTGAGCTTGCTTGAGGTTTGTGTGGAAAAAAAATGACATCGATCATATCCTTGAAGGAATGATCATCAAATGCATTTTCCATTGAAATCAATGGAAAACATACACGCATACATAAACGCCTTGCAAGCCTCATTTGTGGCGAATAATTTAATTAAAAACAATAATTTTTTTAGCGAATCTAATCACTCCACTTAACCTCGATTTCGGCCCCGTGGAAGAATATGGCTAGAATCCGGCTTAGTTTACAGTTTGAATGTAAAATGCGTATTTTAATAAGAACCATAAAAAAACTAAACATTTTCTATGTTATTCCATTACAAGTGTACAAGATATGTTACTAGGGGTGTAAGTGGTTCATCAACATCTTTGAACCAAAGCCATATTCACCTGCACGCGGTGCACCCTGCTGACTGACAAACGAAGCTCTGGCGAGAAGAGAGGTAGGGAGCGTAATTGTAAGCTACCCGACTGGAGAATGTACCTCCACCTCACAGAATACCGCAGCCAAATAACAATACCCTTGAGGGTTGTTGTGTTCCTGCGAGTGAGTGAGGTCACCTGTAAGGAAGGAGATGCTGCATTGGCAGCGGGGGTGGCGACGCGCGAGCGATATTTTGTGTTGCGGGCGTTGGTATGGCTACGGTAACCGCTTCAGATCAGGCGGGCCGTATGCTTGTCTGCCACCCGACGTAGTATAAAAAAATAAAAAATGTAACATTACACGTTCTATCTGTAGTTTATGAACAAAAAAGATTTTAAAATTTTATTTGTACTGGTCGAATTACAGACAATAAGTAGTTACTTATGTTTTTTGCTGTTGCGATGTTGTTGCTAAGACTCCAAGCTGAAAATCAATTATCTGTGGTGTCAATAATAAGTGATCAGTCAACTACAGGACTAGTGATTCGACATTATGATAATGAGGTCCGGTTTGTTTTTACACGTGTAGCAATAGCAAATACATATTCTAAGCGTTCCTTAAATAGCAATCTCCTACGTAAGTATACATTATAATAAAAAATGAGGTCCTGCGACATAATTATCATCTATATAAAAAAAAACCGGACAAGTGCGAGTCGGACTCGCCCACCGAGGGTTCCGTACGAAGTATCATTATTAAATTTGATATTTTTCATTATAAATAAGAAATAATGCGTCGAAAAAAATAAATAAAATATATTTTGCAATGTGTACAGACAGACAGACAGACGGACAACAAAGTGATCTTATAAGATTTCCGTTTTTCCTTTTGAGGTACGGAACCCCTTTAAAGAGTGACGGTAACTCATAACTCTAAAAATTTTAAATGATATTTAAATTTTAAATGATATTTAAAATTTTTAGAGTTCCGTATGTCCGGGTCCGAATGAAAGGGTTCCCCTTCGGGACGAGGGACCCACCACTGTGTCTCCTGTGTAGCCAGGATTAACAGCGGCGACCACCAAAAAAGCAATGAACAGTGAAGTCCATTGCAGTTCTGGGGATAAAACTACGGCTGCCTTGGAACTCACAACGAATTTAATCAGAAGAAATTAGTATGAGCAAGAAGCTTTTGGAATTTGACTTCATCTCTTAGCAATGTGAGAGACAGGAATATGGCAAATAAGGCATTAAAAGCCTAAAGAGATGGCTAGGGTTCGACTTAAAAGATTATTCTTGTGTCTATCAATGCCTCTCCGTCGGTCACCGTCAATTTTCTCCGAATCTACAATTGAAATTCGGTACACATCTATAAGTTTTAGGATCGAATCACGAACGCTGATGACGGTGGCCAGGGGCCCTACCGTCGAAGCTGAAGCCTATTACCATCGAATATTTTGTTTCTAAAAATAGGTCTTACGTTTTAGTTATTGTCAAACATCTTCAGCTTAGACGGTAGACCTCTAAGGTTTCTATTAGCTAAGCTAAACACAATTACCACCATCTAAGCTGTCTGCCTCCCCAACCCGTCTGGTCAGCGTGGGGAGTGTAGGCCAAATCCTCCTTCTGTCTGGGACGGACGAGAGAAGGCCGTGCTCCTGTAGTGGAGACTAAAATGACCTGATGATGATGAAGCTGTTTGTAAACACAATCTAAGATGAAGTTTGATATTTGCAATCAAGAAATCTGCCTGTAATCGGCTTCAGCTTCGGTGGTAGGACTCCTGGTCGGCTCATTCATACCGTACACAGCTATTACTTATACCAATATGGTGCGAGATGGTATTTGGTAGTTTCCTTAAAGTCATCCCCTAAAGTGTCTCCTAGTATAAAGCATTTGAATAAAATTAACGTATTTATTTATTTCAACCTTGATTGAGTGAAGTGAGTGAGGTCACCAGAAAGAAAAAAAGGAAGGAGTATAGGCTGGCAACTGATCGGCGACCCCTTGGTGTTGCTGATCTCCATGGGCGGTGGTGATTGCTTGCCATTAGGTAACCCATTTCCTCGTATGCCCCCTCTCTTATAAAAAAATCTTTTTAAAATAAAATTTCTAAGTGTAGGTGGTATTTGCAGCAGCAGTGACTAATACCACCTAATGATATTTCAGTGAGTCTAATCTTATAAGTAATAGATAAGGCGGTTTAACGTCTAGTCTAGACAGACTATCGCTGATGCATAAATCGTGTCGACATGTTTTCGACAATCATTCAGAAGGCGTACATAATAAAATTAAGTATTACATAATAAAATTTTTCGGTGATTTTCATCAATCAATGATTTTAAAATATACCTAGGAAGTTTTAAGCAAATATTTTTAAGCAAGGTCATAAGTACAGTACCACCTCCGTTACCCTTAATCTTTATATATATAAGGCAACCGTTATTCACTGATCTATCAACGCACAGGGCAAACCAATTATGACGTAGGCATCCGGTAAGAAAGGATCTTTGGAAATTCCCACGGAATACCGGGATATGTGCGTACGAAATCACGGGCGGGCATATCAACGCACAGCTCCAACCACTAGCCGGATCGTTTTGAAATTTAGCATACAGGTGGCTATTATGACGTAGGTATTCCCTAGGAAAGGATTTTTGAAAATTCCCTCGGAATACCGGGATATGTGCGTACGAAGTCACGGGCGGGCATCAACGCACAGCTCAAACTACTGGCTGGATCGAATTTATATTTAGCATACAAGTGGCTATTATGACGTAGGTATTCGCTAAGAAAGGATTATTGAAAATAAGATTTAAATATATATATATATTTACATACGTATTCGTGAGAGCCCGTCTGTAAAAAAAGATTGAAACATACAAATACATATATAAATTTCAACTTATACGTGGTGCCGCCACTTCTAAGCAAGCGAGGCATTCGCAAAAGAAAAGTAGAGCAATGCGGTATTGAATTAGGACGAAACTACATAAATTTTGAGGTTGTAAGTATTATCATCTTTGAGCGAAAACCAATCTCACCTGCTTGTAGTGCACCTTGCTGACTGACAAACAAGGCTTTGGCAAAAGATAGATATGTACACAGCAGCGTATTTGTGGGGAACTATATCCACTTCACATAATACCGCAGCCAAATAACAATTCCGTTGAGGGTCGTAGTGTTCCTACGAGTAAGTGAAGCCACCAGGAAGGAAGGCTGCATTGATAGCGGATGAAGTGGCGCGTGAGCGATATTTTCATGTCGCAAGCGTTTATATAGTTACAGTAACATCAGGCAGGACATATTTTTGTTTGCCAACCGAGGTAGTATAAAAAAATACATTGTAAGATAAAATGTATTCTTACAAGATGTTCTAAAATAACCACCGGAACAACATATCACAATCAACCACCGTGTCAAGATCTAACCACGGAAGAGTGGTATCGAGATACATACAGTGAAAATGCATTCCTCTATGAGACGAGATGGCGGAAAGCGGGCGGACAATTAGCTGTAACAGCGAAGAGAACAGTATTACTGGAAGTGATTATTTTAACTACAAACGACCCCCAAATAGATATTTGATATTTTGTACTGTCCCACAAACAGAATGCACAGGTGAGGTGGATCCCATCTTTTCCATGGATATACAAAGTTGATATAGTGGAAATAAGGTTTTTTTTTCAAATTATATCCCACTTTTCCACTGACGATAAGTAATCAAATCTTGAAAGCTATTTTAAAAATATGGTATGCAGTCTCTGTATTGAGATAAATCGTAATGGATGTAGTGGGACAAACAGTCCTAGATTTAGTCCGGATAAAGTGGGATCATCCCCCAGTGGTGTGAAGACTAACAAGTTTAATATAATTGACTATTCCAAAGGTGTACTTTCTAATTGGCAATTCTGGGAAAGATATCAACGTGCATGACAGTTGCAAGGGAGTCAAACCCTTGTCAGGTTTTTAGGGAAAATAACCTCTGATCTTGAAGAAATAACGACTTAGAATGTTATTCTATGAAACTATTTATAAATCCCTTCCAGCACTTATAACACAGAGTATATTTTATCGCTATTATTAAACAATATACGAGATGCAGGCATGCGTGGTACTGATGCGGAAGAGTAACGGAATGAAATAGAAAATTAAGTGAAACTATGTATTTTGTGTGACAGACTGATGGTATGACAGTTGATCACGGATGAGGAACTTGTACTCTTCTTGTATCTTGTACACTTGTAATTTTTTTATTGGTATTAAAAGCAACATCGACTCGTACGCCCGAGTAAAATAAAAATATTAAACTTTCATTACAGAAACAGAATTTTTGAAAATTTCCACGAGCTACCGAGTGAAGTCGAAGACATGTAATAATTTAGCAGTCATGTCTATAAATCAAGTTTGGTATCTCACAGTAACGTACTGTTAATCAGATACTTCAGCGCAGGAAATTTCAACACCTATGGATAAGTTGAAACTGGTCCGTGAAGTATTATTTACACCAGAGGACGTTGCGTAAATGCTACGCTTAGTGAGCTTATGGATTTTATAAGTTATATAAATTTATTAGAGCAAGATTTAATCGACTCAAGAGAGAGAACTAACGTTACACTTAGGTATATTTTAAAACATATAAACCTACATTTAATGCTATGGTATGACAATGTATAAATGTTAGCCATCAGATGTTTTTATTGCATATCTTGAGAGTTTTATTATTTTATTAAAATAAATAAAAAAAAACTAGAAGCGATTAGGCTTACTTACTTACTTATGAAACTTGCGTCACCATTTAAATTAAAAACAAGAACACATAAATGGCGGTACAAAAATAAATTTTAATAATAATGTAAGCGTCCGTAAAATTGAAACTGCCACAAACTTTGTATTTGAAAATAATAATTAAATTTATTTGAATTTTAATTGAAATAAGTTTGTGCCTACCGTATTGCGATTTCCCAGGAGCATGTTGTATAACTATTTAAGTATTTACAGTAAGGTTCAACAGTGTTTTATTTTGAGCTTCAAAACAATTAATATCATTATTCCAAACACATAATATTATATTCATAAATAAATTTATACAGAGATATTTGCCTAAAATCCTAATGTCAATTTGAAAGCTATTATATTACGAGTTATAGCCTAATTTGAACATTAATGTTTAAGTTAGGTATTAATGCCGTGGGGCAAAAAACTCATTGATTGTAAGTTTTTGCATTCTGTCCTGTTTATTTACGATTGTTTCGATTACTAAAACCTCATTAAGGGCAGTGACCTGTGATATGTAGGTATAATTTAAAAAGCAATTTGAAAAATTAATAAGCTTTTTGTATGTCATATTTTAACGAATACCCTCATTAATCAATGTTCGTTTTAAAGCCCGTCTATTAAGAATCTTGTTGTCATCAAGAATTGGCAAAAATGTGGTGGGGCTGTGTCATGGACACGGCCGTGTGTTGTACGTGATTACGTTATATGCACTAAAATTATCTCAAAATGGCAGCGCTTCTCCCTCCCCCGCACGCGATGATAATAGTCCTTACTTGGTGTAATAAATTCTTTGATCCTTCATCTATCCAGTGGTGTGATTAAATTTTGGATGTAGAGCATAGATTCGAAACGTACTCGAATTCACATCAAAAAGGATTTTTGCAGTTCCTGCAGCAAGAATTGTGGATCTCATGCTCGCAGTAGGTATTAGCCATTAAGTCTGAATTTGTCTCTCTTTGTCTTATACCAATTTTACAATGATTTGAAGGACTTGTTTGATATGATGCCCACGATCTCCTTCAATACTTGAATCGGTTGGAACTGAAGGCACGGAATACATTTTCGCATAGTGGAATGAAAATAGTCGCAAACAGAAAGGTTTTTTCTGCGAAGTATCATGTTGTGAAATGAGACCCCTGCTGAGGTTGTCCCTGAGAGGTTCCAGGAGACTGCATACAGAGAAGAATTCCTAAACAGAGAAGGAATTTTTACAGCAGCTTCCCGCGATTAAAGCCTCCGGTTTTATAAGCGTCCATACGTCCATAAACTTAGATGACAGCTTGCTTAGTACCTTAACAATTTATATTTGATAAAAAAAAATAGTTTTTTTTTTCATATATTATAATAATTAATCTAAAGCAGGACTCGTTTATTCATACCGTATTTTCCAATAGGTCCTTTCACTTATGTACACATGCCAAAGCCAATTAGCGCTACATAACAAGTGTCTGCATAACAATGGACACTTCCTACTTCTGAGAACAAAAACCGAATTGGCCCAGTTTTATACTGGCTTATACAAAGTGGACACCGATAATATAATATTACAAATACATCATGAAAATACAGTAACTCAATTTCATAGAAGTAGGTAGTTAATTTGCTATAAAGCAAAAGAGCATAATTATAGGCTTGTCACGTCCTATACATGTACACCAGTATATAATACGCGGATATAGCTTATGTTACTTAGAACCTCAAGATACATTATGTATAAAAAAAATATTATCTGGCCTTAAATTACGATCCGAAGTGTCCATAAATGTGACTAAACTGATAATATAAAAGGAAATTAACGACTCTATCGTATAAAAAACGGTGTGTGCTTATGACCACACGACAGAGGTGAAAATTGGCCTCCCGCTCTCACCCTGCCGACTTTACCCGAACGAGGGTTACAAAGCCGAACGTGGCACGTTACATACTCGAGCGTGACAGCTCAGTCTCATTCCTGCTCCCACTTCCACCCTACCAACTTTACACGAACGAGTGTGACAAAGCCGAGCGTGACATACTTGAGCGTGACACATTACATACTCGAACGTGACGGCTAAGTCTCATTCCCGCTCTCGCTCCCACCCAAGTAAAGCCAAAGTAGCCACTTTATCCAAACGAGCGTTACAAAACCGTGAAAAGCGTGACACGTTACATACTCGAGCGTGACACGTTATATACAGGCTTAGTTCATTCACTAGCCACAAAATAAAGTGTTCAGTGCGACTTAAGAAGTTATGACTTCAAAAACTACGATATAAGATAACGTAACCATTTTCCGCTAAACTTAGACTAACTAGATAGCATGCGTCTGAATGCAGGGCTATAGTAACCTATGATCGTAAGTTGAATCGATCGGTTATTTAAATTAACTTACTGTTAACATATTTACTATATTAATACCCGTTCCAAAGATACATTAGTCCTTTCTCGAGGGTAGCAACTCGTGTCAGTGTAGCAACTGATCTAGTTTCGTTATTACGTAAACAACCTTATCCGATACAGCGTCTAGGAACCTGACTCAAATATTTAAGCTGTAAAATAAATTAAACATATACGATCAATTGGACGCAGATAGGCAAATAGTCCTTTCCCTCTAAGTTGTGCAACAGTATATGGTTTAAAACTTTTCAATACCAAGAAAGAAATAAATAGTGAAGCGTATCCTACAAGACGGGTTCTGTATTACGATGCATTAAGGCCCTTAGTGCTGTGACAGTGCCGTCACTTTGAATATGAAATCATATTTTTGTATCTGCTAATTTCGGTGCGTAAGAATCTGGGGTCCTACCGCCGAAGCTGAAGCCGATTCCGACCGAATATATTGATTCCAACAATAGGGCTTAGGTTAAAGTTAATGACGAACGTCTTCAGCTTAGTCGATATAGCTCTACCAGCTAAGCTTAACACAGTTACCACCAGTCTAAGCTGAAGTTTTATATCTATATATATAAAAATCAATGCCACTTTTCGTTGTAATTTTATAACTCAAGAACGGGCTCACCTATCCAAACCAAATGTTTAGGGTTTATTCGGAGTATTTAGTAGATGGTTTATGTGAAGTTTGCACAAAATCGGTAGAGCGGTTCTTCTATTATCACATTTTTTGAATTAATTTGTAATTCAATAAATGGCATATCATTTTGTTAATGGGGATTTTGCTGTCAAATTGAAACTTTTTTCAGTGTTGACAGTACAAGCATGTTGTTATGTCATTCATGCGGTCATTTCATTTTGGACGTACTTCGACTTTATGTTGCCTGTTCCAGAGTCGGTACCCCCAGCCGTTTGTTTATTCATGCTCAAAATGGAAAAACAAAACATATTGTTTATCCAAATGTTTTGGATTAAGTTTTAAAATAGCTAGAAATTAATAAAATATTTTTTTGGTTTGAATAAATGAATTTGGTGTTCCAATTATTTTTTTTATTATTTCACTTTATACGTAGCGAAGCACGTACCGGGCCGCTAGTTTGCAATAAAAAAATCCAATGGTAATCGGCTTCAGCTTTTGGCGGAAGGGCCACTGATCTTAGGATGAACATCAGAAGGCCAATTCCCGTAATTTTTCTACGAACGCAGATTGAAAGTTAACCGAATCGAGATTGAATTGTGAATTGACTAAAATTATATACTTGATTTCATTAATTAATTATTATCAATTCTTGTTGTTGGCAAAGTAACATTCTTAGTTTGTTTAATTTTCACTTATATTTCGATATAATCCCTATATAATAATAAATAATTTAATTTTGAAGTTACATATTGTGATACGAGAATACCAAATGTGACATTTGTGAGATCGAGACTGGATCGAAACAAAATTTTGACTATATTTTAATTACGAGAATTGCCCCTCTGAAACTCGTACGCACTGACTAGTACCAATAGTAAAGTGTTTTAAGTTATTAACTTAACCATCAAAACGAGTCAGTTACGCTGTTTTAGCGCAAAGTAAAAGTACTAAACGCGGGAGTTTTTAGCACTTTTGCGAATTTTCCCAAAATTAAGATAAACAGTAAATTGCATCTTTCGGTGTTAGCTGAAGCCATTTGCGAGATCTCCGCAGCATATAATAATTACGTATGTATATAGAATACAAGCGTTCCTTATTTAATGGTGTAGGATCTACAAATGTATTTTACATACGATTCGAATAACATTCAAGAAGGTGACAGTAGCGAAATACCAATTAATAGTTTTAATTTATATTGCACCAAGTTAACGAGGTTGAGCAATGTAACTGAGCAATTAAGAAATGGACTTAAAATGTAAAAATAAATGTCCAACATTAAATTCTGTTGTTTTCACAATAAGCGTTTCGGTCGTTACCCGCATCACCTCTTCCTAACCAATATTTAAGTAACAAATTAATTACTGTAAAACAAAAATTTTACGTGACTTGTAAATACTATTTCAGAAAATTATAGGATAGACATTATAGCGGTAGATCGTTGCTATAGCGAAAAGCCTGATGTAAGAGAACTAAAAAAATCTTTGACATAAAACACAAAAGGAATAATAGCTTTTAATGAAACTAATTTGCGAAAGTACTGACAGAGTGCTTACTGCGAGCTTTTTGGTCACATTCGAACATGTTAACGTTTACAAGTCGTTCAAATTGAGAAACATTTTCATATTGTGAATTTACCAGACGCGTATTACATATCCAAATTAGCCGGGTGCTCACTACAAAATGTGGGCAAGTAAGCAACATAATTTTGATATGTAACACGCGTATTATACTTACACACTCAGTACTCACTGTAGTAGATCCTATGCTCTGTCGTACCTTTTTTCCCCTAGATACTACTACGTGGCACTATCAGTAGTGTCATGGTAGATTTTCTTTCTCGTGACTCTACTTTTCTCATTAACAAATTAAACTCATATACCTATGACCAGAATTACCTATGGATTAATTCATTGATCAAATACACATACATATCTCTTATAAACACAAAACTGAGATCATATTGAATGAAATACATTAATAACTAGCTCCTGCCCGTGACATCGTCCCACGTGAACAGAGAAATGGGATAAAAAGTATCTATGTACAGTTCATAGTCTACATGTTTGTCAAATTTCATCCAAATCCTTTTAGATGTTCACCCGTGAAGGAGTAACAGTCATCCTTCCTCACAAACCTTCACATTTGAAGAAATATTAGTAGGTGGATTCAGTGTTATATATAAGTAACTTGTGACATATTTACCTAAATAAATAAATATTCTTGGACAAATTACTCAGCTTCCCGAACTAAGATAAGATAACTAGTCTTATTTAAATACATTTTTTTAAATACATACATAATAATACATAGAAAACACCAAAACCAAGATAAACAGACATGTTCATGCACACAAATGTATGTCTTCTGAGTCAAAAGTAGCCATTGCAAATCATTCGACCACCGGGTTCGTCTACCTAAATCTAAATGTATTTTACTACTGTACTTAGTGTATTAGGTACTAAAAATATTTGCAAGACTATTATTAAGTGAACAGGACAGTTGATATCTCATTCCAAACAAAAAGAGATTATAAGAGATGGAAATCGAATTTGAAACATGAATCACTAATTAAAATTACCAAAAAGGAAGAATTTACTTTAAAAGCAGCGCGGACAGCACGCTAGTGACGCTATGTTGCAATTTACGATTACAGTAACCGCTTCAGACAGTCCGTATGTCTGCGCCTTGATATAATATGTATTAAAACAAAACCTATAGATCGAGATAAAATATGTAAGTAAATTATTTGAAATGTAATTGCGCAGATATTGGAAATTACAAATTGCATCGAGGATTACTATCGCCATTGCTATTAGCTTGCGACTAGAAGGTAAGCACAGTAAATGTATGCTGCGGCAGTAAAACCACCCTATACAATCACACACAGTCATGCGTCACGCCCTATAAGACGCAAACGTTGCAATACTTCGCGGGTGCCAGGACAAAACAAATGATTAGATTTTGTTTCTATGTACTATGCTTTCAATCATAACGAGAAACAAAGTCCACCTTTAGTACATTTATGGATTTCTCCTGTGTTTCTGTTCCACTAAGATAGCAAAAAAGCAAACGGCCTGTCTCATGTAAAATACTTATTTTAGTCTAAGGACGCTGGCCACACCAGAGGCACTGCTAAAGCGTATCCGACCCTGTAGAAACCTCTTCACACCTTTCGTGAAGAACCCTATGCTGTAGTCTCTTATGAAAGACTTGGCCGGGCCGGGAGTCGATTACAACTTAAATTTTACGTCATTTTATTTTTCTTATTCAGCTGTCCAAATAAAAGTGTAAATAAAAAACCAACTTTATTTGCATTCTCAAAATGACTAATTCCATATACTGTGAACGAGGTTGAATTTAGTAATTGTTGGAACGCCATTAAAGTAGGTATTTTTTCAGTCGTTGTTTCCTTATGTTCATTGGTTAAATTATGTAAAGATGCGAAGATCCAAAATCTA
Organism: Hypsopygia costalis; assembly: GCA_937001555.2. Taxonomy (NCBI): domain Eukaryota; kingdom Metazoa; phylum Arthropoda; class Insecta; order Lepidoptera; family Pyralidae; genus Hypsopygia; species Hypsopygia costalis. The sequence continues at coordinate 7,882,540 of OW443325.2, forward strand.
CTTTTAACCTAAACTAATATTTAAAGCTGAATAGTTTGTTTGTTTGACCGCGCTAATCTTTGGATCTACCAGACGGATTTTAAAAATCTTTTTGCATTTGATAGCTCAATTCTTGCGGAACGTGCAAGCTATGAGTCAAAGGAAGGATGAAACCGCGGGGCACAGCTAGTACAATATAAGCTCTGTAATCTCAAAATGGCTCAATTGAGATACTGTCTCTATATATACTGTAATGATAGCGAAAGGCGACATTAAATTTAAATGTAACAGTCCAGGAAGGGCCGCCGGTGTTTCGAAACACTCCGATTATAGCACTTTTGACAGAGCCTTATTGCATGATTTTACAATCGATTCGTGATATAAGCAATTCAAATTCCTACATTGCACTAAAGTTCACTACTGGTCGAAATCGACGGCGTGTGTCAGTCTAATCGATCATGCAAGTTAAGCAACATCGACCGTAGCCTGCCTTTAGATGAGTTTTTTTTTGTATCTCGAGCTCCTCTGATTGAGATAGGTAGGACATAGCGTATTTTTTAAGCTGCCCGACTGAGAAACTACCTAAACCTCTCAAAATACTGTAGCCAAATAACAATTCCCTTGAGGGTTGTTGTGTTCCTATGAGTGAGTGAGGTCACCAGAGAAAGGAAGGAGTATAGGCTGGCAACGATTGGCGACCCCTTGGTGTCGCTAATCTCCATGGGCGGTGGTGATTGCTTTCCACCAGGTGACCCACATACTCGTTTGCCCCCCTCTCACATAAAAAAGTTTGTGCTGTCATTAGATGTCAGTCATTAAGCCAAGTTGCCTTTGGGTAGATTGAAACATTGGCCTCCGATCAACTCGCAGTTGAGGGGCATAGTGGATAATGCTCTAAACTCCAGCGATTGAAGGAAGGTTCGTATCCCAGCAGTGGGATGAATAAAGGTTGATGCCGACTAACACTGCAATAATTACTCAATATAATTTAGGTACTGTTTTGAACTATGTAAATTATAAAATACATTACACTGAATCAATTATCATAAACGTCAGATTCGTCAGCTTACTCGTGTGAAGTAATTGCGAGGTGAGACAATTGGCTTACTTTTCGGTGTTTGATTAGTGACAGAAACTGGAACCTTAAAAGTTACTTATTATTTATTCAATAATGTCATTACACATGTTACTGAACTGCATAATGTTTTCACAGCACAAACATGTACCTTTACAGTCATAGCAATATGGATAACATGGAAGCAGACATCTACTGCGTTTTATCTTCTTATTGTTATAGTTAAGGTACATGAGTAAAGAAACTGCTTACTTACCTACCACTACTGATGGTAGGCACCTACCATTAGTACTATAGTGCACTGCTATCATAATCGCTTATCAATCCGGCTGGTATCATAAAACATGTCAACCAAAGAAATATAGTATGGTCCAGTTTTTTTATATAATGCAGTCCATTTCGCAAAGGCTCTACAGTAATGTCACCGATAACTGTGGCAAGTGTACTTATGTAACAACAGCTTAGTACTCGTACCAGTGACCTGTTGACAGTCCAGTTTGGCTGAAAATGTGTCTCAAGGTTGCGCGCACTCTGTTTTTATTGCCCATGTTAAAGTTATATATAAAATTTTACATAATTTTAGTATCACTGTTTTTGGCATGTTGTTGACAAACTTATTTAGGCTGTTTTAAGACTGTTCTTATTGGCTTTTTATGTCGAAATAATCATTAACAGATTTTAGTTGCATCATAGAATATACTACAAATATCTATGTACAACATTTTGTATATCTATATACATGTTGTATATAGATAGTTGTAGTATATAGATAGAGCATTTGACTCCACATCCTACTTCATATTCCATGCTACAAATATTAGTAGGATAGGAAATAGAATGTGAGGTAAAAGTTTGTGAGGATGTGTGGATGTATAGATAGATGTTTATTACTCTTTCACGGGTAAACGGCCGAACAGACTTCAATGAAAATTGACATAGGTATAAAATATGTATATTCTGGATTAATTTTCTTTTTACCCAGGTACCTATGGTGTTCACGCAGCACATAGCCGGGAGTAGAACCTAGTTATATGATACAATTTCTAGAAAAAATTATAAAACTACAATTACGTACTTTATTTTGCATTACATGGAGTGATAAAAATCCTTTTCTGGCAGCCTTGTTTTCTCATTGGCCGAGTGCATCAAGATGAAGTGGCTTTCGTTTTCAGCTAATACGATGAGAGGCGACTTTCTATACAAGCTTGTGCCCGCAACTTCTTACACACGTATCCGGTAGTGAGAATTTCCAAAAATTCTTTCTTAGCAGATGTTACCGTCATAATAGCTACCTGTATGCCAAATTTCAACCCAAGCATAGTATTAATGGACGGCTTCGTTTCGATTTCGATCCTTAAACTGTTTTTTACTCGGTAGTTGTCAGAAACGGTGGGTGAATTTAAAGTATCAAATATGCCGAGATAATGGACGAGCAACTTCATCCTGCCTGCCTGCATCATGCCTACATTCAACTTCAAGAAGCTCCTTTGAATTTTATTTTCGAGTAATGTGAATATAGAACTTAAAATTGAAATAAATTCAAATCTATAAATACTGTTGTTGCTTTACATATATGGAGTCAATTACAGAACAGTTAGCACTTTATAATGATATCGATCTGATGTGTGCAAACATTAGACCATATATTTTGATTATTAATAGTTCTAGCCTAGTTATGGCGTAACCGGTAAAATTAATACGTTGTCGTACCTTAAACTGATATATTATCACAATCACCGCTTATAATTTACTTTGATTGATTGACAAAATGTTTAATATAATAAAATTGATCGATACCTTTGAGATTGGAACAGTTTTGATATTAGAATGCTGATATGTATAGTATTAGGTAATCTATATCGACTACAGAGGAGAGTTATTTACATGCCTTAAATATAATGTCCAAACCCCAAGAAATTTTAACACCTACCCCATTCGGGTACATTTGATCTAAACAAATACGTAGTTAGTCTTTTAGCATTATCGTACAAGCTCTGGCCATAAAAATATTCTGCATCTTTAATCTCATTCTTTTTAATCTTTTTTTTACGTGTGGCGAACAAACTTCATATGGGAACCAATTGCGATCTTACTCCATCACATCAGGCACTTACTCTAGCACATTATTCTTAAACATTAGGCTGACCATATGATTGTATCCGATGTCGCTACTTACGGCACGATACGATACTTACATCTCACTGCCATAAGAAATGTTTAAATCCTTTTGATTTTAGTTCTCATTAATCAGATGTGTTAATCACAGTCATCATATTACCTGAAACAAATATAATAAAATTTTGATTAGTATTTATATATGATTTCGGATATAGAAGAGATTAGATACACATTTTAAAGTAGTAACAGTCACAAAAAAAAAATATCCCTTCTGAAGGTGGACGGGGAAGTAGATCTGACGGGGTATTTTATATTCGTCTCATCGCGATATTTTTATTACGCATTGAATATATTTATATAATTTTGTTCCTACAGATCAGAGTAGTTACATGACTTCTAAAGATAATAAACATCTTTCCGCACCAAATGTGTGGGAATAGCAACATTACTTATAACAATATCAAATCAACTCTGTGTATTATGCCCATACCACACGGAACTACAACACTGTGACAGCAAATTCAGTGCACGAAATAGATGCTGCAGTCAACCTGTTGTATATCATCTTGTATGTAATAGAACGGATAGATAAATACTTCCTACAAAAGATCTAAATAGCAACTATTACATTGTTACAAATCCTACTAATATTATAAATGTGAAAGTTTATAAAAAATTAATTGAAAATGAATGTTAAATTGATGTACGAGTATGGATATTTATTACTCTTTAGCGGGTAAAGAGCTGTATGGATTTGAATGAAATTTACCATACATATATTATTGCGATTTGGATTGATACATGAGATAATTATTATCTCCGTAATTATTATTTCGGTATTGTTCGGCCAGCTGTAGAGTGTAAACTGGCACCAATCTAAAAATAGTTGTCAATTTAATTTAAATGATGAAATATTTATTCCATTTTCTGTTTTCCTATTAATTAAATAAATTACAGTTTTGCATCTGGTTTAATTCGAATTACTATTTGTTTTCTTATTCACAATTGAACATGAATTCAATGTAAATAGCGTGTGTTTTAGGAAGCTAGGTCTCTTGAGGATTCACAAAACGTATCTCCATTTTTTGTTTATCCTTATATGTTAGTCCTTGTACGTTTATCCTCACAGAAAGCAACATTTTTGTCGCCTTTAGTCATAAACTAGTTTCGGTTGTCTGCGTGTCAAGGGTCTTTTTGATTCAACACTTATGTAATGCATTATGTCTCCGTACAATTATAAGGAGATGCAACATTCTTGTGTAAGCTTCGTATGAACTTCGTCTTCACCATATACTCGTATAGCTAAAGGCTAGATAGCAATTTTAATTGAACGAAAAAACTTTTCAATTATTCAAAATTGACGATTGAGTTGTGTATGGCATAATAGTTATTAAAATTATTTAAGCATAACTTCATAGTTATGGTGTAAATTATTTTAATGGTTGAATGAAAATAAGAACCAGTCGTCATTTCACACTTTTATTCCATAAGTGGGCAACATACATATACGGCTTTTCCAAATGTTAGCACATATAGGCGACGTCTAGTGCAGATTATACTCTCTATTTTCATTATTGTTAACGTTGTAAAACCCTTCTTTAAGAACCTCGTGTATTGCTTCTGCGACAGACAACACAAATACACACAATACGTAGTGCATTGTACTGAAGTACATGGAACATCCCAGACAGTCAGGGGAAAGGACAGGGAGTGCACAAAAGATCCAAGAGGGTTGACGTACCACCGGTGTGCTACAGCACTGGACCCATTTCTAGATAAGTTTATACATTTAAGATACAATACATGCCTAATCTGACAGTTCTAAGTCTGATTGTTCTCCTTTTATTTTAACTTTTACTTCATGTAAGGTGTATTAATCTAATCCTAAACAAAATTATCAATTAAAGAAATATATTATATGGCTCTGTAACAATAAATATCATACTAATGGATATTAGGATTATTTCGAACTCCTGCTGGTTCCGAGGGATCGGATACGAAATCAATCAGTCAGCACTAAGGCAGCTTGAAAACTTGGCCCTTTATCAATATGATAGTCCTGCGGTTTTAGATTATGTCAATATACTCTAAAAACCTCTGCAGTCATGATGTGACAATGTTTAACCCAATCAATTGTCTTATTCTATACCACAGAATCACCATCGCTAACTGTGATGACATATACTATGTTTTAAAACTATGCCATTGTAAAAATATGACACAATTACTTAATCGGCCGTACAACTCGCCACATAAGAACAAACCACGAACACACATCGTCGACCTAATTCACGCTCGGAATCGATTAGACTTCAAAACGATGTAACTATCGATTCGTTCCCCTCGATCTGTGCATCGATTGTAACAATCGTCTCCCACGAACTTAAATTACATAACAAGTGGTCAGCGGACCACTTTTCAACATTAAGCTTGAGGACTCAAGTGCGATAATTCGGCCTCAATTTCGCAAATCGATTAATTTCTTTCTGGCGAATTACGATAGATCTTTAGTCGGTTTAAGAATTTGAATTGCGACAGTTTTGGGCATTTCTTTTTATTGAGATAACAAATGGTTTTATTGCATAATTTATTAATTGCTCCTATTTCTACGGTTGCTTCTTAATTGGCGCCCAAGGCAATGTTTTTTACGAAATAATTTATAAAACAAGCAAGAAGTCTACTTTTTGATGTGGTTACAGTTGTCTTTAATACACCTGCATTTGTAAGTTGCCACATCTGTGGTCATAAATGTAAAGCACTATATTTCACCTCGTATGTCATTCATCAAAACAGGGGCCTTATCGTCGAAGCTCAAGCCAATTACCACCGAATATTTTAATAGCAAAAATCAAACTTCAACTTACATTTATGGTGTGTACTTGTATTTAACTTAGCTGGTAGTAAACCCTGGAGCTCTATTGACTAAGCTGAAGATGTTTTTCAATAACTTAAAAGTATGTCATAGTTTAGTATCAAAATATTCAATGGTAAATCGACTTCAGCTTCAGCTGTAGGGCGCCTGCCCCCCTAGCCAAGTGTAATTCGTAAAATCGATCATTTTAGTATGAGAATTGACAAATGTCACGTGATCTATCTAACGTTCGTTCAGGGGGCGGATCAGACAATAGCAGTCACATATGGCAGCAATCTTGTACATAAAACCGTCTGTTTGTATGCCAAATTATCTCTTTTTATATGGTACTAGCGGACGACGCCTGCAACATCGTGTACGTGGACTCTCATACAAATTTTCATCATCAATTTACCCTTACATACAAGTGCAAAATACCATTTTGATCGATTAAGTAGTTTCAGAGTTTATCGCGCAGACGACCACGATGGTCAAGTGACTAGTTGTTCGGCACCAAAGTCCACGAATTCGATTCCCGCACAGCACTAGCATTTGTATGCAGAAGTATGTCTGTTTACGTGGATGTTATAAGTCATCATCATCATCATCATCTCAGCCATTGGAAGTCCACTGCTGGACATAGGCCTCCCCTCTAGATCTCCAATAAGACCGGTTGGAAGCGGCTTGCATCCAGCGCGATCCTACGGTCTTAATGTGGTCGTCTGTCCACCTTGTGGGTGGACGTCCTACGCTGCGCTTGCCGGTACGTGGTCTCCACTCGAGAACCTTTCGACCCCATTGGTCATCCGTCCTCCGTGCTATGTGCCCTGCCCACTGCCACGTTATAAGTATTGGTTAATAATAAACCCAGCATCTAAAATTGTAAAACTGGGCAACGTTTATACTAACTTGGTGACTAAAAGCGATATAAATCATAGCAAACCTAACCTAACCAAGTTTTCCAGATTTTAGTATTTTAATCCCTCAAATTATTATTTTCCATAAGTATCTATGTACAAAAAATAATCTAAATATATTTAGCAGTCATCTAGTACGTCGTCGGCGACAACATATTCATCCCACTGCTGGGATATGGGTCTCCCCTCAATCGAAGGGGTTTAGAGTATACTCCATCACGCTGCTCAACTGCGGGTTGGCGAATTTAGCACGTAAGTGCACAAAAACAAGTTTAACCTTTGTTTAATTTGTGACTAGAGGGCGCTAAGTAATTTGTTTACTCAGCTGTTGTAATTTCTCATGTACATAATAGTAAACAGCTCTTGAAAATCAATTAATTACATCACATTATCAATATTATGTTGACGATATAATATGGGCGTGAAGGAAAGCTATGTAATGATGTTGTGCATTGGACTGTAATCAATCACATAACTCGTACATTATATTCAATCATTTTGTAAATGACGCGGAAGGCGTAACCACTCCGTTAAGTGTTGATTGAAATTGTAACATTTACACGCAAAAAAGATTAAATCATGTTATTATACTTTGCTTTACTATTCTATAAAGAAATCTTTTATAATAAAATATAGTACATAAATTGTTCTACGAAACGAAACTTTTTTCTCCGCCAAATTACACACAGCCATCTAGTCCCAATCTAAACAAAGCTTGTACTATGGACACTAGATAATTGATATTAAACTTAAAAACATTTTTTTTTAATACATACATATAATACATAAAAAACCACCCAGACCTAGACAAATAGACGTGTTCATGCACACAAATATTTGTCTTGTGCGGAGATCGAACCTGCGACCTCGGATTCTAAGTGACCATTGCAAACCATTCGACCACTGAGCTCGTCCATTAGTCGACATCAACCCGTATTCATCCCACTGTTGGGATACGAGTCTCCCTTCAATCGAAAGGGTATAGAGCATACTCCATCACGCTGTTGAACTGCGGGTTGACGGAGATCTCCGCCATATTATTAACGAGTAATTCAAGAATTAAAAAGAAATTGCCGCCCAAGACTTCAAAATCATGTTAGCATCATTGGTGTTCGCTATCAAAGCATTTTATACGAATCCATACTTCGTTCTCAATTAAAGTGAACCTTTGTCAGGCTTCGCAAAAATATAGTTGACTTTATACATCTACACTCATATCATAAAGAGAGAAGATCTATATTTTCTTTAGAAAAAAAAGTTTAGAAAAAAGTTTAAAGATACGAGTATGTCTTATTTTTTAATGTTATAATATATATTTTTTAATGTTATAATATATAATTTTAAAAACTTATGAACTTTATGAAAATTTGTCTGAAGTATACGCGATGTTTATCTAAGAGGAAATCCTGATACACGCTGGCTCTAAGCCAGTGTTTTATAAATAATCGTTATTTTACTCTCAGAATATTAACAAATCCACTAATTACGATTGTCATATCGACTACGACATATCGATATGTTAATTAATAAATTTACCAGTTTGCAGTACAACGATCGTGAAATAAGAGCCGTGTGACACAGGTCAATGTCGGTTTGTGGGTGCGGCACCGGTTTCGAATGTGCGACTGCGGCACCGGGGGCTGCGTGATAAGAACATATGTTACAATCAGTGCCATGATTTACACCTTGCAAAGTTAATAAGATAAGTGGCTGCGTGATAAGAACACATGTTACATGCTCGCAAATCAGTGCCATGATTTACACCTTGCAAAAATAACGAAATAAGTTCCATTTGAAATTAATAATATTTATATATATTTCTTGGCAATTTACACAGCGCTATCTAGTCCCAAATTAAGCGCAAAGCTTGTACTATGGGTGCTAGACAACTGATAAATGTACTTAAATACTTTTTTTTGTAAACACATACTAATAATATATAGACAACACCCAGATCAAGACAAACAGCTCATACACACAAATGTTTGCCCTGTGCGGGGATCGAACCCGCGACCTCGGAGTCAAAATAGAATTTGCGAATCATTCGACCAACGGGCTCGTCAGGTGAATGAGATAAGTTCGAGTTGAAATTAACAGATATTTTAAATTAACAAAGTTGGTACAAATAATTCACACAAGAAAGTTTTAATAATGATAATAATTAATCACCGATTAATGAGAAAGGTGCAACAAAACATATGACTCAACAGCGTAAGCCAACTTAGGCCAGTCTCACCTTCACGTCACTCACTAGCTAACGAGGCTCTAGCAAAAGAGAAGTAGGACATGTCGAGCCTGATTGCAGAAGTACCTCTAACTCACGGATGATCGCAGCCAAATAACACAATGTTCTTGAAGATTGTTGTGTGCCTGCAAGGAAATGAGATGACCAGACGTAAGGAGATACTACGTTAGCAGCAAGAGCTCCCAACTCGGGAGCGATACTCGTAACCGTACTTTAGATCTGTCAGACGATAGCCTTGTTTCAAATACAACCGGCATAGTACATATTATTTATTTACAAAAGAATCAATTAGAAGTAATAACTACCAGTCTTTATATACCCAATAATCTAAAATTTTCTTATACTTTCTACTTAAACTTTTCCCATTGCTTTGTGGTCGGCATCAACCCATAATCATCCTACTGTTGGGATATGGGTCGCCCCTCAAACAAAGGGGTTTAGGGCGTACTCCACCACGCTGCTGTGTTTTCTAGCTGCTTTAAAGTCACTGACTTGGCTTAACGACTGGCATCACAGGTAACATCAGCTGTTACCTTGGAGATAAATAAACCGATCCATAGACAGACTGCAGTCGACGTTGCTTAACGTGTCCGATTAGACTGACACGAGCAACGACACCATCGAACTACTCTTTGCTTTGTGGTACTGCACTTAAAAATACTCATCTATACTTAACTTTTTTTATTTATTTATTTAATCAAAACATATCTTTTATTAATCGATTAAATTAAATTAAATTTTAACATATAATTAAAGTACATTAAAATAATAATACTATACTTAACTATTTAAACCATCAGATTGGCAAATAGAAAGTGCAGAATCAAAGGGCTCCTTTTACCCGATTGCTCTAATTTAACACCTGTCGTGCTGCTGAACGAAACGTGACCCACGGCCAGATAACGGATTAATGTAGGTACTTCACGATAAATACACCCCAGTAGACACTTCGTGATTTTCCGGTTTTTCTAAGACCATGTACCTCTCTCTCTAGTTACAATCACAATTCGACTACTACATAGAAAAACCCTAAGGTTCCATTCGCACAAATGCTTTTTTATGCGGCGTCAAGATTGTTTTTATCTCGTTACAGCTATATTTTAAAGAAAGTAAGGATAATAAAAATAATAAAAGCTATAGGCGCAATAAAAATAACGCGCGTTGAAACTTTAAAAAAGGGCTCGTGTGAATTAGGCCTAACTGATAAGTTTAGATTGTAATAATAAGGACTCTCAGCTCTGGCTTGCCTTCATTGGCCGTCCAGAGAGGAGCCGCTAGAGCTATATGCTCCAGGGGTGGAAGTGTTAAAGGGCATCACGCCGCGAGTAATTTCGGAGAAAGCGCAGCACACCTCTCGACATCCCTGAGTCACTCACACCGGTGTTGCCCCCGGCCGTTTTCCTGGCATTTCGGGGGCCCATCTAGTGAGTGGCGAGCCACCGCCTGCCGCAAATAACTAGCAATAAAAGCAGTTATGGCAGGCGTCCGTCCCTCTTCTGTAATAGCCCGGTATTAAGTTCACCCAGATCTCATCTCCATAGCCCATTTATTTTCCATCACACTTCGCAATAGTCTCAACGCCTGCCGAGACCTGCTCGTGGGTATGTCGTTCCATTGACATATCCTGGAGCGGGTCACGGCGGGCGTAAAACATTACATCAAACTTCTCAAAGGGGCCTCTACGCGTTGGATCCATATCCCCGCGTATGCCTATCAAATGACCGGGCTTGACCCGTGATTAAAAAGAGATACGCTTTAAAAAACCTGATTTCTTTTTTCATTACAATTCTTGATAATGTTACGAAAAATTGAACTAAAGAGGGTTTTGATTAAAATCAATTTATCAAAAGTACAATAATTAACACATGACAAATATTTACCCCATTCGGCAGCCGTCACAAAATGGACATTTATATTTATCATTTTAATCCCCATGATATGGGTATCAAAACGAAAGTGGTTGCTGACCGAAACACAGTCAGTAAACTTGTTAGTTTTTTTTTATTAAAAAAGCTTTTTTGTTTACTCTTGTATTTGTTAGATAAAGTAATAGCAGTAGTATAATATAGTTCTATACACAGTATAAAAATATATAAGTAGGATTAATGCCATCAATTCTTACATTTTGTAATTATACGAGGCCACGGATCAAGATTAGTTGTAGTAATAATCAAGTACGATCTGTCATGTCACCGTTAAAAGTCGTAAACTGTCGTAAAATGTGGACTTGTTTTATGGTAAAAGTTTTACGTAACATGTTATGATGGTAAGTGAAAATGAATATAATATATATAGTCAATGTATTAACTAATTAAAATTAATGAATATACTTGTCTATTCATCTTCTCTTCCAATTTATAATAGTTTTGGTAACTTGTACGAACACGTCGATGATAATAAAAAAACATGTTATTTTAAATGTTTTACCACATTTTAAATGTTTTACCTGACTGTCTAAGATCCCTTCTTAGAAGGGAGGGTAATGTTTTTCGAGCATATGTATAAGTATATATTATGTAACGTAATTCTTTGTCATGCACTATATTATAAACCTAGACCAGTGTTTTCCAATCTTTTTTTGTTCTAAGACCACTACGATGTTTTTGTTCAGTGTAAGTGTTTGTGTTCCCAACTTCCATAGAAACCTATTGCACTGTAAAGCCAGGCTTCAATAATTGGTTCAATTTTGGTCAATTTCTTTAATTATATTTTTATATCACGGACTATAATTTAGCTCTCGCGAACCACTGGTTGGAAACTGCTGCTTCAGACGAATATCAACATAAGAATGCCATTAGATCTCAGCTGTGGTAGTAACACAGGTTATATATTTTCATGGCATTCAACAATTTTTTTTTTGCTATTTTTTTTGAATTTTTGGTAGGAATATTAAGAATAAATGTTTAAATTATCCCAAAGGGTATTTTGAGTGCGTTCCCTGCTGTCCTCTCAAATTCTTCGTTGACGAGCTCTGGTTCTTTTTCGTAAACTAATAAGAAGCGGTAGTGCGCTTCATAAATTTTCCTAAAAGTTAAATAGTATTCATTACATCTATGTATGCAAGATGTAAAATAGTGTTTATTTAAAAAAAATATTTTAAAAAAATGGATGAAATCGTTAACCGGCCACATCATATGCATCGATTAACAATGACATTGGCGGAGAGGTTTCCAAATCGAACCATCTTCGATCAACATTCAACGGTATCACGAAAGGACTTAGAACTATATTAAAATCAAATATGCGGTATAATTATTTAAATATTGTGTACATAATGATAAATATTAAGTTGGGTTCACGGCTGAGCTCGTAATGACAAGAGAATTTAATTTGTCGTATTTGTTTATGTATATTACCTCATACTAATTAATACTGCACAAATATCACAGATATGTTTATTGGTTTTTTTATACTACGTCGGGTGGCAAACAAGCATACGGCCCATCTGCCATTTTTTTTTTTTTTTTTTTTTTTTATACTACGTCGGGTGGCAGACAAGCATAAGGCCCGCCCGATGTGAAGCGGCTGCCGTAGCCATATTAACGCTCGCAACATAAAATATCGCTTGCGCGCCGCCACCCCCGCTGCCAACGCATCAACTTCTTCCTTACTGGTGACCTCACAGACTCACAGAAACACAACAACCCTCAAGAGAATTGTTATTTAGCTGCGGTATTCTGTTAGGGGAAGGTACTTCGCCAGTCGGGTAACTTATAATTACCCTGCCGAAGTAGGGCATCTTGCAAACTTCCAATATGTAAAAATTCATGACAATCGGTTCAGTAGCTAATGCATGAAAACGGAACGAACAAACAAACTCACTGTCACATATATAATAATAAGTGAAAATGTTAGACGATAAGCAAGCTTACGTATAAAATCACATACCTAACCATTCGTAAACTAGTTTTGGCATTAAATTTAACTTAACGACCTGTTTAAATTATTAAAACATAAATTTATACTCACTCTACTTATAGAGTTAAAGATGGTTAAAGCGACATTCAAGTATCTTTATATTGACGAGTTTAATTCACCACGAGGCATGCCCGGCGTGAAAGTGAACGCGCTCATAAAATTTCATTCAAGTCCTGATGCGATACCACTTACAACAAACTCACAATATTTTCACCTGTTCGATACATTTCCCTTTCAATATCTCACTAGCTGACCCGACAGACGTTGTCCTGTCTTCCAGTATTCGAATTGATTTCGCGCAATCTGTCAAATGACTAACAGTTCTGTCAACAACATAAATTTACATTAGAAAAGTTAATATGGTCGTTCCGTTTTCTTAAATTTTCTCATTTTCGGCGCAACTTTCTTATTTTTTTTCTTTCATAACAACCTTCTCCTGACAATACATCTAGGTTGCATTAAATAGAACGTCAAATTCACGTGTGAGAACACAATTAAATTAATTGATCGATTTAATTTCGAAGATCTTGATCAGCTTTGGGGCTGACACAAGCTTTGGGGCTTGATGGCGCTGTGTAATTTGTCTGACGACATTTATTTATATTTATTTATCAATATAAAGTACCTAATTATGCAAAGTATGTATTAAGATTATGTGCTGTTTTTATTTAGTTTATGGCATAATCATATGCATGTCTTCCTGCACATACGAGTAGTCGGTAATGAGTATTAGGTCTTCCTAAATACCCTCAATACTACATTACGAGCTGAGTACATTTGACATCTTCCTTACAAAATACTGATAGAAGCTTGTTCAAAATAGAGTACACTTTTTTTTGTATAATATTACTGCTATGATATTATCTTTATGATTCTACAATAATTTACCTTCTATATAAGAAAAGTTGACTCCCTAATTTACTGTAAGTGTGATATCTATTAAAACCATTAAAACAGACAATTTGTCATATACTCTCGCGATCACTGAAACGCCAATTGCTGCTTTGGTCGTTATAATAAGTTTAGTTTACACAATCTGTATTGCTGATAGTAGTGAGTAAATGCCGGCTGGCGATAGTAAGCATAGACACACATGTGAGTGTGATAATCAAGAAATATTACTTGTAGTGGCTACACAGACAAAACCATATAAAGCAGTGATGATATTTAAAATAATAAAGATAAAACTATCATCTTGAGTCCAACTAGAGCAATCGTTAAATAAATAGATGCGAATCAATATAGAAAGAATTTAATTGTTTATTAAAACAGAAGCTGACCTATAAAATTTCTATCCTTATATTTATTATCCTATTCCTATAAGATTCTATAAAAAAAAGTAATTGTTGATTAATTGTCGTGTTTATCACTGACATATTTTCGTCAGGACAGCAGACTAATAGTTCAGATCTCAAACGAAGTTGTTCATGATGGTGAATATCTACACTCGCTTAAATAAATAAATATTTCTGGACAATTTACGCAGCGCCATCTAGTCTCTGATTAAGCGTGAAGCTTGTACTATGGGCACTAGACAACTGATAAATGTACTTAAATACATTTTTATTGTAAATACATACTTATAATACATAGAAAACCCCTAGACCAAGACAAACAGACAAGTTCATGCACACAAATGTTTGTCTTTTGCGGGGATCGAACTCAGAGTCGAAGCAGCAATTGTTAGCCATTCGATCACCGGGCTTGTCTTAGGGAATTAGTTGTTCGTTATTTTTAAGCTTACTATCAGATGGCAAACAATCGTAGGAGAAAGCTAATGGAAATCCATTACCATTGCATATAGACAACAGAATATTAGGAACATTACCTCAAATACAACAGCTAATCTCATCCAATGACTTGCTTATCATAGTATCACGGATTACCGAACAAAATAATGGTATCTTGAATTCTTTAGTTACATAACAGAGTTACTATATATTTATTAAATGCAGTATTGATCTAATATTATCTCCAATGGACCATACAATCCTGTAGATCATCACTTGATAACATTACATTGTCGGAAGTCACCCACACATGTCATCACGTAATCATTGAACAATGCGCGATGGCTCTGATCTTCGGGCCAAATTCCCTTATCGAGATCTGTATTAGTGATGGCTGACCCGGTTTATAAATTGAGGCAGATATACCTAATGCAGCTAGTGAAATATTTCATTCCAGCTATTCAAACATCAAATCAAAATATAATTTTAAAGGATGACGAAACAAAACGAAGTTAGTACGAGTTATATAATTCTACCACAAGAATCCTTAAGCGTTCCACTATCGCTACATATTATAAAACAAAGTCTCTTGTCGCGTCTGTCCGTCGCGATAAACTGAAAAACTGCCGTGAATGGATTTTCATAGACTTTCACCAATAGACTGAGTGACACAAAACTTAAATTAATGTACCTCGTGAATGACAGCGGCAGGGAGTGGCCAAACAGTACGTAGTACCATTACTTATACTACGGCAGTAGGCTTGGTCTGTCTAAATCCTACTGGAGCAAGGATTTTCAGTTTTTCCAGTATTTCCAAATTTTCGGATAACTTTTGAAAACCCACTTTAAAAAAATAAGTATTTATAAAACAAATAACCACGGTTTCTGTGAGTATATAACTCAATCTATTTTACTCAGTGGTAATTCTTATAATGTAATATATTAATAATAATAGCAACGTCTAATTCAATTACCTAAAAATATAATCTATATATATAAAAATCAATGCCACTTTTCGTTGTAATTTTATAACTTAAGAACGGGCTCACCTATCCAAACCAAATGTTTAGGCTTTGTTCGGACTATTTAGTAGATGGCTTATGTGAAGTTTGCACAAAATCGGTAGAGCGGTTTTTCATTTATCACATTTTTTGTAACAAATTAATTCAATAAATGGCGGATCATTTTGTTAATGGGGATTTTCCTGTCAAATTTAAACTTTTTTCAGTGTTAACAGTACGAATTATTTCACTTTATACGTAGCGAAGCACGTACCGGGCCGCTAGTTTATTATAACTACTACGTACATTACCGCATACGAATCAAATATGGCCTTCATGCATAAACTTCACATAACAAATTAAGAAGTAACTCAACCTTGTACACATCCCGCGTTTCACTGAAATACCTAACTGATTAATCGGACGTCCAGTAATCATTGCATCCATCTTCAATTCTCATATTTCTTCATATTAAGTAATAATTAACTGACTTCAAATATAGTAAGGTCCATATTTGAGTTTATTTAGCAATAGGTACATGAAATTTAGTCATCAACCCATAATCATCCCATTGTTGGGATACGGGTCTCCTTACAACCGAAGGAGTTTAGAGCATACTCCACCACGCTGCTCAACTCTTGGCTGCTCTGCGGCTTGGCGGACGCCAGTGTTTTCAAGCCGCCACTGACTTGGCGTAACGCCTGTTATCTAATGACAACAGCCGGGGATCGACGGCTTAACGTGCCTTCCGAAGCACGGAGGAGCTCGAGATGAATAAGCATATCCATGGACGGCTGCGGTCCACGTTGCTTAACTTGCGTGTTCGACTTGACCACACGAGCACCTCTCTAAGATATATAAAATTCGTAAACAAATATATAAAATCTGAAATGACGATTTAAGTTCATAGTACAGTCAATTGATGGTAGACCATAATACTGCCAGTAGATTAGATGGTTCCGTGTAGCTACCATGTACGTAGCATTCGCGGGACCCTCATATACTGAAAGTGTCGGTCTACAAGCGAATTTTCCTAGATTTGGGATCCAGCTAGATTGTTTTTTTGTTCCTGTAAAATTAGATCATCTATACATAAACATAAATATTGCTTTTATTAAGATTTATTTAAATTAAAATGCGGCTGCCCTGCCTTTTCCGGTAAAAGGTAAGGCAACAGCCAAGCAAGTTGTAGCTGGCTGTATTGCGACTAATGAGAACCTATGAAAATCTGGATAGTGACTGCATATGGACAACGCGCGCTAGAATGCGTGCCAAAATGGCTCATTTATTTATTTATTTATTTACATGCTTTAGTGAAGATAACATTGCCTATAAATTTGACTTCGCAAAATAACACCTGAATATAAAACAACTTATAAAAAATAGTAGCAGTTAATTGAACTGCTACTATTTTTTATAAGATAAAATAAGACCGTTACAGTTTGTTATATGGCTCTCAATTCACTGACGAGTTGTGGGTATCTAAGATTAACTAAATCTAGGAACATTTATATAAAGGGGACTTATAAATATGAACAATTATTTATGTAAAAAAAGCAATCTAGTACTTAATTCTGCTAATTAAACCATTATGCACGCATTGCAGGAATTGCAAGTTGCAATTGGTAATTGCGTAATTGTAGTCTGGAAATACGGATGCATGTAATATTAAACTGTATTCTATTACAATCACGCATAGCCTAGTGCCGTATTTCATAATAATATGTAATGATTTTTTTAATGGTATAATGCAAAATTTTAAAGGTTACAGCCTACTTCTGTAAAACATGCGTGGATTAAGAAAGGAAGGTACATGAAAAGTTTGATTTATTTATTTAAAATTTACAAGGTTTACAAAAATATATACATTATAATGCGAAGTCATCCTACGTCAACCTAGTTAAACATTAAAAAAAGAAAAGGTTATAATAAATAATTGATATTATATAACGATCGATTAGCACAAATACATATAATAAGTTAATGCCTACTTGCTAACATAGCACTGGGAAGAAATTCACTTAAACGTGCATTCCAGCCCCGCATACACTGAAACTGTGATATAGACGATATAGGTATGTAAAAGTTACATAACTGTGTACATTTCTGTTTATTGTTACTGGTTATTGATGGCACTGTTGGAACTTTGTCAACATTTTATTATTATTTAATGACTTGTGCTGTTTCGCTTAATTAAATTTATTTCTACCGACCATTGAATATGTTGATTCGAAAAATAGGTCATACGTTTTAGTTATTGACAATCTTCAGCTTAGCCGGCAGAGCTCCAGAGTTTCAACCTGCCCCCTTACCACCAACTCTTATTGCAATTCTATAACTCGACTAATATGAACATGATGATGAAATAAGCGACTCTATTGAATAGAGTCGCTTATTTATTGGTATGAATAAGCATTCTATTCAGTTATTGAATCGCAATAAGAGTTGGTGGTAAGTGGCTGCTAAGACAAACTCAATTACCACTAATCTAAGGTCTGCTTAGATTGTTATGTTATGTTTAGCTCAGCTGGAAGAACCCTAGAGCTCTACCGACTAAGCTGAATAAGTTTGTCAATAACTTTGACCTATCATCAATTTTTGGAATCAAAGAATCCGATGGTAATCGGCTTCAGCTTCGGCGCTAGGACCCCTAGACTACTGCCGCTTAAGCGGAAGCCGATACAGAACGATCGATCAGGATTGGTTTATGTTAGTGACAAACATTTTCAACTCATTTGATAGAGCTCTAGGGTTTTTTTTTTTTTATACTACGTCGGGTGGCAGACAAGCATACAGCCCGCCTAATGTGAAGCGGTTACCGTAGCCATATAAACGCTTGCAACATAAAATATTGCTCGCGTGCCGCCACCCCCGCTGCCAACGCAGCATCTCCTTCCTTTCTTTCTGGTGACCTCACTCACTCGCAGGAACACAACAACCCTCAAGGGAATTGTTATTTGGCTGCGGTATTCTGTGAGGTGGAGGTACATTCCCCAGTCGGGTAGCTTACAATTACGCTCCCTACCTCTCTTTTCGCCAGAGCTTCGTTTGTCAGTCAGCAGGGTGCACCACGTGCAGGTGAGGTTGGCTTTGGTTCAAAGATCTTGATGATCCACTTACACCCCAAAATATCATTCATATCAATGGCTAAAATAAATGCGTAATCGGTCAGTAAAATAAATTTAATTAAGTCGAACAGTACAAAAGTGTGCAATTTTCGTTTAAATACCATGCTCCCACGGCTAAGGACTTTCACACAGGGAATGATTTAATTATGCAGAAAAAAAAATTGTAAAACTTTCCCCGCGTTAAATGTTGGATAAGTGTTGTACAAATACTCCATTCTTTTTGTGAGAATAAAAGTGTTTAGTAATTTTCGTTTTTATAATTATTTGCGAACCATTTTTTTTTTCAGTGATGACATTAGTAAATTTAATTGACTGTAAATTGCAGTAATAATATATCGTCTGCCTTCGATCAGCTACCTGATATCATTATGTTTTTATTTGAATTATTCATAACTCACAGTGTAACTGAGTGCATAAATGTTTTGAAAACAAGCCTCAGCGTTTTAATAGGTTGGTTTCGATATAAATTATTATTTTGTTGATTATGTATGTATATGGGGTGTAAGTAGTTTATCAACATCTTTAAACCAAAACCAACCTCACATGCACGCGATGCACCCTGCTGACTAACAAACGAGACTATGGCGAAAAGAGAAGTAGGGCATTGCGTATTTTTAAGCTGCCCGACTGGGGAAGTACCTCCACCTCATAGAATACCGCAGCGAATTCTATTACTATTAACCGTTTAAGCGTATTTTCCCTTTATTTACTAATACTAATTTGTATTAACCCTTTCGTCGGTATAGATAAATAGATTTCTTCAAATACTGCTTTTAAACTAATCCATAATAACTACAAATAAGGCGTAAGTAGGTAAATATTTCGCCATATCTGAAAAACTTATTTTCAGGTTGTATTATTTTTTATTTGCATATAAATCATCCTAGTATTATTCACTTTTAATGCTCATTGTGCTATATTTGGCTTAGATTGTGATGCCCGTCTGTTGCAGACTCTTTAGCGGGTAGCCTCGCAACTGGCCACCGACAAAGAACCAACTGACAAGACGGAAAAGGATATGACCTAAGAAAAAATAGGACAAGCGACGACTGACGGGACAAGTGACCGAACGTAATGTAAATAGACAAATAAATACCTAATAAAAATATTAATAAGCCGTGAAATAAAATAAGTGTATAGTAAACGAGTGTCTTTTAAATCCTACACCGTGAAAGGGTTAAACTCTATATGAACATGAACATCATCATCATCATCATCAGGTCATTTTAGTCTCCACTACAGGAGTATACTCTAGATCAGATGACGGATCTGTCTCCTAACCGGTGTGTCCAATGGTATGCCATAAAAAAGTAGATAAATAATTAATACAATATTTTATACGATAATCAAGTAATGTAAATTATTTCTCTGTTTGACCCATAAATATCAAAGTTGAGCAATAATAATGACCTTTATTAATTTATATTAAAAACAAAAAGGTGGCATAAAAACTGATATAAAAGTGTAATAATAGTGTTGTTGAACTTCAATAATGTCTCGTTATAACATTTCTTTTTTTTATCTGCTATTTATAACTGTATAATATAAAAAACGACCCGTTATAAATAGCTGTATTAAAATAGCTATTGATTAGGTATAATATTTTATTACTAACTAGTTTCAACTACGGTTTCGCTTGCCTAGAGTTTTCGTAGAGTTCAAGGTATAGCTACCAAATATTAATCTAAATCAGGTCAGCGGACTCAAAAATAAGTGTCGGGTAGCTCCTTTAGATAGAGATTTTTTTTTATAGTTGTTCATGTCCATTCGATCAGGCCTCCCCAACCCGTCTGGCCAGCGTGATGAGTGTAGGCCAAATCCTCCTGTCTGTGACGGACGAGAGAGGGTCGTGCTCCTGTAGTGGAGACTAAAAATGACCTGATGATGATGATGTTGAAAGTAAGTGTGAGTGACGAGCTGGTCGAATGGCTAACAATGGCCACTTTGACTCTGAGGCCGTGGGTTAGATCCTCGCTCAAGACAAACATTTTGTGTGCATGAACATATCTGTTTGGCTGGGTGTTTTCTATGTATTATATATTTGTATTTACAAAAAAAATATCAGTTATTAGTACCCTTAGTAGAAGCTTTGCTTAGTTTGGGACTAGATGGCAGTGTGTAATTTGTCAAAGAATATTTATTTAGTTATTTAATTAATTCTCATTTTTGAACTCGAGCAATTTATTGCTCGAGTTCAAAAATAGCTATTGCACACTATGTTTACATAGCTGTGCAAAATACGTTTCTTCACAATTCAAACAGAGATGGCCTTGTTAATCTGCTGGTAATAAAGTCAATGCGTTTGTTGTCTACATATGCAAATTATTATTAAGCTTTTGTCTTCATTGAATACGTGAGGTCTAGTCTAGCATATTAGTGTGAGCTAATATAACGTGCGGTTTAGTCTAAATTTGCGAAGTAAGTATTAAATCTCCGTGTTAAACAATACGAAGGTTATGAATACAAAAAGAGGAGTCTCTAGTCGCAGTCTAATCGATCACGCAAGTCAAGTTATATCAACTGTAGCCTGCCCACGGATGGGTTTATTTATCTCGAGCACCTCCGTGCTTCGGAATGCACGTTAGGCCGTCGGCGCCGGCTGTTGTCGTTAGATGACAGTTATCAAGCCAAGTGGCCTCTAGGCCAATTACTTGGCTACGTTGGCTATGTTAAACATACGGGTCTCCCCTCAATCAAAGACGTTTAGAGCATACTCCACCACGCTACTCAACTTCGGGTTGGCGAAGGCCAGTGTTTTCAAGCCACCCAAAGGTCACTGACTTGGCTTAATGACTGTCATCTAATGACAACAGCCGGGACCGACGGCTTATCGTGCCCTCCGAACTACGGAGAAGCTCGAGAAAAATAAACCCATCCATAGACAGGCTACGGTCGACGTTGCTTAACTTGCGTGATCGATTAGACTGACACGCGTCACTGACTAAGACTGGCAACGACACTATCCAGCTCCTTACATGATAAGACGATGGAAACTATCAATTTGTATATACATAGTTTTCTTCGTCTACGGTATGTAACTATATAGTAACTAGTACAACGAGTACTACTACTATTTACCTGATAGATAAGTTCGACTATATAACGAGGTCTATTAATACCATTGAGATAATATCAACATCAGATAACATGATATCTGGTACTAAATTTTCAATGAATATAAGCCAATACAAATGATTCGTCTCATCAGGTATTCAAATTAGTCTGAAGGTGGTTTACCCTTCACCGGTTTTTGCTCAGATTAGGTTTCACGGTACCTTTTACGGGATATGCTTAAGCATAAATCGATTTGCGGTTACCTCTAAATTATTAATGCGGGGAAATCCTAAAGTCGGGACCCCAATATACAAAATTATCACAACGTTGCTGGTTTATGTACGCCACAGATGTAGAAAGTAAAGCAAACTCAACACAATTTGAACAATACGGGGCGCGCGGCGTGTTATAAATGACAATTTAATATTTGTTCTTTCTGAATGTAAGTGGCTCTGGCTCAGCTCTGGCCCTACCTCTCGTAGGGCTGTTGTGTTCCTGGGAGTAAATGAGGTCACTAGAAAGGCAGGAGTTGCTGCGTTGGCAGCGGGGGTGACGGCACGCGAACGATATTTCATGTTGCGAGCATTAATATGGCTATAACACAAACCACGCACATTAACTGTTTACAAGTACGTACATTAATATAAGCAATTAAAAATAACCTACGAGCGTAAAATAACTTCACGTTCAAGTATGTAATGTAGAGTCTGCTACCCTTTATATCTCTGTGATATATGCAGGCTTGTGCGTTATTTATTATGTATGTATAGATTAATACTGCTACTTTGTGGTGTTGATTTCGATAAATTACTGTTACTATCTAAATGGTCTGCTGCAATGTGTCTGAAAAATTTAATAGTTCACCAAGCACGGTCTCATCTCTAAAGGAGATCTCTTCCAGCCAACATTTAGATGTATCAAAGAAAACAGATAAATCAAAGAAAATATATTTACTAGAACAATTTTGGCTAAATTCTAACAGACTCCTTATTTGATTAAGGGCCGATTTTTCAATCCTCAGATAAACAGACAGATAGTGTTTATTTGACACATAACAAAATATTGCATTTTTCAATCGTAAGATAGGCTCTATTTGGCGAATAACGCCCTTATCTGGGGAATAAATCTATTTGCCTCTTTGATGGCCAGATAAGAAACGAAAAACTAAAGATAGGCTCCAAAAACCTTGATCCAGTAGCCCGTAAAAAAATAATTCTTAAATTTATTCGTTCGGTAAGGTAACCCTATCATTAGATTACGTATTTATACGTCAAGTCAACCTTCCTTTCATTGACGTTTATTTTGAGGTTATTTCTTGTTTCTCCAAACTATTGATATTTTCGATTGATTATTGATATTTTATTGATTATATTGATATTGATGTTTTCAATGATTTGTTTATACATATTTATCCACTAAACTTACTAACAACTGAACTTCTACATTGTTAAAATTAGCTGCACATTCTCTCTTTTTTGATTCCATTGTCAATTGCGATAAAAAGTTGCTGGCAAAAACCGAAACCCACCAAGTAAAAATAACCACAGACAATACCACGACCACGAATGAATGAGCAAAAGTGCATAATAGTTTGATTGATGCATAAAAATTAGAGGTTATGATTAAACGTCAAATAAACAATTTTTTTGTCTTCTTCTAACACACGTAACAACGTATGCGTCCTTCTCGCTCGTACAAAATCAGAGTGAACTTAGCAACCAAAAACCTTGGATAGTTATCAGCTCATTATCTGACCATTGAAAAATTCAATCAATTTTATCCGTCCGTTAAACAGTCGGATATTTTAATTCGCTAGTTAGTTATTTGTTAGGTTATTCGATGATTGAAAAATCGGCCCTTAAACTACTTATTGTACTACCTATTTATTTATATCTCTCGTTATTTCCCCTAAAGCGTCAACTTTAATAAAATCGGTTTATCTTTTTATTTAAAAGATTTTATTTGGAATGACAATCGGTGTTTGGAATTTATTTAATAAATTGTATTATTAAAAGTTATCAGCAGGTATCTTTTCACCTTTTTATACCAGTATCCATTGGGGAATTTTTAGTCCCAAAATCATTCAAAGTCACTGAACTCTGACTACCTGACCCTTAATTCGAGAATATTTATGTATGAAACTTTTAATCAAGTTCCATTCAGCCTCCATACATTTTTTGGCCTTTTTTTAAAAGTGCCGGCCCACAAAAAAGGGGTTTATATCATTAGAACTAGCTACGAGTATATGAAGCATTAGTTAGTATAGCACCAAAACTGTAAGATTACTTTTATTTTCCGAAAATTTCCGAACAATTACTATTCTGGATACGTACGCTCATATATTGGCCGTGTGGTTTCCGGCAGACTAGAATAGAATCACTCCGTCTCTTCGCGTGGATGTCGTACAAGGCGACTAATGGAATTACATTATCTAACATCGATCAGGCCTCCCCAACCCGTTTGGCCAGCGTGGGGAGTGTAGGCCAAATCCTCATTCTCTCCAACATCTGAAACAGAAGATACATGCGACCGCCGCTGCCCCGACTGCCGTGGTCGTCTCTGCGACACGTGTTTCGCCTCTACGCGAGGCATCCTCAGGCGATCTGTGGATGTTGATGGTTAGAACAACAACCTACGATAGAGGTAGATAAGTTACAAGTTGTATTATACTTTAGATACGCACCAATGAACACGCATTATATTTATTAAGTAATAACTAATAAGTACATGTTAAAACTTATATAAGTCCACTTAAGTTTTACTAGATTAAAGGCAAACAATTTATGTTCGTATTATAAGAAATCTATTGATGTAGTAAGGTCATATTTTTAATTCGTAAGTAAATAACACGTAATGTATACCCAAAATGACTTCACCTTGCGCATTCGTATCATACTTGAGGTTAATAAGATAAATATATTCTCGGCGAAAAAAAAATCTCAAAAATGTTTATGGTACATTAATAAGCTTAAGTTCAATATAAACAGGAAAACAATATTTAAACCATTACCATATCTTTATACATAAGAATTTATATTTGTACGTTTGTCCTCTATGCATTGGTTTACCGCTCATCCGATTGCAATGAAACTTTTGTTGTCATATATGTGCCAGGTAAGGTTCAGACAGGACAACATCTATGGAGTCAGCTAGTTACTAATAAAGGCTAAAGGAATGAAGGTCAAAATAGTAGTTATATTTGAATCATAAATAAAACGGAAATGTTAGTAACATGATATTGCTTTTTTTATATAAGTCGTGCCAAACAAGCATTACGGCCCGCCTGATATATTGCGGTTACTGTAATCTATAGACGCTTGCAAAACAAAGACCATTGCTCTAACGCAGTATCTGTATAGAATCTCACTCACTCGCAGTAACATAACAATGTTCAGGTGTATTGTAATTTGGCAACGGTCTTCTGTGAGGTGGAGTTACTTCCTCAGTCGGGCTCTACAATTACATAGCGAGCGATATTTTATGTTGCGAGCGTTAATATGGCTACGGCAACCGCTTCACATCAGGAGGGCCGTATGCTTGTCTGCCACCCGACGTAGTAATAAAAAAAAATAAAAAAAACATTCCCCGACTGTCTTTCACCCGAGCCTCGTTTGGTAGCTGCCAGAGTGCACCTGACGTAAGTGAGGTCGGCGTGGCATATAAACATAGCTAGATACTATGTTTACAGGCCACGCCAACCTCACTCTTACACCCTCGATTTTTACAATAATATCAGAAAAATAGTTTACAAATAATATAATAATAATTTCAATAGACTTTAGTCTACTTCATCATATGCTTTATAGTCATAATTTCCGCGTCGAATATAGTTAATAATTAATATACTTAGTCATAATTTCTACGAAGGTCTAATAATAAAGCAGTATTACAAAACATTTGTGACCTTTTCTATGGTGTTGCCATTTTAAAACAATTTTCACCGCATACTTGAACTGCAATAGCGCGGTATTTGGGCCGATTACAGGTGTACTAACTGGAGCGTTGAATAGCTGGTAATTTTCACTCGGTAAATGTTTGCTCGGAAAAATAAATTCGGACCCCCGCATATGGCAAATATTTGTGTGCATGAACATGTATGTTTGTCTTTGTTTGGGTGTTTTCTATGTATTATGTATTTACAAAAAAAACAATTACGTATTGTATCAGTTATCTAGTACCCATAGTACAACCGTTGCTTAGTTTGGGACAGGGCTGACGGCTTAACGTGCCCTCCGAAGCACGGAGGAACTTGATATAAATAAACCCTTCCACAGACAGGGTACGGTCGACATTGCTTAACTTGTGTGATCGATTAAACTGAAACACGCAACAACACCATCATCGTCTTTATAATGTCATAATACTATTAAGTCGATTTTCCTCTAAAATTTAAATAAAAGAGCGTTTTATCGACGCCATTATTTTAAACAAGGCTTTTACTATGTTTATGCCTCAACTATTATGGTATAAATAAATTGGTTGAGAATAGTTCTTTAGATAAATATTATGGTGATATCCTGAATGATTCATTTTGGGCGCCAAACATGAGGAATCAAAATATTTGTGTGGGACCTTGAATTTTAACATTTATATTTAAAAATTTCCCGTCATAAAAATGTAATATTTAAGAGTTTACGGCAGTATGGATACCTAAAAAGGATACTGTTATTATCTAATAGACAAAAAGAGATATTAAATATGTACATGTTATCTATAAAACATACAATCTTCATTTGCTTTCAATACAGGCCACTCGTACATATTAGACACTTGTCTCATTATATCTCATTAGTAGAATCAATATTTAAAAGTCATTCCCTATCAAATTGTTACACCGCAAGCTAACAGACATATATGTATATTATATATGAATATTTGTAGTTTTTTTACACTACGTCGGGTGGCAGACAAGCATACGGCCCGCCTGATGTGGAGCGGTTACCGTAGCCATATTAGCGCTCGCAAGATAAAATATCGCTCGCGCGCCGCCGCCCCAGGTGCCAACACAGCATCTCCTTCCTTTATGGTGACCTCACTCACTCGCAGGAACACAACAACCCTCAAGGGAATTGTTATTTGGCTGCGGTATTCTGTGAGGTGGAGGTACATTCCCCATTCGGATAGCTTACAATTACGCTCCCTACCTCTCTTTTCGCCAGAGCTTCGTTTGTCAGTCAGCAGGGTGCACCGCGTGCAGGTGAAGTTGGCTTTGGTTCAAAGATGTTTATGAACCACTTACACCCCAGACCTCTGTAGTATTTACAGATGTTTTCCTTAGCGCCTAAGCTATTCATCAGATTTTGATGAATAAGTTGCCTGTATTTTTGAATATGGTGTCAATCGATTCTAATTATGGCCCCGGTAATATGAGCTACATTTAACCGATTTCTGCAATAGAAGGAATCGATGTTACCTTTTAGTGTTCTTTTTGCGTAGTGAGGTCTAGATTTTAACTTTTTCTTATTTAAAGTTGATACTGTTGATTGTTGGCACTTGGTGGAACATTATTATCATAATGTTATAATAAAACAATTGTACTATTCCACTTAATTATATTTAATTTTACCGACCGGTTTCGCCCCTCAGGCATTATCAAGGTATTATCAAGGTAAACAGATGGTATATGAGTTTCTACAAAATATTTTTATACAGTTTTATATTTTTCTTATTTTTTTTTTATAATGCCAATTTAGCTATTAACAACCTATTCACTTAATAATTGTCTTTGGCCAGTTAGCAGATACTAAAGAAAAGCATTTTATTCTCCATCACCATTCCTTAAAGGGAATAACCATGGCAATAAAGTGGGCAGCAACCTTCCACGGTCTTAATTTTAATATATCGACGATAAAAATCTTATTAGGTAGCATTGAGTCATTGGTTCTACTAATTTGTGACATTTTTATATGTTTTAGAATAATAGCATTATTTTATTTTCTCGTAGCTTCGGCTGGGGTGTAAGCGGCTCACCGCCATCTGTAAAGTCAAAGCCAATTTCACGTACTCAAGCTCCACTTTGCCGGTAAGCAAACGAAGCAGTAGTGGCGAAAGAGAGACATGTCGAGCCCGACTGAGGAAGTACCTCCATTTCACAGAATACCGTTGCTGCCCTTGAGAATTATGTTTCTCTGAGTGTGAAATAAATAAATATTTCTGGACAATTTACACAGCGTCATATAGTCCCAAATTAACCGCAAAGGTACGAGTACTAGACAACTGATAAATGGACTTAGATACATTTTTGACAGACCAAGACATACAGTCATGTCCATGCATACAAATGTTTGTCTTGTGGGGGGATCGAACCCGCGATCTCGGAGTCAAAGTAGCCATTCGACCTGCCTGCGCGTATGTAAATACTCCGTGAATTCCGAGCGTCTATATGACTAAGATAAACGATTTGCATGAGATGAACCGTACGCTTTTGGCACTAGGCGTCGATAACGTTTGATTATCAACATTAAAAGAATAATTAATAAATATACTCGTACCAATACGGATCAATGGTAGATTATTTTTATTTAAAAAAAAATCAAAATGTACCAACCAGCGCGCTACATTTTGTTACGAAATTTTCACACAAACATGTACGCGTGTTACAACACAGCAGTGTTTAGTAGAAGCAAGCCTAGCTAAGGTTAGCTAATTAAACCAACTACCAGCACATCTTCATATACGGCGTTTTTACAACAAATAGCTGATTTGGTAGGAGTAATCCATTATTATTGAGTTTCATATATAAGTTACTTATTTTACAAAGAAAAGAAAATTGTCCAATGCGTTATTTCTTTGTTCCATAAAATACCTGATGTACAATGGAAAAAGCAGGTTCTATGGGACTTTTAAAAAACGCATCATCACGAACTTCTTTGGTCTACATTTAAGGTGAGATTTTTCAAAGCCTCATCTCTAAGACAAAATTTTGTTTTAACAAAATTAAGTAGTGTTAATGTTTCTTATTATCGATCAATGTGAATTAGAATATAAATTGGATGGATAAATAAAGAACATATATATTATCCTAAACCACAAAATACAAGAATATATGTACAAACATGGATAAGAAGAGTGGAGTTTCCTGGCACATGCACATTTTTGCCTAAAACGAAGCTACAACATCAAGTTTTAAATTCCAACTTTTGTGGAAAGCCAATAAATACATTTTTTTTTAATTTAATAAATAATAATAAATGAATATTTCTGGACAATTTTACACTGCGCCATCTAGTCCCAAATTAAGCACAAAGCTTGTGTTATGGTACTAGACAACTGATAAATATATTTTTTTTGTAAATACATACTTAAAATACATAGAAAACAACCAGACCAAGACAAACAGAAATGTTCATGCACACAAATGTTTGTCTTGTGCGGGAATCAAACCCGAGACCTCGGAGTCAAAGTGGCATTGCTAACCATTCGACCACCAGCTCGTCAAATATTCATTTATTTTGTACAGAGAACCGCTTGTTGACAGTAATACTTCCAGTATAAGTAGGTCTCGCGTAATGCTACGATTGTTTCACACTTCTCTTGATATCGCAGGACCATTTTATACTGGAGTTAAGTCACAAAAGAGTCAGTATATCAACATGTAAGAAAGAAGATTTACTTCTCGTGATAACGGACATCAAAGAAACAAGTTACCTGCCAGTGGCGTAACAATTTCATTCGGGTTCTATCATTGAAATCAACAGTCGTTGCATGCAAATGCATTACGTGAGGCACATAGGAGAACCAATACTAATGTCTACTGAATATCACTCACATAAGCGGTTAGCACAGCTTTTATTAAATAATACTGTAATAAAACACAACTAAATATATTGGCTAAAAAATGGTAGTCTGTAAAATCGGTTTACGGACGATAAATTTACGTGATAACGTCATAAGTAAACATCGGCCGATGAAGTGGTGGAAGAGACATAGATGCGTCACAAGCCGAGCGCTTAGGCCGATCGTGTCCCTCTATCGCTTGTTCCGCGCTCTAGCTTGCACGCTCGGCTCATGCGGAATGTGACAATATGTCATATTTTCTCGTGCGCGCAGCCGGCGTTCATCGATTTCTATGAGAAGATCTAAGAGATAATCAAAATTAAAAAAACATTCACGTTACCGAAACGTCCCTTTGTGAGATATTTACTGTTCATCATCATCAGCCTGTATCTTCCCATTGCTGCATATAAGCCTTTCCCAATGCTTTCTGCCAAATACAATCTATAATTTATAGAAGGCTACCGTAGCCATATAGATTCCTGCATATACAAGGAAGGGCTAGTATATATTATTGCAAATTCAAGGCGCACTGGAACCCCCGCTACTAACGTAACATCTCCTAACGTCTGGTGACCTCACTTACTCGCAATTCTTATTTGTATTGCTCCAAAGATATTGCCGTTTGCCGTGCCATTTCACATGGCCACTTGATCATCATTGAAATAGATTGAACCGTTTCGGAACCTATTTGAAAGAATCTTTTAGACAGATAGAGGCATCAATTTATTTATTGGATACGCACTACTGCTACAGACTAAATAATTATGCTGTATTTAAACAAAACCGACCTTAACTACAAGGACATATGTAGACATAATGGTGCAATGCTTCTAGAGATACGCGAAAAATGTACTCAATCACTTAAGACAATCATTAGAACCGTTGGAAATATCATAATCCTTATTATATGGAATCTAATTGAGAAAAACTGCGTAATTTAAATCTGAGTACTTTTGATATGAATATGAGTTAAAAAGATTACTTGAAAACAAAGACAGTTAACATATAATATGTTAATATATTATGTATATAGAGCGTCCGTTGAGAAAATTTGCATACAAAATCTTTGAGCTCCACCGGTGCCAAGTGACAGTATACCATATATACCTCATATATGGACGCTAAACCACACCCCGGCCACTCCATACAAATTTCGCATCGTTGACTACTACATAGACGGTGACATTTGTGCAGCGCGTGTATGAGCGTGTGTGGGTGCGGCGCCATACAAACTGTTCCAGATTTGTTTCAGAGGCGAAGAGACGTACGAAATTAAATTTATTTTTGTCTTTCTCTAATCGTCAACAATCCTCACAGCTCGCTTCACAGTTAACAGTATATCCTGATGTAAACAAATTAATATGTTGATTTGACGCCATCCCCACTCCCTCAATTAAAGGAAATTTATTAAATTACGGAAATATTCGCTAACATGCAACTTACGAGCTATTTGATATACGTTCTGTTTCGATAGACGATAATTCTACGCCAATGTGCGTGCGATGTGATCGTCATAAATATGTATGTTCCCTCGTTAACAGCACGCTTGGAAGTGTTGTGATACATTTGCGGATGTATTTAGTGTCTAAAGACATTATATGGTATCATTATTATTGTCGCTTCTAATCTCAAATTGATATAAATGAGAGCAGTTAATCTAATTTTAATATTGCGTTACGTGTAAGTACTCTTTTTATTATGTGGTAATGAGAGCCCTGGCAAACTGCTTAATATACTATTTTCTTCTGTAGTTACAGAGGTGTTGTCACGCATAATAAAAATTGGTTTATGGCAATTATCTCCAAAAAAGCAAAGAAGTATACAGAATTCGCCATTTAAATATAAAGGTTCTGATAAATAACTTTTGATATAATGATTGAAGTGTATTATGCAACCTGTTCAGAGTACGCACATAATTTAAATACGAATGAATATAGCTATATTTGTACGATTAATCGCACACGTAGGACGTTAGATGGTCCTGCATGGTCACGCCTGGAGACGTAGATAATAACCGTAGCACTACGTAAAATCCTCTTACAATAGAAGTTTAAGAATCTACGTGGGGCTGACTGTACGTTACGTTACGATTTTAATTTTTCTAAGACTATACATAGTCTGCACAATACATAATAATAATTTCTACAATACAATGTAGGTCTTACCACCACTACTGTCTTATACTGCTAAAAAAATATTGTAATACAGTGCTGTCTCAAAAAATAATTATAAATTTTTGAAACAAATATATGTTCAAAGGTTATTTTGTCAAGATATTATATATGTAATATATATTTTCAATCTTGGAAAAATATTGCGCCGAAAAGAAATATGTATGACATACTCAATTATGTGAATATAGAATCGCCTCGTCGTCGCCTCGTACAAAGTTTCATCCATTTCTGAGAGTTCGGATCCTTCCCTACACTTCCCTTGTTAGAAACACTAGTGAGAAAAAATTACATTCTCACCTAAACTGTAATATATACAAGTAGGTAATATAATCTATTAGATTAGGCTGCACTATTAGATACTATGTTTCCGACATAACCCTTTCTTTAGCTGTATCTTAGTAAAGATACTCAAAGTCAACTCAAGTGAGTAACTCTCTACATACATGCAATAAAGCACGAGACTTAATTATGAGATGTGACTGAAAAAAAAAAATATATTACTAAATTATTGTTAATACTAAAACTATAAATATCCACTTCGTATACCCGCGACAGAAACGTGAATACAAGTTGATAAAACCCATCATACTGTAATGTATAACGAGAGTATTATTACGGTTGCGTATTTTGAAATGACTGTCACTGTAATCACTCAAAACATTGAAACAATTTCTAAAATATTGCGTAAGTCGCCATGGCGGATTGTGTTAAACTACTGGATTAAATGAGTCGTGATGAATTAACGCTTGGCCTAATTCACAAACATATGGCGATGCCGGTTTAAAAAAACTAATTTGATTTGTATGATACATGTCAAAAAATAATAATGGCAATCAAACAAGACAACTTTTTTAGGTTCCCATTATGTTATTATAAATAAAGTTTATTATTAAATTGATTTATTGGCACAAGGCACTAGATATTGCCATAAAACAACTTCCGTATTTTTGTTAATGAAAATAAGTAATCATACTAGCGCGTTCGATGAGGTTCATACTAAAGTCTGACTCATAAGCATATCAGCTATTTCCTCATTTGACAACAGATAAACTATACTAGTTAATAAATCACACGGTCAATGTCTAATATCGCATAAACTGTATAACTTCGACTACATAACACTACTACACGATCACAAGCCAAGGAAGTTGGAATTATCTCAACATGTGTAATTGTTGCTGTCTGAAACAAAACCAACTGTTACCTACAGCTCTCACACGACTGGTTTACTAATAGACTCAATTAGCTTACGAAGCCTGTAACTTAGACCACACAATCGACACAAGTGAAGGAAGCCAGAATTATCTCGACGTATGTTTTCTTGCTTCTACTGGCATAACGAATGGGCGCAGTCGGAAGGAAGACAATGCATAATTTAACTGTGAGACACATGCATTCAAATGTTGTTACGTGTTTTGATGCATAATGAACAATGTTGCGGAAATTTATGTATTATATCGTTGGAGATGGAAAAAGTATTTAGTGGCGATGAGTGATTAGGCTTGCTTGGACAGGAAAAAGAGATGTATAGAATAATTAATAATAAAATAAAGTAATAAAATACATAGATCTCGTTCATCTCGGATTAAAATTCTGTAAAAGGACGCTTATGGTGCAAAATTTTTCACTTTTATTTTGAGTCAGCCATTGTTTCATGTCCTATATCTTGGACTACCTTGGACTTGGATGTTATCTCCCACTTTGATTTTTCAAAGAAACAAGATAATCACTTGTGTCAACACAAGGTGTATTTCATATGTTACGACCCCGTGACTGCAGCCATGTACAAATAAAAATAAGATACTACACGGTGCGTTGTGACACATGCTTTTTCAAGGATGTGCAAGGATTTTATCCAAAAATGTTATAATAATTTATTCCCAGTGTCCACTACCACTTAACTGACATCAGCAGCTCTTTTCTTAAAAACTGGTATCAATCAGTATGAGTCAACGGGTATGTAGCATAACTGAATATTAGGCAAAACAAGTTGCGACATACTTTGTCCTAATATTCGTTAGTGGTGGATAAAAGTGATGCCTGTCGTCCATCACTACAGTGGAAAATGATTATCAGAGATATATATCTTTGATATCTCTCTCTTTCTCTCATCAGAGTGAGAGAGAGAGATATGTCAATATCTCGTAGTATATATTTACTACGAGTCCATACAATCCATACCGTACCGTACTGACGTAAAACTACTACAACGATAATTTACGTGTCAGTCAAGGTCAAGATGTCCACATTCTAAAAAGTATACAAACAATACAAGTAGGTAACAATATAATAGCATTCACTAGCCATCATCACACCAATTGTCACTTGAAGACCATTACATTTCGCAAACGCTAACTGGGCTCTAATCAAGTTAAAGGTTGTTTGTCTCAGAAGATTGGAATTTGTGTTTTGTTTGTACAAGTCATAAAATGGAGAATCGATAATTGTTAGAGTAATAAAACTTACATTAATGAAATAAGAAATATTGTCTCTGGCATATGACGTATGATCTGGCATATGATATACAGTATTTACTCGTTTTCTAAATGGAAACTAATCATTTGTATATAAAGTTTAACGTCGAAGCATGAAATTACTAAAAGTTGTAAACCGCGTAAATAGAATGTCATCATCATCATCATCAGATCCATTTTAGTCTCCACTACAGGAGCACGACCTTCTCTCGTCCGTCCTAGACGGAAGTAGGATTTGGCCTACACTCCCCACGCTGGCCAAACGGGTTGGGGAGGCTTGATCGATATTTGATAATGTATTTCCCTTAGTCGCCTTGTGCTACATCCACGGGAAGAAACGGAGTGATTCTATTCTAGTCCGCCGAAAACCACAGGGCCAAATAGAATGTGACCTTTTACAATAATAGGTGCATATCAACAAATGATATGTCAAAATCAAAACAAAACTTGGGAGTTGGAGTGTAAGTGGTGCATCAACATCTTTGAACCAAAGCCAACTTCACCTGTACGTGGTGCACCCTGCTGACTGACAAACGAGGAGAGGTAGGGCATAACATATTTTTTAAGCTGCCCGACTGGGCAAGTACCTCCATCTTACAGAATACCGCAGCCAAATAACAATTCCCTTGAGGGTTGATACGTTCCTGCGAGTAAGTGAGGTCACCAGAAAGAAAGAAAGGAAGGAGTATAGGCTAGCAACATATCGGCGGCCCCTTGGTGTTGCTGATCTCGAAGGACAGTGGTGATTAATTTCCATCAGTTGACCCACATGTTCGTTTGCCCCCTCTCATATAAAAAAAGAGTTAAGTTTGTAAAGTAATTCGGAAATGCTCAAACGATTTGAGAAATATTCTTGAATCAAGGATACCAAGTGGCTTGTTTCATGCATCCAGTAAGCAACGAATCTAATACGTTGTAAGTCAAGTATTTTAACCATCATCAAAGCCATTAAATGGGCACGCAGACACGCGTAAGTTGATCAATTACGGCTGATAGATGATTTCACAGTAGTGTGTGAATATTAGCCTGTGATATTAGCAATGTATTAATCTTAGTTATGAATCAAAATATACTTTAAATTTATAATTATATTAATTTGACGAGCTCGGTGGCGTAGCTGTCAGTGACGAGGCTTCGACACCAACGCTCGTGGGTTTGATTCCCACATAGGACAAACATTTGTGTGCATGAACATGTATGTATTTACAAAAAAAATGTATTTGCGTATGTTTACCAGTTGTCTAGTACCCATAACACAAGCTTCGCTTACTTTGGGGCTAGATAGCGCTGTGTAATTTGTCTGACAATATTTATTTATTTATAATAGACTAACTATTACTCGCTGCTTCGCCCGGGTGGTCTTTCGTTTAATAATACTTTTTGTTCTTGTAGAAATAAGATGCTTATCCGGGATAAAAAAGTAGCTTATGTCACTCCAAACCCTAAACTAACGTAAAAAATAATGTCAATACATTACTTTCCTTCGATGTGAAAGAAGGACAAAGTAACAATTTGGATAAAGGAGAAAAAATTGTTTGGTTTTTCAGTCGGGTTTTTTGTTTAATTTCTTATTGATGTCATTTTATTCTGTCAATTACTAATCTTTACTACTTATATCCTGCATCTATAATAAAACCAGTTATAATATTCTATCGGCAAGGAAACGCGTATGCCGCAATATATGTACAGTAATAAATATTTCCTCGGCAGGACCAGCTTGGAAATATATGTTAATGTAAATCCGCCACGGCCCTAATGTGCCGTCCAGCAGTGGTCAAATGTTAACTTACGAAACTTTATGTAATTATTTACTAAATGTTAACTTACTAAACTAGTATTTGTAATCGACAACACATGTTAGTATATACAACGTTTAAGATGATTATAATTTGTTGTACCTACCATTTTTCATTAATATTATTATGATCATACTTTAAATAAATAAATAAATAATCCTGAACAAATTACACGTTGCCATCTAGTCCCAAACTAAGTAGTATATAACTCCACCTCACAGAATACCGCAGTCAAATAACAATTCCCTTGTAGGTTGTTGTGTTCTTGCGAGTGAGTGAGGTTACCAGGAAAGATGGAATTGCTGCGTAGGCAGCGGGGGTAGCGGCGCGCGAGCGATAATTCAGGTATAATTTACGCTTTTATACCATGTCTATTTAGATACATAGACTACGCTAACACTAAGACGTACTAATGATTGTTTCTACAAGCTCTTAGACTAGCGTAATCCACTGCGTTGCAAAATAATTGGCTCAAATTGTCAATACTACTAATTTAACAATATGACGGACAATAAAGGTCTTACCAATTTATTTTTATAAAAGTAACATTGACCTTAGTTGTACTAATAATTCGTTACTAACACTTTATACTTACGAGTACATTATGTATATGTGCGAATGTTATTCACAAACAATGTAATGTTTATGATCAAACATTTTATATGTGATGAAAAATGTTGTACGCATATGTCAAGGATTTGCAAATTCTTTGTTATATAACTTATAATAGCTTTTATTCAAATATTTTTTTATTATTTAAGACATTAAACTTAAAATAATATTTTGTTATAGCAGTATTGAAATCAGACCAAGCGCGATCCACCGAGGTTTTCTGAGTGGCACGGTAAATAAAAAAATCCAACATGGGGACGATAATTTTGAGAAATTCATACCTAGTATAACTTAAGGAGTTCCAAACAGCAGTTACTACAATCTGATCTAGCTGAACAATGTTAAGAATATCAACGAACGAACGTCTACTATGCCCGCGCCAAACTGGTATTGTATGTTTGTGAGATAAAAAGAGTTGAGTAAAATTGATAATAAATAGTAATATGAATACAGCCGCGATAGTTTTTCATTCGTTGAAGGGCACAAATCAACATTTATAAGCTCTCTTTCTATCTTTCTCTTTAGTTTTAACTCTCTAGTTTTAATATTGCCCTTCTTATTTAATTATTAATAAGAAATCTTGCGATCAAACACCAAGTAATCATGAAAATCACAACGTATAATATCAAAAAAATATATAAATATTAAAAATAAACTTTTGTGTTTCGAACAAAATTTAATTTTACACCGAGACGATATAAAAAAATAATAAAATGTACTGCAGTTCAGTACATTTTATTATTTTTTACAGTTATAAAAAAAATCAATGGTTTTATTTGCAAGCAAGTGTATGATATTAACCTACTTGTTGAAAACAGTATCACTGCGTCTTGCAATAGTTGCCATGCAATTTACTTTAACTAATCTTAAAAGTGAGCATCAGTAATTGAGGTTACGTACTAGTGGCGCCTTAATATCACCATTATGCGTATATAGCGTGTTATTAAATAATAACCTTTCGCTTGGGAAAATATAGGCATACGATGTCATACTACATGTAGGTTTGCCTATGCTCATATTTTATTATTAACTTGAGATTTGGCGTATTCGCTCGGTACATTTATATTAAATTTTTCATAATTTTAATTTATTCAAACCTTATTATGAATACAAACATCAGCCAAATCGATTGACCGGTGATATTGCTTCATATAAGTCTCACGGGCATGAGTAGAGTAAAATCGGTAGAGTAGCGTTACTATGCTTTCATTGTTACTATTAGCACGCTGGTAGCTCCACAATGTACTCGTACTCCTCCTTGGCCGAGTTTACTCTACTCGTGCATGCCAGACTGTACAGTCGGCGCGCGACCTCTGAGGAATCGGACTTTACATTTCGATACCTCCAATGAACACTACGCCAACTCAAAACATACACATCCAGATACACGCCGATATTATGAGTTGTACATTTACTTAGCGGTTTATATTTGTCGATTTTGTTGCGTCTGTGTGTCTTTTATAAATAAAATTCAGGTAGCATAATGTTACTGAAGTAATGAATCGATTTAGATAAAAAAAGAAAACTATCGAAATTTTAGTTGGCGTAGTGTTCCTTGGAGGTATCGATTTGATCGGAACTGACGCATTCCTGCTGGTTCCCCAAACCCCAATTGCACAATGTACTAATAGTACTAATTACTACTCAGAGCTCACACGCGGACTGTATGTGGCAATAGATTTATCTACTTGAAATTATTGGAAAGCACAAAAAATTTTTGTTTGTTATCGTTTTATCAAAAAAGCTAGCTACCTACCAACTTGATGATAGGCAGACTTTATTTGAACGCAACAAAATTACATACATACTACAAAATTTTATTTTAACTTTACAATAGAAAAAAAATACGAAGAATGCAAAAAATAACATAAATACAATACAAAATAGTAATATACCTTATATTGAAATCCAACAAATGTTTTTTTTATTTTTGTAATAACAGACCTATAAACAGACATATAACAATGTGAGTATGCATTTGTTTCTTTAATAAAAAACTAAAAATAATATAAAACAATGATTACCAAAGTCATCGTAGCCATAAATCATCATAATGTGAATTGTACCTGAAACAAATAAAAAAATATTAATTTGTAAAATTCAATGCATCTTCGTGGAACATAATTTTATTGCCTTAGTAATAAATAAACTAAATCAACTACCTGGTTCAAAGTAATCATAAAATTCCACGTTACATTGTTTGTATTACTAATATGTATAATTAACCTTGATATAATGTTGAAATATAGTTGAACAGATCAGTTTGCAGTGCAATAGACCTTAGATACATCTGTAAAAAATGTTAATTGCCTAAAAAGATAAGTATTGAATCTTCCTATTGAATTTTGATTAGGTTTACTTGCACGTACCTACTCCTCCTCCAGTTGAACAGCGTGGTGGAGTATGCTTTAAAAACCCATTCGATTGAGGGCATACAGTATCCAAGCAG
Source organism: Hypsopygia costalis (assembly GCA_937001555.2). Lineage (NCBI taxonomy): Eukaryota > Metazoa > Arthropoda > Insecta > Lepidoptera > Pyralidae > Hypsopygia > Hypsopygia costalis. The sequence continues at coordinate 7,921,837 of OW443325.2, forward strand.
CGGGATGATTAAACGAAGTGTTTTTGTTTGTATTGTTGTATTGTTATTTGAATACTCTAGTTTGAATATATATTCATATTTGACACTCTTTGGCGCGAACTTGCTGAGCGCAGTTGTGCTTATAATTTTTTTTTTTTCATAATTTATGGTTAATAATAGAGATTATTATGGTGCAAGTATACATTTGAGTGCATAAAATTAATAGAATCTTTGATTAAAAGGGCTTTCGTGTAATTTCAAGACGTCTTGCAAAACAACAGAAAAATTGCAATATAGGTTGTACTGTTGGCTTATTACTAGTAATATAGGAACAAAAACATTTCTGACGATATTTTTCAGCATGTCCATGTAGCCGGGAATAAGATAGAAAAATATTACAAAGACGGGCTCTAAAGGACAGTGATTCCAGAGCCGTAAAACTATTTGATAAAAAAATATATTTGACAAGATTTTCCTGCTGTAGGTATTTTTTGAAGACAACAAACACAGTAGTACCACAAACTTATCTGGCCCGGTGGCGGGGGCGGTACGATCGACTTAAGTGTTGCCATTAAACGAAATGCAGCCCGTTTTAGAGGAAAAATAAAAATTAAAGAAATATATACACTGTTAAAATAATAGAATTGATATACTTATTAATTGTGTTGTGTAGTGTTTCAATTAAATATCAATTGCCTTCTATTTTTTGTTGATTAATTTTAAAAATGCACCACGTTAAGTCGCGTTCATAGCTATTATATAATATTAGAGAGTTATAATATTGCACAGAAACAACTCGTTGACGATTTATTTATTGTAAGAAATGAAATAATTGTAGAAAAAGATAATATGTATTTAAAAAAATACACCCCAATGGAATGTGCATACGCGGTAAATAAATAAATTGTACCTGGCAATACTACATTTCAAGATGGCGGCTTTAGTTCTAAATTTAGCCACCGGGTCAGATAAGTTTGTAGCACTGTAAGTGTAAGGTATGCTTTATTAATATTTGATGTCAACTTCATGTTCGGTCACATAAATTATGATATTATTCATGCTTCGAGGGTTGCGTCATTACATATTCCGTATATTTTAAACACGATATAAAAATACCTAAATTTGTTTTGACCAGGTAGACGAATTGAATGATTTTGTTACCCCAGTATTATCCTAAATTACATTTAACATATTTAGTTGTATAAATTAATTCTTTATTTTGATACTCCACTAATAGAATTGAATCAAAACAAAACGATGGGTCGAAAAGAACACAATTTTTCAAGTCATACCTAAATATCTTCATGGCGATGGCGTATTAATACCGAGTGACACTCGCGTATCAATGCGAATCTAACAACGAATGAAATCTGTTCTGCCGTTAAGTAATTATGAGGATCATAAAATCGGATATAGGATATACGTGCATTCATATCAAAGATGTCATATTCCTTTTGAACTTCGCAGCAATCGGGTAAACAGGGCAGATTGTGACAAGAAAAACTATTTTATACTACGACGGGTGGCAGACAAGCATACGACCCGCCTGATGTGAAACAGTTACCGTAGCCATATTAACGCTCGCAACATGAGATATCGCTCGTGCGCCGCCACCTCCGCTGCCAACGCAGCAACTCCTTCCTTTCTGGTGACCTCATTCACTCGCAGGTAGGGATTGCAATCCGGCATCATTTTCAGTCCGGCCGGATCCGACCCGATTCCCATCGATCCGGCCGGATCCGACCGGATCCGGCCGGATTGATCAAATCAGAATGATTTTCGCTTTTCAATTCAAAATGAACTGTTAGTAAGTGAATCAAGTGACATGTACATACTTTATATAGGTAGTTTATAAAAAATATATAAAATCAATTTTATTTCTAATCTAATGGTAAGATTAGACAACGAACAAACAATTAAAATCTAGTAGTATAGGTAACCAGCAAAATTTTAACGATGTAACGACTAACGAATAGCTCAGTCTTCCTAGATTTCACTTTCAATGATAGATCCATTATTTTAGTAAGTAACTTTATAAAATCTAATATAATTAACCTTACGTAATTTACTGAGATGAGTTCACAATAATCATTAAAGTATTTGAGAATGCTAACAAACAAGTCTTATATTTATGACATACACCATCATGATTTGATGAATCTGTCTAAAGAATGGCACAATTATCACAATAATGAGTTTGTTTTATTATTACAACTCTTTAGTTTAATCAGCTTACGATAAATAATTATTTTAAGTAGAATTTTAAGTAATAATTGTCTTAATATTCATGATAGGTATATCATACGAAAATCATTTTTATTTTGAAAAAAGGATCGTAGAAAATAAATAGTGTTAATTGTGACACCACGCGCAATGCATTTAAAGTACCTACTCATGCAGAGATCTATTATTTTGCCAAAAATTGCTAGCACCGGATCCGTAGTACGGATCCGGTATATTTGTACCGGATCCGGTAACCGTTTAATAATGCCGGATCCGCCGGATTACCGGATCCGGTTTTCCGGATTGCAATCCCTACTCGCAGGGACACAACAACCCTCAAGGGAATTGTTATTTGGCTGCAGTATTCTGTGAAGTGGAGGTACTTCCCTTTTGTTGGCTTTGGCTCTAAAGATCGTGGTGAGCTACTTACACCCCGAAATTTCTGACTCGTCTTTAAATAACAAATGTAATAGGTATAAATCACATCTTCTAAAAACACACATTTTCTATTTAATCAGCCTGTATACGTCTACGCAAGTTTGTAAAACAAAATAAACTGTATTACATAAGGACCCTGGATTTTCAATTTCAATTCCACGCAAATAGCCCATGGCTAAATGATAGTGCAATTTGCCGCCTCGACCACATTTCTTATGGGAAACGCTCCACTAGGTTCGCCTAACATTCCACGTGAATTGAGGCAGGTGTTCACTGCATGTGGAATTGACAGCAAATAGCCTTATAATGTTTACTTTTTATGTATTAGATAAACGAGTATGTAGGTCACTTGCGGCAAATAATCACCGCCGACAGCAACACCAATGTTGATTGATATATTGCCAGCCCTTTTTAGGAAAACATATTATATATATTAGGTACATCGTACTTTTTCGGAAACACTAGTATGGTAGATAAACCCTACAAATTTACAGTATGTGGTGGAAATTACTTAGATGAAATGTTAATTTAATATTTTTTTATTACTATAATAAATAGTATGTCAAAACGGCACTGTTCCTAGCAAAATAAAATAATATTATCTCTATGTTATCGGTATATTAACATACAATTGTATTATGTCGCTAGTACTTAATGAACAATCAACAACGTATACAATGAAATTAACACCTAATGTTTTCAAGTCTCATAAAGTAATAATTATGAGTTTGACAGGCAAGTGAGCACCAGCTTAAGCCTTAAGTGATGTTTACCGTCACTTTCTTGTGAAGCCGACCGCTGAAGATGCGCAACAGCTGTGGGAGCTCGAGACAAAAGCAGTTGCTCATACACGCGCAACCCGCAACGCGGCTAATTGATGATTCACTTATGTATGCGCAATAAACTTTATGAAATCGTCTATGATATTTATTATGGCACTGTGAGAATAGTGTAGTTAGCAAATGTTTTTTTCTCAGTAATCCATATTGCATGTAATTGGTACATCACAATTGTCGAGCCGAGATACCAGCGTGTAATCGAATGGTTAGCATGGCCAGTATGACTATAAGGTCGCGAGTTCGATCTCCGTACAAGACAAATATTTATGTACATGAACATGTTTGTTTGTCTTGGTCTGGGTATTTTCTATGTATTCTACGCACCCACTCATACTCTAAAACACTCGCATCTCATACCTCACACTCTGTCTAAGTATTTAGTTAGTAAATGATCCCAAGAGTTGTATGTTCTCGTAGGGCTTAGACAGATAAACATTAACATCTACTCACAAACTTATTTGTGCGCATATCGGAAGTGTATTCAAATATCATTGTATTTTGTACGGAAGAGCGAGGCTTTCCTGACACAAGTTTTTTCTAAAACTTAAAAGGAAAGTCCCTACCCTTGTAAACAACAAAAGTAAAAATAAATGATTTTTGTTTTTTTTTTTTTATGTATTATATGTCTGTAGTTACAAATAAAAAACATGTATTTCAGTATTATGTTAGTTATCTAGTACCCATAGTACAAGTTTTGCTCAGTTTGAAACTAGATGGGAGTGTGTAAATTTGTCCAGGAATTTTTATTTATTTATTTATCCTATATTATCTATTTACATTGTATTTACGTTTATCATAATTACAATTTTAATTAAATTTTAAAATACTTGCCTGCATCTAAGTTTAAAGTACTAACTTGGGGCATAGTGTTGTACTCGTATTTTGGGATAGAAGGCATAGACAATAAACAACTTCTGCATGTTCTATGTAAGCAGGATTAATGCTGAATACAAGCAATACCCTATCAATATACTGATTCTACCATAAGCAATTTTATACAAGGATAATACAAAAAAAAAATACTATAAAGTTTCGAATTATCCCACAACCACACATATTAAAATTCGCACTTCTTTCTTTCTTTCTAATGTTAGTAAATAATAAAAATAAATATTCCTGGACAAATAGTAAGCATAAATAAGATTATTTAAGAAAGGTTGTAAACCGTGACAGATATTCTGGATATACATAAATCACACGACATTCGACACATTAAATCCAATACTTATTCAGCAATATATATCGACCTATACTAATACACAGCGTAACATAGGTATAATTTTTATAATTAATTTAAAATGCATCGTAAATAATAAAAATCATCTACAGCATACAGCAGCAATATCAACGGCATTGCTTATTAAAATCATTGAAATCGAAAGTTGTTTAATTTATATAAAATTGAATCTTATTTGAATAGTAATAAAACTCATGAGTGTTACACTTAACGGTATTGGAAAGAAAGTAAAGATTCCGCAAAACATGCATTGATATATGAGCATTATGCCTGCGGCTGATCGACAAACCGGATCTCTAATAGTATAATTTCCAATTTAATATTTAATATACAAGTAAACTTGAAGTACTTAATATTACGACCACCTTCTAGCTTAATGTACTTTTGGCCAGTATATATAACTAGTATTAACAATCAATAACGAGATGCTAGTAAATAAAAAAAGACAAAATAATAAGAATATTATTATAAAAAGTGTAAACGTATCTAAGTGCGCAAAAGGGGCCAATGACTGAATAAATAATTTCACTACATTTCATGAAGTCGTACAAATATACAGATATTTTGAAACGAAAATAAAACACAGTTTTTATTATTATTCTTTAGATGGAGTATACAAACGATATTAATTACATAAATATTAAATATATTAATAATCATAAACCACATATTATGTAGCATTATTACTATATATTAAAGAAAATAAGTTACTGGTATATAGGAAACCTTCGCTCGCGAACCCAATTCATACTTGGCCAGTTTTTTTTTACACCCAATATGCAATGCAATAGGATACTCGTATGCATTTGTTTTAATGAACATGGGTACAGATATGTGTACAGCCATAATAAGGATACTTACATACATTCCACGATAACGATTCGGTGCTATACTTATTACTTACAGCTATATTCGGTGACATGTGATAACTTACTTTGCTTCTTTCGTCCAAATTAGGTCTATGAATAGCGAATATTTTCTAAACTAACAAGCTCTAGCTAGTGTATGTATGTATAGTCGACTTAATTATTTCCTATTTGAACAACCACAACTAATGTGGAATGTACTAATGCACTGCTGCAGCTGGTTGAACCTGTTTAAGACCTATGCCTGATTGGATCGGTGCGATATCGGTTTAGTATTGACGCGGTATCGGTCCTGTATCGATATGGTGTATTTTCCTTCCTTGGTGTATTTTCGGGTCACCAAGGGTTACCAAGAATTTTCAGCCCTGATACCTGATACCAGTCAGGATTTCAGGAAGCACTCGATGCCAAATCGGTACAGAAAATGATGCTTCTCTGGTACCATAACGAACCAATCGAAATTAAGTCTAATTGACGATCCTAGTGATCTCTGTAATGCTATTTTGACATCTTATATTTGGCAATAAATAAAAGAGATGCCGCCATCTTTATTTAGAGGTTAAATTTTCACACATTGTTGCCAACTTTTTTCGAGAAAATGTAGTATTTTTAAAAAATCTGTAACCTTATCTTACAATGAGTGCAAAGCACAGAATAAGTAATAGTACTAACGTACCAACCAAGGCCACAATGAAACCTCACGGTGTCACGCACGTCGAACCTTTTTGGAACTTTGCTTTGAGTCTACCTCACCCGCACGTGGTCACAAAAATAGATTAATCTCAATGAATCTTGTGCAACACGCCCGCATACATAATACCTATACACATGTAATATCCAATAACTCTATCGTCTACTGCGTGTTGGTACAAATAAAAGCTAGATGCAGAACGGTGTATAGCGTGTACAAGAACCCTTACTATCCGTGTCGATGAACATTCCGTCACAACAAGTTTGCAAGCGAGTCAAGGCGGCAAGTGAAAACAAGGTGGCGATGTCGGCGCAACACGCACACACACGAAAACATATAATCTCTATAATACAGTAGTTAGCAACTAAACTTTATTCAAACAAATGATTTTACATTGACAAATTGTATCGTATATGAACAATAAAAATATATGAAAACCCACCAATCAAAACAATTAGACTAGTAACTTTGTTGTAATAAGATTCTTATTTAATTAATAACGTAATATTATTATCATTTTTGTTTGTTATAAAATGGCTCCTCTATTTTGTTGTTATGTAATAAATAATTCTTTGTTTCTATTTTATTACTAAACTTTTTGTCATCGTACAAGAAATTGTTGTAAATAGTTACTTAAAAAATAAAATATACAATTTTATTTGTGAGTTGTTGATCATTTTAAATTTACCTGTAACTGAAGTCCAGATGTCAGAATTGTATCAAGACAATAAAATCGTTATTCGTTAAAAAACGAATCCGTAAATATCACTATACAAGTGTTGCATTGCAATACAACCATACTTTCATAGACGAAGCGTGACAAATAACTAGATCTCTAATTGCATTATAATGCAATTATAGAGTTATAACTCTAATTATTATTGTTTAGATGACTATAGTTACAATGATTTGATTTGTCATTTCTTTAGAGTTTAGTCTCTGGTAAAGATATAAATACTGTAATTACATGTCTCGTTTGTACTATGTGACCGACTCTCATTTCTGCCAACGTTTTGTTGATAGTTACGATTTTCATTGTTTTTTTAGGTCTTCTAATGCTTATCGTTATGGCTTAGCACCATTTCGTAGCAAAGTAATAATGACAATGCGTATGAAAATTTCAATCTTATTTAATTAATAACGTAGTATTATTGTCATTTTTGTTTGTATTAAAATGGCTCATCTAATTTATTGTTATGTAATAATTCTTTGGGTCTATTTTATAACTAATTTTTTTGTCATTGTAAAAAAAATATTGTTGCAAATTGTTACTTAAAAAATTAAATATACAGAATACTAGTCTATGAATGACATCATGCCATTAATAAATCAATTATACTATTCCAATAATAAAATTTATTTTATCCAATCAAATGGTAATTTCTATTTATGATTTAATTTTTAACGAATAAAGTTCTTTAACTCTAAATAAGATCACAAATAAAGTATGACTTTTCGTATTTTATTTGTAATCATATTTCATTTGTATACAAATATTTTGCATCAGATAAAACGACAGACTAATTAATTTTAAATTAGCATTAGCAATACTTTCCTGCGACAAAGAAAACTTTCCTTCCTTTATTTAAATGAACATTCTACAAAACAAGCTGACTGCATTCAAGCAGTATCGTATTCGCATTACATTGGAATGTAACCAATTATTGAGTTTCACAGCGTATTTCGGAAACTATTTTTTTTTTTTTGCTAAACTGTCACTTTGTTGGTGTTATTAATTTATAATTATTATACCCACTTACATACTTATATTATATACATGCCGCACGGTTTTAATAAAAACAGAAATTTCATCAAACCTCTACACAAATTTGTCAAATTACTGATGTCATAAAGGCAATTGAAGGCATATACATATGTAAACATATATGTCACATAATGTACTATTATTATATAAATAGCAGAAGTGACACAAATTCTTGAAGTACGTTATTATTTTTACATTAAGTTTAAATAGCTTTTACACTTAAAAATTTATGACCCCTTTATGATCTATTAATGGACATTAAAAAATTTTCTACATAGATGTGAAGTGTAATTTTTTTAACTAATTCTAATATTCTTAAGACATAGTAGATACTTATTTTTATATGGTCATATTTTGTATGTGTATCAAATCAAATACCTATGTGGATCATTACAACATTGATTGATTGATTGTGTTCTTGTCTATTACAAATTTTATCCATATTGGTTAAAAGCAGGTATGATTATTTTTGATAGCTTTTATATTGACCCTTTTATAGAGACCCTACCGCCAAAACTGAAGCCAATTATCATCGGATTTTTTGAATGCCAGAATGAAACTATTAGTTAATGTTAGATAGCTTAGATTGTTTGTAATTATGTTTAGCTCATCCTCCGTGCTTCGGAGGACACGTTAAGCCGTCGGTCCCGGCTGTTGTCATTAGATGATAATCGTTAAGCCGTCTAAAAGCCACTGAGTTGCTTTTAGGCGGCTTGAAAATCTAGCCAGCGCCAACCCGCAGTTGAGCAGCGTGGTGAAGTATGCTCTAAAGCCCTTCGATTGAGGGGAGTAATCGTCCTCGTATCCCAGCAATGGAATGAATAAGGGTTGTCGGTTGCTGGTAGAACCCTAGAGCCTTCCTCTACCGACTAAGCTGAAGATGTTAGTAAGTAATTTTAACCAATGTTTATAATCAAAAAAATCGATGGTAGGTAATCGCTTGTAGCTTCGGCAGTAAAGCCACCGGTCGGATAGTAATTTTCCCTAAAGTTCTCGCTTTCCGTTTTTTAAAGAATGTTATATAATACAATAATTAGTGTTATCTAATAAGTGCTCATTTTTAAAGATATAAATCTATCATGTTAATAATTAAGAAAACCATTCCTCTTAACTACTAACACCTCTCCTTGATAGAAAACCTGAAATGCACACATTAATATGTATCGACCCGTCTGGTAGTGTCTAAGGCGTGCCTTGATCAGTACCTACATACCTGTATAAATGCTATTTACATAAACAAGTTGTAAACAGTGTTTAGCTTTAGGCTAGACACATTTTTTTATAGATACGGCGATTTCTTTCATGTAAATACATAATGCTGTTAGCATAATTTTCCAAAAAACCAAAGTACCTAGACTGTACTTTAGGCCACCCAATTGAATTTCCTATGAAGTAAGGTAACAAAGGCACGTTAAATACAAGTATATAAAAGGCATAGCGCATTTTTTAAGCTGCCCGACTGGGTAAGTACCTACCCCACAGAATACCGCAGCCAAATAACAATTCGTGCCAAATAACGATGCGTGAGATCACCAGAAAGAAAGGAAGGAGTATAGGCCGGCAACGGATCGGCGACCCCTTGGTGTTGCTGATCTCCATGGGCGGTGGTGATTGCTTTCCATCAGATGACCCATATGCTCGTTTGCCCCCATCTCATATAAAAAAGTGATAATTTTCCTCTCTCGCCCTTTTAAAAACATATATGAGTTCAAGGGTTGGTTAGGCTGTTGCTAGCAAATATTTTGATGCGAGCTCGCTAAATATATGGGTACCTATAATAATTATATAACTACTTTAAGGCCATTCCTGCTGCAAAAATAGCGCCAGTTAAGTGAAATATTTATTCTTCGATTAATACACAACGAATCCAAAAGACTGTGTTATACGATTGTATGTTTAACCCCCATAGGTTTCCAATAACTCATGAAATTGATAAATCATTATATTATGTTATTGTTGAATTAAAATATCCCAAAATCGGATACATAGACGGGCGTTTTGGCTGTAATTAGCATTCATAGTTTCATCAATTTTATAAGTTATAAAAATAACTATGGGGCGCAATAAACAACCGTGTAATACAGTTTTCTGATTCGATAAGTATTTAGAGAATAATATTTTGTTTTACTCTAGTTTTGCAGCATGGACCCCCTTAAGTGGCATAAATAAAGATAGTATTATTATTTTTGACGAGCTCGGTGGTCGAATGGTTAGCAACGACAATAATAAATGACTTTAACTCCGAGGTTCCGGGTTCGATCCCCAATACAAATATTTGTGTGCATGAACATGCCTGTTTGTCTTGGTCTGTGTGTTTTCTATGTATTATGTTATGTGTGTATTTACAAAAAAACATGTATTTAAGTATAATATCATTTATCTAATACCTATAGTACAAGCTTTGCGCTTAATTTTGGGACTAAATGGCGCTGTGTAAATTGCCCAGAAAAATTTATTTATTTTAAGATCATGAATATTAACACAAGTAGTAATTGAGTAATCCAATAACATTGACGTAATTAGATGTCCGAGGACTTACGCAACTTGGCTGATGTTCGTGAAATGCGAAAGTCGTCGGCATTTCTCCGAGCTACACTAAATGCCGCAACCGACAGATTTCTCGCTGACTTTGCAAGTATGTGAAGTAACGCCAGACTGCTAGACTGGTTGCAACGACGATGATTCTCAAACTGTTATGCTTTTTATATAATAAATGTACATTACTGGTGTTTATAAGGAGCTCGAAAGCGTCGTTGTGCGTGTCAGTCTAATCAAACATGCAAGTTAAGCAACATCGACCGTAGCCTATACATGGATGGGTTTATTTATTTCGAGCTCCTCCGTGCTTCGGAGGGCACGTTAAACCGTTGGTCCCGGCTGATTAACGTGTCCTCCGAAGCACGGAGTACACATACTTGCGTATGTGAAGTAATGCCAGACTGCTAGACTGGTTGCAAAAATGGTGATTCTCAAACTGTTATGCTTTTTATAAAATAAATGTACATTAGTGGTGTTGATAAGGAGCTCGAAGGCTCGATGCAAGTTAAACAATGTCGACCGTAGTCTGTCCATGGATGGGTTTACTTATCTCGAGCTCCTCCGTGCTTCGGATGGTACGTTAAACCGTCGGTCCCGGCTGTTGTCATTAGATAACAGTTATTAAGTAAAGTCAATGGCCTTTAAGCGGCTTAAAAACAGCGGCCCTCGCCAACACGCAGTTGAACAGCGTGGTAGTGTGTGAGTACGCTCTAAATCTATTCGATTGAGGGGAAACCCATATCCTAAAAATCCAACACTCACATCATACTGAAAGCATCGTGTCAATTAGCAAACAAGGCTCTTTCGAAAGAGTTATAAAGAATATCGAGCCTGGCTATGGAAGTGCCTCACCCACACAGAAAACTTCAGCCAAATCGCAATATCCTTGAGGAAAGAGCAATTCTTGCTTCAAGAGTATACAGTAACTGCTTCACATTAGTCGAACTGCAAACTTATTTAACATCCAAGGTTGTTTAAAAATATAAGCAACAACCGTTACGCTATGTTAATTTGGTCGATTATGAATATTACTTAATGCGATGACTGATGCGATTTTCACAAGTCTACGATCATCCATAATGTTTCGTCTGCAACGTTGCAGTCATGTATAATTCTCTACAATTAATAATTTTGATATTTGTCTGAACTTGACACCAATTGCCATTATTTTCAATTTTCAATTTTAACACTAACTTTCTCAAGACTGTATGCCAAAAAGATTGTTTATTTTGATCGAAAGAAGGTAATATTGCATTAGACACTTATTTAAAAATGCATTCAATTATTAGGTTATTATATTTAGACGAGCTCGGTGGTCTAATGGTTAGCAATGGCAACTTTGACTCCGAGGTCGCGGGTTCGATTCCCGCTCAAGACAAACATTTGTGTGCATGAACATGTCTGTTTGTCTTGGTCTGGGTGTTTTCTATGTATTATAAGTATGTATTTACAAAAAAAAATATGTATTTAAGTACATTTATCAGTTGACTTGTACCCATAACACAAGCTTTGTGCTTAATTTGGGACTAGATGGCGCTGTGTAAATTGTCCAGAAATATTTATTATGTTACGTTTTCATGATTAAGTTCTATAATTTAGGTCTATGATAAAATTATCTTAGTTGATATAGCTACGGTAATCGCTTCATTGCATCGCAGTGAATAAATAATTCTGATTCTGATTCTGATTCTGATTCTGGTTCTGATTCTGATTCTGATTCTGATTCATATCAGGGCCGTATGCTTGTCTTCCACCTTATGTATTGTATAAAAAAAAGAACTGGTAATGGATGAACGTCAAAATTTCCTGTGTGTGGAATCATAAACTTTTTCTTTCGCATACTAATTTAAAAACGGACAAAATCTACTTAATCATTTGCTTTATACGATTGAGTCATCTGACATCGAACTTTCTAGGGTGTAAGTGGTTCTTCAACATCCTTGAACCAAAGCCGACCTCACCTGCACGTGATGCACCCAACTGACAGACAAACGAGGCTCTGGCGAATAGAGAGGGAGTCCAAAGCATATTTTGTAAGCTGCCCGACTGGTGAAGTACCTCCACCTCAGAGAATACCGCAGCCTAATAACAGGGTAGTTGCGTTCCTACGAGTGAGTGAGGTAACCAGGAGTGATGTAGTTGCTACGTTGGCAGGGGGGCTGGCAGCGCGCGAGCGATATTTCATGTTGCGAAAGTTTATATAGTTACGTTAACCGCTTCACATCAGGCAGGCTGTGCGTTTGTTTGTATGAAAAAATAACAATTCATGTACTCATCTCATCACTGTTTGATATCAAAATTATATGTATCATTGTGTCTTAAACTTCTAAAAAAACAATTATAATGTACATATGACACATATTACACAGACAACGTTAAAATTTACATTTTAAATTTAAAAAAAAAACATTGGTTGTCTGTAAAATCGTTACGGACGATAATTTTACGTGATAACGTCATAAGAAAACATGGCCGATAGAGTGGAAGAAAGATAGATGCGTCATAAGCCGAAACTTAGGCCGATCGTGCTTCTCTATCGCTTGTTACGTGCTCTCGCTTGCACGCTCGGTTCAGGCGGAACGTGACAATTAGTCATGCTTTTTCGTACGTGCAACCGGCGTTCATCGATTTAGAAAACATTATCACATCAAAAACACTTGTGCGCTTTATATACCTACATTTGTGTACCCTTTCTCTTCGGTAAAATTTCTATTGACATCGAAAATTTTAATTTGTTGAAAATTTTATTAGATTGATGATCAATCACAACAGTATGATTATACATTCGATCACAGATTTCATAAAGATCCGTGCGTTCGATCGACTGTTTACAAGTCGTTAACGTCAGTTAAGTAATGTTTGTATTCGTCACCGGCGAGTTTACATAAGGGTGACATCTAGAAAACATGCCTACTTAGGCAATGTTATTGTATCCATGTTTGAACTATGCAGTAAACAGCCTGAACTTTTTCGATATACTTCATCGACGAGTATAGAATGTGATAAGAGTTTGATTGTTCTTTCTCCACGTAACAGAACAACTAAACGACATATATTTTTGCACTAAGGTATTTATTAAAAAGAAATTAAAATCAATATGCCTATTACTAGGACCTCGATGGCGTCATTGCTCGTCTTAGTCTAATCGAACACGCAAGTTAAGCAACGTCAACCGCAGCCTACCTATGGAGGGTTTATTTACTTCTCCTCCTCCTCCGCGTTTCGGAGGGTACGTTAAGCCGTTGGTCCCGGCTGTTGTCATTAGATGACATTCGTTAAGCCAAAGTGGCCTTAGGGCGCCTCCACCAACCTGTACTTGAGCAGCGTGGTGGAGTATGCTCTAAACCCCTTCGATTCAGGGAAGACTGTTTCCCAACAGTGGAATGATTATGGGTTGATGACGTATGCCTACTACAATATTAAAGTAAAAGGTCAAACCACATCAAATATCGACTTATTGTTTAACTCATGGTCAACTTTTGTGGTCCTTTTTGCACCCTATGAGAAAAAGCATCAGTTTATGCGGTTCCCAGATGGAAAGTCTTTAAACCTAGTAGAACGTCCATCGTCTCTCTGCGAATTTTATCAGGTCGTCGATCCAATTATGTCCTAACTTCCAGAGTTTGAACTCTGGATAACATGACCGTAGAGGTTCGTCAAATGGACGAGTATTATTAAAATTAAAAATACTTTTTTTTTATATGAGAGGGGTCAAACAAGCATGTGGGTCATCTCATGGAAAGCAATCACCACCGCTCATGGTCAACAGCAATACCAAGAAGTCGCCGATCCGTTGCCAACCTATACTCCTTCCTTACTTTCTTTCTGGTGACCTCACTCACTCGCAGGAACACAACAACCCTCAAGGGAATTGTTATTAGGCTACGGTATTCTGCGAAGTGGAGATACTTTCCCAGTCGGGTAGCTTAAAAAATACGCAATGCCCTACCTCTCTTTTCGCCAGAGCCTGTTTACTCTAAAATCGCATTAGGTTGGCGCGTCCGAATCCGTACCACTGTCCGGTATTTAATGACTCCGGAACTAGACCTATGATGTATTTTATTGTATAAGAATTTTAAGAATTTTATATATATATTAGGATACAAATTTACACTATAAACTAAATTAACTAGGTAACAAAAAATAGACTAATCTTAAAATACAAACTTAAGTAATTAAAAATAAATAAAGAAAGAAAAGAAAAAAAAAAGAAAGAAATATATAACTAAACGGCATCAAAAAATTTTTAAGAATTTAAATTGACATAGCATTATCGTGTAATTTAATTTGTTTGATATAATTTATTTGTCATTTAAATTTAATTTTGCATGCCGAAACTGGTTAAGTGTACGATCGAATATTTTATTACATGTTCCATCCTTGTAACCACAACTTAATGTGAAATAAATAACATTCATTCAATCATTCATTCATATGTATCTGCGAGCTATGTAAATTGCTCACTGCCAGACTATTATTTACAAGTATACTGTGCTGCCAGTGCAAACAACAGATCCCAATTTAACTATGAAATCATAACAAAAATATTTTCACATTTACAATATACCTAAACTAGTTTAATTATTATTCATTATTATTCTTCTTGTTTTAATATCTCAGTCGTAAAACGCATTGTATAAGAATCATAAATTCTACATTTAACCTTCAGTAGCGAAGTTTCATTGAAAATGTAAATCATCTTTAGTAATGCGAAATCTTCAACGAGGTATATTGTTTCGAAAGCGATATGTCATACATTACATACATTATGTAAACTTTATAATTTTTAGCCATTCTTGTGAGCATTTTCAAAAATATTTTGTATGAATTTAAAACAGATTTTTCGCTACCTACATACTTAGAACCAGCACGACACCGACGGTCAGCATCCAAGTCGCACGCAAGGACGCACTGATTGAAGACTATAGTCTTCAAGCATTAGGCAGCTGTATGGCCTGTCCGAAGTAGACTTAGTTTTTAACCAAGTGGTTGAAGACTAAGTCTACAACTAATAAGTCGACAATAGCTGCATCCTGTACTATTACCGGGCCGGGGATAACAAAGCCGTTGTACATAAATTTCGTTTTGTCAACACAACAAGTTCTCGCAACAACGTTCTTGCGTATTCTGGTCAACATCGTCATAGGATGGTGCTAGTAGTAATAAATCTATAAATATTTATTTCTCAAAACATCACGTGAGCGAAGCAACGCAACCGTCGGAAGCCAGCTGAATGCTGTAAACACAATTCTTATATTGGTTAATTGTCAATTTGTTACGAAACATCGCCATTATTCTGCAAATTCACACGAATATCCATCTCACTGCTGGGATACAAATCCTATTCCTATAGTTTAATTAAGGTGTTTACAGTATACTCTACAATTTTACCCAACTGCGGGTTTTTAAAGATACTCAAAGGCTACAATAAACTTAGCTAAACGCTGCCATCCAATAACAAGAACAGCCCCCTTACCACCATCTCATAATGCGATTCAATAATTGAATAGATTGCTAATTCATACCAATGAATAAGCAACTCTATTCCATTTGAAATAGAGTCGCTTATTCATTGGTATAAATAAGCATTCTATTCAGTTATTGAATCACAATAAGAGATGGTTGTAAGGGGGCAGTTTTGTTTTATTGTATTACATAAACGCAATCAATATTTTATCACTTTTATCTTGCTGACAATCTAGACAAAAACACCAAACAAGTTAGTACAAAGACCTCGAAATAAATTCTCCCAATGAACTAGGTCTAACAGCTATCTATTTAATCCTTCGCTCCGTTGGTGCGCGAGTAATCATTTTTTGCTGCACTTTGTTCAAAAATTGAAAGTGCGAAATGGCAAAACGTTACCATTATGTCATCGGCGTGATTAGCCGAAATAATTACAAGCCGTGATATTGCATAATTCGGCTAACTAATGAGCAGAATCCACCTGCCTTGATTGTCGAACAATGCGCAAAGAAAGCCCACGCATCTGACCGTGAAAGTAAGACAAAAACAATGAGATTCCAAGATTTTGCGTCCGACAGCGTAACCGTTGCGTAATTTTTTATACATATTGTTGCTTGCTACATATTGCGAGTCTAATATATATACGCACCTATATCAATTAGTATTTAATTACTTTTATAGTTTTAGAGCAATTTTATTCGTGTGAATTTGTACAATAATGATGATGTTTCGTAACAAATTGTCAATTAACCAATATAAGAATTGTGTTTAATAACATTCAGTTCGCTTCCGAGAGTTGCTTCGCTCGGGTGATGTTTGAAAAATAAATATTTCTAGATAAAATACTCCTACTACTAACATCGTCTAGTCCGTATAGTATAAGCAAACTCAACCCTTTGTCATCCCACTGCTGGGATACAGGTCTCCCCTCAATCAAAGGGGTTTAGAGCATACTCCACCACGCTCAACTGCGGGTTGGCATAGGTCAATGTGTTCAGGCTTCCTAAAGGCTTAAAGACAACAGCCAGGACCGATGGCTTAACGTGCCCAATAAACCTATCCATGGACAGGCTACGGTCGACGTTGCTTGACTTGCGTGATCGATTATACTGCCACGCGCAACGACGACATTGAGCTCCTCATAACATACAGGCCAGCTTGCTACAGATAAAATGTGGTATCATCAATATAAAGAATATAAATAAATATGCCTGAACAAATTACACACGCCCATCTAGATGGCCATGGGACTAGTCCCAAACTAAGCAAAGCTTGTACTATGGATTCCTACTTGATACCTAACTGATATACTTATGATATACAATAATATATTTGTTTTTTTTTATAAATACGTACATATAATACATGTAAAACACAAAAAAGAAACAAGTATATTGACTGTGTTTTCACTATTTTACTACCATGATTACGTCACACGATGAGAACTATTAATATGACAAAATAAATATGTATAAAAAATTTGAAACTATTCGAATAACATTTAAAACAAGAGCGGAACGTATAAAACAGTGAATCAAAAATTCAAGACATGCTCACCTTGTGTGAACATGGTATATATGCGAATTTGATGCTAATGTTAAAAATTGAGCAAACTTTAACCTATTATATAAGGTTAAATATGTGCAACAACTCTATATATGTCCCTCACGCTAAGTATAATGGAATTAGGGATATTTGTTATGCTGCAGCAAATGAATGAGCCCAAAATGTGCCAATCAGAAAAATATCCAACTACATGTTAATAGCTCTAGGTAACGTAAATTTGATGAGACTGAACTCGTAGGCTTAATTTGCCAACACGTCGTGTTGTTCGTGTTGAATAACATGTGTATGAATGTCTTGTCAATCAAAATATCTGTCAAGATGATCCGTTACGTGTAGAGGCGAAACACGTGTCTCAGAAACGACCACAGCAGTGGGGGCGGTGGCAGTTACACATTTCTTATGTTTCAGATGTTGAAGAGTCGCGAGATGACCGCAGCAGCTGGAGCGCAAATGACCAAAGCAGCCACGGCAGTCACATGCATCTACTAATGATAGCGGGTGGGTGCCGGCCGGTAGTAGTTTACATGAACTAATTGATGGTGGAAGCACGAAAAGTAGAGTAGATCAAATTATCTATATACGAATACCCGAACACAAATATTTTATAATTGTTCATATAATGTGTGCATGTCTGAGATATGCAAACAGGTATTTGAAAGTCTAGTGGGTACACTTAAAAATTTTACAGGAATTGCAACATTTGAACACAGACTCCCTCGAGAATGCATAAAATATAAAAAACATATTCATTAAATTCAAGCATTAGATATATCTAAATATGGCAACTTCGACATTTTATATGTTGCACCCATCAATGGTTTAAAGCAATTGCAGCATAATTACTTCGTCCTGTGATGTCGGCATATTACTTTGAAGCAACCTATTCTTGACTAATATTTTAAATAACTCTATGATGAACTGAGGTCATGTAACACATTATTTTTTTATGATTTAAATGAAAAATTCTGTGGGACGGAATAACATTAGATAGTTCTATAGATTCTGTATACAAGATATTCAGGAACTTAATATACAGCGTTATTTGAACCCAGAACTAAATTTAACTGGTATTATCGCCATGCTTTTTTTGTGTATAATTCAAAATATATACACACACAAAAAACACATTCGGGACATGCCCACTACACATTTTCAACGTTGTGTCTCCTGTGTAGCCGGGGTTAACAGCGAACAATTGTAAAACGCAAGACATATCATAATTTAAGTTACCAAAAGTATTTCAACTTCATTTAATTAAACGATTATTTAATACAAAGTTAATCGTTGAACCAATTTAAATTGTATTGCCTAAGATATTATGGAGTAACACGGTAGTAACTGGTTGTAACTAAATAATTTATAATCTTTCTATCTATTATCTACATCGAAGTTAACGACCTAAGTTGTACTATTAAAAATCTATATATATAAAGAAACATGTCCTGACTGACTATTCATCAACGCCGAGGCAAAACTACTAAAGCTAGAAACGTGATATTTGGACCGTGGCTTCTTTCTGTGACGTATACGACCACTAAGAAGAGATTTTGCAAAATTCACCCCTAAAGGGGTAAAAAGGAGTATCAACGTTTGTTTGTAACTTCTTTGTTTGTGGACAGATTTGTTTGGAATTTCGTGATATTGCTCTTTGCTATAATTTAAAAAAACTATAATTCAATATTTTCTGAAATTCGATCTCTTAAGGAGTAAAAATGGGTATTAAACTTTGTATGGTGAAAAAATATTAAATGGGGATTTCAGCTTGAAACTTTGTAAATGTAGTCCTAATCGATATTCAACCCGTGAGTTAACAGGGGTATGAATGAATTTCATACATCTGTGGGTACAAAGTCGTCGGCAAAAGCTAGTATAACATAAAATCATACATTACGTAAAGCTCTATTTCCTTGAAAAGGTTCGACGAGATACTCAGCACTACTAAAGCGCAAAATAATTAATAATACTCGTATGTGTTTACAATTTTCGTCCTAAGTCTTATCAAGAATAACTTAAGTAATAATAATTTGGTATAAGATGCCGATTTAATACTAAATGAAATACCTTTTAACTATTAGGGGCCATAACTATTAGGAGTACAGAAAATCACGAACTCGGCTTTTACATTCCGTGTGCAACACGCTATATACGAAGTATTTAACTATATGTTCATATAAAGTGCCTTTATATAAACTAAATGAGAAATATGTATAGCAAAAGTATACTCATATGTAGAGACATATACAATGCATATATAGACAAAAATATATACAATAGATATCAGTCTAGTTTAATATTTTTGAGTGATATTTATTGTATATATTTTTGTAAAGTAATAAACATTGCTCACTGATTTTATATCTGTGACTTTTAAACGTAAACTTTAGTAATGATTGATATAACTTATGTTCGCAGTATTATGGTAACGAGAAACAAAACAGTGTATTAAACTAGCTTTCCATCAACCAAACCCCAATAAATGTGCACAATTTCGGCTCGATCAGTACAGTATGGTTTAAATTGATTATTGATTGATGGAACATTCAGACAATTGCAGTCATCTTTTTAGTAAAATAATAAAGTATATGATATATGTAATAAAAGTATTGCTATAGACTTATTTGGTATGGATAATTAACAAAAATAACAATATGCAAATTGATAACACATTAAGGTCGACACCTGTACAACTTTTCAAAATCGATGTCACTTACTAACGCATTCCTAAATTTCGTCATACACTACTACAAGATGTAACTACACTTGGGATCTTTTGTTCTTCGTGTAAAGAGACAAACGGATGGACAAGAACAGAATCACTAATGTTAGTATTTGTGAAATTGCGCTGGAGTCAAACCTTGGCCGAGATTCAGCTGAGTTCGATGATGTGCATTTGTCTAGGCCACTGTTGTATTAATTTGCTTTATTTAATAGGTACTGTGTAGGATGCCGATGAGCTAATGTATTTTATTATATACTGGGTGGAAAATAACGAACGACATTTTACGTTAGGGTCCCTACGTCCAACAAAAATCTCTCAGTGGTTGAGAACCACTGAAAATGAGGTTGGGAACCTTTACTCAAGAAAGAACAATGACCTAAATATACCTGCTGGAACTGATTGGATGAGGAAACTGGAGTATCGTATTTGGAAGAAATCATCGGCGAAGGCGTATATGCAAAATCCTGATTAGCGTATCGTTATGTTATGGAAGACAATAGAGAAATACATAATTATTATGACCATAGATACAAAGATATCTCATATTCTGAAAACTCTACAAGCCCTCGTCAGTCAGGCAGCGAAAGCGACCGGGAAATTCTGACCCTTAAGAACCTACATTTTGAGCCGTATGCCGCCCACATAAGGTTAATGGAAATGTCAGTGTCAGTTCACAGTATTTTTCTAGGGCGCTATTCAGGCGAACTAGACAACTACTTCTTTTTCATCAATGCTATATGTATAGTAGTAGGTAAATAGGCACTTGTATTGTCACGTAAAGTATATTTTATGGTACAGATAAGCGTAGCGTGTGAATATAGCCTTATGTTAACTGCAAGTTACATCTAATGAGAACTCGTCACCTTATGATCTTATTCCGTCTATACTTATAAAACTGCCATAGAAAGTTTGCGTGTTTAAACACTATTTTATATGTTATCTACACTATATCTATGAATTATTGTGAGTATACTGAATATTTGCAATTTCAGTGCCGCGTTCTAAAAATGGTAACGGACCACGTAACGTAGGTAGGTACTTTTTGTTTTTTGTAGAAAATATATACAATGACTTAAACATTTTATTTATAGAAATACTATACTGCCGCTCAGAAACTTTCCATACTTGTAACAAGCTTTTGTGGTTAATTTGAGTATTATTCAATTTTATTTTTATTGCGTCAGGTCAACATCCTGGCAGATACGGATTTTCCTTCATTCTTTTGATAAGTTGGTAGATAATATAATATGTACCTATACTGTTTGCGTTACCTTTATTATGACTAAGTCAATAATTTAATCTGAGAGATCAAACTCACGTGAAAATAAATAAATAAGCATTCCCGCGCTGAATTGCTAAGGAAAGCCTCTGCGCGAGAAAGCTGCCTGCGCGGGAATCGCCAGTTGCCTCCCTGAGGCGAAAAGGTAATAAATAATAATTAGCTGAATATCAGCAGAACACATTTCTATGGCTGATCAAAAATGCTAAATCATATTTCAAAGAACATTTTGATGTTTTCTAACACAACTATCTATTGACTCAATAACACAAGAAAGTTGTAATGCAATCCAATGGTTGGTCAACCATCGAAAGTTGATACTCACGAATCTCACGATCCCGACACTCATACAAACTGGAAAATGCACGACAATGGGACAAGTATTAGGTGAATAGTATGAAGTAACGCTTTGTGCCGTTTCGTGAAAACGTATCGCATGCGCAATACAAATATGTCGCTTGCACGCTGATGGATTGGTTAGGTGGCTAAAATGCGCGGAACTAATGCAGAGGTTTTTCGACATAGTTCGCGTATTGTCGGCAAAAAGTGATACGATGCGTGGCGAATATGTTTGTCATAGAGGATACATAAGTCAGGATCATTGATGTAACTAATATAGGTATGTATAAGACGCAACTAACTTGTTTAATAAAAGGATAAAAAAAAAGAAAAAAAAAAGAGTATTGCTTATAAAAAATAATGTAAGATGAGTTCAAATGCAGAGTTATCAGCGTTTTGTTCGTTAGAACAAAACATGTAGCTGAGCTATAGCCCTTTGGTGTTACTGCGGCACACATATGATTCTTTTTGTGTTGTTTTTAACACTATATTTCACTTAAATTTATAAGTAATTATTATATGAATGGAAAGAACTAATTATGTGTGTCCTAGAGATACAAATAAATGTTTCACTTATTCATTCATTCAAATGCCCACAAGGGCCCAATGGCGGAATAAAGAATTTAATTTCAAGTAATTTAATTTCAGAGTTTTGTGTTCCGGGCCAGTAATATCGCAGAGCTCCTTCATATTAAGTAACATACGAACAGCAATTGTATATTGCTGCTACATATATGTAAACTTACATAATAGATTGAAAACGGCATTCCAAACAAATTCCTCTTTTGATATTCTCATTGTGTGCGGAATGTAACGGAACCTGACGAAATTTTATAGTCTGCTAGTACGACCATTATTGGTGCCAATATGTAAAAACATGGTTATGGATGGATGGTTATATCTATATAAATAGGAATGAATTTTGCTAAGCGCAAAACTAAAGAACGGCTCGACCAATTCTTCTATTTTTTTTTTTCATTTTTCCTTAAGGCACACGGTAAGTTTTAATAAAAAGAAAATATAAAAATTGCGTGGACAATAGTAAAAAAAAAACTTAACGGACTGAACGAAGTCTGTCCGGGCAGCTAGTATGGAATAAAATCACCAATAATAATTATGTGACAATTTTTTGTAAGTTCTCGCGAAATGTTATTATATTATTATTACCTTTGATATATTTCGTATAATTGTAATAAGGTAATAATAAATTTATCATGAAATATCACAATGATAATAATAATAGTAACAAATTCAAAATAATAACTACTTACAAACTGGATCAAGGCTAAGTGTAATAATATACATACGTAAATATTATGCATGTTCCACACAGTTGTACATCCTGAATGCACGATGCGTCTGAATACGCGAATGATGAGTAGTGTGCAAATAGAAATCGACAACGAAGGTCAAAATTCTTAGAAAAAAATTGAATAATTTTGTTTACGCATCAAAAGTGTCTTTAAAATTATAATCGTGCATATAATAAGAGATGGATGGGTTGTATATAAAATGATCATGGTAATAAAGGGCTGATAAAAATAAATGAAAGAAAAATATATACTGCGCCGACACGAAGTAGTTAAAAAAAGGACAAACGAATGATGATACACGTTATATTTAATTGTATTATTCAGTCTTACTACCAGTACTACTGAGAATTTATGACCAATATAACAAGAAAAGTCCAGATAATATATTGTTATTTTGACGTGATAACGTAATCGTAAATCGATAAACGCCGGCTGCACGCACAAAAAGCATGACTCATTGTCACGTTCCGCCTAAGCCGAGCGTGCAACCGAGAGCGCGGAACAAACGATAGAGAGGCACAATCGGCCTCTGTTTCTTATGACGTTATCACGTAAAATTATCATCCATAAACCGACTTTACAAACAACCAATTTATATTTGAATATTTCTTTTTTTATTCAATTATTCATTAGAAACAAGCAAACCGCCGACATAATGGAATTCAGTTACCATAGCCTATGGACGCCTGTAACACCAAAGGCATCACATGCGCGTTGTCGACCCTGTAAAAATCTCTTCACGCCGCCGTTTATGAAGAACACCCATGAGTTTGAGTTTGAAACTTCTCTGGAACTGAACAGTACGTGACCATTTCGGTTCTAAGGTGTCGTTCGGTGAAGATGAAATCTCTGTCGATGGCGAGCGATGAGACTGTAGTAAGAGGCCGTGGGCATCATGTCAATGTATCTCTACATGTATCTACATTATTTCAGAAATAACAATAATATTCTATCGTGTATTCTCGTCAACCCTTACTCATCCCATTGCTGGGATACGGGTCTCCCCTCAATAGAAGGGGTTTAGAGCATACTCCACCACGCTGCTCAACTGTTGGCAGAGGCCAATGTTTTCAACACGCCTAAAGACCACTGACTTAGCTTAACGACTTTCATCTAATGACAACAGCCGGGACCGACGGCTTAACGTGCCCTCCGAAGCACGATATCGTGTATATAACTCTCGTAATCTGATGATGTCTAATTTAACCAAGTTACATACATCTTGTTTCAAATAATATCATATCATTAATTAATTATGTTATTATGAATTATAATGTTTGTCTTTATGTAAAATCAATGTAAATCGTATAATTGATTAGTTTCAGACAAAATTACAATGTTAATATAGAATGAAATATAATTTACAAATGAATTACTTATTTAATTATGTATATTTTTTTTAGAGTAATAATTTACATATCGACTAATGTAATAAAAATATTTGACGTTCTGATGATATCATCGTCTGTTTTTTATTAAAATTATCTTAATGTGCATAATTTGTTTAAAGTTTGTTTTTATATGAGAGGGAGGCAGGCGTCACCTGATGGAAAGCAATCACCACCGCCCATGGAGATTAGCTACCCTAAGGGGTCGCCGATCTCTCTACTCTACTTATACTCCTTCTTTACTTTATGTCTGGTGACCTGACTCACTCGCAGTAACACAACAACCATTAAGGGAATTGTTATTTGACTGCGGTATTCTGTGAGGTGAAGGTACTTCCCCAGTCGGGCAGCTTAAAAAAATACGCCATGCCCTACCTCTATTTTCGCCAAAGACTAGTTTGTCAATCAGCAGGGTGCAAATCGTGCAGGTGAGGTTGCCTTTGATTCAAAGATGTTGAATCACTTACACCCCAAACACTTACAATTAGTAAGAGTAATACCACAATTCTTCACAGCACATTAAGAATCAGATAGCGGGAGCAATGTACGTTACTGGTGAAGATTACAGTCTATGTTTCTTGGTATTATCTCGTACGAGGCCTTTCGATCTGGCGTAAATAATTTTCCTAGTGCGATTAGGCACTCTATATTCTATTGTAGCTCTTCGCATGCATTGAGATAATGATAATATTCAAATTAGCATGCTATCTATTGTAAGATTAACAATATGCTAAAACATATTCCAAAAAGTCCTATCTGTTACCTGGGGCCCTACCGCCGAAGCTGAAACCGATAATCATCCGAATTTTTTAATGCGAAAATGAAACTACTGCTTAGATTGTTGCTTTAGCTAAGCTGGTAGACACCCTAGAGCTCTACCGACTAAGCAGAAGATGTTTATCAATAACATTAACCAAAGACCAATTTTTGGAATCAAAAAAACCCCGTAGGGTCCCCGTAGATAATTATTTGATTTAAGATTTGTAATATCGCTTCTATATTAAATTGAATCCATTATTGTCGTATGATTTAAATTGCTAAATTACTTCATAAATTGTATTACCGCGGCACCTACTGTAAAAACTACATGCAATTACGGCCATAATCTATCACCGATGTCAATCAATTAAACAAAACTCTACCCTATGATTACAGATTAAAAGCTATTTTTCTTTGACACCTCGATAGTTTCAGTGCATTTGCGTATTATACCGAAGCAAAGCAGGAAAACATGAATTTTCCCTCGTTACGTTACGGCCGAACAGTCGCGCTGCGTACGCCGCGTGCCATTCTAACAAAGCGGAGATTGCACAAAAAATATACTCTAATTGTTGCTACTGGTGCAATAGCACTCACAGCTATCTACCTCTCTCGTGTTCATTAATAACTGTTTTGAATATACTAGTACAAACTTAAGAGTGTTGTGGTCATAAAATACATCCCACACTAGTAGCATGAAGTATATATATTTCCGATAATATTCAATTGCACTTCATCTGGAAGACATTTTATGGTATTTAGTCCCATGATTGCGTGTTTTGATCAAGTAAACGTATTGCTCAAGAAAACGGCCTCGGAACGCGACGTTTTTTGCTAACATTTCCCATACTGTCAATGAAAACGCTCAGTGCGTTGAAAATGAAAGTGGTCGGTAAATATGTTTTAATTAATACAAGCTGTTAGTAATGATTTACGACTGAAAGTATTTATTGTAAATGAAGACTGATACGTTTTATTCCGGTCTCAAGGTTAATAAACGGCAATTTGCATTTGCAATGTTTAACTCGATTTTTGCAAAATCTTTAATCGGCACTTTTTGTAAATTTACTTACGAAAAAAGTAAAATTAACTCTTTGAAGAAACACTGTATCGAATACAAATCGGTTTGAAATTAATGTAAAAATGAAAGACTCGCCAACAATTTAAATAACAAATGAGCCGCATGCGCGGTAGTATTTGGGGAAAGTGGTGCTTTTTTCTTCCCGTCAACAAAAAGTTATTTTATTTTGTTATTTATCATTATTAAAATAACTTATATTCGGTTAACATTATATTTAAATAAAACCTTGCAGTTTAAAATAGTTTGGTATTCGTTTTGTTGACATTGAATTAATACGTGATTAATTCAAAACAACAATAATTATTTCAAATACTTTTAAAATATACATTTTTCATAAACTTACGAAATTAGAAATATATTACATTTTAATTATATTTCGCATAACGTAATAAATTTGCTTAGTAATCATTGTCAATCAAATTATGTAAAAGAAAGTGAATACATTTAGCACTAGACGTCTAATTATAGACATTGTGTTATTATTACTAGCGATCCAATTCCTAATTAAGTTTGAACAATAAAAACACTTTCTATTATATTGAACATATCGGTTTAATTATAGATTTTCACATATAAGAAAATGTTCGGGGAAATTTTCAGCATCTATTGGAGATTTACCTGTAACGATTGCTAGGAAAAGCAGCGCCGCGGCGCCGAAAGACCTCATCATTGCGTTTTTGCACTCACGGTCTTTTGATAACACTCACACACTCAATATAACCACCGAAGCATGTCACTGTCGAAACGCGCGGTAGCTCGACGCGCGTGCGCGGGAGTGAGCGTGGAGGTTCGCCTTGCCGCCCGCTGTCGCTCGCGCCGTGGTGGGGCGAAGGCCCAACTTAAGGGTTACGGAAGTGAATGAAATGTCAGGGATTCAGTGTAAGGCGGATACAGGAGAGCATTCTTTACAAGGATACCCACTTGAAGGTATTTGTAGGTGGCTGATAAAAGGTGATATTCAATTATCACGTTTAATTATTATTGGTATTCATGGATGATGTTTATCTTTATTATAAAGTTTCATAATTATACGTTGTATTAAGAAAAAGTCAATGGTATCGACAGATATATTCATTATGTTTTATACTGAGTTAATAAAGTTTAACAAAAATATTGTGTCAATTGTTACATTTCAGACGCGTTTATGTCTTTTCATTGCACGAGCTTTTCCGTATCGTTGCTAAACAGAATCTACGTAACTAGTATTCGTTAATACTATAATATATCAAAGTGACAATGTATATATTGTAATAGGTGATTATATGGTATTAATATTTGTCAGTAGTATTACATTCTCAATATACGAGTGTTTTGTACCATTCTAAAGTTATTACGTCTCATGCTCGAACTACTTGACAAATGATAATGTAATGCAAGAAGACGTTACAATATTTAAATGAATGACATTGTAAGGTTATTAAATAGTTTAATGCAAACATTTTTCGAATATTACAAATTGTTATAGATTTATATTAATGATTAATATTATATAGAAAAAAACTTGTTTGTTAATATAATATGCTTTTGGTTAGGATCGAGTTGGGAAACCCGTCTGCTTGATGCATCATGATCATGAGTCTACATGTCTAGTTTCTACTAGAAAAGAGACGTATAATAAACTAACAAATCCACTTGACTTTGTATGAGTGCAATTTACTGGCGGATTTTTAAAGCATTTTCATTTTCATTTTCCAACCCTATGCTATGAAGACAACAAAGAATTCTGTCAAATCGATCAATCCATTCTGAATTTATGATCTTCAATGCGTTAATTGATTTTAATTTATACAGATGTGAAAATTTGTAACGATGTATAAACGGTTCAATGGATTTGGATGAAATTTGGCGCATATATGTAATTAACCGGATTAACGTATTACATAACACTTTTTAGTCCGACAGTACGCTCCCGTAGGTGAAGCCGTGGCCAGTAACTACTTAGGATATACTTGATATATAGCTCTAGATATGTAGATAGCTCGTTATCCTCTGCCAACCCGCAATTCAGCAGCGTGGTGGAGTATCCTCCAAACCCCCTATTCCAGCAATGGGATGATAAAGGTTTGTCGACGAGCCCGTTTTCGTGAACATTTAAAAACTGGTTTAACGTTTGATCTATGAATCGAGTCGAGGTCCCGCCATTTTTCTAATTTTATAGCCTCTTGTCGGTCGGTATGTTGAAACTCCAGAATATCTGCATCGACTAATACTAGTAACGTATGTTGGGTTGGCGACGCGTCGCCGCAATACTGTTCAACAATAATTGATTAAAGTACTGCCCCCTTACCACAATCTCTTATTGCGATTCAATAATTGAATAGAATTCTTAATCATACCAATGAATAAGCAATCTATTCAATTATTGAATCGCAGTAAGAGATGGTGGTAAGGGGGCTGGACCGTTTCAAATCTGAAGACATTTTTATTTTGACGTCAAAATAGCGTGTATTTTTTAAAATGAATATTTAAAATCAATATTTTTTTTTTCTTTTCGGAATATTTTGTCGTCTTAGCTCAACATAATTTATTAACCGATATTGGCGTTATGTAGAATATTCCGGCAGATCGCGTTTTTATTTGGCTTTTTTTTTAAGGGAAACGTATTTTCCCAGATTTATGACGTAACTGGATATTTTTTTGCCGCAATAAATCCCTATATTGCAATTTCATCGAAATTGTTTTCTGCTATCAATTTGTTCGATCCTTTCGAGTTTCGTCCGCGATAAACTCCCAAACTACTTAACCAATATTAATGAAATTTTGCACACGTGTATATTTTGGTCCAACTTAAAAGATTATCTAATCAATACTATGAAAGTTCACGCCGATGATGTTATAGGTCGACGCGGACGAAGCCGTGGGCGACAGCTATTATTTATTTATATTATTATAAAACTTCAATTGAAATCATCTTTAATCGGTTCATAATATTTAATGGTCGCTCGTCATAACACTGTCCATTTTTATTTGTGTCAATGGGTACTCTTATTAAAACAAATTCGGGCATGCGGGCACCGGCGCCGGCACCGTGCGAAAATGAAAGTGTTCCGCGGCCCACTTACGTTTTGGGCAATTATGTAACCAATGCATTGGCGGCGAACGGTTAGTGGATATTATCGTATGTGTATTAACCCTTAAACTAATAAGCATGTATCTTATTGAAGTAAAACGCTTGACTTGGGGAGTAAACTGGTGAATGCGTGACGAGAGCGTTACGGAAACGGCGAACGGAAGTTGAGAGAGAGACATAAGTTAATAGAGCTAAAGAAGTTTTGCTTCGGTCGTGTGGTCTAAAGCTCAGCCTTTTTTATACCACGTCGGATGCCAATCAAGCATAAGGCCCGCCTGATCTGAAGCAGTTACGGTAGCCATATATACGCTCGCAATATGAAATATCAGTCACCCGCCGCCGCACCCACTGCCAACCTTTTTTTATACTACGTCAGGTGGCAGACAAGCATACGCCCCGCCTGATGCGAAACGATTACCGTAGCGATATTAATACTCGCAAAAAATATCGCTCGCGCGCCGCCAACCTCGTTGCCAACACAGCAACTCTTTCCTTTCTGTTGACCTCACTCACTCTCAGGAACACAATAACCCTCAAGGGAATTGTTATTTGGCTGCGGTATTCTGTGGAGGGACTTCCGCAGTCGGGCAGCTTACAAATACGCTGTACTTTAACCTCTCTCTTACCATAGCCTCTTTCGCTAATCGGCAGGTGAAATTGGCTTTGGCTCTAAAGATCGTGGCGAGCCACTTACATCCAAATTTTTATCTTGATCTCCTACATGTTACGGAGGGCGCGATAAACCGTCAGTCCTGGCTGCTTTTATTAAATTACAGCCGTCAGTCACATGTATGACTCACGCGTTGCCGCACACTCTGTAAAAGTCAACCTCACCTACATGTGATACACCCTACTGACTGACAAACGAGCGAATTTTTTAAGCTACCCGACTGGGGAAGTACTTCCAACTCACAGAATACCGCAGCCAAGTAAAAATT
The DNA here is from genome assembly GCA_937001555.2 of Hypsopygia costalis. Classification (NCBI taxonomy): domain Eukaryota; kingdom Metazoa; phylum Arthropoda; class Insecta; order Lepidoptera; family Pyralidae; genus Hypsopygia; species Hypsopygia costalis. The sequence continues at coordinate 7,952,331 of OW443325.2, forward strand.
CCCTTGAGGGTTTTTGTATTCCTGCGAGTGAGTAAGGTCACCAAAAATAAAGAAAGAAATGAAAGAGTATGGCTGGTAATGGATCGGCGAGCCCTCGATGTTGCTGATCTCCATGGGCGGTGGTGTATGCTTTCCATCAGGTAACCCACATGCTCGTTTGCCCCCTCCTCATATAAAAACAACTCTTTATATTGTTTCGTATGTACGAGTAGATTATTATAGTTTTCAACAAATTCTTATAAATTAGCTTCATGTCTCGACTGCATTTTTGCTCATTTACCTGATTGCAAACACTTATCAACCATCTTCACGCAATTTTCAGTAGACTTGCATCAATTGGATTTCTCATTAGGCCAGTAATTTGGAAAATTGGCCAATGAATCCGTGTCCATTTGCATTTCAGCCAGTTGCCAAATGATAAACTCCGTAAAAACCTTGACTATCGCTTATTTACATGATGATTCTAAAATACAAGTAATACTTTTTTCTTATTAATATAACATATAATATACATAATCATCATCATGTCGTTTTAGTCTCCACTACAGGAGCACGACCCTCTCTCGTCCGTCCGAGGCAGAAGGAGGATTTGACCTACACTCCCCACGCTGGCCAAATGGGTTGGGGAGGCCTGATCGATGTTTAATAATGTCCCTTAGTCGCCTTGTACGACATCCACGGGAAGAGACGGAGTGATTCTATTCTAGTCTGCCGGAAAACACATGTCCAATTATACCTAATATTCTATATAAACCAATTATTAATAATTACAAATATATAATTAAAATAAAACCTAAACATGGCTAACTATATATACAAAACGGAAATAACAATAACTAATTAAAAGTAATAAAATATAGTGACCTAAATGTTGTCCAAAAATTCTTCCGCATCGCCGTCAAAAGGTTTAATCCTTTAGTATTACTAGTACTTTTCAGATGCATTACTATGATGAAAATGAAGACTATTAAATTTGGCACACATCATATAAAATGGGACAGGCCCACCACACATTCCCAACGCTGTGACTTCTATGTAGTCAGGATTAACAGCGGTGTCCACCAAATAAGCAATGAACAGTGAATTTCACTGCAGTCCCATGGGAAAAACTCCCTGCTTGTAGTTTTTCCTACAGGACTGCGGGTCTGCCTTGGAACTCACAACGATTTTAATCAGAACAAATTAATAGGAATAAGAAGCTTCGGTTTTTTCACTTCTTGGCAATGTGAGAGAAACACATGTTAGATTATGGACGAAAATGACACGTCGTCAACCCTTATTCATCCCACTGCTGGGATACGGGCGTCCTCTGAATCGAAGAGGTTTAGAGCGTACTCCGCCATGCTGCTCAATTGCGGGTTGGTAAAAATTACACATAGAGATCATGCATATTTAAATACACATTTAAAGTACATGCATATTTATTTAAACTACATGCATATTTTCAAATATTTCGTAACAATTTTCAAAATGCCATCAAGTTCAGAAATAAGCAAATTTTCTATAACTTTTAAAAATATTTAAATACTTTTTTTAAACAAATATAATGTATGTTTGTTAAAAAAAAGTCATCGACTCTTATCCAAGAATGGGAATTTTCATTTAAAAAAAATTATTAAAATTATGTGTGTTGCATTACCACGTAATATTAATCAAGTACAAGTACTTGTTTATTTCAAATCTAATTGATTTGAAATAAAATTACCTACAATTTCGATTGACTAGGAAAACAATTAGTGAGAATTTAATACAAGTTTAGCTGTACACCTGATTGATAATTATTTATAGATTCCGTCGATGTCGTCGAGTGAACTGAAAAGGAAAGTGTTCCACAACCCACTTGCGTTTTAGGCAATTACGTAAGAACCAGTGCACCGTTGCACCGCCTGCCATCTTCACACTTTTGCCAAAAGTGGGTGGTCATTCGATATTTTTTTATGGGCGCCATGTAATCATTCTTCACTTATATTTGGACATCGTCTCGTTTAACTTTGCCTTCGTAATTGAATATTAAACCTTTTCTGATAGATTTATTTATTTGTAGCTTCGGCAAGTTTTTGTGGCGGAATTTATTTTTAATAGTTTGTATAAATATTTTGTGACAACAATACAAAGTTATCACATTTGATGATGATTTTTGAAAAAAGTATTAGGGTTCCGTAGTAAACAACGTAGAGTTTCATCATATATACTATCGCACTCCCGGTACGACACTGTCACTATTGTAAAAAAATGCAAAAATGAGTTAAATATTTTAAAATTGTCAGAGGGCGTGAGCGTCATTGTCACGCCCTCTTACGGAAACTATGCGTACTACAAAAGTAACGTTATCGCACCAAAAAAAGTAGGTGCTCTATGACAATTTTTAAATATTTAACTCATTTATGCATTTTTTTGCAAAAGTGGCAGTGTAGCACTGGGGGTGCGATATGTATACCCAAAGAATACGAGTATATACACTACGCGGAATATAGCAATTTATTTGCAGACTATTTTCTTAGTTTGATAAGTAAATAACAACAACAAAAATACGAATTACATATAAAAATATACAAGAAATGGGATATAGAGTGTCTACTTTGTATTTAAAGTGGGAATATGTTATAAGAGTTCCTATTCATATACGGTTAAAATATATTTTTCAAAAAGATTGTCAATGATGTTTTAAACGCGTTTTATTTATTGAAATTATATACGTTTGCGTCTCTTTAAAAACTAATCCGCACTATTTTAGCACCTGACTTATTAATTTTTTAATATTATTGGTAAGCTTATCTAATTAATAACGTAACTAAAGGGATAGTTATGAGATGGAAAGAGATATAGATCTTCTAGTAACTTAAGTAATACTAAATAAATTAAATAGTACTAATGTAAAACTAGTAATTGTTCCAGTAACTTCTAGTGGAATTATGTATATAATTAAATATGCAATCGAAACTGTTAGAACATCTTTGTAATGTAATTAAATTTAACTAACCGACTAATTCATAATTCAATCACAGAGGTTGATAAGTAAATATATTATATATTTATTGCGGAGTTCTAAACGCAAGTCTGGCACTGGTTTCCTCCGGTGCTGTACTTACTTTAACGGTATGCGGTTTTTTTTTTACGTTTAACCTTCTCCAATGCATCAGATTGATAAAAAAAAACATATCGATTTTGGTAGAGCTGTAAAAATAAAAATAAATACAAAACAAAAATGGTTTCGGTTCCTTTCCAAAACAATTTTGCCTGCAGTACGAGTAATAGTTATTTTTGTTAATACACATATAGACAGCCAGTTTCCTATCATAATTTAACTGATTTGAACAAGTTAGTAGAATAACTTAAAGAAAAAAACTATTACCATTTAATAAAAAAACCTGTCAAGTCATTATTGGGTGTCATAATCAGTCAAATTATAGCAATTTAGTGCCGTATATAATCAGTGAGATATTTATTGCGTGGTTGCCCGACTTTCGGAAACAATATTAAGGTTACATACACAATCGGCCTTCAGTGACAGACTGCATTCATTACTTTAGGCTTTAATATCTAAGCGCACCAAATGCGCGTGCGCTAGGCCAAGTATTCATAAAAAAGGCCTGCGTCACAGTATAAGTTATATGTACAGTATGGATAATCCCTGCCGCTTTCCCCCCTGAGGCAAATCTGGAACAGTTTGTATGGCGCCGCATCACACACGCTCATTCACGCTATGCACAGACGTCATTGTTTATATAGTAGTAAACGAGGCGACATTTGTTTGGATTAGCCGGGATGTGCCTGCGTCATAAATTTGTAAAATTTAGTTCCCTTTATTACATTTTTTTTTAATTTTTGACTGTCTCTCTTTGTAGTAAACATACAAAACAATATATCAACTGTATCTATATCGAATCATATGAAAATTCAATGAGGTGTAAGTGGTTCATCATCTTCCTTAGTCAAAGCCAACCTCGTGAAACACGCGGTGAAACATGCTGACTGATAAACAAAACTGGCAAAAGAGAGGTAGGGCACTGCGTATTTACAAATTGTTCGACTGGGGAAGTGCCTCTTCCTCACAGAATACAAACAACAATTGCCTTGAGGGTTGTCGTATTCCTGAGTGAGTGAGTGAGGAGACACCAGGAAGAAAGGACTTGGTGCATTGGCACCGGAGATGGTGGTCCCTGAGCGATATCTCATATCGCAAGCGTTTATATGGCTACTGGAGCCATATAAACATTAGGCAGATTTTATTCTTGTTTGCCACCCAACATGGTATAAAAAATAACATCCGTAACGGATGCATCGGCATCGGCTGCTATACAATCCTAAGCGAGTTTCGTTATACGTTATAATTCCACCCTCTTTCCCTCCTAGATTTTACTGTATAACTTGGCACTACTTGAATCTCAACATCACAAGAGAATAAAAATGTTGTTCTTAATTAGTGTAAAATATTGTCACTAGACTGATTTAAAAAGGCTTTTTTGTTCACTGAATGTCATTATCAGTTAAATAATTTTAAAATTTCGACTGGCAGCTCTACATAGCACTTAGAACCGTGTGGTCCTCTCTGTAATGAGTGCCTTTATTATCAACGACGCGGACGCGTCTACATTGCTCGAGTTGTAGTACTGCACTTTATCTACTGTGTCCTTTGTCTCCGTCTATCTGTCTATTTATAACTAATTTTATATTACTCGATATCATGATAATATTGTATTGTCATCCGATTTACATACGCATGCCAAATTTCAGTTCAATCGGTAAGCGGGAAGTGGATTAAATTTAACACGCAAGATTTGATTACAGACAAACATCGGGACAGGTGAAACTAAATAAAAGCTTGTAAAAAGATAAAAGTTTTGAATACACAAGTACATAATATGTCAAAAGAAATATGAATCGTGAGTTTAATCACGGTCTAATATGTCGGCATATAATACTTTCTTCGATATATTTTTTTCTACGGATGTGTCGATATATATAAATAAATATATATATATATATATTCGTTATAATTACCACTTACCCTACATATTTGTAATAAATACTGTTTTAGACAACAATAGCCGTTACCATTTCTGGACAAGGCATTTCTAAATCGTTTATCAATGTAGCCAAGCACTTAAGGCTTATATAATTACATTTTACAAGATCAAAGAGCCTTTATATGTTTTACAGTTTTATTGACCATGTAATTTATTAATGTATGCGCGAGATAATTTTGAATCTTATTATTTCACGAACATTGTATTAAAATTTTAGGTATTTTGAATCCAAGCTGAAAAAATAAACTGTTTAAATAAGTCCTAATAATAGGTCTATTATCGCAACGCTCGGAAGGACGTATCTCTGTGACCCCTTTCAAAAAGAAATTAACAGAGCACTACTTTACTCAAATTAGTTAATTAATAATTTATAATTATTTGTTCCGCATTGTTCAAGTATGTGTTAAGTATTGCTGAAATCTTTTAAATAATATATATTATTGTAATATAAAAATCAATGCCACTTTTCGTTGTAATTTTATAACTCAAGAACGGGCTCACCTATCCAAACCAAATGTTTAGGCTTTGTTCAGACTATTTATTAGATGGTTTATGTGAAGTTTGCACAAAATCGGTAGAGCGGTTCTTTATTTATCACATTTTTCCTGTTCCAGAATCGGTACCCCCCAGCCGTTTGTTTATTCATGCTCAAAATGGAAAAACAAAAAATATTGTTTATTGGATTAAGTTTTAAAATAGCTGGCAATTAATAAAATATTTTTTTTTTTGTTTGAATAAATGAATTTGATGTACCAATTAAATTTATTTAATATTTCACTTTATACGTAGCGAAGCACGTACCGGGCCGCTAGTTATTGTACAAATTCATATCATGTTTGTATACATGTTTGCATATTTCGCCTACCTGGCTGCAAAAAATCTTCTTTGTTTTTGTCTTCTTGTTAAAACTGTTATAGGTAATCATGTTCTCTGATCGGCTGGAATCTCTGACAAAAAGAGTGTAAGCACAGGGACACTACTCGTGCTAGCATGTGTATTATCAGTAGACTTAGAAGTACAACGCCTTCGCCCTTATATACTACTATTTAGTATACTATTCTACACATTAGAATAGGAACAAGAGAGAATTACCAAGCGTTTAGAGGACTTTATCGATGTGTTAGAGAACAATTCAATGTTTTAGATATTTAAATTCCGTGGTGCGCGGCAACTTCCTTGACTATCCATCTATTTATGTTTTTAATGCCTTATTTGCCATACATTGATAAGAAGGGAAATCAAATTCCAAAAGCTTTCTACTCCTGCTAATTTCTTCTGATTAAATTCGTTGCGAGTTTCAAGGCAGACGTAAATTTACCCCCCAGTACTACAATGGACATTATTGTTCATTGCTTTTTTGGTGGTCCTGTTAATCCTGATTACACAGGAGACACAGTGATGGGAATGTGTCTGTGCCTCCGTCCCGTAAATACCAAAACTAGGTCTACAAATAATTTGTATTTTATGACAAATAAAAGCAATGGCAAATAAATGCACGTCAAAGTCAACAATAAATACATTTCAGTAACTTTCAATACGGACACAAACATTTCCTATTTACAGAGAGATTAGACTTAGACTTGTATAGATTGGATCACATTAAAAATTCTAATCAACATATGACTGAACCGACGAGTAACACAAAATTGTTCTTGTCGCTTAAATAATAAAATTCAAAGTGGTGTAACAGTAATTTACGATACCAAAAATAATATAACGATATACAACCGTATATCGTTATATTATTTTAGGAGCAAAAGTAAGTTGGTAAGACAAGAATGTTGGTGATAGTTGAAAAGGTTCAGTGGTTGACATAAAGGCCGTTCGCAAGGCCGTGGCGTGGCCGCTGGCCGTACGCCGACATTATGCACGAATTATGCCGAGAACTAGTTATTAAGACTTAATGAATCGTTAACTGTTGTAATATATCACAGTCTAGAATTATTTAATTATGTTTTCACTATTTCGACTGAATGTAAGCAAAAGTATTAATAGATTTTAAAGATCCGGATCGTTATGACAGTCGTACTGTGTAGGGGTTGTGTAGATGAACTGAAAATTTTGAATGTTCTAGTATAAGTTAGGTCTCCCGAGCAATCGAAGAAGAAAACCTCGTTAAAAAATAACCTTTGGTGTGGACGTCTCTTGGTACGCCACTCGCCAAGAAGGGGAAAAATCTCGGGGAGAATCCAGACGAGCAGGATCAATAGGGTCAACAGGCGAGTCGAGGACTTTGAGCTGCCTTATAACTGTAATTTTAAAAGTGAATCCAACAAAATTTTTGTTGAGGTATTTTTGAACAAACATTTCATAATTTCGTATTTCTTTTAAAATGTCCGCACTTAACTATCGAATCATATTCACTATTCGTATATATGTTATTTCATTATCGTGTTCTATACCTTCTCTCTATACTGGACCCTGCTGGGTTCAGTATATACCACTGCAGCACCAGTGGCACATCGACCTCCATGGATCTTTTGCTCGATCCCTGATCGGCCCTTGCAACCTTTTCAGAAGAGTCTGTAATCCTCCTGATACGCCTTTCTTATGAACTAGATATATCTTTCCTAGAACATCCTTCGTTTCATAACACACATTGACACATCAAATGTTTAATGGCCACATTTGGGCGCTTGTGTATTCTGCACTCTGGACTGTCGAGTAGGTTGGTATACATCAGGGGTTCCCCAGTGGTCCGTCGCCAGTGGTCCGTCATCATCATCATCATCAGGTCATTTCAGTCTCCACTACAGGAACACGACCCTCTCTCGTCCGTCCCAGACAGAAGGGGGATATGGCCTACACTCCCCATGCTGGCCAGACGGGTTGGGGAGGCCTGATCGATGTTTTATAATGTATTTCCCTTAGCCGCCTTGTACGACATCCACGGGAAGAGACGGAGTGATTCTATTCTAGTTTGCCGGAAACCACACGGCTGTGGTCCGCGAAAAAAAAAGGACCAGTGGTCACATCAGTGGTCCGTGAGAGGTAAAAATATAGTCCGTGATACAAACTTATAATGAAAGAGATTAGCATTATCAATCATACAAAATACTAACAAGTCGAGTTATTAAATAATGGATTTATATGACATTTAAGGACCCTACTCCCAACAAAAACCTCGTAGTGGTCCGCGAAAAGAATTAAGGTTGGGAACCACTGGTATACATGAATTGTAGTCCGATTCCTGTAATGTTCAATCGTTACATTATCGTAGCTACTTAGTCGTTGAAGCCAATTGGTTGCGTTCACACGACGACAATTATGTCCAATTTCTTTACGTAGGTATATTACAACGGGAATTGATGCATTGGCCTGTGGAATAGCAGTCCACGGCATGCTTAAAGACCTGTAATTGCCCCAAGCAAAAGACACGTCTTTTTTTGTCATATTTTTTACATGTTGAACTAATTGTTGGTGTTCAACAAGGCAGTATATTAGGTCCCACTCTGGTCTTAGTATACACAAACAACCTCTGCTTCGACTGGACCAGGGCAAGATATTAAATTTGTCAATGACACTGTATTGGTTTTTTATGGTGACACATGTGACGATGTTTATAGACTGGCACAGAAGGGACTGACCGATGCATGTAGATATGGGCAAAATGCCGGTATTTACGATAAATCTCCAGTAAAAAGGTATTAATGTTATTCGAAGTATATCTAAATGACCAGCATTTTACCTATCTCTAGATCTGATTGGCTGAAAAGCAAAAAATAAATACTTATACGTATATAAGTAAATATATAAATAGTGATTGGCTAGACTTATTGTAACTTAATATGCACCAAACCAAATTACATGCTTTAATTTCTACTTCAACTGTGCAAAATACGATAGTGGCGCCCAGCTGTGAGGAACGCGGAAATTTGGCCGAAATTTGCAAGCACGCGAACACGTTCGTGACGTTCGATCTGTATCACGTTCCGGGCGTTACTACTCGTACTCGTCTCCTGCTTTGTGAAGCGAGAGACGTGATCACATATTAAAATACTAGGCATATTCATGCTAGTGACGTTCGGATTACCGTGAATGACATTATTCCCTTATCCGGTTTAAATGTCGACCTTTATTTTAAGACTAAGGATTAGTATCTCGCGGTATCCTGTATACAAAGTAGGCTCCTGTGTAATCGTATGCACGATTGAATCTACCGCAGTGTATGTATGTGATCTACGGTGTTTTTTTTTATACTACGTCGGATGGCAAACAAGGATACGGCCAGCCTGATGTGAAGCTGACGATTCCGAGCCCGACTGAAGTTACCGTAGCCATATTAACGCTCGCAACATAAATTATCGCTCGCGTGCCGCCACCCCCGCTGCCGCACGCAGCATCTCCTTCCTTTCTGGTGACCTCACTCACTCGCAGGAATACAACAACCCTCAAGGGAATTGATATTTGGCTGCGGTATTCTATGAGGTGGAGGTACATTCCCGAGCTTACAATTACAATTACGCTCCCTACCTCTCTTTTCGCCAGAGCTCCGTTTGTCAGTCAACAGGGTGCACCGCGTAATACGAAACCCAGTCTGTTCCGATGGCTGGTCATCAAGCCTTCGAGCGAAACGATTCGTCTTGATAATCCTCAAAAACAGCAAATCTCCCTGAATTTTCCCTGAAAGACCACGCTGTTTGGATGTTCGAATGCATCGTCAGTTGTGCACTTTACATATTACCAAATTGCGAGGTGAACACACTTGGCGGATGGCGTTCCGGTATTAGGTTCCGTGTTCTATTTCCTTGACAATATCTGCATTAGATCAACGTTATATAATTATGAATAAATTTTGTTAAATACTTTTACACGGATTTAGACAGGAAGTTAATAGACAATTAAATGACATGTTACTAGCAAAATTGTTTTTTTAATTGCGTGTTTACATATTTCGATTCTAGTAAATGTTGTGATTTACGTGTAATAATAATAGATAATATAAATAAGTAATCAATATAGGTGACCCAAGATCTGGCACATTCCTCGCCCAAAGGATCAGTTTAGCCATCCAGCGAGGTAATGCTGCTAGTTTTAGGTTAGTTTTATTTTAGTATTATCAAACCCCGGCCACTCCATACAAAAATGGCGCTTTTGCATGTAGTAACCAAATGACGTCTGTACACGTGCCTATGTTTGAGTGACGTTCTCTAGGGCTGACATTATACAATTATTAGTCGGACATGTAAGGGGGTGTAAGTGGTTCATCAACATCTTTGAACCAAAGTCAATCTTACCTGCACGGGGTACACCCTGCTGACTGACAGACGAGGCTCTGACGAAAAGAGAGGTAGGACATAGCGTATTTTTTAAGCAGCCTGACTGACGAAGTACCACTACCTCACAGAATACCGCAGTCAAATAACAATTTCCTTGAGGGTTGTTGTGTTCCTGCGAGTGAGTGAGGTCACCAGAGAGGATGGAGTTGCTGCGTTGGCAGCGCGGATGGCAGCGCGCCAGCGATATTTAATGTTGCGAGCGTTAATATGGTTACGGTAACCGCTTCACATCAAGTGGGCGTAGTGAAGAAAAAAAAAACGTGTGTCACTCGGGGACTGCCGCGGTAAAGCTATTGCATAGCATTTTTTATCAACTAATGCTCGTTTGCTCGTTCATCCATCCATCCATCCATCCATATCCATTCATCTATCCATCCATCCATCCATCCATTCATCCACCCATCCACCCATCCATCCACCCATCCATCCATCCATCCATCCATCCATCCATCCATCCATCCATCCACCCATCCACCCACCCACCCATCCATCCACCCATCCATCCACCCGTCCACCCATCCATCCATCCATCCATCCATCCATCCATCCATCAATCCATCCATCCATCCATCAATCCATCCAACCATCCATCCATCCATAAATCCATCAATCCGTCCGTCCCGTCCGTCCGTTCATCCATCCATCCATCCAAATTGTTTTTTTTTTACTTTCCATGTGTTGAGACATCCATCCACTGCACAAATAACTCTCATCTTTTACATACTCGCATATTATTTTGAACTTTTTTTTTTTATACTACGTCGGGTGGCAGACAAGCATACGGCCCGCCTGATGTGAAGCGGTTACCGTAGCCATATTAACGCTCGCAACATAAAATATTGCTCGCGCGCCGCCACCCCCGCTGCCATCGCAGCATCTTCCTTTCCTTTCTGGTGACCTCACTCACTCGCAGGAACACAACAGCCCTCAAGGGAACCGTTATTTGGCTGCGGTATTCTGTGAGGTGGAGGTACATTCCCCAGTCGGGTAGCTTACAATTACGCTCCCTACCTCTCTTTTTTCGAGAGCTTCGTTTGTCAGTCAGCAGGGTGCACCGCGTGCAGGTGAAGTTGGCTTTGGTTCAAAGATGTTGATGAACTACTTACACCCCAAATGAATGGAGAATAAAATACAAGCGACGTCAATTCGTACGTTGTGGCATTCCTTGCGAACGGTTCCAAATCGGTTCCATAGGGGAGGTGAGGTCGACTAGTGAGAGCGGCAGAGAGTGTCCATACTGTACGTTAGTACTATTACTTATACTGTGGTATTATTTAATTTTAGGTACCTACTTTAGTTTTATAGTTGAATTGTATGTATTGTTTATTTGAATAAAGACATTTGTAAAGTCCACAAAAAAGAATAAGTATTAAATATATAAATATTCCTGACCAAATTACACACGGCCATCTAGTCCCAAACTAAGCAAAGCTTGTACTATGGGTACTAGATAACTGACATAATACTTAAGTACATTTTTTTTTAAATATATACATATGATACTCAGAAAACACCCAGACCAACACAAACAGACTTGTTCATGAACACAAATGTTTGTCTTGTGTGGGGATCGAACCCGCGACTTCGGAGTCAAAGTGGCCATTGGTAACCATTCGACCACCGAGCTCGTCGTATATTTATTAAGATCATTGATTTATGCCATACATACTTATCTCAAGTCAAAACATTATAAGGGCAAGCCAAAAGTAAATAAAGCTCTCGGGGATTAAGTTACTTTGCCATTATTGTGACATAATATTTTACTGCGAAGATAATAAAATAAATTTATTTTTATTCTTCCAAGAATAAAATGAAGAAAATATATTCGAGAAAACAGGAAAGTTACTCATTCATTTCATGCTAAATGTATTCTTTCACGAAGATTAAGGTCGGTGTAACGTGAGCCTATGCATTTAAGTGTAACATCAATTTTACATTAAAACTTTATGTTATTATGGTTTGAATAAATGCCATTGAGCTACCAATAAAATGGACGCTACAGGGGCATTTCTCGTAATGTAGTAAAATTTCAATTCCGATCCCATCTTGATTTCTTCTAGCTCTCGAAACTATCATCATCAGCCTGTATCTATCCACTGCTAGATATAGCCTTCCCTAATGCTTTCCACCAAATACGATTCTCCGACTTTTGCATCCAGCCGCTTTCTTAAGATCATAGAACCATCTAGACGGAGGGCGTCCAACGCTTCGTTATTCCACACGCAGCCTCCACTCTAAAACCTTCCTCCCCCATCTGCCATCACTTACTCGGCAGATGTGACCGGCCCATTGCCACTTCAGCCTGCAAACTATGTAGGCTAAGTCGACAACTTTGGTTCCGGATTAATTTTTAATTAAAATTGGGGTGTAGGTGGCTCACTACTATCTCCAGAGTCAAAGCCTCTGGCGCCAATCGCCAAACCGTCTGCCCAGCATGGAACTTAAGGACATTACTCTCCAATGTATACTTTCAAAACTATAAAATTGTCTACTATTATTAGACATCAAGTGAAATCTAATGTTATCATATTAATATAGGGGATTTACTTAACGGCAATATCTAGATTTAAATTTTCAACACAAATTGCGTATAAAAGGCAATTACATTATCATGTTGGCATCACGACTACGAGTGTGTCCAAATGATTTATTAAACGCCTGAAAATATATTAGACGCATACCAGTGTACATGACTTTTTGACTAGTATAACTTGGCCTCTACTTGATACAAAATTTTGTTCACAATCTATACTAATATTATAAAGCTGAAGAGTTTGTTTGTTTGTTTGTTTGTTTGTTTGTTTGAACGCGCTAATCTCAGGAACTACTGGTTCGAATTGAAAAATTCTTTTTGTGTTAGGTAGCCTATATTTCAAGGAAGGCTATAGGCTATATAGCATCACGCTACGACTCATAGGAGCGGAGCACCAGTGAAAAATAGGAAAAAAATATTCCTTTTGAGGGCTTACGTCGCATGCGCTGCGTAAACGGTTGAAGTTACGCAAAAATCATGTATGACGGAATTGTTCCTCTTTAAAAGTTCTAAAAAAAAGTCCGCGACAGCATATGTCTATCTTTTAAGATTAACTCACTATAACCTTTTTTTACCTACTTTCTCCTATTGATTACCATAAAAAAACGTTATAGTGTGTCAATCTTAAAAGATAGACATATATTGTCGCGGACTTTTTTTTAGAACTTTTAAAGAGGAACAATTCCGTCATACATGATTTATGCGTAACTTCAACCGTTTACGCAGCGCACGCGACATAAGCCCTCAAAAGGAATATTTTTTTCCAATTTTTCACCGGTGCTCCGCTCCTATTGGTCGTAGTGTGATGTTATATAGCCTATAGCCTTCCTTAAAATATAGGCTAAGTATCTAACACTAAAATATTTTTTCAAGAGCAGTTCCTGAGATTAGCGCGTTCAACCAAACACACTCTTCAGCTTTATAATATTAGTATAGAATTAGATAGTATAGATTAATTTTATATATAAAACTAGCTGTTACCCGCGGCTTCGCCCGCGTGGTCATATTAATAATAATTTATTAATATGACCACGCGGATACGATAAATACGGACTTTTGTTTAGAACTTTTAAAGAGGAACAATTCCATCATACATGATTTTTTGCGTAACTTCAACCGATTACGCAGCGCACGCAAAGTAAGCCCTCAAAAGGAATATTTTTTTTCGATTTTTCATTGGTGCTCCGCTTCTATTGGTCGTAGCGTGATATTATATAACCTTCCTTGAAGTATAGGCTAAGTTTCTAACACTAAAATATTTTTTTCAATTCGGATGAGTAGTTCCTGAGATTAGCGCGTTCAACCAAACACACTCTTCAGCTTTATAATATTAGTAAAGAATTAGATAGTATAGATTAAATTTATATATAAAACTAGCTGTTACCCGCGGCTTCGCCCGCGTGTTCCAGGAGAGCTGCCATTGATTTGTGTATATTTTTCTTTTGTTGTATTTTTTTTTACTTCGTGGGGTAAAAAGTCAGTATGTACAAATTTTAATGATGATTGGCTGCATAGTTAAGGCGTGAAGAAATAACAAACAAACGAATTTACTTACTGTAACACTTATAATATGTATTTGTATGGATGGAACGCCCACACTCAAGAGAAAATAATTGTTCACCACATAAATGTTTGCCCTATTTATTTTTCCTTCGAATAAAATATTTTTCCTGGATAAAAAGTAGCCTTTGTCACTCTCCAGACCGGAAACTGTCCCCTGTTAAAACATCACGCCAGTACTTACGTTCCTTTCGACGTGATAGAAGGACAAATGATTACAAAGTTTATTTTTTCCCATGGGATTAAAATGTTTTTCCGGGATAAAATGTAGCTTATGTCACTCTCCAGACCGCAAACTATCCCTATTAAAATTTCATGTCTGTATTTAGGTTCCTTTTGACGTGAAAGAAGGACAAATGATTATAAACTTTATTTTTTAATAACATACGTTTATTGTATGTAGAGTGACATAGGCTACTTTTTATCCAGGAAAAACATCTTATTTCCACGAGAAAAAATATACTTTGTAATCATTTGCCCTTCGTTTAAGTCGAAAAGAACCTAAGTACCGACATGATTTTTTTAACGGGATAGTTACGTAGTAGACATGACTTTTTAAAATGGGGATAGTATACTGTCTGGAAAGTGACATAGGCTACTTTTTATCCCGAAAAAACATCTTAATCCCATGGGAAAAATTAAACTTTGTAATCATTTGGCATTTGATCACGTCGAAAAGAACGTAAGTACCGACATGATTTTTTTAACAGGGGATAGTATCCGGTCTGGAAAGTAACATAGGCTAATTTTTATCCAGGAAAAACATTTTATTCCCACGGAAAAAAATAATTCGATCCTCGCAGCTCATTTACGTGGTGAACATTTTTTTTTCTTGATCCATACTAATACTATAAGTGTTAAAGTAAGTAAATTCGTTTGTTTGTTATTTTTTAACGCTCTATGTAGCCGATCATCATTAAAATTTGTACCTATTGGTACTATTTATATCTCACGAAGTAAAAAAAATACAACAAAAGAAAAATATACATAAATCAATGACTGCTCCCCTGACCACGCGGGCGAAGCCGCGGGTAACAGCTAGTAATAGATAAAGCTGTGTACACACTTGATACTTAATGCATTCATCGCCGTTTACGTATCTTCTATAATATAAAAATGAATCGCTGAATGTGTTGCTAAGTGTGTGCATATCTCAAGAACTGCTGAACCGATGTCGCTAATCATTTTTTTAGAATATTCCTTGAAGTACGAGGATGGTTCTTACGCATAAAAAATTTTCAAAAAATGACGTATTAAAAAAAAATATTTAAGAATCGACTATTAGGCAATACGAAGTTCGCCGGGTCAGCTGGTTATTATTAATAATAATAACGAGCAATAAAAGCAGTTATGGCAGGCGTTTGTCCCTCTTCTGTAATAGCCCGGTATTTAGTTCACCTAGATCTCATCTCCATAGCCCATTTATTTTCCATCACACTTTGTGAGAGAGACACACGAGAGCTGCTCATGGGTATATCGTGCCATTGATATACCCTGGAACGGGTCACGGCGCACGTACAACATTACATTAAACTTCTCAAAGGGGCCTCTACGCATTGGATCCATATCTCCGCGCACGCCTATCAAATGACCGGGCTTGATCCGTGATAAAAAAGAGATCCATGTAATAATGCTTTATTTCGGCCGTAGCCCATACATAAGTTAAATATAAGCAAGTTTCTTGCCAGTTCTTCTCAAGAAGCCCCGTCGCCGGAACTGGCACTTAAATTCACTTTCACATTCAAGATAGTGTGATGAAAGTGAATCTAAGCTCTGCGGATTTACAGTAGTAATGATTTAGATACATGTTCTTATATTTAATTTGTATGACGTTTCTAAGTGCTTTATAAAGTCCAAGGACTAAAGATATTTTGATTTGATATGATTTGATTCAAGCACAAATTAAGAACATTACCCTTATGCCGCCATTTATACTATTTAGCCTAGATTTAGAATACAAAACCTAGACGCGGTTTTGGCATCTGATTAATGGATTTTGGGACGCCGATGGGCGGCCTCGGCACTGAAATCCTATTGAATGGTTTCTTGCTATTACGATTAGTAAGTACATTGTTTTATACCAATCGATTAATTATTTACGATATTGTCAAATATCGTAAATAATTAACGTGATAAGAGGCATAAGTGGTTCACCATGATCTTTAGAGCCTAAGCCAACCTCATCTGCACGTGTTGCACCTTGCAGACTAGCGAAAGAGAGATAGGGCATGACGGGCTTGACTGGGGAAGTTCCTTCACCTTATGGCTGACCGCAGCTAAATACCTTTGTGGTATGTTGTGTTTCTGCGAGTGAGGTTACCAGATGTGAGGAGATGCTGCGTTGATAGCGGATGCGACAGTCCGCGAGCTATATTCCTTATTGCCAGCCGATAACCGCTTCACATCAGGCGGGCCGTATGCCAGTCGACATAGTATAAAAAAATGTGTGTACCAAGCCTACAGAGATCTAACTAAATGGTGCAATAGTTAGGCTCGAGATGGGGCCGGGTGATAACAAATTGCTTAATTATTATTTCAACAATAGCTGCCTAATGTGTTACACTGTGTGTTCGACTCCCTTTCGTCACAGTGTAATTTTATTTTTTCTTACTTACACTGCTACTTTTGTTATTACATATACCAATAATGAGCGACGTTTATTGTGTTTTATTAGTTTAAATAAGAACATATTTATCCGCTTGTTTACTATTAAATCGATGATTTCTATGCAACCTCCTAAATCCAAAATTATTCATAAACTTATCAGACTTTTTTTGAAAAAAAATCTCTAAAATGGCCAACAGAAAACTGTTGGCCATTTTAGAGATTTTTTTTAAACGAATTAATTTAATCATCTTGTATAAAACAATAAATTAATCGAGATTTTTATGCAAACACCTGAATCCAAAATTACGTATCGCAAAAATGAACAGATTTTTGTTTAAAATTTTAACATAATTTACATATGACTTAATTTTATTTATTATATGTATATGAATATAAAATAAAAGATCAAAGAAATTAATTTGAATAAAAAAATGTTTACATAAAAAATATGTTTATTAATAAAATTAGTGTAACACCATTAACGTGGCGCCAGAAAATATTTATTGTTTTTCTATGTTTCCATAGAAAATATGGAGACAGAAAATTAAATGTAAAAATACGATTTTGGCCTCTACCGTCCTTGAGCCGTCATATGTCCGTCATAAGTTCAAGATTGGCGGCATATGTCTAAATGAAACTAGGACGAATCTGTTAGTACAAAACAGCACAAAGTATTGTACTAAATATGGTGACGAAACCTCAAACTATACGTCGCCTAAAATAATGTATTTTCTCATTATGAACATTGCCAAAACCGTAACATTCACACAGAAGGATTCAAATGAGCAAAATTTGTCTCATTACTCACTGCCTGCGAACGTTATGTTGCTGCCGGCACCATTTTGGGTCCAAATTACCATCTAACAAAGGAACCGAGCCTGCGACCCACTAAAACAGAGCTAACAGCAACGCCATCTATGGAAGCCTTGAAAATTGCAAGCGTTTATCTTGAATCTTGATATAATTTGCGGAGGACATTTATGGCAGGAGATTAAGCATATTATTTAAACGAAAATTGACTTAATTGCCTTTTAATAATTTATTGTTTATTATATTTGCATCACACGGAAATCATTATCTAACAGGGGGGGGGGGGGGGGGGGGGGGTTGAAGCACACAAGCGTTACTCGTGTAGTTGCACACGTCAGCAAGAAAAACCGGCCAAGTGCGAGTCGGACTCGCGCACGAAGGGTTCCGTACCATGATCTATAAAAACGGCACAAAAATCACGATTGTTGTATGGGAGCCCTCCTTAAATATTTGTTTTATTTTTTATTTTTAAAGTATTTCAAACGTCTACCCATTGCCGTTATCAATTGCGAGCAAAACTTACGTTTGTTCTATGAGGGCCCCCTTAAATATTTATTTTATTCTATTTTTTAGTATTTGTTGTTAGAGCGGCAACAGAAATACATCATCTGTGAAAATTTCAACTGTCTAACTATCACGGTTCGTGAGATACAGCCTGGTGACAGACAGACGGACGGACGGACTGACGGACAGCGGAGCCTTAGTAATAGGGTTCCTTTTTACCCTTTGGGTACGGAACCCTAAAAAATATGTGCACGATAAAATTCACTCGAAGGAATCTTTTGTAAACGTAAGTTTACCTTTGTACACCTGTTTGTTACGCAATCACTACATAACAGTAAAAACAAAGTCCCCATCATGTCGCTCTGTGGTGGTCGAATGGTTAGCAATGGCCACAACGTCGCGGATTCGATTCCCATATAAGACAAATATTTGTGTACATGAACATGTCTGTTTGTCTTCGTCTGTGTATTTTGTATGTATTATATGGATGTATTTACAAAAAAAAATACTAGTACCCATAGTCCAAGCTTAGCTTAGTTTAGTATGGCAGTGAGTAATTTGTATAGAAATATTTTATTTATTGTTAAACTAAAAAGTACTAAATGGATTTAACTATATTAAAATGACGAGCTCGGTGGCGTAGCGGTCAATGACGCGGCTTCGACACCAACGCTCGGGTTCGATTCCCACATAGGACAAACATTTTGTGTGCATGAAGATGTCTGTTTGTCTTGGTCTGGGTGTTTTCTATGTATCATAAGTATGTATTTACAAAAAAAAAATGTATTTACGTATGTTTATCAGTTGTCTAGTACCCATAACACAAGCTTCGCTTACTTTGGGGCTAGATGCCGCTGTGTAATTTGTCTGACAATATTTATTTATTTATTTAACTGCGTTTTCACCAATGGACAGAGTGATTCATGAGGAAAAATGAAATATATAATATAATGCATTACGGTTTTGTGTAAAATGTCTGAAATATGACGTTGAATATGGAAAATGTCGGAAAAAATCATGCCGACTGAGACTTTTCCTGGCGGACCTGCTAAATATAGGTATACCCGTGCGAAGCTGGGACGGGGCGCTTGTAAAACATATTAATCCATCCAAAGGCATGTTATCATCGCCTATGCTTGACTTGCCCAATCGATTAGATTGACACGCTCAACGTGGCAATCTAGAAAACGAAAGTACTTCTACCAAATCTAAACATAAAATGTTGGGTACATTGTTATTTTAGATTTTGTAGAAGTAAGTTTAGCCTTCTACCCCAAATCTCTTTCCCATGTTAAACCTTCCGGTCCTTATATTCTATACTTGATTCATATCAGAGACCTACTGTAAGGCGGACAAAAAACTGTGTTAAAGTAACCTTAAAAATAATATCTAATGTATATAATTTTTCACTAATATGATAAGTTGCTAAAGGCAAGGCAAATTGATCGCGTACTATGATCATGAAATGTCATGCCATGACTTAGACGGCATTTCATGGCGAAATAATATTCGCATATTTGAATGGTGTCTAGTATTGAACAAAGCATATATTTATCGAGGTTATCTGCAGTATTTATAATATAACTATGGCTATTTTAACACCATTTTCATAAGTACATTATACGGCCGACCTGATATAAAGCTGTCCTATGATGTATGACGGTGACGGTTATTGTATGTTAAACAACCGTCACCGTCACTTTCAGTTCTTTTATTTAAAGTAATTGGTTAACTATATGGGATGGTTTCCAACGGTTTAGCGTCCCACACGCGTTCTCCGAGGAGAACCTTGCTCCCCTGTCTATATAGGTGACAGATGTGGCCTGCTCACTGCCACTATGCTTGTTTAGTATATATACAGCGCTGTATAATGCTGTTTTCAAGCCGACTAAAGGCCACTGACTTGGCTTAACGACTGTCATCTAATGACAGCAGCCGGGACCGAGGCATAACGTGTCCTCTGAAGCACGGAGGAGTTCGAGATAAATAAACCCATCCATAGACAGGCTAAGGTCGAGGTTACTTAACTTGCGTGATCGATTAGACTGACACGCGCAACGACACCATCGAGCTTCTCCAGCAAACCACGAATCTAAATGTTTATATAGCTTAATTTTGAATTCGGTTAGGTATAAGGTGGTATAAGTTATCAGCGGCCTTCAGTATTGTAATAATGCATATCTTACACATAAATGTAGGCGAATCTGAATAATTAATGTGTATAATAGGCTGACACTAAATTTAACCTGTGAGCTTCTCTTCTTTCCCACTCCTGTCGAATTTGTGCCCACCTCATGCAGTTGAGTCCTCCGTGTCATATGATAGCATCCATGCAGCGATTTGATGTTGGCCTCCTATCCAATCATTTTGAACACCTTTCAAAATTCTATGAGTAAACCTGTGTACTGTGTAACTGTCTATGTCATCGTAGCCCCTTGCCACAGTTTTAAAAGCATAAATACTGTGCCCTTGCATTGTTTAAGTTCAAAGTCAAGACCTATCTAAGTAGATTAAACCAAGATTAAAAAAGAAAGCTGGGTTGAGAAGAAAGATGGATGGTGGCATCAAGACGATTCTTAAGATTCTATAATTAAGGCTTAAAACCACACAGAAAACCTTATGAATGTAACAAACTGTATATCTCGTGTGCAGCTACTAAGGACGCAATTAATTCAATTAAAAACTGATTTAATTTCACACTATAAACGTACCTAATGGGTAATAAGTAATAACACAACGTTGTAACACCGTGCCGTATGTTTTCACCTCCACCGGAACGGCAATCAACTCGCCATTTGAGTAGCAATATTAGATTTCCAAATATTTTTCCTTGAACATTGAATAGATTCAATCGTTATAGAAATGTTATTCGAGATTAGGCACTTTATATACCTAGGTTTACTGAAAAAGAAAACGATAAATAAATGCATTATGCTAGAATTCACTCCTGTGACTTTTTTTTTATACTACGTCGGGTGGCAGACAAGCATACGGCCCGCCTGATGTGAAGCGGTTACCGTAGCCATATTAACGCTCGCAACATAAAATATTGCTCGCGCGCCGCCTCCCCTGCTGCCAACGCAGCATCTCCTTCCTTTCAAAACTTCGACTGCGTAGTCTCACAGTTTTGTGGTCCCTAGATTACAAAATAAATATTACAAAATGTAGAGAAGCGTCACTCACATAAAGCCGCACCAAAGTGATCGATTTCCAAATGGAGTTAGCAGAAGTAATACGTGTTTCTGTTCGCTTTCGGTAAAAGGATTTTTTTTATGATTTTATGTTCTCTTGTGTCTTCTTCATCATTTATAGAAATTGCTTTAAAAAGCATAATTAATTTATTAGGTAAATATCATACGCTCTTTAAATTTTGCTGCTTTTCTAATAAAATAATATTTCTACATCTCCATCAATCCATCCGGTTCCGTTCCGTCGCGTCCCGTCGTGTTCCGTCGCCTTCCGTCGCGTTCCGTCCCGTTCGGTCCCGTCCCGCTTCGTTTCGTTTCATTTCATTTCATCAAAAATCAAATCATTTCAGTTGTTCTCAAAATTTGCGATAGATAAGCAACAGACAATTTTTAATTTATTTATAATGACTTTGGAGAGTTTCAGTTTTGAGATTATTTGTTAAGATGTCCAAAGTTAAGGAGTACTATAGATTTAACTAAAGGATGTTACTACGAAATGCGGAAACCGGGTTTCTGCGGGTTGTCAGTCGTCATTGTTATACATATAGAACTCAAAGTAGAGGCGACATTGTTTCGATACTACATTTGTTTACATTGCCTGGTTATAAGCACCATGTTCAAAATTATTATCTAAATTAAATCAACAACCAATTAATCTGAAACCATACATCTATTGTTATTGTTCTGCAGAATACAGGTTTAAATGTCAATAGTCAAGGTGTATGTTCTATATAAGAATTAGACCAGCCTCGGCTAAACTGTCTGTCCGTCAATAGATATCGATAAATTCGATTAGAATAATGTTTCATTAAATCACTTATTATTAAGATTTGAGGAGCTCGATGGCATCGTTGCGCATTTCAAGTTTAATCGATCACGCAAATTAAGCAATGCCGACCGTAGCCTGTCTATGGATGGGTTTATTTATCTCGAGCTTCTCCGTGCTTCGGAGGGCACGTTAAGGTGTCGGTCCCAGTAGTTATCACCAGATAACAAACGTTAAGCCATAGTCAGTACCCTTAGCCCGCGGTTTGAAAACACTGGCCTCTGCCAACCCGTGGTCTGCACTCTGCCGACAAGCGAAAGAGGGTCACCAGGAAAGGAAGTAGTTGCTGCGTTGGCGTTAATATGGTTACGGAACCGCTTCACATCATGCGGGTCGTATACTTGTCTGCCACGTGACGTAGTATAAAAAAACAAAAAAATATTCTGTCTGTCACTTTAATTAACGGCACCGTAGACAAATCATCATCATCATCATCAGGTCATTTTAGTCTCCACTACAGGAGCACGACCCTCTCTCATCCGTCCCAGACAGAAGGAGGATTTGGCCTACACTCCCACGCTGGCCAGACGGGTTGGGGAGGCCTGATCGATGTTTGATAATGTATTTCCCTTAGTCGCCTTGTACGACATCCACGGGAAGAGACGGAGTGATTCTATTGTAGTCTGCCGGAAACCACACGGCCAATACTTGTCTGCCAGGTGACGTAGTATAAAAAACAAAAAAATATTCTGTCTGTCACTTTAATTAACGGCACCGTAGACAAATGCCACATGTTAAAAAAATAAAAAAGTGTAAGACATGTCTAAGTCCACGTCCACAAAGGGCCAATGACGGAATGAATTAACGATGCAAATAACGACAATTTTCTCTCACATTGACACTTGAGAGGCTTTATGCAGCAGACTATCACCGCTTCACCGCCATTGAAATAAATCGTGGCTCGTAGACAGAGTTAAGATTGCAAATTTAGCTCTATGACTTCCTTCGAGAATGTAAGAAAGTATTTTCAGACCACTTACTAATATTATGTATAGCATTTACATGTGAGAGAAAATAAACAATTATATTATTATACCATTTATTTAATACTAGCAAAGTACCCGTGCTTCGCTACGGGAACACTCCTGATTTGCGTCTATTTTTGTTTCGTATTGACCATTATCACAAACATACACCATTTAGGTTAAGACGTCCCGGTAAACAATATTTTTGGCATTCGCACCAGGAGCAATAATTGCAATGCTTCCAGGAGATCTTACTCCTGAGCAAACTACATAAAACTGATCATGAGAGAAGCAGTCCTGTCTCAAGTCAACCCCAGCGACCTTAGAGACTGCCCCTGAGCTTTGTTAATGGTCATAGCGAAACACCTTTATGGGAAATTGAAGTGAAGTCTCTTAAATTGAACTGGGTGGTCTTATGGAATAATGGGAATGCGGGTTATCAAGAGAGATTCCTCAACAGCGCATCCTTTACTGTCCTCACTCAACAACTCATCGTTCCAGTTGTTTAATACGTGAACAATGGTGGCACGAACCTCCTGATGATACACCTCCGTTCCATGCAAGTGGTAGGAGATGGAGCGGAACAGGCCAGCTCCATCACCTTCCAAAGCTATAATGGTATGGGGCATCATCACACCTTCCACAAATATAAATTTAGTGAATCTTGACTTCATTGTTTGAAAAATACGGAAATTCATTAAGTAGGTAAAAACCTATTCTAAGTACCGACTTTATGGGAAAGTCGGTACTTAGAATATGTTTTTCAATTAGTTTTCGACACCAGATGTATCTTCATTTGAAGGACGCAGTTTCTTTTACGCCCTACGCGCGCGATGGATTACCTCCGGGGGTAACTACTGGAATGAGGTGAGCGATAAACCGTCATGGATAACCCCATGGTTTGAAATAATCTCTCGTATATACCCTTTCCTTAATAACGAAACCATAGCGCGCTGTACAAATGCTAGGTATAGCGCCATCTAGTGATAAGTTAATTCAAATATAAATATAACATTTTTTGACATTTCTTGGCTGGGCGCTGGTCAAAAGGTAATCAGTTACCCATAAACATCCCCTTTTTTTTCTATACAATATACAACTATTCTACCAAGTCTCAAAATCGTAGGTGAATCGGTTTCCAAGAAGGTTTTTTTTTCAACCCCCTATTTTAACCTCTTAGGTGTGAAATTTCGGAAAATCCCGTCTTAGTGCGCGCTTACATTGTATGAGGAACACATATCCAAAGTTTCAGGTTTCTAGCTTCAGGGGTCTGGGCTGTGCGTTGATTAGTGCGTCAGTCAGTCAAGCCAGTGAGGACAAAGCCTTTTACTATCTAGCTTTTGCCTGCGGCTTCGCTCGCGTGAAGTTCGCGCTTTTTAGATTATCCAAATCAAGTCTAACACGCAACGCAACCACCCTCATGTAGCACCTATAATTGTACTAAATACGGATGCAAGAACTTTCCAGATAACTACTACTACACCCGTCCCGTCCTCACCGCGCCGTCCGCCCGCGATCGTATAAGCACTGATTTACGCCAAATACAAATTTAAAAACCTATTAGGGTAACACTTCAGTCAACACATCAAAGTTTAAAAAAATTACATGATGATGGTCACGTTAGCCACGTTTCCCTACACAAACTTTGGACCTCCGTTTCACCCTTTTAGGGGAAAAATTTGAAAAATCCTTTTAAGTTATATCGTGTCCACTGTGTTATATTTTCAAATCGATGCGATTTTCGTAATTGACGTCCCAGAAAACCATAGAATCAACACCCATATTGATATTATGACATTTCAACTCCATCGTACCCCCATAGGGGGATGATGATGATGAGGGGGGGGATTTTATGTCACGTCGGCTATGTTGGATTATAAAATAGTTGTTGTTTTCGTAATCAGCGACCCGATAAACCATAAAAACAGTACCCCTGACGATTTTCAGACTTTTTTTACTCCATTTTACCCCTTTAGGGGTTGAATTTTGAAAAATCCTGGAACACGTGTTTTTTCATTTATCTATAGAAGTACTCGTGTAAAGTTTCGGATAAAATAGTCCAACTAATTTTGTTTCCCCATACAAACTTTGGACCCCCGTTTCACCCCCTTAGGGGATGAATTTTGAAAAATCCTTTCTTAGTGCACCCCTAGACGTCATAAGGAACCTACTTGCCAAATTTGGAATCTCTAGACCCAGCGGTTTGGGCTGTGCGTTGATTAGTCAGTCAGTCAGTCAGTCAGTGAGGACAAAGCCTTTTATTATTATAGATTTTTCTCTTTTTTTTACATTTTTAAATATAAATATAAAAAAATACATTTAAAAATATAAAAAAACAGGGGTTGCCCCTGTTTTTTTTATATTTTTAAATGTATGCCGGTAGTGGAGCGAAGACTCAAACTACCGGTGGTCAGGGCTCCAGAGTATATTATTATTATTATGTATCTCTTTCATTTGATAGGCGTGCGCGGGGATATGGATCCAACGCGTAGAGGCCCCTTTTAGAAGTTTGATGTAATGTTGTACGCCCGCCGTGACCCGCTCCAGGATATGTCAATGAAACGACATACCCATGAGCAGGTCTCGGCAGGCGTTGAGACTATTGCGAAGTGTGATGGAAAATAAATGGGCTATGGAGATGAGATCTGGGTGAACTTAATACCGGGCTTTACAGAAGAGGGACGGACGCCTGCCATAACTGCTTTTATTGCTAGTTATTTGCGGCAGGCGGTGGCTTGCCACTCACTAGATGGGCCCCCAAAATGCCAGGAAAACGGCCGGGGGCAACACCGGTGTGAGTGACTCAGGGATGTCGAGAGGTGTGCTGCGCTTTCTCCGAAGTTACTCGCGGCGTGATGCCCTTTAACACTTCCACCCCTGGAACATATAGCTCTAGCGGCTCCTCTCTGGACGGCCAATGCAGGCAAGCCAGAGCTGAGAGTCCTGCGGGCCTTCTTGTGTTTACACTCCGACCGATGAAGACACGTCGGATACGAAGGCCCTGACCGACTCTCTGGAGACTCGGGTCCATGGTGTCGCTACTCACACAACAGCTCGCCACACAAGCTGCCCTGCGGACTAAATTATAAATGTGAATGTGAGTTAGTTTATTAAGCGTTCATGCCGAAACTACTCAACCGATCATCATGAAACTTTGTACACGTATTCTCAAATGTAATATTAGGAAGGACATCGGATACTTTTTATTAAAAAAAAAAAGTAAACGCGAGCGACGCCGCGGCACAGATTACATAATAGTTACTACGTAACAGATACTTCGCTCAGTAGAAAATTTCCAATACCTACTGCTATAATAGCCAACTCCGTCGCGTCAGCAACCGCTGCATGCTAAAATGTGCCTAAATGCTCAAGCGTACAGTTGTGATTGCTTCGCACCACGCGATCCCACAGCAATCACAGGGCCTGAATTTGGTCCGCAAACGGCCCGAGACCGCTCGGCCGGGCGGTAGGTAACTATGGCGCGCAAGTACATGGAGTGACGAAGGCCTGGCCGCGGTTGGAAGCTGGTATTTATTATAATGTAATCAATATTCATTTTAGTGCAGGTAAGTAATAGTAATCATGTAATATATTTTACTTAAAAAATGCAATTCTTAATTTGTTGTTGTTTAGTTCAATGAGTGGACAAATAACTAGTTTCCCCATTTAAAACCCACATATATAATGATCGCAATATAAAAATGTGGGTTTTAAATTAATAGTAATATGCAGTTATACCAATGCGTAACCATGGCATTTCCAAAGTTCACATTCTACGCATGATTGCTGATTGGAAGATAATTGATATGAACGTATCAACTCGTAGTTAATGTCCTATGACTATGAATAGGCAACCATAAATCCTATAAAATATTGATCTATTATATATTTCCTATACTTATCTCGCTCGCACCATAGGAATGGCCAACATCAATTATTTTAGAGGCCACACACAATAGTAAACAAAAAATACAGGACAACTAAGGTGTCGTAAGTTGTAAAAAAAATTTGCAAATCATAGACAATTTAGATATATAAATATAGACTGTGGACAATATTATAGTGAGTCTTAGTATTTATTACTTGTACTCAAAAAAAAAACAAGTATTTTTTTTAAATCACATCGGGTTAGTCAAGTCAGGTTACAAGCTTGCATCCAGCCTGCCTGATGTAAATAGTGATGCTCACGAGCTGGCTCGCTCGCTGCTAACTCAGCATCTCCTCGCGCCTGGTACACACACAATCCACAAGCTTAATACATTTTATTTTTTGGCTGCGGTCTCTCCTGAGATGGAAGAACTTCCCCCAATATGGGAACCATATGCTTTACCTTTCTTTCGCTCGAACCCGTCTACTAATCTGCATTGGCTTAATAGATGATTGAAAGAGTGGCATTACCGGTCTTTTCTATCCTCTACGTATTCCTATGGGCTGATTGATTTGATTAAACGTATATATCAAATTTTCCCATATATTAACTTATGAATACATAAAAATGAACAACTATGAATACACAATATAATATACCTTTGTGCATTGTCCAATGTCTGCTTTAAAATCCACCAACACGAAGATCAGTCTAGACTCTACAGATATGTAATCTATGTCCAAAACAATTAAAAGCAAAAAAAAACATTATTTTTTTTGACATTTATTTTATTTGAAACAGATTTATTATAGCAGTAAAATTTTGACCTAATAGCTAGATAATTACCATCAAAAATTCAAGTTTCATGCCCCATTTTGCAATCTTATTACCATTACTAGTATTCAGCGCCTTTTTTGCCGTCTACTATTGCCGGATCTCAGTTGTCCGGTTTTAAAGATTTTACGATTTCGAAATATTATTCGCAAATTTAATCCAAGTCTGACGCTTTAAAGTATTACATGTAATTAGCATTGGATACAGAACTATTCCAGTTTTAAGTAAGTATTCCAATTTCAATTCGTTATTCTTTTTCCGAATCTGGGGCCCTCCTGCCAAGGCCAAATATTGGTCCTCCTATTCCAAAAATTGGTCTCAGGTGCAAGTTATTAGCAAACATCTTCAGCTTAGTCAGTAGAGCTCTAGGCTTTTATCAGCTAAGCTAAAAATAATTATCAATAATCTAAGCAGTAGTTTGATTTTCGCATTTTAAAAATCCGATGGTAATCGGCTTCAGCTTCGGCGGTAGGGCCCCAGCCCCCTTACCACCAACTCTTATTGCGATTCAATAACTGAATAGAATGCTTATTCATACCAATGAATAAGCGACTCTACTTCAAATTGCATAGAGTCGCTTGGTAAGGGGGCTGGAACGCAGAAATTCGACGGACCGATGGCATCAGGGGAATAAGGGAGTGTGTGGAACAAGGGAATAAGTAGTATGGGGACATTAGGTCAGTATCCAGCAGTAAATAGAGGCTGATGATGATGTATATTTTTCTGTTTATATTTAAGTAATTAGTTTACTCATGCCAACAAATTCTTTATTTTATAATTTACATACAGTTACGATAATCAATACAAAGAAAATTGTGAAATAGGCATGTCCTAATCGAAAAAAAAATGTACATTCGCAGTTCTAACGTTATAATGGCAGGGGTACAGTAAAAGGTATACAGGAAGTAAAACCTTCCTGTACGAAAGCAGCTCAGTTCTGTGACGTACACCCGTGGTCGTAATAGTCAATTTGAAATAATTTACAACTATGAATTCAGTAAAAGGAACCTTCCAGTAGGCTTGTAATAGTAGATTATGTACCAAGGGGATAAAGCAGTGTCTTACGTCACGGGCGGCATATTGCACTCAGAGCGTAACGAAGGACTCTATAGTTAACTATTAAAAATTAGTTTAAACTTAACTCCTGAGCGAAGGACGGAGTTTTTCTTTTTTTTTTTTTGTCGTGGCTATGGTCGTCCGGCTGTATGATTTTTCAATCATTTTAAAACAAAATGTCCCTATTATTACAATTTCTCATAAGAATTTTAACATTCCAAACACAGGGAAATAATGTTGTTCCAAATTCAAACTGAGGGAGTTTGATACAACATAATTTTCCTGTGCGGGAGGGAAACTGATAATGATAACTTGAAAATCTCAATTTTAGACCATCCCGAAAACGCTTTATACAAAAGGTCACCACTTTATGATCTTCAATCAGAAATTTGAATGTTAAATATTGCCTATTTCCGTAATAAAAGTGATAATATTTTTTATTGCTTTTCCAATAGAAATATATTTTTTTATAATTTCATCTTTGACTCTCCGACCATATAACACGTCGATTGCATCACATACGAGTAAATTATTAAAATTTTAATATCGCGGATCGTTCTAGTTTTGTGTATATTACGATACTGATAAATAGTTTTTTTATAATTTCAAAACATTATCTACAAGCCTATTGCATTTAAATTTAAATGTTTGATGTGTAAGTGGCTCCGTCATTTTTGAGCCAAAGTCAATTTCACCTGTACATGCACCTGCACTCTGTTGATTAACTTACCAGGCTATAACACGAGAGAAGTAGAATACAGCGTAATTATAAGCCGCGCATTTGAAGAAGAACTTCGACCTTACAGAAGACCGCAAGCAAATAATTCCTAAATTTGCAGCGGAGGTGGCAGCTCGCGAGTGATACTTTATAATGTAAACAGCTATAGGCTACGGTAACCGCTTCACATCAGGCGGGCTGTATTATTGTCCACCACTCGACTTAGTATAAAAATAAAGTACATGTCAAGCAATTTAGTCCACTTAAGCTATTATCATCATCATCAGCCAGTGTTTCCCACTGCTGGATATTGGCCCTCCCCAATGCTTTTCACCAAATACGATCCCCCGCCTTCCGCATACAACCGCTTCCAACCGCTTTCTTAAGGTCATCGGACCTATCTAGAATTCCACTTAAACTTCCTCCTCCATGTTTCGTTATCCTCAGAATTGAGGGTCGTGACCTCCACCAGGTAGCACCTTTTCTCCTATGATATTGTGCCATTTATGTCGATCTCCGGCAGTCTTTAATTCATCGTGGACTGACATGGTGAGGGAACCTCAAATTTGATGGGACGCTGGTCCCATCAAATTTGAGGTTCCTTTCCACCTTTGCAGTGACTATGAGTCTCTCGAGATTGTCCGCAGGTTTCCTGGCAAAGTTTTTTTTTTTATATTTTTTTTTATATTAGCTCAGCATATTGGCTCCACTTCGCCTGATGGTAGACGAAAAGAAGAGCCCCAATCGCAACAGCAATGGACAAGAGACCTAGATGTCTTGTCAGTTGACGCTGCCATGCTGGCCTGCAAGATGCTTCTTCACGCTTCGCTTGAAGGATCCCATATTGTATGATTGAGGAAATACATATGCCGGCAACGCGTTCCACTTTTTAATAGTGCGACATAGATAGGAGTTACCAAACTTTTTAGTACGCGACGGAATGATACCAACGGTGAATTTGTGGTACCGCAAGCCAGTACGTGTTGTTCGGTGACAGAAAGGGGAGGAAGGAAGTACTCGAGAAACTTGTGCAGGCAGATGGTAAGTCTGCTAGTAACTTAAACTTAAGTATCCACTTAAGTATAATATTGTTGTATCTATTTTATCGTTTTTGAGAAATGCACACATACTAGTAATTAACACCTACGTGATAGCAATTAGTTGTAATTTATCTTTAGTACGACCTATTTGCATTGCACTGCAGGTATAAAATAATGCCCTGGGGAAAGCCAATCTCAAGAATACAGCAAACGAACTCTTAATTATCTACCCAAAGTACGTAAAGTAAAATATTTGCACGCTATTATCAGAATAATCTGGAACATATTGACAAAACAACAATTGTACAAAAACCTTATTCTGGCAAATAATATTCATTCGTACATTCATTCATTCCCAGTTCGATTTCTAAATATTAAGGAGTAATGCTGGTAACGCCTATTGTAGTATGCTTCGAACTAGTACAATGAGGCCGTAGCCTATGTAACTTGCTATAGGCGAAAGAATTTTTAAAATCGGTTCAGTAGTTTTGAGTATACCATTTCCTTTACGTTTTTACATTTACATTATGAACAAAAATACAAACATAAGAAATACAAATCTTTTATTTATTTTATTTATTTATAATATTAATATGGAAGTACGAGGAGCTCGATGGCGTTGTTTTGTTGCACGTGACAGTGTAATTAAACACGCAAGTTAAGCAAGGTCAGCCGCAGCCTGTCCATGGATGGGTGTATTTATTTCGCGCTCCTCCGTACTCGGATGGCACGTTAAGACGTCGGTCCAGGCTGTTGTCATTAGATGACAGTCGTTAAGCCAAGTCAGTGGCCTTTAGGCGGCTTGAAAACAGTGGCCTCCGCCAACCCGCAGTTGAGCAGCGTGGGGGAGTAAGCACTAAACCTTTTCTATTTATTGAGTCCCCTTCTATTGGGACCCATATTCCAGCAGGAGGATAAATAAGGCTTGACGATGTCGTATGGAAGTACAGATGAAGATATTTATATAATGATATAATCCCGAAAATTACAAACAAGGCTGATGCACGCCACGTTTCAGGCGCCGTCAACACGCGTTTCACGATTCGGTGCTAAACATGAAAACATTATTTTGATTAAATTCGTTGTGAGTTCCAAGGCAGCCGTAGTTTTACCCCTGGGACTGCAATGTACGTCACTGTTCATTGTCTTTTTTTGGTAGTCGCCACTGTTAATCCTGGCTACACAGGCGACACATTAGTGGGAATGTGTGATCGCCCCCCTCCCCCCGTCCAAAAAAAGCAGACTTGATTTTACTGTCTTGGATGTCGCTGGATTTTACTGTCTTGCAACTAAAATCCAGCGTAAACTGGGTTTTAGTATGGTTTTAGTCGAGTCAAGTTTAAGTAAACAAAAATTTTAACGTCATGTCATTAGTTGTTCAAGTTTTTATTTACTCAAATGAAATATATTTTTTGTATTTTGATTTAATATTTCTAATAATTGTAAAAAAATACAAATCCACTTACTATGCATAAATTTATTATTTTGTTTCCTTACTGACTACATGATTTTGTAATACATGATTTTGTAATAAGACGACGTTTAAAAAAATCTGATTTCTTGTATAATTTTTAATTAATTATAATTTCTATAGCATGTGCAATGCGCAATTGCAACAGTTCTATTCGCAATGTTTCATATCGATTTGGCAACTCGATTTCCATAGGGCCAATAGAAATCGGCATTATTCGGAGCACATTGTTTGTGCACTTTCAAAACGACCATTATCATAATAGTTAGTTGTTAACAATAATCTTTTATGATTGGTGACCGCCCGCCGAAATGATCCATTGCCAACTATCGGTAAAGTGCGTATCACACCGCGGATGTGGCAAGAATAGCAATGCACGCGTTAAACAACGCGTAAGTGCTGCGTAACTTCGTCTGCTAAATAAACGCGCCTGTTTTTGATTCTTTAAACTTAATTTTTGTATTAAGTATCCAAATAATTAGATGTAGTCTGTTATACGTCAAACTACAGTCAAACTGAGATTGAACTCTCGTAACGTGAAAATTTTAATAAATAACATTAAAGTACTAGGAATTCGTTGATGTGGTATAGACAATTTACGGATAACATCTATAATACCTATATAATTATTATAAACACGAAACATTTTTAGTAATAATCTGTATCTATGAAAGCCAACCTTTACTGACTATTCTATCAATGCACAGTTCAAAGCATTGGACGGATTGGGTTGCAATTTGGACATAAAATATAAAATTTACGGAAAGGAGGCTGCAGGCGAAAAGCTAGCTTTTAAAACAGAGATTTTAAAACATAGCACGTGAAAGCTAGCTCTATCCTTAAAAATTTGTAACAACGCAATGAATTTGTCATATTAATAAATTTACTTTTCAAATTACTTGGCTATTACACGAACTCATACCTATTGACTCTGGGTAATTTTTTTTAAACAATATTTGAAAACTTTACACGTGTATATTCAATATCGATAGTGACAAAAAACAACGCTGTGACTTGTGCTTTAAATATTGGCAAGTCTTTTGAAATAACTGTGCTAATTTATACTGTACGCTAATTAGTAAGTGTCGAACTGTCCGAATGTTAGAATTAACTAAATAACAGAAGTCACTAATGTGTTAAAAAAGAAGGTAAGCGCGCATGACCTTCGTCTGGCGTTAACTCTTTTGTTTTCATGTTTCTAAACCAAGTAACGAGAGTATAACACATGTTACGCACAAATCATTTGGTAAATCTAATTATATAAAAGGAAAAGGTATTATATAGGTGTATGAGGAATGTATATAAGGTAAGGCTGACTTATCTCTCAATGCATAGCTCAAACCACTGACAGATTAAGCTGAAATTTAATATACAGAATATAAATATACATATATAATTTATATATATAAATATACATATTTCTCTACTAGGCTGGCAACGGGTCGACGACCCCTTGGTGTTGCTGATCTCCATGGGCGATGGTGATTGCTGTCCACCAGGTGACCCACTTGCTTGTTTGCCCCCGTCTTATACATATAAAAATTCAAATATGACGTAGGTTTCCTCTAAGAAAGAAATTTTTAAAGTTCTTACCAGGACCATATAGGAATCAAGTTAGAGTGAGAACTTCATAGAACTGTCGCTTGCCTAAAACTAAAAGTTCGACTTATTTTATTAGATGGCGTTAGTATACTAGCAAAAATCAATTAGCTAAAGTGTGTTAACACTGTCTATAAAATAGTCGATAAAACTCGAACTTCAATGCATTGCGTGATTAATTCTTTATTAATTTTCGAACGCAGCACTTACCTTATTAGATAATTTCGTAATTTCTTTCATATTTCAAATTAGCTCGATAGGTAACGCGTTGCCTTTGAAAATTATGACAACTCGATTCAAATCCTAGGTCAACTATTATAGTATTTATTTTTAAAAAAATTGGTAGGATATATTGAGCTCGACTAAGAGACTACTTCCACGTTACCTTAGAAAACCGCCTCCAAACAACAAAACCCTTGAGGATTGTTGTACTCCTGTGTGTGATTGAGGTTACGGTTAATGTACGTTACGGTAACAGCTTTACATCAGGCGGGACATGTGCTTGTTCAGCTTGTTGTTGAACTGTTGTGTAGGCTTTGTATAAAAATGAAATATTTTCTTACAATCAATGTCATATACTATCATGTTTAATTTAATTTCTCGCTTTATGTGCTAACTAATTAAAACCATAAACCTATTACACATAACGAATTACATGCTACTACCAGTCACTTACGGCTAGACACATGTACTTGGTTTCACTCTCTGGCCTTCAAACTCTTTATGCAAAATAATGTCTACGCGTTTATCTATTTTGACTTGAAACAAATATCCATTTTTAGCCTTGAGCGTTTGTGCACCGCCACATATTAGCCTAGATAATGAGCAATGTGAATGTCCCCAATTTATTGATAACAAAAAACATTTTTGTATGTTTGTATTTTTTGGTAAGTTTTGACCGGGTTTTCAATGAAATTTAGTATATTACCTACATCTACAAATTTCAAGTAAACAGGGTATCGATCGTTTATCTTTTAATAAATATTTCCCTGTCACTCTCCCACGGTTGATCTGTTTTTTTTATAATATTATATTTTTTATTATATAAAACGAGCATGTGAGCCATCTAATGGTAAGCAATCCAATCAGCCCATGGACATCAGTAACACAAAAGACCACTAAACCGTAGCCTCTATGGATGGATTTGTTTACCTCAAGCTCCTCCGTGCCTCAGAAGACAGGGTAAGCCGTCGATCTCAGCTGTTATGATTAGATGACAATCGTTAAGCCAAGTCGTTAAGAAAACACTAGCCTCCGCCAACTCGCATTTGATTGACCAGCGTGGTAAAGTATGCTATAAACCCCTTCGAATTAGGGGAGAGAGTACTATGGGTACTAGATAACTGATATTATACTTAAATACCTTTTTTTTCTGTAAATACATACCTATAATACATAGAAAACAACGCAGACAAACAAACATGTTCATGTACACAAATGTTTGTCTTGAGCGATGATCGAACCCGCGACCCCGGAGTCAAAGTGTACATGATTAGCCATTCGACCACCGGAGTCGCCAAGTAGTATGCAGTAAGTAATATCGAAAGATCAATGACGTCAAAATAGCGGTCGGAAATGGCCAATTACGAAAAACGGTAAATCGCATTTGGTGGCAGCATTGCTGAAGCCCTATATCCAGCAGTAGTTGACACAGACTGCTGATAATGATGACAACGAAATGTCGTTATGTAGTTGTGATCTAATTAGTGATTAAGCCTTCTGATGTCACTATCATATGAATGCGGAACACATTTTTGCGGTTTTATTTGCCATCACGTAGACTTCAAGGAAACATTTTGATTTACAGAAAATTATTTCCGCTCGCTTGTCATTTGAGGTCGCAATCTGTTGCAATCGGAAAAATATTGTTGTTGGGGTTCTAACCATCAACATCTACAGATCGCCTCCTCAGGCGATCTGAAGATGTTAGAACAACAACATTTTTGCATCCTAATGCCTCACGCAGAGGCGAAACACGTGTCGCAGAAACGACCACGGCAGTCGTGGCGGCAGCAGTCGCATGTTTCTTCTGTTTCAGATGTTGGAGATCCGCCGAGACGACCACAGCAGCTGGAGCAGAGACGACCAAAGCAGCCACGGCAGTCGCATGCAACTACCAACGGTAATGAGTGGGTGCCGGCCGGCAGTAATTTGCATGAACTAATTGGTAGCGGAAGCACGCAAAGTAGTGTAGATCAAATTCCCTGTAAATCGCAAAAATGTTAGAAAGAACTTCTTTTCTAGGCGAATTTGAAGGGTCCGAAATTGCTTTTCGTTTTCGTTCGGTTTCGTTTTTATAGCACGTGGGGTGATAAACAGGCATATGGTTTGCCTGATGTGAAGAGTATTGCTCACCCGCTGGCACTCTCGCTGATACACTCGCAGAAATACAAAATCTTTAAGGGCATTGTTATTTGGCTTGCGGTCTTCGGATTTATCTGTGTGGCTCGATATGCTCCACCTGTCTTTCGCCAGGGCCCCATTTATTTATCGGCAGAGTTCTCCAAATAAAACAATAATATTAAGTTATCCATAGAAGATGTAATGATTTACGTATTTGGAAAGTAAACATTTTCTTCTTTTATATAGGTACGGCGGTATACCCCAGGGCCACAGACCGTACTACTATATAGTACGCGGTCCATCACATATGAAGAGGTTATCCTATGCTATGAAAACATACAAATAAGGAATATCGCGTCGCCAAGCCAGCTTCTAAAGCAATGTCACAGAAGCGTACTGGTAACTTCACACACGGAAACACAACAAGTATCCAGGTATATTGGTCGTCATTATCTGGCTGCAGTCTGTAAGGTGGAGGTACTTCCTCAGCCTGGCCACCTTTTTTAATAACGCTGTGCTCAACCTCACTTTTGCCACTTTTGTTTTACATTTCGACTATTTTGGGACGAGTTCGTTGGTCGAATGGTAGCAATGGCCACTCCGAGGTCGATCGATTCGATCCCCGCACAAGACAAATATTAGTGTGCATGCACAAATCTGTTTGTGATCTGGGTGTATTATATGTATGTCTTTATAAAAAAAATATTTAAGTATTATATCAGTAATCTCGTACCCATAGTACAAGCTTTGCTTAGTTTGGGACTAGATGGTCGTGTGTAATTTGTTCAGAGGGATAAATATCCCTCTTTGTTGTTTAGTTTCTTTTATGTTTATCCCTCCAATAAGATAAATCTTATTGTGACATATAAATATTTAGCATGAAATGGAGTAAGCGTGGCTAGTACAAAATACCCGTAGAATTAGCCAGCAGTACAATAAACTATTTAAACCCACATTAAGATACCCATTCGAAACCTAATCTCAGCTTAATCATCTATGTTTATTCTAGATTTGCGACCTTTATAGTCGAACTAATTTCAATCGAGACTGTGGGAACAGACCACCGTATTAGTTGTTATTCGAGCTCTGTGAAACATTTATCGGTACAGCTACCGATTTATCAAGACCTCCCCTTCCCTTCGCTTGAACTAATACAGTATTACTTTGTAGGGGACACGTATAGTTTTTCAAGGATCAAATTATGTTAGGTGTTGAAATAGTACGTCCGATTTTAATGGAATGACTGAAATGCCTTGGCATTTGTACGCTGTAGCAGAAGTAGATGATTGATAAATGCTGTATTGATAACGAATGTGGCCTTGTCTGGACTTAGATTATGTGTGCGTATTTAATGCTTAATTATGTACAGGACGGAACTTCTTGGTTTTATTTTATTATAATTTTTATTGACGCATGTCATACCCCGGAGTTGTTTAACGGCCTTGGTAAAAGGTGTGTGACATGACGAAGTCAGTACCGTTTTGGCATGACTTTCTGTGCAAATATAGCCTCATTGATATGGTAAACTAGAAACCAGTCTGAACTATAAGTACTTCCTATTAATATTATAAATGCGAAAGTTTCAGAAAAATTATACATGTTTGCTCTTTCACGAATTTGAGAATATAATGAGGTTAACGAGGCTCTATCGAAAGAGAGGTGGGGTATATCGAGCCCGACTGGAGAAGTACCTCCACCTCATATATAATCGCCATATATGAGGACATCTCTCTCATTGACATCTCAATGCGCAAGCAATAATCCTTGCATCGCGTCTATAGGCTACGTTATCCGCTGTAAAGTGTATCCGTTGTAAACGTAACATATAGACGCGAGTTGGGCCGTATACGTAGTATGAAAAAAACAGAAAATAATAATCTAAGAAGTAACGGCAGAAATTATCACGAATTAATGTAAATGACAATATAAGTACTTTGACGTTACTCAGGCTATTTTTGTACAAAAAAATCACGACGATTCGTTGCTCCAATTTAATTGGATGGGCATTTAGCAAAAAAGTCTAGCGCTATAGCCATGTTCACTGGGATGTAGAGTAAAATCGAATGAGTACAATTACATTGCGGAGCTACCAGCGCGCTAAGACTATTCTTAGCGCGCTGGTAGCTCCGCAATGTTTAATAACAATGAAACTAATACCTAGTCACTGTTACCTACGCTACTTGTACAATTTCCCGCTATCCGTGGAAAAAGGCTTCTGAGAGGGCGCTTTGGTATATTAATCTCTCCTCTTTTTCATTGGTATTTGTGACCGTAGTCTCTATGTACCTATTTGAACATACAGATGTCTCGATATGTTAACCGAAATTATACTAGAGACTGGCCCCGACTTCACTCGGAAAGAACTAAGTAAAATGCTTTATTCGATGCACGCCAGTTAAGGTCCCAGTCGCAGTCGGCGTGATCTTAAACAATCGTTAGTCATATTTCAGCAAATTTACACAAAACCTTGATAAAAATATATTAAAAAATATGTACTTAAACCTTCCTCATGAATTACTCCGTCCATTGGTGAAAACCGTATAAAAGTAGTTTTTGATTTTATCGCATTTAGACCAACGGACTATGTTTTATAATATAATTCGTGATATACACCAGCATTTAAGACGCATAAATGAATATTTTATTAATGAATTATTCTTATAAAACTAGTGTAATTCATAAATAATCCACCCAAATTCTTGTTACCCGAAACTAATCAGAAATAACATGACATGTCAACAATTGAATTTTACCAAGCGTGATAGTCCGCCTGCGCCGGCCAAGGTTGCCACTCACCCACAGAACCAAGCTGCATATTCACTAAACCTTCACCTTCCTGCCGTTGCGAGATTTTAATAGAATTACATTAATTTACCTACATCTATGATAATTCTAACTAGTTTAGATAATAATTTGAGGAAGCACACACGACCAGTTCATTGTATGAAAGGGCTGGCCAATATCTAGGGCAAAATATTTCCATCGCCATACAGCGTGCAAATGCGGCCAGACTTTTGTCTACAACCCCCGAAAATTTGTCGGGACAGTTAACATAAGTATATATATTTTTTCTGTGTATTTTATTATATTTTTAGTTTTTAATTTAGTTATATATTATTTTTACTATAATTTTAAGTTGTACAAGTTAATTAATATGTAATTTAGAATTAGTTTTTTTATTGACATACATAATATTGAGACATTTGTTATTTATTCTATATTTAAGGAGCTTGATATAAGTTGTTTGTATTATAAATATAAATAATATTAATGAAAGTCATTTGATCAGTCAATATCTCTCATCATTAGTGTAATTCCACATAACATAAGTAATTTAGATTTTTATACACTCTCGTAATATCATCGACTTACCGCCTCAGCTGAAGGCGGTGCGTGCTTATTGAATGTTCTGATTCCAAAAATAGATCTTAAGTTATGGAAAAACATCATAGCTTTGTTATTAGAACATCAATAATTGTGATTTTAATACGGGAAAAAGCACTTACAGCAAAGTGTATTAAAATGTTGTCCAAATGATTCAATGTTACCAAAATTTACAATTTAAATTAAGCACTGTGATGAAGTAATTATCGTGCTCCATTAGAATATTCTTCACGTGTTAGACCTTCAACAAATTCCGGGTTGTTTTAGCGACTAAAAGTTACATTTTAATAAAAAATAAATAAATAATAATATTCGCACAATAAAATATAGCTATAAAATTCATCTTACATCAATTTTCTATAAGCTTCTTAGTATTGTATATTTCGGGGTGTAAGTGGTTTATCACCATCTTTGAACCAAAGCTAACTTCACCTGCACGCGGTGCACCCTGCTAACTGACAAACTCTGGCGAAAAGA
The DNA here is from genome assembly GCA_937001555.2 of Hypsopygia costalis. Taxonomy (NCBI): domain Eukaryota; kingdom Metazoa; phylum Arthropoda; class Insecta; order Lepidoptera; family Pyralidae; genus Hypsopygia; species Hypsopygia costalis. Next base: position 7,992,420 of record OW443325.2, read on the forward strand.
GAGGTGGGGAGCGTAATTGTAAGCTACCCGACTGGGGAATATACCTCCACCTCACGGAATACCGTAGCCAAATACCAATTCCCTAGAGGGTTGTTGTGTTCCTGCGAGTGAGTGAGGTCACCAGAAAGATAGGAGATGCTGCGTTGGCAGCGGGGGTGGCGGCGCGTGAGCGATATTTTATGTTGTGAGCGTTAATATGGCTACGGTAACCGCTTCACATCAAGCGGGCCGTATGCTTGTTTACCGCCCGACGTAGTATAAAAAAGAGTGTTGTGTATAGACTGCGTGGTGTTTCGACTTCAACCCACGACTATCCCACTGTTGGGATACGGATCACCCTTCAATCGAAGAGGTATTACCGCTTACTCCACCAAGCTGCTCAACTGTGGGTTGCTCAACAGACCAGTGTTTCAAGCCGCGCAAAGGCCACTTACTTGGCTTAACGACTGTCATCTATTGACAACAGCCGGGACCGACGGCTTAACGTGCCCTCTGAAGCATGGAGGAGCTTGCGATAAATAGACCCATCCGTAAATAGGCTACGGTCGATGTTGCTTAACTACCGTGATCCATTAGACTGTCACGTGCAACGACGTTATCACCATCAAGCATGGGGTTTAGTAAAAATATTAACAGTTTAAGCTGTTAGAGTTATTAATATTTCAGAGGAAATCTAAAACTGATTGTATCTAAATGGCTCTTGAAAAATAAAAATTAAGTTCTGGGAATAGAATTTTATTTTATTTATTTTTTTTGTATTATTTTAATATAGCGTAGGTATTCTGATGTTCCAAATCCTATTCGGACCAAAACTTTTGATGTTTAACAATACGCGTCACAGATAGTGTAAGTAGGTGCAAAAAACGGACCGGACATAACATACCCCACGGCGGTAAAATATAATAACGTTTTAAATATTGTTGAACGGCTCACTTACACGTAATACGAGTAAATTAGGTGACCAGTACTGTTTATATCAGTCAAATAGTTATTATATTTAATATGAATGAATTAATATTTGTCTGCCATTTAATGAAGGTAAACAAGTTGTAGATATTGCATCTTCTTCTTATTTACTTGGATAGTATGCAAAATGCAGATATATATAATTAAATATTTAGAGTTAAAATAAATTATCAGTGAAGTAATAATATAATAATAGTGAAGAAATAATTTTAAAATGTATTGAAAGAGCGCTGTCAAACGTTTTATTTTACGGGACAAAAACTAGGTAAAAATATTTACCCAGGTTTATTATGCTATCTCTGCCAACCCGCAGATGAGCAGTGTGGTGGAGTGTGCTCTAAACCCCTTTGATTGAGGGGAGGCCCGTATCCTAGAAGTGGGATGAATAAGGGTTGACGACGCTTATGCTATCGCTACAATACATATAAAGAAATCAGAGAAGGCGTGAAGAGGTTTTTACAGGGTAGGCAACGCGTGAGTGATACCTCTGATATTGCGAGCATCCATATGCTGCAATGACTGCTTACCATCAGGCAGGCCGTATGCTTATTTTCCATATTAGTTGTATAAAAAAATCACCATGTAAAAACTTACTTGGTGATTGGTAATTCTGGAATAACTAAATTCTTTTGACTAATTTCGAACCTTTGTCTTGTCGAATCTAAAGAACATCCAGCTCCTCACCAGCTTACAGCAAAATTATCGTGTTTGAGTTCATTGAATAGTTTCAATGAATATCCCCTCGACCAAGTAAGATTGTTCTGTCTTGGTCCATTATTAGACTTTCATTTTGCTATATTTTTTAAATTTATATTTGTAGCTTCTGTGTCGAAGATTAGATCTGCATTGCAAACTCAATTCAAGGTAAATAAAAAAAACAAGTGATCAAAAATTTTACATCATTTTATTTGCATTATTTCCATATGTAAAACTAGAGCCCTTTCCAAATTACTTTACCTACTATAAAATGCCGTTTAGCCCCTTGTTTCTGTGCCACTCATATCCTTTCACTAAAAGAGATTTGAAAATATATGACAAACATAATAATGTCAAACCTCAGAGAAAGTATGAAACTATCTCTAGGTGTCAGATCCATGTCAGAAAAACACCATTATATGTTCTTTACCGACAAATGAGGTCACATCATTTGAACTTGCCTACGTCATCAGCTGTATTTTGTATACAATTTGATAGTCAAAGTCGTGACGTAGCTTTGGTAATATACCTATATATCACGGGAAGAACATACCTTGCGTATTTCTACCATGGTCAAACCTTGTTAAATAAATCGATTGGACAAGGATCTAACTTGTATACCTACTTAACGTGACTATACCCACGCAACGGTGTAAGGATATCCTGCTCTGAACCACAGAGTAAATAATACTACAAGTACAACAATGAGAGCACAAAAAATATAAGGGCTACTAATACTAATTTATCAACATGAATAATACAGTTTCGATATGCAAGTGACAGTGGAAGGTCGGTCTCTTTCTGTTTATCAACAGCCCAGCGCACCGAAACTGCATGCAAATTTTATCGAGTTCTAGCTTCTTCGCATGACTCATTATTTCTATGTACCAATTGCATGTTACAAGGTATGATCTTTCTTTCCTATTATAATAGTACGTGATATATTTATAGATACACTAGCGGTCGACCGCGACTTCGTCTGCAGGGACCAAGCTCAGTTCAAGAATTTCTATAGATAGATATGTAAAATAACTAGCTACCACCCGCGACTTCGCCCGCGTTTAATTTTTTTATAAAAAGTATTATATTTCCTTCCTTTTGAGAATATGTATACATTTGTACACTTATTTACAAAGATTTTTTGCCCGATGATAAGAAGATCTCAAAGATCTTTCATAATGATCATGAATGAACATATGCATTCGTTCAGGGAGTGCAACTTTTTGTGTCATGAAGACAACACCCCACTCACAAAGTGTGATAAATAATAAATAAATAAATATTTCTGGACAATTTACACAGCAACTGATAAATGTACTTAAATACATTTTTTTTGTAAATACATACATACTTAAAATACATAGAAAACATCCAGACCAAGAAAAACAGACATGTTCATACACACAAATGTTTGTCTTGGGCGGGAATCGAACCCGCGACCTCGGAGTCAAAGTGGCCATTGCTAACCATTCGACCACAGAGCTCGTCAAATGTGATGACAATCCGAAGGCCAATTCTCGTAATCTTACGATCGAAGAATGAAACTTGACCGAATCGAGATTGAATTGTGAATTGACTAAAAATTATACACTAGATTTCATTCATTAATTGATTTGAATCATCAATTCTTATAGTTGGCAAAATAACATTATTAATTCGATATAATCTCACTTAAATTACACTTTGAAGTTTCATATTGTGATACGAGAATACCAAATTTGACATTTTGTGAGATTGAGGGATTGGAACTGAATTTTGACTACATTTTAATTACGAGAATCGCCCATGTTTTTTTTATTATCTTTTTTATACTACGCCGGATGACAAACAAGCATACATCCCGCCTGATGTGAAGCAGATACCGTATTAACGCTCGCAACATAAAATATCGCTCGCGCGCCGCAACCTCTGCTGCCAACGCTGTATCTCCTTCTTTTCTGGTGTCCTCACAATTTCATGCGGCAGTCTCTGCATGACACGCATACATTAAACAAACAAAAATTTATTTCTTTTCTTACTATTGATCTTAGAAAAGCCCCTCATATTATTATTTCTTAATATCTCTTGCGTACAATAACACAATTTTATTATAATAGGTAGGGGAAAAAGTCTTTTCGCATTGTAGTATGTATGAACTTGTAATAAAATCTCTTTGGTTATACCATTTGTATCTGAAAGGTTTTGATATCTTTAAAAAGTTTAAATTTTAAAAAAGATAATTCCAAATTCAAATTAGGTAAATGTGTGATTTTCATTTGTTTTTTTTACTGTCAAGATGAGTGAATCTAATGAAGAAATTCGATTCATTTTAAAATTTTTCTACAAAAAAGGTAAAAATGCAACGCAAGCTGCGAAAAAAATTTGTGACGTTTATGGACCTAGTGCAGTGTCTGTGAGAGTAGCACAAATTTGGTTTAAACGTTTTCAATCAGGAAATTTTGATGTGAAAGATGCACGTCGCTCTGGTCACCCTGTTACGGATAAAATGGATGCCATTTTTGAAAAAGTGGAGCAAGATCGGCATATCAGTAGTTACGACGTAGCTGAAGAATTAGGAATTGACCACAAAACAGTTTTGGCGCATATGAAAAAAGCTGGGTACACTAAAAAGCTCGATATTTGGGTGCCTCACGATCTCACTGAAAGAAACCTAATGAACCGTGTACTCATTTGCGATTCTTTACTACGACGTAATGAAAGCGAACCGTTTTTGAAGAAGCTTATAACTGGTGATGAAAAGTGGATCACGTACGACAAGAACGTGCGAAAAAGGTCGTGGTCAAAGGCCGGTCAGGCTTCACAGACTCTGGCAAAACCCGGTTTAACCCGCTACAAGGTGATGCTGTGTGCATGGTGGGATTGGAAGGGCATTATTCATTATGAGCTGTTACCGCCAGGCAGGACTATCGATTCTGAACTCTACTGTGAACAACTGATGAGATTAAAGCAAAAAGTTGAGAGAAAGCGGCCGGAATTAATTAACAGAAGGGGTGTGATTTTTCATCATGATAACGCTAGACCTCACACATCTTTAGACACTCAGCAAAATTTAAGAGAGTTTGAATGGGAGGTGTTAATGCATCCGTCGTATAGTCCTGACCTTGCACCTTCTGATTTCCACCTGTTTCGGTCTCTTTAGAATTCTTTAAGCAATGTCAGGTTAACATCACGAGAAGACTGCCAAAACCACTTGTCGTGGTTTTTTGAACAGAAGACCCAAAATTTCTATAGTAATGGGATCATGTCTCTTACCTACAAGATGGCAAATAGTTATCGAACAAAATGGCACCTACATACTTTAGTTAAATGTAAATAAACTTTATTAAAAAATGTTTTGAATTTTCATATAAAATACGAAAAGACTTTTTCCCCAACCTAATATATATATATGTATAGCAGGGTGACTTTTGACGCAATCGAATTAGAATCGAATCGAAATCAGATCGAATAGATGTCAAATGGTACTCTTGACATTGAAATCACCATCAAATCGAAATGAGATCGACTTGAACTCAAATGTCACTTTTGAATGGTACTTTTGAAGTTTGAGATCGCGCCAAAATCGAGAATGAGATCGAATTCATCTGTCAAAATTTTCGATTCCGCGCTTGGTATCGTGTTGTGTGGTTTTCGCATAGTTTTCTCAAAGTTTATTAAGTTTTCGCTTGTTTATTGAGTAAAGTGTATTTATATATCGTTAAAAATTAAAATGGCAAGATTTGCTACTATGTATCTTGATTGAAGAAGCTAGTCGTCTCGACAAACGACATCGCAGGAAGGCTATGATTATAGCTCACTATGTGAGCGTGTTGGACTGGATGGATGACTGTGAATTTGTGAAGAATTACAGATTAAACAAAAGCCTCTTTTGGACTCTAGTGAGATACTTGACACCTTATTTACAATGACCGAAAATATCAAGTGATCTATCAATTATGTACAAAGTAAGTTAAGTTTTAGCACTTTTGCTATAAGATACGTATTAAAATAGTATCTGTACCTGCATGCTTTTAAGCAAGGAATAGAATAGCTAAATCTCTGTTTTTATAACTTTCTAGTAATTTACATTATAGTCTCATTTTTGAGCTTCATGTAATCTAGCAGCATTTAGTCAAAACCTCTCATGATATTTCTTGTTTATTTACAGGTATCATTTTAGCCACAGGCAGGCAGCAATGGCACTACAATGTCTCTGCAATCTATCTCAAAATGCACAAGGGAAGTTACGGTTGCACTAAATCATTCTGATATATTAAAATTATTAAGGTTCCTGGCACTTGAGAAAACAATGGAATTAAATTGAAGTAAGAACATTTTCTTATTATTATTTTAAATAGTTGTTTCGGCCAACTGGCCCGGATATTATAAATATTTTTTTAAATGGAAAAATCCCACCTAGACGGGGGAGGTGAATTTTTCTAATTTTTTTTAAATTTATAAGAATATTTTTTTCTACACCTTTTGATTTATTACATATTAGATTTCAGTCTACTAAGTAATTATAATGTTTGGACAAAGTTAAGCCTTAAACTTAATTCAATAAATTTATATTGCAGTACGAAGAAAAATATCTTACAAACCTATTAAGAGTTTTAAATGGCAATCGCATAGTTGTCTTTGAATTTACTTTTGAATTAGAATTTGTTAAACATCAGTTTTAATTTTTTTTATTAATAACTTGTTTCTTGTTACAGATGTGATTTTGATTTAAATATAATCAACATATCATGCTGGTGTCACGCATGATTCATACTTACCATCAACCATGAAGTGAAAAGTTTATTGCAGTCACAGACAAGACAAAGAGGAAATGGTGTGTTTATTAGGTGAGTTTATGTGTTATATGTATATACTTTTTATCAGTCAATTCTTATTAAATGTGTATTTTGTTTAATAATCTTATATTTTATTTTATTCCTACAACTGAAACTAGAAAGTTTACAATGAATATTTAACTTGACTAACAAAAATAATTTCGTCATTTCAGGTGATTCTGGTTGTGCACAAAGAGAGTTTATGATGATCCCAAGAGCATCACACAAAAGCATCACTTGTCTGCTTGTAATAGAGTGAAGGGGACCATCGATCTTCTTAATGCTCGGTGATGTCTATTGAAACAACCGTAATGCATTATAAGCCAGACCGAGTGGAAAAAATTATTAATGCTTGCACTGTGTTGCATAAAAAGAGGTACATAGGCAAGAATTACAGGAGTCGCACACAATATGTCATGCAAGCGGTTTGCGTCAGCAGCAGAGATAAACTGATGAGTTAAGAAGTGGCAATCTTGCTAGAGCACATACATGGACCCGTTATGGCAGACCAAACGGTTTAATACATAAATAAATATTCAAACTACTGTTATGTTTTTATTATTAACTCATTTAATATACCCTTTAACAGAATCAATATTTTTTGTTTTCATTATTTATTTTCATATTAACAATCATACATCTTAGTTGTTGATAGAATCAATACTATTTAACAAAATTACTATGCTAAAAACAAATTACTATTTCTTATCCTTGTAGTCGCACTATATCATATATGCACTCAAAAGTGCATAACACACTAAACACATGCGATTATTGTTTTCGCCTCAATATCTACTAGGCGATCCCACTCATCTTGCAGATGTGAGCGGCCACTGATGTATAATGTCTACCAGTCTCACACCCTTGTCTGGCCCTTTCTCTTGACTATGTAGCAGGTCTCTGTGCTCTGTTGGGCTGTTGAAGACGTCGAGTAATATTTGTAGGATGGGATGGTGTCGATGCGTTGCTGAGTAATGGAAGAATTGGTGAACCCAAAGGGTTGTAAAGGTCTTGGTAGACAGGTCGACAGTTCATTGTGAACTACCGGGCTGAGAATCTGTTAACAAAATAAATATCAATTAATAGTACCACTATTACTATAAAGTTGTAAGTATGCTAGTTTACATGTAACATAATCATGCTACCTCCTCCAGGAAGACTTCCTGGTAACTCACACACTGGGGGAAACGACTATCATTAAAAGAACAGCCGGGATTGACAGCTTAATGTGCCCTACGAAGCACGAAGGAGTTCGCTATCAATATACCCATCCATGGACAGGCTACATTGCTTATTTTTATTTCCACTGTATTAAATAAAATAAAACTGCCTTCCAAGAGTTCCATCACTTTGTTTTCCTCAAAAGGAACTACAGGTGAATAATATCTTCTGTATCTGGGTGCTCTAATAAATAGAAACTTAAATGTATCAAAAGATAAAGAAAGAAGAGAAAAGCATAAAAAAATATTATACCTGAAAAAGTATGAGTTACTTACAACAAGAGGGACAGAAAATCCCATATCACGTAGTGGCAAAGCAACTGCCACACAACAAAGCTAACATCCGCTCCTCGATTGGGCTTATAGTGGGAAGAAAGTCCTTTCCTCGGCCAGTTTACAGCATAATTTTTGTCTGTCCAAAAACTGCAAAGGAAAGCGGTCTTTAACTTAGGATTATGTTCAATAAAAATGAATATATATTAACTATCTTTTGACACTACTGGGATAAAAAGGATCCTTCATGTTAATCCAGAGTATATTCATTCTATGCGCCAAGTTTCATTCAATCATTTTAGTGGATTCATCCATCCTCGCACACTTTTAAAGCTTTTAATAGATTTCATTAAACTTGCAGATTATTTTAACCGAAGTCAGTTAATACAGTTGGTTCCCTAAGACAACGGACCACTTCACCATCCTAGTCAGTTATCTTAGGGAACCAACTGTACGATAGACGAAGATATGGTAATTGCATTCTGTATTAGTCTACCATTTGGAATGGAGAGAAATATGATAGTCTTTACTAAATGAACTTACTTTAGCTCACCTCGCCCCATTTTTCACTGCACATCCTAATGAATTCAAGACCTTGGAGAACTCCTGCCATTCCCTCTTTGCCTCTAACTTTCCCATCGCGGTGCGCAAATGTCCTTTAGAAATTCCTGGATTTGTTTCCAAGCATTCCAGCAAAGATTGCATTTGTATCTGGGTGGGTTGCATTTTCTACAAAAAAACATATGTTTTATTGAAATATTAACATTGAAGATATCCCAATTTAAAAGTTTAATGGAGATCATAACTACAATAACTAAATAATTACCTTTTTACAAAAGCTCACTATACACTTGTACCCAACCATTAACAAACAAGAAATTAAAATTAAAATTTCGCGGGAAAGAAACTTTATTTTGACATTTCGTAACATGACATTTGTTTGTTTTTAATTCACATTTTCCGTGTGTTGTACATTTTTTTTTCGAATATAAAAGGGTTTTACGTGACTTATGCACTATAAGTGAACTTATTTTCTTCGAGTCTAGAGAAATACGTATTAATATAATTTATTTATTATTAATTTCGGTAAATCGATAAAATTATTTTACAAGAAATTGTCAACGAAAACAGTCTAACTTTTGCCCATATGCCGGAAGTTACGTCAGCGTTTGATGCTAATACGATCCTAAATTCGATTTCGATTTGATTTCGATTCCGTTCAAAAGTACAAAACTTGAATCGAATTGAAATCAGATCGAACTCAAATCAAAATCGAAATCAGAATCAAATCAAATTCAAAAGTCAGCCCCTAGATACGAGATAGGCATAAGTACCTACTGTTCTGTCCATACTTCCATTCATGGGACAAACACAATAAACTTTTCGATATTACTTAATTTTATATCGGGAACGCCCGCCACACACACAGAATAAATAATAGATAATAAATGTACCTACCACACATTCCCACCATTGTGTCACGTCCACCAAAAAGGCAAATGAAAAATGAATTTCATTGGAGTCCCGGGGGTAAAACCTCGTTTGCTTTGGAACTCACAACTAAATCAATCAGAAGAAATTAGTAGGAGTAGGAAGCTTTTGGAATTTATCTTCCTTATATTAGGCGTTAAAAGCATAAAGCTGACAAGAAAAAAACAAGCATGCAAATATGCTTCTTATATTATGTTTAGATGAATATTGATGTGGTTTTGCCTTGTACTTTCAAAAAGAAAATGTCTACAAACACGCTGCAATATGTCTGGCAGCCGCCAGAGGTGCACAACTGTTCACAAGAACATGCCTTAGATGGCAACCACATTTGTAACATACTGAGCGGTTTGTATTATATACCGCAGCCTGTCATTGTAGTCACGTAGTTCACAACCTATTAGAATCGTAACGCACGACGTGTGCTGTGACTGACGGGGTGTTTCGCCAATCCTTTGAGTATGATATGTTTTGTAATTTAAAGGCGTTGTCGGGACAATCCCACAGCTTTGTCCGATGTGCAGTTTAGGGGTGTAAGTGGCTCACCACAATCTTTAGATCCAAAGCCAACCTCACACGCACGTAGTATACCCTGCTGATTAGTGAAAAACCGGCCAAGTGCGAGTCGGACTCGCGCACGTAGGGTTCCGTACCATTATCTATAAAAACGGCAAAAAAAATTACGTTTGTTGTATGAGAATATTTAAGGGGGGCTTAAATATTTGTTTTATTTTTATTTAATTATTTATTTTTAAAGTGAATATAAAACTAAATATTATGTGAGTATTTCAAGCGTCTACCTATTGCCGATATCAATTGCGAGCAAAAACGAGCAAAAAAAAATCACGTTTGTTGTATGGGAGCCCCCTTAAATATTAATTTTATTCTGATTTTAGTATTTGTTGTTATAGCGGCAACAGAAATACATCATTTGTGAAAATTTCAACTGTCTAACCGTCCGTCCGTCCGTCCGTCCATCAGTCGCCAGGCTGTATCTCATGAACCGTGATGGTTCATGAGATACAGCCTGGCGACAGACGGACGGACGGACAGCGAAGCCTTAGTAATAGAGTTCCTTTTTACCCTTTGGGTACGGAACCCTAAAAAGGCTCTGGCAAAAGAGTGGTAAGATACAGCGTATTTATAAGCTGTATGACTGGGAAAATACCTCCATCTAACTGAATACTGCAGCCAAATAACAATTCCCTGAGGGTTTGTGTTCCTACGAGTGAGTGAGGTCAACAGAACGAAAGAAAGGAGTGTAGGCTGGCAACGGATTGGCGACCCCTTGATGTTACTGATCTCCATGGGCGGTGGTGATTGCTTTCCTTCAGGTGACCCACATGCTCGTTTTCCCCCTCTTATTAAGCTACTATAAACCCATTACTTGAAGTATGCTGAATTTGATTGATGTCCTCTTAAGTAAGTCGTGTAATTGGCTTACCATCGATTTTTAGCCAAACCCAACCTTATCTGTTCCTGGTGTATTCTGATGACTCGGGAAGTACCTCTATACTTCCCCAGTCAAGCAGCTTAAAAAAATCGATATGCCCTACCTCTCTGTTCACCAGAACCTCGTTTGTCAGTCAGCAGGGTGAACCATGTGCAGGTGAAGTTGGCTTTGGTTCAAAGATGTTGATGAACCTCCTACACGCCATGCGAAATGCCAGCCAAACAGCCGATTACTCCCTCAAGAGGTCGCTACCCAAGACTCTACTTTAAAATTCCTGTTTCTTTGTAATGCATATCTTTTTTGAATTGAAATCTTCTTTAGGTGCGTTGTGATTAGTGAATGTGATTGAGCGGTTAAAGAGTACATTGAATAATACGAGTATGAAATGAGCCGTCACTCCCGGCTTAAAAGTTCTAGCCGCTCGTTCGGTTAAATTCGGTAGGGAGGAGGAGTTTATTCATTACAAACACACACACACACAAATACAAATCTTTCCTCTTTATAATAGTAGTGTAGATAAGTCTGACTTTTATAAATTTTATTTCTTTATTCCGGCTTTAGGGACTTGCCGCAAAATGTTATTTGCACAGCGTTTATTGGTACTAATTATTGCAGATAGTTTCCGACAATGCTTACATGACAATTCCTTCAATGTAGAGCGTCGCTCGTACAATTACGAAAATAGATTTCTAGAAATATCTCAACAGCAAAACCGACATTGCAAATAATTCTTGCCAATGTCAAAGTTTACTCATAGGTACTGTCTATTATCACCTGCTGCTGGTTATAATAATAAATTTTCCTGGACAAATTACACACGGCCGACTAGTCCCAAACTAAGCGAAGCATGTACTATGTGTACTAGATAACTGATATAATACTTAAGTACATTTCTTTTGTAAATACATACATATAATACATAGAAAACACCCAGACATGTTCTTAAGAAGACTACATATAATAATACATAGAAGTTAGGTAGGATGCACGATCATTAAGGACAATCGTCCCGCCAATTTTTATGCTTATTAATTTCCCACCTCTACTGCCTCTAACAGCAACAATTATACTGATTTCCTCTTTGGACAATAAGCCGACACCGATTACCTTTAGATACGGTATGCATTGTCATTTTTTATAAAAACCACTTGCATAACAGGCGAGCATCACTAAAATCGAGAATCGAAAATCGAGTATCGAAAATCGAATATCGCGGCGATCATTTGCGGAATCACATCGATTCGTGAACTAGTTACGTAACCAATTGTTGCCTCCGGTATCATTGTTTTTTCTTTATTGTCAAAAAACATGATTTACTCGATTTTATAGTTAAGTAACTGTTTCTAACAAAATTATTTACAAAAGTGAGATATTTCGATATTTGTGGTCGTAATGAAGTAGAGCTGTTTGCAATAATAAACATTAATAGTACGGTATAGGTAATAATGTTACGAATGTTTTCCATTTAACAAAATTCCGCAAGATATTCAACCGCTGAATAGTTTTGCGGGCAAAAAATATGTTTTCGAATAATATTTCAAATCATAAATACAATTTAATTTTAAAGTAGGAGATCGCGACATAATTTTAGTAGCCGCTTTGGAAACATTCAGAATAATAAATGAATTCAAATTAAACTGAATTCATTTATTATTGTGAATGTTATGAAAAAAAAATCTTAAAGTTTCGATAATTATCATCGTAATCGATAATGCCAAATGAGTCACCTCATTTAAAGCCTAGCTTTAAAATAATTAGAAATAATACACAAGTTAAATATTTTTTAGAATGTAAATCATCCTTTTTAGAGCCAAAGCGAACGCCACCTGCACGTGATACACACTGCCAATAAAAAAACAAAGGCCCTAGCAAAAAGGAGGCATATCGTGCGCGACTGGGGAAATGCCTGCACCACAGAGAAGATCGCAGCCAAATATCATCAGCAATAAATTCTAATTTACTTACATTTAACTTTATTCATTCATATTGGCAAGTCTTCTACACCTGTAGGGTGGCAAACAAGGTTACGACCTGTCTACCTTAAGCAGTCTTCGCGGCCTATGAACACTTGCGACACCAGATCAGTCTGTCAAAATAATACTAATTACTTCACAATCTATTATGCAGAAGTATTTCAAGTGCGGTTTCGTCAGTCAATCGGCTATTACAAACATTTGATAATACCCCATTCTTTTCGTTACCTCACCCGCTGTGCAAATTGCACATGAATATGGGAAACCGCTGGCTGCATAATACAAAAAAACATATATATTGACACAATAACAATAGAAATCCACGGCTACTCACTTTGGCAATGTATGCGAAGAGTGTTTCCATTGTTTAAACGAAGGTAGTAAAAAAAATGCAATTGTTATATTTTTATACCATTCGAGTCGAAAAAGTATTTAGCTGATGACTCTTTGATGACCGCTCAACTAGCAAAACGACCGAAAATATAGCTCTATATTTCTGACATTATCAGTCTTATTATATGTGTTAGAAACGTCGCCATGTTGCGAAAATGGCCCCACTTTTAGCACTTTAAGTGATATAGTGTGTCTATTCTAGCTCTACTTAGTACTACTGGAATACATATTAGTGATATACTTATGTGAGTTTTGTCACCTTCTAGGTGTTATGTCAGTGATATTAAATAATTATTGAAATAAATATTTCTGGACAATTTACACAGCGCCGTGTAGTCCCAAATTAAGCGCAAAGCTTGTACTATGAATACTAGACAAGACAACTGATAAATGTACTTAAAAACATTTTTATTTGCAAATAACTTATAATATACAAAAACACCGACACCAAGACAAACAGACATGTTCAGGCACACAAATGTTTATCTTGTGCGGGGATCGAACCCGCGACCTCGGAGTCAAAATAAACAATGCTAGTCATTCGACCCCCGTGCTCGTCTAAATTTAAATCAATTATAACACAATAAAATAGCAAAAGGGTCACAGCTATACTGATATAAAGTTATTTAACGATATATCGGTGTTCGTGATTCTATAGTTACACTTTTTTAGGTAAGTTTAGTGTGCATTTTAAGCACTGGCTGGAACATTATACCAAAAGTATTAATATTTTTTTGTCAGAAAAATAATAATACTTTTGGTATAATGATTAAAGTACTAATCGTATTGCTATATTTTATTACAAATTAATATATGCTATATTAATTTTGTAAATGTGTATACAAGTCACAAATAGTGTAGTTTCACATGCGCTTGCAATTTCACTGATAAATTAGTATAATATTATCAATGTTTTTGATGCCTCCCCTCATCAATTCATAGTATTTAATTAAGTAAAAAGGTTTTTTTTTATTATTTGTGAAGATGCTGATATACAATTATTTACAGTTAGTGATGCTGCGATTCAAACGATATACAACATCTTGCAGCCACATGAGTGAAAACACAAAACTCAGCATAAATCGATGCCTGATTAATGTTTTCTTATAATTTGGTGACAGGAGTTCTTATATGAAGCATTTAATAAATATGTTCCTGTGAAAAATTATGAATCAAGTATTCATACGAACCGTATCTAACCCCATCTTTACTTATTGCAAAAATAAAAGAATCAATGGTGTTTACCCTTAACATTGTAGAGTTTTTAACACAAAGTTATATATTTAGTTGGACAGATATTTTGAAAAAATGGCCGAATGCTTTATTAAATGATTTAATTCTTTCATTCAATATATTTTATTTATAAGATATGTTATGTATTTTCGCTTAAGGTATCGTGCTTCGGAGAGTACGTTAAGCCGTCGGTCCCGGCTGTTGTCATTAGATGATAGTCGTTAAGCCCATTCAGTGGCCTTTGGGCGGCTTGAAAACACTGACCTCCGCCAACCCGTAGTTTAGCAACGCGGTGGAGTATGCTCTAAATTCCTTCGATTGAGAGGAGCCGCATATCCCAGCAGTGAGATATATATAAGGGTTGTCGACGATATCGACGACTAGCTTAAGGTATATACTAATATGAGCCTGTGTAATTATAATATTTACCAGAGCTACCAATATAGATTTATTATTATTTTAAAACAACTTTTTAGCGTGAGAAAATGAAACATTTGAACGTCATAATCAAGTCTCTACATTAAATTATCTCATTAATTAACATTATATCCGGTACGAATATATCGTATAACGTCTAACATTGGAACTAGTCAAAATAATGTCTAATTACGCTTGTATCATCTCACGCTGTATGGCCTATTGTTTCGCCTAAATTAAGTGGTCGGCCATTGTAATTGATATAGCGAAAAAATGGTTCATTAAACCACTTTGGAACCATTTTATTCCAAAGTTGGTCAAACACTCAAATAATAAGTACAAAAATTTATTACTTTTACCAAAGTTGTTCAAACAATCGGTTGGGAATGTCGAAAGATTTAAATTGTAAAGTGCCATAAAATAAATTAGGTCGTTTTTGTACTTTTAAATAAAAAAGCTGTATAAACAAATCTTCATTTTGTAAATGTTTTTCGAAATTGGCACTATTTGTACAACTTATTTCAAAATGTTAGAACACGTGAATTTTAGTCGTGCCTGCAAATAATACGAGTATAACGGGAAATAAAGTGGTAATTACTAAACTAGTTAGGTTAGTAAACTAAATGAAGATAAATGAGTTGGGTTGTACTGTACACTATGGAGCAAAGACATTCGTTAACGCTATATAGACCTCATATATCACAACAATATTTATAAGTATATTGACGAGCTCGGTGGTCGAATGGCTAGCAGTAGCTACTTTGACTCCGAGGTCGCGGGTTCGATACCCGCTCAAGACAAACATTTGTGTGCATGAACATGTCTGTTTGTCTTGGTCTGTGTGTTTTCTATGTAGTACATACGTATGTATTTACAAAAAAAAATATCTAAGTACATTTATCAGCTGTCCCATAGCACAAGCTTTTCGCTTAATTTAGAACTAGATGGCGCTGTGTAAATTGTCCACAAATATTTATTTATTTATTTATTTATATTATCTCCCAATTCTTATTCTATGTAAATGAATACCTAACTATAGTGACTCCTCTTCAAAGTATAGTAATCAAACCAAAAAGTTATATTTCTACAGATATGGCATGGCATACCCATACTAAATTGCGTCAAAATGCGGTTCCTGCCGAGATTATGACGTAGTCTATCGCCATCCTTATCATATCAGTGATTTAATAATATATTTGCTGTCTCTTTTCGTCATCGAGCGCAAAATGGCGCCCATTATTCTTGCAAAAATATGAAATTAACAAAGGTACTTTTTTTTTAATAGGACGGGGGCCCACCACACATTCCCACCACTGTGTCTCCTGTGTAACCAGGATTAACAGCGGCGACCGCCAAAAAAGCCAATGAACAATGAAGTCCATTGCAGTCCCAAGGGTAAAACTACGGCTGCCTTGGAACTCACAACGAATTTAATCAGAAGAAATTAGTAGGAGTAGGAAGCTTTTGGAATTTGACTTCCCCTCTTAGCAATGTAACAAAGGTACTTGTCAAAATCAAATATTATTGTGTACTTTCGTGTTGTATGTAATCACTTGGGCTTTACTTATTTCATCAAAATAAATTATGTATTTTCGAAATACAGAATACGGTATTTTTACCTATTTCAATCAATTGTAAAGTATTGGCTCACTTTTCGTGTTCTTTTTTGTGTTCGGTTGTGACGCTCAGTGACATAACTATAGAAATATAACATAATTGATTCAAACACAATGGTAGCAAATCAATATCCATACCCACCCAGAATCGTGTCACCCAATTTTTTTTATGAGTTCAAAAACACCACACATCCAGCGTGTTATATAAAAAAAAAGTAACTAAGTATATAGTAAGTATACTTAAGTCAGAAAATGTTATTTTCTCGAACCGAATAATAGCCGCCGTAAATAAATACAATTTGTGTAAAAAAAATTCACAATCGGTGACATTTTCGTGATTTTGTTTTTATTGTTTATTGTTGTCGTCTTTTTTACTCTATTGGTACGGTATGGTCTATACTGTGGCGGTACAATCGAAGGCAAAAACATCTGAAACAAAGGCATGACATTGTCTGAAGAGGTCAATTATCGAACATGCGAAAACTGCATTACAAGAGAGACGTAACAGTAGGTAATATACGCTAACAAAATTATCCAACGAAAACATTTCACAACCCTCATTGAGCAGAAGGCTGATTTCAACACCCCATTCACACCCCTTTGAACTTATTACATCTAATTTTGTCACTAGACGTCTAATTTTCATAACAGAATTCGCTCGTGACCTTTCCGAGTTGACAATGAGCGTGTCAATTTCGAAATAGCGATCCGAAAAGTCACACAAGTTCAATGGTAGATATTTGTATCGAGTGAGTTGGTGATAGAGGTCGGCATTATGTTAGAGAAGCGTAACAGTCTCGATGCATATTCATAATCGTTAAAGAATGTCTAGTTTCGCCATACCTAAATTGATATAAAATTCAATGTCAAAAAAAAAACAATCTGGCACGCCTATGCTTTTTCTGATGTTCTTGGACTTAAACTCGAGTAAATCCGGGGCACGTGAAACAAAGACAGTACATGTCAATGTCGTTTTCGTCACGACTATATTCGACATATTTGCTGTAGTCTATTATCGACACGCCAATCGATGAAGTCGATGACTCGAGCACGCTTTTGTTACGTCAAGGCTACTTATACTTTTCACTTAAAATTAGGGTTAGAAATGCATAAATATATACATGTATTCCTCTTCTCAGTCGGATACTCTTGGCAGAGTGGTCGTGATCATTGGCAGGTCATTACGAATGGCGGCTCCTGTTATATTTCTCCATTTGGTTCTGTTGGAGGCATTGCGGGAGCATACGGACATGGAGGATTTTGTGAGAGACTTAATTAAATCTCCCCATCTGCTTGGAGAGCGGCCGCTAGGTGTCTTGCCTTCCACTTTACCTTGGACTACAAGACGCTCCATAGAATTTTCTTTTCGGGTAATATGCCCGAAGAACTTCAGTATATATTTTACTAGAAAATATATATGTATACATATTTTTCAAAAAATTGCTACTGCTACTAATATTTTCTGATTAGGTAAATTCGTCTCGAGTTCTAAGGCTGCCGAAGTTTTACCCCCGGGTCTGAAGTAAACTTCATTGTTCCTTGCCTTTTTAATCGTCACTGGTATTAATCCTTGCTACACAGGAGACACCACGTAGACACAGTTGTGGAAATTTGAGTGGGCCCGTCTCGATCGAAATATATAAATATGTAAATTTATTTGGAAGTTCAAAATGGAATAACAATGGAATAAAGGTTGGAAATTTTTCCTCAAACTCTGTATACTTTTTAACCAATAAAATGTGTAATATTTTCCGCAGCTTAGTGTACGAAAGTCAAGCAAATAATCTCAAAAAGAATATCACCTCTACATTTAAAATAAACTACGTAACTATGCGTAAGAAATAAATTAACAATAGTGCTGACCGGTAATATTTCACTCTAAAAATGTCAAAGTGAACATGCGTTCTGCATTACAGGCCACTTTTTATTCTTTATCACTAGTACACTTGTACGAGAAACGAAAAAACGCGTGGGATGCACAGACATGCATGTCTTTGCAATAAATGTAAAAGAAAACAAAACACTGTGTTTTATAAATACTTTCTGTATTACCAACGACGATAAAGAATATCCTTTCTCTATGGTATTACTAACAACCTAGAATAGGACAGACCTACTAGCAATATTGTGCAATAACTTTTTATTGTCAAATAAATAGGCATACATTTCGCAATCCTTTAATTTTAATATCTACGTAATGGCTGAGCACGAGTACAAACAAAATAAAATAACTTTGTATAATGCATGTGCAAGAAACTCAATATTGCACTGGCACCCGTGTTATTGCACATTTGTCATTTCATGTCTGTATACTAAATAGCCTATAATAATTTTGGATTATCTTACAATTTATTATGTAGGTACTGTTTCTCTTCTCTGACTTCTCTGCCAATGATATTGTAAAAAAAACATTTAATCAAATAATAAATAAATAAAATAAATAAAAGATTTTATTTCAAGCATGGCTCATATAGTGTTAGTAACATTTTGTATATTATTAGTAACAATTTTCACTTATAACTATATTAGTAGAGTTAGTATCTATATACTTAAATTAGTGGTAATAAAAATAACATCAATTATCTATGTTTATTTATCTTGAGCTCCTCCGTGCTTCGGAGGGCACGTTAAGCCGTCGGTCCCGGCTGTTGTCATTAGATGACAGTCGTTAAGCCAAGTCAGTGGCCTTTAGGCGGCTTGAAAACACTGGCCTCAGCCAACCCGCAGTTGAGCAGCGTGGAAGAGTATGCTCTAAATCCCTTCGATTGCAGGGAGACCCGTTTCCTAGCAGTGGGATGAATAAGGGTTGACGACATGTTATATGGAATAAAGTGAAAAAAACAGGTAAATCTTAAATTTACGATCTATTATGAGAGAGAGAGATGTCTAATGAAGTGTTAAACTTACAGGACTGCTGATGTATAAGTGTGTCACCATCATTTAGAGCCAAAATCAAATCTCAACTGTACACTGTACATTGGGCATCCTGACGTTTAGTAAAAATAGCTGACAGAGCGATGGCAAAAGAAAGGAAAGGTATATGGTGCCCGACTGAAAAATATCTCCACTGTACAGAAGAAGGCAAATAGAAGGAGAGTATCTTTGAGGATTGTTACGTTCCAGCGAGCGTATGAGGAGGTCGTTTATTCGGTGTTAACATCCAGTGGTGTCAGCCGCGAACAACACTCTTTGTCAAAACAAATGAGGTTACCAGAGGGAGGAAGGAGATGCTGCTTGGCAGCGGGGGTGGCGGAGCGCTAGCGATATTTTATGTTGCGAGCATTAATATAGTTACGGTAACCGCTTACCATCAGGCGGGCCGTATGCTTGTCTGCCACCTGAAAAAAAAACAAGCTTGTTGTTTTATATTATTAAGCGAATTAGAAATGTAATTAATATTATATATACTCCACTAATAAAAGAAAATTATTTCATGATGTTTGGATTTTTGTCACTTAATCGTGCATCACAGCAAAACAAATTTGGTTGAAATTTAATCCGAAAAATGAACCAAATTGTCTTACCTGACAATTGATTGAAATAGGTAAAAATGCCGTCTGGTCTGTCCGTTGGACAGAGTTCGGAATGAATACATACGGGGGAGCTTTAAAGTCGCACCAATCACAGACAAAATGACGGAAAATCGCCTTAGATGGTATGGCTATATCATGAGACGGGACGAGGACCATGTAGTGAAAATCGCATTAAGATTTAAGCTTGCCAGAACAAAAGAGAGGTAGAGGCCGCCCGCCATCGACCTGGTGGTCAAACATCGAAAGAGACCTTAAGAAAGCCCAATTGCCAAAACCGACAACCCAGGACAGATCAACCTGGCACCGTGGAGTGAGGAGACCTGACCCCAGATAACGGGAACAGGGACGGAAGAAGAAGGTAAAAATGCCGTCTTCTGTTTTTCAAAAATGCAAAATGTATGTTAATAAAGTAATTAAAGCCGAAGAGATTACATTATAACGCGAAAATACACATTATTAATTGATTTTAACACGTACGTACTTTAGTTAATTTCATATTTTTGCAAGAATAAATTGGCGCCATTTTCGCTTGGTGAGGAAGAGACAGCAAGTATATTACCGCTATATAACCGCTGATGTGATAAGGATGGCGATAGTCTACATCCCAACCTCAGCGGGCACCGTTTTCTGACGCATTTTAGTATGGGTATGCCATATCTATATAACATCATTGGGCAAATGATGTGCTCCAATAAATTTAACTTTTAATTTAAAAGAAATTAATAATTAAATTTTCATTTTAAAAGACACAAATATTTTAAAAGGCTATTATGTTTACATGTCTAATACAAGACAAAATGTATATGGGAAATTGTAAAATGCCATCTTTATATGTAAGCACCTTACATATTGTAGATTTAGTTTTGGATCCACACATTTTTCATTACGGTAATTTGCTAGCTATGCTACCGAAATTAAAATTGATAGTGACAGTGTTCCTATTAATAATATTAATGTAAATGTTTGTAAGGATATGTGTATGCATTTGTTGGTGTATTGATGTTTTTTACTCTTTCGCTGGTAAATGATTAAATGGATTTGGAAGAAATTTGCCATACATATAGAATATATTCTGGATTAACTATTTATCGATATAACTATATCTATAGTATACTTTTTATCCATGTACCTACTTTATTCACGTGGGACAAACTCTTTTCTACTAATCAACGAACAAATTACAATGAACGTCATAATCAATTGTCAAATGAATCTTTCATGATTCTAAGCTTGTCAAAACTAATTATTCTTTCATTGTTATCGACCTAATGGTCCATTACACGACCACGTTTAGCATGCGAGGCCAAAAGTTCGACCTTTTCGCTAAGGTTGGGATTTTGTTAATTTAATTAATTGAGCTGGCAACCCCGTGTGATACAGATTATGCGCGTGATATTAATCAATCATTGTGAACGAATGGTCCAGCGCCGACGCGTTGTTGCTCGGAACAATGTAATGATACTTATTGCACTAGTCGATGTAGATGCGTAGGCGTTCATGATATGTCTACATAGAATATAACTTTTACAAGAACATTAGATTGCACTCTTTTTAGGGTTCCGAACCTCAAAAGGAAAAACGGAACCCTTATAAGATCACTTTGTTGTCCGTCTGTCTGTCTGTCTGTCTGTCAAGAATTTCTATGTCGAGAATGCGTGGAGGTATCAAGTTGAAATTTGAACTGTATACTCAGGTCTACGGTCCCATGAAGTTAAAAAAAAATCAAACTGCTAAGTTTACGTAGAAAAAAGTTACGGCCGTTTATTCAGCAAAAAACGCATATTTCGACACACTCAAGGGAATCAAAACCTATAGGGTACTTCTCGTTGACCTAGAACTATGAAATTTGGCAAGTAACATCGTTATAGACTACAAGTACAGGAATAAATCTCAAAACTATACATTTGTAAATAGATCTTAAAAAATAGGGGGTCTATATTTTTATAGGGTGTCGAAATTTCAAATTGAAACTACTAGTTCAAATGGGGTATCATATGAAAGGGCTTGATGTCCACATTGCAAAATATATTATATTTATTTTTTTCGACGCATTATTTCTTATTTATAATGAAAAATATCAAATTTAATAATGATACTAAGTACCTACGGAACCCTCGGTGGACGAGTCCGACTCGCACTTGTCCGGTTTTTTTTATTATTGTATATAATTGCACTATGAAAATATCTTTCGCGTTATTGCAGTAACAGGACGTTAAAAAAATAGTAATACATGTACATTACATATATAATGTATATGTGACAGTCAACTGGTTTAAATAGACATTCAATAAAATGGCTAGCTGTTTCATTGAACAGCGCCATTCATTCGTTTAGACGAGTAGCTGAACACAACGTTCAACAGTACAGTTGGACGACGCTTAGCTAACAGGTTAAATGTCAATTCGCTAAATTAAACATCACGTATTTAAGTTGATTTTCGGCAAGGTTAGGTTTTTCTTGTAACTCCTCCACGGAAACTGGAGCCCCGGTTCGCGGGGTAATGCAACGTAATTCACAAATAATCTGGTGCCAAGTAAGGTTAATAGATGCTAATTGTCTCATTAATCATTTAACGTTTTTACCGCAACAACTCCATTATTTATTTGCGACAAACACAGGTGAAACAATAAAATATCACTAGTTGTTAACGCCTTAAGTAAACAAAACGAAATGACGAAACTATCGCGGCCGCGGTGACCGAGAAGCATACTACTTCAATGGACCGTATGCTTGTTTGCCGCCCGTTTAAATTATTTATTTAAACAGGGCTGCATTAAAAAAACATTTATTGGCATTTATTTTATTAGTTACAAACTTATATGTTCTTTTACGACTGCAAGAAGCTATAATACTAATACTTAATGAACCCGCCTGTAACTTCTTGGCATTGGTGTTTTACCACGTAACAAGCAACAATTCAAGTTATTTGATAGCAAAACTGAGTTAACCTCGAAACTGCACCTGCCAGTGCACCGCTGCAGCCTGAAATTGCACAACATAGTGAAAGGGGGCATAGCTATTGAGCAATAACTATCAACTGGTACACCAAGCCATTTTTACCGAATGTCGCCGCAATGCGGCCTAAGCGGCGCGAAATGACCAGTTTCTGACGATCCAGTTTATATGAGATATTGTCACCTTACATCGTCATCAGAGTTTGTAATCTGAAGTGGCAATGGGCAGGTCCCATCTGCCGAGTAAGTGATGGCAGATGAGGGAGGAAGGTACTAATATCTTCCTCCTCCAGTCAGTCTCGTACAGTGGAGGCCACGCGTAGGACGACGAAGTGTTGGGCGCTCTCCTTCTAGATGGTCCCGATTACATCCGATGCTTTCGCCTCGGAGCCCGGGGTCTGCTTTCCTACTCTTACCCCACATCGCACGGTCTCCGGGATCTTTTTAACTCCCGACGCAAAAACAACGCGGTGTTATAAGTTTGACGTATCTGTGTGTGTGTGTGTGTATGTCTGTAGCATCGTAGCTCCCGAACGGATGAACCGATTCTTTATTTATTTGAAAGGTGAATTAATCAGGAGTGTTCTTAGCTATGTTTGTTGAAAATTGGTTCAAGATGGCCGCCGTCACAAAATTATGATTTTTTTTTCACAACCCCTTCAATATGGGTATCAAATGAAACGACTTGACTAGCAGAATACTATACACTATGATAAATTTCAAATCCAAGATGGCCGCCACCACAAAATGGCGAATTACATATATTTTTTTTATAAATCTCTCTCAGGGTATCAAATGAAAGAGCTTGACTAAACTAGAAGGTCAGGGTTTTTTTTTTTTAATTTTTAATTTAATTGTATTGTTAGTGTAAGGCCATTAGCACGCATATGACTTCGTACGACACCAAGCCAGTTTTTTTTTCGGCGGTAGGAGCAAAACAAATAAACAGTGCACTCTTCAGTATATAATATAATTAAAATAGTTAAAATAACTTACATCATTAGTTTACTGTGTAATTAACATCCAATAGGTGTAAATAACACACAAGAGTGTTATCTGTGATTTATATGTTATTCAAATAGTGTTCTTGCTGCACTGTCCTGTCGGGCACTTCATACACTTCTCATCACTGACAATATTCAATTATGGCAAACTACACGGAGGTTCTTGAGACGCAACATGCTTTAGAAGCCACCTTACTCCAGAAATTCAGCGAGTTTGAGGCTCAGTTGAAAGCCACTACTACTCCGCAGGATACTAATACCATCACTCGCTTGCATGAGGAAGTATGCGAGTTCAAGTCTCAAGTTTGGAGTATCCTGTCACTATTACGCCAGCAGATCTCTGGACTCTCCAAGGCCATCGATGCTGTGGAAACGAGGCATCGAAAGAAATATCTCTTAGTTGGTGGCATCCCAGAGGAAACAACTGACCTGCCCAAATTTACTGCGGGCCTCTTTCAAGATAAATTAGGAGTTGACGTCTCGCCGGATAAATTTATCGCTTGTCACCGGCTCGGTAAGCTGACAGAGGGAAAATGTCGACCGGTCTTGGTTCGATTTGTAGAGTTGTCGACAAGGGCTTTAGTCTGGAGTAAAAAGACCGGATTTAAAGGGACTCCTCACACTGTCGCAGAATTTCTCACTCGCCACCGGCAGATACTTTTTGGTCAGGCACGGAAGCGGTTTGGCATGAAGAGATGTTGGACGATGGAAGGCAACATCATCGTCAAACTAAAGGATGGTTCTAAACAACGCATTTACACAGAGGGTGATCTTTCAGCTATTTCTGTATTGGAAGACGAACTTCAGCCGGCTGAGCAAAGCTCTTCGGTAGCAACAGCATCACAGGAGTTTACTACGAAGTCAAAAAGGTCCACCAGAAAAAAGTGAACACTAAATCCAATTTCTCTACAATGTTGCATCGTTGGTATATTTTTAGTGATACCCATCAGAAGGTACATTTATATTTTAGCTTATTTCTACCTCTTTTATATTATTATTTTTATTTTTTAAACCATGTCTAATTTCGTCATCTTATGCGGTTCCTGGCTATGTTCTGATTCGCAATGATCGTATTGGCAAGGGTGGTGGTGGTGTTGCTATCTACTTGCGTAGTGATGTTCCCTTTACCATTTTGGCAACTTCACCCTCGGTCTATTCCGGTTCTGCTGGTACCTATTTCTTGAAATCTCTATTGGCGGCACTAAAGCCGTGCTAGGGGTTATCTATTGTCCTCTCACCATTGACTATTTCTCTCACCTTGAGTCAATCTTAGAACCTCTTTGTGTGGATTACCGACATCACATAATCATGGGTGACCTCAATACAGATCTTCTAAGTAGATCTTCCCAATCTCATAAACTCACCAATATCATCAAATCGGTCAATTTATCTATTTTGCCTTTGGAGGCTACTCATCACAATCCTATTTCTAATGATACATGGCTTGATTTGATCATTACATCTTCTCCAGACTACGTCATCAAATATGGTCAATTACCTGCCCCTGGCTTTTCCAAGCATGACCTTATTTTCCTTCAATATAAACTTAAACCGACAAAGCCTAAACCTAGTACAGTGTGGATGCGTAATTTTGCACGTGTAAATATGACCAAATTGAGAGGGGATGCCGCCATGACCGACTTCTCTGAAGTTTTTGATGCTACGACGGTTAGTGAAAAAGTAGCGAAGTTCAATCTCTGTATTTTAAAATTGTTTGATGATCACGCCCCTCTGAAAGCTGTTAGGGTGAAGCGGCCGCCTTCACCTTGGATCACTAAGGCAGTCCGTATGGCGATGACTTCGCGCGATCGTGCTTTTCGAACTTTCAAGCATGACAGGTCTGATACAAGCTGGAGTATATACAAAATCGCACGGAATCGATGCAATCAAGCGGTAAGAACAGCTAAAAGGCAATACTACCATGAAAATATAGTTAACTCGTCCTCGGCCAATATATGGAAGTTCCTTCATTCCCTTGGTATTGGAAAATGTACTACGCAACCGCATATCACTTCCTTTCCCCTTAACGATTTTAATAATCACTTCGCTTCAACTCCTTCCTTAGATCCTTCTGTTAAGTCTACAACAATTTCAAATATTTCTTCCATGGCTAATTCCAATTCTAGCTCCTTTTCTTTTTCTCCAGTTTCAATGGATGAGGTCCGTAAAATAATCCTTTCCATTAAATCTAAAGCAGTTGGTTGTGATGATGTGAGTAGGGAAATGGTAATCTGTATTGTTGAACAGATTCTTCCAGTCATTGCTCACATCATCAATTTCTCCTTTTTGGTAGGTGATTTTCCTTATCTCTGGCACAAGGCTTTTGTTATTCCACTCCCAAAAATTTCCACGCCATTGCAATTGAATAATTACAGGCCAATCTCAATTTTACCATTTCTCTCCAAAATTTCTGAAGCTGCTGCACACAGACAAGTGTCTGCATATATTTACGCGAACGATCTACTTTCTTCATTTCAATCCGGTTTCCGCCCTGGGCATAGTACTACTACCGCACTAATTAAGGTTACTGATGACATAAGATTGGGCATGGAGGATAGGTTGGTCACCATTCTCATACTTATTGATTTCTCTAATGCTTTCAATATGGTAGACCACGATATTCTACTTGCCATTTTAAAACATCACAATTTCTCATCTAATGCACTAGAATGGTTCTCATCATACCTTCGTGGTCGTCAACAAGCGGTGCGCTTGGGTGGGGAATTGTCTGATTGGAAAGATTTGTCTGCTGGTGTACCACAGGGTGGAATTCTCTCTCCGTTACTATTTTCTATTTTCGTAAATTTCTTGTCCCTTTCGCTCAGTTGTTCTTACCACTTTTATGCTGATGATCTCCAAATATATGTGCAGACAACGACAGAGAATGTGAACACTGCAATTGCAAATTTAAATGGTAATCTATGTAAAATCAGCTCTTGGTCAAAAGAATTCGGTATACCTGTAAATCCTGCTAAATGCCAGGCTATTGTGATCGGTAGCTCTAGGCAAGTTGCCAGGATTGATTTCAGCTCTGTGTCGCCTGTTATGTTTGAAAATACTGTCATTCCGTTCAATAATACTGTCAAAAACTTAGGTCTTTATATAGATTCCACTCTTAGTTGGACCTCGCAAATAGCAGAGGTGAGTCGTGCGGTCATATCGGCATTGAGTTTCCTTAATAGGTTTAGGAATTTTCTTCCAATTAGCACTAAGGTCATTCTTGTTAGATCGCTTATTTTCCCTCTCATTGATTATGCGGATGTCTGTTATCCAGATCTAAATGCCGAACTGCTCAATAAGTTGGACCGACTTATCAACAACGCCATCCGTTTTATCTACTGTCTTCGCAAATTTGACCATATCTCTTCATATCGGTTTCAACTTAAATGGCTTCCTATTCGACAGCGGAGGCAACAGCGATTACTCTGCGTACTTCACACTATTCTAACTAGTCCTCTCTCTCCCGAATACTTGAAATGCAAATTTCGATTTCTTTGTGACTCTCACAACCTTCCACTTCGTTCTGACAATACTCGTCAGCTTTCCATTCCCCTTTACCATTCTGGCTTTATGTCTGATTCCTTTACATTGCAAGCTTCACGTCTATGGAACGCGTTGCCTGAATCACTTAAAAAGATTTCAAATAAATTCAATTTCAAAAAGAAAATCCATGCTTATCTTTTGGACGGTTTAACGAAGAACTGAATCATCATCTTCCTATATTATTTATATATGTATATGTATGTACGTTTATAATAGTGTTATATTCTTATGTATGTTTATTTTATTTGAATGAGTAATATCGTTTATTTATTTTTTTATTTTTCTTAGTTCAATAGTTATTACATATGTCTATCTTCTAGACACTTGTTATATTATTGTTGTTTTTTTTTTATCTGCTTTAGAACCGCATTCGTGTATTTCTGCTATTCCGAAAGGTTGACTGGTAGAGAATGCTTTTAGCGTTAAGTCCGCCTTTTGTACCCTTATGTAATTTTGTGGTCAATAAAGTTTAAATAAATAAATAAATAAATAAGCCAGCATTTCTTAGACCTACTCCGTTTGTCCGGGCCTGGACGAAGCGGCAAAGCATTTGTTTGCTATGTAACTTGCCGGTTTCCGTAAAACGTGACCGTACCAACGCAGGCGACTCTCTTGCAGTAGAATTGTCGTCTTACATCATGTGCAAATTGATAAAATGTCAGATAGACAAATATTGCCTGTGGGTGGCCAATTATTATTTTTTGACTATTCACAAGCGCGCTTGTCGAATGGCACCGACCGGCCGCAGGTCGATCGCCGCCAAAGAAAAAGATTTGTGTGTATGAACATATAGGTATATTTGCTTTGGTCTGAGAATTATACACATAAAAGAGTGTAAGGAACACTGCGTTTTTTACAGTATTTTAATTATTCACCATTTTTATATAGTTTTTTTAAGGGATAAATATATAAAACTAATAAAACCTTTATGCTGAAGGCCAAAGGCAAAGTATTACCACCCGAGTAATCGGACATTCCAACCAACCGATACCGTTCTTTCCACGCCGTGAGACTTTTTTTTTATTATTTTAGAGGGGGGCAAGCTAGCATGTGGGTCACCTGATGGAAAGCAACCACCACCGCCCATAGAAATCAGCAACACCAAAGGGTCACCGATCCGTTGCCAGCCTTTTAAGGGAAATATTGACTCTGTTCTTGAAGGCCCCCATGTCGTATTTATTTGGGAATACCGCTGGAGGAAGTTGATTCCACAACTTCACAGTTCGTGGTAGAAAATGTCTTAAAAGCGTACTGTAGTAGATCCCCAACTATCGAGATGATGTGGATGGAATTTTAATTTATGGCGAGTTGTACGATAGTGGAACTCAGCGGCAGGTATCAACGCAAATAGCTCATCCGAGCACTCCCCGTTGTATAATTTATATAGAACGCAAAAAGATGCAACATCTCTGCGTGTAGATAGAGACTCTAGACGATCAGAAATCATTGGGTCACCGACGATTCGAACAGCTCTTCGTTGTTGCGGTCAAATGGAGCAAGTAAGTACTGGGTCGCACCAGCCCAGAGATGTGAACAGTATTCCATATGTGGCCTAACTTGGGCTTTATACAGTTGATGGCGATGCTGTGGTGTAAAATACCGTCTGGCTTTACAGATGATGCCAATTTTCCTAGAGGCCAATTTGGCCTTGCACTCCAAGTGACCACGGAACTGAACGTCACTCGATAACTTTTCAGAAGAAATGTGTGAATCTAGACAACAAGCAATCTTATAATTATTATACTCTATGTATGCGACTATTTAGGATCCAGTGTTGTCAAAGTCGCATCAATGAAACTCAATATTTTTTTCTTTTAGAGAAGAGAATGGCAAAGTAGAACCAACTAAATAATAAATCTAAGTACAAAATTTGTTATATACGAGTATATATCCGGCCACAGTAATAATAATCAAACAAACAGACGGTGGAGTCTCATTTATAGGGTCCCTTTTGCGGGTGTTAGGGTACGGAACCCTAAAAATGACAAATCCAAAGCATTGCCGTCCCTAAAGTGATTAAAGTGGAGGCGGTAGAGGACTGTGGTTAAGAAGAAAAGCCTTATTCCTTTTCTAGTCGCTACGTATATTCCGTTTATCTAATTTTTATTCGAAACACAAAACAGTACAGCAGTGGCAGTCCCACTGGTTTCATAATCTTAATAGATCTATACAGATTTATCCACTATCATATAAAAATGACCAGCAGTCAAGTCTAGTATAGTTATTTATAGTGTTTTTGCAAAGAACAAGTTAAAAGATTGCATAAGCGAAATAAAAATTTTGTAACGAGGTATTTCAGAATAGGTTACCTATCAGTTTTTTCCAGAAAGCTATTGTACAAATATTGGAAAGTGTCTCAATTTCAGTGACAATTTATTTATTCTGAACTAGACGGAATAAAGTAAATAAAGAATAAACTGAAAAAATACTAATAGTTACATAAAGATAATGGTCTCACACAAAAGGATGCCGAAGACCGGGCGAAGTGGAGGAGAAAAAATAGGAAAGCGGACTCTGGGCTCCGAAGCGCAAGCTTAGGATGCAACCGGGACTAAAGGCTTGGATGATGACGATGATGACATAAAGATATTTAGGAAAATTATCATTTTTTACTTGCCTTTGTACAGACAATAAGACAACCGTCTGTAGACCGTAACACATTCAGTATATCCATAAGAGGGTCTCACGTAGTGCTACGAATGCTGCGTACTTTGGCCACGCAGGGCCATCTTATATGGAAGTGATAGGGTTGACAACTTATTGCAGCAATTTGAATTAGTTCTGGCAAAGATATAGTATATATTTTGAATTGACATATATGATACTTTTCATACTGGTACTGTGTTCTCCCAGGACGAACTCTGGTGGTAGAAGCTAGTTTACAATATAAGCCTATAATATAACGAAAGCTATTCTTTTTTTATACCGATATAATGCAATAAACTGTGCAGCGACAGAATACTTCTTTGAGGAACGCTATTACGAAAGAACTATGAAATAATATATAGCTAGCAACACATTTGCGATATTAAAAAAAAATATTATAGTATTCCTTTTTTTTCAAACTTTTCCAAAAATAGGTTGCCAATTTTAATCCAATGTGGTGGTCGCCGCAAAATGGCGATTTAGAATTTCCACTTAACCGCTATAATATGAGTATCAAATAAATGGAATTAAAGAAAGAAATATTATTAACAACGAATAAAGGTTGGCTTCCAAAAAAAACTTTTTTTATTCTTCTTTCATTACATGACTCCAAAGTCGATCAATGTTCTATCTAGTGCAAAGTACCATCCAAGCGTTGCGTTCTTTTGTTAGACACTGTTAAAAACCGTAAAACCTACAAGATGCATGCAATTTAAACTAAAACGTTAGAATAGGCATAAAATTAGATTGCAGTCCAAATATTTGAACTGAGACCACCTCAAATAAACAATCGTTGAAACATGCAACACGCAGATTAGTCTCACAGTTTTCGTTACACTTTATAATGGATTTTCCGAAAACTAAAATTATATAATTTTAAATTTACTATTACCTAATAAATAAATAAAACTGATGTATACGGCTGGCTGACATAAGTTTATTTCAAGTAAAAAAAAGCCAAGTACAAGTCAGACTCGCGATTCGAAGTTCCGTATCAAGTTATAAAAACCTCGACCAATTTACTTGAACTAACTTCATATAATTTCTATGAAACAGTATGTCAAGGTTCAAGGGCCTTTTGTTATTAAATTTATTAACATACACTCTGAGCATACACAGTACCACCACAGTCTTAAGATTACCTCTAGTAGAAGGACACTCTTAATACTGTGGTACTACTTCAGTACTACATATTACTTATTCTCTGACAATACTAATGTTGCATCACCTACTTGAGTACCTCAAAAACACTAATTTAGAGTGCCAATTGCCAATTCAATTGGATTGGATGTGATAAATGCGTCAACATTAACTTTGCTTACTCTTGCATAAACCAAATATTTCAAGTTTGTTCGATTAGATCCAACATTGTCTCTACATGATATTAATCTAACTAGATAAAAGAAAAAGGTGATTGAGTGACTGACTGACTAATTCATCAACGCTCAAACTAATCGGCAATGCACATGACATACAGGTTTGCAAAACGGGTAGCTAATGCAGCTGTTATGACGTAGGTATACCACTAGGAAGGGATTACTGAAAAATTCTCACGAGGTACCAGGATACGCGCGTCCGTAGTAAGACAAATTACTCACGACATTGTCCACTAAGCACTTAGCCGCTGCATCCGGATACTGGCCCTGTTGACCATCTCCGTTTGAGATAAAGATATTTATTTGCTAGAATACGTTATTTTTTACAAGATGTTACATGTGATTGGTGAGTCATAACCTGCATGCAGATGTCCAAATGTTCTTATGTCACAATGTTGCAATTTTTATAATAATAACATATTAAAATAAAAATAATTGAGAATGAAATATTTACAAATTTTTCCAAGGTTTAGATAATCGTAATTGATCTTTATATATTCTCCTGTTATAGTTTTATTACATTAGGTAATTCATTGTATTTTTTTTATAGATTATATAGATTTAAACTAATTGGCTTTCCCGATAAAAACACAACACTCATTCATTCATTTTGTATTAATTTATTGTGTATACTTATATATTGTGTATACTTGTATATTGTGTATGCTTGTAGGAGCTCGATGGCGTCGTTGCACGTGTCAATCAAATTGAACAAGCAAGTTAAGCAACGTCGACTGCAGCCAGTCTATGGATGGCTTTATTTATCTCGAGCTCCTCTGTGCTTCGGAGAGCACGTTAAGCTGTCAGTTCCTGTTTTGTGATTAGATGACAGTCGTTAAGCCAAGTCAGTGGCCTTAGGGCGGGTTGGAAACCACTGGCCTCCGCCAACCCGCAGTTGAGCAGGTGATGGAGCATGGCATGCTTTAAAACCCCTTTGATTGAGGGGAGACCCGTATCCCAACAGTGGGATGATTATGGGTTAATGTCGACTTGTATATCTGTTAAAATTAACAAACTTGTTTTTTTTTGTCCGTAAAGCAATTGTTACATAAAAGTTCAAGGTGTTGTTAATATTAACCTAAATTTCATTTTAAGTAAAGGAAATCAGGCTAATTGTAAGTGCTAAGAACTGTATCAGTTTCTTGCTCAATAATAATAAATTGATAACCTTTATGGTTCAGTGAGTAAATTGTTCTATTGTCGAATGAATGGAAAATTTCCCACGCTGGCTTTAAGCTAAATCAAGGGCTTTTTAACAGACTTAAAAATATATGAAGGTCATATATTACGAGTCCGGTCCGGTGCTCGAATGGCTAGCAATGACTTCTTAGACTCCAAGGGCTATCCTCGCACACAACAAACATTTGTGTGCATGAACATGTATGTTTGTCTTGGTCTGGGTGTTTACTATGTGTTATAAATGTGCTTTTACAAAAAAAAATGTATTTAAGTACAAGCTTAGCGCTTCAATTGGGTCTAGATGGCGCTGTGTAAATTGTCCAGAAATATGTATTTATTATATATTTTTTTAAGATTAAAAAACTATCAAAAAGTGTCGGTGTTTATGGACTGATTTTTCAATTTCTTATTGTATTTTAAATAGCGCGTTTCTCAATTTTCTCTTATAAAAATTACATTCGGATCCTCACATCGAATCATATTATTATATTCTAGAATCTGGAGATCGACTTTCAAATAGAATCTAAAGTTTACATTGTATTTTGTTTTAGTTACTGTACTAGACTATGCAATGATATTCGATATTCTTTATGCTATTGTAACTAAAAGGAGTTATTTGAATACAAAATTAAAATCAATCAAAATCAAAATATCTTTATTCCTTGGACTTTTTATAGCACTTAGAAACGTCATAAACGTTTAATACGTCTTTAAAATTGCTTCAATAGGGAGGCAATACAAAAAACGACTCATAACAAAATCGGGGGATACAGTTTGGTGTTGCAGCTACAAATCTATCATCTCCATCCAAAATTCAATCTCACCACTGGATAGATAAAGGATGAAAGAACTTATTACGCTAAGGAAAGACTATTTGCACATCGCGTGCGGAAGAGGGCAAAGCTCTGCCATTTTGAGATAATTTTAGTGCATATATTACATATTCATCTAATACAACACACGGCCATGTCCATTACACAGCCACACCCCTTTTTTTTTACAAAAAGTGAAATTAACATTGTTTTTTTTTTTCCTAAAATTTCAACGAAATCAGTTTCACTTTTAATTTATAGGGTTTTATTTCTATCTTTAAAATATATTTCTCAGTGCCGCCAGCCCGTATGTGAAGTGTACTATAAAAAAAAAACTATAACCGTGTTCAGATTGTTCTAATCGTTCATATTATTTTAAAACAGTATTATTACTAGTATATTAAATGGTTATATTTGCAATCTCTGACAGCTTACATACTATTTTGTAGAATGTTGAGAGTTTATCTGTACTCAGGTCTCGGAGAAAATATCCTTATCGCTCTTGAGTGTGGGGAATATTTTATTTCATACTGCTACGGCGCAACGACCCAAAGTGGATCTTGGCCTCCGACACCAGACGACGCCATGCCTTTCGATCCAGGGACAACTCTCGCCAATTGCTAACTCCAAGGTTCCGCAGGTCCTTCAGCACCTCGTTACCGTCAGCACCAGCATTTTATTTCATACTTTAAGATAACGACATACCTACATACAATCATATTGTTATTGGTATTTTATACCACCTAGGTAGCACACAAGCATACGGCCCGTCTGTTGGAAAGCAATTCACGCAACCTAAGGACGCATGCAATACCAAAGACATTACTTGAATTTTATCTACCTTGTAAACCTCTTCACATACTTTATTATATGTATTATAAACCAACTTCCACCCGCAGCTTTACCCATGTTTATTATTTTTTTTAAAGTATCCTATGTACTTTCTAATACCTTTGAGAATATGTGTACAAAGATTCATGGTGATCGGTTGAGTAGTTTCTGCATAAAAGTGAAACAAACAAACTCACATTCACATTTATAATATTAGTAGGGATATATATGCTTTTTTTTCCAAAGAGAATAATGATGTCGACTTCCTTATTCTTATGTAATGAATAATGACGAGCTCGGTGGTCGAATGGTTAGCGATGGCCACTTTGACTCTGAGTTAGGGTTCGATTCCCGCACAAGACAAACATTTGTGTGCATGAACATGTCTGTTTGTCTTGGTCTGGGTGTTTTCTATGTATTATAAGTATGTATTTTTTTAAAAATGTATTAAAATTTATCAGTTGTCGAGTATCCACAGCACAATATTATAATTTGGGACTAGATGGCGCTGTGTAAATTGTCCAGAAATATTATATATTAATGACACTAAGGATGTAATTGCTGACTAAAGGCAATTCCCTAAAGGGAACGAAGAAGAAGTTAGCTCAACATTGTGACTCCACTTCGCCAATGGAAAGCGAAATAAAGAGAGCAAATTGCAGTGGCAACTGACTAAAGACTCGACAACAGTGTTCTGTCAGTCGACACTGCTGCCATGCTGGCCCGCGAGGTGTTTCTTCAAACGTCACGTTAACTGGTTATTTAACTATAGCTTTAAATCATCATCACGATCAACCTGTGTATACTCACTGCTGAATATAAGCCTACCCCAATGCTTTCCACCAAATACGATCCTCCGCCTTCCGCATCCAGCCGCTTCCAGCCGAATTCTTAAGGTCATCGGACCATCTCAGATTTTAGATGGTCCGATGACAAATGTCCGATGGACCGATGAAAGCGGCAAGGACGACGATGCGTTGGACGCCCTTCCTTCTAGATTCTAGAAGGAAGGGCGTCCAACGCATCGTCTTCCTACGTTTAATTGTTATTTATAAGTTGTAATACATGACAGTACAACTCTTAAAACTAGTCTAGGACAAAAAAGATTATGATTGTATTGTACAAAACAAATTATAATGGTCTCAAGGGTGCGGTCAAAGTATCAAACGTGAGCCAGAAAAGTTCAATTATAACAATTAATTTTATATCAGTTACATTTCCTGGATTTTATTGTGGATTTGACCAAGCATTGTGGGCTGAATTTGAAAGGTCATTCCAATTTATGAGTATATTTATCATTTTAATATAGCTCTTGTAACAAAGGCCAAATGGTAACAAACAATAGTAATTATGCAGTATCTACGATAAGTACTGTACCTACACAACATTCCTTCGACAGTCTCAGCACAGTATAAATAATAATTGTACAGCATGGCCACTCTCTGCCGCTCTCTCTCGTGTCGACTTCATCTCCCCTCTGAGACGAATCTGGAATGTCACATTTTTGTATGTGAAGTGGAAGAGCACTCGACGGGTCATCGAGAGGTCGTGGGTTCAAATCCCACCTAGGCGGGGGAGGTGAATTTTTTCCATTTTTAAAATATTTATAAGAATCTGGAACGGTTTGTATGGCGCCGCACGTACACACGCTCATTCACGCTGTGCACAGACGCAATTGTTTATGTAGTAGTAAACGACGCGACATTTGTATAGAGTGGCCGGGTGTGGTCTCAGTCAGAATTGAATCGACTTATTTACTTGCTTACATATGTAAATTAATTTATTTATTTAATTTTGTGCTTCGGAGGGCACGTTAAGCCGTAGGTCCCGGCTGTTCTCATTAGATGACAGTCGTTAAGCCAAGTCAGTGGCCTTTAGGCAGCTTGAAAGCACAGGCCTCAGCCAACCCGCAGTCGAACAGCGTGATGGAGTATCTCTCTAAACCCTTTCGATTGAGAGGAAATCGGAATCCCAGCAGTGGGATGAATAAGGGTTGATGACATTTAAATTAGTAATAATTTTACTATATTATATTATTATACTGTTTTATTTTCGAACTTGACACTTAATGTAACATTTTTCTAATTTTAGGCTATCTATTATGCTCTAATTTCAGAAACAAGGCATGTGCTTCCTGTGATAAATAGGTCACGTGTTTGGAACATGATTGGACCATGACATGATGACATTATCCGCTGTATTTTGTATGGAAAATGACATGTTATATTGACGACCAAACGTCACGTAGTCTTAACAATATGCGGGAAGAGAATACTTGCCTTTGCTTCCAAACTGCCAAGTCACTATGATTTCTTTTTTATATGCGAGGGGGCAAAGGAGCATGTGTGTCACCTGACGGAAAGCAGTCATCACCGTCCATGACGATCAGCAACACTAAGGGGTCGCCGATCCGTTGCCAGCCTTATACTCCTTGCTTTATTTCAATATATCAATTTCACAGCAGACTACAAATTACAACGGACCTCCGCCTATATTTAATTTAAAAATTACCTCTTTAGAATTCTCCACGATCACGTCTATCTTACATAACTGTCCGGATTCGCCTACACTGTTTGGTATAATGCAAAAACAAAGACATAGAAGAAAAACATCTCGAGCACGTTGATGAGTTCTATGCATGATTAATCATGACTGTTAATACATCAATCGACCCACGTGTTACTCGCTTTCTCGATACCAATCACAATCAGTCACGGTGTCTTTTTAAAACTTAATCCGTATGTGGTACTTCCGATTGGTATAAGGGTTTATTCACACTTTTTTATATGAGAGGGGCAAACTAGTATGTGGGTCACTTGATGGCTGTGGACAATCGCTACCGCGCATCAGCAACACCATGGGGTCGCCTATAACTATATTTCCTCCTTTCTTTCTGGTGACCTCACTCACTCGCAGGAACACAACAGCTCTCAAGGGTATTGTCATTTGGCTGCGGTATTCTGTGAGGTGGAAGTTCTTCCCCAGTCGGGCAGATTAAAAAATACGCTATGCCCTACCTTACTTTTCGCCAAAGCCTCATTTCTCATTCAGCAGCGTTCACCACGTGCAGGTGAGGTTGGCTTTGGTTCAAAGATGTTGATAAACCACTTACACCCCATACACAGTTTCTCCTATCTTATACTATTAAACGACCTTATATATGTGCCAATAATAATTATGACACGACCACGACTACGTAGCAAACTGCTCTAACAACTCAGATGAAATAAATTTCATTGGTATAAGGAAAACGATCAAAAGGAATTTCGAAGGTACTGACAATAAATGGTAAGACATAGCTAGATCGATTTTTACAGTATAGGGGATCTACGGGAGTTATTGTCAGTACCTTCGAAATTCCTTTTATCTTAAAAACACGGAGCGAAGGTCAGTTTTCCTGGTACTCAGTATAACCACAGTATAAGTAATAGTACTACGTACAGTATGGCCTCTCCCTGCCGCTCTCTCATATCGAGCTCACCTCCCCTCTGAGACGAGTCTGGAAAAGTTTGTATGGCGCTGCATGCTCACGCTCATTTTCGCTCTGTACGGACGTCATTGTTTATGTAACAGTGAACTACGCAACATTTTTATGGAGTGGCCAGGTTATGGTATAACATAAGAAGAATCAAATCCTGGACTGGAGAGTATCCACATTGACGACTGACTGCTTCTGCAGACTTCTTATTGTTTATCAAGGAAGATGTTACTTTGCTCACTGTTAGGAATACCGACGTGTTTTAAAGTTATTTGGCTGATGTCTTCTATAAGAAATGCTTGCTCAGTCGGACACCTCCAGATTCTATTATCACTTTGCTCTACCGCTCTCTTGCCAGAATGCGTTTATTTTTGGGCAAGATATATCGCCTACATGTTTCCTGGTATACAATAAAATTATTTACAATTAGAATATTATAAGGTAAAAGAATCTTTGGTTTTTGTACCTAGAGGCCTACCGCGAAGTGAAAATCTGGATTTTTCAGATACGAATACGGATATTTCGATTGAACCGATTTGTTGCGAACTTTTCGTCCAACAAGATCCAATTTATTGTCTAAATAAAACACAATAAATGTGAATCATTGACATTTGTTTTCTTGGACACAATGTAAAATGTATTTAAAAAAAATCCGTAAGCCCCAGAACTTAGTTTCTAGCTCTAAAGTTTATTAACACTTCAATATACTCAACCGATGAGAGACAATAAAAGTCGTTTTAAAAACATGTAGTACGAATGAGCCTTTAGTTTTCGTATAAGTAACCCATCGGCATATTACGCTGTTTATGATATAATGGGAGCGAATCATGAATTATTGATGTACATAGCAAATTATCTGTGCTTATTCCGTCAAGACATTTCTTGCCGGAATTTCGTGCTACATTTAGCACGTTAAAATATCACGAAAATATGAATATTTTTTAGTTCGCATTGGAAAAGTTACAGTCACAAATTTCGTGCTACATTTAGCACGTTAAAATAATGAAAAAAGAATATCAGTCACCAATAAATAAAATTTGATGTTGAAAAAAGAATCCTGCTTCACTAAAAGTGTGGAACATCTCATCGTGTGTGTCACTCTGATCACGTTTTCGATATGACGGCCAGAGTACTTAGTGCGAGTTATGTTTAGCCAACCAAATTGAGAAGAAGTTTCGTATTGTGAATTTACCAGACTCGTGTTACATATCCAAATTAGCCGGGTTGCTCACTTAAAAAGGAGAGCGTGTAAGCCACATAATTTTGATATGTAACACGGGTCTTATAAATTCACAACATGAGAGTTCTTCTCTATTTGGTCGGTTTGTTTACGTTGACATGATCGAACGCGAACAAAAAACTCCCGCTAAACACTGAGTGCTTAGCGGGAGTTTTTTGTTCATTCATTCATTTCATTCACCTGATGGAAAGTAATCACCATTGCCCACAGAAATCAGCAACACCAAACGGTGGCCGATTCGTTTTTTTTATACTTCTTCTTTATTTATACTACGTCGGGTGGAAGACAAGCATACAGCCCGCCTGATGCGAAACGGTTGTGTAGCCATAACGCACGCAACATGAAATATCGCTCGCGCGCCGCTACCCTCGCTGCCAATGCAGCAACTCCTTCCTTTCTGGTGACATCACTCATTCGCAGGAACACAACAACCCACAAAGGAATTGTTAATTAGCTGCGGTATTCCGTAAGATGGAGGCACTTCCTTTGTCTTTTAAGAAAAACAGTGACTTGTTCTTGATGACTTAAAGACTGTTCTTGAAGACTCCCATGTTGTATATGTTTGGGAATACTGCTGAGAGAACTATGTTCCACAACTTCACAGTTCGTGGTAGACAACTTCTTAAAAATCGTACTGTGGTAGGTCTCCAATTATCAAGATGACATGGATGGAATTTTAAATTAAGGCGAGTTATACGATAGTGGAACTAGGCAGATATAAAATCAAACAGCTCATCGGAATACTCCCCTTGGTATAATTTGTATAGCACGAAAACAGATGCAACATCTCTACTGTAGAGAGCGAATCCAGCCGATCAGAAATCAATTGGTCACCGACGATTCGAACTAATCTTCGTTGTATGCAGTCAAATAAAGCAAGCAAGTACTGGGGGTCTGGGGCGCACTGTCCCAGAGATGTAAACAGTTCTCCATATTTTTATTTAAGTAGTTAAAAGCGATATTGTGCTGTATTTACCTTCTAGCTTTACTGATGCCAATCTTCCTAGAGGCCATATGGGTCTTGCACTCCAAGCGAACCAAGCTTGCGATCGTGAAACTGAACATCACTCGATATGTCGACACCCAAGATACGATACAAGATTAGATAAGAATTTAGGTGCTACGACGATAAATGGGGACTTATTACAGTTCTTTCGGCGATTTAAAGATCCGGTGGTTCTTATAGGTCGCGTCATGTAAAAAGAACGGTGAAAGAAAGCGGAGAGGGTGTGTTTGCGCATGGGTACACTCGCGGACAACAGTACTAGGTCTATTATATTATTTTTGAACAAACCTTTCGATAACGGCTTCGTATATTAGTTATTGGTAGGTACACCTCACCTCATACCACCAAATAGATCGATAAATCGCCTAATGCGCATCTTTACCGCCAGCGTTCTTTTTAAGTGACGCGACTTGTACCTCATTACTTTATTATTAGAATTATTGTAAGTTTCTGTATTTTGTGTGTTTCAGAGTACAAATAAAAATGTTATCTATCTACCTAGATAAGAAATTTAACACAAATATCTAAGAAAATTACAAATAGTAACAAATAAAACCTGGACATACAAATGTTAAAAATGATTAATCGTGTCATAATATCATGCAAATAATCTTAGCTCATAATACGGCGGTTATCTCAATAATACAAACAGACATTCCGAATTTTCGATAATATTAATGATGGAAGTTTTCAAGATCACTCTATATCATTACTAGACGAGGCCGTCTTGGTTGACCGATGCATTATTTGTCGAGATCTCGTTTCGCTTAGATTAACCTATCTGACCTAAACTAGTTTTTAATGGAAAGTGACAGATCGAGCGACTAAAAGATAATAAATGGGCGATTGAAATATTATGTTAGGTTTGGTATGATTTTTACGTTCTTGGTTTTAATATCAACTTTAGTCGCCATGTTTTACTTTACTAAATTGGTAATCGACCAGTCTTACAATATATATATCGCTCAGTTTTATAATAATATGTTCGGCTATTTACTAGTTGCTTTTAATTTCAGGCGAAACATATTCTCGGCGAATAGGGCTTCAGTCATCCCTATTCGCCGTTGTAATATTGCACTTGCACACCACACCATCAGTAGCTTAGATGTAATGCAACCGCGCGCGCCGCAGCCAAAATTGTTGTTTCAACCCCGATTGCCGTGATATTTTCTTTTTATACTTAAGCCACTGATTGACTGAGTGCTGACTGCACTATCTGTAACAGAAATTTCATTTATATAAAAATAAATAAAAAATATGTTTACAAAACTACAAATTATTAAATTT
Organism: Hypsopygia costalis; assembly: GCA_937001555.2. Taxonomy (NCBI): domain Eukaryota; kingdom Metazoa; phylum Arthropoda; class Insecta; order Lepidoptera; family Pyralidae; genus Hypsopygia; species Hypsopygia costalis. The sequence goes on from OW443325.2 coordinate 8,033,851, forward strand.
TATAAACGACGAGCTCAGTGGTTGAATGGTTAGCATTTACTCCGAGCTCGCGGGTTCGATTCCCGCACAATACAAACATTTTGTGTGCATGAACGAACATCTCTGTTTGTCTTTGTCTGGGTGTTTTCTATGTATTTACAAGAAAAATGTATTTAAGTACATTTATCAGTTGTATAGTACCCATAACACAAGCTTTGAGCTTAATTTAGGACTCGGTCTCCTAATTTTGGTCAACAGCGTGTCCTTCGACAAAGGCCTCCACTAAAGACTTCCACCGATCTCTACATCTCGCTATCGAAATTCATTCTGATGCAGCAACTTTTTTTTAATCATGTTTCCAATGCTCAATTTGCTGCATCGTTACAGAAAATGCATTTATACATTTAATTATTAACCTTATGAAAATAACATCAAAATGAGCCACAAGTCCAGGACTAATAGACTACAAATTATACGTACCCAACGTAGATACAATTATTATATACTTACGATACTTGCGTACATCTAAAGTTTAATATCATTATAAAACATACACAAAATTTAGATCAGAACGGCCATTCCATTGTCCACAGGCGAGTGGAATGGAACCAGTGACCTTTGGCTTTGCATGCCATTACATTCACTAACATTTTATGGGGCACTGTTATTTATAGAAACCTTAGGCCGCAGACTTAGGCAGTGGATATATTTATTCAACTTTAATTTATTGACTACATGAAGCGGCTTGATACTCGATACTAGGTAAAGCAAATTGTGCCCACCACCATCTTGAGTTCAGCAAAGATAAACGCAACAGCAAAATAAATAATTATTTAATAAAAGTTGCATGTTACGTTCATGCACATCATGCATCGCTCTAACAAAGCTTAAAGCTCAACTTCCACCAGAGATGTGCGAGGTAGAGGTAGCTGAGCGGTACTAGAATCATGACGAAGCGAAACGATGTGAGCGTTACTACTAGAGAGAGATGTGCTAGTAAGCAGAGCAGTGCGAAGTTGCGTAGCGATTCATCGTCATGACGCGACGCTGTGAAACGGAGTGCAGATGAGCAGTACAAATCCTCACATTGCTCGTGACCGCTCACTTAGCGTCCATACAGCCAGCATAGCCGTCTTTTTTCCAGTGGTTTGTGGGAACTGAAGGGAGCACTGCCCGCTACTCGCTAAATTTATATCCCTCGCAACAGATTCCTCGCACGCAACCACAGGACACTTAAAGAGATTCCCATTATGCACGCAACACATCCCAAGATTATGTTTCTTTTTATTGTTAAAAGTTACACTCTGCAGACTCCGGGTTCCGTACCTTTTGTTTACATATTTTATTTTTATGCTACAATTTTCTTACATCGCTATTATCATCATCGTCATCAGCCTGTATCTACCCACTGCTGGATATAATTTCCTTCAAAGCCTTCCCCAATACTTTCCACCAGATACGATCCTCCGCCTTCCGCATCCAGCCGCCCCCAGCCGCTCTCTTTAGGTCATCGGACCATCTAGAGGGAGGGCGCCCAACACTTCGTCGTCCTAAGCGCGGCCTCAACTCTAATACCTTCCTCCCCCATCTGCCATCAGTTACGGCAGATGTGACCCGACCATTGCCACTTCAGCTTGCAAACTCTGAAGGCTATATCGACAACTTTAGTTCTCCGTCGAATTTCTTCGTTCCGGATTCGATCCCGCAACCCCGAGCATATAGCCCTCTCCATCGCTCGCTGCGACACTATCGCTATTATGCTAATAATCGATTGTCACACTATGTTAACACTACTCTATCTAAATCCTCCTATTGTTTACCTTGCAACTATAACTGCCCAGACCAGACGCTGTCACTGAGTGGCATTTCATGAGTGACCATCTCATTTCATTACGTAGCTGAATGCTCGCGTTCCCATTGCTTTGTCATTTTTTTCACGACAGGTGTATCCCGACTCCAAATCAACATTTGCAAATTGTAATCGCGAATTGATTCCGTAGTAACATTTTCCCCAAGTTTTATGAAGCTAGCAGTTGCGTCGAAAAGGTCGCTGCAGTCTGTGTAATATACCTACAAAGCTATAGGTGTGTCGTACGTAAACAGCTACCGCTGCCTGGGGAACTCTGCTATGCAGTTATCTTTCAACTTTAAATTGTAGTCAATCTTTTTATCGATGTCCTGATAACTCTGGGTGATATTTCCAAAAAACAAATTCGAGTCCACATCACTATTTCATATTCTGTGCACACGTAGTAGGTACTGTTGCCAGCTTTGGGCGGGAGGATCAGGATTCAGGATACCAGGTTTTATGACAAGTTTCAGAGACCCGTTAAGGTCGAGGAGAGACATTGCTTCCTTTTGTTTTTGTATACTCTACCGATTGTACCGGTTATGTTCAGAAGAATAAAATTGTGGTTATTCTACTTCCCCTCTGTGCCCATAATGGAGAGGTATCTGTTTTTGCGAACCTATATGTGAAGATTATAAGTAAAACAAAAATTTGATCTGTGATAGAAGTGGTACACAAATCATTGTTAAGTCTATATGTAGGTGCATTTGCCTTCAAATGGCTTTCAAAACCCTTATCCGTGAGCCAGCGGCCGTTCAACTATAACTCGAGTACAATCAATTAATTGCAACGATTTATACAGCAACAATAATGTTTAATCGCACCTTATTCCAGTTTTAATAAGTTGTATCCTGTAGTTCTTATCGTCTGACGTTATGGTACATTTTTCAATAACAATCACTCCATGTCAGGCCAGCTGGGCGTAGTATGTGATTGAAAGGACCTTGGTTTTCGAAAGTGCAGACAGTAACCGGAACGTTGTTGCCTTCTAGGAAAAATCTAGATTACCACGAAAACATTGGAAGGAACAATCCTAACGTAAATTATCTGTGGCATTTGCGCTATGGTATGGGGTTTATTTTTATTTTATGGCCTACAAAAAGTTAGCGTTATAAATTACTTCTTCTAGGTATTCTGATTGCAGTAATGCCTAGGTAGTCTTCTACAAAAATGCGGAAAAATACGCTTCAGTGCCTCGACCTTATTATTAAAAATATTAATAAAATTAGAGTAGGCTTACAAGATAATTTCCATAATTTTATAATCTATTATCTATTTTTTTCTGTTCTGTCTGATTATACCTATTTCCTTTTAGGATTATATGCAGGTACTAGCTGTCGTCTGCGACTTCGTATGCGTGTAAAGCCCCTCTACATTTGCACAGATGCGTCTGCATATCTCGACGGTTGCATCAGCAGCTTTGAGTATTAAACCCACTGGAGATGCCATAACGAACCTCTTCGAACAAATTTTTTCACCACTTTTAGCGGGGGGCGAGGTAAACACGTATAGCACACCACCAAAAGATGATACTAACTCGCAGACACAAATTTTGCTGTTGCGATAAACGCACACTACAAAAAAATCAACACATCAAAAATTACACGCCCACAGACACAGTTTTCACGTAACTATGCAGCAACGAAAAACATAGTGATGGGGCACATCTGAAGAATGCGTCAAATCAGATTGATGAATGAACTGAATTGTCTTATACTACATATTTATTGTAAAATTGTAAAAGTGAAAATTATGTACATTAAAGATATTATCCAAAAAATATGTTTGTTTGTATGTATGTCTGTCTGTATTTATGTGTCTTTGTGTCATTAGCACTCTCGTGCAGCTAAACTGTGGTATGAACTGTCACCCGCGGTTTTTCCGGGCTGATACAACCACTGTCTTCTATAATACAAGTACGCTGGACTACGTACGTACTTGTAGTATAGAGGTCAGTGGAAACAACCTTCAAGGAAAGAGCGTACTGTTATAACCTAGGTATGTACAGAATAGTGCTAGCGTCATATCATCTATGTCAGCAATTCTATCAGAGTCCGTTTGGTTAATATATTTTAGTTAGTCAGTCTGGTTCAGAGCTCCCGCGAGATAGGTTGCAAAAAGGTCTCCTCATTATATACCGAAATATAATGTCCTTCAGTTCATTTAGTCTTTTTTTTAAAAAGCCTTCGAGGAGACCTCCTATAACATTTGGTGGCAGCGGTGGGATACCGAAAATATTCCAGTGCCGTGTCCGTATAATCCGCCGACCAGACTCACCATAAATTATTTTCCAAAACTTTTTCGTTTTAAATAAGTGAAAGTGCTAAAGTGAAATAAGTGCGTGAAACTCACCTTCAAGCAACACTGTTGCTCTCTGGTTCATATACCTACTTACCTGCGCTGCACATCCAGCCTGATATCCTGAGGAAGTATCCTGTGTTCACTTACCTCAAGGCATCGCTGCAGTGTCGTATCCTGGTATTCTGGAAGGTCAAACTTACCTTCGTCGCACACACCTGCCGTTCTATCTCCGTGTCCAGCCAAGCTGCTATTGTCCTGTGAAGTTGTGAATCCTGGGAAAGAAATTATTCAAGGCCATCCCGCACCCTGTGGAAAGAAAACATTCGTGTGTGTTATCCGTGTTTACATTAACATTTCCCGTGTGACTCTGACTATCTGAGAATGCAGTTCGTGCCTACGTCAGTGTTCTACGTTATCGCCGCCTACGCAGTATTACTGTGAGTCTTTGGTTATTGTATTACATTGTTTATTAATTATTTTCATTAATCAATTCTTGTTAACTGCATTAACTAAATTAAGTGATAATTTTTTTTGCATAGATTTTATACGTCCTTGAAACTTAATTAGTGATGTCTAAAGGTTTAAAATCCGAGGACGCCAAACTCAGAATCGAAATCCCAGAGGGTACACTTCCCCAAACTGAGGACAATAAATCACCAGTCAGTCCTTCAGCTACCACCTCTAGAGTGACTAGGGCCCGCTCCGCTTCATCCGCCAAGATGGATTTTAACACTCTGTTTCAATTCGTTAAGCCATATGATGGCAGTCGCGATACTTTAAATTCTTTTATCACCAATTGTAATAATGCTTACGAGGAAGCATCCGAAACACAGAAACCTGTGTTATTCAAATACATCTTGTGTCAGCTGCAAGGCAAGGCAGCTGCTGCTTGTTCAATTAAGGAGTTTATATCATGGGAACAATTAAAGGACTTCCTAAGGAATCAGTTTAGCGAGAGGAAGCATTTTGCGCATCTTCTCATGGATCTGCAGGAGAGCAAACAATTAGTGACAGAAGATGTCGGTAAATTCTCTTTAAGGGTTGAGACATACTTATCGCAAATTTTAACAGAAATAACTTTAACGTCAAATAAACCAAAGGAGCTTCCCGGCAGAATAGCTGCCATGGAGGATTTAGCTCTCCATCATTTTCAAATGGGTTTAAAGCCCCGAATTTCTAGCATAGTCCGGTGTAGGGGCCCAAAAACCCTCAATGAAGCTATAAATCTGGCTATTTCGGAGGAAAGGATTCAGGAAAGCCTTTATAGAGGTAATCAACAGCCTGTGAACAGACCAAATGGTGGAAATAACCAAAATCAATCTTTAAGATTTCAAGGTCAAAATCAAAATAAATTCAAGGCCCCTTTCAAACCTTCCCCGGGCCCTTCAGCATCATTCTGTCGGTACTGCAAAGCTGTTGGTCACGACATAAAGGATTGTAAAAAACGCGAATACAATAATAGTCGTAATCGCGATCAGAAAATAGGCTCCGGGCCTTCTGCCCAAAGTTTTAACAACGTTCCACGTATTAACTACACTCAAAACTCCTCTCATGAGGACAATCCTTATGAGGAAGGTCACGATGAAGTTGACCTCCTAGCTGACGATCATTTAAACGAGTAGTCGTCTCGTCCCGATGTCGCACGAGTCGTCAACCTAAAGCCGACATCACACTCAATTCCAACACGATTACACAACAGGGTAACCAGCCCCAAATAGGAAATCGTAGTTCTAATAAATTTTCCAAATCTACCACAATTACACGACAGGGTAACCAGCCCCAAATAGGAAATTGTGTCTCAAAAACCACTGAATCTGATATGATTATACGACAGGGTAACCAGCCCCAAATAGGAAATCGTGTCACAAAAACCACTGAATCTGATATGATTATACGACAGGGTAACCAGCCCCAAATAGGAAATCGTGTCTCAAAAACCACTGAATCTGATATGATTATACGACAGGGTAACCAGCCCCAAATAGGAAATTATATCTCAAAAACTACTGAATCAGATGTGATTACACAGCAGGGTAACCAGCCCCAAATCGGAAGTCCCATCTCAAATAGAAACCTTGATAAACATCCAGAATTAGACGTTTATGAAATCAGCATAGACGCAACCAACAGGTTGTTGCCCCATATCCTTGTTTATACACAAGTATCCGATATTCCGCTAACTCTCTTGGTGGACTCAGGTTCTGCCATATGTTTACTAAAACAATCTTGTGTTCAGAAGTCTCCTGCTCTAAAGAAAGAGCCAATCAAATTGAAGGGCATTGACCCAGGCGAAGAAACAACGCCAACCCTAGGCCATTTTCAGCTGAAACTACAGCTATCCGAACAAAAACGGATTTCCCATAAATTTCATCTCATACAAAATATAAATCTGCCTTATGATGGCATAATTGGGTCAGATTTCCTCACATATTTCGGATGTAACATAGATTACATCCATGACATTATCAGAGTTGGAAAAACATCTGTGAAACTCCATTTCTTTGAACCATTTTATGTCATTCCTCCACGCTCTGAAACAGTCATCGAATGTACTGTTCAAAACCCTGAGTTGAAGGAAGGTACAATCACCGACCAACACTTATCAGACTCTCTTTTGGTCTCAAACTGTATCGTAAGAGTAAAGCAGAATAAGCGAATTAATATAACCATCGCTAATACATCAGAGAGTCCGGTAAATGTTCATGCCAACCTGAAACTCAAACTAGATCCATTACCAATAAATTCCATCCAGATCCCTGATAATCCAATGGATGCGACCTCACGTGCTAACCAAGTAGTAAGCTCGTTACGAATCTCTCACCTTAATAAAGAAGAATCAGACGCACTCATCGACCTCTGTACTCAATACTCCGATATCTTCCATTTGGCTGATGATAAATTAACTTTTACCACAGCATTAAAACACCAAATCAAAACCAGTACGGATATCCCTATCAATACAAAATCCTATCGTTTCCCTGAATGTCATAAAAACGAAGTTCAAAGTCAAGTCCAAGAGATGTTGGATCAAGGCATCATTGAGCCCTCGTTATCCCCCTGGAGCTCACCTATATGGGTGGTCCCCAAAAGGGCCAATTCCCAAGGTCGCCCTCAGTGGCGAATAGTCATCGACTATAGGAAACTTAATGACATCACCATCGGGGAGGTTTATCCAATTCCCCAAATTTCTGAAATCCTTGATCAGCTGGGCCAGAGTAAATACTTCTCCACGCTAGATCTAAAATCCGGCTTTCACCAAATTTTGGTTTCTCCAGATGACGCAGAGAAAACTGCGTTTTCCATCCCTCAGGGTCATTTCCAGTTCAATAGAATGCCTTTCGGACTAAAGAATAGTCCCGCAACTTTCCAAAGGTTAATGAACACTTGCCTTACTGGGTTACAAGGTTCACGTTGCTTCGTATATCTTGATGATATAGTCCTATATTCACATGACCTAAAATCTCATATCCAAAATTTGGGATCAGTCTTCGAAAGACTTCGACAGTTTAACCTGAAACTCCAACCAGATAAGTGTGAGTTTCTCCGAAAAGAGGTCACCTATCTAGGCCACATCATTGGTGAAGATGGTGTGAAACCAAATCCTGAAAAGGTAAAAGCAGTTACCAAATTCCCTACTCCTAAGTGCGCAAAGGATATAAAATCCTTTTTGGGATTAGTCTCTTATTACAGGCGTTTTATCCATGGGTTCTCGAAAATCTCGAAACCATTAACCTCTCTGTTGAAAAAAGATGTCAACACAAGATTGGGGTGTAAGTGGTTCATCAAGATCTTTGAACCAAAGCCAACTTCACCTGCACGCGGTGCACCCTGCTGACTGACAAACGAAGCTCTGGCGAAAAGAGAGGTAGGGAGCGTAATTGTAAGCTACCCGACTGGGGAACGTACCTCCACCTCACAGAATACCGCAGCCAAATAACGGTTCCCTTGAGGGCTGTTGTGTTCCTGCGAGTGAGTGAGGTCACCAGAAAGGAAGGAGATGCTGCGATGGCAGCGGGGGTGGCGGCGCGCGAGCGATATTTTATGTTGCGAGCGTTAATATGGCTACGGTAACCGCTTCAGATCAGGCGGGCCGTATGCTTGTCTGCTACCCGACGTAGTATAAAAAAAAAAAAAAAAAAAAAAAAAAAAAATGTCACTTTCAGTTGGCTCAATGAGCAACAATTAGCATTCGAAACATTAAAAGACAAATTAGTAAATGCTCCTATCCTTGCCTATCCTGACTTTAGCCAACCATTCATACTTACCTGTGATGCTTCTAATTACGCGATATCCGCTATCCTGTCCCAAGGTCCTATTGGGCAAGATCGCCCCATAGCATATGCTTCGCGCACACTCAACAGGGCCGAGTGTAATTATAGTGTCACGGAAAAGGAATGCCTAGCCATTGTTTTCGGGACCAGCACCTACCGGCCGTACTTGTATGGTCACAAGTTCACAATAGTGACAGATCATAAACCACTCCAGTGGCTCTTTAACTGTAAGGATCCCGGCTCGAGATTAGTTAGGTGGCGACTCAAACTCGAAGAGTACGAGTACAATATCCAATATAAAAAAGGCAAAATTAACGCCAACGCTGATGCTCTGTCAAGGTATCCCGTCAACCCTATTCAGCTGACCGTTTCCGATCCTATTCCAGGTCCAAGCAATGTCCCGGATAATCCCGACCTACCATCTACACTCCTAGGTCCAAATGTCCTTGCTGATGGTACACCCCAGGAGGATAGCCAGTCACCAGCGTTTAGCCCTTTAACGTTAACCGATCTTGATGTCCAACTACCCTGTATCCCGTTAGACCCAAGCAACAATGACTTGCCTTTAGTCGAATTACTTGACGGTATTGATCTAGAGGAGGTACCGCTTATTTCAGGTGAACCCGAAATCACTGATCCTTTAAACCCCGATCCTTTTGTAGATTTGAATCCATCTCCAAGTGTTCCTTCTTGTGATTATAAATCCTTCTTAAAATCCTTAAATAACAAGGATACCTTCAATTCTGCCATAGAAGAACATAACTCAAATATCCTAAGAAGTCCCGTAAAAACCATTCTTATCCCAGTTCCAATAGATTTAGATGAATCTAACCCTTACTCTAATGATATCCTTCAAAAACTGGAAAACCAAGATATCCTTGACAAGGAGAGACAATTGCACTCCTTCTTAAAGTTTGAATCATCCGGAAAAACCTTTTATTTCCTCTTCATCAAAGTACACCACTTCGACGAAGCATCATATCCTGACATTTTCCAAACTATACAACGAGTACGCGATGAGCTTGTCGTTATCGGAGATACCAATGAAATTGGTATTACCGACTTCAAGGATCCCTTCCAACGTCACTCCTTCCCTAAGATATATAACATCTTGGCATACCTGTTCCATAACACTAATATCAAGGTAAATATCTATCATGATAGTATCATATATCCTACCCCGACGGAGATCAAAAAGATACTCCGAGATAACCATGACATTCCTATAGCTGGCCACTTAGGCGTCTCCCGTATGCTCAGTAGAGTGAAAGAATCCTACTACTGGAAAGGCATGCAAACAGATATAGAGACTTATGTCAAACAATGTAAGTCGTGCCAGGAAAATAAAGCGCTGAGGAAAATTAATCGCGCTCCAATGCAAATCACTAGTACTTCTACAGCGCCCGGCCAACGCGTTGCCCTAGACATCGTTGGACCCCTCCCTGAAGCTGGTCCTGCAAAGCTTAAATACGTACTTACCATCCAAGATGACCTTACAAAGTTTTCATCCGCATATCCCATACGTAGTACCACAGCCGAAGAGACAAGCGAGTGTCTACTTCATTACATATCTATTTTTGGAATCCCCAAAATTATCTTGACGGACCAAGGTACCAATTTCACTGCCGACTTGTTTAAAAGTACCTGTGAATTTTTAAAAATCAAACAATTATGGTCTTCGCCTTATCATCCACAAACCCAAGGCGCCCTTGAGAGAAGCCATTCCACTCTCAAGGAGTACCTAAAATCCTATGTAAATAAAGACCAAACAAATTGGCCCCGTTATATATATACAGCCATGCTAGCCTATAACACGGCAGTCCATTCCACAACTCATTACACTCCTCATGAGTTAATGTTCGGTTCTAAACCCTTCATGCCGAATTCTGTGTTTGAGGATAACTTAGGCACAACTTACCCTGACTATGTAAAGATGTTACAGAACCGACTCAGATATTCTCGGGATAAAGCTCTCGAATTCATCCGCCGATCTAAAGAATCCGCTAAAACATATTACGATAGCCGCACGCGCCCAGTGCGATACAAAGTAGGGGATTTTGTCTACATCAAAAATCATCTAAGATTGCGCAAAGCCCTATCAACAATATGGAAGGGACCTTTCAAGGTGATTAAAATCCACGGTAACAACACCCTCTCCGTATTGATGAATAGAAGACACGTGCGGCATCACTACGACGAAATAAAGCGTGCTGAAGTAAACAGCACCTCCCAGTAACCTGTAACATAAGGAAAATATAGATTAGTACATACATTAAAGTTAATCATAAATATATATAAAAAAAACTTACCTTGACACTAGTTTGAACTAGTTTAGTATTAACTATTAGTAATTATGAAATAGGTTAGTTTTGTTAGCTATGTGTAATAGCTATAAAAAATATAACAAAATATTATAAGAAATAAGTTTATATACCTTAGGATAAAATAAATCATAGAGCTAGTGTATACATGCAATACTACATGAAAAGAATATGTATTGCTATGTTAATGTATAATTATGTATATTATTTGCAGTGCCTCTGCCGATCCAGTGCGTCAGGATTATATCAAACCTATAACTAATAGCTCGGGCGTCTATTTTGACTATCTAGGAAACCTGAAAATAACAAAAGGCCGTTTGAGTGTGCTCATACCTAAAAATATAGGTCATTTTACAGCACACATAGATAACATTAATACCGCCCTGGGTACCGCCAGGTTCCTATGCAAACAGGCCGGAGTAGTGGAGGAGATACGCTGTCATAATATACTGGAACCACTTACGACTAGATACCGCGACATGGTATCCCAGTTCGATGCTATCGCCCATCTGTCGGACAATAGGTCAAAACGGGCATGGATAGGTGGTATAGGTACCATGTTAAAAACTGTGTTTGGCACCCTCGACGAAAACGACGCCATAAAATATAACGATGCAATAGAATCTATGCATAACAACCAGGTTAAACTAAGTTCCCTAGTTAAAAATAATATACTTGTAACTCAATCTGTAATTTCTGCATATAACAACTCAATACAGAAAATACAAGTTAACGAAGCTGTACTCAGCCAAGCTATCGACGATCTCTCATCAAATATTAAAAACCTAACTTTCATTTCAAACCGTATGGAAGTTCAGAATCATTTAAATTTCATACTTAATAACATTGAGACTTCTATACTTGCCTTATCATTTCAATTGGAAGACATCGTTAACGCTGTCCTAGGCAGTAATCAAAACATCCTACACCCAGGTGTGATTACGCCGCTACAGCTATACCGAGAGCTCGCTGATAACTATAGGCACCTACCTGATTTCTCGGAACTGCCTGTGGAGCTAGACTTAAGTTTAATTCATGTTTTATTAAAGGTATCAAATGTCGTGTGTTACTGCGTGGGTAGTACTGTTGTTTTTGTATTACAGATTCCGCTAGTGCAAACCAGGGAATATGTACTATTTCGCAGTATAGCACTGCCAATGCCTCATGATGTTAATGGATTGGATAGTTTTAGTTTGATAGTACCCGGAACTAATTTCATAGCAATAACCAAAGACAAAACCAACTACTGTAATGTGGAAAACTTAAATAAGTGTACTGCCATAGTTTCCCAAGTATATATGTGCCACGTCAGCAATGTATTCTCTACGGACTCCAGACCGACCTGTGAAAGTGAATTGATATCAAAGGTGGTCTCTAAATTACCGAATCAGTGCGTTACAAGGTCGATTGTTGGAAAGTTAGACATTTGGGAACCATTAGCAAATAATAGATGGCTTTTTGTACTATCCGAAAGTAATAAGATTACGGTAGAATGCATTAAATCAAATTTGTACGAAACTAATATTCAAGGTGTGGGAATGGTGACTTTGCCACCCCACTGCACAGCTTATTGTAAAAATACGAAATTAATACCGCAGTATAACAACTTATTCAATATTGTAAGTCCTATAAACGTTTCAGATTTTAGTTTAATAAATAATAGTTGCTGTAAACCCGTCGATGTCGACAATGTAAAACCTAATAATATGTCCCATATCCATCTACAACATTTGCAATTAAATCAGTTAACTTTAGAACATAATATTTTAGACAGTCTCTTAAAAGACACTAACGATATACAACCTACTCCGCACATAGTGAGGTACGGGACACATTATTCTATCTTAGTTTATTTAATTGTTCTTGTTATAATATCGTATATATCTTTAAGGTTATACTGTAAATTTAAACCTGGCCGCAACCTCGTTAATATTCAGAAAACACCAAATATCAAAGTTATTGAAAATTATTCAGGCTCTGATAGTATAGAGGATATACCACTTCCAACAGTTAGGAGTATAGTTTAAAATCTAAATTTTACTACCTACTGTTTATAAATTTCAACATTTTTTCCTTTGCCAAACTTCGGAGTAAAAAAATTCCGAAGTTTTCCCTATGGGGGGAGGTGTTATAACCTAGGTATGTACAGAATAGTGCTAGCGTCATATCATCTATGTCAGCAATTCTATCAGAGTCCGTTTGGTTAATATATTTTAGTTAGTCAGTCTGGTTCAGAGCTCCCGCGAGATAGGTTGCAAAAAGGTCTCCTCATTATATACCGAAATATAATGTCCTTCAGTTCATTTAGTCTTTTTTTTAAAAAGCCTTCGAGGAGACCTCCTATAACAGTACGCTCATCTAAAAACCCAGCTACGCACTTGTAACCCTTCTTGCAGTTGCTTAAATAATTTCTTATCCTTTATTTGATTTTATCGAACAAAACCCTGTTTTAGAACATGAAGTATTGTCAATTGATTTTTTAACAGATATACTAATAATATTTTAAATGTGAACATCCAAAGATCCAAACATCTTCGTTTGGATGTTTAGATCTTGAAGATGTTTGAATCTTTGGTTGTTACTCAATCACGCAATAACGGCTAAACGGATTTAGATGAAATTTGGTATGGAGATAGTTTGAGTCCCGGGGAATGGCATAAGATACTTTTCTAACGCAGTTGAAGCCGCGGGGCGTAGCTAGCATTACATAAAGTAGATTGGTTAAGTAGATTACAGACTAAAGGAATTTTTTATTTAGTCTTTTCGATATTTTATAACTTATAACTGCGAAAAAAACCTTAAAGAAGCGCGCGTACACTCATTCGTAACTCCGTACTGACCAGAAAGTACTTTATAATATACTGTAAGTACTGACATTACAAAGTACTCTGTGGTACTGACTGATGCGTCGTCAGACGTGTGAACAGAAACCGGCCACTCGCGCAGAAACCCTTTGATGCGTGCCAAACCGACAACAAACGGATTAGTGGCAGACGCACCTGCCGTGACGTGCCAGCGCACCTGCAACATAAAAGGCCATGGTGCCCGAGGCAGTCGATGTATCCTCCACTTTGACAACGATGCAGAACAATACAAAGGATTCCTAAACGAAGGCAGGCTGCGATATAAAATGTGCCGTCATCCAACATAGTACCTTGTACTTACTTATGTTCGCATCGAATTTTGCATTACAAAAATTCGATTACTCGGCTTCAGCTTAGACACTAGAGCCCCAGAAGTAGCCCGAAGTGGTTCAAAATCAGAGGTATCGTTTTTCAAATATGCAAAAGAAACGGGTCTGATTGTATTGGTCAGGCTGTTACTGAGCACTCACTCCCGGCCGCTATCCCACTACTGCCCGATACGGGGACTTTTGGCTGCTGGGTTTCCCCTCTGGCCCGGTTCGCCCCTCCTTAGTTAACCTGCACCCTTCAGACTCCTCCGAAGGGTCCATATTAATACCAGGCTTAGTGTGGACGTCCAGTCAACATGGGCCACTCAGCAACAGAACTCCCGACCTCAAACCATCCTCCATTTCCGACCTCCGAGAAGCCGGATTACAGGAGACGCCACGCTCCCAGTCGAAAGATATGTTGAAATAGTTAATCACAGTGTTCGTGTAACCAAAAAATATATCGGTATTAAATTTAATGAATAAAAATACAATATACTCTTTTTACCGACTGTTGTAATTCCTTATGAATGAAATTAAGACATGTACTCAAAAAAAAAGCGAATTAAAAATTATGAAAAACAAAATATTTTTTAAAAGTTAGTCCAATGCCATCTGTTAATTCTAGTTGATACTATCTTCAACTTTGTTTCTCATTAGTTTAAACAAAGTCCGCTAGATGGCGAAAGCAACAAATAAAATAATAAAATATGATACAAATTAAAATGTACAGTTAATTTATAAAAGCTTTGTCACCTTTTATAAATTAAATTTATTCTATAGTTTAATTGTTGTAAAACTGTGTATAAATAAAAACTTTTTTTAAGAAAGACGTATTCTACTTTATTTAGAAAGACGTTAGTTTTATGGACGCATGTCAAGCTTAGCAATAAAGAATTTATTGAGAATGTCAGATAACTGTTTATCAAACTCTTTCGTTATTAAATCCATTCATAATTGTGAACTCATCGTTTCGAGATTTGTCTAATTTGGTAATAGGATACAATGCAAAAAAAAACTTCTTCAAAACGGAACTGGCTGCTACGCGAAAAATACCGTCGCGTCGTCGTCGGAGACGGCGCGGTTTAGCCAAAGTCCCGGACCCACTCTGCCACTGCCAATACGCGAGCTTGGACTCCTGTCTCTGGGAGTAAGTCATTTTGGGCAGTCAGAATTTGGATAGGTCGCCCTTCAGGCTGATAAAGCACAACACATCACCTTCGTGAAGAAACCCATGAAGATGATTGCATTCTTTGGGAACTTTACCGATTATTGGAAATCCACATAATCACAAAGATCGGACATTATACCAGTGGCTGGCAACACTGAACATTTTGACAGCTGTGAAGACAGCTGTTCAAAACTTTGTTCCTTTGCAGTGTTGCCATATATACGGATTTGTCCGTATTTCTACGGATTTTCAAGTTGTAATACGGATAACTGTTGACTACGGATTTTTATACGGATTTCTAATAATGATAGATTATTTTGTACGGATCTATCATAATAAGGAACTCACTCTCGCATTACATTTAAATATTCTTTCCATAGTGCTCATCTAAAACGGGAACTTGTGATTTTTTCATGGCAGCACTGAATGTGCAATATTTACATTGTGTGGGAACTCCCCGTAGCATATATTATTGTGTACATTCTGTTCTCTCTTTTGTCTTAGTAAGTATGTCTCGTTCCTTTTTATAAGTGAAAACAGAGATGGCTGTATTTAGCCGTGTTTAGTAGGTAAGATAAAATAACCATTATTTTCATTCAATGATTCTGTGCTTTAGGAGAAGAAGGTAAAATGTTATCAACATTTGCGTTGTGTAAAGGAATAATACAGAGCTGCTTTCTAATGATGGCGATGATTTAGAACAATTCTGGAAAAACATAATTGCGGCTAAAAACCCAAATGATGGAGATGTTCTTTTTCCAAATTTAATACGCTTCGTTTCTGGTGTACTATGTTTGCCACATTCCAGTGCGGCGGTCGAAAGGATTTTTTCCGCCATCAATTTAAATAAAACCAAGCAGAGAAATAAACTAAATACAGATACTTTGACTGGAATATTGTTTTTTATACAGTTATTGGGTGAATCTCCTTGTTTTGAATTAAAAATAGACCAAAATAGGTCAGCAAAAATGAATAAAAATATGTACTTACCAATAAGTATATATACCTACCAATAAATAAGTTTTTTTTATTTTTCTTTATTGTTTGTTTTTTTTTTGCGTATACGAAATTTGTACGGATTTTGACACTGATATACGGAATTCGTACGGAGTTTTCGTAATATCAGCATACGGAATTTATACGGATTTCCAGAGCAGTAAATACAGATTTTCTTGTGCTTCCATCTGGCAACATTGTTCCTTTGTTTGATTTTCTAACGGAAAATAGTAGGTACACATCTTATAGAAATATTCTTGAAATTTACATTATTTGATGTTCTAAACAAATAAAGACATGGAATCTACAGATTTTGTAAAATGCAACAGGTAAAGTTTCCAAACTATTTTAATTTCCCGCCCACATCGTTTGAACTTGCGCGCTGTAATGTATTGATTTTCTTTCCAAAAATAAGTCTGAAGGATGTAAATAAATCATTAAAACGTATCTGTAGATCCTTTTCGCGGTAATAATAAGAAAAGCATTAGATGAAATAGCAGTAGAGAAACGTTACAGAAGTTGTATTAAAAAAGCATATTTTGTGTGTTTATGTAGCCAAAACATCGCAGATATATCTGGGTTTACTCCAGTTAAACCCAGGTTAGGTAGATTCATCGATGTTTATTCACCAGAACACCTGAACTTGACGCCGAAGCCTGTAAGTATTTAAAAATATGTATATTCAAATAATGTTTACACAATATGTATGTACTAGTTTAAAAGGAATTATTTAGTACTTAATCATGTTTTTCAGGTTCCCAATTTAAATTTCAATGGCTTGAAGATTGAAAACGTTAACTTGGTTACACCAGAAAAATATAATGAAATTGATTACAAATGTAGGTAAGTAAATCAGTAAAAATTACAGTGTAATATTGCTAATATTTTACGATTTTATTTCCTTCTAGTAGTTCTAGCATTCTACTTATTGAATAATATGTAATGTAAACATCCATGACTACACTATAGATGGAGAAACTTAGATGATGGCCACATAAATTAAAGTGGTCAAATCGCTCATTGTACATTTTAGTTACCCAAAATGTAATTAGAAAGTAAATTTAGTTGAAATGCTTATAGCAATAATCCGTCAGAGGGTCGCCTTAGTTCAAGGGTTCCTGCTGAACTGGAACCTGTAGCTCATATTTATTATAATCATAATTATAATAAATATGATCAATCATAATTACTTATGTGATATAGCTTGAGCGCTAAAATTACTCTGATCATAGATTAATTGGCTAGGATACTACTGATTAGTTCACTACAATTTGTTGACCAGAAATTTGTAACCGAGCTCCATAGATGAAACTTTGCAGTCACAATCTTACATTTATTTTACTAATATTATTATCAGAACTGAGTGAATTTTGTGAAGTATAGTATTCTCCAAATTCACACAGTTCCTGTAATAATACTCGTTGCAAGTGATTCCTCAATATAATCAGTGACATTATAAACAGTTCTAACCAGGGGTGACCACAGACTGCCGGACTTTTCTTTTAGGGAGATATTGCTGTTAAATTTTGTATGCCTGTTGTTTTATGAACCCTGTTCATAATCTGAAAAAAAAACTTTCTAGAAGATTATTGCATTCCTGAAAAAGAGTAATATCACTAGAATAGTTTTATTATCATCATAGTAAGTTATGTCCTCATTCTTGAGTATTGTTACTATGTACAAACATGCACACATTTTTTTACTCTTATTGTAGCCTAATTAGGGCTGCCACTGATTTTGATTGTAACATGTGAATTTGTTTTTATTATTTAGATGCTGTAGTGTTTTAATTCCTAAATGCATCCCCAAGTTGATCAAAGTAATTTCTAAAATGTAAATTTATCAAATAACTCATATAAACTGCAGTGCAGCTGAAAATTCTCGCTGTTTCCCAATTCCTGATCTAGACTGTATTTATCAAGAACCCACACTTAAATCTATCCATATCATATCATACATAATCTAGATAGCTTAAGATCATCAATTTCCAACTTTAGTTGTGATCAACTGTTCAGACTGAGAGCTCTTACATTTGTATAATATTCATACTAAGTAATATTAGATATTTTTCATTTTTAAACAACTTATGTTCAAATATCACAATGCGCTATATATAAACACAATACATATAAGGGATTTGTATGATTTTGTTTTTATATTCCATGACAAATATTATGGGTACTGGATAACTAGTAAATATACATACTTAAATAATTTGATGAGCCACCGCCTGGAAAACACCACAACTGTTTTGCCTATTGTTACCACTAGTCCTTAGGCCTAATGACAGTCCCAAGTGCCGATGCACCATGCTATTTGTAATGGATCAAATACTTACACATCATGCACTAACATTTTTTGTAATTTTTTATGAGACCAGTCTTAACATATAATACATATTTCTAGAACTGTCAAGCCACCACCACGCTTTCACAATGTATTTAGCAACTGTTCCTTTGAGGGCAATCAGAGCTTCCCACGTTTGAACCGCAGGGTCCGTCCCATAAAAATGGAGCTGGAGACACCAACCAAAGTTAAATCTACAGTTGATCTAGTTAGAGGTGAGTTTTGCAAATCATTACCATCTAGATTTTTATTCTTTTTTTTTTTGTAACCAATAAGACACAATTTTTAAGATGCGGGAATGGTTTTCCTTAATTTATGAATTGATGGGAATGGATGGGTTTCCTTATGGCATGACGATGTTTACGATAAAACATAAAAAAATTTTTAATAAAATACATTACATGACAAAGGGGTCGTTTATTTCTTGTTTCTAGTTTTTAGGGTTCTGTACCCATAGGGTAAAAAGGACGGCTGTATGTCATGAACCGTGATAGTTAGACGGTTGAAATTTTCACAGATAATGCATTATAATCTTTTGCTGCTATAACAACAAACTAAAAAACAGAATAATATAATTATTTAACAGGGCTCCCATACAACAAACGTGATTTTTTTGCCGTTTTTATAGATGACCGTACGGGACCCTTCGTGCGTGTATCCGACTCGCACTTGGCCAGTTTATTTTATGAATTTAGCATATTTTTCATAGGTGCTTTAGTCAACAGATATAATACTGTTGTTATAGGTTTATTGTCATTACCAAATACTGCTAATACAAGGATGTTATTTATTCAAGTTTTAATATGAATATAAGTTTCCAAGTGATTAAGTACATAACTCAGTTCAACTTAGTTTCTAACGCTAAGTGATCGCTGATCACAGACTATGAAAAGCACAGGTGCAGAATACTGGAGCCCTATTCTGAAGTCTTGGCCGAATCTGAAGTTTCTACCGAAAGTTCCAATTTTAAAGGACATTTTGTGGAAGAGTCTCTGAGAAAATAATAATATAATAAATAAAATATATTAATTATAATATTTCTGGACAATTTACACAGCGCCATCTAGTCCCAAATTAAGCGCAAAGCTTGTGTTATGGGTACTAGACAACTGATAAATGTACTTAAATACATTTTTTTAAATACATACTTATAATACATAGAAAACACCCAGGCCAAGACATACAGACGTGTTCATGCACACAAATGTTTGTCTTGTGCGGGAATCGAACCCGCGACCTCGGAGTCAAAGTGACCATTGCTAACCATTCAACAACCGAGCTCGTCAAAAAGAAAATAAATGTCAATGTTTAATATTTATTTTGTTATTTATACCTTGATGTATAAAAATTACACATCCACCAATCCAATTGAATTGGAATTCGTATCAGAAAATATCCGATTTTTCGCTTGAAACTTTGGATTATAACTTAGGAGTAGGCCTAGTGTTTTTTTTTAATTCAATTTTTCATTGTGGCGACCGTGCTGTTTCGCCAATGACAATGCTTTTTATCTTTAGCATAGATAACTGAGTACGTGACTATGCTTAGTAGGTCAGTTTTTTTGTGTGTCAGAAGGTATGTCATTTTAATGTAATTTGTTCATACTTGTAGTTGATGGACCAAATGGCTTGCGGTTCAACACGTCACTGGCCACTGGTGACGTCAGCGGTTCCCCAGCTCAATCACAAACTGATAGATTGCAACAGACCATCAACCCAAGCAAGGCTGTCTTCACTATAGAACCCAATACTTCCAAAGTAAGAATTGTTGCCGTATTTTTTTTTATACTGTGTCAGGTGGCAAACAAACATACAGTCTGCCTGATATCAAGTGACCTTGATGAAATATTGATCGTGCGTCGTCACTACCGTTGCTGGCAACGCAACAACTACTTGCTTCACGGTGACCTCACTCACTACATAAATAAATAAATAAATATTGTCAGACAAATTACACAGCGCCATCTAGCCCCAAAGTCTAGACTACTGAAACATACGTTAATACATTTTTTTTTTGTAAATACATACTTTTCATACATAGAAAACACCCAGACCAAGACGAACAAACATGTTCATGCACACAATTGTTTGTCCTATGTGGGAATCGAACCCACGAGCGTTGGTGTCGAAGCCGCGTCATTGACCGCTACGCCACCGAGCTCGTCACTCGCAGCGAAACAACAATCCTTAAGGGAACTGATATTTGGCTGCGTATTATGTGAAGAGAAGATACTTCCCCAGTCGGGTAACATGTAAATACGCTGTGCTCTACCTCTATTTTGACAGAGCCTCGTTTGTGAGTCAGAAGGGTACAGCATGTGGAGCTGAAGTTAGCTTTCGTTCAAAGACGTTAACTTGTTTAAAAAAGAGCATGCGTGGTGCACATGCGCGACGCTCCGCGCGGCGCCGTGTTCACAGATTATATAGAAACAAAGTTGTATTCGCGTTGCAACCTCCTTAATATAGCTGAACCCAGGGCTGAAGCTGTATTGAAATGGAAAAAAAGTTATTTTTCGATCCATAAAGAGCTATATCGAAAAGTAACTGTTTAAATTTATTTTGATGGCTTGTGCGTAAAAGACTGACATTAAGATTCTGTGTTTAGTTTTTTAATCTATATATTCAGAGTGTACATAGACAAATATTTTTTATGGTTTTAGATTCTAATAGTAAACAATAAAGCATGCTCGCTGCTCGGGTATTCATCAGGGGAGCTCTGTGGACTTCGTTTCTCAGACCTGCTCCGCAACAGGAGTTGTCGGGCATTCAACTTGCACGAGCCTCAAGATGGAGACGTGTCTGAAGACGGCACCATTATACTACTTAGTGGAAAGGTAATTTAAAAAAAAAGGTAATTACTTTTAATGTAACACTAGTGATTCGCCCCGGCTTTGCACGACAACCAGTAGAACATTTTTGGCCGCACGCTAGTACAGCTTCCAGTTGGCATATTTTTTCCGACATCTTCAATAATCATCATCATATTTCAGCCAATTTATACAAAATATTGATGAATTAAATACCTAAATCTTCATTAGAGGGCCAATTCTCGTAATTTTTCTACGAACGCAGATTGAAAGTTGACCGAATCGAGATTGAATTGTGAATTGACTAAAATTATATACTTGACTAGCTTTCGCCCGCGGCTTCACTCGCGTGAAATTTGGGGCAAAGACGTGTTTACTCATTTATCTATAAAAGTACTCGTGTAAAGTTTAGGATAAAATAGTCCAACTAATCTTCTTCCCACAAACAAATTTTGAACCTCCGTTTCACCCACTTAGGGGTAAAATTTGAAAAATCTTTTTAAATAATTTCTTGTTCACTACATTATTTATAATCAATACTATTTTCGTAATGAACGTCCCAGAAAACCATAGAATCAACACCCTATATATATATTATGACATTTCAACCCCATCGCACCCACACAGGGGTTATTTTATGTCACGTTGGCTACATTAATTTGATTATAAAATAGTTGTTTTTTCGTCATCACCGACCCGATAAACCATAAAAACAATACCAATGACGATTTTCAGACATTTTCACCCCATTTTAGACATTTCAATCCCATCGCACCCCAATAGAGGATGATGGTCACGTTAGCCACGTTGAATTTCAAAATCGGTATTGTTTTCGTAATCAGCGACCTGATAAACCATAAAAACAATACCCATGACGATTTTCAGACTTTTTGGCCCTATTTTATCCTTTTTGGGCTTGAATTTTGAAAAATCCTGAAATATGTGTTTACTCATCTATAAAAGTAGTCGTGTAAAGTTTACGATAAAAAAGTCAACTAATGTCGTTTCCCCGTAATTTTTGAACGTCGTATTTTCGTAATTAACGTCCCAGAAAACCATAGAATCAACACCCATATTGATATTATGACATTTCAACCCCATCGCACCCTCACAGGGGGGATTTTATGTCACATCGGCTACGTTTGATTAGAAAATAGTTGTTGTTTTCGTAATCAGCGACCCGATAAACCGTAAAAATCCGAAACCGTAAAAATCGCCATGGGTATTGCATGACGATTTTCAGACTTTTTTACCCCATTTTTGACATTTCCACCCCATCGCACCCCCACAGGGGCGACTTTTTGTCACGTCGGCTATGTTTGATTAGAAAATAGTTGTTATTTTCGTAATCAGCGACCCAATAAACTATAAAAACAATACCCATGACGATTTTCAGACTTTTTCACCCCATTGTGGAAAATTGGGGAAACGAGATTAGTTGGACTATTTTATCCGAAACTTTACACGAGTACTTCTATAGATAAATGAGTAAAGGTCACCCCTTATAAAATTATAGAAATTTAAGGTAGAAATAAAGAAAGGCAGGATTATAAGCTGGCAACGGATCGGCGACAACTTGTTGTTGCTGGGCTCCATGGCAGGTGGTGATTGTTTTAAATCAGCTGATCTACATGCTCGTTTACCCCTCTCTGAAAAAATGAAAATCCGTCCTGTATTTTTTTAGTTTCTCGCGTTAAATCTTGCTTGGTACAAGCATGAAAGTGTTTTTGATCGCAATTGGTTATTAAACTCCGGTTTCGTGCACGGCCGAAGGGTGTTCAGACAGATAGCGTAGAAGAGCAATAGGAAATCAAGAGCTAAACTAAATTTGAGCTCTTTTAGATGTTGACTGATGCGGCGAGGAACTTTGCTTTATAATATTGTCGCGGTCCTGTCTCGAACGATCTAGAATGGAACCTTTTAGAATAGTCGCCGCATACTTCGATGCAAGCTATAATGACCCGTATGTCCAGTGCCATAAGGTTCATAACACTATGACATGAAAATGTTCGAGATGTGTCTCGAGACATTACGATGAATTACCGATAGGTAGTACATGCATGTACATGCGGGAACATTCGAGAACCCTTGCCGGCGGATATAAATAGCGACCGCCGCGGCGCATAGGAGTTCAGTTTGGACTTCGGAAGAGTAAACTTCGAGCGAATCTACCTGCGAGACAAGTGATAACCTACGACCTCAGCGATACTATCGGACTTCGATTTGACCTGCGATTTGGAATCTTCGTGTGGACTTCGTGTTGTGAAGACCTGCAGACCAGACCCTGCGTGAATAAATCCTTGCAAGTTGTCATTGGCGTTTTACATCCAAATCCAGAACCCTAGCTCGTAACATTTGGTGTCAGAAGTGGGATTTGGAGATGCCACTGACTCCGAGGCGAGGACAAGCCAAGATGGTGCGAGGTCGCCCCTACTAGTGTTGTCACCGAGGCATACTGGGCTCAACGGGACAGTTTTATTCTGCAAAACGGAATACTTTACCGTGAATGGGAGAAGCCTAACGGCAGAGAGTTCTATCTTCAGATAGTTGTCCCAAGGATGGGGTACAGGATGTCCTTCGTGAAGTGCATGATGGCGTGTGGGGTGGACGCTTGGGCGTGGGACGGACGATGGCAAAGATTCGAGAAGGGTTTTACTGGCTTCATTGTCGTGAAGGATTGGTGACGCAGGTGCGCTGCTTGCGCAGCGGTAGCCATCATTTAGAAGCCAAGGAAACCTGCAACTTTGTAACTTTAGTGCACCATGGGAACGCGCTGCGGTTGATGTGGCTGGGCCATTCCCTGTGGCGGAGTCGGAGGATGGGTGCTTCATGGTGGTTGTGGATTGCTTCTCTGAGCGGCCAGAGGTATTCGCCATGTCTGGTCAAGAGGCCGCAACTGTTGCGTCCGGGTTGTTCGGGGAAGTGGTTTGCTGATTTGGTGTGTCGAGTCGCAGATATTTCAGGAGCTCTGCAAAATATTGGGTGTGCATGGGACTGGGACCGCCCTATATCATCCTCAGTCTGACGGCATGGTGGGGAGATTTGGTCAGGCACTCGAGGAACGTTTGGCGGGACTCGTTGGCGGCCACTGGAGGGGCTGGGACGGGTGCGTGCTGCCGTTTCTCCTGGCCTGCCGAGCGGCGGAGCGTGGCGGCGCGGGGGCAGCCCCAGCACGTGTCAGCTTTGGGCGAGAGCTGGGAGTGCCAGTGGATCTGCTGACTGGGGGACCTCCTGACGACCCACGTGCTCTGCGCGATTGCATATCCGAGTTGCGTGGAAGGGTGCGAGAGACTCATGCCATAGTTCGGGAAAATGGGTTGCAGTCAAGTGAAAGGATGAAAGCTGGGTGCGACCGTCGAGTGAGTGCAGAACTGCAGACGGCTTCGAAGAGGGAACACTGGTCTGGCTTCGCTACGTGGCTCGACGAAAAGGAAAATCTCCGAAATTGCAGACAGGCTGGGAAGGGCCGTGCAAAGTGGTAGCTCGGTTGAATGACGTGACATATCGAATTCAACGGCAGCCGAGAGGTGCACAAAAAGTGCTTCACATTGACCGCTTAGCTTCTTATCACGGCAGTAATGAAGATGCTCGGGACGAGCATCTCTAAGAGGGGAGCAGTGTCGCGGTCCTGTCTCGAACGATCTAGAATGGAACCTTTTAGAATAGTCGCCGCATACTTCGATGCAAGCTATAATGACCCGTATGTCCAGTGCCATAAGGTTCATAACACTATGACATGAAAATGTTCGAGATGTGTCTCGAGACATTACGATGAATTACCGATAGGTAGTACATGCATGTACATGCGGGAACATTCGAGAACCCTTGCCGGCGGATATAAATAGCGACCGCCGCGGCGCATAGGAGTTCAGTTTGGACTTCGGAAGAGTAAACTTCGAGCGAATCTACCTGCGAGACAAGTGATAACCTACGACCTCAGCGATACTATCGGACTTCGATTTGACCTGCGATTTGGAATCTTCGTGTGGACTTCGTGTTGTGAAGACCTGCAGACCAGACCCTGCGTGAATAAATCCTTGCAAGTTGTCATTGGCGTTTTACATCCAAATCCAGAACCCTAGCTCGTAACAATATGTAGTGATATTTCCTCTATATATTATAAAGTATCACTACATATTATACGTTATTATGTGTTATTTTACCTCTCCAATAAGAGGAGCGTTATTAATATGTTAAAGAAGTATCTGCAATCTAGATACTAGACAACTGATAAATGTAATAACTTGAATACATTTTTTTTTGTAAATAATACATCTTTTTAATACATAGAAAAACAGACATATTTATGCACACAGGTATTTGTCTTATGCGGGAATCGAACCCGCGACCTCTAAGTCAAAGTGGCCATTGCTAACCATTCCACCAACCACCGAGCTCGTAGAACATTTTAAATTAATTACCATTGCTAACCATTCGTCCACCGAGCTCATCGAACATTATATATTAATTATAACCCTATTATATATTAATAAAACCCTGTAAAGAATTAATGATTGTGATATTGAAACTTACGTCTTTATATCACAACATTTCTAAACGCCCTTGGAAATAACCTTTAAATGTCAAAGAAAGCTCATAATGGGTGGTATTTAATTATTTAGTAATGTTTGCTTAATTTATAAGACTTGCTGTATATGATTGCTCAGAGAAACTTAATGAACTAAAGTTAATTGGTTTTGGGGTGTAAGGAGTTCACCGCCATCTCTGCAGCCTAAGCAAAACCCGCTCATGGTACACCCTTCGACTAGCTAACGTGGTTCTGGCGATAGAGAGATAGGGTATAGCTGGTGAAGTACCTAATCGCAGAAGACCGCAGTCAAATAATAATAATCACCTTGAGTTAACATACGCTAGAATTACAATACCCTAGAAAATTACTAGAAAAATTACTTAGAAGTGGACGGTCCATAACTTTGAGAACTAATGCTGTATAGCATAAGTTCTCAAGATCTAATGCTGTATAGCCTAAGTTCTCAAGAACTAATGCTATATAGCATAAGTTCTCAAAGTGATTTTATGCACTATTGTATATATTGTAATTCTACTGTATGTTAACTCGAGGTTATTAATTGATTATTTGACTACTATGTACTATAAAGCCTAGAGTCTCATTATTTTAAAAAAACGGGACAAGTGGGAGTCGGACTCACCCACCGAGGGTTCCGTACGTAGGATCATTATAAATTTGATATTTTTCATTATAAACAACAAATAATGCGTCGGAAAAAATAACTAAAAATAAATTACTTACCAAATTTCATAGTTCTAGGTCAACGGGAAGTACCCTAGGGGTTTTGATTCCCTTGAGAATATGTCAAAATATGCATTTTTTGCTGAATAAGCGGCCGTATCTTTTTTTTTACGTAAACTCAGCAGTTTAATTCTTTTACAAGTTCATGGGACCGTAGACCTGAGTATACAGTTCAAATTTCAGCTCCTCTCCGATAGCATACCTCCACGCATTTTCGAGTTAGAGGGTCTTGACAGTCAGACAGACAGACAGACGGACAACAAAGTGATCTTATAGGGGTTCCGTTTTTCCTTCTAGGTACGGAACGCTAAAAATGTGTCTTTTCCAGGTTGTGGAACTTCTTTCTAAAGATGGAGGAGGTGTACAAGTCTCCTTATGGATAAGACAACTGGACAGCGATGGCCCTTGCTTGGTTGTCGCCGAACCTGTTAATTGTAGGAATGTTGTGGTATGTATATATATTTTATTTTAAGCTGATTTATTATTATTATAGTACAGGGTGTAGTCGAACAAACAAACGATGGCAAAACCAATGTTTGCCGGCACTCGTGATCCATGTCCACTTCAGTATGTTTCGTAACCATAACTTCTTTCTACGTCCAAACTTTCGTATAATATACAGTGGTGGTGCTACCTAATGAATAAATAAATATTCCTGGACAATTTACACACAGCTATCTGTGAGGGTATATGAATAATAATGTATATTGATGTCACTACATACTTATGATGAATAAACTAGTCTTTGTCCAGAGCTCGACTTTCATTGACATGCACACATAACATGGCGCAGCCGGATTCAAATAATATAGTTAAATAGTTGTTAAAATATCGTTATAAAAATCAATGTGATAAGTACGTGCATATAAATATTACAATGGAAAGTATTTTATCGCCGCCTTCGCCGTTTTGCTTCGATAGAAACTCCTTGGACACGTCGTCGGGCGAACTAAATGAAGCATGGAAGAAATGGAAAAATAGTTACGAAATATATAGTAAGGCCTGTGAACTTCATAAAAAAGCCGCTGATGTGCAATTAAATATATTATTACACGTGATTGGTGCAGAATGTCGAGATATATTAAGTCTAGGAACAGAAAAACCGTCTACAGTTGACGGTGTATTGAAAAAATTGGACGAGCAATTTGAAATAAAAAAAAATATAACGGTTGAACGGCACCGATTTTTCACGAGGAACCAAAAAGAAAATGAAACGATCGAGCAATATGTGTTCGAATTGAGGCGATTATCGCAGACGTGTGAATTTAAAATATTACAGGAAGAACTTATCAAGGACAGACTGGTATGTGGCGTATTGAGTCATTCTATTCGAGAGAGATTATTACGCGAAGACGACTTAAATCTCAAAAAAGCACTTGAGATTTGTCGTGCCGCTATCGCCTCAAAAGCATATTCTGAAAATATATATACGGACAAAAATATACATAAAATTTGTGAGATAAATAAAAAGGAACACCAAGGTGAAATGTGCAGAATCAAACATAGCAGATCCCCGATGACTTCATCGTGGAGGAGCCGAGGACAAGGAGTCGTGCGTGGCGGTCGAGGAGATGGCGGCGGCGGCGCTGGGCGCGGCGGCCACTGGCGGGACCAGCAACAGCGCGCGCGTGATGCGCCCGCGCCGAGCCGCGGCCGCGCTGTCGCGTCGGGCAGCCAGTGCGGCCGGTGTGGACGTACACATGGTGCATACGAGTGTCCAGCGTACGGAAAGAGGTGTCTGCGATGTTCAAGGATGAATCATTTTTCACGCGTGTGTGGTATATATCAAATCGAAGAATCTGAACAGGTAATAAAAAAATGTAATTTAGATTGGAATTTAATCTTAAAAATAAATAATGTCAATGTCTGTTTTACTTTGGATACAGGCGCCCAGGCGAATGTTTTGCCATTGCATTATCTAAAAAAGTTAAATATATGTCAGACTCAATTGCTGCATACGAATGCGAAACTAAGTGGGTATTCGGGCGCCTCGATTAAGGTTGTTGGTAAAATTTATTTGAAAGTATTTTATAAAGAAAAGATGTATTTATTAGAATTTAAAGTAGCCGACGTTCAGTCTGTACCGATACTGGGTCGCTATGCTTGTACTGAATTAGATGTAGTAAGGCGTGTCATGTCGCTGCAGGCTAGGGATGAAAATCACCGAATTCCTGATTTTATTAATCAATATGAGGATGTGTTTAATGGGCTAGGGTGTTTACCAGGTAAATATACAATAAAGGTAAAAGAAAACGCCGTTCCGGTCATACATGCTCCTAGGAAGCTGCCGTTTGCTATTCGTGATGATGTCAAAAGAAAATTAAATGAAATGGAACAACAAGGCATAATCTCAAAGGTGGAAGGTCCATCCGATTGGGTAAGTAGCATTACAGTTGTAAAAAAGTCCAACGGTGATTTACGTATATGTCTAGATCCAAAAGAGCTCAACGAGGCTATCAAAAGAGAACATTTTAGGATCCCTACTCTCGACGAAATAGTATCTAAACTTTCGGGAGCTAAGTATTTTAGTACATTAGATGCTTCTTCTGGCTTTTGGCAAATTAAATTAAATGAGAACGATTCTTACTGTACATTTAACACACCTTTCGGTAGGTATCGGTTTTTAAGGATGCCATATGGAATTTCTTCAGCGAGTGAAATATTTCATAAAAAAATATGTGAAAATTTCGATGATTTAGAAGGGGTATGCATGTACATAGACGATTTATTAGTATACGGATCGACACAAAAGGAACATGATGAAAGGCTGAAGAAAGTGCTTGAGAGATGCAGGAAAATTAATTTAAAGTTAAATAAAAGTAAGTGTAAATTTCAATTAGAAGAAATAAAATACTTAGGTCATTATATAACAAAAAACGGCTTGCGACCCGATGAGTCACATATTTCTGCCATTACAAATATGCCAGTACCGAAAAATAAAAAAGATGTAGAACGGTTACTGGGCATGATTACCTATATTAGCAACTTTATTCCTAATCTGTCGAATAAAACATTGTTATTAAGGGAGTTATTAAAAAAGGAAACAGAGTGGCATTGGAATGAAAAACATGATGAATGTGTTTCAGAGCTAAAAAAATGTTTGTCTGGTAGTCCTGTACTACAATACTATAATTTAAATATACCTATTACAATTTCTGTAGACGCGAGTAAGAGCGGCCTTGGCGTGTGCCTTATGCAGAATGGTTTGCCTGTGTGCTACGCATCAAAGTCCTTGAATAGTGCAGAACAACGATATGCGCAAATCGAAAAAGAGTTGTATGCGTGCGTGTTCGCTTGCGAAAGGTTTTATGCATATATTTATGGAAGGTCCGATGTTACAATCGAGACTGATCATAAACCACTCATAACAATTATTAAAAAACCAATAGTAGATGCACCATCTCGATTGCAACGAATGCTTTTACGATTACAACGTTTTACATTTAGATTAGTTTACAAACCAGGTAAACAACTATACATAGCTGATGCGCTATCGCGGGCATACGAACCGGCGGTGAGCAGTACAGACGGGAGCGACAGAGATGACACGATGCATGACGAGGTCTGTGTGATTATGAGAAACAGTGCAGAGCACGCGCTGCAGTCTCACTACGTGAATGATAGTCAGTTTATAAAATTACAAAAACATACTGAATGTGATGATGAGTTAATGACATTAAAAAAGTATATTTTGAAAGGTTGGCCCGCAGAAAAACAACAAGTAGTCGATTTGATTAAGCCCTACTGGGGGTATAAAGAAGATTTATTAGTATCATACGGTTTAATTTGGAAGGGGGACAGAATAATTATTCCGAAAAAACTAAGGAAGGAATTTTTAGGTAGCGTTCACATTGGTCACATGGGTATTGAAAAGTGCACACTTAGGGTTCGGGAAATTATGTTTTGGCCAGGTATAAACAATGATTTACAAAATATGATAGCTAACTGTAATATATGTTTGTCTCATAGAAAGTGTAATCAAAAAGAAGAATTGAAGCCACATGAGCTTCCTAGTAGACCTTGGGCCAAAGTAGGCATAGATTTGTTTCAAATAAAAGATAATAATTATTTACTACTAATAGATTATTACAGTAAATTCATCGAGCTGGTAGAACTGAAATACACCCATTCTAATTACGTAATAACATGCTTAAAAGACATATTTAGTCGACAAGGGATCCCTGAAGTCGTTATGTCCGACTGTGGTCCACAGTTTTCTTCAAGTATGTTTAGGGAATTTGCCAATGAGTGGAAATTTACACACAAAACCTCGTCCCCATACTACCCACAATCTAATGGACAAGTCGAACGTACCGTGCAAACTGTTAAGAACATTATCATAAAGAGTACTGAAAGCGGTTCTGATTATCGTCTTGCATTATTAGAATTTAGAAATGTTCCCATAAGCAGCACCATACCGTCACCAGCCGAATTACTGCAAAGTAGGAAACTACGTAGTATTTTACCTACGTCACACAAACTGCTACAGCCGAAAGTGCAAAGTAACATTAAACATAAATTAATAGAAAGACAATGTGAACAAAAATATTATTACGATAGAACAGCCAAAAATTTAAATAGGCTGCTATTAGGCCAGAAAGTTAAATTTTTAGATATGAAAGGAATTAAAAGGCGCTGGTTACCCGGAGTTATCTCCCGTGTGTTAGAGAACAGATCTTATGAAATTCAGTTACCCAGTGGTAATAAAATAATTAGGAATCGTAAACACATAATTAGGGACACCGCAGTACGACATGACACGCCTGACTATAGCTTTGATTATGATGATGTGCAAGCTTCACCCTCAGTGCAACATCGCTCACACATTGATAATAGTAATAATGTCAATAATAATTATGTAACTCGTTTTGGCAGGACAGTGAGGCCTCCACCTAGATGGGACACCACTTGAACAATATTGAATATGTTCCACTGTTTGCATTATTTAATTTCTGTTAAATTATTATAAATTATGTATATTGGAAAATGCACGATGATTGTAATGAGTATTAATTGTATTGTAATGTATTAATCTTATATTTATACAGTTTAGAAATTTCCATATCGAAAAATGCACGATGATTGTAATGAGTTATTTTAATCTTGTATTTATTTATTTGTATGCTTAGAAATAGAATTTAATTGTAATAATTGTAAATTGTAATGATATTAATTGAGTAACATGACATATAAATTTCATATTTGGTATAATGAAATAATGTAACTGAATGTATTTATGATTCATTGATTGAACTTAATATTTGTTAATAGAAGAAAGTATTGTAATTTTCATAGATATAAAATATAGAACATAACGATTTATCTTATAACTAGGCATACTTTATGTAATTCAGAAATATAATTTCCATTGGAGTAGGTATATTTTTTTTTTTTTTAAATGATATTATTGATTTGATAAACATATGATTAATTATTTGATTACAATAAATTTTATTTGCATGTTATCTAATTACAATTTAAGTGAATTAATTTATTGTATTTCTGAATTAATTGTTTGGTATTTTTTTAATTCATTTTTCGTGAAAGAAAAATGATGCCAATTAAATTGTGTAATTTTTTAATTGTCTATCAAATTTTTAATTTGCTATTTATTTAAGGAGGGAGATGTGAGGGTATATGAATAATAATGTATATTGATGTCACTACATACTTATGATGAATAAACTAGTCTTTGTCCAGAGCTCGACTTTCATTGACATGCACACATAACACTATCTATCTAGTCCCAAACTAAGCGAAGCTTTTACTATGGCTACTAGATAACTGATATATACTTCAATACATTTTTTTTTGTAAATACATACATATGACACATAGAAAACACTAGACCATAACAAACATATATGTTCATGCACAGAAATATTTGTCTATGTGGATATCGAGCCCGCAACTTTGGAGTTAAAGTGGCCGTTGCTAACCATTCGACCACCGAGCTCGTTAAATAATAAATAATAGCAAATCACCCTCAAATTTGTAAATGTTTGCAGCTAACCGTGGAAGCGGATACAGGGATTATTGTATCAGTTTGCGGAGAAGATGCGGCCTTACTATTCCAAGCAGAATGCAGCGAGAAGTTGGTGGGGCTACCAATCGCCTCCCTTATACCCTCTATACATCTGCCGTCATTTGACGCACCTATATTGAAAAGTGTGTCCAAGCAGAAAGCTACAGGTTTGTAATGTAACTTTTCAAATGGAATTAACTACAGTAGGAGAGATTACAAAATTTTATTTTAGAGCAACAGGACTTTTTTTTATCTTACAAAAAAGATCCATCCGTTCAATTTATAACAAGAGTTGCAGGTAATTATTAAGTGAAGTTTTAAAAGAAATAAATGTCCTCATTGTCGCTTCTTAAACTCCAGTAAAATAAAGTAGGATGTGGCACAGGTCACATACTGAGCATGACATGATAGATCCCAACCAACATACTACTCACTCAATGTCCCATAGGGTAACAGATTGTAGCAAACAACTATGACAAAAAAAATTGTCGTTTCTCAATATATTTATACAAACATTATGTATGTTCGTTAAAATCTTAAGAGCCATATTACATTTTGACTGTGATTTTTGCGTAAAATGTCCAATTTTGGCGTTCTCGATCTCGAAAACAAAAATACATTAACAATGTTGACTTATTGAATAGTACAGAATAGCTATTGGCATAGTACATAGCGGCCTCGCTTTTTGTAAATTTTGCTTAACTTTTTAAATAAACCCAAAATTGCAGAGAAAGATTTTCATAAAATGCGCGCATTCACTATTTTGAGCTCCTGGATTGTACTACTGTTCCAAACAAATGAAATAAAAAAAATAGAATGTTATTTGTTATATAGTCGTATAGTACATAGCGGCCTCGGAATATTGAAATATCATTGATTTAATATAGAAAAAAAACATTCTTTAAACCAAAAAACTTCGAAAATCGCTTTAAGTAAACTGTTAATTTCTCGAATAAACGATAATATTATTGAGCAAAATTTATACGAGAATAATTGTTACTTCATGATGAATAAACTTTGTAGCATGAATTTATTATCTTACTAGCTGGCCCGGCGAACTTCGTACCGCCTAATTGTCAATGAATGTCGTGGTATACATATTAGTTGAACAAAATTTATGATGTCTTGAAATTAATATAATTAATAATAGAAAATAATAGAGAAGCACGATGGCGTCATTGCGCGTGTCAGTCTAATTCTACACGCAAGTTAAGCAACGTCAACCGTAGCCTGTCCATGGATGAGTTTATATTATCTCGAGCTCCTCCGTGCTTCGGAAGGTACGTTAATCCGTCGGTCCCGGTTGTAATCATTAGATTAACTCGAGGTCCTCCGTGCTTCGGAGGACACGTTAATCCGTCGGTCCCGGTTGTTATCATTAGATTATCTCGAGCTCCTCCGTGCTTCGGAAGGCACGTAAGACGTCGGTCCCGGTTGTTATCATTAGATTATCTCGAGCTCATCTGTGCTTCGGAAGGCACGTAAGCCGTCGGTCCCGGTTGTTATCATTAGATTATCTCGAGCTCCTCCGTGCTTCGGAAGGCACGTTAAGCCGTCGGTCCTGGTTGTTATCATTAGATGGCAGTCGTTAAGCCAAGTGGCCTTTAGGCGGCTTGAAATTACTGGCGTCCGCCAACTCGCAGTTGAGCAGCGTGGTGGAGTATGCTCGAAACATATATGTCACAAAATAAAGTACCATGACACTTGACAACCAATTAATATTCATTTTCAAGCATTCATTCATAAACAATTTTCAAAACAACAACGGACAACTTTCGCGACGTAAAAGTTAGACCAATCGATTTGACATTTAATTGAAAATCAATAAATATCCCAATCCGTTTTCAAATTTAATTTTTCGACAATTTTGTCAATGTTTTAATACTTATTATCCTATACCCACATTTCTGAACGCACGCATACATTTGACGTACGCACGTTAACGTCACGTTTAACAGGTCCGACATCCACGAACATTTTGTATGGAAAAATTATTTTTCTTTTATTTTATTTTTTTCGTAAATTTTCCAATGTTTTTAATAGTTATTCTGCTATTCTGGACGGAGACAAATCCAACAAATCAAAAACCATGACAATCGGTCCAGCCGTTCTCGAGTTATAAGTGTTGTAACAAACACGACTTTCTTTTATATATATAGATTTCAATAAAAACGATAAATATAACTTCAAAATTACTACAAAAATGATGCACCTGCGGCCTTCGCTGGTTTAGTACTGCGCGAGAGCTCGTCAGCGTGCAAATGTAATAGGGCTCTTAACACATTTCTAAAATATAGCTGTAAGTCTTAGAACTAAACATACATTTGCGTATACCACTGCACCAACTTGCTAGAACCGGTCTTGTTGTAAATTGCATTCGACTCTATCATAAATTGCCCTTTCCTTATCCGATAATATATTCAAAAACCCTAAAAACCACATCAAGAAGATTATAAATATTTTAAAAATGGAAATTATGAATACCTAAGTGACGACGATGTATGGAATGAATCAGCACAAACATGTAATAATTATCATTAACTAAGTGGAATACTTAATGTCTTAATTACGAAATCTATATACAAATTATGCCGTAATTGTTATATTAACTGGTTATTTAAACAAAAAACCCATATTGGCAAGTTTCTTTCAAGCATTTGTACTTCGTCAATGGCCAATTCCGAAACGCTAGTAGATAAAAAAATAAAAATATTATTTATAAAAAAGTGTAAGGCGTGTATAGACACGTAGTTATAGAACTATAATAACAAAGTTTGAAAATTAATAAAATAAACCGCTAAAAATTACTAAATAGGTGATTCAAATACTAAATTTGGTAATATCTTCTTTAGTGTCCACTGTGCCCAGGTTAGTATAATAGTCGCTCGGTTTTATAAATTTAGATGGTCTGTTTATTGTTACCCATTATATTTGGATTATTTAGAAACAACGTCTGGACTTTCTAGTTAATGGCTTTCCTATTCTTGACTTACCTTAGAATGGCTCAAGTGCTTCAGCACCGGTGATATTGGACACTCCCTAGGTCTTTAGTTACTCTCTTTACAGACAGTCTGGAGATAGTTCCATGTACATCTTTCCTAGAGTATCAATTTGTTTGACAGCGTTCGTTTGGGCGTCATATAGCTACATCAAGTGTTTCATGGTTTTGGTTAGGACTTGCGGTCAGGGCTATCGACACGTCTTATCTTGAGAAATCCTTGTACTTATAGATTATAGACTATGGTCTTAATTATTTTGTTTTGATTTATTCTAGGTCGAACTTTAGATGGTGGATGTTTTCCGCTATGCTTGTGGATATCGCGTTCAGAAAACACTGAAAGTTCGCCATGGTCATCTATGAAGGCACACAAGGACAATAGACAACTGTTTGACATTAACGTTAGGGTGAGTACTCATATATTTCGGATAAACAAACTTAATACGTATAATTGTGTATTTTCAAAAATAAATAAATATATTTTCTGAATGCAAACATTACATATGGGTTTAAAAATAATTCAAACCTAAACCTATATATTCTATCTATAAAGAAAAGAAAAAGTTACGCGATAAAAAAAGCATGACTCATTGTCACGTTCCGCCTGAGCCGAGCGTGCAAGTGAGAGCGCGGAACGCACCTATATAAAAATTTCTTGTGATTATGTAATGTAGGGATCATTCGCAATGCATCAGTGTTAGTTGTTATTATTTATATTATTTTATGCCTACATGTGGCTCAAGTTGGGTCACATTTGAACTATAACAAAATTATTATAACTATTCAATTACCTCTCTGTTAATCTTATTCATATTGTAACAACAGACTTTATAAATACATATGTGAATTCATAAATCTGACTAATCGCAGGCGAAAGGTAGTATTTAACCATTTTATTCCAATCTTCTTATATCATCAATATATTCTTAAATGCATTTCTTCAAAATGCAACGCGCATGTGATGCCTCTGATGTTACAGGCGTCCATAGGCTACCATAGCTGCTTTCCATGAAGCGGGTCATATTCTTGTTTGCCACCTTAGTGGTATAAAAACAAAGTTACGGTATTTTTTAGTTTTAAATGTTATGATAACCCTGATTTATTTTAAACTATTACATTAAAACGTTCTTAGGTAACATACAACGTAAGCGGCCTTTTAGTAGTTGACGAGAGCGGCATTATCACCGCTTGTAACCACCACTTTGCGATGCTGACTTTCGGCAAACCTCACTCGGAAGTTGTTGGCCATCACATCGACTACGTCATACACAATTTCTGCAGGGAAGCCGATATGGTGAAGGTGCCTGATAGAAACAGGAACATGACTTTATCGCCTGTCAATAATGACAATAATGGATCAGGTAATAAGAGTTACTTTACTAAAAACTTTAATGGTTTTTGACAATACTGAATGTATTTACAAGCAAAAATGTTTATCAGTTATACATATACATTTAACAGTTATCTCGTACCCATAGCGATGTGTAAATTGTCTAGAAATATTTATTTATTATTATTTCTCTATTGATCACGGGTCAATCCTGGTCATTTGATAGGCGTGCGCGGGGATATAGATCCAACGCGTAGAGGTCCCTTTGAGAAGTTTAATGTAATGTTGTATTATTATTTATTATTACTAATATTTCTCGACGAGGCTGAAGGTCAAAAAGCAAGATTGTCATGACGTTATCACGTAAAATTATCGTCTGTAAACCGACTTTACAGAAACCATTTTTTTTTCTCTAGCTTCAGATACAGACGAAGACTCATGCGGAGCTTTCAACGGCAGTCAAAAATCGGCATGCATGTCGCTAAACGTACAGGCATCCATACTATCTACAACGAGAGAGAAATCTTCTAGTGCCCTCTGTTTAGACAAATCTTGTAGTTTAGTCACCCACACACCTACTCCCACACAAGACATGGTGTCCAGCATTAGTACGACAGAACAAAGAAACGACATATCTGCCCTCCCCGATATAACTTCAGGAATGTCCGGAATATCCATAGATGAAGAAAATTATTGTCACAGTAGTATATCAAAGTCCCGCTCAGAGAACATACTTAGATCTGAACATAGTAATCAAGTTATTAAACAGGTGACCAAACCTTCAGAGAAATCAGACTCAATATATTACACGTCTCAACATTCTCAAGAAGTGACGCCAACTGGGAATACTCCCAGAGTGAGACTCAACGATCCCTCCTTGAGACTGTCCTTCGATTCCAGTAAATATAGATCTATGAAAACTAACATGTCCGGTCAAGGGAGAGATGACAAGAGCAGTTTGTCGTTAGATTTCTGCGACTCCAATGAAACTAGTGCTGATTTCCTAACTCCCATTAATGAAATGCCGCCGCCTGGTTGTGAGATTGAAGATTTGCCGAAGCAAAATGGCAATTGCAGTATAATTAGTACTGATAACGAGCTGGATACGCAGACTGAATCTGCGCCGCGGAGAACTTATGAAGGTTAGTATTTAGGCACGTTATGAACCCACTCCATACCGGCTTACGTATTAAGAACTTTACCATCATGCCACCATACTATGTATTTAACCTAGACATTAAATACAAAACTTGGCTTAATAGAGGGGATGAGATGGGAAACTGGGAATATAGCTTTCATATGCAACAATGGCATAAATAAACTACCGGCTGAGATCAGTAGCGTACCGTATATTTAGGTCAAGCATAAAATCTTTGCTTTTTTCTTCCATTATGATGTAATAGGGTAATATTATGGAAAGTTTTTTTTTACGTCTAGGATCATGGTCACAAACAAGCGTACGACCTGCCTGATGGTAAGCATTCATCGCAGCCTTTGGACGCTTGCGATACCAGAGGCATCACTCACGCATTACCGACCCCGTAAGGACCCGTTTACGCCTTTCCTTAAGAACACCTCATACTGTAGTCTCAATGGAAAACCAACCTTAGCAGGGAGATCAGTCCGCAACTTGAGAATTCGAATTGAAAACTCTTCTGGAACCGTACAGTAAGCGACCAACGGGTCGGGGGCCCACCACACTTTCCCACCACTGTGTCTCCTGTGTAGCAAGGATTAACAGCGGTGACCGCCAAAAAGGCAATGAACAATGAAGTCCATTGCAGTCGCTGGGTTAAGACTACGAAGGAGTAAGAAGCTTTGGAATTTGACTTCCCCTCTTAGCAATGTGAGACAGTACGTGACCAATAGATGTCAGCTTACTTAAAATTTTAAGTTATAACGCAAAGCAACAGCCAAAAGTACTGGAGAAGATGTTTTTTCTGTCAGCCATTGTTCGGACTTGGACACTCTTCGCGAGTACAGAATTATCATGGCCAGAAAGCACCCGAATTAGG
This sequence comes from Hypsopygia costalis, assembly GCA_937001555.2. Taxonomy (NCBI): domain Eukaryota; kingdom Metazoa; phylum Arthropoda; class Insecta; order Lepidoptera; family Pyralidae; genus Hypsopygia; species Hypsopygia costalis. The sequence continues at coordinate 8,072,703 of OW443325.2, forward strand.
CAATAAATTTTCGGATAGATCCGCCTATAAAAATTGGTGAAAAAACAGTTTTTATCAGAATTTTAGGAACATATGAAATGAAAAGTTTATTTAATATTAATTTGCAGACGATCCTCCGGAGACGCCGTGTATAGCGAAGCGTATACTCCGAACGCATGTGACGACGTCCACTCCACAACAGTCCCGAGCCGGCAGCGGAGTGGGCAGCGCGAGGACTGACGGCTGCGACTGTACTGAGGGCCACAGGGACGGAACTTACCGCGGGGTCGTGATGCACAGAGACGGGACCGAGCTCAGTATGTATACTGCAGTGTTTACCAGGACCTCTTCTAACTAACTAACTAACTTCTGACTAAGATTTGTCAGTAAAATATACGTAAACATCATTGCAATAAGAGATCTTTTTTTTAAAGTAGTACCACAGTATAAGTAACAGTACTACGTATAGTATGGCCACTCCCTGCCAGACTCTCGTGTCGACCTCCCCCAAAACTGAGACAAATCTGGAACGGTTTTTATTGTGTGTGTCCGTGCGGCGCCGCACGGACACACGCTCCTTCGCGCTCTGCACTGACGTCATTGTATGGAGTGATCGCGGTGTGGTACACAGTACACAGGGAATTTCATGATTCAAATAACACCTACGCGGGGGAGATGAATTTTTCCATTTTTTTTTATATTTATAATATTCTGGCAAGTTGGCCGAAATCAACTATTTAAATAATAATGAAGTAATAAGTATGTCTTGTCTCCAGACGTGTTATACACGGTGTCGAGCATGCAGCTGGCGGCCGGGTCCCGAGTGCGCTGCGTGTGGCTCGGCGTGCAGCTGGAAGACGCGCCTCGACACACCACGCTCGCCTCCAGCATCGCCTCCACTGCTGATAACTCACTGGTACTGGTCACTGAGGAGCTCGACAACGTCGTTGCGCGTGTCAGTCTAATCGAACGCGCAAGTTAAGCAATGTCGGCCGTAGCATGTCCATGGATGGGTTTGTTTATCTCGAGCTACTCCGTTGTTCGGAGGGCACGTGAAGCCGTCGGTCCCGGCTGTTGTCATTAGGTGACAATTCTTAAGCCAATCTAGAATCATGCCTCATGTCATACCTGTCAGAATGCACGTCGCTCTTTTATTTGTTTTTTCTACTAGTTAATGTGATTTACGGCGTTCTTGCTTATAATAACTCTGTCAATAATATTTCTTTATCGACAGGGCAACAAATCCGCCGGTAGCCGACCACAGTCGATGTCACTTATGAGCCAATGCGGTGAAGAGCAGACCGCGGGAGAATACGGAAAACATTACGTCAACATTAAACAAATTGGTAAGAAAAATAACATCAAAGTTTAGAAATTAGGGAAAGTATCCTTGGATCAAAAGAATATAGGACGTTCATGCAGCACATTAGCAATAATATATTGATTAAAAGTATGTAAATAATCAATTTTGCTTTCCAAATAAGGTGGGCGTAAAATACCTGGTTTTGTATATAAAACTATCGAATAGGTTTCTGTAATCCTATACTATTCAAATAGTAATTCTTGTATGTAAGTGTATGTATATGTTTATTTATATGTATATATTATTAAATTTTAGCAATCAATTACAGGCAAAGGTGCATATGGTTATGTCAAAATGGCTTACCGTCGTTCTGACCGGTTGCTGACGGTGGCCAAGTTCATCCTGAAAGAGAAGGTAGGAGCTCAGTTCTGGGTGGACGCACCGGACGGCCGTCGCTTGCCGCTAGAACTTAGTCTGCTACTTACTCTCAATCACCCTAACATCGTGAGTATACGTTTTTTTTATTAATAATTTTACGGCCCTGGATAACGGCTCTTTCGGGACTTATGTATTATTTTCTGTTATTTATGCGTTAAGGATGTGCCGAAAAAAATCGTCAGGAATCTAGTTGCACAGTGTCTTGTAATATTACAACAGCAAAACATAGTGCAATGTTACTGCTTTGTTTGAACGACTTTTACAATAGCGAATATACTTTTTAAATCATTTCTTTTTTTGTAATACAATGGTAACCACTTATCAAGTGTACTTATTTGAAGTACAGCTATACAAAAAAACTCTGCAATAGTTATAGCTCGGTAATAGTTTATTGTTTAATGAAATTAAACTGTATGTATGAGTAATAAGGTCGTATATGTATTTCAGGTCAGCGTCGTAGATGTGTTCGAAAATGACAAATATTTTCAAATGGTGATGGAGAAGCACGGCGCTGGCATGGACTTGTTTGAGTTCATAGATCGACGACCTCTGCTTGACGAGCCGTTACTTAGCTATATTTTCAGACAGGTGGGAACTTGTGTACTTTATCTCAGTATAATATCACACCCCGGCCACTCCATACAAATGTCGCGCCGTTTACTACTACATAAACAATGGCGTCTGTGCAGAGCGTCAATGAGCGTTACTGCGTGCGGCGCCATACAAACTGTTCCAGATTCGGCAGGGAGTGGCCATACTGTACATAGTACTATTATTTACACTGTGATAATATATCGAGTTATTATCATTTAATAGTTAAGTACGGTCAGCTGGACAGGTCTTATGAATATAAGAATGGAAGTAAGTAGGTGAAGTATGTAACCAAGGTGGGTAGACAGCTGTACATTTTCCCCTCTCAGCTACCTCGTGTAAAGCGCATCTTCACCTATCCAGCTTGGATTCAGTGAGATTTTAATATATTTTTATTTATTTTTATTGATTCATAGTAATGACAGTGAATAATACCACAGTATAAGTAATAGTACTAACGTACAGTATGGACACTCTCTGCCGCTCTCACTAGTCGACCTCACCTCCCCTATGAGACCGATTTGGAACCGTTCGCAAGGAATGCCACAACGTGCGAATTGACGTCGCTTGTATTTTATTCTCCATTCAGTTTAAAATATGGGAGTATGTAAAAGATGAGAGTTACTTGTGCAGTGGATGGATGTAAACAAAAAAATGGAAAGTATAAAAAAAAAATTGGATGGACGGACGGACGGACGGACGGACGGACGGACGGACGGACGGACGGACGGACGGACGGACGGACGGACGGACGGACGGATGGATGGATGGATGGATGGATAGATGAATGGATATGGATGGATTGATGGATGGATGGATGGATTGATGGATGGATGGATGGATAGATGAATGAATATGGATGGATGGATGGATTGAAGGATGGATGGATGGATAGATGAATGGATATGGATGGATGGATGGTTAGATGAATGGATATGGATGGATGGATGAATGGTTGGATGGATGGATGAACGAGCAAACGAGCATTAGTTGATAAAAAATGCTATGCAATAGCTTTACCGCGGCAGTCCACGAGTGCCACACGTTTTTTTTTTCTTCATTACGCCCACCTGATGTGAATCGGTTACCGTAACCATATTAACGCTCGCAACATTAAATATCGCTCGCGCGCTGCCATCCCCGCTGCCAACGCAGCAACTCCATCCTCTGGTGACCTCACTCACTCGCAGGAACACAACAACCTTCAAGGAAATTGTTATTTGACTGCGGTATTCTGTGAGGTGGTGGTACTTCATCAGTCGGGCTGCTTAAAAAATACGCTATGTCCTACCTCTCTTTTCGTCAGAGCCTCGTCTGTCAGTCAGCAGGAGTACCCCGTGCAGGTGAGATTGACTTTGGTTCAAAGATGTTGATGAACCACTTACACCCCCGTACATGTCCGACTAATAATTGAATAATGTCAGCCCTAGAGAACGTCACTCAAACATAGGCACGTGTACAGACGTCATTTGGTTACTACATGCAAAAGCGCCATTTTTGTATGGAGTGGCCGGGGTTTGATAATACTACAGTGACAATTATGGCGCATAAAAATAATGGTTGTGTTGAATATAAAGTACACCGCTATCATAATGCGGTCGTGTCTTACTTACCTTTTCTAAAATAAATAAATAAAAAGTTACCCGAATTATTCTTCTTCACCGCTGTAGCACAGTATAAGTAATAGTACTAACGTACAGTATGGACACTCTCTGCCGCTCTCACTAGTCGACCTCACCTCCCCTATGGAACCGATTTGGAACCGTTCGCAAGGAATGCCACAACGTACGAATTGACATCGCTTGTATTTTATTCTCCATTCAGTTTAAAATAATATGCGAGTGTGTAAAAGATGGGAGTTTTTGTGCAGTGGATGGATGTCTCAACACAAGGAAAGTAAAAAAAAAAATTGGATGGATGGATGGATGGATGGATGGATGGATGGATGGATGGATTGATGGATGGATGGATGGATGGATGGATGGATGGATGGATGGGTGGATGGATGGGTGGATGGATGGATGGATGCATGGGTGGGTGGGTGGATGGATGGATGGATGGGTGGATGGATGGATGGGTGGATGGATGGATGGGTGGATGGGTGGATGAATGGATGGGTGGATGGATGGATGGGTGGATGGATGGATGGGTGGATGGATGGGTGGATGGATGGGTGGGTGGATGGATGGATGGGTGGGTGGATGGATGGATGGATGGGTGGATGGATGGATGGGTAGATTGATGGATGGGTGGATGAATGGATGGGTGGATGGATGGGTGGATGGATGGGTGGATGGATGGGTGGATGGATGGATGGATGCATGGGTGGGTGGATGGATGGATGGGTGGATGGATGGATGGGTGGATGGATGGATGGGTGGATGGGTGGATGGATGGATGGGTGGATGGATGGATAGGTGGATGGATGGGTGGATGGATGGGTGGGTGGATGGATGGATGGATGGGTGGATGGATGGATGGGTAGATGGATGGATGGGTGGATGAATGGATGGGTGGATGGATGGGTGGATGGATGGGTGGGTGGATGGGTGGGTGGATGGATGGATGCGTGGGTGGATGGATGGATGGATGGGTGGATGGATGGATGGGTGGGTGGAGGGATGGATGGGTGGATGGATGGGTGGATGGATGGATGGATGCATGGGTGGGTGGGTGGATGGATGGATGGATGGATGGATGGGTGGATGGATGGATGGGTGGATGGATGGATGGGTGGATGAATGGATGGATGGATGGATGGATGGATGGATAGATGAATGGATATGGATGGATGGATGAACGAGCAAACGAGCATTAGTTGATAAAAAATGCTATGCAATAGCTTCACCGCGGCAGTCCCCGAATGTCACACGTTTTTTTTTTCTTCACTACACCCACTTGATGTGAAACGGTTACCGTAACCATATTAACGCTCGCAACATTAAATATCGCTGGCGCGCTGCCATCCCCGCTGCCAACGCAGCAACTCCATCCTCTCTGGTGACCTCACTCACTCGCAGGAACACAACAACCCTCAAGGAAATTGTTATTTGACTGCGGTATTCTGTGAGGTGGTGGAACTTCGTCAGTCAGGCTGCTTAAACAATACGCTATGTCCTACCTCTCTTTTCGTCAGAGTCTCGACTGTCAGTCAGCAGGGTGTACCCCGTGCAGGTAAGATTGACTTTGGTTCAAAGATGTTGATGAACCACTTACACCCCCTTACATGTCCGACTAATAATTGTATAATGTCAGCCCTAGAGAACGTCACTCAAACATAGGCACGTGTACAGACGTCATTTGGTTACTACATGCAAAAGCGCCATTTTTGTATGGAGTGGCCGGGGTTTGGCTGTAGTCAAATCTCAAAGTCGGATTTGAAAGAACCGGTATTAAGGGAAGAACCGACTTACTTCCTTATACAACAGCTTATGCTGTTCATTTGTGAGGAAGTGAGTCGGTTCTCACAAATGAACAGCTTATGCGACTGCACCTCCTTATTACATTAATTTGCATTACAGATTGGACAAGCGGTAGAGTATTTACATTCCTTGAACATCCTCCATCGCGACATCAAGGACGAGAACGTGATCATAGACAACCGTTTCCATGTAAAGCTCATTGACTTCGGCTCAGCGACTTTCATGAGCAAAGATACACTCTTCTCCACATTTTACGGCACCACCGAATACTGCAGTCCAGAAGTGCTTGCTGGCAACAAGTAAGTCATAGTCATCGTCAGCCGTTATTCATCCCACTGCTGAGATACGGGTATCCCCTCAATCGAAGACGTTTTTTTTTTTTTTTTTTTTTTTTTACGAAGCCAATCGCAATATGCGCACACTCGACGGTGTAAAGTGCCGCTGAGTGTGCGCAGATCGGCTTACTTCGTAAATAGCGCACACCCCTGTCATGGACAAGGCTCTTATTTACTAAATAATTAAAATCTATATATTTTACAACGTTCTTATACTATATACACTTAAAACAATATAAATCAATGGCGCAATAGCGAATTAAACTAACTATATACTTAACATAATGTAGCAATAGCTTACAATAATTGTTTAAAATTGTCACTATATCTATAATCACAAAAAACATTGTATCCACACTTTGGACGCCGACGAACTTGAGGTGATGGCTTGGTTTACTCTAAATATCTAATTATTGTCAATCCATCCACAGCTGTCCTCGGCAGACACTTAAACTCAATAACCCCACCCAGCCACCGCGATTGAGGCGCCTATCGGAAAATATAGGCGCCCAAGTCCAACATTGGTCCTAGGTGGGGCCATTTTGCTTGTTCCGCCTGATGACAGCCGAGGCTAGATTGACACAGTAGTCAATGAACTTAATTCTATTTTTTCCAGCCATCACCTCGGACACGTTCATACTCCCCCACGCTACTCAACTGCGGGTTGGCGGAGGCCAGTGTTTTCAAGCCACCTAAAGGCCACTGACTTGGCTTAACGACTGTCATCTAATGACATCAGCCGGGACCGACGGATTCACATGCCCTTCGAAGCTCGGAGGAGTTCGAGAAAAATAAACCCATCCATGGACAGGATACGGCCGACCTTGCTTAACTTGCGTGTTCGATTAGACTGACACGCGTAACGACGCCATCGCGTTCCTTTTAGTAACCATAGATTAGAAGTCATAGTAACCATAGATAAATAATTCTTCTTGCTTCTGCTTACGACTTCACATGAACACAATACAGGAATAAACAGTATGTACAATGTCATAAAGTCACTCAACACAAGGCTAATGAGCCATGAAAGCGTACCTCTCAAGAACTAAGATTCTTGAGAGAGTATGTGGTCGGTACACTTTCGTACTGGATGCATCAGACAAAATACCTACATTACGATTACGCAACGAGCCGTGTAGTATCGTTGTGTATCGTACAGTCATTTACAAAGGTCCATTATAGCTTAAACACAAATCGCGTGCTTGCAATTGTAACCTGTCAATAGTATTATAAACCTTAATGCAACATCGTAAGGTTTAAAACAATTTTCAGTACTACTTGACAGGTGCAAGCAATTTCTTTGCAAATTACTGTACTTTATAAGTGTGTAATTTTTTTAATTGTTTGCTAAAAATACCTTACCTTGCCGCACGTATAATTTACATGCAGTTTTTATAGTTCTTTTATAAAAAAACAATTCAGTTTATGGTATTTTTTAGCAAATGATTAAAAAATCCCACGCAGAAATCACACGTCTGTAACTTAATGTTCCTCAGGTATGCTGGTCCAGAACTAGAGATGTGGTCGATGGGGATAACTTTGTACGTGCTCACGTTCTTCGACAACCCATTCTCTGATATCGCAGCCACCATTCAGGGACCACTCTCGCTGCCGCCGAAGCTAGTTTCTGAAGGTATAATGTTGTTAACCAACTTCAAAACATGTGGTTCTCTATTTGACCCGTATGTGCCCAAAAACTACTCAAACTCAAACTTTTATTCAAAGAATAGTCCTTCTTAGGCACTTTCTCATGTCAGAATTACAATTTCTCATATATCAATAATAGTATAATAAGTGACTACACATTTGAATGGAGTTTCATATTTGACTGTATTTTTTCTGTAATGGTCTTTTATACTGGGTGAATTTTTTTAACGACACCTGAAGGGTAAGTATAGAGTACTTTTATAATTTGATGGTTGATAATATTTATTAACCATATTGATTGATGTCATGAAAGTACAGGTATTGCTTTTTTTTATTTAACCCGGTGCAATTCTAGGGTGTGCTAAACGGATTAAAAAAATCTTTGAATGTTTTGTTTGTTTTCAAGGAATATTTCATTTGATTGAAATTTGTTATTTTTTTAACATTTGTTTAGAGTATTTTTTCTCCAGATGGCAATAAAAAATCCAGCCTATATAAATTTTCTAGACTATAAGAAATCAAGAGCTATAGACTAAAACCGTAAATCTGAGAAATGTCATTGCAGTCGCATGATTTTTCTTTTTTTAAATACAAACGGTTTAACTAACATTCGCCCGTGACTTTCTACACGCGTATCCTATAAATCCTATTCTGTACATGACACAAATATTTAACTGTTTTAATAATTTTGTCGTATTTATTGTTGCCTGTTGTTGTTAATGGCAGACCTGGAGGAGCTACTCCGCTGGATGCTGTGCAAGGAGCCGGCCAGCCGCTGCACCGTGCCGCAGCTAATGGCGCACCCCTGGATCAGGCAGCCCGTCGCCATCAGCAACTACGTCTTCCACGAGGTCGTCGACTGCGGTCAGTCTTGTTGCTCTTTAGACTTCATTGTTTGGTTGTAATATCTTTATTGTTCAGAATTACATAGTAAAGAACTACATGAAAAATAAAGCGGTACAAAGACGGATTTATCCCACATGGGAATCTTTTCCAGTGAACGTTATAGTAACACATTGTTTTTTGTCATCTATAATCCATAATAGGCTATTTTCCATGTTTAAAAATTGTATAAATTATTTAACAATATCGTAAAATACACAAAACTATAAACATCTGCAAACTTTCATTCTAATATCTTCAGTCTTTTTTTAGCGTCGATCAAAGTTTGGCGGGAAAGTCCATTTTAAAAGTATGAAATTATTAAAAAATAATATTTCCATTGGAGAAGCAATAAAAATGCTATAACTTTTATTATGATACTAATCACATAAACGTAATATTTAACATAGCTATCGTACAAATTTCTGATTTGATGCATACAAAATACAAACCTGAGACGTCATACTTCGGTAGTCTTTTGTATGGAGCGTTTTCATTACACTCTAAAAATTGTGATTTTCAAATTACCATATCTCGAGAGATTTTTGTGCTATCGAAGTAATTCTTTCACCTATGGTTATATTATGGAGATGTCCCTACATATCAAACCTAAAAAAATGTTAGTCAAATAGCCTATTATTCCGAGTCTAGGGTTATTTCTCTCCTTCTCTCTTCAACTGAAGGAATTTGGACCCTATTCCGCCGGGCTTAAAACTTGGTGAACTAAAGGTTGGCGAAGGCCAACTCTTTGTTTTCAAGCCATAGGCCACTCACACCCACCACACACCAAACTTAGTTTAACGACTATCATCTCTAGAGAAGTTTTGTCCCGCGTACTGTCAGGCTGTGGAATGAACTGCCTGTCGAGGTTTTCTTAGGAGACTACAGCGTGGGATTCTTCAAAAAGGGCGTGAAGAGATTTTTACAGGGTCGGCAACGCGCGTGTTATGAACGACCCTGGTGTTACAGGGTCGTTCATAGGCTACGGTAACTGCTTTCCATTAGGCGGGCTGTATGCTTGTTTGTCACTTTAGTGGTATAAAAATCTAACCAGAAACGATGGTTTCGCGAACTTTTGGAAACAAATGAGTTCGACCCATCAATACTCAGGCTATGGTCAGCGTTGTTTGACTTGCGCATTCATCATCGATCATCTCTACTCAGTTGAAAGGGATTGAATACTCAGTGTGTACATGTTCATTTGATTGTTTTTTTTAAATTCCAGAACCGCATGAGATCAACCCAGCAATGTACTACAGCGGCAGCTTGGGCTCTCCCCGGAGTGGCTCGCCTGTATCACTCGCCGATCCTCTTGTCAAAGGTAAACTTATCTTTACTTAAAATATGGACTTAAGAGTGCCTAATTAGCCTGATTGCAGGTGAAAGGGGAGTATTATTATTTCCAACGGGGACGCCGGCTGTCGGGCGGGTGATCAGCCTTACCTGAGGCCATTTCACCCATTTCCCCTGGTCCTCCCTTTTGGGGGAGGATGTGGGTTTATCCGGCAATCACGGCGTTCCGTCGAACCTACCTGTTTCCTTGAAAAACCTTACGATCTGTTCCACCTTCAGGTCTTCTAGGTCTTCTTTGTCTAACGTGTCCACCCCCATGGTCTCCCATCTTATCCGTGAGTACATGGGGCACTCGGCAAGCAGGTGGAAGCTTGTTTCGTCGTCATCCATGCACTCTGGGCATTTGGGGTTGGTATTCACGCCTATTAGTGTCAGGTGCCTGTTCAATCGGCAGTGTCCTGTTAACACTTCTATGACGAGCCTCATGTTGCCCCTGGAGAGTTTCATCAGTTGGCTGGTCCTTCTTTTGTCTAGGCCTTTGATGAAGATATTCGACTGTCTCATGTCTGTCGAGGACTCCCATCTTTGGTTGGTCTCTACTACTGTTCTTCGGCTGATTACTCCCTTTGTTATTTTGTGGGCGATTGGTAGCCTTGGCTCCGGGCCCACCTGGTTTTCGTCAGCCCCTTTCCTGGCCAGTTCATCAGCTATTTCGTTACCCGTGTTACCCTCATGTCCGGGTACCCAGGCAATCGTCACATCAGCTGTTCTGGACAGCCTTTCTAATGCATTTTTGCATTCTTTGACAATTGCTGATGTTGTTTCTGTTTTAGCAAGTGCCTTCAGCGCTGCCTGGCTGTCGCTGTATTGTTTAGGGTGACTTTTCCCGTATTGTTTAGGGAGCCTACCATTTCTGCGCATTCCTTTATAGCAAAGATTTCTGCTTGGAAGACACTTGCATACTTTCCTAGGGGTATTGACCTGTTTGTTTCTGTTCCGTCTTCACATTTTATGTGTATTCCGGAGCCAGAGAGCTTGGTTGTTTCCTTTCTGGAGCCGTCTGTGTAGCAGATGGTGCCACTGGTGTCCATCTTCCAGTCGTCTCTCGGTCCTATGTGTATTCTATATTTCTTGTCAAAGATCCTTTCCTTTCTTATCAAATCGTTGTTTGAAAAGATCACTGAGAGCTTTCCTTCGTAGTCTTGACTGATCTTAGCATGGCCCTCATCCATGGTGTTGCCAGTCCAGAGACCCGTGCTTCTTAGTTTGAACCACTGTTCAGTGGCTCTCTTTTTTGCTTCTAAGTCCAAGGGGTTCAGACCCAGTATGGTCTCCAGCGCGGCCGTGGGTGTAGTCCTCATCGCGCCGGTGGTTATCAGGGCCGCCAGTCTTTGAACTTTATCTAGTTCTTGTTTGTTCCTCTGTATGTCGCAGGCTTTATGCCACCATACCAGGGCACCATGTAGGATTCTCGGCATAATGATTGCCTTGTAGATCCATAGTGCTGTGGCTGGTTTCATACCCCAGCTTCTTCCTATTGCTCTTTTGCATTGCATCATGGCTATTTTTGCTTTTGAGCATGTATTGCTTATATGAGTCTTGAAGGTCAATTTGCTGTCCAGTGTAACTCCCAGATATTTGACTTCCTTTACTACTTCCAGGTCATGGTTATCAAGTCGTACCGGTTCAGTTCGTCCTATTTTCCTTTTCTTAGTAAAAAGAACTAGTTTGGTTTTTTCAGGATTCAGGTTAAGGCCTTTGTTCCTGCACCATTCTAGTGCTACTTTCAGACCCCTGTTCATGATGTTACACATGACACTGAGGACTTTACCTGTGATCAGAAGCACCCCATCATCAGAGTATACCTGTGTGTATATGTGCATTCTGTTGATCTTGTTCACTAGTTCGCCTATTAGCAGGCACCATAGTAGTGGAGATAGGCATCCTCCTTGTGGGAAGCCTCTTCTTGCTATCACAGTGTGTTTTGTCCCTGCTATCTCTGCCTGTATCAGCCGGTGTTTTAGCATACATTTCACCAATTCTGATATGTCTTTGTCTATGCCTTCACGATTTAGGGTTTCCTCTATCGAGGCCGGGGTTGCTTTATCGAAAGCGCCCTCGACGTCAAAGAAACAACCCAGTGCGTATTCTGTGTTACTTATTGATCTCTGCACTCTGTTAACCAAGTTATGGGGTGCTGTCTCAGTCGACTTGCAGTCCATGTATGCATGTTGGTTATTGTGGAGTGGAGATCCGCTGCTGGCTATTTGTTCTCTTATTATTCGATCTAAGATTTTCTCTAGGGTCTTGAGTAGAAACGAAGACAGGCTGATGCATCGGAAGCTTTTAGCCTCTTGGTATGTCGCCTTGCCTGGTTTCGGTATGAAGACAGCTCTTATTTTTCTCCACTTCTTTGGAATGTATTTCTTCCTGATGCTGCTGTTGTACAGCATCAGAAGATCATCGCTTATGTACTTGATGGCTATTTGTAGCATTTTCGGGAAGATCTCGTCCGGTCCTGCTGCCTTGTATGGCTGGAATGACCTGACGCTCCATAGTAAATGCTCTTTTGTGATTAGTGCCTTCTCCTCCGTGTCCGCTGTGGGATTCGTATCGATTGGCGTTTCGTTACCTTTGTATGCTTCGCATTCTGGAAAGTGTGTATCCAGCATCACTTCCAGTATCTTTCCCGGGTCCGTTATTAATTCGTCTCCGTTCTTAATACTTCCTAGTTTGCAGGTGTTCGTTTTGGAGAACATTTTCACTAGCCGTGCTGCGTCAGGATATTTTTCTACTCCTTCGCAGAATGCTTTCCAGCTGTTGTTGTTCTCCCTTCTGCATTCTTTCCTGAATGTGTTTCTTTCTTTCTTGTATATAAGCCAGCTTTCAGCATCGCCCTTTTTCTGGGCCGTCCTGAGAGCTTGTCTCGTCTTTTTCCTTTTCTTTTCTAGTGCCTTTGTCCACCAGGGTTGTCCCTTTCCTGGTCTGATCTCCTTAAGTGGACATGCCTTGTGGCATGCCTCCCTCATGGCCTCCTCTAGTCGGTTGGCTTCTCTTTCGATATCTGTGGTGTCTTTTAACGAGTTATGGCCGCCTGGACTCCACTTTTTAATGTGTTGTTCATATATCGTCCAGTCGGGTTTCCTCGCGTTTCTAAATAGGGTTTTCTCGATTTTGGCTCCCAGACTGAAGGTTATTCGTCTGTGATCCGACTTGGAGTCTCTTTCGTCTACTTTCCAGTCTGTGATGTGCCGGCTTATATTGTCCGTTGCAATAGTGATATCCAGCACTTCTCTTCTGGCTTCGGTTACGAATGTAGGTGTATTTCCTACATTCAGTATGTCTAAGCCTGTTGCGCTGATAAAATCTAGAAGTAAGTCACATTTTTTATTGCAGTCCGTGCTGCCCCACACCACGTGGTGGGTGTTGGCATCACATCCTAGAATAATAGGAATGTTCTTACCTTGGTATTTTCTTATTATTTCTTCCATTTCTGGCGATGGTGGTCTGTAGTCTTTTTCACTTTGTAGGTACGCGGAGACCAGAATCACCCTCTCTTTTTTGCCTGTGTTGAGCTGTATTGTTGCTGTGGCGCTGGCAAGGTCACTGTAACAATCTGCTTTAATTATTCCTAACGATCTTACCCTACTGCTGGCATATATGCATGCCCTAGGAGTTGACTCACCCGTTTCGTGGTAGATGATCTCTCCTCCTAGGGAGCTGAGCCCTGAGATTCGTCCTTTTACGACGTATGGCTCTTGCAGTAGTGCGATATCTATTGAAAGGGGAGTAAGAACTGCTACCAATCTGCTTGAGTGCTCGGTTGGTCTAGCGAGCACGAGAGCGGTACGGGTAAAGCTCCTCTTGTCTGGTCGGTTTACTAGACGAGAGACTCGCAATCCTGTGACATAACCGGAAGGTTGGTGCACAGGGGCGCATTAGTTGTAGGCATAGGGTCCGTTGTACTTAAAAAATACTACCAATTCGCTTGAATACCTGAATTTTACTAGGTGCGATAACGGGGAAGGTAAAGGTCCTCTTGCTTGGTTGGTTTACTGGACGAGAGACTCGCAATCCTGTGATATAAGTAACCGTAACGTTGATGCACAGGGGAGCTTTAGCTGTAGGCATAGGATCGTACTTAAAATATGCGCATAACGGTGTTTTATGCATATTTTAAGTACGTTAATAGACTATTAAACCGCATCTCCAAGGCATATTTGGGCGAGAGGCTCAAGTTGGGATCCAAACCAGGTGTTAGCGTGCCTTAAACAAGCCTTAATTTGGCACAACTAAACTGTCAAGCTCGAATAGGAGTATAATTTATTTCATAACTAGCTGACCTGACAGACATTGTCCTGTCTAAACTTTACCCAGTATACTCAGAATATCCCACCAATGTTTCATTGCAATCGGATTAGCGGTAAACGAATGCATAAAGGACATACAGACAAACATGCATTTTCATATATATATAGATTTGAAATGTTAACATTTTTGTTTTAACTCGAAAATTCCTGACGTTGCTTAGTGTACGATTAGACCGATACTCGCAACGACACCATCTAGCTCCTCGATAAAACTCTTAAATAATGAGTCGTAAACATGTAGCGGAGCGGTCGAACCCGTCGGAGGCGCCGGTGACCCCGGGCCGGCGGCGGTCCCGCGACGAGCCCAAGCGCGGCTCGCTGGCGCTGCACGCGCACGCGCTCTCCGCCGCCGACAGGGACGCGCACTCCGACAACTACAGCCTGCGCTCCTCCGCTGACGTACGTACTGTTCTTATTCTTCTTTGGCAACCATTTGTAGGTTTTTTTAAGTGAAAACTTCTTTTGTGTTTTTTCGTATTCCACGCGATACGAAAGTACGATGATGAGAAAGGATAATGTATGTGAGTTTAAAAGTATTTATAGATATCATACTTGAGTGAGCTTAAATAATATAATACATAATACGTTTCAATTATAATGATATAGGCGTAAATTAGGAGTTTAGGAACAATTTAAATGGCAAATGGTTATTTATAGGTTATGTATTTTTGTTGTAAGTAAGTATTATTTTAAAATTTATGAATAAAAATCTATGTTATGTTCAAAAATATACCATGTAACATAATAATTCGCCTTGCAGCTTTCACTCCTTTGATCTTTGCGTTCGTACAATCGAGATTTTTTTAAAGTGAAAACTTCTTTAGCGGCGTTGTGCACTTTTTGGGATGGGTAAAAAATGTTTAACTCGCGTCAGGACACGTGGCCTTATTGAAAATTCGTAAGACGGCGCGAGTGTTGACCGCCGGCGCTGCGTAGGAGAGGATGATATCCCCCTCTCTTTATACCGCGCGGCGAAAACGTATGCCTGATCCTGCGGTTTATTTTTAATGTAATATAAATTGTCATGTTTGTGTACAATAGCGCAATAAATGAATATTGTATTTTACCACATAAATGATAGTACTTTTATACTGATAAATAAAGCAATTCTTGCGAAATTATTCCCTAACCATTCCAAAATATTCAAAAATGCACAACGTTAATGTTCAAGTTTTCACTTCTGTTGTTGTGTTCCAGTAATCACCTGCTATAATTGGGTTACATGCTGGGCCCATTTTTGTACAAATTTATTGAATGTAATCATGTAACCTGTTGGTGTACCTTAATAGATAAAACTCTTATTCATCCCTCTGCTGATATACGGGTCGTCCCTCAGTCGAAGGGGTTTAGAGCATACTCGACCACGCTGCTCAACTGCGGGTTAGCCGAGGCCAGTGTTTTCAAGCCGCGTAAAGGCCACTGACTTGTCTTAACGACTGTCATCTAACGTCAACAGCCCGGACCGACAGCTTAACGTGCCCTCCGCAATACGGAGAAGATCGAGGTAATAAACCCATCCATGGACAGGCTACGGCCGACGTTGCTTAACTTATGGGTTCGATTAGACTGACACGCGCAAATCCACGTTATCGTCCTCCTCGCTCCTCCTCGCTCGTATGTATTATTATAATGTATAATTATTAATTTAGGGTGTAAATATTGTAGGGTCTTGGAACCAAACACAATCTCACCGGCACGTGGTGCACCCTGCTGATTTACAATCGAAGTTCAGGCGAAAGAGAGGCAGGGCATAGCGCAATTTTAAGCTGCCCGACTGGGGACGACCTCTACCTCACAGAATACCGCAGCCAAATAACAATTGCCTTGTGGATTGTTGTGTTCCTGCGAGTGAGTGAGGTCACCAGGATAGAGGGAGCTGCTGCGTTGGCAGCGAAAATGCGATACTTCATGTTGCGAACGTTTATATGGCTACGGTAACCGTTTCAAATCAGACGGACCGTATACTTGTTTGCCACCTGACGTAGTATAAAAAAAACACGCAGTGACAGGCGACAATATTTTTTTCACGTGCTCTTTCATAATTTACCTACGTAAATTTTCAGATTCTAGATATATCTTCGAAGCCGGTATCAGACGCGGCATTGACAGACATAAGTTCAGACGCGACAGGGCACGCCGCCTGCGACATCGACTACGACTGCGACCACTACGATTGCGACAGCTGGGACGAGTGCGAGCAGGATAGCTTCTCATAAAAGACACGAACAGAGGATATGTTTCAAGTTATTCAAGTCTTGTAAATACGGCTGACATGGAATAGGTAACTAATGGAGTGCTAATATACAGACTGCAAAAGGGTCACTGATTAAGAACTTTTTCTGCGTTTCTTTCACAAACTTTCGTTTGTGGGAATCTAATATGGCGGGCAGAATAATAATAGTTAAGAGACCGTGGCGACGCGTTGCCACAATATGCGTTGATACAATATAATTTTAATGTTTGACATCTGCCAGGTGTCGACGACGGCTCATTTTTATCGGAATTGCATGAAAGGATTTATACAACACATTTATTTTAATAAGGCTTTTCATTTTTGAGAGGTAGTTCAATAACTCTTTTTAGTTCTATGTAATGTCCTAGACTGTACTCGTTAAGTAGTCTTTTTTAAGTATATAGTTTTAATGTAAGGTAACAAACTATAAAAGACATTCTGGTCATTGTCGCGATGAACGGGTCGGCGCTGTATACAATCACTTTCTGATGCTCCCGCAGTGGTCTTACCTCGCCTCTCGCCGTCCTAACTCACCGACAATTATATCCGAACCTTTATGCAATAAATTCAAAGTTATCACTCCATTAGTTGTCTGAACAATGTCACGCGTATACATGCGATGCAGTGGCTGGGCAAAATTAGTCGCAAACACATATAAAAGACTTCACTGTGAGTACAATCACGTGACTATATCGCTTATTGCTGTGTCATAAGATTGAATATGTAGAGCAAAATGATATATTATACGCCCAATTTACAAAGTCTCAATAATTCGCTGAACTGATTACCACTTAAGCATTGAATATCACGTAGTATTTTTATGATCTTAATAAAATGAGCTACCCTATTAGTACTTCTATTCTTAGTATTGGTAGAATAACAAATCATAGCATACGTTATTGCAATTATGAACTTATGGATTATCCCGTAAAATTGATTGTATCCTATTTTATAACAGGTTTGACATTTTATTACCTTTCTGAACACGCGTGTTGGTGTCAGAGACCGAATCCGTTTGCAATTACCTCCCTGCGCTTCTTGTACCTTCCTAACATTTGACGATCTCGCGTCAGTTGCTACTACAATTAATGCTCTAGACGTGTTGTCGCAATACACGTGTTGTCTGTGAAGGATTTCGGTCCGTGAGACCGACGCGAGTTTATTTGTTAGGATAATTGGGTAAGTAATTGTATATATGGTGTGCCAAGACTGTTATGTTGTTTTATTAGAAAGTGTTTAAAATATTTTCCTAAGTATTTTAACGATTTTTTCTCATTTTGGTCAAAAAGTTTATAAGTATTAAAAAAGTAATGTTTTATTGCTTTAACTTTGAAGTAGTAGGTTTTGTTAAATTTTCGTCAGGGTCGCATTCGTAAGGCTAATTATTAAAAATAAATCTATATCTGCACTAAATATTTTTTTAGTTTTACTTATAAAGAATCATTATTTCATAAAAATAAATTAATAACCGAGCAAACCTAAAAAATACATTTAAATTTTATGTGAAAGTTATCGGTGTCCTAGAGAATAGCACGAGTACAGAAGCGTAATGAATAACTACTTAATCCTTCGAACTTAATTTTTGTTTCTTTACTATGTACTAAACTGAACTGCGATGGAATTTCAACTATGATATAATATTGATAAACATAATGAAAATAAAAAAAACATGCAAGTCCTGACCACCATTTAAGTCTGTTTAAGGTACAATTTAATTGAAAAGGTTTAGAGCATCTCCACCACGCTGCTCAACTGCGGGTTGGCGGAGATTTAATAATGCCATCCTGTTAATTTTACAAAATACCTTGAGTACTCATTGACTTGATCTGTAAGTTACATAATTGCAAACTATGTCATAACTCGAAATATAAGATAATCGAAAAACTAATAACGAAAGCCGCGTAAACTGTACATATGAATGTCTTGATCGAAACGCAAATTTGGTACATTAGCTAACAACTTGTAATTTACAACTTACAAATGTTATGAGGTAAATTATTTTACTTAGAATTTTAGCGCAAAGACTAAATTTTTATGCCTATATCTAAGTGCTTTATAAAGTCCAAGGAATAAAGATATTTTGATTTGATATATCAAAAGTTTTAAACTCTGCGTTTAGGAATAATCGTAGATAGAGAATTTAAAACTTTTGATTTTATAAAAACAATTTTGTATTTGTAATCAATGTTAGAACTTGATTCACCATTTACTTATTCATATAATTTGTTTATTTTATTCCAAGTTGATGTGTATTATTTATTTGTAACATTCGTATGCTGATTCAAAAGTAATTATTATATATCGATAAATTTCTAGTTTTATTGTTTAATTTATAACTCTGACTGGACTGTGGTCTGGAACTGTATCCACCACAATTTGGAGAAACATACTAAAGAGTAAAAACATTGCTTTATCTCTTGCCTCGTTATCATTGTCAAAAAGTCATACGCCAGAGCAAGAAAAAAATATTAGTAACATTTCATTGAGTTGATTATATGGGTAATGTTGTCGCTAAAGAAACATTGTTTGCATTTTATTATTCGTTATACAAATTAGTTGGGAGTTTCTAAAGTACACGCGCTTTTTACGACGCAATGCCACTTAGTTTTAAGATTTTTAACAGCTTTTAATTAGTATGATTATTGTCAACATATGCTAATATTCAACAGATCAGGGCTTCTGCCAGCCAATACCAATGACAGCTAAAAACACGACAATTGACTTTGACGTTTGTACGGTACAAACGTCAAAGTCAATTGTCGTGTTTGACGTTTGCACGGTACAAACGTCAAAGTCAATTGTCGTGTTTTTTTCTTATATTGTGCGCAATAAAAGTTAAAATCAAACTGCATACCTATCTTGAAACCATTATGTCATAGAGCTTGTCCAAGCTGAAATGACGCGCCTTTTTGTCTGGTCGATAAAAACCCAGTTCTGTTGTAATATAAACCATCGCAAAAAACGAACTGTCAGTATTAACGTTTCTTATGGAATTCAGATCTTGCTTTACATAGGGATAGAAGAAAAATTGACCAAGCGTAGTTATTTAGACGGTAAAATAAGGATATACCAAATTTTGTTTAGGATATTGCCTAGTTTAAGATAAAGAATGAAAGAAAATATGCATTCCAAGAATAGCATTCGCTGCAATGCTTCTCCCTGAGTATCTTATTCTTGAAATAGCTACCAAACCTACAAATATTTTATTATTCATCAAATAACCAATTCTCTATATGCTAATCCGCAAAAAGAGTTTTTATCACAAGAACTTCCGAGAGATGCGAATTCAATGATGTTACATTACGTACTAATTTGCGTCGGAAAACGGTTCCTGCTATTGCATGGATAGCTATAGTTAGTTATGTTGGTTGGGACATAGACTATGACCATGCTTATCATATCAGCGATTTGATATAGGTACTTGCTTTCTCATTTTCTTCACCGAGCGCAAATTGGCGCCAATTTTCAGTGCGAAAATATGAAATCAACTAAAGTACGAGTGCAATATAACGGCAATTTGTTCCTATTTCAATCAATTGTTACAAACGTCAGATTCGTCAGCTTGCTTGTGCGAACTAGTTGCGAGGTGAGACAATTGGCTCACTTCACTCACTTTGTGGATGTTAGTTTTTGAGCTTAGTATCATATTTTCTTTGACTAAACAATATTTTTACTAATGTAAAAATGTTATAAATGTAATAGCGCCCTAAATTATTTATGAGTGAGCCACTCTATGGTCTCATTTCATAACATTATTGGAATAAAATTATTTTTATGCTATGAAATTAAACTTGCGTGTTAGCGTATTTAGAATTTGTTATATGATAATAGTTTCATGTACACATACATATGTACATGTGTACAAATATCTTCGTAAAGATTTCAGTTCGTTGTTCTGAGCATATTTTTGTTATTCTAAGAGCTAAAGAATTACGAATTGGAGGGTGTTGTTTAATTTAGTGATTTAAATTTTAAGTCTTATCCTAAATATTGATCTCAAATTAAAAAGTATGAATAGTATTATAAAATAAATCTACGTATTAAAATTCCTATTAAAACTTTTCTCGAGTAGTAAAATACGAAATAGTTACCAAAAATGATATGGCCAAATACATTCATGCTTTTCACACACTTAGGACAGTCCAGTTTTTAATCATATGCCACTTTAAAAATTATTGTAATAGTAAAGTAGTATTTAACGTGATTGATAACACTTGTTTTGACTATAAGCACAGGGAATTTAAACTTTTTTCTATATCATTATGTAATATCTATGTCATTTATGTATAAATTGTGTAGTTCTACTGGTGTAGTGAAACAAACATTTTCCACCTGCTTATTTATTAAGTATGTCGTCTCAGATGCGTCATAGTTTGCTGGAAGTAGGTTTGCCATCCGTCCGGTTTTCCCCGGTTTTGTCCTAGTTTGGAGGGCGTCCGGGGAGCGTCCGTCCGGGGTTTCATTTGTAGTCCAGGATTCAAAGTTTTAAATCACTACCGCCCGCTCCATGCTGCGAATAACCGTCTTGTCACAGAATAAAAATAGTACTAATACTAAAAAATACTGATGACATGTCCGGGTTTTAAGATTTACAATCCGGAGTTCTGACGCATCTTGTCCTGGTTGTTAGAATTTAGAAACGGTAACCCTAGCTGGAAGAAATCCCTCTATGGGTTAAGTCCGCCTTTGTACAAATTTGTATAGGTAATCATTTTATTTCTACTGTGTTCTGCAACTTTTGTACAATAAAGATACTTACAACAACAACATTTGACATATTTATCATGTTAACATTCTGCAATAATCAAAATATATGTGTGTCTTTATTTGAAAGCCTTTAAAATATTCCTCATCTCCATCATATAGACTTCTATTTGACGCGTAAAAACTTATAGCTTAGCTGGCGCATACGTTACAAGTAATCAGTGTTTATTATTTTATTTTTTCTAATACATAACGTGCACACAGATGCCCCCTGTGCCGTCACATTGCCTCATCTCAACTTTTACTCCGAAGTCAATGTGTCCAAATCATTTTTTTTCTTTTTCCGCCGTCAAATAATACATCGTTGCTTTGAACACATGGTTCTTTGAGCATGTGTCTCTCCGATTATGATAATAAACTATCTCTCCAAAATATCCTGATATTTTATGCCACTAAGATCGCCTTCAAAACATCTACACCAGCTTATAGACGAGTGCAACACCATACAAAATGTTGATGGGCGGCTTTGCCATGTGATTAATGATTTTTGTGACGCCGATGGGCGGCCTGGGCACCGAATGTATTAAACTGTCGACGCATGTGAAATTTTATAATTAATAGTTGATTTTCATACTTAAGTAAAACTACACAATTACTATTATAGACCAGTATTCCCAATTAGTGGTTTGCGTACCCAAGTTATAAGGAGGAGTACGCGTGCCAAACTACATAACCAAAAATAAACAAAAACGTAAACACACGCAGTACCCCAATTTTAGTGGTACGCAGTAAAAACTAATCGGGATCCGCTGTTATAAACTCTTCCATTTCACACTTTTTATTGTGATAAGATAGACTTATTAGACAGCTATGAAACTCAAATATGTTAGTATTAATCCTTGATACTATGCCATGTCATGAGTGGACTGTAAATCTATTATGGCTACTTAGGTAAGTAGTATAGTGTTAGGTGTAATAGCTTTAGTTTCTGTTTTTAACCGTTGATTTACAATATTGTGGACTGAACATAAACATTCCAAAAGCGTATTGAAAATATATTGTTACCAATATTTATATGCTTGCATTCAAATCGAGCAAATTACAAACCGTCAAGATTACATTGCCTCCTAATAATGACTTACAGCATTTTGAAATAGTTAAACTATCCCACGAATGGCGAATCAAAGGCACGTGCCCGAATCCTATACTAATAAACGAGGATTTTATTATAACGAAGCAATACATTTTTGGTGTGAGAATCAAAATCTATACATAATATTTTCTTTCATGACATTTTGAGATACCCAACTAATTACATAAC
Organism: Hypsopygia costalis; assembly: GCA_937001555.2. NCBI lineage: Eukaryota > Metazoa > Arthropoda > Insecta > Lepidoptera > Pyralidae > Hypsopygia > Hypsopygia costalis. The sequence goes on from OW443325.2 coordinate 8,095,221, forward strand.
TGTGGCAGGCTTCACCTTTGCCAAGATTTTTAAAGAAACTCAGTATAGCTGTGGATACTGTAAATCAATGATTAATACATTTTGTTGATTCACACATATGCACAATACCTTTTGGTTTAGTAAATATTTAGGTTCCAAATACATGATTTAAATTCTCTTTGATAGCAATTTGTGCATACTGTGTGGACCAGGAAATTATTTGAAATAACTACCACAAATCCTGTTATTATAAGAAGAAATTTGAGAGGTGATAATTTTCTTCAGGCAGCGCTTAAAATTAGTCCGTTTTATAAGCTATGTATTTGCATTATACAGTACAGAATCCACAGTTTAGTTATGTGCGTAGAATTTTTCAAATCTGTCAGAGATTTTCCTATAATAACCATACAAAGCTATGTCTGAACATTATCATGTATGTATCAATATTATCATGTAATAAATGCAGTATCTTGTAAGACAATACATTAAACATTTCATACTTTCTAAATTTATTCAAAAACCAAAACTTATAGGATTAAAAATGCATTGTAAATAGCGTGAGGTTTATGAACATATCTGTGTTGAAAACAAATTAATAAAATGTTATAATTAGTCCAAAAAAGAAAACAATGCGAGGGTATAAAGAGTGCTGGCCAAATAGCATATTGCGAGATTTTTTTTTTTGTGACATTTTTAGATATTTGTTTCCTGTTGATAAAACATGTCTCCGTTAAATATCCTTCTTTTGCTATCTGTTATATTATATCTACTAGACTTTAGCGGATAAAATTCTTTAGTGTTCAGCAATTCACATAATAAAGATCAGCTGATTCCCGCAAAGTTCAACCGCTGCGATATTGGAGCGGTCGAACTTTGTCATTGAAGCGATTTAGCTTGCATCCACGCGACGATTATTATATTCGAACTCAAATCTTGCGTAAAAATCATGAACTGGATCATGAATCTGCTGAGGAATCAAGGTCTAATGTCAATTTGCCTTTCGGGCAGTTATTTTGCATTTTATGCTACTGAACATATTGCGCAACATTACTAAGGTTCCGAACATCAAGTTCACATTCCCTTGAATGTCATGAAATTAGAATTCCCACGAATGATAAATCATCTGCTGACTCTTCAAATTCCAACTCTTATTACCCTTGATTCATTCCACTTATTAATAAAGTTATTTTCAGAGTCACACAGGATTATATTTTTGTAGTGTTTCTATAATAGCCTGTGTTTATGAAATACATTTACGTAGTGGTTTATTCAATAATGTCCAATGCGTCCGTGTCTCAACTAGTGCCTTACAGCGGACGGCGGGTTACGTTGCTCATGTAGGACGCTGTGACCATTCAACGTAAATAAACGACATGATTCCCGTATTGGTTGTATTTTTTGGGCATGAAAATGCCTTACAATTTATCCAATGTTCAAAATGTGAGTGTTATAAATTTTACGTTTTATAAAGATTTACCGTTTTATAAAGCACTGGATGACTAAACCCGATTTTCATACACACATTGTCATCATGATACAGCAAAGGATTCTTCGGCATCCTTACACGCAAGCGCAAAAACTACGGCGCTGTATCCTTAAGCGTGTCGAAGCGTAGCGACGCATACGGCATACTTATTTATGCCTTCTCATAGTTAAGGACTTCTTGGCTGTTTAAATACGCCTCTGTATGTTATATACCTAAGTACCCCCTATGTGCACCTAAGGATGCCACAGCCATAATCTAGACACGCTGTAGCGTGTCAAACCAAGTTCAAGCTAACAGAACTGGCGAGCAGCACCATGTGTACTAAATTAATTAGATAAATTAAACGGGTCACTCACGTCTTTTTGTCGGGAAAGCCAACTAGTTTCGATCTCAAAAGGACATTCGCCCTGAAGAAGGTCTCCTTTTGAGATCGAAACTAGTCGGCTTTCCCGACAAAAAGACGTGAGTGACCCGTTTAATTTATCTAATTAATTTAGTATAATGTCTCACGTGAGTTTTAATAATATTACCATGTGTACTATTACACGAACCATTTGGAGCCACTTTTGACCCCCTCATAAGTTGAAGATTATGATCTAAGGCATATATCATAATCTTGAACTTGGCTCTCATTTCACATTTATGTTTTTGATGGGATATATCAGCTTGCTGTGGAAATGGTATGCCTCGATATGCCGAAAGATCGCTTACTGAGCCGTGCAATTTCGGTGGCCAGCGGCATAACCGCGCGCGCAATATATTTTCCATGAACTACTATTTTGAGTGCACAGCAGAAAACGCGGCCGAAGAAGCGGGTGTCATGAGCTGATCGTGAAATCGCTGACCTGTTTGCGTTTAACGCTCGGAACGAACGGATGTTTTGTTTATTTTCATCTTGTGCCTACTTCAAGAAGATATGTCTTTATACCTATGATTTAATTTGAGTAAACATGCACATACAAAGCATGGGGGATCAGAGAGCTTCTCTAAGATCTCTTCTAGGTATTTTAACTGCCGATAGTAAGTTAATACGCACTATCGAAATTAACGCACTATCAGCACAAAAAATAATAAGGTTCAGTACGTACGAAAATTTCGTGAAACAGAACTGCATTCTAAACAATAAGTAGTACTAACATAAAAAATCCTCTGCCATTCGTTTCGTTATGGAGTTATCGTATTCGATAACAAGGGTAGAGAGAGGCACAGTATAAGTGTATAAATAATAATACTTAGTACCATAGCTGGGCACCGTTAATCAAACAGTTAACTTCGTTAATCGCTAATCCGTTACTGAAAAAGTTAACTTCGTTAAAAGTTAAAGCGTTACATTTCAGAAAATTTAACGGAAGTTAACGTTAATCGTTAATCCGTTAACACGTGATAAAAATTGCATCAGACTGGTATAATTATTAGAGTGTGTAAGTAGGCATGTTGACAAACAATGGTTTTTCATTCATTTGGATTAAGATTCGTCTGTTGTATGTGAAAAACGTTTCACATACAATGTTGTATGTGAAAAACGTTTCACATACAACAGACGAATCCTTGCCCGTGGAGAAAAGTCGCTCAACTGCAGCGCTTATGGGTATAGCAGTATTATATTTAATAAATAGATTTGTGAATATCTGTTCCCCGAGGAATGCCTCATCATTTAACGAGTCTTTCGACTTCATGTCTAGCCACATTTTGACGAGACTTTGATTTGTGGCTCATAGGTTTTTCTTTAGACTGAAAGACAGATTTACTCACGTTGCTGCCTCCGCCACTTAAACTATCTTCGTCCTTCTAACTTTCGACAGTAAAATAGTATCATTTCACTCGCGGCACGCGCCGAGCCGCACTTGTCAATCGGGCGAGCGTAGTACATGTCAGTGCGGTATCTGTGCTGGATTAACGATTAACGGACTTTGGGAAATTTAACGGGAAGTTAACGAGTCCGTTAACATATTTTTAAGTTAAATCTAATAACTTAAAAGTTAATCCGTTACTCGAAATGTTAACTTCGTTAATTAACGATTAACGGATTAACGAGTTAATGCCCACCTATGCTTTGTACCACGGTAGATGTATTGAGAACCGTCTTATACGGGAAGCAGGTTAAAAAAGTGTCCCGTGGGACCCGTGGTGAGCAGCAAATTACAATTTAGAAAATAGCGTTAGTGTAGCAATAAGATGTGAATATACTTTGAGTATTTGAATATAGCAGTTGGAAACGAAGTAAAGTGTGCTGATAACCATCTAACCATAGTTTAATAATTTTTGGCGCTATGTTTAAAATTCATCTGCTTGTTTCCCGTGGCGCCACCAATTTGCTGCTTGTCAGCGGACACTTTTATAGACTACAGTTAGGTACATTCCCCTTACCTACCTCACCTCTACCCTCCACGCAAAGATCTATGCACCATACCTACCATTCGTGACGTGAAGATGACATGACAATTCTTTTTTTTTAATTGGAAGTGAAATGTCTGCAATGACGTAAGTACATTGTCATCGTTAGCTTTCGTTATAAATTATTCTTAATACATATTAGCATAGCTGGGCACCGTTAATCAAACAGTTAACTTCGTTAATTGCTAATCCGTTACTGACTAAGTTAACTTCGTTAAAAGTTAAAGCGTTACATTTCAAAAAAATTTACGGAAGTTAACGTTAATCCGTTAAGGGGCCAGATCGTGAAAACTGTGAAAAGAGTGTTACGATTTTTCATATTTAACCTATTTAGATATGATTGATATCAATGATAATTTGTATATATTACAATCAAAGACCAAAAATTATTGTATGATTATATTAAACTCTTAAAATCTAATAGTTGTTTTATAATAAAGGTCAACAAACGCACAAAATTGAGAAAAAATGCAAAAACATGCCTTCGTATTTTTCAGATTTAACCCAATAAATCAACACAAATTGATAAAAAGAAACACTTTTTGAACACTGAAGAAACCAATAAATATAACATATACTTTTTTTTTGTACCTTTACAAACAAAGACTTCCTCTTTTAAAGCCCTAAAATCTAGATATGTTTTACGTAAATTCTCCATAGAAAAATGTATGAAAAATGACGCACATTCCGATATTACGAATTAGTACTCAGCGTCGCCACTAATACGCCAGTGTGTTTTTATATGGCAAGGTGACACCACGCGCGTCGGATGCTCCAGCAAAATTACGTGTTGTGAATTTGTGTTTTTTGTGAAAAACTGTAAGTATAACTAATTTACCAATATAATGAATGTATATAAATCGTAAAAAATACAAAGAATGAATTAGATACTTTGTTGAGTAGGTTATTTTATGAACCTTGTAAAATATGTATCAATTCAGGCTTGAAACATGATTTCAACATGCTATAGCCAATATCATAAACGTATCTAGTCGGTAATCGAGGGTTTTTTTCGCAGGACTGATTGAATTTGAATTTGCCAGGGAAAAGAAAGTTTAGTACGCATTATAAAAATATGAAAGCCAAAAGATCTCGGAAAAAATGTAAGTTCCTTCCTACTTATTTATTTATCTGCCTACTTTACTGCGTCTTGTCCTAAATACCTACCTAGAAAAAAGTTACGAGATTTCTGTGAAAGTGTCATGTAAAAATCCTAGTTTTATTTGTGTGCTTATCCTGTCTAAGTAGTAATAATAATATAATTTATTTTCATTTGAACAGGGTACATTACAAAGCTAATACAATACCTATGTCATATGATTTAGATCGCTTGATTCAGACATATACAATAGCATGTAAATATTGGTTTGTATTATAAGTAATAAAGTCAATTTCTACCTAGTATTCGTTTTCATGTTCATCATTATTGTCTAAATATCAGATTGTGGAAGTAGGTATGTTTCATAACAGAAATAGCACGGGCACGCGGCTTTGTCGACATACTTACCGCCAAAGAGACGCGACGCGCCTAGGGTCTGGTGTTGTACAAAAATTACAAAATAAATATAAAGTGGATAATAATGATGAATAATATTTCCAGTATTGAAAATAAAGAAAACCTTCAGGCCGAGACTCCAAGCAACACTGCTATGCTTAGACTACACACTATAGACGTAAGTTGTTATACGTAATTCTTGTAGACTTATTACATAAATAAACAAACTACCTTGGGGTGTAAGTGGTTCATCAAGATCTTTAAACCAAAGCCAAATTCACCTGCATGCGGTACACCCTGCTGACTGACAAACGAAGCTCTGGCGAAAAGAGAGGTAGGGAGCGTAATTGTAAGCTACCCGACTGGGGAATGTACCTCCACCTCACAGAATACCGCAGCCAAATAACGGTTTCCTTGAGGGCTGTTGTCTTCCTGCGAGTGAGTGAGGTCACCAGAAAGGAAGGAGATGCTGCGATGGCAGCGGGGGTGGCGGGGGTGGCGGCGCGCGAGCGATATTTTATGTTGCGAGCGTTAATATGGCTACGGTAACCGCTTCAGATCAGGCGGGCCGTATGCTTGTCTGCTACCCGACGTAGTATAAAAAAAAAAAAAAATACCTAGTTAGTGATGGACGAAGACAAAATCTCAGTAGGGTGAAGTCTTCTAGTATCGGCCTCCTCCTAATATCGGCCTTTGCGAGAAAATGGAATATAGGGTAAGTGCTCCATTGAATGAACCCTTAAGGGCATTCCAAACTTTGAAAATTACAGCCAGCTACTTATGAGATCCTAACCAAAAAATATTTTATTTTATTATGTTCACAATTTATTCATGATTGATACAGTATACATATTTTAGCAAAAATGCTGATAGTTATTGAGATAATCTGCATTTTATACAAATATGGGGTATATTTGTATAAAATGCAGGTTATCTCAATAACTATCAGCATTGAACACACAAATCACCAGAGAATGAACAAAAAAATCCAGTGAATAAACCTTTTGAAACCCATTGAATGAACTACCACTTTTATATATCAGTTCTATATATAAATTATTATGTAAGAGTTTATTTCGGGTAATTGTTATTGTAAATATATATATATTTTTTATAGACGATATGATTACTATTATAATTGCGTGTTACTTGATATTTTATAACCTAAAGACAACTATCTAACATTTTTTTTTATACCACTAAGGTGGCAAACAAGCATACGGTCCGCCTGATGGAAAGCAGTTACCGCAGCCTATGGACGCCTGTAACACCGGAGGCATCACATGCGCGTTGCCGACCCTGTAAAAACCTCTTCAAGCCCTTTTTGAAGAACCCCATGCTGTAGTCTCCTGGGAAAACCTCAACAGGCAATTCATTCCACAGCTTGATAGTACGTGGAAGAAAACTTCTCTGGAACCGCACAGTACGTGACCATTTCGGTTCTAAAGTGTGAGGATGAATTCCCTGTCGATGGCGAGCGGTGCGACTGTAGAAGGAAGCCGTGGGCATCATGTCAAACAACTCCTCTGAACACACCCCATTGTACAAACGGTAGAACACACAAAGGGACGCAAAATCTCTTCTCAGACTTAAAGGTTCTAAACCGTCTGTCAGTTTGGGATCGTCAACAATCCTCACAGCACGCCTTTGAATCGAGTCACAGGGTGCAAGCTGGTATCTAGGCGCTCCCGCCCATAGATGGCAACAGTACTCCATATGCGGCCGAACTTGAGCTTTGTATAAGTCTTTGCCGCGGGTTGAAGTAATGTTTCGCCCTGTTGAGCACACCTAGTTTCTTCGATGCCAGCTTGACCTTCCCCTCCAGATGACATCGAAACTGGACGTCGCTGGAGATGTCAACTCCTAGAATACCAATACTATTGGCGATGGTGAGGGGTGTGTTTTCGAAGTGTGGAGCCACAGCAAATGGGGTTTTCTTAGCGGTGAACGCGCAGACTTGTGTCTTAGAGGGGTTAAATCGCACTAAGTTCTGTCGCCCCCAGTCGGACACTCTACTTAGTGTGCTCTCAATTTGCGACACAAGTTGTTCGCGGCTCTCCTCCACCAAAGAACGAGGGATATTTGCGCGGCCCGTGTAATAAGTGTCCCCGGTGCTGTCGTCCGCATAACAATGAATGCTGTCATTATACAACATATCATTAACATGCAGCAGAAACAGCGTCGGGGACAATACAGAACCCTGCGGGACGCCAGCATTGATGTCCATGCTATCGGAGCAACTGCCATCTACAACGGCTCTAATGCTTCTGCTGGACAAGAAGCTAGCAACCCATTCGCATAGCCCCTCGGGCAGACCGTAAGGCTAAGATGCCAAATGCTTAAAACATAATATTAATACTGGATTATTATTATAAAATATTTAATATTATTATTCATCACTTCTATGTTAGATTCTCCTTTCTCTTCTAAACTATTATATTTCTATAATAGAAGATTGGTTCTATATGTCATCATTATTTATTAATTTCTTTTTAGCTTGCATTTTGCTGTCTTTCCATGGTCGTTTTAGCTGAAAGGCACTTCTATGTGGAGATCTTTATTTATTTTATTTAATCAGTTCACTCCGTCTGGTTTTCGTCCTGGGCACAGTACTATTACTGCACTTCTAAAAGTTACTGAAGATATCAGGCTAGGTATGGAGGATAAACTGGTAATAATAAAAGAACACCTCGTTCGAATATTGGTCAAAAAATTGACAACCGTTTATAAAAGTTGTGTACAAAAAATTAGCCAACTGCATTAAGGCTAAGATGCCAAATGCTTAAAACTGTGTGTTCATTGACTAGATTTTCTTCAATTTCGTGATCCAATTATCGAACACCCCTATAATTTATTTATGATAATTAAAATTTATGCAATCTGCTTTTTGTAAGATAAAACAGTTCTTTTTACAACCTACTATCAAATTTTGTTAACACTATCACACTTATAGTGTCTACAAAGTGAATATCAAAACACGAAGTCTCAGCAATGCCCTAAATTCTGCTCCATACAATCAAAAATACGACAGAATACTTTCATTTTAGGCGGTCGCGATTTTGAAACTATAGGTCACAGGCAAATACCTGTGTGTTCAGTTGACGTAATATAATGTTTCGATTGAGAAAAAAATACTGGCTTGAGTAGAAAAGCTTAGATTTCTTATTATATTGAAAAATGTGTGTTTTGTTCATTCACTGGTGGGTGTTAATTCACTGGAGTACTTACCCTAACTATTAAAATAACCCTAAAATTATAATAGTTTTTATTCAAAAAGCGACTCTATATGCGAATAATCCATATTTTGGTGCGGGTGCTTCAATATTTGAACGTTCAGTTGGCAATAGAGCACGCGCCGGTACCGACTTGTGTCGTTTAGTGGCAGTGGCGAGTGAAATCCCGGTTGCGAGCGCATTGAGTTAGTTAGTATTTAAATGGAATTAAACATACCTATGGTATTTTATATTGTTTTTTATTGAAGAAAAACCAAGGTTTTTACATTTACTTGTCTTTTTTATGAAATAATCGCAGGGTCGAGGTTAGGGATCTTTATTTATTGATAAATCCCAATATCGGCCACCCGGCCGACATTAGGAAAATGCATGAAAACGCTAAACAACATGTTTAGCTATTTTTTATGTTAACAGGAATATTAATAAGGTTAAAAATGAAACAACAGCTTTTTTTATTAAAATTATTGTCCTGAACCGACTTTACAAACAACCAGTTTTTATTACGTTTATTTATATAAAACGTTCAAGATTTTGATCTAGTGTTATGTGTTTCAAAGATGTATTCTAAGGGAGTTCTTAGCTATGTTTGAAGAAATTTGGCCCATTCTTTTTTAATTATTTTTTATAAAAAAAAATAAAGCCATTATCTTTCTTTACAGGAACTAGTTATTGAAAACAGTCAAGAGGGAAAGGTGGATGAAGTGGAAGTTGGGCGTAGAGTAATAGATATTTCTTTTTTTTATAAAGCTCTTCAGGCCATAGGGGACCACGGTCCAATGGATTGTAAGTTAAGTTACCTCAGTATAATAGGTGAAGTAAAAGTTGGTCTGGACTCAAAACTCATCATGAAATGTAGTATGTGTAGTATGAAGTTTACTGTGTGTTTGGTTGAAAAGAAAGAAGATAGCATGGAAGTGAATCATCAAATTGTATCTGGTATCATATCATCTGGTGGGAGCTACTCTCAGTTAAAAACATTAACTGCCGCAGTAACCGTTACCAATCATGTCACCTTCATTATACAATGAAATTAATAATACGGTTTGCGATTGGTGGGAAAAGACAGCAACACATTCCATGGCAGAAGCTGTCAAGGAAGAAGCAGAGTACGCAGTCTATAGGTAGTGTTGATAAAAATGGTTCACCATTAATATCTGTTGCTGTTGACGGTTGTTGGAGGAAGAGATCTTATGGTAAGAATTTTTCCGCCTTATCCGGCGCAGCTGCGATAATTGGCATTAAAACTAATAAAGTATTGTTTTTTGGAGTTAAAAATAAATACTGCGTAGTCTGTGCACGAGCCGCAAAGAACAACAGTCAGCCCCCGGAACACCATTGTTTCAAGAATTATTCAGGATCATCTACCGGGATGGAATCGACCATAATAGTTGAGGGGTTTAAACGTTCCATTGTTGATCACGGTGTAATTTATAATAAATTTGTAGCAGACGGCGATTCTAGTACTTATAAAAAAATATTAGATTCGCGTCCGTACGATAATTTAATAGTAGAGAAAATTGAATGCAAAAATCATCTTTTACGAAACTACTGCAATAGCTTGGAGAAACTGTCAAAAGACACTAAGTATCCTTGCGAATTGCGGAAATTCCTAAAAGAAAGGTATTTGCGTTTAAGAACGGGTGTAAAATGCGCGATTAAATATTGGGCGGATCAAAATCAGTCACTCGAAGAAAAAATAAAAAATCTTAGTGAAGATATCCTAAATGGTCCACAACACGTATTTGGTAATCACCAACATTGCAAGGAGTATTTCTGTAGACCTGATACTCGTCGAATAGAACCTGTTGGATTACTTCCAACAATTGTTGGATGCGGATTAATGGACGCGGTAGAAATTTTAAGTAAAAGACTGTCATATCATTCTAGAAGTTTAATTCATAATTGCACAAGTAATATAGTTGAAAGTTTTAACGGAGTAATTGCCAAATTAGTTGGGGGTAAGCGTGTAAATTATTCTTCCCGTGGTTCTTATGCGGGCCGATGCGCAGCTGCTGTTGTGTCTTTTAATACGGGATCGATTCATAGTAAAACTCATGAAGTCATATTTAAATGTAGTCCGATTCCTTTGATCGCGAAAGTGGAAAATTGTAATCGTAGAAACCGTTTAATTGCTAAACCTAAATTAAGATTGAAAAAAAGCCACAACACTGTATCGAAAGACGCTCACTATGGACCAAACTGCGAAAAACCTGATCTGAGTCCAGAATTATATGAGAAAGCCAAGCCATCTTTTTTAGCCGATTTAAAGTTGTCTTGTGCTGAAAGAGAGGAGCTTGAAAGGTCGACCCATTTGCAAAGAAGTAGTGCTGAGTGGATGAGTACAAGGAGAAAATTACTAACCTCATCATCATTCGGGGAAGTTTGTAAAAAACGAGAGAGCACAAGTTGTGCTGCTTTTGTTGGTAAAATCGTTTATGGTAGTAATATCTCCAGTTTGCTTGCTGTACGGTACGGTATCGAAAACGAAGAAACCGAAATTAGACAGTTAGAAATTCAAAAGAATATTAGTATACAAGGTTGCGGTTTGTTCGTCGACGATCAATATGAATTTCTTGGTAATACACCAGATGGCATTTATGCAAACGGTTTAATTGAAATTAAGTGCCCACATTCTTTAGCTGGCATGACTCTTGATGAAGCAATGGCCAAACATACCTTTTGGGCAAGGCTTCCAAGAGTTATGTCATAAATAAAAATCATAACTGGTATTTCCAAATTCAGGGACAGGTACATATTACTAAAAGAAACGTTTGCATGCTTGGCATCTGGTTTGGTGCTACTGTACCTATGAAAGTTTATATTTTAGAAAAGGACGACAAATTTTGGAAGGAGAAAATGGAGATGAAATTAGTTAGGTTTTATTACGATTGCCTACTTCCAGAATTAGTTGATCCTCGGCAGTCACGAAGCATGCCCATTCGTGACGCGCCCAGTATCATAGAGGCTATGAAAGAGAGGAAAGAAAGAGCTTTACGTGTTTTGAAAGAGAAGAACGCCTAATGGTTTTGAAAGAGACTGAGGTAACTTAACTATCCAGCCGGTCGATTCACGTAAACACGCCAGTCCAAAAGTCGTTTTAACTTAGAAACTTAGAAATCGCCTTTTGGTTTTCTGTTTTAAACGCACTTACTTATCTAGTCTTGGATTGTCATAAATCTTTCAATAGCTCAATTACTATACAATTCCTATACGATTTTGAAGAGTTACCTGGTGTAAAGAATCATCAAAATTGTTTCAAAAATACAGCGAATTGAGAATCTTCTTCTTTTTTTAAGTCGGTTAAAAGGGCTTAATTTGCAAAAAACGAAGTGTCATTTTTAAGTCCCTACGCTACGGTTTTTATTACGTGAATCGGGCAGCTGGTACTCATTCTGATAAGTTTTGCAATAGCAATTGATTTTATCATCAAATTAGCAGAAATCAAAATTTGATCAGTAATCGTTAAAATGAAAAAACATTAGAATTTTGAACTCATATTTTGTTATTGTTTACTTACTTTTAATTAGTATATTAATAATTTATAAACTTGTGTTTCATTTATTTTTGTACAACCCTAGCACGCTTTTTAGATGGCGACTCATATTTGTTATTGTTTACTTACTTTTAATTATATGAATCATTTTTATACTTTCGTATACTAGCGTAGCAAAAGTTATTAACTCAAAAATTACAAGCAAACAAAGTTGAAAAAAAAGTTGACATGGCCGATAATTGGTGCCACCATGGTTGGTATTTGAGTTTACGCAATAGGCACATTTCCTTGCGTAGAGATATACACTAGCGAGGAAAGCTCGATGTTATTTCGACCGTACTTCCTACTGAATTTGCAATTATTTTGTTGAATGAATATTTTACGAAATAAGAATAAACTTTGGTAGGAAAATTACAAATAAATACATAGTTGGAATTTTTGGTAAGTAGAATACAAAAAGGTCAGTCCGGACCTGCTCTTGATTGTATAAATAGAAAAACATAAAAATTGTTCTAGTAATTAATATTTATTATCATTTTATAACGAAAAACTAGTCTTAGAATATTTTACACTCGTCGTTTATTTCCAATAATTCAACATTTTTGTTATGCTGTAAATATTCAACTTCAATAACAGTTGGAACGTTTGTCGCAAAACATTTTGAAAATCGCGCTGTCTTTGGGTCATTCACCCGCCCCGTCGGTTGTTTCAGTAAACAGTAGCGCTGCGGTCGCTCGAAACCGATGTCGCGCCTAGACAATCTGGGCCCTTAACACGTGATAAAAATTGCATCTTCTAAAAACTGTTAGTTCTGGAAGTTAACAGGTTAGAAATAAAAAAAGACTGGTATAATTATTAGTGTGTAATGTAGGCATGTTGTCAAACAGTGGTTTTTCATTCATTTTTTTCGTCTGTTGTATGTGAAAAACGTTTCAGCTGTAGTTCCTTGCCCGTGGAGAAAAGACGCACAACTGCAGCGCTTGGGTAAAGCAGTATTATATTTAATAAATAGATTTGCGAATATCTGTTCCCCGAGAATGCCGCATCATTTAACGATTCTTTCGACTTCATGTCTAGCCACATTTTGACGAGACTTTGATTTGTGACCCTTAGATTTTTCTTTAGACTGAAAGACAGAATTACTCACGTTGCTGCTTCCGCCACTCAAACTATCTCCATCCTTCTAACTTTCGACAGTAAAATAGTATCATTTCACTCGCGGCACGCGCCGAGCCGCACTTGTCAATCGGGTCGAGCGTAGTTTATGTCAGTGCGGTATCTGTGCTGGATTAACGATTAACGCACTTTAGAAAATTTAACGGAAGTTAACGAGTCCATTAACATATTTTTAAGTTAACATAAAAGTTAATCCATTACTCAATACTATGTAATGCAGTTAGTTTATTGGACTTTAACTTTAGATAATTTTACGTAAACATCTAAGTTGATGTTGGTAAATTTTTGAGTAGTCAATTTGTTCCGGGTGCATATATCATTTATGCACAGTACGGCAATAAATTAATGCGGTAAGCCACATCGGGTTGTCACTACTATGTAATATTGTATTGAAATGTGTTGTGTTGGATGGGTAATCACGGTCAATCACATTGGGTTGTCACTTAACCAACAATATTTGATAGCTGTCCACGCACGGCACTAAACATTAGTACTACTGTTGGTATTTGCCCATATCGGGTTGTCACTTTATCAATAATATATTGACCGCCGCCGCCAAAGGGCACACTAGGCTGTACCAATGGTAATTGCAGGCAACGATATATCGAGTTGTCATTTTACCAACAACATTAACCAATATGGCAGCTGCCGCCCTACGACCGACACTCAACGTTAGTACTACCAGTACGCGTTCAACCACAAGTTAATCTCACCGCCGACGCCGCCTACCTCTAGTGCTTTACGTAACCAGACACCCGTCACTGACGATCTTACAGATTCAATTCGCATTCGACACTAAACTTGATGACAGGCTCCTCCATATAATAAGTCGCCTATACACGTTGGCCGAGCGTTGCCGAGTGATGACCAACGCCAACATGTAGACTGCCTATTTGCTTTGCCTTGTCATTACTCGGTCGCTCGCCTAGTCGGTCCAGTGAAGCCAAGCGCCAACGTGTGTAGAGGTCATTAGAAGAAGGCCCATTGCAGTTGAAGATCTATGGCATAGAAATGCAATTGGGTCTTTCTATCCAAACACATAGCTATATTTTGTCTAAGATCTTTAAAACTGATATTTGATTCCGTGTAAAAATGTGCATATAGATAACTTGAATCAAGTAGCAATGTATGCTTTTATTGAACCGACATGGGCATCTGTGAAAACGCGTACGGGGAAAAACATCGATCAAATCCAACAAAGCCAATAGGCCTCGGATACGACTTGCGTTGTCGAACCTCTCGCTCATATTTTGAGAGCCCAAACAAAACACAGTTTGTAGTTGATATCGAGTGTACAGAGAAATGGTAAACGTGAAGAAGTGCAATCGATGTCGTCGTGTGAACGTATTCAATTCAAGGTGCTTCACGACTGAGTCGCTGCGATGAGCTATGTAACGCAGCGGGTGTACCGTTGGATATTTATGAGAATGGAAACACTATACTAGTATTATTTCTTATTCAATGATAACATGTAATGTGGTGTAAACATTTATTTAATTTCAAGAAGTACTTTCATCATTTTTATTATTCACACCTTGATTATCTCTGCAAATAAAGATAAGAATAATCGATAAATTCACATGTTATCGTAACATGTGAATAGGCCTGTGAACCATTTTTTTTTTTCGATTTGTTATTTAAAGACGTTACAGTAATATAACTAAAGGAGAAAGAATTACTTCGATAGCATAAAAACTTCTCGAGATATGATAACTTGAAGATCACAATTTTGGACTATCCCGAAAACGCTCCATACAAAATGCATACAGTATTATGACGTCACGATACGTTATTTTATATGCATTAAATCAGAATTTTGTACGACAGCTATGTTAAATATTGCGTTTATGTAGCTAGTGCCGTAACAAAAGTTGTAGTATTTTTTATTGTTTCTACAAGGGTAATATTTATTTTTTATAATTTCATACTTTTAAAATGGACTTTTCCACCAAACTTTGATCGACCATAAAACACGTCGGACATAAGTTATTAAAATTTTGAGATCGCAGATCGTTCTAGTTTTATGTATTTTACGTTACTGATAGAGAGTTTTTATAATTTTAGAACTTTGTTCACAGGCCTATTTAACGATTTGTTTTTCTAATCGATACTTAGTTCGATCTATGAATAATCTAGTAAATAGTAGTTTTTATTCAATTACTTTCGATAATAGCAGCAACACCGTTTATAAAATGTCAATTTGCATGGCGGTGCGTCGCTTTTATGCCAATCATCGCCGTATTTCCGCAAATTCATTGTTATTTACGATTAAACAATTCAAATTGACCAATAGACTTAATTATACAAGTAAATTTCCAGCCTTCAGAAAGAAATTGGTAAGTCTACATCACATCGTTTTCATATTTTTTAATCCAATTGGTGCAACTGCAGTTTATTCTGCAAATGCAATGCAAACTTTTAAATTGATCTAATTAGGCTCTGGTGGAACTCGTTAAATGCCAATCGTGAACTGTCATGAGATGATCGTTGGTGTTTGCTTTTATAACCTACCAATTTTTTTAGGGTCACTTACCCTCGAAATCAATTTATATCTTGTATAATTCGAAGTGTGATTCGATATGTTCTTCGAATCCTACATAAAACATCGAAAGTATATTTTAGGTACTTTACAGTATATGAATCATATAAATAATAATGTCATAATCTAACTTTCAAACACATTTACATACATATACTAATAATATTAACCCACTCGATACTCTATTGTGCAGCCATCCTGACTGGCGCTTGGCTCGGGTAAATTTTTCATATTGTGACTGAGCCTCACAACGAGTTGTCAATGTTCCTTCCCAAGTGAGAATTGAGCGGCATATCATCATGGCTAGAGCCCTCATAACGAAACTAATCTGATTCAGATCGGGCAATAACTACCCAAGAGTTAAATAATAAATAAATATTCTTGGACAAATTTAACACTGCCATCTAGACCCAAACTAAACAAAACTTGTACTATGTGTACAGAAAACTGATATTATACTTTTTTATATACCCCAAGATATTATACATAAATATTTTTTTTATTTTGTAAATACATACATATAATACCTACATAGAAAACACTCAGACCAAGACAAACAGACATGTTCATGCACACAAATATTTGTCTAGTGTGGGTATTGAACCCGTGACCCCGGTGTCAAAGTGGGCATGGTTAGCCATTCAACCACCGGGGTTGTCAAAATCAGTTATGCGCTGTGTGGCACCAGGCATTTGCTGGGACTAATATTAGGTCTCAGGATTATATGCATTGGGTCACAGAGCGCATAAACTTTCTGAAACAGAAAGTGTATTCATGGTTAATATGTACTTGCCGTTGCAGGCAGTGTGTGGATAAGTACCATGAGAATCTACTTTTCCAATTAGGGAATGCAATCTCGCGAGATTGGGGCTCAGGCGATATCTCGCGAGTTTATGAACAACAATACCCCGAGTTCTCGCCCATTTGGAGATCTCGCGAGATTGGCAGTTTCATATGTTTATTCTTGCAAATAATCACAATATTTGAATAAATTAGGAAAAAATAATAAGAATTATAGGTATTATTTAATAAATATTTATTTTTACGAATTTTTGCAATAAACTTTTATATAATTTGACGTAGCTAATCCAATAAGAAATTAAATAAACTACCAGACTTCTCATCTAATAATAAGTATAAATATGAGTTGTATATAAATTATTTATAACAAAACAACAAGAAGTCAACAACTAAAATGAAACTCATTAACTAAGTTGAGTTGACTGTTAATCTGAAATACTATTATCAAATAAAGAAAACTATACCTTCTCAGAGATCTATTAATTAGATCTATAAATTGGAGATTAATTAACAAAATATACCAATCAAATAAAATGCCATTATTAGGAATTATTTTGAAATTAGCTCCTTAAGAAGCACATAACCACTCTTAAATCATAAGAAACATTTAAATTTTTTTTTTATACTAAGTCGGGTGGCAGACAAGCATACGGCCCGCCTGATGTGAAGCTGTTGCCGTAGCCATATTAACGCTCGCAACATAAAATATCGCTCGCGCGCCGCCACCCCCGCTGCCAACGCAGCATCTCCTTCCTTTCTGGTGACCTCACTCATTCGCAGGAACACAACAACCCTCAAGGGAATTGTTATTTGGCTGCGGTATTCTGTAAGGTGGAGGTACATTCCCCAGTCTGGTAACTTACAATTACGCTCCCTACCTCTCTTTTCGCCAGAGCTTCGTTTTGTCAGTCAGCTGGGTGCACCGCGTGCAGCTGAAGTTGACTTTAATTCAAAGGTGTTGATGAACCACCTACGCCCCAAAATTTTAATTTTAATTTTGCATTAATAACCACAAAAACTCGAACACAATCAACTCAATCACGTTGACAACAACTATTACTAGCAAACAAACGAACCCCGCAAGTACCGCAATGCAAGACGCTACAAGCGAATCTGAGGCTGAGCTAGACCTCGTCCCCCGACCGCTACCTCAGGCCGCCGCCGCCCGCGCATAGCGACCGTGCCGTGCCTAAACCGACAGCAGCCCCCTTACCACCAACTCTTATTGCGATTCAATAACTGAATAGAATGCTTATCATACCAATGAATAAGCAACTCTATCCAAATTGAAATAGAGTTCCGTGTTGGTTCCGTGTCAGTTCGCGCGCTTCGAATAAGACGTTTTTATGCTCGAGTGAAATCTCGTTAAACTCGCGAGATCTAGCCAATTTTTCGGCCGAGATCAATCTCGCTAAAAAAAGCCGAGGTCTCGCGAAAACCAAACCGTGCCCAAATAAAATTATACTGAACTTGGGAGAGACCTGCTAGTCGTGTGGTTGATGGGTAACTTCCAACTGCTGATGATATGTAACATTTCTTCAGAGCGCGTCAGAAAATCATATCGGGAGAAACCTTACACCTTGTAATATACCCCTATCATATATCTCAACTCTCAATATAGGGGCAAACAATCAGATTAGTAAAAAATATTGATCCTCAGAAAAATTCGAGCGCGTCAGATTAAGACAAGGTAAGTTAATTACATGGAGAAAAGTGTATATTTGAATAATCTGACGAGTTTATGATGCGTAGTAATAGAAATATGTTGAGCAAATTATCTTATTCAATTAGCTTGTCATTCATTACTTAAAAACGAGATTATAAGATCGAAAAAGCAACAGTTTTACAATATTTTATTTTTATGTATTATCATGTCAATACATGATAGAATTACAAATATATTTATATTGTCCAGTAATTGAAAATCAAATGATATTGTCAGGTTAACAATATTCCTCCATATAATTGTCAGATTATTGAAGACGACTAGGACATCAAGTTGAACCATCTGTATGAAAATCTGACGCGCTCGAGTATTTCAAGGTAATTTTTTTTTAATCAAATTCCATCATGACTTTTATGGCTTCCAAATCGTAGTCATTTGAACAGGACACTTTTTTGAGTTCACTTAACATTTCCTCTGAATATCTGACACGCTCGAATAACTTTTATTTTATTTTCTACCCTTCGTACAGCCACCCCCCACTAATTAATCGTCAGATTAATATTAATCTGACGATTAATTAGTTGGTGGCTCTCGGTTATCATAAACATTGCGCGTATGCACTATAAATATCTGACGCACTCGAGTATTGCCACGTGACAGTTTTTTTTTTTTTTCAATTTTGAAAATTTGTACGCGCTCTCCCTCCACTAAAATGGCAAACTTTCGTTCGTTTTAGGATCTAATCGTTACGATCCAACAGGTCCCCATGACGCTTTAGTAACTGCAAATTTAGCATCTCTGGCTACGATTATCCTATTCTCGACCAATACAAATCCAAAATTACAAAAATCATAAAAATCGGTCCAGCCGTTCTTGAGTTATAACTGGTGTAACTAACACGAACGGACTTTGTTTTATATATTATAGAGATTCTGTCTAGTATTTGGTCATAAAGTAATCAAAGCCAAGTTGACCCTTGAATTAAAATTCAAAATTCAAAATATCTTTATTCCTTGGACTTTATAAAGCACTTAGAAACGTCATACAAATTAAATATAAGAATATGTATAAATCATTACTACTCTAAATCCGCAGAGCTTAGATTCACTTTCATCACACTATCTTGAATGTGAAAGTGAATTTAAGTGCCAGTTCCGGCGACGGGGCTTCTTGAGAAGAACTGGCAAGAAACTCAAGGCCGACTCTTTTAATTGCCAATAACGTTACATTAAATACAAATACAATCATTAACATAACATAACAAGAGCAATTCATTTCCAAATACTTTTATCATTTATGTAATCCGAGATACAATAGTAAGCCTTTTGACATAGTCTAGTTTTGATATATTTCTTAAATTTACCCATGGATAATTTAAACGCGTCGTTTGGAAGTTTATTGTAGAAGCGTATACATTGACCTGGGAACGAGTTAGAGATTTTATGGAGCCTAGTAATATGCATAGCGAGTTTGTTTTTATTTCTTAAATTTAATTGATGGAGATCACTGTTTTTCCTAAATTTGGTTTGATTTTTATGAACGTAAATAAGATTTTCATAAATATATTGAGAATGTAATGTCATAATATTTATCTCTTTAAATTTATTTCTCAGTGTCTCCCTGGGACTCATCATATAAATAGCACGGATAGCTCGCTTCTGGAGCACAAAAATTGAGTCTACATCCGCGGCACTACCCCAAAGCAATAAACCATATGACATAATGCTGTGAAAATAGCTAAAATAAACTAAACGCGCAGTGTCAACATCAGTTAGTTGACGTATTTTCCTTACGGCATAAGCTGCTGAGCTGAGTCTAGCCGATAACGTTTCTATATGTGGGCCCCATTGTAATTTAGAGTCTAATGTTATACCAAGGAAAACAACCTTATTGACCAATTCCAATCTCTCATTGTCCATCACCACACTGGTTTTCACTTGTTTCACATTTTTTGTAAAAAATCTAACATATTTGGTTTTACTACCATTTAAAAGTAGGTTATTAGCACTAAACCAGTTTACTATTTTTGAAAGAGCATTGTTTACATCGTCAATTTCTGATTGTTGTCTATTTACCTTAAAAACTAAAGAAGTGTCATCTGCAAACAATACTATTTCATGATTATTCTTTACAAGATGAGGTAGATCATTAATATACACGAGAAACAGGAAAGGGCCCAAAATAGAGCCTTGTGGCACCCCCATCGCTACAGCTGATCCATGTGATCGTTTTCCATTAACATCTACTTTCTGAACCCTATCACCCAGATAAGAAGTAAGAAGATCAAGAGCGATGCCTCTTATACCATAGTGGTGTAATTTTCTGACTAGAGTTTCATGCTGCACACAATCAAAAGCCTTAGATAAGTCACAAAACACCCCATAGGCGTCCCGTGACTCCTCCCAAGCCTCATATATACATTCTAGTAATTTTACCCCAGCATCACATGTTGACCGTCCACGAGTGAAACCGAATTGTTTAGTGTGCAGCAGATTATTTTCGTTAAAGTATTTAAGTAACTGTGCGAGAATTAGTTTTTCAAAAATTTTACTAAATGTAGGTAGTATTGATATTGGTCTGAAGTTTGTGGGGTCTAATGTACTACCTGATTTAAACAAAGGAATAATTTTGCTCAATTTCATCAAGTCAGGAAACACACCACAATCAATACATCTATTAAATATCACAATTAAAGCGGGAGCAACAATGTCAAATAAAGATTTTATAATATGTACAGAAATGCCCCATAGATCAGCCGTTTTCTTAATATTAAGTGATTTAAATGCGACTTTAAGATCAGACCCATTAACATGACGGAAATGAAAATCGTTATAAAATTCAGGCACATTATCTTTAATTAATGACTCTGCAACGGAGGTGGAAGAGCCCAAAGCACTAGTTAAAGTAACAGGGAAAGCAGAAAAAAAATCTTTCAAAAGCATTGGCAACTTCTAAATCTGACTTGGTAACATGACCATTGACACTTAATTTAAACTCTGAATCCTTTGTCCTGCCCTTCCCAGTCTCTTCATTGATAACCGTCCAAGTGGCTTTAATTTTATTACTACTATTTCTAATTTTTGATTTAATAAACATAGATTTTGCTACTTGACAAACGCGTTTGAAAATTTTTGAGTATGATTTTACATGTTCTTTAAATTCCTCACTATTATTGAATTGTCTTTCATAGTATAACATGTACAAAGTTTGCCTACTCTTATAAATACCTACGGTTGCCCAGTCACCAAAGACGAGGCTATTAGTAAAAGTAATTTCCTTGGAAGTAAATATTGAATTAAATTCGTGAAGAAATGCATTAAAAAATGAATTATACATCAAGTTAGGTTCCAAGTCATTATCTAAAAAAGGTAAGTTACTAGTTAGGTTTACTCTCATTCGTTCTAAGCGACTAACTGTTACTGGCACAAAAGTATTTTTTGTCTTGACTACATTTTTATTATTTATTTGAATACTTATCATTTGCCCAGAATGATCAGAATCCAATTTATTAATAATACTTTTTTGGGTTGGACTAATATCTGTATATATATTATCTAAGCAGGTAGCCGTGGTGGCACTTATTCTAGTAGGCTCCATAAATAAGTTAACTAAATTATGGGATTTAAAAAGACTTAAAATTTTACATGATGCAGTTGTATTAGTAAGTATATTAATATTAAAATCTCCACAGACCAAAATAGTTTTACCTGAGTTGCTAACTTTGCATAGGGCTTCATCCATGATTTCTAAAAATAAATTAAGATCCGCGGAGGGAGGTTTATATACGCATATAACAATGGACTGCTCTAATTGTACACAAGATAGTTCTATGGAACATTCTACAGAGAGGGACACAATATCTTTCCGTTCTTTAAATTTAAGTTTTTTATTGAGCAAAATTAGCGACCCCCCATGTATTGTGTTGACCCTGCAGAATGAACTACCGACCTGGTGGTTGCTGAAATTGAACATGAGCTGATGCTCCTTTAACCAATGCTCTGTAATACACATAATACTAATATTATCAGAGTTCATGAATAATTCCAGTTCTAGTTGCTTGCCCTCAGTCATACAATATATATTTTGATGTACCAGGTTAATATTATTATTTGTATTGTAATTATTACATTTTTGTGGGCATAGTGACATGTTATAGTTACTGTTTGATTGTATTGCTAAATCAATTAATTGTGAATGTAATAAATTAGTGCTAGAGGTAGTTACCTCTGTTGTCTCATGAGTCAATTTAAATGATTATAAATGTCATTAATAGAAAATTCCATGTCAACAGTCCGCTCAATAGAAGCGGATTTTGTAGCCAAATTTTTGGCTAAAATATCAAAAAAATAGGATAGCGAAAGTGCTATCTGTCGCTTAAAACTAGCAGAAAGGTAATACCTACCTTTAGTCACATAATATAATTTGTCGCTAACAAAACTGTTAGTATCTATCAAATGAATACGGTCATTATATGTACTTATAGTGTGTAGTACACTGTTCAACTTATATCTAAGATTATTTTCTGCATCTGGCAAGTTCTTAGAGTAGGGGAATGTAAACAAAATTATACTACTTAAGTCTAAAGATAATAAATAATCACAATAATCAATTAAATCCTTTTTGTTTGGCATAGATGATTTATGTACTACCCATGGTCAGTAAATAATAATGTTGTTCCGTTGTATTGCTAAAATGGATGGAGGCTTTGTCCATAAATAGATTAAGTTTACTGCCCGAGTAGTATAATTAGACGCGTGTCTACTACTTGAACACTTAGATGTTGAAACGCTTTATTGAACATAATGAAAGTAACTTACTAACAATTAAGAATATAAAGAATATACAATTAAAATAAAAACTAAACATGACTAACTATATATACAAACAGAACTAAAATAAAAAAAAGTAATTAAAATTAATAAAATGTAACAATCTCAAAAGCGTCAAAAAATTCTTCCGCATCGCCATCAAAGGGGAAAGTGCCCAAAAGGATAGCAGCATTGCCACGCTGGATGGCAATGCTTATTCGCTGAGCGAGAAAAGGGCCAGCCCTCTGGTCGCGGGAAGAGTCGACCAAACGTTTGGAAACTTACATGATAGTCTGAAGTTTTATTTGCAGTTTTCAGTTAGGAGATTATTTATAATAAAAGGTAGGTACATATTCGTAATGTCAGAGCCAGAATTGTAAATCTTATTGGCTATTGTCCTGTGAACAATGTGCCATTTGGATCCAAATGGCTTTCAATATGGAACAGTTTGTGACAGACAATGAATTGTTGGAATACTTATGAACCAAGCAAGTTGTTTATCATAACATCCAATAACATGTTCAGGATACTTTTGTTCCACTAGAAATATATAACTAAACATAACATAATATAAATCAGTGCAGAAGTAAAATATCTCCTCCTTTTCCTCCAAACATCAACAATTCAGCTGGCTAAGAAAGCTTTAAAATTGTTAGTGCCATTTGCTTTCGATTTAGATGACATAAAAATTAAGAAGACAAATAGGCTTCCATTGCAAAAACATTTGCTTGAAGATTTGAGTTGACGAATTATTGATCAATAATCAGGTCTGATTAGGTTTTTCTATTGTAGCTATGATCTACAGACATTTGCGTTTTTCCCTCACGACCCTCCGAATATAACTTGGCGACCCCCCTGGGGGTCGCGACCTACAGTTTGAAAGTCACTGGTCTAGTGTAACAAAGATAAGAATCTCTTTTTTACTTTTGATAATATAGAGGGAGGAGATACTTATGACAATGAGCTCAAACACGTTGTAAGTGTGAGGAGTTTCGTTTTTCTGCCGGTTTTAGGTGATGCTACAGCCAGGATCTCCATGTATGTTCCATGTAAATTATTTTTTATGCTTCGTTGAGTGGCAGGCACGCCCGATTTAAAACGTTTACTGTAGCCATATAAACGCTGATAAATCACAACATGAGATATTGCAAATATCGACCGCGCGCTGCCACCCCCGCTGCCAACCCAGCAACTCCTTCCTTCCTGATAACGTCACTCACTGGCAGGAACACAAACCCTCAAGGGAATTGTTATTTGGTTGCGGTCTTCTGTGAGGTGGAGTTACAATTACTACTTCCCCAGTCGGGCAGCTTACAAATACGTTGCCCCCTACCTCTTTTTCGCCACAGCCTTGTTAGTCAGTCAGCAGAGTGCACCACGTGTAGGTAAGGTTATTCATCGGTAAATACTTTACGCATTGTGAGCACAAATTATGTGAACACTTTTTTGTAAATACATGTCAACTAGATATTTAACTATATGTATAATTTGGTTCAACATTACGTATGAACGTACATTGTTGAACTAAAATATACACTGTATGATTATCGTACTAACACACACTAAATAGCTGTACTCACAGAGAGATTTGTACACAATGTGCAGTCGTGTACATAACTGTGTTGATATTTTAATTATACAATTTTGACGTTCAGAATAGTGATTTAGCGGGCACGTAAATTTTACGATTTACATTTTTACAAGATTTTATTTTCCTTATCTATATATATAAAAGAAAGTCGTGTTTGTTACAACACTTATAACTCGAGGACGGCTGGACCGATTGCCATGGTTTTTGATTTGTTGGATTTGTTTCCGTCCCGAATAGCAGAATAACTCTTAAAAACATTGGAAAATTCTCGAAAAAATAAAATAAAAGAAAAAACATTTTCCCATACAAAATGTTCGTGGTTGTCGTCAACTCAAGGTAAAAAAACGACCCTATGAATCGGAAGCGAATTTGGTACAAATTCTGATTGTTTTCGCTCCCATTTCATACATTTAGAATTTACGCTATTTGTATGGCACATCCGTCTCTTAAAACGTAGTGGTTACATTCTCTTTGGTTGTCGTAGCTGCCAAATGTGACGTTGTCGTACGTGCGTACGCCAAATGTATGCGTGCGTTCAGAAATGTATATTAAGCTCATTATAGAACAAATGTCATAGATTAAAAACAAATGTTAACTCTATTGGTCTCATTTTTACGTCTTGAAAGTTGGCTGTGATTTGTTTTGAAAACAGTTTTGTGGATTTAAATATTTATTGGTTCTAAAATATTTATGCGTGCGTTCAGAAATTTAAATCAAGCTCCATAAATCTATATAATATATAAAATAATGTCGTGTCTTGGTCGGGAAAGTATTAAAAACATTGAAAAATTGACGAAAGAATTAAATAAAAGAAAAAACGTTTTCCCATACAAATAGTGCCAGTTAAAAAGGATTGGAATATTTATTAATATATTATTGAATATTTTAAAAATATTGAAAGTTGTCTGTGATTTGTTATGAAAATTTAAAAATGTCAAATCGATAGGGGTGAAAACGCTTTTCCCATGGGGTTCGAGCGCAAGAATCAAATCAGAGTAAACATCAAAAGAAATGACAATTACAAATCACCAAAATGATAAAACCTATTTCAAAACTAAAAAAAATAAAACAAAACGTTTTTTTTTTTTAAATTTAACACTGGAAATCTTTATTTTTATGAAATCTTCAGTTTTTATGGATACGGGTCTTCCCTCAACCGAAGGGGTTTAGAGCGTACTCCAACACGCTGCTCAACTGCGGGTTGGCGGAGGCCAGTGTTTTCGAACCGCCTAAAGGCCACTGACTTAACTTAACGACTGTCATTAAATGATAACAACCGGGACCGACAGCTTAACGTGCCTTCCGATGCACGGAGGAGCTCAAGATGAGCTAATGATAACAACCGGGACCGACGGCTTAACGTGCCTTCCGAAGCACGGAGGAGCTCAAGATGAGCTAATGATAACAACCGGGACCGACGGCTTAACGTGCCTTCCGAAGCACGGAGGAGCTCAAGATGAGCTAATGATAACAACCGGGACCGACGGCTTAACGTGCCTTCCGAAGCACGGAGGAGCTCAAGATGAGCTAATGATAACAACCGGGACCGACGGCTTAACGTGCCTTCCGAAGCACGGAGGAGCTCAAGATGAGCTAATGATAACAACCGAGACCGACGGCTTAACGTGTCTTTCGAATCACGGAGGAGCTCGAGGTAATATAAACCCATCCGTGTACAGGCTACGGTCGACGTTGCTTAACTTGCGTGTTCAATTAGACTGACACGCGCAATGACGCCATCGAGCTTCTCTATTATTTTCTACTATTCATTGTTTTAATTCCATAAAATCATAAATTTAGTTCAGCTAATATGTACCACGACATTCATTGATTGTTAGGCGGTACGAAGTTCGCCGGGACAGCTAGTATTTATATATTTTAATTTCGCCGCGATGTCTGTAATGTAATCATATCTTGCAATTTAAATTTGGCCCATTTCCTAGTATCTGATTGAGCTGAAATTCGGCACTTTATTCTAGTGACAACGCATGATTACTTAAATCCAAGTCTAAGTTTAATACAATATGGCGGCCGTTACAAAATGGCGATTTATAATTTCCACTTTAACATCTATGTTAAATGAAAGAGCTTGTGAAGCTCACACACAACGCTCACAAACACATTAGGTGTTTAGCTTCTCAAGATCTTTCATTACTATTTAGCCCTTTTTTATTCACAACTAATAACAGCTTGTAATTTTTTTTTGTTATTTCTTGTTTATCATCATTACTGACTTAACGTATGGTAGGCAACTTGAGCGATCGATTTACGAAAGCATGACTTTTATATAGGTAATTAAGAGTAGTTAAAAAAAGTTGGGTTTGTACTTGACTGTACATACCATAAGTAAAACTGCAAAAAATATAATAGGACCAAACAATTTAAATATATAACAAAAAATATAGTAATCGTCCGTTTCCTTTTGGTCTTGATACTTATAAAATAATGTTTCAGTAAACTGGGGTAAAATCTGACTCAGTGCTGACCAAAGCTGGTATCGTAATACTTTATACCTTCAGGATTTCCTGATCGGTTAAGGTCAGAAATAAGAATAAAATGTCACCACAGTTAGGTGGTCATCATATATAAACACATAAATAGACGCAAATCAGGAACACTCCTGATTTGCGTCTATTTTTGTTAAGATTCCAGATATTTCAGTTTTTCCCCATAAAGGACTATTTCGCATTGACCATTATTACAAACATACGCCATTTAGGTTAAGACGTCCCGGTAAACAATATTATTGGCATTCGCATCAGGAACCAAAATTGCAAGGCTTCCAGGAGAACTTACTCGTGAGCAAGCTATGTACAACTGATCATGAGAGTAGCAGTCCTGTCTCAAGTCAACCCCATCGACCTTTAGAGACTGCCCCTGTACTTTGCGAATAGTCATAGCGAAGCGTACCTTTATGGGAAATTGAAGTCTCTTAAATTGAACGGGGTGGTCTGATGGAATAACGGGAATGCGAGGTATAAAGAGAGATTCCCCAAGAGCGCATCCCTTATTGTCCTCACTCAACAACTGTAACTCATCGTTCCAGTTGTTGAATACATGAGCAATGGTGGCGCGAACCTCCTGATGATATACCTCCGTTCCATGCAAGTGGTAGGAGATGGAGCGGAACAGGCCAGCTCCATTACCTTCCACAGCTATAATGGCATGGGGCATCATCACACCTTCCACAAGTATAAATTTAGCCAATCTTGACGTCATTCTTTGAATAATACCGAAATTTTGATATTAAATAGGTATACCCCATAAAGTCGGTACTTAGAATAGGTTTTTCAGTTAGTTTTCGGCACCAGATGTCACTTCATTTGAATTTTTTTTACGCCCTACGCGCACGATGGACAGCCTCCGGGGGTAACTACGGGGGTGACGTGAGCGATGAACCGTCATGAATAGCCCCATGGTTTGAAATAATCTCTCATATACCTTTTCCTTAATAACGAAACCATAGCGCGCTGTACAAATGCTAGGTATAGCGCCATCTAGTGATGAGTTAATTAAAATATAGATATAACATTTTTAGACATTGCTTGGCTGGGCGCTGGTCAAAAGTTAATCACTTACCCATAAACATCCCCTTTTTTATGAACAACCATTCCACCAAGTCTCAAAATCGTAGGTGAATCGATTTCCAAAAAGAGGGATTTTTTTCAATCTCTTAGGGGTGAAATTTCGGAAAAATCCCGTCTTAGTGCGCGCCTACGTTGTATAGTGAACACATATCCAAAGTGTCAGGTTTCTAGCTTTAGTGGTCTGAGCTGTGCGTTGATCAGTGAGTGAGTCACGTCACGGCTTCGCTCGCGTGAAATTCCGGCATTTTAGATTATCCAAGTCAAGTCTAACACGCAACGCAACCACCTTCATGTAGCACCTTTCATTGTACTAAATACGGATGCAAGAACTTTCCAGATAACTACTACACCCGTCCCGCTCCCGCCGCGCCGCCCGCGATCGTATAAGCACTGATTGATGCCAAATACAAATTTAAAAACCTATTAGTATAACACTTCAGTCAACACACAAGTCTTATTCCATCAGCTTAAAAAGGATAAAAAATAAGTTTAAAAAAATTACATGATCGTTGTTGTTTTCGTAATCAGCGACCCGTTAAATTTAAAAACAATAATACCCTTGACGATTTTCAGACTTTTTGACCTAATTTTACTCGATCGGTTGAATTTCGAATCCTGAAACACGTGTTTCCTCATTTATCTATAGAAGTACTCGTGTAAAGTTTAAGATAAAATAGTCCAACTAATCTCGTTTCCCTAGACAAACTTTGAACCTCCGTTTCACCCTCTTAGGGGTAAAATTTGAAAAATCCTTTTAAGTAATTTCGTGCCCACTATGTTATATTTTCAAATCGATGCCATTTTCGTAATTGACGTCCCAGAAAACCATAGAATCAACACCCATATTGATATTATAACATTTCAACCCCATCGCACCCCCATAGAGGTGATTTTATGTCACGTCGGCTATATTGGATTATAAAATAGTTGTTGTTTTCGTAATCAGGACCCGATAAACCATAAAAACATTACCCGTGACGATTTTCAGACTTTTTCACTCCATTTTTAGGGTTCCGAACCTCAAAAGGAAAAACGGAACCCTTATAAGATCACTTTGTTGTCCGTCTGTCTGTCTGTCTGTCTGTCTGTCTGTCTGTCTGTCAAGAATTTCTATGTCGAGAATGCGTGGAGGTATCAAGCTGAAATTTGAACTGTATACTCAGGTCTACGGTCCCATGAAGTGAAAAAAAAATCAAACTGCTAAGTTTACGTAGAAAAAAGTTACGGCCGTTTATTCAGCAAAAAACGCATATTTCGACACACTCAAGGGTATCAAAACCTATAGGGTACTTCCCGTTGACCTAGAACTATGAAATTTGGCAAGTAACATCGTTATAGACTACAAGTACAGGAATAAATCTCAAAACTATACATTTGTAAATAGATCTTAAAAATAGGGGGTCTATATTTTTTATAGGGTGTCGAAATTTCAAATTGAAACTACTAGTTCAAATGGGGTATCATATGAAAGGGCTTGATGTACACATTGCAAAATATATTTTATTTATTTTTTTCGACGCATTATTTCTTATTTATAATGAAAAATATCAAATTTAATAATGATACTACGTACCTACGGAACCCTCGGTGGGCGAGTCCGACTCGCACTTGTCCGGTTTTTTTCTCCTGAAATACGTGTTTACTCATTTTTCTATAGAAGTACTCGTGTAAAGTTTCAGATAAAATAGTCCAACTAATCTTGTTTCCCCATACAAACTTTGGACCTCCGTTTCACCCCCTCAGGTGATGAATTTTGAAAAATCCTTTCTTAATGCACCCCTAGACGTCATAAGGAACCTACTTGCCAAATTTAGAATCTCTAGGCCCAGCGGTTTGTCCTCACTGGCTGACTGACTCACTAATCAACGCACAGCCGTGCGTTGATTAGTGACTCGGTCAGTCAGTGAGGACAAAGCCTTTTATTATTATAGATTGTCTGTTATCTTCATTCCTATCTTTATTGTAAGGCTATAGGTACTCATACTTAACATTATCAAATTGTTATTTCGAGCGTAATATTTGGAATGTAATTACGTAGCCTCCTCTACAATAATTTGCACAATAAAAACAAATATGTAGTAACAGTACTTAATAAACTAAAATGTCATAATATTGAAGATAACAATATACTTATATAAATTGTAAATATGACATATTAGTACTACTTCAATACAAAATGCATTCTTCACATCCATACTTACTAATATTATAAATGTGATAATGTGTTTGTTTGTAATTTAAGATCTGTAGAGTGACATAGGCTACTTTTAGGGTTCCGTACCTCAAAAGGAAAAACGGAACCTCACTGGAACTGGAAGATCACTTTGTTGTCCGTATGTCTGTCTAGACCCTCTATGTCGAGAATGCGTGGAATTTGAACTGTATACTCAGCTCAACGGTCCCATTTAAGTTGTAAAAAAAGTTACGGCTATTCAGCAAAAAACGCATATTTCGACACATTCTCAAGGGAATCAAAACCTATAGGGTACTTCCCGTTGACCTAGAACTATGAAATTTGGCAAATAACATCGTTATAGACTACAAGTACAAGAATAAATCTCAAAATTATATATTTGTAATTAAATCTTAAAAAATAGGGGGTCTATATTTTTTTATAGGTCGAAATTTCAAATTGAAGCTACTAGTTCAAATGGGGTATCATATGAAAGGGCTTGATGTGCACATTGCAAAATATATTTTATTTATTTTTTCCGACGCATTATTTCTTATTTATAATGAAAAATATCAAAATTATAATGATCCTACGTATGGAACCCTCGGTGGGCAAGTCCGACTCGCACTTGGCCGGTTTTTATACCAGAGAATCATTTGCCCACAAGATTTTCTACGGTTAACAGTACAGTGGATCTACGTCATACAAGCGATATGCGAAAAAGTAAAATCTCGAGATTTCAAAATCAGGTTGAACCATCGAATGTATTGTACTTATATATCAGCAAATTGTACTTATATATATATATATATATATATATATATATATATATATATATATATATATATATATATATATATACTGCGGTCAGTTTATCCTGGACAAACTTCGTGTCGCGGTACTTTTATATGAAATAGTACTATCTTTCTAGTTTATATTCAAGTAAAAATAATTCAAACTTGATAGCCCTTATAACTTGACTAGCTTGCGCCCACGACTTCGTTCGCACGTATCCCGGTACACCGTGAGAAGTACACCCCTAGACATAATAAGGAACACGTGGCAAATTTACAAAATCTATATCTAGATCAGCGGTTTGGGCTGTGCGTTGATAGGTGAGTCAGTCAGTGAGTGTTGTTCTTTAATATATATTTAGAAGGCAAGTTTAGACCTTAGTCTATGAAGGCGGCTTGCCACAACAGTATACACTATCCGTAGTTCAATTGCAGTTCCCTGCAATAAACCGTCTTGCTGTCACCAGTTTAACTATAAATAAAATATTATAAAACATTTCTGGTCAATTTACACCAGTGCTCCGTAAACTTTTTGTGTCTAAGGCACATCTAGGAAAACAAAAATTTTTGAAGGTACACCATACATGTTAAATCAGTTTTTATTTGTGCAAGTATTTTTCTTCTGTCCGTCTATTTAGATTTATGAGATAACCTTATTTTTCCGAGGCACACTAACTAATGATGACCACGGTACACCAGTGTGCCGCGACACACACTTTGCGGAACACTGATTTACACAGCGCCATCTAGTCCCAAATTAAGCGCAAAGCTTGTGTTATTGGTACCTACCAGACAACTGATAAATGTACTTAATACATTTTTTTTTAAATACATACTTATAATACATAGAAAACACACAGAACAAGACAAAGAGACACGTTCATGCACACAAATGTTTGTCTTGTGCGGTGCTCGAACCCGCAACCTGGGAGTCAAAGTAGCCATTGCTAGCCATTCGACCACCGGGCTCGTCTACTACTACTACTACTACTACTACTACTACTGCTACTACTGCTACTACTACTACTAACTATATTATCATTTTATCAGTAATTTTCATGTCGTACAGTTGCGTTCAGTACTGAACTGAACCACGTTCTCTCGAGTAAATAATAGTTTTAGTATGAGTGTGTTAACAGAAAATAAATAATTGTTGGTGGTGGAATAACACAAAAGGAAACAAACTACCTGACAATGATAATATATTTAATATAGTTATCGGACTGTTACAAATACGGACTCTCGCCGCTCATTGCTAATCTCAAACTAAAGCGAGGGCCCTTATGACATTATGACGTTTTCAGACAATGTTATCATGGTGCTGTCTCGTCTACACGTCGCTAATAATAGCGAGATGACACTTATGTTAGACTGTCTGAAAACGTCATAATACACTTTATGTGACCATTGAATTTTAAGCAAATAATCTTCATTTATCTTTTCGACTCCAATTCCACTGGGTTCAGATCCCCAACCACGAATCGAGATCCTTCATACAATTTTTCACTTTCAATATTTTATTATTCATAAACTAATCAAACTTGACATTATTAAATAAATCAGCAAGGGACTGTAATGATATATGTACTGAATTCAATGTTCATTGCCTTTTTTGGCGATCGCCGCTGTTAATCTTGGCTACACAGGAGATACAGTGGTGGGGATGTGTGGGGGCCACAGTGCCGTAAAAGAAAATATTAAATAAAAAGACACGATAATTATCAGATCAGATCCCCAACCACGAATCGAGATCCTTCATACAATTTTTCACTTTCAATATTTTATTATTCAGAAACTAAACAAACTTGACAATATTAAATAAATCAGCAAGGGACTGTAATGAATGATATATACAATGTTAATTGATTCAGGTGTTATTTTGCGGAAGTCAAATTTACAGGCAATTTGATCTACAAGTAGTGTAGATCAAATTGCATATATACAATGTACTGAATTCACTGTTCATTGCCTTTTTTGGCGGTCGCCGTTGTTAATCCTGGCTACACAGGAGATACAGTGGTGGGAATGTGTTGGGGCCACAGTGCCGTAAAAAAAAATATTAAATAAAAAGACACAATAATTATGTTTTTTGATTAGGTGTGCCGTCGAAACCAGAGTTGTTTCATAGAATGAAATTTGTGTTTTGTACCGCGGATGCTCATACTACATACACTACATTCATACAATGTTTGCCCACAAATTAATATGACACTTGTTGTTTGATTAGAGACAAATTTATTGCATCATGACGTGACTGTAATGTCTCTATCTCTGTCTCTAAATACTAAATGAATGAAGCCGATATACTACAAGCGGGTCACGATCACGACTCAATAGTGTGTTTCCGCCGAGACACATAGTTACATAGCAGAATGAATGTATCCATACCCTTGTTAGTCGAGTAGTCTGTGTTTGTTATACTGTGGTGTTAGCAGAAATATCCTTTCGTTTACTCCGATTTCAGCGGTAAGTATAGATAACTGAGTATTTACATCACCGTTAGGTAAGACTGTATTTCTTAACGAAATAGCTTGAACTACCTCGCATCGCATTTTTCGCTTACTTTTCTATTGTAGAACGAAAAAAATGGGAGTGGCTTTGTCATGGACACGTGTGCTGTACGTGAATACATTATAATATAATGTATTCACGTACAACACGTGTCCACTCCACACCCATTTGCATATTATGCACTAAAGTTATCTCAAAATGGCAGCGCTTCCCCCTCCTCTGCACGCGATGTTCCAAGGTCTATGGAACATCGCGTAATAAATTCTTTGATCCTTCATCTAGCTATCCAGTAGTGGTCTGATTTAATTTTGGATGCAGAGGATAGATATGTATCTGCACCGCCAAACTGTATCCCCCAATTTTAGTATCATTCGATTATTTTTTAATCCCCCCCCCCCCCCCCCCCCCTATGGAAGCAATTTTAAACGTATTCACGTCAAAAGATATTGTTAATTGAAACTGTGTTGTGGTTCTTGGCCTGATGAGGGCGTTCGTTTTCCTCAGAATTTTATTATTAAGGAACAATTATAATTGTTGAAATAAAATATACTAATAATTAATACCTGCAACAAAAATAATCTTAATTAAAATATATTATAATGAAACATAATGGTTTTATATTGTAAACTGTTAGTTTTAAGTTAATTAGTTCATTTATCGTTAATAATGATTATTTTTGTCCTAGGACAGGAATAGGTACTTACTTAATCCTAATTACTTAAACGTATATATTGGTACGTGAAGCAAATACATTGTACCCTTTTTTACGAAAATTTGCGGGCGGGGGAGTATGAAACTTTGCACACTTATAGTTTATATAGAGAAGGAATGCTGAAAGCTAATATTTTTTCAATATGCATAAAAATACATTAAATCAATAAAAAATCATTACACACACTACCATGTATTTCACACACACACGCATATATACTCTATTGTTTATTGTTAAAGTCATGTCATGTCATTATGGTCGAATTTCGACCAATAGGCGCCCATTGCTGTGCGCCCACTAGTGAAAATAAATCCACAATCGCTGTCTTACTAAACCACGGCGCAGTTCAAGTATATAGTAGGCATGGCATGTATGCGTCGCGCGTGTCAACAGTAAGCATCCCAACAACGCTTTACTTCGTATGGATTTCTATCAGTAGCATACGTAATAAATCTTGGTAAATTGTTTTTTTATATTTTAATCTACTTTATGCTTTTATGACACAACTAGCTGCCCGCCCCGGCTTCGCACGGGTAGAAAGTCTTGTCCTCGCAATTTTTATGTCTTTTCTCTCCATTGGAACCTTCCTTATACCTTAACGAAAATATTAAAATAAAAATTAGCAGAATTGGTCGAGCCGTTCTCGAGATTTGCGCTTAGCGACATTCATTTTAATATGGGACCGCCTGGAGCGTGTACCCTCTCAAACGAATAAGAATTATTAAAATTGCTGTACAATTGACGGAGAAATCATTGAATTAAAAAAAATACATACAACATAGAACCGCCCTACAGGTACAATAAACAACAATAATAGGTAATTTGTGGGACAAAAACTATTCCCATTGTCCCCTTGTACGATATCCACGGAAAGAGACGGAGTGATTCTATTCTAGTCTGCCGGAAACCACACGGCCGTTAGAAGGAATACCACTCGTATACGCGGAATAAATACAGTTGCATCGGCACCACTCCCAGTGAGAATCTCAGCTTCAATTATACATATTTCGCTGCTAAACATTGACTTTACTTCAGGAAGGAGATCTTCCCCAAATTTTAATAATATTTTTGAAAACTCTTGGGACGTAAAATTCTATCTACAGCTTCTACTGCCTTATTGTTTTTTTTTTCGCATTCATCTGAAACGATTAGACAGCAATCCTGAAACATTTTCGCTTTGTCACAGTTTCGTGTCACAAAGCATGTCGGTGTTTCCGTTCTGTATAAATCGAGTATAATATTGAACATTGTATTTGCGTTCTTCCGCCTAGAAGTAATATATGGCTGCAATACCTGGTGATGGTGCTGTGAGATATTATTTTGGCGCCTGATTTCAGCGAGTATTGCTCTCGTCAGGTATGATTTTCCAGTCCCTCCTGAAGCATCTAAGAAAAACAGTTTCCCCTCGTTGTTTAAAAGACCTTGCGTCACAAAATCTTGCTACATAGCGTCCCGAAAATGCACGCATTCTTCTGGTTTGTGCGAATATATACCAATCGTTCCATTTCAATTTTAGCGTACACGTCTATAATAAACTGACTAAATAGACACGTTACCTTTGTAAATAAATAAAACGATTGCGTCTAACTTGTAGCAGGTAAGAATAAAAGTAGCACTTCGCGGTTATTTTTTTACAATACAATCAATATTTTGTTAAAGTATTTATTGTTTTTTTAAGTAGCTTTTTTAGTTCTATTTGCTATTATAGCGTGTTTTTAGTTATTTTTTAAAACTATAATTTATTGTAAACACCATGTTGTTTATGCAAATAAATTTAGCTTTGTTCTGCATCAGGTGTTCCAAATCTTGGATTTATATACCTCAACAAAAAATGCTCATCAGGCTGAACAACTTTTGCTAAGGCGTCATTTTTATATTTCTTATAGTTTAGCTGAACCATTATGGATCTGCATCAGGTGTTCCAAGTCTTGGATTTTTATTCCCCAACAAAATATGCTAATCAGGCTGAAAAACTTTTGCTAAGGCGTCATTTTTATATTTCTTATAGTTTAGCTGAACCATTATGGTTCTGCATCAGGTGTTCCAAATCTTGGATTTTTACACCGAGATGGAAATTTCGTGTCCACGTTTTCAAATCGATGCCATTTTCGTAATTGACGTCTCTGAAAACCATACAATCAACACCCATATTGATATTATGACATTTCAACCCCATCGCACCCCCACAGGACTGCTCTTGTGTCACGTCGGTTATGTTACATTATAAAATAGCTGTTGTTTTCGGAATCAGCGACCCGATAAACCATAAAAACAATACCCATAACGATTTTCATGTTTGCACCTCATTTCACCCCTTTAGGGGTTGAATTTTGAAAAATCCTGAAACACGTATTTACTCATTTATCTACAGAAGTGCTTATGTAAAGTTTCGTATAAAATAGTCCAACTAATCTTGGTTCCCCATACAAACTTTGGACCCGCGTTTCACCCCCTTAGGGGTTGAATTTTTCAAATTCCCGTCTTAGTGAGCACCTACGTCCTAAAAGGAACCCCCTTGCAAAATTTCAGACTCCTAGCACTTGTAGTTTCTGAGATTTCGTGATGAGTGAGTGATTTACTCTTTTATATATATAGATAATATACAAATAAATCCAACCAACCACAACTCGAAGTTATTAGTACCTAGTATCAGTAGTATACTCATATTGCTTGCCTATCGTTGTGTTACTTTGACAGGCTTGGTTCCCATACAAAATCTAATTGCATACCATTTCCATTTGATTCTGTTTCCGTGTTTGTGAGAATATATGGATGAATGTTTGTTACTCTTTTACGGAAATAGCTGAACGGATTTGAGTGAAATTTGACATACATATAAAATATGTTCTGGATTGACATATAGGATGATTTTTATCTACGTCACATGAGGCGAAGTCGCAGGTAGGCAGAAGCTAGTCATGTATGTGGGGGCATGTCAGTCAGTGCTTGCTTTGAGTTGCAGACTGGAACTTGAAGCAAGCACTACCATAAATAACTTACATTACCATAGATTAAATATAACACAATAAGAAAGTGTTTCACCTTAATAGACACTAAGAAAAGTCAATGGACATTATTCTTAGACTATAATATTTAGAAGTTTATGTTAAAGTTAAATTACTTATTAGCCCATAAGCTAGATTGTAATATTTTAAAGTTATAATACTTTATAAAAAAAAACATTACCATAGAGAGAAACTCACTGATTTCTTTAAAATGCACTCATATTCATATCGCTTATACCTAAGAGTGACTTGAAGTCGATTTCTATTTTTATTCCCTTGGATTACATACAATATGGGCATCACGAACAAACTCCCGCTCGACTTGTTCCGTTATTCGGAATCAAGTTAGTCGACATTTCGCGTTGTCGCAATGTTGTTTTTATACAAACCGTTTTAACTGTACTTACGTAAAATACTAGATAACAATTTTTTTATACCACTTATACACCAGGTGACAAGCAAGCGTACAACTGACACCCGCCTGAGCGCAGTCATCGCAGTCTATGGGCGCTCGTGACACTAAAAATCAAGTCAAGTCTTATTTTGCGATAATCAATGCTGTTCTGAGGTGCTACTATGAGGTGTGTTATGTTATGTGGTCGTCCACCACTTAACATAACACACCTAACTGCTACTGTAGTAACTAAACTAATTGCGGAAGCACATAAACAAGGTACATAATATAAATACTAAAACGGAACAAATTACGTCTTATATGTCTGTATGAACATATATAGAACTAATTTTTAGTGCATTCGTTAAACCTCAGGGTATGGTCAATCGCCAGGTACAGAGACATGTTGCAGCTAAAGGTGAACGCACACTTATCCGAGCTGAACTCGCCGAACGATACGAATATTAGAATTCTTTACATTAAATTTTATGACACGCCGCCACGCGCGGATAGATGATGATCCGCGCCGAATCGTCTGATCAAGATTTCATATAAAGAATTCTAAACTTCAATTCGTTCGGCGTGTTTGTCTCGGATAAATGTGCGTTCACTATATCATATTTCATACAAATTAACACAGACGTACAAATTATATTTTTGCGATTCATTACCACAAACGTACAAAATATTTTTTTTACAATACATTACATATTTCTAGGAACAGTATTACGGCTCCTGAAAAATGAAAGCAAATAACGCACTATTATTACGTTTGACAAATTGGTAACGAAGGGCGGAATATAATGTGGCGTACTTGGGCAACCGAACTTTACATAGCGTTAATTTAATTAAGGCCTAGCTACGCAAAATTTATTTGTAATTATGTTTTGAAAAATCGATCTAATGGTCGCTTTTTCAGCCTCGTTGACCTCTATGTTTGATTGAAATCGTTACAGTCGTCTTTGGGATCGTCGTAGATTGTTAAATACTGTATTGATAGTGTGAATTACTGTATTGATTGGATAGAATTTCTTCTATCTTCTACTAGAGATTCGTCTCTGTTTCACACGGGTCCAGAAAATATAGCCGATACTCGGTGATCAGTAGCTTTTGTATTTCTCTTTTACAAAAAAAAAACACCAAACATACACAACTTGACTCTTTATAATATTAGTATAGATTTTCTTTCTATACATAGTATAAAACAAAGTGACTTTCCGTGTCTGTTTGTCCGTCTGTTTACCGCTAACTCCTAAACCACTCGTAGTATGTATAGGTAATAACATCGACTCATCCATAGAACCGAGTCTCAGACGTGATGATGGAGCAAAAA
Source organism: Hypsopygia costalis (assembly GCA_937001555.2). Classification (NCBI taxonomy): domain Eukaryota; kingdom Metazoa; phylum Arthropoda; class Insecta; order Lepidoptera; family Pyralidae; genus Hypsopygia; species Hypsopygia costalis. Next base: position 8,134,391 of record OW443325.2, read on the forward strand.
CGAGTTCAATACGAGATAAGGAATATGAGTTCTAAGACGTTACGTTTTTAGAAGTTTCTTATCTCATTTATCTTCCGATATTTAGAATCAAATAACATTTAATCTGACCTTAGCTCCCCATAATAAACTCGAAGTGAACTATCAACAATGCAGTACGGACTTTATTTTACGGATGAGTCAACATTTAATACTATCGCACACGTGTAAAATCCCTACTATTTGTACCTTTATGATTTATTGATTTCATACCTTTCATACGACATTTTTAAAACTGCGCAAGACAAATAATATAAATAGAGATATGAAAATTTTTGTTTATACATATAGCAGTACTGTCACACGTACGAGTAACACCTCTTTCTATCATTATATCTGCCAACATAAGTACTGTCAATGTAAAGTCAGAAACAACGACGCGCGTGACCAAAACTTAAACAATGGCTCAAGGGATGAACAAACATGTCTACACCATTCGAATTTTACATACAGAAAGACTGCTTTTGCAACAACCCGGTTGGTCGCTTTCAAACGTTTTCAAACACGGTTTATAAGTTCATGTTGTATGTTTTGCCGGCCAGTCTGTGACGGATAGCTGTGAGCGATGGCCGGTGTGAGAACTTGTTATGTTATTGTGACAGTATGTACAATGTTACAGTGCGTCTACGCATCGTCGTCGTCGTCACCGCCGAAGATCATGAATTTCGAGTACCCAGACGCCAGGAGGGACGAGACCGTCGTCGACGACTACCACGGGACGAAAGTAAGTGCTTCATTAGTACAAAGAAGTAGACAGTGGCCAACGATCTACATGTAACGTAGAGTAGCCAAGTGATTCTTGATTTGATTTTTTTTATTCGATTCTCGTTTTACTCAGGTGAAACTATAATTAGGACCTTAGTAAGATCCTAGGACTGTATGTAGGATAATAGCAATGTAAAATGTCCTCTATTATATAAGTATTTAAAGGCGGAGTAAATAAAAAGTTTTGTAAACAATTCGAATAAAAATTACAAACTTTCAACAACCTATTCGTATGTCACTGCTAGGATTGGTCTACCTACAATTGAAGGGGTTTAAACCATACTCTGTCACGCTGCTCAGCTATAGGCGATATGAGATATGAGGTGACGAAATCTAGAAGTTAGTTTCAAGCTTATCTGGGTCAAAATTAAAGTTTTTCTGATGACCTATCCACCATAATTATGCATTTTTTTTTAATACTACGTCGGTGGCAGACGAGCATACGGCCCGCCTGATGTGGAGCGGTTACCGTAGTCATATTAACGCTCCGCTGCCAACGTAGCATCTCCTTCCTTTCTGGTGACCTCGCTCACTCGCAGGAACACAACAACCCTCAAGGGGATTGTTATTTGGCTGCGGTATTCTGTAAGGGGGAGGTACATTTCCCAGTCGGGTAGCTTACAATTACGCTCCCTACCTCTCTTTTCGCCAGTGAAGTTGGCGTAGGTTCAAAGATGTTGATGAACCATTACACCCCAAAATGCATTTTGAATAAAGATAAAAAATATTTCCTTGAAGAGCTTTTGAGTGAAATACAGACCAATCCATATATTATATAGGCCGCATAGGTGTTATCAGAAATTTCATTCAGTAAAATTCTAACGTTTGTTTTAGAAAATTAAAGGCCGGCTGCATTATGTGTGGCCGGTTGCTTATAACATTGAATGCAACTTTCTGTGGACTTTGTACCGTTCCACTGAACGCTCTCAGCTAGGTTTCTCTCCACCTGGTACCAACAGATTGCTAGATAATATTATTCATCCACCTATGAACCTTATTCCTAACTTCCAAAAGTTACTCTCGATTTTGTAAAAAATAAAAATTATGTACTTAAACAGTATCCGAGCTACATATAACGATGTAATTATACAATGAAATCTGAATTCTCCTTAAAATGCAACCACTACCATACGACTTCTTATTGGAGAAGAAAACATAGATCGAGTTGCATTGGGCTGACTGTTCTGTGCAATAAAAATACAAATATGTTTGTTTTGGTGTTTGTCTAACATGGTCACAAAACCCACGGTTCTGAGCCTATTAATCCTGGCTACATAGCGAAGCGTATATATAGCATATGCGATGTGCGTAATAATAGGTAGGGGAAAAAGTCTTTTCGCATTATAGTATGTATGAACTTGTAATAAAATCTCTTTGGTTATACCATTTGTATCTGACAGGTTTTGATATCTTTAAAAAGTTTAAATTTTACAAAAGATAATTCCAAATTCAAATTAGGTAAATGTGTGATTTTCATTTGTTTTTTTTACTGTCAAGATGAGTGAATCTAATGAAGAAATTCGATACATTTTAAAATTTTACTACAAAAAAGGTAAAAATTCAACGCAAGCTGCGAAAAAAATTTGTGACGTTTATGGACCTAGTGCAGTGTCTGTGAGAGTAGCACAAATTTGGTTTAAGAGTTTTCAATCCGGAAATTTTGATGTCAAAGATGCACGTCGCTCTGGTCGCCCTGTTACGGATAAAATGGATGCCATTTCTGAAAAAGTGGAGCAAGATCGGCATATCAGTAGTTACGACGTAGCTGAAGAACTAGGAATTGACCACAAAACAGTTTTGGCGCATAAAAAGGTCGTGGTCAAAGGCCGGCCAGGCTTCACAGACTCTGGCGAAACCCGGGTTAACCCGCAACAAGGTGATGCTGTGTGTATGGTGGGATTGGAAGGGAAGATATTCATTATGAGCTGTTACCGCCAGGCAGGACTATCGATTCTGAACTCTACTGTGAACAACTGATGAGATTAAAGCAAAAAGTTGAGAGAAAGCGGCCGGAATTAATTAATAGAAGGGGTGTGATTTTTCATCATGATAACGCTAGACCTCACACATCTTCAGCCACTCAGCAAAAATTAAGAGAGTTTGACTGGGAGGTGTTAATGCATCCGCCGTATAGTCCTGACCTTGCACCTTCTGATTTCCACCAGTTTCGGTCTCTTAAGAATTCTTTAGGCAATGTCAGGTTAACATCACGAGTAGACTGCCAAAACCACTTGTCGCGGTTTTTTGAACAGAAGTCCCAAAAATTCTATAGTAATGGGATCATGTCTCTACCTACAAGATGGCAAAAAGTTATCGAACAAAATGGCACCTACATACTTTAGTTAAATGTAAATAAACTTTATTAAAAAATGTTTTGAATTTTCATATAAAATACGAAAAGACTTTTTCCCCAACCTAATATATCGCTCATTGGCTGCAATAAGGTCACAACGTACATTTATGTCGTTACACGTAAATCACTTTTATGATTGTCCAACCAAATAACATTTAAATTTAATTGCAACAAAATAAAATAAAAAATAATTAGGTGTTCTAAAATAACATTTCTAAGTTAAGAAGAATTAGCATATTTAAATAAATACCAAATAGACGTTCGAAAAATGCATGGCGACTTCCATTGTGTCGTTGTTGCATATATTAAGTAAATTAATTTTGTAAAATCATTTTAGATCTAAGTTAGCATTTAAGTTTATATATGATAGTAAAGCCGTACGTGTAGGTTATTATTTTTTGTTAATAACATTTTGCGTGTATGAAAGTACTAAATACGTAACTAGCGATACCCAGCTTCGCACGGATGCAATAAAATATAACATAAGTTACTCGCTGGTCGTGCAGCTTTCTATATATAACTTTTAAAATCAGTTTATTAGGTTTATAATTTATCTATTACAAACAAAATACAAATCTTCTCCCTTTATAATATTAGTACTATAGACTCTTCATAGTTCGATAGAGTCGTTGCACGTCTTAGTCTAATAAATCACGCTAGTTAAGCATCGTACAGTACGTCCGACCGTAGGTTGTCGCTGGATGGATTTATTTAGCTCCTCCGTGTTTCGGAGTTCACGCTTAAGTCGTCGGTCGCGGCTGTTGACATTTGATGACAGTGGCGTTTCGCCAGCTTGGAAGCACTGACCTCCGCCAACCCCAATTGAGCAGCGTGGTAGAGTACACTATAAAACCATTCGATTGAGGAAACCCGTATCCCGGTAGTGGGATAGATATGGATTGATGCAGACATTTATTATTTATTATATATATTTTATTACATATATTATGACATTCTGCTTTAAGGTCAACGTTTTTGCTACATTGTTTACTGTCGTGGCGGTCAATGTTATTCGCGTTATGCAATAGTAAACCAATTTCGATAATAGTTAGAACTCTATTTTTAAATGGGACGTGATATAAAAAAAATACGCTGTTCTGGGTCAATGAAAATTAACAAGGTAATTGCATAAGAACAGTGTAAAACAACAATATTGTACACATTGTTACCTTTGTTAGGGTTCCGCTAAGTCATTTTTGTTTGATATAATTCCGCGGCGGGTTTCTGTAGTCGCACCGCTCCCCATAGGTAGAGAACTCATCTTCACATCTTGGAAATGGAGTGACCATTTCTGTTGTCATGTCCGGTTCCAGAGCAGTTTGTCTACCTCGAGCTCCCTGCAAATAATTTCCCAGGAGACTACTGTATGGGGTACCTTCCAGAAAGACGTAATGGGGGCATTACAGGGTCGGCAAAGCGTGAGTGATGCCTCTGGTGTTGCAAGCGTCCATAGGCTGAGATGATTGCTTACCATCTGATCGTATTGTTGTTTTAGGATAGATTAATATAAAAATAAAACAAAATAATTTATATATTATTTTATGTAAAATAATGGTTATCTAATCGCTTCAATTTGGCCGTGTGGTTTCCGGCATACTAGGATAGAATCACTCCGTCTCTTCCCGTGGATGTCGTACAAGGCGACTAAGGGAAATACATTATAAAACATCGATCAGGCCTCCCCAACCCGTCTGGCCAGCGTGGGGAGTGTAGGCCAAATCCTCCTGTCTGGGACGGACAAGAGAGGGTCGTGGTCCTGTAGTGGAGACTAAAATGACCTGATGATGATGAATCGCTTTAAATTGCCACTGGCACCCGTCCCTCAGTGCTGGACTTTTGATTGACACAGCAGTTTATTAAACTTCTGGTTGCTTCTGGTAGTTCTGATATTTGGTGACCCAAAGACTTTTTGCCGTGAATAAGTCTTTAAAATTTGCAACCATAGGGAGGCAATTAAAAAAAAACGAATGATAACAAAATCGGGGGATACAGTTTAATATTGCTACATATCTATCTCCATCCAAAATGCCATCTCACCACTGGGTAGACGAACGATCAAAGTATTTATTACGTTAAGTAAGGACTAATTGAACATCGGCGTGCGGAGGAGGAGAAGCGCTGTCATTTTGAGATAATTTTAGTGCATATGACATATTCACGTAAAACGCACGGCCGTGTCCATCCCACACACCATTTTTTCTATTGTAAACATAAAATAGAAGGTAAACATCAAATAGAAGTTTTGCGATTGCGACTGACGTACAAACTATTAGTTGCATACAACTAACACATTTTAATGTAGTACTTAAATGAAACCCAGACAGAGACTTGTTTAATTTTTGCGTAGCCATTGCTTTGGATTAGATCAGCGACAATTAGTGTTAATGAAATAAGTATGGTAGACATTAGTCTTTATCTGTCTGCATAGCGTAAAGGAAGCCCCAAGTGCGCATCGTCTCTGTTTTAAACGGCGATAATTTAGAGCAGTTAAAAAACCTTCAGAAGTTGCCCTGGGCATCTCTATTTTTATATCCCTGAGGTGGTAAGCATACATAAGTATAACAGACAAACATACCTTACAGACTACCATACATAAAATATATAATTATTATATATTTATGAATATACATACATAGTCTCTTCGCCAAACCGCAGTTAAGCAGCGTGGTGCAGTATGCTCTAAACCCCTTCTATTGAAGGGAAACCCATATTCCATCTGTGGGATGAATAGGGGTGACAAAGATACATAGTCTGTACTATGGGGCTATTGTTATGTTCGTACTGTACATTTCATTCTTTGAATTAAATAAAAAAATAATTGAAAACTTGACCATTTTAATTTACATTTAGTTAGTCCAACGCAAGTTTAACTACGTGCCTTGCATTTCAGATTAATCTTATCAACATTTTTTTACTATTGTCACGCTTGTCTATACCTATTATATTGTAGTTTATACTTAACTATAATTAACTATAACGAATGAAACTATAATAAAAATAAGACAATTAATGACATAAACACATTTGAAGAATATTATGCTGTTTTTTTTTTCGTATTTATATCACTATCAAGAACTAGTGCAAACACGCTCGTCCATATTAGGGTTACGAACCGCTCTGCATTTATATAAGTAATGTATTTGTACCATATATCATAACTTCAAACTACACGTATGGTACTTAGTATTCAAGCTGTGCAGTTCCGAAGGCGAACGGCGAGTTACAAGGTACATACATGACTTTGAACGGTCTTATGCTTGCACATATTTTTCCTGATATTTTGTACAAATGTTAAATTTCTAACTAACATAAAAAAAGCTGCTACGTTTTCTAGACGCACTGCTCGGCAAAGGCAGGAAAGTTATCTTCACATTTTGAAATGGCGTGACCATTTCGGCTGTACTGTGCGGTTCCAGAGGAGTTTGTCTAACGCGAGCTCCCTCTCAAGGTTTATCGCCAAGGCTGGTCGCATATATTCAAAATTAAAACAAAATAAAAAAATCAATCATGCATACTTAAATTTTTAGGGTGTAAGAGGTTCATTAACATAATGCCAACTTCACCTGCACGTGGTGCACCTGCTGTCTGGCAAATGAGGCTCTTACGAAAAGAGAGGTAGGGCATAGCGTATTTTTTAAGCTGCCCGACTGGGGAAGTACTTCCACCTCACAGAATACCGCAGCCAAGTAACAATTCCCTTGAAGGTTGTTGTATTTCTGCGAGTAAGTAAGGTCACCAGAAAGAAAGGAAGGAAGGAGTATAGACTGGCAACGGATCGGCGACCCATGGTGTTGCTGATCTCCGTGGGTTGTGGTGACTGCTTTCCATCAGGTGACCCACATGCTCGTTTGGCGCCATCTTATATATAAAAAAAATATTTACGCTCAACCTACCACTGATATTTGATGGGTTTTAAAAGAACGAAACGTAGCGACATAGTTTAAAATGTACAGAATGTAATTACTTTTGAATAACAAAATCATAGATCTAATCACGATATTCGAGAGAATCTCGACTCAGTGTTTGAAACGTTTGTGTGAATAAAACGTAGATCGTGAATCTCCTATTTTTTTTTTCTTGTGCTCAGATCCACGACCCATATCGTTGGTTAGAAGACCCAGACGCTAACGAGACCAAAGAATTCATAGAGGCACAAAACAAAATAACGCGGCCATACCTGGATGCGTGTCCGATAAAATCGGAATTACACGAGAGGCTGACGGAGCTGTGGAATTACCCAAAGTATTCGTGCCCCTTCCGCAGGGGCGACAGATATTTCTTCTTCAAGAACACTGGCTTACAAAATCAAAAGTGAGTAAACTTAAAGCACAGTATAAGTAAGTTACTACGTACGTACTTAAAATTAAGCGGAGAAAGATATGTGAAAGTACTGATCCATTTGAATACCCATGTGAGACCGTATAATGAGCCAGTATTCATTGGTGGAAGTTTCCTTTGCTTTCGTCAGATCCCTGGTATGTTGAAAATCTTAATATATTGAAATCTTGAATAATATATTCGGGGTGGGTTTTTAATGCCACTTAGAGTACCTAAGCAATGGAGATAGCAAATTTCACTCAAATGAAACATTTCTTTACTTTTGAAAAGAAATAACACTGTGTACTCCCCAAAGAATTTAAAAAATTTGTTTTTTACATAACGAATATATATAATAACAAAACTGCATTCCAAGAATTTAAAAAAAATACGCTTTTCACACCCAGGAATCGAACAGGCTAAAATTAAAAAAAAATATATTCCGTTCTTTTATAGCCTTAATTCATAGAGTCAATCATAAGGATTCAAGTCTTTATGAAAATTTCCTGAGTGTGGAAAGCGTGTTTTTTAAAATACTTTGGATTCACTTTTGTTTCTTTTCAGAATAAGTGTTTCCTTTGAGTGAAATTTTGCTATAAGACATTTATCTCTTTTAAAAATAACTTTGCACAATTTCTTCATCTATAAGCATTTAAAAATCGTAAAATGATGAATAGTCTTAAGAAAACATATACTAATTTTGTCAAAGTATGTAAAGTCAGATTATGCTAACGGTTGCCCATATGCAAGTGGATTTCAGCTACTTTAACATAATTTCTTAGAATTGGTAGAAATTGTGTACATCTGTTTATTATATACAATTCTCTCTCTACATCTGTTTATTAAATTCTGGTCTCCTAGTCTTCTTAATACTTTTTAGTGTCAATTTTGTTTAGAATGTAATTAAACACTAATATTTACTTGTAGTGTCCTATACGTACAAGACAGTCTGGATGGCGAGCCACGAGTATTCCTCGACCCCAACACACTATCAGAAGACGGCACCATCGCACTCTCGGATTGCAGGTTTACTGAAGATGGAGCGACATTCGCTTATGCCCTATCTGCTAGTGGGTCCGATTGGAACACCATACACTTAAAAGATGTAGTTACAGGTATTTAATATTGTTATTTTTAGCAAACATTTGTTTTCAAAATTTAATAAAAGTTTTTACCATAGCTCGACAAAACGTGAAAATTATGCTTAGTGGAAATTGGTAGTTGTAATTGCTATTTTACAAGTAATAGTAGAATTGAGCCGATATGTAAATCTGTCATTTCTGTTTTTTTTTTTTTTTTTATTTAGTACACATTTCGGCTAAGCCAACGATGATCAGAGCGGTATTTGAAATCCCGAGAATCGAACTTTCGAGGGTATCTGCATCGAACTTCTGCCCCCTTACCACCAACTCTTATTTCGATTCAATAACTGAATAGCATGCTTATTCATACCAATGAATAGGTCAAATAGAATAGAATGCTTATTCATACGAATGAATAAGCGACTCTATTTCAAATAGAATAGAGTCGCTTATTCACTGGTATGAATAAGCATTCTATTCAGTTATTGAATCGCAATAAGAGTTGGTGGTAAGGGGGCTGTTTGTTATAAACGACGTGCATATGACATCTGAATGTTCGTCTCGGATCTGTTCTCCATCTGTCCAGTAGTACAAAATGGTGAACGATTAAAGGGTATCACTAAAAAGCCCACATTCGGTTGGTGCACGGGCGGGTTACTACCGGCTCGGCGCTCGGCGAATTTTGATAATATTGATGTCAGTAAAGATGGCATTTTCAATGTACCTCACTGGCTCGATAAAACCTAATAAATAACACAATACAAGTAATGTATGTACTTTTATTTTGGCCGGCATTAATTAAGTAACTAGAGAGAACAAAATGTATATTATCGGCAAATTATTAAATAGTCGGTGAGCTTAATAGTTCTCTATGGTTGGGTACTCTATTATATGATATATGTTTTAACTTTTGCAATTCATTCCAGGGAAAAATTATCCAGAGATTCTAGAAAAAGTAAAGTTTGCATCAATGTCTTGGACGAAGGATCATAAAGGTTTATTTTACTCGGTAAGTAACTAGGGAAGGGGTAAGAGAAATTATATTTAAGGACTAAATTTAGATTGCCGCGAGAAAAAAAGGAAGTCGTCAGTTTCGTCCCGATTTTTATTAGTAATTAATACAATAATACGATGGTGATATATGATAAGCGATAGAATGGGATAGCATGTTTCGTAGGGCACGTTAAGCCTTTGGTCCCGGTTGTTGTCATTAGATGATAGCCGTTAAGCCAAGCCAGTAGTCTATAGGCGGCTTGAAAACACTGTTATGTGTTATTGAAAAGTAAACACTTTGCTACGGACTGTTGTTTGTAGAGAAGGTAATGTAAATTAACATTGCAACTGCATTGACTGACAATTGAATGTTGTTGTTTCATTTCAGCGGTACCCAGAGCAAACAGGCAAGACTGACGGCTCGGAAACCGAGGTGAACCGGGACCAGAAGCTGTGCTACCACCGGCTCAATACGCCGCAGTCGGAAGATGTCCTTGCTGTAGAGTTTCCAGAAGAGCCTCTGTGGAGAATGTAAGTATTCTGGATTTTGAATGATGACTACGGTCATCGGTTTATTTATCATCTATCATGGTATGTTATGTATGAATGCTCAAAGGTTGACTGGAACAGAATGATTTTGTCGTTAAGGCCGCCTTTTGTTCCCATATGCAATTTTCTTGTCAATAGTTTAAATAAATCTATGATTGAACTTGCTCGTTTTCCCTTTTACTGAAAGAAACGATGTCGCCTAGACGAATCAGGATGTACCCTTACTAACACTCTCACGCTCAACAGAGACGTCCACACTCAACAGCTGTGGGAAGAGAGGCCCTCGTACGTGTAAAACACTCTTGGCCGTAGTAATATTTTTTTTTGTAGATGTGAATTTAATTTTCGTTTACTGTTGGCCATAGCAATCTAGTAATTGTAACGTAGGCGCAAATTTAATCGGCAAATACGTTAGTGTGGTCACAGTAATTGTCGCCCGCAGTTTATATAGCGATAGATGAGTGCCTTAACCAGATCTATCAATAGTTAGTTTTGTGTATGTAACAACCATAGATGTAAAGTATTTAATGAATATGTAAGTACTAGCTGTGCAGAATAAAAAATATATTTTTTGTTCTCTCCTTTCCATGTTACTTTCTTTTCACTTTCCTCTTCATCCTTTCTCTATTGATTTCATACTAAGTTCTGTTTTGGTAAAAAAAAATGTATCTTCAGTAAAAATATCGATCTCTGAAACATCACAGAAAACTGGCAGATGGTTGCCAACAGTACAAAACCGTATTGTATAGTAGATTATGCACCAAGGCGATAAAGCAATGTCTTATGTCACGGGCGGCATATTGAACTCTGAGCGTAACGAAGAAGGACTCTATAGTTAACTCCCGAGCGTAATGAGGGAGTTTAAAGTTAACTCATGAGCGAAGGAGGGAGTTATGTAATAGAGTCCTGAGTGAAGTGACGTGTTCAAGCCGCCCAAGACGAAGATACGATTTATCCCAGAGCTGAATACTCTATTTTTCATACGTAGCGAGACAATAAAAACTTCAAGATTAAAGAAATAATAGATTACTAGATTATAGAATGGACATTATCGAGCTGGTGGTATGAAAAGTAAATTATAATTTGCAGCGGCGCAGAAGTGACGGACTGCGGGAAGTACCTGATAGTGACCCCGGTGAAGGACTGCCGCGACAACCTGCTGTTCTTCGCCGACCTCGCCAAGCACGGCGACATCACCGGCAAGCTGCAGTTGACGCAGATCGTTCACAAGTTCGAGGCCGATTACGAGGTGTGACAAAAAACTTTACTTGCCTTTTTTATACCACTCTGTCAATCAAATCGGGATGTTCAATCAGGCGGGCCGTATGCTTGTCTACCACCCGACTACCCGACGTAGTACAAAAAAAAACTCTGCTGGCATATAAACATATGATCAAATTGAATTGACTAACATGAATGACGACAACACTATTACATAAAAAAACAATACAACATAATAATTAGATACAGCGAAATACCCCCCGAGAGACAACATACGATGGTCGTTTTACGACAGTGTTAACGGACAGGCAAGTTAAGCAACGTCGAGTATAGCCGGTGAATGGATGTGTTTGTTTATCTACGATTTTTTCGTGATTTTTTTCATACCACGACAGGTGGGCAGGTGGCCCGCTTGATGTGAAGCAGTTAGCGTAACCTATGTACGTTCGATACACACTTGGCATCGTGTTGCTACTCCTGCTGCTACTAACTTACAACATGTTCTACTAACGGTCAAACGTAGAATGTTCTACTATCTGGGCACCTGACCTCACTCACTCGCAGGAACACAACATCACTCAAAGAAAGATTCAGGGAGTTGTTAATTGGCTGTGATCTTCTGTGAGGTAGAGATACTTCCCCAGTCGGGCCATCGCTGTGCCCTACTTCTCAATCAAACAAACGTGCTTCGGAGGGCACGTTAGGGCACCATCCGGGGATTAATCCGGGGATTAATAAAAAAAACTACGTTATTACAGCTTCATGTGACTCGTAGCAAATGCTCGAAATGTGCACCTTCACGAGCGATACAAAGTTCGGCACGTCGTCGTGTTCTTTAATTTATTTAGAACAAAAACATTCTAACTAATACTTTCAAACGCAGATACGATGCGTTCCCGAAGTTGCGCTACACTTGAAATTTCTTATGCTGGCGATACTTTTGTGGGTGAGCGATGCGTGCTTCTGCGTTTGAACTTCAATATATCATTAAAATTGTAGGGTTTCTTAATAACAATAAAACACCGAATTGAACTCCGCCTTTATTAGACACATAACTTATAGGTAACCTAAACATACACGCTTGACAGCTGTCATCTACTTTTGCTGCGTTCATGTAGTATAATTATTTATGATGTAATCACAAACTCTACAAAAATGTCAACCGAGAAAAAAATCAATATCAAAATATCTTTATTCCTTGGACTAAAGCACTTAGAAACGTCATACAAATTAAATATAAGAACATGTACCTATAATTAGTTTAAACATCCACTGACAGATTACGATTGCTAGACTTGCGTGTACCAGCCTAATGACACAGGCTGGCAAATATGCCACACTGCTAACTCAATAGTAACTTTATCTGAACATTAACATTACGACTTATTTCTATTATCTTACAGTACATCACCAATGAGGGTTCCGTGTGCATATTCCGCACAAACAAGAACGCCCCCAACTACCGACTCATTAAGATCGACCTACAGAACCCTGCCGAGGAAAACTGGGAGACACTAATAGCGGTATGTAGCAAATTAAATTTAGTTAAATAATATTAAAACAAAATGTATACATTTTTCCTAATTTTCATAACCTCACTTATGAGATATTTTCACTAAGCACGAAAAAAATTAGTTATGCGATAGAAAGAGAGGCTAAATATAGGTAAACAAAGCTCTTAAACGCGCAGGGTTGTGCGAGTTGAAATACTCTTTATTGCGTCATGGTTAGAGTCGCTATTTATTTAATTGACTTTTGGAATTGCCATTTCTGTACTAGTATTATTACTTATTGTGTGGCATAGCGAGGAGTAGTATGAGAATCCTAACTATTTGTTTGAACTTCTTGCTTAATATAATAAAAGTAAACAGGCGAAATTAGTGCTATGTAAGCATTCTCTATGACGCATTCTCTTGATGAACTCGGTGGTCCAATGCTTAGCAATGGCCACTTTGACTCCGAGGTTGCAGGTTTGATCCCCGCACAAGACAAACATTTGTTTGCATGAACATGTATTTTTGTCTTGGTCTGGGTGTTTTCTATGTATTATAATGTATGTATTTACAAAAAAATGTATTTAAGTATAATATCAGTTATCTAGTCCCCTTAGTGCAAACTTTGCTTAGTTTGGGACTAGATGGCAGAGTTGAATCGACAGATTGAATAAATAAATATATTCCTGAATATATTTATTTATTCAATCTGTCGATTCAAACTGTGTTGACTGTTAATTCAATTTGTTCAGGAACACCCAAGCGACGTGCTAGACTGGGCGTCGGCGGTGGACAACGACAAACTCGTCTTACACTACGTCAGAGACGTCAAGGTAATGTATTCAATGTTTATAAGATCACTGGAACGTTTTTACCACTACTCTATATCTCTTCTTCAGCTTAAGCTGGGTATAGGCATCTTCCATTTCACGTCATTTCAGCAGTTTTGGTGAGATCGTCAGTACATCGCATCGGTTGACTGCCCATGGTTCTGGGTCTCCACTCAAGTGCAGCATTACCCCACTATTGTTATTTCTGCGGCATATGTAACCCGCTCAGACCCATCGCTCTCTGAGTGACTTGCAGCTTATGGATGACTTGCTGCGTAAGCGCCCATTACGCTATATAATAATTATTAAAGCGTATCACACATGTTTCACTATCTATTTAGCATTGTCTCACTCTAAATATAATTATATTACTTAGAGCTATATATAGCCGTCTCTCACGCATATTGCCGTGTTTCTATTATATTTGCTGTGTGCGATGCGCTTAACGTCAGAGTAGATTATAAGTACCTATCACGACTTCTACATAAAAAAAATATTTTGAATATTAAAAAGAGAAATATGTACGGAAAGGGACATTAACATCCATATACGTCGGCTTACAAATAAAATAAAATAAAATGTAAAATGATGAAAATCCATTTTAAATCATTCCCGGAATCCTACCAATATTATGTAACATTGTCTAATGTTAGTGAGGTTTTAAACATTTGGATGGATTTGGATGAAATTCTGCATACATACTCGTATATCATAATATGATCTGAATTAATAATGCATATGATACTTTTTACCTCGGTACAGTGTTTCATGTCATGATTGTTAAAGTTGGCTGGAAGAAATCTCTGAAAGAGATAAGCTCACCCTTGTACACCTATTTTATGTAACCATGGTATATTCAATAAATAGAAATAGTGTTTCCACGGAGTGTAGGAGCGGGTGCATGTTAGCGATTTATACGAGTGGTATCATTCCAGAGTGTTCTTCAACTGCACAACATGGCGACGGGCGAGCTGCTCCAGAACTTCCCCTTAGAGGTGGGCTCTGTGGTCGCCTTCTCCGGGAAGAAGAAGCACTCGGAAATATTCTACCATTTCATGTCGTTCCTCACGCCCGGCGTCATCTACCACGTGGACTTCAAGAAGAAACCATATGAACCTACAGTAAGATCTGTTCACTATTACTAAAAGCAAGAAATAATGAAAGGAAGGTGTATATGCTGGCAACGGATCGGCGACCGCTTGGTGGTGATTGCTTTCCATCTCGTGACCCACATGCTCGTTTGCCAGCATATAAAAAATAAGAAAAAACTTATTAAAAAGAGCGGTGTTACTGTTGCTGTTGAATGATAAGTGGCTCGCCACCGTCTCTGGAGCCAATGTCAGTTTCGCCTATACGGCGTGCAATCTGCCGATTAACAGATGAGGCTTACACAAATAAGTTGGATACGTGGCCAAATAATAATACCCTACAAGATTGCGTTCCTGCGAGTGAATGATACCAGACGTGAATGATATATTAGCAGTGGACATGTATCGAGAGATTAATGCTCATTGTATGTAAACCTCCATAGGTATATGGAGGTATAGGAAACGTTTATAGGCTGCGGTAACCGCTTTACTTCAAAGCGACCGTATTGTTTGGCACTCGGCGTCCGGTCAGAACTCTTGATCAGTCGCTGTATACGGCCATGATGTAGGCCATTAGCTAATTGAAATACTTAAAAAAATCGCGCACTTGCGTTCTTTTTAAAAAAGATCGTTCGCCTATACGTTCATCTATCTTATCCCCGCAAATTAGGATTAAATATTTATACGATTAAACACTAGTATAACTCAGTCCAGTTTTTACGCTCCATTTTTTCTTTTAGGAGTTTCATTTTAACAAAAGGTGGAATACGAGATACATTAATTGAGTCTAAGAGCATTACAAACTTTACCACTCTCTCAGAGGTTGCATTTGGAATAATTACATCTAATCAACGTCTCTAATTTTGGAAACAACTCTTCCTCCCTCTCGAATATAGTTACATCTTTAGCGTAATAAAAATTATCAATAGTATGTTAGCTAGTTTTGTCGTATAAAAAAAATGGTTGTCTGTAAAGTCTGTTTACGGGCGATAGTTTTAGATCGATGGAGTGGAAGAGAGATAGATGCGTTACAAGTCGTACGCTTAAGCCGATCGTGCCTCTCTATCGCTTGTCCCGCGCTCTCGCTTGCACGCTTGGCTCAGGCGGAACGTGACAATGAGGCATACTTTTTCGTGCGTACAGCCGGCGTTAATCGATTTATAAGACGTCAAAATGTTGTTACTCATATAGTTATTAAACTCTATCAAATACAAATAATATAAATTTTCATATTTCAGGTCTTTAGAGAGGTGAAAGTGAAAGGATTCGACGCATCGCAATATGAGGCTAAACAAGTATTCTATTCAAGCAAAGACGGCACTAAAGTTCCTATGTTTATTGTATCTAAGAAGGTGAGATATTCATAAACGAAAATAAATAAATATTCCTTAACACAGTTCCATCTAGTGCCAAACTAAGCAAAGCTTATATGGGTACTAGAAAACTGATATTATACTTTTTTTTTTAAATATATAGTAATACAATATGTACATAGTAAATACATAAACACACACAGACCAAGACAAACAGACATGTTTATGCACATTTGTTTGTCCTGTGCGGGGATCGAATTCGCGACTTCAGAGCCAAAGTGGCCATTGCTAACTATTCGACCACCGAGCTCGTCTATACAGGAGTATCAGGGCTTAGGAGAACTATCTTGAGTATGAAAAAGTGTAATAAAATTCTGGCCGAACCCGCATGGTTTTTACACAAAGCAAGCTATTAGAGTTTCTTTTGAGTAAAAGCAATCTGCGTTTGACGAGCGCGGTGGTCGACTGCCAACAATGGTCACTTTGACTCCTAGGTCGCGGGTTCGATCCCCGCACATTACAAATATTTATATTTTACAAGCTTTGAATAGTCTGGGACTAGATGGCCGTGTGTAATTTGTCCAGGAATATTTATCTAATATCAATAACACATAATACAATGTTTTCTCTTTCCGCGAAGGATCTCCCGCGCGATGGCAGCAATCCGGCGCTGGTGTACGGCTACGGCGGCTTCAACATCAACATCCAGCCCAGCTTCAGTGTCACGCGGCTGGTGTTCATGCAGCACTTCAACGGAGTGCTCGCCATACCGAACATACGAGGCGGCGGGTTAGTTACCACTCTCTCTAAACTATCCATCTAAGTAATTGCTTCAATATCAAAATCCAGCTCAGAGTCAGCATTACGCGGCTATTATTAATTTCAAAGAAGTGATCGCCATATCGAATATACAAGGCTGCAGATAAGTAGCATTTGATCTCTGTTGAAGCAACGTTTGACTTGTATCCAGAGCTACCAGTTTTTCTAATAAAAAATAAAAAATCAAATCAAATTTGTTTATTGCAGACAATTCCAATCCGTATCAATGTTAGTAAACTTAGAAATATGTTAGTAAATAGTTTGAAAATTCTTAAACCAAGAATAGATTGTTTGTAAGGTGGTGTAATGTCCGTTACCGGCAGTCAAGAACACAAAAAGAATAATGCGGAGTGTATTCTTAATATTTATTCAAATAATTTTCGTAGATAGATACCAACAAATGACTTCATCGTCCCAGCCGTCATTATTCTCAATTTTCACGAAATCAATGTAAATATCGCGGGCTGTTTAAGGAGATCTTTATTTGCGGTATGTAAGCCCGTCGCGAATAGTTATTCGCGACGGGCATTTCAAATCATGTGTTGTACAAGTCAAAGCGTTCTTTGAAAACCGGACAATCGCCGGAGACCAAGCGTGCCGTGAATGCACGTTAAAATGTAAGAGCTTGTACAGAAGGGGCGAATTCGCCGCGAACCAATACGCGCGAAATCATTCGCGCGTTAGTGAGATACTAGACACCAAAACATCGCGTCCACAAGCATCGCGCGAATTCAAAATACGCGCGTACATCGCGTGTTCTACGCCAGACTCTCGATTCGCGCGTATTGCGCGCGAGTCGAGATACTAGGTACGCCTTGTTGCGTCCAGTTAACGCCCAAACTGTAGTACGACTTCCTGACTTCTTCCCAAAATGCTCGCGCGTTGGTACGCGCCTTGTGGACGCAACGGTCGCGCGTAATACGCGCGAGAGAATCGCAAAAAGAGAGAGAACGCAGCGAATTCGCCCTTTCTGGACAAGCTCTAAATGAAATGTTGCTTTGTATGCCTGTACGCCTGTAAGCTGCTTTACGCATGTGATAATAGTACGTTGTATATGCAGCGAGTACGGCGAGCGGTGGCACAACGCGGGCCGGCTGCTGAACAAGCAGAACGTGTTCGACGACTTCCAAGCGGCGGCCGAGTACCTGATCGCGGAGCAGTACACGTCGCCCGCGCTGCTCACCAGCCAGGGCGGCTCCAACGGCGGCCTGCTCGTGGCCGCCTGCATCAACCAGCGGCCCGACCTCTACGGCGCCGCCATCATACAGGTCGGGTGAGTACACTGCTTCAGCGTCCATATATTCATCATCAGGTCATTTTAGTCTCCACTACAGGAGCACGACCCTCTCTCGTCCGTCGTCCGTCCCAGACAGAAGGAGGATTCGGCCTACACTCCCCACGCTGGCCAGACGGGTTGGGGAGGCCTGATCGATGTTTTATAATGTATTTCCCTTAGTCGCCTTGTACGACATCCACGGGAAGAGATGGAGTGATTCTATTCTAGTCTGCCGGAAACCACACAGCCAACGACGTCCATATATTGGGTAGAGTTAACCTCTTCGTCCCAGTTCTATACAATCATAGGAACTCTAATTTTGTTAAGTACCTAACTAACTAACTTATAGCATTTTTTTTTTTTAATTTTCATTTGTCACATACTTGTACCAGTTTATTCACTAAAGCAGTGTTTTTCAAATTATGGGAAGCCAGACTCGGGGGGTCGCCAGCAAAAAGAAAAAGGCAAGGTGTAGACATTACAATAAAAACACAATTTTAATTAGAAGTATGGGCTTGTTCGTAAACGTAAAAAAAAAAGATTTACGTAGGCTTTTAGATTATCTCTGTGTCTATCTGCGGCGTAAGGAACCCTCCTTACGCCACAGATAGACAGAGATAATTTATAAGACTACGTAAATGTTTTTTTTATTTGCCAGAATTTTTCCAGGTGTAAAGGGGTCGCGAAATCAAAAAGATTGAAAAACACTGCACTAAAGGAACTATGGCACAGATTACGGAAATGTAGTGGAGCGAGCGGGACGCTTATATATGCCGAAAATTCGTTCTTGGAAATGAATAGGCTCCAAAACCACTGAACCAATTTTGATAAAACTTGTCATAAGTAATGACCTCGACATGCTTGAGATTTGTGTCGAAGAAAATTGGGATCGAATCTGTCCTTGAGGAATGATCATCAAATACATTTTCCATTGAAATCAATGGAAAACAATGAATATACTCGCTCCACTCAACCTCCATTTCGGTCCCGTGAGCTAGAATCCGGCCTAGTATTAAATTTTGGGTTCGAGCCAACAGAGGAGATCCATAAATGTGTGCTTACTCCCAAGTAGTGTTACTTTATACTAACACTTGCACGGAAAATAAAAGAATGGAATTGTTCATACTATATTTTTCTTTTTTTTTTATACTACGTTGGGTGGCAGACAAGCATACGGCCCGCCTGATGTAAAGCGGTTACCGTAGCCATATTAACGCTCGCAACATAAAATATCGCTCACGCGCCGCCACCCCTACTGCCAACGCAGCATCTCCTTCCTTTCTGGTGACCTCACTCACGCGCAAGAACACAACAATTCTCAAGGGAATTGTTATTTGGCTGCGGTATTCTGTGAGGTGGAGGTACATTCCCCAGTCGGGTAGCTTACAATTACGCTCCCTACATCTCTTTTCGCCAGAGCTTCGTTTGTCAGTCAGCAGGGTGTACCGCGTGTAGGTGAAGTTGGCTTTGGTTCAAAGATGTTGATGAACACCCCATTATTTGGCTATATGGCTATATTAGTTGGCTATATGGGTATTTACAGGGTAGGTAACGCGTGAGTGATGCATCTGGTGTCGCAAGCGTCCATAGCCTGTGATGACTTATTACTCATGCAGATCGTATGCTTGTTTGACATCCTGGTGATATAAAATAAATATAAAAATAAAGATGATGGAAAGCCATTTCCATAGCAAAATTTTCTACAGAATATTAGTATAATATCTATTTTATATGTTAATATTTGCAGCGTTCTAGACATGCTGAGGTTCCAAAAGTTCACGATTGGGCACGCGTGGGCCTCGGATTACGGCAGCTCCGACAACAAGACGCACTTCGACAACCTCATCAAATACTCGCCGCTGCACAATGTGCACTCGCCTAGTGATGGTAAGTCCTTCCAATCCCACCAACGGAAATAGCTACTTATGGAATAAACCGTAGCGGACATTGAAAGTTTTTAATTTTTTTTAACTATTACAAAATGTACATATGAAAACCTTAATAAGTTACAATCTAGGTTGTACTCGTAATCCACAAAAATTTTGAAATAGTATTATTATTTCAAATTTTTTGTGTATTGATAATAACTTTTTTATATATAACAACAAAAATGTGTACAAGTTAAGCTTTACAAAGTTATTATAATAGCCACTTTCCACCGTTAGAGGTGGGAGTAATTCGTAAGTACAATCACTCAAGCATAAATCAATGCGTTACTACGTATATTGCAAGCTCATGTTTGCACCGCTGTTGCAGACATGAGCTTGCAATATGTTTTTTTTTGTTTGTGTTTGTGTGAAGTTGTTTATACTAAAATATCGCTCGCGCGCCGCCACCCCCGCTGCAAACGCAGCATCTCCTGCCTTTATGGTGACCTCACTCACTCGCAGGAACACAACAACCCTCAAGGGAATTGTTATTTGGCTGCGGTATAGTGTGAGGTGGAGGTACATTCCTCAGTCGGGTAGCTTACAATTACGCTCCCTACCTCTCTTTTCGCCAGAGCTTCGTTTGTCAGTCAGCAGGGTGCACCGCGTGCAGGTGAAGTTGGCTTTGGTTCAAAGATGTCGATGAACCACTTACGCCGCTTGGATTGCCGGTCGTTGCAATGTGGAACTATTTGTTTGTAGAACGGCCGGAGTACCCGGCTACACTGGTCCTTACGGCGGACCACGACGACCGCGTGGTCCCGCTGCACTCGCTGAAGTTCATCGCCGAGCTGCAGCACGCCACCAAGAACTCGAGCCAGCATCGTCCTCTGCTCGCACGAGTCGACACCAAGGCCGGCCACGGCGGAGGGAAACCCACCGCTAAGATCGTAAGTAACAGATCCGAACTAGCGAAAATTGTGTTTTACTTTCTTAATCTTGAATTGCAACCGTAGACCCCGCTGAGGTCATTGATTACCAAATTGACTAATTGAACACTATTTTTGGATTGGTATAGAATTCTCTTTCGACGTGAATAAGTCTTTAAATTTGCTATTATGATAACGGGCGCAATTAAAAAAATCTAATGGTAGCAAAATCGGGGGATACAGTTTGGCGTTGTAGTTTCGAATCTATGCTCTACATCCAAAATGCAATCACACCACTGGATATATCAAAGAATTTATTACGTTAAGTGAGGACTATTGAACATCGCTTGCGGGGGAGGGGGAAGCGCGCCCATTTTGAGTTAATTTTAGTGCATATAACGTATTTACGTACAACACGCGTCCGTGTCCATGACACAGCTACACCCCATTTTTTGTACTGTCTTTGATTTTCTCTGGACAAAAAAAAATGAGATAAACAAAAAATCCAGTAGGCTTGAATTTTTCTAAATATTCATATTCGTTGAATAATTATATAGATAAATCGTAGACTGAAAAGCTATAGACGAATCGATAGATTACGTCGTATTCACATTAGAAAAAAAGTAACTGAATCGCTATCATCATGTCGGGAAATGAGACGGATTGGTACGATTCTGTTTCGCGTCGTGAGACGATTTGGTCACTGGAACGCGCTACCGTGCCTCATTGTTGTATGATCTGGTTACTCACTATCTCATA
This sequence comes from Hypsopygia costalis, assembly GCA_937001555.2. NCBI lineage: Eukaryota > Metazoa > Arthropoda > Insecta > Lepidoptera > Pyralidae > Hypsopygia > Hypsopygia costalis. The sequence goes on from OW443325.2 coordinate 8,156,082, forward strand.
TTTGCCACGACAAACCGGCTCCTGGAAAACGTAGTGTCATGAGATAAATTATTATTTTAATACTTGAAGCAAAAACTTTGTACCCCTTTCACGAAATTTGCGCGGACGGAAGAGTATGAAATTTCACACACTTATAGAGAAGAAGTGCAAATGCTAATATATATATATATATTTTAATTATGAATAAAAATACATTACACACACTACACCATGTATATATCACGCACACGCATTTATACTCTTTTGTTATTATTTAAATTAATTATGGTCGAGTTTCGACCAATGGGCGACCACTAGTTAAAATAAAAATGTTCAACATAAAGTTATGTTGATATCAATTTAACCAAATGTACAGTTGACGTTACCAATCTATTTAATATTTGTTTCAGATCGATGAAAGCACAGACATCCTGTGTTTCATGACGCAGGCCCTGGGCCTGAAGTACGTGAAGTGAAAACCCATCGCCATATAGCTCATAGAATAATTGAGAAAACAAATAGTATTATGTAAATATACCACGGAGCTGTTTGTTGATGATTACCTCGGGTCTATGCAAGACTGGTGATATTGTTACGCAATGCTACTATTTTTTTATTAATAAATTTTGTTTTTATTTTTCTGTGCTTTTTTTACTATCGTGCTTTTTAAATTTATGTGTTGTGTACCATGCACCAAAGCACCACGTACACAAAAACTTTACGCAAGAGTCTATCACTATGATTGACCTCTAGTCACAAATACTGAAACCACTTGCAGGGGCGACTTTGTCTGCTAAAACACCTATGACTTGACGAGTTCGATATCCCCGCACAAGCCAAATATTTGTGTCCATAAACATGTCTGTTCGTCTTGGTCTGGGTGTTTTCTATGTATTATATGCATATATTTACAAAAAATATATATTTAAGTATAATATCAGTTATATGGTTAGTACCCATAGTACAAGTTGCTGGGACCAATTACACACGGCCACCTAGTCCCGGTGGCCGTGTGTAATTGGTCCAGGAATAAATAATAAATAAATAATAATTATTGTCAGACAAATTACACAGCGCCATATAGCGTGTGTCTTATTTCGGCACTGCCCATGTCTCAGATCTTGATTTTAACTAGACAAAAAATTTGTCGTTAATTTGTCGCCCAAAGCAAAAAATTTGTCAGTCTCCCGTTAAAGAGTTATAAGGTTTTTTTTGTGACAGTGCCGAAATAAGCTTATTTCGGCACAGCCCACTCCGGATCTATTGAACTACAAAACATAGCGAAGATATGATTTTCCCCAGAATTAGTTGTTAATTTGTCGAATTCAGACACCAAATATCAGAATTAGTCGACCTCCCGTTAAATAGTTATAAGTATTTTTTTGTGGCAGTGCCGAAATAAGCCTTATTTCGGCACTGCCAAAAAAAACTCTTTAACGGGAGACCGACAAATTTTTTGCTACATCTGGGTGAAATCAGATTTTCGCTAGGTGGTGTAGTTTTTTTGGGCAGTGCCGAAATAAGGCTTATTTCGGCACTGCCACAAAAAAATACTTATAACTATTTAACGGGAGGTCGACTAATTCTGATACTTGGTGTATGAATTCGACAAATTGACGATTAATTCTGGGGAAAATCATATCTTCGCTGTTTTGTAGTTCAATAGATCCCGAGTGGGCTGTGCACTCTTTAACGGGAGATCGACAAATTTTTTGCTTTGGGCGACAAATTTCGACGAATTAACGACTAATTTTTTGTCTACACTCGCGAGCAAAAGTTTAGAATCACCTACTTGCGATTTGCTACGAGCGAACTAAACAACTAATGAAGATTAATAAATATGGTATAATTTTAAAGGTTATTCTGTAAACTTTAAATTGTTACCATATTCATTTCAATTGGACCCGTATTTTAGGAGCAATCCTGGTTTAATCAAGGAGTAACGAAAAGGTCTCAATTTATTCGTTACGAATTGCGCGCCTATGAATCCTATAAAAGCGCAGGGCATCGGAATTTTCTTATCAGTCGGCTGTTACACGTTGACTGGTACACCCCTCCGTTGAATTTGACCCTGACATTGGACGATAATGGAGACCACGCCAACAGAAGCAGCCCAAATTGTTGCTCTACTACAACAAGGGCTAAGCCAGCGGGCTGTCGCACGTCAGCTTCACATAAGCCAGTCCTGTGTCTCGAAAGTTTATAAACGCTTTCTGGAGACTGGAGGCTTCATCCCGAGGCCAAGATCTGGACGGCGCCGGTGCACTTCGGAGAGAGATGACCGTTTTATCGTGTCAACTTCTCTTCGAAATCGTCACCTGACCGGTGTCGACGTCCAGCAGGAGCTCAGGGAAGTTCGTGGGACAACTGCCAGTGAGTGGACAGTTCGGCGAAGACTCAAGCAGGCGAACTTGACTCCAAAAAGGCCTGCCACAGGCCCAAAACTGACGGCAGCTCACCGTCAAGCACGCCTTCAATTTGCTCGCGCCCATCTTAATTGGGAAATCGAGCAATGGAGGCAAGTTCTGTTCTCAGACGAGTGCAGAATGTGCTTACACGGTAGCGACCGAAGGGGCCGGGTCTACAGGCGACCTGGAGAGCGATTTGCTCAGTGCTGTTTCGCTGAAACAGTAGCTTATGGAGGCGGTTCCTGCATGATGTGGGCCGGCATTTCATTCGACGCAAAAACGGAGCTTGTTTTCGTGCCTGGCGGGGGACGAGGGGGTGGTCTAACTTCGAACCGGTACATTACCGATATTCTGCTGGAACATGTTGTTCCTTATGCGGGATATGTCGGCGATAACTTCGTCCTAATGCACGATAACGCCCGATGTCACACTTCACGTGCCACAATTGACTTCCTGGGTCAAGTTGGAATCGCCACATTAGACTGGCCAGCGCTCAGCCCTGACTTGAATCCCATTGAGCACTTGTGGGATGATTTGAAAAGAAGGGTTCGATCCAGAAATCCAGCTCCCTCAAGTGTTCATGAGTTGAAATCGGCTTTGACAGAGGAGTGGGAAGGCATCCCACAAGATTCTGCCAAGAAGCTGATTAGGTCCATGAAGAATCGTCTTCGTGCTGTAATTAGGGCTAGGGGAGGTAACACTAAATATTGAACAAAAATGTTTTATCCCAAATAAAGATCTTCCTCTAAATTTTGTTTTTTTTTTTAATGGCTCCCGTTTCCTCATTCCTTCATTTTTCCTTAGTCCTTCACTTAAACAAGGACAGCTCCTGAAATAGGGGTCCGATTAAAATGAAAATGGTATCAATTTAAAGTTTACAGAATAACCTTTAAAATGATACCATATTCATTAATCTTCATTAGTTATTTAGTTCTTAAAATCGCTCGTAGCAAATCGCAAGTAGGTGATTCCAAACTTTTGCTCGCGAGTGTAGTTAAAATCAAGATAGCAGTGCCGAAATAAGGCACACCCATAATATAGTCTCCTGGGCAAACATTGGCAGTATGAGCTTAATTTGATTCCAGTGTGGACATTCATCCTCAATTAATTTCGCGTGCCTTATTTCGGCACTGCCCAGCCCCCTTACGACCATCTCTTATTGCCATTCAATAATTGAATAGACTGCTTATTCATACCAATGAATAAGCGACTCTATTTCATTTGAAATAGGTCTATTCCAGGTCTCAGATCTTGATTGTAACTAGACAAAAAATTTGTCGCCCAAAGGAAAAAAATTGTCGCTCTCCCGTTAAAGAGCTATAAGGTTTTTTTTGTGGCAGTGCCGAAATAACCTTATTTCGGCACAGCCCACTCGGGATCTATTAAACTACATATCATAGCAAAGATATGATTTCCCCCAGAATTAGTCGTCAATTTGTCGAATTCAGACACCAAGTATCAGAATTAGTCGACCTCCCAAGTATTTTTTTGTGGCAAAATAAGCCTTATTTCGGCACTGCCCAATAAAACTACACCACCTAGCGCCACACAAAAAAACCTTATAGCTCTTTAACGGGAGAGCGACAATTTTTTTCCTTTGGGCGACAAATTAACGACCAATTTTTTTGCCTTCAGTTAAAATCAAGATCTGAGACCTGGGCAGTGCCGAAATAAGGCACGCATTAATTTCCTGCTTATGACGAGCGGTGTGACTGTACCAAGAGCTACTATTAATACTGCGGTTGGCACATCGAATGAGCGTCGAACCGTACATATAAATTCTATGGCAATGCCCAACAGGGTTCATATATGTAATAATCTGTATACTGTATAAAACATCTTTATAACTATGTACTACATATGGAATGCAATAAAGGTATTGAGTAACTTTTTATATTTATTAATTTGTACAAAAATGGATATAAAGTAAATTTCTCACGAATGTACATCACATTCAATTTCTACTTTGCTGAAATATCGCCCATATAGATAGTGCGTACATTTTGACAGGATCAAATTCTACTGAAATAAAACAACATTTAAATATTTAACTTTATTGTAGTATTCTTACAATAGGTTGCTAATGAAAGCACGAAGTTCAGGGACTTGCTCCACCCATGTATATAAAATATTAGTTACTTAGAACAAAATAAATAAAACACTTCTTAATGCCCTTATGGCGTTTTCTTTACCCAATTATCAATTTCTTTATGTAACAGTTACTAGTAGTGCAACTTTAAACACCAAGAAATTCAAGATGGCCTCGATTTAAAATCGTTTTAACAAATAACGAAGAGTACACAGTCATGTAAAATTCTTAAATGTCAAGAGAATAATAACATGTCAATTGTCGCAACACGCCGAACAAAGTTTACAAGCGGTTACGAGTACATTTTCTAATAGTAAATGTAGTCGACTCGACCAATAAACTTGCGTCTGCGACATAACTACCGCTAAACAAGTCAAATTCATTATCGGACCCATTACAATGAAATGTACAATCAGCAGGGTACAAGTCAACAAACCGATCGGCGCCGGTCCCTCGTGTGTGCGATTCATACGTTTACAACTAGAATAACGAACGTAAAATCACCGATCAATCGTATTCATGAATAGATTTTAACACCTAAAAAAATGCTGTTAGTTAAAACGCTATACTATATTAAGAGTACATGCGATATCATTACGAGTACATTAGACATAAGTTACAATATAGTCTAAAAATAACAAGCAACCATCAACCTTAGCCTAAGTCGATAAGGAGCACAATTGCTAGACAAGTGTGATTTCGTGTGGAATTTATTCGCCGGAGCTTACATCTAAAATTACACATTTCATAGCTTAGGGTCGGGGAAATTTGTAAACGCTCACCCACTAGTGGTTTCTTAAAAATCGAGGCCACATACTATTATAATCGCCGCACTCCCTCCGCCAGTACTATTTAGTTGCGTAGCGGAATATTAGATTTAGTAACATATTATTATATATATTTTATGTGTTATGTAAACGGCGTAGTGCGGGGACTATGGCGATTACTACTATTAAGCTAAACTAATGAGACACCATGGCCGCATGATGTAACTTTAGTGTTCGTTGGGATGGCATGCGACCACCGGAAGCGCGCTTCGTACGAGCATACAAAATCTCGAGGCCGTTGTGCATTCAGTCGTATCCGTGAAAATAAAATTTTAAAATAATCATGAATGGTTGTTGTTTACACATCTTAATTTGTTTCCATAAATTTTACGTGTTAGTTTTTAAAACTTGTAATTTATTCGATATTGCATACACAGAACCGCGCTTATGCACGAAGTTCGAACAAAACTAATCAAGGGAATATATAGCGCGAGAAGAAATAACAAACGCAATTTCTGTCTACGTCACCATATTATAGAACATCCACGTTTGAACAATTAAAACGCTACTATGGCAACTCCATAATAAAGTTCAATATAGCTTGAACTATCATTGGTTGCCTAAGTAGGTATCTATATAAAATAATGTCTACTGACCCCGAGACAACGGCGCAAAATAATGTACCTTATTGCTACGGTGAGTTTTCCCAAACATTAAATTAAGAGTAAGTGTCATATAGGTGGTGAAACAAGTATGGCGATATCAGTGGCGCGACAGTAACGCGATACGTCTTTCATGTCCCTAAACGAATATGAAAAAATGCACAAACGCCACAATATGCCTGTAGATACATCCAGACGAAGTCAATGTTAAAGACGCTACTGTTACCAACCAAAATTATTTAAAATACCCAAGATATGTTACACTACGCCATATAAGTGCAGCTTGTACAAATGCCGCGTACATAGTGCGGTGGTCTGCGCTACCCGATCCCAATAAACCGTTTTGGTTTGGCTTCACAGCCTTAGTTTCGTATTATATTCGTTTCTACATAATTTTATTGATATTTTACGTTTAATTACTAACATATACGTCGGATACATTTCATAAATATAACCAATCACGCAATGTTACCGATATAATGTACATATATATTTACTCATCCGTAGAATAAAGTCCGATCTGTATTGCTGGTAATGCACTTTCGTGCGTTTTTATGGGGAGCTAATGTCAAATTGTACATTATTTGATTATAAATATCGGAAGATAAACGAGATATGAAAATTCTAAAAACGTATGTCTAAAGAATTCATATTCCTTATCTAGCCCAGCTAGAGATGGGTAAAATGCCAGGCATTTACGATAAGTGCCCAGTAAGTACATGTAAATACTCAATAAATGCCTAGTTTTGGGCATAAATAGGGAATTTATAAGTACTTTTTGGACGACATCTCTAAGCTCAACACATTTTTGTTCCATGATCACATCGAGACTGTTCTATGGACGAGTCGGTATGTACTATTTGGAACTATCATGAGATACTTATTTAATCTTTCTATCTCATAGCAAAACGTAAAATTATCTCGATATTTAAAAAAAATTATACCAATAGTAAATATAAAAATATATAAAAAAAAAAAACTTAAATTATTCCTAGTTTGTGAGCGGCAGTTTTTCAGTGCAATAAAGTTTGAGAATAACTTAAATAGCTTCTTACAGATCGTAAAAACGTAACATAAAATATACATATGCCATTTTAAAATAGGAAACGTTTAGAATTAAAAGAACTAATATTGTTGCAAGACCCGAGATCAAAAGTCGCGCATGTAAATAAAAGTACATATGTCGTACATTGATACCTAAATAGAATGAAATACAGGAGATTATTTTTAAAGGCAACGAAGTTGTCCCGAACTACATATTTCGCGCTGTGAAATATACACGACGATATTGCATTAGTATCAAAAGAAAAGGAGGTGCGAGTGAGGCGGCTGTGCGCTTCATTCGCCGATGCCGTTGCTGATCGCGGGCTTGCCGCCCGAGCCGGCGCCGCCCGCGGTTATACTCGACATTCTGCAAATAAAAGTCATCAATATCAAGTGAAATCAAATAATTTTTCACCTCACTAGCTCGTAAAAGCTCTGTTTATCATTCGAAATCTGCGTGGAAAATCGCACTTTATCCGCTAGCGTGGAAAGTGTTTTTAAAATTCGAATATTTTTATTCAATAAAGGTTTCGTCAGGCCTGTGTCACTCCGCCATTCGGCCGAGTTATTTACCTACACGCCCGACGCCCCCGAGAGCAATAATTAGTCGAGTGCCACGCGCGCTCTCTTACGCACGCGGTATGCGTTGACCACCACGCCTACTAAATATCTCGGTATTTATGGTCGGTTATTTTGTTTAGCGCTTAAAATACATACCTACATCTATTTTACAAATACTTTCCGTGTTAAAGATACATCCGAGTTATTATTGGGACAATGTGAATAGTAAACCTGATCTGTAAGTACGTACAGTCATGATTCCTGTTAAAACTTACTCTAAAATTATACATTTTATCAGTGTCAACATTACGTAACATTATTGTTACTAAGTACCTACCTATGTACTTAATAATCACAGGGTATGATATAGTAATATAAGTAATTACAGCAGAGTAATAAACATACACATACGTAAACCTACTACATTTTTTGGTAGTTTAAGTATGTGTATTTTATTGATCATTAATAAACAAGCGTATGTATTTATACCTATCTACGCGGCTCGACCGCGAGCGCTTCATGTTCTACACGTGGTTCAACCCTATGAGCGATACGCAGCCCGGTTACGTCAACGGCGTGACAAACCATTTTGCAAAAGCAGCGGCGGTCGCTCGTAACGCGTTACATATAGGGGTTACTTTCGATTGCCCCTGCCGCTGAAAGACTTAGGTACGAATACAGCTGCAGAATTATTTTGGACCGTATTAGCGCGTATCGAAGGTTGATATTTTATTAATTTTTATTCCAATCGTGTCGTAAGTGGATCTTCTGTTAGAGTATATTATTCTGTGGTTTCGTACAATAAATTACATATATATAGAACCTCATTGGTTTCGTAATAGTTTATATTCTCTGCAGCCAGTCCATTGATGATTATTTATTAAAACTGTTTTTCTTGCACCTAACATTTTCCTCGCTTTAGTGAGGTGAAAAGTTGTGTGTTGCGCTCGGCAGCAAAGTTATTTAGCGTCTCCTACCTTTGAAACCCTCGCTACGCTCAGGATTCTATATTTGAACCACTCGTTTCGCTCGTGGCTCAATCCTAGAATCCTTCGCTTGCTCAGGTTTCAATACAAGGTACTCGCGCCAAAAATTAACTTTGCAGCCTTGCATCAAATAACTATTATTCAGCCATTGGGCCCTTGTGACTTAGACACGTCTTACACTTTTTTCGTTCGATTCGTTCGAGTGGTTTCGTTTGGTTCGATTCCCGCACAAGAGAAATATTTGTGTGCATGACATGTCTGTTTGTCTTGGTCTGGGTGTTATATATATATATATGTGTGTGTGTGTATTTACAAAATAAAAATGTATTTATAATATCAGTTATCTAGTGCCCATAGTACAAGGTTTGCTTAGTTTGGGAATGTTTATTAATTTATCTCAAACTACTCTGAGCCTAAGTAGACACGTTAAACCGTCAATCGCGGCTGTCGTAAAGCCAAGTGGAATTTCAACGATTTGTAACTCTAGTCTCTACTTATAGAGGTATAGTTCCGCTCTAAATCTCATCATTTGAGTGGAGAGCGAGTGTTGTTCCGATACTTACGGCGGCACTGGCGCGTCCAGGCCCATGAGCGCGAGCGCCCTTAGCGCGGCCCGCGCGCACTGCTCGTGCGAGTGCTGCGTGGACGCGCCGCCGCCGTGGCACATCACCGGCGGCTCCGTCGACAGCGACACCAGCGACAGGTACTCGCCGTGGTTACGCTGCAACATACAACGAAACTGCTATTTAACCTTCCGCGTGTCAAGATCCAAGGGCGTGCAAGAGGGGGCAGGGAGGGGCACCTGCCCCCTCCTAGAGATTCATTTACTTATAAGTTCTATTTATTGTACAGTTAAGAACTCGTGAAGCTTTACATGTTGGTCTCTGTACTATTATTAATACAATACTATAAGTGAAAAGCTTCATTAGCTCTCGACTTTACCTATCCTCTCTGCTGTCAAGGACCGTACCTAAGTACTTAGCGCATCTGTCATTTTTTATGCGTTACCCCCAAAATGGCCTCTCGCGATATTGCCGCGTCGCATTAAAAAAAAGATAACAAAAAAAACATGTATAAAAGATATTTAAAAAACTATATTGTTGAAATTTGTATGGTATATGCTAACAGAATAAATATAGTTTTGCACAATTTTACATTGTAATATATGTTAATTCTAAGGTGAAAGTAGTACGAGCTATGTTTTCACCCGTCCACTCAAACTTTATGTCATAAAGCAAATTCTGTTGAGTTTGTTTTAAATAACAGTTAAATTTGACAATCTCCTGATATTTACAAACTAAATCAACGTGAAACAATGAAGGAATGTAAACAAAAAACTAACAATAACACTACACAATGGGTGGCTGTGACCTTCACGAACACATGTGCTCCATTTAATAAACAAACCGGCGTTAAGTGGATGCCAGTTGAATAGCACTTGAGGATACTTTCTGTCCCTGTCATTTTTTTCTAAACGTTGTTAAAGTTTGAACTGTACACGTATAGTTTTAAAGATTCATTTCACACTCTCAAAATACGTCCGGACAGATCGGCCTCTAGGAGGCGGTCGACAGATGCGCGGTTTTTGAAATCGACCTCCAGGAGGCTGGTCGACAGGTGAGAGGCTATAATTGATACTTTTCTCATTATCCATATCAACTTGCGGCCTGGGCCATCGGCTGGCGACGACCTTGCCACGATCCTATGGTGGGTATAGCATTGGTACAATGCTTGGTACAGAATTGACAAATCGTGGCACGTGAGGGGTTTAAGACTCATGATGTCGGAAGTAAAAATAGTGATGCCTATTTTTTTGCATAATACGTCGAGCTCAAACAAAAATACGGCCCGCCTGATGTGAAGTGGTTACTTTAGTTATATCGCTACGCTCTATATAACTACGTTCGCAACACGATATATCGCTCGCGCGCTGCCACCCTCGCTGCCAAATTACCAAGAGCTATAGTATGTGGTTTCCAATTAAGTGAGCTATCCACCGAAGTCCCAGGTACTAGTTTCATTCACCTGTGCAATTTCTGTGTTTGCGCCATTCACTTTAATTTGTATGAGACTGTTTATTATTGGTTAAAATTCCATCATTTTTGTTTTATTTAAATTAATTAATAAATTGTTCTCATCCATCCATTGTATAATATATTTAATAGAATTATTAATGTCACTGCCATATTAAGTATGATGATACTCATTACCTTGGGAAAATCTGAGAACTGCACAGTGAAGCCAAGCAGCTTGGACAAGTACATGAGCTGGTCCTTAGCCCCAGGAGTAGTGTTGCCGCTGCCGCCCGTCGCACTCGTCTCGCTCACTCCTGAAACGAGCAGTTAGTTGACAAACAAAAAGAACTTGGTTGTCTGTAAACACGGTTTACGGACGATAATTTTTCGTGATAACGTCATAAAAAAACATCGGCCGATGGAGTGAAAGAGAGATAGATGTGTCACAATCCGAACGCAAGCCGATCGTGCCTCTCTATCGCTTGTTCCGCGCTCTCGCTTGCACGCTCGGCTGAGGCGGATCGTGACAATGAGTCATGTTTTTTCGTGCGTGCAGCCGGCGATCATCGATTTATAATACGTAATCACGTCAACATAAAATACTGTCAATAGAAAAAAACATCGAAGTTCTCCGTTGCGAGCGTGACCAGTTCAACGTACGCCGGTACTAAACGGCACACTACTGACAAAAATAAAACAGAGTGTTGTTTTTAGGACTCATGTATGTATATGAGTTTTTATGTCTTGTTCATTACATATAAAGTAAAGTTATCATCAATTTAGGATTGTTTTAGGTTAGTTCACTTTTAGTCAAAAGAACAGACAGGATTTTTTTATTTAATCTTTGTTAGTTAATTCGTCAAATTTTGCTGTGTCGCCTCGTGCCACGTGTCTTGTGTAGTCTTACCCTAAAATTGGATGCTTAACTGGCAAAACATTTCATGCACTACCTATTATGTTTATTGTATCATCGATATTCACCATGTTTCTGGCAAATAAAATATGACAATGATAATATTGTAAATCTTACTCGTTGCTCGAATAAGATTCGAGTAGAAAATATCGTTGGCGTCGTTGCGCATGTCAGTCTAAATGATCACGGAAGTAGCCTGTCTATGTGTAAGTTTATTTATCTCGCGCTTCTCCGTGCTCCGGAGAACATGTCAAGGTAACAGGCGTTAAGCCAAAGTCAGTGTCCTTTGGGCGGCTTGAAAACATTGGCCTACGCCAACCCGCAGTGGAGCAGCGTGGTGGAGTATGCTCTAAATCCTTTCGAATGAGACCCGTTTCCCAACAGTGGGATAATTATATTAGATACCAGGCGTTAAGCCAAAGTCAGTGTCCTTTGGGCGGCTTGAAAACATTGGCCTACGCCAACCCGCAGTGGAGCAGCGTGGTGGAGTATGCTCTAAATCCTTTCGAATGAGACCCGTTTCCCAACAGTGGGATAATTATATTATGATGCCGAATTCCGAAAATATTGTAAATCATTTACATTGGCAACTTCTTGTAACATTCGCATTTATAATTATGTATTATTTTAGTACCATTGGGTGCGCTGGGCTGTCCCGCCCGCGGGTGGTAGTCCATGAGCAGTACGCCGGGCACCGGCTGGCGTAACTCTCCGCCCGCGCCCCCCGCCACGCCCGCCGGGGAACCCTCCTGCAACATACATAGTGGTTACGGACTTATCCAGCCCGAATCTGCAAAAATATGAATATACAGGATGGCGATTTATTCACCTGTAATATTTAAGGAACTGTACCTATAAGTGATATACTACTCAAATAAAATAGTAAAATACTAATTTTTTTTTTTCTCTAATTGTCCTATTTTTTCAAAGATAGTGAACACTATTTAACTCTCAGCGCCCGGCGCACGAGACGAGCGCACCCCCGCGCCCCGCTCTCCACTTGTCGTCACGCCGCCGCGTTAAGCCTAGTTCGCATCAAGCGCCTTCCAAGACTAGTATTTTAGTCTAGCAGCCAGTAATTTAGTAACTAAAATAATCGCTTCTACGAAAAATTCGTTCGCACTTTGCTTTAGTACAGTTTACAAGTGATTGATGTATTGGAAGATGGCTGTTCATCTTACACAATATATACATCTTATACAACGCAATAAAATAAATAAACTAATTAAAATAATCGTAATGGCTATTTTAGAAGATTAAATTTGTTAATCATTCAGCCAACTGGTGGCAAGCAAAATTTTTTAAGAAAATTTTAAGAAAAAGTAGCTATGTGTACAAAAATGGACAGATACATGAGTTAAAATAGGACCTACTAATTGTTTTCTAAAGGAATTAGCATTGGAAGCGAAACCAAATATTTTTGCGGCAACTAATGAATTCGACTAATTCAGCAGTTTCGAACTTATTTAGTCAATGAACCAGTGAGCACGTACGCGTGGTGGGAGGTGCTATGGATATATAAAATGGATCGACTCGACTCAGTTATTTGCTGAACTATTCCACAAACTTTTCATTGTTCAGACACGTTAAGTTACTACATTACTCGCTTCTAGACTAAAATACTAGCCTAATGTGAACTAGCCTTGGGACGTTAGGGGACAATGACTTTGGTAAACAAATAAATGATAATTACATTAGTTAATTATTTTTTTCAAGATATAATACATTATATCTTGAAATCTATCTATCATTATTTTATTTATTTATAACATGACTAGACCGACGTTACCCCCAAATATTGCAGGTGACTAAATCGCCACCCTGTACATATCAATCACGGACCGAATTCGGAGATCGCTTATGACGTCAACTCTGATCAATTCCAGCGTCCGTACCTCACGAATTTGTTAACAAAATCAAATATACCTCAACCATTTGCCTTAGTTTTCGAACAGTTAAGCCTTCCGTCCCAGCTCTTGTTATTAGATGACAGTCGACAAGCCAAATTTGTGGTCTTCGTGCGGTTATTTTTTTTTATACTACGTCGGGTGCCAGACAAGCATACGGCCCGCCTAATGTGAAGCGATTTTTGTAGAAATTTCGCTCGCGTGTCGTCACCCCCGCTGCCAACGCAGCAACTACTTTCTTTATTAATACACTGGTCTCAGGTAACCCAGCGCCGCAGCGTGGCCGAAAACGCCCTAAACTTCTTCGATTGACAGAAGATATGTATCCCAACAGTGGGACTAAAAAGGACAGTGAGCTTAATATGTCTAATTTCAGACCAATTGCACTGGGTTCTGTTTTCACAAAGATATTTGAAAAATACATTAATGAAGCTCTATACAATTATTTATCAAAATATAATTTACTATCTGAAGAGCAAATGGGATTTAGAAAAAATAGATCTATTAATATGGCAATTTATAAATTTTTAGACGTAATTGTGAACAATGTAGATAATAGGATCCCAGTATGTGCATTGTATACTGATATGACTCAGGCGTTTGACTTTGTTGAACATGGAAGATTACTTAACAAGTTACATGCCTATGGAATACGTGGGAACGTCTTAAATCTCATATCGTCATTTTTGAGTAATCGAGTTCAATTTGTTGAAATAACTAGTTTATGTTCGGATACTAATCAAGAGAAAGAATATTTATCTGACCCACGGATTAATAGATATGGTGTACCTCAAGGTAGCGTATTGGGTCCACTATTATTCCTAATATACATTAACGATTTACCTCAACATGTCCGTCAGCATATGGTGCTATTTGCTGATGATAGCACTGCGATAGTAAAATGTAATAATCCTAAAGAATACGAATCTGACATAAATAAGGTATTACGTGACATAATAGAATGGTTAGATAAAAATAATTTAAAAATAAACATATGTAAAACTAAAATAATGCATTTTTATCAGAAAATGAGAGCTCAAAATATAAATGTTGAACATAATGGACAGCATCTAGAAAAAGTAGAAAAGCATAAATTTCTAGGGTTAACAATTGATAATAAACTTACTTGGAATAGTCATATAGATAAAGTTTGTAAAAAACTAAGTAGTTCTGCTTATGCGCTGTTTCGACTATCTAAAAAAGTTAAATTAAATGTGGCTTTAGTAGCATACCATGGATTGGTTACACCTTCACTGAATTATGGTGTTATATTTTGGGGCAACTCAAGGGACAGGGAAAAAGTTTTTAGAGCACAGAAAAGATGCATAAGGTCGATGTGTGGTCTGCAAACGCAAGATAGCTGTTTACCTCATTTTCAATCACTTAAGTTACTGACATTTCCATGTATTTACATTTATGAGACATGTGTATTTATAAAATCAAATCCAAATCTTTTTATTAAATTGTGTGACATAAGAAATAAGCTAAAGCATGTAAGAAAACAATATACACAAAAGTTAGTAATTGGGAATCACAAGACAGCTCTTTTTAAGAAAAGCATTTTTGGAATGGGTCCAACTATATTTAATAAGCTACCAGATGAATTTAAAACTTTAAATCTTGTTACTTTTAAAAATAAACTGAAATTATTATTGTTGGACAAATGCTATTATTCTGTAAATGAATATTTGAATGATAATTTGAAATAGAATGACATTATTAATATTTTTTTATCGTAGAATATAACTTGACTTTATTTTTTAATTTGACATTGTTTTTTTATCTTTATTATAATTAAAATTCGTAATTTATAATAGAATAATATATAGACACTTTGGAATAGAATGACATTATTAATAATTGATAACGTAGAATATAACTTGACGTATTATTATTATTATTTTTTAATTTGACATTGTTTATTTCTTTTTTATTTTATATTTGAGATTCATAATTTAAAAGACAAAAGTATATAATGTTTGTATTAATTATTGTACGTCCAACCAAGGACAGGACACGGTGAGACTGATAAAGTGTAATACCTATAAATACCTGTGTTGAACAATAAAGATATTTGAATTTGAATTTGAATTTGGGATGAGATTAAGTGTAGACGACGAACGAACAAACGGGATGGTAATTAGCAGACATACCTTTCGTTTAGGGTCATTACTGTTGGGCTTGGCGTCGCCGGTCCCGTTGGCGGGTGTTTCAGCAGTAGCGTTGGCAGCGGGCGCCGCTGAACTGTCAGTTGCATTTGCGCCCATGTCCATGGCGAGTAACACGTCTATAACAAAGAATCGAATAAGTACGTGAATATGAAAGTAGCGATTGTTTGAATGGTTTATTGATGACTATTGTTTTATTTGAAGAGCCCTGTCGAAAAGAGTAGCAATGACTACTTCTTACGAAAGAGGCGTGGAATGTGTGAGATATTATAGGGCAGATGTTTCCGAAATATAAGTCCCTACCCTCGAGGTTCTGGAGCATCGCGAGACATGCAGAACTAAGGACAGGAATTTGAGAATTTACAGACAAATACAGACATTCTAACTAGCCGTTTTACAAAATGGTGGAGCCATTATTTACCAAAAAAAACTGTTTTTAGGCGCCATTTTTCCAATATGCTGGCGCGAGCGGCATACATATAAGGTGGAAAAGTAGAAAATTGGAAAGAGCGCGTCGAAATCTATAAAATCACACAACTCTTGGAAAACTTTTCAGGTAAAAGTACCAAATGACTGAGCTATAAGGACGTCCCGAACTACAGGTTGTAAAGAGCTGTAGGGTAAAAAAAAGATGGGAACTTTGGACTACTGTATTAAACCACTTGATACACCTTTTCACAGCTCCCTAGTCTTGCCTTTAAGTGGCTGCGGCACTAGTATCCGTTCGATAACTGTATTAAACAATATTATGCATTGTTATGAATGTCTACCAACACATGAGGCGGTGGCGGCGGTGGAGTGTAGGCCAAATCCTCCTTCTGTCAGGGACGGACGAGAGAGGGTCGTGCTCCTGTAGTGGAGACTAAAATGACCTGATGATGATGATGATGATGACATCAAATAATGTTACAACTTCAAAAGTAAGAAGAGGTATAGCAAATAGGACTTGCAAATACGTATTCGAATATTCCATAGAGTATATATCGGGTGGCAGACAAGTACCCGTAGCCCCTAGCTAGAGGGTCCCAGCGAGAGGGAGGGGAGGCGGGAGGCGTGAGGGAGGAGGGGGTGTGAGTACTGACTGTGCGCGGCGCGCCTCTTGGCGGTCTTCTTGTTGGGGCCGAGGCCGGTGGCGTGGTGCGGCGGCGCGTCGCACTGCACCAGGAACTCCCTGCGCCGCGCGGCGCCGCGCTCCTCCAGCACGCGGTACTGCGGCGAGCGCGCGCGCACCGCGTGCCGCGCCACCGCCAGCCGCGAGATCGGGTTGTCCGCGCCGCCGCCGCCCTCCGCGCTCGGCACGCCGCCCTCCTGCACGACACCACACACCACACACCCGTACATTAACAGGGCCACCACTCAATAACTAAATATAGTGCTTGATTAACAGCTAATAACAAGTATCAAATTTGACTAATACTCTCGTGTTATCGGCTTCTCGACGGACTGCGGACACCGTTAATAAAAGAAAAAGACTTTGTTGAGATTTCAGAGATTTTTTGGTTTTGGACTGCTTGCGTCATTTGTTGCGACCTAAAATGTCAGAACAGAGCATTTCATTTGTCAATTTCGGATCCGGCGTTTTGATAAGCAACCCATATATTTGTATGGATATTTGTCCACTCGTTCCGTTTAAAATCTAGATTCCGGTTCACACCGTCAAAGTACCGAACCCGAAGACGGATGTGGTGGGCAAACGGCATAAAAGAAACAGATAAGAGAAAGATATACCTTGATGAGGTTCCTGGGTTTCTTCTTGGCGGGCTGCGGGCGCCGCTTGTCGTGCGGCGTGCGCAGGCGCACGAGCGCGGGCGGCCAGCGGCGCCGCATCTCGTCCAGCATGCGCTCGGCCGCGCGTCTCTTGGACACCTTCTTGCCGTTGCCCTCGCCCTCCGTCTCCATGTCACCCACCGTGCACGCCGTCACAAACACCTGCACCAACACACCATTCATGGAATTTCGCAGGAAGCGTCATCGGAAAGTGTATATATAAAAACTCTTGCAGAAGATGATGCTGGCTATGTTGAAAGGCACACCCTACAATGAAACATGCGTGCGAAACCTAACAATATTTTTTAGTTTGTGTCAATAGTGGTAAAACAAGAAATGTGCTAAATGTCAGGCCTTTACGAATATATCTATTGTCATTTACCAATTCCCAAGAAAATCCCAATTTAAATATTTAAAAAAAACTGGCAATTTATTGGCGATAATTGAGGCTTTGTAATTGGTTTGTAATAAATATATGGCTAGCCTGTTGCAAAGCAGTAGCTTACATACGCTTTTAATACAATGAGCATCGCTTGCCATCAGGTATGCCTGCAGCTAACGAAGCATCTCCTCACGCCTGGTGTCATCACTAACTCTCAGGAATGTAATGATCCTTAAGGGCATTGTTATTTGACAGAGTCACTTAAATGGTGAAGTTATTCCCCTAGTCAGACTCAACATACTTTGCTTCTCTTTCGGCAGAGCTTTGTTCGCTAGAAGGGTGCAAGACGACCAAAGCAGCCACGGCAGTCGTATGCAAGTACTAACGATTGAACTGATGGTGGAAGCTCGCAAAGTAGTGTAGATCAAATTGCCTGTAAATAACGTGTGATAATACTCCCAATTAAACAGTACTATAGCATATATAAGTATGATTTTAACTTACACGCATATGTGGTGGGCCACGCTCGGATTTAACAGTGAACAGTACCGACAGATTGCGTTTTAGAGCAAGTTCATGAACCAATGACACGGGAGATTTCACATCGGAGTTCAGCAAATCTGTCGTACCATCACCTGGAACAAATAATAATAATTCGTAGTCTATCATCGCCCTAAAAATCAATCCTGTGTGTCCAAATCCTGGTGGAAATAAAGACTAAATCAGCAAAGCACGGTATCTGGATGAGTTCTTGTTACTTAGACATTTAATAGGAGCCGATTTGAATCTTACACCGTCTACGTAAGAGTCGGCAAATCTTGTTCTCTTGGATCATCCCATAACATTTGGCGGGAAGGGTTCAGATCAAACCATCTTTATTTGCAGAATTCAATTACATAAGTTGTTACTCGGCTATACAAAGTCAGGTACAGTGTATTCAGCCTGCAAGCAAAATATTTATGTCAACTAATACTAGTATAACTTAATCGAATTTATTAAAATGAATGCTGCATTTGTCATATATTATGTTACTTTACATTTTAAATTTTATTAATTCTGAGACACTCTAAAAGCAGTGTCCCAAAATACAATCAGTCGGTTGAGTTATGAAACTACCTATTTTCTTTTATGCTTTTAATGTCATCAAGCAAATGATTGTATAATGTCGTACACGAAACGTTTTACTTGTTGAAGCAGAAAAGCACAATCTTTGTTCTTGTTTGTCTAGTAAATCTTTCGCTTTCTTTTTCCAATTTTGAGGATGGCAAAGTGTAATTAGTAAGGATCATTCTCTAAGGTTATAAATGAAATTGGCAGATTGGTATAATCACAAATAAGTTACCATTCTCTCCGTCCCCTTGTTCAACGGGCGAGGAGGCGGTGGGGGCGGCGGCGGCGGTGGGCGTGGTGGCGGCGGGCGGGCGCAGGTCGTGCAGCGCGCGCGCGGCGGCGTCGTGACGCGCGGCCTGCGGCGTGGCGCCCTCGCCCAGCCACGCGCGCCCGCCCACGCACACGCGCACGCGGTACACGAGCCCCGGCGTGAGCATGCGCTGGTAGGGCGCGGGCAGGAAGGCGGGCGCGTGCAGGCGGTAGGGCCCGGCCGGCCGCGGCCGCGCCAGCCGCGCCGGCGCCGCCACCGGCGGGATCGACGTGTACACCGCCGGCTGGCACAGCTTCATCGCCAGCGCGTTCAGCTCCACCGTCGGCATCACTGTCCCTGCATAACATATACTTTGTATAAAAATAACTGTCACTAACGAACGGACATGTGCCTAAATACTTGTAAACGACCATATTAACTTTTCTAATGTTTTTTTCTAATGTAACTTTATGGCGTTTGATAGAACTGTCAGTCATAGCTAGTCTTATATTTCTTAACAAATTGCTATAAAACCTTCGTTTCTATTGATCCGAATTTGGGATACTACGGTACAACAGTTTCTATTCTGTAATGTAAAAATCTTGGCAATTTGCTAATACAAATGTGTCCCGACGACGAATGGTACCTTGATTTTACAAAGGGTATCTCCCATTAGGTCTGGTAAGTTGAAACAAACACGAAGTATGTAATTTGAACTTGCCTACATTCTCAGTCGTATTTTGTATGGAAGATGACAGATTTTGATAACCAAACTCTTGGCAATATATGGGTAGAACATAGTTGATGTTTTTCTACCGTGCTAATATAGACATCAGGCAGTGCAGGGTGGGGCGGGGCCAGTACCTGTGTGCCTGTGATGCGGGTGCGGCGCTGAGTGCGGGGCGGGGGCGCGCGGCGGCGGCGGGGGGAACCCGGTGCCGGCCAGCGCCGCGCTCGCCGCCGCGTGCTGCGCGCGCTTTATGGACGTGCCCTGACACGACGACAAACATGTTCATACTGAGTTCACCACGGTACATAGACATATGGTATGTTCTCTAACGACAAATGTGGTCATGTGAGATGACTTGCCTACGTCATCAGCTGTATGTTGCATGGAAAACGACAGTTTTTGACAACCAAATTCGCGCCGTAGTCTTGGCATCATACGGGAGAAGGGAAGAATACGAACATACCTTGTGTCTTTCTACCATGGAGTTTACAAGGTAACTCGCAAGGTATAATTTTAAACTAAACAATGTTTTTTATCGTATGAGGAGAAATGACTTCTGGCAGTTAGAGGGTATTTCCCTCCAGACATAGCAATGCGTGTCAAAAGCTAGCCTGTATGATGAATCAGTCGTCTTTTTTCAATTTACTATTGGACTGTCCATTACTACTACCTCGTTTTATATGTACAACATAAAACGAGCAACAGCAAATTACCGCCTCCAAATCCAATCCAAATTCATGTTAATGCTGAATTTACGTTCGTCTAACGTACATGAAAGCATGAGAACGCAACCATCGCGTCTATTCGCGCGGTCATATACTTAGCTAACTTAGCCTTAGAGACTAAACTTTTTAGCGGGAAATCGTAGAGTGAGGTTGTGTTTGTGAGAGGATTTTCATAGTTCCGGTTTATTGGTATAACTTTTTATACAAGAAAATGTGAAACGAGTGATTCTTGAAAATATTTTTTGTACACGAAATTGTTTTGTCCTTGAATCAGGGATAAAGATAAAGAAATTATTCAAATGACAAGGCTTAAAAACTCTTATCCAGGGCCGTAAAACCATTATAACCAAATCAAGGTAAAACATATTAGTAGGATTTTTTTATTACCTCAGCTGTGTATTCCTCAGTATCACCCAATCGGAGTGTTACTGTGAATATTTTCTTGTGAGCGGGTCCTGTTTCTGAAGTGAGGCGATATTGATGCTTAATCTAAAAGAGATATAAGTTTAAATTAAAATTTTTGAACTTTCCTTATGAATCCATTGCCTATCATAGGCAGCTTACTGGCTGTGCCATTGGGGGAAGTCTCGTCTCTCAGTGGGATGGTGGGGTTAACTAAATTACTAACTTAATTGTTACATAGCGAGAGTAACTTAACTTGAATATGTCATGTCTATACCAATGTTTTAACAAATAAAACTGATTCTGTTTTACATTAAGCTATTATATTGTCCCTGTAAGTAGATTTGATATTGCGATAAACGAGGTCAAAATCGTAATGTCCCTTACCTTATTGTACCTGGCCAGCTCGTTGACCAGGCACATAGGAGTCTTCTCTTTACTGTTGGCCGGCGCGGCGGCCGGGCGCGCCGCCTCAGCGTCGCCCGGCGCCGCTTCCACCGCGGCCTCCGCACTGCCTGCGCCCCCCGCCGCGCTCGCGCTACCACTGGCACCCCCCGACCCCGCCACGCCACTCGCGCTACTCCCGCCTGTGGGTAAGTCTTTACCCGCGTCTGTTGTATTGCCAGGTGGATTTGCGCTGCTTTGGCTGGGATTGCATGGCGGCGATGGGGCTATTAAATCACATGGAATTATAAGAATATGCAGTCTTAAAAACTCACAAGTACAAATCTCGTAGGCTTATAGGTTGACTCCAGAAACTTTGACAAAGGAACATGAACGAAAAACTGAAACATTCCATAGAAATGAAATTGACAATGGAAAGATAACACTAGTTTACAGTACATCTGTTGCCAAAGAAATTTTAGCTGTTGCTGACTACATATGATATGCTATTTTCAAAAATATAAGTAAAAGATTTTTATCAGCTCTAGTTTCTGAGTTTCAGCTATGTAGGTATAAAACAGAAAAAAACATGTATTTACTAAGAAAAACTTTATTAAAAAAAATAATTAATCATTGAGTTCTAAAAAACTTCGTTTATCAACAAGTTTTTGATATCTGAACAAAAGGTAATACCGTTTTCTTCGGAAAAATAACGCCGTAATTCTTTATCTCTTTCACGATAAAAACTTATTTTAGTATCTGAGGAAAGCAAATTTTTTTCTTTCAGTCTTGATGCTAACAATTCTGAAGCTTGTTTAGAAAGATTTAAATCTCTTACAAGATCATCTAACTCATTTTGGGAAAAGCATTTTGGCTCATTTGACATACCTTCAAAATCAGCATCATTTTGTGATGAGCTTGGTCCTTCGATGTCTTGTTCCATGGGTTCAGATATATTTTTAGGCACTGAAGAGTCAGTTGAACGCTGCACTGGACGCTGAACACAACTAGTACTTGGGTACTGCCATTTAGCTCGATTTTTAGTATTTAAACCGTTTACGTTTACGCTACAAAAATAACAGTCTTCGAGATGATTTCGTGGTTCTCGCCAAATAGTCGGTGTTCCAAATTTAAAGGCACTTCTTTTACCATTTTTCCACAATCTTAAATATTCCACACACGATTTACAAACACAATTGGGAGCCCAAGACTTCTCATTTTTATCCAAGAGCATTCCAAAATACTCAAAATAGGTATTTTTCACCAACTCTGATATAACTTTTCTACAATCGTTAAACACATATTCCCCGCATATATAACAAAAATGATCTGGATTGTTTAAACAACGTCTCCTTGAACTACTCATGACGCAAAAACTTTGGATACTAATCTTAACACAGTAAAATATGCCTGTTATCGCTTAATATATACGCTTAAATGACAAAAATCAAAAACAAAGTAACTCGAGCTGCTCAAAAAATTTTGAGGGTAGATTTGACGAAAACAAGTCATAAGTGAACATTATCAACCACAAAATTCGCGGCAACAGACAAAAAGTTAAATTTTGTAAACTAGTGTAATCTATGATGTTACACTAACCATTTCTTTAAAATATAATTTTATAATAAACGTATTTGTAACCTACAAGATTTGTACCTCTTAGATATCTCTATTAAAACTAAAGTAACTAACATTGAATAAATAAGATATAAAGGGAGTTTCGTTCAGTAAAGAAATAGTTGTTTTAATGCTACGAGTCGCGCTGGTATTTACTGACTATTCAATAAGTAAAATTTTTACATACACAAAAATTGGACAGTACGCATAAATGCCGCAAAAACAATAGGGTTTATCGACGTAGGTACGTTAGCAATGACAGAGATTTTGATGCGCAGGACTTTGATTTGATTGATCAATCAGTTTACCAGACGCCGATATCTCTTTTTCTTCCCGCGCACATTGGCCATCGACACTAGTTGCGACTCACTTTATTTGTGTAATAAGTTAGTTGATATAATGAATGATACCTACGCAACGATATAAAGACAAAACACTAGTTTTGTACGTGCTCGTACGCAGTTACTTCGTTCATGTCAAGGCACGGCAAAGAATTCATTTGCACCATGCCGAAAGACGATATTGTATTACATATTTTATCATGCACAATTCGTCCACTCCGTCTTCATTAGGCGTGAGGCAGAAAGGATGTGCTGAAAGCCGCTTCCACATGCGCACGGTGCCACCCGTAGACGGGCCTTACCATGCCACGGTATGCGACGCCTGCCGCGGCATGATGAACCATTCCACGATACACTCAAGTCTCCTTATTACGGTATAAAGAGACCTTGTACAAAATTGAGTGTGAAGGTAATAAGGCTCAAAATTATTTAAGGTGCCGCTGATAAACACCAATCTTAGCCTGATAAATATTTTTTCCATGGTTGCTAGGTAACTATTTAAAAGCAGTATAAAAAAGAAAACTGACAATACTAAAAACTACAAGCTAATAAAATTAGTTAATAACTGACCAAAATCGGAGCATAGCTTTGACTTTGCTAACACCGGTGTCGTCTTGTCCAGACCTTACAAAATATTATTATATTTTAGACAGGGCGTGAACATGAAAATACATATTTTATTTTATATGTGGCTAGCCGTCGCATTAGAGCACTGCTCCCTGAATATAAGATATGGGTTCATACCTGCTTGACCCATTTGATTAATAGTTTTGCCCACTGATTGGCCATCGACACTATTTCGACTCAGTCTCATCCTTATGGTATAAGGGACATCGACGGAAATTAACTTTCATCTCATCTGACCAATAGAACTGTCAAAAATTAGATACACCATCTGTATCCTTTACATTTGTTTTCAAAAGCATATCATATTACTTCATATATTCATAAATTAGCTTCCGCCCGCAGCTTCGCCCGCGTTTAAGAATGTCTTTTAATTTTTCGGGTTAATATACACCCAAATTTAACCTGGCTTTCTATTGGTAAATTAATTTTCAAAATCGGTGCAGTAGATCCAGGCATTACCCCAACAACCTTCAAACTTTACCTAATTATAATATTAGTTATAGATTAATTTTAATAGTTTATAATTTATGCTGACAATAACACAACAGTAAAATACAGAAAATTAAGATATCATTAATAACAATCAGCCCGTTTCAAAACAATGAACGAAACCTATCTATCTTTTAATACCAACCAAAGAGATATCGCAAAGATAAAGGAAAATAAAACTGTATACGGCAATATATGTAATGGAACTTATAAAAGAAAATATAAAATAAATATTTCTGGACAATTTACACAGTGCCATCTAGTCCCGAATTAAGCGCAAAGCTTGTACTATGGGTACCAGACAACTGATAAATGTACTTAAATACCGTTTTTTTGGTAAATAAATATATACTTATAATACATAGAAAACACCCAGACCAAGACAAACAGACATGTTCATGCTCACAAATGTGTCATGTGCGGGGATCGAACCCGCGACCTCGGAGTAAAAGTAGCCATTGCTAGCGTTTCGACCACCTGGTTCGTCATGAAATGAAATGAAAACAACAATTCACTTATGAAATGAAAACAATGGTGCTACTTATTTTATGAGAATATTGGGGAGAAATCGTGTTCGGACGGGAGTTTTTAGAATAAGTAAAGTGCAAATATGCGATTGAGGTATCCGGTGTAGTACCTGTGTGCGGCGGTTGCGGCGGCGCGGAGGGCTGCGGCTGGTGCGGCTGCGGGTACAGGGGCGGCATGACGCCCGCGCCCGGCCCGTACCCGCCGCCCACCGTGTACGGCCGCCGCATTGGCTTCATTTGTTGCTGTACATTGTACACAAACAGGTATTACTATGCTATGTATGTTTGCCGTGTGGTTTCCGGCAGACTAGAATAGAATCACTCCGTCTCTTCCCGTGGATGTCGTACAAGGCGACTAATACAAAAAAGGAAATACATTATACATAAAACATCGATCAGGCCTCCCAAACCCGTCTGGCCATCGTGGGGAGTGTAGGCCGAATCCTCCTTCTGTTTGGGATGGACGAGAGGGTCGTGCTCCTGTAGTGGAGACTAAAATGACCTGATGATGATGTATGCTTATTTTGTTTTCTGCATTAATTATAAATACTATTTTATTAGGCGTAGTATTATATTTTATTACTTAAATGTGCTTTTGTAATGCTACTTAAAAACCGCATTCGTGATTTTCTGCTTGTCCGGAAGATTTAATGGTAGAGAATGCTTTTAGCGTTAAGTCCGCCTTTTGTACCCATGTATATAATTTGTACTCAATAAAGTTTTTAAGGAATTAAATAAAATATTCTAAATTAATTTCTATTAACTGCTGCAAGTTGTAGTGTGAAGCTATAACATTCTGCCTTGATATATGTCAAAGAAACGTGGGACTAAGTTCCGAC
Organism: Hypsopygia costalis; assembly: GCA_937001555.2. Lineage (NCBI taxonomy): Eukaryota > Metazoa > Arthropoda > Insecta > Lepidoptera > Pyralidae > Hypsopygia > Hypsopygia costalis. The sequence goes on from OW443325.2 coordinate 8,181,771, forward strand.
GACTTTTATTATATTTTAAAAATGGGGACAACACATAGGTAGATTACCGAAATTTCAATGAATTCATCACTAATGTACATTAGTGATGTTACATTGTTTTAGTGAATAACGAATAGTGAAGAACGAAAAAGTGAATACACAGCAAAAAAAAAAAAAGCTCGACATTTGCCTTGTTAAAGGATAATACGATTATATATTTCAGATGTGATGTTGGAGGAAAATGCTCCATAGCCGCTAAAAGCACCCTGGGTACTATAGTACCCAGTTTTAAAAAGTGCTCAAAAGCACCCTGGGTAATATAGTACCCAATTTTGAATTTCGTGACCTTGTGTCAAAAACCTGTTATCTTGCTTTTTCTCATTAGAATAGCCGTAAGAAACGAAATTTCATCCTTTTCTCACATCTTGGGCCTTCACGCTCATGTCCGCCAACCTAACAAACAATTCATAGACACGATGGAAAAAAATAAACAAATTAGTCGATTTCTAGGTTAGTTCGCTACGTTGCTTTTGCGCCTGTTTTACGAATTTCGACAAATTTTGTGAATTAAAAGTGATTCAGTGACTGTTTTAGTGTTTTAAAACGCAAGATAAACTCAGTAAGTACTTATTTAGGATATAAATTTGTGTTGACAGTGGTTTATTTCGTCGAATTTGATAAAATAAGTAGCACCCAGTCCGTTGAGTGTTGGGTATGGCGGTATTTAAACATAATTTTTTTATATATATTTATATCTATTTTAAGTTATTTACTGTTATATCATTTTTTCGGGGCTGAAATAAGCTTTCAGACCGTACTAATAATTTAAATATCCGTGTTCATTTGTAAAAAAAAAAAAATCGTGCGTCCGTGCAAAAAAAAATCCGCGATACAAACAAATATTCTATTGGTTTTAAAAGCTTGTAAATTAATATTTTTGTACGATGGAATGTTTTGTTTTAATTTTTTATGCTTCAGATACTATCTAGTTACATTTTTAAATCACTTAAAACATACTTTGCCCCTTCATATTTAAATTAAAAATCATAATATACCTAATGGTATTTTTTTTTCTAAGTTCTAAGTTTGGGAACCATTTTCTTTCGTAATATACTTCACATTCATACAAAAAATGTGTTATTCAAAGCATCAACTCAGTCTTAACAAAAAACATAAACACAAGTAGGGTCTAATTTCAATGAGTCGAGTCGTAAACAACTTCAAAGCGCCAGATGTCGACGCGCGCGACGGCCGCAAAAAAAAGCGGCGGCACATGTACTTTTGAGGCACGGGAAGCGCGCGGGGGCGGTGTATCAAGCGGGTATGCCACGGACAGCACGCAATTTCAAAATCTTTTAAAATCTCTACAAGACTTTCTACTGCCTCCACAGAATCATTGAATAGTATGGCCATATTGCCAGGAAAAGTAGAGATAACCTAGAAAAACTGCTAATAATGCTTTGGTCTGATCAGATTCGATCCACGCTCGACACTGTCTGCGAGGCTCTCCATACTGCAGCAGACAGAAACAAATGGCGTAATATTGTCCGCACGAGGATCATAAGAGATCACGTAATCTCATCAGTGAGGAAAACGACTCGAGGAGGAGGATTTATATTGTAAATACTTACCGGTGGCACTGAGTGATGTTGCGCTGGCGGATGGTGCGGCATAGCGCGGATGGGATGCGGCGGGCGCTGTGCGGGCGCGTGGTGCGGCGGCGGCACGGCCATGCCCGCCATGCCGCCCAGCGCCTGCCCGTGTCCGCCCATGCCGCCGCCCGCGCCCGACGGGCCCAGGGGCACCCTGACCACACAGGGCACAACACACTCGTACACGCAAACATACAATTACTATTTTAACAATCCTACACCATATGAAGTGGCAACGTCGAGGGCGAGGTACTGATTTCACTAATATAATTTTCTGTTGCAAAAATATTGAACGCTTAGAAAGTCACTTTGATCTACAATACGAGCACAACGTGAACTAGGGTATAGAGAGCACGAATCAGTCTAGCTCTGCAACTTCCTGCGGACTGAGATACTGTTATTTCAACTGCCCAATTCAATGGACATGATATATTGGTCTGAAGTGAAAGAGGGCGACTTTCCATTCAGTGCAGAGTCCCCGCGAATCAATAGAGACGTCGTCATATGTTCCATTGTGCTACTTATTCGAGACCAGTCCAAGTGACAAAGAGTGCCGCAAAAGACCCTCGACGTATCAACAAATTACACATTATTTGCATATGAATGCGCCGCCGCTCCATGGCCACATAAAACAGAGCTATTTTATTAAATAGTGCCAATGTCTGAGTGAGCAACACATGCTAGTGTTATGCAAAATGCCATGAAATAAGAAACTACTGTGATCTCAATTACTACACAATAGCTGTGTTCGAGAGGCATGGTGCTGCTCAATGATTTTGCGTTATAGAAGCATTCACGCTAGATTTTTCTTTTTACTTAGCAATAATAAAAAAAAACCCCTCTTTTAGCAAGCTTTTATTTAGTTTCGACGCGTTGTCTGTAATCAAGTCTTGCAAGTTAAATTTGACAAAGATATATCATCAGTATAAAATACTTATATTATAAAAAGTACAAAATAATTTATTATAAGTTTATAATAAAACCACCTATCTCCTGTCCGCCATTTTGTAATATGCAAAATAAACAGTTTTTACTTGCTCTCGTAAAGCTCATCCAGAATTGGTTACGTATTTTGATAAGACAAGCAGACTGATAATTTATCAGTCGAAAAAAAAATTGCATACTGTTAAGCATTTAGGCTAGGAATATGTATTCCTAGCGTATTTTTTTATTTATTAACTAGCTGACCCAAGAGACGGTGTTCTGGCATATAAATTAATGAAATATATTTTACGACCTATTCTCATTCCTACCAAATATACATAAAACATTCATAAAAATCGGTCGACCTGCTTCAAAGGAGTGCGACCAAAACACCGTGACATGAGATTTTTATATAATGTTACTGTTAAATGCAGATAATTGTAGTTGACGTGCTCATTAACTAGGCAATATACAGATTTCCTGCTATGATCAAAGTGTGAAATTTTACCTAAAGTATTTACCTAGTTAATCTGCATATTAACGGATGGTACACTACAGTTAAATCGTAAGACAGTGAGCGAAATACTTTTGTCCCGCGTCAATCGGCCTACACGATGCGCGGGCTTGGGTCACTTAGCTGTGTCTTCGAGGTGGAAGTACAGTGTTTCTCAACAACTTGCGATTGTTTTTGGAAAGGATGTGGATGTACCTTACCTCTTCGTTCAAAAACTCTGCTATTGGTGATCATAAGCATAACCTAACTTAACCTAACTATGTTGTTAAACCGTAGGTGAATTGTCAGTTAGTTCAATCAAAAATTTATTTTGTAGACTTTACCATATGCTTGTCATAAATCAACAGATTACAGGTCGCGCGGCGAGTTAAGATCGCTCGGTAAAACTAGTGGGGGCAATTGGCGCATGTGTACAATCGCGCACAAAATTACTAAGAAAATTTTTTTTTTTTCCTTATTTTCTTTTTTTAACCCTTAGTAACTTAACATAATTATAATAACACTAGTTTTTGATTGTGATTTATTGCTAGTATATTAAGAAAAATAAAAACAAAAGTAAGTTTTAGTTAATAATATAGGTAGGTCACACTAAAAGTTTTGCGTAACTTAAAAAAACAACATGTTATAATCAAAATATTATGTTTATTGCTTTTCAAAATACTCTCCTTTACATTTTAAACATTTTTTCATGCGATTGAACCATTTTTTAAAACAGGAGGAACACAGGTCTGAAGGCATATTTTGGGGAAAATACAGAAATCACAGGTTGCTAGGTCGAGGCTATGTGCAGGATGGGTGACGAGTTGTACTTTTTCGGACGCTAAAAATTACTTTGTTTTGTTGGCCATGTGTGAAGACGCGTTGTCATGATGTAGGAGAACGCGACTTTTTGGTCGTCTTTCGCGAACTTTTTCTAACACCCTGGGTAAACAAATGGTAGAATACCACTCGGCATAAACACTCTTTTGATCTTCAAGTGGAATCGTGCAGATGGGACCCGTAGCTGAGAAAAAAAACGCGATAATTTTTTTACCAATGTTTCCCGCCTGCCTCACTTTTGTTGGCCTGTTCTCATTTTCAAACACTCATTCACAAGATTGCTGTTTTTTTTTCGGGTTCAAAACAATAAATCCACGTTTCGTCTCCTGTGACAATGTCATAAACAGCATTAGAATGTCCGTGGTCGTACTTCAGTAGCATCAGTGAGCACCGTTCCACGCGAGCCCGCTTCTACTCCGCTGTCAGTTCATGAAGGATCCAACGAAAACAAAGTTTCCGAACTTTTAATTCCTTTTTAATATAACAATTCACGTCGTAAACCATTTTCCTGGCTTGCCGTGTTAAAACTTTATTTTTCGGCATTTTTTTCACTACGATGTACTACTAATACGAAAAACAATTTGTACGCAACAGTACCCAGGAGACACGAGACGCACGGACGGGAGGCGGGAGGTAAAGTGCGACTGATCCACCAATTACGCGTCGGTATTGTCGCGCCCGCCCCCCTTACTCCTCTGCCCCGCCAAATACACCTAGAAAGTGAATACTGCGCATGCCCCTTCTACTTTTGCCGAGCGATCTTAACTCGCCGCGCGACCTGTACCTAGGAATGTTGCAGATTATCTAGATAATTAAAGATCTTTTCAAATCTTCCAATTATCTAGATAATCTATAGATTAGCTTGTTAATCTGCACTCTAACTTATTTACGCACCTTAGCAGTAACATATGTAAATATATTGGCTAAAAATAAATCTACCATTGCTGGATATGACCATCAACACAATCCCCACAGCCCCCTATATGCGCACCGCTCGCCATTGGCATGGAATTCATCCTCACACATTGGAGCCAAATGTTATACCTGGATCTTTTAGTTGTTCGAAAATAAACATTTATATTTTATAAAAATTAAGTTAACCTACATAATAACCATGCAGTATGGGTATTATATTGCGTTTCTGACAATCAACATCTAAACTCTTTTTCCTTTAAAAGCTGATAACATATCAAAATATATTTGTTTGTAAAAATGTATATAATAAGGGGAACCTAATAAACTGTATTATAAAAATCAAAACCATTGTTGATCTATCAACGCACAGCTCAAACACCTGGACGGATCGGGTAGAAAATATTAAAATTTTGCAGAAAGCTATTTATGACATGAGCATCCTCTAAGAAAGGATTTTTGAAAGTTGCCACACGATACTGCGATACTCGCGTACGAAATCGCGGGCGCGCCCTAATAATTGTATAAAAAAGCTGGCTGATTGATCACTGAACTCATATATATAAACCACTGCATGGATCAGGCTGAAATTTGGCATACAGGTATTATGACATTGGCATCTGCTAATTTTGAGAATTTAATGTCAGTATTATACTTCGGTCAATCCACGTCGGTTGGCAGACAAGCATACGGCCCGCCTGATGTGAAGCGGTTACGGTAGCCATAGTAACGCTCGCAACATGAAATATCGCTCGTGCGCCGCCACCCCAGTAACTCCTTCCATTCTGATGACTTCACTCACTCACAGGAACATGACAACCCTCAAGGGAATTGTTATTTGGATGACAACCAGAAATGAAACAAGATATTTCAAAAAACTGTCATGAAAAATAGACATAGCAATAAAGTACAAGCTCTGTCTAAAACAGTTGTTCTCAACCATTTTTAATGCGGTCATCGCTTTTAGGTTTTTGTTGGATGTAGTGACCTCAACTGTCAATTTAAATCCATTATGCTCTCACAATTATAGTGTTTTGTATCATAGTGCTCTCTCTCCTTCTTTCATTATAAGTTTGTATCATGATTTAGCTCTCTCTAGATCTAGATAAAACAGTAGTCTTTTGCATCAAACATATTAGGTTGCATCAAATAAGTGCACTTTATTAGGTTTGCTTAAAAAAATGCAAACATTTTTTGTGTGTGCAATAGACATTATTTAATATATTTTTTTAATAATAATAATTTGTTTGAAAGGAATGGCTCAGCAGTAAGTATAGGTACTATGTGAAATAAGTATAATGTGAACTTCATAATGTCTCAACCAAAATAGATGAGGCCCGAAGATAGTTTATGACTTTGAATGAGACTCAGGATTTTTCTGAACTGAAAAAGCAAATCCACGGGCAAGAGCTAATATCAATCTGCTAATATTTATCATAATAATATTATGCAAATACAGGGAGGAAATGAGAAGTGATTTCACAATATTTTTTCTAATTATACAAAATTTGAAAAAAAACTGATTACTAATGTCAATGTGCTTCAAGAGTTCTATCTCCTAGGTTTGACTAGTTAAACCTAAGGTACCTCACTTCCCTCTCTAAAAGCAAGTCTAGGATAAGCATGTGAAACTAGCGTTTGGAGAGGCAGGTGAGGTACCTTATATTTAACTAGTCAAACCTAGGAACACCAAAATTTTGGGTATCAACTATAATAGCTCACAAAATGAAATGGATATTCTTGACAATTCTATTTCCATCTACCATACATAGTGTGATGACATGGCACTCATAGGACCCTATATAGTCGATGCAGGTTCAATACATATCTGGTTATTCAGTAGTGCATACAGTGTTATAACTACCTAACTGATAAAGTTCTACTCTAAAGAGTGTCATGTCGTCATACTAAATGTACCTAAAGGTGAACTAAACTAAAGGTATACTAAAGGAAAACAGAAACATATTTTTCAGGTTAATTAAGTTTGAGTTAAAAACTATATATTTATTACTGATACCATTTGATAGAACTTGAAAGGCATTTTCAAGATCGGTAATATTTTTTTCAAAATCTTGTATGTTTAAGAAATAATAGAGTAAAATCTAAACGTATGGTAGATGATAATTCACTTAACAAACTATTATTGAAACCATTTGATAGCGCTGGTGAAGAACTTTCAGGACAAGTAGCCAGTTTTTCAATATGTTGTATGGTTTAAAAATAATCTAGTGTGATCACTTATTGTTTTCACCCTATATATAGACTAACCTAACCAGTAAAATTATCAACAATACAAATATTTGTCAAACACATTACTTACAAAATTACTGACAATAAGCTCTAGCTAAATTACTTGAAGTCATCTAATTGAAATATAAGTTGGATACCTACGTATTATTTCATTTATACAGTAATTCTTGTAAGAATGGTTCTCACATGACTGGCTGAATTACCATGTCACAACCTCAATAACACAAATCAAGAGATTTAATTATGTAAACTAGTGATCGATAGCAACTAAAATAGTAAAAAAAGCTGAACGTTACTCTACCTAGTGAGTGTTACGTGCCTGTTTTCCCTGTGCATCTGATGGGGCGGCAGCTGATGATGAGCAGGCATACCCTGGTGCCCGGGCATGTGCTGCGGCGGGTGCCCAGACATCGGCTGATGATGCATGTTCGGGTGATGCATCATCTTCGTCAACCGCTGCATTATAATCACATACAAAACTATAAATAACGCGATCAACCGACAAAATAAACACAGCGCCCATTGCTATTCTTCATTACTAAATTAAGACATTTCACGACAAGATTCTTACCGATAAATACTTTCAAGTGCTATTTAGATCCAAAGCTATATGATCAACATAAATCCGCTTTCAATCACGCCAGTATTATCGTATTTTGGCAAACAGTAAAGAAAATCGTCTCGTTCAACATGCGGCCATGTTAAAAATGTTGCCATGTAGGGACATATTTTAATGACTTTACATCGATGTGTCGATTCTATTCGATGTTTTTTAAACGATGGCGATGTCAGAACAACCGAAAAGAGTAGAAATTAATTATACAGGATCTAACATTTTTCAGTATCTGCAGCACTTAGTACCGACAATTTTTTTAAATTATTGATTGATTTGTTTTAAATAGAGTATTTTTAATTTTATTTATTTTCTGGGGTATAAATGCCTCACCAAAATCTTAAGAGGCAAACCCAACCTAACCTGCATGTGGTGCACCCTACCGACTAGCGAAAGAGACTCTGGCAAAAGATACCTCTTTTGCCAGAGTCTCTTTCGCTAGTCGGGTCCTACAGGACATAGCGTATTTGTACATAGCGAATCTGCCCGACTTGGGAAGTACTTCACCTCACGGAGTACCGCAGCCAAATAACAATTGAACCCTTGACAGTTTTTGTGTATTCCAAGTAAGTGAGGTCACCAAAGAAAGGAGTTGCTGCGTTGGCAGCGGAGGTGACGTCGCGCGACCGCTTCACATCAGGCAGGCCGTATGCCTGTCTGACAGCCGACGTATTAATAGTGTTATTTAAATTAAACATAATATAATATAGGACGGCCAAAAGTAACTCGAATCTCTGGACTGAGTTTTTTGTTTAATTTGTTCAAGGATGGAAAAAAATTGTCTCAATTCTTTGATGTGCAAACAATGTGTGACGGGGTTGCCACTTTTTGAACAAATTAAAGAATTGACAGAAATTGTCCCGAGTTTTTTTATGCACACACGCATTTTATGCTGTATTTTGTGCATAATCGTTTAGCAAATTTCTAAAATTGGGCACAACAAATATAATTTTAGTTTGGTCAATGAATGCTCACAAGGGGAGTGTGGATGGAAAAGTCAAAAGCAGAAACTTTGACTTAGGAACTTTGTTTGGACTATTGGACTTGGAGACTTGGAGGACTTGGAGATAAACATACTAAAAGTCCTTACCCCTAAAAAGTGGTCGATTTTCAAAAGTGTGCTTTTTCTCTGGAGCACATTGTAACAGTACAAATTTACCAAAATCATTTCTTATTTCGTATGGATGAGCACCCACAGTATTAAAAACACTTATACAATATTTAAAAATAAAATAAGCTAAATACCCAAATATGTAATAACATACCTCCACGCGGTGAAGGCGAAAACAGTTTTAAACTGACTAAAACTCCCAATAATATCTATCAATATGCCTTCGGGCATGTTGTTGTTTCGTTCGTTACCTAACGAGTATTGTGACTGTGCACCCGGTAACGCAGGGAAGCAGTCACAAAATATTTCGCACGTACGTACATTTTAAAGATGACAGACAAGTGTTTCGTTTGTGATGAACTGCTGGAAGAAGGTGGAGAAAATGTTTCCAAGATCGGTGAAAAAGGCATAAATTCTCTAATTTCTGCCAGTAACCTGAGAAATGATCAAAAGAGCTCCCAACTTAAGGATTTGAAGTCGCTGAGGGTTCACAGATCTTGTCGAAAAGACTACACTAGACCCGACAGCATCAAAGTTGATCTGACAAAACGTGTTCTGTCCGCTGGGCCCTCCACAGTTCCTATTTTAAGATCATCAAAACGCAAATTTGACGTCAAAACTCGATGCCTTTTTTGTGCATGCGCATTTAATTTGCCCGCAATTCTCTAATGGAGAACTGACAGTCACTGTTAGTCTCCATGTGCTTATAAATTTGACTTGACGACACACTAGGGAGGGGGAGTCTCACAAATGTGACCAGCTGTGACAAGGACGGGGGGAGAGGTCTAAAAATCATGAAATTCGTGTGACGTAATTTATGGATGGCCCCTAAGGCTTATTTCGGCACTGCCACAAAAAAATACTTAAAACTTTTTAACGGGAGGTCGACTAATTCTGATACTTGGTGTCTGAATTCGACAAATTGACGACTAATTCTGGGGAAAATCATATCTTCGCTATGTTATGTAGTTTAATAGATCCCGAGTGGGCTGTGCCGAAATAAGCTTATTTCAGCACTGCCACAAAAAAAAAAAACCTTATAGCTCTATAGCGGGAGAGCGACAAATTTTTTCCTTTGGGCGACAAATTAACGACTAATTTTTTGTCTAGTTACAATCAGGATCTGAGACCTGGGCAGTGCCGAAATAAGGCACTCAAAAACGACTTATTAGCATATTCCGTCGACAGGACATCGTTTGTCTGTTATGATATAGAATAAATAAAATAAATAAATATTTCTGGACAATTTACACAGCGCCATCTAGCCCCAAAGTAAGCAAAGCTTGTGTTATGGGTACTATACAACTGATAAACATACGTAAATACATTTTTTTTTTTGTAAATACATACTTATGATACATAGAAAACACCCAGACCAAGACAAACAGGCATGTTCATGCACACAAATGTTTGTCCTATGTGGGAATCGAACCCACGAGCGTTGGTGTCGAAGCCGCGTCATTGACCGCTACGCCACCGAGCTCGTCAAATATAGAGGTTGTTTCGTTGATGTTAAAATCATACTCATTATCATCATCGGCTTGTTCTTTTTCTATTTTTTTGCGATCGGCGCAGTATGTCTTTTTCTTACATTGACCCTATCAGCTGTCATATTTACTAGCTACCCCCTTTCTTATCCATATCATCTCTCGCAGAATCCAACCACCTCTTCCTTCGTCATACCCATATTAGTAATAATTGGTTGTCTGTAAAGTTGGTTTACGGACGATAATTTTACGTGATAACGTCATAAGAATACATCGGCCGATGGAGTGGAAGAGAGATAGATGCGTCACAAGCCGAACGCTTACGCCGATTGTGCCTCTCTATCGCTTGTTCCGCGTTCTTGCTAGCACGCTCGGCTCAGGCGGAACGTGACAATGAGTAATACTTTTCGTGCGTACAGCCAGCGTTCATCGATTTATAAGACTTTACCACGTCAAAAATAAAACGAGATACTATATTGAAAATACCTATTACTTAATATTTAATGATGTGATTAAAAAAAATATTTATTACAAATCACAATTCAGTTTGACAAATGTATAGAAACACAACAGACAAGAAATGAAAATAGTCTTCATCATTGTTAATTTGTACGTCAGTCAAATTTGAATACACAGGTTCAATTTCTTGCAATGAACTATCGAGACCTTCGTCACTGTCTCTCGTGGTCTCGGCCCAGGAGACACGCTTGGAGCTTCGAGAAGTTTCCTTCTTCTTGTCCGGAGCTGGAGTCGAGTGGGACACAGGCGACGGAGGCCCTTTAGTTGGCGTCTGAGCGCATTTATCTAAAAAGTGTTTGCGCAGAATATATTCACGCATGGAATCGTGCGATGCTCGCTTAGGTGGTGGCGGTGGAGGCAATTGGTCCTCCATATCATCAGATAAGTTCCTTTCCTTTCTTGCTTCATAAATTCTTTTAGCTTCTTCATCGTTGGGTTGTAAAGGCCACACCTCTGATTTACTGCGGACGAGATAGGGACGGGCGTGAGCAGCACAGAGAATGCGCTTGCGCACGAAATCGTGAAATGGTGTTAACTCGGAACTAAGTTCACGCCTGATAAGTTGTTTGTGTCGTGATGGAACGCTGGGATCGCGTACTGCCAGAAGTGCCTGCGAGAGAAAAACAATACATAATATTATGATATTCGTGTCCGCGAATTTGATATTAATTGTATTGTTTAATCTAACTTAAACTTAAATTGTTTAATGTAAATCTAACGAGACAATAAATTGTATTATCTAGATATATATTAATTCCCAGTGATCGTTGTGCATTCGTAGGGTTAAGTACTGTTATAATGGCGATATGGCGGTGCGAACTCGTCGGTTCGGTCGCACTTAGGCCATTCTGTTTATGCTGTACTCTACCTACCCCAGAACATGTTCTGTCTGACCCTCCTCCACCCGTTTATGTGATAAGTATTTTATATACAACTTTACATGTTAAAAATATATTGCGAGTGGGTTGCCTAAAAATCCTATTCGCGTCTTCATATAGACAGTTCCTATGTAGGTATATGTTATGGTCAATGTCATAAAAGATGTTTTGGTTAGATTTGAGTTGATTTTTGGTTAGGTTAGGGTTTTCTTGTGTCCTGTCACCGGAAATAGGAGCTCCGCGTCAACCTTTCCTATTTCCGGTATTCCGGAATCTAGATAATGAATGATGTGGTGCCAAGTAAGCTTAATTATTAATAATTGTCAATTTATTACATTAGCCAGCCATTATAAATGATGACCAATTTATTACATTGCCTGTAACATATATACCTGTGAAGCGAGCAGCGCGCCGGCAGCGTGTAGCGCGCCGGCGACGCGTCTCTCGTCGAGGCCGGGCAGCGCGCTGGCGGCCGAGCTGGCGCTGGTGATCGAGTCGCTGCGCGCCGCGCGACGCGCCTCGGGGCTGCTGCACGCGCACGCGCGTCTCCGCCGCGGCGACCGCCCGCCCGCACCTGATGCCTCTTCCAAATGGTATGCCTGACGAACATACGTTATAACATAAGCCGACAAAAGTCAAGTAACCGGGACCGAGAATAATAGGCTATTTGACCGACGTTTTTTTCGATTTTATGTAAGGACGTTACAATAAAAAAACCACACGTGAAAGAATTACTTCGATAGCACAAAAATGTCTCGAGATATGTTAATTTGAAAATTACAATTTTGGACTTCCCGAAAACTTTTCATACAACAGGCTACTAGGATATGACGTCACAATTTGAAAATTACAATTTTGGACTTTCCCGAAAACGTCCCATACAACAGGCTACTAGGTTATGACGTCACACGTTTAGAAATTTGTACGATAGCTATGTTAAATATTACGTTTATGTAATTAGTATCACAATAAAAGTTATTGTATTTTTGTTGCTTTTCCAATGGAAATATTATTTTTTAATAATTTCATACTTATAAAATGGACTTTCCCAGCCAAACTTTTATCGACCCTAAAATAAGTCAGACGGAGGATATTAGAATGAAAGTTTGTAGGTCCTTATAGTTTTGTGTATTTTACGAAAATGTTAAATAATTTATACAATTTTTGAACATTGTCAAATAGCCTAGTAGCAAGTACTATTACTTATACTGTGCTATTAGAATAAAGATTCGATAAAAAAAATATCAATTTATCAAGACCTGAGGTTGTAGTACATACGTGATTGAGAGATCTAGTCAGCAAACAAATAGCCGCTAGCAAGGTCCCGAAGGTGAGTTGCGGGAAGGGTTCGTAAGATATCTTCGGGGCGCCGAAATGGAGCTCCACTAGCGGCTGCCAGCGCTCGAGGTCGAGCCCCGGGTCCGCGAGCAGAGACAACAGGTCGGGACTGAACGCGAGCAGACACAAAGTCGACATGTGCAGTACTTCCAGTGTTCTGGGAAGAAAATATTAATCATTGTCATCTTTAAATATTATTCATATTAAATTAACAATGTATATTAATTATTAATGTATGACGAAGCAGTGAAAGCCGAAAATATAAAATTGATTTCTACTAATTCGAAAATAATTTTTCAAAGTATTTCTTCTACTATTTCTAAACATAGTCCGCTACGTATGGTCACACAGTTCAGTTTCCCCACACATCTACCAGAATGAAATGTACAGGGGTGAGGTCTAATTTTTATATACTGTCTATATGAAGCTTCACCACATAGAGACAACTGTTTGAATTGATTATAAACTAAATTTTACTTTCAAAGCCACAATTTATTGACGTGATTACGTCTTTAAAATTGCTTCCTTAGGGAGACAATTCAAAAAACGAACGATAACAAAATCGGGGGATACAGTTTGGTGTTGCCGCTACGATAGAATCGTCCAATCATCTCCATCCAAAATTCAATCACACCACTGGATAGATGAAGGAACAAACAATTTACTACGCTAAGTAAGGACTATGGAACATCGCGTGCGGGGGCGTGGGAAGCGCTGCCATTTTGAGATAATTTGAGTGCATATAACGTCGTATTCACATACAACAGACGGCCGTGTCTATGACACAGCCACAGCTCATTTTTTTTTTATTGAATGTATACCGTGTTATCGATTACCTGTGCAATGCTGAGGGCACCTGCGGGATCGTTTCATCGCTCGATTGTAAGGCAGCGTCGGACGAACGACGCGACCGCAACATGATCGTCACACATTGATATAAACACGCACTTATACTACGCTGAAAAATGTAAATAATTTTTTCAACACCTTTGCTCGTAAAGCTGATGTAATTCCACCGGTTTTAAATATGTAAAGCGGGTCATAAAAACGCGTGTGTTATCAAAGCAACTAGTTAAGTTATAGTCCATACAAATTCCATAACAGTATTATTTGCCATTTCGCGCGCTGTTGCTATTCAAATGTCGAACTAATCGCCGCACGGCGCCAATCAGTAGGCAGCGCTAGCGCGCTGTTAAAATGGCGGGAAAGCAACAGTGTGCATTCACAGATTGAGTTTATTTAAAATAAAAAAAATCAGTTTATTCGGTAATTTAAAAACTTGGCTGCATGCTCTAAAGTCTTTGCCAACATTTTCACGCAGCTACGGCAGAAAATAATCCTCGCGCCATTTTTCTCAAATTTTCTTTTCTTTGTACTTGTATTGTGAATATCTAAAAATGACAACTTTCAATAATGAGGAAGAGCAATATATTACTTCAACTCCACCGGATATACTAACAGAAGCGCGAACCGCATGCGACAGCTTGCTGCCGTCAATATCCAAGGACAGATACATAACCACGTATGAAAATTTCTTGTAGTGGAAAAATATGATTTTTTTTTTCTGTTTCCTCGCAAATGTGTTGAAAAACGTCGTACGATATACGTGCGTATTGGTTATAACTCGGCTCGGTATATATGCTCGGCTCAATTACGCCCTCGCCTTCGGCTCGGGCTGAAATTCCGCCTCGCATGTTATAACCATCATAACGCACTAATATCGTAATGTACTATAACATCACTTGTTGTTTTCGACAACGTAGTTCGTACTTTTGTTAAACTGTCACGTGTAAGTGGCTCGCAGGATCTTTAGAGCCAAAGCCAACCTCGCCTGCACGTGGTGCAGACTGGTGAAAGAGGTAGGGTAGTACAGCTTATTTGTAAGCTAAAGATCGTGGTAAGCCTGACTGGGGAAGTTCACTTCACAGAATACCGCAGCGAAATAACTATTGCTTTGAGAGTTGTTGTGTTCCTCCTGCGAGTGAGTAAGGTTACCAGAAAGGACGGAATAGCAGCACACGAGCAACATTTCTTGTTGTGAGCGTTAAAATGGCTACGGGAACCGCTTTATATTAGGCGGGCTTGTCTTATATATGCATGTCTGCCACCCCGACATAGTATAAAAAAAATCTAACTTACCATAATACCGATCAAAGAGTTTATATTCTGAATGCGCCATCTCGCCTCAAATTTGACCAACTGCACCACCAGATTTAACGTGGAGGCACTGAGGTTCAAAGCATCAATACTAAACACTTGACGAGGCAACAACACGGCTTCAATCAAATGCTCCAAATGTACACCGACAAAAGTGATCGCGTCACTCGCAAAGAACTGGCCATGTTTCATGACCATCGTGGAAATGAAGTCTAAGCTGAAAGAATACACTTTCCACCATTCCTGCGGCTTCCAAACGAGAGGGCCACCGTTAGGATCGATCTTAGGAGGCAGAAGTTGAAGCCATAGAAATAAGTCAACATCGCTCATGAGTAAGTCTTTTGAGAATGGGCCTCTTGCGTATGCTGTGAGGCATCGAAGTCCTGCTAAAGAAGTCTGATAATGCCGCCGATTTTGCAAACATATTTGTAAGCAGCATAATAGCTTGTTGATAAATCTACTCGACTGAAACCACTGCGACAGGCCTGTGAACATGTCGTCATACAATTCTAGACACTGTTCTAACATGGCTAGTGACAGGACTACGGGGGGAACACTTTCTTTCGAAGCATGTCCATTGCTATTTTCTTCCGTTTTCGGCTCCACTTTAATATCATCGAATAATTTTTCGAGTTCGATACTGTTGATATTCGTCACCGATCTGACTATACTCTGCGCGGTAACACTGTTCGCTTTTATTTCGTAATCTAAACTGCTTATAGCAACAGTTCCGATAGAAAGTATCGCTCGGATGGCACGGGGATGCAAACATTCGTAGACAATCGCTGCATTCGTCAAGAGGTTGTCTATTTGTTTGGCACTTCCTTTACGGTTATCAAAACAATCCTCTTTCCAATTCGCCAACATTATAACATACAGTTCCGCAAGTATGACCACTAGTCTGCTATCCTTCATGTCTTCCAATTCTGCCAACATAGCGGTCATACACGGGACAACCATTTTAGTTTTATGTGCGATGTTTAAGCTTATGGGCAAGCACTTGCAGAAAATAGTTGTAAAATCTTTCCAAGAAGTCAACAAACCCAACCAGACTGGTACTTTATCCACTACTTCAGCGTCGTCTCTGCCTTTAAACGAAAATATATGGTCGATCCAAATATCAAGATGTGTTTTGTTGGTATCGAAAAATTGTTCTAACATTTCTTTCAAATTGGGATCAAGTTTGTCTCGGGAAGCGAATAATTCTATACCGAGAACATTAAATATCTGCGCATAAGTTCTTAAATTCGGCTGTATCTCGCTGAACAGTGGACTCGTCATATGCTCCCAGAACTTTGGATTTTCGCGTAGCTTCTTGACTAAAATTTGCATATTATTTTTCCACAATTCATGAAATAGTGCCATAATGCATGCCAGCAATGGACTATGGAGCAGTTTTACATCCTGTAAAGTCGAAAAAATACTGTAAACACCACAATATTTGGAAAGGCTAAGAATGCACTCCTTAAACAAGTCATTTTTTTTTTATCAAGTCTATTGTCTACTACTATAGTACTTACAGACTTAACAGTTCCCAGGTAGTCAGCCATATATCCTAGAATGCCTTCGAAACTGTCATCTGTATTTGTCTTTGATACTGGTGCATTCTCGTCTTTTCGTTGTTCTTCTTCCTTGGCCTGCATATGGTTCATCATGAAGAAGGCCTCAGTCAGACCCGGCTGCTTGCCGACGCAAGTAGCGACGAACTCTAATATAGCCACTTTCAGATCTATGGTTTCATACTCGTCTCGTAATCTGTCTAGGAACATGACGCGGACTTGATAACTTGTCATGTCCAAAGATGCGAACAACGACATTTGGAAACTCTGCAATTAAAACATTGTTGAATCAGTTTTTTCTACTTTACTTTCATCTAACAAGAATCCTTCAAGGAAAACATCGGGTTCTAAGATCTTTCCATTCAAGTTTGGACTATATGACGCGCAATTTGGTAAAGGAAAAACATAAGTTGACGTTTAAAAACGGAAAATCATTACAAATGTAAACTACCAGTAGGAAGAATATGGGGTTGGCAATGACGAATATACTCACATCGGCGAATCTCTTCAAAAGACGGCAACACAGCACCGGCAGACTCTTATTAAAACCGTGGTTGATGTAACTGGTGACTTTCGGCACAACTTTCAACGGGTCGCTCTGTTTGTTCGGGGCGAATATCAGATGTTCCAAGGGGGTCATCTCGGAAGCTGCTGTGACCAAAGACTTCAAGCGCAATGCGAACATAGTTATTGCTAAACATCTCTGTAGCGTTGATATATATAGGAAGCCGGTGCCAGACGTCCAGTTTGTTTCATCTTGCATCATTCGTTCCAGCTGTTCATTCCCTAAAACGAGCCGCAAATTTCTTAGTTTATCTCGTATTTTGTACCATTTTGGGCATTCCTTTCTAGATAATTTAAGGTTTATAAATATTTTTTTTTTAAATAATGTAAATTAAATTGAATAGAAATGACCTCGATATTTCAAATATAATGTTAGATGTTATTTTAAATTATACAAGCGAGTTTCTGAAAAGCCCTACACACTCAAATTGTAAACTCAAATAGCCAAATAAATTAACGTGGTATATTAGTAAGCTGTATTAGGCAAAACATAAGACCGTCAAATAGATCTCAAAATAACTATTAACATTATCAAGCAATAGTCAATATTACACTACGACAAACCCCATTCTAAATATTGTCTCATTAAAATGGAGAAGGAATTGTTTCATTTACAAAAATCACACACACACATATCACATCGTCAACTCTTATTTATCCCACAGCTGGGATATGGATCTCCCCACAATCGAAGCAGTATAGAGCATACTCCATCACGCTGCTCAACTGCGGGTTGGCTGAGGCCAATGTTTTCAAGCCACCAAAAAGGCTACTGACTTGGCTTAACGATTGTCATCTAATGTCAACAGCCGGGACCGTCGGCTTAACGTGCCCTCCGAAGCAAAGAACATCGAGATAAATAAACCCATCTTTGGACAGGCTACGGTCGACGTTGCTTAACTTGCTAGTTCGATTAGACTGACACGTGCATCGACGTCATCGAGCTGCTCTTTAAAAATACAGGAGTTTAATTCCATACCAACTGAAATGATCTTCAAAAGTTCCAAAGCATTCTCAGAATATAACAAGCTATACAAGCATGTTTGCTTCAAAAGTTCTATGCTTTTGTTCGTGTCCTTGGAATGTTGCAGTACAAGCATAAGGAATTTAGCGCAACGGTGTAACATGTCGCGTCGTTCGTCTGCGTTGCTGTAACGCCAACCGCACACGTTCGGGAACACCTCCCGGAGAATGAGTACGAGCCCAGGCAGGATTATATCCGTTGTGATTCGCTCGTCGTTTGATGCCTGGAAGAAATATGGTTTTAAAATCAATTTCTGAAGTATATTATATTTTGACAGCTCGGTGGTCGAATGGTTAGCAATGGCCAGTATGACAGCAACCTCGGAGTTCTATTAGAAATATTTATGTGCATGAACATGTCTGACTTGGTCTGGGTGTTTCTTTGTAGGTATAATATATATATTAAGTATTTACAAAAAAAAAATGTATTTAAGTATAATATCAGTTACCTAGTACCCATAGTACAAGATTTTGCTTAGTTTGGGCCGTGTGTACTTTGTCCAGTAATATTCCGCTCGTCATCGGCACGGAATTCAACTTCACACAAGGAAATAATGTTACAGTCATAAAATTCTGGCATAAAACTCTTGTTTTCCCAAGAGATTACACCGGGAGATTCTTCAAATAAAACTTAAGGTTTGAATGCATTGACGAATTTGTATCATTGAGAAACATTAGTTCGTATCGTTAATATAATACATGTCGTATGCTAACTGTTTTTGAAGGAATAATAATATCTATACTTATAAGGTAACTTGGCCGTGTGGGTTCCGGCAGACTAGAATAGAATCACTCAGTCTCTTCCCGCGGATGTCGTACAAGGCGACTAAGGGAAATACATTATCATATATCGATCAGGCCTCCCCAACCCGTCTGGCCAGCGTGGGGAGTGTAGGCCAAATCCTCCTTCCGTCTAGGACGAACGAGAGAGGGTCGTGTCCTGTAGTGGAGACTAAAATGGACTTATAAGGTAACTTATGTAATAATGACATTAAATATTATATGAATTGATGGTTATATGTTCCCATACTCATATGAAGCCATAGAAAAATTGTAAAAGCATTAGAAATATCTCTGTATGTAATGTCCTAAGCTGACCCGACGGATTCAATAAATGTTAACAAATAAGCCGAATTAGTCTCGAGTCTTAGTAATGCTACTGCTCACTCCTGCGTTAACGTTAGCGTCTATATGCGCTATAATTATTGCACTAAAAATTGCGCGTTAAACTTGTGGCCACATCAAAGGTACTACTCTGCCAAAAACTATTTCAGGTGAGTTAATGCGCTAACAGCAGCGTTCCAAAATGAAGGTAATATCGGCAGCTCTAGTGAACTACATGAGTGTTCTTAATTATTATATGCATCTAGTTAATCAGGAAAAAAAAATAAAAAAATAAAGATTAAAAGAAGGTACAAGTAAACACATCCGCACTCAGCGCCTGCGTTGCGCAGAATGAGACAGCGCTAATGTAGCCATATAGAATTGTTTCGTACCACGCTAAATCCCTTTGATGTGTCGAAAAAACCGCCACCCGGGTTATCGTCAATGCCTATTATCGTGATAATTATTGCGATAATTTTTAACGCGTTAAAATGGGTGGTTACATTTGAACGTCAAATAAAATTAACGCCGCTTTATCGCCAGTGGCCATTCATTGGCGATAAAGCGGCGTTAATTTTATTTGAATTCAAGCAAGATGAACGTTGACAGAGCTCTGTATTACATAAGTATCCTTCTTCTTTTTCATTTCTTCAATAGTTCATTATTCGTCGCCAAGCATCACTTTGCAGAACGCAAAGTGATGCTTGGCGACGATTCTTGAAACTTTTGAGTTTCGGATCCCACAAACATGGTTCTGGTTGCAGAATCTCAAGAAAAGCAAATAATTATTTTCTCGTTACTCCACTCCTTAGCCATAATACGTATTTCAAAACAAAAACATGCGATTCATGTCGCGCTCTCGACGCACACTGACAATATGTAGTGTGGACGCTTCATGGCATTAATTCTCGCGTTAATCTCTTTGATGTACCGCCACTTGAGCTATCGCTTAACGCCAAACGGCAATGTTAATGCCGTTGTCAAATTATTGCGTTAAGTTGTGGCTACACCTACGGTTAGCGGCCATTATGGCGATAATTAATGGCATTTCTCGTTAGTGTGGCCCCAACATAACGGCATTATTAATGCCGTTAGTGAATTAGCGCGATAAAAGTTGGCCACATCTACGTAGTGCATTAATTATTGCGATAATTATCGCATTAAGACGCAGGTGGAGCAATAGCATAAAACAAAATATTACTTGTGTAAACCCGCAATACTAGCTACTTTATTTCTTTAAGGCTGACTGGAGACCAGCGTTGGTTAGTGACGCTGCCGTCACTAACCAACCTGTTCACTGGTCAACATACAGCTGAGTCAATGCCTTTTTGCAACACAAATTTCTCTGCATCTAATTAAGTGATGTTCTTTATTGATATTGCATCACGTGTGTATTTGACAATACATTTATTTTATTTCATTTGCACTTAAGTAATAAGTGTAGATAACACAAAATATTTCCTAGTAAGCCTATCTGCCATGAATTATGCCGTTACAATATGCATAACTTACCTCGTGAAAAGCGCACAGCATATCAATATAAGCCCCTAAGAACTTATAAGTGCCGCTGGGTTGTTCGATAGTCACCAAATATGAGCCGACGGCGGCCGAGTCGAACGACGCACCGCTGGCGTACTCCACGTGGCTGAGCTTCTGGTTCAATATACGAGGCAGAAGCCCCGTGTTTAATAACCTAGAATTAAAAACTAAAACAGACTCCAACACAAAAAGATATTTTTAATGTGAAAAATTTTTTAGGCGCGCCAAGCATTTTATTTTGCGACTAGTGAATAAAAACTCTGTAGTCACGCTCGGGTATGTAACCCATCACGCTCTGATCTAGATATGCAAGGTCAAAAAAAAAAAACAAAAGCAAGATAACGATACTATATAATAAAAAACCGGACAAGTGCGAGTCGGACTCGCCCACCGAGGGTTCCGTAGGTACGTAGTATCATTATTAAATTTGATATTTTTCATTATAAATAAGAAATAATGCGTCGAAAAAAATAAATAAAATATATTTTGCAATGTGTACATCAAGCCCTTTCATATGATACCCCATTTGAACTAGTAGTTTCAATTTGAAATTTCGACACCCTATAAAAAATATAGACCCCCTATTTTTTTAGATCTATTTACAAATGTATAGTTTTGAGATTTATTCCTGTACTTGTAGTCTATAACGATGTTACTTGCCAAATTTCATAGTTCTAGGTCAACGGGAAGTACCCTATAGGTTTTGATTCCTTTGAGTGTGTCGAAATATGCGTTTTTTGCTGAATAAACGGCCGTAACTTTTTTCTACGTAAACTTAGCAGTTTGATTTTTTTTTAACTTCATGGGACCGTAGACCTGTGTATACAGTTCAAATTTCAGCTTGATACCTCCACGCATTCTCGACATAGAAATGTTTGACAGACAGACAGACAGACAGACAGACAGACAGACAGACAGACAGACAGACGGACAACAAAGTGATCTTATAAGGGTTCCGTTTTTCCTTTTGAGGTTCGGAACCCTAAAAAAGGTAAATAACTCAAGATTTCTTTCATAACATATTTTTCTGATTATTATAGCGCAGTGTTTTTCACCCTGATGAAAAACACTGCGCTATAATAGCCAGACATTTACAAGTTAAAAATGTCTGGCGGATCCCTTATGAAGATGATGAACCTAAACTCTTGACGAAAATCATATTACCTGAATCAGCTGGGGAAAGCGGGTATAAGCGTGAACAGTACCACCATATCAATACACCTTCATTCAGATCAATAAATGATGTTATTACCTCAAGTGCACCTCCCCAGGGAAGGCGGGTATGAGCGCAGTGCACACGTGCAATCCTTCGACTAGCAGCGGCAGAGAGGGCGCGTCTGCGCGCATGAACCGAACCACAACGTCGAACACGCCTTCGCTCGGGCCGACCAAACTTTTAGGGATCTCTTTATCTTGCACTAACGCATTTAATACCCCTGAAATATCATGATTATATGAAACTGGAGCAACAAGGCACGATTTTTGACGCCTTATAAATCGATGAACGCCGGCTGCACTGCAGGCGGAATGTGACAATGAGTCATCCTTTGACATGCAAGGATGACTAATTGTCACATTCCGCCTGAGCCGAGCGTGCAAGCGAGAGCGCGGAACAAGCGATAGAGAGGCACGATCGGGCTATGTTTGTTATGACGTTATCATGTAAAATTATCATCCGTATACCGACTTTACAGACAACCAATTTTTATTTTTTTGTACCACGGACTGAAAGCCACAGAATAAAGAGGCCTGTCGTCCAATTAGATCAGTGTTTCCCAAAATGGTGGGCCTCCTTGCGTGGTGTTGGAAACTTTTCTACGTCAATAGAAATCGGAGGATGTTGACACGGTCTAGTTAGGTGATTCATTTTTAACCTTTCGCGTGTCGCGGTACCGCGGTGGGCACTGCGTTGGTACAGCTCTTGGTACATAATTGACAGGTTGGCAGCACCCGAAGGTTCATCATCATTAGGTCACTTTAGTCTCCACTACAGGAGCACGACCCTCTCTCGTCCGTGCCAGACAGGAGGATTTGGCCTACACTCCCCACGCTGGCCAAACGCGTTGGGGAGGCCTGATCGATGTTTTATAATGTATTTCCCTTAGTCGCCTTGTACGACATCCACGGGAAGAGACGGAGTGATTCTATTCTAGTCTGCCGGAAACCACACGGTCAAAAAAATGTGGTCAAGTAGTGCCTTAACCAATTTTGTGTGTTCCATCCTTGTCAAGGGGAGTGCTAACCGTCTCTCCTTTCAATAGACACCCACTTTGAATACCACTTTCAATAGAACCCGAAGGTTAATGAAAATAAATATTGAGAGATACATCAAAAAACCTCGAGAATTGTAATTCTCCAATAATTCTAAAGAAATATTTGTGATAACATATTTTTACATCTTATGGTTTACACTCAGTAACCATTGTTTCTTTAAAATTAAAAACATTACGTTATTTGCGAGTTTAACGTTTTGCTCTGATTCAGAGCGGCCTCCCACGACTTCATTCGCGTGGACTTAAAAATAAACAAATATTGTTAATAACTGCTCTTCTATTGGGCACGTCAAGATAAAATATTCACCAATATTTAAGTTAGACCTTAAATATTACAACTGTGAAAACTACATCCAATTTCATGCAGCAATTTTTGCGTGATGCGCCTACATACAGATGGGTGATTCTTATTCTTACGTTTTTTTGTGTGAGTTGTAATATATTTTTTAGCAAAATCAGTAAACTGTATATTAATTTACATAACAAACTACTTCTAGTATCGTATCTGAATATAATTTTTGCCATGAAATCATTAGAAAGATATTTAAAAAAAATCCAAAGTCCAAAATGTCACGGACCGTGTAGTGTGAGATTGCCGGATTTGGAAATAAAATATTTTTTTTCTAAAGAAATGTCATGTTAGTTTGCGCAAAACTACAGCAATTATGCAAGACTAACCTTTGTTCTCTAAGACAGTTTAAAAAATATATTAATAATAATGACTATTTATGATTTTGAACAACATAAAGTTTGTGAGTAGTTTTTGTGTCACGACCATGTACGATACTATAAAAATTGGGTACTCGGTAGAAAAGCATCTTTGATGTTGGCAACCCTTTCTAAGTTTTTTTTAGAACGGCAACACTGTCTTCTTGTCAGAATTGCAAATGGCTGAATGTAGTGTGTGTCTCTCAAAATATATTTTTCATTTATTTGAAAAAAGGGACAACCTTAACACGTCATCGCCGTATACGAGTTTTGAACGTAAGTACCAGTGTCACGCTATTGTTTGAAACATAATATGTACCTTATACAGTGTAGTTTAAGATAATTACTTAAGATTTGCGAAACCATGGCTAGTTTTTAGGTTATATCGAACACGTTTCAAATTGTCACGGCCATGGTATGAAAAAAACGTCACAGCCACGGACTTTTTGAGTACATGGTCGTGACACATATAATGCGTGGTCGTGACATTCTATTTCATTTGAATAATTTTGTGGCTTTATGCTATGCTTATGCTAAATTATTTTGTTTAATATGCACTTTTTAGAAATTTCCTTTTACTAGGTATACTGATTTTTCACTATTCAGATTCTGTAGAAGAAGAATAACAATGCCACGACAGAAGCAAGAAAAAAAGCAAGGCGTGAATATGAAAAGAGGAGACGTGCCAAAATAAAAGCAGATCCCGATAAATACGAAGAAGCAAAAGAAAAAGAACGAGCACGGCGTCAGCGAAGAAAGGAGCAAAAGAAAATATTATCAATAAAAGATTTATCATTATTTATATTTACTAATTATAGGTACTATGTGATATCGAAACAATGCTGCCTGTGATCAGATAGTTCTAAGAATAAAAGGCTGATTTGTTGTATTAGTAGGTAGAATGATTACCGGACGGTATTTTTGACGAGATCTCATTTGTGATTTAATTATTTGATGTTTAAAAAGAAGTATACCAAATAAATATAAATACTGTTGATTAAACCAATTCAGTGTTTTATTCATTGCTCAATCACTTTAAACTTAAAATTTGTGTCATCTTAACACAAATTTAATAACTTTAATATTAACAATTACAGTGCAAAATGTAAAACTGCCACATCCATATCATACAGTGTCACACAGCCACGTTTAGTAATGTCACGACCGAGGCACAGTCTGTCACAGCCGTGTTTATGTACCAATTTTTTTTACCTTTCCTGAGGGCATTAAGCTTGTTCATATGCATCAAAAATATGCTTTTGGTATATACTTTTGATGTACATCGCAATATGTCGTAAAAAAAAAACTTTAATTTTTTTGGGTTATCTGAAAACTATTTAAGAATCACCCAGATAGACAGACAAAAAATCTAAAAAGTATTATTTTGGCTTCGCTGATCTTGATTGGCTCTTATATAGACCTCTCATATTATTTTTCTTACATATCTCCTATGTACAGATATGTAAATATAATAAAATTTTAACTGAGCCAAATTACGGACATTAGAATGTACACTTTATCATTGTAATGAATGATTTAGAAGATATGAAAGTAACAAACTTACGCTCAACGGAAAATACAACTCGTAGCAGATTCTTAATAAATGGCAGTAACAATGAAGAAATAGATTATTCAAATCTTTTTCACATGGGGCAGTTACTTTTTTTCTAAATTGCACCCGCGTCAAATAGGAGCGAGTCATCATCATCAGCCTGTATCTACCTATCTAATACCGAAATAAGCCTTCCCTAATGCTTTCCACCAAATACGATCCTCCACCTTCCTGAAGGTCGTCGGTCCATCTAGAAGGAATCTAAAAGACGTCTAACGGTTCGTCGTCCTATGCGCGGCCTCCACTCTAATACCTTCCTCCTCCATCTGTCATCACTCATTCAGGAGATGTGACCGGCCCATTGCCACTTCAATTTGCAAAATCTGAATGCTATGACGACAACTTTGGTTCTCCGTCAAATTTTTTCGTTCCGGATCCGAACCCTCGAAGAAACCCCGAGCATAGCCCTCTCCATCGCTCGCTGCGCGACCTTTAGCCTGTGGACCAGTCCGATAGTCAGTTAGTACATAATAGAACCTTACCTCTCAGAACTTTAGTGCCCTCATAGACTTTTTCTAGCGTCAAACTGGTATTATGTTGATGATGTTGCTTGCGATCTAGCGCTTTCTCTATTTCATTATTGAATATGGTCCAATAGGAGTATGGCGTTCGGAAGTGTATCATTGTTCCTTCCTTCCTTTCCATAATGGTAGCCCTAGAGCCTGCTTCGACCCGATACGAAGGTGTGCCGAGAGGGTAATAGTCCCGACCAACAACAGCGTCATCCGACTGAAGGGACATCACTGGTACTGTGTTTGGATTGTATATTTCCGTGTAGACTGGTAAGGATTTTAGTTCACCTATGAGCTAAAAATTAATATTTTTTGAAGTTAGATGAAAGAGGCAGATTCTTATGTTTTATGTTACAAACTCTTGGCAAATCGGCATCAACCCATAATCGTCTCACTGTTAGGATATGGGTCTCCCCTCAATCGAAGGGAATTAGAGCATACTCTACCACGCTGCTCAACAACTGTTTGGCGGAGGCCAGTGTTTTCAAGCTGCCTTAAGGCCACTGACTTGGCTTAACGTCTGTCATCTAATGACAACAGCCATCATCGACGGCTTAACGTGCCCTCCGAAGCACGAGAAATTGGCATATACAGAGCTTTAACTAAAATTCTTGTTTTTAATGCTCAGGTGGAAAATTAGCACACGTCGAGCTCTACCAAATGGTGTAAATATAACTTATTATTACTTTCAGGGATAGTAATCAGTTTTTCAAAATATTATACTTACATTTCTGACGCTAATCTTCCCAGCTTCTGCTAACCCAGCTGCCAAAATAGACAATGTACTGAAGTTGTAAGGGAAATATTCTAATGCACTGTTCCAAAGTGATACAACTCCAAAATTTTCATCTTTTTGCTGCAATTCCCAGAACTGGGAAGCAATCTCTGGTGTTCGGAGCAGGTCGGCGCAAAGCTGCATGATGCCTGGCTGATGGCTCAAACTACCGTCGCCATCAAACTTATCGCATAGATCATTGAGAAGATTGAATATCCGTCTCCTTATTATCAATGAGCACTTGGATTTATCCTGTTAATTTGGTGACAAATTATAAATTAATATTATAAAATAAATTTATTACATGAACTCAACAATGTGCCATTTCTATGGCCACTTATGAAGCTTTTATATATGCACAGTAACTTAATAGTATTCCAAGTAATACATTAAAGCACCGATCTGTGATTGGTACCCTTCGCATTATATACAAAATATTATCCCTCTGGGTCATACGTGTTTTATGGGCAGCGGCGAAATACCCGGAAGGTAAAAATATAAGCGAGTAAAAAAAGTTAAAATTGTTTTATGTTTACAAATGCTGTGTGTTCATTAAAAGTATAGATTATAGTTTTTAGAAAAAGTACAAAAACAAAATACTCGGAAGTCAAGAAACAGGTGAAACTTTTTGGTAAGCTACATAACTGTTCTAATTATGTTTACACATCTATTACGCTACAGTTTATTCGAGTGCGTCAGAATGGCCGGTCACTAAACGTGTATATCATTGAACGTATGCCTAAACATTGCTGCCTTATTGTTTCTCTTTGCTTTCCATTAAGAAAGAATTGCTTCCATCGTAAATACGAAGAAATAAAACATTTTTTTTTAGTGTTCATTATCTGTATGAAACAAAAATTAACGCTACATTAAAAAAAAACAGCAATGTTTAAATAAAGCGTTATTGCTCTTGAAATTTTGTCAGGAACTTGAGGCGTAATATTTTTTTTTCTGTTTATGGCGATAACTTCAAACTGTCGTACATTACGTGTGACGGAAACAAACGGGCAGCAATGATTAGTCTATGAATATTTTCTTAATTCCACGTAACAAAGAAACTACGGCTAGGTGACCGGCCATTCTGACGTCAGAACCGCCGGTCACCCAAAAATGTTTTATTTCTTCGAATTTACGGTGGAAGCAATTCTTTCTTAATGGGAAGCAAAGAGAAACAATAAGGCAGCAATGTTTAGGCATACGTTCAATGATATACACGTTTAGTCACCGGCCATTCTGACGCACTCGTTTATTCTTGTAGATTTATGTTGCTAAATAAAGGAATTAAAAAAAAAAAATTAATTTCTATAATCGTTACACTTACATAAAAGAAGAACAAACACAGAACATTAAATAAGCTTTCCAACGACACACTTTCATACAAAAATATTAATGAAACAGTAATGGAGAAATGTACAAAATAAAAATCGGTATGTAGCCATCTTTGTGACGTCATAGCCAAAAACACCGTTCTAAAACAGACAGTTCGTGTTTTAGAGACCACGACGAATAAATATATACCAGTTTTAGGTACATAAAAGAAGACATAGTTTTAGGTACAGGTAGTTTAGTTTAGGCTGCGAAAAAGTGTACGTGTGGTTATTTAGTTTAACGTTAATTTACTAAAAAATAATTAAAAGATTTTAATTTTTTTATAAATATAGTTTTTATAAATATCCAGTAAAAACGGGTAAATATGAGTGTACATGGGATTTACCCAATAGGTGAATTTATCTGGGTAAAACTCGTCTCTAATTCTGAGGAAATTCCTTAGTCAATGAAACAGGCCACTAGTATTAATTATGATGTAAGCCAACGGTATGCCATTAACAGACAGATAGCTAGGTATAGTCTGTCACGAGGAATTTTATTGAAATCGTATATAAATAATTAATAAGTAAATTACTTCATATTATATATAGAGATATTGTTACTCACTGAAAAGACGGAACTGTTTATCATTTGTTGCAAAAACTCAAAAACATGCATTTTGAGCGCCACTGTGCCAAAGTGTTGATACTGACTTTCAAACAATTTTGCATGTTGCTGGCTCTGAAATGAAACAATAGTAAAAACAACAGTAATGTATATATTTACACAGATTTTAAAGTGGAAAAATTATTTACTCAGTCTAGGTTATGTGGTTTTCTTCTGTCTGTGGCAGCATTTGCATGGAGTTCCACAGACCATAAATTATTTCCATACAAAATTTCAAAGATTAGAACTAGAACACACAGACTTGTTTTTTAACTAAGAGATTTTGAACATTTATATTTAATGTTCAAAATCATTGTCAGAATTTTTGTAACTTTTAAAATTAATTTGCCTCATTTTATAAAGGAGTTACCACTAAATAAACAATCAAATTATATTAGTTTGTGATCAATAGTTCACAAACTAATACATATAAAAATCCATCACTGGGTACTAAAAATAAATAAACATGATATATAACCTGTAATGTGAGTTGCATCCAACAAATAAGTATGGCACTGTGTTCAGAGTTCAATTGCAGCTTTGTAAGTTCACACTCAACAGCCTGCTTTGTAGATTCAATCCATGATGACAGATTCTGTCTGTAACAGAATAATAAGCACTTAGGTTTGCGCTACACTTTTTGACGCGCCATGTTACGCCTTCTAAATCCATTGATCAAATTATTATTATTTAAATAGTGGTCTTGGCCAACTTGCCAGAATATTATAAATATTAAAAAAAAATCGATAACTAATAGGTACTTAATAGATTGATGAGGCCACACTGTGACTCACGTAGTAAAAATATGAAATGCAAAAATTCATCACCAACATAAACCTTCCTGGTAGCTCAGTTGGAAGAGCACTCGACCAGTCATCGAGAGGTTGTGGGTTCAAATCCCACCTAGGGGGAGGTGAATTTTTCCATTGGTCAAGTCTTGTTTGAAAAGGCTTTTCTGGCAGTCTTTCAGACTGCCAGAAAAGAAACAAAGAATGCTTAACGGAGCAAATACTAGCTTTTTTCTTGTGCATTTTGCTTATCTTTGTGACCTCCTCAATATATGCTTCCCTGCTAGCCACACAATCCTGTCACCACAAAGTCCCAATCCTGAATGCCTGCATGCAATTCCCTGCAACTTTGAGATTGTGGGGGGTCCAGCACTGTATTTACCAGTATGGAGTCGTCATTTGGGAACCTTTCTTCCCAGCAGTTGTTGGTTCTACAAGCCTACTTACTGCCACTTCAGCTTACTTATCGTTTGGCCTATAGTGGTTATGTTGATTCTGCTGTGTTTACTAATAATAAACATATAATATTCAAGATAACTTACATGAGTCTGCTGTTTACAATCACCACAAAGAGACAAACTTCCATGTACATGACTCTCATACAGAGCTCTCTGTGTCTCTCTTCCAAAAACTCATTGTAGCCTTGATGCTTTCCAAAATTGTGCTTTTTGGACAAATCAAGCAATTTAATAAACTGTGAAGGAGTGATTGCATTCTCACTGACTATCAATTGAAGAATCTGCAAAATTGTGACTTGTTCTCGTAGGTTGGATTCCGCCCATTCCTGTCTAACAGTTTCACTTGAAAAGTCACTTTGGATCTTTCTAATAGGCGGCGCAGCAGTAACTAATGTCTCAAACTGACTTAAAAGTGATTCTACAATTTTATCAACTCCTATACTGTTGAACACATTTGTGAATTCTTTATTATATTTATGCTGTGGGTCATCTTTGAATTCTATTATATACTGTAAAAGTTTCAATAAGTACAGTCGCTCAGCATAATAAAAGTTCCAAATGTTCGGCAGCAGGAATGTTGGTCTTGTATCAACAAATGCAATATTTTTGAGGGCATTCGCTGGTGTACCATATGATATATCACACAAATAGTGTTTAATTATGTCCCAAATTTGAAAACAATCAACATTCTGTAAGAAAAACATAAAGCTTCAACAATATACTAAACAAGAATTCAATCGCTATAATGTTATAATAAAGCACTTGTACTGTTCCATGTAATTATGCTTATTTTTACCTTTGGTCGGTTTCACCCTAAGGCATCAATTATCAAGGGTTTACCTTGATAATTTTTATACTGCTCAATCAATGACAAAAATTATCAAAAATCAATTTGATTGGCTCATTCTTCATATTTACACACACACACACCTGTGCGAATTAAAACTTTATGACGGGAGTTTAAGAAGATGTAGCATTGGTGTCACATCTTTATTAAATAAATGTTTGTCTCTAGTAATTTCAGGTTAATTTATAAAGCAAGACTTTAATTCAAAATTTTCTGTAAAATATTATCATTGCTGGAAATTTCTGGCTGAACACAAAGCCTTAGACCTCACCTAAACAATAGAATAACTTTGATTACTGTTAATAGCTTTGTCAACCTCATATACCCATATTCTAAGCTACCCCATGAGATATAACTTTCTGTAAACCAAATTTCAGTACAATCCATCCCATAGGTAGAAGAAAATTGTTTAATATTCACACAAACTGAAAATTTATATGGACAAGTTATCTGTGATATAAGCCCTTCAATCTGCACTCCACTTTTCTTGAGATGGCGCCATACAAATGTATGGTAACAAAATTGTCACCCCGGGGGGCACTCGTCAATGATCAAGCTACGCCACTGATCTTCTAGATACCAATCACACAGTTCATTCCCTTTGTAATAAAAAAAAAAAGACAGTCATGTTCATACACACAAATGTTAGTCTTGTGCGGGAATCGAACCCGCGGGGGACCACCGGGCTCGCCATTAAACATGATTATCCTTACATATATGTTATATTTTATAAATTTACCATATAATTTTGAAGTGTTTGCACGATACTAAGTAGTTTGGTGTTCTCTGAATGCTTGGATTGTAGCTGTGCATACAATTCAGGTTTATTAGGTTTGTAGCATGCCAAACCCAGATGAAGCGCTTCCGTAACCTCTTTGGCACTGAATAAAGTCATAAGTTCTTCATTGGTGAGGCTCTCAGACATGGTCCAGCGCCATAACCGCTTCCAATAGCTGAAAAGTTCATTGCATTGCACATTACAAGGAATTTATGAAAGAAAGACTAGAACCATATGAATATATAGTAACGTACCTGACACTTTCATTTGCCATCTTTATGTAATTTTATTTATAATAAATTTAATAACTTAATAATTAACACAAAAAAATAACATAATTATAACCAATACAATACTTTTTAACGACAGCTTTAGACTTGTGTAGTTCCTGAGTGAGTAGTTCAATTGTACTAGTTCACCATACAAGCCGGTTCTTGTCACTCATTCTTTCTTGTCCCATGTAGTTCACTGCGTCATTTAGTTCAATGAGTGACAAAGAGTAAAAAGAACGGAAATACATAAAGCGTACGAACTAGAATGAGAGAGATACGTTGTAATGTCAAAATTGCTGATAGAGAGCGAAAAGGACGGAAGATTCTGAAATTGTTCGTGATAAAACGAGACAGATAGTTTTTTTTTTTTTTTTTTTTTTTATCTTTATGGCCTTGCACGGTTTGTGCTTTTTGGCCCAGGTGTCGAAGGTAAAACGGGGAAACGGTATAATTTTAAAAAGGACGATAGGAACGGAATTTGGAGAAAGGATAAAAGATCAGTTAATTTTACATATTATACAGGTTGATAGTCATCAATTAAATACTAAGATACTTATACATAATAACAAAAATGTAATACAGACAGGTAATACATAAAACAATAATAAAAACTAAAATTTACATTTTAATATCATTAGAACGAATAAATTCAGATAGAATCTGGTATAAGGCGGGTTCAGACATAGAAAGTAGGCAGGGAACGGATGATGGGAAGGGAACTCGAAGTGAAATTAGACCATCCAGGAGACATGAACGGTCATGCAGTGAGCAGCCAAATATCACGTGGTTCATATCTCCGTTAGGTTCACCACATTCACATGCGGGGCTGTCAACAATTTTGAATTTTGCTAAGTGAGCCGGAGTACAAACATGACCCAGTCGCATGCGGATTAAAATCGATGTAATTTTTTTGCCAAGCCTCCATTTAGAAAATAACGGTTTGGCGGGGATAGATGGTTGAATGGCACGATAATGTTTACCTTTCCTATTATTTGTTAACCAAAGTTCATTCCATGATGTCATGAGGTAACTCTTAGGCAGGTTTGCTAAGTCATGGGCATAGTTCTTATATGGGAAGAGATCCCCACTCTCCACCGCTTCATTGGCTAATTGATCTGCTTTCTCGTTGCCAGTTATACCACAATGACTAGGAACCCATGCAAATGACACGGTATAATTATTTAATGCACATTTCATTAGCAATTTTCTAATTTCAATGATCACTGGAAACGTATATCGAGAGCTGAATGGAAAGCGAGCCAAACATTGGAGTGCACTTTTTGAGTCGGAGAAAATGACAGTTTTTTGAAGTTTAAATAGTAAAATATATTCTACTGCTTTTAATAGACCAAAACACTCTCCAGTAAACACGGAAGATTCAGGTGGGAGACGAATTTTTTGAACTATATTATTTTGGGGATGGAACACTCCAACGCCAACACAGCTATCTACAGAGAGTTTTGAAGCATCTGTGAATATTCGATGCCATTGTGGCCATTTACCATCAACAACACAATTAAAAGTGAGATTCTGGTCTATATCAGATTTACTAATATCTATATTGGTGTGTATGTCAGGAAGAAGAATAAGAGACTCATAGCTAGTCTGAAACAAAGGGTAGTAAGTTGATTGTTGCACTGGGGCTTGTAGAGCGTTAAGTTTATTAAGACTTTTTACCAGGCAGGGAGGTCTTTTATTTTTCCAAAATTTAGAGGAGACGATTTCATTAGAAAGAGATGTAAGCTTTGAAATAAGTGGGTGATTATATCGTTCAGCACATCGAAATAAGAACCTGTCTGAAAGATATTGCCGTCTTAAATTCAATGGAGGCTCTACGCATTCTACTTGCATGCAGTTAATAGGGCTCGTCTTCATGGCGCCTAGTATTATTCTCAATGCCTTAGACTGTATATTGTCAAATTTCCTAATTGCAGAGACATTTCCCGGTTCTAACAAAAAGGCTCCATAGTCTAAAACACTTCTTATTAATGCGTTGTAAAGCAGCTTCAAGGAGTATGGATGGGCGCCCCACCAAACTCCTGAAAGGCATCTAAGAATGTTCAAATTGCGTTCACATCTTGAAGCTATATATTCGCAGTGGGCTGATCCAGTAAGTTTAGAATCAAGGATCACTCCTAAGAACTTAACAGAGTCACTAGAGGGAATTATTACGTTGTCAAACTTGACACTAAACTGAGGAGGTTGACGCATTCTGGAAAATAGTACTACTTTGCTTTTTGATGGCGACAATTCAAGACCATTACAATCCAGCCATGATTTAAGGTTAGAAAGGGAGTGTGTCATGGAATTACAGTTTCGTTCAACCGAGGGTCCAGATGTATATATTAAAAGGTCGTCAGCATATTGTAGTACATTAGCCGATCCTTTTAAGCACGATTCGAGGTCAAAAGTATAGATGTTATAAAGTAGTGGACTAAGTACCGATCCCTGAGGCAATCCTTTCCATACCGTTCTGGATAGTATAGAGTCATCAATTGTGAGTTTAATATACCTCTCATTAAGAAGAGTTATAATGAAGTTCGTCAGAGTTATGGGAACTTCTAGCTTATTCAGTTTGCTTCGCAAAACAGGTATAAGGACGTTGTCATAAGCTGCAGAAATATCTAAGAATGCAGCCACAACAGATTCGTTATTTGAAAAGGCTAACCTTATATCTGTAGTGAATATTCCTAAACTGTCCATAGTGCTCTTACTTCTTCTGAATCCTATTTGTGAATCAGCTAACATGTTACCACTTTCTATAAACCATTCGAGGCGGTTTTTAACTAAATGTTCAGCCACTTTTACCAAGACCGATGAAAGTACTATTGGACGATAAGAGGAGGGGTCGTCTGGAGCTTTATTGGGTTTTAGGATAGGAATAATTATCTGAGTTTTCCAAAACCGTGGCATTTTTCCCGTTAACATTATGGAATTTATAATATTGAGATATATTATAAGTACGGAGTCATCTAGGTTCTTAATAAATGAATAGAGAATTCCATCTTCACCGGGAGTCGAGTCTTTCACACGGTTCAGGACTCCTTTAAGTTCTATCAGAGAAAAGGGAGAATTTAATTCGGAAAAGTTGTCAGGTATAAAAGGAGGAATAGAATTTAAAATAAACTCTTGTTCAGGAGCAGAAGGCGGAGCAAGTCGGTCCATAAATTGATTGGCCAAAGATAGTGGTAGTTTAGAAGAGGACTTGATAAATACTGATCTAAATCTTCGTATGTTACGCCAGACCAATGATGGGTTGACATTTGGACTAATATTTGCACAGAAAGACTGCCAGCCTTCATATTTCTTTTTTTTGAACAATTTTTTACTATAACGAACTGACTCTAAATATATTTCAAAATTTTCAGACGTCATTTGTTTACAGTATTTTATTTCTGCATTTTTTCTTGCTCTAATTGCGAGTGTACAATCATGATCCCACCAAGGGGGGGATGGAATATGAGACCTATTTCCTGACTTAGTAGATAAAATTTCATCTGCTGCTTCAATTAGGGCTTTAGATAAAATGTCAACAGGAGTTTCATCATTTCCTTGAGGTGGTGTGGATAGTTTCTGCTCAACTCTTTGACTGTACAAGCTCCAATCAACTTTATGTAAACGATACTTGAATCGCGGCGAGTAATAGACTTTGTCAGGCCTACAGAAAGGAAAAGTTATTACAAGAGGAAAATGGTCACTGCCATATGAAGATGTGAGGGGTTGCCAATGTAGAGATGAAGCCAGGTCCGGCGAGCATAAAGACAAATCAGGGGCACTAATGCCCTCACTCGGCCCGGTGTGTCGAGTTGGTAAGCCCGTGTTTAACACACATATATTATGAGAATCGATTATGTCCAGTAACTGTTCACCATAGTCATTTGAAACGGAACTTCCCCAGGATTGGTGTTGGCAATTAAAATCACCTAAAACTAGATAAGGCTTAGGTAGAATAGAAAATAGATGGTTTAGCTGAGAAAAAATATTTACATTGGGACGAGAAAAATAAATAGAAACTATACAAATATTATTTACAATAGCAGCGATAGCAGAAATATCGTTGCTAAAGGAAGGGAGAGAAAAAGAAGAATAGGTAACAGAATTTCTGATTACTATGGCAACACCGCCATAGCCGTCAGATCTGTCATTTTGGAGAATGACATAACCCGGAATCTTAAATGGAGATTCCGGCTTAAGCCATGTCTCGGATAGAGTGGAAACAAAAGGTTTTATTTTATTATGGAGGTGTATTAGATCATTTTTATTGCAGATTGCGCTTCTGCAATTCCACTGAATTATTTGGTCGTGGCTGTGATCCATAAGCGGATTTCAAATGCGTCAAAGAGTCGATAAGAGGGCATCGTTGTTCGGTACTACTTTTAGAGAGGGAATTTATTTCTGTTAAAAGTTGAATAATGTCTGAAATGGAGAACATAGTATCATTATTATTTGCATTGCGATTTAGTACAACACCATTAGCAGACTCTGGAGCATCATAAGATGCAATAAGTCGATTGTGTTCAATTTTATTATAGCCATAATTATTTGTTTTCGAGGGAACAGAAGGTTTAGCAAAGACTGTCTTTTTGTATGACCTAGAGTGTGAGGAAAGTTTACTAGGAGGTATAGCTGAAGTTGGAGGTATAGGTGAATGTGAAGCATCATAAGACTGAGTGGAAGCTTTTCTTATAGTGTCAGCATATGATTTGATAACTGGTTCAAGTACTTTATTTGCTTCTGCATAGGAAACACAGTTTTGGGCCATATAAGATTTTATTTTAGTTTGCCTTTCAAATTCTGGGCACTTTTTACTTATAGCAAGGTGATATCCAGAGCACAGACAGCAGATTACAGATTCTTCATCAATAGTACATGTACCTCCAGCATGACCCTGACCACATTTGTAACAACGAGGGAGAGAATTACATTTAGTTTGGGTATGGCCAAAACGGCAGCAGTTGTAGCATTGAATGGTGGGATACGAGTATAATTCAACTGGTAGGGCGTTATAACACAGGAATATGCGTTTAGGTAGAACTTGACTATCAAAGGTCAACACAACTGTCTGGGATGGCTTCCATTCGGGTGGCTGACTGTTGCGTACTTTATAATTTAGCCTTCTCACGTTAATAATTTTCCCACAACCAATAGGCACACTAATATTTTCTATGATCTCCTCCGGTGTCCATTCGGAAGGGACACCACGTGTAAGACCCATTCTTGTCACGCTGAATGTAGGAATAAATGCTTTAAAGTTATTATTAATTAAGCAAGGGTTAGTTATAAATTCGTTCGCATCCTTGTAGTTAGAAAATGCCATTCCCAGTCTATTTCTGGCAATACGTTTCATACTGCCATTTACTATATTTTTGAAATTATTTTTTTTTACAAAATGGCCAAATTGTACCGGATGCAGTGAGGGGATGTCAGTATTTGTTGGGACTTTTTGGACATGTACCACAAATGGCTCTATATCATGGGGTTCATAGAAAGATCTCCCAGTCTGCCTGAATGTTTGTGGTTGGGTATTAGTGCTATTACTAGAACCTGTATTAATCAATTGTTGGCTCAAAGTATTATTAATTTGTGAGACGTCTGTAAGATTATGGTTAGATTTTATATGTACATTTGGTAATTCTATCTGTTTATCTTCTTGAAGAGATGCAGGTGGTTTAAAAATTAATTCAGAGTCATTGGAAGGTAGGCTAGGGTAATCATGATCGTGGCAAGCACAGTCGGAATCTTTAAATTCGCGCGTTGGGTCATGCTTTCTCCTTTTTTTATTACAGTGTTTACAAATCTTATGTGGGCGTGGAACTCGTGCTCTCTTTCGATCACTCCGTATAGACCCATCAGTGTCCATACCAGATTCGTTTTCCTTTGGAAGTTGTGAAAATTGGTTAGAAATTGTCACATTGTATCCAACAGATAAGTCAGTGCCCCCCGGAGGGGGCTCCTTATCCGGAGGATCATTCATTTCAGCTATTTACATGCCAATACAATAAAAAAATATAAAAAACTCACCAAATACTGCTACAATATACACAAATTACATTAAACTAACTAAAATAAAGTATTTTATACAGAACTATATCTACAAACCGATCTTTTATACAAGTTAAAAATATTAATAAAATTTGTATCAAGAGAAACTCCAGCCTCGATCGACGTTTCCCGCGCTTTTTTTCAGACAGATAGTTTCGTGCGTGGTTGACTGACCGAATTAGAATTCTAAGGCTAAGGACATAAGAACCATAAGCTGTTAGCGAAAATATGCTATAGTATTAATACAAGGCTCAATTTTTATATTAATTATTATTTTAACCACTAAATAATTTCTTTTTACTCAAGCTTGACAGTCCTAAGCCTGTGAAAAGTTTGAAGGAAAATCAATATTTGGAAGGAAATTTATAAAATATTTAATTAGTTATACTTATTTAATACAAAAGTACAATGTCATCAAAATGATGCAATAGAACATAGAAGAATGTAGAAGGAATCAGTCAACAGAACTACTGAGTCGATTGAATCAAAGATACATTGAACTAAACGAACTAAATGAGTCAAAAGAACTAAAGAAGCAATTGAACTAAATGAACTAAATGAACTAGATGAGTGATATAGTTCATTTGCGTCAAAAGAACTGCATCTTTCTTTTCAGTTCAGTGAACTGTTTTGCGCAAGTCTAGACAGCTTTGAGCTTGGTTGGTTATCAATCATAACTACCGGTTACCGCCGGAGCTAGGGTTGCCAGATGCTCGCAGGCCTAAGTCGCCAGATTTTTAATTTGAAGGAGGCCAAATCGCTCAATCCTGAGTGTCAGAAAACTCCGTTTAAAAAAAGTTCAATGATTTTAAATCAACAAACAGGTGACCGCTGTGTGAAATTCTGATGACCTTTTTTTAGGATGTCAATTGTTTTACAAATCACGACTTTTGTCCTTAGCTGTATCCTGACGACCTTTATGTTAGAGTTTAGACGATAGTACAGGTCGCGCGGTGGTTTAAGATCGCTCGGCAAAAGTAGAAGGGCCATGCGCAGTGTTCCTAGGTTCCTAGGTCTATTTGGCGGGGCAGAGGAGTGAGGGGGGCGGGTACACGCCGGCGGCGTGACAATACCGACGCGTAATAATTGCGACTGATCAACCAATTATTGGTTGATCAGTCACACTTTACCTCCCACCCACTCCCACCCTGCGTCCGCGCATCTCTTGTCTCTTGGGTACTGTTGCGTACAAATTGTTTTTCGTATTTAGTACATCGTAGTGAAAAAAATGCCTAAAAGTAAAGTTTTAACACGGCAAGCCAGGAAAATGGTTTACGACGTGAATTGTTATATTAGAAAGGAAACGAAAACATGCCTTCAGATCTGTGGTCCTCTCCTGTTTTAAAAAATGGTTCGGTCGCATGAAAAAATGTTTAAAATGTAAAGGAGAGTATTTTGAAAAGCAATAAACATAATATTTTGGTTAAAACATGATGTTTTTTTAAGTTACGCAAAATTTTTAGTGTGGCCTACGTATATTATTAACTAAAACTTACTTGTGTTTTTATTTTTCTTAATATACTAGCAATATATCACAAGCAAAAACTAGTGTTATTATAATTATGTTATGTTACTAAGGATAAAAAAAAATAATAAGAAAAAAAACATTTTTTCTTAGTAATTTTGTGCGCAATTGTACACATGCGCCAATTGCCCCCACTAGTTTTACCGAGCGATCATAATCATAAACCACTGCGCGACCTGTACACGATGGCGTTGTCGTCCAACATCTAAAGTAGCAAAATTTTTTTGTCGCCACAAGAGGGCCTCAAGTAGCCCAATCGGCGACAAATCGCCCAATCTGGCAACCATGCCTTACTGCCTGCCAGGCATAGGGTTGCCAACTTTTTTTTACAAGAAATACAGTATGTTGAGGTCTGAGAAGATTATTAAACAGTACATATTTTAAAAAAATGAACAGCATTTTATTTATTTAATGTTTTAAATACATATATTTAAGAGCTTCTCGCACAACTTATTAAAATAGTCTTTTTTTAAAAACTTCATATGCCTCACCACAATTATAACTAAAATTAAAACGAACGAGGAGCTCATTTAAAAAAAAAATGAGTGAGCTCTAAGTCTAACATTAGTGTTAAGTATTTTGATGCTGAAAACAGTATTTTGTATACTTTATTTTTGTTCAACAGTAAAAAGTATAATGTAGTGAAAAACATCGCCAGACTATATAAGGCGATATTACCGTAAAACAATGTAATTAACTCCAAAATTACAGTATACACAGGATATATTATGAGAGAGGGTTCCGATGTGTCTATTGAGTCCACATCGGAACCCTAGAACATATCGGTTTTCTTTTATAAGTTTAAATAAGTTATTGGAAAAAATCATGTCGACTGGGATTGTCACTAGCGTGGTACGGTACAAAGGGAATATACTGATTTAAGATTTTATGAACTTTTCCAATATGTACCTTTGGCCCCGCTTCAGAAAACATAACCGGAGATTTAAAATTTTGTAAAAGTTTTGAATTAATTTTGGTAGATTTTTCACACACTGTAGTAGATATGTCAAAAAAGTCCCGTCACACGGCTCACTCGGCTCGTTATGTCATCAATGTCATGCATGCACGCATGTGTCAGTTTTATTTTATGTCTTTTTTTAACTGATGATGGTTCACGAGTCTAGATCTGGGAAAAAACTGTTATTTTTTAATAACCGTGACTGTCGTTCCAGTTCCAATAAAATAACAGTGATAAGTCACTGTGATTTTGTCGCCTCGATCACTATGGTCACATTAGGTGACCGTGGTGACGTGCGTGATCGCTGTGATTGGAACAGAGATAACTACAGTGCTACAAACTTATCTGACCCGGTGGCCAAATTATGAACTAAAGCCGCCATCTTGGAATGTAGTATTCCCAGGTACAATTAATTTACTTACCGCGTATGCACATTCCATTGAGGTGTATTTTTTTAAATACATATTGTTATATTATGTAATATAAATAATTAAAGAATTAGTTAGAGGATTAGAAATATGTATTTGTGACAAATATCCATAATAAATCAAAGAAGACAGATCATCTCATAGAAAAACATATATAGCAAAGAGTATGAGAATAACATAACTAAAGTAGTTCTTATTTAACAAATAGGTAACATAACACGCCCCTCTTAAAAGCAAACTTAATTCACGTAACAAATATCACAAATCATAAAACAATAAACTAAATTAAAAATAATAACAATTTATGTACAACATAAATTGTTATTATTTTTAGTGTTTTCGGGCAGAGTGGTTTTCGAACCACTCTGCCCGACTTGGTTCTCAATACATTCTCATTGTTCTCTCTCGCTTCAGGAACTTCTACATCATTATTATTATTAAGAAAAGTTTGATTCTTAGTGTATAAATAAGTCATGTTATCATTATTTATAAAATTAGAATCATTTTTGACTGTCTTACGTACATTATCATTTTTTGTATCTTTTAAACTGGTTGTCGAAGGTAAATTAACATATTTTATTTGTTGAATATTCCTTCTATAGAATCGACCAAAATCATCACGAATAATAAAAGACCGAGGAAAACTGATTAAAGCAGCAATATTGCCTTTATACCACCTTCTCAAATTAGGGTCCTTTTGGAAATATACAGAATCACCAAGTTTTAACTTATAACTGCTCGGTTTGGAATGTTGATTGTAATATTGTTCACCATAAGACTTTTTCAGAATCGTTTTTTTTTTGTAAATTGGAAGTAAATGAAGATGTACCTGATTGAGATTCCCCATCTTGTCGTAAATTAAAAACTCGTTTAACTATACCCAACTGGTCACAAGTTTTTCGACCAATTATTGTCTGACATAGCAAATCCGCAACTTCAAAATATAAATTACATATATTACCATCAGGAAATTGACAACTTAAATAACAACCACCTAATACTGGTATAGGTGTACCAGAAAAAGAAAATAATTTGTTATTTGATTTCAATAGACTAATATTTTTTTGAATTTTCTGAAGCGTATGTTTTGAAATTACATTAACGTCAGAACCTGTGTCTAGTTGACATATTAAATCTATTCCTTCACAATTTAATTTTATTTTCCAGTCATTGCTATAAGGAGTATGTATAGAGCTAACAATAAATTCTTTTTTGTCAAAAGAATTGAGAGAAATATCTAAATCTAAATTGTCAATAACATTGATAGTACTATTAGAATGCTTGAAAAAACAATATGCATCAAAGTGATTGCGCCGACCACAACTCCGGCAAGTTACTCCTTGAGCTGGACAACGAAAACGATGTATTTGACCACATCTCTGGCATGTAGAGCTGTTGCTTGTTGAAGGTGTATTATTGCGGTTGAATAATTTCTTGGTTAAGCTCGCTGAAGATTGTGGATTACTGGATCTCGGCGACGGACTACGAGAGTTGGAAACATTGGAGTAGTTTTCCTTCTGTGTATGGTGGTGACGTGGAAATTGTACTTGCCGCTGTTTATTTTCAATGTACTGTATTTCAATAAAATCTTCATTATGTTCATTATTTTTTAATTTATTGATCCGCTCATGTGATAGTTCTATACTTTTTGCTAAATGAACAGCTTTATTTATTGTTAAATTCTCTTGTTGAAGTAATTTTTCCTGTATGTTTGAATTTTTTAGTCCAATTACGAACATATCCCTTAACAAGGAATCTTTCAATATCGAAAATTCACATGAATTACTTAAGTTTGTGAGAACCGTTACATATTCATCTATAGTTTCATCTTTCTGATATCTTGTAAAAAAGTTAAATCTTTCTATTGTAACATTTTTGCATGGATTAAATTTTTCATCAAATTTAGTTAGTAAATCACTCAAGCTTTCCCCTTAGGATCAGTAGTACCATTGACTAGTACCATTGATGGTCTTCTAGCAACATTGAATGAGTTAAATATTTCAAGACATTCATCGCCAATTAAATTGATTGACAGGTTGACAGATGTCTGAAATAAATAAATTTGCAAATTTTAAATACAATTTATAATAATTAATACAGAAAATCAAATAAAATTTATCACGGAAGTCATTATCATCAAAGCCATAATCATCAATTTGTCTTGTCGTACTGTTTTGCAAATATATAAATGTTCAGCGGAAGTTCATACATATATGAGATTTTGTGGCTTATTTTAAAATTT
Organism: Hypsopygia costalis; assembly: GCA_937001555.2. NCBI lineage: Eukaryota > Metazoa > Arthropoda > Insecta > Lepidoptera > Pyralidae > Hypsopygia > Hypsopygia costalis. The sequence goes on from OW443325.2 coordinate 8,224,905, forward strand.
ATACGCTAAATTTCCTATGCCTATGAAGCGCACTGCAAAGAAAATGTCGCATGTATTGCGAAGCATAAACTATGACCTAATTTACTATGGATATTCCAATGGAGTTCTATAATAAAGCATATGCTAGAAAGCAGACGACGTAACAGTGAATGGGTAGCTTAAAATGCTGTCTCCAAGCAACCAGGCGGTGGTGTTGTCGTTTATGTCAGTAAGAAAGTGACTAAATTACAGTGAAAAATATAAAAAATATTGTTATTTATGTGTATATAGTTGGTAAGGTATTTTGTAATTATTTTCTTTTCCTATTTCTATTTTTCATATGTCAAGCGACAATGTGGTGTGTAGTGGAAGCCTGCTTCCAAGCGATGCGTCTTCAGAGTGCTACATCCGTTGTGATAAGTGCTCCCAACCACGTTTTTTCAAAGGGCAACGGGGTCTTAAAATCCATAATAGTAGAGTACATAAGGATGCTTATTTTGACCCTACTTGTCCTTCTATTGACCACACTTTATTACCCCAATCATCAATCCATATTACAAACCCTTTTGAACAGTTTTGCCATACTCTGAGTAAATTTAAAAATAGTGTCCCAATCGTAAAACGAATTCCACGTGGAGCTCGCGTAGCTGTAGCTCAAAAACTAACAAATACCATTAACAAAACTGTAAATGACAATTCAGAAGAAAGTTGGGAGCACTTATTTACCTTCCCCTACAGAGTTCTCCATGTGAATAAGTCTAAAGGAAATACTTCTTTAACATCATCCATAAAACAAAATTGTAATAACCCTGACACGCATCCATCATTTGTAACTACAACATATACCAAAACCAATAGATTTCGTTTCATAGAGTCAAAAATACGAGACGGAGACGTTAAAGGTGCTGCCCGGATTTTGTTCTCAGATGACGCAATCGCACCCGACACTTCTGATACGGTTTCTGCTTTGGAGGAGAAACATCCACTTTCAACTGCTGATTGTTGCCTCCCTCCACCTCCAATTCTCTGTAATTCTGTTTTTGAGACTTTGCCGGACAGTGTCTACAAAGCCGTGTTTTCCTTCAGAAGTGGTAGTGCTGGTGGTTTGGACGGGCTTACCCCACAACATCTCAAAGATTTACTGGGGTGCGGTTGTACAAACACCAGTGACTTGCTTTTGAGGGCAATCACCGCTTTGGTAAACCTGATGCTTTCCGGTAAAGTCAATACTAATATTACCAAAATTTTATATCGCGCTAATTTGTGCGCTCTTAAAAAAAAAGACGGTGGGATAAGGCCCATTGCTGTGGGTATGACTTACCGCCGTCTTACGTCCAAAATATGTTGCAAAGAAATCACATCGACGCTTAGTGATTACTTTCAACCTCGACAACTAGGTTTTGGCACTAAGGGTGGATGCGAAGCAGCCGTGCACTCGTTACGCACTTTTTTAAACCTGCAAGGAGATCAGGTATTGTTGAAAGTGGATGTCAAAAATGCTTTCAACTCGGTTGACAGGGGCGCCTTATTGACACAAATTCAATCGCATTGTCCCACTATATTTCCTTATCTCTGGCAGTGTTACAGTACTGACTCTAATTTAATGTATAAAGATCACCTTTTGTTTTCATCCGTAGGTTGTCAGCAAGGCGACCCTCTCGGTCCTGCAGTTTTTAGCCTCGCCATTCATCCAATAATTAATTCTCTAAATTCGAAATTCAATGTTTGGTATCTTGATGATGGCACCCTGGGAGGCGAAGCTGAGACTGTTTTAAACGATTTAAAACACATTAAACAAGAATTTCGGACAATAGGTTTAGATCTAAATTTCAGTAAGTGTGAATTATTTATTATGGAGAACTGCCCAAACAAACAATCAATAATAGAACAATTTAATATTTTAGCTCCGAATATCAAAATTGTAGACAAGTCATCCCTTCGTCTTTTAGGGTCTCCCATATGTGATGAGAGTTTTGCCCCTTTCGTTGAACAAAAAATTCAAAATTTTGGTATTATTAAAGATCGACTTCAAAATATTAATACACATATTGCTTTCTATATCATTCGTTACTGTATTTTTGTTCCAAATTTTACATATGTACTGCGAAGTTCTCATCTGTGGAAACATCCCCATTTGCTTAGTAAACTTGATCTTGTAATAAAAGACACTCTTTCGGCTTTATTTAATATTGATTTTGGAGACAGAATTTGGGACCAGGCCACTCTTCCTATTAGGATGGGTGGTTTAGGTATTCGCAAAATTTCTAGTATTGCTTTACCAGCATTTCTGTCCTCTGTTCATAGCATTAGTGATTTGTGTAAAAAAAATTATGTCTGACACTAATCTCGAAATTAGCTATGCAACAGAGGCCAGAAATGTCTGGTCAAGGCTAAGTCAAAATTCTAAATTTCCTTTTTGCATCTCTTCTCAGAGGCAGTGGGACGAGCCGCTTTGCAGAATCGTGTGGGATAATCTCATTCAAACGTCCGTAGGTTCTGCGGAGCGAGCTCGTCTTTTAGCTGTATCAGAGTGGGAGTCGGGGCTCTGGCTGCAGGCTTTGCCTTCATCTAATGTAGGTAATTTGCTAGACCACACCACATTTCGTTTGGCTACATGCCTCCGTATCGGGGCTCCTTGTGTTGTCCCTCATCGTTGCCCGTGTGGTCACGCCGTCGACCAATTCGGGCACCACGGCCTTTCTTGTCCTAGAAGTGCAGGACGTTTAGCACGTCATGCCGGCCTTAACGATATAATTCGTCGGGCTCTTGTCAGCGTCTCCGCTCCTGCCGTTCTGGAACCGAACGGCTTGGCTCGGGACGATGGCAAGAGACCAGATGGAATGACTTTAGTGCCCTGGAGGTTGGGGCGTGCCTTAGTGTGGGATGCCACTTGTGTTGACACTCTGGCTCCCTCCCATCTCCCGGTCACTGAGTCTAAGGCCGGTATGGCTGCGGCATCAGCAGAGTCACTCAAACGGCGCAAATATGCTGGATTGACTAACACTTACATATTTGAGCCGTTTGGGGTAGAGACATTAGGGCCGTGGGGTCCATCAGCCCGCAATCTTTTTAAAGAGATATGCGGGAGGTTGGTCGAGGCTTCATGTGACCAGAGGGCTGGCCATTACCTTGCTCAGAGGATTAGCATTGCTATTCAGCGAGGTAATGCTGCCAGCATTCTTGGTACGTTACCAACGGGCAACGATTTGGGGGAAATTTTTTATTTATAATTTTTGTTTTATTCCTTTTCTTCCTTTTTTTTCTACCTCTTTGTAAATATTTTATTTGTAAATATTCTTATTATAAATATTATCATATAGATTGTAGATTGAATTGTGAATTGAATAAACATGAGCGTATTCATCAGTATTTATTGCAAATAAATAATTATTAAATTTAAAAAAATAGCGACTTGTCGAGCATTATTTAGTTTATCTAGTTCATTGGCTTCGGCATATATCTCAAATTTTTGTTTCCATGTACGCCATTTTTGTGCAACACAGCCATCAATCGTCATAGGACGTAAACTGTTCGATTGTATAATTACCTTTGATTCCGACATGTTTGTATTTTCTTGCGATATTTGAGACATTTTACACTTCTGACACCATGTTATATTATGCAATATAAATAATTAAAGAATTAGTTAGAGGATTAGAAATATGTATTTGTGACAAGTATCCATAATAAATCAAAGAAGACAGATCATCTCATAGAAAAACATATATAGCAAAGAGTATGAGAATAACATAACTAAAGTAGTTCTTATTTAACAAATAGGTAACATAACACATATTATCTTTTTCTACACATATTTCATTTCTTACAATAAAAAAATCGTCAACGAGTTGTTTCTGTGCAATATTATAACTCTCTAATATTATATAATAGCTATGATCGCGACTTAACGTGGTCCATTTTTAAAACTAATCAACAAAAAATAGAATGCAATTCACCATACAAGCCGGTTCTTGTCACTCACTCTTTCTTGTCCCATGTAGTTCACTGCGTCATTTAGTTCAATCGAGTGACAAAGAGTAAAAAGACAAGAGTAAAGTGACAAGAACCGGCTTGTATGGTGAACTGAGTTCACCATACAAGCCGGTTCTTGTCACTCACTCTTTCTTGTCCCATGTAGTTCACTGCGTCATTTAGTTCAATCGAGTGACAAAGAGTAAAAAGAACGGAAATACATAAAGCGTACGAGCTAGAATGAGAGAGATACGTTGTAATGCCAAAATTGCTGATAGAGAGCGAAAAGGACGGAAGATTCTGTAATTGTTCGAGATAAAAAGAGACAGATAGTTTCGTGCGTGGTTGACTGACCGAATTAGAACTCTAAGGCTAAGGACATAAGAACCATAAGCTGTTAGCGAAAATATGCTATAGTAGTAGTACAAGGCTCAATTTTTATATTAATTATTATTTTAACCACTAAATAATTTCTTTTTACTCAAGCTTGACAGTCCTAAGCCTGTGAAAAGTTTGAAGGAAAATCAATATTTATAAAGGAATTTATAAAATATTTCATTATTTAAAACAAAAATACAATGTCATCAAAATGATGCAATAGAAATGTAGAAGGAATCAGTCAATAGAACTACTGAGTCGATTGAATCAAAGATACATTGAACTAAACTGAACGAGTGAGTCAAAAGAACTACAGAAGTAAATGAACTAAATGAACTAAATGAACTAGATGAGTGATATAGTTCATTTGCGTCAAAAGAACTGCATCTCTCTTTTCAGTTCAGTGAACTGCTTTGCGCAAGTCTAGTGAACTGGTACAATCGAACTACTCACTCAGGAACTACACAAGTCTACGACTTAGGACTTAGATAATGTTGTTATTTTGTAACGTTACAATGTCACTGTGGTAATTTCACACGTTGTTATTTCAATATAAGTCACTGTTATAACTTTAGACTGCACAACACATAACTTTAGATCACAGTGATTTAATCATCGTTACGTTATTTTAGGTACAAGTCTATAAAAACGAGTCACGACGTCCACGTCGTCGACGTCACTTGCGTTGCGTGTGAATTTTGAATTCGATTTCATTCAATTGGATTTATTTTCCATGTCGATTCAGCTGGCATAACAATCCACTCTTGCTGGCATGAATTGAATACAATTGGTTTTTATAACCAAATGTATTTCGATCATTCAGATTAGTTTTTAAATTGCCGGGTCGTTGTAGCTCGTTTCGTGTTTTACCAAACGTACCGTATATACTCAAATTAACATTAGTATGGCTCCAGCAGCTACTGCGGTGAAACCAAGGCCTAATGAAGACCCAACAGGAATTCGAGCCGTTCTCCTTGGCCCTCCTGGGTCAGGAAAAGGTACCCAGGTCTGTAACCTATTGTTTTAACTGTTTGACCTTTGCACTGCTCTCTTGTAATCTGTGTTATAACCTTCCTGAGATACAATGACAGATCTAATGTTATAACCTTCCTGAGTCCTGACATACAATGAAACATCTAAATTGTAACTTAAAATTAATTATGGATGTGTTTAAAATTGAGAATGTGTAAGTAATTATCAATATAACATTAGTAAGTACATATTATTTACCGTATCATAGCACACACATTGTATGTATGTCTTCCTGTAATTCTTTACTTTTTAACTGACAAAGGAGTTTCTTTGTTTACCCATAAATATGTGGCTCCTGGATTATGTTTGTATTTTCAGATTAATTATATTAAGTACATTTCATTAACATAGTTACACTATGTATATATAATATAATAATAAAAAATACAAACAAGTTAAACTGCAAGTCATATATTTATGGGTTAACAGAGAACCTCCTAGAGATCAACATAAGATATATGTGATCTTTTTTCTGCATGAATCTTATTTATATATAAAAAAAATTGATGCAGAAAAATTTTTTCAGCCACCTGATGGAAAGCAGTTACCGTAGGCTATGAACACCTGTACACCAGGGTCATTACACGCATGTTGAAGATGAGGAAAAATAAAAAAGATGTTTGTTTGGACATGAAATTTCATTACTAATGTGACATATATAAGCAATGATATGCATCCTTGTCATATTTTAGCACATCTTATGTGTATACATATTCTAGTATGTATACTTTATGAATATTTAAACTTTCACAGGCTCCACTCCTCAAAGAAAAATACTGCGTATGTCACTTATCTACTGGTGATATGCTCCGTGCCGAAGTGTCTTCAGGCTCAGAACTAGGCCGTCGGCTAAAGAAGGTCATGGATGAAGGGAAACTGGTCTCTGACGAGATGGTAGTGGACATGATTGATAAAAATCTGGACCAGCCTGAATGCAAGAATGGATTCTTGTTAGATGGTTTTCCCAGGACGGTGCCTCAAGCAGCTAAGGTAATCTATTATTTTAAGTAGTGTGTTAGGGCATCACATCTTTTTATACACCCTAGGAACATAATATTAGCTGTCCACATTTTGGTTATGCTCTAACATAATATATAATATAACATAATATAGGCTTTCCCAATAACCTAAGCAAAATTAAGAATGATAACGTTACCTAAATTTTTGAGTTGTTTACGAGTTATCCAGAGTTCCTTCAGTTGTTGATTGTGTCTTTTCTATGACTAGGGTTCCAAACAAGCTTACGACGTGAATGATGTTAGGCAGTCATTGCAGCAGAACTCTATGCTGTAGTCCCCTGGGGAAACTTTGGCAGAAAGTTCATTCTTTTTCAAAACTCCTCTAGAACTATACAGTATGTGCCCAATTTGGTTCTAATGTGTCTTATAGGGTTGATTGGTTGTTGGTTGTGTTAGTAAACTTTAGCATTGTTATAAATGTCCGTAAAGTCTGATATTTTATATATAATTAGTGCCTACTGGCATTGTTGTGTTTTTTCCTTGTACTAAGCATGAATTATGCTTTGCTAAAATAAGTAACATAAAACATATCTCAATCAGTTACAGACAAGTTTCATAACTTGTCTAGCTTTTATAATTATTATGAATTTAAAATCAATAAAGCATAAAAAATGTTCTAAGGTCAGTCCTAGTCGAACTGTATTGACATATTATTATATTATGTAGTGGTAATAGTAGTGCCACTATTACTATTAATGGTAATTCTCTATGGTAATATTAAGATATAAAAACAATTCTTTGATACAAGCAATTCTGTATTTTCTAGCCATAAATCGACATAGAAAATTAAATTTTTAGATTCTTTACAGTATAGCATTTCAAAGTTAGATTTTGACATTAACCCTGCTACATCTAAAAATAATAGTAATTTAAGAACTTTCATTATGATATACACATTTACATGTATATATTAGGTATGTAAGTTTTTTGGAACTTAGAGTAATGATTTAAGAGGGCGCTGTCGAAATATGTAGTACATATTACTGGACAAGAATTAAATAATAAATAATATAAATAAATATTCCAGGACAAATTACACACGGCCATCTAATCCCAAACTAAGCAAAGCTTGTACTATGGGTACTAGATAACTGGTATTAAAATACATTTTTATTGGTACTTAAATACATTTTTTTTTGTAAATACATACATAGAAAATACCCAGACCAAGACAAACAGACATGTTCATGCACACAAATATTTGACTTGTGCGGGCATCGAACCCGCAACCTCGGAGTCAAAGTGGCCATTGCTAACCATTCGACCACCGGGCTCGTCGGAATTGTTTGTTTAAAAGTTAGAATTTACTTATTATGTTTACAATTGCCATAATACCACATTGTATTTCAGCTGGATGATTTGTTGGCAAAGAGGAAGACTGAACTAGATGCCGTCATTGAATTTGGGATCCAGGACAGTTTGCTGGTCCGCAGAATTACTGGGAGATTAATCCACCCTGCCAGTGGCCGTAGCTACCATGAAGAGTTCCATCCACCCAAGAAACATATGACGGATGATGTTACAGGAGAGCCTCTGATCAAGAGGTCAGATGATAATGTTGATGCTCTAAAGAAACGATTAGCTACCTATAATGCACAAACTGTTCCTTTGGTAGACTATTATATGAGGAAAGGTCTCCACTACAGGGTAGATGCATCACGGGCAGCCGATGATGTGTTCAGTAAGATTGATAACATATTCAAAACTCGAATCTTTAACAGACAACGAGCGTCCCAGTAGTAACTATATCAATTAAGTAAAAGTGTAAAAATCTAATTTTGATATTCTGTTTTGATCTATACTTAACTGTTATTGGTTTTGCTATGCTATTGAGAAAGTAGTTTTATCTATTTTAGAAACTATTTCTTGGTTGAATACAATGGGCTGAATCACAGTATATTTTGTTTTTCTTCATGGAATGATAACTTTATCAGAAATTTGAAAAACGCATTTGTTTATCTATGTGTTACAACTTACAATACAATGGCCAAGGCCACGTGCTATCACGTTTATGTAATTTGTTGTTAATTTGGGCCAGATACCTCGGTTACTGAGTACTGATTAAACATGCATGATTTGATTGAAATTTGAAAGTGGCCGCTTTTCGTTTGGTAATTTTGGTTCTCAAGTCCATAAAGTCCAAGTTCTAAAAAAATCTCAAGTCTTTGAATTTTGACTGTGATAGCCTTACTCGTGCTAGTGCAGTGCCGTGCGAATGCTGTAGTAGCAGATTGGCAAACGAGGCTCTGGCGAAAACGTTCCAGCAGGGGAAGTACAGACGACAAAGTTCACGGTCATATGCTTCCTTGATACCCACATTAAAAAGAAAAACATGGTTACGGTCAATTTTCCCGATGACTATACGAGTGACAAGTAATATTTATTTAATATGTGTCACTAATCTGCAGTACTCTAATAATAATATCTATCCCCAAGAAATATTATTAGTCATCATTTTAATCAAAACTGTCTCTAAATATAAATCATCAACATAACGAACTTTAGTATCATTTAATTCGTTTGATCATCAAAATAATAGATCTGTCACCAAATAAATAGATCAGCTCCTTAATTTAATGAAATATCGGCCAAGTGCGCGTCGTGCAAATCTATAAAAACTGCAAAAAATATCACGTTTGTTGTATGGGAGCCCCCCTTAAATATTTGATTTATTTTTATTTAATTATTTAATTTTAAAGTGAATATATAACTAAATATTATGTGAGTATTTGAAGCGTCTACTTATTACCGTTATCAATTGCAAGCAAAAACGAGCAAAAAAATCAGGTTTGTTGTATGGGACCCCCTTAAATATCCATTTTATTCTATTTTTTAGTATTTGTTGTTATAGCAGCAACAGAAATACATCATTTGTGAAAATTTCAACTGTCTAACTATCACGGTTCATGAGATACAGCCTGGTGACGGACGGACGGACGGACAGCGGAGCCTTAGTAATAGGGTTCCTTTTTACCCTTTGGGTACGGAACCCTAAAAATGGCTAATAGGGACGAAGTCAAATTGGCGTCATATTCACTGACGAGTCTTACCAATACTTGGTCAATGTAATAAATCATGTTTTGGTTACATTTGAGTTGATTTTTGTTAGGTTAGTGTTTTCTTGCGTCCTGTCATCGGATATAGGAGGTCCGCGAAGCGGAGCTCCGTCAACCTAGATGATGAATGATGTGGTGCCGCTTACTTGGCACCACATCATTCATCATCTAGGTTGACGGAGCTCCTTAATTAATTATAATTGACAATATAATACATACAAAAACATTATTTTCTATTATTTTGCAGACAAACCCTATTAGTTAAGAAACACAAAACTAATTAAATTGGCGATAGCTTAAATGATACCCATATTTTATCAAATCTCGAGCCACTTGCCAGACTGACCGTCAGCATTTTTATGATATACAGCGTTGGAAATATATCGTATGACGTCATCTTGAGTTCTAAATATATCGTAAGAGACACCAATGTTTTATTTATACATGTACTGAAAATACGTACGTCACCTAGACAGACTTTCAGGGGAATTAATAGATTCAGTCTCGGACGATTTAATTACATTACCTCTGCGATGTTCTGATAAATATCGCGAGAAGCTGATGGATGCAAACGGTATAGAACCCAGCGTTGTGACCTGTCACGGCCTATGTTATTACTATCATTTATTATTACTATTATATGGTAATTACTATTGTTTATTTTGTGTATATTTACATTTCACAGTTAAAACCACGGGCTAACCTTTTGACCGCCCGGCTTCATATCGGTTATGTCCCTAGCGCCCGCATTATAAATCAATAAATAAATACATCTGACAAACAAGAATGTTGATGCATACTTATCACTATAATATTAAGTTGTTTTAAAATATTGCAAACGTTCGTTGTATGTTCAGTCTACATTATATTTTACTGTTTTAATGTAGTTGGCAGCTGTATAAACGAACAAACAAACATAAACAAACGAATACAGGTTCGCTGTCGGATAAATACGACAGAGGCGATTCAGGCCCGAAACTATTTGTCGGTTAAATCAGACACGGGTGGTCGAAAGGTTAAAACTCCATATTTTAAGACTAATTTTACGGCAGCTTTGAAAGTAAATAGATGCTGTTAGGAGTGAAAAATCATTAATGTAATTGTGCATATGTATAGTATATATATGTATATATTTATATATATTCGAAACTTTGAATAACTTTATTTTACGTAAATACATTCAATAGTTTTTCTGTAATTCGAGTTATACCAAACGACTATTCAATTTGTTCACCTTTCTTTTGCTTTCATACTAATAATACAAAGGACTCGTAGGAGTTCTACCAGTTAGGCTAAAGTAATTAATTAGCAATAATCTAAACTGAAGTTTGATTTTTGCATTTAATAAATCCGAATTGATTCGGCTTCGGCTTAGGTGGTAGGGCTTCAGGATATTGCTCATAATATGCCCATTATGAGGTTTATTTTAAGCTAAAAGTGATTATTACTATCATGCTGATGTTTGATATTTTGCATTGGAAAAATTCCATTGGAATCAGTTTCAGCTTACGTGGTAGTGCGCCAGGTTCCTCGTACCTACGTTAACCTTTTAACCGCCGAACATTTCTTCACTGAGCGTGCCTTCGTATGTTGTAACATGGTCATAAGTTTAACACATTCAGTGCCACAAACCCCTCTTTGCGTTTTTGACGTCATTACCGTGTGCCGCCGACGCAATGGCGTGCTTCATACAATTTTGTGTTTCCTTTATGTATGTTTACAACATTGTTTACAATAAAAGACCAGTTATTTTCAATCAGATAAGTTTATTTCCAGTAACAGTTTAATGAGTACAGAGTATTGTATTTATTTTTTGGTTAAATAAGCTCGAATAAAGGCGAAGTTATACACGATTCACACCAAATAAAATATGCCTAAACCTTCAGTAAATCTTTTACGGGTATCGTACACTCGAGCCATAACGTGGTATATTGTATTAGTATAAATTGTATCTCATGTAATTGTTAGTATTTGACTTGAATTATATTATTAAAAAAGAAAGGTAAGGTATATAGGACGATAACCGACTTCAAAAAAGGAGGTTCACAGTTTAAGCCGGTTTTATGTATTTTATGGCCGCGATTTTCTACAAACTACTGATCCGATTTGGGGAGGTTTTAGTATGTAAAACATTGTTTTAAATTATAACGACCTCGCGCTATAGACTAAAATATAGGAAACCAGGTCAGGGAGATTTTCATTGAAGTTGATGAATTTTAAACTTATTTAATTTAGAATTCTCAAACCAACATCGTCGTCTCGAAAATTTGCTATACACAATCGATCCATTACCTTCTGGATAGTTAGAAGTTTCAGGACTTTTGGACTAGGTATCCGTGAGTTAGCGTGACCTAATTCTCATTTTAGTTTTGTAGGTAGTTATTTTAAAGTGATCATAAAGTAATTAATTTTGTAGTAAATTAGTTTATGTAGGGTTAATTTTTTTTTATTAAAAAAATAATTGAGACTGGATCGGAACTGAATTTTAACTACATTTTAATTACGAGAATTGCTCCTGATATATTTAGAGCGAGACATATGCTCTATGTGAGACAAGGGTGATTACTGTCACTTACAAGCTTATTTATTGTATCTGCTTAGTGTGTGATGTACTTTACGAAGGATTTCGAAAGGTTTGAAAGGACTGTATCATAAACAGAAATGCACAATACAAAAACGGTTCAATTTCGACACAACCGATACAAATTTTATCAATGTATTGATTATTTGTTGATTACAAAACAATGTCACAATCTTACAAAATAGTCTTCTGCGCCGGATTAAGTATCTACATACTTATCTATCTATAATAATACTTATTAAAACTCACGTGAGACATTATACTAACTTAATTAAATAAATTAAACGGTTCACTCACCGTCCGTCCGTGTCCGGCGCGAGAGACAAAGGATGGACGTGTCTGGACATTCGCCCTGATGAATGTCTCCTTTTGAGATCGAAACTAGTCGGTTTTCCCGACAAAAAAGACGTGAGTGACCCGTTTATTTTATTTAATTAATTTAATAATACTTATTCTATATTCAAAAAGACATAAAACAAATTATAATCAAGAAAACAGTGGTTGTCAATGTTATTCATTTACTAGCTGATCCGGCACACGTATTCTCTATCCTATATAAAGTAAACGTTCTCATATATAAAGTAATGAAATATACTTTACGACCTATTCTCATACTTACCAAATATACATAAAAAAAATCATAACAATTAGTCGACCCGTTTCGGGCGAAAGCGACCACAAACACCGTGACAGAAGATTTTTATATATACGTATACATTTAAACACTTTATTGGCTACAATAAACAATTGAACAAAACTTAATGCTAAAAGGTTTCTCTACCAATCAACCTTCTGTTTAAAATGGGACATTTTTTTCCTTTGAGTTGTACCTATCTTCAATAATTTGTGCTTTAAGCAGATGTGATGAAGGCTGCAGTCACATTTAGTGTGTCCTCCAGTGAGAACCTCTACTCATTTCTCGTCATTCATGATATCCTTCCTTTTGAGTCGCTTCCGATAAGACCGTCTTGTCAGTTTGGCAGCCAGTTCATTCGGGTGAACCTCTAGTTTTCCCCGATATCTTTCGGCAGCAATAAGGATCTCTTCCTTCACAGTGTTCATTTGTAATTCCATATGTATTTCGGCATTAGTAACAAACCATGGAACACTACATATTGATCTAAGGATTATATTTTGCAATCTTTGTAGGATTGAGATATTTGAATTACTGCAACTTCCCCACAACAGCTATAATTTAACTGTACAAAATTTAATTTTTTATAGCTGTCTACGTAATGGAATTTTGTTAAATTTAGAAAAAATATTCCTGCCTTAGAAGAGCAACTAGTTAGGTATTATGAGTCTCGCACTAAGGTCTTCCACCCGCTCCTTGGATCAAACAAACACTAAGTACTTTCCGTAGCTTTACTTTCTTCTATTGCATCAAAGCAATTTTTTTAATGCAATAGAAGAAAGTAGTCCCATAATTTGAATTTTTTCATATAGGTAGATACTCGAAGGATAACTGGAACAGATGCTTCATAGGGAAAATCTGCCTTTTGTACTATACTACAATATCTGTGTTAATGTTAATAATTCTTTATTAAGTACGTACAATAAAGATAATACAAACAAACAAAAATCAATTTCACCTCGACCATGACCACTAAAAAAGTGAAAAGTATTTTTTCATTGACGTTATTGAAATGGATTGCGGATCCAATTGAGTCTTCGATCATTATTAATGATCGAATAATTGGTAAAAATATTGATACCGTAGTAACATTGATAATCACTGATTTCTTGTTTACCTACTTACTTTTTTTATCATGTCATTTTGAATGAAGTATAGGCTAGTATAAATTTCTACTACATAGGTGAATACAGTTATAAAATGCTACTATCAAACGTTTAATACCTACTTGGGCAATATCAAGGTTACATAATTTATAATACCTATTATCTGGTTAGAGTAACTTCAATCATTAAAAGGGCATATGGAGTGAATAATTGAAATACTATGTCTGTGGATGCCTCGTTTATAGAAAGCTTAACTATAGCTCGATTGATGGTAAGCAACCTAAAAACTCAAGTGACATGAGTTTTTACAATTTTTCGAAAATAACTTATTTTTACTCCTAAAGAATCCCATGACAGGTGCACCTTGTCTCCTGCCATTAATGTAGTTGGTGTTGGGTAGCTCGTCGTGGAAATCGTATGAACATAATTGTGTAGCTGCCAGTGGGAAGCAAAAGTCCTACTGGTAGTAAAAACCCCATGCTGGTATCCAGGAAAAAAGTCGACAGGTGTGCAAAAAATATACATTTTCCTATAAGCAAGCACTTTCCTATATACACAACTATCCCTATGGAACTGTACAGTTGGCCAGGGGTGCCGGCTTTTAGAAAACCTCATGGGTGCTCATGCTCAATTGATGACTCGTAAAAATGGCGAAGTGTGAGAAGAGAAATGTACACTGATCGACCGACAAATAAATTAATGTCCTACTTACATACTGCGTACTTAATTACTAATTATGGTTGATAAAAATATAAAATAGGTCGTCGGGTAATGAAAAAACGCCCATCCCTAAAAGTCGATTACTGATCTGTTCCTTGATGTCTATTCTCAGGGGTGCTCGGCACCCACTGTTTATTTCTCATGGGTGCTCGAGCCCTCGAGCACCCACGGAGTCGGCGCCCCTGCAGTTGGCGATCAATTTGCTCCCAATGTGTGAGGATGACTTCTTTGCCTGTCTATAGTGTGCGATGCGAGTATAAAGAAGCTCACGTCAAATGAAAAAAACTACTACCTCAGCCCATTGCACAGTCAAAAGGTTGAATGGCGGTATTCATCGTATGAGTATGAGATCTTCGATGATCCTCACAGCTCGTCTTTGATCAGTGTAACTTAACTGCGCATGTATTTGGGTGCTCCCGTCTTTGATGACAAACGTTTATATACCACAGTATAAGTAATAGTAGTACGTAAAGTACGGTCACTCCCTGTCGCTCTCTCGTATCGACCTCACCTCCCTTCTGAGATATTTATCTAATCAAACTGGAACAGTGTGAATGGCGCCGCACGCATGCATCTTCGGTGACCCAATGATATCGGATCGATTGGACTCTCTCTCTACACTCAAGAGATGTAGCGTCTCTTTGCGTTCTATACAAATTATATCAGTGGGAGTGCTCGGATGAGCTGTTTGATTTGATACCTGCCGCTGAATTCCACTATCGTACATCTCGCCATAAATTAGAATTCCATCCATATCATCTTGATAATTGGCGATCTACTACAGTACGTTTCCTAAGACACTTTATACCACGAACAGTGACACTGTGGAATCAACTTCCCTCAGCGGTATTTCCGAACAACTACGACATGGGTGACATCAAGAACAGAGTTTTCAATTCTCTTAAAAGGCTGGCAACGGAGCGGTGACCCCCATGGTGCCGCTGATTTCCATGGGCGGAGGTAATTGCTTTGCACCAGGTGACCCACATGTTCGTTTGCCCCCTCATATAAAATAAATACACGGTCATTCACGCTCTGCACAGACGTGTCTGTATATGTAGCAGTTCACGACGCGCCATTTGTATGGTGTGGCCGGGGTGTCATAATAACCTTCCCAGTATGTATTGTACTATCAATCGAGTGATATCGGATAAAGCCTCGTCAAATCATAACAGACAAACATTCAGTAAACTGATTGATACAGTTTATTAGGAATCCCAAGACTATAGAAAACCCCTTTCGTATCGTAAAGTCATTTAAGTAAAACGCCCTATGAGCACAACGTCCTAAAAGCAAAAGAGCCTATAAGGAATTCGTCTTATAAGCAATATGACATAATAGCAAATAGTCCTAAAAGCTAAAGGACATGTCATCAAAACGTCCTTATATAAACAAGTACAATCAAAAACAGAAATATTTATTAGAAAATATATTTATGAATATAATATCAAGTTTATCGAATGTGATATGATATACGATGATTACTACTAAGTAGTGCCTAGGGCAATAAAGGAATAGTTTACGTATGTAGTATATGTTTAGTCAATATTATTATAATATGACTAATAATCATCAAATATGATTATTTTGAAATGTGACACCTTTTTAATTAATAGAATAATTTTTAATTAATAGAAATGAAAACGTAATTGTCAGTGTCTCAATAGATTTTAATATTCTTCGCAAGTGGCCAGTACATGAAAGAGATTTTAATCTCTTTCCAGTAGTTGCCACTTTAGTATGCATGCATACAATAAAATTACTCATTCGCCTATTCATACAAAGAGAATATAGTATCCTATGGGAGATGTGTATATGACTGTACTGTACATGCCTTTTGATAACATGTCCTTTAGCTTTTAGGACTATTTGCTACTAGGTCATATTGCTTTTATGACGAGTTGCTTATAGGCCCTTTTGCTTTTAGGACGGTGTGCTCATAGGGCATTTTTCTTAAATGACCTTACGATACGAAAGGAGAAAACCTATGAAGTCGCGATTAATGCCTATATTCCAAATAATAAAATAATTGAAAAAGTCTGACCTCTTATCGTCGTATTGACTACAGAAAATGCGTATGACGCTGAGGAACTTTACTGATTTTCCATATCTCTAATTAGTCCAGTAAAGATGTCGATTTTTCCACTTACGGATTATTTTCTCACTGTAGGTACTTGTAAAGTAGTCGGACGTGTTTGTACTATGTAAATAATTTATTTATTGCCAGCTATTTATTTATTTTATATATTTCCAGCACAACCTAATAAAATGGAGTCATGGAGACGAATTGTGGTGGATTTGAACTTGTGTTAACTGTTAAGTATCTTTTATGAAGTGTATAAAATGCTGCTCAAAATTCGGCAGTCCTTACTCCTTACTTACTAAGTAGGTAGGTAGATCCTAAGACACTTATATACAAATAGTGAATTAAGATTAACTAGAGAACTTTTAAATTTTATTAAGAAGAAAACGAGTTACACATTTATTGCTATGTTTATGTATATTTTACTAGGGAAAGGATAAGTACTTAAAATGTTATATTTTATTTATAAAATTCATCACTAGGTACTTCACAGCCGTATAATATTTGCACTTTAACAACATCGACCGACTATGCGGACAATTTAAAGCTTTTCGTAATTTCTGTGTTTCATTTTTATGTTCGTGTTGTGCGGATCATACGCACTACGGCTTTAAACTTACATAAAAATGTCTATTAGGTATAATATTAACTGCTAGTGGTAACTTATAAATTGTTCCACCTAACTCTAAAATACACATACGAAGAATCAAGAAGATAGAAGTGCATTTTCTAATACGTAGTTATGCTGATACTGAAACTGCCACATGCGTGTATTAGCCATGATTTTCATACTGAAGATGGGAAGAGTCTAATGATTAACCATAACTTAATCTAACAGTATAACAGGTGTGGTGAACCATCTTGTTTTTATTAATTGTAGAAAAAAACTTTTGGTATTGATATAGATGATCTATAGATACTTTAATACTTTATTATTAGAACAGCCAGATAAAGTATTACTTCTTCACAAATCGACGATAAGAGAAGTGATAAAGTTAAGAAAATAAACATCGCATTTTGGTTTTAACGTTATTTATACACTCTGTATGGTGTGAAACGGATAAGCACCCATCCGGTAGAGAAGAGACCCACCATGCCTGTTCTTTTACTTTATTTTTATGCACTTTATTGTGCATGTTATTAGATATTATTATACATAGTCAAGATCATACCTGTGCGTACCTCTACCTGCAATTTTGAATGAAACACGCCTTTATTATAATATTGAAAATTCCTTAAAAAATTCTAGAGAACGACTGGCTACAAAATTTTATATTTATTACGATATTAAAAAAATATTTTTAATATAAAATTTAATATAAAATTTTTAATATAAAAAAATCTTTTTAATAATAAATATAAAATTTTGTAGCCAGTCAATCTCTATAAATTTTTTTTATTAAAAAGAATTTTCTAATATCGTAATAATATCGTATAACATATTTTATTCAATCTTAAAGGCAAATGGTACTGCACCCATGACTAAATAACAATCATATTTAATCAACCAAAATATAATTAATTCATACCTCATAGCCAAACTTTAAAAAAAATGTATGATGATTATGTATGACTAAAAGATCGTAAAGTAATAAAAATAATAAAATGTCATTTAAGAAGGTAAAAATAAAACACAAATAAATGAGGAAATTCTGTGTAATTGTGAGGTCAAAACAAATGTATACAAAAGATACTTTAGCATAAGAAAACAATACACTTTATACAATAATGGTAACAGGTACTGTGGAGTGATATACAAAGCTAATATTTAATAAATCAATGAAAAATTATACTTACGATTTATGAATAATTTCGAGGTGATATGCTTTGTAAATGATTTGATCGATATAGAATTTTAATAATATTTTCAACATTATGCCGACTAGTAACAAATTATACTTTCTTTAGGGTACACATACCAATAACAAATGTAGTAATGCAATTAGATAAGGCAACTACAATATGCATATGAATTAATATTCCACACGTTGAAATAATTTTTCATGAATGGCAACACCTATTTATTTTCTGTGGTATATAGCTAGCTCGTAGAGCAATGAAAAGATTATTATTAATGTTTGATTATCATGATACATATACATGGCAGGTACCACAATATAATTAGAGGTAAAAAACTCACAGGTCCCTATAAACACATGGATAAAATACCCACAGTATCTGTCATGGAAAATTGAGACGTAAATATTAACATCGAAAGCTCATTTAGCGTCGAAATAAATTACTATAACTAATAAGATTGTATGTACAGGATTTGAAACATGACGGCTACTTAACAACTCTCCCTACGCCTCTATAGCTTTGGATACTCGCAACGATAACACCGGTCTATGCTAACACTAATTTACAATAAAGCTTTTTAGACAACATTTACATACAGTAACAATTATGGTTCGATATTACGACATATCTAATTCTCGCGTCTGCCAGGAAGGGGACATAGCAACTGGTAATAAATCGGCACATTGGAATGAAGATTCAGGTTAGGTTCAGTTGGGGACTACGTTCATAGCGGTCGGGGGTTATCGTTTCGCCACTTGTGACGCCCGCGCGCTAGTGTTTGTATCAATCAAAGTCAAGCGCGATATAAGGTAAAGAAAAGTAGATGTACCTACTTATTTAGCTGAGTAAATTTTTAAGTTTTGATCCACTGTTGATTTATCGATTTAATGAACTCAACACGAACTTGCCACACTGCAGCCGTATACCTTGCAGCTGCCACGACCGTAATCCCCATTTGTAGTTAACTATCAAGCACAGAAAGAGTGGCGAGGGTTTTTCTATTTACGCTCTTAGTACCCTGACGCATTCGCATGCGCAATTGTAGAGGTCTAGAGGTCTATTATTTTTTGTCTCGATGACCTTTAGAAAACATATTTTTTTAACTTACGTAGTGGACGCTTTGCCCTACTAATCAATGAATTTCATAAAATCTTTATCAGTCGATACAGAGCGTTAGCGAATTAGTGTCTTGCTCTTTTGCATCTCTTGTAAACTCCTTTTATTAGCCGTGTATTACAGTTTTGTGCGAATATCACATACGAAAGCGTCGGTTTAATATGTATAGGTATGTAATATATTTTACAACAGTGATAAATGTCTAATTACAAACATAGCCATCGTGTCCGCGACATTGGCTGGTCCGATGTTCTCGATTCCAATGTACCGACCTAAAACGTACCAATTAATTTAATTCATTACTAACAACCACTCAAAACTACACTACAGTGACTCGAGTTGTTTTATTATGCAATTTTAAATAATTATATTTGACTCATGTTGCCGAATGTATTCGCCCTTATCGCAGTCGCTCGATATCCTATTTAATAACAAGTGGGGCGCCAACCGCCTGGTGCTTATCTACAAAAACCCACGTCAAAGACGGCAATCGTGTCCTACGTTCGATAATAACATCGAAACTTGAGGATTTTACTAAATCACTAATCTAGGAGAAGAGTATTGGCATGAGTTTCCCTTAAAACCTTTACTTGAGACTGAGTTTTGGAAACTGCATATGGAGGCTCACGACTAGTTCTCCCGGAATGACGTAATTGGTGCACGTGCAGCGCCACTTGTGGCCGACCACGGGGCTATTGACGCCGGAGTGAGGTCGCATTATGATATGGAGGCGCTCAGTGGTCGTGCAACCGGTCGTGTGACCGGCTCGAAGAGCGCGACGTCTTGCGCTGGTCGAGGTACGCCGCTGGCGCCCAGCCCTCGCGGTTGCCACCTAGATGATCATAGTTAAGAATTAACACAAGTGTACAAGCAGCAAAGGAGATATGTAATCTGAGCCGAGAATTACGTATCAAGTTTTCTTAAAAAAAGATAATTCGATGTATACAATAAAAAAAATATAATTATGTAAATAAATCATAGATTTTTCGCTAAAAATATTTATTTTAATTCACGACCCTGGATAATTATCTCCTTTGCTGAATACCCAACTAGCACAGTCTAAAGATTTTTCGCTCTTCATTATTACTGTACTATCGCATAAACCCGGATTAGGGAACAAATTATAAGCGTGTTTAGTCTAATATTGTTCTAATTAATATTAGCAAATTTATACTAGCAAGATTAAAATACGCTCAATTCACTTAAAATTATTTTTAACTGAATTGAGCCTATTTTACTCTTGCCAGAATGAATTTAAGTCAATTATATCACTGGTAATTGAAAATGTATAAAAAACCTCCAACAGGTGTTCCCCTTTTATTCTATCGATAACGTTCCCGAGGCGACTATTCAAGCGAGATTCAAGCTTACAATTAACAAAAAAATGCTTTCAATTAATAAACGTAGGCTCATCCGTTTAGGAACTACGATGTCCAGACAGACAAATGCTTCAAGTGCTTCAACACCACTTGGGCCGGAGGTAAAAAATCATGAAAACAGGAAAAAATGGATAAAAAATGGTTTTATGTGAACGCACTTGTGTGATAGTGACTTCACTGTCAATAAAAATATAATTTTCGTATCATTCGCGCGTGCACAAAATATCTTTCCTTTTCGATAATTTGTCGATTTCGCCTTTCGCTATCATGTTGTAAATATTTCATCCGTCTGTAGGTACGGATATAATTGTAGTTTGCCGTGAATCCGCTACGCACCTGCAAGCCGCACGTACCACCACCCAGCGCAGCCAACCTTGAGCAGCTCGGCGTGCTGGCCCTCCCGCAGCGAGACCTCGCTCGCGCCCACCGCTGTGTAGTCTGATAGCGCCACCAACGAGCACCCCACAGTCTGCGCACCCAATGCAAACTTATTTATAATTATTGCTAATAATGCCCTCGATTTTATAGTAGTGTACCCAATGTGTATGTTTCTGTTTGGTGAAATTTTATACGTTGTTTATCAGTTCAGTGATGTTTTCAAAACATCATACAAGAGTTGAGAATACTTGGCAAACTCAGGGAGTTTCCAATGGAGTAACTAATTCACAAATTCCATTCCGTAAAAAAAAATTAAATCTAATAAAAGCTCAGTATAATAATGTTACCGTCATTTTGCGAATCCGGCCATTTCAAAATATTTATGGTTATTCGCGTCAAATGCCAGCAAGTTCGAATTTGGTACTCGCAGAAAGGTACTGAATTATGCGAGAGCGTTCTCTTTTTCACGAAAGTCGTAAATTCATGAATTTTCGTAGGTACTTGTTTAAAGCGTAACTATTTCTTTCCTTTTTGACTTGGCAACTTTTCACACGGAATGCGTAGAATGGAAATCGTGAAAATATCACAGCAAAAATGTTTTCGATTGAAAAATGTAGATATGTTTTTATGATTTCTCTCGCTGCTAACTTACATGACAAAGGTTACCTAGTTTAAAATATGTTTGTATCTTTAATTTGTGTGCGTGTTATCAATTAAGTTGAGCTCGAATCACGTCGTACATTCTAATTTTACTCAGTTTGTAGATTCAATAGGTATCCTTATGCAAGAATACCTATTTTGCAAGTCAATGATTATTTTAATCAATTAGTATGTAGATAATGCTATCTCACAAAATAATCATTGATTGATTAAAAATTGTGTGATTCCAGCTTTAAGGTAGATTTACACCATCCAGATAACACCGATTGCAACATGCATTCCACCACCATTAACTAAACTGCTTGGAATTTTGTACATACTTACCGTTTTGAACAAAATACGGGCATTACCTTCGCTTTACACTAATGATGTAGGTAATAACGATTTGGCAGATGCAAATCTTGATGCTGCTAAATCGACATTACTACTATTAACAGAAAAGATTTCTGGCTGATTTGTAAATTTGTAAAAATAACTGGACCTTCGATTTTAAAGATTATGAATTATTATTATGAAATGTTTTGTATCCATTTCCACATGTCATGTGCCAGGCCTGTCGGGTATTCTAGTGGCTAAACATTTTTATTTATAGACTTGTTAACGTTTATTCGTCATCATCGTATCTTTATCAGCTTCGACAAGAAATTGTCAGATGTTTGGTTTGCATGCGTGCTCTATCAAAAATCTGATCTATTTCGCATACGAGTTTGTACGACGCTGTAGGTACATGTTGGCTGTCGGGCCCAAAACATTTTTTTTTGTCATTTTCAGCAGAGTGATTTAGGGCTTCAAAATTTTCTAAAGTAGGTATCTAAATCTTTCCTGCCGCATTCGGTTTTCCAAACGTCCAACGCGTAGAGCAGCCCTATTCAACCTTTTTTTTTCTTGAGCCACAACATTATGATCACTACGAAAAACGTAATTAAAAGTTTTATTATCAAGATACTATATTTTTAACACTTTGCAAAATCTGCGAACTTTTCAAAACTTTTACGTACTACCACTACCAGTATGGACCGCTGATGAGAGTTCATCTCATTCAACTGCGATCGGGTTCATCATGCGACTACACGTAGTGTCACAAACCATCCTACCCTACGCACAGTATAAGTACTTAATAGTACTCTAGAGTAGGTGGTTTGTACGAAGTGTGAACAAAGGCGACGACATTCTATTAAATACGGATCCGACACTCGACAAGTGGAACGGGGGGAGTGTGTGACATACATTAAAAAAATATATGTTGTGAGGATAATGCCGGTATTTTGCAATACAATTTATGGAAAGACATAGAAAAATAGTTTTCAAGCAGTTTGGTTATCCTTGCGGCTCAATCATGCATGTTAGTATAAAGCAAGTCAAAAGTTCAATGTAGACTTATTTCATACGTAGTAATAATACGTAGGTACATAATATTATGTAATATAAATTTATTAGGCCGTATTTAGATAATAGATAGTATATTGGAAATTACATAGTTTGCAAGTGTGGAGTAATACAGTAGAGTAACTTATGTAGATTACTTGAGTAAGTAATGGCAGTAGCACCGTAGCACTCCTTTATTGATAGATCTTAGATTCACACGTCCATAAATGTCCAACAAGAGTGTGGTACAATAACTGTGCATCGTGCAAATAACATACTTAGTATTGATACCGATGATCTATATAAAACCAAACCGAGGCTATCTGCTGGAGAAATAAGTGTGTTGGTTTGAAATACAAAAGTTATGTGGTCAGTATGTTTTTTATATAGGAGAGGGGGGCAACGAGCATGTGGGTCACCTGGTGGAAAGCAATCACCACCGCCCATGGAGATCAGCAACGCGAAGGGGCCGCCGATCCGTTGCCAGCCTTTTAAGGGAAATATAACTATATTCTTGAAGGCTCCCATGTCGTAATTGTTTGGAAACACCGCTGAGGGAAGGTGATTCCATAGTTTATTATAATCAGAGAAGAGTGACAAAGAATTTGATGTAATCAAGCATACAATGAGAGCCTCTCATGGGAAATCCGTCTCACTCACTGACACAGGAACGATACTTACTGTGTAAGTACTATTAATTTATGCCAGTAACATACTGATAGCCTCATAAAATTAACCTGTGATTTTGTCAATCCAAATTATTTAAACTTTTTTATCATCGATAGCACAAATATTGTGTCACACTCGTGTTCAATAAAACCAACACTTATAACAAGCGGATTGCATCCAATGCTGTGTCGTGTCGTGAATGAGAAAAGCCGATGCTGTGCGCTGTGCTGGCAGGCAACTCTTGAATTCTTCCCTTATGTGTGTGTCGGTGAATAATTCATACAAGTACTTATAAGAATACATATTAATATCTACGTATATATACAGATGAAATACAAAATGAGATCAATATTACCTACCTCAGTTTGTAACTTTTTATTAATTTTATAATTACAGATTACAGTCTATATACGAGTACCTATGTCAGATTGGTAAGTGTAGGTATACTTACTCATATTCACGTAAGTACATATAGAGTTAGAAATAGTTCAGAGTCTAGACATCTCGTGAATAATAATAAAGAAATAATCATCGGCAGCAATGTATAACATTTAATCAAAGCAAGCGCATAATAAATGAACAAAACCAAAAGCACACTGACAATGAATGACAAAAAACAAAACATGACTTACACGATAGTTAATGTTCGTCAAATACAACTGAAATATCCACGTTGCTGGCTAACTCTTTGGTTACAAAACTTTGGATATAAAATCAGTCTCTTTTCATAGTATTTACAAAACCTCTACCGGCGGCTACCTCGTAAAGGTTACTTTATCAGTACTGTGACACGTAAAATGTGGACGTGGCTTGCGTCGAGCCCGATACCGAAAAGAACTGTACCATTCTGTGTATGGTACCGTTGAGACCGACGGCCTCCGTCACCTGTTGAACAATACAACTTAAGACATAGCGGCCATTTTGTTACGCACTACTGAGAAAATGGCCCAGGCCGGTTTTAATATGGCCGTCAAAATATTATTCACCTCGGTAAATTATTTAGTAAATTAATCTGCAAAGTGAGGTGCGTCCACTACGCGTGACTAGAATTTATAATTTCGGTGCCAGTGTCTAAATTATTCAAAATCTTAAAGGAACTAATTAAAGCGATGATGGGGTGGTTTTGCTAAATTAGGCAGTGATGGCGTGAATTTCGGACTAGGTAGGACGTTTGTTATTGAAAACGGAGAATTTGTAGTATTTACTGAAACTACGTCTACTGTGTAAGCCAGCATTTACTGCAAATTCTCGCTTCGAAATGATATGTAGGTTCTCTACCACATTTTAATGTTCCGCATCGTTATTCTGTACAATTTTGATGTTATTCGGGGAAGCGTTATGTGCGATCGGGTTGCCAGCTTTCAACATGCGCTACCCGTGACATCTCAGCCCGCATTCCTTTAATAATATACTTTACACTTACATTAAAGAGTGGGTTTCACTTCACTCAACACTGCAAACCCAAAATTAGTTGGCATTAAATTAGATACCCGGGTTTAAAGCGAAGCTACCCCAACAGAAGCATTGACCTATTGTTAGTTCACCGTTAGACAATAAATAGGTCGGTAATAATTTAGTGACGTCTACAAACTCTAATATGGTCATAGTCAAGTTAATAGTAGATTTTTTTAATTTTCTCATAATTTTTCAAAATTTGACAAAATTGCGTACATAAATACCTCAATTTTCTCCCCAAAAATATAACATATTTATACAACACAAAAACCCCATGTCCAAGCAAGCACGGTCAAACCGAGTTCGGGAACATTCACAGATCATAAAAAATATAGACTGACTTATGAAAATGTATGTTTCCCGAAATCGATTTGATCGTGCAATCACCAGAATATTCAATTCACCCAAGTGCATGTCAGTGTACATACCGGCGCGTGGTCAGGTTCCTCCTCCTCGTCCTCGGAGGGGTCCGTGGACCAGCAGGGCTCGTCGTGCGTGTCGCACGAGGCCGTCCGCGAGGGGTTCGCCGCGGGCGGGTGCGGCCGCTGCGGCTGGCTGGCCGGCGGAGGCACGTCCCACGAATTTGTTTGGATCAGTGTCCTGTGGTGCACACGGTCAATAAACATACATCTGCCTTTCACCTTGATTACTTGTTCATAAATTAATCTACTTCATATTTACTTATATATGCAATGCACTGTCAGTAAATATCGAAAACTGCCATAAAACATCTTCTAAGACTATGTTTTTCATTGATAGGACTTTGTACTACTCTAAATAGGTAATACGATACGCAAAGCAAGGGTATCAATTATGTAATTCAAGGATTGTTTTAGTTTTATCGACCAACCTGTGATGCTGAGCGCCGTACTGCCTCACTCTCTCTCCCTTCAGCTCCTTGAGCTGGTCAAGCAGTACCCGCTTGATGCGGTCGACCCACGCCCGCTTCACTTCCACGGTAGCGGCAGATATCGTATGCACCTCTTGTCGTCCCTGCCGCCATACTTCAAACTTGCGTGGGTCGCCTTTTACTGACTCTGTTAATCCAATTTGTGTCATCTGGGAATACAAGTTTGAGATGTCTCTTGAATTTATCACTTTATGTTAGACTGATATAAATATATAATAAAGCGGATTAGTGAATTCTTAGTGGCATTATTCTATTTTACGATTAATGAACAGATGTACAAGAGATTCTAATGGAGAATGATGAAAGACATGTGACAAAAAGAACGATAAATTAGAACGTGATTAAATATAATAAGAGAGGAAGACCAAAAAAGAGATGTATGGGTCGTGTGCGAGATGTTTTGGATAAGAAAGGTGTAATTGTAGATATGACGGCTAATACCCTGAATGGGAGAAAGAGACATACTGCGCCGATCATAAATTATGGGAAAAAGAGAAACCACTAATGATTAACTAATGTACAAGAGGAGTAATAACTGAAGAACTATTACAGAAGCATATTAGTACACAAGGGAACTTCTTTCAATGGTATTCTCGAATAAATACGAAAAGAAAAGGTTTAATGTTTCACTAAATAGTAAGGAGATAGCGGATCAGTAACTATATCTATTGAGCGGTGAGGATTACTACCAGTGAGCCATATGGTTGTTAGAGGGCACATTTTATTAAATTTGTGTTTAGTATATTTCAAGAAACGTACTTGTAGATCGTGCTTGAAGTGATAAGTGGCCTTATTATGGCTATTTTTGGTGGCTGGCTTGCAGAACAGCACGGCTTTCTCGTACAGGAATATGTGACGCCGTCGCGGCCGTATCCTTAGCCTAAGGTCTCGTTTATTTTCCGACACGACGAGGAAAGAGCCCTGCATCAGCAGTTCTCCTTGTTGATTCAGATCCACCTGAAAATAGGCAATTTAATATTTGTGGGTTTTTCTTGTAAATTTTATTATGAGAAATAGATTTCTGAGTTGTTTTCTGTCCGTCGTACCAAACCTTGTCTTTATTGCACCGCATTGTTTAGGTACCTAGTTATTTACAGTAGTCACTAAATATAAATAAAGTGAAAGTATTCTTCTTCACCTGTGTAAACAAGTCCCAAACGGAAAGCACTTCACGCCCTTTTACAAAATTCCTACCGTGTCGCGCTGTCGCGTCATAAAAACTTTGGGAGGGGTTCTATAAACGGAAGTATAATATAATATTATGATCAACTATACAAGTATTAAATTTGTCTCATATTGATAACACGGCGAAATACTACTTAGGTATTTAAGATTTTTTATCAAAGAATCAATATGACACTCTTCATCAATAGCGATTAAAAATGATATTGAATACTTACTGGGACTCCTGTTATAGCTATCTGGTGCATGGAGTCATTGACGCACTTGAGAACAACCAGCATGCAGTCGAGAGCCTGCTGCAGGCCCGTTGTCATCGAGCCACACTCACTGTACCGAAGGAGGTCCTGAGAGGAATGCAAAAAAAGACAATTGAAATAGAAGTTGAACTAGATGTTGTATATAAACAAATACGCTTGAAGTAGCCATTACAAGCTGATCTTAAATAACCTACACATTATATACTCGTAAGTACTAAACAGCTGAATGCCAAACAATAAAAAAAAAAGTGTTCATTATTTGAGTATTTTTATGTGTTCTGTGATTTGACTTGTGTCTTATATGATTCGATATTGAGTGATTTACCTTTAATAATAACTGATATTTTGTGATCCTCTGCACGGGCTTCAGGAGGTATGCTGCTAGAGGCAATTTGTGACCTAGCCGCAGTTGGCATGCCTGGAGGAACAGGTGCGTGTCAACAAGCGTCTCCCGTAGCCTTTCCGAACGGGGAATATTTTGGCAGTAGTAACTGTAAAGGCGGAAGAACGTCTCTCTCTGGAAAAGAAACAATTATTATTTGATAAATTAAAACTATTGATAATTTCCAATATCAAGAGATAAAAGCATTTCGATGCTTATAAAACTGAAACTGCAGATGTTGACAACAAAAAAGGAGGAAACAAATAAAAGGCTAAAAATTGTAGGTAATATTACCTTTTCAACAAAACAAAGCGCGACGAGTTCTGTTGCTGAGATTGATCGCTCCAAATCTTTAAGGAATACATCCTGGTGGAATGTGAAGAGTTCGTGCAGGTTGCCAAATAGGACGTCTGCTTGGCCAACCAGTGCTGAAGGCAGGAGTTGTTGGTTCTCTGTTTTTTCAATTTCTTCTTTGTAACCCTGAAACATAAACATTCATTTTATTACTTTCTTTACTTATATCAGGAGAAGTCAAGCTAAAACGAGGGTACTACCGAGCTAAGCATCGATGAGCAATAACTAACTGCATCACACCAATCTTGTAAACGTCTATCATA
This sequence comes from Hypsopygia costalis, assembly GCA_937001555.2. Classification (NCBI taxonomy): domain Eukaryota; kingdom Metazoa; phylum Arthropoda; class Insecta; order Lepidoptera; family Pyralidae; genus Hypsopygia; species Hypsopygia costalis. The sequence goes on from OW443325.2 coordinate 8,253,635, forward strand.
ATCCTCATAAATTGCTTCCAAGCATTCACAATCAGATGTCGTTATGCTATTGTTTATCTTCCAAAACTTCGATTTGTTCTTCAGTTTCTGTAACGTCGAAGACCAATTGCTGAATGTGTGATTTCTGTGCAAGCTTTGTGTTTTCCTTATATAACTGTTAAAATTTTGATATCTGCTATTATCCCGCGATAACGTGTATGTATTAGTTTTGTTTAGTTTTATTGATTTGTTTGTCTTCCGACATGACAAAGTCGAATGCAAACTTCTGACGTAGCTTTCGGTATTGCTTTTACTACACTTCATAGAACTTTTCTTACTGCAATGAGATATAGACGAGTAATGATCCTGTATGGTATGATTCCACTCTTTCATAATTCTTTTGTAATCTTTCAGAATAGTAGTTAAAATGTCTCCGGGAGGTTGGCTACTATGCATTGTATTCCTTATTTCAGTACAGCTAGATGATTTGAATTGAGAATCTTTAGACGTTGAAGACATACTTAAATATTCAGATGACGTTAATCGTGCATCTGCGTCCAGGCATCCATACAGAGGATTCCTAACATATTCTGGTGCGTCAACAACAGTAGCAGCGGTGGTGAGCGATTCTCCCGTGTTGTCTTCTGAAGCAGTAACCGCATCGGAATCCGGTAAATATGAAATTTTCTCCTCAGTTTTTTCTGAATACTCATAACCGGGCAGCGGCTTACCGTAAAAGAAATTTCCAATAAACGGTTCCGTGTTCACTGGTTTAATATTCCGGGTAACGCATTTAACACGAGTATTTTTGCCAACATCACTCACAGATTTCTTACACTTTTTTTTATAAGCACCATATTTATCTTTTTCAAATATAGGAATCTGACTGGCGTAGTCACTGAATAGAGTGGAATCGGATGCAGATCTCACCAGTCGCTTTTTGCTTCGCGTTGTAAGATTATCATTTTTCCTGTAATACCAGGAATAGGAGGTGCCAACGCTGAGATTCGCGGAAGATTTATGGAGGTCGTATTTTCCATATTTCATGGTGTAAAAAGCAGGGAATTCTGCTGCGCGTGCTGCCCGCCGCGAAGTGCACTTAGCGAATGTATGCTACATGCACTGCGTTCCGCTTCATGGAATGGCGTATCTCCTTGCGTGCTAAGCAATCGGTGCACTAGATATGCACCACCTTACACTACAGAACTTGTGGCTAGTGGCACGTTTAATTTTCAGAGCGCGTAATGAAGGAGATATCGAAGAACATAAAAATCTTAATCGTCAGGTATCGATTTAATGATTGGTTTAAGTAGGCTATTTTTAAATTCCATTGAATCATACATCTTCAAATTTTAGTCATGAGTTATTCTGAGAGATATTCTTTTATTATCATAATATTATTGGAGAAAACTTTGAATACCTTGTTCAAATGTTAACAATACAAAATTACATATCGAAAATTTTATCTAATCTAAACTCTTTCACACTCATTGATTTCCAATTTGGTCTGTGTATTCTATATTGACCCCATGCAGCTAATTCCGACATACAAAAGGTCCGTAATATGCAAATAAATTCATAAATTAGTAGGCTAGGGGGTCTACGGGAATCACAAAGTATACACGCATGGGGTCTACAAGGCAAAAAGGTCTCTGCTGTAACTAATAATATTTAAGACTTTTGTTATTTATTAATAAAAAGTCTTAAATATATATTTTTTAATTATTGATATAACTCAACAAAGAAAACGAATATTATTAATTAGCTCAATTTTATACTGCAAAAAGAAGCGCGACAGTAATCGAGCAATCACAACTTCCACTTAAATTCATTACCGAAAAGAAAGTTCTCTCTTTTGAGCTTTCAATTTCAACATTAAGAATGTTGCGCCATTTTGTTCATCATATTCTATAGAAATTTACTGACCCACAAAGACAGTACCGCCTTTTGCAACTAACATTTTATAGTCGGCCATAGACTCCATAGACGGGAGAGACTGATTGTTGCAATTCAATTTATTATCGTACATAATTATCATAAATGCATTATAAAGTGTGAAATTGGATAAAGGAGAATGTTTATTGCTTTTTCACGGATTTTGATAAAATTAGGAACACAGATAAAATTAATTGTATATTTCAATATGTACAGCTTAGGTACTTTTTATTTCGGCAGTGTGTTCTCGCGAGTGAAGTCGCGACGTATTAAGATTTTTAAAGATTGAAGTATTAAGATTTTTGCAAGACTGCATTTGTCCACAATGAGTTTTATAGATATGAATGATGACTTCGGATGATTGTGATGAATTATAAATAAATATTCCAGGAAAATTATACACTGCCATCTACTCCCAAACTAAGCAAAGCCTGTACTATGGGTACTAGATAACTGATAAATATACTTATATACATTTTCTTTTTGTAAATGCTTTATAATTCATAGAAAACGCTTAGATCAATTATCATCAAAGAATTTGAACCCTTATATTATGGGACATATCATGATGAAGCCACATTCAATCCAGAAAATCCAGTAATACAATATAAAATGTAGGACACGATGTAAATACAGCACAATCATATCATTCAGTATACATTAAATATAGACAAGGCTGTACTTTATTGTATAGGCTTATTAAAAATGATATACCATATAGTCGAATAGGACAGCGCCGAGTTTGAACTGCAATTTAGTTACACTTTGAGTGCGGGGGTGTCATGAAAGTATCTTATTTATTTTATTGCATGGTATGGTATACAACAAAAGACCATAGAGAGGTTGTAAAAATAGACTTAGCAAAGAACATCTTCGAGGGATTTCTTCCTGTTAATTACGACCTCTATTATCTTGAAACAGTATCGAAAACTATACTGCGATTCGGATGAGAATAGTGATAGAAGAATAGAAGGTTCCTTATATACCCTTTCTTCCTCTAGCATACGTTTATAAAGGTACTAGCGAGCGATCCATTTGAGAGGTTTTGGGGACTACAAAATATGATATTTTCTATTTATATAAAAGCTTCATTATGATATATTGTATACAAACACCTTCTCTAAACCAATATCAAACTGATAATGAAAACTGTATCAATATCCGTCGTGTAGTCTAAGAGGAGTTCATGGATAAAGAGGCAAACAGACGCGAAAACGACTTTGTTTTTATTATGTAGAAATAGAGATTTATTTATTCCAAACAAATTTATTATTACCAACAATTGTTTCCACTGATACACTTATTTAATACAGTTCTAGGTCTTAATTCTAAATGCAACAATTATTTAAAGGCAAACACAGCATGTATGATTTCTAGAAAATATTTGTAAGTAATAATAAAATAAAATAGAATTATAACAAGGTACATATTTATAAAGCCATTTACATGAAAACGAAACCAAATTTTATGAAAATAAAATAATCAAATCCTACCAGTATAAATTTAAGGAAGGTACTCAGAAAGTGACCTAACTGAGGTAACTGTAATAAAGAGATGTAAAGAAGACGTATGCATACTTACAGTAAGTATGGAGCCAAGTTCCTGTACGTAGACCCTCTCAGTCTGGAGTAGTTCTGCCAGGACGTGTCCTCGCCGAGACCGCCGAGCTTCTGCGTCTTCTCCGCCAGAACTCTCTGAACCACCTGAGGTCTCCATCTGAGGACAAACAATGGATAGATTGTAGAACATGTTTATGATAAAGTATAGAAATATTTTCTATTACCTTATACCCTCTACTTCAAACACTATATAAAGGGCGGTAACGCGATGGATTTCTCAGCGTTCCGTTTGCGCTATTAAAGTCATCGTGGCTAAGAGTAGTTAGGCAGGCGGTTTTTAGTCAGTTAAAGCCTGATTCGCCCTTGAAAGGTCAGTCTGGTAGCAACCAGGTTGATGGACTTTCCCCTTAAAAAAAATGGATTTCTTATTTGTTGGTTGTTGTACTAACTATCAACATCATTGCATTTTGAGAACGGTACTATGTGAAAGGGACATTCTGCGACTGAAGGTATCCCAGGAGTAAGATGAATATTTGTGGATACAATAATACTAAGCTTCGCATAAAAACTGTTTCTGTATGTTTGTTTCCAAAAACTAGAACAGTACATAACTATTTTTATCACCATTTATTTTTATATCACCTAAAGTTGTCACGGGTAAAGGGAACGGAAAACAGACAAAATCCGCGAGGCGGATTTAGTTAGTAATAGCGAAAAATATACTCGACATGTTTACACTAACAAATGATCGTTGTGAGCGAGAGCCGGAAATCGAACTCACGATCCTCGGTGCCCAAAGTGCCACTCGACCACCAATCTCGTCAAGTACCAACGAGAAGGAAAGTATTTTTGGGAAACTAAATATGACTACCGAAGTTGTATTACTATTTTCTGCCCGCGTAAATATATATACCTACTACGAGTCAAAAGAAATTTTTAGCTCTATATTTTTGTAAACGTATTAAAAGCTTGTTTCTAAATAAGTTTTAAATGTGTCGTTGTAATATCAGTGTTGGCGACCTACAGTGCAAACATCCTTTTTGAACAATATATTCAAATTCACAGTACTATTTTCTTTTTTACATTCCAAACAATTGTATTTTGTCAGTCAAAATAATATACATGTATCAAACAGTCTACACGGAATACCTGGTTTCCTTTGCCATCCTCAACATTCAGTGAGAAGGGATAAGCCATACTGTGACACATTTAAAACACGTTGACTCTAGGCAAAGTATTCCCAGTATGTATCCGACACTAAATTGATATTCCTGTTTGTGGACGCAATTGCGTAGTAGTATTTGTTATTTTGCGACACAATAACAACAAGAGACAGTTCATAACCTTTAAATTGGATGATTTTCAACATACATTGGTGACGCTCTCGTATTGACATGGACGTTTTGACGTCAATATGTCTTTAAAATTGCTTCCATAGGGAGGCAATTAAAAAAAAACGAATGATAACAAAATCGAGCCCTTAGGATCAGTAGTACCATTGACTAGTACCATTGATGGTACAAGTGACCCAACTTTGTATCTCTAGTACCATTAAAGAAAAGTCAAGATATTCCCCGTGATAACTGATGGAACTAATGATACAATTTTGTATCTCTAGTACCATTAAAGAAAACTAAAGATATTCCCCGTGACCAGGATGGTTTTGGGATGTATTCAGGATGGTTTTGGGATGTGTTTAGGATTGTTTTAGGATGTGTTAAGGATTGTTTTGGGATGTGTTAAGGATTGTTTTAGGATGTGTTAAGGATTGTTTTGGGATGTATTCAGGATGGTTTTGGGATGTGTTTAGGATTGTTTTAGGATGTATTCAGGATGGTTTTGGGATGTGTTTAGGATTGTTTTGGGATGTGTTAAGGATTGTTTTGGGATGTATTCAAGATGGTTTTGGTATGTGTTTAGGATTGTTTTAGGATGTATTCAGGGTGGTTTTGAGATGTGTTTAGGATTGTTTTAGGATGTGTTAAGGATTGTTTTGGGATGTATTCAGGATGGTTTTGGGATGTGTTTAGGATTGCTTTAGGATGTATTCAGGATGGTTTTGAGATGTGTTTAGGATTGTTTTAGGATGTGTTAAGGATTGTTTTGGGATGTATTCAGGATGGTTTTGAGATGTGTTCAGGTTTGTTTTAGGATGTGTTAAGGATTGTTTTGGGATGTATTCAGGATGGTTTTGGGATGTGTTTAGGATTGTTTTAGGATGTATTCAGGATGGTTTTGAGATGTGTTCAGGATTGTTTTAGGATGTGTTAAGGATTGTTTTGGAATGTATTCAGGATGGTTTTGGGATGTGTTTAGGATTGTTTTAGGATGTATTCAGGAGGGTTTTGGGATGTGTTAAGGATTGTTTTGGGATATGTTAAGGATTGTTTTGGGATGTGTTAAGGATGGTTTTGGGATGTGTTAAGAATGGTTTTGCGATGTGTTAAGTATAAAAAATTGACTAACAAAGAGGTTTTAAGTACCTATGTGATTATACATATTGTATATCACTATCACAATCTGGCCACTTGAGCTGGGGTTGAGAAAACAAATGAATACCGACCCGAGGCGTTCTATGGCGTCAAGCGAGTTGAAACTATTTTGCGCCCGCGGGTTTAAGCGGGGGAGCGGGAGAGGAACCTCCTTTCAGTTGCGAGAGTGCTAATTTCGTATGTAAGTACTATTAGTTATTCTGTGGTATTTTTATTTTGTGGTGTAGGGGGCTCAATATCATCTTTAGAGACAAGACAAACCAACTTTACCTGCACGTGGTACACCCTAAAAAATAACAAGAAGGCAAGGTTAGTGAGAAGTAGGCCATGACGATAGCCCGTCTGGAAAAGTACCTCTACAGCAACCAAATAAGAAATCCCTAGTGAATGGTAGTTTTCTGCGAGTGAGTGAGGTTACCAGGATGCTCCTGAGGAGCGCCAGCGACCGGGGTGGTAACACACAAGTAGCATTTGTTGCGCGCGTTTATACACACATCAAGTAGGCCATATGCTTGTTTGCCACCCGACGTAAAATAAAAAAAATGTGACTGATTCACGAAATGCGACTAGTTTACGTTCGTAACTATCAAAAGTTACCAAAGAGGAAAAAATTATTCTTCTTTCACAACTAGTTACCAAACAGCGAAAAAAAAATTTTCTCTTGTAACTCACGTAAGGTTACGTAAGTTTAGTTACGTGGATAATTAATGATTTTTAAGAAAAAATAAAAACCGACTTCAGCTGGCAAGAGGGCAAATTTAAGGGTTTTCATCGATTTTTCTGGGATCCCCTCACTAGACCCTGACTTGGTGAATATGGAACCACCTCGCAATCATACCCTTTTAAATAAAAAAAAAAGTATTTGACCATACGTGCTTAAAATTTAAGAGTTTCCCTTGATTTCCCTGGGATCACATCATCAGATCCTGACTTGGTGAATATGGGACCATCATGCAATCATACCCTTTCAAATAAAAAAAGAATTTTGAAAATCGGTTCACAATTCGCGAAGATACCAATAACATACATACAAAAAAATATTCAGTCGAATTGAGAACCTCCTCCTTTTTTGAAGTCGGTTAAAAAAGGGATTTCAAGTGGCCAGTACTTGGCATATCAGTCAATACAATACCTACAGTATTTATAATACTTTGTCTATACTTCGCGTTTGTTTAATTGTAAGTACATAGTTTATAATATAGTAAATATTGATTGTATCACTAGTACCATTAATGGTACTAGTGATACAACCAATATTTATGATGGTACAACTGATCGCAAATTAGTGTCACTAGTACCATTGATGGTACTAGAGATACAAAGTTGGGTCACTTGTACCATCAATGGTACTAGTCAATGGTACTACTGATCCTAAGGGAAATCGAGGGATACAGTTTGGTGTTTGGCAGCTACAATACAATCATTTCCATCCAAAATTCAATCGTACCACTGGATAAATGAAAGATCAAAAAAAATATTACGCTAAGTACGGACTATGGAACATTGCGTGCGGGGGAGGGGAAAGCGCTGCCATTTTGAGATAATTTTAGTGGATATAACGTATTCACGTATAACACAAGGCCGTGTCCATGACACAGCCACGCCCCATTTTTTTATCACTAGGCTCCCCTGCGACTGCATACTCGCGTAAACCGATACCCCGTGAGAATTTTTAAAACCCTTTCTTAGCGAATAACTGAGTCATAATAACATCCTGTGTGATGATATAAATAAATATTCCTGGCCGTATTTATACACTGCCATCTAGTCCCAAACTGATCAAAGCTTGTACTATGGGTACTAAATAACTTATATTATACTTAAATACATATTAAATATGGTGCTCGATGGTGACGTTGCGCGTGTCAGTATAATCGGAAACGCAAGTTAAGTAACGTCGACCGTAGCTTGTCCTTGGATGGGTTTATATTATCTCGAGCTCCTCCGTGCTTCGGAGGGCACGTTAAGCTGTCGGTCCCAGCTGTTGCCACTAGATGACAGTCGTTAAGCCAAGTCTCACTGGCCTCCGCCAACCCGCAGTTGAGCAGCGTGATGGAGTATGCTCTAAACCCTTTCAATTGAGGGGAGACCCGTATCCCAGCAGTGAGGTGAGTAAGGGTTGACGACGATACTTAAATACATTTTTTACAAGTCACGGTATCTCGTGAGAATTTTCAAACACCTTTCTTAGCGGATGACAAGTCGCACCCTGTATGAGAAATTTCATCCCAACCGTCTATTAGTTCAAGCTGTGCATTGATCGATCAGTGCAGCCGGTTAGTTTCATCTTTCATATGTGTCTAAGGAAAAGACAGAAAGGATATGTCAATATTTCCTCCGTCACTGTACTATTTTAGGAGTTTTTTTTAGTATCCGGCGGCAACCTTATGAGAGTGAGTTGTCATCTCTAACGTGTTTTTACCGTAGTGTGTCTTCACCAAACGGCGGCGGTATTAATATTAGAAGTCAATTAAATAGGTCATACGGTGCGATAGCTGACAATAACAATAGATTTAACCGTTTCGTAAATGTAGAATTTTTAGTTTACTAGTGATGAATATTCAGTCAAATCGATGTTTGAGTTTATTCATATAATGAAATTAAAGAGTTTTAATGTAATTATTTTGTTTGTCCGGGAAAATCTTCAGAACAGGCTAGATATAGACCACGAGAGCGAAGCCGTGGACACAGCTAATCTTTCATTCTTTATACATCCCCTCTACGTATTAGAGAGGTAAAAAGAAATGTACCGATTCATTAACTAACTCGAATGACAAAAATCTGATTGTTTATAGTGCTCAACTTCTTCAGCTCAGTTGGTAGAGGGTTCTTTCGTGTCAGCTAAACTTTGTCAGCTCAATCAGCAGAAGATCCTTTCCTGCAGAATGTTACGATTCATCTGAACCTAATTCTAGTTATCGGAAATTTAAAAACCCAGTCCGAATCGGCTTAAGTGATAGCATAAATGATCAAAGGCGGTAAGCGTGATCGATCAGAAGCTATGCGGCGATCATAAAAATTTGAAATTTTGTAAAACTTATAGTTTATTATTGTTAGGTACTCGTAGAAATGTTGCGTATAATGCTTGGATCATAAATGAGAATGTACTTCAGTAAATTCTCATAACATAATGGGATTATAAATACTTACCTATAGTTTAGAAATAAATTAAAGAGAATATGTGCTTTGACTATTTTTATGTGTATTAAAATTCTCGTCTACTCACGCATAGGTACTAATCTAAATATAACTTCATGGCAAATTAAGATGTAGTCTGTGATGTAGTATTCAAACCAAGATACAACCAATATGGTTTTCGAAAGCCGTGTTTGTATTCACATTTATTATTTTTGAATATAATTTGAAATTATTCTGTTTGTTTTACGGATTTTTATGAATATTTTATTGTTGTCAAAATGTTGGCATTTTTTTCCCCTAATGGCATTATGTTACTTTGCCAACGTCAAGTGAAAAATGTTGGCTTAAAACATATTTTGAAACACAGATTTCAAATAAATATTAGTCTGTGGTTTATTGTATTTTTCACATAGCAACCACTTTGATATAATACAAAGAGTAATACATATTTAGTACAGAGATCCAAACGTGCAAAGTTAAACCGACTGGGGACGCGGACGGCGGCATCGCCCTAGTTTTTATTTTGTGATAAAGTTCGTTCTTTGTGTCCCCCTCGAGTACCAGGTGACGATAAATTCGGAGCACGTGTGCGTCTCAGACTGGATGAGCTTCCTTTAATATTTTTTAGCCATAACAACCTTCACTCAAACATGTTATAACGCAGTAGCTTTTTCTTTTAAAATAACTTTTAAGTTTTTAACTGAATAAAATTATTAAAATAATATTGCATAGTGTGCATAAAATATTTTAAGTTTGGTGCAAGATTTTGATGGTAATATAACAATCCAAACGCAGTTTTATATTTTTTACTGTACCTACGTAGTTATTGCATTTTGGAGTAAATGCTTTGATAATACACATATTTTTATATATTTTATATATGTATATATATATCATCAAAAATGTACTACATATTTACAAATATTATTTTAGATGTAGATATATCTAACTATTTAGTTATATTATTAGATCTACTTAATTATTCAAGTAAATATGATTTATTTCCGGGAAATATTCGGCGAAATTATTATATTTCGAGATATTCCGATTTTTAGAAATACAACCGTTAATTTGTAAAGAATTGCAGGGGTTTACTTATGCACTAAAGCATTTTTATTACAAACAAAAAGCGCTCAACTTACATGCTTATGTTGTTCCGTAAGATCCTTGACAATCTTGTATCCAGTCTTTAGCACTACGTTTAGAGTATCCATAATTATCGGTATCATAAACAATCGATTTGTACACTACGATTTTTGAGAAAGTTACACCAATTCGATATTATCCCGTGTTTATACGGCAATGCACACATGCTGGCGTGAGTCGACTTGCTTGAGTCGGTCGAGTTTGTGTGAGCAAGAATAAGGAACTGCGGTGCGGTGTCGGAGTTGGGATGCGATGGGGCGCGGGAATACGTTGTAGAATAAAAAAATGCTAAGTGCGGGCGGAACTCGCACGATCAGGGTTCCGTACCACGCCTGTACAAACACAAATAGTTGATATATGTATAGACCAAGTTGATACCATAACTAATTTGGTATATTAATGGTAAAAGAAAAGCAATGTCTAGGCTCTACCTGATAACCTCTTAACAAATACAAAAAAAGAGCACAGTTATTATGTTATCCACCAAACCTGACTACTACCCAAACAAGCTCTTCCTAGGTCAAACCAGTTGACAGAGTTAGGCAACTTGGCGAGCAGCTTTAACTAAAGAAGACCAGTTTATCTTAAGCATGCCAGAATATTTATAATATGAAAAATAGTAACTCCGACTTCACGTAGACTTAGCTGCCAATAAAGTAGTGTTTTTTTTTTATAAACTCTAACGGAGAGAGAGCACGTGCTGCTCTGTACGAGTTACTATTTTTCATATTATAGATATTCTGACATGCTTAAGATAAACTGGTCATCTTTTGGTTAAAGCGGCTGGACAAGTTACGAAGCTGAGCATGAATTCGTAGTTTTCGTTACACAAAAGCCTATGGACGGCACCTCTTGCAGTGCCAGAAATATCTAATTCTGTCATTTACAACTTTCATGAAGTTCATTGTTCTTTGCATTATTGGTAGTTTCTGTTGTAGTGTTCAGGCCCTACGAATAAGCTGATTGAGATTGTTTTTATTTATTCCCGAAAATTTGGTTTCGGTTTTAATGACAATAAGCTCTGTCGGAAGACCTCCGTAGCAACTACCGACTGCTTAACACAATAAATTCTAAACCTGAACTGAACATTAACTGAAAAGAAATTCAGGCCAATTAATTAGTTTACAAGAATTACTCAACTAAGATTAAAATAACAGAAAATGAAGTGAGGCTGTTGCGAGACTTTACAATAACATTGTACAGTGGTCTCACACTAATGAATTTGTACCGTGGGTACCTACACGAATTATCTAAAGTTTTAGTTCAGTATTAGTTTTAGCTTAGTATTACAATATTTGAGCGTAGGTAGACATTAAAAATAAAATATTATTAATGTAAGTATTTAAGCGGTGGTAGCTAGCATATTACAAATATGCATATTAAAACCTTCTATTGTTGATCGATGATTAAAACACATACAGACGATATAATCCCTTCTGAATCTGCTTCGTCTTAGGCGGTGGGGTCCTTAGTTACAGACACAGGGGGTAAGAATGTCTGGTGTCGTTAAGGACGCTATAATGTCCTTTATTGTATAGAACCAGACTAAATTTCACGCTTGTATGTAGTTTTTAAGATAGTGATACCTCTTGAGTAGACATTTTATTTTAGTTGCCATGATAAAGGCTATTGAAGTATCGAAGATTTTTTCTGCGCGAGTTACTTAGTCATATGTTTCGGGTAATAAAATCATACTTTCTTGTATTTACTAACTAGTATATGTATGTAACAAACACACAAATTATGATACCGTTGCTTAGCGCCCTTTGAGTACGCAACCCTAAAAAGTCGTTGAGTCGAGTTCGGTGCAGTGAAACCGGCGCGAATGTTGCTCTGCTTCCCGCCTTAAAGACAGCTGTCGGGCTTTAAAAACACACATACATATGCGCAGGCTTCATCCAACAGTTTTTAAAAGGTCAGGCAAATTATATTTTCAAATAGGTTTTTAAATTATTACACTACACTATATATGTGTGTAATAAATATAATATACAATGTATAATATGCGCTTTCTAATTCGAGGTTTCTTAGATTTATTCATTTATGTCAGACAAACATTATGTTACGAAATTAATTGTGTAACATAACAATTTAATTGTTTATATTATTGAATACTTATTTTTATAATATTTAAATGTTTTCAATATTAAAAATTCTACAATTGGGATAGTTTCTGATATTCTATTATTTTCTTATTTAACCCGGCGGCACTCGCTACTGGGTAAAAAATACCACAGAGTACTAAAATTTGGTTATATTTTTTTTTCTACCCGTCCTGGCAACCTACAATTCTAAGTACCTTCGATCCGATAGTTAATAAGCCTTCTCTCCGCTGGGCAGCCTATTGGGACACGGCGCTTGTTGATGGCGGACGTATAAAGTGAGTATGGGTAAAAAATACCCGGTAGCGACGATCCTTGTAACATAATTTTTTTATATGTTTACAATTATGTTTTTGTTTTTACATGTATAATAAAATGAATATTCCTTTGAGAGATATCACAATAGAAGAGCTGCTTCAAGAAGAAGATAGCAGAGAAGAAAATGTATGAGAAGTAGAAGATTTAGAAGAGCATAATGAACAGTAAATTGAAACTGAGCATGAGCTGATAATTCCGACGCGCCCTCAGATTCAGAAAATGTTTTTGGCCTTCAGATCCAGAAATTGAAGAAAATGTAGCACTGTGTTCAGTAGATGAAGAATATCTAGAAGATGTGCCATTGAAATACCTCAGGCAGGTTAAATTTACTGGAAAAAATAAAACTACTCAGTGGCAAGTTCTTGCACCAACGCAACGTGTCCGCACAGGATCCCATAATATTGTTTATCATTTACCAGGACCTACTGGCGAAGGAAGATCTTGTACATCTATGTTAGAAGTTGGGATCTGGGATCATCGGTAATAAAGTTCATTGTCAGTGACGACTTGAACGAAGAAAATCCGTCCGCCAACGCCAACTAGACCCCAGGTCGCGTCTGTCCTTATCGGCTTCTCGTTGTGCAGTTTGTCAATGGAAGAAGGATCGGAAAACGAAGACGGTGTGCGAATTGTGCTTCAATAAGATATGCAGCGATCACAAACCCCATTATGCGAGAATTGATATGACAGAGTAAAGTAGTTACGTTTTCAGCAATATGTTTAGTACAGTATGTTTAGTGTTGATGATCTCAATGTTCACTCAATATAAAGGTATCATTATTTTTTAGTATTTTAAGAGTGTACTTAGTTTACTTTCAATATTGGTCTCAATTTTTCCAAATATGTAAGAAAAAATATATATTTTTGTTGATTTTTGTGAGAATACCAAGAAAAAAGTAAATTTTTTGGTAGTTTTTAGGGTAATCTTTTAAAAATAAAAAATAAACATTAAAACTTGCAATTGTAGTTTTATTTATAGACAATAGTACCAATAACATAAATATATTGTCAAACATTGAAATCTCATACGTCTTTTAAAAAATTACAGCAATTTAACTGTGTGGTATTTATTACCCGGTAGCGAGTATTCATGTTCGAAAATACCTAGCGAGTACCGCCGGGTTAATAGAGTTTCAAATGAAAAATGAAAATTCATTAGAGAAGTAGAGCATTTTACATAGCGATACCGCAACGGTAATACAGGGCGAACGTGTAGTTATGTATGTATGTACGACAGCATGCATTAACAATGCCGAGCACGTTGTATACGTCCGAACCAAAAAGTTATTTCTTCCCTTCGTAAACATCTTGGTGTATGACATGCTGTTCTAACTTCTTATAGCCTTTAGTTACAACTTTACTTGCTACTTAGTATTGTCATTGTCTATGTGTGGTTAAGTAATTCGCACTAGTAAAGTAGAGCATCACACCTGCCCGTTTGATGATTTGGAAGGACTGGTTATAAATTCAAAGGTATTGATCTTAAACTGCTGTCCGAGCGGGCCGAGGGTTCGTTGTTCCTTTTTATCCTTTTATGTTTTCTGTGAAACATCTGTACTGACTTTGTTTTGTTTTGAAGATAGAGTTTGTTTGGAAGGTAGAGCACGTGTTATTACAACGTCGTGGGAATACAGATTTGAGTAGAAATATGGGTATGATGACATAGTATGTGTGTATATACTGTGTGTATACCAGATGTGATACTGAAATAGCAACGAGGGTATCAATTGACAACGCGCGTATTAACTCCTTTTGTTGCAAGCAACTACGCTTCGGTAAGTGCTTTATATCAGGCAGGCCGTATGCCAAGTTGTGACTTGCGCCTGGCGTGGTTTGAAAACATTGTTTTACTAATCTTATTACTACTCTGCAGTTGCGTCTTCCACAAAACAAATGCGATATCGTTTTAAAACGGCTTAATTCAACACGTTTCCAATTCGTAATAATCTCTGCGAGCGTAAAGCATCCAATTACATCAGGTCATTCCGTGACTTTATTTAAATTGAGTGGGCATGTGATGAGCTCTGCCTCTGGCTGGAGTGATGGATTGATAAAACGGATCACGAAGCGATGTCGGGTCACGGTAATAAATTTTAATTTCAGGGACAGTATTTTTCTACAGATCAATAAAAACAAATGCAAATACAATAAATTGAGGGTTTCAAGTTATTCCTGTCATAAATTATGCATTTATTTTTCTTAGAAATACCTGTTAACTTTTAAACTTATTAACTTAAGTCGTTTAACCTCACGCTGCTTTGTTTCACAAAAATGTTAACTATGCCGCCTACAAAGCTGTCTAAACAAAAGCTCGACACGGTTCATAGACGTTTCGCTTTTTTTCTTTCAAATACCTGCATGCGTTTAACCACGTATGCATCCATCACTACTTTTTAGGGTCTCGTACGTCCGAATAAAACACGAACGAAACCCTTATAGGATCACTTGTGGGACTGTCTGTTTGTCAATTGTCTTCCGAATCTATTGAACTTGGTACACTTGTGAATGTGATCTAAAAACGAATGTGTAACGCAAATAAATGAATTATGAATAAGGTTGTCACTAGAATGATTACCCATCATCTATTTGAAAATTAGAAAAGAAAATGCTTGATATGGGAGGTGTCAATTTTATTTAATTTTTTAAAGTTATTAATACGTGAAGCAAAAATTTTGTACGGAAATAATGAAAGGAAATTGCGTTTCGTAGTAAAGATATGTAATGCGGAGGGATGAAAGACACGTGACAAAAAAACGATACATTTGAACGAAAATTAATATAAAGAGAGGAGGATTGAAAAAGGGATGGATTGTGTGAGAAATAATATTGGTAAGAAAGCGGTAACTGTAGAGATGACGGCTGATAAATGAAAGAAGACATACTGCGCCGACCGCAAACAATTGAAAAAAGTCCAGCGAATGATGATGATCACTTAAAATTGCTTTTGTAGAGCAATAAAACGATGCGGTTTATCCAACCTTCAACTGGGTTTACTCTCCCGAGTGCTATATTGCACATGTGTGAAATAATAAATCGGTGACCCCGACATGTGCACTTGAACTGATTGTCCATATTACGAGTTCAATTTGCTGCACCGCACGGCGCGGCGATCGCGGCGGTATGCCTGCCACCCAGCTGTGATTCACAGCGCAAGTACAGTCGACTGGATCTAAGATACAATAAACTTATAATAATAAAAAAAAACTAAGTATTTCTTTTGATATTAATCTTTTAATTGTGCACTCTCTAGAATCTTGTAGTGTGCGAAAATATGTAAACAAAAAATAGTAGTAAGAGACATAAAAAATAATTAAGTATGTGTGAAAAATGAGAACATGAGCACACCCCGGCCACTCCATACAAATGTCGCGTAGTTTACTACTACATTAAGAATAACGTCTGTGCAGAGCGTGAATGAGTGTACGTGTGTGTGTGCGGCGCCATATGTTCCGGATTTATCTTTGTGGGGAGGTGATGTCGATACGAGAGAGCGGCAGGGAGTGGCTATACTGTACGTAGTACAATTTCTTATACTGTGATATGAGAGAGCAGACTTCTAACTTCATAGAAGTGTTTGTGTGCGAGAGAAAGGTATATAAAAAGAGTACGGTAGAGAGAGCATGTAGTTTTAGTGCTCCCCTCAAGTCGTTAGAACTTTATGCGAGATCGTCGTGGCATCCAAATACCTACATAGTAATTTGTTCTTGCCAGTAAATTGTTATTTGTTTTTCACAATCGTCCTTCATTGTTACAGACATAATATCCATAATGTATAACACGTTGTTTCTTTCATTCTAGCTCTATTAGTTATTCAATGCATTCTTCATAAAACAGACAATAGTACTGCATACTCTTAAGAGGGCGGCACAGAATAACTAATGTACTGTGAAGACAGTATAAAATATATAAGCTCCAATGTAACTCTACTTACGGGAACATATTTTCCGTGATAAATATCCTTATATACTCATACGTAGGATTAAGAAAACAATATGGGTGCCTAATAAATGAGTCATCGTCAGGATCACTGAATGTATCCGTGTGTTGGTTTTGTCCTACTCGTAGTATAGTTTAGATTTGTACTAACGACCTGCCATGACTTAGCACGGGTAGAATACTTAGATTGTAAGAAATACGTGCTAACTCCTTTATTATTAGTTCTTATACTGTACTTTTATTGTCTAAATTAATAGAAAAATGTAGACAAATTCTGTGGAAAGTGAATGTTATCATTCGATTAATAATATCGCCTTAATTAGGGAATGAATTTTGGGGCGTAAGCGGTTCATCAACATCTTTGAACCAAAGTCCACCTCACCTACATGTGGTGCACCCTGCTGACTGACAAACGAGGTTCTGGCGAAAAGAGAGAAAGGGCATAGCGGATCTTTGAAGCTGCCCGACTGGAGAAGTACCTCCACCTCACAGAATACCGCAGCCAAATAACAATTCCCTTGACGGTTGTTGTGTATCTGCGAGTGAGTGAGGTCACCAGAAAGAGAAAGGAAGGAGTATAGGCACTATAGGCTGCCAACAGTTCAGTGACTCCTTGGCTGATCTCCATGGGCGGTGGTGATTGCTTTCCCACATGCTCGTTGGCCCCCCTCTCATATAAAAAAATGCTAATGAGGTATGATTTTGTGTACATCCAGATCAGCAAAGAAATTTATAGGTGGATCGATGGTATACGATTGTGCAATGTGCAACTGATGGTAAGTATCACGTGCTCCCGTTACGACACCGTTACCCAATCACTGTTACTTGGAACTGATATAAGTTAACGAGCTCCCTGGGATTCTTTTTCTTTGTTCGTGTAAATGGTCGCATATCTTTAAATGAACAATTATTTTTATACTACGGCGGGTGGCAGACAAGCATACGGCTCGCCTAATGTGAAGCGGTTACCGCAGCCATGTTAACGCTCGCAACATGAAATATAGAATCTGTGAGCGGCAAGTACTTCGATCAAACAGAATACCATAGCCAAATAACAATTCCTTTGAGGGTTGTTGTATTCCTGCGAGTGAGTGAGATCACCAGAAAGGAAGGAGTTGCTGTATTGCCTACTGTTTATACGCTTTACATCACGCGGACTGTATGCTCGTCTACCACCCGACGTAGTATAAAAAAAAATTCTTCCCAAGGCAAGGCAAGGGCAGATGCAGCCTTCGAGGAGGAGGGGGGTTATATGGATCACAATCGGTCGGTCAATAATAGGGTTTTTTTCTAGGCCCATCAACAGCCCAAAAAAGGGGGAGAGGGGGAGGTCACGATATAGTATTTAATGACAAGCTTTGAGAGGTTCTATTTTGTTTAAAATCTAGAATAATGTATTTGTATTACCCACGATAGATCTCTCGTGTAACTTACAAGACAACTTAAGGCCAGGTTTCAACCTTTCGCGTTTTAAGAACAAAAAATTGCGTCCAATTATGTCACATACAGCTCTGTCATAGTTTATTGCGACATAGTCGTTGTGCCTTTTATTATTTTTATGTTCCATTCCGCCGTCGGCTTTGGCTTATGTCGACGGATAAATACCTCCGTATACACAAGCCACATATCAAAGTCAAACAGTACAAATATGTATTTGAAATAATATGTATGTTTA
Source organism: Hypsopygia costalis (assembly GCA_937001555.2). NCBI lineage: Eukaryota > Metazoa > Arthropoda > Insecta > Lepidoptera > Pyralidae > Hypsopygia > Hypsopygia costalis. The sequence continues at coordinate 8,271,915 of OW443325.2, forward strand.
TAATTTGGTAACTAAATAGTGTAGTTATATAAAAAGGAGAAAAATGTATGCACTTTATCTCTATTACCTACTTAAAAAAATGGTCAACGGAAAAAGAAATAGACAACGGAAAATGACGTCATTAAGACAGCAATTTAGACAATCGAACGTATTTTTAGTAAACTGCGAAGTAGGTATTTCGCAAGAAATATAACTGAGTGAGAGGAGCTCGATGGCGTTGCGCGTGTGAGTCTGATCGAACAAGGCAGACGTCGACGGCAGCCTGTCTATGGATGGTTTTATTTATCTAGAGCTCCTCCGTGCTTCGGAGGACACGTTAAGCCGTCGGTACTAGCTGTTGTCATTAGATAACAGTGGTTAAGCCAAGTCAGTGGCCTTAGGGCGGCTTGAAAACACTGGCGTCCATCAATCCGCAGTTGAGCAGCGTGATGCAGTATGCTCTAAACCCCTTCGATTGAGGGGAGATCCGTATCCCAACAGTGGGATGATAATGGGTTGATGTCATATGACGACGATAACTGAGTGAGCATTTAGTACAAATCAGTTTGTCCTAATAAAGTTTAAAAATCTGAAAGAACAATAGGTACTTATTCATTAAATATTTACATCCAAAAGTCCCCTAATTATTGGACATTTCGGACAAAATGTCCAATAATCATTGGACATTTTTGACGAAAATATTTAAATAGAATTGAAAGACACTGTATACTGTATGTATCTAATCATAATCACACGCCCGCGTAACTCGTTAAAAAGGGAGAAGATATTCATAGAGTTTGCAATACATCTTTGAAACAGCTTTAGGCGGCGTTGCGTAAGTTTAGACGGTACACTATTACAACACAACATTAGAGTAATGATAATGTTATGGCAACAAAAAGTTGACAAAATGTATTACACCCATTTCTCACATGCAACTAATGTATTGTGGTGATTTCACGGTGAAGATTCACACAATAAGGTGTTCACACGAGCCTTGATATCGCGGCGTAGTATCGTGATTGATGCTCCTGTACTATTTACTAAGTAGTACCACAGTATAAGTAATCGTGTAGTTCTTAGTATGCAATTGTGTAAAATGTATTGGGGTGTAAGTGGTTCATCAACATCTTTGAACCAAAGCCAACTTCACCTGCACGCGGTACACCCTGCTGACTGACAAACGAAGCTCTGGCGAAAAGAGAGGTAGGGAGCGTAATTGTAAGCTACCCGGCTGGGGAATGTACCTCCACCTCACAGAATACCGCAGCCAAATAACAATTCCCTTGGGGGTTGTTGTGTTCCTGCGAGTGAGTGAGGTCACCAGAAAGGAAGGAGATGCTGCGTTGGCAGCGGGGGTGGCGGCTCGCGAGCGATATTTTATGTTGCGAGCGTTAATACGGCTACGGTAACCGCTTCACATCAGGCGGGCCGTATGCTTGTCCGACACCCGACGTAGTATAAAAAAAACCTAGTAAGCAGGCAGTAGCGACAGGGCACTGACTCGTATTTTGATGTGAACACATCTTTAAAATTGCTTCCATAGGGAGGCAATTCAAAAAAACGTATGAAAACAAAATCGGGTGATACAGTTTGGTATTGCAGATAGATAATATGTAGCTGCAATACCAAAATATCATCTCCATACAAAATTCAATTACACCACTGGATAGACGAAGGATCAAAGAATTTATTACGATAAATACGGACTATGGAACATCGCGTGCGGGGGAGAGGGAAGCGCTGCAATTTTGAGATAATTTTAGTACATATAACGTATTCACGTAGAACACACGTCCGTGTCCATGACACAGGCTCACCCCATTTTATGCAATAAAGTATGGACACAAAATATAGAGATGTGGTATAGAGCCGCACGGTTACCGCCCTGGCTGTAGATGTCCGTGTGATCTCATTCTAATAGGACAGGGAGCGTTGTGTGGATATAGTAAAGCTATGATTTCTATGAATAAGACTTTTTAACTTTAGAAGCAGAAGTGCGACTCTACATGGACTACGGTTGTCATCTTTGAACGGGAGCTTTCGGGAACCTGTATCCTTTGGGCAAAAATCATGTGTGAAAATATGACTATACAACTAAAAAGTTGATTTTTGCAAAAACATTGCACTGCCTGTCGAGTTAATTCCAGGAGACAGCATAGGGTTCATCAAAAAGGGCGTGATAAAGTTTTTATAGGGTTGTGTTACAACAGGCGTCAATAAGCTACGGTAACCGCTTTCTATCAGACGGGCCGTATGCTCTTTTGCCAGTTTAGTGGTATAAAAGACTAAAATGCTCCTTCCTGTATGGAATCCTAGATCCCTGTCTGAAAACACGACGACACGTGTGCTGAGGGCCTTAGTTAAGAAGTTTTGACAAAATTGATACACCACATTCTTCGCCGACCGTAACAAATTAGATAGGTTAGTTACAAAAATATTTTAAACACGGATGCGTGAGGATAACTTGCAATAAATTTTCCGACAAAGACATGCCGATGATAGATCATGACGATGCACGTATATTATGTGTGCGTGATAGTTACTTGTAATTGTACGTTACATGGTCGTGAGATAGTGAGACAATGACCATTTCTCCCAGTGGCGTATGTTTATGTGTATGTACAGATGTTGACGCTATTAAGTTTTAATTGCGTTCCGAGTACTACAGCAAGTTATTGTTTCGCTGACAGTTAGAGAGGTCTGAGAAATTGTCGCGATCATTATAATATCTCTAAGGCTGTCGAGTGACAGACAAGCATACATTTTGTGAAGCGGTAATCGTACCCTGATCCATCCCTTCGTAGTATAGATGCTTGCAACATAAAGTATCACTGCCGCTGTTTTTGCATCAACTCTTTCCTGGCAATCTCACTCATTAGCAGCAATACAACAACCCTCTGGACTTCCAGGATTAATGAGTATGCCGACCGTAGCCCTAGTACAATAATAAAATTTATTTATATAGGTAACGTCAGCAACGAAAGTTGATAAACTCAACTACATTTTCAACACACACATTTTTTTTTAATGTATAACTATGTTGACGTGTGGAATTATTTATTATTTAGACAAACCTCAGTGGTTTTATAACGCAAATTTATATGTATTTTTTATTAGTTAAATAAATAAATAAATAAAAAATCAATTTTGACAGTTTTACGAGAATAAGTAGTCTAATAGCCAGCAATGATTCTTTGACGCGGTTTCGAACTTTGCACAAGACAAATATTTGTGTGTATGGACATGTCTGTTTGTCTGTTTTCTAAGTATGTACTTATATTTTTTTTTCAAAGTGATCGGGGGTCCTACCGTCGAAGCTGAAGCCGAGTACTAAGAATACTAACTAAATGTAATTACTGCTCAGATTGTTGCTAATTATGTAGCTGGTAGAAGAGCTCTACAATCTAAGCTGAAGATGTAATGTCAACTTTAACCAAAGATCAATTTATGTCATTAAAAAAATCGATATATCTCCGCCAACCGCAGTTGAACAGCGTGATGGAGTATGCTCTAAACCCCTTCGATTAAGAGGAGACTCATATCCCAACAGTGGGACGATTATGAGTCGATGCCGCCGAAAAAAAATCGATAATAATACTAATCGGCTTCAGTTTCGGAGGTAGGGCCCCTGAAAAGGAATCTGGTATACGAGAACTTCAAGAGAGAAGAAACAGAACAGTTTGACTTTATCTTATGCTACGACGATATATTCACTTATTAGGAAATATGCTAGTTTGATTTCAATAAGCTTAGTACGAGTATTTTGAAAACACAGTGTGTTAATTTACTTTCCTCGCTGACTTTACCTAATTTAAGGTCACGATTACCGTCCATTTGAACAAGATATCAGTGGGTAAATGACCTCTATAGGTAATTCTAATCTGGCGGTATACGAAAACATGCATTGCGTAACATATTTTATGTATGTATATAATTACTAGTGATTCGCCCCGGCTTCGAACGTATGAGATTTTCCCCAATAGTTTTTTATTCCGTTCCGCAACATTTTTCATTGATGTTCCGTTCCTATTGATCGTACGTGATGTTATATGTATAGCCCACGGAAATAAAATCAAAATAAAGCCTATATTTTCGAGTGTTGGATAGACCGTTTACCAAGGAAGGCTTTCCTTGATAAACGGGCTAGCCAACACTCAAAGGATTTTTCAATTCAAACTCCTAGTTCTGAATTAGTGCATTGAACCAAACTAACAAACTGTTCAGCTTTATAAGATTTATTCATATAGATTAACAGATCAAGATTACTGTAAATAAATTAAAATTATTAAAAACCATCTTAATAAACTTGAATGCTTTAGGTACATACGAATGTTAAAGTTTTATTTTTATTTTTTACATTACGTCAGGTAGCAGACAACTATATGGTCCGCCTGATGTGAAGCGGTTACCGTAGTAATATTAACGCTCGCAACAACTCGCGCGCCACATTTCCGCTATCAACGCAGCAGCAGAAGTCCTTCCTTTCTGACGACCTCACTCACTCGCAGGGACAAAGGAATACTCAAAGGAATTTTATTGGCTGCGGTATTCTGTGAGGTGGCGTTTATAAACCTATATTTTAGTATGAATTTAGTTTAAAAAGCAAAAAATCTATAAATAACTGTTTTGGTTTTTTAAATAAATTCATAAATAATATTTCTTTTTATGAATGCATTTGGGTATGGGTATGTATACACAACACACAACTACATACATCAGTGTACAATCACTTGTATATTAAGTTAAGTGAGAATTGAATAAGATTTTTGTATAATACTTTCGTATTATACGATATTTAAGGCTCAATTTACACCGTCGCCGAATGGAACGGAGGCGACTTTTTGCAACGAATTGTTCATAGCATAATGAACTTTGTGTCAATTGTATAACTTATAATCTTAAATACGAGCCAAAAAAGGTAGCGCGTCTTCCGGGGAATCCTCGCGCTTTCTCGAGAATAGGCTATTTGAACAACATTTTTTTCTGTTTAATATGTAGGGACGTCTCAATAAATATAACCATAGATGAAAAAAATATTTCGATGGCACATAAATATCTCGAGATATGTTAATTTGAAAATCACAATTTTGGACTTTCCCGAAAAGGCTCCATACAAAAAGCAAGAGTTATGACGTCACAGGTTTGTATTTTATATGCATCAAATCATAAATTTGTACGACAGCTATGTTAAATATTACGTTTATGTAAATATAAAAATAAAATATTTTATCATAATAAAAGTTATAGTATTTTTTATTGCTTTCCCAATGGAAATGTCATTTTCTATTAATTTCATACTTTTAAAATGGACTTTCCTGCCAAACTGTGATAATAACTCTAAAATAAGTCGGACGGAAAATATTACAATGAAAGTTAGCATATCTTTAAAGTTTTGTTTATTTTACGATATTGTTAATAATTTATACAATTTTTTAACATTGTCAAATAGCCTATTCCCTAGCTATGGATCGTATATCTATATTATGTTATACAATTGACATAAAGCTCGTTATGTACAATTTCGTTGCAAAAAGTCACTTCCATTCTATTCCGGCGGTGCAAATTGAGCCTGCATCTTAAACTTGCAACATGTTTAGTAATTAGCACAGATAAGTAAGATTACTTATTTATTATTAAATGAATCTTAAAACATGCAGCACTAATGGCAGTGCCGAACTAATTAGATTCCTAAGCGTATTTAATATTTGATGTGATGCAATCTAGCAGATAGACAGAGCATACACTGATAACCGCTGAATAAATTCATACATATTACGTGGTTTTGAAATGATGATTACTGCACGTTTTGAAATGCATTTTTTCATCGGAGATTATACACCTTAAAGATTTTAATACCTATTTCTATAATATCTTTGGTTTCACACTATGGTAGAATAGAGTACCTACCAAATTTTCTTTGAAAAATAAAGTAATAAATATACGTAGACAAATTACACACGGCCATCTAGTCCCAAACTAAGCAAAGCTTGTACTATGGGTACTAACTAATATTATACTTAAATACATTTTTTTTGTAAATACGTAACATATAATGCGTAGAAAACACTCAGACCAAGACAAACAGACGTGTTCATGCACAGAAATATTTGTTTTTTGCGGGGATAGAACCCGCGACCTCGGAGTCAAAGTGCCCATTGTTAACTATCGACCACCGAGCTCGTCAAAGATTTGATAAAGGTAAAATATTATTATTTAAGTAGTTGTCTTGGCCAACTTGCCGGATAAATATTTTTTGAAAAATGGAAAAATTTACCTGCCCCTCACCCCAAGGGGGGCAATTTTTTAATAAAAAAAAAATAAAAAAAAATCCTTCATAAAGGAAATACACTACTACTAACTAGATTTAAATACTGAATTACTAAAAGATGCATTTGAGAATACAGTACCTACGTACAAATTAATTAACGTTGGTGTTAATATTGATAGCTGGATGGTATATTCGGTATATCCATACTAATATTATAAATGTGAATATGAGTTTGTTTGTTATGTCTTCACGCCGAAACTACTTAACCGATTATCATGTAGCTTTGTACACATATTCTCAAATTCATTCATTGGGAAGGACATAGTTAACGTTTTATTTAAAAAAAAAAAAAAAACGCGGGCGAAGCCGCGGTTGGAAGCAAGTATTTTATAGATTTAAACTTTCACGCTTGTTTACGTTACTATTGTATACGGGACCTAGTGCGATTAATATTTTTTTTCTGTAAATTCGGCGAAGTTACAGACGCCATGGTCACGCACGGGATGATAAAAATCAATCGTGGTAAGTCTCACAATTACAATATTGATGTACCTATATATTTCGTATGAATGTTATCTCTTGTATTGGCCACCTTCATTAAATTTATTTTTACTGACCGGTTTCTCCTTGCGCCATTATCAAGCTACACTTGCGTAAGTTAAAACCGGTCAGTGAAAAGTAAAAATAGATTTAATTAAGTTGTACAAGGGATTTCCCTCATACAAAAATATCTATAAATTTCCATCAAGTGCCAACAATCACTAGCATCAACAATACTGTAGTATGTTATCAAACAATGTTAACACAGCAAAACATTAACCACTTACGGATTTAACTTTCCACGAGAGTTCCTCCATGACTTGTATCCAAGCCATGTGAAAGCTGGTATCCCTCTGAGCTTGTTTGTAGGACTTCACGAAGCGTAAGGGCGCCTCTCCGACCCTCAGGCTAGACTTCCACGCGTCCCTCATTGCACTGCCACTGTTCAACTGTTCCGTTGATTTCGATGACCTCATAGTACACGACCACGATTCACAATCACATAATTTGATTCATTTCTTAATTTAAGCTGACCCATTGTTCAATTTGAGGAAAACCTTGTAGAAAAATAATTGCTGCGATATTTGAGTAATTTAAGTGTTTCTTTAGTATATTCACAAATTAATAATATTCCATAGAAATGCACTGAAATAACGCAGACACGCTTGCCTCTTACTCTCTAAGAAAATTACATATAGGCGTATTAAATAAAATATTAAATGTCACAGCGCGTAAAAGTGATTATTTGAAATCGTTGCGTTTGGTAACTATCACGTCGTAGATATGTCGTAACTAGTCAAATTATTAGGGTCACCGGTTAGTATGATAGTTAATATGCACACAAATGCACTAACGGGGTCGAAGTGCAGCCTTCCGGTAGATAACGACATGGTAGACTATGTGAAACTGGATTACGTAGTTTCTGGGTTAGCTGTGAAATGTTTTGATGGACCGATGAGAGCTCGAATATAATTGGATTGTACATTTCTAATCAATTTGTTACAGCTGAAATATTCTAGTTAGAATAATGATTACTATCTATTAGATTGAAAGCTATTTCACGTATAAATCTATGTCAAATTAAAAGATTGAGAGACTGGTTAGATTCAGAATTGCCAGGAGTCCGTCAAGTTATGTTTATATAGCTTTAACGGCAAAGGGAACCGCCTCTTGAGTTCATTAGACAAGCAATAATTGAAAAAAAAAACACATTTCTATTTTGTTAGCACACACATTGATGATCGAAGATTTTTGAAGTAAACCATCTTTACGCACGTTTGACTTGAGGAGTAAGCAGGTGAATACGTGATGAGACCGTTACGAAAAGTGTGATTGGACGAGGCGAACGAAAGTTGAGAGGGAGATATAAGTTAGTGAAGATAGATGGAGCTAAAGAAGTCTTATTTCAGTGGTGTGGTCTAAAGCACACCCGTTTTTTTCTTCCTAAATTTATGTATGATATTATGCATTACGTAACGTTAGATATAATTAGGTGATATACTGTGATAGATATGAGATTCTTCAAACACGACGTATTGTCTCTCGCGCACGGTCATAATTAGCAAGATAAGATAATGCTGTCAATCCAATTAACACCTACATGCGAAAACGGTTTGATTATTTTATGGTTGTTAGATACCTCTGATGATGTTATACTTACTAATTGATTGAATATTGACTGATGATTTTCTAAAATCTGTGTATTTTAAAAGGTGACATTTTTATTTCTAAATTTTATTTTTGTATGAATTTCAAGTGTGTTGGAGTCAGTAGTACTCTGTGCACGGGCATGGAATGAAGTAAACAAATAAATAAAAAATAGTCCGTATATACATAGTTACTCTTTGAGTGTGGTTATTGAGAAATGACACTTGGGATACGGTATCAAGTATCCCACTTGCAACCATTTAAAAATAAGCTGTCTACTGTTCAGTACGAGTTGATTCTTGTACAACACGTCTCTTCAATCATTAATCGAAGACTGTGCTGCCACAATTACGAGAACACCACAATTATTAATTTGGAGACATTGTTTATGTTGAATATTTTCAAATATAGGTAAATCTCCCTTTTACCACTATTACTTATACTGCATGTGCTTTTACGTGAAGTTGTGTGAAGGCGCAGTTCAAACGAGTGTCGAAATTCATTTAAATGTAAAAACTCCCTATAATTTTCCATTATTCATATTCAAACCATGACTCGACATCACATGATTTCATTACAATATCTTCAGACTTTTCTCCACAAACAACTCCTATCTATTAGAATTATAAATCCTTGTGTAAACACAGAGTTATTAATAGATTATACTTTATTTTAGATAATAAATTATATCTATATATTAATACGTGAAGCAAAAACTTTGTACACCTTTTTGCGAAAATTGCGCGGAAGAGTATGAAATTCGCACACTTATAGTTTATAGCAGAATTCTAATATATTATTTTTAATTATGCATAAAAAATACCCTGACAATAAAAAAAAATACACACACACAAGCGCATATATACTCTTTTGTTTATTGTTAAAAGCCATAATTTTAATTAATTATGGTAGAATTTCCACCACTAGTACATATAAGTACCCATTGCAGATATTATAAACTTAATTATACTTAACAGAAAAAAAGGATATATACACAATATAAATAAATTATACAAAAGAGAAAAGAAAACACATTCTTTAAACAAAGTAAAGTTATGTCATGTCTAATTATTAAACGATGTGTAAATTGTTATTATAATACATGTTAATGTATGCCAAATTTCCAGTCCCGCCACAAATTTTGCGTGCCTTGTATATAGAAAAGGCATTTTATGTGTTGCTGTCAAAAATTCATTTTTACGGTGTGTATCATCAAGTTTAGTGATGCATCGTATGTGCCGCATCGCGTTTACAAATCGAAACATCGGAATCACGGAAATTATCGGGAAGTAGGGCACACGTAGAAACTCATTTCGGAATAATAAACCTGTTGGAAGCATCAGAACGACCTTCAAATTTGAATAAAATTCTCGATTTCCATAGTGATAGCGACAGCTGGGTCCGACCATTACCGGCCCATGAAGTCAATGGCATGCTAACACTGCTTGTCAGGCATAAATAATCACTTTATGTGAAAATATGAGAAGAAATGGAAAGTTACATTTTATATAGCAACGGAACTTTCAATGATAAGAGTAACTTTAGTTACGAATATTATACATACTTATTTTTAAAGATGGAAATAAATCACCGTCCCCGCCTAGTTGGGAATTGAACCCACGACCTCTCGATGACCGGTGGAGTGCTGTGTATTTTTGCATTTTATATATTTTTAAATATTTATACTTACCTAATATTCTGGCAAGTTCAACTATCTAAATAATATTAACTTTAGTTACGGATAGGAAACTATAAAATAACGGTGTCTGATTGCAACATTTGTTATTAGAGCTAACCTTTGTGAATGTAATAAAGATGAAACAACTTCATAACAATACAAATGCGTATGTTGAAACAACAATAAATATTCGTTTTGTATGTCTAAATTATATACACAGACTTATGGCAATTTTTATAAGGTGAAGGTTGTGGAACGGCTGAAAAATTCGAGCGCCTGGTAATCACTATTATGATAGGTTAGTAGATTACGTAAATTCTTATAATAATTATTTTGCGTGGAAATACAACAGATGACCTTCGTTACTATGTGATTTGATATCTTTGAACAGTTTGAGAATCCGTGTCAGGAAGTAAAATTCTTCCAATCTGTATATTATTATGAGTAAGTATTGTGCCTAAAATAAAGTCGTAAACTTGCCGTCTATGTATGCAAGTTTAGTTTGTATCTTTGTCATGTTGGTGCTTCGTATTGGTGCAATAAAATGTATTCAATTCTATTTAATCTGACAGATGTTAGGCAGAAGTAAAAAGAACGTATAAAAACAAGTATTGAAACTTTTGTATGTTCATCAATTTCTTTGTTCGTTTGTACAAATGCATAAACAGAATCTACATTGAATTCTAAATTTAATTACTGAAAAATTAAGCCTTATTGCAAATAACATTCAGACTTATTTAGTTTTTATTTCATCAAAATCGGCCCGCAGAACCAAAATATCGCCCGCCAACCGCTAAGGAGCACGATGATTTTAGAGTAATTTTGTGTTTGTGCTAATAGAGGTAATAATTTGCGAAATAAAAAAAAAAAAGATCCCGACGAATTGAGAATCTCCTCTTTTTTTTGAAGTCGGTTAAAAATGAACAAAAATGTACAAACGAGGTTTTCAGTCTACGGCGATGATACGGCAGAGAGGTACGTATCGCTATTATAAGAGATAGAGCTAAGTAAGATATGACAGATCCCAAGTATATTGCTCATTTTGTAAATTGCAGCAATAATGTGCCAATGTGATAAAGTATGATTGGTTCAGTTTTATCAGTCTGAATGAGGATGTCGGGCGAGTCCAGACGAGACAGACAATTTAGTTAGCTGTCCCCCGCAGATCGCAGGCGGATTTTTAAAGAAAAATCTTTAAAGCGCCGATCCATTTCCGAGGAAGAACCTAGGCTGAACAGTATCCAGTCTCGCACCCTGTGTGTCCAGTATGCACACAGCATGCGGCACCATACAAACTGTTCCAGCTTCATCTCACACAGAGGTTTCTATATATAAAAGTTACTCTATGGACATAGGGAAGGTGAGGCCGATGCGAGAGAGCGGGAGGGATATTTAGTTTTGAATCAGAATGAATAGTTGTTTTCGGGCAAATTGCCACAAATTTATAAATTTCTGACAAGTTCAAGACAAATCAACTATTTAAATAAATAATAATAATTTAATAGGTTTGGTGTTATCAAAAAATAGCCGAATTTCATCTGCAACGATGGACTGCTATGCCGTGTTTAGTAGTGTAATACTTAATAGGTAGATGGCGCCACACTGAAACTTCACAGCAGTAAAATATAAAATGCAAAAATTCGTCACCATCACTAACCTTCCTGGTAATTTAGTTGGATGAGCACTCGACCATTAACCAACGACGGATTCAAATCCCACCTAGGCGGGGAAAGTGAATTTTTCCATTTTTAAAATATCAAAAATATTGTCTACAGACATCACTAATGTAATTTGGATGTTTTGTATTGTATGTATATGTAGTTAGCCCCAAAGATACAGTTACATTAATGTAATCATGAGAACCATTGTAACATGACACATACATACCACATGAATGCATGACACTCATAATACACCTACGAGTTGTGGTTGCGTCATACGGCAATGGGTGGATCACAGCGCATGCAGATAAGTAGGTCTGACCTACGACCCATCGTGACATCTCCGCTATACTTTCTCTACGGAAGGGTTCCTGATTGAATGTGGTAATTAATCAGGAGAAATAGCAATTGAGTAGTCGGGTCAAGATGTGGCATCAAATGAATTGGTTGTGGGTTGGTTAACTATAATAGGAACAAGCCCAGTAGGTGTATGGCTGTTTGATTGGAGTCAAGCAGTGCGATTGTAAAAAAGTTGTTACTCATTTTTTTTATGTCACGAGAGATAAACAAGGATACGTCTGCTTGATGTAAAGCGGTTACTGAAGCGCATAAAAGCTTGCAATATAAGCATTACTAGCCCGTTGGCATCTCCACCGTTAGCTAACGCACATCTTGTATTCATGTCTGATGACATCACACACTCGTAGGAAGTTATCATCCCTCAAGAAACTTTCATTAGATAAACGAAAATGTTTTCAACCATTTGTAATGGTTAATCCATTCAAAAAACATCGTTTTGATCTACAGAGTTCTATAGGAGATGGCTCTAGGATTTTTGAATAGAACGTTTGTCTAAGGTTGTGTCTATCATTGGGTTAGTATGACAAAGACGTAATTGCAAAATTACTACATATATACTTTGCCACATTTCATTGCTACTATGTTCATAAAAATTATTATTTTTAAGTTCCATTAGGTTACCACCGGCTTGGACTAAGTAAAATATCACGGGCAGGAACAACGAAGTTAAAACTTATATTTATGATTTAATTAGTGGTATGCATCATTAAAATAAAATTGTTAGTAAGATCGTCGTCCACACTTGATAAATAGGTAAAGATAACCGAATTCCATTTTGCGAGTAGATACGTCTCTACGTACTTCAAGCCTCAAGGGTAAGACCATAGTGGTGCATTCTTCTACAAAGCATATGATCATTCGTGAGTGACACTTTGGCATTTGGTAACCCCTTTCCCGTGGGGTGGTTGCTGAGTGGTCGCGATGTATGTAATGAAGCTTCGGTTGCCAAGCATAATCCACATCGTGCAGTTTGTTTGACAATTCCAGTAAAAACATGGAATTAGACTCCAGGTGGTATTTTGTCATAGATTCTAACATAATCGACTAATGTTGTATGGTATTCTCTACTATCCAATCAACGAGAATTAACCACCTCGCTACCGTCTTAACTTCCGGAATACGTTTTACCGACTATAAATACGCATAAGTTACCTCGATAATTAAAACTACAGTGTTGCAAAAATTTTATAGCTTACTAAATATTTTTTCTATCCCTTTTTCTCTTCCTTTCAATAAACTATTTTGTACGTTTCCTTTCTACGCCTAATGTTGTGGTCTTACCAAAATACTAGAAGAGATGTCAAAAATATATCGATACGCCCCGGCTTTGTAGGTATACATAATATAATTATTTATATCTTATTTCTTTGTGCAATAAAAAGTACCTATACAACAACAGTAAATTTTTTTTTATAAAGTTCGTACATAATTATGCTAATATCGCGATTCGAGGCAGTATGTAAAATATGAGCCCAAAATCTGTGCGAAATTTTATTTAGAAAGTTGATTTCCGCTACTTTTGACTATATTTTTTTTATGTCCACCGTATTCTGACGTAAATAATGTGGTTATGACCAAACATTCTCAGACTAACTTTAGCTGAATAACATTATCTAATGGTGTTAATTATACAGTTTAAAATCTAGGCAGGAGCATAAACTCTAGAACCAGAAATACTAACTAGTTTAGAAAATGCTAATTCATGAAGTAATAGCATTTCTCAACTTACTTTACGATTAATTACGGTTATTTAGTGCATAAATATTAGTTTTCGGACATTTTGAGTTTAATTGTGGAGTATTTTTATACGACACACGATACGTAATATGAGATGACAAATAGTTCAGTTATTTTGTCTTTATATACATTAAACATATTCACGATTATCTATATAATTGGGACGGGGGCCACCACATATTCCCACCACTGTGTCTCTTGTGTAACCTGGATTAACAGCAGCGGTCACCAAAAAAGGTAAAGAACAGTGAAGTCCATTGCACTCCCGGGGGTAAGACTACGGCTGTCTTGGCTTGGAACTAACAACAAATTTAATCAGAAGTAGGAGTGAGAAGTTTTGGAATTTGACTTCCGCAATGTGAGAGACAGCAACATGGCAAATAAGGTATTAAAGCCTAAAGTGATGGCTAGTCTTTAGTCTTGGCTAGTTTTAAGAGAGGTAGGGAGCGTAATTGTAAGCTACCCGACTGGGGAATGTACCTCCACCTCACAGAATACCGCAGCCAAATTAGAATTCCCTTGAGGGTTGTTGTGTTCCTGAGAGTGAGTGAGGTCACCAGAAAGGAAGGAGATGCTGCATTGGCAGCGGGGGTGGCGGCGCGCGTGCGATATTTTATGTTGCCAGCGTTAATATGGCTACGGTAACCGCTTCACATCAGGCGGGCCGTATGCTTGTCTGCCACCCGACGTAATATAAAAAAAAAAATAGTATAGTCAAGTGAAACTCAACTGCCGCACACTACGGATTTTGTTGTTATCTAATACTATTGGGGACATAAAACAATGAGATTTTGAGTTTTTACATAACACATCGACTCCATTAATATAAAATCAGAGCGTTTCGCTACTGGTAATAAGTTTTATAGCCTAGTAAGCCTAGAGGATTATTTGCATGCCATTAAAATATGAACGACTATTTAAATCAAGTAATTTTATACCGAATCAAAAACCCGACTGCAAATTTCTAACAATATTTTTTATTATCCTCCACATACATACACACATTCGAAAAACATAACCCTCCCTTCTTCGTTAGTCGGGTAAAATACACAAACCTCTTTCAGGTAAAATAATATCAATCATGTTGTATCATGAGCTGAAGAAACGCGCGGAGATTGGAGCAGATGGCAGAAGCTCCACCGACAAAAGCGCGGTTCTTATGTGATGATGATAGATTTTGATGTGTTCTTTTCAAATTTCTACTTTACTTTTTAACATTTCCAACTCCCGCCATCATATCGGAAATTCTGCGCCCAAAATCATCTCCTTACGGAGTGATTTTGCGTAACACCTAGAATATTTTTAGCATTTCTCATTCCAAATTACATGAAAACATATATGTTGCATATATTTTTGTAAACCTTTCTTAAAACCCTGTATTTTGATACCCCATTGAAACAGAGGACTGCACCGTCTCTACCTAAAACGCAGTCGAAGCCTGCGGCTAGAGAGATAATATTCTGCATAGTGTTACAGGTTTTTTGTGAGTCTTTGAACGATCAGTTACATATATTGAAGACCGGACGTGTCATAATTAAAAAGCTAAATATTACGTCATTGTTTTTAAGATATATATTAAGTTGTGTGATTTATGGCGTGTTACACAACTGCTAAATAAGAAATTGACTACTAATAAGATGCACCTTAAAAGGTGGGAGACCATAACTGGATGGAGTGTAAAGATCATTCTTTATTTATGGTAAATTATATATGGACCAGTGATATATGTATAATGTCGGTCCAGTTATAGAGGCTTCGTAAAGAGCAGTCCACATTTCGGTCAAATTAATCGCATAACGTGTATAGATTACATGTTCAAGTACTAAATCCTTTGGGTCTGTCCCTTTAAAAACTAGAATGCCAGTTATATAGGCAGCTAACAGCTTATTATTATTCTGCGTCCAAAGAATCAAACGCTTGTCTCGAATCCACAGCTGCTATAATATTATTCTGTGCTATAATAAGTTTCTTTTCTACATGCACATCTCTGACACGTCATTACATTACAAATCACGATTCCCTAGAACAAGTTTCACTTGCTAGTCTAGCCTGCACTCGACGTGAGAGTACCTAAACGTTTCTTCACGCAACTGTCATAACGACTGCTTTAAACCTGATCGTTTGAAAGCGCCGGGTATCATCTCATTGACTGCGGGCAAGGTTTATGACATCTCTATTTAAATAACAGTTTTAATAAAACGGAATAAAGTTTGTTATGATATGATTAATTCTGCAGGAAAGTTTTGTAGAGTTCTCTGACCGAGCCGGTTCTACAAATCGCACATGCTTGATTTATAGCAAGGCGTTGTGCTGAAGTTATGAGGTGATAATGAGTTGCCTTGCTGTCAAGTATTTCCGGCGAAAAATGCCATTGTAATGCATATATACGTATTTTAGATCAATGGATGCCAGCTACTGTAGACTCACTGAATGCCTTGAGTTTTGAACATTAGCGACATAAATCATTCGACAATTTGTACTGTCGTGAGAATCCAATCCGGAAACCAAAAGCGGAAGGCGAAGACAGTTCAAACTGACTAGCAGACAAAAATAGTTCCCATAACAAGACACTTTCACTGTTCACTCATATGTTTGTAACAAAAAAGCACTCTCTAACATGGCTTTGTCATTCCCCGGTCACTTACGGTCATTTGTTTGGACATTCGGACAAGATACAAGCAAACCTAATAAGTTTCACAGAGCATCCGCCGTAACATCTCTACCTAATATCACTACCTGTCTTGGTTAATAGCAGACACAACTACACGAGCAATCAATTTGGGTTCACCAGTATTTACGATTAGTAAAAAAACTACATTGGTGGTCATTGCATAGTTAACGATTAGTCCATTGACCATGTAAGGCATATGGTTAAATCAGTGCATTAGCATCGTTTGCTGCGCTCGACCGGCATTTGGAAAACTAAGTACAGAACATACTGATGATCATGTTATACAATTCTGGCCTATGTTATAAATAATTTAAGACATTGCGTTTTCACCACAACACTGTTATTTATGTCAAGGACATGCGCATGCTTTTCAATTGATTGATGAATTGTTCAATTTGAAAGTGCAGCATGATACGAATGTAAACTACGTTATAATTGACTAGGTTATGATCCTTATCGTAATCTATTGCTGATTTAGCGTTAAGTATACCGTCTTCGTAATGGACCAGTTGCTGCAGTTTTAATATTAAATGCTTACAAAGATGATAAGATAGATCTCATCGAATAATAATTGTTTAAAATCTGCGGTCTTTTTGGACAATCCCTTATTTGCAGTGCCGTCAGATTACGCCAGAACTTGGAGTAAACGGGGTGTGGTGCTCATTTCATATTTTTGGGCATTTACAGGAGGTAGGTTAAGCTTAAACCACACCAGGTGTGACGACATCAAACATACATATCAACGCATAAAATTGTGCAATGCAAAGGGTTAATTGACAATAAGAACTAAGTTTCACTTGACCTTACTTGCTAAGGCTCTAATCAATTAAGAATTTAATTAATGTTCTATTTGTACTGCATAAAGGTGCTCCAAATGAAAACACCAAGGTTATAATTAATATAAAACCATGAAAGAACCATTCATTGCATACGTACGTGAAATAATTTCTCATTATACTTTTGAGCAAATATCCTCAACGTAAATGAGAATGTTAAACACGACGTACTCATATCTGAAGTACCTACACTTGAATCAAGTGTACGAGTGGGTTCGTCTGCTTGGTACTATTTTGCTGTGTTATTTAGTTTGTGATATCTAATATTACAAACAAGCGTCAAGAGTTCCTTTTCTCTTTTGGGAGAAGAAAGATGAAGTTCGTAGAGCAGTTAAGAAAACTACATAAATGACTGATAAGGTATGGGATCGACTGACTGAATACATAAAATTGGGAAATTGTATCTTCTTCGAGTTTGAGAAACTTCGGTAGATTCTCACCACACATATACTGCAATTCCTGAAGATTTAAATCTGCAACTCAACTAGTGCATAATGACCTATGGTGCCGATACTCTGATTTATTGGTCTGGTCCACAGAATGAAAGTTGCACAACGAGCAATGAAGCGTATTTTATGCATCTGGAATGAGGAGACGGAGAACCAAAAAATATTGTCGACATAGTTCACAGAGTCAATAAACAGAAGTGGCAGCTGGCCGGCCACATCTGACGTTTCAGCGATGGCAGTCGGGAAAGGAAAGTCCTGGAGTCGAAATGTCGTATGGCATCCGCCACTAAAATGGAAGCCATTATAAAAGACTTACATCCAGCATAGAACAGATAGGGGCCAACGATGATTGTCTTTGGCAGAAAGGTTGACAGGGCATTATTCCTAATGCTGCTTAAAAGATTATGAATAACAATACGTTGTTCCGTTCGTTTTTGTGATTGACAATGTATACCTAAAGCACTAGATATTAGTGTCAGCCGATTGAATATACGTCAATTAGCATTAGTGAAATATTCGTGAACAATGCAAATTATGAAGCATCATATTTTCAAATGTAATTTATCTTCTTAAAATTATACAAACAAGAAACGTTTTATACAATAATGTTGATTCTATAAATGATATTATGAACTGAATGTTGTTATCGTATAACAGTAAACAAATATTCAAATTAAATAAGATATTAGGGTGTGCATAGAACGTAACTAAATATGAAACCATCAACGAACCAGTTTCTGCATTTAGCGGTATTTATGTATGTAATAACATACTTCGTGTAATACTTAATAATGCCACTTACGTCTGCTGGTATTCGTTAAATGCGAACATGATCCGAGATAAAAAAAACAGAACGTTATTGGGGCGAATAATCGTAAAATTGTAATGATTAAAAATAATTAGTTAAAAAAAAATGCTACTCGTTTTTTTAACACAAATGACCTCTTTTGTAAAATGTATAAAATTCAAGTGAACAGTAATGAAGGCTTTCATTTTGAACAACGAAATTAACACGTCTAATTGATGTCTTCATTAAGAATCGGTAGGATCCTACCGATAATGGTTTTTTTTCTCTAGTACATTATCAATATGTACATAAATATTTACTCCTTTTCTTTCTCAAAATTTTGATTAAGGGGGGAGGGAGGTGTTTGATTTGTGCCACAGAATAATATACTCTGTGCACCATTATTGTATTTAGAAAAATCCAGCAAACTTCATAGGCACACAAAGCATTATGCTTATTATATAGCAAATGTTGGAACCTAATGCGAAAGAGATGTTTCCCTGTGTTTTTCCTGCCATAAATTCCGATATCATAATGATTCATATGTCTAAACTGCGCATGGTTATTAAACTTCTAACTAGTAGTAGTAGTAAACTACTAGCAACCCGCTCTGGCTTTTCTCGGCAATTTTTATAGACATGGTTACAAAATATTGTTTTCTTCTACTTAAACATATAACCATAATTAGATTATATTGTTTAAGTACATTCCAAAACATATTACAAACATTCCGGAATAAAAATCTAACTGACAGGCTGACTACATAAAAATCCGTCGCGTGATTTAGGAGGATTTAGCGGATAAATGGACAGACGTGGGAAGCGACATTGTTTACTAATTACTATGTAGAGACATAAGATCGTTAAGTCCTTATCTTTTCTTATACCGCGCTGTCACTATATACTTGTAGACTTTAACTTAAGATGATAGGTTATGCAAAAGTAGCGTCTCTTTGAACAAAAAATCGTATTGTATAGTAGAAGGTAAATATATAAAAAAACTTATGCATAATTTGTTATAAAAACAAAAAAGTATTTTTACGCCATTAGTCAAAAAACCGGCTGTGTTAGTACTTTTCCCTACTACCTACTTCTAAACCGATACGTTAAGTAAGTCATTTTTATATTTATATTATATATATATTTCAATATGTATAATTCTGTAGTATATCACTGTGTATCGTGAAAGGAACAATTAAACAGTATAATTATATTCGGTTAAATAACTTTTTACGGAAAATCCCCATCATATTTTCCTATTAATATAATCTATATAAATTAAAATTAATGTTGCTAAACGCAAAACTCGAGCTCGACCAATTCAGATATTTTTTGTTTTAATATTTTCGTTAAGATATAAGAAGGTTCTTATAGAGAGAAAAGATGTAAAAATTGCGAGGAAAATAAAACATCACTTTCTACCCGGGCGAAACCGAAGCGGCAGCTATTGATTAATATAATAGGATAAACATAGTGTTCTAAACAAAACATTTTGAGTAAGTCATTATAATGACGTAATAATAGACTTTTACGCTACGATACGATCTTTTATCCAAAGAGGCGCCACTTTCGCAGCAAGTATTGCTATAAGTAATAAGAGGTTCATTGATATCAATTTATTATTGTCGGCCGATGTATGCTGCCCCACATCACATCTGTGTGGCCATGGACGGACAAGTCTCTAACATGGAATGAAGAATGAAGGATTTCTAGTCTTGAGTGCAGTCAATTATTTTCCACAACGGTACTTACACCAGTACAAGTGTTTATATTTGATTAGTAATTGCCGTTATATCGTTTAATGCCTTTCTTTTGCATTAAACGTTGATAACTAAATATAATATAGATAAATGTTCGACATTTTCATACCGAGAAATTTGCTTGTTTAAGAAAGGAAAATGTTAAATTGATCTACTAAAATAACCTGTTTTGCACATCAAATTAATCTCATACCACATCAAATCCTGCGTTTGATGTGCAATAAATATTTTTTGATATGCGCAAAATAGGTTAGGTTAAGTTAGCAATGTATTGTACTCGATGTAAAAAGCAATTCTAGTTTTAAGACTTAGGTACAGTATTCTTTCTTCGGCTTTCTTTGACTTCGTTCTTCGACTTTTTTTTCGAGTTCGACAAATTTTATGGTATATTCAGGTTCAGAAGTTATTTCAGGTTCAGAAGCGTTAATAAACAACTTTGTTTTCCTCTATGCCCTTTGTCAAAGATTCCGGCAAGATCTTTGACAAAGGTCAAAGGCTAAAAAATAAAACGTTTTTTTTAATTGTAGTTTTACATTAAGTTTTTATCAAAACACAATGTAAAACTATAAATAATTCAGTTTTCAAATAAAACTTCAAAAATTATCCTAAAGGCCAAGGATTTCCTAAAATATGAGACACGGAAAAGTTATAAATATTTATTGGTATATTTGTGTGTGTTATTTGTAGATTGTGAGTTGTGATTATTGTGAGACAACAAAATAAAACCTAACGGCACTTTTCGTAATTGAAATGTTGTCAAAATTAAGGTCTGATCCAGTCTCGGTCTCACAAATGTCACATTTGGTATTCTCATATCTTAGGAAGAGACTTCAAAGTTTAAAAGTGTGTTTATATCTAAATATAACCGAAAATTAAACAAAGTAAAAATGGTGATACGCTCGCAAAAAGAAGTACTAATTAATAAATAAAATCAATTATACAATTTTCAGTCAACTCATAATTTAATCTCGATTCGGCCAAGTTTTATTTTGCAATGTAAAATAATTACGAGCCTTCCGATCGTATATAAATCTTGAACCTATATTTAGGGCTAACGGCATATATTTTGTCCGTATTCATATTATTCCCTCACTCTCTGGAAAGTTTTGAACGACCGAATTAGAAATTCCGTTCTATATATATATTTTGGATGTAGCTGAAACTAAACTTGTCATGATATTAGATAGCAATATGTTTCTTACATACAAAATCACAGAATAAGTACTAACGTAACCAGTGGCGTAGTTCGCCTTGGATGGGCCCATTTAGAAAGTAGGATTTACTGAAGAATTGGATAGTATTTTACGAGTTTTTGAGCACGTCGGACCCCGTGTAGCCCAGCCCCCTTACCACCATCTCTTATTGCGATTGAGTTTGAAATTTAGTTATTGAATTGCAATAAGAGATGGTGGTAAAGGGGCAGGGGCCTCGTATCGTTAATATTGCTGACACGGCTGTAGCTATGCCCCTGAACTTAACTAAACTAAGAACAAAAATCATTTTTCACAAAGATTTAGTAAAAATGTATCACCACACTTTGATTTTGATATAACGGACTTTATGCGCCGATAGGCTTTTTAATCCTCAAAATAAAAGTATTGTTCACGTACTGTTTCTTGGAGGGTTCCTTTAGTCAGTTAGCTATCGATCTCAGCCCTATTGATCGTCAATGCTCAGCCCTTAGGGTTTTTAAATTACTACATGTTTTATTATTAGCATTCAACTTGCAGTTTCCCTCACAGACAGACTACACAGATAGTAAGTATACAGTAATATAATGTTAATGAAGAAATTTTCCCATATCCCAAGAATTCTAAATGATATTCTCGGAATATATCAACTGTTTTGTTCAAATCTCGACAGAATTTTGCGATCTTCCAGAAATTTGGTCTTCTCTATTCCTTTACAGTTATAGCACCGTGCCAAGATTTTCTTTAATTTTTTGCTGTTTAGGTCACCAGTTGCGTACTTTGAAATGCGTCCAATAAATTTAAAATAAATGCTTAAAACTTTTTTTGGGTTTGATTGTATTATGATTTTTCAAATAATTTACTTTACTGGCTAATTAAGTGCCTGAAGGTTTTATTGTAATAAATATAACAATAAAGATCACGCAATGAGGTTGCTTCTTTGGTTACGTTTAATTTGGTAGTATCCGTAGGGTACGGTAACTGTTTACTTGTGATATACTAGATTGCTACCTAAGGCGGTACAATAAAACTGCAATTATCGCAAAAATTTCAACATCTATAGAAATATTAATTAAAATAACCTTCAAAAACGCAAGTCATACGAATCCTAGGAGGAAAGCAACGGTAATAAAAACTAGATATTAATACATGGTATTTTAGTGATCCGTCTCAAAATTATAAACGTTTTTGAATTTATTTCTTTAAAAAGAAAGAAAAATACGTGTTAACCAATCACAACTAGGTAAATGCGGTCTGTCTGTCTAGGTATCTTAAAATTTGTTCAGTTCAAACCACTGAACAGTTTGTGCTGAAATTTGGATACCTACAGGCAGCTATGATGACGTATGAATCCGCAAAAAAAAATTTGAATTTTTCCACGTGACAATGGATTATTTGTAAAATTCTATTTAAAGTCGCATCGAGAATGCCGAAATAAGTCAGACTTCAGTGCTCTAATTTTGTGCTAATAATAAAGTTTAAATAAATAATTATGTATGAATTGCATTTTCATACAACTTCATGACAGAGTAAGGTACGTTATTGAACACCCAATTCGTTAAATCCAACTCGCGCTTGTCTGCTGTATTCTATAATAAGTGTTAGGAGAAGCGAACCAAAATCATCAGCGGTCAGTCAGAGTGCAAGAGACTTTCACCGCTATCTTCAGATGCTGAGAAATCGAATAGTAATTAACACGCCGAATGAACTAATGTGTAATTTTAGTATTTCAACTTAATTGCAGGAAACCTGAGATACCTACTTCGCAATCAGTGGCTAGGCTACTACAAACATAAAATGGAGCAGTAGATACCTATGTTTTACATAGTAACATTCTTATTTTAATAGTTAGGTACATGTAATATTAATTCTAATTCTAAAGCATCAAATAATTTGCAGCAGAAATGCATATTTCCGCATAATATAAGACAATAACGAAAATAATAGAAAAAAATAATAATATTCCGCTGTGAGGCCGTTATGCATCAACAAATACTAATTAGGTTATATATTACTGATTAACTACATACAAAAAAATATGAACAATATAAAATTTTTGAATTGTAACACAAAAGTAATTAATATAAATTATACTTCAGCACGCAAATGGCAAATTGTAAATTTTCAAGAAAAGTAGCTCGTAGTCATTTTTTTTTCTATGAAACCGCCAAAGAAATATGAAACTTGTCTAGAATTAAGAAATATGTAGGCCCCACAAGGCCATAAAAATAATGTAGACGCGAAGAATGTCTAGCCGCAAACCGCAACCCTGTTAAACGTAGTTGAAACAAGTCGAGCCACAAGGGGAGCGCGAGAAGTTTTATGGAATGGCCCGACTGAAGAGGTCGACGAACGAAGACTTACTTATATAAGTACGTATAAACAGTGTGAACGTGAATTGCGAAGGAACACATATCGTTTGACATATCGACCTAAAAATCTGCGAAGGCATGTTATTACTGCGTCAATACTGCCGAAAGAAAGTATTTACGTGACAATTTCTCGGAGAGTATGCTCACCGGCTATTGTTCTCAATAGGACGCGAACGTGACGGAAGGAAAATACATATTTTATTTAAATGAATTTTTATAGGTATACTTTTACTGCGAAAGGTCACGCTCAACGTTGGCATTCATTTATAGACACGTTGAAATACGAAATCAAATCCGAGTTCACAATTGAGACTATCTGAAAGTACGTGTAACGTTTGATTTTAGATTACAACTAACATACATAGTTAGTAAAATATTTGAGTACAATGTATCTACATTCAGGTTTCATATAGGAAACTTTAAAGTAAGGAAATGTAGTTACCGACAAAATATCGCAGCAATAAAATACACATTATCATAAATTTTCAATTAAAGAAATATATAATATTTTAGAAACGTATTTAACGCTTGCATAATGTTAAAGGTTGTGTACGATCAAAACCGGTAGCGTGCAGTGCTAAACTGCTAACAGTCCGAAGAGTTTGCTCCCCAAACAATCAGTTAACACCTCCAGTGATGCTAAATATCTCTTTGTTTGAAGAGGTTGGACTCTGAACACAAACTTTGAAGGCCGGTTGCACATTCCGCACTGTTGTAGGAGTATAATCCACACGTCATTATTCACATAAACATAACGCACTCATTAGGTAACATGGAAGAAACATTTAAAACGTTTGAATATTAGTTTCGAATTTATTTTACTGGCGAATTATATAACTGTCACAAAAGTATACACTAATACAGATATTTCAACGTGTGAATATGTACGTGCTTCGATTACGCGGGATCAAGGAAAACTGTCTATAATTAGTTATTTTATTCGATGACCCATTAGTTTAGTTTACCTAGTCGTTTATCTACAAATAATAACAAAACGAAATATTTTATTTACGTACTAATGTAAAACTATTTCCTCTTATGACTTTGATATTGCTGTTCAAACCATTATTGCTCTAACTATTGTAAAAAATTACAGATATAGCAATGTGTGTGAATTGAAGGACAATATATTTGACAAACAAGGGCAATGTTATTTCAAAATTAGGTACGGTAATGACTTCCAACCCAACGCTATTATTTAATCTGATTAACGGATTTCCTTTTAAATCTTATACGATAAAATCTACAGAACAGGACGGAAACCTAAATAAAATATTATTTTTATTAATTAATATCATTGACGCGGTTGCGGTGCTAATAAAACACAAAGACAATAAGTGAACCTTATTTAATCGACATTGTTTAATTCATTAGTTCTACCGGATCACTGGTATCACGAGTTTCAACTAACGGTATTACGGTCCATTGATTTTATTTTACACCAATAACAGCAACAATCGATTTTAAAAAGAATCTTGCAGGCGTAAATAACGCACAAATGGCATGCATTGCCCAATAGTAGAGATGAGATCGTGAAAGGCCGACATATGGTAATATGGCTATTAGAAATCGAAAATCGAGCGTGGCGCACCGTTCTGACGCCTCCCGATAAAACACCGGAAAAAAATTAACTAAGTTTAAAACTGAATGAAACAAGTTTATTTGACACATTTACTGTATCAAATTAATTTTGTATCACTTCGGCCCTTTCTCTTTCTAGTGCGATGATTGTAAATTTCACTCTCGGTAGTGTTTAAATTGATCGTATGGCTAATCTTCTTTCGTCTCATCTATAAATAACTTGATGATTTACTTTTCTTATATCTATTCATTACACCGTCTAATGATATTCTGCATTGCCATTAGATACAAAAGTTTTAGAAAAAAATATGAATGTGCTTATCGCATTCTCTCCTAAACTGTTCAATCCGCCATGTAAGTACGTAATCAATCAGGATGTGATCACGTCACAAGTCTGTTCCTGCTTGAATACCTTTGGTGGTTCAAGTTTTTGCTTCGTTTGAGTGGTTAAACGTGTCGTCAACTGGAGAGTAGTGAAACGCGTAGTCTTCCTAGTAATCGCATAACTATGACAGCATAAGGCAGGTTAACTTTAAGACACCGGAAGCAAGGAATAAATTGTCATTCGTTAGTTTTATTTATTCGTTTCCATGTATGTGATTATGTGATACATATCAATGACAGCACAAGGGTTTTACTCATATTGTCGTCAATATATAGGCCCAAAAACTATCTTTGCAGTTACATTACAGAAGACCAATTCTCGCAATTATTCAATGACATTCTAAGAATGTCATTGTAATTATTTTACCGCAGAACGACAATTGACTTGACAATGAATTGTGAAGTGACTAAAAATGACATACTTGATTTCATTAAACAATTATTATCTTATTATTTATATTCTTATTGTCAGCAAATTAACATACTTCGTTTGTTGAATGTTTAGTCACATTTCGATGTAATCCCTCTTAAATTAAACTTTGTAGTTTTATATTGTAATACGAGAATACTAAATTTGACATTTATGAGATCGAGACTAGATCGAAACTAAATTTTGACTACATTTTAATTAGGGGAATTGCCCCTCAGGTTCACACTTCTTGTAGATAAAGCAGAATCTGATGATGGAATGTTCTTTAGATGGAATAAAAAAATACCATCTGCAGAACAAAATATAAGTGTTTATTTAATTCAAAACTAAGACCAATCCTTTAAATAAATTAAAAATTCTGATTATGCTTTTTCTGCAATAACTGTAAAGGTGTGGTGCAATTGCAAATATAGTTTTTGAGGTTTCTAAGCTAAGATACCGGTTAAGT
Source organism: Hypsopygia costalis (assembly GCA_937001555.2). NCBI lineage: Eukaryota > Metazoa > Arthropoda > Insecta > Lepidoptera > Pyralidae > Hypsopygia > Hypsopygia costalis. The sequence goes on from OW443325.2 coordinate 8,298,695, forward strand.
TCTTCAGGCCAATGTTGCAAATATAAACTCGATGAGCCTGTTGGTAAATCATCTATTAGGTAATATTGACTAGTATCTCGAGTATTACCAGTATTACATTCGTTACTTAACTAGCCTTCGCCGTGTCAAGGTAATCCGTATCAAATGTTATGTTAGTATAGATAGTAAAGAACTTCTTTCCTAAATATCATTGACCTTCATCTAGAGCATTTTGCACTTATTGTTACAAATAATTACTATTTTTATTGCATTAACAACTTTTATTAGATATCAATTGTTTTCTGTTACTTTCATTTTCGTTACAAAATTTTCCGTTGCATGCCTAATATAAATTTAATCCAACTTCCATTGTTACAAATACTGTTCTAATTTGACGCCCATATTTGTGTCTTTAATGAAGTTAATTGTACAATAGACCTTAGTATATGAGGCGACTTGAAAAGGTCAATCAATGAAGTTACTGAATTTAAAATGCGTTATTTTAAATTCAGTAACTTCATTGATTGACCTTTTCAAGTCGCCTCATATACTAAGGTCTATTGTACAATTAACCTCCTTTTCATTAATTTTCAATAGTGTCTATAACTCCTTATGAGGATAGGTAATTGTTATTTTTAATATAAAAAGTATAAAATCTTTATTAACAAAATATTGTTTGTTGCAAAAATCATACACATCGTAAGTATTTAGATCAGGAAAGCAAATCAATATGTAATAGGCACAAGACACATTATGCCGACCCCGACCTTGTGTAGATAATTGCAGAGATACATGATTGCTCTACAAAATAATTTACCGATACGCATAATAACTTAACTGCTGGTACAGTTTGTTCGAGATGAGACTTCGCTTCGTGCACAACGTGCAATTTTATTGTATTGATGATATACACTTGACTCTTCATGTATTACATACAGCTGCTGACTGGATCTATAATTTCATGTCTTGAAAGTCTAAGCAACCCACTAAACTCTTGAGGCACTTCTAAGTAGATTGTTATAGCAAAATCAGTAGATTGTTATAACAAACCGTGTTAATGGACATTGACACGTTTTGCTATAACAATCCCATCTTATAGAAAATCTGTGAAAGCATCGTTTGATAAGAATTCCTTTCCAGGATTTCAAAAGGCTTTGACCAGTTATAAATGACTGGATTGATCATTGTGAAGGGAAGCTTTTACGAGGCGATTCTTTGTCATACTCATATCTGAAAAAGTTCCAGTAAAAATATTATGAAATAACTTTCTTTGATTGAAATGAAACCGATAAGTACATTATATTTAAGCAATGTTTTAATTTTGCAGTAAACTTACTACTACAAAAATATGTTTCATAAAGTGGCGTTTATAATATTTAAACCTTCATTCAATAATGAAGCCGTTCACAAATCTCACGTTTTGACCGAAGTCTGTTGTAGGTAGACTAGTTTGAATGTCATGGTTAACATTTGGCATTTATAATATTTAAAATATATTAGAGAGTCTAATTTGAACAACTTTTAGTCAAACTGTATAATCACATTAAAGAGATGGGATTTAATATTTCTGATTAAAATTTCGGTTATGTACTTAGGTACTACATACATAATGTATTGTGACGAGCCCGGTGGTCGAAGGGCTAGCAATAGCTACTTTGGCTCCAAGGTTCGATCCCAGCATATGAAAAAAATTTGTGTGCATGAACATGTGTGTTTGTTTTGGTCTGGGTCTTTAATTTTAAAGATTAGCTTTAGATTACTTACATGTCATAATGAAGCACTTGTACTGTTCTACGTAATTACATTTATTTTTATTTTTACCGACCGGTTTCGCCGCTAAGGCATTATCAAGGTAAACAGATGGTTTTTGTGTTTCTACAAATATTTTTTTATACATACAAAAACATAAAAATGTTTTGTAGAAACACAAAAACCATCTGTTTACCTTGATAATGCCTTAGCGGCGAAACCAGTCGGTAAAAATAAAAATAAATGTAATTACGTAGAACAGTACATTATGATAATAGTGTTCCACCAAATGCCAACAATCAACAGTATCAACTTTAAAGCTACTTACACATTTTATTACGTTCTACCTAGTTTGTTCCATATGACATTGACATTGTTGAACAAATCTGCGAATCTTTTGTTCCGATGAATCTCGTGTGACAAGTAAATAATGAACGTAGTGCTATTACCGCTGAGCTAACTACACATCAGCTAACTGTTATGTCTCGGAATATAGCCCGTTAGTCGTAAATCGCAAACTGAAGATATCTGTGTCGATCATTAACCGTAAAAGCAAGAATGGATGTTTTGCCCAACAGTTACATAATTTGAAATAATTTTAACTAAATTCTAAATTTAGATGTAGAAGGAATATTAATGCTTTACTAATCTGTGTTTTTTATCATTGTTCGACAAAGTACAATCACTATTACTCTCTAAAATATAAGAAGAAAACAGGCAATATTTTAAATAAAAAGAGAAACTGACTTCATTGATGTTGATGCGTATCCATACCGTTGTTCACAGAAATAACTTAAGAGTTGGTCTATGCTGTTGTTTGTTCCTAAAGCGATTTCGATAAAGTCTTATAATTTTAGATTTAATTTCATATTAGTTCATAGTTATTTATTGACGAATATATTTAGATTCTATGATCTGCCCCCTTACCACCATATCTTATTGCGATTAAATAATGGAATAGATTGCTTATTCATACCAATGAATAAGCGACTCTATTCCATTTATTATTCATTGGTATGAATAAGCATTCTATTAATTTATTGAATCGCAATATGAGATGGTGGTAAGGGGGCTGGGATCCTACCAGATAATATAAGAAGATATACCCGTTTTCCATAGGCATTTTTTTGATTGGGAAAATCAAACTTTTGCTTAGATTTATGGTACATATATTTAGCATAGCTGGTAGAAATCCTGGAGCTCTACCAATTAAACTGAAGATGTTTGTCAATAACTAAAACGATCTAATTTTCGAATTAATATATTCGACCGTCTTCAGCTTCGGCGGCAAGGCACCTGTTCTTAATAAAAATTATTTATGAACACAGCAAGAGTTCAGTCTTTCGAACAGTGGTTCTATTAATTTTCAGATTTTGTTTAATTCAAGATGAAACGTCACCTTTCTCTCATAGGTTGAAAAGTCATACACGTGATTATTATCGACCGAGTGTTTTCCCAAAACATCCAGGTGAGTTTGTGACGGCGATGTTACTTCCACTTTTATTTACTACTGTAATGTTGCAATATACATACTCTCAATTTACTAAGTTGAGTGGATAAAGTACAAAATAATACGAAATGTGAAATTATCTTTAAATTGTTATATCAATGTGAATAAGTTTACCGTTGAAATCGAAATTTCTTTATCTTTACAGCAAAATGTAAATTGTGCGTTTTGCTGACAAGTTTCTTTTGACAGCCATAGTCGATAAACAATATGATAAAAGCTTTTCTCATATGGGTAAAAAGTCTCTTTAATGTGCACAAGACAAAGAGTGAACGAAAAAAACCTTTTGAGTTTCACTTTCCTCGCGTATTGTGAGGAGAGCACCATTGTTAGTGCTACTACACTACATAAAGGCAGCCACATACATTAGATGCGATTTTGTTGACGATTCCAACATAATTAATATGCATTTAAATTGATCAATGCCAAATAAATCGAGAGCTGATTGAAGCACCATCGCATAGTGACGCTGCTTAAAAGCATGAGATGCCATTTTGATTTAGTGATTTCTAGGAGAAAAAATACCATGTTTATATAATATGCATTAAAATTGATCAATAAATTTTCTTAAATTAGAATAAACGTAAAGATGTGGTTCTTAAGCAATAAAACTGCCAATCGATATGGCGACACCGCTCCATATTTAGGTAGGATGTTGAAACTCCTCCTCAAGTGAGAACGTTGAACTTGTTACTCATTTAAAAATCAATTAACGGGCATAAAATGTATAAATCTTTAGGGGATTGGCTAACAGAGGTTTTGTTGCCGAAATTCCTATATTAACATATAATAAAGTAACAAGACTATATAGCGAGTCAGATAACATACTACAGAAACTTGTCTTCTAGTTAACCGTCGCTTTAGATTAAATGAATGGAACTTGTGGCTGGCCGTTTTGGAAATAAAACTACACGTTAAGCTATACGTTAATAAGTTAAGAAACAATAGTAATAATAAACAAAATCAATAAATAAACTAACACCAAACACAAACACTAACGTATTATAGAAGTTATAGTACATACGAAGTCCAGAAAGATGATGATGTAGATATATAAGTAATATGTATAAAAGTATTATATCTACACAAACATTACACAAATAATCTTAACACACTGTAGAGGTTGCAAAGAATTTGTTCAAGCGTTTTTTGAAGGAACTAATCGATGATGACTGAGAGTTACTTTGAAAGATCTACCACTTCAGTTGTAAGCAGTGATTTGTACCGGCAATGTACTATTTATTGTATTTCCATGATGCACATGGCCTTCTTCAATAAGTATGGGCCATTACACAGTGGGGTCTAAATAGAGCGTATCGAAGGGAATCATTGAATTAAATATCGTGCTCGTAAAACATCACGCCACACCCTCTAGATGTCGGCCTAATCTAGTGCAACGGACATAAATGTTTGTACAGCCACAATTAATCTCGCCATGACTTCTTGACCATCTGTTTATTAAATCTAAGATAAGTGGATACGGTCTTTTAAACTTAAAAAAAAAGTTAATTGTGTTCGTGTAAAACTTGTTTTTAAATATTTACCAAAATTCTAAATATTCAAGGACATTGTTTTGAAAGTGTTTAAATTTAGCTAAATTATATAAATAAATACAAAATAGTGTTTTTTTAATTATTTAAATATATATATAAAATAACAATATTTCGTTCTTATTTATTTCAGTGTATTTATATAATTTATGTAAGTCCATTAACTAAAAGATGGATCAATTCTTTTGCATATGTTTTTAAATGCTCTTTATGATCTCTGCTCAAATTTTCCGGGTTACTTTTTATGTCCGTAATAACCCTCCACAGACTATTGTACCGGAACATTGGCAGATTCGGGGAAAAATTAATCGATTTGGCAACCATGTAGCTGCACATGACAAAGTGAAAATGATCCATTGATATGCATTTCATTGTACGCGTTGTCATTTTTAGAGTTTTGCGCCAAAATCAGTAAAAGGAATCATGACCTAGAACTAGGTGCCTTTTCATCTATCACACGTTCTCAGACTCAAACGGTACAATTTGAGTAAATATATTTAGTATATACTGTGAAGTACAATCTAGAGACTCGAAATTTATCACAGGCGACGGCCTGTCTTAAGACTAGAGCTGTGGCTATGGTGTACATTATACAGGAGTATATTTAGGAGACAAGTGGATAAAAAAATGTACTTATTAAGTGAAGCGTTAGGTATATGAAACATGATAACATGAAAAAAGTTTTGAAAATAAAATAAAAGATTGTTTAAGAAAAATAAATTTACATTTCCTAGTTCCAACTATTTATCTTTCCATTTTTTTCATAAGTACATTATGTAAGATAATGTATTTATGAAAAAAAATGGAAAGATTCCCTAGAGTCACTAGATTAGCGGATATGATTATGAAGTAAAATTATAGGCAACATGTAAATCCACTAACTTGAACGATCTTCCACACAAGTTCAAGTTAATAGGGTCCATCTTAAATTGGATTAATCAGATATAAAACTGAACAATTTCACATGACGTAAAATTGCCTTACAATTTCCAATTGTCAAGGCCCGACTGAAACATGACCGCTTTATTTTTTATTCCATTGAATGAAGCTATAGGTAACTTGTATGAAGCAAGAATCGAGACTGACGCTTATTAAACTCTCATCTGTACCATAGAAAATATATAAAAAATATATCTTTAGTGTCTCTGTATCGAGATGATGTATTAGAATAGCTGAAGAATTTTCTATCGATTTGAATGAAAGAAAGCGGGCTAAATTCTATACAATATGTATAAATAATAACGAATAGAATCTGTATTTCAAATATGCAAAGAAAAAGCCTACTTGCATAACGAGTTTACTACGAACATATGTATTTATAAATATTTAAATTAAAACGATATAACGATCCCAAGTAGAGGTCGAGAAGAGAAGTTGAAAAGTGAAATTAATTGTTGGACGGCTTTAATTTATAGTTCATTAGTCAAGGTATAAAATAGTTGATATTTGATGGGATCAGCGACCCGTGCTTGCTATGTAGTACCTATATACTTACCTAAGGAAAGGTCGCAGAACTTATTCAAAATAATACCTGGACAGAACTTAACTTCAAAGTATCGATGACGGATTTCTGCATTAATGCTATTAAAGTGCATAAATATCTTTCGTTTTGGCTTTTTCCCTCGTCATCTGAGAGGTCGTCAGACCTTGAGTGTCGTCAAATATTTGTTCATCGTGAGTTACGAGCCAATTTTATATCGTTATCATCTGCTGCGTAAGACATTTTGGACAACCTTTAAAATTTTTATTTCGCTCTACAGATTACTCATAATACTTTATGAAAATATAGACATCACGTAAATGACGCATTGTTTATTTTTTTTCTACATAAGCACGCTAAAGTATATGGTTGATTTATGTATAACTTAATCTAATTTGTATATACCTTATCACTACAAACACAAACGTAGTTTGGATTGCAGTAAGAGCAGTCGCATTCGGCGCATTCGCTCCAAAATATCTCGCCGTTGCAGCCAAGGCGGCCGCCTGTTTCGACGTCCACCCACGTCGACCGCTTCATCAGGATGAACTCCTGGTTCACCAACCAAAATTACCAAAAAAATGTTTTTCGCACAATAGTCACTTAAGATCCAAAACTAACATCACTAACACGGTGCAAACAACGTCTAAATCAAAAACACTTCACTTTTTCTAATTTATTAATGTCACTGACACTTTCAACAGAATAGTCAATGTTTTTTTACCAGTTGAAAACACACTGAAATAATGTAACCAGCATACAGTCAAACACAAAGGTTCGCCTTAAAGTTTTGAAGTATCGCACTTATGATAATTTGGTACCAGGCGAGCATGAACGGAGTGAAGGCGAGCGAGGCGGCAGGACCGCCGCGCTACGGCTCATCGGGCAGACTGCTGCACGCGCCATGCAGAACAGCTGCCGATGGTCTGCGACACTCACCTCCGACGAGGAAGTACGCCATTAACAAGACCATCAAACCTATCATATTAGAATTCCATTTTGCACTCACAGGACATGAACCATAAGTGCATATGTAAATGTGTAAATATGTAAAATTATTATGTTGATATTTACGCTCTGTAAAACCTCCCACCCTCCAAAGCCAAAAAAATACATTATTTAGAATATCACGGAATTTTGAATTTATATGATGTAACATTGAGAGAAGGAAAGGAAAAACTTATCGAAAATCGTGATTATTTTCAAACTTTACTCTTAACTTTTGTCAGAAAGGAGATTTTAATTCTTACAGACTAACGGAGCGAGATCCTAGTTTCGCTAGCAACCAAGCCTGCCAATGCATTTATACATGACTAGCGGCCGCCCGCGACTTCGTACGCGTGAAGTTAGTTATTTGTAAATAATTATTAATTGCATTCGAAAAAGCTAAATACCTAATGAAAGGAAAAAAATAAAAAAAAATCTAGACGAATTTTTAGAATCAATGAAGCCGACGGATATTATTTTTTAAAACCTCTTTGTAAAACCTAAAGTACTTTTTATTGTTATAATAAAACATCCCAGCATAAAATAAAATAGTAAGTATGTAGTTGTTTTCAATATTTTTTATACTTAAATATCATTTAAAATCCTTCTGCCATAATTACTTTAACTTCAATAACATTGGATTTTCATACAAATTTCCAACCCCCGTTTTAACTCTAAAAAGGGGTTGATTTCTAAACATACCTTATTAGTACACCTCCATACCATCTATAGAGCATACATTTTAAATTTCAAGTCTCTTACTTCAAAAACATAGGACTTTCATACAAACTTCCAACCCCCGTTTTAACACCAAAAATGGGTTGATTTCTCAAGATACATTATTAGTACACCTCCAAACTATCAATGCATTTTAATAATACAAATTTCCAACCCCCGTTTTAACTCTAAAAAGGGGTTGATTTCTAAACATACCTCATTAGTACACCTCCATACCATCTATAGAGCATACATTTTAAATTTCAAGTTTCTTACTTCAAAAACATAGAACTTTCATACAAACTTCCAACCCTCGTTTTAACCCCAAAAAGGTGTTGATTTCTAAAGATATATTATTAGTACACCTCCACACCATCTATAGAGCATACATTTTAAATTTCAAGTTTCTTACTTTAAAAACATAGAGCTTTCATACAAACTTCCAACCCCCATTTTAAGCCCAAAAAGTGGTTGATATCTAAAGATACATTAGTACACCTACACACCATCTATAAAGCATACATTTTAAAATTCAAGTCTCTTACTTCAAAAACATAGAACTTTAATACAAACTTCTAACCCCCGTTTCAACCCCAAAAAGGGGTTAATTTCTAAAGATACATTATTAGTACACCTCCACACCATCTATAGAGCATACATTTTAAATTTCAAGTTTCTTGCGTCAAAAACATAGAACTTCCATACAAACTTCCAACCCCCGTTTTAACCCCAAAAAGGGGTTGATTTCTAAAGATACATTATTAGTACACCTCCACACCATCTATAGAGCATTCGACCCCCTTAGGGGTGGAGTATCGTAAAATCCGTTCTTAGCTGATGTCTACATACACCCTATAAGGAACCTACCTGCAAAATTTCAAGTTTGTAGGTGTTATAGTTTCTGAGATTTCGTGATGAGTAAGTCAGTGATTTTCTCTTTTATATATATAGATATGTATGTATAAATACATCGGCAATCTATAGCAAGGAGTTTGGTTCACTACAGTGCCTATACTTATTTTAGTTATTTTACTTTGCAAATATACGCAGTAGAAGTAATTCAAGAGAGCAGGCGGGAGTAAAAAAGTGGAAAATAAGTTATTATTAATATAGTTCGCTTAAATATTTTACTGTATTCGTCAAATGTTAACACAGAATTAAGTTACTTCATATCTGCATTGTTTCCTATTAGGATTTCCTCAGATTCTTCATTACAAAAATCACTGCACAAGGCACATTTCTATGAAATTTCGATAATGACACTAGGCACTAGTCACGTTTAAAATTGTTAGAGGTATAAGAAATAATTACTGCACGTCTGAGCACTTTTGTCACATTGCTGAATGGCTGAAACAACCGAACTGAACGCAGGCTGGCTGTAACGCTGTCGGCCGTCACTCGCCGTAGTAGATAATACCCATTCAATGAGACATAATGCAATGTTGACAAATATCAAACAAAAACAAGCATTCTTCACTTTCTGCTACATAAAGCAATACTGCTTACGTATAGTAATTAGATTGACACAAGCGCAGCGAAAATAATTAGGTCTATGACTTTTCCAAATAGCCTAAGACGCTCAGTGCCTAAGTTTGGACATAATATTAATAATAATAAGTTTGGAAGTAAACATTTCATATTTTTTTTTAAATAATTAATTATTACTTATATTTAACAGGTGCTATATCAGCATATCATCACCGATCGTTGATGTCAAAAGTTTTAACATTAATAAAAACATGCAACATGTTGAGCAAATGACATTTCTCACAGATCTAGTTAAATTATTCAACAAAGAACAATTTTGATGAACAAAGAGTTAAGCAATTGAAGCATAATGCTAATGCAATTGAAACTATAACAATGGTATCAACGATGATATGAGAATCTCAGGGGAGCCAATTCTAAGATGTTATAATAATAATTGCGAAAGTCATGTAAATTTTGATATTGACTCAAGCATGTACGAAAATGGTAATAAGTTGCAGTTTTATTTAGAAAATATTCGTTTTATGGAAAAATAACGCGGTTGCGCTACAACTGCGAGCAATAATGCCAATAAAGGTCATTAAGTTATTAACCAAACTGAGAACCTTGTATGTTATATTTTACATTATTCGGTACTAGCCTTTTTAACCTCCAACTCAAAAAGAGGGGTGTTATAATTTTGGTGTGCCTGTTTGTGTATCTGTGGTATGATAACTACTAAATGAAAAAATCAATTGTTATGCGTTGTTTTTGTTTGAAAGATTACGTGATCGAGATGGTTCTTAGCTATGATTCAGGAAAACCCGTCCAGCCGTTTCAAGATCATCAGCTCTTTTTTATTTTATGAAGGATATGAGCAACTCCCACAGGTTTGATCAATTCGAAATAGGCAAAAAGAACATTAATCTTGATCAGATACTGCAATATTACTAGAAATTTCAAGTTGATAACGATCTAAAAAGACGGTAATAAGGTGTTATATCAATCACTATAATTTCATCATGCCCAGTACTAGACTGGGACAGAGCAAGATGGCTCTCGAAAAAAATACCTTAGTACCGTCGCTTTATCAACACTTGCCCGCCCCGTCCGAGGCATTTTCCTTGTTACATATATGTTGAGACCTTATATTTTAATAATATGATAATGTCAAGTATTTATTATTTAATTTATTTAAATGCACAATGTAATCTAAATTCAAGATTACAATTTAATTTTAATTTCTATTGTTCAACCATCGGTTAATCTTCACGGTCCGTCTTTGATACTCGCAGATCCGTCGTTTTATGTGTTCAAATCTGGGTTACAGTGCCAACAGTACTGGCTACCTACATAATATGTTTACTACTACATCAAAATACGCATTTATAGCCAGTATATACTAACATTCTGTGTAATCATCATCAATACTAACTTTACAGTCGTAATAAACTTATTTACATTTTCATGATTAGGTACTTATCGCGAACTGATATTTCTGTTAATTGGAAATTATAGTTATGCCATCAACAGTCTATTTTATAACTACTTACACTGTTATTGCAATGTTTATGTACGGTTGACGGCACATCAAGTGTGATATTTACGTTGCATAAACTACCACTATTATTACGTCATTAGGACACTTCAGAATCAATAGTATGGTTCATCCGGGCTCGGCTGCAAATTGTTTTTTCTTGTGATATCAATACTTTTGGTTGTTTTGTGAGATCTGATCTGAGAATTTTTGTCAAATCTGACTAGGACGCGTCCGCGATTCGAGTTAATGCACTCAATAAAATTTGCCGGAGAGTTGCCGCGAGTGCGCAGCCATGCAGACTTTTTGGGTCATTGTAAGAACGTGATTTGTTTTTTTTAACTGGACCAGAATTGCAGTGCAATTTACGTGGATTCAGATGAAAGTATAAACTTTCCTTTAATTTCACTTAGCGTGGAATCCTGTTAAGGTTAGATCGAGCTTAATAGTTCATCGAGTATAGTAGTAAATCTGCTGCTGGTATATAGCTTATGGGTGTGAAAAGCCCTGCAATATGATCGTGGGCAAAGTTTTTCTCATCGCAAACTAATGCACTAAATTTGCACGTATTAGATTGCCCATAATTGCGTGTTGTAATTTGGGGTAAGTACTACCATGTTTCAAAGCCAACTACATCTAGGCGTAATGTACTTTGTGGCTAAGCAAAACAAAGTTCTAGGGAAAGTATATCTCTAGTCTTACTGAGGAAGTTCATACCGCGCCCGCGCAATGAAGCCCTTCTCCGACCAAATTAATTAAATGCAATCAAAACCTAATAATAATGGATTCTTGTATTTCAGTGAATGATTAGAGTCATCAGACGTGAGGAGATACTGGCTTATATGGCAAGATGGCAACTCAAAACTACCGGTCAGATCATGAGCAAATTTTAATAGGACCACATGAGAAGCACCAGCTTTTAAAAGTTTTAAATAACGTGGGTTCGATCCTGACCCTCTGCCTTTTTTGGACGTTGTTATCGACGAGGGTCAATCCTTTTTTAGATGTTGTTATCTTTTTATAGTGTTGGTTACTTATTTTTATTTCTACTCAGACAGGCAGAATTTTTAATTCCTTTGAAATATTATTAGACAACTGTGGTATAATAATTATGTATTGTAATAAAGTAATAAAAAACTAGTTAATTTATTACAATACATGCAAAGTTGGGTTGTGTACTTGAAATTATGCATGTGGACGTTATATTAAATGTTTTACGCACGCATTATCTAAGAGTCATCAAGAATATAGGATATTCCTTTGCATGCTTTGTAATTTTGTAAGTATTTATGTCAGTACTTACTACTAATGATTTGATAGTCGGTTTATTCTTTATGCAATGTTCTGATTTGGTGATGCCCTGCAAAGAGTTCATCATCCAGCTTGATTCTGACAAACGAAAACCTTGACCATGAATGCCCACACAAAAACATTGAATGAAAACGGTGCGATAAAAAATAATAACTATTATTGTAGGTCAGTGGTACTGAGCTGCCGACGCACTCTTTTGTATCGCTTCAGTCGACGGTGATATGCAGAAAAACACTTTATGACCAGATAGCCGAGTCATCGTTTATGTTCTGGCTTCACGTCAGTCGGCAGCATTGAACTTGATTATTGACCGACGGTAGAAATCGTCGGCGCAAATTAGAGGCTTTGAAATATGCTGAGATAGTATGTAATTTTTAAACCTTTAAGATTTACATATCAGTCTCGTAGGAGAAAGATCACTGGTGGCAATGGCAACCTGTGATGATCCAACCATCGGGCAAGGCAGTTTTTTGATGTTCTAATCTCAAAATAATAATAGCTTTTGTTTACTTCATTACTTAAGAATATTACGAGCACCATCGAAATTATTTAGATATTTTAGACAATCCTTGCTTGTCATTTTCAATCGTATTTATTGCCATAAAATTATACAATAAATAGAACAATAGAAAGCACAAAACAAACTAAACTTCCGCATGTTTTCGAATGTTGCGAATAAGGAGAGATTGGCAATCAGTTCCTGCCTCTTCGAAGTCTGTGAATGGTCGTGTAGGTGGCAGGAATGAGAGCTGGCGGTTCAAGGCGTACAGAATTGATTATAACTGTACTAAACCTCCATTTGATGTCGGTACTTGAATGTCCTGTTTTATTTATAAGTAACATTTCGTTTAAATGCTTAAATTTTATCCAGATTGTCTGCACTACCGGCCAATAATAGTTTGTGGTTTAAACAGTGAGTTTTGTCATCATCATCAGTCTGAATCTATCCACTGCTGGATGTATGACTTCCATCATATGTGATCCTCGCTTTCCGCATCCAGCCACTCCCAGCCGATCCCTTGAAGTCATCGGTCCATCTAGCTAGAGAATATGTTTTGTAAACAATCTGTAATAAGTGGTAAGTTTTGAGTATAGTAAAACTTTTTATGAATGGATCAAGTTCAATTCTGATTTGATATTTTCTGTCGTAGTTATCAATTTATTGCCATGTCATTCAACACAATGCAATCGATATATAGATAATAATCAATGGAACTTTATAACACGTCATGCTTTTCGATTAATTAATTTGATGAGAATGAAGCCTATAACGCAACACGCATGCTATTCTATGGCTTTTAAAATTATAGTTCATAATAATTATTAGCTTTTGCTTCCTGTAATATCTGTAGACTTCTAAAATTGATCACTAAGTATGACATCAGCAGGATATTTCAACCAAAACAGACTTTAATTGACCAGTCTGAGGTATGCTAAGTCACACACAAGGTAAAGAGTGGGCGAACAACATTTAAGCGGCTCACGTACTGTAAGATTTTACGGATAAATATGTCCATTTCATCTGGCATATATGGAAAAACAGGGTTTTATGTTAATAGGAATAGCTATTTTCTATTAAAATAATAGCTATTGCTTCTCAGCTTCTCCTACACGTTTCAAACATAACAACGCCTAGTGGGTTATGGGTGGCACTTTGTTGAAATGTATAATGATGTTTACGATCTCAGGGTTTAATATATTGTCGTCTTGGTATCCAAGCTAAAAGCAGTGCATGATATTTATTAAAAATTTTGGATACATCTAATAGGCGACTTGAATGTTAATAGCTACGAAACTTGTTAAAATATCTTCTGTTAATCTCTGCATCACCGGCGAAACGAGAGTTCGTAGAGTTAATAAATTATTAAAAGGAATGCTTGTTGCAATAATTGACTATTCGGAGTTTAACAATGAAAAAAAATCGAAAGGGCAACATGTGACAGGAATAAATCTGATTTGAACGTCTCCAATAAAGACTACAAAGCTTATGCACTGGAACATACATACGCTAGATAGGTTCAAATCTCAAATGGGTAGACCCGTGGGCAGCAGGTAATTGGCTATAAAGCAGATATAATTCATTATCATGGTAATAGGGTACATCTTAAAAACATCATTATTTCATAAAGTTACGATATCTATATATTTTTTTTACTTTCATGTAAACAGAAATATTAAAGAGCATTCTTTTCCCACCAGTAGGGTATAACAGGTGTTCGATGAACATGGGATCATTGCCAGAGACAAAGCGGCTGGTAACGGAACAGGCGACAAAAACAGAGACAATACCGATACGCTCTGACTGATGCAGGAAGCAAGTGCGATTCTAAGAACTTGATGGGTTTCATTCACGATATGTTCGCCATAGACGATGATAATTAATGTATCTAAAGAGAACATGCATAAGAATATGTACTACAAGTAAAGAAGATCAATATTATAATATTTTAGGGTATATTATAGGGTCTAAGAGTGCTTACATCAAGAATTACCGATTGATTACCTGCTCACCGGTAGCAGTTCCGTGTGAATGAATATAAAGCGAACTGTACTTTAATTCGTACATTTATTTTATTGTATCGAGAGCTGGGACCAATGTCCAGTAGCTTTATGTCATCATCGTCAATCCTTACTCATCCCACTGCTGGGATACGGGTATCCTGTTAATTGAAGGGGTTTAGAGCATACTCCACCATGCTGCTCAACTGCGGGCTGGCAGAGTCGCTTTATGTAAGCAACCTAAAATGAAACTATTTCCAGGGAGTACATATAAATTCATAAATTTCAAAGATTAATTTGATTGGATTTTAAAAAGGTAGTATAAACTGAACATCTAAAATTGTGAAACTGTACAACTATTATACTGACTTCGATCTGCTCCCTTACCACCATCTCTTATTGCGATTCAATAATTGAATTGATTGCTTATTCATACCAATGAATAAGCGACTCTATTCCATTTGAAATAGAGTCGCTTATTCATTGGTATGAATAAGCATTCTATTCAGTTATTGAATCGCAATAAGAGATGGTGGTAAGGGAGCAGATCGAAGTCAGTATAATCATCTCTTAGATGGTGGTAAGGGAGCAGTTATCTAAAGTTGATATAAAACATATCAAACCTAATCTAACCTAGTATTTCTGTCGCCCATTTAGTATTTTTTGTGGCTCATGATATTATTTTCCATTTTAAAATACCATCGAAAAGAAAACTAAGTGGTTTGAACGCACATCTAGTTGATTGATTAAGTAGATATAACGTAAGTGCAGATCTTGTTGATAATTAAATAGGTATAACTTTATGAAAAACCTTTACTTATGAATGATGTAAATGGTAATCTATGCAAAGAGGGAAGGGCGTAAAATAATGGTGTAGAACACTTAACAGCACTTCACAGTAACGACAGGCTGTTGACACGGATAGGTTCCCAAGGTGAAGCCGCCAAGCCGTTCATATACAGCTCATACCTATACATTTACTATAATACCGCGGTTTCGCGACAAGTGACGCGGAAAACACATGGGAGACAGGATGCGTATGTGAACTTTCTAGCATGTACGTACATACTTCATTGACAGACAAGTTGCGACACAGTTTAATGGTCCTTATGGAACATTTTTTGACGCGCTCGGTGGTCGAATAGTTAGCAATTACCACTTTGACTCCGAGGCAACCTCGGTTCGATCCCTACACAAGACAAATATTTGTGTGCATGAACATGTCTTGGTCTGGGTATTTTCTATGTATTATATGTATGTATTTACAAAAAAATATAGATATATATTTAAGTTTAATATCAGTTATCTAGTACACATAGTACAAGCTTTGCTTAGTTTGGGACTAGATGGCCGTGTGTAATTTGTCCAGGAATATTTATTTATTTTGTGAGCGAAAAAGACAATTCGATACATGTGAAATTAATCTATTCATCTGATCTGCCATGATTCTTGTGAATAATTACTACGACAACAAATAGATACTCAGCGATTTTTTCTGTGAGAATATTGACAGAATGTTTAAGGATCTAGATCCAAGTTCAATTCTATTGTCGAACATGACATAAGTCGTTTTTATGAACTATAAAGATACTAGATAACACGCTGTGCTCACCTTGGGAATGGAATGTTACCATTTGCTAAGTAACTCGAACAGGTTACATTTAACGACTGAACAATGGTTGCTGTACCATACAAGACTATAAAATTAGTTCAATCCAATAATGCCTTCCTATAATATCTACCGGGATATATGAGTTCACTATGGAAAAGGAACAGCCAGAAAGCCATATAAATGCAAACATGTTGGTAGTGAAACAGGATTTCTTTCCATATGACTAAAATATAGGTTAGTATATTTGTGAATACCATGTTATTGACGAATAATATTATTATTATTTTATACTACATAGCGTGGCAGATAAGTATACGACTCGCCTGATGTGAAGCAGTTACCGTAGCCATATTAACGCTCGCTACATGAAATAAAGCTCGCACGCCGCCACCATCGCTGGCAACGCAGCAAACTCCTTTCTTTCTTGTGACTTCACTCACTCACAGGAACACAACAACCCTCAAGAGATTTGTTATTTGGCTGTGGTATTATGTAAGATGAAGGTTAAAAGGCAAGGCAAAGTGCCGCGATCTTGACATATCAATACAAATCAGTACAAACCGCTGGTCAGTCATGGATAAGAATTTTTTTTTGCATATTTTCACGGGATATCGGGCGCCGGTACCTAACGAAGTTATATGCCAAAACTATTAGCAAACATTTCTTTTACGAAGAACACTTGAATTGGAATTAAAAACTTCATCGATTTGTATTGCTCGCTACCATATCGATACACTATACTTAATAAAATAACAATAATTACTTACATTTTGCAGATAGTATAACGCAGCAATAGCCGCCTTAAGCCTCCTTTGTGTGGCATGTACTTAATTTTGCCTGACATAGTCAATTAGGGGTAATCTCGAATGTTAATTTAATCACATTTAAACCACACAACGATGAAGGTGGTGGTAGTTAAGTAAATCATATCGTTAAATACTAAATGTTCTTCTTTAGTTCCCTCAGTGACTCTTTTAATCTTCTGAATTATACGATCACTCTAAATTATATTACGAAACACCTAGCGGAAAATGAACATCTTGATAACACCCAAATGAATAATGATGCAGAGACAAGCTGTCACTCTCAGTTCGTATTTTATGACATGAGTTTTTATCATACGTTTATCAAGTTTGTTTGTTTCCTAAGTGTACTCGTACTGATGAATTAAAATACATAGGAGCTGTGATGTCATTGCGCTTTCTTTAGAATCAGAGAAATATATTTAGTAAATGAATAATGTCTTTGACATCAACACTACGCCAACTCAAAACATACACATCCAGATACACACCGCTAATATGAGTTATACATTTACTTAGCGGTTTGTATTTGTCGATTTTGTTGTGTCTGTGTGTCTTTTATAAATAGAATTCAGGTAGCATAAAGTTACTGAAGTAATGAATCGATTTAGATAAAAAGAACACAATGTCACAATTTTTTTTTTTTTTTTTTTTTATTGGAAGTAAATGTTTATCTACGATAGTTTAATGTCCAATCTTTAACTTTTTTAAAAGTAAGCAGATGGCGGCAAAAAGGAAAAGTAAAAGTTACTACATACGCTGATTTCAATGTAAATTGTAATACTTCTGAACTTTTAACTGTGTTTCTCTTAAATCTATTCATTAGGACATTTCCTGATCTTTGCCTGTACCCTTCAAATGACATACTGTGATACAAATTGTTACTCGTCGTACATACATACCTACGAGTAATATGTTATTTGTATACAAAAACGCAGATAACTACTACAACAACATATAAAAAAACTCTATCATCATCAGGTCATTTTAGTCTCCACTACAGGAGCACGACCCTCTCTCGTCCGTCCTAGACGTAAGGAGGATTTGGCCTACACTCCCCACGCTGGCCAGACGGGTTGAAAAAACCCTATGAGGTTAATTTATACCTAGGTATGATAAGTATGCACAGTTCGAGTGATAAATAGTATGATAATTGTATAATGTTAATAATTTATAAAGGTCGTTACAAAAGTTTTAAAGTAAGTATTAATTTATCCCACGCTTGACGACATTGAAATCGATCGAATCGATTCGTATGTAGTTGATATCGACATAACAGAATTCATCGAGATTACATCGAGTTCTACCACCGACTTGTCACGTTCAAGCATTCCTTTGAACGGGAAATATATAAATTATTTATAATATTATACAATTCATAATAATATATATCTAATAGTTTTATCTAAGTCTTTGCTCTATAGATTCACGCATTCTCTAAACTGTTATGTAACATATGAAATTAATTATCTGATTTATGATATATTCACAGATTTTATAAGATCTGTGCTGTTAGGTATTCGTTTTCGCTGTTATACAGAAGATTCTATTTTATATTTGTGACAATAATGATATTAAATATCAGTTTCAGCAAAGGCCATCTGAATGTACAGCGGCGCCAGGAATATCCACGATCAAGGACAGTTTATTTCATTAAATAGAAAATATACATACAAGTAAATACGTATTGTTTGAGTTAATTAGGTATAACGATAATATCGGGACTAAAATTTTGCTAGATTAAAATAAGATTTTAAAATCAAAACAAATTCAATATTTCCAAAGTTTATGCAAGCGTTGTTATGAGTTTTTAAAATAAAGACGAATAGTCTTTATTTTAAAATTCTTAATAGCTTTCATGGAAGTAGGGAATGTTCACATTACAGAAAACCTCCACATTACAGAAAACTTTTTTTATAATCGCTCAGCCATAATGGTTTTACGTCGCCTGATGTTAAGCGAGAAGCGGAGCCAAATCGCATCGGCAACGGACAAGAGAAAATAGTCTCCTGTCAGTTGACATTGCCATGTTGGTACCGCAAGATATTTCTTCATGCTTCGCTTGAAGTATCCGATATTATTATAATAAGGAGGAAACACATGTGCCGGTAGTGCGTTCTTCTTATTAATGGTACGGACTGCAGCCAAACAACAATACCCCTGTTATGCTCGTGCGAGGGAATGAGTTCATCAGACGTATGGAGATCCTCCTCCTAGGACTTTCCTACGAGTGTTGCGATAGTAGCATCTCCTTGCGTCGATATTGGATGAGATGCTGCTAACACTTATGCTGCCAATAAAAGTTTGACATAACTAACGCAACTGTTGTGGATTTATCCATGTACTTTCACCATTTTTCTTAATTAACAATCTCTGGAAGGCGTCTATTCAACGCGTCGGTGTTAAATAAATCTGGTAGCATTACAATCGACCAACGTCATCATAAAATTATCAAGATATGGTGCTAACCGTTGGAGGCGCCAAATGCCGCTAATGTAGAGGTCGCGAACCTTCCAAATAAGTAAACGGTCAGCCTGAGGCACTTGATTGAGTTTATTGGGCTTGCCTCACCGTACTCAGGACCAGCTGTTGCAATGTCGTTATGCAAGTGCATATGTATGGCAAGCCATCGCAATTGAAGTTTTCGAGAGGGCTGACGAAATGTACAGTGTTAGTACGCATGTAACCTTTTCCTGGAATGGCTCTTGTCGCTTAGTAAATCTATTTTGATTTCTAACAAAAGCAAACAGCAATGCAAAATGCTTTAAAATTAAAATAAATAAATATTCCTGGACAAATTACACAATAACTAGTCCCAAACTAAGCAAAGCTTGTACTCTAGTACCCATAACTAGATAACTGATATTGTACTTGAATATCTATTTTTACATACATACATATAATACACAGAAAACACCCGGACGAAGACGAAGGCAAACAGAGATGTTAATGCACACAAATATTTATCTTATGCGGGAATCGTACCCGCGGCCTCAGAGTCAAAGTGGCCATTGCTAACCATTCGACATCATTCGACCACTGGGCTCGTAAAAAAAAATGATTGATTGATTACGTATCTCATTCATCGGCGTTTATCATAATTTATTTAAATATATTTTATCTGTGAACAGATTTCTATTTTTTATAACACGTTTTTTTTAGGTTAGGTTTCGACGTGTATCTAAATAACTAAGTATGGAATGGTCTTTTAGGAACCAAATGTCATCCACTTGTAATTGTGGTATTGTCATGAAAGTTAGCAGTTATACCACAACCCGGCCACTCCATACAAATGTTGCGTCGTTCACTACTACATAAATAATGTCGTCTGTGCAGAGCGCGAATGAGCGTGTGGGCGTGCGGCGCCATACGAACTGTTCAATATTAGTCTCAGAAGGGAGGTGAGGTCGATACAAGAGAGCGGCAGGGAGTGGCCATACTGTATGTAGTACTATAATAAGTAATAGTACTAAATACAGAACTATGTATAACCACAGTATAAGTACTGTGGTTATACATAGTTCTGATTACAATACTATAATATGGTAACATCAAGCTGATCTGATGATGGATCCGGAAGTTAGGTACTAGAACTCTATAACTGATCCATGTATGGGTTTGTTAGACTGATCTTTGATCATACTTTGACGAGGTATTGTTTCCAGGGTATGATGATAAAGCAGGCATGCAAGTACTGGAGCTACAATGTTAGTATAGTGTTCCTACGACTTATTAGAATAAATTTGGGATGTACTATGACCAATTTGGGATACACTACCTCTAGAGCTCCATGACCGGTAGCATGTTTTTTACAATTTTTTAAACTATATTTATCTATAAAAATATTTCGTCGATACTAGACTACCTGCATGAACAATATATATATCTATTCTATATCTATATCTATATCTATATCTATATTATATATAAAAGAAAGTCGGGTTTGTTACAACACTTATAACTCGAGAACGGCTGGACCGATTGCCATGGTTTTTGATTTGTTGGATTTGTTTCCGTCCCGAATAGCAGAATAACTCTTAAAAACATTGGAAAATTCTCGAAAAAATAAAATAAAAGAAAAAACATTTTCCCATACAAATGAAAGTGTCAGTTGAAAAAGGGATTACGATATTTATTGGTTGTCAAATATCAAAACGTCAAATCGATTGGTGTCACTTTTATGTCGCGAAAGTTGTCTATGATTTGTTATGAAAATTTAAAAATGTCAAATCGATAGGGGTGAAAACGCTTTTCCCATGGGGTTCGAGCGCAAGAATCAAATCAGAGTAAACATCAAAAGAAATGACAAATTTCAAAACTAAAAAAAGTAAAACAAAACGTTTTTTAAAAAAAAAAATTAACAATAAGGAAATCTTTATTTTTATGAAATCTTCAGTTTTTATGGATACGGGTCTTCCCTCAACCGAAGGGGTTTAGAGCGTACTCCAACACGCTGCTCAACTGCGGGTTGGCGGAGGCCAGTGTTTTCGAACCGCCTAAAGGCCACTGACTTAACTTAACGACTATCATTAAATGATAACAACCGGGACCGACAGCTTAACGTGCCTTCCGAAGCACGGAGGAGCTCAAGATGAGCTAATGATAACAACCGGGACCGACGGCTTAACGTGCCTTCCGAAGCACGGAGGAGCTCGAGATTAGCTAATGATAACAACCGAGACCGACGGCTTAACGTGCCTTCCGAAGCACGGAGGAGCTCAAGATGAGCTAATGATAACAACCGGGACCGACGGCTTAACGTGCCTTCCGAAGCACGGAGGAGCTCAAGATGAGCTAATGATAACAACTGGGACCGACGGCTTAACGTGCCTTCCGAAGCACGGAGGAGCTCAAGATGAGCTAATGATAACAACCGGGACCGACGGCTTAACGTGCCTTCCGAAGCACGGAGGAGCTCAAGATGAGCTAATGATAACAACCGGGACCGACGGCTTAACGTGTCTTTCGAATCACGGAGGAGCTCGAGGTAAT
The DNA here is from genome assembly GCA_937001555.2 of Hypsopygia costalis. Classification (NCBI taxonomy): domain Eukaryota; kingdom Metazoa; phylum Arthropoda; class Insecta; order Lepidoptera; family Pyralidae; genus Hypsopygia; species Hypsopygia costalis. Next base: position 8,320,885 of record OW443325.2, read on the forward strand.
ATAAACCCATCCGTGTACAGGCTACGGTCGACGTTGCTTAACTTGCGTGTTCAATTAGACTGGCACGCGCAATGACGCCATCGAGCTTCTCTATTATTTTCTACTATTCATTGTTTTAATTCCATAAAATCATAAATTTAGTTCAGCTAATATGTACCACGACATTCATTGATTGTTAGGCGGTACGAAGTTCGCCGGGACAGCTAGTATTATATATATACTCGACGTACATTCATACCAAAAATAAAGAAAAATAACTACATTTTCAAAACATTAAAATCTTTTGAAATCGTGAGATATTTTGTCATAAAAATCATCTTTATTAGTTACTTATCGGATTTGTGGAAGTCAAACGTATTAAACTCAAAAAATGCACATTTTATTACCTCATTACACCGCATTAGGCAACAAGGTCATTAAATCGCAAGCCCGAAAACCATGAACGCAATTGTGCCTTTGGCAGATGCGAACCTTGAACTTTAACATAATGCCAAAAGAGCGCCTTTTATTGACATTATTGTCATTGTGAACATCGTTGACCATGATGACTACTAAAATAAGAAATGGGGTCACAAAGTTTGCAAAAAGTAAGTCTGTTCGCTAATATAACTGACCACTTCGTCATATTGAAATTGCAAAGTGGTCAGTTATCTTAGGGAACCGACTGTACGATACGAGTATCTATTCATAATACAATGAATATGACTGTGTGAAAAAAAATTAGTAAATAATAAATAAGTATTACTAGACAAATTACATACAGTCATCTAGTCCCAAACTAAGCAAAGCTTGTTCTATGGGTACTAGATAACTGCCCCCTTACCACCATCTCTTATTGCGATTCAATAACTGAATAGAATGCTTATTCATACCAATGAATAAGCGACTCTATTTCAAATGGAATAGAGTAGCTTATTCATTGGTATGAATAAGCAATCTATTCAATTATTGAATCGCAATAACAGATGGTGGTAAGAGGCTGATATAGTACTTAAATACATTTTTTTTGTAAATACATAGAAAACACCCAAACCAAAACAAACAGACATGTTCATGCACACAAATATTTGCCTTGTGCGGGGATCGAACCCGCGACCTCAGAGTCTATGTGGCTATTGAGCCACATAGACTCTGAGGTCGCGGGATTTTTTTAGCAATCTAAAGATTCGACCACCGAGCTCGTCAAAAAAGTAACACAAAACATGTGAATAAACTTTCCGTTTTCTAACATTATGAGAAATGAATAATGATAATACGGTGCTAGAAAATGTGGTATTATGACAATCATAAAGCAAAGGTATTTTACCTCTGTGCCGATGTATCGAGGTGTGAATATTTCCGACATTATGGATAACGACGATGTCGTACAATAAACACAGTATTAATATTAAGTAACAGCTAATTTAAAAGGTCTAAGATAGGTCATACATTTTTCAATTTAATAGGTATCCTATTTAGTAAGTTTCAGAGAAAGTATTATTCCTGTGTTGCAATTTTGTTACTTTTCAGTGTAGCATTATGGGATTATGGTGCTTAAATAAAAACAACAAGCAGGTAGATAACATTTTACCGATGACAGCTTCCCTGGTAAATGAAATACTAACAACCTAGGCATAGTGTGCATCCTCAGAGTAAGTAATAGATTTTGAGTGCTTTAGTGCTTCTAACTTATTTTGATAACGACGAGACGTTAACTTCATTTTATATGGAATAGACTAGTGTTGCCTAACCCGTGGGCTAATTACCCTCGCAGGGGTAAAACCAAGAGTCTGTATGGCTAATAAAGCTGATAAAAGATAACAAATTAGTTCAGACCAATAAGATCTTATCTAAGCAGGGAGGGTAAAATCAGTTTCCTGAACAATGAAAAGGTTAAGTAACACTGGAATAGATATAATGCGATATACTGAGAGGAAAAAGGAATACAATATGATGTTAACGTTGTGGTGATCGAATAAGTAAGACTTGCAATAAAGTACTCTAATTCCAACTGGTCATTAAGTCAAAGTAGTTAATTTGACTAGGAACTAATGAAACACCAAACAAATAATGTTCCGCCATTCTACCACGGATCTACCAAGGTCTCATAAACTCAAGGGATGCAACAGGTGTAGCGTAACGTCATAAAACGTGTCAATATTGGCTACTGAGTGCAGTGTACCGTCGCGGATATTGCGTCAATAACCATGCCATGGTTGCCACCATATAGGCGCACTTTCACTCGCACCATAGATAAATATGGTAAAACGTATGTTGTCACCGTAGAATAGCAGACATGGCTGGCAGAGGAGAGAGTAAGAATTTATTTGTGAACTATACCTACTGACACTGACATCTGGCAGAGATTTTTAGAAAATTTTGTACCACGGTTTAAATAATAGGAAACAAGAATTTTCTTTATGCAAGTAAACATGACTCATATCTAAATCCTGACATTATGTAGAGTCTTCATAATGTTAGTACAAGAGTTTAGCACTATTCCGACTAAGCTAAAGGACACAACACCGAGAGTTTAGTTACCTAAGTGGAAGAAGGGGATTTTACGTGCAGTCAAATCTGTTCACGGCTAGGATGCTGTTTTGGCTGGCCTGCACTAAGGATGAGCACTTTTTACGCATCATCATGTAAAAACAATCTACTCGGCATACGCAACAGCACCCTGAACGCTTTAAGATATTAATGTAGAATTTTTAGAAAATTACCGATTAAGAAATACAATCTCGCGCGATTGTATTTCTTTATCAGTAATTTGCCAGTTAACATAGGGCGTGAGTAATTTCAATTTACGTCACGTACAAAAAAATATATCAAACATATGCGTCAACTGTGACACTATCTGACCGAACTAGTGAGCTGTGCGTGATGAGTCCTTAATAAATTGTGATATAATTAAATGGTTTTTATTTGCACTGTGAAAAGCTCTGACGTTCTTGACACATTCAACGTCTACGCTGCAACGCAGTAATAAATAGCGTTGGGCTGCAAGGCCGCATTGTTCGTGTGGCATTTGTCCATCTCTAGTTAGTACGGTACACAAATTAGATCATGCATGAGAGAGATTTTGATATGCGAATAAATTTAAAAGCTACTACAGCGAACATTCCCATGTTTTCGTTAATTAAGAAAAAAAAAATACATTAAATAATGATGAGGTTAACCGGAGCCATAAATTTAAAATCTCTACTGCCTACACGTCCGTATGCCTAAATTTACCATTCGCAAAAATATGCTGTTTTTGATTCTAAAACAGCATACAAAATTCTTAGTTATGTAGATGCTTATAAAGTAGCACATTAGATTCGACCACAGACTTAGGATGTCTCACAGATACGTCAGTAAAAATACGACATAATATGACCAACATACAGAACAAAGAAATTAGAAAATTCTTTATTTAAATGACGACCTTCTACATACGTGGAAAGAGCGTAATTACCTCGAAATCTTGGATGTAATTGTGCCCTTTCTCCCACTGACGACCGCGACAATATTCATACCGTAACATACGGATAGACATACCGAGGCGAGGTCTTAAATTATTTATTCATCATCATCATTATCAGGTCATTTTTGTCTCCACTACAGGAGCACGAGCCTCTCTCGTCCGTCCTAGACGGAAGGAGGATTTGGCCTACACTCCCCACGCTGGCCAAACGGGTTGGGGAGGCCTGATCGATATTTGATAATGTGTTTCCCTTAGTCGCCTTGTACGACATCCACGGGAAGAAACGGAGTGATTCTATTCTAGTCTGCCGTAAACCACACGGCCATTTGTCTGGTATAATGAATAATGACTTATTAGCATCCTTAAATATTTTAATAGATCGATAATAGAACTTCATTTTTCTTTTCTTTTCTAGGTGAGAAACTAATGAAAGACCCGCTAAGCTCAGTGGACCACATAGAGTCAAAATGCGAGGAGTTACGACGAACGAGTGCGTTTCTAGTCGATGTATTTCCCTTAGTTGCCTTGTACGACAACCACGATCCACGGGAAGAAATGGAGTGACTCTATTCTAGTCTGCCGGAAACCACACGGCCGAAATTATTTATTATGTATTCCATATTTCTAACTTTGGTTCTGTAAAATTCCTGGACATTATATTAGGTTACACACGGCCATCTAGTCCCAGACTAAGCAAAGCTTGTATTATGGGTACTAGATAACTGATATTATACTTAAATAATTTTTTTTTGTAAATACATACATATAATACATAGAAAACACCCAGACCAAAACAAACAGACATGTTCATGCACACAAATATTTGTCTTGTGCGGGGATCGAATCCGCGATCTCGGAGTCAAAGTGGTCATTGCAAACCATTCGATCACCGAGCTTCTTAAATGAAATCTATCACAAGAAAATTATTATAAGCAGCAAATATCATACAATATGTTTAAGCAAATAACGATTTCAGGTCAGTAGAGTTTGTAATCCGCTGATTTCTTTAATTTAAATGTTGAAATGCAAAAATTATATTTAGCTTCAATAAGCGAAGGTTGTATTTTTATTAAAGCTCTAGTATTTGATATCATTGATTTCTATCACTCTCTCGTACCCGAAATATATACTCGTATATGTAATATCATCTCCAGTATTATATTAAAACGCTCAGTGTAAATATTTATAAAGTTCCATGCATAAACAAACACGCACAGGGGTTACGTGACTTCTAAATATGGGCCAAGTGGTGTTTCTTCCACAAAAATAAACTTCTTTTTTCCACAAACGCGAACAGTCACGTTTTCTGATTTAGAACTGTACGCTACAGCCGGATAAAATACCAAAAATATTTGTACACGGAAGTAAAGGTTTATAAAGAGCTGTATGAATTTCAATGTTTGAAGATTTTTTATTGTACTTATTTGAATATGAATCGTATCGTAGGTATAAATAAGAATGAAATTAACGCCACCTTGTTAGGTATATTCTTACCTTTTACAGTTAGTTGTAAAATTTGTTTTTTCTGAAATATGACTGAATAAAGTAACTATAAAACTTAATTTCAATTTAGTAACTTGATTTATTATTTGTTTCAGTATTAAAGATCGAAGTTAACATATCAAAGTGTGTTCTGTTTTTACGACTAAACCATTGAATCGATTTTCATGACAATTGGCACAGTCGGCGATAGCATGAATTTTACGGAAGAAATAACATATAAGTATTTGATATCAGCTTCAATTTAACCAACTTCAGAATAGGAGGTACTCTGTTTGACCCCTGTATGTATATATCGACGGTCCCTACGTATAAAGCGACATGTCATTTCAGACATGTCTGCTTATACTACGATATAGTAATTAAATAATGTTATTATTGGACAAATGAGTTAATTTCTTACTTTTTAATTATATACAAGCAATAAAATAAAAAAGAAAATGTTAGTACGTATAAAGCGACATGTCAAAAATTGCCATTTTTGACATGTCGCTTTATACGTAGGGACCGTCGATATGTTCGCAATTTTCCGAAACTACTGATCCGATTTGAATGGGGCATTCCTTCTAGCCTATTTTTCTGTGAAGATTTTAGGATCATGGACTATATGAAACCTAACCCAATGGTAAACTAAAATATAGGAGTAAAACCAGCTTGATGAGAAGCGGTTGCCGTAGTCTGGGTAGTCATAAAAATGCATGGAACATAAAATATGGTAAGGTAAGGTACAAATGGTAGCTTGGTGTTGGTTTACCACAAAGTGAGCTGTTCTACCATTTTTACGGTTAGATAATAAGAATTTGTTTGTATTTGGATTCTTCAGTTACGATATTATCTGCCTATGACTTTTAAAAAACTATGTAACAATATTATAACTGTTAATTAATTAAGTACACAAAAATTGGTTAACAAATCGAAAGTTAACGTGTATTTTATGTCAAGATTATGACGAAACTTCCAATTACCTAACTACCTAATCAAATCGTATGAATCAATCATATTTTTCCAATTGCCTTGTGCCACATGTTTTTACATACAATCATATAAATTTATATAGTATTAATTGAACATTTATGGTATATTAACCTTATATGCAAATATTGTGGTTTCTCGGTGAAATAGGAATCGAAATGTAGGTAAGTGCCGACCAAAATGTAAGTACCATTAGCGATTTAATCATCACATATCAGTTAATTGAAGGCGTGGCACAAACTGTTCGTTCATTTATATTTCTGGGGAATTTAAGGGTCCTGTTTTTTTTCTCTGAAACACCTGAATGCGTGTAATTTTGCTGCGGTATTCTATGACGTGGAAGTACTTCCCCAGTTGGGCAGCTTAATAAATGCGCTATGCCTTACTTCTCTTTTCGTCATAGCCTCGTTTGTCAGTCAGCAGGGTGCACCACGTGCAGATGAAGTTGGTTTTGGTTCAAAGATGTTGATGAACCACATACACCCCAAAAATTTTTAATACAGTTTTTAACTCAGGCTAAAGCAATATGTCTTAGAATACGAGCAACAGCAAGCAGTAGCAATCGACTCCGACAATGATTCTTCTCCACTCCAGCCCCCCTAGCCAAGTGTAATTCGTAGCGTAACGAACGTTAGATAGATCATGTGACATTTGTCAATTCACATACTAAAATGTTCGATTTTGACAAATGGCACGTGATCTATCTAACGTTCGTTACGCTACGAATTACACTTGGCTAGGGGGGCAGATCAAGGTCAAGACCTAAGCAACTAGGTGTTCGGTTTGCGAATGCACCCGGAAAGCTGCAGTCCGCTATGAATGGCGTTGTATTACCAAAGTGATCACTCATCGTGATGACCACGACCACTCTGGCAAGAGTGTACCGACTAAGAAGAAGGACACCAGATCCTCATACTTCCTACCGCCCGCTTCAGTTGAATTCGATTCAGCTAAGTTCGTAGAGCGTCAGGGACCTTACCTAATAATCTAAACATGATTACAAGATGACAGTTTGATTTTTGTAACCAAAAAATTCTATCTATATCGTCTTCAACTTAGACCATGGATAGTAGAAGCCCTAGTTAGGTTTCATTTCTAGTAAATCTCGTTTTCTCAGACAGATCTCGGTCTCTCAGGCGATGTGACGAATGCCTGCATATATATTTATTTACATAAGTTTATCAAAATTATTATAAAGAAATTCCTTGTTTGCCATTGTATCTGAATAATATTAATATATTATATTGACGAGCTCGGTGGTCGAATGGTTAGCAATGGCCACTTTGACTCCGAGGTCGCGGGTTCGATCCCCGCACATGACAAACATTTCCATTAACATGTCTCTTTGTCTTGGTCTGGGTATTTTCTATTAAATATTTATTATTATTAAATATTCTTGATACTCGCTGAACTTCTTACATGACACGTTGGAATGCGGAATAAAAAGTAAAGTCGTGAGACGCATGTTCTACTCATTAGCTTTTACGATACACTCATTCTAAGTTGTTCTATAAAAACAATTTTGTAATAATGAGGTATTGAACTACTGATTGTGTCAGTCAGTATTATTTATTCCAATATAGAAGATTTTACGATGAACGAAATATTCCATAATAATAAATATATATTTCTGGACAATTTACACATCGCCATCTAGTTCCAAATTAAGCGCAAAGCTTGTGTTATCGTTACTAGACAACTGATAAATACGTTTTTTTTTTTGTAAATACAACATATAATACATAGAAAACGCCCAGACCAAGACAAATAGACATGTTCATGCACACAGATGTTTGTCTTGTGCGGGAATCGAACTCGCGACCTCGGAGTCAAAGTGGCTATTGCTAACCATTCGACCACCGAGCTCGTCAATACTGATGATACATGGATATTATTCCTCATAAATAAATACCTACACAATACAATACATTACAATAATTTACAAAAATGTACAAGTACAGAATTAGAGTACAAAGGACAGCCTTATCGCGAAGCGATTTCTTCCAGGCAAGAATATTGTAGATGAAATAAATCTTCTTCGAAGGTTCTTATGGAGTTTCTCTCCATAACAACTTTCCTTATACCTTAACGTTAGTGTTAGTTTAGACGTAAAAAATGCGACGAAAATAAAACACCACTTTCGACCCGTGCGAACCCGGACGGACGGGTAGTAGATAATAAAGTAGGATTATCCAATGTTTATCATTGGATAATCCTACTTCATTATCCAATGATAAACATTGGATAATCCTACTTTATTTAATTAACTTATATTTATTACACGTAATCTTATAGTTTAATTAATTACAAAAGGCGATCTGAATGCTAAAGTAATAAACCTTTTGTAGGACCTGAATAAAACGTACAGCCAAAATCACAGAATACGCAATAGTGACGACTCCAGTCCCCCTAGCCAAGTGTAATTCGTAGCGTAACGAACGTTAGATAAATCACGTGACATTTGTCAAAATCGAACATTTTAGTATGAGAATTGACAAATGTCACGTGATCTATCTAACGTTCGTTACGCTACGAATTACACTTGGCTAGGGGGGCAGGGGGGCTAGCCAAATGGCAGTTTGCGAAGTAGAAAAGCGTAGCGATCGCAAATTTGAACTGTGGAGCTCATAATAAAATATTCGAATTGACAAATGTCATGTGATAGATCACGTTCGTTACGTTACGAATTAAACTTGGCTAGGGGGGCTGGTGTTGTCGGAGTCCATAAGCTGCGGTAACTACGTACCATCAGGCGGGCCGTGTGCTTGTTTCCATCGCACCCCGGCCACTGCATATAAACGTCACGTAGGTAAATTATTACATAAACAATGACGTCTGTGCCTGTGCAATGAACGTGTGTGCGTGCGACGCCATACAGATTGTTCCAGATTCGTCTCAGAGGGGTGGTAAGGTCGACAGGAGAGAGCGGCAGGGAGTGGTCATACTGTACATAGTATTATTACTTATACTGTGGTAGTATCTACCTTTTGTAGGACCTAAATAAAAGCATAAAGAGGAATACGCAATAGTAATGATGACCCTAATGTTGCCGTCGTCCATAGGCTGGGTAACTTCTTTCCATCAGGCGGGGCGTATTTGCCACCGTAGTGACATAAAAAAGTAGTGCCGTCCCAGAAATAAGATATTGAGACACAATCGGACATTCGTATTCCTGTTTTTCGATCGTTGATGTAATACCATTGCGAGACGGATTGGCCAACAAACAAACAGCCAGACAGGGTTCCGTAACAAACGAGAGTAAAAACTGAACGCCAAAATTCGTAAAAACAACATCAGATCTTGTTCTCGAATGCTTCGACTGGAAATACCTTTCCCCTGAGGAAATCGAACTTGTAAAGTCAAGGAAATTACGTTCGGGAATCTACTTTATGCCCTTATATCACTCTGCTGTTTTTTTTTAGAATTCCGTAGTCAAATACGGAAGTATTATTTCTTTGAATAGTATTTAGTTTTACTATTAGTCTTTAATATATTAATAGGTAAATTATAGGCAATAAACCTTAATAAACCTGTATAAATCTTACTTTCTACATTGCAGTATAATGTTGTTTTCAGCGTATGTTTGTTTATGAATTAACTCCTTTTAAACCTTTTGATTTTTGGATATTTGGATTTTTGGTTTTTGGATTTTTGGAGAATATGTATATATATATATATATATATGTATATATATATATATACATATATATAATCTGGATTGACACATAGAATATTTGATATCCCAGTACTGTTTACGTTGAACCACGAAGGAGTGAAACCACGGGCAGAAGGTAAATAATGTTTTCGGAGAACCTTAAATTAATATAAACCATAGGAATATTGTTTTTTTTTATACTACGTCGGGTGGCAGACAAACATACGGCCCGCCTGATGAGAAGCGGTTATATTAACGCTCGCATAGCTATATTAACGCTCGCAACATAAAATATCGCTCGTGCGCGGCCACCTCAGCTACCAACGCAGCATCTTCTTCCTTTCTGGTGACCTCACTCACTCGCAGGAACACAACAACCATATTGGTGTGTGCCAATAGCGTGCTTATTTTTATTTATGGCACGCATAATCGTTCATCAGTGCGTTTAATTCTAGAAACTAATCGCTCGTTGTCACAAAACGATTATTCTAAACGATCATATCTTTAGAGGTATATAAATTTATCTTAAGTATATTCAGAGTTTCTTTCAAGTGAGATTATAACATAATAATTTGGGACCTTGCCGATTAGCGAAAGGGGCTCTGGTGAAAGAGAGGTAGCGTACAGCGTATTTGTAAGCTGCCCGACTGGAGAAGTAGTACCTCCACCTCAAAGAACTGTTTTCCTGTAGGTGAGTGAGGTCACCAGAAAAGCAGGAGGTGCTGCGTTGGCAGCGATGGTGGCAGCGCGCGAGCGATACTTCATGTTGCGAACGTTAATATACCGACGGTGACCATTTCACATCAGGCGGGCCGTATGATTGTCTGATCACCCGACGTAGTAAATAAAAAATCCAATTGACTAAAGAACCTTCTCTTGCAAAGCTTCCATTCTCTTGACGCGTGTTTTCAATTTTCCGCGTTTCATGCTCGTTAAGGGTGTTTAGGGATCCCATTTTGTGAATACCCAATTTACGTCTTACCTTGGTTTTTATTTATACATGTACGAACGTGTAATATACAGTTTGGGGTGTAAGTAGTTCATCAACAGCTTTGAACCAAAGCCAACTTCACCTGCACGCGGTGCACCCTGCTGACTGACAAACGAAGCTCTGGCGAGAAGAGAGGTAGGTAGCGTAAATTGTAAGCTAACCGACTGGGGAATGTACCTCCGCCTCACAGAATACCGCAGCCAAATAACAATTCCCTTGAGGGTTGTTGTGTTCCTGCGAGTGAGTGAGGTCACCAGAAAGGAAGGAGATGCTGCGTTGGCAGCGGGGGTGGCGGCGCGCGAGTGATATTTTATGTTGCGAGCGTTAATATGGCTACGGTAGCCGCTTCACATCAGGCGGGCCGTATGCTTGTCTGCCACCCAACGTAGTATAAAAAAAAACCTTTCTCTAGTCCCGTTTAGTACTACCGACGTACATAGACAAGTGCTATGAATATCTACTGGCGAATTGATTTAATTACCTGCACTTATGTTAGGAAAGCCATAGTACATCGTGTTAATTGTTCAATAAATCAATAGTTTCTAGCTATGAAAATTAGAAATCTGTTCGTAGTAGACCAATATGGCAGGGAATTTCTACTATTCACAGCCGCGTTAAGGGCTCTCTGGGCCTAATTGTTGGTAGAAAGCTGGCATGGTATGGCATGACGTCATCATCCGCTACCGTCGCTAGTTAGCATGAAGGCTATAAATACATCTATATTTATATATATAAAAATGAATCCCTATTTCCCTTGGTCACGGCAATATGCGTGAACGGTTGGGCCGATTTCGATATTACTTTTTATGTTGTTACGAAAGGAAAAAAATTAGAAATTTGAGGGAAAAATTAGAAAATTTAAGAAAACTGAACGACCACACCTCACAGAATACCTCAAGCCAAATAACAATTCCCTTGAGGGTTGTTGTGTTTCTGCGAGTGAGTGAGGTCACCAGAAAAAAATGAACGAGTATAGGCTGGCAATGGATCGGCGACCCTTTGGTGTTGCTGATCTCCATGGGCGGTAGTGATTGCTTTCGATCAGTCATATAAAAAAACATTGTTTTCGAATTACTAAATTTGACCCAAGAATAAATAAATAAAACAAACGGGGTGAGCTAAATAAAACCGTTTAAAAATGGGCTGTGTCATGGACACGGCCGCGTGTTGTACTCGAATACGTTATATGCACTAAAATTATCTCAAAATGGCAGCGCTTCCCCCTCCCCCGTACGCGATGTTCCATAGTCCTTACTTAATGTAATAAATTCTTTGATCCTTCATCTATCCAGTGGTGTCATTGAATTTTGGATAGAGATAATAAATAAATATTGTCAGACAAATTACACAGCGCCATCTAGCCCCAAAGTAAGCGAAGCTTGTGTTATGGGTACTAGACAACTGATAAACATACGTAAATACATTTTTTTTTGTAAATACACAACGAGATGATACATATGTAGCTGCAACACCAAACTCAATCCCCCGATTTTTTTATCAGTCGTTTTTTTTGTATTGCCTCCCTATGTAAGCAATTTTAAAGACATATTCACGTCAATTAAACTACGCAGGCGAAGTATGGATAATAGTGAGTTTCACATATCTAAATATTAAATGCCACGGCGGGCATAGTTAGGAGTGAGCATATAATGGATGCCATTCGTCACCTCATGCCCGACCATTCAAGTTCCATACTTTCTCGACACTCGTATGAACATCGCCGGTTTTTGCAGTAACGCATTGAGGCATTGATGCGAATTCATTACTACTAATGAGTTGCGGTGTTCGCTTCAACCTATTTACTTAAAGTTAGATGAAAGTGCTTTCGTCTGTGATCGGAAGAGGATGTTCTTGAAATCTTCTTTAAGTAGGTTTTTGACGTAAAACTTCTTTAGGTAGGTACGCTTGACATGGGGAGTAAGCTGGTGAATGCGCGATGAAAGCGTTACGGAAACGGCGAACAGAAGTTCAGAGGGAGATATAAGTTAGTAGGGCTAAAGAAGTTTTACTTCAGTCGTGTGGTCTAAAGCATACTCGTTTTTTATGTATGCGTAAAAATATTAAAAAAAAATGTAAAAAAAGGTGCGAAAATTAAAAGAACTTAATTTTACGAAATTGCATAAAAACGTTAGCACCTGCTGTTTTGGTAGCAAGGAAAAAAAATACTTTGTATTGCTACGTCGTCGTGAACCGTTATTGATCCCATTGTTGGGATACGGGGCTCCCCTCAACCGAAGGGGTTTAGAGCATACTCCACCACGCTGCTCAACAGCGGGTTGGCGGTGGTATTGTTACGTAGTTTGACGTAAAGCCAATAAACTCTTGCAATACTATAAGTAATATAAAACTTACCACCCTAGAAAGCCAATTAGTCTTATAGTGGAATATAGTAGTATAAACTATCGTAGAAATTCATACTTTATTCGTGCACCTAATACTTGAAACAAGCTGGTCGACATATTAGATGTAGATTTATTAAACACAAAAATATTTCTTTAAAAAATTGGTTCGACATGGTCCCCTGATATTCTTCTTGTTCCCTCTGTAGCATAAGTAAGCATGTAGATTTTTATATGCTAAATATGTTAATAGTATGTAAACATTAATCGTTAATACTGTATTTAGTTTTTGAGTACTGTTTGTTTTTCCGAAGAAAATAGAATAAAATAAAATATTCGCGTGTTGGTTTCCCCTGCTAAATGCCAGGGTCATCCTGAAGGGTATTTTTGTATAGCTACGGTCTTTACTGAGGTTATTTCCCCACCAGGTTCAACATGTTACTCGCTAATCGCTGGTGCACCACGTGCAGACGTAGAAGACTTTTCTGTAAAGATGATAATACGCCACTTACATCGCAACGTTATTACGCATTGTTTTTATTATCACTGTTTATTTTGATACATGCCCAAAAATACACTCACGTACCATTCACTGGTAATGATAAAACCCGTAGTGCCCGTAGTGTGCGTCGGCACAGAATAAAAATAATACAAGAGTAGCGTCGCGTCGTTCGCGCTCAACTTTCGTAGCGTGCACACTGGTACCTATGAACTTTCCTTGTTGTGGGTCGCGCATACACGCGACGCTTTACGCATACGAATGTCGCACGAAAGTGGCCGTGCAACATATACTTACTAGCATGCAACATATATTTTATATGCTACGGTCAGTGGTAAATAATAATTTTATATTTATGGAGTAAAACTTGACTCTACGTGTATATTTTATAAAATTTGCAGGTACAGGTAGGTAAAAGGTGTAATAAAGCGTAATTTAATATGAGAGTTCTTAAAGGTTCTGTTAAAGTAGTGCCACACCAGTGAAAAATGTATTGTTCTCAAACAAAATACCTAACAAAATTTTGTAGGATTAAAATTCTGGGGAGAAGCTACCTCTGCTGTGAGACTTTGTAAAACCACTCGAGTGAAAAGTGCATTAATGTAAAAATTCTCAAACAAAATACACAACTAAACAGATTTTTTTTGTGGAATTTGGATTATTTGCTTATAAACTACTATACCTACTACGTCAATAATGCATCATAATCATAATTGTAGAATAAAAAAATATATATTATGTTAATTTCTTGTGAAAGTTGGGTTCACCTGTAATTGGGTTACATGCTGGGCCCATATTTGTACAAAATATATCGAATGTAATCATGTGACCTGGTGGTGTACACCTTAATAAATAAATAAATAAAAACTGTACTTCAATTTGTTTATTATACTTTATGCCTTTAATCTAAATTTTTTATAACAAAGAAATCTGATGAAATATTCTACATTGTAGTGGTTCAAGCAACATTTGCAAAAAATAGTTGTGTTTGTGATATTTTATTTAAATAATTACATAATATAATGTATTATCAATTTTATAAGTTACACAAATTCTATTGAGGTTAATAAACATTGGTGTGTATGTTATGGTCAATGTAATAAATTGGGCATTATTCATACTGCCTGATACTTGGTCAATGTAATAAAACAGGTTTTGGTTAGATTTGAGTTGATTTTTGGTTAGGTTAGGGTTTTCTTGTGTCCTGTCATCGGAAATAGAAACTCCGTCAACCTAGATGATGAATGATGTGGTGCCAAGTAAGCTTAATTATTAATAATTGATAATTTATTGAATTGCCCGGGCATTATCAGTAATGACCAATTTATTATATTGACCATAACATTATATATGTTTTTCAATTGTTGTCGTGTAGTTAATGTTTCTACACTTATTTGTGTCGTCGTCGTCAACCCTCATTCGTCCCACTGCTGGGATATGGGTCTCCGCTCAATCGAATGGGTTTAGAGCATACTCCACCATGCTGCCCAACTGCAGGTTGGCGGAGGCCAGTGTTTTCAAGCCGCCTAAAGGCCACTGACTTGGCGTAACGACTGTCATCTAATGACAACAGCTGGAACCGACAGTTTAACGTGCTCTCCGAAGTACGGAGGAGGAGGAGATAAATAAACCCATCCGTAGATAGGCTACGGTCGACGTTGCTTAACTTGCGTGATCGATTAGACCGACACGTGCAACGACGCCATCAAGTTCCTCACATATCTTTGTACTCATTTAAATCATGTTTAAAATTAATTATATATCGTGTTACACTTACATATAAAACATCGTTATGTAAGAAGCAATCAGTTTATTGCAAAATAAACATAAAAGTAGGTTCGATATATGAAACACGCAACTTTACATATGACAGAGTTTAGTAAATAACGCCCCCATATGTTTTCTTTTAATTTATATTCTTTGTACTTCACTCTCAAAAAAGGAAATTACCCACCTGTAAAGTTGAGTCAATATACTCTACCCCACAGCGATCAAATAAAATATCTTGGCTTACACATTGATCGTAAACTAACCTGGAGGCATCACGTCCAATGCAAAAAGCAGGAGCTTCAGCTAAAGTACAACAGCCTATACTGGATGCTAGGAAGGAACTCGAGACTCTCTTTGGACAACAAATTGCTTATATATAAAGTCATCCTGAAACCCATTTGGACATACGGTCTGCAACTGTGGGGCAGCGCAAGCGATTCCAACATAAATATACTCCAGCATCAACAAAACAAGATCCTAAGATCCATTGCAAAGGTGCCATGGTACATAACCAACAACGAACTCCATGAACACCTTGAAATGAGAACAGTGAAAGAGGAAATTCGGAGATTGGCAGCTAAATATAAAGAACGGTTGATCCATCACCCTAACAAACTTGCTCGCCAACTCACCATAGACCACTATGTGAGACGACTAAAACGTCATCATATCCTAGAGCTAGAAGACCGGCAGTAGCTCCGGGCAGCGGATGAGTAGGCGCTTCTAGTGGGAAGCCACTCTGCATGACAGTTTCACTAAACAGATTCGCTCATAGTCTTAAGACTGATTGCAAATACACACAGAAAAAAAAAAAATTCTTTGTACTTGTACTTAGACGGAGAAACATATACGTCTATGATATTTTTTTTCTCAGTCAAGCGTAGTGGTAATAGTGGGAAAAGTAGTGCCACTATTACCATTATTGGTAATTCTCAATGACGATAGTGGCATCAATCGCAGAGCTAGGATTTTTACGTTCTAGACTTCATATGAGAGGGGTGGCAAACGAGCATGTGAGTCACCTGATAGAAAGCAAGCACCACCGCCCATGGAAATCAGCAACACCAAGGGGTCGCCGATCCGTTGTGAGCTTATACTCATTGTTTTCTTTCTGGTGACCTCACTCACTCGCAGGAACACAACAACCCTCAAGGGAATTGTTATTTGGCTGCGGTATTCTGTGAGGTGGAGGTACACTCCCCAGTCGGGTAGCTTACAATTACGCTCCCTACCTCTCTTTTCGCCAGACCTTCGTTTGCCTGTCAGCAGGGTGCACCGCGTGCAGGTGAAGTTGGCTTTGGTTCAAAGATGTTGATGAACCACTTACATCCCAATCTTATCTTGTCGTATGTTGAGAAGTGGACACCAAATGTCAAAATGTTCTATAGATATGCCAGTACAATCTCTACAAATATCTCCTATTAACTAATTTATGCAAAACGAGATCAGCAATCATAAATAATAGATAAAATTGTTATAAATTTATCACCAGACTGACCTGATTGCTGGCGGGTGAAGGCAGGGAGGCACTCTGCGGAGGGACCGACTGCACCGGCCGCGCGGGCTTCGCCGCCGCCCGCTGCAACGTCGCCCTCTTCAAAGAAACCATCAGCCACATGTCTTCCACTCTTTGCGCCACCTGGTGTCAATAATATATAGGAAATGGTAGACTAGCGTTAGTGCCGTCGTGTTATAAACAAAAGTTGATATGCCACTGACATAATTATGTATTTAATCAATTTATATGGCACTGACATAATTGATAATGAACATGTTAATGAACATGTTCATTATCAATTTCCTTTGTTATTAATTTAATCAATTCATATGTCACTGACCTAATTTGATAATGAACATGTTCGCTATCAAATCCTTTATCTTTTCTTTTTTTGTAATCTTTTGATAATTTAATCATTTCATATGTCACTGACATAATTTGATAATGAACATGTTAATGAACATGTTCGTTATCAAATCTTTGTTATCTTTTCTTTTTTTGTAATCTTTTGATAATTTAATATATTAATATGTCACTGACATAATTTGATAATGAACATGTTAATGAACATGTTCGTTATCAAATCTTTGTTATCTTTTCTTTTTTTGTAATCTTTTGATAATTTAATCAATCAATATGTCACTGACATAATTTGATAATTAACATGTTCGTTATCAAAAGTTTGTTATATTTTCTTTTTTTGTAATCTTTTGATAATTTAATCAATTAATATGTCACCGACATAATTGGATAATGAACATGTTAATGAACATGTTCGTTATCTTTTCTTTTTTGTAATCTTTTGATAATTT
The DNA here is from genome assembly GCA_937001555.2 of Hypsopygia costalis. Classification (NCBI taxonomy): domain Eukaryota; kingdom Metazoa; phylum Arthropoda; class Insecta; order Lepidoptera; family Pyralidae; genus Hypsopygia; species Hypsopygia costalis. The sequence goes on from OW443325.2 coordinate 8,338,366, forward strand.
TTGTTAGGACACCCACTGACCTTGCATTATTGCGGGGATACTCGTACGCCTCCCTTAACTCAATCATTACAGGTTTTTTTAATATCTATCTTTGCTGGGCAAAAATAATGAACACCAAGTTGGCGGCGCGGCGGTCAGTTATTTATATACCTGTGTGACCAAAGCTCTCGTCTCCTGAGTAGCGGACTGCATTAGCATCTCGCGGAACTGCTCGGGCGTGGCCAGGCCGAAACTCTTGGCGTCCTCTAAGAGCTTGTCCACAGCTACCAATCCCCTTTCTCCGGCTAGTAGCTCCACACCGGTCGCGCACCATTCATTCGCCTATGAAATAAGAAATGTAATAGTAATATTCCTGGACAATTAACAAAATGCCATTTAGTCCAAGATTAAGTAAAGTTTGACTTACGTGGACTAGACAACTGATAATAGACACACACGAAGGTTTTATTTTTATTATTTTTTATATGAGGGGGGGGGGGGGGGGGGGGCAAACGAGCATGTGGTTCACCTGGTGGAAAGCAAACACCACCGCCCTTGGAGATCAGCCCCCTTACCACCATCTCTTATTGCGATTCAATAACTGAATAGAATGCTTATTCCTACCAATGAATAAGCGACTCTATTTCAAACGGAATAGAGTTCATTTCTCATTCATTGGTATGAATAAGCAATCTATTGAATTATTGAATCGCACTAAGAGATGGTGGTAAGGGGGCAGCTACAGCAAGAAGTCGCCGTTGCCAGCCTTTTAAGGTAATTAAAGACTATTCTTGATGAAATGTCGTAATTGTTCGGAAATACCGCTGAGGGAAGTTGATTCCACAGTTTCACCGTTCACCGGTGATGGTAAAATGTATTAGGAAATTAACTTGCGGAATTGCGGATTCATATAATACTAGCTTCTAACCGCAGCTTCGCATACATACATCCCCGCGACATTTAATCATTATCAAAACAAGTGAAAATATCAAGACCAAGGGAATTAATATAATTTTTTTTAGGCTATAGACGATTGGAGTGTATTCCAACATAAATAATACCTACTTTTCCCCGCTGAAAAAAATATTAAACGATTATTTTTTTCCATAGTTATTTTATCTGTACTAATGTGTATTTTAAACGTGATTGTGTGTTTGTTCGATATTGTTTCAAATCGAAAGTTTTATTAAAATCATTTCACGCGGGCGATGATTCTGGTCTGTCGTCAACCCATGTTCTTATAAAGAAAGAAGGATTTGTACGCGAGCGATATTTCGCGTTGCGAGTGCTTATATGGTTACAGTAACCGCTTCACATCAGGCGGGCCGTACGCTTGTTTGCCACCCGGCATAGTATAAAATTAAACATTTTCACCTTATCTATCCTGTCCATAAGTTCCCGTGCTTTGGCCAGTAGCAGATTTCGTTTTTGTATTTTATCGACTAGTAACGCACTCGTTCGTCGTAACTCCTCGCATTTTGACTCTATGTGGTCCACTGAGCTTAGCGGGTCTTTCATTAGTTTCTCACCTAGAAAAGAAAACAAAAATGAATATCTATTATAATATTTAAGGATGCTAATAAGTCATTATTCATTATACCAGACAAATGGCCGTGTGGTTTACGGCAGACTAGAATAGAATCACTCCGTTTCTTCCCGTGGATGTCGTACAAGGCGACTAAGGGAAACACATTATCAAATATCGATCAGGCCTCCCTAACCCGTTTGGCCAGCGTGGGGAGTGTAGGCCAAATCCTCCTTCCGTCTAGGACGGACGAGAGAGGGTCGTGCTCCTGTAGTGGAGACTAAAATGGACCTGATGATGATGAATTACTAGTTGATCAGACAGACGTTGTTCTGTCTTCTTAGCAATGAGTATTGAATTCGAATTGGAATTGATTTCGCGTAATCTGTCAAATGACTTACAGTTCTGTCAAACGACATAAAGTTACATTAGGAAAATTAATATGGTCGGTCTGCTTTCTTAAATTTTCCGTGCAACTTTCAATTTTTTTTTTCTTTCATAAGAACCTTCTCCTGACAAAAATAAATTAAATATAATTAAATTGTAATAGAAATATTTACAATAATAAATAAATACGTCATAGAAAGAAATAGCGAAATCAGCCCACCCGCTCACGCGTGATGCCACAAGGGAAATAGGGATTCATTTTTATACACTCGTATATAGTTATCACAATAATTTTATCGATTTATATGTTTTTAATTGGATTGGCGGGAATTTGATTTAAAACTATGTCATATTTTACTTATCAAAACTTTTAAATGGCTGTTTGAAGCTAATTAATGATTTAATCAATTATAATTTAATATGTTAATCAATTATATAATAATTAAATTTACAATAAGTATGCGGAAATTAGAGAAAAGCCTAATAATTAATACTGATATCAATTTATGTAATATAAATTAATTAATAATTTATATTATTAATTAATTTATATTCATTCATTGTAGTTTCACCAATTTACCATACCTATTCAGGTGGCCAGAATTCAATTCGTTAGTTCCTATTTTGTAGATATAAAATGACAATTTAAAATTGCGATTTCTTCACCACTAGTAGGTACCAAATAATAAGGCGGACGCAGGGTACCTACTTATAGCTGATTCAAGTGTAAATAAATAATATTTCTGGACAATTTACACAGCGCCATCTAGTGGCAATCTAAGCGCAAAGCTTGTGTTATGGGTACTAGATAACTGATAAATGTTCTTAAATACATTTTTTTTTGTAAATACATACTTCTAATACATAGAAAACACATAGACCAAGACAAACAGACATGTTCATGCACACAAATGTTTGACTTGTGCGGGAATCGAACCCATCGGAGTCAAAGTGGCCATTGCTAACCATTCGACTACCGAGCTTGTCGTTTATTACGTTATTTACTATTGTGGTGTCACAATGTGCTCGGGTTTTGTTTGAGTGCTGTCTGCGTTACCTTTCGATACAGTATAAGTGATAGTACTACATACAGTGTGTTCACTCCCTGTCGCTCTCTCAAGGCGACCTCACCTCCCCTCTGAGTCGAATGTGAAACCGATCGCAAGGGTTGCCACGCGGCACCGCGGTAGCTGAACTTTTGAATGGTAAATGAGTTATTTCTTTTTATGTAATCATTAAACTATTTCTTTTTTCAGTTTTAAGTATGAATTTTACATATTTAGGAATTTAAGATCATCATCATCATCATCAGGTCATTTTAGTTTTCACTACAGGAGCACGACCCTCTCTCGTCCGTCCCAGACAGAAGGAGGACTTGGCCTACACTCCCCACGCTGGCCAGACGGGTTGGGGAGGCCTGATCGATGTTTGGTAATGTATTTCCCTTAGTCGCCTTGTACGATATCCACGGGAAGAGACGGAGTGATTCTATTCTAGTCTGCCGGAAATCACACGGCCATAGGGATTTACAGCTTACTAATTCCCCTTCACCACAGGCAGTTGATACAAGTTGGCTGCAGCTATTGCTTTCAAGGCTCAAGCTGCCTAAATGCCAATCAATATGCTTAACGACTGTCATCTAATGTCAACGGAGTGATGTGGAAGGTGGGGAAGGAATATTTTTTTGTACATTTTGATGGTTTTAATAGTCAATCCCATACCATCTTCTATAACTGCATTGGAAGTATCAAGATCACAATTGCATAGTTTTTCAAAGTCAGTCGCCTCCTGTATCAGGCTCTCCACTCTGATTGCAGTCTCTCCCACTTCTGTCATATCACACGCTTTCTTTAGATGACCATCTAAAGTCGCCTGAAAACATTATTAAATTTTAATAATTTTAATACATAATTTATTAAGATAATGTAACAGGTAACAAGCTCCATCGTAAGCTAGACATCCTCTCTTTATCGAAATACCAATGTAAAACAAAACTCAATACTTTTTTGCAAACCCTAAACTATTCGGATACTGAAAAACTCCTTCACTCAGACTCGCAAAATAGCACCCTACAATACACACCTTATACCGACACCTTCCCAACAATACCTTCGGTTTCATTCATAATAGGCTATTTTCCAATGTTTAAAAATTGTATAAATTATTTAACAATATTGTAAAATACACAAAACTATAAAGATCTGCAAACTTTCATTCTAATATCTTTAGTCAGACATTATTTAGCGTCGATCAAAGTTTGGCGGGAAAGTCTATTTTAAAAGTATGAAATTATTAAAAAATAATATTTCCATTGGAGAAGCAATAAAAAATGCTATAACTTTTATTATGATACTAATCACATAAACGTAATATTTGACATAGCTGTCGTACAAATTTCTGATTTGATGCATACAAATTACAAACCTGTGACGTCATAATTCGGTAGTCTTTTGTATGGAGCGTTTTGGGGCAGTCTAAAAATTGTGATTTTCAAATTACCATATCTCAAGAGATATTTGTGCCATCGAAGTAATTCTTTCACCTATGGTTATATTATGGAGACGTCCCTACATATCAAACCGAAAAAAATGTTAGTCAAATAGCCTATTCCTTATTTATATATAAATATTACTATATTCATTGCTGCATTTCTCCTTGCCATATGTGTTTCAACGTTATAAAATTCACGTACTTCTCATCTCGAGGGGTGAGTCCTGGTGCCTTGAGATACAGGTTCTCTGCCTAGTTCAATGGCTCCAGTCTCACCCAATTTTACGCCCTACCATGTTACTTAACCATTAGTTAATAAGACATCAGTGTAAAATTGGTTTGAGACAATAAATTATTTTTATTATCATTATTTTATTAGGTATAATTAACATAAACTTTGATTAAAACTAAGAATCAAGATTTTCAATTAATTTGACGGACGACGAGTACTAGGAATCTAGGATCCAGGGAAATAATTATTACAAAAGATCGATCTGACAATAGTCGATTTTTTAATTATTACTACTTAAACATAGATATAATAGGTAGGGGAAAAAGTCTTTTCGCATTATAGTATGTATGAACTTGTAATAAAATCTCTTTGGTTATACCATTGGTATCTAGCAGGTTTTGATATATTTAAAAAGTTTAAATTTTAAAAAAGATAATTCCAAATTCAAATTAGGTAAATGTGTGATTTTCATTTGTTTTTTTTACTGTCAAGATGAGTGAATCTAATGAAGAAATTCGATACATTTTAAAATTTTACTACAAAAAAGGTAAAAATTCAACGCAAGCTGCGAAAAAAAATTGTGACGTTTATGGACCTAGTACAGTGTCTGTGAGAGTAGCACAAATTTGGTTTAAGCGTTTTCAATCCGGAAATTTTGATGTCAAAGATGCACGTCGCTCTGGTCGCCCTGTTACGGATAAAATGGATGCCATTTCTGAAAAAGTGGAGCAAGATCGGCATATCAGTAGTTACGACGTAGCTGAAGAACTAGGAATTGACCACAAAACAGTTTTGGCGCATAAAAAGGTCGTGGTCAAAGGCCGGCCAGGCTTCACAGACTCTGCCGAAACCCGGGTTAACCCGCAACAAGGTGATGCTGTGTGTATGGTGGGATTGGAAGGGAAGATATTCATTATGAGCTGTTACCGCCAGGCAGGACTATCGATTCTGAACTCTACTGTGAACAACTGATGAGATTAAAGCAAAAAGTTGAGAGAAAGCGGCCGGAATTAATTAATAGAAGGGGTGTGATTTTTCACCATGATAACGCTAGACCTCACACATCTTTAGCCACGCAGCAAAAATTAAGAGAGTTTGACTGGGAGGTGTTAATGCATCCGCCGTATAGTCCTGACCTTGCACCTTCTGATTTCCACCTGTTTCGGTCTCTTAAGAATTTTTTAGGCAATGTCAGATTAACATCACGAGAAGACTGCCAAATCCACTTGTCGCGGTTTTTTGAACAGAAGTCCCAAAATTTCTATAGTAATGGGATCATGTCTCTACCTACAAGATGGCAAAAAGTTATCGAACATAATGGCACCTACATACTTTAGTTAAATGTAAATAAACTTTATTAAAAAATGTTTTGAAATTTCATATAAAATACGAAAAGACTTTTTCCCCAACCTAATACATATTATCAATACAGGTATATTTTTTTAGCGCTGAAATGTTTTGATATTTATAACATAAACATTTTAAGTAATGTTTATGTTATAAATATCAAAGCATTAGCTGCTGCTGACATTGGTCCATTTATAATTATTAAAAAAAAACTGATCCAGGGTGGATCAGTTTTTTTTTAATAATTTGGTCCATTTATAATTATTAAAAAAAAAACTGATCCACCCTCTCTTGCCCTGTATTTTAATTGTGAAAATTTGTGAAAATCATTATGAATAATAGTAAAGATTCGTAATCCACGAAACAAAATTAGACCAAAATAGTGCATTAGACGAAAATGGAGGGAAATTTATACAGATATTCATGCATTTTTTTTATTTTATTCTGAGTTCGTATAAGTAAATTGTTTTGAACGCAATAAATATTAGTAAGTAAGTTATCTAAGTATTTATGAATAAAACTTTTGTGTTAATTACGAATTTCGGCGATGTGGTTAATTACGCAACATTGCGAAAAAACAACTAAACATATGAAATGTATTTACATAAAAAATATATAATTGTGTATATTTTGTACTATATGATATTTAACTAGATATGACACATAAATTACTTTTATTTAAAGCACAAATTTGTACTAAAACTAAAAGTCTATTAAGTTACAAATAATTTAAAAATAATGGGAATGTTTTTCTATCCCGCTCTAACATACGCGTAAGCCCATTCTTTCTCTTTTACATCGCCAGTTTTCTGTAGTTTAGCGAAAAATTTCTGTCTATGGTGAAATTAACAAAAAAAACAAAATATGTAGAATTTACACCGTAGCGATCATACTCACTCGTCGTGTCTAGATTTATATCAGAAACAACAAACAAAATCTACAAATTTAGAAAATAAAAAAGTTTCAATACTTCTTGTATTGAAACTTTTTTATTTTCTAAATTTGTAACTGCCAATTAATTGACAAAAATATTTGTAAGCCATTTGTGCGCATAAAAAAAATATTTGACAGATAAATAAACAGTGAGTCAGTGAATGAATTGCGCTGTAGTGTTGAATAAATCTTTGAAAAATAATTTAATTTTAAATATTATTGTATTGATAATTTGAAATATGTCTATGGATATGGTGTGTAATTTTCGCAAGTGCCGGAGATCTTTGTCTAGCCATGCATGGGTAACGACATGTTCGCATGCGTTTTGTACTGAACATGGTCAAAGAGAATTTAAAAGAAACTCTGAAAATTCATTGACCTGTCCGGCATGTGGTAGTGAATTACGAGATAAATTTGATGTTATACAAGCAGATCTCAAGCCCGGCGAGACCTTCAAGTCAATAGTCCTAGCAGGTTTGAAGCCCGATACGATTATGGACGTGGCAATGCGAGCTATGTCGTTTTGGTCTTATCAAATCGAACAAGAAACTTTGTACCAAGAAAGCATGGCAAAACATTCAAGAGAAAAACTTCAGTGTTTAGAAGAAATAAATACAATAAATATGCAGAAATCGAAGGCTGAACTAGAGACGTGTAAGCGAAAAATTAGTTCTTTGCAAGAGGAGTATAACAAAAAGAGAAAACAAAATGAAGAGTTAAAGGCGCAATTGGAAGATAAAAGCAGAAAAATACAAAAGTTAACATTTCAGCTCGATGCTCAGAAAAGAAAAGATATTCATGTTAATAATCTAGAAGGAAGTAGAGTTAACAATCAGGAAAATTGTATGGATATTTCGACATTAATGCGCCAACGATCAGCATCCGAAGTTTTTGTATTCAAACCGGCAAAAGAAACAACCGACTCTCATAAAATCTGTTCTCCAAAAACACCTATTTTCGACTTCAGACCAAAGAGTTACAAAAAGCAGAACAATTTTCATTTCAGACCAATGTCGTAGCATCAGTAACTTTAAGCATAAAGGAATTAAGGCTATAACTAAGTATAATTACCTGCATTCGTTTAAAATTTAATAAAAATGTTCTAAATCTTAACCAGTGGTTTAATTTCATGGAATGTTTTTGCCAAAAGTTGTCAAATTGTTTTTCAGTCTCATCAAGTTGAACTAATAGCCTGAAAAATACAATACGCAGTTAATTCATTATTATCATACAACATACCTTTGTACACGTAAGACAAAATATTTACACATGTAAATATGTAGGGTAGGTACTGTATGTACACAGTCGGTGACTGATAAATTAACGCTTGTTTATCTAACTATACCTCGAGATACTAGTGAATATGGAGAGAGTAATTATTTTATTCCCCTTTTTTTATTAAGTATAATCTGTTATAGAGATATTCTCGGAGTATATACCTATATATACCTATCTCTAAAACAGTAACAAAACTTTTTTTTCTTCGGGGACCATTAGGAGAGTTTTGTTCAGTGTAAGGACCAGTATTTTACATTGTATTTTACATTTTACATTGTATCATAATACTATTGCAAAATGTTTACAAATAAGCCATATTGCAGACAAGTCTTTAGGTTAAATTTACACCGCCGAGGAATGGAATGGAAGCGACTTTTTGCAATGAAATGTCGTTGCAAAAAGTCGTACGTGTACATAGCATAATGAACTTTATGCCAATTGTATAAACATATAATCTTAAATACCATCAGTAGCTAGGAGAATTCTCGAGAATTCGCGAGGATTCCCTGGAAGACGCGCGACCTTTTTTGGCTCCTATTTAAATTTATAATGTTATACAATGCACATAAATTTCATAATGCATAACAATTTTGTTGCAAAAAGTCGCTTTCATTCCATTCTGCGACGGTGTAATTTGGGCCTTATACATAATTTTTATGTTAAGATTTAAGCCAGGTCTCCTGTAAGTGTATTTTCTAAATATTTTGCACAAAGAGGTATGTGCTTATAAGGTACTTATAAGGTATTTTAGTTACCTTTCAACGGCAGCAACGTGACTAATAATATTATAATTAAGATTTGGTTTTCGCACTTGCGTTAACAACTCTTCGCCTTGCGCTGTTGCTGACGCCAGTTCTGATTTTAAAGCTTTATACCTGAAAATAAAACAAGGGTTATTATAACAAGAATTATATACATCTATATATTATTATATAAAGCTAAAAAGGTTTTTGACGTGACAACGCACGAAAAAGCATGACTCATTGTCACATTTCGCTTGACCGGAGCGTACAAGCGGGAGCGCAGAACAAGCAATAGAGAGGCACGATCGGCCTATGTTTCTCATGACGTTATCACGTAAAATTATCGTCCGTAAACCGTCTTTACAAACACCCAATTTTTTTTTGTTTGAAAGCGTTTATTTATGGAACTACCGTCTGGCTATGGCTGGTAGAGATCTCTTATAGAGCCCGACTTTGTACTTTAAATTCTGCTAGTTATATTGTGTATGAATATATATATATGTTCTTTATGTACTTACAATAAATATACTACAAACAAACAAACAAACAAACCGTCTTGATTTGAAAAAATGTTTTAAAATTTGATAGCTAAGAAAGCTTACAAGTTATTTAAAATCATGTCCATCATTAGGAGCCTAAATGGCGTGGAATACCTTATGGTAGAGCCAACACATTATAATAATCGAAGAATTAGTGTAAAAAGTTCATGTTCATGAATGTTCTAGAGTTATTGTGTTCCTGTGAGTGAAGTTACTACAAAGACCTGAGAAGGTGCTGTGACAACACGCTAGCTTGAAAGAGTATCTTTCAAGCATCCATAGGTCACGGAACATTACGAGGCCGTATGCCATGCTACTCAACTTAGTAAAAAAAGGTTAGCTCAGAAGCATTCTCGTTCACCCTGTTGTTGTTGTCACATCATACACAGTCACAGAACAAGAAACACTATTAAGCCGTATTCAGAAAGAAAGCAGGCAGCCTTCGCCGATCTACCAACGCTTACGGAAACGGTCTAAACTACATTCAGCGCTTATGAGTATTTCGTTTGATTTTATACATTTAGTTTTATACATTGTATAGAACTTCGGCACTACTTCCTGCGCCGATTACCCGCGCTCACTGGTTTCCATAAGCCTTCGTAGATCGGCTCAGGTTGTGTACTTTTTTTTCTGAATACGGCCTTATATAGTAAAACGATTGTCAAGATGGGGCACAGCTAACCAAAATTACTTCTTTTTTATAACGCGTTGGATAGCAGACATGCATATGGCCTGTTGTAAAGCAGTTACTGAAGGCTATTGACGCTTGGAGCATAAAATATCGTTCACGGGCCTCCACCCGCGATGCCATCGCATCGACTCCTTCCTTACCGAAAACCTTACTCCCACGCAGGAACAAAACCATTTAGGTTTCTAGGAACTGTTATTTGGCTGCGATATTCAGGCAGTCGGGCAGTTAGTAATTATTACCTGCTCTCTACCTCTCTTTTGCCAGAGCTTTGTTAATTAATCAGCAGGATTCCGTGCAGGTGAGGTTGACTTTGGCTCAAAACTGGTGGTGAGTCAATTACATGTCAAAAACCACTTTTTTATATTTTTTACATGCTCGGTTGCCAGCATGTGGGTCACCTGGCGGAAAGCAATCGGTGGTGATTGCTGCCATGGAGATCAGAAACACAAAGGGGTCGCCGATCCGTCGCCAGCCTTTTAAGGGAAATAAAGGCTGTTCTTGAAGGCTCCCATGTCGTAATGTCGTAATTGTACTTACCTAGTTTCCTGACTTTCTAACAATTCTTTGGTTTGTGAGGGATCGTTACCCATATCGCAGTCTACGATGCCGTGCATGAAATTATCTAGTTTACTCGAAATCTCTTTCATTAGAGTTGAAAACTTCTCCAGGGCCTGAAAACGAGAATAATATTTATTTAAATTAAATAGATCTATTAAAGAGACATCATATATAAGGTCATTTTACATCAAAAGCAAATATTAATAAGATAGGACGAAGTATTAATAAGATTGTATTTTTAGAGTACTATTAGATATTTATTTTTATGAAAACTACTTAATATTAATAATATTTTCGTATTTTGAACATTAATCGTTAAGCTGACATTTGTTCCGGTGTTTTTTTTTTTAATTATAAAATATGACCTTAGGTAGCCGAAATAAATACCCATACTGACCATACCGACTTTTCGAAAACTATATGGTTGTAGGGAAGAAATCGCATCGCGATAAGCCCGCCTTTTGTACTATAATTCTGTACTTGGAAGTTTTTTTGTAATTTTTTGGATTGGTGCAATATGTATTATTTTGAATTGCATTGCATTGTATTCTATTGTATATTGTTTGAACCCTGTTCATCGAATTCGAGAAAACTGTTGACAATGGAGGTGGTTTTATCCAAATTAATGTGTTAAATAAACAATATAATTAGTTTCTACCGACTGAATTGAAATGGTCTTTCATAATATATACACAAATCAGTGTAGTGTGTATATTTTCTGGAAAACGAAGCAAAAAAAGTTGAGCATATTTTTTACAATATGTAGGTAGGTACAATATGTATCTGTAGCATACAGCGATGCCTTTAGCCTATTTCTTTTTTCAACTTTGCCAAGGTATGCCGAGAAATATAACTAATAATGAGATCTCGGTATTTGAGGGGAAGGATAAAAAAATCTGGTAAAGCCATTTAATAAATAAATACTAAAACAAGTATTATAATAGCACAGACAGTTAAAACGATATTACAGAATCCAGAAAAATACTCTTTTCTTGTTGGTGTATTTCGTAAAAAAGTAACCGACATAAAAAAATTGTTCGTGTTAATTTTATTTTATTTGGTTTAGTCGTTTCATTCATATTGTTCTCAGTCTCCGACAAAGGCGATCAGCACATTGTAGGAGGTCCCAATTCACCACACAAATAGTTCAGTGCGCAAGGATAGACATCATTGAACAATACGAATATGTATCTCTAACTTTTCTACTTATCATGCATGATTTCATGCATCGATAGCGCGAGTCACAAATACTCGTAGCGACATCTGTTGACGTACGTAGAGGAAAGTTCAGACTAAACTCGTATGAGGCGATTTACGTGGTTTAGATATTGGAATGGCAAAGGAGTGGGTTGGCGTGGCTACTGCTGTTTGTGTCTACTGTAGTCCTCTCGCCATTATTAAGATAAAATATATACATACTATTCGCTGTTGTATCCATTCCGAATGTGAATACTGCAGCTCTCCGCCAAGATCTGGTGTTAGTTGAGATTTGTCGAAGTACTCGTACAATTCGTCGATTGAGGAGCACACGTGGACTCGAAACCGGAATTCCTCCTTGAAGAATTTACTGCTGACTTCGGACAACGCCTTCTGAAGGAAACTGGCGGGGCGTAGGACGTAAACTGCATGTATGACACCGGGGAAGAATTCCTGGAAAATAATATAAAATAGGTGGTTATAAATTTCATACCGATACGTGATGGAGAGGACTATGCATGGAGTATCTCTACATGATAAACTCAGAATCGTGTATATCCATATCCGAAACAAAAATAGAATTGCCGACATAGTTCGCTAAGGATCACTAAGCTGAAGATTGGCCAGCTCGCGGAACTGAAAGCTGTTGAAGCAGAACGATCCTGGAATGGCTACCGTGAACCAGAAAACATAGCGTAGAACTGTTTTATACGAGATAGATTATCTGATAGAATTGCAGTGAGACGAGGGAGGCCTGCCTATAAGACGTAGGTACTTCGGCTAAAATAATGATGAAGTGTTTGTTATATTTCTTAAGATAGTGCTAGTCAGACCAGGCGTTCTATCGAAGTTTGTGAAAACACATAGCTGTTATTTATCACACGATGGAACTGATCTTTCGTGGAACTGGGCGTTGCCAGGGATAATTCATTATGGGAGTGGATAGAGAAGTAGATGAAGGGGTTTCAGCAATAAATTGTATTGTATTTTATTAAGTTTATGTTCTTATCGCAGTCTCCTACCCAGTCATCGAGTACCGCGCAGAAAAAATACATAACAGAAAAAATGGTAGGTATAGATAATTTCAAGCACTAATAAAAACTTACATGTGAATAAAAGTCCTGAATAAAATTTTATTTTAAAATATGTGAAAACAAAATTAAATATACTTACAGAAACCCTTATTAATACTGTCTTGACTGAATTCCACCTGTCTTTTCTCCGATCTATTATTATGTGGAAGCCCATGTCAGCTTCTAATATTCTGAAATAGAACAACACCCTGATTAAAATGTGAAGAAATGCCAGTGAATATAATGATGGATATTGAATCCTCGAGGTCTCATCATTAATCTCCCGATGAGCCAATCCTCTTGCGACTGATGGTGGTGGTGCAAGAAAGTGGAGTTCTGCGCTTCCGCCCGCAGCTTCGCTCGAGTTTACGAAAAAGTCTTTATTTTTCGGGATATAGCCTATGACACTCACAAATAACGTGACATTCTATTGGTAAAATAATTTTCAATCGGTACAGTAGATACAGAGATTACCCTCCTACGACCTCACAAACTTTTTCCTCTTCACCTCTTTATAATATTAGTATAGACTAGCAGCCGACTTCACCTGCGTGGACTTCAGAAAAAGAACAATTTTTCAAAAACTATTAGGCGCATAAAGGAAACAAACACCAGATTAACTTATAGATAGAGTATAACTATTATATAACTATGCAAATCTCATTCAATTTAGTGCATTAATTTTTCGCTATGCAAACATTTGTATGCCTGAACAAGATCTATTTGTCTTATTCTGGGTGTTTTCTGTGTATTAAAATACATATACGTCTTTGCAAAAAGAAAAGTAGGTTGGTGTATGTTTATCAGTTATCTAAAACCCACAGTACAAACTTAGCGTAGTTTGGAACTAGATGGCAGTGCGTAATTTGTCCAGGAATAGTCATTATTATTATGTTACTTATTTACACAACAATTCTCTAACTACCTATATAAAACAATTATATCAGTCGATATGTCGGTCGTCGCGTTGCCCAGAAGGAAAAATCTAAAATTGATATAAAGATACAGCAACCACAAACGTCTATTTATAACTATGGAATGAATTGATATAAATAAATAATATTAAAATAAAATTAAAAGAGAACTTAAAGGGTCTAAGCACATCCTGGCCATTCTATATAAATGTCTCGTCGTTGATATAAAATGACGTACATATATGCAAATCGCAAATGAGGGTGCGTGCGTATGGCGCCATACAAACTGTTCCATATTCGAGAGCGGCTCTACCCCTCGAGAGTTTGTACGGCTACGAAGTTTGGAAAGTAAGTTAATGTTACGACTTATGCAAGCAAAGGATTTTAACAAATTTAACCTCTGAGGGTTAACACTTGTATAGGTAGGTACGCTAGGTGAAAAAACATTTTACAAAAAATATAAAAATAACGTACAGATTAGGATTGACATTTTTATTAGAATAGTCTTTATTATATATTTTTAGTGTTTATAGACTTATTATTGATACCATTTGATAAAATCCGTGAAGCACTTTCAGGATCAGTAATCAGTTTTTTTTAAATAAATTGTATAGTATAGAAGTACTCGACAGAGAAAATTTATCGTTTCCAACGTCTATGTAGGTATTTTGTACAGAAGGGCATTCATACCGAAGAAAAATATTATATTGAAAAGATTTAGGAAAGTTAGAGGGCTTGTAGGTCAATCGCTTGTTTGTGAAAGGATTCACGATCAATCAATAAGTTGAAGGCTGTCAGAGTTTCCTTCGGGCGATTGTTGCGTAAATCCTTGTTACTCGCGGAATAGATTTGTTTACATTACCTAAACTGGAAGGAATTTGTGTCCGACTATCCGCGTATTTCACTCTTTCTGAGCAACATGTTTGCTCATAAAAAAGTGAAGAAAGAGTTCTAAAAGCATTCTATCGTTCTTTTTATCTATGTAGTGCAGATATCTTCATTGTTAATGTAAGTCGCAATAAGTGTTGAAGAAATGAAATACTGCTACTATTTTATTTGGCTATGAGGAAGTACTCGTACGTCCTGCGTCGGGTAGTTTATAAATACCTCTCTTTTGTCAAGGCCTCATTTGTCAGTCAGCAGGGTGTACTATTTAAAAGTAAATATTGACTTTGGCTCAAAGATTACATATACTTCTATAATAATGTGGCCTACTGTGTTGGGTTCATAATAATGTATATCGTTCATTATTACTATTAAATAAGTTAAGATTGTGAACCTGTTCGTGGTCCAAATTAATAAATAAAAAATGATATTGACAAACCACTTATTATCCCCAAATTATTATTATATTTCTACTTACACATATACCCATATCCCAAATGTACATAAAATGCCTTCGAGATATATGTGTAACGGAGAGTATGCCGAGACCACTCACGCATTAATTACACTTAATTACACTCTCATCACTCCCACTTTACACACATCCGATCACATAGGTACATCAAATTCTATATACTCTCTTCGTATGCCATAACTTTGTGGTAAAGACGTGAAAGGGTGCCCTTTGAAGCAATTTAAAAAAAAAAATGGACGGGGCCCACCACACATTCCCACCACTGTATCTTCTGTACAGCAACAGCGGCGACCGCCAAAAAAGGCAGAACAGTGAAGTCCATGGCAGTCCCGGGGGTAAAACTACGGCTGTCTTGGAACTCACTACGAATTTAATCAGAAGAAAATAGTAGGAGTAGGAAGCTTTTGGAATTTGACTTCCCCTCTTAGCAATGTGAGAGACAGCAATAAGGCATTAAAGCTTAAAGAGAAGCTTGCAGCAATTATAGACTATCAATTGTCAGTAACCAAAGACCACTTTGAACATGATTGGACTGATCAATCTGACTTAAATAAGTATTTGAGTGTAAGTGGGTCACTATCATCTTGGAGTCAACGCCTGTACGTAGGGCACCACGAGGCTTTGGAAAAAGAAAGAGCGTGCTCCCTTCTGAGAGCGCAGCGTAAATACAATCTGCCCGAATAGGACATTTCCACCACACAGGAGACCGCAGTCAAATAACATTTTTCTAGAAAGTTGTTATGTTCCTTTGTGAGTGAGTAATGTTACCAAAAAGGAAGAAGGTGCTGTTATACAGTGGGGGTGGCCGCACGCGAGAGATACGTTATGTCGCAAGCTGCAGGATACGGTCACCACTTACATCAGGCGGGCCGTGTGCTTGTCTGCCACCCAACGTAATATAAAAAGACATTTCACATGCATAGCATATTATCACAGCCTAGAGAACTTCAGTACTCCAGTTCCAAACAGTAATCCAACGGAATCATCTAGCTAGACAGAACCAGAACAGAATCGTGTGGGTTATGCGGGGCGAAGGAGGGACGTGTGCGTATCGAGTAGTCATTAATGCTGCTCTATACTATTCGGGGCAATGCCATTTCGCAAAAGTTCAAATGCATTGATCTACTAATGGTTTTCATTTATACAATGATATTATAGTCTGTTGCGACTTGTGATACTCACGAGGGCACTGAGGTGAGGTAGAGTAGCAGTCGTCTATATTCGCATGCGGTGATCGTGTGGAAGTTGTTATTGTCAGGGAAGGTGATGAGCGGCCGGTGGTCCTTGGCCAGTCCTCCGGTCGCCAGGGCATACTGTGGTAATAAGAGCTCCCCGACACTCCGGCCGTCGTCCGACTCGCTGCCACAGCCATCGCATTCTGCTTCTGAAAGAGAAAAATATCATAACAACGTACAGATAATAACATTGACGACAAAGACCTATCTTTTTTTTTACTTCTTTGGAATACTTCAATATCTAGAATACTCCAGTATAAGGGGGCCTAGTCTATGACATATCTTAAGACTTACTTCACGATGAAAGTTCAAAATTTCGACCGAAAATTCGGATGTGTTTTCTTTCTTCTTTATTAGAGACTACAATAAAATAACTCTACGGATTTTTAATTTAGTACCCGCTGCACAGAAATTTTCAAAACAAAACATTAAAATAATCTTGTATAGGTTACCTAAATTATTGCACAAGATCGCTAACTTATTAGAATTTGAAATATATTTACATGCACAATAAATAAATAACACCTGTAATGTCATATCATAAAAACATTTTTCTGTTTTTTTCTTAATGAATTTAATGCATGGAACAATAATTCTCATAATATGATATGATGAAAATGTTTGTATTGTGGGGTCCTTAAAGTCGTTTTAATTTTCATTATAAAAATATCAATTTGAAAATATTTTTTCCCTGTTTTAACAGACCTACATTATTTTATTTTTAACTCAAACGCTTTCTGGGCAAAACAGTTTTGAAATATTTACACTAATTGTTGACTTTATTTACTATTATTATAGGTACTTATAGTTGTATAAATAATCACTAACTGGAGCATCCTATGTCTAGCATTGTAAAGTTTCTTAGCTTCTAGTGAATCCCCCTTAAATTACTTTTATTAAATTAATTGTTTTATATTATTATTATTTAAATAGTTGTCTTGGCCAACTTGCCAGATAAATATATTTTGAAAAATGGAAAAATTCACCTGCCCCCCCTAGGTGGGATCCCACCTAGGGGGGGGGCAGGTGAATTTTTCCATTTTTCAAAATATATTAATTGTTTTATATCTTAAAGAATCTTAAGTCGATTTCAATGAAGGTTACTTCATAACTTAAAGATCAAGATTTAACGGATCAACGGATCCCACCATTTAAGTTCTAGTCGCATAGAAATAGGCGTACGAGTAGAATTGGGAGTAACTGATTTTAAAATAGTAAACAGTTATACGAAGCATTATTCAAATGCTCTATTTCTAATAATGTAGTTTTAACGTCAACTACGACCGAACATTTGCGAACTAAGTTCAAATCGAACGAGACTTCTGGTTAACTATTTAAACAATTTATAAAGTTTATAATTTCATCAAAGCAACAACTAAACAGACGCATTGCACTTTGTTAATTGAAGTTTCCCGCATAGAACCATCCTATTGCAGATCTGTAGCATACTTATTATTACTTAGACTGTGACTGCAGTAAACCCACTAAGTCCTAAACGGAACGAGTAACTAATCCTGAGCCATTAGCCAATGAGACGGGCGAGTTAGATACAGGATGGCAGTACTGCAATGCTGACGTACCGAATGCATTTTAAACAAAGGATATCTTCACACTTTGAATCATATGTGTATGATATATGATAAGGACATTTAAAGTGCAATGTTCTGTATTTATATATCACATCAGGTGGAACAAAGCTGCTGAACTGAGGAGCTCGATGACGTCGTTACGCGTGTCAGTCTAATCGAACACGCAAGTTAAGCAACGTCGACCGTAGCCTGTCCATAGATGGGTTTATTTATCTCTAACTACGTGCTTCGGAAGGCACGTGAAGCCGTCGGTCCCGGCTGTTGTCTTTAGATGACATGTTGTGTATTGAAATGTTCGAAGTTAATATACTTAAACAAAAATATAACGTTTATTTATTGTATATTTTTGCGATGCGATAGTTACAAGAATTTCAACGCGTTTTTACGTATGAACGTATTACGACACTTGCACTGTTACTTTTCCAAATTATAATAGATATGTAAAATCGCATCTGGTAATTATTGAGCAAAACATGTTTTTAACCGACTCCAAAAAAGGAGGTTCTCAATTCGGTTGTATTGTTTTTATGTTTGTTACTTAGTTACTCTGTCATTTATTAAATGATTTAAAAAAACATTTTTTATTTGAAAGAGTATACTTCCAGATTGATCCCATTTTTTTCATATCATAAAATTCAGTTCTGATTGTGTTTTTATTTAGATTGTATTTTAGAGGCGCGATTGTAGAGTAATTTTAAGAGCCGGTTTTTTTTTTGTTAAAATTATAATAAGTACATACCTATAGAAATAATAATGAAAATGAAATAAAAATTGCAAAGTTAGACTGTAATCGATTTTAAACTGTGTGCAAACTCCGACGGGCCGGTAATGAAGTATGTCGAAAATTCGCAGCCCGCCTCGTTTGCAGCGCCGGTGCACTAACGAGCCAACTTCGGATCCTTTGTTCCAGTTATGCTGCATCATATTCATTTTAACTCCGTTTTAATACTGTGTTATTGTTTTAATATTACATACTCGTATTGGACAATGATGCTAAACAAAGTGAATATATTCTTTAGTCGAAAGACACAAAGATGGACAGTTTTACAGAATGTGGTGAAGCCTAAAAGTAGGGACATGTATTTGACATTGTATGTATATTTTTATATATTAGGTAATAGTAATATTAATAACAAAATTTATATTTATAGGAGATTTATGAGTTAATAGCGACGAATGACATTTTTTCTAGGCGTGTGGCTCTAGAATACTAATCTAGAATCCTTCAGTATCAGGCCTAGTCTATGACATATCTTAAGGCCTACCTACTCCACAATGAAGGTACAAAATTTCGGCCGAAAATTCGAATTTTCTTTATAAGTATTTTCTTTCTTCTTTATTACGCGTTGAAAATAGAGTAGGTATTGTGTCATTAGCATAAGGTTTACTTTAAAAATCTGCATCGGCTCTCGACCATTCTCATATAACAAAAGAAGTGGATTTAAAAATAAACCTTATACCAATGAGCTAAAACTCTGTTTTAAACGCCACCAAAATCTGCTCTCCTCTCCGAGCCGGTTTGTGCGAAAGGACCCACCCTTACACGTCAGCTGACCTCACTCACTCGCAGTAACACAACAATCTACAAGTTATATCAGCTGTTGCGGTATATAGATAATTATCAAGTTTAATTGTAGTTTGACTAAATAGTATGTACACAATTCAGTAATGAGAAAATAATTGTGGGCAAATAGTAAGCGACATTTTGGACAAATTACGCTTTCAAAGAGAAATTGGTGGCTAAAGCGATCGCGTGATATTAAAACATTTATCTAATGCCAGGTGACGTCGAACCTTTGTCCAAGGTCTTTCTTTGGCTTGTAAGATAAATCCACGTTTTCTTTATAAACAACGCTTGTGACAGAAACTTGATCATAGAGGTTCGGAACTCGAAAAACCCTTGAGCCTTGAACTACAGAGCACAAAGACCAAACTGTGCTCTTACAGACATGCGAAGATTCCGTATTTTGTGTCTAAAACTCATTGTTCAGAAGAATAAAATCTTTCGTAGGCTGGTTTCATAGTCACGCTTACGTCAGGGCGGTTGATATGCGTCGCAGTTCACGAGCTTGAACCGATTTTTTGATACTACATTTCGAGACAGACAAGCATATAAGCCGCCTGATGTGAAGCAGTTACCGCAGCCATATTAACGCTCGCAACATAATTAAAACATCGCTCGCGCGCCTTCCTTTCTGGTGACCTCCCTCTAATGCTGTACCTACTTTCAAATCTCAAAATTTTTGTATAACAAAACTATCCTTATCCTCTCTGGATACTGAGTAGAGGCCAAAAGTGCTCTTTTTGTTCAATATTGAAGCGGAATACTAAATTAACAGCAGGTACATGAATAAAATGGTATAAAGCAAACTTCATTTCCCTTCGGCAAACAATCGTTGGTCAGGGAAGGCTGCGCGCCGGACTGAATACATTGTTATCACAATGCAGCAGTCATGTGTCAGCATTTATAGGTTTATAATGGAATATGGGAAAATGATTGTATTAATAATTAAATTAAATATTTTTGATGTACGATTTTTATTTGGTTATGTTATATATGTACGGTTGACCACAT
This sequence comes from Hypsopygia costalis, assembly GCA_937001555.2. Classification (NCBI taxonomy): domain Eukaryota; kingdom Metazoa; phylum Arthropoda; class Insecta; order Lepidoptera; family Pyralidae; genus Hypsopygia; species Hypsopygia costalis. Next base: position 8,359,011 of record OW443325.2, read on the forward strand.
AATGTTGCCTACATGTGCCGTAAACCATGCTGTAAAAGGCGAGTGCTGTTTTTAATACGACGTTGGTTCTGAACAAGCAGGTTCCTAAGAAGCAGGCAAGGATTCTGAGGATGCGGCAAGGCCTGATGAAACGTGTACTGCAGCTTAAAGATTACAACACTATGATCCATCCCCGCTGTAGACGCAGTATCTCCTCACATCCTCATGCGGGAACATAACAATCCACAAGGGTAGGTTTGTTTGGAGGTGAGGAATGAGGTGGTATTACTTCAACAGTTGGGCTCGATACACTTTTATTTACACGAGAGCATCCTGTGTTAATTAGTGCACCAAGCACCTGCCTTGGCATTGATTCTAACATTTAAAAAATTAAATTGATTCTAACATTAAAAAATATTGTTATCGAATAACGACAAATTGATATATTCTACACACAGAAACACAAACACCATCTGTTTACCTTGATAAGGCCTTAGCGGCGAAACCGGTCGGTAATATTAAATATAATAACGTGGAACAGTACAAGTGCTTTATTATAACATTATGATAATAATGTTCCACCAAGTGCCAACAATCAACAGTTATATATCAACAGATAGATATATTACAAGTAATTTATATATTTTTATATATGTTAAGAAAATAAGCAAAGAATTCTGGACAACTTTCGCAGCGTCATCTTGTCCCAAATTATGCGCCGAGCTTGTACTATGAGTACTAGACAACTGATATATGTACTTAATATTTTTTTTTTTGTAAATACATACTTATAATACATAGATAACACCCAGACCAAGACAAACAAACTTGTTCATTCACACAAATATTTGTCTTGTCCGTAGATCGAACCTGCGATTTCGAAGTCAATGTAGCAATTGCTAGCCATTCGACCACCGGGCTCGTCAGTGTAAAATGTATGGTATGACCACGAGGACATGTATATCCTCGTAGTCATACTGATATGACTACCTAGTATGACCACGAGGAAACGGGGGTAAATACTGGCTGGATTGGTGTGGAAAACTTAGTATCGCATAATATATTTTTATTTATGCATCCACTGACTGACACAAGCCTTAGTCAAAGTTTTCACATTGACTAAGGCTTGTATCTAGCAGTCAGTGGATGCATAAATAAAAAAATAATATCAATATTCTTGCGATCCAAATTTAAGTCTTTTAGCCCTCGACAATTTCGAAGTACAAAGCCAAATCAAGCATCACGTGCTTATAACTGTACAAAGAATTAAATGACTTACGTGACTCTACTACCAATTAAGTGCGTATTTCATTAATATTTACGCTTCAGAACCTATACAATAACTTTTGTCGCTATCGCGGGTACCATAATCAAACACCCAAGGTCATTACTCCTTCCTCCAATTTCCTTTAGCCTTTCTTAAAAGGCGCGTGTACAATCAGTATTCAAATCAGTTCATTGACTGTGGTTCGCGTGCAAAGGTCAAATTATTCGGTCCTATCCAACAGAGTCAGGTTAAATAATTTGCTGAACTCGCCAACCTCAACTTCATGAACAAATTATGATTGAGCGAGCAGAATACTGAAGGAAAGTTCTTGTTCGGAAGCTTGATGATTCGATCTTCATATTTAGAATTTATCGTAAAACTATCGATTAATTATAAGTTACAAATTTTATTACTTACTCTCACTCTTATAAGTACGGGATTTCTACAGAAGTAAGCACATTTTCACGTACTCATGAGCGTACCTAGCTGGATGAAAATATTAATATTGATATTTATTAGTTACTTCGCTCAATGTAATCACTTGATTACATTCATAAATCACAATAATTAACATTTTCTAAGTAATATTCGCTTCACTAAAGAAAAAGCTTACCCTAAGAGAAAATATGCAACCTGTATGCATTTATGATGGATCACCTCCCCTTTTATGCCTGCGAACTGCATAGGCATATTATACTACTTATTACACATGAAGCGCGCGAGCGATAGTTCACATTGGGAGCGTTACAATGGCTACAGTATACGCTTCACATCAGATGGGCCGTATGATTGTTTGCCACCCGACGTAGTCTAAAAAAAGATAGGGCTCGTCGGGACCGATTAAGAAAGTACTTCCATCTACCAGAATAAACTTAGTAGTCAAATAAGAAAATCGTTGAGGATTGTTGTGTTTCTACGAGTGAGTGAGATCACGCGACATGAAGAGATACTGCGTTAGGTACCTACTTTTAAAGCAGTCTACGAAGACTCATCCTTAATGGAGCAGCGTAGTGACGTATCTTTTAGATACCTCTTCGTTTGAACGGAGTTTCGAATCTCAGCAGTGAGCTGATGTATCGGAGGTGAGTCGAATCGAATGCACCTTCGCTAAAACTTATATAATTAATGATCATAGACGTTCGAGCGGAGAAAATCTGGAACCTAATTGTGGATCAAAGCGAATCATCGGACTTAATCTATTTTTGCGGGGAAACTTGAAATGCACGTGCGTTTCATTATCACAGCGACTCTCTACCAAGCAATTCGCAACGCCGGTATTGCCTGGACATTGCTAATTTTATACGCTGTAAATTGGTATCCACCGTAGGCGAATCTACATAAGTTCATCCGTCTATACTACAAGTCAAGTCAGTTGTGCAGTCTTGCGTCAGATAAACATTTTTTTGACGTCACTAAACGATAACGTCTTATAAATCGATGAACGCCGGTTGCACGCACGAAAAAGTATTGTCACGTTCCGCCTGAGCCGAACGTGCAAGCGAGAGCGCGGAACCAACAGGCATGATCGGTCTAAGCGTTCGGCTTGTGACGCATCTATCTCTCTTCCCCTCAATCGGCCGATGTTTTTTTATGACGTTATCACGTAAAATTATCGTCCGTAAACCGACTTTACAGACAACCATTTTTTTCTATAATAATAGCTCATCTCGAAATGATAATTATGAGTAAACCGTCAACCAAGTCAAATACATATCTTGCTCTATGATCAGAGCCCTATTACATTTGCACACTGACGAGCTCTCGCGCAGTACTAAACCCGCGAAGGCCGCCGGTGCATCGTTTTTTGTAGTAATTTTGAAGTTATATTTATCGTTTTTATTGAAATAAGATAATAAATTGATGCTACAAAGTTTATTCATCATGAAGTAACAATTATTCTCGTATAAATTTTTCTTAATAATATTTCGTTTATTCGAGAAATTAACAGTTTACTTAAAGCGATTTTCGAAGTTTTTTTGGTTAAAAGAATGTTTTTTTGCTATATTAAATCAATGACATTTCAAAATTCCGAGGCCGCTATGTACTATACGACTATATAACAAATAACATTCTATTTTATTTTATTTCATTTGTTTGTAACAGTAGTATAATCCAGGAGCTCAAAATAGTGAATGCGCGCATTTTATGAAAATCTGCAATTTTGGGTTTATTTAAAAAGTTAAGCAAAATTTACAAAAAGCGAGGCCGCTATGTACTATGCCAATAGCTATTCTGTACTATTCAATAAGCCAACATTGTTAATGTATTTTTGTTTCCAAAATTGGCCATTTTACGCAAAAATCACAGTCAAAATGTAATATGGCTCTTAATGTAAGCTTAAACAAGATATCTCTGGTCTTCAAGTAAGGAGTTAGTTGTTCTGCTGATTCCAGCTGATGCTACAACATTAGGTCACCGGGGCTAGATTTTTTTCCAATCTCGAATCGGTCAAACTTCTGGAAGTTGTTCATATCCCTTCCTTCATAAACTAGAAAAGCGCCGATGATCTTCATGACGACTGAACGATTGAAGATTTAATTAGCTAAGAACAATCTCAATCAAGTCATGTTTCAAACAAAAAGCCTACATCAAAGTCGATTGATCCGTTTGATAGCTGCGATAAAATGGACAGACATAGAGATAAACATTAAACGTTACATCCGTCCTTTATCTCTGGGAGTTAAAGAAACCGGCCAAGTGCGAGTCGGACTCGCGCACGAAGGGTTCCGTACCATTATCTATAAAAATGGCAAAAAAATCACGTTTCTTGTGTGCCCACTTAAATATTTGTTTTATTTTTATTTAATTATTTATTTTTAAAGTGAATATATAACTAAATAATATGTGAGTATTTCAAGCGTCTACCTATTACCGTTATCAATTGCGAGCAAAAAAATCACGTTTGTTGTATGGGAGCCCTCTTAAATATTTATTTTATCTGTTTTTTAGTATTTATTGTTATAGCGGCAACTGAAATACATCATCTGTGAAAATTTCAACTGTCTAGCTATCACGGTTCATGAGATACAGCCTGGTGACGGACGGACGGACAGCGGAGCCTTAGTAATAGGGTTCCTTTTTACCCTTTGGGTACGGAACCCTAAAAAGGTGAAAAATGTTAACAGTACACCATCTCGAAATTTCTTCGACGCGCCGAATGCCTATTTTTCCAAAGCAAAAATCAAGTGTCAGGCGAAAGTAAGTATAGAATATTTCGGACATTATTTGCATTTGAAATTCCTTCTACAGTCGCGCCGCTCGCCATCGACAGGGAATTCATCCTCACACATTGGAATTAATTCCTCGTACTTTCCTTTCCCTTGTGCCTAAGTAGTCGCGTACTGTGCGGTTTCAAAGAAGTTTTCTCCCGCGTACTTACTGTCAAACTATGGAATGAACGGCCAGTCGAGGTTTTCTCATAAGACTACAGCATGGGGTTCTTCAAAAAGGTCATCGAATTTATCATTCGGAATAAATAAATGACACAATAAAATAACACTTGTTCAGTTTCTAATCAAAAACTCGGAATTTTTCAGTTACGAACTTTCTTCGATTGGGTCTATGGATATCGGCTTTTCATTCAACGGTAATTTATTGTTTAAATAACACAATCAATATTTTACACTGACATTTAGATTTCTCTAAGAACCTACATATAAATATGTATTTCAAAAAATTCTAATTATTTAACCTAAGTTTTCAGAGTAGGCCAGAATGTCCATTGTACGTTCATTGAGTGAGATTTCTCGCCGGCTGTGTGACAAGTGCGTTACACCAAAACATCACCTACAAAGCAACGTATCATGTAATTCTATTTATCATAAACACAGAGTTCCCATAGCCATGCTCATTACACTGCGGACGCAAACCGAGCGTTGAAAATTACATAATAGCAGAACCTTCAGTGTACAAAGGGCCGAGTGCTGACACAAGGTCATTATCAGTGGTCGCATGTTGGCGCTGGTGGCTGCTAGCCTATATACACTTGTGCACTCAGATAAGCGGTGTTTATTTTCGTGTAGACACGTACTATCTGTTTAACGTAGCGACGAGAATGTACAGTTAAATGAATGTTGCTATAATTAGTACAACTAAGTATGTATGACAATGATTTCTGTCGTCGATGTGAAGTCATTATGCAGTATAAGTATATATTTCTGAATAGATTTGGTGCCAGTGGAAGGAAATCTGTGGAACTTCGTTCTGTGCGGTTCCAAAGGAGTTTTCTATCTCGAGCTCTCAGGTTGTGGAATAAAATGTTTTATCTGTTTTAATAAGGAGACTATTCGGTAGAGCTTTACTTATTCCCATTTCCCGTTTTTATACCGAAACCACTGTCCATCTTAGTGTGTGGATGCTAGTGCAGTTGAATATATCAACCCGCTAGTTTAGCAATTTTTTTCCATACCAAACCATTCCATTGAACCATGGAATAAACTGCTCGGCGATGGATTTCCGGTTCGAGACAGTATTAAGAATTTCATCGTCAGTTGCATTGCAATTGGTATACAAATAAGTATATTTAAATCTAGGTATCTTATATTTTATGTTTCGCTCAGAAGAATTACAGTAAATATTATTGCGTGGAGTGAACGGAACACTTATATACGCCGAAAAGTCATTCTTGAAAATGAATAAGACCTTGAAATGCATGAGATTTGTGTCGAAAAAAAAATTGATATCGATCAAGGACATGATCGATATCAATTTTTTTTTTGAGGAATGATCATCAAATACTTTCATATTATATATTTTCATTGAAATCAATGGAAAACAGTCACACTCAGCGACACTATACTCGCTCCACTCAACCTCGATTTCGGCCCCGTGGGCTATATAATCCGGCCTAGTTTGCGAGGTTCTAAGCTATCTCCAACAAAATAAAAAAGTACCTAGTGCCTCGTCTGTTTCCTTAACCTATCTTTGTCTAAACCTCATTGCTATGCGGGTTGCATGTGACCTAATCTCATTTCCGATAGTGGCCTTTTGTGGTCGAGCACAGATAACGAGACGTCAGCAACAATAGAGTAAACTTTGTTGTTAGGTTTTATAGTCAGATCGGGGGCCCTACCGCCCAAGCTGAAGCTGATTACCACCTGATTTTTGAGAGCGTGAAAATGAAACTTCACCTTACATTAGTGGCAAGCGTGTTTAGCTTAGTTGGAAGAAACCACGAAGCTCTATCGACAAAGCTAAAAATATTTGTCAATAACTCAAACCTAACACATATTTTTGGGGATCAAAATTTTCGATGGGAATCGGCTTCAGCTTTCAGGCGGTAACCCCGGTTTCACTGTTGGCCCTAGAGCCAAAGTTTCTGTTTTCTAAGGGCTAGAAGACGGTTTATTAATATTTTAACGCTAGTAAGAATGTTGAATATATGGCATATGTTTGCCATTTGAAATGTCCCCCACATGCGAAGATTTTAACTAGGTATAATAGTGTTGGCCGTGTGGTTTCCGGCAGACTAGAATAGAATCACTCTGTCTCTTTCCGTGGATGTCGTACAAGGAGACTAAGGAAAATACATTTTAAAACATCGATCAGGCCTCCATAACCCGTCTGGCCAGCGTGGGGAGTGTAGGCCAAATCCTCCTTCTGTCTGGGACGGACGTGAGAGGGTCGTGCTCCTGTAGTGGAGACTAAAATGACCTGATGATGATAATAGCGGCGTTCATAATATTATGTACCTGCATTCTGAGTCACATGTATGGGGTGGTCGCAGTGATAGTACATTGTGACATTATACATAATATTATTAGCATTTGATAATAGGAAACACATATGGCTATAACGCTACATTCAGCTACCGTTATGTGTTTCTTCAAGAAAGATGGAAAAGGATCACTGCTTACCAGCAGGTAGGTCATATGCTTATTTGCCGCTTTAGTTGTATAAAAAATTCAACTAATCTCACCCGAGACTTCAGTCAATGGAAATAAAAATCCAAAGTAACCGAATTAAATGTCATTCGATTCGGTCGGCGTGTGCAGATAAGGCATGGCTTAATTAATTGTTTAATTATACAATTAACATCAAACAATGCTATTTATTTCTTTCCACTTATTTCCTACAAGCGGGGACAATGTGTGGAATAATCCGAAGACTGCCAAAATTCCATATTTAAAATCTTTCGGTATCGTTTTTCTTGATAAGTCTGTACGATTTCGTTCCGAAGATTGAACACATGTTGATAAATCCAAATCCGCATAGCTAGGAAGAGAAAACTATATTTCTTTGTTTTCGAAATTTGAAATTCGAATGAGTGCACGTTTAGATCTAAGTCGCACTGTACTAAGTGCATTACAATACTAGTTGCTGCATCAATATACAAAAAAATGTATACAAGAAACTTACTATGATTTTATTATAGATCATACTATTACTTAGTACTATTACTTATACTGTGTTATTACTCATCAGTTTTGTGTTACGAATTGTCAGTATTAGTCATTATCATAATATTTAACAAAACAATAAATTGAGGTAGTCGGTGAGGTGGGTAATAATTAAGTCTATAATCAATTATCATAACAATATTATTTATTTGGAACGTAGTATTACGTGGAACAGTACAATGAATAACAGAATATCTTTAAACTTCTAATGATAAAAGGCAAGATTATCGAAAAGTACAAGGCTGACTGAAAACCAGCGTTGGTTAGTGTCGGCAGTCTGTTAGACTGCCGACACTAACCAGTAACCACTAACTGGTCAACATACAGCTGAGTCAATGCCTTTTTGCAACACAAACTTGTCTGTATCTATTTAAATGATGTTCTTTATTGTTAAGGTATTACTTGTGTGTGTTTCGCAATAAATTTATTTCATTTCATTTCATTTCAAAAGTAAGCATGTTTTTCTATACTGTAATAAAAGTAATCACGTATCAAAATTGATATAATAAAAGTAATCACGTAATAAAATTATTCAGGTACCTTTACAATGTTAACGCGATACCCCTGCGAAAGTGAAGCCTCTTTGGACAAGAAATATTCGTATAGTAATATAAGTATCAAAAAAACGTATTTTCAATAGTCTTTTTCCTTAATTTTTCGACTTTAAAGCCGGAAAAACTAACAAACTGAACCTACATTTTTAACTAGTAGTGAAAAGTGCCATAAACGACCGTTTTAGCACTTTTCGCCACTACTTCTAAAACGTAATATTTTCAATGCCATGAAAATACTTTATTGTCTTAATTTTTATTGGTATAATGACATCAAAATACTTTGTTGTCTTGGTAACAAACAGATAAATGCTTGTTTTTTTTTTTACTTTTAATTTTACGCCACGATACGAGTTTTGGTTCAAAGAGGCGCCACTTTCGCATCACCTATCTCTTTAAATCTCATTGTTATGCAGCTTGCATGCAACCTAATCTTGTCGAGGAGTAGTCGAGTACAGATAAAACAGGTGCCTGTCAGCAAGAAGCAGGGTTCACTGACAATGGACACTTGAATTTCGATTTCATGGAGCTGATCTTACATGGTAAGGTGTTTGGATTGTTTCGTTTAACTAGAAATGGTAGGATTTGTTGGTACTATTTTTAATTTATATATTTAAACTTCATGCCGAAAATTTTACACATGAGGACTTAATGCTTTACAATATACAAGTATTCTCTACAAGTCAACCTTAGGGTGATGCAGAGATAATACATGACAGGTGCACAGGGACGGTGTATTTGTGAATGTTATTTAGAGGCCATGACTTTTCTATATATATATATATATATATATATATATATTATTATGTTGTAGTAGGTATCTATATGTTAGTTGCAGGGGGAACATGCCTATGTAAAGAAATATTTTATTTTTAACCTTGGATTCTTGGGTATTCTCTACGACATTGGCAGGGTTGCAAGCGAATAATTTTAAAATTCGATTAACATTTTTTTTCTAAACGTATACACAATAAGGGTTAGAAAACTTGGAAAGAAGGTTGTCACGTTGCTTTTTTTCATGTTAAATATAATATTTTCATGTTAAATATTAGTATATCTTTCTAGAAACTTTCTATATTAAATTCCAACGTAATTACCCTAATAGTGTCTGAATTCTAAATATTGTGATAAGGACAGATAAACGGATACAGACAAACAGCTAGGGTTGCCTCTTTGAATCGGGCAAACATTTTTAAACTACTTTAAAATTGTATAATCATAAAATTTAAGCACACCATGATAATTAGAATTGAATACGGAAGTCTAAGCACATGCAAGTTTAAGCAAACAATTATCTTCGAAGGAACGTTGTTCCAGTTACTCTAGCAAAAGAATCCCGCACAAGGAAAACATTTTGTGTACTTAACATAATTTATGTGTTCTTGTACCGCGTATTTTCCTAGTGTAATTATAATACGTATGTATTTACAAAAAAAATAACATTTATCTAGTAGCCATGTATATATAAAGCTTTGTTTAGTTAGAGACTCGAGACTCGATGACTCAATGTAATTTATCCTGAAATGTTTGTTTATTAATACTATCTTATAGACATAACTGAAATCCATTAAAATTTAAATATTGCCAGGAATCTCTACGTTCATCGTAGTTTATACTACACAATTTTCATCTCCAGTGAGCCGAGAACCTAAATTAATTTCGTGGTAGGCCGGCTACAAACTTAATATGCCAGGAATATTAGCTGGCGTTAGGTCGTCGAGGTAAACTTACGGCTAGAGGGCTCAGCTGGAGTGCCAGGTGCTCTAAAATTAGTATTATGGACTTTTTATATCTTACCCGACTGCGGCGAAGCCCAAAGAGAGTGTTATGTGTTTAACTTGTATAATATTGCCGACTCTATCTTCCTGCTACTAAATGGCGAACCAATTTTGATGCAATATATGTCGTTAGATTCTTCCTGATAACGCCACTATCAATACAAACATATGATTCTTTTGGTGTATTTTTTTAAATAATATATTTCACTTAAATTTATAAGTAATTTTTATAAGACAGGAAATAACTAAGGACTTATGCGTATGCTGGAGATACAAATAAATGTTTCATTCATTTAATGGATAGAATGAATTTATTAAAATAGTGGATGTTTGTTTGGATGGCGCGTCATGACTTTTTTTTTCTATTAAACATTTTTTGAAAAAAAATTCATGAAATATTTATATTTTGTCATATGATAATGAGTCAGCCGTCAGAATAAAACAATATTATTGGCTAAAATTAGTGGAACTATAATGACTTGTCCCTATATACAGAACTTCGACGACCTTTTTTTTCCTCTTTTATTTAAGGAGCTTAGTCCCACGTGAGACTATGCCGCTCCGTTATTCGTCCTTATCATAATAATTGCCTATGTTTGAGACCTAACATTACGAATTTATACAGTACAACCAGCTAGTTCAATGAGTACATACAACCTTCTATTTCTGAACTCCGTAGATCTTAACCGCATCGTCGATATCACCGACCACCGACAATGCGGTGAGGATTGAAGCTGCTCAAATATTAATAAAAATTTGACGTGCCTAGTTAATCGACACTACGAGTTCTGTTTGATACCTACTCTGTCGCCTAACTGGTATTTAACGCACTCACTCGCTTGCCGATCGAGGCTATTTTGAGTAAAATTCGGCTACTATACGTACTTGTATATAGGTGAGAAAATCACATTATAACACTGGTGCAATACACATATTACTTAATTCAATTCTCTGCCAATTTCTTTTGACGAAATAGGTATAAACCGAAGGGCGACTAGTTTACATAATTCTCCTGGCAACTTTCTTTTTGGTCTCCGCTTGAAGTTGTTAAAGTCAGATTACGACCCTTAATATTTTTCCTACGAAGACAATGAAAAAACTTTGAAACAACGTAGTCGACAATTTTTTTTAAACATTCCACAAATCGCTGCAGCGTAATAATTCCGGAAGTAATTTCTTTCAGAAAAACACATTAATTTGAAGCTAAGTTAAATTTTTTAAATGGAATAGAAAAACACCACACTTTAAGTGCTAAAAACAAATGGATATACACTTGCCCAATCTCTCAGATTTAAACAAAAAGGATCCAATTCTCATTTGCGTGAACGGAACACAACACTTGATACGACACATTCGAATTCCGGAGCAGCGCGTGCGCAGACCATGCGCGCTTCGCGAACTAACGGACACTGCATAGAAGATCGCACTATGTTAACGACATATCCACAATCTACACTTATCAATTCAACGTTTGGAGGGAAAAATATAATTCCGTTTAAGTACGCTAAAGATACTACAGATGATATTTCCGGTTTGCAACAAATACACTTATTACGTACAAACGTTTTAAATCGCACTATTGTAAATATGCACTGAAACGATGTAATTACCTCGTATTCCAAAGCACTGCATCCTTCGGCGCACGCGGCAGCATGCGCCCACCGCCTTCACACTGATACTAGCGCTGTCACGCTCTGACATCACAACCTTTGACATAAAACCTTTATAAACTATACACGGCGCAGCTGCGTAACATGTGGTTTTAACTCTTTGTATTACGGTTCAAAATACACACAATACAGGCCGATGTCACCACAAAGTGCGCGTCGAACCGCATCTGAGCTCTAAAATATCAAGCAAATTGGAAAGCGTTATCGGCCCGCTCCCCACAATCATCGAGATAAACGGAGGATCATAACGAGATGATTCAGTTATCTGATGTTTTCAATGCTGTTCAATTTTGTCGTGAGATTATTATTTATACCTATATAATTCATACAAAAGAGTCATGTTGACATTTTTTACTATACAAAATAATGTTTTCCTGGATCTCTCGTATCTCGATTTGATGTACCGGGATTTTTCAAATCTTAAAATGCCCGAGTCCGAAACGAAATTATTCAATCATTTTATTTACAAAGTTCATAATATACGATTGGAAAAAAATGTTAATGTCAATGAATTATAAATTAAAAAGCTGAGAGTGCATACATAGGCACCAAAAAGAAGCTAATACTATGCTTGATTTGTTTGTGCGTATGGTTCAACACGCATCACCGAAAAATAGCTATCCGATTTCAAGGCAGCATTTATAAATTATATTGTTCTAACTTACGTTACTACTGGCAAAGTTTTACTATAATCCATTCAGTAGAACAGTTTATCTTTTTGTCAGTAGTATTTATAGCTTCTACAAAGACATATTGAACCGTCCCTACCTACCTTATGGTTCTCTTATAGACCCCTAACGGTATAAAGTCGATGACAACTATTTCCGCACCAATAATATTCCAAACATTCGCTAGTTTATCATACATATTATCAAATTTGAACAATGTCGCCAAAGTCTCGAAAGCCCGGGACTTTCATGCTAGCATATCTTAAGCCCGGGATTCTGGAACCGTTGAGACTTCCCAAACCGTGATACAAAACATATCTATTAAATGAATACAACGACTAAATAGTGCCTAAATATATATTGTATGATTACTATATGAATACAGCTCATGAAAAAGAAACAAATTGCCGGTACATGCATTTTGGTAGAGTTGATGTAATTATTTCTATGTAACAGCAAATGTTTCGGGTTTACATAGAAACATTTCATTTTAACGGAAACGTTGATGGTTTCCTTCCACTCGGCACATTTATCACATGCAAAGTAATATTTCCTCTATGAAGTATATTAATTTGTATATACATTAACCAGCTGCTAAAGGAATGAAAAGAAACCGGGCCTTGTCTAAACAGGTTTGATTTATCTTCCACGCGGAAGGAATCGAGTCAGACATCCGAATCGTCTGGTTCGGAGGCAAACTGGGCCACTGGTGGAATGCAGGCAAACAGAGTGGAACTGGCGGTGATTGACCACGGGGAACGCTCCACTGGTCAATACAACTTTATTGAGGAATTCTATCCGCCTGACGATTGTACGAGCAAACGATTGTAAACGGAATAAATTACGGAGTATAAAAAATAAACTGAAATACTTGTGTGATGTTTTGTTTATAATTCGTGCCGTGTGCGTTCCGATTGTTTCTATAAGGGTCTGTTCACACAGGCCGGTTCGGAGAGGAGAGCAGATTTTGGTGGCGTCTAAAATTGAGTTTTGGGTCATTGGTATAAGGTTTATTTTTCAAATTCACTTCTTTTGTTATATGAGAATGCACGAGAGCCGATGTGAATTTTTAAAGTAAACCTTATACCAATGACACAAAGCTCTATTTTAAACGCATTCGAAAATCTGCTCTCCTCTCCGAGCCGGTTTGTTCGAACGGACCCTTAGACATCAAATATTTATAATATTCCTTATTATAACCGTAACTAAGCTCACATGGATGGGTGCTATAGGATAAGTGCTCAAAGAATATCATCATTATCAGCCTATATCTGTCCACTGCTGGACATAGCACCATATGCGATCCCTAGCTTCCAACCGCTACCAGCCACTATTTTGGCGTCGTCAGTCCTTCTAGAGAGAGAAAAACCTATCCATGACGATTTTTTTTATACCACGTCAGGTGGCAGACAAGCATACGGCCCGCTTGATGTGAAGCGGTTACTGTACCCATATTAACGCTCGCAATATAAATCTCTTTCCTGCTTACCACCATTATACACCTCATTATCAACAACCTTATCATTTAGATCATTACGATGAACCCTGAGAAGATACATCTACAGTAAGTTGATGAGGAGCTGGGTGTCGGTTGGTGGCGGCGGTGCGCTAGCGATGTTGCAATATTTCATGTTGCTATTTGCGAGCATTAATATGGCTACGGTGATCGCTTCCCATCGGGCGGGCCGTATGCTTGTCTGCCACCCAACGAAGTATACAAAAAAAAAGGTTTGTTTCTTAGTCCGAACCAAGAAACAAATCTTTATTTTTTTGATAACCCCCCGTGTGTTTGATGATGTTTTAATTTACACTCGTGGTTTCAGTGTGTGAGAATGAATTCCAGAATTCCTTGCCTATGATAAGCGGTATGCTGGGAATGTAACAGCTATTATCACAAACCGTATTACAAACCGTAGCCAGGAATTTACAACAGGCAACAGACCGAAAAATTTGTAAAGCATTGTTTGTCTGACTTGGTCGAACAACTCAATTAGGCTGATGTTTAAGGGTTCAGATCAGAGCGAATCATTGCCGGAAGAAATTAATCAGTTGTGTCGGCTGTTTTTTATTAATTTTGACACTTGGTCTCAGTTCAGACAGTCAAGGACAACGTATTAAGTTATTGAAAACAGAAAAGGAATAGTGGATATAAAATCTACAGGACTCTTGTGATGGATCTTAGTGGAGAACTACCTTTCTTTGTACCCAGGTACAAAGGGCTTGTATCTTCATGTACGTTTGTACTACTGTATATAAATCTAAGTATGTAGACACAACTCCTTTTACAAGGTGCAAAGTGGTTTTTTCCCACTAGAAATGGATTTTCCTAGAATCAAGTTGAAGAGGGAAGTCCAAAAGCTTGCTACTCCTATAAATTAATGAATTACTTCTTCTGATTAAATTCGTTGTGAGTTCCAAGGCAACTGTATTGCAGTACCCCGGGACTGCAGTGGCCTTCATTGTTCATTGCCTTTTTTGGTGGTCGCCGCTGTTAATCTTGGCTACACAGACACAGTGGTGGGAATGTGTGGTGGACCCCGTCATGTAAAAAAAATACCCGCCGTTGAGCAGCGTGGAGTATGCTCTAAACCTCTTTGATTTAGAGGAGAGGAGGGTATATCAAATTATGGTTTGATGCCTAAAGTAAATAATGTGATATGAAGTGCCATCTATGGTCGAGTAGCTAATATATTTAATATATATATTTCTATACAAGAATTGCTAGTTTTATAATATCATCATCATCATCAGGTCCATTTTAGTCTCCACTACTGGAGCACGACCCTCTCTCGTCCGTCCTAGACGGAAGGATGATTTGCCCTACACTCCCCACGCTGGCCAAACGGGTTGGGGAGGCCTGATCGATATTTCATGATGTATTTCCCTTAGTCGCCTTGTACGACATCCACGGGAAGAAACAGAGTGATTCTAATCTAGTCTGCCGAAAACCACACGGCCAGTTTTATAATCTAACATAAACAAAAAAGGCTAAAATGTGTTTAAATTTCTCGAATTAAGTGAGTAATGTCTTCACATTAAAGCCACCGTAAATTGTAATTCATGCCTAATTTTTGTCAAGACAAATGGGGTGACCACTCGCACAAAGGAGACCGTAAATTATCCTGTAACAAATGTGCTTGTGAAATTTGCTTAATTGATATTAGTTTTACTAGCAGGCAAAGAGAAATAGCTGAAAGGTATTTGTGAACAAACATTTTTAACAAAGCCTACTTTATTATATCCGATAATTTATTCAAAGAATTTGCGATGTCAGCTGAAAGCATATTCCTGAGCAAATTCTGTATAAAGTGAAATGGATTTTTACGTGTCGTCCATTATGTTGTAAATTCGAGATGCGTAAAATACTCTCAGCGCAAATGGATGGAATGATACAAGATGGAACAAGAATAAACAAAAAGTTTTTTTTAACAATAATTGTTTAGTTGTCAATATAAAAAAAATATATATGTGTATTGTGTTTTGCTCATCAAGCGTTTTCATTTGATACACATATCATAGGAGATAAAGTGAAAATTATAAACCAGCACTTTGTGGCTGCCGCTATATTGGATTAAAAATGGCGACATTTGTCGGTAATCCTGCATTGTCATGAGAACCAAACGAGTGCCAAATTTCAGCTCAATCGGACACTGGGCAGTGGATCAAATTTTACTTGCAAGATTTGATTACTGAAGCGTTTAGCTGATTCTGGAAAACTAGACGATAAAGACCACCCAGGTGATGAAAATTAACAAAAACTGGGCTGTGTAACCGGCAACGACCTAGATATAACTGGCAGGAAGTCGATTAAGTTAGATTAGGATAGGTTTTATCAGACGACAAGATAAAATTTCAATGACGGAAACAAAGAAATTTTATTATCTACTTGTTAAAATACCCTTGGACACAAAGATGTCCGAACAAAGTTTTTTTTAACATAAAAGATTTTAATGCAAATGATATCATACTGACTAAGGAAAAGGTATGAAATGGAACTGGTACATTCTATAAACCATAAATAAATAAATATTTCTGGACACAGCGCAATCTACTGTACATGCACACAAATGATTGTCTTGTGCGGGGATCAAACCCGCGACCTCGGAGTTATTGTAGCCAGCCATTGCTAGCCATTCGACCACCTGGCTCGTCAAACTATTTTAGACAGGGATATATTTAGTAGAAGGGAATTAACAATGCATATCGACAACATATCATTACGAGTATATTCAATAAGTAAAACATTTATGCACATGGAATTAAAATAACAATACAATATGAAATATGGAGCAATATGGAAAGCCTAAGTATGCGACATATGCGACCTTGCTGTACTGTGGACAATCTTCACTGATGCCGGCGGCGCCCGCGCTCCCATTGTTCCTGTGTCCTTGCTGCTCAAAAGCGAAATCGCATTGTCATAATAATGTAGTTATTTTCTATGATTTTCACAGGCATGAGTGCAATTTTGTAAGAATTAACAAAAACGTGTTACAATAGTTCATGAGTTCGACAAAAATGCATTTTTTGCGAATTTATAATAGATTATGAGAAACATTTGTGAACTTATTGTACATTATCAGATCTTACAGTGGCTGTACATTTAAGTGGCTCGGATAATAAATGGTTTAATTGACGCATAAAAGTGAAACAACGAAGATGTTCCAATCTATTAAATTCGTCATGAGATTAAAGTGTGAAATCAAAAGGCCGTGACGAGCGGATGGAGTCTTTGATTACCTCTGAAGAAAAAAGTTTCTTTGCGGATATAGTGATGAAGGTCAATAATCTTCGCGGCGTTTGAAACCCAGAAGTTTCAGAATTTGTTTGTTTTAAACGTTGTGACGTTAATAATCATCATCAAGCCCGCGTTAGTCCAGTAGATTTTTTCTATTTCTTTTAATTTTATATGAGATCAGATCACCTGATGGAAAGCAACCACCACCACCCATGTAGATCAGCAACATCAAGGGGTCGCCGATCTCTTGCCTTTGTTATTTGGCTGCGGTATTCTGTGAGGTGGAAGTATTTCCCCAGTCGGGCAGCTTAAAAAAAACTCGCTATGCCTTGCCTATCCTTTCGCTAGAGCCTCGTTTGTCAGTCAGCAGGCTGCATCACGTACAGCTGATTTTGGCCTTATTTAGTGCAAAGATGTTGATGAACCATTTACACCCCAAGCTAGAACTAATTCGTTTTGTTCAGTGTACGACAATAGAAAAGCCATAATTTTTTGTCTGTTTTGTCATTTATACAATACACTAGACCATCCCAAATGAAAAGTCCATAGAGACCTACGAAATAGAAAGAAATTCTAATGTGAAAAATTCCGAACTTTCTGTCGAAATTTCGGGTTTTCGTTTCGGAGTAGGACCTCCGATTCCATCCGATGCTTCCGTTACCAACCCCGGGGTCCACTTTCCTACTTTTTCTTCTCCACTTCACACGGCCTTCGGCAACCTTTGTTGTACGAATATAGTTTTAAATATTCATTAAATTTTATACGGTACCACAGTATAAATTATAGTGCAACGTAACGGTATTACAATTTGTCCAATCATTGAATAAATAAATAATAAATAAATATTCCTGGACAAATCACACACGGCCATCTAGTCTCAAACTAAGCAAAGCTTGTACTATGGGTACTAGATAACTGATACAATACTTGATACATTTTTTTTGTAAAGTTAAGTAACTATTATATGTCTGTAGACATATAATACTTACTTAGAAAACACCCAGACCAAGACAAACAGGCATGTTCATGTCGTCTCGTTGAATTATTAGATTTTTGTGTCCAGTCTCTCAGAACGTTGCAAATAGTAAATTTTATTTTGGAGATTAAATTTTGAGAAAATTTCCTCCATAATCATCATCATTAGAAGCATTTCGGGTCGATAACTCAGAAAATAACAAGTTTAGAAAGCAATTTCACCCTTGGCAAGGGAATTGTTTATGACCGTATCAATTAGAACGGATGAAGTAGTCTTAGTCTTTTAACTTATTTGTTTTTGACTAGCTGTTTCCTCGTCCCGTCAGGTATAACAACATCATCATCATCATCCATCATAGATACGCACATATAGATTATTTTATAAGTAGGGTTTAAAATCCTATAATTTCCAACTAAATCTCTCATAGTCTTGAGGTTGCTCAAGGCATACAGGGAAATATACACGCTGCTTTAAGCTTTTAACATTGAGTTAATTCTTTACCGTTAGGAAATTAATGGACCGTCGGTAAAAGAACAGCTGAACAACTTTTACTACGAGATCAATTTCGTTTAAGGTGTAATTGACTAACCATTATTATTAGGATAAGTAGGTCACCCAAAAGAAGTAGGCCGCAACAGTACATTTATACTATAAGCACAGTATAAGTAATAGTACTGAGTACTATATTTTATTTTGGAGTATATAGATTAGTAATAGTTTTGTAAGAATTAGCAAAAACGTGAAAGTGTATATTACTCGTTTTTACTTTTGTGTTCGCGGTTGACCAAAATTTTAATTGTTTTTGTAAATTTACGTACTATTACTTAGGTAGGTAGTACTATTACTTATACTGTGTGGCAACGAATAAGACTTTTAGATATTCCCAGGGGATACTGGACAGAGTATCGAAGTACGTACGAAGTATCCGTATTTTTTTTTTTTGTATTTGTATATACATATAATTAAGAAGCAACTAGTATATAATAATAATAAGTATTGAAACTAAAACTAAAAACCCTAAAAAATATAATTTAATAACTAAAATATATTATTAAAAGGAGTCCCTTTAGGCAAGGTTCCGAAGATACTGGCAGCGTTCCCCCTTTGAATAGCTAGACTAATTCTTTGTCCGAGGTAGCTGCCAGCTCTTCGGTCTCCTGTGATGTCGACTAACCTTTTTGCTATTTCCCTAAAAAGCCTTATAGCGCTAGGACCCCACGGACCAAGGGTCTCGACACCGAATGGGACAAAATCATATTCGGAGCCTAGACCTCTATATTTATATGCTTTAATTTTTTCAGCCGCTTCACAAGCCGCACCAGCTCTGTAGTTGGTTCCATGTAGATGGGAAGGGGCCAGCGTGTCTGAACAGGTTGCATCCCATACCAGCACCCGGCCCATCTTCCATGGAATCAAACTCATACCATCCGGTCTCTTGCCATCATCTCTTGCAATACCAGTCGGCTCAAGTAGACTTGGCACGATGACGGTGGCAAGGGATCGGCGTATGATATCGTTAAGTGCGGCATGTCTCGAGAAGCAGCCTGCACTTTTTTGGCATGACAGTCCGTGATGTCCTAGCTTGTCGACATCACTGCCCCAGGGACATTTATGAGGAGCGCAGACCGGGACCCCAAGCCGTAGACAGGTAGCGATTCGAAGCGTGTCAGGCTCAAGAAATGTTCCTGTATTTGACGAAGGGTACGCGTGAAGCCAGTAGCCGGCCTCATGCGTACCCACGGCCAAAAGCCTAGCAACGGCCGAACCTGTACTACAGCTCAAAAGATTGTCATAAGTCAATTTGCAGTTTATGTCGTCCCAGCTCCTCTGTGAATTTGGAGAAAATGGAAAATTTTGACCTGGGCATGCAATTAAGAAAGCGTTTCTAGCTTCTTCCAAGCCAGCAATCCCAAAGTTTGAAGGGGATGCCCTTAAAATTTTACTTATGAGATTTGCTGAACTATGGACAGAAGATAGGAAGGCTGGTAACGCAACACTGGAAATTTTGCGAATCCCTAAACCACCATAACGGATGGTAGTATCCGTATGTACAAAGTTATAGCCTAAAACTATAATCTGTCTATTCTATATTTTATACACATAGAAGACTAAAAAGAGTGGATGCCACGTATGGGGCGACGAAGCGTAGGGCGCCCCCCTCTAGATGGACCGACGATGTCAAAAAAGTGGCTGGTAGCGGTTGGATACGGAAAGTGGAGGATCGCGTATGGTGGAAAGTGT
This sequence comes from Hypsopygia costalis, assembly GCA_937001555.2. Taxonomy (NCBI): domain Eukaryota; kingdom Metazoa; phylum Arthropoda; class Insecta; order Lepidoptera; family Pyralidae; genus Hypsopygia; species Hypsopygia costalis. Next base: position 8,379,277 of record OW443325.2, read on the forward strand.
TGGGAAAGGCATATAACCAGCAGTGGGTAGATACAGGCTGATAATGATACTTAAAGTCGCCTCCTACGTCTTTCTGACTGTTTATCCGCTAACTAAACCATTGACACACATACACAGATGTTGATGCGTTTTCAATATCATTTAGAGAATGTCTTCCGAAAGGTTTATGTACCTATAATACATTTATGTTATCCTACATAGCGAAGCCCGGGCGCGTTGCTTGCTACCGTCACTGCACTAGTAATAAATAAAGTTTCACCCGCCCATCTCTCGAGTTAACTAAATTCAACATCATTATCGGCCTGTATCTACCCGCTGGATACGAGTATATATCTTCCTTAAATATTTTGCACCAAATGTAATCCACTGACAACTCTAGTTCCGCTAAACATAGAACTGCATGGCGGCGAATCGCAAGAACAGCGGTTACACATGAATCGACCGAGTTGTGAGCACGACCACTCTGTGAAGAGTGCATGACTAAGAAGAAGAGTAATCCTTCGCTTTCTGCAGGCAGCCTCTTCCAACCGCTTTTTTGAGGTACTCAGCACAGATTGCTTAGTAGTTAATTTCCTCGGTTCATGTAGAGCAGGAGCAGTGTTACTCAAAGTGTGTGTCGCGACCTCATAAGGGGTATCTTAGCCTCTACAAGGGGGTCACGGAAGGTCGCAAAGCTGTAAAAAAAAGCGTGCAAAAAAGACATTTTTAATTTCGGAACGTAATCCACGGCTATGTTAGTATTTAATTTATTATATTAGCCGATAGGTATCTATGACAATAAATAAAAATGTACGAATAGGTAACTATGACAATAAATGAAAATGCACGGATTTGATATTTGTAATTTAATGAAAAAACCTACAGATTAGAAATCTTGGAGGATAAAGGGTGGCAAAAGATTTCTACATACTAAGGGGGTTGCGTCATGAAAAAGTTTGAAAAATACTGATCTAGCGAGAAGGTGTCCCACGACAAATTTAAATGGCAGCAAAGCTATTAAGCTTTCGACATATTATGTTTCTTTGGAAAGTAAAATTTCATAAATCTATAAACAGACAGGTTGCGTTTGCCTTCATTTCAAAACGAATCACATTAAGTTTATTATCAATTCCAAAAGTTTCGCTATCTCCGGTAGTACTCGAGTTGCACAATGGGGAGATAGCAGCCAGAACACGCTTTGTCAGAGTTGAGCACGCTTCCGATATCAGGTGCTATTATGCATAACCTACTAGGGGGATAGACCCGCCTTGACAGCCATTGTGGTTATGTCGTCCTAGTGTTATGAAACTATCAACGGCGAGGAAATAGAATAATATGTCCTTACTATATATATTATAATCTTGCCGTCTGTTGTCGTAAACTATTTTTCTAATAAAAATCTTTGACTAGCGACCTGCCTCTGCTTCACACGTGTGCATTGATATATTGCCTGTTACTCACTGATGGAACAATGGAACAGTTTATAGTGCTTGTCTGTACGTCTGTCTTTCACAAGCTCTCAGAACTCTCCCTCTCTTTCAAATGAAAATGGCATAAGCTAATAAGGGACTAGATATAGTTTTTGTAAATATGTACCTACATATACATATTATACATAAAAAACACCCAGACCAAGACAAACAGACATGTCCATGCACACAAAATATTAGTCTTGTGCGGGGATCGAACCCGTCGCTCTCGGAGTTAAATAGATATCACATCTCTAACAACTAACAAAAGCAAGATTCAAAAAAATAATAATAATATTTATTCTTGTTTCTATTCTAGTGAGCCATCAAACTGTTTGACAATAACTTGCATAGGGAAAGAGCATGACGTGTAAATTTGGTTACCTAAATTCAAAAAATCTTTTGAAAAATGCTCGTCTAGCTGTTTTATTTCATTTTATACATATTAAAATGATATTATTTTTTATTTGAAAAATTGTAAGCAACGTTGTAAAGTTTCAGGTTTAGATTAAATGAATAACCAACAAGAACTATAAGCAACATTCATTGCTTCGCTCAGGAACTCAAAGGCAAACGGTTGGCTGGAAGAGATTCCTCGAAGGAATAAGCCGGCCTTTGCGGTTAGCAAAGGTCGGCTATAATCTGTAATGTAAAATATGATAGTTTATGGTTATGCAATAAAGTTTAACTAGCAAAAAAAATGTTACTTTCACTAGAATAGATTGTACATACCGGTTTTACCTAGATATAAGATAATATGGAAATATGGAAACTAAAAAAAAAACGAGTGTACTTTAGCCCATACGACTGAAGTAAAACTTCTTTAGCTCTACTAACTCATATCCCCTCTCAACTTCCGTTCGCCGTTTCCGTAACGGTCTCGACACGCATTCACCAGCTTACTCCCAAGGAGTGCGTAAAGAAGTTTCTTCAAAAATTTTAGAAATATCTATTTGGGACTTTAAGTTAAGTTCTGTTCTGTTGCACAAAAAATCCCACTACTAGTCCTTGACTTGGATGATCTTGTAATAATTCTATGACATTCACATCATTGTTATAAATTAGTGCTGCATTGTGTGATTGTGCTGAAGATTCTCAGAACATAACGCTGAATTAGATATCATGTTCTAAATCAAATGTTAGACTGAATTGTGAGTGACCCATAAGGATTTATTCTATAACTTAAATCAATAAATAAAATCAAAGGATCAAATACTCGTCCAGATCCAGTGTAAACCCATGCAACTGCAACTGGAATTAAGTCTAAACAGATCGTAATTAACAATAATAAATGATCGCAAATGAGATTTCCACGTTTGAACTTTGAAGTTATTGCTTCTATTTCTAATCTAATCGTGAAATAATAAATTTTTTAGTTACATTCATCGACTCATCCGTAGAGCCCTTACCACCATCTCTTATTCCGATTCAATAACTGAATAGAATGCTTATTCCTACCAATGGATAAGCGACTCTAATGGTATAGAGTAATATTCAGTTATTGAATCGCAATAAGAAATGGTGGTAAGGGGGCAGGGGCCCTATCGCTGAAGCTGAAGTCGATTAGCATCGGTTTTTTTTGTCCCAAAAATTGGTTTTAGGTTAAAGTTATAGACAAATAGTTTCAGCTTAGTCGGAAGGCTCTAGGGTTTCTACCAGCTGAGCTAAACATATTTTTTTTTTACAAATTACACAGCGCCATCTAGCCCCAAAGTAAGCGAAGCTTGTGTTATGGGTACTAGGCAACTGATAAACATACGTAAATACATTTTTTTTTGTAAACACCCAGCCCAAGACAAAGATACATGTTCATGCACACAAATGTTTGTCTTGTACGGGAATCGAACCCACGAGCGTTGGTGTCGAATTCGCGTCATTGACCGCTACGCGACCGAGCTCGTCAATTAGCTATAATCTAAGCAGTCATATTCGTATTCAAAAATTCCGATGGTAATCTGCTTCAGCATCGGCGGTAGGGCTGAGTCCGATGTGATCATGGAACAAAAACGTGTTAAGCTAGTTAGCTTAACATGTGGCTAGCTAGCCTAGATAAGGAATATGGATTCTTAAGACGCACGTTATTAAAATTTTCTTATCTCATCTTCGACGAAGACGAGCTCGGTGATCGAATGGTTAGCAATGGCCACTTTGACTCCGAGGTCGCGGGTTCGATTCCCGCACAAGACAAACATTTGTGTGCATGAACATGTCTGTTTGTCTTGGTCTGGGTGTTTTCTATGTATTATAAAGTATGTATTTACAAAAAAAAAGTACATATTTAAGTACATTTATCAGTTGTATAGTACCCATAATAGACTAGATGGCGCTGTGTAAATTGTAAAGAAATATTTATTTATTTATTATTTATTTATTTATCTTTCAATATTTAGAGTCAAGTAACGTTCAATCTTACATTAGCTCTCTATAAAAACGCACAAAAGTGGTCTACCGACTGAAATCTTTGGAATGTCAGAAAAAACTGATCGCGACCGTATCGACCCTTTTGAGATACGGTAGACGGCATTTCGAACTAATTTGTCCATTCTGCGGCAACTTGGTGTAAAAACCAGGTTATCCACTGTCTGTCTCCGCAGGGTGTTTGAATTCTTTGTTCACATTGCCAGAAAAGACGGTATCAGCGAAATTGAACGTAAACGTCCGAGAGGCCGAAGTCCTATTAGATGGACGGACGAAATTCGTACTGCATTAGACACCAAGTTGCAAGATGCCTCCAAGCAGCTAGGAATCGTAACAGATAGCGAAGTATTGACAGGGACCTGATTATTCCACTGGGGAATCACGATCCTCAGTAATGAGGAATACGACGCGAGAAGGAGGATGCCATGTCTATAGTATTTATAACAACATTGTCCATAGCACATACACGGTGTGTTTTGTAAATATCCTAATAAATGTATTCAGATTAGCAAACTCATGTATGTGTTGGAAGAAACAAATAAATTTTATTCTATCCATGTATGATTTATTTCACGTCAAATCGAATACGTAAGTTAAGCAATGACCACGTAGCCTGCCCATGGATGGATGGCCCATGAATATGGATGGGGATATTTATCTTGCGTGCTTCGGACAGCACGTTAAGCCGTCGGTCCCAACCGTTAAGCGAAATAAGTGTCCTTTAAATGGCGTGAAAACACTGACCTCCGCCATCCCGCTAATTGGTAGAATACGCTCTACACCCCTTCTATTGAGGGGAGACTCGTATTCAAGCAGTAGGATGAGTAAGGATTGCCGACGAATCTATCCATGTTTTTTTTTTAAATTGGCGCTATAACTGGGCGGTGTGTTGCTCAAGCTCAAACCCTCTTAAATTACAAAGTACGTGTTCGTATACATATGTCGGGTCAAGGCATTAGCAGAGGAAAAGGAAGACCCACGCGTCGTGCACCAATGCAGATTTAATCCAATGTCCATACAATAAGCTTCATGTCGCCGTTAAAAGTAGCATAGTATTACAACTCAGATAACTGTTCACATTGCAAGACAAAAGCCGCGCAAAGGCCTTTGAAAGATTAGGTGCCTACTTTTTATTTGTTAATTCACACAGGGAGTTCCTCGTTGAGAGTATCCATTATTTTATAAAAGATGTAGTCAGATTTATTTGTGTATCTACATGTTATTTTTGGTTATATTCAAATGCTACTAAGCGTCAAAAGCGAACACCTAAAAAGTTAGCCAATTGTCTCAACTCTCAATTAGTTCACGCAAGCAAGCCGAGAAATCTGACGTTTGTGACAATGAAATAAAATATAAAATGATCTTCTGTAATTCGAAAATGCATAATTCTAGTTTAGAGTAATTAAAACCCTTTGTCTTTTAAAGTTTGTGTTGTCTATATGAAATTCTGAACCACTTTTGTTTGTGTAGCAATTATTCTTCAAAGTATCTTTGTATAATTCCATTCCTTTTATCTTTCAATAATCAGTGCCTACTATAATATCCCCAAATTTTAAATGTCAATATCCTTTCAGGTTTTCTATGGTTGACTGGAAGAAATCCCTAATGGGATAAGTCCGCCATTGTATGATAAAGTTTGTACTTTTTCGAGAAATATTGTATTTGTATATTGTTATTGTACAATAAAGTTTTTATACTATACTACTAAAACCCAAGAGATTACCAACCAACAACAATAATAATTGATTTTAACACGTACTTTATTCAATTTCATATGTTCGCAATGGCGCAATGGAGACAAGCAAACGACCCACCTGATGTGAAGCGGTTACCGCAGCCATATTAACGCCGCCACCTCCGCTGCCAACGCGGCAACTCCTTTCTGGTGACCTGACTCGCAGGAACACAACAATCTTAAAAGAAATTGTTATTTAGCTGTGGTATTCTGTGAGGTGGAGGTTCCCAGTCAGACACCTTAAGATTACGCTGTGCTTTACCTCTCTTTCGCCATAGCCGACTGTACATGCCTCCCCAGTAGGGCAGCTTTCAAAATACGCTATGTCGTTCCTCTCTTTTCGCTAGAGCCTGGTTTGTCTGTCAGCAGTGTTCACCACGTGCAGGTGAGGATGGTTGGTTCAAAGATGTTGATGAACCATATACACCCCTTTATCTTCTTTATTTGTGTAACAATACCATAACTGTTTTAATCCCACAACGTTAACGTTTCCTTTGTATTGCTCGTATTCGTTTCAGACAACGAAGATTAATACAGCAGTCTCAGAAGCCAGCCGCTTCGCAGACAATAATAGCCGGGCTGAACTTAATTTGTGTTTGTAGTAAATCATTCCAGTCGAATAACCTACTAAAGACATATAATATCCATCGTTCAATGAATAAACACACGCTTTGAACTGTACTGGATAAACATATCCAAACCACTTACAAACAATCCATGTCAATACTGTTTAAACCTTATTAACTATCATACTCCTAAAAATATGTCGACTCATACGTAGAATAAAGTCCGATCTTTATTGTCGCTTCCCGTCGCCCTAGGCGGTAAATGACTATCGCTATCCTTATCATCTCGACGCTTTAGTAAAGTTCCTATCTGTTTCCCTCGCTGAGCGCAATTGGCGCAATGGCGACGATTTTCTTGCAAAAATATGAAATTAATCTAAAATACGCGTTTGCATCAAATATTATTCTATACTTTATTGTGATATGTCATCCCTTGGGCTTTGTTTCGTTTATCAATAAATAAATTGTGCATTTTCGTAATACAGAAAACGCCATTTTTACGTATTTCAAGTTATCACAAACGTCAGTTTCGTCGGCTAGCGTGTGCGAATTAATTGCGAAATGAGACTGGCCTGGCCTCACTTTTCCGGTGTATGTGTACGCTTTTGTCATATCTATAGTATTTATAATAACTTTGGCTACAAGAAAAACAAAAGGCATGCAGGAGAATGTATATAATTGCCTATGGTGATAATAAGAAATACCGGTAAACCGAGCTTCGATTGCAAATTATGCTCCATATCATCCCATAAAAAGACACTTAAGTATTTTAGGTACAGTAGGTACAGGTATTGTAACTTAGAAAGTATACATGAAAGCAGTTACTGTAGCTTATGCACGCGTATTGGGGAATGTGGTTTCGCACGTTGCTAACGCCTAAGAATTTTTAGGGTTCCGTACCCAAAGGGTAAAACGGAACTCTATCTATTACTGAGACTTCGCTGTCCGTCCGTCCGTCCGTCTGTCACCAGGCTGTATCTTATGAACTGTGATAGTTAGACAGTCGAAATTTTCACAGATGATGTATTTCTGTTGTCGCTATAACAACAAATACTAAAAACCAGAATAAAACAAATATTTTAGGGGGCTCCCATACAACATGTGTTTTTTTGCTGGTTTTTATAGATAATGGTACGTAACCCTTCGTGCGCGAGTCCTACTCGCACTTGGCCAGTTTTTATTTATCTTCAATTCTCTGTAAACCTTTCTAACCTAGAACGGCGTTCTTAAAAGAGCCTCCTGGGAAAACCTCGACACAGGGAGTCTATTTCACAACACAGAACTCCACTTATGAGCTATGTTTTTTTTTAATGTCGGCTCGACGTTAGTATGCTGCATAAAACCCTCTACTACAAAATTATAGTAACTTGCACAGATCTAGGATGTATAGATGAATAAACCCGTTTTATTATAGGATATTTATTTATTTAATAAAATATCTGCAACTTGAAAATTATACGGGCTGATAATGCCGCATACGCGCAAATTTTATGTCAGGCCGATAAATAAGAAAGAAAGGAATGAGTGTGGGCTGCCAACGGATCGGCGACCCCTTGGTGTCGCTGAAATCCATGGGGGGTAGCGGTTGCTTTCCTTCAGGTGACAAAGGCTCGTGTGCCCCCTCCCCCCCTCTCATAAAAAAAAATGTCGTCTATCGCTATATAGGGAACGCTTATATGTTTTACAATTTAACACGGTATAGGATTTTAGTTGTGTTTATCGATTAGCAGCAATCGGTCAATCACAACCACAGATCACAAAAATATTTAAAAAAAAATGTCTTTCTTGCTTAGGCATGCATATAAGTAATGTTGTGTCTCTTTCGACTTTCTTTGTTTTTAAGCTTTGTTTGTGTAAAATCTGGTCTGTGGTAAATTGGGTGCAACACGCAAGTCATGGTATATTCAGTTTACTCGTAGTCTCCTGACTGCATGTGTAATGCATAAGAACTTAAGACTAGAACGACAATGGTGATGTAATCACTGTGAGATTAGAAAAAGCTTTCTCCCTCACCTCTTCGAGAGTATCAAATAGCGGAATTAAGTCTCTGACGAGGTTATCCTAGGAAAGTAATAAGGTTCTTCAAGGACAACATTTTGGCAACGCGCGATGCCCCCAGCGTGCACCAATCCAGTATTACCAGACTGCGGAACTTGCTTACCATACGTAAACTATGGGCCTACGGACCCTACGCCTATAGATAATACACCCCGGTGTACCAACCTTTTGGTTGTATCACAGGATTACGAGTCTTTTTCCAAATAAACCATCCAGGTAAGAGGACCTTTATCCGCACCATTATCGCGCCCAGTAAACCAGGTACTCAAGCAGATTGGTAGCAGGTCTTACGCCCATTACACCTGCAAGCAGGCTACATAGGTACTCTTAAGTTGCCATGGGCCGTATTAAGTTGCCATTGCCACCTTAGTGGCATAAAACACAACGAGATGAGGTTAACTGTACTACTGTGTAAAAGTGTACTGTGTAAAAGAATTTCCTAAGGCACGTCAAGCCATTATAGATTTTAAAATATGAAAAGAAAGTTGCGAAAGTCGTTAATCCAATTGAAGTGATTTATTGAACTGTAAATTTTTTGTGAAACTGGAAGTAAGTAGTAATAGAAAGTTATATTTGCTTTTATTGTCTTTACCATAAAGGTTATAATTTTCCACCAATCACTCTACATTATCTTTGGGTAAATAAGAGGTAAATAACAAAAGATATGGTAGAGTCGTTAGAGTAGGTAATTTCCATTGAAGCAGAATTAATATCAAACGAAGATTTTTTCATAATCTTTTTAATAATCCAGCTTATCAAACAGTGCGCTCTGTAGTATATAAAATCCCTGTTCGTAAGGCCCAGGGCAACAGCCCCCTTACCACCATCTCTTATTGCGATTCAATAATTTAGTAGATTGCTTATTCGTACCAATGAATAAGCGACTCTATACCATTTGAAATAGAGTCGCTTATTCATTGGTATGAATAAGCAATCTATTCAGTTATTGAATCGCAATAAGAGATGGTGGTAAGGGGGCAGGACTCATTTCGCCGAGATGCTCGGAACTTATATTTAACTTAGGCTGTTATATTTGGGTTAACTAACTCGTAGCTGGACTATATAATGTTGCGTTAGAGGTAATTACAGAAGAACACTGCCAAAATAACAATTCCCTAGTTAAGTTCCTGTGTAATGTTGTCACCAGAGAGCTCCTAAGGGGATGCAGTGTCAAAAAGAGAGTCTGTATGTTGTAAGTATGTATGTAGAGTGTCCTTCAGAGGTGGCTCGTATCCTCATTTAGGTACTATCGGAATGAAAACAAACATGGCACCATTAATGATGTAGCCCACGTGGTAATCTATACTAATATTATTAAGCTGAAGAGTTTGTTTGTATGTTTGTTTGAACGCGCTAATCTCAGGAACTACTGGTTCGAATTGAAAAATTATTTTAATGTTAGATTAGTTAGCCTATATTTCAAGGAAGGCTATAGGCTATATAACATCACGCTACCATTAATAGGCGCGGAGCACCTATGAAAAATGGGAAAAATATAATCGGTAAAGTAAACGGTTGAAGTTACGCAAAAAATATGTATGATGGAATTGTTCCTCTTTAAAAGTTCCAAAAATAGTTCGCGATAGCATATTTCTATCTTTTAAGATTAACTCACTATAACCTTTTTTTATGGTAATCAAATTTGTTTGCAATTAATACATTATTTGCAAACAAATTTGAAAGCAGGTATAAAATTAGTAGGTACCTACATAAAATATTCACCATAAGTTTTTTTCTTAATTATACGGTTATGTTAAATACTTGATTTCCTATGGTCTTACCACGATAACTGATATTCTCGCGGACGAAGTCGCGGGCAATAGCTAGTCATCGATAAAGTCACTGAACTTGGACTTGATGTATCACATCCAGCCAGCCGCAGAGCACCTAGCCAACATCCATAATCCACAAGCACCTAATCAAAGTCGGTTAGGTAGTCTGTGCAGTCAACCAAAGGCTCTACCGCCTAAGTTAAAGGCGACTCCATTCGAATATTTTGATTTAAAAAATAGGTGTTAGGTTTGAGATATTGGCAAATATGTTTAACTTTGTCAGTAGAGTCTATCTATAGGGTAACCGGTTTACATTAGTTGATGTGTTTGTTTGGTACCCGGACGTACTGCCGCATTCAGTTTTTGTTCATTATTTTTTAACATTATTACTTTGCTCATATATCTAGGTAAATACATAGATAGGTACACATATGACATCTGTGGATAATTGGATATTAAAAAGTTTAATGTCTATGTAATGCATTTTACATTCGACCGTAGATCAAGCTAAATATGACAAATATTTCATGTCACCACAATGTAATTTACTTTAATTTGTCACCACGATAATAGTGCTGGTTTTTACAGCAGGTACAACTGGTAGGTACTAGTCCTGATACGCGATCTACCACACCGATATCACGATATCGATACTCACAAGCTTATTGCATTGCAGTAATTATCAGATAAATTTTCGTATCGATTTTTACTCCTTCAAAACGAAGCACTCGTTCGTATCTATGCTAATACTTACTCGGTTTGAACAGTGCATGCCATTTGGTTAGTATTTGATTATTTTGCATAAAACTTAATTTTATTCACTGAACAAAACAAAACACTACCTCTGCCAAACGTTATCTCCAACTTGTTAGGCACTTCGAACCTTATTTTCATATCACTCGCTTGATTTTCGCATGTGACACTGTAACTTTTTAAATTAAAAATAGTGGATTCGAATTTCGAATAAAGCGCGCGGAGAATCCGGTGGCGCGTATCGAGAACCCGTTGTTGTCAACACCGCGGGCCGACTGGTGTTCCGGCCTTCCGCAATAAGGATGGCTCGTGGCTCCCGCCGCGCCGCCCTACATCTCACGCAGCTATGCGACGCGTGAGACGTGATGTGATGTAATCATGTGACGAAACTGACGAAACGCAGATAGGAGCTGTTTTGATAACGTCAACGTCACTATGCTAACACTGCGAACATTCATAATGGCAATTCTTTGATGTTTCCACTTCCAGAACTTCTGTAGAAGTGCCAGTAAAAAGGAATATTCAAATGATGTTAAAATATAACCTATTTTCAGAATGGCGCCCTATAAGTTATCTTATCAATAATAATTATTTTCATAATTTAGGTACGTTACTTGTATTTTGTCTGTACTGAACTTACAGTTCTATGAATGACATTGTTATGGTCGACAATTTTTATAAAAGACGTTTATTTTATTTTTTTGTCTTTATTATTTAAGTTCTATGCAAAGACAACATGAGAAGAATTGAACAATGCATGAGAAGAATTGTAAGTGAATAGAGCCACATAGATATACATCGATCGAACTGTGACTTGATTTTCTGTTTTTGCTATTAAAACTAGCTGTGCTAGGGCCGTGCTGTGACTTCGTCCGCGCGGAATAGTTATTGACAAAAATAAATAAAATTTCTGGAATAAAAGTAGCCTAAGTTACTTCTTATTACATCAGCTATGTGCCAATGAAAGTCCCGTCAAAATCGGTCCAGCCGTTTCAGAGATAAGACGGAACAAACAAACAGACAGACAAAAATTGAAAAAAATGTTAATTTGGTATATGTACCGTGTATATAGCCTTATGTATATAGCATTTAGTAAATAGCGGTTATTTTAATAGTACAAACAGACACTCCAATTTTATTTATCTTAATAGATTTTAGAGCCTTTTAAAATTCTTGTTGACTTTCAGTACTTGTCTGTTAAAAAAAAAAGATTTCACAAACATTTCATAATCCCCATTATGAGAAAATTATAATAAACTAAGCAATCATGACAGTACCTATTTTATATACCAATATAAGTCACCAATTTAAATTCAAATTTGATTCGTTTTGTGTATGTATTCAAATATGCCTTCAAAGAAATTTTAATAGTACTCAAATTAATTTCAATTATCGTCACTTTAACTATGTCGATGTCCTGAATATATCGCGACTATATTAAGACATATTACATTAATGTTTAATAGGTATACGCGTTCGAAATATATGCGTTTGAGATACCCTTAATTCAGGCACCTAACCCAATACTGCCACTGAATGGGCCGTCGTATTATGTGACCAACATTTTCTAGCAGACCGAGCACGAGTATGGAAATACTTCGCTTGAATAAATTTGTTTCAGCTATGTTTTTACATGACTGCCCAAAAAAAGATTGTAATGTTTTTGTGTTCAAATATTTTGTAGACCGTTCCTTCATTGATATTTATAAAAAACACTGCTGATTAATTCATATATATACATTATATTTATTGAAAACTAGCTGGCCCGACAGACATTCCTATCTTCTTAACTACATAGGAATATTGAATTGGTTTCGTTCGCTGTCAAATGACTGACAGTTCAGTTAAACGCCATAAAGTTACATTAGAAAAAAATATATGGTCGTTCAATTTTCTTACATTTTCTAATTTTCGGCGTTCAATTTTAAAAATATTATCGAAATCGATCCAGCCGTTCGTGCGTGATGCCATGACCAAGGGAAATAAGGATTCATTTATATATATTCCTCTTTGTTTTATTTTATTTTATTTGCAACGCTACAATGATTTTGAATATAGCCCTACGAGTATATAATAGGTTCTCATACTAGCCGACAGGAATGTTTTTAAGTATCAGTGATAAGATAAGTCATCTTATACATACATACAATTATATCTCAAATCGCTGAATAATTTTGATAAAAGTCACAAATCAGGGGCCCTGCCGCCGAAGCTGAAGCCGATTACCATCGGAATTTTTTCATGCGAAAATGAAAGTATTGCTTACTTACATTATTGGTAATTATGTTTAACTTAGAAGGTAGAAACCCTAAAACTCTACTCACTAAGCTGAAGATGTTTCTGATCTTTAACCTAAGACCTATTTTTGGTATCACAAAATCCGACCGTAATCGGCTTTCACTTCCGCGGTAGGGCTCCCTGGTTTGAGTTACTTTCCCGCTTTTTCTACTCTACCTGGGTAAAATCGCAGAAACAAATAGGTACTATTACTTACTTTACTGCTACTAGTTGTATTAAAAAGTTACGTAACTATTTACGTAGCGAAGCTATAAATTTGGGAAACTATATTGCCCGGAAGCTATCCAAGTTTCCGATAGACGATGAAACTTTGGATAAACATTTTATCTCTACCGTGGATATGGCAACAATGGCTACAGAGTCATAGATCATTATAATTTAATTAGTAACAATAACTAAGTTTGAGCGAATGCGTTGAGTTAGGTTTAATAAACGCATTTAGCAATAACTTGGTTGTACAGACAACAGCTTGTAGACCGTAACATTTCCAGTATAAGATGACCCGGCACCGGTAAGGCGTAGGTTTATATTGATAGATGACATGTACTCTTCTTTTAACGTGCCGTGGAATTAATTTATCATACCACATCGTCCACATATCTATCAGCCTGACCACACACACCTTTCCAAGCAAAATTAAATTACCCTTCCGTTTTAGGAAGGGTCAACAGCGTACACTTTACCCAAATCACTGGCAGGACAGCTTTTAAAATAAAACCGACGAATATAGAAGTGCAAAAACCGCTAAACAGGTATCATTAGACCTTGACTGTAACCTTGAGGCAAGTTTGATATAGGTAGTATCTAGTGTATAGTTTTATGCAATTAGATATAACCTCACTCTACAATAAATAATCGTAGCATGGAGCTCAAAACCAAGGGCCTTACCGCTGAAGTTGAAGCCGATTACCATCGAATATTTTTCGAAAAATAGGTCTTATGTTTTAGTTATAGAGCCAGGTGGTCGAATGTTTAACAGTGGCCACTTTGACTCCGATGTTGCGGGTTCGATTCCCGCACAAGACAAATATTTGTGTGCATGAACATGTCTGTTTGTCTTGGTCTGGGTATTTTCTATGTATTATATATGTATTTACAAAAAAATGTATTTAAGTATTATATCAGTTATCTAGTACCCATAGTACAAGCTTTGCTTAGTTTGGGACTGGATGGCCGTGTGTAATTTGTCCAGGAATATTTATTATTATTATTTATTGACAAACATCTTCAGCTTAGTCGGTAGAGCTCCAGGGTTCCTGGAACTTAATCTAAGCTGAAGATTATATATCGTTGATATTCGCAATCAAAAAATCCGATTGGAATCGGCTTCATCTTAGCCGGTACGGCGTCAGTAGTGGTATTAAATGTACATTACTTAATAGGCTAGACGACAATATTTTCTTTCGATTTGTTATGTAAGGTCGTCACAATAATATAACTATAGGTGAAAGAATTACGTCGATAGCATAAAAACTTCTCGACATAATATGATAAGTTGAAAATCACAATTTTGGACTTTCCCGAAAACGCTCCATACAAAAGGCTACTGAATTATGACGTCATACTTATGTATTTTGTATACGTTAAAACAGAAATTTGTATGACAGCTAAGTGAATTACTGCGTTTATGTAGCCGGTGCCATAACAAAAGTTATAGTATTTTTGATTGTTTTTCCAAAGTTAATATTCTTTTTTTATAATTTCATTCTTTTAAATTGGACTTTCCCACTACACTTTGATCGATCGTAGAACAAGTAGGACGTAAGTTATTAAAATTTCAAGATCGCAGATCGTTCTAGTTTTATGTAGTTTTGTATATTTAATGACACTGATAAGTATTTTTTATAATTTTTTATCATTGTCGTCTAGCCTATTCTTGATAAACAGCGAATTGGCTGGATTGATTGGAAGAAAATAAATTTTGGGGTGTAAGTGGTTCATCAACATCTTTGAATCAAAGCCAACCTCACCTACATGTGGTTGCTACGATTGAGAAATGTTGTGTTGCTACGAGTGAGTGAGGTCACCAGGAAGGAAGGAGTTGCTGCTATGGCAGCTCCCGACGTAAAAAAAAGGTATGATGGACCACCATTCACCAGTTGGTCGATAGTACCTAGTTTGTTTACAAAAATCCGTCAATATACTTATTAATTTGGGTTCTTTCGGTCGGTACGTTTAGCGGTTTACCATTTCAACACAAGCGATAATTTATCAGTATTAAATTTGTTAGTAGCTGAGCCCGCCATTTTTCCCGCATGTTCACTTTTAAGGATCATTCTAAATATTGGTGAAAGAGATTTTAAAAGCGGGTGAGTAGATCCGAAGTTTGCTATAATCTCACAAACAATAACAAAATTCACATATTTTTTTAAATATTAGTGTAGATAAACATGTAAATCACAAAACAGTGAAGATTCAGTCCTCATTCATTATAAAAACATCCCCCAAATGAGCAAACATTAAATTCGACCCAAAACATCAATGACTTTCGAGGTCCTCCCATCAAGAGCGATCATTTCTCAAATGCCTAACGATCGAAGGCGCTCGGAACTTTGTGAATTTTGTAATGTTTCTGTCGGGCTTCGGTCAAACGCTCCATGTATTTATAACCCGTTGCTAGCACTCAGTTCGCGCCCATTTAGCTTTCAGACGGGAAATAGATGGTGATTGGATTACATGCGTTGACCAACAAGACGAACGGAAGCCGCGAAAGAAGTATCCATATTTAGAATTTTCCTGCGTAATCTTTGGGTACAGAAAATGTTACACGATGGGCTGAATTAATGTAACTTGTGGACGTAGGTATACTTATTTGACTGATGTATAATACCTATATATCATTTCATACAATAATCAATACAAAGAATGCTTTCCAATAATTTTAACTCATAGATTTTTGGTTCAAATAAAATATAAATTCATTTTCACATAATATTGCAGTGTGGCAGTACAGGGACGAGTCGAGGGTAAAAGAGTGCGCGCGGTCGATCGACAACCAGATGGACCGACTTAATAAAATCTGCCAACAGAGATGGAGACGGGTTGCGAGAGCAGCAACCGTCATGGAGAGCGACAAGAGACCACGACCACTCTGTCAAGAGTGAACGACTAGGAAGAAGAAGAATATAATATTGTAGCACTTTACATTCCTAATAGTATGTAGTTAGAAGTACATCGGTTTGTCTATCAATAATTTTAACAAAAAAAACAGACTTCAAACATTACTCTACATTTATGTATGTAGATACAGGCTGATGTTGATGATGATGAAAAAATATGGGACCAATCTGGACGTATACTTTTTCAAATAAATAAAGTTTTTTTTCAAAACGGTTTAGAAATCACGGAGTAAATAAGTATCAAACATTAAAAAAATATATAGAGCCTAATTGAGAACCTCCTCCTTTTTTGAACTCGGTTACAACTCGGTTAACAAAATGCACCGATAAACGCCGTTTAAGCGTTGGTAAAAAAAATACAGCCGAATTGAGGAGAACCTCCTCCTTTTTTGGAGTTGATTAAAAATAGGTTGTAACTGGTTCTATTTCGAGTAGTTATTTGTAACTTAAGTAAGTTAGCGTTGTATTAGGGAGTTATTTTTGCAAATAAAGTGCTATAAAAAGACAAAAGCCATTGCAGCAAGCCGGCCGCTGCCGTGGCAGTTCAAATAGTCGCAATGCGTCGCGTTAAGACATTGATGCATGTGCACGAGCTGCTATACCGACATAGATGGAACACATAAGTAATCTAGAATTCATTTTCTACTCTTTATAAAGGAATACTAGAGTTACGGGGAAACAATGAAGTAAGGATAAATTCACGGATATACAACCATTAGTACGTAAAAGTACAGATAAAACTGAGTGAAAATTGACAAATTGGGCATTAATAGATTTAAGATCTATTGAATAAATCGGTAGGACGTAACAGCTGTATAGAAAGTGAAATTATTAGTTTTTTGTATGATGAAATATATTCATTGTTGTAAGTACTTACTAATAATTAAAAATATACAATTAAAATTAAAACTAAACATGGCTACTTACGAGTATATATTCAAACAAAAGGAAAATAACATAAGCTAATTAAACAAAAGTAATAAAATATAATAATATAAATAGTTAGTTTTTAGTTAAAAAATTCCTGGAGCCCTACCGCCGAATCTGAAGCCGATTACCATCGAATACTTTAGTTTAAAAAATAGGTATTACGTTTAAGGTATGGACAAACATCTACAGCTTAATAGGTAGAGCTCCTGGGTTACTATCAGTTAAACTAAACACAAGTACCATAAATCTAACTTGAAGTTTGATTTTCGTTATCAAAAAGTCCGACAAGAATCGGCTTCAGCTTAGCCAGTGGGCCCTACTTGCTAATATCCGTGAGTTTATTCTTACTTCATTGTTCTGGGCACGATGCCTTTAGACAATGATGCAGAGGAATTTTTTGACGCCGTTTAGTTTATATATATTTTCTTTTTTAGTTTATTTTTAGTTAATTAAGTTTGTAGTGTAAATTTATATCATAATAATGTTTTGTTCTTATTTTAATTAATTTTCCCAGTTGACCCAAAAACGTAAAATAAAATGAAATTTGCCGAGATGACAGTCCCTGTTACGTACACAATCTGATATCTGGCGTCTCGTACGTTGACAGCTGTCAAATGCTGAAGATTACAAACATACTTCGTAAAGTTCAACCCTAAGATAAATTAATATTAACGAATTACGAATATGGAGTAACAGTTTTCCCTCCTGTTTTAATAACTATCCTACTTTTTGTTCTGGTCTAGCTTCCGCCTCTGCAAATTTTTGGCCATCCTTCGAGAACAGCTTATTTTTTCAGGATAAAAAGTATCCTATTATTTATTGTGGACTTCTAATATGACTTATGAATAATTTCATAGCAGTCGGTTCAGTAACAATGGCATGAAAGCGGAACAAACAAACAAACTAACTTTCGCATTTATAATACTAGTAAGGATCACGTCCTGGCTTGATAATAAAAAACTATTCATCGAAAGTTGCAAATAACATGTCTTCCTGTGTATTCACCTTCTTTTCCTTTGCGTGCTGTATGTATATAGGTATTTAACAAGCGCTTTGTAGCCAACTTTTACTGCCGTGATGATCACTACTATTATAGCCCGTCTACACATAAAATGTCATAGCTATTAACTTATTACGTACTTTGGACAAAGCGTCCAGGTGAGGACAATAATTGTGGATTTTTTGCTCGTGTATCCACAGTTAGTGCTTAAATATATATTTTATTATTCCTAAGCTATAACATTGACATGCACCATCATTTCAGTTATTGAGTCACTGAGTTATTTCCACGTTGACATCACGATGAGCTATTGTATTCATAACACTTGTATTGTTTCCAACGAATTTACTATGTGCTTGTTGTTATAAAGAGGCAACCCACCCAACGATATTTTATCATGACCGCATCGTTGTCATCCTTTGGGTATGTTTTAAAAGATATTGTAATTTAAAGATATGGCATAAATCATCCTATTACATACTTATTTGACAATTTAAATAATAATTAGAAATGAATGTATGCTCGCATTATGTAACTATTTTCGTACTGATTAGAATTTATTAAACTGTTACATTAATATTAAGCGAGTAATAACGATTGACATTTTATAGTATAATTTTATTAACAATATAATTTTATAGTCATAAAATAAGCATGTAGAATGCATTAGATTATTTAGATGTAGGTTTGCTGTGCCCTACCAGGGTTCGTGTTTGGAACTAACTATATTTTGTGAGAACCGATGTACATACATATGAGTAGATACAACATGAAATGCAACTAAAAGAACTTGAAACTAAATAAGTTGTTTGATGAAATATAATAAGGGAAGCGCTTGTTTTCTCGTAATATATGACGAGCTCGATGGCATAGTATAAATAGAGAAGTAAGGTAACTTCATACAAACGCACCGAGCGCGGTTTGTATGTGAGCGCGCCCGTACGTATGGCCGTCGCACGCACACACTGACAACATTTATAGGAGGTTATATGGAGCGCTAGTCGGGGTCGGAGCTGCGCCGTACGCAAAACCGCGCAAGATTCGCGCCTGCGCTGACGTTCGTTAATAATTTGAACATTTAGGTACCTACCTACGTCGTATATAACTACAAATTCGTTAAAGATGGCTACAAAGTCGACTAGCCATAAAAAAACATTGCAGTGTTCATGGATGTCTCAATAACAATTTGTCGGATATCCTAACCATTCGGCCACCGACACTCGTAATAATCACATGATAAGTGTGTAAATTAAAAAATATTAAAAATAGTTTAGTGTAAAAAATAATATATATAATAGGTACTTAATAAAAATATATTTTCTAATTTAGATTATTTGAATAAATATTATGATTCAGTAAAGCTACGTTTTAATTAATCCTATTCCTATTTAGACCGTAATTTTTCAAATCATTAAACAGATAACATGAAGTAGGTTTTATCAAATGGTAGGAGTCCGCCTGGGTGAGGACCACTGCCTTATCTATTTCTGCCGCCAAGCAACAATGCTTGCATTGTTGTGTTTTGTGTTCCGGTTTGAAGGACAACGCACCTGCGATTCTGCATTTTTGTTGCCAACAGCTTGAATGCGTGAATCGTGGATGTTATGGGCGACAGTTACCGCTCACCATCAGGTTGGCTGTCTGCTCGTTTGTCACTGAGTAAGCATGCATTAAAATGTAGGTAATGAAAAAATTGCAGTCACTCCTGGTGTATGGACAAAAATAATTATTTTTATTCTTTTTAGATTTCCACACCCAAAGGGTAAAAACGGGACCCTATTACTAAGACTCCGGTGTCCGTCTGTCTGTCCGTCTGTCACCAAGGGCTGTAGGTATCTCATGAACCGTGGTACCTACAGTTAAAATTTTCACAAATGAATTTCTGTTGGCGCTATAACAACAAATAATAAAAACAGAATAAAATAAATATTTAAGGGGGGCTCCCATACAACAAACGTGATTGTGTGTCGTTTTTGGTACGGAACCCTTCGTGACCAAGTCCGACTCGCACTTGGCCGGCTTTTTGTTATAGATCCCTAACACTTACCCTACTTAATTTTGTATTTTGTACCTTACTTAATTTTGTATAATAGAGATTGACTAAGTCCCTTTTGCTTTTAGGACCTTGTGCTCATAGGGCGTTTTACTTAAATGACCTTACGATACGAAAGGGTATTTTTGACGGTTGAATAAACTATTAAGCGACAGCCCTACGTGTTTAGGCTATTATCTCCCGCTCGGGGCTTGAGTTCTCCTACTTCTCTATTTATACTATGTCGATGGTCTAATGGCTAACAATAGCCACTTTCACTCCGTGGTCGCGGGTTCGATCCCTGCACATGACGAATATTTGTGTACATGCCATTATGTCTGTTTGTCTTAGTCTGGGTGTTTTCTATGTATGTATTTAAAAATAAATGTATTTAGGTATAATATCAGTTAACAAGAAAGTACTCACAGTACAAGCTTTGCTTAGTTTGGCACTAGATGGCAGTGTGTAACTTGTTCAAGAAAATTAATGCAGCTTGATCTCAATTTTGGAAAGATTAGTTTCCTCCCAAAAAGTCTTATCTTGCGACGACCGGCTAAAAAGAAATAATAAGAAAAACGGCTATTAAGAAACGGTTACAAGAATAACCAAAAACATTATTTTGAACAAGTTTTACCTATTTAGTAAAAAACAGATCTAAAAGTTTACTTACCGTGTTTCGCTCATCAAACCCTGCATCATCATCTTTAGATATGCATATTGCATACCATAGGGGTTAAAGTCTGTTTGTGGCGGTCGTCATATTGGATTTAAAATGTCGGAATTTAGGCAATTGTGAATTGTCACGAGAATCAAAAGAATGTACCATTTTTCAGTTCACAAGAGAACTAGGAAGTAAGTCAAATCAATTGCAAGGTTTGATTTCAGGCACTAACTAGTGAAACTAAATAAAAGCTTGTGAAAAGTGACATATCTATGTAGATTTTAACATTAACAAATAAATATGCACTTTTAGATTTTAAAATGTACCCACATGATATTAATTTCTACAAAAAAAAACTATAATAAAAGCCAGAGCTGGTGGTCTTAGTATAAGCTGCATCACAGGATGGGCCGGACAATGAGTCCATTGCGGCTAACAAACAAAAGCCTGTGGACGTCTGTGCCAACGGCTATACCATAATTACTAGGACTATACTGCGACGAATAGAACGTACCTTCCATTGCAGGCGTCTATATAGCTATGGTGACCGCTTTGCATCTATACTTGCCGCCGGCATCGTATGAAAAGAAAAATGTGTGGGTGTACTATTGTAACCTATTAGCACACTCCGGCCACTCCATACAAATGTCACGTCGTTTACTACTACATAAACAGCGGCATCTGTGCAGAGCGTGAATGAGCGTGTGTGCGTACGGCGATATACAAACTGTTCCAAATTCGTCTCAGAGGGGAGGTAAGGTCGACACGATAGAGCAGCAGGGAGTGACCATATTGTACACAGTACTATTATTTTATACTGTGCTATTAGCCAGAATCTTTATGAGCGAAGGTAAAGCCATCCGTCATTCAGTATTTCGGTCAGTTGCTGACAGCCCTGAGGCATTGCCCACTTTCGCTCCGCACCCTTCAAGGAAGATTGAGTTACAGCCGGCCACTCTAAACTTGCAGTATATCGACATACTAACTTGTGCTCTCGACTTCGTACTCCTGATATCCCGTTCGATCGTATTCCTTATATAGTTTTGGAATTTTCAAAAAACCTGTATGCCAAATTTGAACCTGATCCGTACAGTGGTTTTTAGCTGTGCGTTGATAGATCAGTCGGTAACAGTTGCCTTGAAGAAGCAGACAGAAGATTAATAGTCTATGAAATATAGATAGTAGTTGTTACTTGTCTAGGCGACTTATTTTCTAGTTTGTAAGTGGGAAAATTCATTCATTCTATTTGAGACAAAGACAGGGAAAAACAACATTAAATTGAATTACTAAGTGTTTCGTTTCGACAATCGATAAGAAAATTGGGGCTTGCTGTTGAATTTGTGATAAGTAACTCGGCAGCGTATAAATAATATAATCTATTCAGTTTCAGTTATTATTTGTCGGAACAATACACACTTCACCAGGAAACTGGCATGCAAAATATGTCACTACTATTTAATATAAGAATAAATACAATGTTCATGTCCTAGTATTAATACATAATAATAATAATAATCAATTTGTGAATTTATAGCAATAATGTCAATTTAAGAATGTCAATATAAAATAGTCAATAAATTAATAATCAAAATTTTTATGACCTAGTACTTATATTCAAGATATTCTCTCACTGAATAAAAACATTTTTCAGCAAGCCAATTAAATAAATTTTGTTTGAATGATAAAAACTCTAAACACTTAATATTATTAGGAAGCTTGTTATATACTTTAATACTCATCGGGAAACAGCTTCGACTATACATATCTGTTTTTATATTACGTGACAGAATAAGTTTATCTTGGTATCTGGAATTGAACGTGTTTGTATCGCCTAATCTTTTAAACAATGCAGGATTTCTTTTAACAAATATGCAAATATGGAAAATGTAAGTGCTGGGAACTGTTAAGATACGCAATTGAATAAATAAAGGCTTACATGTGGTGCGAGGTGATACATCACAAATAGCCCGTATACAACTTTTTTGCGATATGAACACTCTGTTAATATGACAAGAGTTGCCCCATAGTACAATACCATAGCGAATAAGTGATGACACATAACCATGATAAGCTTGTAATGAGACTGCCTGATTAACCGTTTTTTTGAGTCGCCAAAGAACATATACAAAGCGGTTTATTTTAGTACAAAGTTGGTCAATATGATGTTTCCAAGTGCACTGATCATCCAAGGTGAATCCTAGAAAAACTAGCTCCTTCGTTTCACAAACCAGGTGATCGTTATATGAGACCGCTAAATCCACTTTTCTTGTCATTTTATTACCAAATTGTACAAGTTTTGTTTTGGTAAGGTTGACTTTTAAATTGTTCGTCCGTAGCCACTGAACAACATTTGCCACTACATTGTTTAGTTCATTATTATGGTTAACTTTGTCTTTACTGGTCACTAGAATGGAGAGATCATCAGCAAACAAGGTACATTTGTGCTTTGTTATAAATGGAAGATCATTAATATAAATTAAGAACAGAAGTGGCCCTAAAACACTTCCTTGTGGAACTCCAACATTATTTAAAATTATTTTTGATTGGTATACCTTTTTTTCTTTCTTATCTCTTATGTTTGCAATTTGTACGCATTGTGGTCTATCAGAAATATATGTCTTAATCCAGACAAGTGGCGGTCCACGAATTCCGTACAGTTCACATTTTTTAACGAGAGTTTCATGACATACAAAATCAAAAGCTTTCGTCATGTCGAAAAAAATGCCCGTTGTAACATTTCTGTCATCCAGACTTTCAGTTATGTTTTTGAGTAGGTTGAATGCAGCGCTGCTTGTCGATTTATTTTTTTGGAAGCCATGTTGATCCTCTATAATAATCTCAAATTTGTTAAGGTATTTGGTTATTCTAATATGCATGGCTTTTTCTAAGATTTTTGACATGGTGGGAATGAGAGCTATGGGTCGATAGTTTTCAATTAGGTCTTTGTCGCCCTTTTTATGAGATGGCTTAATTATTACATGTTTTAATTTAGTTGGAAAATGACCTTGTATGAACGACATGTTAACTAGATGGGACAATATTGGAGCAATTTCGTTAGTACACAGTTTTAACAAGAACGTCGGTATCTCGTCATAGCCCACTGTACGAGTATTATTTAGAGATTTTATTATCTTTTCTATTTCTAATGGTGAAGTAGGGTGTAAGTACATACTTGATTGCATTCGTTTAATATTGTCAAAATTAGAGTGGCTAATCGACTCATTCTGGTCAAAGTTAGTAACATTTATAAAATAATCATTGAAAATATCTGCTATATCTGTGGGATTGGTTATGTAATGATTTTTATTAATAATTTTGTTTATGTCAGATGTATAGGTATTTTGTGTGTCATTTTTTATAACTGTCCAGGCGGCCTTACAAGTATTCTTGGCATTACGTATGTAAGCTGTGTTTGTTAATTTGTGTGCACGATTAATACATTTTTTCAGCTCCCTTGCATATTTACGATATTTTATTTTTGTATCTATATTTGGTTTCCGATAATATTCAAGTCGTAATTTTCGTTTGCTTATACAAGACTTCTTTATTCCTTTTGTAAGCCATTTAGGTCCTGTATATACCGTATTTACTTTTCTTTTTACCATCGGGAAACATAATTTAAAAAACAGCAGAAATGTATCATAAAATGTATCAAAAGCTGAATTGAAATTGTCGTCTGTATATACATCTACCCAGGATAAGCTTTGTAAGCAATCTCGAAATTTATCGAGGTTCTCTTTATCATAGTCTCGTTTATAGACGTACCATGTCCGAGCTGGAATATCCTTATTTTTCACTGGAACCATGAGTATCTGTGCAGTATCATGATCAGACAATCCAAGTTTTGGAATCTGGACTTCCGCTGTCATAATATTACTCATAATTTGATCCAAACATGCATTTAGTCTAGTGGGTTGATCTACATGTAATTTAAAGTTGTAACTTTCTGCTATTCGTAGTAGTTCTTTTGAGTTACTAGATGTCTTGAGCATGTCAATATTAAAATCACCTGTAATGACAATTTTGCTTCTAGTTTTTGTTTTCAATGCGTCCAGAAGTAGTTCCAGCTTAGATAAAAATATTGTTGCGTCAGAATTTGGAGTTCTATAAAGACAAATAATAATACATTTATATCTTGGTATTGAAATACCACATGCTTCAAATACATTATAAGCTTTTAGCTCATCTAATACTCGTATGTTTATGGGTTTAACATCAATATTCTTTCTACATAAGATGCACACTCCACCACGTTTTTGATGTGACCTACAATAGTTTGAAACTAATTTAAAATTTGGCAAATGTAAACTACTTTGATGTCCTTCCTTTACGAAAGTTTCACTAAGACAAAGTACATCTATTTCAATAGACTTTTCTTGAAGTTCATGAATGGCTACTTGCAATTGATCTTTTTTTGTGAGGAATCCAGCAATATTTTGGTGGAGAATGTTAAATTTAAGACATTCCATTTTAGTCTCGAAATAAAGCCTGACTTGTTTGATTTTTATCCTCTATAATGCTTGAATTTAATTTTTCGCACAAGTTCTGGTCTTTTGAGACTGTTTTAAAGTAATAAGGAATAGTGCCTTTATTAACTTTCAGTGGTGGTTCGAGTATATTTGATTTTGGTTCCGTGCTTTTAGAATTTAGTTTTATTTTAAAATAGTAAGGTATAGTCCCTTTCTTAATTTTAGATTTTCCAGTGCTGTCATTAAATACTGCATTAGGCAAAACGTAAGATGTCTTTCGAGATCCTATATTACGTAAGCACGACATATTTTTTCTTGATGGTATATACTTTCTGTCATAGTCAAGACAATCTATTATAAAATTGACCTTTGTACAGATTTTATTCTGGTAATAGTGTAATTCAGGGGAAATATCTATAAACTGAGAATTTGAAAATTGCTTACACAGTACTTTCAAGTTATAGTTCAATAAAGCTATATTTAAATAAAAATTATAGTTTACGCTTAGGACAATTACATCATTATTACAATATTTAGTCAATATATAAATTAAATTATTAAATACCTCATTGGGATTTTTGTCGTGTTCTCCAATACTTAAAATTAATTTATCATTTTTTCCAATATTTATAGATTCACAAGATTTTACAATATGAGACGATGATGCGAAAGGTTTTGTAGATGCGAAAATGTTATATTGCTCATATTTTGAGTGTACCC
The DNA here is from genome assembly GCA_937001555.2 of Hypsopygia costalis. Classification (NCBI taxonomy): domain Eukaryota; kingdom Metazoa; phylum Arthropoda; class Insecta; order Lepidoptera; family Pyralidae; genus Hypsopygia; species Hypsopygia costalis. Next base: position 8,405,256 of record OW443325.2, read on the forward strand.
TAGATTCTATTAATTTTGACGACAAGCCAACAGTTTGTTTACCACCAAGAATAAAAATTTTTGGCTTGGAATTTTCATTGACATTGTTCGATGTATTAATATTTGTGGGTCTAGGCTTTTTAAGATCTATTTTAGCCTTATTGCTATCTTCTGAGGCATTAATTGGAATCTCTTTAGGTCTTTCTAGTAAAGACTGACAGTCAACTGGCTTATTAATTTCTTTTAAAGTCATAGATTTATTGTCTGTATTATTCATAAATGTGAAATTTAATGTTCTTCTTAGGCTTTTTCGACTTCTCTTTATATTGCTCGTCGAGCTCTTTCTAGTGTCAACTGAACTACATATTGCAATTAAATGTTTGATCTTTGATTCACACTTTGTAACTTGATGATTTAATACCAAATTTTCAGACAACAAGCATTCGATTTCGTTCTCAGCGGATTGGAGTTTTAGGTTCATTTCGTCTATTTTTTCGTGTAATTCTTGAATCAGGACTTGGGAATTTACGGGATGGCTTGGACAGCTCCTATTTAATTCATTTGATATGCCTGATTGATTACCATCTTCCAAATCTTCATCATTTTCCGATAGTGGACTAAATGAATTTTCAGTGGAAACATTTATATGGAACCTTTTCCTTATTGTAATGTTGTCATTTTGAGTAGTAGCAGAGGTATGTGATAAAGGTGTAGAATAATGTTTTTTCTCATGTATTGCATTCCAGCATGGATGACATTTCCATTTCGTCTTACTGTCAGTAGACATTAAATAGAATCTTTTCGAGGAGACACTGGCACAAGGTAGATCATATTTTCCTTTACATTGAGAGCAGCATAAATACTCTCTCGTGTCTATCTTATCAGAACATATATTACATACAAATGTCATCCTTAGAATAAAATTAATATAATTAATAACTAATTAACTACAAAATAAAATTATTACATGAAATTTCTATTGTTATATAATACTAGCTGACCCGGCAAACGTTGTATTGTCATATAAATTTAGCGGTTGATGGTAGAAGGGTGAAAATTTTAAGTTGTACCTATGTATTTTTCAATGCTAAATCATAATAAAATAAAAATAAAATTTTTGTCAATATAATAAAAACAAATAAAATAAAAAATATTTAGGGGTGGGTCACCCTTATCATTTAGGGATATGAAAAATATATGTTGGCGATTCTCAGACCTACCCGATATGCACACAAAATTTCATAAAAATTGGTCCAGCCGTTTCGGAGGAGTTTGGTAACAAATACGGCAAAAAGAGAAATATATACATTAAATTTTCAGTGGATGTCAATCTCGTTGAATTTAATAATTAATCACTAACATAGTAATTAATAAATATATCAATCGACATAGTCACCTAAAATTTTCCACTGAGTCTTGCCCATTTCTTTTTTATTTTTCTTCCCTATACAATTTAAAATTATTAAACTATTACAATTCATTAATCAAAATAAAATTTATCAAAAGAAAAAATATTAATCGCTATACTTATTTAAAATTAATTTTATCCACTGGATTTTTCCGTCTTATTACAATTTAAATTTATATAAAAAAAAGACAAATATTACATAAAAAAAATAAAAATGGATTAATAAAAAAGAAAATTATTAACCAAAAATATAAAACGTAGACAATTTTCACATAAAAATTTTTACACAGAAAAAAAAATCTTGATTTGGGTCTCGATCTTGTTCCTTTTGATTCGTAGGCAGTAATGATTTGCAATGTGCCAACGAGTGTGATGTCGATGTGCCGAAATTTGCATATACTTGCAGCTATTTACTTTCATTCAGGTGAAGCAAATGCAGACGAAATGACTCATGATTAGTCATGATTAATCACGAGTGTTTTGAGCCGATATATTACCATATATGGTGATGTTCTCGTTCATAACAGCGCCGATTCATCACCTTAGATGTTCAATAACAAACGATGAATTTGTTTATTTTGAATATAATTTCACAGATTTTTGATAATCACTATTTATAATCAATTCAGTAAACTTCAAATACAATTCTGGTTACAAAGATTTACGAGAATCATTGATATTAATCAATTGAATAAATAATAAACACAGAGCGCTTAAATTCACGTCTTTTCGAGTTGACGGCGCGCGGAGAATGTTACTATTAGCATAATATGCTTTATATTTACGCTACTAAATAAAATAAAAATAGCAATGTAGTAGGTACCTAAACGTACCTACGAGTACAGAAATAAGGATGTAGCAAATTAAACTCTTTATCATCTATATTATATTTATTTACTCTATGATATTATATAGCGAGATTACAGTATATTCTTTAGTCTATGGTTGAAACGATGTTTTTTTGCAGGGTTCGCAGACAAATAACAACGGATATAAATCATGATATACTCGTATATCAATTGATACATATGTTGATATCAATCGATATTTATTGTCCTTTGTGGGGTGTAAGTGGTTCATCAAGATCTTAGAACCAAAGCCAAACTCACCTGCACATGGTGCACCGTGCTGACTGACAAACGAGGCTCTAGCGAAAAGAGAGATAGGGCATTGCGTATTTTTTAAGCTGCCCGACTGGGGAATACTTCTACCTCACAGAATACTGCAGCCAAATAACAATTCCTTTGAGGGTTGTTGTGTTGTTACGAGTGAGCGAGGTCACCAGAAAGAAAGGAAGGAGTATAGGCTGGCAACGGATCGGCGACCCCTTGGTGTTACTGATCTCCATGGGCGGTGGTGATTGCTTTCCATCAGGTGACCGAGATGCTCGTTGGCTCCCTCTCATATAAAAAAAAAATGTTTCAAGCGTCTGCAAGCTATGGTAAGTGACGGTAACATCTTCACATCAGTCGTATGTTTATCTCCGGACGTAAGTAGTATAAAGCGGCTCTAGTCAGCCTCATAATACATTTGTAAATGTACAAAGCACAAGCAAACTTTCCTTTCAGAGTTAAATTCTTTGGCGGCTTTTCGAGCGCCTACTTTCAAGTTTCAGTTTCAGGGGCGGATCGGCACAGTGTCACGTACAAACAAAACAGGATTTATTTGTACATAGCGTGACTATTCGTTGTAACGACGTGATTCTAGCGTAATTAGATGCGCTAGTATAAATTAAACCAAATGGCTTCATTTTACATTATCACAGTTTTTATGTAAATATTTTCAAATATTATTACTTTTTTTTAAAGAATGAATGTATTAATGAAATATACACGAGTGTTACAATGCTTTAAACATCACTCATAATCGAATGCATACATATCTACCTGCTTCATTAGAAATTGACATACTAGTACCTATATATTTTCTAATGTCTGAATTCGTAAGATTGCTCTCCTACAGCCGAAAACAGTTCTTATCATACTGATTTATATCACTAAGGTGGCAAACAAGTTTTAGGAATTATTAGGAAGTCACTGCACCGCAGTCTATGAATATGTAACACCAGACCACTCAAGGACAATCAACTGCGCGTTGACGATTCGACAAAAATATATTCACGAGTGTTTGAAGAATCCCATAGGCACTGTTGTCCTCGGCTAGAAATATACACCCAACCATTTAGATATACGAGTATATCACAAAAAAACTCACGTACCAACGACAAATATATTACCCTGACCTCCGACTGTAAAGAAAAACAATGTACCGAGAAATAGGGGTAAAAAGCCGAAACTCTGCAATCTGTGACCGAAATAACCTCACAAATAACAAAGCCGTTACTTGCAAAGGAAGCAGACCATTCGTTTATTGCGCGTTATGTCCTTGATCCAGCGGGCAGGATAAACAAGCTTAACTGAAACTACAAAAAGAAAGGTTGGCACTTGGCACACAAACTAATAAGGATTGGCGGTCACGTCACGCTCCGCCCGCCGACCGACAACTTCTAATATACCTTTCCTTTATTACTTACTACTCGTATTCCTGTATATATAACTGCGACAACGATAGTACATAGTATACACTAACTCTAAATATTTATGTATTTTTGTGATATGGTGCTGAAGCTGCCAAAAGTAAGATATTAGTTGTAATAAGTACCAAGTCCTACCTACTACTAATATCCCTTAAAACTTGACTAAAAGTCGATACCTTTGATGCCTCAGTCTATCTATAAATCTATACGGTCTTTGTTAATTCATTCTCGTGTTTAATTTAAGTAGGTAGGTAAACTTACGTGTCAGTGTCAAGTGTCGCTTATTTGGCTTTTCCGCTCGTTGTGCGTTGTAAAATTGGTTAATGATTAGCGATCTGAGAATAGGTATTTATACGAAAATCGTAGTTACACATGGAGATATTTTAAGTTAGTAGTTATAACAGACGTGGAATTTATCTCATCGATAATAAATCATAAATATATAATAAATGTCGTAAATTAAAATATTAACTATAGCCACAAACTAAATGTGGAAATTAACTAGTTAAATGAGAACAAAGTATTTTAATATAACTTAGTTAAAATTTAAGATCAAATATAGTTTGTTTACAGTAATATAACAGATCAAACACTAGGTTGAGTTTTCTTTTGTATAAGAGAGGTGGGGCAAACGAGCATGCGGGTCACATGGTGGAAAGCAATCACCACCACTCATGGAGAACAGCAACACCGAGGGTCCACCGATCCGTTGCCTGCCTTTCAAGTATTTTAACGTACTCGTCTTTGTCAACATTTTGCTTATTTTATATTTTTATATAAAGGTACACAGCAGGTACGCATAATAACAAAAAAAAAACAATTTAAATAAGCATCTCCTTAGCGAAACAAAAAAAGTACACCCGCAGTTCTAACGTTAGAATGGCGGGTGTACATGTTTTATTACATATCTTTTTATCAGAAAAAATACACCGGATTTCATTAAGGGTATACTAAGGTACACAGTAGGTACGCATAATAACTAAAAGAAAATTTTTAAATAAGCATCTCCTTAGCGAAAAAAAAATGTACACCCGCAGTTCTAACGTTAGAATGGCGGGTGTACATATTTTATTATATATCTTTTTATCAAAAGAGGTACACTGGATATCATTAAGGGTACACTAAGGTACACTGTAGGTACCATCTTTCTGTAGACAAACAATTCAATTCTGTGATGTACACCCGTGGTCCTAACGTACATAACAAATGATGTAGAAACCGAGGGCCACGTCATTGTTTTTTCGAGTGCTGCCCAAATGGAAGGTGGCGAATTAACAATTCTATCCATTCCATCGCCACTCCACTACTTTAACCAACCAACACTAAGGTTTGCTGGTAGAAGTAAGCTCGGAAGAAAAAAGCAATACCCTAACGCAGTGATTTTTCGTAGACTCCTTGCATGTTGGAATCGACTTCATCCCACTTCAAAGGTCACCTAGACTACTATGGGAACCTAGCTCGAGGAAAATTTGCTAAGGTAGCGGCAGTGGGATCACCATACAAAAGCGATATTTGTCCTATCTGCCTACTGGTAACTACTTCACATCAGGCAGACTTCTTTACTACGCCTGGTAAGCATACTGTCTGATGTGAAGCGGTCACCGTAGCCATATGAACGCTCGCAATATAAAATATTGCTCGCGCGCCGCCACCCCCGCTACTATCGCAGTATCTCCTTCCTTTCGTCTTCATATGTTGAAGACGAAAGGAAGGAGATACTACTCTTTACTTCCCACCCGAGTGACGTAAGAAATAAAGAGTAGGTAAATCGTCCTCCAGTTGTACCCGATAGTAGTTTAAATATCTTGACATTACTTCAGGCCATTCAGGTATGTCCGTATTTACATAATATGGTTAAACATTATGATTGTGTACTTATGACTAATTTATGTATGCCTGCGTTACAGATATATGCGTGTTGTTATGGACTCGCAACCTGTTAACAGTGTAACGTTTTTTTTTTTGGTGGTAATAGCTTAAGTAATAGAACAAGCAATCACAGGCAGCATTTATGCATCCCGGTTATGCCGTAGTTAACACAGCTTGCGCAGTTACGATTTTGTGAAATAATAAAAATTAGGATAAAGGTGGAAATAAAATAGTTATGTATTTTGCCAAAGAGTAAAAATGTAGCCTCATATTAAATTATACAACTTTTTACATAGGTTGTATAATTTAATAGGTAGGTACAGATGTTTTTTTATTGAGTTTCTCATGTTTGCCTCAAGGCGAGTTAAGTCCACGTTAGAACCGATTTAAGCACCTTGTTTGATCTAGCAACATACAATGACGTTGTCGTCTCGTCATTCTGCGTTTTTTGCTAAAACACAAGGTCGCTTTATTCGTGTGCGTTTCCTATTGATCCTTGAGCAGATTTTCCACGACAAATTAATAAAAAATAGACATCTATAGAGCCAAATTGAAAGATGTCATTGAAGTGTAGATTAATTACCTACCAGATCCAGTCTGAAAGATTATTTAGCTATGGTAATTTGTGACAATAAAAAAACGTACCTACATATCAAAGTTTATTAAAAATAATAGGCCGCGTTAATAATTCAGCGAGTCGTTCAACACGAGAAATTGTCTCATCCGCGCGTCTCCAATCATGATAAATTGTAGAAATCGTTTATGTTCAATCTTCAAAGTGGGTTAATTCAATAAACAACTATGCAGTAAATATAGGCAGCAAATTAAATATCTCAATGCAGTAATCGAGGCTGTTTTTTTTTGTTACTCACCGATGGCAGCAGCTCGGCGCTCGCGTTTAGTGCTACACTTCCAAAACTTCATGTCGTCTGCCGCAATTCGTGGAGGTCAGAGTGTGGTAAGATGACACCGCACGCGCCCGCTAAGGCAAGTCGCCATCATCAAACTGCCCGCCACGCCGAAACAATGACTTTTGTTTACAAATGGACGTCTCGAGAATTTATTAAATTGCCGAGTGTAGTGGCCGCTTGCAGGAAACCAATGAGCCGCGCGCGAGTGCGACGAACGAACACCCCCGACCAACAATCACCGGTAACAGTGCACCGGCCGCTTAAAGGACGGCGTGGGAGCTCTGCGATGGACCTTCGAGCTTCTGAACCCCTCAGGATCAAAGAAAAACATTGTTTATAGCGTAAAAAAGTTTAATTTCTATCACATCGTTATCATGTCTCTACAGTATTTTTTGAACATAGATGCCGAAGATCATTCTAAGGGCAAATCACTATGATTCGAAGCAAATTGCCATTAAACAGAATATGTATGAATTTTCAAGATATAAAATTAATCGTAGTTTAAATTCTAGATCAGATTTGTCACTCCTCGATCTGCTTCGAATCTGCTATTGGACTATAAAAATACACAGATAAGCATAATTTCTAGGCACATTTCTGTACTGTCTATAATTTATGATTATGATTACACACTCCTATCAGTTATATAAATTACACTATCACTAACTCAACTAAATGAGATTTTTCATTTCACCTCCCGTGTGATACTAGCAATTCTTACATTCAAATAAATTAATAAATTGTAATATACGACTTTGTAAGTTCCTCCACTGTACTTTTCCGTGGAATGCGATGCATGTAAAAAAGTATTGCTCAGGATATTAATGTTACTGTAAACTACATTAATTTCTGTGGCTAATGTTTCGTTATTACGCATTTATTTTCAATTTCATAGTTAATTTAGATACCGGCAAAGATTAAATTCACATGCGAGGGAGCATTATTAGTCTTGTTTAGAAATGTGTTATAGACGTTAGAATATTTTTTTATTTGCATAGTTGATTACTAATGCAGAAAAGGATTAGGCCGTAGATTTTAGCAGCGTTTTGAAGCTTCAGCAGCTGAGAGCACGCTCGGTTGTTGGGATATAAGATACAACATTTGTTGATGGGCCATTCCACGGTAATGAGGAACGCAATAGAGAAAAAATAAATTAAATTATACGTTTCTATTGATTTTTAAAGTTTAGTATAGAATCTATGCTTCAAGCATTTTTTCCAGTTTTGTACGTATAAACTATTGATTACTTAGTCAATTTTTTTCCGGTCAAATACCTACGGACGACTCTTTATCGTCATGCGGCTATTTTGTCTATAAGTTGATAACACTGTTTGGATCTATTTTGTGGATTGTTATCGTTAACCCTCGAAAATATGTACCTTTCACTGCTGCCCTCAGGAAAAGCTGAATAAAAAATTTGTCACTTTTCAAATTATCACCATTCGAAATGTACGTGTTTCGTGTCCCGATCGTCACTACAAAACAGACTTTAGTTTTTCCTATCTAAGAATTAGCATTTTAGTACACTAATAACATAATGCAAAGTAAGAAAAAGTTATTACCAAACAGATTTAGTGCGTATTACTTTATTAAGAGGTACTGCTAATATTAAATCCAGTTTTAAAATTTGTCCCGGCCGTCACATGCTGTCGGTTTGTCTCAAGAATTATCCAAAAAGTTAAAAAAATATTTTAAATTACAATCTTTGTTTGTTGTTGCTTTAAGAGGGCTAAAGAAATTACTTAATTTTCGAAATTAGTTTTTACTGTCACAGAAATTTTCTTCAGATCGTCACAGATAATCGCGATAAATTTTAAAGCTTATTGATACGAGTATAATTATGATTTTGGTGGGTGTAAATAGGTTTAAGTTAACTGCCATTCGCTGCTGACTTGAATTCTTACTCGTTTACTAACTATGGACTCGCCAGAAAGTATACGGCGATCTAGCGAGAAAATAAAACAACCCAGAGGTCTGGAGGCAGCAGCAAGGAACATCAAAATAAGAAAGAAAACTAAAGGTAAACGTTAAAATGATGGCCAAACTAAATAATTATGGAAGAAGGAAGAAAAAGTAAATGTAGAGAAGGCAAGAAATACTTTTATAGAAGTGAAAATATACATTATTTCATAATAAAAAAACATATTTTATTTGATTATTATATGAATGGTTTTCTTTTTCGTCCCAACCGTCAAAACTGCCCGTTCCGACCGTCAGTCTTCGATATTTTTTTTTTGAAATATAGGTACTACAGTATCGGTTTATTTTTACGGCAAATTTCTATAGAACTACTGTTGCTCCTCACATAAACAAGCAATTTTTACATTTTTAATTAAATTTTATAGTATTTCACTGTAATTTTCAAGATTATGCATGAAGACCGATGTACCTATGAGCGGGTCCCGGTCGTAACACTGAAACAAACTTAGTTTTAACGTGGATAATGACAAAAAATTGACAACTTTAGGCACATGAAAAAACATTTCTTTAGTGAAAAAAACACAACTTTTTTATTGAGAAATATGTCAGTGTCCCGACCGTCACCGTGGAAAGACCCAGTATACAGATAAAACGTCCATGATTACTTTTTTTTTCAACTAGTTATATTATTTTTCTCACAGGTCGTTAATTTTCTTGACTTTTTAACTATGTTGAAGTACTTATTTTTAATGTTTATTTTATATTTAAGTAGTTTTTTTTTCTTTCGACGCTTTTTGGCAACTGAGTTTCGCAATCAGTTGTCAGAGGGCTTTTATCTTTCTTGGTTTATTTTATAAATTTTATAGAGAGGTCATATATGAATAGTTTTTGTTTAATTTTTTCTGAAGACAAATCATTACCGTAGATTTATTATATTTTACATGATACATGTAATGTAATATAATTTATGTTACGTTACAAAAAACTGTTATAGATATCACTTGGTCTGACATGATCAAGGTTGGAAATTTGATACTACATTTTGTTTTAGGGTAACGTAAATAATTTATAAATTTTTACTTCAAAACGTGGCAAAATCTACGCCCCTATTCATAAGGCCTGTTCCACAACAAACGTGTTTTCGGCCGCCGAATGTGAGCAGACTAACAATCAGCCCCAGTGTGAATGTAGACTCTGAGACTGCAGTTTTTCGCTCGCGCCATGCTGACAATACGATATAGCGTACAATACGTCATTGATGTCAACAAAAGAGAGCTGTATACGTTTACACTGGATGCGCTACGTATATAAAGTGTCCAATGCGATGTTATGTTATGTTTGAGTACATCCTCGACACCCGCGGTGCGTACACGCGTAAGGGCATTATATGTGGTATATAGCAGATTGTCACTCTAAATATATATTTACCTTCACCGTGTGTGATGCGCTTATTCAGCCGCCAAGACTAGGCAACTACGCACAGCGTAAAAGCGTAATGTTGCATCAGTATGTATGGGAAAGCGGTAAACTGTATAACGCGCGCTCACAGTCTGCAGCGGACAATTCGTTTGGTGTGTACTATGCCTAAATATAATATAATAATGCCTAAACGTATGTTGTCAGAATTAATCTTCTGACTACACTATAGTAATAGTATAATTTCCCGTTGTTATATTTTTCATCAATACACTATACTACGCGCAACATCGCTCCCGGTATCTATTTATTCGTAGCAATGAGGTAGTTTTCTGTATTTATTTGAAAATTGAAGACACGCACATCACAGGTATACCAGTGCATTTTAAATAATACAAATTTAACTTTACTGGTATTCAAATAAAACCGAGTAATGCAATGTTACAGTCATTGTAATAAATTAACAGTAATTATTATAACCACATAAAATGTTACAAGGTATTTATTAAACTTAGTATCGGAGGGGCAATTCTCGTAATTAAAATGTAATCAAAATTCAGTGCTGCATCGAGACTGGAGCAGTCTTGATGTCACAAAACTCAAACTTGGTATTCTCGTATCACAATATGAACCTTTATAAGTAGTCTAATTTAAGTGGGATTATATCGAATTATGACCGAAAATTAAACAAACTAAGAATATTCTTTTGCCTACAATAAGAATTGATAATAATTAATGAACGAAATCAAGTTTATAATTTTTAGTCAATTCACAATTCAATTTCGATTCGGTCAACTTTCATTCTGCGATCGTAACATAATTATGAGAATTGACCTGATTGTTCTTCAACTAAGTCGACACAGTATTTTCGGTGGCAGTACATAACCCAGTCGAAAATCAACTAAACAAGATTTTTTTTAATTTGTCAAAGGTAATTATTAATAACTACCAATTCATTACATTGACTTAAAAACCAAACAAACGTAAACGTAACTTTGCGCACACATACCAAAAGTTTCACAAATTGAAATTACAAATCAATAATGTTTATGTAATGTTACGAGTTTCTAATAAATTATCATTTTTGCTATTAAAATAGCATTGTACTTATTTATGAATATATAAAAATATTTATGACAAAACTTAAGACTTGACTTGGAAATTTTTCCCATCCATATTGAAACTTTGCAGCTTTTGTGCAGACTTTAGTATTCTTACGGATGTGTACCTACGCTTATGTATGTCTCAATTTTATGTCGCCAACTCAACGTGTAATTTAGTTTTTACGTAATATAAATACACTTCTGGACACATCTATTGGCCCACCTTAGAGTTTAGGTTTCGATGGCCCCTACCGAAATATGATTGCTAGATTAACAAAAACTATTGATGCAGTTTTAAACCTGATACATTTTACCATCTTTTTCGATCATATTGTTTTAAATTTGAATTCAGAATACCACACGACATGGAGCTACGCCTAACAAGTCAGGTATGCGCCTTGATTAAGGCAGTTGATTTTTGCAAAAAAAAACATTATTTATCAAATAAAAGTTTAATTTAATAACGCGTGTTGCCTCCACGGGCATCTACCACAGCTCTCATACGATTAGGCATAGAGTTTATCAACCGCTCTATGAAATTTTGAAGGATCCTCCCCCATTCCTCTTCTATGGCAGTTTTCAACTCCTGCATCGTCTGGGCAACTGGCTGACGAGCCCTAACACGTCTTTTTAGCTCGTCCCACATGTGCTCAATGGGGTTCATGTCTGGGCTTCTTGCTGGCCAGTCCATAACTGTGATGTTCACATCCCGAAGATATTCCCTGACGATGCCGGCCGTATGGGCTCTTGCATTATCATGCATAAAAAGGAAATTTGGGCCCACATAGTCCGCGTATGGCATCACGTGAGGTTCTAAGCACTCACGAATGTACCTTTCAGCATTTAATGTCGGCAGCCGTGGTCCCGTAACAACCTCAAGTTGAGTTTTGCCGCTCGCGGATATACCGCCCCAGACAGTCCATGAGCCACCGCCATAAGCAACCCTCTCTTCAAAGCAGCATTGTGCGAAACGCTCTCCCTTACGTCGGTAGACCTTATTCCTTCCATCATTGCCATGTAACACAATTTTAGACTCATCAGAAAAGAGTACACGGCTCCAATGCTGCTGAGGCCAATTTAAATGAGTGCGCGCGAAATGAAGGCGTGCTGTTCGGTGGGCTCGCGTTAGTTTGGGGCCATTAGCTGGCTTGTGTGGTACCATATCGCGTTCTTTTAACCTTCTCCGAACAGTTCGAGCGCTCACAGATACTCCGTGGAAGTCGCGAAGTTGGTTTTGTATCTCAATGGAGGTAAGGTTACGATTTCTCAAGCTAGTCGTCACGATGAATCGATCCTGCCTTTCAGTTGTGACCCGAAATCGTGGCCTTCCTTGGCAACGAACAAAGCCGCCAGTCTCTAGGTACCTCCGATAAACATTTCGGACCGCAGATCGACTTAAATTAAGTTGAGCACTCACATTTCTTTGGCTGTGTCCGGCCTGGATAAGTGCCACAGCTTGGGCGGCGACTTCAGGCGAAGTATCCATAGATTATTGATAGAACCTCACTTTAATGTTAAGAATAAGTAATATTTGTTGCAAAACCAAAGAGAAAAATCACACTTTCAAGAATTAAATCCAAGTAAACCAATAAAATCAAGTTTTCTTAGTATTCGATTGTTGGATATCAACGAACAGGCTCCAAATTGTCTTTTGTTTCTTTAAATTCTGTGTTCGAAATTCAAAAAAAGACTATTGAATGAAATTATGAATGTGCCAGGTTCAAAACTGCATAAAAACTTTTTGCTCGACCTAATATAAAATTTTAGCTAGGACCAAACGAAACTGAAAATGCAAGGTGGGCCAATAGATGTGTCCAGAAGTGTATATATATTTGTAGATTAAGGTATCTATTCTATGGACTTATTGTTTTGTAAATTTGTATGCATTGCAATTTTGTCTGAAATAAATGGTTTGATTATTATTATTATCTCTCTTGGACTCACGGGCTTAAACCCGGTCATTTGATAGGCGTGCGCGGGGATATGGATCCAACGCGTAGAGGCCCCTTTGAGTAGTTTGATGTAATGTTGTACGCCCGCCGTAATCCGCTCCAGGATATGTCAATGGCATGAACATGATGGCCATGAGCAGGTCTGGGCAGGCGTTGAGACTTTGCGAAGTGTGATGGAAAATAAATGGACTATGGAGATGAGATCTGGGTGATAAAAATACCGGGCTATTACAGAAGAGCGACGGACGCCTGCCATAACTGCTTCTATTGCTAGTTATTTGCGGCAGGCGGTGGTTTGCCACTCACAGATGGGCCCCCGAAATGCCAGGAAAACGGCCGGGGGCAACAAAAGAATAAAAAATAAGAACATATCATATGGAGTTATCATGAAAAATAATGTGTAGTATCTTCGAACCTCAGATAAATTAATGAAATTAAATTTAAAAAAAACTATTTTTTTTTATTATTTGAAAACTCTAGACTACATTTTACCATAAACTTAATTACATACTAGCGTAAGTATTAAGTTTATTTTTACATAAAATACGGGAGAAATCTGTTGTTCATTTTAAAAACGCATTGACTGCTTATATTAGTCTTATAATGAGTGGATTATAATGAGGCAGCAACCCACAGATAATAATTTAATCATTTCTGGACGACGCTCTCATTGCGCCGTTTACCTTCGGACATAGCAATAAAATGAATGTAAGGTGTACTTTATATAAAAGTTCTTTCTCTTCTCTATAGTGGCACCTGACAGTGGTAATATTGCTTATCGCTCACATTATCACATCAAATCGAAAAATAAAGGTATGCGTTCATTCTTCTTGGATTACGTTGGTCGACGTTTACACCTATATCATAATAATTTGTCTTTAACATTCATAATGCCATAAATTCGAACGTAAAATAATTTAATTAAAGCTCGAACTCCACTAAAACTAAGCTGTGCAGAGATGAAATATGCTTTTATACATTTCATACTACGCTTGCAATGTGCAATGTATGCAAACACACGTTGTGTATGGCCAGCTCCACTTCAGTCAAGTCCGTGCCGTATAGTGCTAGGTGGTCCCATCTTCAATTACCTTTGCATTGCTAGCCCCATTTAAAATAAAACCACAGAAATTTACAATAAAATTAAAATTTCCTCAATCAGACTGACTAAAAAGACTATATCCTGTGATATACAGATTGAAAAACTTTGATATGTACTAATTAAAATATCAATTTTAATTTACAGAGCAGAAAAAATTAAAAAATACCTACTTGCTGCCTTTCCAGTTAATCGCCTCATTACACAATGTTCTAAAAATCTATAAAAACAATACACACCAAGAGATTTGTTTTCATTTATTTGGTAAAAATCCTACTCGTTCACAATTACCAAAGAAAAATAATTCATACATTGATTCTTTGTCATTTTACATCAAACTTTAAAGGCACTGCTTTTTGTTGAAACAAATACGTTCATGATCACAACTATCATATGATGATCTAAATGTATTTGTGTTCTGCGAGGATCAGTCATTGGCGCCGAGTCGAAGTGTCGTCTGCAGCACAAGTCCACTTGCATTGCACCACTTACAAATATAAACGCCATATAATATATGCCATCGGAAATATAAATTCCACTTTAGAATTATAATGTGTATACAACTGCAAGTCTGAGGTAGGTGGGCATAGTCCACCAAAGTATCATTACCACTCCTGCCACTTCATACAAACGCCTGGTCTTGTTTTTGAGACCAAAACAGGCCACGCTCATATTTGGTTGTTTAACATTGACTTAGTAGGATCGCTAATTTGAGTGAAATAAAGATATATTTATTATTTATTTAGAAAAATACACGAAAGTGAACTACAACAATACTAATCGGGCTTTATTCAATGTGTAAGTCGAAATATTAAGTAGATTAAAATGTACTATGAATTGTATAGTCAACGACTTGTATGCCTCCTGCGATAGGCGCATAACACTATGTAGTACTCTTATATTGGAAGTATTACAGTCTACAAGAGGTTTAATGTACAAGTTTTGAACTTGAAATAATGTAAAAAAAAAACGTAATTACCGCGACTGCTTAGAATAACCCGTTGGAATAGACAAAAATAAATAAAATCAGGTACATGACAATAGAATAGACTATACACATCCACTCGTCATGGACATAGTAGCCGGAAAGGCAGATAAGAGTATGCTTAAACCTACTTGCCAGTAGGTATTTCTACTATAGTTGTTACTTCACTAAGCACCCTGTGATAGTTTCAATGATGAACAATTTATTTGCTAATTTACACATATTGCATGAGCCCCGTATTTTATCATTGCTATTTGGAAAAGAAAAGAAAAGGTGAGCAAATTGAATAGTTCTTTGGAAGAACTGAAAACTACTTTGTATTTACGCAAAGTAAAGTTATTCCAACTTTGGTAGAAATAAACTATAGAAGTTTTTTGATTCGCAATGGTGTTTATTTACGTCAAAAGTCCAAAGTTGCGTAATAATTGGTGTTTTTAAGCAACTTTGTCAAAAAGAGATTATTCAAGGCTTATAATTTCTAAAGTTTTTTAACTGTGATAATGAGCAACAAGCCTATATTATGTCGGAACAAATCCATATGATCCATAATTTTGGAGGTACACTAAAAAAGAGCGAAATAATTCCCTTTCTACGTTTGTATGGAAATGTAAGCAGATGGAGGAGCCATAATGAGGGGAGCGTTATGTCCTGGAGCGCCGGAGGTCTAATAAGACAGTGATTCCGTGATTTGATTGTGAATATTTAAATATTTTTCCACTAAATAATATTTTCCCTGTTGTATGTCCTTAGATTGCAATATGACTTGCACACTCGGACGCACTTTGACTCTACGCCAATGGCCCTTAATGAATTGGCCCTTGTACTTAGTAGGATCAATAATAATTACTTATAATATGTTTGACTGAAACATTTAAAAATTATCTTGTGTGCTGATATCAGTTACCTTACTATCTAATGAATGTCTTTATTGTGATTATCTTTCAATGTTCCAATCAAACATAGAACACTATTCCATGTTCATGCCGTAGCCAAGCAACTACAGAGCATGACCAAATACAATGAAAAATAATAAAGGACAATGTTATGTTTGATAAAACATTTGGCATAATCAGTATTTACATCTACTAAAACAAGTATAGATCTATACCAGGTATAGTAAGCCTGGTCTATACCAGGGTTTAGTCCTTGTGCAATATCTACACCAAAACATAAAAACCTAAATTAGTTTCAGACTAAACAATTCTCTACATAATGTAGATATGTATATGCTAAAACGGAAGGTCATAGTAGTGAAGTTGGCCATTGTCCTTTAATTAAATTAATTAATTTAAAATCCTCAAATAAAGACTACGTAGCTAGCACTAATAATATAAGTCGTGTAAATACGATTAATTTTATACTTATACATATGTGTTATAATCAGTTTTTTTCAACCAATACTGAAAAGGTGTTAACTTAATTATCCTTGCTAACTTATTGCCAAAGTTACGTGTGGCTTTTGCAAATAACCAGGGAAGTGCTTGGGAAATTTTGCCAATTTCCGACATTAGCCGGCACGAGATCTTCCGTTACGTAAAAATTATTTCTTCTCCCATATTTCGTGGTGCGCTACCAGAAACCTCAATAGAGGTTGCTGTAGTCTCTTGTCAATGTCTGTACCACGCTCCTTGCACGCGAGTTTGGAAGTGTGAGACTGGAGTTACAATGTAAGCCTGCTGAGGTTGCTGGACCACAGCCAATGGTATCACTTGTTGTGCCATCTCTACAGGTTGACCACCTTCCTCTGGCACTCCTAAAGGCTGTACGCAGTGCTGTTGCGTCACTTGTTGCACACCGCCCACTTGCTGAGTGAGCACCTGTTGGTGTTGGCTCACTTGGGGCACCAACATCTGCTGCTGCATCGTCTGTTGTTGCTGCGGCTGTTGTTGGTGTATAACGACATGAGGTTGGCTCTGCATTTGCTGGTGCTGTTGCACCTGCACTTGTTGCACCTGCTGTTGCTGTTGTTGTTGCTGTACTTGTTGCTGCTGCTGCTGCTGCTGTTGTTGTTGTTGTTGTTGTTGTTGCGCTTGCTGCTGCGCGTGTTGTTCTCTCTCATGCTCCTCTTTCTTCTTAGCCTCCATAGCTGCCTTCTTTGCATCAGCCTTTTCTTTCTCCTGTTGCATCCTGACAGGATCTTTGTTTTTGTCATATGACATACACTTTCCACTACGGAATGGTATCATCTCTTTTGGTAAATCTTGTTTCTTGGTGGCAAATTTAACATGTGGGAATTGATCCTTCATGAAAGCTCGGAACGTAGAATAACCCATAAGTTTAACGCCTGGCTCTAAGATTTCTCCATACTCTTTGTAAGCTTCAAATAAATGTTTGCGAGAGTCACCTTGGATGAAGACAGTCTTGCTGGCCTTTTTACCACCCTCCCCTGACGGCTGAACATCCTTAGGAGAGCTTGCGTGTTGTTTTAAGTATTCTTTTAAGAAATTTGTTGCATGTTTATATATGTCTAATGTGAAGGTATTGTATGGTTTCTTTCCAACGTTGCCATGTATCCGTGGTGCGACGCCGTGGGTCATTACATGTTGCCTGATGCGCTTAAGTTGGTAATGGGTTACGTTTTCTAAATACAGAAAAGCTTCTAAACATACCTTTCGTCCTTGATACACATAACATGCTCTCAGTCTCCTCCTGACTTTGTGTCGAGATGTCTCTGCTGGATTTGCCAAGCTGGCCATTGTAATGCCCATTAAATACATGTCATGTTCACTCTTGGTCAGCTCAGCAATGTTGAGCCGGTGCCGATAGACTGCTTCTGGATTTAGACCTCTGTAACAGTTGTCTTTGCAATCACATCCCCTCATTAATCTTTCTTTCACCTGAAAATAAGAAAAACATATTGTTTCTTAGTGATCCAATTAATTTGATTAAATAATAATTTGTTATATAAATAATTTGTTAATACTGATTTTGAAGTATGGGTTTGAAAGAAATCTTCATGGACTCTGTCATTATTTATTTTTAATGCATACACTAGACAGCAAGCAAGTGTATGGCTCTTCTTGATGGCAAGCAATTATTGCAGCCTAATGTCTTGTTGCCGAACCTGCAAGAAACTCTTCATGACCTTTTTTAATCCCATGTCTCCTGCGAGAAACTCATAAACTGCCTGTTCTTATATGGTTTTCCCAACACCTCAACCTCAATATTTCATACATACAATGTATCAATGTAACAAAATAATGGAGAGTAAGTAGCACACTACCATCTTTGGGGCCAAAGCCAACCTCTCCTCCATGTGGTGCACACTACCAACTAGCAAAAGAGGCCTGGCGAAGGATAGATAGTGCATGTCAAGCCCGGCTGGGGAAGTACCTCCACCATACTGAATACACACTAAATATCGATAGACTTGAGTAGTTTCTGAACATAATAGCTGAATGAATTTGAATGAAATTTGGCACGGACATATAGATTATATCTAGAGGAACTACATAGGCTATCTTTTGGCGCGATATAGCCGACATTCATGCGGGAGGAAGCAAATATTTCTAAATGAGACATTCATGTATCGCCTCTTAGTGAATTTTACAATAAAAATATTTAGATAAATTCTGGTTTTTCTAGCAAGTAGGCTAAAATGAAATATTAAATAATAATTATATACTACTATTACAAAAAGTGTGATATTGCTTTTGAGTATTATTCTTTTTAACTTGAAGCTGGTCAAGTTGAAATTAGGTACATATAGAGATGGGCAAAATGCCGGGCATTCACGATAAATGCCCAAAAAGTATTTATAAATTCCCTATTTATGCCCAAAACTCGGCATTTACAGGTACTTACTGGGCACTTATTGTAAATGCCTGGCATTTTGCCCAACCAAGCATGCCTCACACCAAGCCCTTTCATTTGTATGGTGATTGATAAATAAATAAATATGTCAAATACCACAGTTCATAAAACAATTTTTTGAAGTTTCTAATTTTCCCAAAAAATTTACTGTCATTTTCAAAATTCATTTAATTGCATTAGACATCACTCTCCCAGAACCTCTGTGTGGCATATTCAGGCCACACAGAGGTTCAGTAGATTTAGAGAAAATTGGCTGTAAATAGACGGACAGGCACAGAAGAGGTCTTACAGGACTCTTCTGTAGGGTTTGTTTGTTTTTTTTATTCAATGTAATTCTAAAAAGTTTTACTCAATATTCAAAGGCAGCACTTACAGCACCTTAGTAGCGCAATTTTGTTTGCGAGTTAAGAAAATATTCTAACATTCATAAGCCTCAATTTGATGTAGGTAATAAGTTCTCATGATAAACAGACCAAGGACCCTTACCTGAAGTGGATTATCCTCCAGTTTATTATCAAGGACTTCTTCATCACTGTCCGATTCAGTTTTTTTCTTTCTTTTCATTCCAGCTTTTTTCTCTACTTTTGGCTTTGTGTCAACATCCATTTCTCCTGCCTCGCCTACATGGGGATCAAACTCCAGAGTGTATGATGCTGTCATATTTTGTATGTTGGCATCTCCATTCTCTACTTGTATAGTATGGCCTTGCCATAATACCTGAAATGCACAATAAGAAAATGTACTAAAATTGAAAATATTTCAGGAATATAATTATTATTAAATTTTGTTCAGTTTTTAATATTCAGTTTTTAATAAATCCTTCAGGATTTAATTCCTAGTACTGCCTCCTAGTAGAATCTTCAGAATACTAGTGAAATATAAAGACACACTATTCTGCTAACATTTATGATAGAAAACTACTTCCCTGGGGGAGTAGAATGATGAATGATTAACCATGTAATACCTATACAATTATTGTTATGCCTAGATTTGTGGCAAACAAACAACATAGAGATCTAAAGTATAAACTCCCCATATAAATCTCGAAACATATTCCAAAAAACTTTCACATATACATGAAAATGTGCATAAAATAATCAAAGTGGTTAAATTACCATCTCTCTTATTATTATTATTAAATTATTATTCCATTTATTTCTCATTTTACTCTATTTTATTACATTTTTAAATATAAATATAAAAAAATACATTTAAAAATATAAAAAAAACAGGGGCACCGCCGGTAGTGGAGTGAAGACCCAAACTACCGGTGGTCAGGGCTCAGAATTATTATTATTATTAGATATAGCAGAGATAATGTTGTTTCATATTGCCATAATCTGGCTTTAAAACTTTATACTTTAGTTTGATGTTTCACGTAGGGGCCATTGAGATCAAACAGCTTATAATACACAGCATATTATTCACATGATTTGTTACCTCCGTTACAGGTAATATGCGAATAATAGTGGAAATTTAGAATTTAAGTCTCTATTAGTTATGTAGTGCATAGATTTAGATAGTTAATTGTGCTTCACTCGCAGTAGTACAGACACAAACATTGGTAGTATAAAAGAAAGTCAGCCGGTATGATCAAGGTAAATTGAAGAATTATTGTGATGTGTTACAGCAATGTTTACAGAGTAAACATTTCTGGCTGTCTGAATTTCCATAAAGAGACAACATTTTGTTAGATATATTTACTTAAAGTAAATACCAAAAGTTCTGAATAGTTATTTACATGTTAATTTGGAAAATTAACTATCTGATCAGATTTTTCCTCAATTTAAATTTAGAGGCAGGGCATATTGCATCTAACTGGGAAAGTACAGTCGATTCCCTAAGATAGACCATCCAGCCATACTGAACTGAAGTGGTCAGTAATCTTAGGAAACCATCGGTACCTCCACCGCACAACCAATTAATTAAAAAAAAATGGTCAAATGGAACATGTAACTCACCGGTTCTGGATGTCCATTGTAGTTGTGCTGCTGCATATTTTGGCCAGGTCCCATTTCAAACACCGAGTGTTGACCCATCACAGGCGTATGCCACTGTGCACTCTCCCCGTACTCGCCGCCACCATTCTGATCCGACGGTATGGACACGATGATAGCCTCCTTGCTGTCCACACTGCGCCTCTCCACCGACAACAACGAGTGAAGCACCTCGCTGGCTTCCTTCTCCGCCGGGTTCACTACTTCCAGCTTCTCGAACGACATTGTGCCCGTTCCGCGCTACAACCGATCGTGCACGTCAAATCACATGTATCTACATACACGTATGTACAAAGGCGACACGACAAACCCGCCCTGATCGCCACTAAATTCCACAAGTCCTCGTAGAATACAAGAAAACCGCGTAGAACTTTTCAAATTCATGTAAATAAACATAACAAAAACCGCGCAATTATTAACCTTAATCGCATTTTTTAAGTTTCATTATCGCATAGCGGATCGAACTCCCGTGGAATATTGGGCCATATAGTCATAGCAGTGGAAGAATTTTAACTCACCTTTTTCGCGTTATGTCAGAGTTTGAGCTGCATAAAAAAGTGCCCCCTGAGTTACTGATCGTGTACACTTTGTTTTAATTCACTTCATTTTGATATTGCAGTCATAATGGTAGAGAATAGCACAATTATTTCATTGAATTCACGGAAGCAATATGGCGATACACTTTCTGTGAACAAAATCGGAGGACGCCGTAGAACACGTAATTAGTACAGTGCGCCACCACCAGGCGGAGCTGACGTCGCGTTTCCGTATCGACGCTATTCAGTCAAAAAAGTGCGCTAATTTTTAAATGAAACGAATGCACTTTAGAAGTTATTGATAAAATGTGTTCATTATTATTCTTTTCTATTTACATGTTTCTGTCCGCGACACATCTAATATCTACATTCTACATAACCATGTGGGAATATTATGAATTCCTGCAAGAAAGTTCCTGAATTGAAAAATTGAAACAAACATGAGGACGAAGTCATGAGTAACAAACCAAACAGCTAGTGAAAAATAAACGATTATTTTTCTTGCTCCTTCTAATTTTGGAAAATGAAGTTGTGTTGTGAAGTTGTTTCCGTTTGCCAGTGTTGCCATATGGTCACTTGTCATATTAAAATTGTAATAAATAAGATGTAATTATATTTCTAGTGGTCGTCCACTGGCCCACTGGTCGAAATTCGACCAAAGATTATATATAGTTAATGCTTCGTGATTAGGGTTGCCAACTATACTGTTAAAAACAGTATTATACTGTTTTTCACTGCATTATACTTTTTACTGTTGAACAAAAATAAAGTATACAAAATACTGTTTTCAGCATCAAAATACTTAACACTAAACTAACGCATTTTTTGAATTTGTAATTAAAAATGAGGTTCTAATTTAATTTTAGTTATAACTGTGGTGAGGCGTATGTAATATTTTAAAAAATCTGTTAATTAATAAGTTGTGTGAGAAACTCTAAAACATGTATTTAAAACATTATATAAATAAAATACTGTTCGTTTTTCTAAAATACTGTTTAAAATTTTTCGCAGACCTAAATATACTTTATTTCTTGTAAAAAAAAGTTGGCAACCCTATTCGTGATTGTGGTTTTGTTCGTGTTGCTAATACGTGAAGAAAAAACTTTGTACCCCTTTTTACGAAAATTACGCGGACGGAGGAGTATGAAATTTCGCACACTTATAGTTTACATAAATGTATAGAAAACGAGTGCAGAATGCTAATAATAATGAAGCCTAAAAATTGTCAGCTGCGTCTCTGTGGGTGGGTAGAGTGAGTAGCAGCACACACGAAAAAACAAGTTCAGTAATTTCCTATCAGTTGAATATTTCTCAAATGACAGTTTATATGCTATTATTGAATAAAAAACGGGTTGCACTCCGGGAGTGCCGGCAGAAGTGAAAACTTGAACATTACCTAACGTTGTGCATTTTTGAATATTTTGGAATGGTTAGGGAATAATTTCGCACGAATTGCTTTATTTATCAGTCTAAAAGTAGGTACTATCATTTATGTGGTAAAATACAATATTAATTTATTGCGCTTTCGTACACAAACATGTCAATTTACTTATATCACATTAAAAATAAACAGCAGGAGCAGGCGCACATTTTGCCGCGTGGTAGAAAGAGAGGGGGATATCAATTCCTCTCCTACGTCGCGCCGGTGGTCTACTCGTCCTCCGTCTTACGAATTTTCGATCAGATCACGTGTCCTGAAGCGAGTTTAACATTTGTAAAAAATGTTAAACTCGCTTCAGTGCTCCATCCCAAAAAGTGCACAACGCCGCTAAAGAAGTTTTCACTTCATAAAATACGCCAGCTATATGGCGGTGGATTGTCAGCTGGTCTGAAGGGTTGTCAGTTGTAGTTGTAGTCCAATAGTCAATAATCAGCAACAGATTTACATGACCAAGATCAAATCCACAGAAATAAAAGAACCTGTTCTTTTATTTCTGTGATCAAATCCCTCTCGGATGAAAACTCATCCAATAGCAAATGCATTATTCTAATATTTTATAAAATATTAATTATATTTAATAATTATTATTAATAATAGAATGAAATAAAAACTATAAAATCCATAAACGGACAGACAGAGGACACCTTGAGTTTTAAAATTATGTAAGTGTAGAAGACATGCGAATTCATACAAGTGCGTAACGTGACCCCTGCCGTGCTAAAGGGTTATCACATCTAATAATACAGACGTTAAAAATATACACGTACCTTGTTATAACAGGATGATAATATACCTATATCTTTAAATGAATAAACATACCATAATGTTAATTGATAGATAGATAATATTTTTATTGGTTTGCTGTTACACATTTTACTAAAACTAAAGAAAAGACACATTCGCAAACAAAATGAACAAATTAAAATAAAGATTAATTCATTTTTAAACATGTAACCGTACACCCTGTAAGTGACTCACCACGATTTTTAGAGCCAAAGCGCTGCATGTGGTGTACCCTGCCGACTAGCGAAAGAGGCTCTGGCAAAAGAGAGAATAGGGCTTATTGTCACGGTCTTGAACATACTTATAGTACAGTATAAGTAATAGTACTAACGTACAGTATGGACACTCTCTGCCGCTCTCACTAGTCGACCTCACCTCCCCTATGGAACCGATTTGGAACCGTTCGCAAGGAATGCCACAACGTACGAATTGACGTCGCTTGTATTTTATTCTCTATTCAGTTTAAAATAATATGCGAGTATGTAAAAGATAAGAGTTATTTGTGCAGTGGATGGATGTCTCAACACATGGAAAGTAAAAAAAAAACAATTTGGATGGATGGATGGATGGACGGACGGACGGACGGACGGATTGATGGATGGATGGTTAGATGGATTGATGGATGGATGGATGGATGGATGGATGGATTGATGGATTGATGGATGGGTGGATGGATGGGTGGATGGGTGGATGGGTGGATGGGTGGATGGATGGATGGGTGAGTGGGTGGGTGGGTGGGTGGATGGATGGATGGATGGATGGGTGGACGGATGGATGGATGGGTGGATGGATGGATGGATGGATGGGTGGATGAACGAGCAAACGAGCATTAGTTGATGAAAAATGCTATGCAATAGCTTTACCGCGGCAGTCCCCGAGTGTCACACGTTTTTTTTTTCTTCACTACGCCCACCTGATGTGAAGCGGTTACCGTAACCATATTAACGCTCGCAACATTAAATATCGCTCGCGCGCTGCCATCCCCGCTGCCAACGCAGCAACTCCATCCTCTCTGGTGACCTCACGCACTCGCAGGAACACAACAATCCTCAAGGAAATTGTTATTTGACTGCGGTATTCTGTGAGGTGGTGGTACTTCGTCAGTCGGGCTGCTTAAAAAATACGCTATGTCCTACCTCTCTTTTCGTCAGAGCCTCGTCTGTCAGTCAGCAGGGTGTACCCCGTGCAGGTAAGATTGACTTTGGTTCAAAGATGTTGATGAACCACTTACACCCCCTTACATGTCCGACTAATAATTGAATAATGTCAGCCCTAGAGAACGTCACTCAAACATAGGCACGTGTACAGACGTCATTTGGTTACTACATGCAAAAGCGCCATTTTTGTATGGAGTGGCCGGGGTTTGCTTATAGTACCTAACTGGATGACCTAGCTCCGCTCGGCGGCGTACTCATTTCCAAAACTATGTAAACTTTGCGACATCACTCACTCGCAGGGATACCACAACCGTCAAGAGTGTTGTTATTCAGCTGCAGTATTCTGTGAGGTGTAGGTATTTCCCCAGTCGGGCTTGACATGCCCTAAGGTGATAAGTCAAGCTAAATTTTGAGGAAACTTCGTGGAAATGACATTATAGATGAATGATGACTGACAGATTAATCTACAGCTAAAACTGCTGTAGATTAATCTGTCAGTCATCTATGAACCAAAGCCAACTTCACCTGCACGCGGTGCACCCTGCTGACTGACAAACGAAGCTCTGGCGAAAAGAGAGGTAGGTAGCGTAATTGTAAGCTACCCGACTGGGGAATGTACCTCCATCTCACAGAATACCGCAGCCAAATAACAATTCCCTTGAGGGTTGTTGTGTTCCTGCGAGTGAGTGAGGTCACCAGAAATGAAGGAGATGCTGCGTTGGCAGCGGGGGTGGCGGCGCGCGAGCGGTATTTTATGTTGCGAGCGTTAATATGGCTACGGTAACCGCTTCCCATCAGGCGGGCCGTATGCTTGTCTGCCAACCGACGTAGTATAAAAAATAAAATTAAAATTAAAAAAAAAATAAAAAAAAATGGAGCTCGTGATATAGTCTCTCTTGTGTCGCCTTTAGCAGTGAATTGTATTTTGTTACTTTATTGTGGGCTTCGCTCGCGTGAAATTCGGGAATTTTAGATTATCCAAGCCAAAGGGCGGGGGCCCACCACATATTCCCACCACTGTGTCTCCTGTGTAGCCAGGATTAACAGCGGCGACCGCCAAAAAATATAATGAACAATGAAGTCCATTGCAGTCCCGAGGGTAAAACTACGGCTGCCTTGGAACTCACAACGAATTTAATCAGAAGAAATTAGTAGGAGTAGGAAGCTTTTGGAATTTGACTTCCTCTCTTAGCAATGTGAGAAGAGATGGCTAGTCTAGTGAAGCTCAACTGCCGTGCACCACGGATCCAAGCCAAGTCTAACACGCAACGCAACCACTTTCATGAAGCACCTTTAATTGTAATAATGTTAAATACACATGCAAGAACTTTCCCGATAACTACTACACCCGTCCCGATCCGGCGCCCGCGTTCGCATAAGCACTGATTGACGCCAAATACAAATATAAAAAGCTTTCGCCCGCCATTGAACTAAGCTCACTGTCGCCCGCGGCTTTGCTCGGTGCCATTTGGGGCAAATACGTGTTTACTCATTAAACAATAGAAGTACTCGTGTAAAAGTTAGGATAAAATAGTCCAACTAATCTCGTTTAAAATATAACGTAGTGGACACGAATTACTCGTGTCCACTACGTTATATTTTCAAATCGATGCCATTGTCGTAATTAACGTCCCAGAAAACCATAAAATCAACACCCATATTGATATTATGACATTTCAACCCCATTGCACCCCTACAGAGTTGTCACGTCGGCTATGTTGGATTATTAAATAGTTGTATTTTTCGTAATCAGCGACCCGATTTACCATACAAACAATACCTATGACGATTTTCAGACTTTTTAAGCACATTTTAGACATTTCAACGCCATCGCACCTCAATAGGGAATGATGGTCGCGTTACCGCCCTACGGGTACAATAAATAACAATAACTTTTTCAAATCGATGCCATTTTTGTAATTGACGTCCCAGAAAACCATAGAATCAACACCCATATTGATAATATGACATTTTAACCCCACCGCACCCCTACGAGGGTGATTTTATGTCATGTCGATGTCGGCTATGTTGGATTATAAAATAGTTGTTGTTTTCGTAATCAGCGACCATAAACTAAAACAAAATGAGTAAACCATAAAAACAATACCCATGACGATTTTCAGACTTTTTCTCCTCGTTTTACCGCTTTTGGGGGTTGAATTTTGAAAAATCCTGAAACATGTGTTTACTCATTTGTCTATAGAAGTACTCGTATAAAGTTTCAGATAAAATAGTCCAACTGATCTTGTTTCCCCATACAAACTTTGGACCCTCGTTTCACCCCCTTAGGGGATGAATTTTGAAAAATCCTTTCGGAATGCACCCCTAGACATAACGAGGAACCTACGTGGCAAATTTGGAATCTATAGACCCAGCGGTTTGGGCTGTGCGTTGATATATATATGAGTCAGTCAGTCAGTCAGTTTCTTCCCTGAAATAACTGACGACATTTAATACCCTGTTAATACCCGAAAATAGCAGGCATCTACATCAGCGCGTGAACGGTATAAAGCATCTTCTTTTGCTTCATGCTGCCCTGATACTTGAAACTGAGCATCACTTATGTAGGTAGACTATTTTATTTATATGCGTATATAGGTACCTATAAATGTATATATATATATATATATATATATATATATATATATGTGTATACTCGTAATGTATATATATATATAAATATATATATATTTAGACTAGCTGGCCCGGCGAACTTCGTACCGCCTAATTGTCAATGAATGTCGTGGTATACATATTAGTTGAACAAAATTTATGATGTCTTGAAATTAATATAATGAATAATAGAAAATAATAGAGAAGCACGATGGCGTCATTGCACGTGTCAGTCTAATTGTACACGCAAGTTAAGCAACGTCAACCGTAGCCTGTCCATGGATGAGTTTATATTATCTCGAGCTCCTCCGTGCTTCGGAAGGTACGTTAATCCGTCGGTCCCGGTTGTAATCATTAGATTAACTCGAGGTCCTCCGTGCTTCGGAGGGCACGTTAATCCGTCGGTCCCGGTTGTTATCATTAGATTATCTCGAGCTCCTCTGTGCTTCGGAAGGCACGTAAGACGTCGGTCCCGGTTGTTATCATTAGATTATCTCGAGCTCCTCCGTGCTTCGGAAGGCACGTAAGACGTCGGTCCCGGTTGTTATCATTAGATTATCTCGAGCTCCTCCGTGCTTCGGAAGGCACGTAAGACGTCGGTCCCGGTTGTTATCATTAGATTATCTCGAGCTCCTCTGTGCTTCGGAAGGCACGTAAGACGTCGGTCCCAGTTGTTATCATTAGATTATCTCGAGCTCCTCCGTGCTTCGGAAGGCACGTTAAGCCGTCGGTCCTGGTTGTTATCATTAGATGGCAGTCGTTAAGCCAAGTGGCCTTTAGGCGGCTTGAAATTACTGGCGTCCGCCAACTCGCAGTTGAGCAGCGTGGTGGAGTATGCTCGAAACATATTCAGTTGAAGGAAGACCCGTATTTAATATTACCCAGCAGTGGGTAAATATTACCCAGCAGTGGGTAAATATTAAGTTCAGTATTTTACTATGTCACAAAATAAAGTACCATGACACTTGACAACCAATTAATATTCATTTTCAAGCATTCATTCTTAAACAATTTTCAAAACAACAACGGACAACTTTCGCGACGTAAAAGTTAGACCAATCGATATGACATTTAATTGAAAATCAATAAATATCCCAATCCGTTTTCAAATTTAATTTTTCGACAATTTTGTCAATGTTTTAATACTTATTATCCTATACCCACATTTCTGAACGCACGCATACATTTGGCGTACGCACGTTAACGTCACGTTTGACAGGTCCGACATCCACGAACATTTTGCATGGAAAAATGATTTTTCTTTTATTTTATTTTTTTCGTAAATTTTCCAATGTTTTTAATAGTTATTCTGCTATTCTGGACGGAGACAAATCCAACAAATCAAAAACCATGGCAATCGGTCCAGCCGTTCTCGAGTTATAAGTGTTGTAACAAACACGACTTTCTTTTATATATATAGATTTGGTTAATGTACTCGTTTTATGTGCTTATGCATAGCGTGAAGCGTATATAGTTTATTCGTTTTTGATTTTGCCCTATTAAAAAAAAACTGTCGTAGATACTTTTATCATCTGTAATTATTTCAGATTTTCGCTTTGCACATTTCGGACTGACTGATCCTGCCAAAACCGAAACCCTAAAAATATTTATAGGTACCTATATACGCATATAAATAAAATAGTCTACCTACATAAGTGATGCTCAGTTTCAAGTATCAGGGCAGCATGAAGCAAAAGAAGATGCTTTATACCGTTCACGCGCTGATGTAGATGCCTGCTATTTTCGGGTACAATTTATGATAGTACCTACCACAATATTCATCCAATTATTAATAGAATTTTTACAAAACGAAAGTTATGTACTCCGAGTTCATCATCTATTATATTATTATTTTTAACGATGATATCTCATGAAAGCTGAACTTTAAAGGTTTCAAATGACAAATTGTTTTTATAAATATCTTGTATAGGTATGTACCTACTTTTTGTAAAAGGTATGTATGTAGCGTTAAGGCATGTGTAAATTTTTAATGTCTATAATAGTATATGTGATAGTGATAATGATAACCCTTACCTTCAGCGCGGCTGCGATCACGTTACGCACTTGTACGAATTCGCATGTCTTTTACACTTATATCCCTACATAATTTTAAAACTCGAAATGTTCTCTGTTTGTCCGTTTATGGACTTTATATCATTTTCACTAGAGAACAATTTCTCCGATTTACATCCGATCCGATGTGCATGTTTGTTACTGATACAGACCACGCGAGCGGAGTTGCGGGCACACCTAGATAAAATATTGGAATAACGCATTTGCATAGTATTGGCACAGTATACAATGTTTATTTGTTAAAGCTGTGGCATGGTTGATCATCTGCGATGCGACTCCGTTCGTGTCAGAATCTTCAACAGGTAGTGAAAAAATACGAAAGTGAATTTATCCACTTGAGCAAACTCGCATAATTTACCCTGTTACATTACTGTGGACTGTGGATGACTTCACTTATATGGAGAATGCATTTTTTGTAGTCGTGATATTATTCAGTATTCTATTCAAGTCCGGCTTTTATTTTGCACTCTTTTGGAACGTTATATTGGTACAGAAAATAAAATATACAGCTGTAATAGCATAGAATATTTTTTTATATTTTAAAACGACGTTCCAGGTTACGGTAACCGCTTCCGTACTACCGCTTTCTTTGTCTGCCACCTGACGTGCCAAAAAAAAGAACCAAGAACAACAATGTACAACAGACATTTAGTAAACTGCTTCATTCAGGAAAGTAAAGAGAAGAGTTAAGTACAGGGAATAGGAATGGAATGGAGAGAAATAGGAAGAGGGGAAAGAAATGAAAAATGGTGAAGTGAGAAAGAAATGGTATAAAGGGGGAAGGAGAAACGATAAAGTATGGGAGTCTGGAGCAAATGGTAGAATAGAGGAGGGTAGGAGGAAGAGAAGTGAAGGAGAAAGAGGATAGAAGAGAAGAAGTGCGGAGGGGACATGGAAAATCGTTATTACCGAAAAACGGTTCATTGGCTCTTCGAGTAATATGTTTAGGTTGACTTAAATACTTAGCTTAATTTTAGTCCGTTCAGTAGAATTACAAGAAATGCTTCAATCCTCTGTAATAGAACAACAAGGAATCAGGCGAAGGGAGCTAGGTAAGAGTGGAAGAAGAGAGGACAGTATGGAGGGTGGAGATAAAAAGGAAAGAGAAGGGGAGAGGGCAAAGGAGTGATGAGAGGAGAGTAGGGATATAAGAATGGCTGGATGATAGGAGAAAGGAGTGGATAGGGAAAGGTGGGGAAAGAGTGGAGGAAAGTGTAGGAGAGTAAAGGGGATGGGAAGGAGGAAAGAAAAAAAGCATCAGAGCTGGAACCCACTATATTTTGTGCCACTAACGTTAATGTGCAGAATTAGCCGAATGCACAATTTTTGTTCGGCAAGCGTCAAAATAATAATATAGAAAAATAGGATATCGCACTGGAAAAAGAAATCGGAAGGTCGTTGTTGCGAACGACTACAATATACAGACAATAATACAGATATCGACAAATTGACCTAGCTAAATTACTTAGTTGGTAACACTGCAAATTGTAAATAAATACAACAAAATTTATAATATAACGGTAACGTAGATGTATCACGATACTTTAGAAACAAACACGAGAATGGGGTTTATAAAAGAAGGGCGTGAAAGAGGGTCCGCATCGAGGTGGAACACACAACAATAGTTATATTAATACCTATACCTATATATACCTATAGTTGCATCCATTGAATATCACTTGTATGAATATAAAACCAATACGATCACCATTAGAAAG
The DNA here is from genome assembly GCA_937001555.2 of Hypsopygia costalis. Lineage (NCBI taxonomy): Eukaryota > Metazoa > Arthropoda > Insecta > Lepidoptera > Pyralidae > Hypsopygia > Hypsopygia costalis. The sequence goes on from OW443325.2 coordinate 8,436,565, forward strand.
TTTAATCCTGCTTTTTATCCGATAGATCCATCAAAGCTGTTGTCGACGGAAGTTGCTCCAATAGCTGGGGATTACTGCTGGCGTCCCGCATGGCTCTGTGCTGCCCAGACGCTGTTTCTGCTGCATATCAATGATATGTTTTATCTATTGATGACATTCATTGCTATGCGGATGACAGTATCGGGGACTTTTTGTACATTGGTCGTCCTAAGATCCCTCGGTCCCAAGTGGAGGAGAGTCGTGAACGACTTGTTTTGGAAATCGACAGTATTGTGGTTATAGATTTTGAACTGATTGGGAACTAAATTTGGTCCATTTTAATCCCACCAAGACAGGTTTGCGAGTTCCACAATTCCTGGACACACTTCTTATTATCGGAAATAGTATTACCTGTATAGAAATCTCTCACGCGGACTGAAGTACTATTTTCATCTAGTTCCTCCAAGTGACTTCGGAACTGGACGTCACTGGAGATCTCAAAGTCAGGAATCCCAACAAGGCGCAAGTGCTCACGTGTAGTACTGCGGTCATCTCTTGCCAGGAGCACACAAGTATCAGCTAGCAACTTGTGACTCGGTACTGAGACAAGCTCTGAGGATAGTGGCCGATTCCAAGCTCACAGACGGTATCGAGTCACTGAGTATGAGAGAAGACTTTGCCTCTCTATCTCTTCGCGTATTCTACCGTCTGTACAATGGGTGGTGTTCGGCGGAGTTGTTTGATATGATGTCCACGGCCTCTTTCTATAGTCGCACCGCTCGCCATAGGCAGGGAATTCATCCTCACACATTAGAACAGAGAAGTTTTTCACCTTGAACGCTTAAGTCGTGGAATGAACTCCCTGCCAAGGTTTTCCCAGGAGAGTACAGTGTGGATGGGGTTCTTTAAATAAGGCGTAATGGAGTTTTTGCAAGTGATGCATCTGGTGTCCCAAGCTACGATGGGACACCAGAGGCTACGATGACTGCTTACCATCAGGCGGGTCCTACGCATGTTTACACCCGCGACGTATAAAAAAAAGGACAAGGCTATATTAATTTAAGTAATAATTAAATAAAAGGTTTTCGCAAACCAATCTGCGAGTGGAGAACTTTTTATTCGTATACAAAAACAAATATTAAGTGGAGCATGCTCTTAGCTGTCTGATTAAATTCGTTTCCCTGTTGCATCCGATTCGTTATCCCATTTCCGAGGGCAAAGTCCTGTGTTACATACTACTATCCCTAATTGATTCATTGAAATAATGTCACAATGTAATAATAACTTAATAATTTATTTCAGTTTACTGTGTAATGTATCTACTGTAAAATAAGTGTAAATTCAAAACGAATAGTTATACATACATATTATTATACATATACACTATATACATACCTACTAGGTTTTAAATTTATTTTACCAAAAATAATAATTCGCCTCTATTAATTAAAATTTTTAAAGTACATAATATGTAAGTATCGTTTTATTAAACATTTAAAACTTAGACCTACGCAGATATTTTTTTTTAAATACTATGTATGTAAATGTTACATTTAATAAATTATGAATGTGCATAATTATGATTGTTTTATATCGTACATGTATTTACAATTTTACACATTTTGATTGCTGCAATCTATAATTTGTAAACTTGAGGGCGCAACACTCAAGGCCCTAACTTTGTGATTGTGAAACTAAACGCAATTTATGTCAAAAATAGGCGGGAAGACCGGAAAAAAGAAAATGACATGACATTCATCAAACGAATGAATGGGATTGGAAAATTTGTTTGTTTAAACAAACGTCGATATTATGAACAACATAAAAATATTTTGTTTTGGTTTCTGTTTAATTTTGTTTACATGTGATTTAATAAGATTTAATGCACGTCTTCAATAGTTTTTGTTTATGTTTCATTTTAATAATCATGGTGAGTATCCGTTTGTACTTTTAAGCAACACATGACGTCATGTCATTATAAATTTATTGGTAAGCTATGTAATACACTCATGTAGAAATATTTTTATGTTTCGTAAGAAGCATGTAATTTTTCCCGAAGGGGCCGTAATTAACCATGAACCTATCTATTATAGGAAATTACTGGTACTTACCAGCTGCAGCGTCCAGGGTAAAGCAACTGCTGCGTGATTTGACGACGGCACCAGGAGACGGGCCGTCAGGCCATTCCATCCTCTCTTCCATCGCTTTAGAAGCACTTCTTTTGAACTGTTCCAGGAAACTGTCTATTTGTGTCTCTATACTCGTAGGAGAATTGGCCATCGTTTCCACTCCACCGATACACCGAAAACAAACACAACAGCTAACCTGTCATCTAAGACATTTTACGCTATCCTACCGATTTTTCTTTATTATTATGACACAAGTTCATCGTTGAAGACGCTCCAAATTATTTCGTATTGCATAATTATCCGTCATTCTTTCGCCAAATTCGTTCATCGACCCGAGTTTACGCACGTTATATCAAAGGAGCCGCGGACCACCACCAGCTATGATGGAAACTATTGGATAGCGCAGTGATTTTACTACGGATACCGTTATTCTATATACGGCATCGAAAATAAAGCGCCAGCCACCGACATCTATCGATCGCTAACAACAGCTGTTTAGTTAGAGTTGCCAGTATAACTTACAGATATGCTTATATTTTTGTTGCCGATTTTTGTAAATTTATGTCCCAAAACGATTGCTTTTATAACGCATTATATTCATTTGTATTTTATAAATATTGTACATGTTTATTTAAATTAATTGCTTGCTTTCGATTGCGCATGCGCTATTATCTATATGTGTGTCGTATAAAGTCGTATTATCGACGCGCTATTGTGATAGTGTGCGTCAGTGGCGCGCGCGGTAAAGGGGGTCGAGTAGCCGGTCGCGCACGCTGCGTGCATTTGCTAGTGTTGCTCGAAGAGCGCGTGTAGTTCGTGATATTAGAAGTGACTGGAATTGTCACGCACGAGACTACACCCGGCTACAAAATGTCAAGTGAGTACCTACCTACTCTATGTACCTGACCTCTACTGTCTCCTATTAATACCTATATAATTTTCTACGATTTATTTATCCCGATAGGTTCAACAAATTTATCAGAATTATGGTAGCACTGTTTAAAACATTAATTTCATTTTAATAACTAGGAGGTTATCGATGTTATTTAAGGGTAGATTAAAAAAAGTTATCGTTTTAATTATCTCAAAAGCATTAAAAAAGATGTTATTACAGTTTTTAAGATTTTTATGATAGTTTGAAGTACTGGGTAATTTATTAACTGAAGGGTAATTAATATATAAAACTGTTTGTGCATGATGTCCATTACTCTAATGATAATAATTCTCGCAGGTTGATGTAATTTACAACAGGTTACTATTTCGTAAATAACCATTGTTAATTTACCTATGGGAAAACCAGGAACGGAATATTATGTTAAGTATCGATCAATTATTCCAACAATAAATATATTTATTGTACATTTTCTAGATTTATTAATTAGAATAACTAAACTCATTGCTAAATATGTGACTAAACCTAGAAAACTAGACTAAACCAATGTATATTGATATATGTGAAATTTTAGTAATAACTTCTTAGCTATTACTAAAATTTCACATAAATCAATAAATATATATTAAATAAATAATAAAGAAGTCTTCTTCAAAAATAAGCTGTGCTTTATATTAATGTTCTTAAATTTTTGGAATTCGAATAGTAACGATTAAAATGTAAGCAACTTTTTTCGATTTTTTTTTTGGACGGTAGATATACATTGTTGTACTTGTAAGTGAGCCATTGTTTTCTACTATAATCCAAAAATTACAACTAGTTGACACAATTTCATGTTACTATTTTTATTGATGAAGAAAACAACCTTGAATTTTATTTCTGTCCAGCCTGTGTCCGATTATCGTTGTTGACACTACAGATTTATTTACGTCAGCTCAGTACAATCATTTGTACAGCAAATTATGAATTAAGTTGATGCATATATACCTATGTTTGAAGCCTATGCACGATACTGAGTACAAGATTGTAAACAGTCGATTGCTATCTACAGTAAATATATCTACCGACGCTGAGCCTATCAACGTATTGCGTTATCACATTACAGCTATAGCGATGTAATAGTCTGCATAAAATCTGCAATTGTATGAACCGTCAATCTTTTGTTAATTATTAGATTTCTCATAAAGATTAAATAATTCAATCAGTATTATTTTGTTTATTGTCATATAATTTTTACATTTTATTTCTATCTCAAAATATATTTAATGAGAGGGTATGGTACAATTGCACCGCTGCGCTGGCCATTCGTAGAGGTAGACCAAAATAGTCAAGGTTCGATTTCTCTTCTTCATCATGATCTTTGTCATGCGCCACTCAGGTTGTGTGGAATGAGGTTTTTCTAGAAAACTAAATGGGATTCTTCAAAAACTACTGCGTACTTGAACGTAGACATTGTTGGCTACATAAAGATATTTTTACATCAACGGCATCGTAATTGATGTTCCTGGTCAAGAAACTGTTCATAAGCAGGTAATTGTTTACCATTAGACGGACCGATTATGCTTGTTTATTACTTCACTCGTAAGATATTGTTTTTATTTAAGTCATTGAGTGTGACATCGGACTATTGTCTCGAGATCGTTGCGGTTTGATGCCTGATATTCTATACTGGCCGCAAAGGTTCATCCGACCTGATTGTGGCTAAATCGGCGCCAGCGTTCTGTAAACCATATATTGATAGTGTTGTCATGTGAACCTAGATGTGTACTCGTGAAGTAGGTGAGTATACACCTATACTGATCTATAGATACAGTGCTGTACCGTCTAAATTGTAGACAATTTTTAGATTCTGAAAATTGGTTTTTTAATTTACACTAACTAAATCGAACTTTGATTTCGATCCCTAAAAATCTCACCGAAATCGGATTTAGCTTAGCAGCCAATACCCAGGTCGTCGCTTAGTTAGGAAAGCAGACAGATCTTATTCATGATGAAGAACATGTATTTAATTAATTTATTGTTGTTAGGCTGTTCTCATTTGGGATTCTTATTCCTAATCATCATTATCGATATCGCTCTGTATTTGCCCGGTATCACGTACGTCCACGTACATGAGGACATCTGACAGATATTATTCATGATCACGAACATGTATTTATTTATTCTCGTTAGTCTGATAAACCTCATGCTAAACGAAATTTGGGATTCTTATTCCTCATCATCATTATTGTTATCACTCTGTATTTGCCGGTTATCCACTACGTCTTCCCTAAAGCCTTTCTCCATGTTATGCGATCTTGATCTTCCGGCATCCACATTCGACTTCCTCTTCAGATTACCAGTCCACGTAAGGGAGGAGATCTAACAGGATCCAACTGTATTAAGTATCTTTTAAATCTCGTTACATTAGTTAGCCGTTTTTGCATTTCTTTAGAAGATGGATTCGACTATTTCTCTTCAAAGCATTATTTCCTATATCCAATGAACATAGTTCGCATGTTTGAATTTATGTCCTGCATTGCAATGATTTATAGCCCTAGTAACTAGCCCAGATAACTAGCAAAATCACAAACCTGTCCTGCTTTCACTGTGTAAAGCCTGGTTTGTGTTTTCAGCTTTCTACTCTAAAGGCTAATTAAATATTGACTGTGTTAGGTGAAATGCATTTATGGGTTAAATACCTAATGCAAATAAATCGGCTGTGAAGCAAAGAGCCACGAGACTGTGAAAGTTAACCAATAAAAATTTATTCGCTTAACTGACTATTGATTGTTATTCTAGATAATATGTAAAATATTGAGTTTGAGAAGTGCACATCATCATTCATTCCTTTATTCCGTTAAACGGTTGACTGCCCGCGTGGTTCCATCCCGCCGGACCGGCCGCACCTAAATAGAAACCGCAGGGACATTGCTCCCATGTCTGATCCTGCATCCCGACTCTCAAGTGCCTTATTGTAGCGCCTTTTGGCAGCAGCAGCGTTCAATTTTAACTGAAAATGTTCCATTAAAAATAAATCTTACAGTACATGGAATGGTTTATTTTTAATGCGAACTTGTCTATCCGACGTCAGCACAACTTATTACATGTAGTAGTATTTTATAGCCGTAATTTGTAATATAAAATATTTATTGGATGTTAAAAAACCTTGATGTGATCGATCAGAATTTCAGAATGTTGTTGTTTAAAATAATAAACTTTTGGTGTATGTTTCTGGCTACTAAAATGCGACCTCGCGTGTTAATGCCATTTGCTGAGCCAAAAAACTGTACTAGATTCCGTTGTGGTCTAATTAGAAAATATTTTTCAATATCACATTAAACTAATCTTGAATCACAATCGATTGGTATTTATCACTCACAGAAATATATTACAGTTCTTTGTGCACACGCCAAAGTAGACAAACGATGTACTACTCTGGCCCATCAATCTTAAGCAAATGTCGCCACACAACTAGCCTTGCAACTATGATTGAAAGGGGATATGGTACTAGGTATATTACTTATAATTAAAAGAGTATATGATATTACCTTACATGAATCAGACATCATAGTGTTTGAAATCATAAATACTACGATCTGAGACAAGTGTAAAAACTCTAAATGATTTTGCTGACAGCCACCCATTGCAATATTGACAATAGGCCAATTCGTTTATCTTTACTGTAACTTTTATAATTCTCGTAGTGGGCATGTAGATAGAGTGATTATCAATTTTATTGTATACGCATGCTTCGTCGGCCACGCTTTCGAATATCTGACGCTATCCAGTGGGTTTTATTTTCAATTTTATTTGTGTCGCGCTATTTCGGAACAGAACGTGCGGCACTTGTCTATTACATAGCGTCTATGTGATGGCCCACGCGAGCTGCTGGGAGTTATTCGCATAAATATATTAGAAGCAACAAGAATTTGCACAATTCAGGGAATTAGCAGAAGTCTAAAAAGTAAAATAGTCAATAATTCTACATCATAAGACTAAATAAATGTAGGAGACTATTTACGAGACACACCTTTTGTTGTTGTTGCTTGAAAATTGTTATTAACTAGGTATTGATTTGCCTTATTGAGTTTCGACCTTGTGAAATCCTGACAGCTCTATTAGTTTTCAATAATTCTGATTCTTAGAGCCCTGTTTTATTGAATAATTACGAGATTGTCCTTATAAACAGGATTCGCTCGCAGAAAGGATTCTTGAATGTCTGCTAGATGTAATTTTTTTTAATCAAAGTTACTTTAAGAACAATAAAATGTAATAAACGGCGAGCAATAAATCTCATGAAATTTAAACGTAAACACGTGTCGATATTGACATAGGAAGCAACGATGCGCATAGGCAGCGGTACGGCGCCAACTCTATCCCGACACACGTGCCAATGTTAAAACATACGCAGATTTGCAACGTCACAATTAGGAAGCTACTGCGCATTTACCTTTTTGCGACGAAGCATTGAGCACTCAAACTGACAAACTAAATACAGATTTGCGTAATCTGCAGCGATTTCCAGCTATTTTAGATTTTACGTCGTTGGCACCCAAGGCTAGTTGTGTGGTGGAAGAATGATTGGATTCACACGCAAATTTGAATAGACTCATAAAATTTATGTCACCGATGCAGATACGTTAAATGATCTTACAAATTAATTATATACATACTAGCTGACCGGACAAACGTTAGTCTACCATATAAATTATTTTAGTAGGTAGTATGAAATATACTATACGATATATTCTCATATCTACCAAATCTAGGTAAAAAGTTCACAAAAATCGGTCGAGACGTTTCGGAGGAGGGCGACCACACCGTGACACGAGATATTAATATATAAAGATTCAAAAATATTAACCGCATTAGCTTTTCTTTGAATTGGCGGTAATGCTAGCATTACTAAGTCGGCTGCTGATTTAAACCTACATATCTAATATGTCGACACGTGGCGTAGCAATTGTTATAATATTCATGTATAGGTAATATCCGGAAGAAAATATATTGGAAGCTTTTTACAAATATTCGAGGAGTGTTTACAAGTCGTAACTCTATTTCTGACATACAGACTCATTATGAGCGTGATCTCATTAGCAGGGGCTGGAAGGATGGCCCACTCATTATTTTTCTTTAAATCTACAGTGAACTATTCCTCACACTTGGATAGAATTACACTCTTACTGGACTTACGTTCCACGTTTGTACATAATATATGACCTTGAGATTTATAATCTAGCTATAGGCACAGCTATAGGCACTAAATTCCCCGGGGAGAGATGTAAGAGTAACGGTATAGAATTGTAATCATTGCCCGAATATTGCAAATGTCTCTAGATATATCAAAATGCTTGCCACCTGGCACGTAATTGCGTGCAATCATGTAATCATAACGCTTAATAAAATTCACTGAAAACTAGGTCGGGTTCATGACCCTTACCAATTTGCTGTTCAATTTGAAGTTAAGAATTGAACTTCTCCAAAATTCGTATTCTATGTATTTAAACAGGCCAGATCTTATGTGGCGATGTCATTTTATTCGGAGTTATAAACCAATTCATTAGAATCAATAGATTAATAGGAATTAATCTCAGTTTCCATATTTGATGCTTATCAATTTTTTTATCCTCAGATCGAGCATGGGTAACACTAGCCACAAACGACTCTTATGGGCTTGGTGCCTTGGTGCTGGCGCACTCTCTGCGCCGCGCCGGTTCCACATATCCTAGTGTAGTCCTCATCACACCGTCTGTCACTGAACCAATGAGGTAACATAAAACCGAGTCTTTGCGTGTTAAAATTATCGTTTCATACTAGAAAAATGACGAGAAATAGGTAGATATTTTTATTGAAAGGATGAGGAAGACACATAAAATAGATCGCTCTATGTCTGTTTTTATTAGGCGCTGCATGAAACTTGTATATATCAGGTCAACGATCGGTGATCAAAGGCTATAATAATTTAGTTTAACACAGTTACCATTCCAGGCGCAGAGCAAGATTTCAAAGAAAATCTTGACTCTTCCTAGGCGAGTGTCTATATAGTGTCTATAGATTGAGTATAGTTCGCACTATTAAAAATATACATGATAGATAAACTTGCTGGTTTCAGTATAGTCTAGACGATATTAGAAATTCAACAGCTGTTTGCAATATGAATGGAGTTTGTCATGAATAAATGAAAGAATGTAGATTTCGAATTTGAATTTCAAATGCGGACGTAGATACAATAATATGTGTACTGCGAGTACGAAGTTAACAGAATACTGATAGCTATGTCAATTACCACCAAATAAATAATAACAACTAAATAGTTAATTGATTCAGGTGTTATTTTGCGGAAGTCAAATTTACAGGCAATTTGATCTACACTACTTTGCGTGCGTGCACCAAGTTGGTGGCGGAAGCACACCAAGTAGTGTAGATCAAATTGCCAATAACAACCAAATAGTTAGATCTACATAGGAAGTGTAATTTTGCAAAGAAAGGGCGGATGTGTCGACTGAGACTGAATTTCCGAAGACGTGGGGTAGCAGCTTGTTAGAAATATGAGCCGACTTATAAAGTTTACATAATAACAATCCACAGAGATCGTCTTCGAGCAGTATTCGCAGAAGTAGTGACAGTTGATGTGCTAGACTCCCGGGATGCTGCCCACCTCGCGCTGTTGCAGCGGCCCGAACTCGGAATCACCTTCACAAAGATCCATTGTTGGGGTCTTACACAGTACGAGAAGTGCGTCTTCCTCGATGCCGATACCTTGGTGAGTCTTGAGATTATTATTGTCAGCATTTTTTCTAATGATATATGTTAATCGTATTATAATCGCATGAACTTCACAGCGATGCTAACTTAAAACAAGAATATACAAAGAAGCTTTTACTTGTTGTTAATACAAAAACGAACTAAAAAGTTTCGATTGACCTATAAATTATTAATCGCCATTTTGGTCATTTAGGTAGATAATGGTGCGTTATCGCGAGAACCGATCGAGGGTGCCAATTTTCAGCTCAATCACACACTGGGAAGTGGGTCAAATTTAACGTGCAATATTATCAAATATTGCACGTTAAATTTGACCCACTTCTCTACAGACAAGGTGGTGAAACAAAATTTTCAAAAGCTTGAATAAATAGATTACTACTTGTTCAACTTTAGCTCGATTCCACATATTATATCTGTTCTACTAAAAGACAATATATAATAATACTCTGTAAAAAAAAAAAAATGTACAATGATAGTTGACAAAGTCAAATTCAGGCTTTCGTTCTCGAGTTAGTAAAATAGAAATACGGGTTTATCATGATGGTTTTTGTCAAAGAGTGTAAGAGGCTTGCCACGATCTTTGAAGCCAAGCCGACCTCGCCTGTACGTGGTGCGCCCTGCCGACTAGCGAAAGAGGCTCTGGCAAGAGAGAGGTAGGGCATGACTATGCCCAACCTCTCTCTTGCCAGCTTTGCAGCTTTTGAATAGACTTATTTAAAAGCTGTCCGACTGGGAAAGCACCTCCAACCCACGGAATACCGCAGCCAAATATGAGTTCCTTTGAGAGTTGTTGTGTTTCTGCGAGTCAGTGAGGTCATCAGAAATAATGGAGTTGTTGCGTTGGCAGTGGGGGTAGTGGCGCACGTGCGATATTTCATGTTGCGAGCGGCAATATGGCTCGGTTTGCCACCCGACGTAGATGGTTAAAAATTCTACAACGGAAAGAAACAAGATCTAACGCAAAATTTTGTAGGGAATTAATGAAAACGTTCAAAAGATCAACAAAATAGGTTTTCATAAAATCTAGTAGATACACGCGAGATTTTGACAGGTTGATCCATATTTCCAGTATAATTGGCGTTCTGACTTCTGATATTCTATTTAGATGAGATTATTAAGAAAATGAATGACTTCATTAATATTCATGAACATCCTGATTAGGCAGGTATTCAAATTGAGTCTAAATCAGCCAACTACATTCTTTATATTATACAAATAACTTAAAAATTAATTCGGGAATCGAAAAACAATGTTCTATTGAGAAGGATAAACAAAAACAAACGATAAAAAAATAAACAATGACAATAATTTATGTATTCGGTCTGTAGAAAAGTGTATCAGGATCTACTATAATCTTGTTCACAACATAATATTCTACAGTATGCAAAATTTCAGCCAAATCTGTTTAGCTGTTTATGCTGGAAGGGTAACAACTGTAACAAGTAAATATCCATAGTATCCATGCATGCATTCTCACAAACTTTCTATTACGTTTCCGAACAATTACGACATGGACCCTTCAAGAACTTGATTGGAGCCTTCAAGAACAGAGTCTATATTTCTTTTAAAAGACTGGCAACGGATCCGTGCGCCCTTGGTGTTGTTGATCTTCGTGGACGGTGGTGATTACTTTCCATCAGGTGACCACACATGCTCGTTTTCCCCTCTCTTATATAAAAAAATTAATTAGGAGTTTTTTTAAAAAATCGCGTCGATGGGATTTGCCTCGATTTTATATCATGAGCAGGCCAATCTCAAATGAAAATCCCAAGTTTCGACCGAAAGTTTTATTGTGTCTACGGAATAATGTTCTGCCGGTATGTACTGCTGGCGTCAGGCAGCGCCAAGGACGCCAGCTGCCAAGATTATTTTGTTTCGTGAAGCCGTTGCGTGCGCGTCCGCATAACTTGTAAAAAAATGTCACATTTTACACAATGGCGCATAATTAATTTTAACGAATTAAAAAACCTTTCAATCATTCTACTGGAATCATATTGAACATAGTATTGACAACTTTCGATATAAACTTAAGTTCGTTTAAATACAATTGGACTTTCTGTGCTAATTAGATCTATCTTCAGTATTTTTCTGTCAGAAATTTCTTCATAAACTATTCAAGAAAGGCCATTGTTCAGTAGTGGACAGCATAACGCTGAAATGATGATGATGCTATAAAAAGTTTGGATGAGTCAAAAGCGATTTCTGGTAGAAAAACGAAAACAAATTTATTAGGTACCTACCTATATTTAGGAAATAGAGATTAGGACAGGTTTAAAATCATTGATTTTCAAAGTCGTGTATAAAGACCTACAGGGCTCGCTCGATGCTGACATGCAAGTTATTTGGCTTGCCAATTGTTTAAACTATTACTGCTATTACTTAAGTAATAGTGCAAACACTGTAATACTTTGAGTTTTTGTTATTTTACACCACCCTACTCATTCACCCTTTCACCTGCCTGTAAGTACCTACGTAACGCTTCCCCACACTCCACATTCATATTTATTTATCTTGATACATACAAATCTTAGCAGACATACTGTTTATATATACTCGTACATCTAACGTGGGAGCTGCAGCGACTATGATAAATGTTGTTGCTCCTTCAATAGCCACAACATTTGGACAAAATGACGCGATGACGTCCAATAAAAATATAATGACGCAATAAAACACTCGTGTGCATTCATGACTTCCTGTGACGACTGAAAGTAAGGTGGCATTTCTGTAACCTTAAACGGATACTTATTAATTACGCTGAAATATTAAACAATATGTAATAATAAATGTTTATTATTCTGTCCACATCAGGTAAACCAAATATTACATGATTGTTATACATAGTTGTTAAATAGGTAGGTTACATAAATATATGCGTGGAAAGAACTTAGCTGATAGCCTTGTTGGCTGGAATAGTCGTTATTATTTCTACAAGTTTTAATCCCATAGGTCACCCTGGACTCCAGTGGACCTAGACTTCAAAAAATTACCAAAGCTCAATAACTAATAAGAATATTATTCCTAAGTTTAGGCAAACCTAATTTTATGCAGAATTTTATAGTAGGTACGAGTATTCAGACTGATATTTAGGTTTAAGGATTGATGTCTTCAATTTGTAAAAAGTTTTATCAAATAAATACTTCACTAAACACTTTACTAATACTTATAACTCTTATGAATTTCAACAGTAATCTAAACTAAGTTATTGTTTCCTTAAATCATAATGAAAAAATAATAATTAAAGGATCGTTTGTAACATACTAGTTAAACTATAGAGACAAACCTAAGATTAAGGATATGGTTAAACAGTTACTTATATAGTTTTGATTTCCAATGATCAATTTCATGTGAAAGCCGTTAAAACTATTTCGATCTGTAATTGTTTATGCGATAAGAAAGTCAATGTTACCGGATGTGGACGTTAGCGCAGTAACACGAGATGACGCGACGCATAACCGTGGCCCAAATATTTGTTCCCGGAAAAATTGGACCAGCTCCAAAATCTACACTTTCATTCTATAGTATTTTTCAAACGTTACAGACGTATCATCGGAATAAACGTCGCTTACCACGACACCTCCACGACATGAATAATAACAGATTGTGTTGACACCTTAGTTATTTCTTTTGTCTATATCTAAAATCTTGACTGACAGCAACTGTGGCTTTGCGGTCCCAACTTTTCAGTTCAAGAAATTTGATTTTTTTTATCAACGTTTTAGTGTAAGTAATGTGAAATGAAAAATGTATTAATTTGCCATTGCCACTTGCTACAGGCTCTTAGACAGGTCACATTGATTTTTTAAAACTCGATTTATCATTATATCATTTTTTTTTTATATTTTCTTTTTAACGGGACCGCCGCGCCGCCGCCTTGAATAAAACCGTAGCTCGCAAACAGAACCAATTTAGAAAATCCCCAGTATAGAACACAACAGATAATACTTATCATTATCACCCAAAATGCCGCTGCTAATATGACATAACATTAAGTTACACGACATAACAACAGCACTCCAACTTTGAACCGAGCGATACAAAAAGCGTCCCACCACCGTCATCCTAGGAGACGACCTTTGACGACCCTACAGTGCCAATGTGCTGCCTAAACTCTCCCAAATATACCAACATTTCGGAAAAGCTAGTTACATAATAAAAAGCCTATCATTCAATTTAAAGCCGTGTTTCAACAAATAAACAAGTGTCCGATACAGTCCATTCAGTTAACATATTTTTATCGCAGGTTATTATGTCAACTAAGCGTTTATCCACGTTCCGATAAAGAAAAGAGTGGTCGGTAAGCAGCCGACCGATAGTTTTATAATAGCACAGATAATAGCTTGTAAGTATATCATTCGGGAAGAAATGTCACGTGTTACTAATCATCTTTAGAGCCATCTCACCTGCACGTGTATTACTACTATTACCACTGTATAGTAATAGCACTACGTGCAGTACTGTTTACTGATGTATTATGAGTAAGGCCGCTCCCTGCCGCTCTCTAGTATCGACCTCACCTCCCCTCTGAGACGAAGGTGGAATCGTTTGTATGGCTTCGCACGCACATGCTCATTCACGCTCTCCACAGATGTCTTTGTTTATGTAGTATTCCACAACGCGAAATTTGTATGGAGTGGCCGGAGTGTGCTGTGCTATTACTTATGCTGTGACCTTGTCGACTAGCGAAACAGGCTCTGGCGAAAAAGAGGTGGTAGATGATAACATGATAACATCTTTGGACGTAGGACAAGTCGAGTCCGATTGGGGTAAGTATCTCCATCTTACAGAAAATCTCAGCCAAATAGCAACACCTTTGAGGATTATTGTGTTTCTCTGAGTGAGATTATCTGATGTGAGATGCAAAGATAACAGCAGGCTAGCAATACTCCATATACTCAAAGCGTCTGTTTGTTGAATCATTCCGACTCCCGGCGTTGCAAAAAAAAAATCATAATTTGCTTTCCGCGTAATAAAAGAGCTGAGAATTCGCGATCGTTACCATTACATACCATTGACCGCGACATCGAATTCAATTGGCTAGGACGTTGACTTGTTACAGTTTTGATCTCTCACCTACATTCAGTATACATACGAATATAAGGTCAAAGTATTACAGTGTGATATATATATATGAATTTGTCCAGGAATATTTATTTATGTCATATATCGTATGACATAAATAAATATTCCTGGACAAATTACACACTGTTATCAAGTCTCAAAAAGTTGCTCGAACTAAAAAAAGGCTTGTACTATGGCTTCAAGATAAGTGATATAATACGTAAGTACATACGTATTCTTTTTTGTGAATACATGTACATATATATAATGCATAGAAAACAAGAGAAACAGATGGTCATGCACACAAATATTTGTCTTGTGCGGGGATCGGACCCGCGATATTAGTGTCAAAGTGCCATTAGCGATTCGACTCTCGCGAGCTCGTTGATTATTTTTATTATAGAATGAAACGTGATAATAAATATGTAAATAAAAAAATAGGCAGACACGTGTTGGTAAATATTATCGTTTCTGGACGATCTCAGCCGAAGAATATGGTATGGCGGTGCGAACAGCACACATGCACTATTGTAGTGTTGTGTAGTACATACAAGAGGCGGTACTTTTGTCCCGTACATAACGTCAAAATGTGAGAGCGGCTCAATACTATAAAGTGTACCACTTCAAATTTCACGTCGCGGTACAGTACACTACCTAGTCTTTTACTCTCAAAAGGGGCCAAGTCCTTACAGAAAGTAGGAAACTGGTTAAGTGGGAAAAAAGTATCTCAAATATTATTTTTAAACAGTAATTTGTAATTTTTTATTTCCCATAATACACTTTAAAATTCATTTATTTATTTACCTATAAACTATATTTTGTTAATTGTTTCTGCTTACTTTGTAATATATAGTTTGTTGTAGGACTAGAATGTCATCTCATCAATCGGACTGTGTTAAAATACAATAATAACACAGTAATATCAAATGTCTTATTCGTAATGTTACTTCAAATGTGTCGCCGTAGTCGCCTCGCCTCATTTGAAGTGGGACATTGCACTGGCTCAATACAAAAAAGAGGCTACTCTTACAAACTCTTTCTAAAATCGTGTCCTACCCAACACTACACTATTGATGTCAGCTGAACTACCCACGTGAATCACTCCTAAAATATGCATTGCCTTTTGATTATACATATTACCTTAGCTATAGTTTATCATTATCGTAATGACCGTAGTACCTCGATGTCCAACTCGCTCAGCTTTTGTTTTGTAGGAAAAAAAAGAATTTTCCCAAATTTGAGACCTAGCGAGTATTTTCGATTGTAATTTGTATAGACAGAGTTACATCAGTCTGAGGCACCTGACTTGCTTTTGCTAAGCTGATCTGGAGATTTACCACCTAACACTATTATATAGAAGACAAACCCCTCGCTCGGACAATTATTATGGTTTTACCTCGGGCAGCAGATATGCCTGTAAGGGGCCGTCCATTAATCACGTGAGGCTCAAAAGAGGGGGGAGGGGTTCGGTAAAAATCACGAAATATCACAAGGGGGGAGGGGGGGTGCAGTAAAATATCACGTGTGTTTATTTTTTTGTCAAACGCGCGATTTCTAAACCGAAAAGCGGCGTGTTGAAGACCTTGACTCGCCGATGCTAGGCAACGAATGAAGTTGAAGACGATGACGGCCTACAACTCCCTGCGCATACAGTATAATAATGGTTTCAGAGTATTGATGGAGCTGCCACGATTCCGTAGCGCGTCTGGCATGTTCATGCTTGCACGAACCAATGAATAAGTGACTATTCAATTTGAAATGAGTCGCTTACTCATTGGTATGAATAAGCATTCAGTTATTGAATCGCAATAAGAGTTGGTGGTAAGGGGGCAGAACTTTTTATGCAACGATAAGGGGTCATTCATAAATTACGTCACACGTTAAGGGGGAAGGAGGGGGTCGACGAAGTGTGATACTGTGTGACAAGGGGGTGGAAGGTGTCCTAAATTTCGAGACGTGACATTTCAAAATCTATTATAATCTAAGTGTTAAAACACGAACTTTGAACTATTAACGAAAAACTCAAATACATTTTCAACTCTAGATGTAAAATTGCAAAATATAAGACGGGGGGATGGGTCAAAAAATTATGACTGTTGAACGGATGGTTTAGAACCTTTGAGTCTGAGAAGAGATTTTCCGTCCCTTTGTGTGTTCTGCCGATTGTACAATGGGGTGTGTTCAGAGGAGTTATTTGGCATAATACCCACGGCCTCCTCCTACTGTCGCACCGCTCGCCATCGACAGGGAATTCATCCTCACATATTAGAACCGAAGAGGTCACGTACTGTGCGGTTCCAGAGAAGTTCCGTACTATCAAGCTGCCTGTGGAGGTTTTCTCAGGAGACTACAACGTCAACGTGGAGTTCTTCAAAAGGACGTGAAAATATTTTTACGCTCGTACGTGTAGGGTCGGCAACGCGCATGTGATGTTTCTGGTGTTACATCCATCAGGGGGGGGGGGGGGGGGGGGTGTTAAAATTGCAAAAAAAAAAAAAACACATCAGGCGGATTGTATGCTTGTCCGACACGGTGTAAAAAAAGCTTTCGCATCTTAAATTACATTGAGCATATATCGCTTAGACTACTTTTAAGATCTCAAATTGAGAGCCTGCAATCTAAACTGTTCATAAAATAATCTACAGCAGTAGCGAAAGCTATATCAGTCGTGAAAGCAAGTAGTGTTAAACTGTACTGTTAACGGGTGCTGTTAGTATTATCGTTACTAGTATGTACCTAATCTTCTTAGGAATTCTAGATTTAGTCATACGATCTATCTACAACGAATTGCGGTTATGCTATTATCTAATCTCATTACCAAGTGAATTATTACGAAACAGTTTTACACTATGGTTCTACAAAATTTATGACCATCATCATCATCATCAGGTCATTTTAGTCTCCACTACAGTAGCACGACCCTCTCTCGTCCGTCCCAGACAGAAGGAAGATTTGACCTACACTCCCCACGCTGGCCAGACGGGTTGGGGAGGCCTGGGGGCCTACCGCCGAAGCTAAAGCCGATTACCACCTGGTTTTTTTATTCCAAAAATTGGTCTTAGGTTAAAGTTATTGACAAACATCTTCAGCTTAGTCGGTAGAGCTGTAGGGATTCTATCAGCTGAGCTAAACATAATTACTAACAATGTAAGCAGTAGTTTCATTTTCGCATTCAAAAAATCCTATGGTAATCGGCTTCAGCTTCGGCGGTAGGCCCCAGATCGATGTTTTATAATGTATTTCCCTTAGTCGCCTTATACGACATCCACGGGAAGAGACGGAGTGATTCTATTCTAGTCTGCCGGAAACCACACGGCTTTAATTTAAATAAATTGTGAATAGTACTTATTATTGGATGTCAAATTTACAAAGCGTACCTAAATTAAAAATTTTAATAAACCTCCGATCTAGAAAAGATCTCTTTCCTGTTCCATTTAATAGACCCTGATCATTATTTGTTTATAAACTGTTGAGACCATTACAATGACACTATAAATTGGTGATGAGGTGGGTGTGTTTGGACTCGCTGACTACATGCAGGGATGTCACCTCCCATTGTGTGCTTTACAAATTATATCATGGGCTGTGGTCGAATGAGCTGTTCAATTTAATTTTGTGGTGTAAGTGGTTCATCGACATCTTTGAACCTAAGCCAAATTCACCTGCACGGGGTGCACCCTGCTGACTGACAAACGAAGCTCTGGCGAAAAGAGAGGTAGGGAGCGTAAGTGTAAGCTACTCGACTGGAGAATGTGTCTCCACCTCACAGAATACCGCAGCGAAATAACAATTCTCTTGAGGGTTGTTGTGTTCCTGCGAGTGAGTGAGGTTGCCAGAAAGGAAGGAAATGCTGCGTTGGCAGCGGGGGTGGCGGCGTGCGAGCGATATTTTATGTTGCGAGCGTTAATATGGCTACGATAACAGCTTCACATCAGGCGTTACGTAAGTTTGTCTGCCATCCGACGTAGTATAAAATAAAAACCGACCGCTGAGCTCCACTATCGTACCACTCGCAAAAAATTTAAATTCCGCCCATGCCACCTTGATGATTGGCCGTCTACCACAGAACGGTTTTTTTAGACATTTTCTACTACGGATGGTGAAATTGTGGAATCAACTTCCCTCAACAATGTTCCCGAACAGAAACAACTTTTCTTTATACATTTCGTATTTAATTATCTAGATGTATTGTATTGTAATGTATTGTAGGTAGAAAAAGGATGTATGTTATTAAAATTGAAATATAATTGCTTGTTACAGGTGGTTCAAAACTGCGATGAGCTGTTCGACCGTGAGGAGTTGTCGGCAGCCCCTGACGTCGGCTGGCCCGACTGCTTCAATTCTGGTGTCTTCGTGTTCAAGCCTTCCTCCGAGACCTTCGAACAACTTATTAAATTCGCGCAGGAACGCGGCAGTTTTGATGGTAAGCATAGTGTAACTACAGTACTTCACAATAAATAACTGTCCGCGGCTTATTTCGTATTTCCGAACATGAACGACCTTTATACGTATATAATATGAAGTCGATGTTACCAGACTTTTCTAATCAAAATGAGTAGAAGTATTAGAACTACTATAAGAATTCACAAACCTAAGACCGAAGAGAAGTTTAACCTCTGTCGTCACTGACACATTTTCTGTGTAGCTCGCACAGCTTCCACGTTTCGAAAGTTTTTAAGACCTAATTTTTGTTTAAGACCTACTTTAATTTTGAATATTTTTTGTAATTTATAATTCGAGAGTTTATGATGTTTACTGATACCCGATGTTTATTCCTGAACCATAATATTATTTACTTTATATTCTAAAATCTCGTTATGTAATAGACTCTAAAATTAAAACTCTATTGAATAAGAATTAGAAAATTTAAAGGGGTTCAAAAATTCCAAATAAAGTATATTATGATGTCGTATTCTTAAGGATAGAACAAACGTTGTTGAACTAGAAATGGATGATTTTGGGAAACTTATTTACTCAACAAAATCAGGAGTTGACACACGGGTTGATATTACATTTTTGATGTTCAATATACGTGCTTGTAATTTTCTGTCGATATGTCATCACCGTCATCATCAGCCTGTATAAGGCCTTCCCTAATGCTTTTGTATAATAATAGAGAGAAGTGCACCAAATATGATTCTCCACCTTCCGCATCCAGCCGATTTTTAGATTTAGCTGTTTTTTGGAGGTCATCGGACCATCTAGAGAGCGGGCGTTCAGCGCTTCGTCATCCCAAACGATCTGCACTTTAGCTTGCTAATTTTAAAGGTTATGTCGACAACTTTGGTCTTCCATTAGGTTATCAAATTAGAGGTCTTAAATATTATCTCTAGTTTCATGGAACCATGGATAATTAAAATTATATATGGGCCCGGTAATAGATCGACTCTATCGATCTGTTCTCGATTTAAGTGCACAAAAGTTCCAAGAGGTTCGACGTGCCACCGGTGCTGCAGCACTGGAACCATTTCAAGATAATTATTTTAAGACTCTGCAAAACAAAACAATACTACACGGTGCGTTTTACGCTGACGCTAAAAATAAATCTACGTCATCCACTTCAAAGTTTTGATTAAAAGACCAAGAAAATCATCAAGTGTGATGTTCCCCGGAATGCATAGTGTTGTTTCCTGCTAACGACCACAACCTGTACGCCTGTACGCCTGTACCTAGATATCACCGATTTTGCCAAGGCAACGCGAAAGTCGCCGTCACCGCGTCGACCTACTTTTTTATGTGTCATCCCTAACACACTCTAAAATAACTCCTCATAAAAATCTAATTTGCTAAGTGGTGCTTTGTTATTTTTTAATTGGGGTAGAGAAAATTTTATCAAGGGTGTTGATTAGGACATTTCAGCTTTCTATTTGAGAAATCTATCCTCAACAATCGGTGGCTTATAGTCAACTTTTTAATTATCCTGATACCTCAATGTATCTTAAGTAAGTTGATACTGGCTATACGTACATTTTATATGTACTTACATAAATTTTGTATAAATGCATTACTTAATTTAAAATTACATAATGTTGATCCACTTAATTTAGTGGAAATGGAACAGTAGTTATTATGATTTGATTATATATGTATATAATAATAGTAATTTCAATGTCTTGCACTGCTCTATTCCATAGCTCTTAGAGAACTAGGACCACCTAGGACTCTTATAATATTCATAATCCAAACTGATCAAATTGTTAGATTAGTTGGTCCGAGGGCGTGCCGAGAATGAAATCGTTAATTATACAGTATTTTGGACTCGGTCCCAAAACTTTCTTCTCTCTATTATTATACAAATTCATGGTTAATTTCATTGAAGGATTGTCATGCCAGCTGGTGATTCATTTGTTTGGTTCTTACGTTAAGTCTCGGTAGCTATTAAAATTTAACACGTAATACAAATGTAAATGTGAGTTTGTATGCAGAAATAGGATTTTATTTCAGAGGACGGGAAGTAACCGATTTGTGGACGAATATTATGTACCTATGTTAGAAGTCCGAGCCGTAGGTAGGCGAGTTTGTCTAGGTATAATTCGTGCCCACTTGTCCAACAAATGCAGTAGTCACTAAGGAATAGATTGCGGTATTTTACTGTTACAATGTGCGGAAATATTTAGATGAATATGTAAATAATTTAAAGAAATGAGGAGCTCGGTGGCGTCGTAGCGCGTGTCAGGCTAATCGTAGTCACAAAGTCTAAGTCTAAGTCAGTGGCCTTTGAGCGGCTTGAAAACATTGGCCTTCGCCAGCCCACAGTTGCATCTAAACTTCTTCGATTGAAAGGGGGACCCGTATCCCAGCAGGTGGGATGAATATAGGTTGATGTGGTAATAAAAGAAACTTAAACTTTATTATGTTTTATCTTTATTATTCTGATAACATAGTCGGCACTAAGTATCTAATCTAGGTATATTTGGCATCGCGCGTCTCAGTTCTCAACACACATGAGAGTAGGTACCTTATAATTCATTTTGTGCCCATGAAATCATTAAATCGGCCATATTTTTTTACGTTTTGCCTTAGCTAGATGTTTGGTCTTTTAGTTCGTAACTATCTGGTACCTTTTTTGAAGTCGTATCCAAGTGAACATTTCTAAGCATGTTTCCAAACTAACTTATACCAAATTTTATATAAAAATTAACTTTACATATTCTTTTGTCATTGTCAGGTGGAGACCAAGGTCTTCTGAATTCGTTCTTCTCGGATTGGGCACATGGCAATATGGACAAGCATTTGCCATTCCTATACAACGTCACATCAGCCGCCTTCTACTCATATCTGCCTGCTTTGAAACAGTAAGTACTTTATTTATTAAAGAACAACTGCGAATGTCAATATTATTGACCATATTTCTTGACACATTTTTTTATTTCGCTGCGTTCACATTGCGATATCCGGATTCCAAGCGGAGATGAGCGGAGAGTAGATGTACGAGTATCATACATTTGATACTGAGTATAGACAGCAGGAGAGCATGGAAACAAATCTCTCTACGCATCTTCTCCAATCTCCATTTTAAAAGAGTCGATCAGAAAAAGTATGCCATTTTTATTTTCATTAAAAATTATCTTAGAAATTTTTAAATGTCGACAGTTTTATACTTAATCCATAATATATTTCTCTAATTTTCTTTCTTGCCAATATATAATGTTATAGTCATTTTAATACCTACTCATTTGTGCTTATTGACGTTAGTCGACGAAAGGAGAATAAACACATTGCCTTAATTGACGATCCCTTGAACCAAGTCATACCTGAAAGTATGTATAGAAAATAATGCAGTATTGGCACCACTGTTACCAGTGACTAGGTTAAGTGCTGCAGTGTGAGATGTGAGGCTGAGTAGAAAGTATAGTAGGAACAATAGATTCTGTGTAAAACGATTGTCTACTGAGTATCTATGAGCCTATAATGCGGTTCTTACAACAGTACCACCACCTATCAATAGGTCTATCAATAGGCTTGTTGACATTTTTGATCTGATGTCGTCTTATAAATCGATGAATGCCGGCTGCACACACGAAAAAGCATGACTCATTGTCACGTTCTGCCTGAGCCGAGCGTGCAAGCGAGAGCGTGGAACAAGATGTGTCTCTTCCTCTACATCTGCCGATGTTTTCTTATGACGTTATCATGTAAAATTATCGTCCGTAAACCAAATTTACAGACAACCGTTTTTTTCTATTCGTTATGTAAGGACATAACAATAATATAACTAACTATATGTAGATGAAGGAATTACTTCGATAGCATAAAAACTTTCGAGATATGATAACTTGAAAATCACAATTTTGGACTATTCCGTAAACGCTTTATACAAATGGCTAACGTTACACATTACATTACACATTATTACATTACACCTTCATAATTTGTAGGTATGTATTAAATTAGAAATTTGTACTACAGCTATGTTAAATATTGCGTTTAGTAGCTAGTGCCGTAACAAAAGTTATAGTATTTTTATTGTTTTTCCAATGATACTTTTTTTACATAATAATAAGGTAATATAATTTCATTCTTTTAAAATGGACTTTACCACAAAATTTTGATTGGCAATAAAACATGTTGGACGTAAGTTATTAAAATTTTAAAATCTCATCTACTGTGTATTTTATGATATTAATAAATATTTATTATATTTTTAGAACATTTTCAAGTAGCCTATTGTAACCTGAAATATTCACAAAATATATTATGAGGCAGGTGTTTATAGAGTATGGAGTCTATCCTCTAAACAGTAATTTAAATAACATGTTTGCAGTGGCTCACTACCATCTCCGGAGCCAAAGCCAACCTCTACTGCACGTGGTACACCCCGCCGATCAGCGGACGAGGCTCTGACGACAGTCGCCAACCCGTCTGCGCAGCGTGTTGATTTAATTTCGTATACGAACCAAAGTATTTGGCCTCCACTCCTCCAGTACCCTATTCCGGGCCAAGCTGGCGATATCGGTTCCGGCAGGGCGGTGGGTGCTAACAATATCCGGTTGGCAGGCCACCACCATCAACTGATTATTTGCACGATCAAACACTGAGGCGTGGCGAGGATGTGGGAGAGTTGCAAGTAGAATGGAGGTCAGTCAAATGCCAGATTCTGGGTGTGTCGGAAATCCGATTAGAGGGAGAGAAAAATGTGATACTCGAATCTGGCAACCTCTTCTACTACCGTGAAGGAGACCAGCTCTCCCAGGGCGGTGTCGGGTTCCTCGTTCATAAAGCTCTCGTCAACGTACGTAGTGCAGAAATCCAGTGTGACACGAAACCGAAGACATTCCAGACATCAGTGTGGGTGAAATTAGGATAGCTCTTGAACAGCTAAAAATGGTAAGGCTCGCGGTGAGGACGAAATTACAACAGAACTGTTGAAAGCTGGAGGAACTCCGGTTCTGAAGGAACTACAACATCTGTTTAATTTCATCATTTACAATGGGATCGCGCCAAATGCAAGGACAAGGAGTTTGGTCGTCTTATTCTTCAAAAAAGGTGACAAAATCTTATTGAAGAATTATAGGCCGATCACACTCCTGACCCATGTTTATAAAGATGTTTTTAATGGTTATCACGAATCGTCTCGCTTGAAGGCTTGATGACTACTAACCACCGGAACAGACAGACCACATACATACATTGCGGCAGACTGTGCAGAAAACCACAGAGTACAATTTGCCGTTCTGTATGGCTTTTGTGGATTACGAGAAAGCCTTCGACTCCATCGAAACTTGGTTTGTTCTGGAATCCGTACAGCAATGCCAAGTTGACTACCGCTATATCAAAGTGCTGAGATGGCTGTATAGCATTGCAACAATTACTATCCGTGTCCAGAACCAGTAATCTAAGCGTATACAGCTGAAGCGGAGAAAGTACTGAGGATAAGTCTCATTGAATAACGCTGCTATAAACTCACAGACATACGAGTATATAGTAGACATGGGATGTATTCGTGGCGCACGTGTCAATAGTAAGCATCCGAACGCTTAACTTAGTATGACGAGCTCGGTGGCGTAGCGGTCAATGACGCGGCTTCGACACCAACGCTCGTGGGTTCGATTCCCACATAGGACAAACATTTGTGTGCATGAACATGTCTGTTTGTCTTAGTCTGGGTGTTTTCTATGTATCATAAGTATAAAAAAAAAATGTATTTACATATGTTTATCAGTTGTCTAGTACCCATAACACAAGCTTCGCTTACTTTGGGGCTAGATCGCGCTGTGTAATTTGTCTGACAATATTAATTTATGAATTTCTATCAGTCGCATATTTAATAAATTGTAGTAAAATTGATTTTATATACATTAATCTGCATTATGCTTTATGACTCAATACTAGACAATCAAATTCAACCAATTACAATACAAAGTTATTAGTAGTATACTCAAATTACTTGCCTGTCGCTGTACGAGTATAAGTTTGGCACGCTTGGTATCATACAAATCTAATTGCATGTATACCTTTTCCATTTGATTTCATTTCCGTGTATAGACCCATCAGCATTAATCAGCAACTTGTACAACTTTCTGTGTGTGAGGGTTAATTTAATAAACATTTTATTGACCAGACATGTATGTACAACATAAACTCAATGAATGTGTTTACATTTATTTTACCGCAGCTTATGACATGATCGTTACAAAATATTTGGTTTGATAACAAATTTATTTCGTGTGACGTAGCAAGGCCAGTCGTAAATAAAATTATTTTCATAAACATTGACGCCACAGGCCTAGCATTTATCACTATGCTTATAGATCTGTGGTTAACGCTGTATCTGTTATATATGTAGTAATTAGTTTATGATAATCGAAGTACGTTAGGTACTTCTTCTTGCCAGTATTCTCGTAAAAAGGAATAGACCTTTCATAGAGCACAGAGAAGCACATGGTTCCCCTGATAAAAAGCCATGAAAAACAGATACCGTAGCCTGTGTTTGTGCAAACCCAGGGGATGGCACCGGTATTTTTTTCTCCGGCTCGTTTTGAACCCCATCCTATATAATTATGCCCCCCTTCGAAAAGGAGTACGGTAAATAAAAAGTGAGTGCAGCAGTATTTTGACTAAATATCCATGAAATCATAATGAGTAAAGTTGCCTTAAAGTAGATGTAACTATCTAGTTGGACGTTTCCTTTGGCAAAATAATATTTCTTATTCCCTTAATCTCTTCTTGATTTCAGTTATGGGCAGAACTTAAAGATCATCCACTTCATAGGCGTCGCCAAGCCTTGGTTACAGCAGTTCAACTTTGAATCTCGCACAGCTGAGGGGCCAGAGCATCTTCGTGAATTCTTACAACTCTGGTGGGATCTCTTTGTGCTCGAAGTACACCCACATCTCGATGTTGCTATGGTGAGTATTTATGATTATGCTTTAATATATTATAATCTAATTGTACTTCGTTTTATTTAAATAAAGTCCTTACTTGCGTCAGATCATTAAGTCTGGAATTTGACTTCGTTAAAATTCAACTAAATTAGAGTCTGTTTCACTAGTGTCTATTTTTGATATAACAAAACATTTTTCTTTATCTTGGTTCAGGTTCTTGTAAATACTTTGAAATTTCTATTACCATAATATAATTTCGATAAAGTCATATCTACTTCTTCAATTTAATTAAATTACATCATTGTGTAACTCAGCATTATGCTTCATCAAATACTGCCAACAATTTCTATAACATGGGTAGCGTCTTTTGGAAAAATATTAAAAACCAACAAATTAAGATAAAAGTAAAAATAAGATACAAGCATACGTCTTTGCAATATTGTTACTTAAGATATTGATTACGGTATCGAATGATGCGGCAATGGAATCGAACCCTATGCACTGCGGTTACTCACTCGTGACCACAAACAACTTGATGTGTCAGTGCAGGCCAGTAAACCGATCCATTCTGATGCCGTTCTCCGTACCATACTAAACTTAACATGTTTTCCAAGCGCTCACGTCAGGATTGTAAAATTGCAGAGGTGAGGTCGTATTTTCAACTTGATAGATTTCTAGTCTGCCTTTCTGTGCACCTTTTTACTTTATTTTAGTCACACACAAGTCTTTTTATTATTAAACGCTAAAATTTAACGCTTGTACTATGACGCTTGTCCACTGTACCTGCTATATTGCACTTTTTGTTTGAAGCATTTTGTTACTTAATAAAAATTTCTCCAAAATACTAACATTTATTTAACGAAAACAAAGATCGGTCTCTTACTGCACGGTTCGGTGATTTTAGGCATGGTGTTGTATAGATGGTGTTGGTATTTTGGTGAAATACTCACCGCAGAACTATAATAAACATACTATACTTACTGATAGGAGTTAAATAATTTAAAATATAAATTAGAAACTGTAATACCAGTAGTTTTTATCTTGTTAGTTTTTCATTTCTTCATTAGTATGTATGTTTATTAAAGTTCGCAAATAATGTTTGTACCAGTTTACTAATAGTCGCTTGGACGAAGCTTATAGTTTTTGTGCAAAAGCTTAGTTCAAGTGTTCGTCTGCATGCAAACCTATTGAGTTGTTTTGTCACTTCAACCGATAGGTTGAGGTGGAAGAAGCCCCCCAAGAAATACCCGCCCACGACGACCGTCAACACTATGAACCGAAAGTGGATCCTGAATCTGAGTTCCCCTGGCATCACCCCAGTGCTCAAATCCAAGAACAAGAACATGCGCCGTCAATAGATCTGTCACAATTCCACGATCCATGGGAAATCTACAGAGGACATATTCCACCGAGTAAGGATGATACACAGCATGTAGTAGAAGACCAGGAAGAAATGAGAAAGTATGCGTGGGAATATATACCTGTACACGATGCCCATTCAAATATGGAACATCTTGTGTGTGAACAGAACCAACACGATAATAATTACCAGGGTAGGGGGGAATTATTATGCGAAGAACAGAACTGGAATGTTGACTATTCCCAGCATCAGGCACACGAATCACATGAACAGTGGCATCAAAGGCAACATCACCACCAAGATCATATTCATCACACTCAAAATCAGCACGAACACAGTAGCTTTGAGCAAGGGAAAAAACATCATCACGAATACAAACACGGTAGCTTTGAGCAAGAGAAAACACAATATCATCACGATGTTCATAACAGCCATTCTAGTCATAGGGATAATGAACATATTGATTATTCACACAATCATCTTAGTCATCCGCACAATGAAAATTCACACGATAACTTTAGTCCTACACAATATCTAGAATCTAATTATACAGATTATAATAATTTTCATAAGCATCGGGAAGATACCCATCCGGAAGCTGCAACGCAGCGAGAGCAACATGTTCATCATGTTCACATTGATTACGATACTCCGAAAAGTCACCAAAGTCACACTGTAAATCGAATTGATGAGGTAACCACTGTTAACGATACTATGAACGGAGATATTTCCGAAGGCAGCGAGGAATATGAGGATATAATACCGAGACATCCGTACGACAATTTCTACTTAAGGCATCGGGCAACAATAGATTCCTATGGACGCAAGATTTGTTCACATGAAATACCTCCAACACCGTCACCTTCCCCGAGGCCAGACTCTCCGCCGCCGCTCATTATTGCACCCATGATAAATGAAGAGTCCGATCACGAAATAGAAGGCGATCAAGTAAGTCATTAATTTTTAAAAATATATAAAACGACAGACAGTACCATCAACATGTTACAGAAATAGTAAATTTGACCATATTTAAAGACCACGTGCTCCAAAAAGGTATATATATTTGTTTTTATAATCTGTTACCTGCTCGTTAATTGAAAGTGCCTATGTTGTGTTATCCCGATTTTTAGATTACCTTAGCATGTTATGTAAATCTAATTTGCACGTAATCCTTGCGTTAATAACACTTACTTTTACTAAAGAATTAATATGTACTTCTTATCAATTCGTTTCCGTAATTTCAGATTTGAGGTACAATAATTATTAAAGAATAATCTTATTTTAAATTTCAGAGCGGAGTGGCAGGCAATCTGGCTCGAGTGGTGGCAGGTTCGGGTTCACAACGTGAGGCTCTCGATGAGCTGACGCGTCGCCAAGGATGGGAAGCAGGAAATATAGACTACATGGGGGCAGATTCCTTTGCTAACATTTGGGCTAAAATCTCACAGACACTTAGTCAGCCTCGTGTTTCGCCACCAAAGCAGCTGGCACCTGATGAGCCATCAGCCAAACAACCTACTCCTCCTAAAGAGCCTTCTCCACAAAAAGAACAAGCAGTAGCATTGGTAGAGATAGCGCAAGAAGCGGCATTAATAGACACTCCTATTCCTGCGGATACTTCTGCTCCCGCAGGAGCACCTGTACCACCTGAAGTAGCTCCAGAAGCTGCTTTGCCCACTACTGCCGCAGCTCCTACTGTCCCTACGACAGTCGAAGCACCTGCACCCACGGAGGTACCTGCGTCAGTTGAAGCACCTACACCTGTTGATGCACCTGTACCAGTTGAAGCAGCTGCACTAGTTGAAGCAGCTGTACCAGTTAATGCACCTGCATCAGGTGAAACAGTTGCGCCAGCTGAAGCTGCCACACCAATTGCTGCTGTACCAGTAGAAGCAGCTGCGCCAGTCGAAGCGCCTGCACCAGTCGAAGCGGCAGCACCAATCGAAGCAGCTGCACCAGTTGATGCAGCAGCACCAGTCGAAGCAGCTGCACCAGTCGAAGCAGCAGCACCAGTTAAAGCAGATGCACCAGTGGAAGTAGCTGCACCAGTGGAAGCAGCTGCACCAGTCGCAGCAGCAACAGCAGTAGAAACAGCTGCACCAGTCGAAGCAGCAGCACCAATTGAAACAGCTGCATCAGTTGAAGCAGCGGCACCAGTTGAAGCAGCTGCACCAGTTGAATCAGCTTCCGCAGTTGAAGCAGCTGCACCAGTTGAATCCGCTGCAGCAGTTGAAACGACGGCACCAGTTGTAACAACTGCACCAGTTGAGACACGAGCACCTGTTGTAGCATCTACACCAGTTAAGACACCTGCGCCAGTTGAAGACACTAAACCAGTTACGGAGTGTCCCGCAGTTGTGGAGTCTAAACAAGTAGACTCACCTGCACCAAGTGTAGTACCAGCGGAAAAAGAGCTACCAGTTGCAGAGGCCTCTCCGCCAACTACCGAAGTCTCTCCTCAAGCGGCCCCCGATGTCACACCAGAAGTTCCTGTGACAGTATTAGCGTCTGAACCCGCTGAAGCACCATCTTCAGCCGAAATTCCCACAACAGTCCAAACCTCTGCAGGTACGGAAATCCCCAGTAGTGTAGAAATTCCCGCGGTTGTAGATGACCAAAAAAAGACTGATGAACCTGCATTACCGCCTACTCCACCAACGAGCCCTAAGTCTACACCGGAGGCGTCAACTCCAGTAACCGAATCGGCTCCCAAAATTGAAGCTGAAGTACAAAAAGAACAAACTTCAGTAGAGGCAGCGAAACCTACATTAGAAAGTTCAGCTGCCTCAGAATCTAAAGTTGAAACCACACCGGAGAAATGTCCCGTGGCACCGGCGTCAGCTAGCGACAGCCCTCCGTTGGCCCATACGCCATCCAAGGAGGAAGCTCCCTCGCTGACGGCTGCCAAATGTAAGTAGAAGAAAATATCGCGTCGAGCCAGCTGCTGTTAACAGCTTTGCATTTTTAAGTTCTCACCGAGTTTATTTGCAGTTTTCTCTCAGACTTTACTAATATGTTTATAGTTTAGTTGCACCTGTTTTACGTGGAGACCAATGCATCAATTAGCTTAGACGGTCACCCGTAGAACGCGATGTGCCCACATGTTTTCTTTTGTGCCGTTTTGTGTTTTGGTTTTTATGTTATTTTAATGACCGTACGTTTCAAAATTCGTTGTTATTTCACCCAGCTACCGAGGAGGCAGCGCAAGAGACGCGGCTTTGATAGATCAGGTAATAACAATTTCATACTTGGACCCAACACAACTTTCAAAATTAAATCTAATGGTTCTTTTAGTTTAGGTTCTTCCACATTGCGTCCAGCCCACTTGTTTACCTACATGCGTCAGTCGTCGTCAACATTTAATGGCATTACTCAAGATTATTTTTTAATATTTATTTTGAACATTCTCTAAATAGTTAGGTGAATGTTGGGTTGCGTCCAAGTTGATGCAGTAAGTAGGGCATTTTGGGTAAACTCATTACGCTTTTCTAGTGTACAGTGTACAATATCTACCTACGTGGGTTTAATTTGAATATATCTATTGTATTGAATTAAACAGCGAAATGAGTTTAAACCCTGCAGTCATCTTCGCTCTGTCCTATACATAAATTCAGTAATACAAATATTCATTACAAATTCCAATACAGAACAATAAAATTAGTCAAAATTATTCAAGTATTTAGAAAATATACACATATATTTAAACAAACAAATCCTTAAATTATACAAAGCTAAGATGTTTGCGCATGACTGTGTGATGCACTCATTCAAAAACGTTGCCTTTTCGATCAGTTACCAATGTTACAATACATGGCTGAGGAAATCGTGTCGTTTCTTCGTTTTGTTTTATTTGCTTCACATGTCTGTCACACATTGCAAGGAACATTATTCAATGCTTATCCATCGCGGTACACTCTTCACATATTAGTCGCTGCAACACATAAGCTGTAGCTACACCTCACTACAATAATTCTTTAATCGATCCATCGATTCCTATTTACAAAATAATACTCCTTGTAATGTTCATTCAGCTTCGGATCTCTGCTAATATGACACTAAAGATCTAACTTTCCGCTTGCATCGTTCGACTTAACCAAGTAGCTCTGTTTTCCCTCGACTTTGTTCCAGGCCCTAACCGAGCTTGCTCTCTAATGTGACCGCCATACTAACGCCAAGTGTAATCGAACAAGAGAATAAGGGCGGGATTAAATTGGTTGTGTAGCCGAGGAGCGCCGTAAGCCCGCGGGGAAGCTGCAGCTGAGCCCGCCCGCCGCCGCCGACCCGCTTCCTACCCCTGACAGCGAGCTGGAGGACGCGGCCGCGCTCGCGCAATCCATCATTGCTAGCGAGATGCAGCCTGTAGTCGCTTCGCCCGAACCCGCCACGCCTGTTTCGCCAGAGTCGCAGCCACCAACACAGCAACCGGAATCCCTATCCGTAGCAGAGCCGGAGGTGCCCACACCACCCGTGGGTTCGGTGTCCTTAGCCCAAATTGGCGTCAAGTCCGGCAAAGGAAAATCCACAACGGCTGCACAAATAGAGTCATCGGTGTCGGAGAAAGCGGAACCAACGCCGCCTACCACGCCAACAGACACCAAGCCGACAGACACAAAGCCAGCGGATGCGCCCAAGAAGAAAGTCGTGAAGAAGGTGGCGAAGAAAGAGAGCGCGACGAGCGGTGCCGAGGCGCCGGTGCCGCCGCCGCGCAAGAAGGAAAAGAAACCCAAAGAGAAATGAGCGCTTGCGTCACGCTCCTGACAGTTCCTCTGTGCCATACTTTTAGCCTTTCCTTTCTAATGTTAATTTATGTCTATTTAATTTTCGAATATGCTTTTATGTACTGCGTAATCTTTAATTATTATGTTAGATTTAATTTTTATTACTCGTCAGTCGCGTCCGTATATTTTTTTGTTTGTAATGTTATATTATGTTACTAAGTATTTTACTTTTATTTAATTTTACATTTTAACAGTTACTATTTGGTTTTGTATTGTGCAAATTAATTTACCAAAGGATGAGACGTATTTATTAAAACGAAGTCTGTATGTAATTTTGTATTAAAGATCTATTTTGGAATATTTTTATTAATGGGTAGTTATTTTTTGTTTTCCCTACTATTATTGTTCCTAAATCTACTTTTGGCAAAGCTTGTTACGCTGTTGTTTTGGCCTATGGTCATTGACTTATACAGGGTGAAAAAGATAAGTGATCGCACTTGATTATTTTCTACATTACATAAAATATTGAAGTGTTGGGCGCCTTCCTACTAGATGGTCCGATGACCTTAAGAAAGCGACTGGGAGCGGTTGGTTGCGGAAAGCGGAGGATCGTATCTGGTGGAAAGCATTGGGGAAGGCTTATATCCAGCAGTGGGTAGATATCGGCTGATGATGATCATGATGATGATAAAATATTGGAAAACTGAGTACTGACCCTGAAGTGTTTCAATAGTTCATTCATATGGTATAATAGTAGTTTACAAAACAAAATGATTCTATGAGAAAATTCGACATTTTCATCTACCATATATTAAGTACTAGCTGTTACCCGCGGCTTCGCCCGCGTGGTCCAGGGAAGCCTGCTGCCATTGATTTGTGTATATTTTTCTTTTGTTGTATTTTTTTTTACTTCGTGGGATAAAAAGTAGTACCGGTATGTACAAATTTTAATGATGATCGGCTGCATAGTTAAGGCATGAAGAAATAACAATCAAACGAATTTACTTTAACACTTATAATATTTGTATATATATGAACGCCCACACTCAAGAGAAAATAATTGTTCACCCCATAAATGTTTGCCCTCTTTATTTTTCCTTCGAATAAAATATTTTTCCTGGATAAAAAGTAACTATGTCACTCTCCAGACCGGAAACTATCCCCTGTTAAAACATCACGACAGTACTTACGTTCCTTTCGACGTGATAGAAGGACAAATGATTCTTTCCTCCCCCATCTGCCATCGCTGACTCGGCAGATGTGGCCAGCCCACCGCCACTTCAACTCGCTGACTCTGAGAGCTATGTCGAATGTTTATAATATTAGTATAGATTAAAATAGTAAAGTAAAGTTGACTTTCATTCAAAAGTTTGCATTGAGAAAGGCAATGGCTTATTTTTTTTTTTTACTTCGTGAGATATTACTATTTATATAATTTTGATAATACTATTTAAGGAACGTTTGTTATTACTATTTATATCTCACAAAGTAAAAAAAAATACAACAAAAGAAAAATAGGTACAAAGTTTAATGATGATCGGCTACATAGAGCGTTAAGAAATAACAAACAAACGAATACTTACTTTAACACTTACAGTATTAGTATGGATCAAGACAAAAAAAATTGTTCACCACGTAAATGATTGCCCTCTGCGGGGATCGAATTATTTTTTCCGTGGGAATAAAATGTTTTTTCCTGGATAAAAAGTAGCCTATGTTACTATCCAGACCGGAAACTATCCCCTGTTAAAAAAATCATGTCGGTACTTACGTTCCTTTCGACATGATAGAATGCCAAATGATTACAAAGTTTATTTTTTCCCATGGGATTAAGATGTTTTTGCGGGATAAAAGGTAGCCTATGTCACTTTCCAAACAGTAAACTATCCCCATTTTAAAAAGTCATGTCCGTACTCTACTACGTAACTATCCCGTTAAAAAAAAATCATGTCGGTACTTAGGTTCCTTTCGACTTAAAAGAAGGGCAAATGATTACAAAGTATGTATTTTCCCGTAGAAATAAAATGTTTTTCCTGGATAAAAAGTAGCCTATGCCACTCTCCATACCGTAAACGTACGTTATTAAAAAATAAAGTTCATTTGTCCTTCTTTCACGTCAAAAGAAACCTAAGTACAGACATGAATTTTTAATAGGGTAATCTAGAGAGTGACATAAGCTACTTTTTATCCCGGAAAAACAATTTAATCCCATGGGAAAAAATAAACTTTGTAATCATTTGTCCTTCTATCACGTCGAAAGGAACGTAAGTACTGACGTGATGTTTTAACAGGGGATAGTTTTCGGTCTGGATAGTGACATAGTTACTTTTTATCCAGGAAAAATATTTTATTCGAAGGAAAAATAAAGAGAGCAAACATTTATGGGGTGAACAATTATTTTCTCTTCAGTGTGGGCGTTAATCTATACTAATATTTCATATATATAAAAATATTATAATGGCAGCAGGCTTCCCTGGACCACTCGGGCGAAGCCGCGGGTAACAGCTAGTTTTATATATAAAATTAATCTATACTATCTAATTCTATACTAATATTATAAAGCTGAACAGTGTGTTTGGTTGAACGCGCTAATCTCAGGAACTACACTTGAAAAAATATTTTAGTGTCAGATACTTAGCCTATATTTCAAGGAAGGCTATAGGCTATATAACATCACGCTACGACCAATAGGAGCGGAGCACCGGTGAAAAATAGGAAAAAAATATTCCTTTTGAGGGCTTATGTCGCGTGCGCTGCGTAAACGGTTGAAGTTACTTATATCTTAAAAGATAGACATATACTGTCGCGGACTTTTTTTTTAGAACTTTTAAAGAGGAACAATTCCGTCATACATGATTTTTGCGTAACTTCAACCGTTTACGCAGCGCACGCGACGTAAGCCCTCAAAAGCAATATTTTTTTCCTATTTTTCACTGGTGCTCCGCTCCTATGAGTCGTAGCGTGATGCTATATAGCCTATAGCCTTCCTTAAAATATAGGCTACCTAACACAAAAAGAATTTTTCAATTCGAACCAGTAGTTCCTGAGATTAGCGCGTTCAAACAAACAAACAAACAAACTCTTCAGCTTTATAATATTAGTATAGATGACGATATGGCACGTATAGAGAGGTTTTTATCATTTAGGTAGATAAAAGATACTCAATTCATTGTTAATAACCAGATATGTATTGTACTTACAACAATAATTTGGAGTAAATAGACCGAATTTTATAGAGCTCGTGAGGCGCGTTTAGGATTAGTAATCAGCTATCAGTTGTAAGATATTCGATTGTATTGTATTACTATTGTATTATCAATTGCCATATCCAACAGGGGGTCTACCACCTGAGCTGAAACCGGGTTTTTGACTCCGAAAATCGGACTTCACATTGACTGAGTGCTTATATTAATAAGTTTAGTCGGTAGGGACGGAGGCGCTCTATTGAATAAACATATTCGGTCTATCATTCTATTGGGGTGTAAGTGGTTCATCAACATCTTTGAACCAAAGCCAACTTCACCTGCACGCGGTGCACCCTGCTGACTGACAAACGAAGCTCTGGCGAAAAGAGAGGTAGGGAGCGTAATTGTAAGCTACCCGACTGGGGAATGTACCTCCACCTCACAGAATACCGTAGCCAAATAACAGTTCCCTTGAGGGCTGTTGTGTTCCTGCGAGTGAGTGAGGTCACCAGAAAGGAAGGAGATGCTGCGATGGCAGCGGGGGTGGCGGCGTGCGAGCGATATTTTATGTTGCGAGCGTTAATATGGCTACGGTAACCGCTTCAAATCAGGCGAGCCGTATGTTTGTCTGCCACCCGACGTAGTATAAAAAAAAAAAATATATCACATATTT
The DNA here is from genome assembly GCA_937001555.2 of Hypsopygia costalis. Taxonomy (NCBI): domain Eukaryota; kingdom Metazoa; phylum Arthropoda; class Insecta; order Lepidoptera; family Pyralidae; genus Hypsopygia; species Hypsopygia costalis. The sequence continues at coordinate 8,472,633 of OW443325.2, forward strand.
TAACAGAAGACCGATTTTTGCAATAAAAAAGGCCGATGGAAATTTGCTTCAGCTAAGGCGGTAGGCCCCAGGAGTCCTACTGCCTGCTGATACCGATTCCACTCGATTTTTTTGATTGCGTAAACCAAATTTCAGCTAAGATTAGTGTGAATTGTGCTTAGCTTAGGTGGTAGAAATCCTGGAGCTCTAACGACTATATCAGAAGATATTTGACATTAACTTATTTCTGAAATCAAAATATGAGATGGGAATCGGCTTCAGCTTAGACGGTAGGGACGCAGATACATGATCGTGTCAAATATGTACTTATTTCGAGTATTTTACCTGAAGTATTAAGACTAGTAATATTATTATAGGCTCCTAAATCAAATGGCTGTCATCAGAATGGTAAGTAGAATCAACCGTAAAAGTATAAAATTGATTTATCAACTAATCTGACCAGAAGCAGTATATTTAACATTTTAGTGTTCTGCGGAAAAACTTAATTCGGGGGTTCCTCACTATTCTTATTCTATGGAGTCGATAAGTTTATTTGTCACTTAGGTGGCAAACAAGCTTACCACCAAATTGCCTGATCGCAAGCAGTCACTGTTAGCTAACGCCTTCACCACACGGCCCTTCTTGTAATCGTATGCGACTTACTTGATGGATGGCCCCCAAGCTGTATGAAGAGTTGCTGCGTACTTACATAGGTGCCCTCTATGATCATAATCTCGGCACATTCTCGTTGTCGTACCGCATGCATGCCATGCCAGTGCTCGTGGAAGATAACTTGACGAGCCGTGTGCTGAAGGTCAAAGTACGGTTGTGCTATTATTTATTCGGTGGCTTAAGTGCATTTACACAATTGAATCAAATAAACCAAATTTCATTTAGTATAAATGGTTGTTTTATTGTACTACTATGTTATGTAAGGGAACAAACATTTTAAAGATAACGATGCAAATTTGGGGTAGTTAGCAATCACTATAATGTCCACTTATGTTTCTATTGGTACCTCTCGGTATAATTTTACTTATGGAAACGTTGGTATCACTGGATTATTTGAGAACTGAATAGTCGATGACAGGCCTAGCCTATTGTAAGTAATCCGCGATCATAAATACTAAATAATCGAAAATGGGTACATAATCGTTTTCATTTTTTCCAATGAATTTAGAGAATATCTATTTTTCACTCTAGTGGCGCTAGTTTTACACTATGGAGTTTTTAAAACGTAAGGAGTTAATATTTTCTTTGGAGACTGTTGGTGATATGTTAAACTAAACAATATAACACTAGCTGACTCAGTAGGTATACGATGGATGGTCTGCCATATAAATTATCCCTACATAGTGTGAAATATACTTTACGACCTATTCTCATACCTACCAAATATAAATAAAAAATAACACCAGATTTTTATATATTAGGTTGGGGAAAAAGTCTTTTCGTATTTTATATGAAAATTCAAAACATTTTTTAATAAAGTTTATTTACATTTAACTAAAGTATGTAGGTGCCATTTTGTTCGATAACTTTTGGCCATCTTGTAGGTAGAGACATGATCCCATTACTATAGAAATTTTGGGACTTCTGTTCAAAAAACCACGACAAGTGGTTTTGGCAGTCTTCTCGTGATGGTAACCTGACATTGCCTAAAGAATTCTGAAGAGACCGAAACAGGTGAAAATCAGAAGGTGCAAGGTCAGGACTATACGACGGCTGCATTAACACCTCCCAGTCAAACTCTCTTAATTTTTGCTGAGTGGCTAAAGATGTGTGAGGTCTAGCGTTATCATGATGAAAAATCACACCCCTTCTGTTAATTAATTCCGGCCGCTTTCTCTCAACTTTTTGCTTTAATCTCATCAGTTGTTCACAGTAGAGTTCAGAATCGATAGTCCTGCCTGGCGGTAACAGCTCATAATGAATAATACCCTTCCAATCCCACCATACACACAGCATCACCTTGTTGCGGGTTAACCCGGGTTTTGCCAGAGTCTGTGAAGCCTGACCGGCCTTTGACCACGACCTTTTTCGCACGTTCTTGTCGTACGTGATCCACTTTTCATCACCAGTTATAAGCTTCTTCAAAAACTGTTCGCTTTCATTACGTCGTAGCATGTAGTAAAGAATCGCAAATGAGTACACGGTTCATTAGGTTTCATTAGGTTTGACAATAATTAGATGTAAAATTGACCAAGCCATCGCCTCAAACTCGTCGGCGTCCAATAAGTAGACATAATGTTTAAATGTTGTTTCTGTTCTATTATATGTTAATTTTAAGGAAATGTTTTGTCAGCTATTGCTTCATTTATAGATATTATTGTATTAAATTATTGCTATTGCATCATAGTCAAATCAAAATTTTTTTGTAAATATATTTGTAAGTAGGAAATAAGTGTTAGAATAGTAGAAATGTAAATATTACTAAGAAAGAACCTTGTCCATGATAGGGGTGTGCGATGATGTACGAAGTAAGCCGATCTGCGCACACTCAGCGGCACTTTACACCGCTGAGTGTGCGCATATTGCGATTGGCTTCGTGCAATAAAATAAATAAAAAAAAAAAAAAATTAGGTTTCTTTCAGTGAGATTGTGAGGCACCCAAATATCGAGCTTTTTAGTGTACCCAGCTTTTTTCAATTGCGCCAAAACTGTTTTGTGGCCAATTCCTAATTCTTCAGCTACGTCGTAACTACTGATATGCCGCTCTTGCTCCACTTTTTCAAAAATGGCATCCATTTTATCCGTAACAGGGCGACCAGAGCGACGTGCATCTTTCACATCAAAATTTCCTGATTGAAAACGCTTAAACCAAATTTGTGCTACTCTCACAGACACTGCACTCACAAATTTTATTCGCAGCTTGCGTTGCATTTTTACCTTTTTTGTAGTAAAATTTTAAAATGAATCGAATTTCTTCATTAGATTCACTCATCTTGACAGTAAAAAAAAACAAATGAAAATCACACATTTACCTAATTTGAATTTGGAATTATCTTTTGACGTGACAACGTCTTATAAATTGGTTAGCCGGGTGACACTTCAAGAAACTGGCTCACGTTATGCGCTTACAATGAGAGCGAGTGAAAGGCACGCGTCCCTTCTAAGAGCGAGAGAGACAGTCATAAAAAGTGAAAGGCATGCGTCCCTTCCACTCGAAAACATTTTACCACTCAAAGTCGTTGTCACGTAAAACTTTCGCCCGTATACCGACTTTACAGGCAACCAATTTTTTTAAAATATAAACTTTTTATAGATATCAAAACCTGCCAGACACAAATGGTATAACCAAAGAGATTTTATTACAAGTTCATACATACTATAATGCGAAAAGACTTTTTCCCCTACCTAATATATTAGAAGATAAGATAATATTATTATATGTGATAAGATTTTCTATTCTAACACATGAATAAAAATATATTATCCAAATAGGTATTAGCGACATCTATATGTTTTATGATTATAAAAAAAGCACTACGGCGATACTGCTTTATATTGTACATATGTTGTACGTTATTCACAAATTAGTACGTCTTTAATTTAACAGATGTCACTATACAAAACGTGTAAATTTTTGTTCATTGTGAACTAAATTATTATTATTTTAATGATTTCAAGTATGTAGGTAATTAAATAATATAAAATTATAGGAAATGTATGTAAAGGAATTTGTCTTAAAATAAATAATAATAATTTTATTAAATTATAAACGGAAGTAGAATGTAATATAAAATTTCGAATAATTTATTGTATCCTCGGTAGTATAGTGGTAAGTATCCCCGCCTGTCACGCGGGAGACCGGGGTTCGATTCCCCGCCGGGGAGATACTTTTTTGGATTTTGGTAACTCTATTTTTTTTTTAATAATATCGAGTTTTTATTACAAACTTCTTTATTTAGTTTGATCGCGGTGTCTCTTCGATCATTAATATGTGTCTGTATTAATATTTTTACTCTTGCAATTAGGTGTTAGATGTAAACGTAAATATTACAGGAAAAAATATAGTGGTGCCTTCAGCTACCAAAGTTTTTGTAAAAATGAGGTAAAACCTTAAAAACAAACTTATTCACGAAAGGAAGGAGTTGCAGCATTGGCAGTGGAGGTGGCGGCGCGCGAGCGATATTTTATGTTGCGAGCGTTAATATGGCTATGGTAACCGCGTCACATCAGATGAGCCGTATTTTTTTTTATATGAGAAGGTGGCAAACGAGCATGTGGGTCACCTGACGGAAAGCAATCAGCACCGCCCATGGAGTTCAGCAACACCAAGGGGTCGCCGAACCGTTGCCTTCCTTTCCTTCTTTCTGGTGACCTCACTCACTCGCAGGAACACAACAACCCTCAAAGGAATTGTTATTTGGCTGCGGTATTCTATGAGGTGGAGGTACTTCCCCAGTCGGGCTTAAAAAATATGCTATGCCCTACCTTTCTTAAACCGTATGCTTGTCTACCAAATATACCTATATTATATTATAAATAAGGTGGTTTATATCTAAATATATAAAAGAAGAAACTGACTGACTGACTGATATATATAATATCAACGCACAGCTCAAACCGCTGGGTCTAGAGAGTCCAAATTTGGCCTTATGACGTGAGGGGTGCACTAGGAAAGGATTTTTGAAAAGTCAGCCCGCAAGGGATGAAATGATTTCCAAAGTTTGTATGGGGAAACAAGATTAGTTGGACCATTTTATTAACACAAGTACTAATATATATAAATGAGTAAACACGTGTTTCAGGATTTTTACAAAATTCAACCCCTAAAGGGCCATAATCAAATCAGGATTCCAAATAGAATAGAAACATTATCTTCATCGTATTTTTTGTTAAATTTAAAATCTTGACTGAGGGCCATAATGACGATCATTTACGTCACGCTTTTATCTCATCGACACGAATTCCCCTTGGAACTACTGGTCAGGAGTTCAGTAATATGTCATTCATTAATGACCGCTGCTTGGTCGTATGTATGTTTGTCCCAACTTTCACACAAGCTAAGCCGCGGGCAAAAGCTAGTGTATTATATGTATGTATATATTTGCAAAAAAAATTTATTTAAGCATTATATTTAGATATCAGATATCTAGTACCCATAGTACAAGCTTTGCTTAGTATGGGATTAGATGGCAGTGTTGCCTATTAAGACCAAGGGGTATATCCGTCATGCGTTGGACCGATAAGGTGAAGGTGGCGGTGGCCCCGGTACACGAATGTACGCGATTAGGCAGAGGTGGCGAGACGTCGTGAGGTGAGTCCTGTCTGCTTCCTCATCTTGATAACCACGACCACTCTGGCAAGAGTGAAGCGACAAAGAAGAAGTTGCCTATCAAAAGGTTTGTTAAAAAAAATCTGAGTTATTCGGAAGTTTTAGAATAGAACATTCTGACTATCAGAACCTTCATCAGAACACGATAAAAGATTGTGAAGTAAAATGGTTTGATCATGTTTGAACCATAGTTTCGAACGAACAACTAACAACCTGTTAGGCGGGCACACGGAAAGTAAAGGTAAAACCGAGTCTATAATTTACTCAAAATTGCACTCAGAAACAAACAAGCTTCTTGTTCAGTAATTTTATTCAACTCGTGCCCTCTCAACCACGCAATAGGCACCTAGGTTCCTAGGGAGTTATTCTGGGGTTTGATTTTTTTTATACTACGTCGGGTAGCGAACAAGCATACGGCCCGCTTGATGTAAAGCGATTACCGTAGCCATATAAACCTGCAACACGAAATATCGCTCGCGCGCCGCCACCCCCGTTGGCAATGCAATATCTCCTTCCTTCTTGGTGAACTCACTCACTCGTAGGAACACAATATCACAACGATACTCAAAGGAATTGTTATTTACCTGCAGTATTCTGTGAGGTGGAGTTCTCCAGTCGGGCAGCTTACAAATACGCTGTGCCCTACCTCTCTTTTTCTTAGAGCCTCTTTTGTTAACTCTTACACCCCAAACTTTGGGCCTGTGGATTGATGAGATGAGAGATTTTGATGAGGGCAAAATTTGGACAGACTAGGTACCTATTTGAAATAATTTAAATATACACCTAAAGGTGTATATTTCTGTCAGTCTAAACTTCAGAATCACCTGATATTATAAAGGCAGTTTAACCTGTGTACAATTTGTTACCATGAAACAGAGACAGAAAAATAAACCCATTTTCACATTCCTAAGCAAGATTTTATAACGTCATCAGAAAATAGATATCTACTTTGTGACGTCGTCATGATAAAATTAAAATTTTTTCAAAGAAATTATGTCGAGAATGCTAACCTAAGGCACCTATGGGAGAAGTTTAAGAATCACTTCTATGTCGCAGTATATTGATACAGGCACCAATTTTATTTCGTGGTGCCCATCACGCAGAAATTATAATAAGTACATACAGATAAGGATTCCGTTTATTTCTATCTTCTCTACCACATTCTCTACAAATGATCGAAGTTATTTAAGTGGAACGTATACCATTTAATTTTACGAGTATCAATCAATTTATCCAATGCTCAAAAATTTATTTAGGGACAAACAGATTTTCACAATTAAACTAAATTTTCTTCTTGTCAATTAATTATTTTTTTTTATATGAGAGGGGGCGGGGCAAACGAACATGTGGGTCACTTGATGGAAAATAAGCACCACCGCCCATGGAGATCAGCAACACTAAGGGGTTGCCGCTCTTCCTAGTGATTCTTCCTAGTGACCTCACTCACTCGCAGGAACACAACAACCTAACTCAAGGGAATTCTTATTTGGCTGCGGTGGAGGTGTACTTCCTAAGTCGGGCAGCTTAAATGATACCCTTCCTCTCTTTTCGCCAGAGCCTCGTCCAGAGTTCGATAACCTCGTTCGTTAGTTCATTTGGAAAAGCCATTATTTTAAATTCTACATCTAAATACTACTAAAATTAATGAATAAGATAGATTCATAATATATTACAAACGTTACTTTAACAATGAAAATTCCCGTACGGTATATACCGTACGGTAAGGAATTTTCATTTAAAATATATAGAGAACAAAGTCAAACTTGAATAAGGATTTTTTCTTCAACAATTAACTGAATGTTTAATTTTTTTCCTTCAATTTAGAACACCATGTTCCTTCTAGAAATACGATCGATTTGTGCTATTAAAGTACAGACTGTTGTTTTTCGTATTTGTATGGATTCGATCCCCGGATTTAAAAAGAGTATAAAAATCTTTGAATGTTTTTACTTAATAAAATTAATTACAAAGGAAAGTTTTGTATCTACATTATTTATAGTATTTCGTCTCCTGGCTCTTCCAGCGATGCCGCTGTGGGACGCCCTGTTTAAACTAAGTACTTAGATACTCTATGTATATATTATAAATAAAAATTCTTGAGTACTTGTAGTCAATAATGAAGGAAAGACAGGTTTACTTATTAAGAACAGCACGGCTAGCGACGCGCATAAAATATTCAGCAATAATGAAAATCGCAATAGAACCACGTATGTACTTAATAGTAGATTAGTAGCCGAGGGCTGTAAGGCATCAATTGCAGCCCGAGATATTTAGGCGCACGAGCGCAGCGAGGGCGCCTATAGTTCGAGGGTGCAATTGATGCTTACACCCGAGCTAACTACTCTGCTTTACATCTCGATTATGAGGTAAGTAGAAAAAAACCGGGATTACAAGAATAAAACATTTACTTGTTTTCCTTTTCGCCACTTCATGAACTCGTCGTAAGTTTTCAAATATCTCTCTTTAGAACTTTCAGGTAAAATATTGTTAATTGCTGCTTCAGCTTCCATTTTCATTGAATCGGGAGTGCAGCTTATATCTTCATCACTTGCAGAACTCATCAAAGTGGCTGAAGGGTGTTTTTTTCCTAATTAGCACGTAATTATAAAAAAATCCCGAAAACAAACAATATTAAAAGTAAAAGTTTCTATTCCCGCCTTTTTTCATCTCTTTTTTTTTATTTTTTTTTTCTAGAAGGAAATTGAGCTTCTCCGTTCGATATTTAAAATTGATGACTACTAAACTCATACGAAGACAAGGCTGAATAGCAAAGCGACCTCTTTTGTGAAGTGAAGTGTTTTTTTTTAATTACTTACCGCCCTAGAGCCTTTTATAGCTACATTATTACCCTAGAGCGCTAATTGGTCACCTACAAGCCCCATTTGGGGGTAATAAGGACCTACTTACCGAATATGAGAGATGTAAATGTATATTTATAATATCATCAATGTGAAAGTGTGTTTGTTGGTTTGTCCTTCTTTCACATCGAAAGGCACCAATAAATTGACATGATCTTTTTATGGAAAGCTTATTCCCACAGGGGGAAAACGCGGACGAAGCCGCCAGTAACAGCTTGTTGAACATAAAAGGAATGAAGAAAAACTAAACAAACAAAGGTACAGACTCCAGGGTCTGCAGATTGCAATTTTAGACAATAGAAAATATATTTAGAACTAAATAGCCCTTTTCACTGTGTCGCTCTCTTAAGAAATACAAAGGTTTTCTTTCATTGCTGACTGAGATTTTCGTGGATACTATAGTTTTATTAATTTGGTCTCAGCAGTCACAGTTGGTCGTAGTATATTTATTATAGGTTGTATAACAATTTATAAATAATAATCTTTCTTGTCAAAAATATAATGAATAGTTCAACAATTTACTCTGAATGAGCTAATTACTCTATTAGTAATGTAATTTTTCAAAATTTTTTTTTTTTTTTAAATAGAAAAATATTTATTTCAGATACGAACCTAGAGTCTCAGCAGTCACAGTTGATCGTAGTATATTTATTATAGGTTGTATAACAATTTATAAATAATAATCTTTCTTGTCAAAAATATAATGAATAGTTCAACAATTTACTCTGAATGAGCTAATTACTCTATTAGTAATGTAATTTTTCAAAAATTTTTTTTTTTTTCAAAATAGAAAAATATTTATTTCAGATACGAACCTAGATCTATTTTAATTACCAATACAAATTTTATAATTGTTATAAATTAATAATAACATTTTAATACAAAAAAATATCAAGTCTTCAATAACCGTTTTGAAAACTTGATATTTTTCATACCGACAAAACATTTTATAAAATAAGTGCTGCCATCTATTGGAGAAGCTCATCTTTTTTCCTGCTCCCTCCCTCTCAACTTACGTCAAAACACTGTTCACGCGCGTGGCTATGCAGCCAACCGGCAATCGGCAGCGACAAGGAACGAAAAATAACAACCAACCAAGCCAACCAGTTTGACGCGAGTCGTTCGACGTAGAGGTGCTATCGCCGCGCTTTCGTGAAGTAATTGTTCACATTTGCAATGTTTATAAACAGATTTCGTAGAGAAACAGTTATTATCATACACCTTCTTGTATAAAATTTAAGGATTTAGTCTATTTACGCGTTAATTTGTGCGTTTATCTGGATTTTATTGTGAATTTGTACGTTTTATTCGAGTGTGTAATCTTGTGTCGGCGAGAACTCGGCATCGTAGATTTTGTTGGACGTTTGTTGAAAATGGGATACGAATATTGTGGTGAGCGATATGGACCGACGAAGGTGACTGTTCGTATATAGTAATCTTAATAAACTAGGATTTTGCAAGACTTAAACATGAGGTGGCTGTTATTTGTGTTATTTCTGCCTTTCTGCTTGGCACATCTCAACCTTTATCTCAGCAGTGCCGAAGTCTGGAGGTTACTTGGTAAGTCATAATCATAAATTACACCTAATTTATTGGTTATAAAACTATTTGGGAGCCGGCCATAAATATTTTTGTGAATTAAACGGAACACACTTGATGCACTTGCTTATCACAGTTTGCGAATCATCCATATGATAAATCTTGTGAACGTATTATATTACGATAGTAACTACCTACGTGTGATTAATTGTTTATATTTTTAGTATTTTTACGAATACTAGTCCATCTCGTCGCCCAGTCGTCGAAATTCGACCATTCAATTTAAATTATGACTAACAATATATAAAAGAGTATATGCGTGTGTGTGTCAAATACATGATAGTGTGTGTAATGTTTTTTTATTGATTTAATGTATTTTTTGTGCATAATTAGAAAAAAAAATAGCATTCTGCACTCCTTCTCTATATAAACTACTTACCTTTAGGTGTGCGAAATTTCATACTCCTCTGTCCGCGTAATTTTACTAAAAAGGGGTACAAAGTTTATACTTCACGTATTAAAATATTGATATTCAAAAGGTATAATAACACAATTACCATTAGTTCACATGCCGTCGTCCACGAACCTTTGGCATTTGACTCAATCCCGTACATGTAGAATGAAACTAGAAATAGCATCAGTGTTGCCAGCTATATCTAGATCCAAGTGGCCAAAAAATTGGGTTCAAGTAGCCCAATTTTCTGATAATTCAAAAGTAGCTTAGAATCGCCTGATTTTCAGCTGGCAGTACTTCGGACTTCATACATTCGTTCTTCTCCTAATTCAGTATTGATGTGCCTTATCTAGCGCGTTTGTAAATCCTCAGGTTGCACCACGAGCAGGAGTGCAGCCTTCGATTCTAAAAATATACGAAGCCACTTATATAGGTACGCAAAAAACGTTGTTACGATTGACTATAAAAACGAGATCCTGACATTTTTGACTCCAAATCGGTTGGTGTCAAAAACATTATTTTATTGTATTGTGTTTATTTTTATGGCTTACCAACAGCTCATCCGATTTTTATGAAACTTGATAGGTAATGATAGGTATGTTGTAAGTAGTAAGTAGGTAGTAGTAGTAGGTGCATAATAATAAATTACGAGGTTACATTCTAAATCATATTCAACATAGAAAATAAATTCCCCAAGAACCCAAATAAATTGCTACCTATGGTAGATGTATGATTTGGAATAATAACCTTTAATTCATTAGGTACCTACAGAATTTTATGTCATAGGTACCAAACCCACTATCACTTGGTTTTGAGATTGTATCACAGATAACACAGGATTACATAGATAATATTATTAATTTTTATTTCATATGTCAAAACACTACCTACCTGCTAATAGTGTTGAAAGTCTGACTTCTTTCGACCGATTACCTCCGAATTTCCAATCTACCTACCTAGCTTGTCTACAAAGTCCACAAAAGACATTTTTTCTTGGTCCTTTCTTGAATTTGTCCCGTCGTGTTATTGTTAGCGAAAAAGATTGACGTTATGGTTTATTGTAGAGTACTGTACTATAATATTTGTTAACTTTAGAGGACATGTTCTGAGAAGTGCAGATGGTCTATTTCGTCCAGTGTTCGAAAACAATTACATTGGACATTGTTTTTTTTTTTATTTACGTAACGTCAAATCAAATCATGTCAGGAGTTGTCATTTTGACGTCGCTGGTCTGTTACTATGATTTGGCCCACTCTGTGGACCATAAAGTTTATAAGTACTATACTATTAATTTTATGCTGTGGACCCTCACACATCCTTTCTGAAAATCCCGTGTTGTTTTAAGCTTTCGTTATGTTCGTGCTTAATCAGATTAATTCGTTACAAAGGATCTTTTTAGTTCTTATAATAGTACCATTATTATTAATTTATGAAAGAATATCGATAATTGGTTACTTTACTTAGTCTCCAATATGGTCGAAGTTATTGTGTTTTCCTCGTTGTCAACCCTTATTCATCCCACTGCTGGGATATGGGAGGACATACTCCACCACGCTGGTCAACTGCGGTTTGGCGGTGGCCAGTGTTTTGTAAGTCGTCTAAGGGCAACTGATTTGGCTCAACGACTGTCATCTATAATGACAACAACTGGGACCGACGGCTTAACGTGTCCTCGGTAGCACGGAGAAGCTCGAGATAAATAAACCCATCCATGGACAGACAGGACAGGAATGACAGGATCCACGGATAGTTCGAATAGTCTGACACACGAAACGACGCCACCGAATTCCTCTATTATGTTTTAATTTGATTATTATTTAATTAGGTACATAATTATATTCAAAAGCCGAAGGCTTTAAATCCCTAATATTGTTAAATATTTGTCACTAAATACATTCTACTTTATTACACTAGTGTCGCATCGAATATTTGGGTACTTTAATTAACCTTAATCTTCAAAATATCTAAAGACACAATCTACTTCAATTTTAATTAGACAAACGTCACAACTAAAACCTCACTGCTCGTCATTTCCCTTTTGAGAGTAAGCCGAAGTGACACATTTGAAAAGACCCATGCGCTCGCGCAGGTAATAGGCTTATGAACGCGACTCGAAGTTGAATGCGGCCGTTTTTGTGAATATCCATTGTAGGAACCTGCGGTTACTGCCTGCAATCCATCTTTGTCAACTAAAATATCAGCTGTCTTTTGTTCTTGCTTAAAAATTAGAATTATAATGGTCCAGCGTAATCTACGCCTACATGACCAAACGGTACTTCTTGCCTTGTCCTTGTGCGTAGGCAATGTTACTTTATAAAAACTAAACATATAAAAGGATTTTTTAAATATCTCACCAGATACTGAAATATAGTATAAAATCACGGGCGAAAGCTAGTTAGAAATAAAACAAAATTTCAATTAAAACACACAATATTATATTTAAAGTAGATGTACTCTTGAAGTAGAATCCACAATGGTTACTGTTGTAATCATTTATTGTCAAAATCACATTTATCTGAAATTTCAGCTTGATTGTAGCCGAACCGAAACCCAATTAGTTCCTAAACTTGATGGAGGCATTTTAAACCTTCTGTCATCAGTCGCTTTTGGGCTGCTTGAACACATTGTCCTTAATCTATACGCAATTGAGCATTGTGGCGAGGTATGCTCTAGTCTAGACTTTGTACTCAAAAGGAGACCCGAATCCCAGCCGTGAGATGAGCACAGATTGCAAGCTTGTTAAATTATATTCAGGTCATTATCTTAAATACGTAAGTCACAACAATTTTGAACGCACCGTATTAAACAAACACGTTAAAGGTGCGGTAACATATTCTTATGAAACGTTATTTATTATCAACGTTAACAACATTAAAATTAACATATCTCACATCTTTATATTTTATCTCATATTTCCATCGGGCGATGCAGGCCAGCTCCGGCGCAGCGGGTATGCTGTAAAAGCTTTAATTTATTTTGGATGACATTTATGGAGACGCTATGGAGCAAAGCCAATAAACTAACGCCTAAAATGTGTATTTTAACACGGCCAATCGAATATTTTATCTCTGATTTTCATTATACAACCAAATGATCGCGAAAACTTTGAAATTTTATTAATTCAACCACAACATTGATATTGGATACGTCGTTAGGACGCCCACGGCATGTCGAGGAAATGTATGGCATTTTATAAATACGATTGTTAGTGACTTCCTACGTAAAGATGGCGAAGTTTGATCGGGAGATAGTTATTGCTACGGTGGCAAGAATGTCTTGTAAAGTGTCGTATATAGTGGTCAGGGTTGCGTGGCCGCAGTGGTCGAAGCCCGACCCGAGCACCAGCCGGTAGGGGCGGTATCAGTCGACAGCATGCTTTATGGGGAGTCGCTATCGTTCATCTGAATTCTTGCCTTTTAGCCCGATGCAAGTATTGAGAAACTTGCAATTTTCTTTCTGGCTGTATATTATATGAATTACCTTTGCGTAATGAATAAATATCATAATAAATACTAGAATTAGAGACACGATTTAAGACAAAAGTATGCCTAGTTTTTTTTAGTCATCCTTAATAACAATTAAAGGAAATGGTACGGCTATGATATTTGGAAACGGTTTGAAGTTCGACACAACCATGTTTTTATAACTAAAACATCTGCATAGCACAGAACATCATATACGCATCATAGGGAGTTAAATGAGCACGCAAAAAATAGAATTTGCCACCTTAGTGGTATAAAAAAATATCAAATCGGTCGTTCTGCATAATAACTTTCATATATTTGGATATTTATTCACATCATTATTTTAGCGAAGTTAAAAAACAAGTTATGAACTAAGGTCGTATGTTTCGACAAAGTTATTTTAAAACTTAATGATTAATCGTTTGGAAAATTCAAAACGCTCGTAGACAATTTGGCTCTCTACACATGCGAGATGGGACTCCGATAAGAAGGAGCCTTTCGAAATGCTATTAATCTCTCTCTAAGCGAAGTCGCTCTCAGTTCTCGTGTTGGGACGCGTTAAAAAGTGGCTAAGGAAGGTGCGCGAGTGCATTGTCTTCATGGCCAGCCACATGACAAAGCGTAGGCAGATATGACATTTATTTTTCGTATAGAGAATACGTTTAATGTAGTATAAAGCTGCCACAAATTCGTGCTAGTGTTCATAATCATAATGTCACATTGGTCTGATGTGGCGCGACACTTCTAAAATAATTGACCGCTCTACCGTTCTTAAGCCAAACGAAATAGATAAACTGAGACTGTAAATGTCAAGTTATAAGTGCTCTTGATTGTACCTATTTATTGTTTGATAAACCCCATGATGCATCCATTCCCCTCCATCTACTAGCATTCATAAATCACTTGTAGTTTGTTGGATACTTTTTTACTATGCTTTTATCCATTGTGATTTCGTGAATATTTTTGTTTTCGTTTGTGGATCGAAGTACCACATAAAATCGTTATTATTGAATTTCTTCAATGGAATGGTGGTCCGCATGTGAAGCTGGACTATGGATGTAGGGCCTATATTGCATCCTCCTCCTCCAATGGGGCGACAGTTGGTCCCGGCTTTACCATTAGATAACGTCGTTAAGCCAAGTCAGCTCTTTGTTGACAGCTTGAATGTTGGAGTCTGCGACAACTGCAAATCGAGCAGCATGGTGATGTAGAGTACATTATTTCGATTTAAACACCGGAAACGTGTCTTTCAATGAAATGACACAGGATTAGAGATGTAAAAAAAATGAAATGTAAAATTCTATCTCGGGGACACTTTCAAAACACAAAATAATATTAAAGTTAATAGGCTTGTTGCCCATGTTACAAAATTATAAAAAGTCTCTATCAGTAACGTAAAATACATAAAACTAGAACGATCTGCGATCTTAAAATTTTAATAACTTATGTCCGACGTGTTTTATCGTCGATCAAAGTTTGGTGGGAAAGTCCATTTTAAAGGTATGAAATTATAAAAAATAAATATTACCATTGTAGAAACAATAAAAAATTCTATAACTTTTGTTACGGCACTGGCTACATAAACGCAATATTTAACATAGCTGTCGTACAAATTTCTGATTTAATGCATATAAAATAGCATGGTGTGACGTCATAACGTGGTGGCCTTTTGTATGGAGCGTTTTCGGGATAGTCCAAAATTGTGATCTTCAAATTATCATATCTCGAGAAGTTTTTATGCTATCGAAATAATTATTTCACCTATATTTATATTATTGTGACGTCTTTAAATAACAAATCGAAAAAAAAAAAAGGGATACAAGCCTATTGTATGTGATTTACTTTTTTATGACGTACGAATGCAAGGACAAGTCCCGCGAGTAAAAATGGACTGTTAGAAAAGCCCCGGAATTTATTCCCAATTGAAAAACCTACAGTTTGGAGGAATAAGTACCCGTTTTTTCCCACTTGGCAACAAATTCCGGGGTTCCGTCCGCCAAACTGTAGGTTTATTGCCAACGGTAGACGGCAATAAACCTACAGTTTGGCGGAATAAGTACCCGTTTATTGGCAATGGGACCAAATTCCGGGGTTCCGTTTATTCTGTGGTTCCGTCCGCCAAACTGTAGGTTTATTGCCAAGGGTAGACGGCACTAAACCTACAGTTTGGCAGAGTAAATACCGGTTTTTATAAGTTATAACAAATAATGAAAAAACTCTGTGGGAGGTTTAACCTTATAAGTACCAAAAACCGCCAAATTGTAGGTTTTTTTGCCGTCTACCCGGCATTCACTATCCAATTTTCTTTGAACTTTTTTAAAGCCTAAGTGCCGTTTAAGCCGAATTGTAAGGAATTTCCGGAGAAATAAAACATTTTTTTAAATATTTCACTTAAAAATAAAACAATACAAATCGTATAGTATTTTATTGTATGTATATACCAGTATATTTAATACACAGCGGCTCAGTATTATACAGTACATTTATATCTGTACACAAGATACCACACAGAGACTATATCTGTAAATAAGTATGGATCGTACTAAATTTCCTATTCAAGCTTACTCTATTTTTTCCAATAAATCTTTAAATACTTATTACGCTCCAGATAAATTATAATGGGATGACACGGTACAGCATCCGTTGTAAGAAGATCCTCGAGCAATGTCTAAAGTTACGTGGCTAGAACTGCGGTGGGTGAAGAAATAACAAAAAAATTACCACACGTCATTCGATACTTGAATGCCGTGTAGGGTTTCGTCTAGACACCATAACCTCCTCACACACTCACGAATTAAAGTAACTAGAGGACTAGAGTTACTGGCGTTACGACTAGTCTTAGCATAGTCAAATTCCAAAATTTTCTTACTACTACTAATTTCTTCTGATTCTATTCGGTGTGAGTTCCTAGGAAGCCGTAGTTTTACACCCGGGACTGTCATGGACTTCACTGTTCATTGCCTTTTTTGGCGGTCGCCGTTGTTAATCCTGGGTACACAGGAGACACAGTGGTGGGAATGTGTGGTCCCCGTCCCGTAGTTTAGCATAGAAACACGTTCTGTACGAAGGTCCCACTTATTAGATGTCAATATTCGTATTAAAGACATATCTTTAATACGAAACTAAATTCGATAGCTTAATAGCTTGCGAGTGAAATTGAATTTAGTTAAAATCTTGAATGTTATTAATATAATAGGAATATAATTTTATCGTAAACAAATGAATATAATATAGTTATTTAAAATTAGCGATCTGACGGCCTATGAAATGTTGGTAGATAGAAGATAAAGATGTCGCAGATACTTATTAATTACGGCTCAAATTTTGTTACCTTTGTGGGACTTTCCGAACTTTGCTTTAATAATGCACCTTTTATAAATCATTCTTCCAGATCCCAAACTGAAGCCGTTCCAGATTTAATATTTCAATTCCAAAAATAAGCCTTAGGTTTAAATTAAGAAAAACATCTTCAGCTTTAGCCTCGGTTACTAGACTAGATTAGAACTCCTTGGTTGTTACCATACAAGCTAAACACAATTACCAGAAATCTAAAATGAAGTTTGATTTTCACATTCAAAAATCTCGATGAGGATTGATTTTATCTTAGGCAGCAGGCCTCCAGATGATTATCAATTTGATGCAAATTTTCAATGAAAATTAAAATTTTAACGTTATTGCTTGGAAAAATTTGTCGCGACAATAATTTTCTTTTTTTTGGGGCAAACAAGCATGTGGGTCACCTGAAGGAAAGCAATCACCACCGCCCATGGAGATCAGCATCTCCAATCACGGAACACAACCCTCAATTGGGAATTGTTATTTGGCTGCGGTTTGGCAGTCTGTGAGGTGGAGTTACTTGCCCAGTTGGGCATAAGCTATGCTCTACCTATCTTTTCTCCAGAGCCTCGTTTGACAGCTACGTGCAGGTCAGGTTGGCTTTGGTTCAAAGATCTTGATGAATCACTTACACCCCAAATACTGTGATACTAATAGTATGAAAATCAATTTCTCTGACATTCAGAGACAATTCACCAAATGTCGCCAATAAACATGTTTATTTTAGCCGTTTCGTTTCCGGCGTTATCTCGTACTTATCTAAAGCACACCGTTTTTTCTCGACCTATGCCAACATTATCAAACCCACGTACGGCTACGTGTAAATCGTCCTGTCCCATAGCTTATCCCTTCCGGTTCGTCTGCTTGATAATTTTTTTCGCGTCACCCAGGTACCAAAAGGAATAAACTCTTTGAAATAGTTATTGTTATTATAATAAACAGTATTAACACAGCGTTCCGAGAGCCATTCTTATCCAGTCCCCTAAAAGTAGACGTCGTTTAGAGTATTAACAATGAAATATTTAAATAAACAGCCCGCGATGGCGCTACATAAATATGGGCTAGCGTCCAACTATTCTTTATGTAAATATCTGTGACACGAGAGATGAGGAGTGCGCCCTAAATAAATTTAATTTCACGGCCTGAAGAGCAGAGTTTTAATCCATGAGGGTGTGATATGTCACTCACTGCAGGTGCGGCTTAGTCCGCTCCGTGATACGGATACAAGCGGTTAATTAAAATTCAAATTTAATCTCTCCGATTTTCCCTGACACATTACGATGAAAAATGTTAAAGTGAAATGAGTTTTGATTTACACTAGTAGGTTCCCAAGTTTTTAGCGCAGGGTTTTTGTTTTTTCGTTTATTAATCCTTAATTTACACTTATAACGTTTAGCATAAAGCAGTTACCTTAGCCATATAGACGTCCACAATACACGGAATATTATTCGTGGCAACTCTCACTCACTCACAGTAACAGAACAATCCTCAAGGACATTGTGATTATATTTGGCTGAGGCATTCTGAGATGGAGATACTTCTCCACCTCAGATCGGGTTCGAAATGACCTCTTTTCCGCCAGAATCTGATTTGTACCATGTGCAGATGAGGTTGCCATAACGATTCTGAAAGAAAAGTGATTTACTTTAACGCCTACATAAATAAATTAATTACTAAGAACGTTGCGTGAACTTATTTTGCAATTCACAAATGCTCCTACCTCAAAGCACTTAGGGATAGACAGACGCACAAAATAGAATTAGTGGATGCATCGCCTGAAGCGTTAGAGGGTTTGTTATGCGCAGTACATGAATATGCAACTCGTTATTTCCAATTACGTAAATGCTGGGGTTAGCCGACAACTACTGTAGGCTCCTGTACACGTCAAGTTCTCGCATGTACTGCATTTAATCGACTTCCTTGGGCAAATGCTCCCGGACACCATTTATCGGCCCACCTTCAGTTTTCATGGCTTTTAGATAAAAAATAAATGTTAGGTGGAGCAAATATTTTTTTTTGCAGTTTTGAAGCTGGTATATTTGACTTCATGATTGATTTCAAGTTATTATTTGAAAAACTTTTTGTTGGACAAATAGATATGCCCTATAATTGCTATAAAATATGTTGCGTTTTAAATAGCAATACTCCTTGTATTGCCAGTGTCTGCAGACAACTGCATTACACCAGGCGGGCCATATGGTTGTTTGACAACCAGCGTGGTATAAATAAATATAGCCAATTTGGTGTAGACCTAATACAATATATTTTGTGTTTATGATAGAGCGTACACCACATTAGACATGTTTGATGTATATTGTATGTCTATTTAGAATATTCATTTTTCATTTTTTTATCTCTCGAATGGTCTCTATCTAACGGTGCTCAATATTTGATTCTTTGGAATTCGATTACATACATCAGTTATAACCGCAAATTAACACTAGTATCAAATGACATAGAGATGGTTTCAAATGTATCTTTTTTAACCGCAGTATTAAATAAAAATAAGTGCCATGGAAGCGAAACCTGCACAGAGTAGACAAATTCTCCGAAAGATACACAACCCTTTTTCTGCCTTAACAAAGCCAACAAGATACGGGTACCTTATTACGTGTTATTGTCAGCTTTGTATGGCAATCAGTCACTGCCCGAGTACGGGTTGAGATCGGTCTTCGATAAGAAATAGAAATTTTAACCCTACCTGCACATGCGTCGTCGATCTCGGTATTCTCCGGTAGCTAGTTTTTTCTTACCAGTCTATTCTCCGCATAAGGCTAGGAGCCTATGACGACTACAAGGTGTTTTTTTTTTGCACAAATGGACTGTTTAGAATTGTAGATAATTTCTAGTTGGTATAAAATGAAACTGTACTATGTTTCTCAATATGAAGTTGTTATTTCTTACATAATTGGTCAACTATCTACAGTTGGTATTACAATTACGTAGATGATAATAATGTATGATTTATTCATTCATTATTATGTTTGAAATACTTAGATATTTTTTGAAGCTAAGAGAGTAATTATGTTATTATTTCTCGTTCATGTATTTTTTATTCCAATGCAGATAAGTATAAATTACTTTTATAAGGTTCAATGTACCAAAAATTATATTTGGAGGGACATGAATTATATATACTTAAGTAACTTAGTGAACAGATAAAACGGAAAACTGGAATCTAAGTGGCTCATCTTTATTATTACATCGAGTGGCAGACAAGCATACGACCCGCCTGATGTGAAATAATTACCGTATCCTATAGACGCTTGCAACATAATAGTATCGCTTGCACGCTGTCACCCCCGCTGATATCGCGGCATTTCATTCCTGGTAATCTCACTCACTCGTAGGAACACAACACCTTCTAGAAATAGCTATTTGGCAGCCGTGAATTAATTTATGATGAAAAGCTAATTTCACCTGCATGTGGTGCCTCCGACACCACGTCACACAGCTTTGTTACCTGTTATTTAGTAAACTACACCATGATCTAAACGCCATACTCGCTGATCGTTCTTAACCATGTGGGGCGTGCACGGAGAAATTTTCAGCTTTTATAAAATAACGAAGGTCTTGCAGTCACGGACTCTTACTCTATAATATAAAAAAATATGTGGAGCTGATGCCTATATACACACATAAAATTAACAAAACATTGTTTTATAGTGAAGTGACACGTTGCCTTGGCAGTATATTCAGGTCACCTCGCGACTGAATAAATAGATCTTTTATAAATAACGCCAAAGCGTCGTCGCCCTCCGTAGGCCTGACACGGCTAATTGCTTCATGGATTGTGCCATTTCGGAAATCATTCGTAAAATTCTTTTACCAATTAAAAACACTCGAATTTCAAAGCAAATCGTATCATCCATCTTAAGAGATTTCTATGGACAATGAAAAATTTTGATGCATGGGGCAGGAAACTAAATATGTCGCTCATACATCAACTATAGGGCAACACACGTGAAAGCAAGTTCAACGCTTTAAAATTACTTTTCACCGTGATCGATAGTTGGGAGTATTCGGTATAATGGCTGCGGCGGACGAGCGAGTCTCTCAATCACACCTCGACAAGGGTTTTGTTCGACGTGGTTCGTGGCAATTTGCCCAAATGGATGGAGACGTCGACGCGACAAAAAGCCCCAATGCATCACTGTTGTTTGCGCGCGCGCATATGACGTGTACTTTACACTATGCCCTACCTGAAAGTTTTGTTGACTGTAATACCTACAATTAAAATAATATTTTGCAGTGTTAATTTTTGATTTTGCAGTAATTGAGATATTTATTGATATAATTATACTAATACTAGCTGGCCCGGCGAACTTCGTACCGCCTAATTGTCAATGAATGTCGTGGTATACATATTAGTTGAACAAAATTTATGATGTCTTAAAATTAATATAATGAACAATAGAAAATAATAGAGAAGCACGATGGCGTCATTGCGCGTGTCAGTCTAATTGTACACGCAAGTTAAGCAACGTCAACCGTAGCCTGTCCATGGATGAGTTTATATTATCTCGAGCTCCTCCGTGCTTCGGAAGGTACGTTAATCCGTCGGTCCCGGTTGTAATCATTAGATTAACTCGAGGTCCTCCGTGCTTCGGAGGGCAAGTTAATCCGTCGGTCCGGTTGTTATCATTAGATTATCTCGAGCTCCTCCGTGCTTCGGAAGGCACGTAAGACGTCGGTCCCGGTTGTTATCATTAGATTATCTCGAGCTCCTCTGTGCTTCGGAAGGCACGTAAGCCGTCGGTCCCGGTTGTTATCATTAGATTATCTCGAGCTCCTCCGTGCTTCGGAAGGCACGTTAAGCCGTCGGTCCTGGTTGTTATCATTAGATGGCAGTCGTTAAGCCAAGTGGCCTTTAGGCGGCTTGAAATTACTGGCGTCCGTCAACTCGCAGTTGAGCAGCGTGGTGGAGTATGCTCGAAACATATTCAGTTGAAGGAAGACCCGTATTTAATATTACCCAGCAGTGGGTAAATATTACCCAGCAGTGGGTAAATATTAAGTTCAGTATTTTACTATGTCACAAAATAAAGTACCATGACACTTGACAACCAATTAATATTCATTTTCAAGCATTCATTCATAAACAATTTTCAAAACAACAACGGACAACTTTCGCGACGTAAAAGTTAGACCAATCGATTTGACATTTAATTGAAAATCAATAAATATCCCAATCCGTTTTCAAATTTAATTTTTCGACAATTTTGTCAATGTTTTAATACTTATTATCCTATACCCACATTTCTGAACGCACGCATACATTTGACGTACGCACGTTAACGTCACGTTTGACAGGTCCGACATCCACGAACATTTTGTATGGAAAAATGATTTTTCTTTTATTTTATTTTTTTCGTAAATTTTCCAATGTTTTTAATAGTTATTCTGCTATTCTGGACGGAGACAAATCCAACAAATCAAAAACCATGGCAATCGGTCCAGCCGTTCTCGAGTTATAAGTGTTGTAACAAACACGACTTTCTTTTATATATATCACTACATAGTATAAAACAAAGTCGCTTTCTCTGTCCCTATGTCCCTTTGTATGCTTAAATCTTTGAAACTACGCAACGGATTATGATGCGGTTTTTTTTAATAGATAGAGTGATTCAACTGGAAAGTTTATATGTATAATATATGCATAACATAGTAGAAAAACACTGATAATTTAGAGGTTTCTAATGTGATGTCGTAAATAAACACATTTTTTGCTCTTTCATTGCAAACGCTGGCTGAACCCAACGAGATAGATCAAAATAATGTAGTACAGTATTGTTCACCTTAAAATGGTCTACAAAAAAGTTCGCGATGGTATATGTCTATCTCTTAGTGGTAACACACAATAACCGTTATTTTATCCTTTGCTTTTTACAAGAAATAATGCCTTATTTACGAAGCGATTTTAAGCAATACAGAATTAATCCTTATCCAATTAAGTACCTTAAATACATTGCGCATTTAATATAGATCAATATGGCCATTCACAGCATGTAATTTAAATGAATAGTTTAGAAGATATTACACATTTAAAATGCAGGGACATAACGGCTGTGGCGGTACCGGCCGCGGAGCCGGCGTCGTGTGCCTATAACTGGGGAAGGACTGGATAGGACAAAGCGCAAAGACCTTCTGTAGTACATTTAGTATCAGCATTGCACCCGTGCGAAGCCGGGGCGGGTCGCTAGTAGATTATAAAGGGGAAAGATTGGTTTGTTTGTAATTTATACATTCTTAAACTAATGAACCGTTTTTTTTATTGTAAAGATTTCAATAATTGTAGTATTATTTAGGACAAACATAGCCTACAATAAATTATCACCTCATAATAAAATATTTAGTTGATACAAGCGAAGATGCGGATGGAAATTTACTTTAATATAAATTTTACGGTCTTGGATGCATGGTCCTTTGGATTCTCATCTTTATCCCGGTTTTAGGGGCATACCGAAAAATATCAGAATTACTGTTCCTAAATTATTTGAATTAACCTAAGGCAAAGTCCGGATATGATTTTTTCCGGCTGATCAACGGTGGATTTTAAATGCAGTACCAGTACTACCAATGCTATAAATATTATTTCTTATATTATGAAACCGTAAGTTTTGAATCACCATAGTTTTTTTAATAACTAAAGTGTCACAAAAATAATCACTTCAGAGAGAGTGTGTCGCTCAGCGCTATCCCTGCGGGATGGGGAGGCGCTGGCGTAGGGGACAAAGGGGCTGTACGGCTTGCAAAAAATGTTTCTTCCAAGATGAGGTGCACAGTACACTGACGGCATGATTCTTCATTATACGGCATTGTTTAGAAGTTCGATGACAAAAGTCGTAAACTTTCATCTAGATATAAATTAATCTCCGTACTTTATTATTTTATTTCACATTTATAAACACAAATTCTATGGGCCCCGGCGTAATAGGATGTGGTAAATCACGGACTAACGTCGGGGTCAGCGAGCGGGCGC
This sequence comes from Hypsopygia costalis, assembly GCA_937001555.2. Taxonomy (NCBI): domain Eukaryota; kingdom Metazoa; phylum Arthropoda; class Insecta; order Lepidoptera; family Pyralidae; genus Hypsopygia; species Hypsopygia costalis. Next base: position 8,496,526 of record OW443325.2, read on the forward strand.
GATCTCCTGACCGCGGGCTGACGCGGACGAGCCGTCAGGAACGCCCGTCATCTGCCACCGCTGACGAGTCAGTTTGGACCTCGTTTAAGCTCAGTTTAAAACATGACAGCTCCCCGACCATGATAGATGATACGTGCGCAAGGAATGCGCCTAAACAGAAATAGCACCGTCTGACATGTACGCCACACATCAGCGTTTTAGCGCTAATGACATTACAACTCTGTTTTTGTTCGTCATTAAACCTTGTTTGTTTTGAATTCCCTCATACTGCAATGTTGACCCCTAACCTGCGTCCACGTCTAATGGCCGCTTTAATAATTCATGAAGTATCATCTTTAGTGACAGTGCCGCTGTCCGATATAATATTAGAACTCCTGTTGCGAGGCACGTGTTTTATTTTCTCCACTGTTTATTCAAAGCTCCGCGATTCCATTAGGGATGATGCTGCGACAATTTAGTTTAGCGCATCGCATAATTGAATGGGCGAATGGGATACGACACGCGACCGCAATGTAGTAAAGAGTATATGAGCGAAATAAATGTGCGTAATAAAGTATTGTGTGAGGTTCCCGAGTATTATTAAACGAATCAAAGTCGTAACACTCGTGCGAAAGAGCCACTGCGTTACTAAAAGCCCGGTAATGTTCTAAGCGGGCGCAATGCTTTCGCACTTCTGAGACATTATCTAAATTGTTAAATGCACTTAGAGGCACCGAGAATGAACATAAAGACGGTAAAGTTTTACACATCGTCGTTTCTTATTTGGGATGACAGTGCCGGATTGCTGTTTAACGGTTGAAAGGGTTTTATGTTCACCATGAAACATTGTATATTCTATAGGGTTACGGCAACTTTCGTGGTTTTTATTTGTTTCATGTTAATGTTTTGAGGGTAAACTTTTACATCATCGATATTTATCCTCCAAATACGTAGGCAGGACCACACACATGCCCCGGTAGCTCTCCCTACGCAAACACGACTGGCGTCAGAGCAACCTGTACTAGCATTTCCTCCATGCGTGCGTGTGTACCCTGCTACTTAGTTACAACATAGTACTAATCAGCTCTAAACACGCCACTACTATCATTATGAAACACCATTCTTTATCTTGTTAACATATCGATCACTTTAACTAGTTTCTCGAATCAAAGTACTTATAACGTTTACTTTTCTAATATCTCACTAAGGTAATATTTCACAGCTCGGATTAAAATCTCTAAAAGTTTTTGGCGTGTTTAGTATAAAATCGAGTGTATAAATTGAGACCAACTTTTGTAATTTAAACTGGGCCATAATTAGAGACATGAAATATGGCTCGAACCAAAGTGCATTGTAGTTTTGTGACAATACAGTATTTACGGGAAGGACCAAAATAAACAAACATCGCGCACAATCGTACGAATAAATATGCTGGCACAATGCACGGGCCAGCATGTCATAATAAGGCAGTGGCTTTTGTGCAGCTGGTTGTAAATCATACAGTCCTTTGAAGAGAATGCCATACCATAAATAATGCCCTAAAATTCGGCTGCGATGCCTCTCCATCGGGACATTTTTGGTGGCCGTGAAGAGAATTCTAATGGCGAAACAAATTAATCAATAGGGTCGCGACAATACTTAACTTTTTTGCCACGAGATCCATTGTCGTAAACGTTTATGAGCAGAGGTATAATTTAAAGCATTGACATTAAAAGGGGAACGATTTAGTGTTTTGATATTAATTGATATAGTTATGGATAATGTTTCTCTTTACACGCAGCGGCGTATTAACTTAATAGGTAATTGTTCGAGGTTAAATTTAAACCGGTGCCGTAAATATTGTGCTATACGGCCACTTTCAATTTTTACGGCTTCGTAAGAAAGCAATTAAAGTTGAGCATTATGATAGTATTGAAGAATTTAACGCGGTCGACGTTGTTACGACTGGACGGCATTTTAATGGTTCAGTGCACTCCTGAATAAACAAGACTATTGGGAGTTAAATTTGCTTGCACCGGATATGGGCTACACTCGAACATATCCATCATGTAGATACTTCTAAACTGAACGAGAACTTGGTCGGCGATTAAATCCCTGCACTTGAAACTTGGCTTCGCTTCAGATAAAAGAATGTTCTAGAGAAGGGGTGCGGTCAACTTACCTTACTTTATGATCAGTAAATCTTGTCGGTTATGAGCTCCTAAATAATAGCATTTTATTGGCCACCGTCGCTGCAGGATTGACGAATGCCTCTTACGTTTTATTGTCGATGGCGAACCGAACTATCCCAGGATTTATGTCTTTCCACAAAGTTTACTGCTAATGCAATCTGCTCATGGTTGGAATTGAAGGGTAAATACCTTATAGACTAGTTCATAGATATGTCAAGAACTATGAATCACAACTTTTCAACAATAAAGCCTACCTTTATTGCAGTATGCATTTTGGTTGTATTGTACTGTACACTATTCTTATCTTATCACTTACCGTCCTAGACATTAGTGAGGATATCTTAAATTTTCAAGAATGCGAAATCCATTACCACGTTTTATCTTTGCTTCTATTGACATGTTACTTTTTAGACTCTTCCGTTATCTACTAATGGACCACCATGACAGCACAGCGGAAATTTAGCAGGGATGCATTGACACATTTAGTGCAAGACATTTCTTATGTGTGTCCTTGTTTATTTATTGATGCGTGTGTGGCCCAGTGTTTATCAACAGTTTCCAGCTTTTGTCAAAAACTTTATGAGTGACGTAGATTGATTTGTGGTCTGAGCCACATTTTCAAAGTGAATTTGTATGTTTCGCAGCATGAAGTAGAGATGGGTCGAGTCATGGTACACAGTTGGTCTCGGCCTCCCGCGGTGCCTGGCCCCGCATGTATCCAAATTTATATTCTGAATCCCAACAGGTTTTATTATGAACATGGCTGGGCTTCTCAAACCGATTAGATAGTGTCTATCATTTCAAAATCAATAAATTATACACATATTTGACCGCTTTATTATTCAGTAGAACTGTTTACACAACGAAAATTGGGTATTGTGGCTTATTTTAAAAATACTAATATGATTTTTTAAAATTAAAATTCTATTACCATTGCATGTCTTGTGGTTCATTTATCCAACACGACCGGTCTTTGGTCGTGGTGTTTGGTTTCATTCATTACAAATGTTAAAATTCCATAAATTTATTTTAACGATAGCCATTTATTCTCATCTCGCTAGATTGGTAGAACGTAGATGTCACCGATGAATCGTCTCGAATATTAATTTTGTTATTTATAACTTGGTGTTTTATGAGAATTTCTACATGTTTGCTTACATGTGAAGCTTTGGGCGAGCGAGCAAACACAGTGACACCCTCGCGGGCGTCGAACGATGGAAGTTGTTGAATAAGAAAATACACTTTTGAGAAGCATTCGTACTCGTACAGTTCAAATATTGGTTAAATCCGACGGGAGGTGCGCGTGGACTAATATTTGTTTTCCACAGAGGTCATTATTACTTTCTAAAGGTGGGTAACTCGTGTTTCAAGTGTACTTTTTCATACTTCAAAATATAGAACACGATTCAAGAACCATTGGTTCCAATCGATTTTCACAGTTGCTATTAAATGCTGTGCGATTGGGTTAAACTTTATTTTTGGCCATGTTAACGTCGGTCCCGGCATTCAATCGTATTAATGGGAGGCTACGTTTATTTAACCGGTCGTAACTCGACTCGTTAAGGCCGCTCGTGGATTTTTAACCGATAAACTATGCCGCTCATCACACATCATTTCTCAGCTTATGCCACGCCATTCATCAATAGAAGTGTCAAAGTGTCTTAGTTTAGTGATACATTCACCAATGTTTGAAAAAATAGCAGAATTAAAACTAATTTTTAGCTTAAGAATTTAGCATAATTTTAATTTTACAAATTGAACTGGATTAGATCAAAGAAGATCAAACGAATGTCAGCATTGCGAGTAGGGTTGTTATGTTAATTGTAGTGGTCGTATCTCTCAGCAGGCAGACTGCGCCCACATTACCATGCATGAGTGTCCCACTGCTGCCGAGATTACATCTTACGGCAGTTGAGATTGCAGGAATTCACAATTGTGATCTACAGTCACGTTTTTACCTAGGTATAAGCGTATAAAACTTCTGGCAAATAATGCGCCATAAAAGTCAATAATGGACTTGCCGTCACATGCAATTTTATATGAACTTTATTCATAACGTTTCATATAAATTCTGGAAATGTTGGTTACGAGAAGAAAATAAAACGTGTCGGTGGGCGCCTGGTGGAGACGTGTAGGTAATAAAGAGAAATGCAAGCATGCTAGCGAGGTGTGGGCGCGAGCGCTGCAAGCCTTGCACACTCCATTTCGCGAATGCAAATTCAATTCCAACTCTGAAATCTTTACGAGAAATACCGAATGGAAATGTTTACTTTACTCTTTTACGGCTTTGTTTTTATTTGCATGTTTCATGCGAGTGTAGCGGAGTCGTGCGAAAGATTAATATTGACTGTATGCTAATTTCGTGTGCCTGATGGCTCATGTCGCATACTGTGGATTTTGTACTGTGAGCCTAAATTACTGGAATGTCTAGTTTTGTTGGACGGTTAAAGTCGGCGGTACCCTATTGGCTTTCCGCTTGTTCAACTTCAGGACATCAGATAATTCATTAGAGACTAGCCGCTCTACAAGCTACCTCATTAACGAGTTTATCCGCGTCCTTTTATTTGGTTCAATTGCTGGGACCACTATTTTTCCTTCTGTGTAAAACCACCAGTATATTTTATTTGGACGCCGCTCATTAGATTTTTGTTTTCGCTGGCGACTCGGTCTCTGAGTTTATTTTTCGTACGATACTGTTTTAACTGATCGTAGGTTTAAATCGCGCTGCGAGTGCTATTTTTATTTTTTAACTTGGAAGGTATGTCGTGACTTAGGGGACTTTAACAGCATTAAAATGAACAAAAAAGTCACTGTGTCGTGCAGTTTGTCCTTTATCTTTCGGAAACTGGTAGCGAACCTATAAAAAAAGCGGTATCTAATTGTAATGGGCGGCTACCAGGTGGAATAATACTCAGTTTTCGCCTGAGGGTTTTAAAAAAAGAGGGGCGTAGTCGGAGCCTGTTTGTTTTCGATTCAACATTAATCGAAGCCGAAACCCGTAGCTTTCTGGTTATGAGGATCCTTAATTCTGATTTATAGACACCGCATGCTGTTATTATAAAGTCATAGTTGTATCTCCCGCGACGGGCCGACTCCCCTAACATTTAACGTTCCCAGCTCGTAATATCAATTAACTCATCCATAAGTCTTGGTTAAAAATTGTAATTAAAATACTGTTTGCATGACCCCTTATTTATGTAGCCAAAAGAATTTCTGCAGAAACGTGTCTGGTTCGCCTAACGAGCCATTGTTGCTCGTATCTCGCCATCTCGTTTTCAACTACCACCTAAGGTAAATCACCTGCCTTATTTCGCGATCCATCCGATACGTTGCGATGTTTGTGTAAGAACCTCATTCCGAAGAATAAATGAGGCTGGTTAAGTATTCATTCCCTTAGGAAAATTGAAATGAACATAGGAGCGAAGGTGACTTGGACAGATTGCAGGCAATTGGAAGTGGTACGGTTAAATCTATAGGTGTTTGTGGGATAATACAAGCAATCCATCTCCCGCTCTCGCGCGATGATGGATCAGTGATAGTATCACGACTCGTGCCTTTGTTGTTTTGCTTTGTTAGTATACACATTGCGCCGCTTTCCACCATGTAGTACCTTGTTACGATTGAATAGTTTTTTTACGAGGTTAATAGGCACTGCGGTTGCGGTGATGGCTTTGAAAATCGTTTTAGGATTTGGATACACAACCAAGTGCTCTTGTTTAGAATGCTTGGGTATGTATTAGTATTATAATTTGTATTGAAGATTATGGGGTGATCTAGTATTCAATAATTTCTTCGTCCTCTTCGTGGCTTTTTTGTATTATTATGTTTGGCTATATTTATATAAAAACAAAAGATATATAGAAACAAAAGTTTTGAGTTATATTACTGTCGGACAAAACATGTCAGTTATCGAAATGTTCAACGATAGTCACGTCGGAATCCGAGGTTCTCCTATTAAAATTATTACGCTATGCAACATGCGTAGGCTTCGAATGCTTGGGAGAGATAACATCATCTCATATGTCGTTACAGGGTGTCTCCTCGAGCTTTCACCAATGCGTCAGCGGCGGACTCAGCGCCCAATGGGCGCGTGTTGTGACAGCCTCCCACGATAAACTACATGTTTATGCGCGCGCGCCGCCCGCCATGTTTGTTTTATCTCGATCCACCGTACGCCAGTGTTAATAAATGTCTTGTATCGAAAAACCTATCATCCTTTTTTCTTTCAATATTTTTATGTCCGTCTTACGTTTTATTTAGACAGCGGTTATTAATAATAATGGATCCTTCAGGGTCGTTAGATCGAAATTTAAGATCCCGACGTGTACGTGTAGGTTGTTTTTGTACGTCGTGTTTTTTGTTAGCGTGTTGTGTGGGTCTCATTTTTATTGGGGTTTTAAACAAGGGACTATGGTACATACATGTTGCTTTATTTTATATTCAAAGCAGATGTTATCCTGCAACGTTTGTTGGGAAATTAATTGAATTTGTTATGTTTGTTTGTTATTCGATTCGAATGACACGCCTGTTTAAATATTCCCACATTCGAATTTTTTGTTTGTTATACGGGAGTCATTTAAGATTATGAGACGCACGTAGCATTTGAAAATTGTCATGCCTGTTTGAAATACGTGAGGTGATATCTCATTGCTGTATGAAGATACGAAGCCGTTTAAGCGTGGTTTTCACTGCTCGTTACCTAATCTCGTTCTGGTCTACTGAACTTCGTATTACGGTTTGTTAGAGAGGCGCGACGAATCTGACGGGCCCTGAGTCCGGAGTGCATTGTGCTGCTGCGTCCGGAAATTGTCCCGTGACGGTAGCTGCGGAAAACTGTATAATTACAACAATCTAATTATACCGTCGAACACTCTCGTAACCTCTTCTATTTATTTGTTCCCTTCAAATTTTGTTGCGCTTTATATGTTGTATGCAAAATTACCGCGTGATAATTTGTGAATGCAGATATATAACATGTAGATATCTAATGGGCATAGTATTTTATCCTTTACCTTTCTAAGATTATGCATTTACATATTAAGAAATACTAAAATTTTCTTAAATTACTTTGTAGGTTATGATTATGACTAACATTAATTTAATATTAGTATTTTTTAAAAAATTTCATAAATGATACGTGTTTTAATTAAAGTGTGAGTCTGCATTTTGTGGCTTTGAACTCAGTTTGGTTACAAAATTGTCCATCCCAATAATTCTGGATCTACTATAATGAACTTTATAATCCACGATCAATGTATTATATTGAAATTATTACCTATACGTGTGATTGCCAACTGTTGGTTATTCATGGCTTAAAGGATGGATGGAGTGACAGTTGGCTTTATGAGTATTGCCTTTTGATGGAAGAGAGGGACCAGAATCCTGAATGTCACAACTGGTGACGTACTACGGAAATTCATGCTCTTAATTCACAATTTATTACTGCCTGCATGAAAGACTTGCAAAAGAACTTTCCGTGTTTCTTTTTAGTGAACAACCCATGCTTGATCTTAGCGAACAACCAATCATTGCACGGGATTAGGATGGTATGAAAAATAACAACATAAATATGCTATGTGTATATACAAAATAAATGTTGTATGCAATTATGCATAAAATTTTTCATCCTTTCCTTGAAATTATGTTTCAAAACGCGTCTGTATTCCCGCGGCTCGAGCACTGATACTTTATGGTACTCAGATTTTTATTTTATAAGCGTTGAAAAATAACGCGAGTGCACGCCGGGGCACCCGGAGGGCACGCCATTACACCGTTCATTTAATGCCTTTGCTCTTTTTGCCCATTGTTTACTTTACGGGTAGTGTTTAAAATTTTATGATTTGCATCGCGACCGGCGGGCGAGTCGTATGTAAATTGCGCTCCGAACGGTTGCTAACTTGACAATTATCGGTTGTGCACGATTTTCCGTTGCTTCTAATTGATATTGTCTACGAAACTTTCTACACCGCCTCTTCGTTCACCACTATGATATTAAAATTTTCATACGTTACGTCGGTGTAAACAGAGCAGTTTAAGCGCGTTGCCGTCGACGTTCGCGCGGAGAGCTTCTCTAGGGCCCTTCACAAACTGCTCTCTTGAAACATTCGCCCAGCGGACGATTTTTCAACATTCTAGCCGCATTGTTCTCGTATTTTTTATTTTGCAGGAACCCAAATGACGTCGAGCGAGGTGTCAAAGTTGTAGAAAAGTATTCATGCGTTCTAATATTTTTCTTCCAAGCAATATGACCTATCTAAGTTTCAAAGTAAACAGTACCGAGTTGCTTCTGTCCCCAACGCTAGTTGGTACAAATCTACGAGTTAATACACTGTAGCGGTCGGATAATATTTGGTGAGCTTTATTTGACAAGCGTGTTCGTGTGTTTTGTCACTGGACACCTCCACTCGGCATACATTTAGTGTTTGAATTGCACTGACACAGTGCATGGGAGTTTTCAGGAACGGTGCGCCATGTTTACGCATCTGGTCTTAGGGACCTTTTTCACAGAATGTAGTAATAAAAAGTCCAGTAGCGTTGACGATAATTTCAAATAATGCTTATCGGTGAAAAGATAAAACGAACGAAAATAAATCTCGTATCAGGAAACTGATAAGACCTCGATTATTACGGGGAATGCTACCGTGCGATAACCTCTACCGAAGGCTTGCGGTAATCTGTCAGATAAAGTAGAGAAATGACGGTTGTCATGTCTTGTTTACGTGCACGTGTGCTGACTTCGTAATTGGATTTAAACGATACAAGACACAAATTCCCGTCGAGGGTTGTTGGAGAGAATAATCCCGCAACATTTACAAACACGTCACGAGCGTCGGGTCGAGTTTTTTCTAGCTTTCGTGCGCTTTACTGTTTATCACAGAACCTGCCACTTGAGTCGACGAGTGAAATGGGTGGCTTTTTTGTTAGAGTTTCGAAGTTACATGTCCGGTGTTTGCCGGAGCGTGACGAGGTACTGAGCTCCAGTTCACTCCCATTAGAAATGACTCCTAGAGCGATAGCGGTCTTGGTCTAGTAAGGTATTTGCGGTCCGCGGGCTACCACGATACTTCGATCACGATTCCGCTAAAACCGCAACTCGTTTGCTTTCACGATCTCGCCCTGACATCAATCATCGTTTGTTGAATATGTGGAACGCGATATTCTTAACTTTTATGATCTGATATATCTATGCTGACAGCTCTCTTAACTATTTTGATAAGAAAGCTAGTGGCGATGTCTACCTTTAGACAGTTTACGTCGTACGCTAAAATAGATAGTCCATTTTCATAGAATTACGAATCTGGGGGCGGGTGCTGTCGCCCTTTCCTACTTCTTCTATGTTAATTTTAGCGAACCATATTTCGTAAACAAAATTACTAGGTACTAAATAGATGACATAATACGTATGCACATTTTTTCATGGAAATATAATCTAATTTATGTCTAGAAACACAGAGCAAGACAAACGTATATGTTCATCATGCTCATAAAAGATACGTACCTACGTACGGGAATCGAATGTAACCTAATCGAAGGAACTATTATCTGTTCTGTGAACCAACCCACTATTGGCCAATCTGCCATCAGTATCGGGTTCCAAAGTTTTCTTGTATAAAAACTTCTAAAGCTGGACTGAACTGGTTCTAGTTTATTATCAAAATAAACTAGTAGGGAAGTAGTACTTTAGTCCAGTGTTTCTTAACCTGTGGTCCGCGGACCCCTGGGGGTTCGCGATTATGTATATGGGATCTGCCGTCTTATCTATGAACATTTAAATTAGTAAATATTGCCAGCAAGACTCGCAAAAAAGCAGCACCAACCTTCACATCAATACAGTATTTTTAATTTTTATAAGAATGTAATTTCTTTCCAATACTAAAATAAATTGTCCTAAATTTATTCTTATGTTTTTTTATTAAGAGGGTCCTTGAAATTGTGCTTGATTTTTTTTTGCTTGAAAAAGGTTAAGAAACGCTGCTCTAGTGTATCGCTCCATAAAACGGCGTTATTGTAACGATAATGTTTACACATCGCCATATAATTCAGCGACAGGTGGGATGGAAACTGTTTATGCATACTCTTATTGATGTCGTTGTGTAACTCCTCCGTCGGAGCACTCTCGCGTTACTGCTCCTGTTTATTTTATTACACCAGAATAAATGAGTGTACTGATAGACAACGTACGCAAATACAAACACGAGAATACATCTGTATTTTACAACCCTTTCGTTAGTTTCCTGTCGCGGTATTTGTAATCAAATCTTGTAAGTTAAATTTGGCCTAGTTCTCAGTGCCAGAGCTGAAATTTGGCACTCTCGTTTGGTTCTTATGACAATTACTATTTCATAAATGCAGCCATTTTCATCTAACATAGCACCGCGACCATAAGGCCTGATCTATATTTTCCACATTAACTCCTATTATTATATTATGGGTGTATCAAATGAGAGGCCTTGCCGGGTAACACACAGTACCTAAGTAAACATTTTAGTTCGTTTTTTTTATCATAAACTAATAAAAGATTGTTTCAAACTTATTTTTGTTTATTCTTGTTAACAAAATACTTTTCAAATCAATATTTCATCATTAAGATAGACACAAAGATTATAGACACAGTTTCCGTTTCGTTATACCTAATTAAGGGACGCGTTAGTAATAAACATGTGGGCTGAGGAAGCAAAAAATCGGGAAGATTCCAACTGTCAAAGTAAATCGCGGGATTAGCCCGGAGTCGATCCCGGGCACGCGAGCAAAAAGCCGCATCCATCAGCGCGAATGAGCTCGCAGAGATATTTTTAACTTGTTCGACACCTAATGAAAAAGTTCCTACATTGTCGTCCATTGCTTTTCGCGTTGAAAGACCAATCTCAGATGCAGCAACATTAAACTCGACGAAATCCAAACACGTTCCGTTCTTAATGCAGTTCGAGAATAAAAACAAAAATATCCTCGACTAATTCAGCCGATATGGATGACAGCATAAACAACACATTCGTTGGTGATTATACATACATTAATTGGTCGTTTTTATTTAAATTAATTCGTTGATGATGTGTAAAATGTGTTTTGTTTGCGCAATTATTCGATCCTCCGACTGATAGCCATTTTTGAAATCTTAAAATATGATAATCGTATACGAAGGTGTATTCTTGCAACCGGTTAATAGGTCAAGGAGGGTTAATTAATTTAATAAATTTGTTTGCTCTCGTAATTACATTGCTGTAATTAAATTTAGTGTTGGGGAATTCTGTGTAATGGTATGTGTAAGGTGCCGGTGAGGGATGGCCTCGATTATTACGCACATTATCCTCCCGAGATGTTGCCCTTTCTCCCCTTCGCACCCTCGCAGAGTACTTACCGGTTACACCTTGATTTTTATTTGCGGAAATACTGAGCTCCGCGTTTAATATAATGTTTGCTTGATATATGTATATTAAAGGGACGATATGAAATGCCATGTTCTTGGTATCTGGGAGAAAATGGGTTGTACAAATATGCTTCGCGTTGTGTATTAAACGAGTAGGTGTGTATAGTAATGTCAGACATCATAGTGAAACTATATAAAATAAAATAAATGAATATTCCTGGACAAATTACACATGGCCATCTAGTCCCAAACTAAGCAAAGCTTGTACTATGGGTACCAGATGACTGATATTATACTTAAATACATTTTTTTTGTAAATACATACATGTAATACATAGAAAACACCCAGACCAACACAAAATGACAGACATGTTCATGTACACAAATATTTGTGTTGCGGGTATCGAACCTGCAACCTTCGAGTCAAAGTGCCCATTGCTAACCATTCGACTACTTACCAAGCTCGTCTTATAAAAGTTTGTAAAACACTAGAAAAAGCTTTAAAAATTTAGCGTTACATAGTTGTATGAGTTAATGATGGCTAAAAGCACTGATTTTATATTTATTAGTATTAAATTTCGGTTAGTCTTCTAGAACTTCTGGCGCTTGGCTAGGATTAGTCCTACAGTGAGCCAAATACACAGTTAGATCGTAAATCGCTCTTAAACCACTTAACGGCAACTGTTACATTCTAGTGCCAAATGACTGAAGTGCCTTATTTTTGTTGGATTATTTTAAACTGTTTTTTATAGAACTCCGAAATGAAATTGTATGATAATTGCACTTGGTTTAATGATTGTATTAACGTTCACATTACTTAATAACTAGTACATATAACAGCGGTTTACGCGTATTAAATATTTTTTTTTCTGTGTATTATATGTATGTATGTAAAAAATGTATTCAAGTATTATATCTTTTATCTAGTACCCGTAGTACAAGCTTTGTTTAGTTTGGGACTACATAGCAGTGTGTAATTCGTCCAGGAATATTTATTTATATTATTTATTTATAATTATAGTACTTTTTTACATAGTAGTACATTTTGGGGTGTAAGTGGTTCATCAACATCTTTGAACCAAAGCCAACTTCACCTGCACGCGGTGCACCCTGCTTACTGACAAACGAAGTTCTGGCGAAAAGAGAGGTAATTGTAAGCTACTCGACTGGGGAATGTACCTCCACCTCACAGAATACTGCAGCCAAATAACAATTCCCTTGAGGGTTGTTGTGTTCCTGCGAGTGAGTGAGGTCGCCAGAAAGGAAGGAGATGCTGCGTTGGCAGTGGGCGGCGGCGTGCGAGCGATATTTTATGTTGCGAGCGTTAATATTGCTACGATAACCGCTTCACATCAGGCGGGCCGTATGCTTGTCTGCCACCCGACGTAGTATAAAAAAAAAAGAAAAAGCAATAGCTTTTAGTACTAATAAAATAAAATATAAGGAGACTAAATAATGTAGAACTCATTACATAAAGACTAAAGCGCCAAACATGTTCACACCTACAGCTCTTTTCAACGGCTTTAATTTCACGGGGCTTTTGATGATCGGCTTTGGTTTGAAGACCGTGCGAAGGGCATATCTTGTTAGGCACAAAACCCCACACAGACAGACGGACAATGGGATCCTGTTACCGTCCCGCTTCCGGGACGATGATTGCGAGAACCACAAAGTTTTACACCTGACTACATTTTGTTAAATTTTTAGTCTGTGCTACGTAGCTTGTTACGTAATTTTGAACGGTTCGATTGTATTAAAAAGGTGGTATGGAAGAAATTCTATATGGTTTAGGGATTCTGCGGGTTGTTGTAATTGGTTGTTTAATTATGTTTTTTTTATGTTTAAACATAGGTATATTTACCTTTTTTAAAAATACATTTTTATGGTAAGTTTAAGTTCCTTAATGTGAATTCGCTGCTCGCGGGATTATCAGCTGTATTTCATTTTTAATTGAAACTTCAATGGAGTGTATTTTTTTTTGATCAAACCGTGTTGCAATATCTCTCAGTGGCTTTATATAATCTTTATTGAGAATTAATTATATATCTCTTCTAATCAACCTTAATGGTTACACTCGAAACAATAAATAGTACTTATTGAAGTTGTCGACTCAAAATAAAATACAAATTATAAGCAATGAAGTAGGTATGTTCTCATGAGACGAATTTTTAACCGACTTCAAAAAAGGAGGATGTTCTCAATTCGACTGAATATTTTTTTTGTATGTATGTTATTCGATATTTTTGCGAATTGTGAACCGATTTTCATAATTCTTTTTATAATTGCAAGGTGGTCCCATGTTCACCAAGTCAGGATCTGATGATGGGATGATGAAATCGAGGGAAACCCTTAAATTTGCCCTATGGTAGCCGGCAGAATAAAATTGTGCCACTCCATTGCTCTGCGCTGGATGTCGTACAAGGCGACTAAGGAATCTTGTGTCACGCGATAACTTTTCTCCCGGAAGACGGGCAGCAGCGTCTGCCGGGGTATTCCACCAATAAGCTGCGCTCGTCAACCGGAGTCGGTTTCAATTTTTTTTTTAAATCAACTTTTTTCTCTTGTTAGAATGATATTTTATTCTAGTCCAGATTCTAGATAGGATAGATACAACACCATTTAGTTTACTTATGTCTATTGTAATGAGTTGTCCTGATGTTGATTGTACAAGTTTTCTATTCTGCTTCTCTCCATACTTAGCTGCGTTTTTTACATCGTTCAGTTAAATATTTATAGCTGTTTACTAACTCGCGACAAATAAGGCACGTTCCTCCTGTCGCAGATTTACAACCAGCTAATTCCGTCTATTGACGTCTGTGCAATGTAAACTACTCCCTATAATGTAAGCGAGGTACAAACTTGCGACATAACGAGCACAGATACAAATCGTTCACACAAATTTCCTGCGATTAGTCGCTATGTTATTAATTGTCTATATCGAATTCGTTCACAAATATCAGAGATAAGACTATCTACACTTATAAATAAGCCTAACATAACACAAATATACAAACGTTCCCTTGAAAAGATTGCTTTCAGCAATAAGGCCGTCTTGTTGCATTTATGCAAGTCTGTAATAATTTATTGATTCACTGTACCTACTTTAAATTTGTATTATGCAAATAAAGTATATTCTATATATCTATCAAATATAAGAAATCCATCGATTTATGAGTTCCCAGCATGATTAATCTGAATCTCATCATTTTTAAGAGTTCCGTACCTCATAAATAAAAAAGATCCTGTAACGAACTACTCAAAAAATGCAAGCCGGAGAGGCTTGCATTTTTTGAGTAGATTTTTTTAAATCCTGCTTCTAATAGCTTTTCGTTAAATTGGCTGAGATGTACCAGAAATAATGGCACAAGTCCTGTCTACAAGCAATTTTTGGTCAATATCAGAAAATTTGAAATTTCCTACATTGATATACAAACGCACCAATGAGAACGTTCCTTAAGTCGACGTTTTCCGGTAAAAGGGCCTATAAAACTGTCGTCATTGCAACAGCTACTGCCTAAATACCGTTTTTTTACGACACATCCAATACTATTCTTAACACATCGTATACTGATTTTATGATAACCATTATCACACGTAGTTATAGGCTTGTGGTAAAGTTGTAAAATGTAGATATTTATATATATTTTTTGTTATAATGTTTTTAATAAATATTGTCTAGGTAAAATACGAGACAAATGTCCATAAAATATATACACCTTGCTAGAAATTAATTACTCTACATAGGAACTGACATAGTATATCTTATTGTGGTTGGGGGTCTATCCGGATCAGTGGTACCATTGACTAGTACCATACTTATTTTCGATATGTTTCTCTTTGATTTGAAATCTTTTTTTTAAATTATGAAAATGCTCTGAAGTGCTACGATTGTTGTGTATACAACTTTCAAAATAGGTATGTATCGTTCCTTATGGTATAGGAAGAAACAATAATAACAGACAGAAAAGAGATAAATAATATGTATCTCAGATGTGGTACAGAATGTGATTATAATTATTAGACTGAGGCCAGATGAGAGAAATTCGAAAATGTTTACAATTTTGTGACTTCTCATTTCACTTTGACGCATTGCACATTCTATTCGGGATTTGTAATGGGAGCAATGCTAAATTCATATTTACGTCCTCAGCGATCGATTGTAATGATCACTTTCTGTACTATCTATTGTTAGATAACTGACCGCCAATGTATTTTTTCCACAATATAGCATGTAAACATTATAGATAAATTTAGATCGGTGATGGTGATATCCCTTTTCGGCTAGCTTCGTGCATACCCTCCTCGGAAGTGCATACCTCGGGGTCTTTTCACCGACACCTTTGCATTTTGTTTTATTTCCTTGCACGCCTCCGCATAATTTCAATATAATGCGTCTGTTGTGCCCTAACCTCCTTATATCCAACGCCTCGAAGGGGAACTTTCTATACGAAATATCAGCACCTATTGTTCGTTCCTTGTTCGTCGTTCTATTTTATTCCTTACAAATGGCTTTTTGTTCAAATGTAATGAAAGCGTTTAAGGTGTGAATGTAGAATGCGTCAATAGGTACTCACAAATTCTGGTGATATCTATAAAAAAACTATTGACGTTTTTTTAAAAAATAATTATTCAGTTGGCGGTTTTTGATCATTGTTAGTAATAACAATGAAATGAGTTTTGAGAATAGCGCTATCATACAAAGCGCTAAGGTATATAATATAGATCCGCATGACTACTTCTTTTTACACACAGGTTAGAGCTTATTGAGTTCGCTATTTGACTTTGTCCCAATGTTTTTTAAACAACATGCGATAAGCCAAAAAGGATCCTTGTTTCAAAGAAATTAGTTTTCGAATAAGCAAAAAAGTGGGCGCATGTGGAGGCTGGTGCAAGTTATCTCTAGTTATTTGTCGTATCAAGTGGTTCTTTAGGTCCGCCGCCGCATCAAAGGCGCCGCGCACGGTAGCAACTCCTGCTACCGCTTATTACTTATGTGGGAATGTAAGTGAATCCCCACATGTCACATCTTTATGGTACCATCATTATTTGTAGTTGGATTTCGTGGCGAGCGACCGTGTTTGTGGCGGTCGTTAAAACTTAAATCAGATCGGGAAGTTGATTACGGGGAAACAATTTATAACAAAATTTCTGGCTTTTACTTCTTGTTATGCCTCGAATGATGTAATGTTGGAATTATTTTGTCTTTTTTTATAGGTATTTATGACTAAGCTACGAAAAAGGTTGATTCAAAAAAGGTGGAAGATAAACAAAGTTGCCAGAGAATATTACTCGTACTCCTAATTAGCACTGTTACTTATTTGTCAAGTAAGTCAAGGAAACTTCGACCATAGCCTGTTTATTACGCGTCAAACCGTCGGTTCCGCCTGTAGTCGAGATGACAGCCGCCCAGCATTACAGCATCAGTCATTTCTATCAGTCTGGTTAGACCGACACCAGACAGAATGCGTTGACTGATAAGTTTTATACGCGTCCGTCAATACATCAATCTGAGACTGATGCTAGATTGACCATGCATTCAGGGTTGGTAAATTTAATTCGCTAGTTTTTTACCGTCATGTTCTGCATTTTTGTAGCATCTTATTCGATAAAAACATAAGAAAATATAACCTTTTTTTACAGTTTAGAAATGTTTTTTTCGATTTCGAAAATTTTGTCATCATGTTGCACACATCTCTCAGACCGTTTCATAGCTTTTAAATGTTATCTAATAGAATAAACTCTGTCAAGAACCCGCTATATGCAAATAACGATAGGGACGTTACCATACCACACGTTACATTGTAACTCGTTAGCAGTTAATCGCTGTTATCGCGTTCCGAATAAACAAATAGCCGTTAACCGCGTTAAAATTATTAATTTAGTCACACGACCGTTTCGGGCTCATTTGCATGGCACCGTACACGCACTGTACAAACATGTCGGGTTTAGATATTAATATTTTACGATTATAGTGTTAATAACACGGTGTTACTGCTGGATGGACAGCTTATGAGGATCCTGTTCCGATATTTATTGGAACCGGTCGCAATAAATTGTTATTTATATTGGAGGTATAATATATAATTAGTTTGTTTTTGGTTAATGAATTGTTTTCGGATACGATCACTGTTGATTTAGTTTTTAATTGCATAACTTGAATCTGATTATTCAAGTTTGAATTTTGATTTGACTTTTTTTGTTGGTATATCTTGATTACTTGTATTTAAAGGAAAGGCGTGAATATTACGTTTGTAAATTTGGGTTTTGGCTAATTATCTATTCAGGTCTTTCATTTCGCTTTTTATTCGACTCTTCATCAAATAAATTCACAACTTCTACTTTTCTAACTTGAACAATTTCTACCCTTCATCATGAATAATCAGTCATCTTCATCCTCAATCATCATCATTTAAAGGATTTAAAACGTCCTCCGCTGCTCTACTACGAGTGGTGGAGGCCAGTGTTAGCTTAAAGCTTCCTGCCCGTAATCAAGAAATAAGTCTATAGATAGACTACAGTTTAAGTTGCCTGACTTGCGTATTTGCTTATGCTGACACGCGTAATGACGTCACAGAGCTACGTATGATTTTACTGTGCAGCGTGTATAATTGTAATGAAATCAAATTGTAATCATCTATATGCAGATTATCTAGAGCCTTATCTAGAGGCCGCTGATAGGATATTTTATTCAACGAAGTGAGTACATACTACATATTATTATGTATAATGTATATATTTTTAGAGGTCCTACATATATCACCTTCTCTTTTAGTTAGTCTCAGAATTTTACGTAGGATTTCCCTTTCCGCAAATAACCTCTTTCAGAGTTAGTATCCAATCCTCGTATCTATGCATCAAAATTGGTTCATTATCAGTTTTGCAGACGCGAATCTTCTTCCTTTTGCGTATCAGCTTGGACACTAGAACATTCTGACGACAGCTATCTGAGAGCACTATGGATGCCTATATTAATCATGTCTTTACGTTGATGACTCTCACCATACTCTCTAGATACTTATGAGGTTTTTCCTTTTGTTCCTTCGATCTTTCATGAATGAAAGTTCTCTGTTTTCTCACGATTATTCCCGAGACCAGCCTTTCTCTCTTCCTCTACAATATTTCCGTTATGCTATCTATTCAACTACGGGCACTTCATGATGAGATGAATTTCCAATCGGGGAATAATTTAGATTAAAATTTTAGTACTTAAAATTGTATCGAGATTCCCAACGTGCCTGTAACTGCATAGATTGGAGTTGAATTACTGTTTTGTATTATTTTGTTCTGTTTGTGTTAATGAGCAATAACTATAATACCCGGCACTATGCGGATATTGCGGGAGCCGGTGTTTAACAAATTTAATAATTAGATACATGAAATAGTGTGAACAATCTTTGTTTACGATACGTAATTACACAGGCGTGTTTTTGATCACGCAGACCTGTCACATGATACTAAAATGTTAACACATGCCCATAAAATCATAAGGTAATGTGACACCTAATGAGTGGTTCATCGAGTCGTGAATATTACTAAGAAACTAGTAGGTGGTTCAGTGACTTTTCCCGTGTGATTCTAGTGCCTATGTATTACTGGAAAAGCCACTGAACCGATATTAACGAACACAGCTAAGTTGGTCGATTCAAATCAGATTTTTTTAGATTCTCAATTACATCTTTCGCTTAAGACCCTCGTAGGCGCGAAAGTACGCACTTTGAATAATGTTAAGAATGAATATCAAAAAATTCTTTGAACAATTTGTTACGAAGAGACGTTTTTACCTCGTTATACCAGCTCTCAAAATGTTCCTACTCCATTCTTTCCTGGCGACAGGGGCCTAAAGCTCTCCCGGCATAGAGCCTATTAGATTACGACGTTTTCAGACAGTTGTATCATGGTCTCGTTTGTCGTATCAATACTAGTATCTGAATCAGTTTTTGCTTGATCGATAGTTGCCAGTGGTAGAGTTCCAGGTCACAGAATTCCAGGTTCACGTTTCCGTGGCAACAGCCAACAGTATTATTATGTGGATTGAAAAAGGTATTTAATTATAATCACCACCTCTATTCTTAATTATAAAAAAAAATAACGTTTGTCATTTAGGACGATGTAAAATGAATTCTGAGAAAATATTCGTCAGATTTAAAAAATCCTTTTTTAAATCTGACGAATCCCATATTGTGTATGTTCTACATACACAATATGGGCGAAGCCACGGATATAGCTACTGTCATAATTTGTAGCTACTGAGAAATATTGGAAGGAATGCGGCAACATCAATAAGATGATCGCTAATTCAATTCTAATTTACCGCTCCGACTTAAATCAGTGTTTTAATAAGACCGGTATAAGTTGACGTTTATGTCCTTTCTGAAGGTTCTTGGTCGGTTTTTTGTTAGTTCTCATGATTTGTGGACAGGTGGCGCAGGCGTCGGGTTGCGGCATCTTTGTGCCGCCACTTTGATCTCGCCGTTTCATTGTGCGCGTGCGCATTGAACTTTTTGCTCGATATTGTACGTTATTGATGCGTGCAGGGTATGTTGTAGAATCCAATATCGGTTTCAATGTGTTCGCCATCCGTCAAAATTTTCTTATACTGCCAGACTGCTTGGCGTCGAGTTACACAATGAAACTATGAATTTCACAATAACCATGCAGCGAATGTGTATTCAATTTCTTTAAATTGAAATCATTGTTCCCATGGTCTGAATAGTATAAATGCATAGCCGAAACGAAATTAGTACCTAATTGGACATGAAGTAAATAAATACTCGTGTGTTTTCGTTTTATTTCTAACGTTGAGCTCTAATGCCTACAATTTATCCCTACATTCTGCTATCCCCTTGAAAATTCATTATAAGTTAGCGCCTAAAATGTGCCTTAATTTAATGTTAATAATGACATCTCTAATTTCGTATTTTTTGGTTGTCCACAGGCTTGACAGCGGAACTATACTACGTACGGGAAGGTCAAATCAATTACTATGCTCTAAACTTCGTGGTACCAGTACCAGCCACCATCGAAGACTTGCACTTCACTTGGCAGAGTCTGACTAGAAGACCGGTGAGTAGCAAACTTGTATCCGTGGATTTCTGACCAAGAAAAGTTCACTAAAGTTTATTATGCAGATTCTCCTATATTAGAATGTTAACGTGTACATACTCGTATAGCCAGAGTTTAAATTGAACAATCGACTGGATGAAACAATCGCGCCATTATGGTAATCTTATGTATGACATGAATGCAAATTAAGGAAGGTACCTGACGACAAAACCAAAAGTCGTGCATATCCTTCAATTAACAATATTTATGATGTGTTCTTCTGAAAAATATAGTGCCCACAACTTACTCAATTATTCAGGTGCCCATAAATTAATCTATAAAAGTTTACTCGCTAGAGTGGAGTTACAACTCGAGATGTTTACACAGAACCCGGCAAACAAGTCATTCTTATGGAAATGCCTTAGTTACCGACTGAATTCAGATAAACTCATAAAGCGGCGATAACGATGTCACGGTACCAGTAATCTTGTCTGGTAGCGGTTCACCAAACGGATTTAATTCTGACACTTGATTGATTAACCGGAAATTTATTTTGGTTTCATTTTCGTGACTTTCTGATTCAAATTTGACCATCTCATATGCTAATCATCCAGCGACGCTCACGACACAGATAGACTTTTATTTTCTTTGCGTTCCTCCTCGTCCTGCAGCACTAACCAAATAATATGTGCATTCATTTATTTTATCCGCCAACATTTACAAACAAGACGCTCCCGAAGGGAACTTTAGTTTCGGGCTTGGAAACATGAATAAGTCTGCTTTACATACTGAAGGTGGAAACGTCACAAGCCGACGAGCTCACAAAACTCGTCACGTATTTGTCAATTTGAGATAAAATTTTCACAATTTAGAATTTAAAATCAAAATACCTACTGTACCAATCAAAGTAAAAACTGATTCGTATTTGTTTGTTCCAGATTTTGTTCACCAAAATCTACCAAAATAAAATTACTATAAATTGAAATAAGGTCTTTGAACATCTCTGTCGGGCGCATCTAAAAAGCAAATATTGTAGAAAGTTGCGGTTGCGATCACGCGCCCAGTCTCTTATCAGCATCTCGGCAAGCTTTGTGTCGGCCGGCGCTATCAGATCGCCCCCACCTCCTGCGGCTCCCCTCCACACCCTTATTTGCTCGGCGGCGCCTTTGACTAGAGCAAATATTTGGAAACCGGTTAACTAGCGCCGATGAGCGATCGCGCCACCATCCATTGTCTGTACTCACCGGCTGCCAAGTGATAATATTTAATTAGCGGCTTCGCTGTCGCACCTACACGTTTTATGAGCCGCGACGCAAGGCCTGATGGACCGGCCAAAGGGCCCGCGGCAAATGATGTTTGCCCAACATACCTAATGCCGCTATCATTAGTTTAAAAATATGTGTGAATACTGTTTCATAACACGCACAGTAACATTTAACAGAATTTATACAGAGTTATTCGCTTTCATCTCATCATTTCGTCCTTATTTGGTAGACATCCACATTGAACGATCGACTGCCTACATTATGCAAGTCCGGCAAAGACCCAAGTGTCTAGTAACAAAGTATATAAACGTTACGGGTCTGTCCGTACTCCGTAAATCCTATAAAGGAGCGTCGATCGTGCTCTCACGGTGGGTTACCTACTCGACATTTGATCCTTGACACGAGAGCAGATTCACACACACACCGTTTAGGGACAGCGCGCGTGCTGTTGTCCGTCAAAGGCGCTTGCTTATACAGCTAGTCGTGATGATACTTTACCGTTAGGAATGTGTTAGGGGCACTTAAATAAGCAATGTTATGTTATGAGTCACCATCACCATAAAGTTGTTGTAGTTATTAAATTAAATTACTTTGTTGCAGTTGCCGTACACTCTGAGTATCGAAAGAATATCCAACAAGGAGGCAATGCACGAACCATTTCCAAACATATCGACCGTAGGATACGTGCCAACCGAGCCTCAAACATGGAAAGTGGACTTGCCATGTACGCGCACAGTAGCTGCCGAAGTAGACGTCACAATATCACTCAACATTTCCACTGGTTCTTCCTCTACTGTGTTACATTTCCGTCGGCGGAAAATCTGTCTTATAGATACAAAAAAGCCTGCAGTGAGGGTGGACAGTGTTCCTCAAGCGACATCAGCAGATATATTTTACGCGGGAGCTGGTTGTGCTGGCGGTGCAATTTTAATAGCAGCAGTCGCTGCAGCGGCCTGCAGGGCTCGGGCCAGGAAGTTACGAAGAGCTCGCAGCGATGAACAAGACGCTCATGCATTCTTACCTGATTCTTCATGTAAGTCTGCCGCTAGTTACACCAGCTACCGTCGGCCTACTTCCCTGCCAGCTGTTGCGGCCGAGGAAAGGGCTAGAGATCTTCAGCAGAGAATAGCTGAGCTAACTATACAGAGATGTCGTGTGAGACTACGATCCGTAGCGATGGAAGGGACCTTCGGTCGCGTTTATAGAGGGACTTATGCTGATGAGGATGGAAGGGAACAAGAAGTTCTTGTTAAGACTGTTGCGGAGCATGCGTCTCAAGTGCAGGTATTTTTGCAATCATATTCATCAATAACTAAGATACTGTAAAATTATAAATTTAATTATAAATATTGATAAATTGGATTACTAATATTATTGTTCTTTTTAGGTTTCATTACTTCTACAAGAAGGTTGCATGCTATACGGATTACAACACGAGCGTATGTTATCTGTACTTGGAGTAAGCATCGAAGATCAAACAGCTCCTTTTCTGTTGTATCCATGGAACAATACTTGGAGAAACCTGAAGCAATTCCTCTTGGCATGTCGAGGGGTGACGGTGGGAGGAGCGGCTGGAGGTGCGCCGCCGCCTCCCTTGACTACGCAACATGTCGTCCGGATGGCTCTTCATGCCCTAGATGGACTTGCTTATCTGCACACACAGCATGTCTTACATAAAGATATTGCTGCAAGGAATTGCATGTAAGTTGTAATTTGTTTCTACACTGACATTGTATTATGTTATTAGGTCGTTAATAAAGGTTTTTATTAGGTTGTTGGTAACTTAATATATATTTTTTTGTTGTCAGTGTGGATGAAAATCTTCGTGTGATGATCGCAGACAACGCACTATCGCGTGATCTCTTCCCCGCTGACTACCACTGTTTAGGAGACAACGAAAACCGGCCCATAAAATGGCTGGCTTTGGAATCGCTGACCAAACGGCAGTTTAGTCCAGCTGCGGATGTATGGGCTTTGGGAGTGTTGTTATGGGAGCTGACGACTTTAGCTCATCAACCATACGCGGAGGTGGACCCATTTGAGGTAGCCGCTTATTTGAGGGACGGATATAGATTGCAGCAGCCTGCTAACTGTCCTGATGAGTTGTAAGTAGAATTTTTTAATCCGTACCCTAGTCCAATGATGCATAGTTTCTAATTTGTTGCCTTGGTTCTATCTAGTCTTATAGTTATTACGTAAATTATCGATAATTTATTTTTGACAATTTTAGACAAGTACCTACCTAAAAAGTCATGTTCCAGCCATCGTCCGTTGTATCATCATTAACGTAAATCCATACCTTGCTGGTATGGATGGTATGGATTGATGTTCATGTTACCCACTGTAGGTTAGCGAACACCAGTGTTCAAGCTCCTAAAATCCTACAACAACGCTAAGTTTAACGGGACCTCCGAAGCTCGATATGACTAAACTAACCTAAGGACTCAGTTAGACGTTGACTTGCGCATTATACTAAATACACGCAACGTGGTCTTCCATAAAATCTTAGTAATAACAGCTGGTTGTATTGTCCTAGATTTGCCGTGATGGCCTACTGCTGGGCCATGTCTCCAGACGACCGGCCCACGCTGCCACAACTGCAGATATTCCTACGAGACTTCCACACGCAGCTCACCAGATTCGTCTAAAGCATTCCCATAGACGTAACCCTAAAAAGACATCCCAAAGACGACAATAAACATAGTGAAATGGCAAAGTGAGACAAATCTTCTGAATGAGGCCTTATTGTGAACTCCATAAAGTGTGATCTTCCTTGACAGTGATTGTGTAAATGCCGATTTCGAAGTGTGGATCTTCAAAGAGACTGATTTTTATAGTGTTTATTAATTTGTAAATTATAGAGATGTTTATTTACCAGGTTGACATACACTTTGATCGTCATCTTGTTTTCATAATCTACGATAGAAATTTTGTTTTGTTTAGATATTTTTTGTGCAACAGGACTTTATTCCTTGGCAATAAAGGTCATATTGATAACTAAGATGAGTAACTAGCCGTTTACTAGGTCATTCGATGTCATTACACTAATATAGGTATCTTTTATAATACAATAACAATCTTGGTTTATTAGTAATAATATTACAAGTGATCTCATTCAATTAACCCAAGTATGCATAGAATGCGTACCTATGAGAACTATTCTTAGAACTAATAACACAGTATTCATGGAACCATAATATTATGATAAATGTATTGAAATATTCTCACGTTAATCTATTTAAATATTATGCTTGTTAGGTACAAGGAACATCATTCTACGCACAAATCGTTGAAATAAAATATAAGAAGACTGCTAGAACATTTAGCAGATAAGTATTTCAATACATTTTAAAACAATATTCTGTAACTGCAATGAACTACGAGTATGTGTGTGCTTCCACTAGTGCATTTCACGCCGTAAATATATCGAGTGCGGTGTATGAAGTGTGAAAGTTATGAAAACAAACTCAACTCTTCTCCGCTTCAGTGAAAACACGCCTTAAATATCTAAAATGGTTATCCTTATCATTTACCTTAACTTACTCGTAGTACCTTGTAGTAGGTTGGTACTTATTTTATTATAAGATATATTCACAAAACAAAATTTCCGTTTGTTTCTCATTATTCTAGATGAATTTTCTAAGTGTGTGTTTGCTTGGGAGCTGTGGTACTTCCTGATTTGTGGTCTCGCTAGTGATATTCTCATGACAAATATATATCTCTTGTTTTCTGCTGATTTTAGTTTGTGCTCGTGTTTACTGAGCAAAATTATAAGGGTTTCTAACATTTCATCAAAAAATTAACTTTTATGAATTGTAATCATAGACTTATGCCAAGCAAAAAGTAGTGGCTTGAAAATTGAGTTTATTTTCCGTCAACTGTTCGTACAATTTTAAATTAAATATAATATTCCTATTAAAAAAGGAAAAAAAAAAACGATGTTCCAATTCAAAAATAAAAATCGACATCGGAAACTGATGGCTAACTATTTTGATATACCGTAATAATATGGACCCATCAGGTAAGTACCCCATAAGTTTGAAACCTCGATACTGCCATACTAGTGTAAGTGTTGTAAATAATAGCTATATGATTGTATTGTATCATATACGTATATTGAATGTGCCTCAGATTTTATGAAACATTTAGATGTTTATAAGTGTTTAATTGAAATATTAAATTACTGAGTAAGACTGTTCTATCATCAATTTATTAACTTTATAAAATAACACTGTATTCGTGAATATTGCCTCTAATTACTATTGATTAGTATAAATTTGGGACTCAATAAAATGAATGACTAAACAAAAATATTTGAATATTTCTGTCGCTAATTCTGTCCTAAAAAGTTTGTGTTTTACCGTGGAATTTATGTGAGTTTTCAAAGTACATTGCTTAGTCTATGTTGACTCATTAATTTATATATTTTTTTCAAGGCAGCAATGTGCTTTGTTAATGCCTTCTTCGTTGTCATGGTTAGTGACTACGGGGGCAAAGCTATGATAACTTTTTTCCTCAAAACTATTTTCATTTCACTGAAATGCGACAAATGACAAGGTTGACATAATCCAATGATTGATTCATATCTCCAGGTCATATCTTAATATTCGTATTGACAGTAATGGAAAGCACCAACATGAAAGCAATGGTGACTTAACTGAGAAATAGTTTGTTTTGTGCTGGATTTAACTCATATAGATATGACAGTTGGAGCAAAACTCAGATTTTAAAATTTTGAGTTATGCCAGTCTTATTGCAAATTAGTATTAAGTTATGACACATTTATATATCGCTCACCTAGTAGTACGATTATACTTACAGGACATTTTTATTTTTTGTACTTCACAGAAAAGTTTAAGAATTGCGTAAATTTAGGTATATGACCAGATTTACATGAATTAGTACCTCAGTTGATAGCCACGAAACAAAATTTTTTGTTACTAGTTTAAACTAAGAAAGTGAGTAATTTAGTTAAAAAAGTGCATAGGGGCCGTCCATAAATTACGTCATCGATTTTTTCAGATTTTAGACCCCCCCCCCCCCCCCCCCCCCCCCCCCCCTATAATCATCCTATCGTCATTTCTTAATGACACCCCCCCCCCCCCCCCCCTTCTCCCAAAATTGACGTCATTACTAGTTTGACAAAATAAAACATTGCAGATTTGAGAAAAATAGGGTATTATATGATTAAAACACTTGGTTAAAACATTATCTTTCCTTAGTATGAGACATGTATTTAAGTATAAGTATAGTATTAATATGTACTTTTATTAATTATGTAATGTTGTAGTTATTATTTAAGTATTGTGTTTATTATCAATACATAGTATAAAACAAAGTCGCTTTCGCTGTCTGTCCCTATGTATGCTTAGATCTTTAAAACTACGCAACGGATTTTGATGCGGTTTTTTTAAATAGATAGACTGATTCTTAAAGAAGGTTTATATGTATAATAGATGTAAGTACCACGGGCGAAGCCGGGGCGGGCAGCTAGTATTTTACTAGGTGTGCTGGAAGAAATTTCTTTTTAGAAATAATCTTTTTGTACGTGAAAAATAAACTATAAATAAATAAATAAGAATGACGTCAATTTCGAAACACCCCCCCCCCCCCCCATCTATCATTTACCGTCATCCGCAGACCAACCCCCCCCCCCCCCCCCAATTTTGAATGACGTAATATATGGACGGCCCCATACTTATTTAGATATGCACTTTTTTATACATTTGGGCAAAAAAACAATTTCGTTTTTTTTTTGCAATTGTGTTCATATACGACTAGGTGAGCTATATACATATATCCTGAAAATAGAAGAAGACGTTTTCACGCACATAAAAAAAATGGTAGCTAATTTTTTAGACTGTTATTTCTTATATTTTTGAAATTTTTGCACCTTTATATTAACGAGCCAAATTATGTTAAATAAACCTACAATAAAATAAAGTATACACCATGTTTATTTACAAATTTAATACATTTCAGTCTAAACTCAAACTAGTATCATACAATGTTGTATAACAGCAATATTAGGTGATATTATCTAGTATGCTTGCCTACTGTGTTTATCGGTTATTATTGAGCGGCTCTAGATAATTCCATTATCGTAATGATTGATCACAAAAATGCGAATTTGTCAACGTAGGCAGGAAATCCTTGTCGAGTAATTTTAATGGTTTTTCTTATTGATTGTTATAAATCTTTATTGTGAACTAAGAAATCTCGAGCAAATATTTTATTTAAATTTTGAACTGTTTATTGTTGATTAGCTTCCGCCTGCGGCTTCGTCTACGTTTACGAAAAAGTCTTCATTTTTCGAGTTAATGGATAGCCTATGACACCCACAAATAACGTGGCTTTTTATTCGTAAAAGGATTTTCAAAATCGGTTCAGTCGATCCAGAGACTACTCCCTACAATCTCACAAACTTTACCTCTTTACAATATTAGTATAGACAGATAACGAATGAAATGGATTCGGAGATAGGTCTTATTATCTTGTTAATAAGTAAGTTCTGATTCTAAGAGAATAAGAACTTGGTCTGAGTTTTTACATGTTCAGAAACATCGTAAATATATTCAACATCTTCGATCATATATCGGAACGTAATAATATATGTCTACAATTTTATCTTGATCAAGTCATCCCTAGTATGAATGAAAACAGCTTAGCGGTGCTATTTGGTAAATGTCACTTCCAAATTCACCATCATTCATCAAATATATTTCGACCAAGGGCGTAATCATATAATCACATTTTTCTAGATAGATCAATATACAGAATAGCTCCTATGAGTCTCTATTCGGTAAATCTGTCATCAACGAGAAATAAAAAGAATTCATAATTATAAAAGCTGTTATACATTAGCCAACATGTTAGCCGTATTGGTCACGTTGCCTGAGAAAATTTCTGTGTATGGATGTTGTCCATCATGTTGACAGATATTTTGATTGCCAACGTATCCATACACAGCTAAATTATTAAACAACATGACTAATATCTTAGCTAATATATGGCATCTTATATTGATGAATACTTGTTGTTTTTCGTTATTGACACATCGTTGCTAATGTACGGCAGCTTTTAATTACTTCCTTTGTTAATTACTTAATAAAACCAAAGTATGTCAACACAGAGCACGTAATTTCGTAAATGCGTACGTGTTGTCATCCGAGTTAGCGAATACAGGGGTTGATCATGTTTCTATTTCCTTCGTTATATAAATATTAGGTATGTAGGTGATATTGTTTCATTGGAACTTGACCGACATAAGAGGCAACGCGAATATTGTAACATAATAAGTATTTAATGGATATATGACTAGAAATGAGATGGTGCTCATTTTCCAATTGTAATCCAGCTGTTTTTGTTCGCAATACTTTATTGGGCCCAAAGCTTAATACAAAGTCATGAAATCAATTTCGTACGTATACAATTTCGGAATGATCCTATGAAGGATCTTTTCACTATTCACGAGTGTTCGTAATCTATATCTGCTATAGTTGCGAAATAGGCGCCATTTTGTTTTATGTTCTATATTAATTATATCGAATATTGTACATGTGTAAATATGGTACGAGTAAGACTACAGAACTGTGAATATACGAGTGAAAACATTTAACTTTCTTGTTTTATTATTTGTTACCCATTATCAATACATGTAATTAATTCTACCCTGGCTTTAGAGCAAACCGTGGATTTGGCTCATTTGCGATATATATATATATATATATATATATATATATATATATATAACACCTCTTTGCACACTAAGTTGATCCCGCCACGACCCCGTACATTGCCGACTCCACCTTTTGCACCGAATAACTTGAATCCAGTTGCGTATTTCTCGAACGAAATGGCAACGTCGCATTCTATTATGCGCTGTTGCCAAATGTATTCGTCGATAGTACATTATACTCCATACTTAGTTTTTCAACAATTTCATGCAATAGTCGATCCGTAACGACTAAATTTTTTAAATGCTCGAAGACTTTTTGGCTCTGTATATATTTCAAAAATCAATTACTTGTGTTGATCAATATATATACTCGTCATCATCATCATCAGGTCCATTTTAGTCTCCTACAGGAGCACGACCCTCTCTCGTCCATCCTAAACGGAAGGAGGATTTGGCCTGCACTCCCCACGCTGGCCAGACGGGTTGGGGAGACTTAT
Source organism: Hypsopygia costalis (assembly GCA_937001555.2). Taxonomy (NCBI): domain Eukaryota; kingdom Metazoa; phylum Arthropoda; class Insecta; order Lepidoptera; family Pyralidae; genus Hypsopygia; species Hypsopygia costalis. Next base: position 8,526,522 of record OW443325.2, read on the forward strand.
ATACTCGTACTTCCAGTAATACTTGCTTTGATCCGAATAGGTACCGATACCGTAACGGTCGATCAATTATGAATATATTACACCTAATCTAGATATTTAATATTCGCAATGCTCCATACATTGTAAGTTTAGGGGTGTAAGAGGTTCATCAACATCTTTGAACCAAAGCCAACTTCACCTGCACGCGGTGCACCCTGCTGACTGACAAACGAAGCTCTGGCGAAAAGAGAGGTAGGGAGCGTAATTGTAAGCTACCCGACTGGTGAATGTACCTCCACCTCACAGAATACCGCAGCCAAATAACGGTTCCCTTGAGGGCTGTTGTGTTCCTGCGTGTGAGTGAGGTCACCAGAAATATGGCTACGTAACCGCTTCACATCAGGCGGGCCGTATGCTTGTCTGCCACCCGACGTAGTATAAAAAAAAAAAGATCCGCCTCGGGTGTAACAGTGGAGGTGCGGTGGTAGCACCTTACACCGCACCTCGCGCCCTTTGGTTTTCCCAGGACATTGAGTATGGGGTTTTTCAAGAAAGGCGTGAAGGAGTTTTTACAGTTGCAACGTATGAGTGATGCCTCTGTTGTCGTTGAGTTCATAGGCTGCGATGACTGCATACATTTTTGCTGCGCGGCAGAAAGAGATGTTACTTCCTTTCCTACGCCGCGCCGGTGGTCTTCTCTCCCTCCGCCTTACGAATTTTCCATCAATTCCGTGATGCGAGTTTAATATATTTTCCAAATAGCGGGGTTGAGTTGGGGATCGAGTTGGCGGTCGAGTTGGGGGTCGAGTTGGGGGTCGAGTTGGGGGTCGAGTTGGGCGTCGAGTTGGGGGTCGAATTGGGGGTCGAGTTGGGGGTCGTGTTGGGGATCGAGTTGGTAGTCGAGTTGGGGGTCGAACGGGTGTTCGAGTTGGATGTCGAGGTGGGGATCGAGTTGGGGGACGAGTTGGGGGTCGTGTTGGGTGTCGAGTTGGGGGTCGAGTTGGGCGTCGAGTTGGGGATCGAGTTGGGGTCGAGTTGGGGGTCGAGTTAGGGGTCGTGTTGGGGACCGAGTTGGGGGTCTAGTTGGGGGTCGAATTGTGAGTCGAGTTGGGGGTCGAGTTGGCGGTCGAGTTAGGGATCGAGTTGGGGGTCGAGTTGGGGGTCGAGTTGGGGATTGAGTTGGGGATCGAGTTTGGGGTCGAGTTGGGGGTCGAATTGTGAGTCGAGTTGGGGGTCGAATTGGCGGTCGAGTTAGAGATCGAGTTGGGGGTCGAGTTGGGGGTCGAGTTGGCGGTCGTGTTGGGGATCGAGTTGGGGGTCGAATTGTGAGTCGAGTTGGGGGTCGAGTTGGGGATCGAGTTGGGGATCGAATTGGGGGTCGAGTTGGGGGTCGTGTAGGGTATCGAGTTGGGGGTCGAGTTGGGGGTCAAATTGGGGATCGAGTTGGGGGTCAAATTGGGGATGAGTTGTCGAGGTGGGGGTCGAGTTGGGGGTCGCGTTGGGGGTCGTGTTGGATGTCGAGTTCTGAGTCGAGTTGGGGGTCGAGTTGGGGGTCGAGTTGGGGGGCGTGTTGGGGGTCGAGTTGGGGATCGAGTTGGGAGTCGAGTTGGGGGTCGAATTGGTGTTCGAGTTGGATGTCGAGGTGGGGGTCGAGTTGGGGTCGAGTTGGGAATCGTGTTGGGTGTCGAGTTGTGAGTCGAGTTGGGGGTCGAGTTGGGGGTCGAGTTGGGGGTCGAGTTGGGGGTCGTGTTGGGGATCGAGTTGGTAGTCGAGTTGGGGGTCGAACGGGTGTTCGAGTTGGATGTCGAGTTGGGGATCGAGTTGGGGTCGAGTTGGGGGTCGAGTTAGGGGTCGTGTTGGGGACCGAGTTGGGGGTCTAGTTGGGGGTCGAATTGTGAGTCGAGTTGGGGGTCGAGTTGGCGGTCGAGTTAGGGATCGAGTTGGGGGTCGAGTTGGGGGTCGAGTTGGGGATTGAGTTGGGGATCGAGTTTGGGGTCGAGTTGGGGGTCGAATTGTGAGTCGAGTTGGGGGTCGAATTGGCGGTCGAGTTAGAGATCGAGTTGGGGGTCGAGTTGGGGGTCGAGTTGGCGGTCGTGTTGGGGATCGAGTTGGGGGTCGAATTGTGAGTCGAGTTGGGGGTCGAGTTGGGGATCGAGTTGGGGATCGAATTGGGGGTCGAGTTGGGGGTCGAGTTGAGGGTCGTGTAGGGTATCGAGTTGGGGGTCGAGTTGGGGGTCAAATTGGGGATCGAGTTGGGGGTCAAATTGGGGATGAGTTGTCGAGGTGGGGGTCGAGTTGGGGGTCGCGTTGGGGGTCGTGTTGGATGTCGAGTTCTGAGTCGAGTTGGGGGTCGAGTTGGGGGTCGAGTTGGGGGGCGTGTTGGGGGTCGAGTTGGGGATCGAGTTGGGAGTCGAGTTGGGGGTCGAATTGGTGTTCGAGTTGGATGTCGAGGTGGGGGTCGAGTTGGGGTCGAGTTGGGAATCGTGTTGGGTGTCGAGTTGTGAGTCGAGTTGGGGGTCGAGTTGGGGGTCGAGTTGGGGGTCGAGTTGGGCTTCGAGTTGGGGGTCATGTTGGGGGTCGAGCTGGGGGTCGAGTTGGGGATCGAGTTGGGGGTCGAATTGGGGTTCGAGTTGGATGTCGAGGTGGGAGTCGAGTTGGGGGTCGTGTTGGATGTCGAGTTCTGAGTCGAGTTGGGGGTCGAGTTGGGGATCGAGTTGAGGGTCGAGTTGGATGTCGAGGTGGGGTTGGCTTTCTTGGTTCAGTTGAGTTGGGGTTGAGTTGAGTTGAGTTAATAAGCACGGACGAGCACGGACCAGCACGAGCGAGCACGGACGAGCACGGACCAGCACGAGCGAGCACGGACGAGCACGGACGAGCATGGACGAGCAAACGAGTTAAATATAGAAACGTGTGGCACTCGGGGACTGCCGCGGTAAAGCTATTGCATAGCATTTTTTTACAACTTATTTTTTCATTTTTCTTCAAATCTTTCTGACGTTGATAATATGGGCATATGACGTTCATAATTTCTTTTTCTTTTTAGCTCTTTAAGTTTTTCTTCTCTATAAAACGTAAAGAGCTAGGTATAAATAATAGGTATAAATAATTAGGTATAAATAGTGTAAAACTCAACTCAAAACTCAACCCAAATCTGAACACAAAACTCAACTCAAAACAACTCAAAACTCGTATCAACTCAAAACTCAACTCAAAACTAAATTCAAAACTCAACTCAAAGCAACTGAAAACTGAACTCAAAACTCGACTCAAAACTGAACTCAAAACTCAACTCAACACAAAACTAAAAACTCAACTCAAAACAACTGAAAACTGAACTCAAAACTCGAATCAAAACTGAACTCTAAACTCAACTCAAAACTCCACTCAAAACAATTGAAAACTGAACTGAAAACGACTCAAAACAACTGAAAACTGAACTGAAAACTCGACTCAAAACTGAACTCAAAACTCAACTCAACACTCAACTTCACTCAACACTCAACTCAACTCAACACTCAACTCAACACTCAACTCCACTCAACACTCAACTCAACTTAAAACTCAACTCACCTCAAAACTCAACTCATAACTGAACTCAAAACTCAGCTCAATACTCAGCTCAAAACTCACCCCAAAACTCACCTCAAAACTCACCTCAAAACTCACAACAAAACTCAGCTCAAAACTCAGCTCAAAACTGAACTCAAAACTCAACTCAAAACTCGAATCAACTCAAAACTGAACGCAAAACTAAACGCAAAACTACTCAATACTCAACTCAAAACGCGAATCAACTCATAACACAACTGAAAACTCGAATCAACTAAAAACTCAACGCAAAACTCACCTCAAAACTCAACTCTAAACTCAGCTCAAAACTTAGCTTAAAACTGAACTCAAAACTAAACTCAAAACTCGAATCAACTCAAAACTCAACTCAAAACCCAACTCACCTCAAAACTCAACTCAAAACTCAACTCTAAACTCAGCTCAAAACTGAACTCAAAACTCAAATCAACTCAAAACTCGAATCAACTCAAAACTCAACGCAAAACTCTACTCAATACTCAACTCAAAACTTGAATCAACTCAAAACTCATCGCAAAACTCTACTCAAATCTCAACTCAAATCTCAAATCAAAACTCAAATCAAAACTCAAATCAAAACTTAAATCAAAACTCTACTCAAAACAACTCTAAACTCAGCTAAAAACTCAACTCACCTCGAAACTCAACTCAAAACTAAACTCTGCTCAAAACCCCACTCAAAACTCAGTTCAAAACTGAACTCAAAACTGAACTCAACTCAACACTCAACTACACTCAAATCAACTCAACACTCAACTCAACTCAACACAACTCATGCCACACGTTTTTTTTTAAGACAAGATTCTCTACTACTTTGAGGGAATTTGAAATACTAACTAGTTACTGTAGACAGTAATATAGTAGCCCAAACGTGCCAATGAGGAAGCCCTTGGCAAATGCTGCGCCCTGATTGGCCCATTTGAATTGGATCAACAACTGCTCATACGCCAAAAAGGTAGATTTGTATAAAAATCCCTTAATTATTATTATTTCTCATCGTGACACTTGTGGCTCCGAAGGGAGCTACATATTTATGTTCAGCTGGCATTGGATCAACAAAAGAGGCCCGGATCAACAAGTGAAAATTGATCAACAAATTACTACCTATACGGCACATCTGAGCCACAAAGTGCCCAAAGGGATATCTATATATATATATATATATATATATGTAAATATTTTAAAATTGGAATAATTCACCTCTCCGCCTAGGTTGAATTCAAAAGCACGATCTCTCGATTACCGGTCGAGTAACTCTCTTTTCAATTTGGCTACAGGGAAGGATTTTGTAACAATTTTTAATTTTAATAGGTTTTTGTAAAAAACAACTAACAAAAGGCAAATTTTTGCATTTTATATTTTATAATATTAAATGCAAAAATTCGCCACTTACCTTTTGTTAGTTGTTCGTCCATAAGGCCGAAATCAACTATTTAAATAGAGTTATATTAAAAAAACAAATTATTTTGCTTATAAAACGTCGTATCCTTAAGAGACGTTTTCAAATATAACAAAAACGTCATTTGCTTCAAAAATGGAGCAAAAGATTCCATCTTGAAATTAGTCATTTTTGAGTTCAGGTACGTTAGTACTATTACTTATACTGTGGTTCAGGTCATACTTGTCTCAAATGCGATATGAGAAAAGTTTGAGAAAAAGGTATATGGTAACATTAGTAAAAAATATACAAATGCTTTAAAAAGATAAGTAAAGGGAATTAATTAAGGGAAAATATGTTAATAGTACTGAAACTCGCAGAAAAATTGTGACCTAAAAGTATGCATGTTTTTGTATCACATACAAGAAATCATTATTCAATTCCATAAAATAAAATGTAATTAATGTCGTGTCAAGTAGGCACTTAGTCGTAGTAGTAGCAGTGATCCTCAAACATTTTTATATAAGTTTTTTTTAAATAGTCCAGTTTCCGTAAACAATCCATTCAGTACTGTAATTTAACTTCGGAATAACCAGATTATGATTTTCCTTCAGAATGCCATTTTTCCGTTCGGAATTTCGAATGCAGGTTGATATTCGGAATTTTGTGATGAAATTCGAACGGAAAGCTATATGTGTGCGATAAATCCTGATTTTATACGTATTTTCTGAGTTAGGAATTCTGAATCTATATACCAAAAAGAAATTCCACCTGTATGGTTGACGGCTCTAATTGAGCGCCTTTAGGACCAAAATTAACTATGAAATAACATTGTCTCACTTGTTTATGAAAGAAGAAATTATCTTATTTCTGCGTATATTCATTTTAGTTACATTTTGTTTCACGCCATCACGCTATTCTGAATGAAGTAAGTACATACAAGTAATACTCATCATACGAGGAAAAAGTTGCAAGGAGGTACGTTTAGTCAACTTCATTAACATTTAGTGTTACTGTGGTCAGTATGTTTATTCAAGTATGTAATAGGTATTTAAAATGGATGCGTTTTATTCTTAATCAATGATAATTGATGATTCTTATTAAATGAAATCATAAGAATGAGAATGAAATCCTAAGAATGAACGCAAGCATTATTGCCTGCCATGGCATGACACCTATACAAAATGAGAACTTGTCAATAGCCCAGAATACAGAACATGCAAGGGGCCTGACGAGACCATGAAGCGCTTCCAATGTCAATGTACTGTCCTAGCTGCTAGTGGTAAATGGATGGAGTTAAGCTCTCATTGCAACCTACGGACGCTTGCGATACGCATCACTCACGCGTTGCTGACCCTGAAATGTCAAGGTAACAAAGTTATATAGTTACAATAGCTAATATAAATCACCTTGGGATTAGCAGCCAATGCCACCAATATGATAGACGGACTCTTCTATTGTTAGAATGTTTGTGAGAATGGATGTATGGATGTTGAGCGAATTGAGTTAAAATTTGTCATATTTGTATATCTATATCTACTACATCTATATTTCAATGGGTCAAATTAACGCTGCCTTGAAACGCGCAAAGTAATTTTATAAAAAAAAACTATAAAAGTAATTTTCGTATTTTAAATAATTATATTCTTGAGCTAGTAATGCTACTAATAATTACCTATGTGCGAAATGTTTCAATCATCAATAATTATTTTTATGGTCTAAGAATAAGGAACAATAAAATATTAATCTGGTAATAAAAATTTCTATGGCCCATTATAAAAAGTGGATATAAAAAAAGAGCAACTTGAAGGCCCCGGCGAGATTCGAACTCGCGATCTCCTGTTTACTAGACAGGCGCTTTAACCAACTAAGCCACGGCGCCACACGAGCACGCTTTCGAAATTACCGTACACTTTATGTGAATGAAAGACTAGTGATATCTATGTTTCTGATGATAACAAGTCCATAAATAACAACAGTCATGCTGTACATTTTTGTGTATTTTATTAGTGTTGATTTTTACATCAGCGGCGGGAAATACTAAGAATTATTGGACATTGGACGGGCCAACCTCGAACACTATACCAGCCAGATAGGCACCTACATGCAACTCGTAGTGATAGCATAGGTTGATATAATTATGTGTTATTTATTCCACAATAAAGATATTCTTCTGGTACATATTTAACCTCGCTATACTTAAGGTTACGTCGGGCCGTGTTGCTATTTAAAATTTTAATGATATTAGCCATTGTGAAAAAGTACGTTCGATAATTGGGGTTATTCATAACTGGTTTCGGTTGATAGAAATTGATGCGTAATTTCGACAAATCTTTCGCGGCAGTCGTGGCCGAGCGGTTAAGGCGTCTGACTAGAAATCAGATTCCCTCTGGGAGCGTAGGTTCGAATCCTACCGACTGCGAACTTTTTGAATCGATTTTAATTGCTAGAGTATATCACGATTATTGGGTCGTTTATTTTTATCAAACACTCTTTATAGCAGTCGTAACCCGATCATAGGCGGAATGGGAAATTTTATTGCGAGGCCTGGAATACCTACTATATCAATGCATTTAGGGTCATCCATAAATCGACATGAGGATGGGTAAGCCGTAAATGAAATGTGCCTCAGATGGATTGTACGGAAAAGGGATAGGGTTTCGATAACATCAGGTAACAATTTATATAATTCATAGTGACTGTCAACTTTTGTATGACAATATAGAATAATTCAGCCCTCGTCTGATGAAGATAATTTATATAATGTCAAAAATCCTTATGATGTATGGCGAGCGTCTTATCTGATGGAAAATAGCGGGGAGCTTATGGTCTCTGCCAGGCTACCTACGCAAAAAATTGGGGATGGCCCCCTCACGGGGTCACTACGCTTACCGTCCTAATGAATATAAAAAGCGATTTAAACCCTGTTTTGTTTACTTTCAATTAATTAAGGGGATAAATAGCGGTTTGAAATGCAATGGACGTCGTAAAACCTTGTTTTATTTGGGCTACGTGTGTTTACGCGGGATGTGCCACCAAATTGTCGTAATTAATGAACGGATGTTTTTTTTTTTTATTGAAGAATATTCGTGGATGCTAGTCGCAGGAAATCCGTCAATGTTATGTATTGGCAAGGAATGTGGATTATGATAATTATGTCGTTTCCTGGAACGTGTTTGATAAACTGTGTCAATGGATGTTGTATTTGAGAAGTGGAATATTTAACTTTATATGTATTTACATAATGTATCCGAGTATAATACGCGATAATGGTTATATTATCTGTTGGTTAAAATAACTATTTATGTATCACTTACAATAGTGATACAAAAACAGCTAACATTCTACTAATATTACAAATGCGAAGGTTTTTATTATACTACGTCGGGTGGTAAATTAGCATACAGCCCGCCTGATGTGGAGCGGTTACCGTAGCCTATTATAAATTCAAAAGTGAGATTGCATGCTTGTTCCACTTTTACGCCTTATCTATTGACATGAATGCAAATATTGTATTAGAAGCAATTAGAAGTAAAGAATAAACAATAAGATATCTTTTATTAACCCCCCGCGTAAAAACGACGGGGAGTTATAAGTTTGATGTGTCTCTGTGTGTGTGTCTGTCTGTGGCATCGTAGCTCCCGAACGGATGAACCGATTTAGATTTATTATTTTTTGAAAGATGATAATTCATCAATCAATGATTAATATCGGGAATGTTCTTAGCTATGTTTGATGAAAATCGGTCCAAGATGGCCGCCGCTACAAAATGATGGATTACACATTTTTGCACGACCCCTTCAAAATGGATATCAAATGAAAGGGCTTCAGCAGAATACTATACACTATGATAAATTTCAAATCCAAGATGGCCGCCGCCACATAATGGTGAATTAAATATATTTTTTTCACAGCTCCCTCAATATGGGTATCAAATGAAAGGGCTTGACTAAACTAGAAGGTCGGGGTTTTTTTTATTGTTTTATCCCAAAACCATGTTCTGAAGCTGATACCAAGGGATGACTAAAAGTTTGGCGCGAAAACCAACATTTACACGGGTGAAAGTGACTTCGTTTGTTTGTCCCGTTTAACTACAACAATTACTGAACCGATTGCCATGAAATTAAATACACATCATATTAGAGGTCCAAAATAAATAATATGATAACTTTTATCTCGAAAACATGAGTCATTCTAGAGATATGATCAAAAATTTTGGTCGATAATCGACATTAACGGGGGCCTAACTGCGGTCGGCACCTATCCGAGGACTCGGTTCAAATGAAATTATGATTTGGTATAATCTAAGCCACTGTTCTGAAGATTACGCGGTTTATATAAGGTCATATTTTTTCTGGTTTGCTTATGGAATGTTACATGTAACTATAATCTAAGACGCGTCTGTGAGCACCATAATATAGGTAATGAATAAGAATAATCTAAGAGAGGTAGGACGCAGTGAAGGATCACACTGTGCTTCTCTTTTACTTGTCAGATGGGGGAGGGGCATAGTGTGGTCTTTCGCTCCAGGCTTGGCCAGCATCCGACTGGGGAAGTACCTCCACCTGGCAAAAAACCGCAGCCATAATGGCTATGCCGTGTTCCTGCGAGTTAGCTAGGTCACCAGGGCTGTTTTAGAGGAGTTGTTATGCTGACGGCAGAGGGACCAGCGGCTGTCGAACCGCCGCTAGCGGTGTAGGCGCGGCGTGTTGGCGCGGCGGTCAGGGAGATCCGGTGAAACGGCTGTCCGCTGGCCGCCCGCAGGTTAGTAGGGTTCCCGAACCCGGGGATCACCTAATCTCCGCCCCGGGAGGCTGAACCGCCAACTTGTGAAAAGTCCCTGTTGTAGTAGTCGTGCCGGAGGAGGAGACCGGAGTGGACCCGGCTGCTGCAGCAGGGGGGGACCGGGGGCCCTTCCGCCCGCCGCGCTAGCAAACCGCACTACCTGCACTGTGCTGCGGGGGTAGACACCGCGCTTTTCTTGTCCCTCGCGCCGTCAGTGAAATAACTTCTCTCAAAATCCTCTTACCCCCTTTTAATGGCCAGGAACAAAAAAAAGAAGGTTTTTTCAGCGGCGTCCTCATCCACATTCGACGTGGACTTTTGTAACGTCAGAGGACTTCACACAAACATAAATGCAGTTCACCAGCACCTCGAAACTGCAAAGCCGACCCTCCTTTTTTTAACGGAGACGCAAATATCTTGCCCGGCCGATACTTCTTACTTATTATACCCCGGGTACAAACTTGAACATTCTTTTGTACGTCGAGCCGGGGTATGTATGTACGTCCGGGACGATATTTGCTGTCGACGTCTTCACGGCCTTGAAGACAGGGACCTGTCAGTGTTGTGGGTACGCGTGGATCAGGGCGGCCGCACCCGTATCTACGCGTGCCTTTACAGGTCTCATAGCGGTGATGCAGACACAACTCGGTTGATCGAGCACCTGCAATTGGCGACTGACAAAGTCATTGCGAAGTACCCCTCCGCGGAGTTAGTGATTTTGGGAGACTTCAATGCCCACCATGCCGAGTGGCTCAGCTCTCGGTCCACTGACTTCGCGGGGAGGTCTGTTCATGATTTTGCTCTGGCCTATGGTCTCTCACAGCTGGTGCATTCTCCAACGAGAATACCAGATATAGAGGACCATACTAGCTCTCTACTGGACCTTCTGCTGACCACACATCCGGATGGGTATACAGTCTCGGTGGATGCGCCTCTTGGCTCGTCGGACCACTGCCTCATCCGGACCCAAGTGCCATGTGCAAGCCCTGACCCACCCCGGTATACCGGATGGCGTCGTATGTGGCACTATAAGTCAGCAGACTGGGATGGACTGCGTGAATTTTACGCATCGTACCCGTGGAGGCGGCTTTGTTTCGGGTCGGAAAATATAGACACCTGTGCATCTGATGTAGCGGAGACGATTTTGGCTGGGATGGAATTATTTACCAAACCGGCGGGTGGCTACTTCAGGTGCTAAGAAGCGGCCGTGGTTTAATCGGTCTTGCAGAGAAGCTAAATTTCGCAAGCAAGCTGCATATGAGGCTTGGACCACGGCTCGTATTAATGGAGATCCTGGTGTTTCCGACTTGAAACGGGAGTTCAATGCTGCCTCGAGGTTCAGTAAGAGAGTAATTGCCAGGGCAAAGTTTGAGTTCATCGGCAGGATTGGTGAGCGCCTAGCTAAGCACCCATCTGGGAGCCGTGCTTTTTGGTCGCTTGCTAAGGCTGCCGAGGGCAACTTTTGTCAGTCGTCCTTTCCACCACTCCGAAAACCGGATGGTAGTCTGGCCCACAGTGCAAAGGAGAAAGCCGATCTATTGGGGAATCTCTTTGCCTCAAACTCGACTTTGAACGACGGGGACGCCGCACCGCCTTCCATCCCGCGGTGTGGTAATTCCATGCCGGAAATCTCATTTACTCAACGAGATGTTCGGCGGGCATTGCTATCCCTTGACGTTCATAAGTCGAGTGGGCCAGATGGCATTCCGGCAGTGGTGTTAAAGCTGTGTGCTCCTGAGTTGTGTCCTGTTCTTACGCGCCTTTTTGCGCTCTCTTATTCCACCGGGCAGGTACCGTCGTCGTGGAAGACTGCGAACGTGCACCCTGTGCCCAAAAAGGGTGACAGATCAGACCCATCGAATTACAGGCCTATCGCTGTTACCTCCCTTCTCTCCAAGGTAATGGAGCGCGTCATTAACAACCGGCTCCTGAAATACCTAGAAGAGCACGACTTAATCAGCGACCATCAATACGGCTTTCGCCATGGTCGCTCGACTGGTGATCTTCTAGTGTATCTTACACATCGCTGGGCTTCAGCCGTGGAGAGTCAAGGTGAGGCATTAGCTGTCAGTCTTGATATGGCGAAGGCGTTCGATCGGGTCTGGCACCGTGGTCTTCTTTCGAAGTTGCCTGCATACGGTCTACCAGAGGGTTTATGCGAATGGGTCGCTAGCTTCTTGTCCTGCAGAAGCATTAGAGCCGTTGTGGATGGCAGTTGCTCCGATAGCATGGACATTAATGCTGGCGTCCCGCAAGGCTCGGTATTGTCCCCGACGCTGTTTTTGCTGCATATCAATGATATGTTGTCCATTGACAGCATTCATTGCTATGCTGACGACAGCACCGGGGATGCTTATTATACGGGCCGCGCTAATATTCCCCGCTCTCTGGTGGAGGAGAGCCACGAACAGCTTGTGTCGAAGATCGAGAGCACACTGAATAGTGTGTCCGATTGGGGGCGAACGAACCTGGTTCATTTCAATCCCACTAAGACACAAGTCTGCGCGTTCACCGCTAAGAAAACCCCTTTTGCTGTGGCTCCTCAATTCCTAAACACACCCCTTACCATCGCCAAAAACATTGGGATTCTTGGAGTTGAAATCTCCAGCGATGTCCAGTTTCGTTGTCACCTGGAGGGGAAGGTCAAGCTGGCGTCGAAGAAACTAGGTGTGCTCAACAGGGCGAAGCAGTACTTCAATCCGCGGCAGAGACTTATGCTTTACAAAGCTCAAGTACGGCCGCATATGGAGTACTGTTGCCATCTATGGGCGGGAGCGCCTAGATACCAGTTTGCACCTTGTGACTCGATTCAAAGGCGCGCTGTGAGGATTGTCGATGATCCCAAACTAACAGACGGTTTAGAACCGTTAAGTCTGAGAAGAGATTTTGCGTCCCTTTGTGTGTTCTACCGTCTGTACAATGGGGTGTGTTCAGAGGAGTTGTTTGATATGATGCCAACGGCCTCCTTCTACAGTCGCACCGCTCGCCATCGACAGGGAATTCATCCTCACACATTGGAGCCTAAGTGGTCACGTACTGTGCGGTTCCAGAGAAGTTTTCTCCCGCGTACTGTCAAGCTGTGGAATGAACTGCCTGTCGAGGTTTTCTCAGGGGACTACAGCATGGGGTTCTTCAAAAAAGGCGTGAAGAGGTTTTTACAGGGTCGGCAACGCGCGTGTGATGCCTCTGGTGTTACAGGCGTTCATAGGCTACGGTAACTGCTTTCCATCAGGCGGGCCGTATGCTTGTTTGCCACACTGGTGGTATAAAAAAAAAAAATAAAAAAAAATAATGAACTGTTTTCATTTACATCGTAGTATACAAAAATCGATAAAGGTATAAATTTCTCAGTTGCTATTGAAAACCCTACCTTTTTTTCCGTTTCCAAAGGGTAAAAAGAAACCCTATTACTAAGGCTCTGCTGTCCGTCCGTCCGTCCGTCCGTCTGTCACCAGGCTGTATCTCATGAACCGCGATAGTTAGACAGTTGAAAATTTCACAGATGATGTATTTTTTTTGCCGCTATAACACAAATACTAAAAAAAAGAATAAAATAAATATTTAAGAGGGCTCCCATTCAACAAACGTGATTTTATTTCTCGTTTATGCTTGCAATTGATAACGGCAATAGGTAGACGCTTGGAATATTCACATAATATTTAGTTATATATTCACTTTAAAAATACATAGGTAAATAAATAAAAATAAAACAAATATCTAAGGGGGGCTCTCATACAACAAACGTGATTTTTTTGCCGTTTTTATAGGTAATGGTACAGAACCCTTCTTGCGAGAGTCCGACTCGCACTTGGCCGGTTTTTTTTATACTACGTCGGGTGGTACACAAGCCACGTCCCATTTGACGTCAAGCGATTACCGTAGCCATATTAACACTCGCAACATGAAATACGGCTCGCGCGCTGCCACAACGCAGCAACTCCTCTCCTGGTGACCTCACTCACTCGCAGGAACACAACAACCCTCAAGGGAATTTTGTTATTTGGCTGCGGTATTCTGTGAGTTGGAGGTACTTCCCCAGTCGGCAGCTTCAAAAATACGCTACGCCCTACCTCTCTTTTTGCCAGAGCCTCTTCTGTCAGTCAGCAGAGTGCACCACGTGCAGATGAGGTTGACTTTGCTTCAAAGATGTCGATGAACCACTTACACCCCACCTTACTACCGTATGAAGTCGTACGGAATCGGCGAGTTGCACAGTGAGCCTCCCATGTGTGACTCGTCAGCCATTTTATCCATATCAATCCAGTTTTAAACCAAACGACGCCGCTCGAGTTTTTGCTCTATTATTTATTATACGCAACATTAATAACTTGTTCAACATTGCATTGATGTTAGTAGAAAGAATAAAATTTATGAGCGACTTAAGGCGCTATTAGGATTCAGCGGCAAATTCAATTCGGCTGGACTTTTGTCGGATCCAGCGCGGATCCAGCACTTATCGATTTTTTTTGTATACTCTAGAAACTTGAATCATCATCAGGTCATTTTAGTCTCCACTACAGGAGCACGACCCTCTCGTCCGTCCTAGACGGAAGGAAGATTTGGGCTACACTCCCCACGTTGGCCAAACGGGTTGGTGAGGCCTGATCGATGTTTCATAATGTATTTGGCAGGTCAGTCAGCAGGGTGCACCGCGTGCAGGTGAAGTTGGCTTTGGTTCTAAGATGTTGATGAACTACTTACACCCCAAAAGTTTCAAATACACGTAATTCAAGTCAAGTCACATCAAAAATTACAGCAGAATTTATTTGACATCATCTCTACTCAAACACGTCACTAACCTAACAATACCTAACAATACAATTAAGAGAGGTAGGGAGCGTAATTGTAAGCTACCCGACTGGGGAATGTACCTCCACCTCACAGAATACCGCAGCCAAATAACGGTTCCCTTGAGGGCTGTTGTGTTCCTGCGAGTGAGTGAGGTCACCAGAAAGGAAGGAGATGCTGCGATGGCAGCGGGGGTGGAGGCGCGCCAGCGATATTTTATGTTGCGAGCGTTAATATGGCTACGGTAACCGCTTCACATCAGGCGGGCCGTATGCTTGTCTGCCACCCGACGTAGTATAAAAAAAAAAAAAAAAAAAAAAAAAATACGACTAAATCCATACTCAGTCAAATCACTGTACCTATATTGTTGCGTGGTATTCTACCTAGGATACGACTCTGTGGCTGATCACCAATGTATACTTCTACACAACCCAATTGAGGGTTGTAGGGTTCCTGCGAGTGAGTGAGGTAACCAGAAAGAAAGGAAGGAGTATAGATAGGCTGGCAACGGATCGGCGACCCCTTGGTGTTGCTGATCTCCATAGGCGGTGGTGATTGCTTTCCATCAGGTGACAGACCCATATGCTCGTTTGCCGCCCCCCCCCCCCCCCCCCCTTCATATAAAAGAAAAGCTTACAAAATTTCTGTACCCTCACAACCCTGTGCAAATAAAAATAACTGTACATTAGTGACTTATTATTACTTTAATTACGCGTAATATTGGCATTAATATTATGAAGCTCCATTACTTTTGTGAGTGCGCACATTTCACCATCGCGATAAGCTCTATGGACCCTCGAAAGTCGTTTATTGTTAAGAAAATGGGGGTATGGAGTAATGAAGTCTTAGTTATGTGTCGTGGGGAAGTACGAGTAATTACTGATCGAATCCTTTGTTGAGAGATACGGCACGAGGAGATTGGTAACCCTCAAACTGAGATAGAATGGCGATCGATCGAATGGAAGTTCAACTATTTCAGCAAGCAGAGGCTGGGTGTTGTTCTCATACTGCCTATACATAAGAACCGTTATAACCATAAGCAACTCACATATAATCGTATATGCATGTATGTACACAGATTGGTAC
Organism: Hypsopygia costalis; assembly: GCA_937001555.2. Taxonomy (NCBI): domain Eukaryota; kingdom Metazoa; phylum Arthropoda; class Insecta; order Lepidoptera; family Pyralidae; genus Hypsopygia; species Hypsopygia costalis. Next base: position 8,542,126 of record OW443325.2, read on the forward strand.
AAGCAATAAAACTATATTTATTTATAGAAATAATAACGGGAATTATCGCGACCATGCATAAGGATATTTATATACATCCTACGTCGGGTGGCAGACAAGCATACCCATATAGTACAGTCAAATTAGATCAAATTTTGACCAAAACTTGTAAATTTAAAATTACTAAACGGGACCTTTTGGAATATGTTCGGACACCTTCCAGGATGACGCTCGCGAAAGTCCCAGGCTTTCCCTAGTGGGATAGCCGGGATATCCTGGAAAAACTGGAATTTCAAGAAAATTTCTGGAGCGGGCTTAAAATCGTTCCCTCTCGAACATGTTCTCGCATTGTCGTGGCGGGGAGGGGGGAGGGGACTCAGTATGTTTGGATACCTTCTGGGATAACGCTCAAAAAAGGCCCTCCCTAGTGGGGTAGCCGGGAAATCTTGGAAAAACTAGAATTTGAAAGAAATTCCTGGAGCGTGCCTAAAATCGTTTTTTTTTCAATTGGTCAAATTTTTTTACACACAAGACATCTGAAACTTTTAATTTATTATCCAGTACATTCCAGTGTCAAAAAACCTGGAAAAACTGGAATTTCATGGAACCGGGAGGAAAAAGCTAGGATTGGTTGAGAGCAATAGTAGGACTCCGTTTTTTTAATACTAAGCGACTTTCTAATTTTCTTAATGATGTTAACGTTAAATATTTTCATTTCCAGGATTCCAGGGCACCTGGAATTTACCTTGGAGCGAGCGTAAAATAGTAAAAAAATAAGCTACTTTGATAATTTCTTATGAATTTTTTGCGCTCTACGCAACCATTGCTTCTGTAATACTCAGATTCAGGCCCATGCTTATTGCAGAAAAGGATTCCTGGAAATCCTTGTTTGTGATGTTTATTAACTTTTCATATTACAGGATACTTATTATTCGTCTGAAATGAGTGAGGAATATAATGAAATGATATTTTATTGCAAGTAAGTAAATTCACCTAATTCCAAATGATAAAAATATTTTTTATCACCGCGAGCAGAAGTCTTCAGCACGGCTGAGTTCCATATCAGTTTCTGAAACAAATAAGATAAGTATATTACAGAGAAGTATTAGAAAAAATAATTAACACATCCTGTAATAGAGGAAAGAGATGAGAATTTTCAAAATTTCGTCACTATCGGAATCCACAATTAAATTCTGAACCTGGGGACACTTGACACTTTTCTGGCATTTTCAATGTCAAAAATATTTTTTTTCACGCTCGTAGAGGCACACCTACAGGACACAATTATTAACCAATTTCACTCGGAGAAGTCTCAATCGACGCGCAATCTATCTTCGAAGATGCGTTTTCCTCATTTTTACGATATAATTAGTAATTTTTTAATTAATACTAAAAAAAGATATATTTTTTTCCCGATTTTTTTACAATGTTCAAAATTTCTCAAAAACTAACCAACCAATTTTCAAAATTCCTTCACTATCGGATCCACAATTAAATTCTGAACATGGGGACACTTGTTCCATGGCGAAATCTCAATTATCCTCGGAGATATAGCGCAAATAGCTTATTGGCCGAAATGGATTTGATAGACATTTTCAATGTCAAAAAGGTTTCATTGCAATTCAATATACAACATCTTGTGAAAATGGTTGTAGGTATATATCTTGTATGAATATCTTGCGTGTCACGAAAAGTAAACATTCCATTTTATCTCTTTTTGTTAAAATATATATTATTTTCTTGTAAAGCCTAGGTTAAGGATATATTTTAGACGAGTTTCGCAAACAAGTGCCGATGGTATGCGGGTTGTAGCTTATTAACACTTTTAGCTTCTCGCCAGTAGGCTTTTTAGTCTACTCGGTTGGAAAACTAGAATGCAGTAAGAACATACAAGAAGCTTTGTAGCTTGGGTTGGTAAGTATCAAATCAAAACTGAAATACAAATAGCTGAAAAAATACAGGTCTATCAAATATAATTATCTGAACCTATCTAAATATGTTAACAATGAAAAAAAGTGTTAAGTTAATCTTAGTGCCTAAAACTTACTATTCACTTAAGTTCCATAGATACTGTTTTATACTTTTGTAAAAGTGTTGCATGTTACATATATGTATATATTATTTTGTATGTAAGAAACATCATGACGATGACATGCGCGACCTTTGATGCATTAATTAGAGTTAAGTTTCATCATCATCAGGTCATTTTAGTCTCCACTCCAGGAGCACGACCCTCTCTCATCCGTCCCAGACAGAAGGAGGATTTGGCCTACACTCCCCACGCTGGCCAAACGGATTGGGGAGTTAAGTTTATATATATACTAGCGGCCCGGTACGTGCTTCGCTACGTATAAAGTGAGATACTTAAAAAAAAAATTGGAACATCAAATTCATTTATTCAAACAAAAAAATATTTTATTAATTGCTAGCCATTTTAAAACTTAATCCAAAACATTTGTATTAACAATATTTTTTGTTTTTCCATTTGGTTTGGATAGGTGAGCCCGTTCTTGAGTTATAAAATTACAACGAAAAGTGGCATTGATTTTTATATATGTACAAAAAATGTGATAAATGAAGAATCGCTCTACCGATTTTGTGCAAACTTCACATAAACCATCTACTAAATAGTCCGAACAAAGCCTAAACGTTTGGTTTGGATAGGTGATCCCGTTCTTGAGATATATAATTACAACGAAAAGTGGCATTGATTTTTATATATATAGATTATATTGTAACGCATTGGGGATAAATAATATACATGACAGCTGAAGTAATAACATCTTTTATTTATTAATCACCCGCTATACTTCACTCGTAATTAAATATAAATATTTTAGATTTATACTAGCTGACTCGCTCAACTTCGTCTGCGTGAGACAGAGCGTTGAGAGTGAAGCTTAAGCTTACCATTAGAAGGTTATATTAGTGAGATTCGCTCTCAAAAGGAATACTTTTCCTCAGTTTTTTAAATGGGGTTCCGCTCCTATTGGTGGTAGCGTGATATTATATAGCCTATAGGTTATCTAACACTGAAGTAATTTTTCAATTCCAATGAGTAGTTCCTGAGAATAGCGCGTTCAACCAAACAAACAAATTCTTCAGCTTTATAATATTAGTATCGATTAGATTAAATATGTAGCAACTGCAACAAACAGTTTTTGCATAAATGATATTGTTAAACCGATCCGGTTCACAATGTCCACCGCCAAACGTAGACTCACATATCATTATACGTTGATGTTAAATAGATATGACTAGTAACTTAAATGACGCATGAAATACATTCATTTCATGAAATGATACCTCATCATTGTGTTTTTTTTATACTACGTCGGGTGGCAGAAAAGCATACAGCCCACCTGATGCAAAGCAGTTACCGTAGCCGTAATAACGCTAGCAACATGAAATATCGCTCGCGCGCCACTACCCCCGCTGACAACGCAGCATCTCCTTCCTTTCTGGTGACCTTATTCACTCGCAGGAACACAACAATCCTCAACGGAATTGTTATTTGGCTGTGCTATTCTATGAGGTGGACGTACTTCCCCAGTCGGGCAGCTTACAATTACGCCCACTACCTCTCTTTTCGCCAGAGCCTCGTTTGTCAGTCAGCAGATTGCACCACGTGCAGGTGAGGTTGGTTTTGGTTCAAAGAATTTGATGAACCACTTACACCTAAAGTATGTGTGCAAAGCTAAATACGTAGTGCTACAGTTTCACAGGATTTTACTGTCCTAGATTTTTTAATACCACATTATGCCTTAAACTCCCTTACTAGTAAAGTTCCTAATAATATAATTAACATTATGGTATATCATTAAGTTACATACATTTCAGGAATTCATTATTTTAATTATCCACTTGTTCTACCAACCCTGATCCATCAGTCGCGTCGTGCGGTGAGTGCGGACGCTTAATTAATGGGAAATCGCAAAATCCCACGTCCCGAGGGATCTGCTTCGCCCCAGCAGCAGAGCCTAAATCGACTGGTTTGATAAAACAACCCCTAAACAACGTATTAGATAAAATAGATTACAGTCCTGCCTTATTGCCTTGATATTATTTAGGAACAAAATACACAATTTATTTGTGATTTTTTTAATGTGAATCGGCGAGTCAGGACGGCCGTTGATCGACGTAGCTTGTTTGTACCTTTACAACACACTTTCCACGCGGCTCGGGCCATCTTCCATCTTTCTCACCACGCCTGCGACTTCGTACGCGTGTGTCCTGGTATCCAGCAGGAGTTTTGAGAAATCCTTTTGAACCTACGTGTCAAATTTGGAATCTCTAAAACCACCGGTTTAGGCTGTGTGCAGATATGTCTGTCAGTCACTCAGTCACTTTCTTCAATCAGTACTATTACTTATACTGTGCTTCTATTAAAGGTATAAATTATTTGCCGCCGTCCGCCAATACGTCCGCGTGGACCACAGATAATAAACAATTAGTTTTAATAACTCCTCTTCTTCATTCGGCTTATCAAGATAAAATATACATGAGATTTTAAGTCAGTTCTCCGGTATTACAACTGTTTCATAGTTGTCCCAAATCAATTTTGTGAAATAAATTTTGCGTGATATGCGTAGAAACTTTTACAATTTTAGAATTTTTTGTACAGATAGAAATAAAAAATTTTACACAAATATTATACATAGACAGCTGTATATCTGTAACCGGCAGACAGACTGACAGAAAATTTAAAAAATAATTGTATTGACTTCTGTTGATCTTATAAAGACCCTCAATAATATTTTTTTCTCAAATGTCTTATATTACAGACACCGACCAGTAACATTTTTATTATATGTATGTATATGTATTACTTGTGTACATATTCAATTGAAAAATTCAATCCACGCGAAGTCGGGGTGAACCACTAGTATAAAAAAAACAATCAAGAAACACAAAACCTTAAACTTCTCGCCTTAATTAAATTTAAACGCGGCAACCAGATGAATCTTGGAATTAAATATTTTTTTTCTAGAGTGAAGGGTCCAAATGAAAAATTCCCGAGTGCGGCAGGTGACAGGCAATTTGGTCGCGTCGCAGCATCCGGAACAAAGGTCTCTGGAGATTAAAACTTGCAAATTACTTATGTACACTTATATGCACATGTGTTTTTGTCGTGCTGTATAAATATGTAGCGAAAGCGTTTGCAACGAAAGCGCAAAAAAATTAGTTTATTTACGATATCACATTAGAAACCTCTAAAATTATCAGTGTTTCTCTACTATATTATGCATGTATTATACATATAAACCTTCCTCTTGAATCACTCTATCAATTACAAAAACCACATCAAAATCCGTTGCATAGTTTTTAAGATCTAAGCATACATAGGGACAGACAGACAGCGGGAAGCGACTTTGTTTTATATTAATACATATAAACCTTCCTCTTGAATCACTCTATCAATTACAAAAACCACATCAAAATCCGTTGCATAGTTTTTAGGATCTATACATACATAGGGACAGACAGACAGCGGGAAGCGACTTTGTTTTACATTAGTAGTGATGTATTATACATATAAACCTTCCTCTTGAATCACTCTATCAATTACAAGAAAACACATCAAAATCTGTTGCGTAGTTTTAAAGATCTAGCATACATAGGGACAGACAGACAGCGGGAAGCGACTTTGTTTTATACTATCTAGAGAAGAAGTAAACGACGGCGAAGCCGCGTGTTAAAGCTAGATTAGAAGTGGTCTAAGAGCTCATAAGAATGATACTTGGCGAATAATAACAACAAGAATATAAAACCTATTAATGGAATTAGATTTACGGCGATAAATCACAGAAGTTTCAAAACCTCCTGAAAAACAATAAAGAAGACAGTAAAAACGGAGTTATGGGAAATTACTCTGCATTTAATGTAGATTTGCAGGAAAACCTCGGGTATACTCAATTTATTCTTTAGAATTTGTGATTGATGGCTTATTGTATTTATAACATGCAATCGTATTTATGAAAATAACAACGGACATTGACGCGATCGTACATAAGGGTATTTACATACTAGACCCCCCCCCCCCCCACCTAAGCGGGCAGGTGTATTTTTCCATTTTTAAAATTGTTTATAATAAAGTACTTATTTCTATTCTCATAATTTACTTCGTCGTCAATGAGTAGCCGTACTGTACGTAATGCTACCACAGTATAATTACTGTGGTAGGTAGTGTAGGTTAGCCATACTGTACGTAGTAATATTATGCTGCGGTGGTGTAGGTTTAGATTAAGCGTTATTATCACATGATCCCCAACTCATTAAAATACACCCGGTAATGAGTTCCGTACCGGGACTCGATCGGAGACTGTCCTGCCACTGGTGTGATGGATTGCATAATTTGCACATGTATCAGGTGCGAGCAGGACTCATAATCAATCATTTCACTTTTAATCAATTTACTTAGTCATCGAGGTACGAAATTGATCGTGAGATTTATTATTAAATTCGTGTATTGGTGTGGATTAGCTCGCAGTTTCTTTGCTTGTTTAAGCTTTTATATAACTTGCATATTTGTTTCGTCATCAATCAATAATTAACGAAGTGTTGGGATACAGGTCTAAACCTCAATCAAAGGGGTTTAGAGCATACTTCACCACGCTGCTCAACTGCGGGTTGGCGGAGGTGTATTTGTTTATTTAATTAAAATTAGTCTGTCTAGGTCTTGAAAACGTATTGCATTTTTACGGGTTTGGAAAATTTCCAGTTTAAAAAAGCTTAGACCCAAAGACACTGTTTTATTTTTCCTATAATACATACCCTTATTACAAAGCTTAACTGTTGTCATCTATGGGCGGGAGCACCTAAATACCAACTTGCACCTTGTGACTCGATTCAGATGCCGTGAGGATTGTTGACGAATCCAAAGTGACCAATTTAAACCTTTGAGACTGAGAAGAGATTTTGCGTCCCTTTGTGTGTTCATCCGTTTGTACTACTGTACACGGCAGTGTGTTCAGAGGAGTATGCCCACGGCTTCCTTCTACTACGTGAGGTTTTTTCAGGAGGCTACAGCAAGATAAAATGTAAATTATACCTCTTTAGTTGAGTCGACACTTAAATAAATAAAATAAATAAATATTGTCAGACAAATTACACAGCGCCATCTAGCCCCAAAGTAAGCGAAGCTTGTGTTATAGGTACTAGACAACTGATAAACATACGTAAATACATTATTTTTGTAAATACATACTTATGATGCATAGAAAACAACCAGACCAAGTCAAACAGACATGTTCATGCACACAAATGTTTGTCATGTGTGGAAATCGAACCCACGAGCTTCGGTGTCGAAGCGGCGTCTTTGACCGCTACGCCACCGAGCTCGACTTAAAACTTTATTGATTAGTTTTATGTCGGGAAAATATTAAATGTAGGTTACCATAAGGTATGTAATTATCATTTCAATAGACAACACTAAAAGAAACAAAGACAGACAAATGACTACAGTTTGTCACCTTCGTTGCTCTTGTTTCGTCTGGTATTTGTAGACACTTTATTTTTCTGCGAGAACATTTTCAGCTTGCTTAATTTTATGCTTACGTTACCCATGTTTACCCGACCACGAGGGTGACACTTCATTTTCCTTTCAGCACCTCGCGGCGGCGGCGGTCGACCCTTCAAGTTTGCATAATGTGGACTGCGTGAGGTGCTACGTATTTTAAACTTTTTGGTTGGGCATAAAATTATAAACAGTTTTCAGATCACACTTTTATTGTTTCTTCTTCTTATTTGAATATTCTTGTGAGAATTGTTATGTGACGAGCTCGGTTGTCGAATGGTTAGCAATAGCCACTTTGACTACGAGGTTGTCGGTTCGACCGACAAGACAAATATTTATGTGCATGAACATATCTCTTTGTCTTGGTCTGGATGCTTTCTATGCTTTATATGTATGTATTTACAAAAACATGTATTTAGTATAATATCAGTTATCTAGTACCCATAGTATAAGCTTTGCTTAGCTTGAGACTAGATGGCCGTGTGTAAATTATCCAGGGATAATTATTTTATTATTATTTCAGTTATTCGAACATGGGTATAGTTTGCCCCAATCACAGTATAAGTAATAGTACTACGTCCCAATAAAGAAAGTCAAGTAGTTTTCCTTTTTTAACTTAAAAGAGAAAATACATTAGGTTTACCTTTTTTTTATATATTACTTAGCTTAGCATATTAGTTCCACTTCGCCTGATGGTAAGCGAAAAGAAGAGCCCCAATCGCAACGGCAACGGACAAGAGACCTTGATGTCTTGTCAGTTGACGCTGCCATGCTGGCCTACAAGATGATTCTTCACGCTTCGCTTGAAGGATCTCATATTGTATGATTGATGAAATACATATTATTATGCCGGCAACGCGTTCCACTTTTTAATAGTGCGACATAGATAGGAGTTGCCAAACTTTTTAGTACGCGACGGAATGAAACCAACGGTGAATTTCATATCTAAAATATATTGGATATGGAAAATATAATATTTGTATGAAACATTAATATAAACATAGAGTACAGTTATAAGTAAACTGTACTCTACTAGTACTCTAATAGGGATATTCTAAGCATTTTCAATATCCCTATTCCATAGAAGGCTTTAACTTATGAGATCTTCACAGCATCAACACTGCAGTAAATGGCGCCAACTCCTTTTTGTTCCCAACTTTCTTAATATGTAAGAGTGAGGCCGTTTTTGTTCGTTTTGCACCGGATCTGTCATCGGGATGTTGCGGAGCGGTGCGGTGCGGTGCGGGAGCCCTGCCAAGAGGTATCTTTCAACGGTTCATTAAGCTAAATGCCCGCCCGAACTGTTGCGACGAGTGTGTTCCTTTCCGTATATATATTTATCACAGTGAGGAGTTCATTAATTATTACTACTCTACAAGTTATTGACTCTACAGCATAAACAATCAACGAAAATATTTAAACATTTTACCATTTTCCTTCAAACTGAATTCGTGTCTTCGAGCTAATTGCACAGAATATGAAATAGTACACTAATTGTTTTTTTAAGTTCGCGGATGAAGCAGAGTTTATATCTAACTATAATAATATTATGGCTAACTGATAACGAAAAAAATATATGAAAAATACATACTCCAACAGTCTACTAAAAAAAGACTACAAGAACTACTAGAAAGAAGAAGAATATAAATTATTTGCACATTACGTAACACTATATTATAGGTACAAACAAGGCAAACGGCACATCAATATTAAACAAAAAAAGAAAAACAGTATTGTGCGTTATCTCAAATTGGCCATGTCATGTACTCAGCAAAAACATGATATAAACCGAAATCTGTAGCAGACCCGCCACTGGTTTTGAGTTAGCACAAGTTGAGTCCGTTATTCAACTTATAATAACTAAGAACACAAGGAACGTTAAGAAAATAGAATCTCATCGTGTTCAGGGAGCGCAAATTTCCACTAGATTACGCATTATAGTCTGGAAATTATTGGTCTCTTTGACCTATAAAATATACTCTCCTGCCACTATTTTATAACTTGTATAATTTTATATGCGGAACTGTATTTTTATGATGGTTATTTAATTTTGTTCGTATTATGGCTGGATCGCAGAACTGTTTCTGATTTAATTGGTAGCCTGAACTCCGGCTGTTGTTTTTTGGAAGAGGAGCTAGGGATGCACGAGGACATAATTATGATTCCTCCTACTAGTAGGACAGCGTAGTAGGACTAGGAGCAATCGCCGGCAACTGTTCTACAAAAATTCACTCACAGAAACTCTAAAAAACTAAGAGGTTGCTTGCATACAATATAACATTAGCACTTTCATCATTTGTTTATAATCTAACAGTCTGTACACCTACATTTTTACACCCACGTATCTAGGTATAAGAATGTAATAATACCAAATAATTCAAAGGGGGAACGCTGCCAGTATCTTCGGAACCTTGCCTAAAGGGACTCCTTTTAATAATATATTTTAGTTATTAAATTATATTTTTAGGGTTTTTAGTTGCAGTTTCAATGTTCTAGTAAATATATGTATATATATTTTTTATTTAGTTTTAGGTAATTAAGTTTAATTTGTATTTTATGTATTGTTATAGAATTTATTTTATCTATTTTAAGTTTACTTTAAGTTTATTTTACTTACATAATGAAAGTTTACGAATTAAAATAATAATAATAATAAATATTTGTATTTGTAATGTTGTATTTTTATATTTATATTGTGAATACAAATGTTGATAAAAAAGAATAATAAATAAATAATTGGTCATAATAATAATAATACCAAACTACTGATTGTGTTACTGGTAGTGCTTTCAGCTATTGAAATAAAATCATATAGAAAGCCACTATAAAAGACTCCTCTTGTTGGAGCTTCTTTCCAGTACATTACACTCTATTACAGAGACTTTGAGGCTTCGTCGACCGTATTACTATTATGTACTGAACTGATATAGGACTAAGTACTAGCAGCTGCCTACCCCGGTGTGCGCGTTCCCATGGCTAGGAAAAATGTCTGCCGATAAAAAAATAAAATTAATAGGCCAGGTATATTTAAATCATACGAAGTCGGTAGTCTAGTGATTAACAGTAGCTTATTTCATTGCTAATAAAGACAAATGACTGCCGTATGCTACGGCACGCTACAGGTTAGATATTTATACTAATTTACGCATGCTACTGCATGCTGTAGCAGCCGTAGACTAAAAATGCAATACAAGAAGAACAAAATTTCTTCGCTTTCATCGACCTTTTAAGGTGCTTTCTTCTGACTGACTTCTTACCATCTAAGCTTAATACGATTCTGAACTCCTCAACTTGCATTTCAGTTTAAACAAACAAAACTACATCAAACAAAATATAAATCAAAGTCAGATTTTCAAATAAAAATTACGGTCGACTTGAGACTTCTCCTATTTGAAGTTGGTTAATAAAACAACTATGAGCACTTTCCTACCTACCTTTTATTTTCAACATTAAAATCATTCTCCATTTTCTGAAACCCTATAAGGTTTCGGATTCGTGAAATCTTCAATGGCTTCAGTAACCTGATATTTTATTTCCCTGAACCATTTCGTATTCAGAAACCATAGATAAAGGACAGCAGCATAGTAAGCAAACAATATTAGGTCTACTGAAACAATACATTTCTTAATTCTTCATTATCCTAATACAGTTTGTGAGCATGTATTTTTTGTTACTCTTTCACAGGTATGGTTGAATGCTTTCGAATGATATTTAATAACAAATAAATAAATATTCCTTGACAAATTACACAGTGCCATCTAGTCCAAATAAGCAAATCTTGTACTAGGGGTAGTAGATAACTGATATAATATGTAGATAAATACATAATTTGTAAATAAATAAATATTAAATATAGGAAAGACAAACGGACATGTTTACAGGCGAACATTTGTGTGCATGAACACATAAATGTTTGCCTTGTGCGGGGATCGAACCTGCGACCTTGGCGTCAAAGTGGCCATTCAAGCACCGGGCTCGTCAAATTGGCATTTAATATATTTAATAAATATTAATATTTAATATATAAATAAATATTAATATTTATATATTAAATATTAATATTTAATATATAAATATAAATATTTAATAAATATTTTCTGGGTTAACACATGAGATATTTTTTATCCAGGTACTGAATTAAAGCGGGGTGAGACCGTGGGTAGAAACTAGTTTTCATACTGTTTTCCCCCATTCACGGGATTTCACTCCTATTTTGTAACTGCATATTTGCAGCCAGCTGATCAGAATTTAAAAATAAATAATCCACAGAATAAATAAAAGAAGACTTCAGTAGAAAGTGAAATAAGGAAAATTTTCCTTAACCTTCTGGGTTGTATTGTACCAAATTTTTGAAGCGTTAACATAAACAAAGTAGAGTAATTAATCAACGTCTACGTAGTTGCTTATGTTTGAGCGTATTGTTCGATTGGGCGCTACGCTCAATTAGTTTTCTTTCGCTAAAGTAGACGGTTCAGGGACGCCTGTAAAATAAGCGAAAATTTGCCGAAATACATCGGGGGATGAAAATTACGGGAAAATTAAACAATCGCTTTTCGGCGGCGCGGTGAGATTAGAAAATTTAATGTAATTTGCGGTCGAATAACCCTCAATTCCCCTTTTTGCTTGTAAACTCTGATTAAAATAATCGTACTTTGTTATTAGTTTTTGTTATATTGATAATGGGAATTTAACATAATGCCTAATGGATTCTATATACGTCTACTCGTCATGCAATACTATGCTTAAAATTTGCTTTAGATAAGTATTTTTAATTTCGTATTTAGGAGTAGAATATTAATTAAGAGTGATGAGAGTTACATTTTAGTGTACTTATATTTCCATATAATAATTTGTTATATAATTATAAAGAAAAAAATGCACTAACAAAAATACAAAGAAGATGATTTACTCAAAGAAGATAAAAACTTTGTAACACCTTTTTACGAAAATTACGCGGACAGAAGAGTATGAAATTTCGTACACTTATACAGAGAAGAAGTGAAGAATGCTAATATTTTTTTTTTATTATGCATGAAAAATATATTACATTAATAATAAAAACATTACACACACTACCATGTATTTGACACACACGCATAATATACTCTTTTGTTTATTGTTAAAGTCATAATTTAAATTAATTATGGTCCAATTTCCACCACTGGGCGACCACTAGTATAAATTAGGGGAAATTGCCGTGTCATCTTTCTAACATGAAATGAAAAGGGACGTTTAATTTGTTTAAATACACACTCGGGTGACAACCTTATCATTCTGAATTGTACTCACTCGAAAGAACACAACCATCTTTTAGCGACTGGTCATAGGGACGAGGTACTTTCTTAGTAGGGCTGCCAAATTTTTTTCGAAGAGTATTTATTTATATAACGTTATTGACCACAAAAAATAAGACACACAAAGCGGACTTAAAATCAAGGGTACGCTCTATCGCCTTGTTCTATATCTATATTTCATATTTCGTCATTCACTAATAGGTGAATTGCACTACGAGTTGGTCACGTTAGCTTTTGTTGAAAGACAGCTACTCCAATGTTAAAAAAAAAATCAATACACATGAATACCTCAAAGTTAAATTCCGAAAGCTTCGTAGGTACTCCTACTAATTTCTTCTGATTAAATTCGTTGTGAGTTCCAAGACAGCCGTAGTTTTACCCCCGGGGCTGCAATGGACTTCACTGTTCATTGCCTTTTTTAGTGGTCGCCGCTGTTAATCCTGGCTACGTGGGAGACACAGTGGTGGGAATGTGAGGTGTGCCTCCGTCCCGAGTACAGAAAATACAGGAATACCTATAGGTATGTCGGTACTATTACTTATTCCTTAGTATATGCAATGCATAATATACGAAGGTAAGCTATGAGTGTAATCTAAATTAACACGTTAAGCGAGATGAGCACGTTGCAAGCGAGATACGGTACCGTATCGAGGGGCATTGGTTCAGTTTGGGCGCGATAAGGACGGCGGAAGGCGGGCGGGCGCTTATCTCGCCGTCTTGTAGGTCGCTCGATACTCACTACGTGACAGGAATTCACTACGTTGCGATATTTAATACGATGTAGTATTTGCGAATTTCGTTACGGTTACAGTGTACTTTAATTTGCAAATGTACTTTGTTTCTTTTTGATACCACTGGCTAGTTATATGCCTTATTTGCCTTATTGTTGTCTTTCACATAGCCAAAACGGGAAGTCAAATTCCAAAAGCATCCCACTCCCACTAATTTCTACTGATTTAATTCGCTGCAAGTTTCAAGGCAGCCGTAGACTGATTCTGTAGATTGACCTCCGGGATGCAGTCCCGGAGGTCAATCTACAGAATACAGTGAACTTCATAGTTCATTGCTTTTGTGGCCAATTGGTCGCCGCTATTAATCTTGGCTCTACAGTACACACAAGGCTACACATGTTGGGAAAGTGCGGTGGGCCTGTCCCAATTAAAAAAAACCACCAGCGACTGCCTCATAAACCCATCGCTCTACCAAATGACTGCTTAGAACGAGACGGCAAAACTTTAAATTCTACTGCACCGTAATACTAATCATAGCACAATTTAAGTCAGTGTATGTTAAGCCATAGTTGGCAACTGTTGTATAAAAAATATAAATTATATTACTAGAAATGGTACATACTTGTATACATTGCTACGACTCCATAACTTTTTTTTTTCAAGTTAAAGTTAGGGGTTTATCAGCATCCTTGAATCAAAGCCAACCTCAGTTGCACGTGGTGCACCCTGCTGACTGACAAACGAGGGTCTGGCAAAAAGAGAGGTAGGGCATAGCGTATTTTTTAAGCTGCCCGACTGGAGATGGACCCTTCCCTTGAGGGTTATTGTGTTCCCGCGAGCGAGTAAGGTCACCAGAAAGAAAGAAAGTGGCAACCCCTTGGTGTTGCTGATCTCCATGGGCGGTGGTGATTGCTTTCGATCAGGTGATCCACATGCTCGTTTGCCCCCCACTCATGTATAAATAATAAAAATACTGCGTTATAATCATACAGTCATAATCCACGTAATCCTTTCAAACCTATTCTAAAGTTCAAATAAACACTACGCAGGCCCATTGAATGTTCACGCATACAAAACCCACTTATAAATCCTTGTAACTAAGCGTTGATGATTAGTCTTGCTGCAAACGGTCATTCAGGGTGGAGTATGAGTTATGTATGAGGCTTTAACGTGAGTTACCTGGAGGACAAATGACGTTCTTTCAGTGCAGAACAATGCCAGTGGGCGAGCACTATGCCGACTGCGCGGGCGTATTCTGGGATTTCTGGGTTAAGAGGCATAAGTCTACATCTATATATATTAGTACCAATCCATATGGATAATGTGGTACGTAAAACGTCGTTTAACCTTCAGTTCAGTGTTATAGGTAAAATAGTTGCCAGTCGATTTTATAAATACTGCTTCTAAATTAATTCAAAATAGCGACAAACAAGACGCAAATATTTCGCCACGTCTGAAAAACTTATTTTCAGGTTTTATAATTTCTTTATTAGCCTACAAAATAATCTCATGAATTTACTATTCTTTATTTTTGATGCTCATTTTGCCTATATTTAGTGTAGATTGTGATGCCCTTGAAAGGTTAAAGGTTGTGTATGAATGCATGAATTTAAAATTTTTGGTTTAATTTGATCATGTGGGGTGTAAAGGTAGTTCAGCAACATCTTTGAACCAAAGTCAACCTCGCCTGCACGTGGTGTACCTACCTGCTAACTAACAAACGAGGCTCTGGCGAAAAGAGAGATAGGGCATGCCGCAGCCTAATAACAATTCCCTTGAGGGTTGTTGTGTTCCGGCGAGTGAGTGAGGTCACCAGAACGAAAGGAAAGAGTATAAGCTGGCAACGGATCGAGGACCCCTTGGTGTTGCTGATCTCCATGGGCGGTGGTGATTGTTTTCCATTAGGTGACCCACATGCTCGTTTGACCCCCTCTTAAATAAAAAAAAACATGATGTATCAGAATATATTGCAGTATTTTGAAAAAGTGCACATGAGTTATTTACATGGAGATAATTTATAGTAATATAGTTTTGATAGGGAAATATTATTTCTTTACCCAAAATATCGTAAACTCATCCATTTAGTAGGTATTTATGTTCTCGAATTGTTTATTTGAATCATCAGCATCATATCGCCTGGTCCCACAACATAAAAATAATGTAACTTATTACGTTTTGTTGTGTCCTTTTTTGTATTATTTTTACTTTAGTTGCTATAACGAAGTTACTTACATTATTACTTAACTATAATGTAAGTAAATTATAGTTAATTTACTTGTACTACTTATATAGTTTTCTAATTTTATAGCTACTTACGTTACATATTTGAAGTTTACTTTTAATATATAAAATCTTCCACCTTATCGCAAATCAGTTTCATTCTAGTAAACATTAAATTTAAGTTCTATTCCTTGCTTTGTCAAAAACATAGATTTAAGAAAACACAAACTTTACCCAAACATTGCCATAAAGTGCACACATAACCATCTGTATACATTAGAAACTCCCAGTACCAAACCGCTAGCACTTCTCAAAGGCGATCTCGCATCGCTTGGCAGAATACCCCGGCCCAGTTATCTAGGCAGCAACAGACGTGCAACGTGATTAAACTAATTGCCTGCCCATTCCTCCACTCATTCGGGAGGTACTTTGCATTGCAAGGTCAACGAACTCGACACGTGGCTCCTTTTTAATACTCTTTAGTGTGCCTACTTGACCTGTGATTTATTGTAATTGCACGCATGAGAACCCTTGAAAAATACCAACTTCATAAGACAAGTTACGCTATTCTTGTTTTCGGCGTCTTCTTTGGTTAGATTTTTTTTTATACTCCGTCAGACAGGGTGGCAGACAAGCATACGGCCCGCCTGATGTGATGCGGTTACAATATTAACGCTCGCAACATAAAAATATAGCTCGCGCGTCGCCACCCCCGCTGCCAAAGCATCATTTCCTTATCCTTTCTGGTGACCTCACTCACTCGCAGGAATACAACAACCTCAAGGTAATTGTTATTTGGCTGCGGTATTCTGTGAGGTGGAAATACATTCCCCAGTCGGGTAGTTTACAATTACGCTCCCTACCTCTCTTTTCGCTAGAGCTTCGTTTGTCAGTCAGCAGAGTGCACCGCGGGCAGGTGAAGTTGGATTTGGTTCAAAGATATTGATGAACCACTGCAACCACTTACACCCCCAGAATTAGAAGCATAGTATAAATAATAGTACTATATGCAGTATGGACATTCACTACAGCTCTCTCGTGTCGACCTCATTCGCCTCTGAGACGAATCTGGAACAGTTTGTATGGCGCCGCACGGACGCACACACGCTCATTCACGCTCTGTACAGACGTCATTGTTTATGTAGTAGTAAACGACGTGATATTATTTGTGTGGACCGGACGGGGTGTGTTAGAAACTTCTAATAAACTTATATAATAAACTTATCCTAAGTGTCATGCGAGTCATTTTTTATGTTATATGGTGGTAAATTCAAGTATGCAATAGTCGATCGATCGATTGTTTGCTCGGCATTTTTATTCCTCCATTGACGATTTTTTCCAGAATTGCGTCCTGGCAACATTATTCGCCCCCGTAAAACCTTTTGTTGTAAATTTGGTCGAAATAGTTAAGGTATAAAGTGTATAATATCTATGACATTTTCTATAGACAAACGGACCAGAGGCGAACATTACGGCAGTAAAAAATGGCTACCAAGCGATTACTTAATACCTACGTATGTATACCTACATGAATTACACAAATAAATAGAAGAACACTGGATAAGCTTAGCTTAGTTTGGAATTAGATGGCATTGTGTAATTTGTCCAGGATATTTATTTACATATTTATATCTATTAGATACGTAAAAACATCTTAGGTAGAGATCCTAAATTTATATACAAGAATAGCTCGTTTAATTGGCTTATGGTATAAGTATTATCATTAACTTTGGGGTCGATTTCATATGATGTATGTATTTGCATCGGAATATCATAAAGGGAAATTCTGTTCGAATTTCACCCAAAATCCATTCAGGCATTCAGCCAGTATCGGCCAGTTACTGTATCGGAATTTAGATAACACGAGGATAAACAGACCCACCACACATTCCCGCCGCTGTGTAATCCGTGTAACCGTAGTTAACAGCGGCAACCGCGAAAAAGGCAGTGAACAATGAAGTTTTTTTTTTAATGTGAGAGGGGGGCAAACGAGCATGTGGGTCACCTGGTGGAAAGCAATCACCACCGCCCATGGAGACCAGCGACACCAAGGGGTCGCCGATCCGTTGCCAGCCTTTTAAGGAAAACTCTGTTCTGTGAGTTGTACGATAGTGGAATTCAGCGGCAGGTATCAAATCAAACAGCTCGTCCGAGCACACGAGAAGTTTGGGGTGTAAGTGGTTTATCAACATCTTTGAACCAAAGCCAACCTCACCTGCACGTGATGTACCCTGCTGACTGACAAACTAGGCTCTGGCGAAAAGAGAGGTGGTGCGGTGCATAGCGTATTTTTTTAGCTGTCCGACTGGGGAAGTAGTCCACCTCACAGAATACCGCAGCCAAATAACAATTCCATTAAGGGTTGTTGTGTTTTTGCGAGTGAATGAGGTCACCAGAAGGAAGGTAAGGAAATATAGGCTGGCAACGGATGCTGGGGCCATACAGCCGAAGTTGAAGTCGATTACCATCAGAGTTTTTGAATGCGAAAATGAAACTACTGCTTAGATTATTGGTAATTATGTTTAGCTCAGCTGGTAGAAACCCTAGAGCTCTACCGAGTAAGATGAAGATGTTTGTCAATAACTTTAACCCAAGAACAAGTTTTGGAATCAAAAAAACCGATGGTAATCGTCTTCATCTTCGGCGGTAGGGCTCCTGATCTCCATGGGCGGTGGTGATCTGCTTGACCCACATGTTCGTTTGCCCCCTCATATAAAAAAAAAGTTCATTGCTGTCCCAGAGCTAAAAATACGGCAGCCCTATAACACGAGGATAGAAGGAGAATAGAGTTATGCTATGTGTAATTATTTTCTACAAATGAAACTACGGCTTTTATTGCATTACCAATACATGCCAATACACCCACATAGTCTACTGGATTACTGATAGAAAGTACAGGGCTTTTCATGAATTGAATCGATATACAAAACATACATGTATATACCAGGTCTCATTTGTATTCAAATTGAGTTGGACGTTCAGAGAAATTTGATTAAATTGCCATCGATATATGAAATACCCATATTGAATTAGTTTGATGCTGATGTCTGCTGCAGTATTGGATCGGATTTGCATATTTTACAATATGATTTTAATAAACCTGGACGACTGATAGTTGACTGATGGCATGGTTTATTTATTTGCACGATAAAAAGGACAGAGAAATATAATAAAATATAATTTAAAAAAAATAAAAAAAAATTGGGTGCGGCTGTGTCATGGTCACGGCCGTATGTTGTACGTGAATAAGTTATATGCACTAAAATTATCTCAAAATGGCAGCGCTTCCTCCTCTAATAATCTTCTACGTGTCTATTTGTAACTATAGCTGGGTGTGATTTCTGAAATTTCATTTTCTCCTAAAAACGCCAAGTAAAGTTCTATCACCCAGGTCTGTTCGTAAATGATTTTTTTTATACTACCATGGGTGGCAGACAAGCATACGGCTCGCCTGATGTGAAGCGGTTACCGTAGCCATATTAACGCTCGCAACATAAAATATATTGAATTGTTATTTGGCTGCGGTATTCTGTGAGGTGGAGGTACATTCTCCAGTCGGGTAGCTTACAATGACGCTCCCTACCTCTCTTTTCCCCAGAGCTTCGTTTGTCAGTCAGCAGGGTGCACCGCGTGCAGGTGAGTTGGCTTTGGTTCGAAGATGTTGATGAAACACTTACACCCCAAAATATGAATAAATTTTAGAACATTTTGGGATGTAAGTGACTCTCCACGATCTTTGGAGCCGAAGCTTCATCTGCACGTGGTGCACCCTGCCGACTGGCGAAAGAGACTCTGACAAAAGGCAGGTAGGGCAGCATATTTAGAAGCTGCCCGACTGGGGAAGTACCTTGACATCACAGAATACCACAGCCAAATAACAATTCCCTTGAGGGTTGTTGTGGTCCTGCGAGTGAGTGTGGTCACCAGAAAGAAAGACAGGAAGGAATATAGGCTCGCATCGGATCGGCGACCCCTTGGTATTGTTGATCTCCATGGGCGGTGGTGATTGATTTCCATCAGGTTACCCGCATGCTCGTTTGCCCCCCTCTTATATAAAAAAAACAAATTATACAGTAGTTGTTGTTGCAAACCACCCCACGAGTATTTCAAAGTGAGGCGTAATTTAAACAAGGTGGGCATACAGTGGGTGAAGGCAATAAAATAAAATAAATATTGTTTGCTTGCGAGTTGCGCCGGTAACAACCGGTATTGTTACGCGTCTGTTGCCGACGATGGCGATCGTAAATCTGCCGTAAGGTGCTGTAACGAGCCCCTATTGTTGGACGCAACTGTAGTAGCTGGTATCCATTGTAGAGGGTGACCCGAGTTTTCATCACCTGATGATTATTTCTTGCAAAATCGATACTTCATTTCATTTTAATCTCATGATAATGATGGCGAATTTACTACACGACAAAGTGTTTGTTAGTCCGCACATTATAAGTAAAAAAAAAATTTTTGAAGTGAAACTTCTTACGCACGCTTGATTTGGGGAGTAAGCTAGTGAATGTGTGATGAGAGCGTTACGAAAAGTGTGATCGGGAGAGGCGAACGGAACTTGACAGGGAGCTATAAGTAGAAGTTTTACTTCAGTCGTGTGGTCTAAAGCACACTCGTTTTTATTTTAATTCGCTTCTTTATTTTTAAACATTGCTTCTATAAAACATGATACTCTTTTTACGCTACTCAGGATGCAAGGTATGTAGGAATCTGTTTACTCAGAGGCATGGAAAACCTAAATGAACTTAGACGACGAGGTATTCAGACTGTGTATCGAGTGTTGTCTTGCTTCGTCGTCAATCCTTACTCATCACACATTGTCGAGCCGCCTAAAGGCCACTGACTTGGCTTAACGACTGTCATCAGCAGGGACAGACGGCCCTCCTCGTACGTGCCCACCAAAGTACGACAGTAGTCTGGCTTATTCCTCATTAAAACTAGCCAGAAGACATCATGATAGATTGTCTGAATTCCTCGGAATGTAATAGGCCCACAGACTATGGCTTATGCTTTCTTGTGCTGCTAGGACATTGCCCAATAACAAGCAAGAACTACGAGGAGAAGGTATTGCCACTTTATTGTCCAAGGTAAGATAGCTTATTTAAGCTATCTTAACTTATCATTAGATGTCTAAATTCATCCTGAAAGATAAGCGAGTTAACATAATCTTTGGCTAGGGATATATGTAACTAATGACAATGACCCTGCTAAAATTCACTGGTTATCATGATGCACGCGAGATTGTACCTTATCATGTAAATATGTGTTTCCTGTGTATGATTTAGATATGCACCAAATAAACAAATACATATATTATGAGCATATATTTTCGTTCAATTGAGGGGAAGCCCGTTTCATATGGGAAAGACGTACGGGATAAATAAGGATTGACGATGACGATATATTTTCGTGTGAAAATGTGAACAGTCTAGAATCATTTGTGCGGGTTAGCGATAAGCGACCGTATGCGCCTATGCGCGTGCTTTAGTTGCGGCCCATTGCGTTTGTTACGCGCAGCAAAGCGCCAAATTCTTACTATAATAGCTTTATCCCCCTTTGAGAGTAAATACGTAAATATTTGCATTAAAATAAAAATTCTCTTTATTCCGTAAGTAGAATGGAATGTAAAATAATGTGATAGTTTACATGTTAATGCATATGATAGATGACATTGATCAAAAAATAAAAAAATATTTGTCAGTATCGTAAAATGTACAAAACTAGAACGATCTGCGATCTTGAAACTTGTTTTATGATCGATCAAAGTTTGGTGGGAAAGTCCAATTTAAAAGAATGAAATTATAAAAAAAATATATTAACTTTGGAAAAACAATCAAAAATACTATAGCTTTTGTTACGGCACTAGCTACATAAACGCAATATTAAACGTAGCTGTCATACAAATTTCTGTTTTAACGTATACAAAATACCTAATTGTGACGTTATAAGTAATTCAGTAGTCTTTTGTATGGAGCGTTTTCGGGAAAGTTCAAAATTGTGATCTGCGAGTTATCATATCTCGAGAAGTTTTTATGCTATCGAAGTAATTCTTTCACCTAAAGTTATATTATAATGACGTCCTTACATAACAAATCTAAAGAAAAAATTGTGACGAAGTTTTCTTAAACTTAAAGCGGGAGACTGTCTTCAGTCTCCCGCTCTATGACTTTTTTAGGTAAAACATACTAGCTCTCGTCGAATATAAATGATTAGAGAGCGAATTTAGCAAGAATTCGAAAGCCGGAGGCAAAATAATTTGACTATTTCAATTTCAATAAGTCTAATATTTTATCTACTTTATTATGTAAATGTAAAAAAAAAAAACATTATGTCGAGTTACAATGTCCAAAGTTTCACAGAACTGCATCATAATAATATGAGACTTATTTTTAATATAAGCGATTTTTTTCATTGATTAGTTATACTTAAAGTAACTAGTATATGAGAAAACGTACAAAAAAGTAATATTCGCTACATAACGATTGAGAAGTTCGATGCTCGTGTCAGTCTAATATGTAGATCACGCAAGTTAAGCAACGTCGATCGTAGCCTGTCCATGAATAGGTTTATTTATCTCGAGCTCCTCTGTGCTACGGAGGGTACGTTAAACCGTCGGTCCCGGCTGTTGTCATTAGATGACAGTCGTTAAGCCAAGTCAGTGGCCTTTAGGCGGTTTGAAAACATTGCCTCCAACCCGCAGTTGAGCAGCGTGGTGGAATATGCTATAAACCCCTTCAATTGAGGAGGCCCGTATCCCAGCAGTGCGGTGATTAAGGTTTGACTACGACGACGACTACATAGCGGTTAGTTTATCTTTCTATATGATTATTGTTTTATTGATAACAGTATTCCACAAAATATTTTGAAAATTTTCGTTTGTTTGTTATTTGTAATATCTTTATTGTACATAAAATAAATTTACAACACAATAATTTAAAGGTAAAGTAGGTACAAAGGCGGACTCATCCCTCACAGGGACCTCTTCCAGTCAACCTTAAAGTATATGAGAGGATTTCATGAATGGTAAGTGGAGTACCAAACATTTGTGGGATATAACTACTATGTTAATTATAAATACATACATACATTTAAAAAGAAATGCAATATTTTTATAATTATATATAGATTATTATATACATATATAAAATATACATTTTCGTAGTATTATTTACTCCTTGAACAAACAGCTACGATTTCTATTAAAATAATTGTATTTACACAGGAAGCGAAATAAATTCGGTTGTTACAGAACTCGCTCCACGGTTGCCATCAATTTAATTACAATATGAATGTGCTATATAGCAATCGAATGATTCTCTCTCTCTCAGGCGCTCGGCGTCACGCTGGGAGTAAATTTGTTTAAACAGACAAGAGCTTCATAATTTACTTTTAACTTGATCAACTCACGCCTAACTTGATTCTCTGTTAGGTCTAACGTAGACTTAATACTTACGACTTAATGGCGCGCAAAAATTTTGCGACTGTCGAGTTTCGTGCATCGCGTTTTGATGGAGTCATTCCATCAAAACGCGATGCTCGGAACTCGACAGTCAGGTATTAGACAGACAGTTAGGTATTTAATTATTGCTTATTATTTTTGGGTTTTGTAAATAAAGAAACACATTGAAGAAATTAAAAAACAGGTAAATCTTCGATTTCTATCGAAGATTTCACTTTATATTCATACCACTGATTCATATATTTTTTTTAATTGTCAACCAAAAATTATCTAATTGGCAGCTAAAACTCAACCGAAATTATTAATTGAGGATAAAGCTACGAGTATAGTCACCTCCCAACAAATTGCGCATGATATTTCACATTGGTAGATAATCATTGTTGACTAGACATTAAAACTATGGATATGTTACATTTATATTGAGTTTTTTATATTTTATTGAAAGTCATCTAGGATATCAAACATGTAGGTAACAGAATTACTTAATACGTGGTTATACAAAAGATGGCATAAGATTCCACCAGTAGGTAAAATAATATAGATTTAATTTGACTAGGTACAAATTGTGCTAGTTATAATAATAAACAACAAATACGTGCACGTCGATGTCCATTACATAAGAAGGAAGTAGGTAGGTTTTATTGCATGTTCTTACAATAAACAAACATTTTTCACGTTTTAAACTCATCCCACTCCTGAAATAGGCAAATATATGTCGTTGTTCTAATTGAATGATCTTGTAGAGTAAGTTCTATTATGATATCCGACAGTTACTACATTCCATGATATAAGACTAGCGACGCTAGCTGAATAGCAATAGAATAGCGTCATTTTTCAATAGAATTTTTTGACGGCAGGAAAGTATTGTCTGGAGTCTGCGGTGGGCCTAATAATTGTAGAGCCGCCTTTGTTTGCGCTCAGTAATGTGATTCGCGCCCATCTAACAGCAATTTGTAATAATTTTAATGTGCAAGTAATTCCGTAGTTGCACGCACTGCACACCCCCTCTCGTTTCGAGTATTGTCCTCCAGTGTATTATTATAATTGGTGAGTTATGCTGTAGTATCGGGGGTTCCGCTACATGGGATTCTATTGTAGACAATTGTTCGAAATGTATAATTAATGAACATGAGAATTCAGTGTACACCCACCTCTAAAAGATTTTCTTTTTCGTGTAGGTATGTTGTGTGTGGTGTTGAAATGTTGTACAAATTTTTGCCTATTTATTTTTGTATGTTTCTCGATTTGAGAAAACAATATTTTTGATGTTTTTCTTGTTATACTCAGTAGTAGTCACTTTCTTATTAATTTGTACTTAGTAAAATTTTGAATTGAACAAAGAGAAAATAAAATATGTGTGATATTTTTATGAAAGAAATATGCTATTGTCAAATTGAAGAATTTAGGGGTTTTATTTTGTTTTGTATTCGGAATCAACAGTGGTTTGTTTTGTAATTGGAAATTTTTATGTTCTTTGGATAGAATGTTTTTGAAACTTTCTAATCAAGAACATAAAAATGTACCCTACATCACAATCCCAATGGATCATAAATTGAGGAATATAATTATGTTAGTGAAATATGAAATATAATAGGTAATAAACTTATACCCATTACACTGCATGGTCCTTAGAGACGCCCTTACGTACTTAAGATAAATCGAAATCAGAAAAGTAAAAATGAGTTTGTATTTCTAACCGACTCCAAAAAAGGAGGAGGTTCTCAATTCCGCTGTATTTTTTTTTATATTTGTTACTTAATTACTCCGATTTGAAAAAAACTTTTTTTATTTGAAAGAGTATACTTCCAGATTGGTCACATATTTTTTTCATCATCATCATCATCATCATCATCATCAGCCTGTATCTATCCACTGTTAGGTTTGTTATTTCATTACTCCGTCATTTATAAATCAATCGATTTGAAAAAACTTTTTTTATTTGAAAGAGTATAACTACTTCCAGATTGGTCCCATATTTTTTTCATCATCATCAGCCTGTATCTACATATATAAATGTAGAGTATTGTTTGGAGTCGGTTTTTTTTTGTTAAAATTATTTAGATTTACAACATCGATGTAAATTGTAAAAATGCTGGTGGTGACTCACCATTTCATGAAGGTCTTCAAAATGATTTGCAATTGTAAGTGTATAAAAAGATAATTTATACATAATAAATTATTTTAATTAAATTTTGTGTATTTTGGCACCGCTCACCATCGGCAGGGAGTTCATCTTTACTGATGTTCACATATTGGAGCCACCATGGTCGCGAACTGTGTCGTACCAGAGTAGTTTTCTTCTGCGAACTCTCAGATTGTGGAATGAATTTCCTGCCGAGGTTTCCCCAAGAGACTACCGCATGGGATTCTTCAAGAAAGGAGTGAAGATGTTTTTACAGGGTCGGCAAAGTGTAAGTTCTTCTGTTGTTGCGAGCGTCCTTAAGCTGCGATGACTGCTTACCATTGGGCAGGTCGTATGCTTGTTTTCTACTTTAGTTGTATGATATATATCTACATGTGCATACTTATTGTCGATCTACTAATCGAACACGCAAGTTAAGCAATGTTGACCGTAGCCTGTATATAGAGCTCCTTCATGCTTTGAGGGCACCGTTAGTTAGACAGTCGTTAAGACAAGTCAGTGGCCTTTGGGCGGCTTGAAAACACTGGCCTCCGCTAACCCACAGTTGAGAAGCGTGGTGGAGTATGCTCCAAACCTCTTTGAATGAAGGGAGACCCGTAACCCAGCAGTGGGATGAATAAAGGTTGACGACATACTTATCGTCGCCGTAGAGTGAAAAACTCTTATATGATTTTAGAATAATTTTGAGTTTGCGTTAATTGAGCTAATACTTTGCGAGGTTTTGCCTTAGAAAATGATATATAATAAAAAAATTACAAAAATGTAGATACGAGGTTTTCACTTTACGGTGACGATATGTGGTACGTACAATAAGCAGTCATTATATATTATGATACAGTCTAAATTTAGATATCCAACACGAAGGATAATATGCATTGGACCGTCGCCAAGACCGCAAATGAATTGACAAATGAACCAGCGAAACGGCCAGATTTCATTTACAAAATGAATTCTACAGCGCACATGCCATGCGAACAATTTGCTCCTACTCCCTACATTTCGTTCTGTAGTGTCAAATTCGAATAATTCGATAGAATTGTTAATCCAATGCGCTTTGTTCGAATGCCGCCAGATGTCGTCTTAGCGTCCTCTTTGTCCCCGTTTCGATACAATGGGGATTAAAGTCGTATTTGATGACAGCGATTTCATGGGCAACAACGTATTTCACACATTCCATATCAATACAGAATGATGTGTGAAATTATAAAAAAAGTCGTTTATTTATTCGATGTAACGGGAGACGACGTTAAACGTCTTTATTGTGTAAGTTGATTTTTAACTTACTAGATTAAGTTGGTCGAAAAGAAATCGTTTTTGCTTTTTATAGTATTACTAGCTGGCTCGGCGAACTTCGTATCGCCTTTAAATATTTTTACGTTAATTTTTACGATGAGTTATAAACTATCCTATCTCTCAAGTTGGATCAAACTGCACACACTGTGCAAAATTTTATTAAAATCAGTTCAGTAGTTTAGGATTCCATCGCGGACAAACACGATTTTTTTATATATTAAGAAGATAGAACTACTTACTTAACATAAAATAGCAAACTAAATTATATTTTAACATAAAAATGTTTTCATTGATGAACGAAATATTCATGCGAAAAGACACGCTGATCAAAATTTTTTGTAGTTAAAATTAAAAAAATCTAGGTCAAAAAAAAAAAAGCCAACTAGCATTTTGAAGTGCACAGTCTAACCTATGGAAATTTACAGGAATTTCTCTGTCCTATAAAATATAAAATACAAGCCTCTGTGTAAAAAGGTTACTTTGCGATTTCTTTTCTGTTATAAATGTTAACAATTCATGTAGCAGCAGGTAGCTATAATATTAAACTTTCCGGGATATCGGGAAAATATAAAAATCGATCGCGGTACGTCCCGTACATACATTAGTGATATCAAATAATTAACAATTATATTCATAGGTTTCGTAATTGCTGAGAAAAATTCACATCCCTTCCTTCAAAATCGTCAAGGCGTCGTCGTTATTCAAGCTTTAAAATGGTTAAAGCCAGTGAGCTGTTATTACTACGTAGACTGACGTAGAGTAATAGTTCAATGGTTTAAAAAGCTTCTGTATATCATGTCTCTGTTATGTTTCTACGGCTCAAGTTGTTAATTTAATAGGTATGTAATGTTATTTTTATTTGCCGTCCCACAAATTTTCTCTCCTTGAAATACCGGAATAACTTATCTTGTCGCTCTGGTCTGCGTTAGCAGATTTCAATCTACCTTTTGTTGTGCAAATCATCGTCTGGGGGTAACTCGCTTCCTATCTCTGAAACTGTATTTGCTTAAAATTACTGAGTCCCACGAAAAATGGGCAGAAAGATAAGGTTTAAGTGTAAAGAAAGACGTTTATTTTAGCCAATGCGCTAAGAATTACTTGCACTGAGTATGACATGGTATGACTGTTTCCTTCTATGCATTTAATTATGTGAGAAGTAACAGATATAGAGAAATAAGGAATTTACGAAAGTTTTGTATAGAAAAATAATTTTCATTCTACACCAATTTTGGGGTGTAAGTGGTTCATCAACATCTTTAAAGCCACTTTCACCTGCACGCGGTGCACCCTGCTGACTGACAAACGAAGCTCTGGCGAAAAGAGAGGTAGGGAACGTAATTGTAAGCTACCCGACTGGGGAATGTACTCCACCTCACAGAATACCGCAGCCAAATAACGGTTCCCTTGAGGGCTGTTGTGTTCCTGCGAGTGAGTGAGGTCACCAGAAAGGAAGGAGATGCTGCGATGGCAGCGGGGGTGGCGGCGCGCGAGCGGTATTTTATGTTGCCAGCGTTAATATGGCTACGGTAACCGCTTCACATCAGGCGGGCCGTATGCTTGTCTGCCACCCGACGTAGTATAAAAAAAAATACCAGGGTTGAATAAGCCATCGATTTTTTATCGATTGTCATTGCCTATCACACAGTAAATGAATGTGTTTCAATCACAGGTTTCGCTGTTATATGCGACCTAAAGGTATGAATCATTGGTAATAATAAATATTCCACTAAAGTGTCAAATTTTAGCTACATAAAGATAACACTTTAGTGGAATATTTATTCTTAACATACATACCTACCTAATTATCAAAGATGACAATCATTAGGTAGTTTCTGTCTATTAGTATGTGATACTATGTAATTTTATGTCATATTTCAGATTCCGCAACTTGGCTTCGGATAGCATGAATTCATGGGTAAAGATCTATTAACGGTCCGAATTAAACACCTAATAAAGAAATGCATATGCACTATGGTGACAATGTAATGACGTAATGCACGGCAGTATATATTATATAATAATAATAAATATAATAATAAATATTTCTGGACAATTTACACAGCGCCATCTAGTCCCAAATTAAGCGCAAAGCTTGTGTTATGGGTACTAGACAACTGATAAATGTACTTAAATACATTTTTTTTTGTAAATACATACATATTTATAATACATAGAAACACCCAGACCAAGACAAACAGACATGTTCATGCCCACATATGTTTGTCTTGTGCGGGAATCGAACCCGCGACCTCGGAGTCAAAGTGGCCATTGCTAACCATTCGACCATCGAGCTCGTCAAAATATTCTGTAACTCTTAATATGTATTAACACAGTAATAAACGAAGAATGGACAAGTAAGCACGAAAAAAAATTCGCCATTATTTGTTTTCTATCTTTCGGGGTTCCTCACGCGCATTTTGACTCTTGCTCGAGTCGAAACATTTGTGAACTGAAATACACATGGGAATCCAATAAACTCGATAATGGCAAAAATACTTGCCTATTATTTGTTTAAATCCATCGAAGAGGAAAAAATACATTACAAGCAAAAGCCATACATTTAAATTAAAACAGTAAGTTTTTTTAAAACGTGGAAAGATTTAAAGACGCAAAAAATTTAACCCCAAATACTTAGCTCACTCACGGCATATAACATAAATTCAACTTAGAGCTATCTTTCAACTGCAGAGCACTTTCCTAATTTTCAAATTTATCTGACCCCAGCCGGCGACACGGAAGCGACCCGAGGTCCGAATAAATCACATTTTATCCAACGAATTCGAGCTACACGCAAAATTTTATGCGTTTTACCGAATTCTCTAACTTTAAATGCGGATAAGGAAATGGTGAAAACGGGAAATGGTTGAAAATTAAAATGAACGAGATTTAACAGCCATTTATCAAATTTCTTTTATTTTCATTTCATAAGCTGCAACATGTTTTATTAAGTCGAATATTATTATTTTGAGAACACATATTCTATTCTTATTGAGGTTAAACTGTATTAAGGCGGTTCCTGATTTAAAACTAGCGCCATTCGTGTGCCAAAAAATGTATTATTCACTAAATATATTTAGTGAACTAGTCAATAAAACTCCGTTACACGCTTCTATTAAAAACCGAAAATTATAGATTATGATTCTCACAAAACAATGAAGTACCTAATAATATTTCTACACTTATCCAATATTTGAAATAAATAAATATTCCTAGACAAATTACACGTCTTATGTAATATAATAATTAATGTTTCACAAAAAAGTGATAATCCGCCATTGTATAAAAAAAAGTTATTAACACTGTGTGTATTACTTTTATAGTACACTATAGTATTTACAAACAAACAAACAAGAGTATTTACGCGAAATCCAAAAACAGCTGTGTATAGCAATAATGCGAATAAAGGTAGCACAGCTCACTGAAAGTTTATTATCATAATAATACATATCGAAAAAGGTTTTTCTATTAAATGTCTGTGAAATATGGATAATAAATATTACCTCATAAAAACAGGGAACATTTTAATATAACCCACAGGGCCATAAAATAGAGGGCCGAGTTTGACTGACACTGCACTATGTCTTGTATATTGCTAGTAATATGTCAGCGAATTTCCTTACGGGACCCGTTTTCTACTCAGGAATATTCCACTTCGTAACCTACTTTCTGTCCCCCTTTATGTATATAGATTGGAAATGTATATTATGAAGTGTAATTTTGCGACTAGCGAATTCCTGCAACTTCATTCACAATAGTTCTCTACAACTGCGTAGCCTATTCGTTAATTAAATTGGCAAAAAAAAAAAATACGTTTTCGATGTATATTTCATGCTCGTATATGACTTCCAAATTTTTATGCTTTAGAAGTGCTTTTTGTCCCAGTAATAAATATAAATAAAAGTATCTGACTTCTTCATTATAGATAGATAGATAGGGGAATAACATGATTCCATTTATTTAGGAGCATAGTATATAAATGTTCAAGTTCTTCCTGTAGAACTAATGAACGTATACAAATGGCACATTTCTACTTAATAAAATTAAAATAAAATTACGAGTATAAACCCAATATCCAGTTTATTTAAGCCAGATGTATTCACTCAAAGTTCTGTTTTTGCTTCCATTCAACCATAAAGTTGAAAGAAATGAATTTAATTATAAAGAAACACAAATACTTTCGTTATATTAAAATTAGTATAGTGAGCCGGCTGGAAGATATTACATAAATCAATAAATTAAGAGCCAAGCTATAATGATTTCCGCTATAAAATTAACTATATGGCGGAATAATTAATTAATCTCTATCATTCATTGATTAATTAATTTATTTCATCTTAAAGTAATATTCGTTTTTACTCAATATATTAGTATAAGGGTATTAATACTCGTACAGAGGGGTTGGCTTTCTTGCAAGCAACGTTGTGACATTCGCCCGGCGATTTCCCAGCGGAGCCATAAGAACTGTTTTCTTTGTTATCAAAATATTTCACCTACTCATATACCTCCATACATCGACCCAAAAAGCAAAAATGTAATCCACACAGATGATTTTTTGTACCTCTAAAATAAGACAAAAATGGCACTACGAGTAGCAGAAAATCTTTGCACAGAGTGTAAATACAAAAATTACAAAATTATTATGCTATTTACAGCAAAAATACATGATTATTGCTTATTATAAACATGGGCTTTTGAAAATAAAAGTACACGTAGTTTTACCGCTTTATATAATTCTGTATTACATACAATATTATATAGGCGTATCTAGGGGACTTGACCGGCAACGCTGTTTATTTTTTGGATTCGAATATTATTATACAAAAAAGAAAAAAAAACGTCTCTAAGTATATTGATTATTTATAAACTTATTTACAGTTTTTAAAATGTTTACCTTTAACTGCTTAGCAAGTAAATATCCACAAGCAAATAAATGACCCAATTTTATAGTGAAAATCTAAGAGAAAATATTTTTTGGTTCTAAAAACTTTCGGGTCCAAGTGGAACAGAACTTTTTATGTCAGAATATAAGTGTATGTTAAGTTGTGTGGCGGGCGCAAATCCTGAACATGGCGATCCATCGTGGATCCTCCGATTTGCATACGTATTGCATTGCTCAGTGACATTCGCATGCTCGTCCTTACATTCGATGGTTCGTACCACAGCTTGGTTATTAAATGAGGATATAAGACTGATGGAGTATGCGGAGTAGAGAACGCCTTTTGATTTTATGTCTGCCGTGAAGGACGTATTAAGAATATAAAGAATCTTTTTAGAATGCCCAGTCTGAGTAACTTGTAGATGAAGTTAAATATAAAGTCGTATTTATATTTTTAGATGTACATAACATAACTATAATATATATAATTTATAGATGTACATAACATGTCTGTAAAAAATTTCAACCAACTTCAATGTATATTTATTGGTCGAAGTCAGTTACTTATGCATTGATAACTCAAAAGCTACTGGTCAGATCTTGATCACATGAGAAACACCAGCTAAGAAACAATCATCAAAAACGGTTCGCTTAGACAAAAGTTCCGAAGTCACGAACATAAAAAAATATACAGTCGAATTGAGAACCTCGTACAGCTCCTACGCTACAGCAAAGAAAACCATTCTTTGAGTTCTGGATATGCGCTCTGTTTTTTATTTTTATTTAGTTCAATTTATTACCTTGTATCGTCATCGGTGTTGTCACTTTTGACCTGGACTGAAAAACAGAGCTGAGATCACCCTGTGATTCCAGCAATGATTATATGCAATAGAAAACTAGAAAGAGATACACAAAGGTAGTGAATGAAATTGCTCAAAATTGCAGTTGTCAGCTATAGCAAGCAGCTCGACATAAAATAATAATAGACTTTTATGAGATATTAGTTGCGGCAATTTTGAATTGCTGCTATCTACATTCTGTTGACGATTACTGAAACTCAGAACTAGATCACAATTAGAGTTGCTATGTTTACGCGATTGCTTGAAATGCATTTCAATTACGAGATTCAAGTTTGTTGTATCTGCATATCGGACAATTGAATTGAAAGTACTTGTACCATGTTTAGTTTCCATAAAAATCATTTTTATCTCAATGTGTAACAAATAAAATCAACGACATAAGTTATTAAATCATCAATTATTATATCAAACTATTCACTAAAGATAACTTAAAAATTAATTAGGTACTGACCTAATGTATTCCAGTTGATATAAAAGATTTTTATACGCTCAACTGAATTCTCGAAATATTGGTTTTAGAGAAATTAGCTTCAGACAGCAGGAAACAGCGCGTTTATGAAGAGCCCTTTTCATTCCGGCACGTAGAAGCCACGGCCAGTCATCCATTTCGTAGATGATTTAAAGGCTGTCCGTGAGTGCACGCCCTTAACTCGCCAGCCTACACTGTGGGACAATCTATGATTTTTTTATATTATTTGAATTTTGAAATTCTTTTCGTTTTTGATTTCAAACCGTACTATTCTTACCGTGTTTATAGTTCATCACAGAACAAAAATCGCATTCTTTTTTTTCTCAAATATAGCAAATCGTCTCGATTGAACATTGTTATCGCTCTGGTTTTGAACTTATGGTCCCACGGGCGATACGAAAGTTTTTAACTTGAAATCACAGGATGTATGCGGCACAATACACACAGCCGAAGGACATCCACAGCCGTGGATCCTTCGGCTGAAATGATGAATATGATCGAGTCCATTAACAAAACTTAGACATATAGTAGAAAACCCAGAGAAAATAAACATGTTCACTGTAAATGAGTCTTGTATATACAAGAATGTAGGTACGTGATACGAACCGTTAGTGTTAATGCTATTCGATCACCGAGGTCATCAATCGTCCAAAGAAATTTGACCTGTGATTATTTACATAATGTGCTAAATCATGCACACAAGCGTTGTACTAATTTACATATTAGTATAAATTATATCATTATCGTGCTCATTTATCTATATTCTCGCATGTGTGTCGTCGATTATATTATTGAGTCCCACGCTTTCGTATTCCCAAGGGATTTTGCCATATGTCTGGAGTAGGCAGCTATTTATGTTTTTAATTACATGTATGTTAGTAAACTGGTCACTTAATTCAGTGGATATTTTTTTTCGATAGCGTAAGAGACGCTATAGAAAAAAAAACCGGACAAGTGCGAGTCGGTCTCACACACCGAGGGTTCCGTACGTAGGATCATTATAAATAGTTCATGAATGTAACCCTCTATTTTTTAAGATTTAATTACAAATGTATAGTTTTGAGATTTATTCTAGTACTTGTAGTCTATAACGATGTTACTTGCCAAATTTTATAGTTCTAGGTCAACGGGAAGTACCCTATGAGTTTTGATTCCCTTAAGAATGTGTCGAAATATGTGTTTTTTGTTGAATAAACGGCCGTATCTTTTTTTTACGTAAACTTAGCAGTTTGATTTTTTTACAACTTCATGGGACCGTAGACCTGAGTATACACAGTGGCAAAGTTGAAATTCGGAAAGAGCACATCAAAATCTATAATATTACCAATTTGCAAAACTCCCGGGAAACTTTCCAGGTAACCACTATTTTTCGAACCAAATGACTGTACTAGTAGTAAATATTTATAAAATTTGATCAATGGATAGAACATTTTATGATGCGTATCTATAATCAATACATTCACCCTATCCTATTGCTCATGAGATAAGAAAAATATTTTTTTATTTAAATAACGGGAATACCGAATACCCACTAGTCCATTGAAGTACTTTCTTTTACGAGTGCTTTTTTTTCTAATATTTGATGTCATTAACCTGGTAGGCACATAATAAAAATACTGTTTTAATTCAAACTGTTTTAAACACGTGTTTTAAAACAATTTGTCGTAATCAAGCCGACCCTATAATTGAATATATATACATAAAGACAGGACATACTCGTAAGTAATACCTACCGGCTTCTCAAACGAGTAACGAGGCTGAGCTCGCCTGATGGTGTCAGGAAGACCTTTCCATAGTCGTCCAGCCATAACTTTTCTATCTCCTAACTTTTCAGAATTTTCAGTTGGTTACAAAATACATTCATCTTCAGCGTGACATAAAATTACCTAAGAGAGCAGGCGACAATGGTTTTATTTTAACCAGCTCTTGCTGTGTAATACTTAGAGACGTAATATAACTAGGGTTGCCACCCGTACTTTGTAATAAAGTATTGTACGTTATTTCAAGTAATTGTACTCTATACTTTATGAGAATAATAAAGTACACGAAAATACTTTATTTCGCATGATTTGATTGCATTGAGATTTTGAAAAGATTAAATGAATTACTTATTTACTTTAATTTAAATATAGACTGTAAAGATACTGTGCAAATGTTTAGTAGAAATACAAATTTGATACCAACTGCAAAAAGCACCAAAAAATATGTTTTTAAACATAGTAATACAGAAAAATAAATTGTACTTTATTTTGATACATGTACTCGTACATGTTTTTATCTTACCTATAATAACCAATGTACTTTAATTACAAAGAAGAAAGGTGGCAACCCTAAATATAACGTAAAATCGTTAGCGTGATCATGCCTAGAATAAATTAAACCGAATGTAACAATCTGCTTTAATATAAGTAGAGATTACATTTTTTACCATTAGATAGAGTTTATACCATTTTTTTTTTGGATTGATGAAAGTAAAATATATGACTATTCTTTGTTTGCTGCATAATGTTGTATATAAAATCAAACGGTTGTGATTTCTACTTTGAAAAATTAAGCGACTGTAGCCTCCTATTATGAACGCAGCGGAGGAACAAGTCCAATGAGCTCCTTAATTTCGTTATTTATTGTAGAGGAGAGTCCACGAGACAAAAATGTCCGTAACCGGAGCCCTAAATAAAAAAGGGCATTAATTGTGAAAAATAATACTCGATGCCAAATGGTTCTTAAACGACTTGGCCCTTCCTCGTGAAAAGAATTTCAAATGACGATTATGAAAGATTCGCAAAATTAATGATCACATTTTTTAAAATTAAAATCACCGTGACTGTTTTGACGAAGAGGTGATTTATTTTGAGTATCATCATCATCATCATGTTGGTTATAAACTGCTGAAATAATGTTTGAGATGAGGACTTATTATATATAGCTGGTGTCTATTTCGCTCAGCGGCTAAGCTTTGCGATCCAACGAGGTAACGCCGCCAGCGTAATGGGCACTATGCCCCAGGGAAGAGGGTTAACCGAAACTTTTTTATTGTAAGTTTGTTTTTAGTATTATTATTATTCTTTAGAGGTACATAAATTGTTATTAATTAAAACAAATGGAAGCCAGAACTTATAAGAACAAAAGTATAATTAACAGTTAAGCAGAGCGGCAAACGAGCATGTCGGTCACCTGATGGAAAGCAGTCACCACCTCCCATGGATCAGCGACACCAAGAGGTCGCCGATGAGTTGCCAGGCGATACTCATACTTTTCTTTCTTTCTTGTGGCCCCATTCACTCGCAGGAACACAACAACCCTCAAGGAGATTGTTATTTGGCTGCGGTATTCTGTGAGGCGGAGGTATTTCTCCGGTCGGCCAACTTACAAATAAGCTGTACCCTACCTCTCTTTTGCCAGAGTTTATTTTGCTAGGGTGCACCACGTGCAGGTGAGGTTGGCTTTGACTTTAAAGATCGTGGTGAGCCCCTTACACCCTAAACATTGATTGGGAAAATGAAACTTGAATATGTGGTGTGTGGTGGTGTTTTTCATTTCAGACGTTCTCCTGGTATCTATGTTAGATTTCAGACGATTTACTATTAGGTCGTTTTACTTTCATGGCGTTAATGAATCATGGTCATTTTGCTTATTTGATCTTCTGATACGGAGCGGCACAATCAATGTAGCTTGGCTCAATTCTGGCAAACGTTGTCTCATAAAACACTAAGCAAAGCTTGTTCATCCTGCCCCCTTACCACCATCTCTTATTGCGATTCAATAATTGAATAGATTGCTTATTCATACCATTGAATAAGCGACTCTATTCCATTTGAAATAGAGTCGCTTATTCATTGGTTAGAATAAGCATTCTATTCAGTTCTTGAATCGCAATAAGAGATGGTGGTAAGGGGGCAGGTACTACTAACATTATTTCGGACAAGTTCTATCACATCATACTATTAGGTATGATAAAGCTGTTAAGTGGACATATCTATCCTTCATGTTACCTGCGCTCGTATCGGAACATATTTCTGTTGGAACAAAGAATACCTTTTTCCTCACGACATAACAATGGCTTCCTATCGCAAACAAATTAATTCCGATCTCCGATGCCATTTCTCATGATATAGCATTATGTTTATTTGCCGTTGCTGGCACGTAACGTATCTTGGCTAATTTATCATCTCTACCAATGAGAAATTGATGTATGCACAGCGCTCCGATCAGCTACATAAATTCTCTGCTTGTTACATGCTCTTAACCTTCAGTATTATAACCAACTTACACACAAATTGCGACTTAATGCACCAGGTTATTAGAACAGTTATTGAATGTAGTCAAAGTGTATGGTTCTTGTTCGTAGCACCGTGTGGTGCCAAACTCCCGACGGGTGGTAAATTTTTATTTGCATACGTATTTGTTTTGTAATTTGAATCAAAGATGGCGTGGCGGTGTGATTAAAAGATAATTTGATTTCGTAGTTAATAAACGTTCAGCTTCGTTTTCTATATCTTATTCGATTAAACGGGGTTGCAGGTAATTTAATCTACACTACTTTGCGTGCTTCCGCCACCAATTAGTTCATGCAGACTGTTGCCGGCCGGCATCCACCGTGATTCTTAGTAGATGCATGCGACTGCTGTGGCTGCTGCGGTTGATGTCGGCGACATCTGAAACAGAAGAAACGTGCGACTGCCGCCTCCCCGACTGCTGTGGTCGTCTCGGCAACACGTTCAAATTGCCTGTCAATTTAACTTTCGCAAAATAACACCTGAATCACTTAAGTATATAACAGGGTTTGGCTTTCGAATTACCATACAAATCTTTTGCCGTCAAAAGTACCTAATTGCTTTATTGCCCCGTAGTTTTTTTGTAGGTTTCATTTTACTCCCCCTAGTAATTAATCAACGGATTGATCAACCCATGATCTGCATCTACTCATACTACGACACCAACGTCGAGCTCCATAATTAATCAATCAAGCCATATAAGTTACGTACTCCCGCCAATAATTTCAGACATGCAATAATGTAATTGTGCATTCTGCGCAGTGTTATGTTATAAAAGTTATGCCAGTCATATTTTAAGGCGACCATATTTCTTCATGAAATAAGTGAGGTAAAATAAATATAATACTGCAGATTTAACGAGGACATTTCGTTGAAGTTTATCGTATAAGTTAGAGTCCAGTGGCCCTATCGTCTAAGCTGAAGCCGAGTTCGATCGAATATTTTGTTTACAAAAATAGACCTTATTTATTTAAAGTTTATTACACACAATTTCATGTACAAAAGGTGGTGGTGACAAATAGTGGAAGGGGTGAATGAATGAAAAATGAAAATGAAGACATTAGTGAGTGAGAGGAAAAAAAATTACATAGTACTGTAAATATGTATAATAATATCTACATCTCATAAATACACACTTATATACTATCGCATATATGCATACAGAAATATAGTTCTATGAACTACATACATACTTAATATATAGGTATATTCTATCTGATTCGTGCCCACTTTGTTGGGCTGTAAACATTTTTACGAAAAATTCTTCTCATTTTTCGGGTTCATATATCACCTATGACACTGTGGCTTTCTATTGGTAAAAAATTTTTCAGTAGATCCAGAGATTTCCCCCTCACAACATAGTATTGTAGGTATAGATACAGCTAAAAGATCCAAGGGTTAAAAAACCTAAGGCCCTATCTCCAGACAAGTAACGTCATGATCAACAAAATGTCCTCGTTAAATCTGCAGTATTATATTTATTTTACCTCACTTATTCTCTTATCATGAAGAAATATTGCCCTTGGCAAGCCAACGGTCACGGATATGTTCGTCCCGTGGAAAATTGTCTTCCGCCCGGTCCGAATTATAGTACGGAACCATGGTTATTTATGTGCGAACTGCGGACCCCTGCACCGGCCGTCGTATTGATAAATAAACTTACATGTTTGGCCTTTTTGTTACTTTTTTACATAGTCCATTAAAATCTTCATACACAACTAGCTCTGCTCATTAGAGTTCGGAGAGTTTTTTTTTATTATAGACCGTTTAATTTAGAAATAGACTTATGCACTATAATAAATACTATAGCAGTAAAAAAGAAATTCATCGGCATCATCATTATCAGCCTGTATCTACCCACTGCTGCATAATAGACCTTCCCCGATGCTTTCCACTATAATGACGAGCTCGGTGGTCGAATGGTTAGCAATGGCCACTTTGACTCCGAGGTCGTGGGTTCGATTCCCACACAAGACAAACATTGTTTGTCTTGGTCTGGGTATTTTCTATGTATTATAAGTATGTATTTACATAAAAAAAATGTATTTAAGTACATTTATCAGTTGTCTAGTACCCATAACACAAGCTTTTCGCTTACTTTGGGACTAGATGGCGCTGTGTAAATTGTCCCGAAATATTTATTTATTTATTTTATTATAATATGTGATCCTCCGCCTTCCGCATGCATTCGCTTCGTCGTGGGTCCATTTCATCGAGCACATACCTCAATTGGGGTATGTGCTCGATGGTCCATTTAGAGAGGGGGCGTCCCACTCTTCGTCGTCCCATATGCGGCCTCCACTCTTGAACCTTCCTGCCCACATCTAACATCACAACAGATGAATTAAAAAATTTTCAGCTCAAATGCATTTAAATGTAATATCACTTACCTATACTCGTAGTACAAGCTTTGCTTAGTTTGGAACTAGATGGCTCTGTGTAATTTGCCCAAGAGTATTTATTATTTGTTTAATCTCATAAAATGATGGCTGCACATTTAGCAATAAACCACGTAGCTACAGCTGATGATAATGATGATATATCAGCAAAAGTACCGCCAAATCGTTTATACTATAAAAAAGTTTATTACGACATTGTTAAATTTCCGAAAAAAATCTCTAAATGACAATGAAACCATTTCAAAATCCATTGCGAGTTTACGAGTAAGCGGCTAAACTGACAGACAGGTTCGGCTAGCGACTGATTTATACTCTATTTTGAGATTACCAGCCTTGATTGGCATCCCAATAGTTAACATTAATCACTTTACCACACTACAGATGTATAGCATAGATATCATGTAAACTACATGACGCTTCTCCCAACCCTGCGGTTTTCCGTATCCTAGATAATTTATTAGATCAACGACTAGTTCGAACAGAATATACACCTAAGTCGGGTAAATGATTAATTAGTCAGGGCTGTCCAAGGCACGGCCCGCGGGCTACATGCGGCCATCAGCTTATATTTGTGCGGCCCGTGACGTGTTTTCCATTTACCGGTTTATATACAGATTTTTACCGCTACTGGGATTCTACCGCCGAAGCTCAAGCCGATTACCATCGGATTTTTTGATTTCGAAAATCAAACTTTAGCTTACATTGGCGGTAATTGTGATTAGCTTAGCTGTAGAAACCATAGAGTTCTACCGACTAAGCTGAAAATGTTTGTCATTAACTTAAACCTAAGATCTATTTTCGCGATTAAAAAATCCGATGGTAATCGGCTTCAGTTTCGGCGGTAGGGCCCCAGGTTTTGTAAAACGAATCTGATTGAAAATTATATACTTTCCGGTGGCCTCACTCACTCGCAGGAACAAAACAACCCTCAAGGGAATTGTTATTTGGCTGCTGTATTCTGTGAGGTGGAGGTACATGCCCCAGTCGGGTAGCTTACAATTACGCTCCCTACCTCTCTTTTCGCCAGAGCTTCGTTTGTTAGTCAGCAGGGTGCACCGTGTGCTGGCGAAATTGGCTTTGTTTCAAAGATCTTGATGAACCACTTACACCCCTCTTGATGAAACACTTACACGCCCCTGATATATTTCAAGAAAAGTTAAAGTTTTGTAACTGACTGGACTAAGCTTAAACTTTTAAAGTAGGTAGTAAAAATGTCAAGTAGTTATTTGTTTTTGCAGCCCGCTAATCTTTTTAGTAATTTGTAATTACCCGGTTTTGTATATGATTTGGACAGCCCTGAATTAGATAGTGCGGTGCTCAGACTACGGAGTGGATAAACGAGTTATCCATACTAATATGTATAATGTTTGATGGGCTGCGAATATGGTTATTATGACTAGGAACAAGTAATATATCTTTAGGGCTAATATACTCTTCAATTTGTTGTCATTATATTTTATGCGTTTATCAGTCTACTAGATTTCTTTCGCGACT
Organism: Hypsopygia costalis; assembly: GCA_937001555.2. NCBI lineage: Eukaryota > Metazoa > Arthropoda > Insecta > Lepidoptera > Pyralidae > Hypsopygia > Hypsopygia costalis. Next base: position 8,583,133 of record OW443325.2, read on the forward strand.
TTGTAGCGCGTAACCCGGTATTCTATGTAGAGATGGGCAAGCTACATAAATATAATGTATATGTCGCAGGGAAATGAGGGTACCGGGGATTTTGCAAAATTCCTAACGATACCACGCAATTACGGTAGATATTGAATATAGTTGTTTATTACTCTTCTTACTAGAAATGTTCAGTGACTTGACTAGTATAGTGAAATGACGAAATATAATAAGAATATTCGACATCTACCGTGATATCGTGGTATCCCTACGAATTTCGCGAAATCCCAAATAGGTATCCTCATTGCACTGCGACATGTATGTATACACATCTCTCTCGAGAAGCTCGAAGGCGTCGTCGTTGCGCGTGGCAGCCTAATCGATCACGCAAGTTAAGCAACGTCGGCTGTAGCCTGTCTATGGATGGGTTTATTTATCTCGAGCTCGTCCATGCTTCAGAGGGCACTCAAAGCCGTCGATCCCGGCTGTTATCATTAGATGATAGCCGTTAAACCAAGTGCGTGGCCTTTGGGCGGCTTGAAAATACTGGCCTCCGCTAACCGGATGGCGGACCGGCGACGTTGCTTAACTTGTGTGTTCGATTAGACTGACACGCGCAACGACTCCATCGAGATCCTCATATATTATATTATATAACATCACACCCCGGCCACTCCATACAAATGTGGTGTCGTTTACTACTACATAAACAATGACGTTTGTGCAGAGCGCAAATGAGCGTCTGTGCGTGCGGCGCCATACAAACTGCTCCAGATTTGTCTCAGAGGGGAGGTGAGGTCGATACGAGAGAGCGGCAGGGAATGGCCGTACTGTTCCATTATTTATACTGTGATAACATAATGTTTACAATAAAGAATTGAGTTTGTGCCTGAGTTTTGTAACTTTTATAATTCCAGAATAAATTTCTGCACGAACACCGAGCACTGCCAAAAATTGTAGTCTATTTATGTTGGCAACATAGTGTGAATTATGTAACGGCTGCTTTGTTCGGAAAATTCTTTTAAGGGGGAAGTTATTTATTACCCTTATGATTTTGCGGTTTGCGATAAAATATAGCTTCAAACACGCTCGTAATTCAATGAAATATTGCTTAGTGGGTATCTTTGAAATAACCTTGACATGGTTTGTTTTTCTTCTAGGTGTTTATGGATTTTTCCAAGCAATATGCTCATATTTTTGAAAGTGCTGATTTCTTTGTTTTTTAGGGTTCCGTACCCAGAGGGTAAAACGGACCCTATTACTGAGACTCCGCTATCTGCCTGTCCGTCCGTCCGTCTGTCTGTCGCTGTCTCATGAACCGTGATAGTTAGACAGTTGAAATTTTCACAGATGACGTATTTCAGTTTCCGCTATAACAACAAATACAACAAAATGAAATGAAATAAATATTTAACAAACGTGATTTTTTTTTGCTCGATATTGATAACGGCAACAGGTAGACGTTTGAAATATTCACAGAATATTTAGTTATATAGTCACTTTAAAAATTAAATTAAAATAAAACAAATATTTAAGAGGGGCTTCCATACAATAAACGTGATTTTTTGTCGTTTTTATAGATAATGTACGGAAACTTTCGGGCGCGAGTCCGACTCGCACTTGGCCGGTTATTATCTTGTGTATGTTTTGGGTATGTTTGAGTTGGTTGGGGTAAATATTGCATGATAGGTAACAGGCAAGAATGAGTAGATTCTAGTATAATAGGTTGTATTGACAGACCAGTGTTTTGTTTCAGAAAAAGTTGAAAATTTGTAAGGTGAATGTTTATTGCTCATTACGTACTGGTACATTTATGACAATATCTGACAATATTATATTATATTCTAGACTAATTTATAGTTTCCATAGCATTTCTTTAAAAGGTAGATATATTTTTTTGGCGCAATAAAAAAATACCTTCAAATCGCCTGTCACGATTTAAATTGCAACCAAATCATATGGCAATATGATATCTCATATAATTGATTATTAGACTTTAAAATGTTGTAAAATTCAAAGTGCAATATTTTTTGAACATTTAATGACAATTTTTGCAAAGAATCAAAAACATTTTTTGCATTGGAAAAATTGCGAATTTAAAAATTCATAGCTCACTAATGCCCCACAACCTCGCAGCCAGGTTGGCAATTTCATCATCCACACATTCGCAACTAATCAACATTAATATTTTTTTTCAATGTACCCCAAATATGTACTCAAAAAATGACTGTCAGCTCTTAGGTTAGGAAAATAACAAAAAAACTTGTTGGAATTTTGCAGTCGAGTTTTATTTTCGGGGTATCGGAAAATTTTCTTGTTGATAATTTGTCCTATTCCAGGAAAGACTGAACTCGTGGCTAAAATCAATATTCAAGCCATAAGTTAATCACAACGTTTTCCCTCGCGCCTTGAACTTGCACATGCGCACTGTCGTCACTCGATCTGTCTGTCACCGCGCGCACACGCAACCCCGTAGTATAAATACGTTCACAGCACGTTACCGCTTCCTATCCTATTTTCATTTGTTGATGTTTCCGTGATTTCGTTGCTCGTTTTATGTACCTATGTAGAGGAAGGTATCGGATTATTGAAATTTTTATTGCGTTTATGTACGTCTAATTATATGTGTGGGCAGTTACAGATCAAACAACAAGGTTATAATGACTCTGAGATCAAACAGATGTAATTAAGAGTTGATCTAAGATATGTTTATTAATGGTCAGATAAACAATGAAAGTTTCTCTTACATAATGTTTTCGAGACACTTTCTAATTTTGTACAATGTAGGTGTAATGAATGATTATAGTAATAGATATAAGTACGCTAGAATGTATTTGTTTAGTATTAAGCAATCTAATTCGTCGTCATCAACGCTTATTCATCCCACTGCTCTCTGCGCTCCGAAGTACGGAAGAGCTCGAGATAAATAAACCCATCCATGGGCAGGCTACGGTCGACATTGCTTGACTTGCGTGATCGTTTAAAATATACTTTGAGCCAAATAAGTGGTCTACAACGTACAGAAAAAATAGTTTCGACTCCTCCGTATAACAGAGTCCGATGTGATCTTAGAACAAAAACGGGTTACATAGCTAGAGGAGATAATAAATATAAAATCTACAGACTTACGGTTTTTTAGGGTTCCGTACCCAAATGGTGAAAAGGAACCCGATTATTAAGGCTCCGCTGCCCGTCCGTCCGTCCGTCTGTCACCAGGCTGTATCTCATGAACCGTGATAGTTAGACAGTTGAAATTTTCACATATGATGTATTTCTGTTGTCGCTATAACAACAAATACTAAAAAAATGAATAAATTAAATATTAAAGGGTGCTCCCATACAATAAACGTAATTTTTAGGGTTCCGTACCCAAAGGGTAAAAAGGAACCCTATTACTAAGGCTCCGCTGTCCGTCCGTTCGTCTGTCACCGGGCTGTATCTCATGAACCGTCATAGTTAGACAGTTGAAATTTTCACAGGTGATGTATTTCTATTGCCGCTATAACAACAAATACTAAAAACTATAGAATATATAAGGATAACTAGCTGACCCGCTAGTTATCCTTATATGTTCTATATTTATGCTTAATTTGGGATTATAATTACATACATTGACTGACTCTACGTTTTAGAGCAGTAAAGCCCTTTATTACACCAATTTTATAAATACTTGCAAGGTATCTTTAAAATTTTGCCCATACTTAATTTTGGCCGTGTGGTTTCCGGCAGACTAGAATAGAATCACTCCACCTCTTCCCGTGGATGTCGTACATGGCGACTAAGGGAAATACATTATCAAACATCGATCAGGCCTCCCCAACCTGTCTGACCAGCATGGGGAGTGTAGGCCAAATCCTCCTTCCGCTAAGGACGGACGAGAGAGGGTCGTGCTCCTGTAGTGGAGACTAAAATGGACCTGATGATGATGATAATGATCTTTAAAATCAGGTATCTTTAAAATAATAATTATTTTATATCACATAGCGTGGCTAAAATTATTATGTTAGTAGGTAGTAGTACTATAGGTAGTATACTTTGTGTCCGCGTAAATACTGTGAAAATTGCCAGTGGATACCGAGAATACAGAGATAGCGGTATATCTGAACTATTACGACATGGGGAGCCTTCAAGAATAGAGTCTTGAGTTCCCTTAAAAGGCTGGCAACGGATTGGCAACCCTTTGGTGTTGCTGATCTCTATGGGGTGGTGATTGCTTTCCACCAGGTGACCCACATGCTCGTTTGTCGCCTTTCTCATATAAAACAAAAATACCTGCGTGCGAAATCGCAGGCGCAAGCCAGTATTAGGTACATATATATATATAATTCAATAACAAAGCGATCGATCTTATTATCTCGAACAATGACCCAAATGGTCAGCTGATTCAGTTAGAGGCGACATTGCGGCTCCCGGAAAGAATTGGGTTAGTGAGCCAGTACCTCATCATTGTCTAAATCGAGGTTTACGACCTCCACTGCACAGCTTTATGGGGTAATTCCCCATGCTTACGATCACAGAGTACTTTTGCTTACGATTATTTGTTACTTCGCCATGAAAGTCATAAAGAAACGTGGAACATTTTATGGGTGAAGTTGATGTTGAATTGTTAATGCCATTATATTAGTGTCGAATACGGCATACGGCATCAACCCATACTCATCCCACTCCCCTCAATCGATGGGGTTTAGAGTATACTCCACCACGCTGCTTAACTTCGGGTTGGCGGAGGCCAGTATTTTCAAGCCGCCTAAAGGTCATTGATTTGACTTCACGACTGTCGTGTAAAAACCTCCAAAGCACGAAGGAGCTTGGGCAGGACAGGCTACGGTTCACGTTGCTTAAATTGCGTGTTCGATTATCGTATCGGTCGAGTCGGTATCACAGCTTTTTGTAAAAGAACTTTGACGGATGCATGTCTTACTATTACGTGAAGCTTAATTCAGTCTGGTTATTAAACATTAACGCTCTCTTGAGACTATGAATAGTCTTCCTTTGTTTTTATGAGGATGTTTTTATAAAAATAACATTCCGTACGCCATCAAATAGAACTATCTTAGTTCTATTCCCAACAAACAATTAATTGAAATTAGGTAGTGTGTATTATCGTTCTTTACTCTACGACTGCACGTACATGCATTTCCACGGTTAGGATTTTTTTAATGTATCAAATAGGTAGGCTATGTTGCGTTTATGCAGGAGTCGAAGTGTAGTTTAGAGTAAAATTTTTAACCGACTTCAAAAAAGGAGGAGGTTCTCAATTCGACTGATTTTGATGTATGTTATTTGATATCGCGCGATCGCGAATTGTGAACCGATTTTCAAAATTCTTTTTTTTATTTGAAAGGGTATGATTGCAAGGTGGTCCCATATTCACCAAGTCAGGATCTGATGATGGCATCCCAGGGAAATCAAGGGAAACTCTTAAATTTTATAAGCACGTATGGTCAAATTCTTTTTTTTTATTTGAAAGGGTATGATTGCGAGGTGGTCCCATATTCACCAAGTCAGGGTCTGGTGAGGGGATCCCAGAAAAATCGATGGAATCCCTTAAATTTGCCCCGTTGCCAGCTGAAGTCGGTGTCGGTTTTTATTTTTTCTTAAAAATCAATATATTAACATTAATTTATCTCAGTGTGTAAATGTTGTTGTAAGCAAATGTTTTATTATTATATATTAACTGTATAAATTGAAATGTGTATGATGTATTGTGTGTTGTAGCGTGCAAATATAATTATATCTATCTATCTATCTACTCCTTTAGCGCAGCCACCCAGAGTGAGTCTTGGTCTCCGATATAAGAATCCTCCACTTGTCCCTGTCTTGTGCAAGCCCTTGCCAGTTGTTGACATCAAGCTTGAATAGATTTTGTCGCCACTCTGCCGCTCCAGCAATATTTTGGTCGACCGATAGGACGCAGCCTTACAGGTCGACCATTATGAGCTCTCCTGACGCTCCGATCACTTCCCATCTGTTCGTCATGTCATGGTCAAGCCAGCGGAAACGTTGAGCTTTAATTTCCCCAATAATATTGGGCTCGGCCAATAGGTCTTCTATTTCAGCGTTCTTTATGACCCTCCATCGTCATTATAAAAGAAACATTTTTACGATGGTATTCTGCGGGGAACTCTAACAAAGTTCGCAATTGATGGCATTATCATTGGCTTTGCATTCGCTCGTAAAGTTTATACGATATCCGGTACATATCGCGCGATGTCTCGAAATATAGCCGTTTTGTCGAATACACTATGTTATTGCTCAACGACTTTGCCCTAATTCAGTTAAGGATTTTATGGTCACAAAAGAGATTTAGGTATCCTTTGAACAAGCAGGGAAAATAGAAGTTTCTTGTTTCTTTCTTGTTGTTTAATTTTTTAGCTCAGAACTCATATAAAAGATGTTAAACAATAGACAACATGTAAGTTGGCATGTTATCCGCGCCGGATAAAATCTATCTGAATCGACAATTTGGGCGGTAAGGGCACAGGCGAAAAGCACAGAAATAGTAATAGAGGTTTCTTTAAGTGTTTTTAAGGTATATTTGGATAGATAGGCAAATGACAACAACTGTATCGTATCGTATCGTAGAGTTAGTTTAACACTGGTTCAAAAGGCGGACAGAGCTTTGTTACAAACGACATGAAGGTAGATACATAAATATACTACAGTTTTACGACAGAAAGTATTTAAAACAATATCTAAAATATTAAAAAATAAATCATTTAGTATTCAGGAAATGCCGAGATTGGAAAAACTTGTGCCGACGAAGACAAAGTCCTGCGCATAAGTCAACTGGGAAACTTTATAAGCTTCTCCGCAATATTATATAATTTTTCCTAAGCAGCATCAAAGAGCTTTTACTGCTATAGAAAGTTCTAGTATACAAGGTACATAGTTTATATTTTTAACGCTGGTTGCCAGACAAACGTAGGGCCCGCCTAATGTAATGCGGTTGTCGTAGCCATATAGAATAATACTACTTGCGCGCTGGCACCTCCATTGAAAATGCAGCATCTCCTCGCGTCTGGTGACCTTACTCACCAGCAGGAACACAACAATTCTCACGGGCAATGGGCATTGTTACCAAAGACTTCTACGTGTATACTGTACACAGAAGTCATTGATTGTTACCTATTTGGCTGTAGTATTCTGTGAGGTGGAGGTACTTCCCCAGTCTAATATGAGACACTACCGTCGTAGCTGAAGGCGATTACATCGCATTTTTTTGATTGCAAATAAAAAACTTCAGCTTAAATTGGTTGTAACTGTGTTTAGCTTAGCTAGTAGAAACCCTGCAGGTCTACCGACTGAGCTGAAGATATTTTGTCAATAACTAAAACGTAAGACTTATTTTTCGAATCAAAAATATTCCATCGGATTTTTTATTTCAAAAATTGGTCTTCGGTTAAAGTTATTAATTAACATCTTTAGCCTAGTCGGTAGAACTCTAGGGTTTCTACCAGCTGAGCTAAACATAATTAGCAACAATCTAAGCAGTAGTTTCATTTTCGCATTCAAAAATTCTAATGGTAATCAGCTTCGGCTTCTGCGGTAGGGCCCCTGATCCATGTCACGTATCTTCGTAAGTTCGTAAGAAAATCCTTCTATCTTTTCTACAAGCACATATTGATCGAAAAACAAAATATATTTTATTGAGAAGAAAAGACAAACAAAATAAAGTTTGACAGGGCAATTACTCGTATATACTTACTCAATGTTACGAGAATGTCGGATCTTGGTCAGCTCGTATTGCCTCTTATCGCGTTTCTCGGTTCGAGAAATATTGCCTGTTATTGTTTATTGTGTTGTTTCGCTGAAACGTGTTGACTCAGCCTTTCATACCCCGCAGATCCTTTGAAATGAGTCGGGATGAGGACGGTTCAAACCGGGATCACGTTTAGTAGAAATTGCAATGTCTTTCAAAGCTTTTCTCCGTCGTTTTGCTTTTAAAATTGTATAGGATATTTCTGACTTTTCTTCTATAATATAATTACAGACAAAGTACGAGTATGTAACTCACATGGATTGATATGAAATATATTAGTAACTAGCTGACTCGCGCAACTTCGTCTGCGTAGATAGACATATGCTATCACGGACTTTTTTAGAACTTTTTAAGATGAATAATTCCGTCGTGTATAATTGTTGCATAACTTAAACCGTATACGCAGCGAACGCAACGAAAGCTCTCAAAAGCTCTTGGTGCTCGCTCCTATTGGTGGTAGCGTGATGTTATATAGCTATAGGCCGTCATCGAAATAGGCTATCTAATACTAAAATAATTTTTCAATTCGAATGAGTAGTTCCTGCACGTTCAATCAAATAAACGAACTCTTTATCTTTGTAATATTAGTATGAATGTTACCTAAACTTACAAAAAAAAAAATAGGTAGTTGTTAGATATAACATGTCATGTATATGGATAAAAAATATTTTATGGTCACGTTTACTCATAGAAATCACATATTACCATAGAGCACTCGAATTTTTTCTACTTTATTTTTATTATATCCATCTTTCTAGCGTTGAATCTTGTAGAGTTTCGGGCTCTGTACAATTCTATAACCGTAACATTAGACATAACAGTAAGTTTAGCATAATCCGGCAATTTGTCGGGGTTCCGGGCCGGCTGATAGCGCGCCCCACATATTTCTGAGATTATCCGGGCCTATTAATGGAGATGATTTCAATTTTATCTCTACGTTCCGAGGTTCTTTGTGTTTAGTGATGACTTTATTTTGAAAGTTAAATCTCTTAAAAACATTATACTGACAAAGCTTTTGCAATATAATGAAAAAAAAAACGTACATCTCTGTCGGTTAAGTTCTTTTTTAGGGTTCCGTACCTCAAAAGGAAAAACGGAACCCTTATAAGATCACTTTGTTGTCCGTCTGTCTGTCTGTCTGTCAAGACCGTCTATGTAGAGAATGCGAGGAGGTATCAAGCTGAAATTTGAAATGTATAATCACGTCTACGGTGCTATGAAGTTGTAAAAAAATCAAACTGCTAAGTTTACGAAAAAAAGATACGGTCGTTTATTCAACAAAAAACGCATATTTCACACATTCTCAAGGGAATCAAAACTCATAGCGTACTTCCTGTTGACCTAGAACTATGAAATTTGGCAAGTAGCATCGTTATAGACTACAAGTTCAAGAATAAATCTCAAAACTATACATTTGTAATTAAATGTTAAAAAATAGGGGGTCTATATTTTTTTATAGGAGGTCGAAATTTCAAATTGAAGCTACTAGTTCAAATGGGATATCATATGAAACGGCTTGATGTGCACATTGCAAAATATATTTTATTTATTTTTTCCGTCGCATTATTTCTTATTTATAATGAAAAATATCAAATTTATCAAATATATAAAATCCTACGTACGGAACCCTCGGTGGGCGACTCCGACTCGCACTTGTCCGGTTTTTTGGGTATGTTGTTATCGCGGTAAAAATAAGAAGCGAGCTTTAAGGCACTCCATAGCACATCTATAGTGTCTATTGCCTCGCTCTATATTCGTATAGCAACGTTGAGCATAGGTTGTCCTAAGACGGGTTTAATCTATGTGTTTAATCTTTTCTCAATGCTTCGGACGGCACGTTAAGAAAATATATGGCTTGATGGATAACAATTAATTAGATATAAAGGCTATCGAAACTTCACTTCAACGAAAACCACAACAAAATGATAATTGTACCTCCATCTGATTTCATATGAATTACTTATTAGTATATGAGTTAAACAATACGGCGCATCTAAATGGACCAATGACATCAAAGGAACGACCAGAAGTGGCTGAATGCGGAAAGCGGAGAATCGTATTTGACACAAGATATTAGGCCTATATCCAGCAGTAAATAGATGCGAGCTGATGATGATGATGATGATGAGTAGAAAATGTCCAAATATTAGCTACTTCCCTTTTCGACAACACGGAAAGGAAACGCTTCCGTTTGACAGAGCCCTAAATTACCGTGAGATCCAGTGCCACCGTTTGATTGTTCTTCAACTACATGAATTATCGTTTGTTGTATCTCACTCACTCTTGTTTAATTTGAGGGACTAGAGAGGGACGGTTGCTATATTAACACTGACAGAAGTCTTATTGATGGGCGAGAAGTAGTGGACAGGAGCTGATGTACGAAACAGTTGGTTTGGATATGATACTAAATGGAAACAAGAACATTTTATTAATTATTAATAAAAAATTAAAAGTTTGCTTACTGTGTTTTGGTCATGAAACACTTTGATGCCCTTCATTCGGATTAAAGCGGAAATTATAAGTTGCCAGTTTGTGGTGCCATATTGAAATAAAATCGTGTGTGTTTATATTTTGTATGAAAAGTCTTTAAGTAGGTACACAAATAGAATGAATGAGATAAAAGTCGTTGCAATATATTTTTTTACATAGGGCACAATTTTTATAAACATATACTAAATAGTATCAATGTGTAAAGCCGATATACAACCAAAAATTCCATAATTTTAACTTCCAGAAAGAAAAATTAATTTTCCCCTCGGAGTATTGCCGCATCCATTCTTTTGTATTCTGCGATAATGACAAAAACTTTTATTAACAGTTAGATAAGATGATTTACGATAACTTATAACTCGTCGCTGTTTAATAATATTGATAGTTAAACAATGCCCCCAATTGATGGTCACGCGCCGATCAAATTGACCGTTAAATCAGAGGGCAATGAAAAAAGCCCACACGACAACAGTGAGAAATGCCCATAATAGGAATGGACATATACAATCTACATGGCCTTGATCCTCATAGTTAAAAAAACTATTTTCATTGGGATGAGTGAGTGATGAATGACCTGCAGTTGAGGAGTTGTAGTCTTGAAACATGGAGATTTAAAATGTACATCAGTATTTGAGGAGCTCGTTGGCGTCGTTGACGTGTTAGTCTAATCAAATACTGAAGTTAAGCAACGTTGACCGTAGCCTATCCATGTCCACGGATGGGTGTATTTATTTCCAGCTCCTCCGTGCTTCGGAGGGCACGTTAAGCCGTCGGTCCCGGCTGTTGTTAATAGATGACAGGCGTTAAGCCAAGCCTTTAGGCGGCTTGAAAACACTGGCCTCCGCCAACCCGATTCATCAAATCGAAAGTTAGCAAAAAGCATTGCCATGGTTTTTAGCTGCATGCAACTGTGTAGCATTTTAAATATTGGATAAGTCTCCTAAGTCATAATATACTTTATTGCCGTTGTGGTAAATTCCACATCACATAAAATTTATTAATATTTTCGTTCACGAACCTAACTACTTTTTTCGATGATGGATCATCAGTATCTACTTATAATTATAATATGTACATGTAGTTACTTGGATACGAGACTACAATTTTAGAATATTATGTAATTATATAGTACTTGTTTTAAAAATAACAACTCTGAATATTATTAACTAAGCAAGCCTGAACAAAGGATTTAATCATGATCAACAAAAAATCGCCAACATTAAAAAAAGATACTTATTACAACGTCTACAATCAGAAGTGGACCGCTGTACTCGCCAACACAAATAAACCGGCGTTAAAAAAATATGTCGACGACGTGTCAATAAACGTTTAACATCAATTACACGCATTTTAAAGCCATTACGGGGGTGGCCTGCTTAATTGAGTTAAGTGGTTATTTCATACACGTCACGGTAGTTAACTAAGGACGACAGATCGAATCGTGCGCACATTTATTAAAGTGAAATTATTGCGTCCCGCCAGTTTTATAAATTGGTATGGAATTTACAAGTCATGAATAAAAAGATGATGAGCTCGATGGCGTCGTTGCGCGTGGCAGTTTAATCGATCACTCAAATCAAGCAATGTCGACCGTAGACTGTCCATGGATGGGTTTATTTATTTCGAGCTCTTCCGTGCTTCAGAGGGCACGTTACATGGGCATATGTGTAAAATACCGTAGCTGTTGCGGGGATCGTCAAAACAGACGTGATGAAATTTTACATTCCCTTGATGTTTAATAAATTCCATTGCCATTGCAAATTAAATTTTCATAGATATGCCATTTTAAAGATAAGGTCGACTCATCCGTAGAACAGAGACCGATGTGATCATGGAACAAATACGTGTTAAGCTAGTTAGATTAGATCAAGAATATGAATTCTACAGACATACGTGTTTAGATTTTTTTAAACTCATTTATCTATGGATATTTAGAAACAAATAACGTTTAATCTGACATTAGCTCCCCATAAAAACACACGAAAGTGAACTTACATACATATACAGATCGGACTTTATTCTACGAAGTCGAAATACACAATAAACAAAATTGTTGGACTAGTCATTCAACTAGTTATCACTGCAAAAAAATAAAACTCATAATAATATAAATAAAATATTGTCATAAAATAATTGTATGTCATAAAGAACTTACAAACAAAGAAAACTTTAAAAGGAAAGATCTATTGGAAAGATACGTGGGACCTATTATTTTTACAAAAGCAATGATAATCTGAATGTTCGTAATCCCCATAAATCGTAAGATTCAAAACATCTGTACAGGACTGTGGGCCTGCTAAATGGGTCGTGTGTAAGATTAAAAAGCTTTCGGCTTCGGCCTGGGGGTCATAAAGGGGTCTCTTAAATTTAAACCTCGTAGATTAAAGGCGATCAGCTGTCACTAGCAAACATTACGCATTCGCACTTTAGTATAGACGGTTTAATCCTGCACTTGAAATATGTTAGTGAGGGTCGGGAATCGAACCTGCCCGGGGGGACGCCAATTCTCTGATGACATCTAGGCAGTAATCAACGCACGGATACCTCCGCATTGTGTGGCTGATCTAGGGCTGTTGAAAGGAATTGTTTGATTTTCAGAAGGGCCGTTTGAAGTTTTTAATTTAGAAGGCAAACTTCTAAAAAAAAGTGTTTAGCATTTTATAGTCTTCGGTACTGTTTATTTCAGCATTAATTTTCTCCATTTGAATTGTTTCAACGGGATTCCACGCCTCATTCATACTTTGACTAACTTTAACTAGGTTGGTCGCAACATTAAATCTTTTATAAGGTTGGTAGAGAATACTTTTTTTTCTTACTCTTATATTTTTTATGATCAATTAAGTTCAAAATAAAAAAATAAACTAATTTCGTTTAAAAATGCAAAGGCTTATTCTGCATTGTATTGCATATTATTATATAAATAGGAATGGATATTAGATATAAGTAATATACTCGAGTAACTTACAGAAAGCCAAATCTCGACAAAAATTAACACTAAATCAATTCCAAAAAAATCTGATATAATAAATAAAGGTAACTGTTATTTTTATTTTTATTTTTTTATACCACTAGAGTGGCAAACAAGCTTACGGCCCGCCTGGTCGAATGCAGCTACCGCAGCCTATGAACGCCTGTAACACCAGGAGCATCACACGCGCGTTGCCGACCCTGAAAATTATTATAATATCTGAAAATAATTATTATATCAAACGTAAAGGAATTACATTACATCTTTTCACTATCTAGAAACTATTTGCAAATGAGTCAAAGTAATACTTCATTAGTCACACTAAAATGATCCATGTCACATCATGTTAACAACTCGATTGAAATGGTGACAATTGAGCCAAGTCCCCGCAGGGCAGGGTTACGAAAATTAGTCCTCGGGGAGTCGCGCTGCATCCGACCTGCATAATGTGTGCATTTCACAGGATGGTGTTATATAACACTAAAACAAAAGAAACATGTCTATATATACGGGTATGTGTACTACAAGAAAAATGTCTAAATTTATTGACAAAATATGAAAGTAATTCTTGAATTAAAATATGCATAAAAGATGCACGGGGATGATAATGTAATACAGACAATAAAGAATAAATGACAGAATTAAATGCTGATTTATCGTTCGACCAGAGTCGCAACCATTCTACGGGGTAATATAATACTTTTTTTTTCAGTCTTAATTAAGTAAGGTAGGAATGTTGTAATTATTTGAGAACTTTCCTAATTTCCTACCTTACTTAATATCAAACCTCGTCATGTGTGCTAATAAATAACAAATAGTAAATGACAAACAATGTAAGTAAAAGCGGAATAATTGGTAACTCATGATAATTTTGTAATTTAGTAGCAGATTTTTGTGTTTACTGATTTAAACATGATCTTTAACAAACCATTTAAAAAATCTAAAGATTCAGGGTAAACAAAGACATTTGCAAGTCATGCTTCATTCAGTATGACTCCGTCCTAATGCCCATAGCAATAGCAATGAAGTTATCAAGGAATCCGAAGGCGCCAGCGGGGGTTCGCAAAAAACTAACACGTACAATTGCATTACTTTAGGGGCGCCGGGACCAAACAGTGAATAATGCACTGTCTTATTCATATTGTTAAATTTTAACTCCCTCTATTGACTGAGCAATGCTGGGTGTGATGATAAATGTTCTGTCGTTCTCAGTACGGGTTGATATCGACGGTAAAAACCGGTTGCGTGATCAATTGTCGTTGGATTGTGTTTGACAGTTGCGAAACGGTTGTCTGTAAAGTTTTTTCGCTTCTTTGTTAGATTATACAGATTATAAACAACATGTCGTTTAGTGTAGAGTAGATTGGAGGGGGGGGGGGGGGGGTGTAGGTATCTTACATTAAATGATTGGAAATAAATAAATAAAGCATAAAGATAGAGTTATTTACTTAAAATCAACATTCGCAATATTATAATTACTTCTTTTAGTTTCTGCATTTCGTCGTACGTTCGTAGTTAATAAAAAACAATCTGGAAGTTCACTTAATGCTATACTCTAAGGTTTCGGTCATCAAAATCTATTAATCAAACAACTAAATTCACCAAACAAGTGTGGAAATTTCAGCCCAATCAGACACTGGGACTCTGGGACTCAGTTTTTCACACACACTGGGACACATTGGGGCCAAATTTTACTTGCAAGATTTGATCACAGCCACCGCGATGAAACTAATTTATTGTAATAATATCAATATGTTCAAAGAACGACAATTTCGAAATTAACAAGCTCAAATATGCCTTCTGTATTGAACTGAGAAACCCGCGAACTTCATCTCAAGGGAGCTGTAAAACTTATAACAGGAATGGAATAAAACTAATTCTGATTCGAGCGGAGTTTTAGCACTTAACTTTGAACTAGCGAATATTGCACAAGTCTCGTTACTGAGAAGTACACTTCACAATATATTCAATGTTTTTTTAAATATCTTTGTTAATTATGATTGGTCGTAGTTAAACTGGAAGAAGTAGAAAATCTTTTTAAAAATGTGAAAATTGTATATGTATTTGAACAAATTTAAATTATTTTTGTACGAATAAAAAAGGTGTTATATGAATCGATATGTAATCAATTAAAAGCCGTTTTATGAATATAAATTGCAGAAATGATGTCACGATTTGCAGATTGAATTGTAAAGTAAAATATGCTATTGACTCCTAGTTTGGGGAAATAAAAAAGATGATCAAGAAAATATGTACAGTACGAAACACTTCGAAGTTACAACAAACATCAATTTTCAGGAATGTTCTTGTTAGTTAATTTTATTAGCTAATTGTGTCGGCGTAAAGAAAATTAAAATTACTTAGTAATTAATTTAAGTAGGTGTGGTTTAGGATATGGATCCAACACATAGAAGCCTCTTAGAGAAGTTTAATGTTATGGTGTAGTTTAATTATAATACTTTGATTACAATTATTATACCATTTATTCAATAACTTTCTCCAATTTTTACATTTTCAAATATAAATCATATAAAAAAAAATACATTTAAAAATATAAAAAAGGGGGCACCCATCGATAGCGGGGCAAAGACCCAAGCTACCGGTGGTTAGGGCTCCAGAGTGAGGAACCTTCTCACGATGCGGGCCGTGTTCAGAAGAACCGCCTTCTGTATCTGGTTCTTGACCCAACTGCCTAGCGAGAGCCTCTCGAGGTGATGGTCGAGGCTCTTAGCTATAAGTCCGTTTACTGACACGACTATCGGAACAATAATCGTTGAGTCCACATGCCACATGTTGGTAACCTCGTGGGCCAAGTCCAAGTACTTAGAAAGTTTCTCTTTCTCGGCCTTAACGAGGTTCTCATCATGGGGAATGGTGACGTCAACGAGAATTGCACGGTTCGTCACCCGGTCTAATACCACAATATCAGGTCTATTTGCGAGAATAGTCCTGTCAGTGATAATAGACCGGTCCCAGTAGAGCGTGACACTACCGTTCTCGAGAACTGGCGCAGGTGCGTACCTGTAGTATGGTACTTCAGAGCTCACAAGGCGATATTTAAGAGCAAGTTGCTGGTGTATAATCCTAGCTACTTGATTGTGTCTATGTAAGTACTCGCCGTTAGCAAGATGAGAACAACCGGAAACAATATGCCTGAGTGACTCACCGGGACGGTGGCATGCTCGACAGATGTCGACCGTACCGTCCTTCAGGATATATTTCCGGTAGTTATTCGTCTTGATAACTTCGTCCGTAATTGCATAGACAAAACCTTCGGTTTCCCCAAAGAGGTCACCGAAACGTAGCCAGGCCACTGACGCGAGCGAGTCTACAGCAGGCCCATTAAGAGCCCGGTAGAATCGCCCATGTAGCTCCTTGCTCTTCCATATATCCTTGCGGCCCTGAGTGGTAAGCACTGATGGTTTACGCCATTATTATGCAATATTAATTAACGTTCGTGCTTTTTGTTGCACTCAATTCGGATGTGATCGATTTAATGATTTTTGCTGATGTGACTTCTGAGTTATGTCGTACTGTAGGTACTAGACATTGGTTGTTAATTCTTATGCTACTAAATATGAACCAAAATATAAAAAGGTATAACGATAGATTGAATAATATGCAATATTTGGCAATAAAAGCTCAAAAACAAAATAGTTAAACATAATATAACATATTTTTTGTAACCTTATCTAATTCTTTTAATTTTGAATTTGACTATTCAGCTGACATTACAGCAAAAGCTAACAGACGTTTGCATACGTTCGTCTACTGACTGTACCAAGGAAGAAAAAGTTTGCGGTGAACAAAGCGTGCGCGTCGCCCGGGGCAGAGTCGGTGGACTGCGGGCATTTGCACTGGTTTTAATCAATGAAGTCCTGAATCGATAGGTCTTGCCCACAAAGGGAATTATTGAATCGGTCGTTGGTGCAGGCCTTACTAAATTCTTGGCTTAAGTCATAGGTGATCATTTTATATGCTTAATAAAAAAAGAAGGTTAAAACAGGGATTCCATAGGATATGGAAACTGATTACAAATTAGTTCAGGCCGATACGATCTAGTCTAAGGAGAGAGATGAAAATAGTTTCCTTATTTATTGGTCAGGCGTAACACCAATTTACTGCATTAGTGACATTATTTCATGTCTTATTTAACTAAACATTATGAATTGAAACTATAATTTGGAGAATATCTCCAAATTCTAGAAATAATGGAACGGGGGCCCACCACACATTCCCATCATTATATCTCCTGTGTAGCCAGTATTAACAGCGACGATCACCAAAAAAGAGAATACACAATGCAGTCCCGGGGGTAAAGCTACCGCTGCCTTGGAACTCACAAGGAATTTAATCAGAAGAAATCAGTAGGAGTAGTAAGTTTTTGGAATGTGACTTCCCCTCTTGGCAATGTGAGAGACAGCTAATCCGTGAAGCACGGCAGTTGAGCTTCACTTGACTAGCCATCAGTCAAGTGAAGCTCAACTGCCGTGCATCACGGATTTTAAATATCTAAACTATAGGGGACTTAAACATTGAGTTGTTATAAATTCCAATAATATGAATTGCAAAATCGTCTGAACGCTTGGTAATTCTCCCTTGTCTTGCTACCAAATCAGAATAGTCTAATATACTACCCCGGATGCGACATGCAAGGAATTCAATTTTAGGAGTAGTTAAATCAGATCGCTCGTAGCTAACTTGAGATGGCAGTATTGAGATTGCGAAACTCGAATCGCTATTAACCTGTGGCACGCGGTGAGACAGAGGTCTAGTCTGATGGCATTCAAAGACAGTAGAAAAATTGCCTTCTCAACATTTTAATGAACCTTTTCATCAGAATTGCTTTCATCCGACTCTTCGGGGCAGTTCTACTTTTTGTTTATAGCAAGTGTCAATGCTCATTTACAACTGTTTTGTCTTTACGATGACAATTGGGATTTTCTTTTGTGAAGAAACTACCTAATATAAGTAGAAATCTACTCAGTACTTTCAATTACTTCTTTATTTTGATTATCTACTATTTAAATACTATAACCACAGCTATAACACTAACGTAATATAAATACTAGAAATACCAAATATTCCCTACATAAATACTTAAACAAATATTAAAATTTTTGATACAGTCACATAGTGAAATGACATTAAAACGTTAACTTTGTTCCTCAAATTATCAACAAACAATTTATAAAACACCATAAATTATTTTAACACCAAAGACAGCGTTTAACCAAATACAAAGAAAATAATGTTGTTATTTTTACTATCCCTTTTTGTCATCCATGGGGATGATTTAAGTATATACTATTACTACTAGCCATAAATTTATTCATATTGCTAACAATTTTATGACAATAAACTAGTGAGTACGCGCTATTTCAAACTGTGTCGATGCATAACATGTCATTCCCGAAAAGTTCCCATGCTTCATCAGTACCAATGTTCAGATAGGATTGTTGCAAAATGGAAAATTGTGTAACAAGAAACATGAATGGTCTCCTGTTTTACTCTGTTCCTCGTTCTTTGTTTGGTTTAGGCAATTTAATAACCTAGCAAAATTTAAATTAAATTTTAGTGGCATCTTTACGTTCCTACGTAACACGGCAGATACAAA
This sequence comes from Hypsopygia costalis, assembly GCA_937001555.2. Taxonomy (NCBI): domain Eukaryota; kingdom Metazoa; phylum Arthropoda; class Insecta; order Lepidoptera; family Pyralidae; genus Hypsopygia; species Hypsopygia costalis. The sequence goes on from OW443325.2 coordinate 8,601,949, forward strand.
ACACGCGTAGTAGGTTCCTACATACTATGCGTACTTATTTTATAAATATCTGCCATTCGTGCCGTCTGTTATTTGTTGTTTTGTGTGTTAATGTTGAGATTATTATAATTAAATTTGTTTATATGACAGCATTTTGTTACAGTATATATTTTAAGAAATTTTTATTATGTATTTATGAAGCTTGGAGCTTGGAGCCAATCCACGAATCAATAAATCCTACATTCGCCTACAATAATTTTAAGAAACAGATTTTAAAACATTATTTTATATTTTTGCTAGTTTTCAAGTTACGATAAACTACGTCGTGAGGAAAACAAGTATTCGAATTGTTATTTAACTGCGCCATAATGTGAGGTAATTTCCCAGTCGAGCAGCTTCTAAACATATAGTATATTTAAAAGTTGCTGACTAGAGAACCTACTAGACTTCCACGTTCTACCTACATCTCTATTGCCAGAGCCTCGTTTGTCCGTCACGGGGTAGGTGCAAGTGAGGCTTTGACTCAGAGATCTTGATGAATTATTTGTACCCAAGTTTCTAGTTTGATTTAAGTTTTTATTCTTTAAATGTTTGTTCTAAAGTATACAGATCTACGCTCACTTTATCTTTTTTATATAGGTAATTAATTGAATTAAGTTTCAAAAGATCACTTTCATAGTCTGCTTAGAAAATCAGTTTGGATTAAAATTTGCTAAAATCTCATTAGTGTGAAATTTTTTAAATAACCTACAGCAACATAAGCAATAATACAAGATACACAAAATGGCGCTATTCGTTGAGAAGCGTCCACAAAGTTACTGTCCAACTTGAATTACATTGGCGTCTCGGCGTCCATAAACGAAATTGTTATATTTTCCCGCGAACCCCTTTGTATTGTTCCAAAGTTTTATTAATTTTATTAAACGAAATGTGACACTGGTGTATATTTACCTTAACCTCACGTATTATTCTACTTTAGGGAAATAGATAAGGTACTTAGGTATTATTATATACGTCATGTTGTCTCGGAACTAGGATCTTATCCTGGGCTGGTAACAGGTCATCGCGCGGAATACGCTGCCAACAGTGCCGACACTGCTGACTATGCGCGTTCAATTAAGTTAATTAAGTTTTGATACAAAAATACATGTTAGTTTATAAGGTATTTATAATATTGTTTATAAACAAGCATCGCCTGAAATAAATTATTATTATTATTATCCTGTACTGTGGGGAATGAAATTATTATTATTATTTGGGGTGTAAGTGGTTCATCAAGATCTTTGAACCAAAGCCAACTTCACCTGCACGTGGTGCACCCTGCTAACTGACAAACGAAGCTCTGGCGAAAAGAAAGGTAGGGAGCGTAATTGTAAGCTACCCGACTGGAGAATGTACCTCCACCTCACAGAATACCGCAGCCAAATAATAATTCCCTTGAGGGTTGTTGTGTTCCTGCGAGTGAGTGAGGTCACCAGAAAGAAAGGAAGGAGATGCTGCGTTGGCAGCGGGGATGGCGGCGCGCGAGCAATATTTTATGTTGCGAGCGTTAATATGGCTACGGTAACCGCTTCACATCAGGCGGGCCGTATGCTTGTCTGCCACCCGTCGTAGTATAAAAAAAAAAAAAAAAAAAAATTAATGGATTTACGGCTCCGGAGTCAACGTCCGTTAGAGCCTCAGTTTCTCCGCAATAAACTCCGAAACTACGAAATTTTGCACATGTGTGCAGTTTTGGCCAACTTGAAAGATACGTAGGTTAGTTTTAATCTGATTCATCTTCTAAAGGATTGTACCTAGTACTCTTGTTCAGTCTATAGCAGCGGTTCTCAATTAGTTTTTTCTACGTACCACTTCAAGATAGACCTCAAACTTGCGTACCCCTTATTGCTGAAACGTTAAATAAAAAATGAAATCAGGTGTATTTTGTATTTATTATCATCAAAAGACATTCTAAAGACACACTAAAGCCCTCGATGCATACGTTTGACTTACCTACTGCCCCCTTACCACCAACTCTTATTGCGATTCAATAACTGAATAGAATGCTTAATCATACCAATGAATAAGCGACTCTATAACAAATACTATAGAGTCGCTTATTCATTGGTATGAATTAGCATTCTATTCAGTTATTGAATCGCAATAAGAGTTGGTGATAAGGGGGCTAATCGTTTAATTAAATTGAATATTTTTTTGGCAATTGTTATTGCCTTATTGTTTTTAAGGATTTAATATTTTAGTTAAGCGATTGCTGCGCGTACCCCTTGATGCAATCTTACGTACCCCCGGGGGTACGCGTACCACAAATTGGGAAACACTGGTTTATAGTATATAGAAATAGGAATCTCTTTATATGTTCTGTGGTCAATACCATTACCTTCTTTAGAACTTTAAGTTTAGTCTCATATACAAATATTTCAATGCTTTTAATTTCTCAATATCGGACCGCCATGCCAGGCGAATAAATAAGGTTTCGTATAATCCCCGCATTTGCGATCGAAGCGCACGTTGTGGAACCCAGAATTAGAGATGCGTGGGCACGTACCTAGTATGAAAATAACGAGGAGCAGGCGAAGGGCTAAAATGCTGCTGAGAAATAAGTTCTTAATTTTATAGATTGTAGTTTCTGGATTTAAAATCATGACATTTTAACTAGATGCCTCGCACAAGAAATCTGAAAATATGTCAGAAACATTTTTCATAAACCGAAGGAGTGATATGACTGTTGCTGATGTGCATACGTGCGTGCGCCCACGCGCGTGTGTGTCTGTTTTAACAATAGAAGATTTGTGAAACAGTTGAAGATAACTTTTACTGAGGTGCTTGTTTTTGAAGCAATCCAAACTAATATTTTAAACATACATAAATATAATATCACTAGCGGCCCGGTACGTGCTTCGCTACGTATAACGTGAAATACTAAAAAAAATTAATTGGAACATCAAATTTAATTATTCAAACAAAAAAATATTTTATTAACTGCTAGCTATTTTAAAATTTAATTCAAAACAATTGGATAAACAATATTTTTTGTTTTTCCATTTTGAGTATGAATAAACAAACGGCTGGGGGTACCGACTCTGGAACAGGCAACATAAAGTCGAAGCACGTCCAAAATGAAATGACCGCATGAATGACATAACAACATGCTTGTACTGTCAACACTGAAAAAAGTTTCAATTTGACAGCAAAATCCCTATTAACAAAATGATCCGCCATTTATTAAATTCATTTGTTACAAAAAATGTGATAAATAAAGAACCGCTCTACCGATTTTGTGCAAACTTCACATAACCCATCTACTAAATAGTCCGAACAAAGCCTAAACATTTGGTTTGAATAGGTGAGCCCGTTCTTGAGTTATAAAATTACAACGAAAAGTGGCATTGATTTTTATATATATAGATAAACTTGAAAGAGTCCACCAATCAACGCAACGACCCCGCATTACCCTTTCGTGTCGAGCGATGGGCGAGAGCGTTAGCGCGTAGTGTTCGTCGTGATAGAGAGAGTGAGTACATGTCTGGACTTTGGTCCTGATGAAGATTTCATACCGAAATCGAAACTTGTCAGCTTTCCCTACAAAAATATGTGTGACCCGTTTAATATAATTAATAAATTTACGGAAGTTACGAAAGTTTGTGTGATAGGGAGCTATTTAGACGGGTACGGCTACTCATCGTGACATACGTCGGACCCTGTGACCCGGTGACTCAGAACGACACAAAGTGTCGAATAAAATAATAATAAAAACTGCTTCTTATGATATTTTAGCGCTTCACATTGTCGCGTAGCAGTCATAAACACAGGGGCGGATTAGTGCCCCTGACCCGGTGACTCAGAATGTCTCAATCAGGGGCGTCTCATTACCGCCCCCGCCCCATCCACAGCCGATAATAAGTGTCCGATTCTGTTTGTACACTGGGGTGAGATGTAGTAATGAGCAAATTTGAGATGGCTTCTGATTTTTAACAATGCACATTATTTTTCATAAATATATTTTTATTAGAAGAGATATTGTAATAATTCAACGGGAAAATGCTGTGAATTTTAAGCTTTATATTTGAAACAGGTAATATTTGTATATTATAAATTCTGTTCTTTAAAATTGTTCTATCTTTAATTTATAGTGTAGCGATTTTTGGGGGCATTCAAACTAATCCAGTTTAAGTAGATACAATCTCAGATAAAGCTAGTTTTTTGATTTGTAACATAGTCGTAACCTTACTACCTACAAACGTGAAAGTTTGTATGTTTAGATGTTTAATGTTTGCATTTTGGATATTTATTTAGTCAGATGTTTGGTTCGAAAAATAGTAGTTACCTGGCCAGTACGCCATAACTATTGTCATTTTTTTTTAAATAAAAAAAGACTTATATGTTCTTATATACATTGTAGGCACTTACCCCTAGTTTCATTTTGTGTATAAGTAACTCTTTTTTTAAATGAGTCGGAAAGGAGATATTACCAAAAAACTGCTTTCTGGCGCCATTTTTTAATATGGCGGTGCCAGTGGCAAAAATACAAGGTGGTAAAATTTAAATCCGGAAAGAGCACATGAAAATCTATAAAGTTACCAATTTTATTAAAAATTCCCGGATTAGCTTCCAGGTAACTACTATTTTTCGAACCAAATGACTGTACTAATTGTAGAACATTATTTTATATTATGTCAAATTTTATCCAAATTCCATCAACTGTTTTATGCCTAAACATTCATCCAAAACAAATATTTTGGACAATTTACACAACGCCATCTAGTCCCAAATTAAGCGCAAAGCTTGTGTTATGGGTACTAGACAACTGATAAATATACTTAATTACTTTTTTTTGTAAATACATACTTATAATAACATAGAAAAAACCCAGACCAAGACAAACAGACATATTCATGCACATAAATGTTTGTCTTGTGCGGGAATCGAACCCGCGACCTCGGAGTCAATGTGGCCATTGCATTCACCGAGCTCGTCATTAATTAAAATATGTAAGAAATAGACTAAACTTGGAAATACAATAATATTGATGATGATATTATTACGATTGCGATATCCTGTCAAATATACCAAATTTATATGTACTCACTTATTATAACTTCGTATCCCCTGGTACACAATAAAAGAGTAAACTAGTTGAGTGCGACAATAGGCAATAATGTCCTGCCGTAATAATAAGGGTTCCGTATAACATTAACAGCACGTGATACCGCATGCGTGATTAGATTCCGAACATTTGCCAATAAATAAAATGTACGACTTTATTGCTTTTGTTCCTCTGTGGATCCAAATGTTTGTGTAGGCGGCCAATGTTGGTCGATTAAACCAAACACTGGCCTATTCCACCAACATACCAATAAAAATAAATATTAATAATTTATTAATTATCAATCAGTAGACTTATACAAATACTGGCGGTACCCGCGGGCGGCCTGCATGAATGTCGGTTAATGCAAAAGGTAACCTAACCTATCGCCTTATATTTCTATATTTATCTATAATTATGGCCGTGTGGTTTCCGGCAGACTAGAATAGAATCACTCCGTCTCTTCCCGTGGATGTCGTACAAGGTGACTAAGGGAAATACATTACCAAACATCGATCAGGCCTCCCCAACCCGTCTGGCCAGCGCAGCGTGGGGAGTGTAGGCCAAATCCTCCGTCTGTCTGGGACGAGAGAGGGTCGTGCTCCTGTAGTGGAGACTGAAATAACCTGATGATGATGATCTATAATTATAAACTTGATAATATTTGTTAGTTTTTCTTTCACAATGAGCTATGTAGTTCATTTGTACCACTTTTATGTTAATGTAGATTGGAGTACTAAGTTTATGAATATATAGTTATTATTATAAGTATTTATTTATATTAAAGTTATTATTATTATTGCTCGGGATATATCTCGGGATCTATGAACATAGAATCCCAAACTTCATTCAAATCGGTTTAGTTTTGAAAAAATAACAAACAGACAAATAAGCAGATACACTTTCCCATTTATAATATTAAAATGTATATTGTTAGAAACGAATCGAAAACTCTACTTTATAAATGAGTTTAATTACTTTTCAATCAAACCTTCAATCAATCGATCAATCAATTTATTTGCATAAATATAGGTTACATTTGGTGTTAATTTTATACATTGTGTGATCGCTATATTTTTAACCGTTAGGTGTGCAAATTTATCATAGTAAACTATTAGATTACACTAAACATGTTACAATATATTTACAAATGATCCAATACGAAATTATAAAATTACAATGTTATCAGATTTTACGAGTATTACAATATTATCAAATATTACCTAATATCGAATATATGTCAAACTATCATATTAAAAATAATTTATATTACATGTGTCATGTTCTTATCATTTTTTTTTTTTTACTTGCAATGAGTAGACAATTTGCAATGTTTCTATAATCCCAATAATTCGAACATCAACTGATACTAAAACAGTTGAACAATATCTATTTATTCTATTTAAGAACCAAACTATTTACGTACCTACTTCATTTCTCCATTCTATGATGCTATCAACGAATTCCTTGGCGCTTGGCGAGACATCCACGCGCGCGCTCTACAAATTTCTTAAAAGCTTTCCTTTGTTTTTGAAAGGTTAAATGTTAGGCTAATGATCTACTGTACGCAGTTGGTGTGGTATCAATCACTGCTAGAAAAATATCACTGCTATTTGTTACCAAAGACTTTCTTCACTTCGCTGATTGATATTGAATATTATAATATACCATATTAGCTATTGGAGGAAGCTAAACAAGTCACTGCCGTAAAGAGTCTAATAATTTTTCATGGGAGTCGACCAGGCGCCGTACAGCAAAGCTGAAGCCGATTATCATCACATATATTGATTTGAAAACTAAGTCTTATGTTTTAGTTATTGACAAACATCTACAGCTTAGTCGGCAGAGCTCCAGAGTCTCTAAATACCATAAATCTAAGCTGAAGTTGGATTTTTGCTATCAAAGAATTCGATGGGAAACGGTGAAACCGTTGCCTCTTTTTGCCAGAGTCTCGTTTGTCAGTCAGCACGGTGCACCACGTGCAGGTGAGGTTTGCTTTGATTCAAAGATGTTGATGAACCACTTACACCTCCAATTTTTAGTCGCTGAATTTGTTATTTTCCGTTTCATATCTGGCACATAATATATTAAACCTGTCCGGTAGCTCTCGCACGATATTCACTCGTAACTAATAGCATAATCCTTGCTACCATTAAGGGCTCACAACTACGACAGACTTCCAAACTATTCTGTTTACAAACAACTTAATTAAAAGGGCTGTCGACATAAACTTTTGTCGTGTCGATATCGTGGCCTATCGTTCCGAATTGTCACGCGACGCTAGTGTCACGGATATGAAGGGTTTATTTTATTTGCTCCAAACACGTAACTCGCTGTTTCGTATTTTTCACGGTTAAACGACTCAGAGTCTTGTTATTTTTTTTTTATACTACTTCGGGTGGCAGACAAGCATACGACTCGCCTGATGCGAAGTGGTTACCGTTGCCATAGTAACGTTTGCAACATAAAATATCGCTCGTGCGCCGTCACCCCCGCTGCCAACGCAGCATCGCCTTCCTTTCTGGTGACCTCACTCACTTGCAAGGAACACAACAACCCTCAAGGGAATCGTTATTCAGCTGCGGTATTCTGTGAGCTGGAAGTATATTCTCCAGTCGGGCAGCTTACAATTACGCTCCCTACCTCTCTTTACGCCAGAGCTTCGTTTGTCAGTTACACCCCATGTTAGTAATTTTTAGTTTAAATCTCGAAGTCACAACTCATCTTTATTTTTATGGCATCTCCAGCGAGAGAAAGTCACATTATTACGTGCTAATAGAGTGCCTAGGCTTAGGGACTTGGTAGTAATAGTTTATTTCTACTGCTTATTTCCAGCAGGTCACCAGGTCACCACTCATTGGATCGGCATCAACCCATAATCATCTCACTATCGGAATATGGGTCTAACCTCAATCGAAAGGGCTCAGAGCATACTCCACCACGTTGCTCTACTGCGGGTTGGCGGAGACCAGTGTTTTCAAGCCGCCCTTAGGTTTTGGCTTTTGGCTTAACAACTGTTATCTAATAACAATACCTAACACCGACGATTTAACGTGCTCTCCGAAGCACGGTCGAGCTCGAGATAAATAAACCCATCTATAACAGGTTGCGGTTGACGTTGTTTAACTTGCGTGTTCGATTAGACTGACACCCGCAATCATTGAAGGAAATACCAGCAAAAATAAACACGGCCGTTAAAATTCCATTAATAAATTTGAGTTATTTAATCCACCAATTATTGCTGCTGTCAATAGTAAGGTCAGGTTATTCCACGTCTAAGAAGAAGTATGTATTTAGTGATAGTTTGCGCATTTTCCATGACGAACTTGAAGTTGGAACTATGAAGTACAATAAGCAATAATGTTCATAAATGAATAAAACTATAGTATGAGTTTAAGTAAGACAATAAGACAGACACTTAAAATAAGTACCTCCTTTATTTCAATTTAGAACTGCAAACCATGTCGTCATTTATAACCAATCACAATTACTCATTTCATTGCCTCTCCATCTCGAATGAGTCGCAGACGCATACATCTTTCTACAGACACGTTATTTATCTGTGGGACAACGTCGCGGTACAACTGCGTACTCGCTGTAAACTCGCGGGAGTGGGCGAATAAATCAACTATTTGCATTCTGGTGCGAACTGAACTCGCACGGCCGCGTCGCGTCGCACGAGAAGTGTGATCGAGAAATTGGAGTTTACATTTAAATTTGATATACAGGTTGATTAAAATCTTAATATATAAAAAATTCGTGTCACGTTGTTTGTCCGCGATGGGTTCCTAAACCAATGGACCGATTTTAATAAAATTTTGCACAGTGTGTGCAGTTTAAACCAGCTTGAGAGATAGGACAGTTTATAGTTTACTCATCGAAAAAATTAACGTAAAAATATTGAAAGGCGATACGAAGTTCGCCGGGCCAGCTAGTATTTAATAAAATTGTTATTTAAAATAAGAGATATAAAATCTCATTTAGGGGGTGAAGTTTGGGCATTGTAAATTGTACTAAAATGCATTAATTGTACTAATAAGTGAAAAATATAAAGAATTATTAATTAATTAATTAATATTTTTTTTTAACAAAATGCCATGTAGCTAAAGAGAAATTGTCGGCAATGCGCGAATGATGGCCTTGGTGTTGCCAGCGTCCATAGGCTGCGGTGACCGGTTGCCATCAAGCGGGCCGTATGTTTATTTACCACCTTATTAGTATAAAAAATTGAGTCAGCTTTCAATACTATGACGGAAGTTAAAATTTGTTATTTCACGTCGAACCAGACAGTACCAAAGATATTAAGCATTTTAAATACTTACGCAAAATTAATTAAAAATCACGCATCAAAGTAGGAAGGTGATGCAAATTTTCTTTACAAACACCCTTTGGAGTCTGGTGCGTGTTTGGTGCGCGTGCGCAGCGTGCTCGTTAGCGCGCAGCGCCGCGCTGGAGACAAATGTGACGGCAATATTTACTGCCCAGTACCACGATAGCTGAAACAAAACGATAATAAAATTGCATTCAAGGTAATTGTTATTTCAATGCCAGATTATTTGCACACGGTAGCGCCTGTGTTAGTGGTAGCGCCCTGTACATGTTGCGAACTGTCGTCGAGACAATTATAAAGTGTACTTACAACAGTCAACGGCCCACAGTTGAATATTTGTAACGTTGATCTGGGCGGACATAAACATAGAAATAAACTAACACGAGTCAACTTAAACCGTGAACAATACCATAAATTTATCATCAAGGCAGGGCAAGCTCGGATATAACATAGATTGCAAGCTTAGAGTATATATAACTAGCTATATATACTCTAAGATTGCAAGCATCTATAATTAACATTTTTTTCATTATAGATACTTATTTAAAGCAATGGCCTCTGCCAACTCGCAGCAGAGCAGCGTGGAGTATGCTCTATAGAGCTGATGGAATACGGGTCTCTGATTGATGGAGTATACTCCATCAGTGGGATGAGTAAGGGTTGACAACAACGATATAGATGTTAGTCTTAACAGTAATCGCTTCACATCAGGCTGTATGATTGTTTGGCACCCGGCATTGTATTAAAAAGTCGGCCAAGTGAGAGTCGAACTCGCGGACGAAGGGTTACGTGCCATTATCTATAAAAACGGCAAAAAAATCATGTCTATAATTATTTATTTTTAAAGTGTATATTTAACTAAATATTCTGCGAATATTTCAAGAATTGCCGTTATGAATATCGAGCAAAAACGAGCAAATAAATCACGTTTGTTGTATCGGAGCCCCATTAAATATTTGTTTTATTCTGTTTTTTTAGTATTTGTTGTTATAGCAGCAACAGATATACATCATCTGTGAAAATTTCAACTGTCTAATTATCACGGTTCATGAGATACAGCCGGTTGACAGACGGACATACGGACGGACGGACGGACGGACGGACGGACGGACGGACAGCGGAGTCTCAGTAATAGGGTCCGTTTTACCGAATCCTAAAAAAGGGTAAACTAAACGTTACCAGTCCCTTTAATCCAAACTAAAGTTACTAAAATTAATTAGGTGCTTGGAATTACATACTAGATTATTTTACTGGCAATGACGGCAGCAATTCCCGGATATGACGCGGTAAATTATACTCCGTTTTTCTTCGTACATATTTGCGAGAACATCATTACATATTTGTGAAATAAGTTTCCATTTTCTGGAAAGGGTAAGTTTAAATTGTAAGCGAAGTGCTCAATAAAATAGAGTGATATACAATTATGTTTTTTAAGATTTATGCAGATTTAGTTCAGATTCAGAATACAGACTTAGAATTAGAGCCGCTAAAGTTTCTAATTACGGATATTACGAGAGTGTTTGCATATGCCGAGGATATGGTGTCGTGTCAGCCCGACACTTCTGTGGGCAATTCACACTCCTCTGCGTCTAGGGTTGCCAGATTTTTATTAGAGAAATTATTTCTTTTTTAGGGTTCCGTCCCCATAGGGTACAAAGGAACCCTATTTCTATCTGTCCGTCCGTCCGTCTGTCACCAGGCTGTATCTCATGAACCGTGATAGTTAGACAGTTGAAATTTTCACAGATGGTGTAATTCTCTTGCCGCTATAACAACAAATACTAAAACACAGAATAAAATAAATATTTAAGGGGGCTCCCATACAACAAATGTGATTTTTTTGCTCGTTTTTGCTCGCAATTGATAACGGCAATAGGTAGACGCTTGAAATATTCGCATAATATTTAGTTATATATTCACTTTAAAAATAAATAGTTAAACAAAAATAAAACAAAATATTTAAAGGGGGCTACCATACAACAAACGTGATTTTTTTGCCGTTTTTATAGATAATGGTACGAAACTCTTCGTGCGCGAGTCCGACTTGCACTTGGCCGGGTTTTTTTAAATAAATTGTGAGCAAAAAGGGGAGGCCATCAACGATCGCAAGATTTTTAATTAAGAGGCCAATCCTGGGATTATGAGACTACAACAAAGATTTGACAATCTTCACATCACATCACTATCACATACGTTTTATTGGTTCTAATTGGTAGACTGAGTGTTTTCTATCGTATATCATGAAGATCGAATTAAGAAACCTTGTCTTTATTGATTTTGTGATTACCAATGGCTACTTTGACCCCGAGGTCGCGAGTTCGATCCCCGCATAAGATAAATATTTGTGTGCATGAACTTATCAGTTTGTCTTGGTCTGGGTCTATGAACATGTCTGTTTGTTTTAGCCTGGGTGTTGTCTAATACACATTGTACAAGCTTTGCGCTTAATTTGGGACTAGATGGCGCTATGTAAATTGTTCAGAAATAATTATTTACTATTTATGTATCTCTATTGCTCTAGCTGGTTTTCAAATCTCATCATAGAATGGAGGACTTGTTAATCCATCCAGTGCCTAGGCCGCTCATCGGCGTCCCAAAAAATCATCAATCACACGACAAATCGTATCGGCGTTTAGGTTTTGTATTTCAATGTCTAGGCTAAATAGAATGTATGGCGGCGTGAGGGTAAAGTTCTTAGTACGTAAGCCGGCAATGAATGTGTTAACATGCAAAATTGTCTTCTTGAGGTGGAGTTAGATCCATTTGAGTCGTTTGTAACCCAACGATTCTAGTTGCTTTTAGACTTCTAAGACATTTTTTTTTCAAGATCTTTAGTGCGTGTAAAAAGTTTTTTTTCACTGTAGGTCACGCACACTTGTTCTTGGCAGACAGTTTAGAACGTCTGTTGCCAGCTTTAGGACTTATAATAGTTACTACGTATACCTTAGACTACCTATAGTATTTTATTAGACAGTGTAGGTAGGCGAGTAGAGTATCAAGTAGGTATGTCACTAATCAAGTAGCTGTATGTACCGCTTCACGTCAGGCGGGCGGTATGCTTGTCTGCTATCTGATGTTGTGATCTATGTGAAGGGGTTACCGTAGACATGTTTTAACGTTGGCAACATAAAATATTGCTCGCTCGCCGCCACCCCCGCTGCCAACGCAGCCACTCCTTCCTTTCCTAGACAGGAATTCTATTGTATGTGATTCAATTAATATAGCAAACAAGCGGTGAAGATATAGTATAAATGAGTGAAATTTAAGATTGCGAAAAGAACGTGAGCGTGATGGACTAACGCATGACGGTTCGTCAAGTGAGAAATTCTGATAATTACGTGGACGCCATAATATGGGCGTCTAATATTAACATGCATAATTAAACGAGACATTGTGTCAACCCTATCCTTGTACAATTTTAATTGCTCCTCCTTTATACTTAATTTAAACGGGTTGCAGCGATTTATCAAAACGGACTTTGACGTTTCACTGCGGCTATTATGATCCGCATTTAAACGGCTGAACTACGAGTTAACGTCGCTGTAAATTACTGTAACTTTATTGTTTTAACTGTATTTCACACTGGTGGTGGTTACACCAAGATAGAAAGAGAAACAATGTATTGATGAAAAACAGTTGACGCTAAATGAAGACAAACAGTTGGACTCGTAAATCGATGTCATGTAAAAATGAGAAGAGGAGTAGAGAACGTCCGGAAAAAAGAATAAATATACATATACTTATCTTCTACCTATACGAATATAAATCTCGTCGTCATCGTCGCCAACCCTTATTTATCCCACTGCTGGGATACGGGCCTCCCTCAATCGAAGGGGTTTAGAGCATACTCTACAATGCTGCTTAATTGCGGGTTGAGCAGCACACTCACTTGACGCCACTGACGTCACATACTTGACTTAACGACTGTGAACCAAACACAACAGCCGGACGGAACCGACGACTTAACGTGTCATCCGAAGCGCGAAGAAGCTCGAGAGAAAAAAAATGCATCTCCAAAATATATGTACATAATAACTTCCGAACGACTGCACCAAATTGGATATTTTTTTTGGGTATCATTTAACTTATCGCCAATTTAACTAGTTTTGTGTTTCTTAACTAATAGGGTTTGCCCGCAAAATAATAGATTTGTCACCAAAATGTAGTCACCAAACAATATAAAATCGATTCCACAATAAATCACCTAAAATCATGGAGATATAGGGTCTATCACCAAATAAATGTTTTTGTATGTATTATATTGTCAATTATTAATAATTAAGCTTCCTCAGCACCACATCATTCATCATCTATTTCCGATAACAGGACACAAGAAAACCCTAACCAAACCAAAAATCAACTCAAATCTAACCAAAACATGATTTACATTGACCAAGAATTGGTAAGACTCGTCAGTGAATATGACGCCAATTTGAATTCGTCCATAATACCCATTTTTTCATTAAATTAAGGAGCTGATCTAGTTATTTGGTGACAGATCTATTATTTTGATGATCAAAAGAATTAAATGATACTAATAGTTTGTTAAGCTGATGATTTATATTTAGAGACAGTTTTGATTAAAATTATGACTAATATATTTCTTGGGGATAGATATTATTATTAGGGTACTGCAGATTAGTGACACATCTAAACTTAGGTGACAGAAAATATTGTTTCCTTTTTTTTGTGTCTTCGTTATTGTCTGGACAGGGTTTGTAAAATAGAAAAAAAAAACTTTTTTTTAATGTCATTCATAGCGGTACGAAGTTCGTCGGGACAGCTGGTAATTAAATAAGAAATATTTAGACCAAGGCAAACATTTCATACAAATGTTTGTCTTGTGTGCATTAATCGAACCTGAAACCCTTGGTTTAAAGTGGCCATTGCTAGTCACTCGGCTAATGGACTTGTCTGAACCGAAATTCCCATATTGCGAAGAAGCAACACTTTGTCGTCCAGCGTTGGCAGATTTAGTGCACATTTAAATTTTTGAAAGTAAAAAAGTGGGACATAATTTCCGAACAATTACGACATGGGAGCCTTCAAGAATAGAGTCTTTATTTCCCTTAAAAGGCTGGCAACCGATCGGCGACCCCTTGGTGTTGCTGATCTCCATGGGCGGTGGTGATTGCTTTCCATCAGGTGACCCAATGAATATGTATTTTTAGTACGAGTATACATTATTAAATTCACATAAAGAAAAGATTTAAAATATTTATCAATGTTATAAAATGTAAAAAATATAAAACTTTCTAATTTCTAATGTTTTGAAAAGTCTAAATTCACGTGCATCGTCCATGAAGTTAATACGATAACAAAATCATTCAAAATTCGTCCAGTCCACAAATAGCGGGATATCTGGCAATGCTTTGTGGTCTCATAGACAGTCTAAAAGCTTGGCTAAGGCTTGGCCGCCAAATTGTTATATAAGCTTGGTGACTCTTAGAGCTTGTCACCTTGTCTTGGCCTTTGATTATCCTTCGAATTTCTTCATTCCGTATTGGATACCTGTGAACTTAGTTCTCTTCATCACTTACTATGCGAATTTTAATCTATAAACAGCCCGACAGTCTGTATTGGTGGAGTGCGTCTGGAATGACAATTTTAGGAGAACAGCATTTACCAATAAAACATAAGATGTCGGTTGATTTTAGAGCATGTTAGTGAATCCGAATTCCGAGAATGCCAAGAAATTATATTTTTTGGTAAAAATAGAATATAAGTTCAAATTATTTCTAGACATTTTGTTTTACTACTCGTTTCGTAATGTAAGTGAGTTACTGTAATTATGCGCTGACATAGTCGTTAAGTCCGTCACAATAAAGAATAAAAAAATAGTTTTTGCACCGTACATTTAAGTAAAAAGGACACACTGGTTGAAAGCTTCAATGTTCAATCGTTGGAATATCTGTGGCCAAAAAAAATTAAAATACCTGGAATTCGGTTTTGGTCACAAGTTTGACACTGTTTTCTAATACACCTTTGTGTTCGTGACTCTTACCCCGTCTTAATTTGTTCATTAATTCAGTTTTCACGTTCGTAAGCACGAAAGCATCAAGAACAACTAGTGTGAATCGAGCTTATACCATCGTATATCGCAATGACTTTATTGTTTTACTCGTGTAAACGGCGATATTTATCTTTATGTCAGCATTTATAAACGAATTCAGAACGACAGCAGCAGTTACATGTTGCGCATTGCTGCTAAAAATACAATGATGCATTCTGCGTGTGGTAGAGTCATTTTAGCAATTTGTTGAGGACAATGTTATTGCAACAATACTTTATGGGATACTTTTAAAATCGTTTTGAATTCGGACCCCCTCGTTAAATGCCTAAGCATTTAAACAATAAAAAAATATCCAAAATATATACTGGAGACAATGTTTTGTATTAAGTTCGTCTTTTTGAGAGCTTTTTAAATACAAATTTATATAATACGTAATAAAGTTTAAAAAAAACGAATAATTTAAACAAATGTTGATGTAAAAATGATAAGTTAGATCTTGGTAGTAAAGTTTTTCGTGCCAGCTAACCGAACAGGAAAATAAACTACTTAAATACCTAAATGTGAAGCGATTACCGTAACCATAACTCGGAATATGCAATATCGCTCACTCGCCTTCACCCCCGCTGCCAATGCACTGGTAACCTCACAAAATGATAACCTCACTCACTCGCAGAATCACCACAACCCACAAGGGAATTATTATTTGGTCGTGTGGATTGGTATTATGTGAGGTGGAGGTACATCCCCAGTAGTGCAGCTTACTCAATACGCAATGCCCTACCTCTCTTTTCGCCAGAGCCTCGTTTGTCAGTCAGTAGGGTGCACCATGTGCAGGTGAGGTCGGTTTTGGTTCAAAGATATTGATGAACCACTAATGATTTATATTATTAGTTAACATCCATTTCTAAATGACAATGGTAGAGCATTATGTTCTTGAAAATTTTTGGCATCAACAAACATCTTGAAATAAAGTCGTAAAGACGTGTACACAATTTGAATATTATATATTAAACTAGCTGATATCAAAAAGGGCGTGAAGAGGTTTTTACAGGATCGGCAACGCGCGTGTGATGCTCCTGGTGTTACAGGCGTTTATAGGCTGCGGTAGCTGCTTTCCATCAGGCGGGCCTTAAGGTTGTTTGCCACTCTAGTCGTATAAAAAAAAGGTACGCGGTTTCGCCCGTGGTCATTTTTAAATTAGACGACCTCTTCATTGTTAATTTTTACATAGCAGAAAACCAGCAACTTATTCACTGTATATCTTTAACTTATCAGACAGGACACAATAGCCTAAATACTTAGGTGTGGTGATTTTTTTAATAATCGATGCTATTTCCAGGCATGTTCTATATGTGATAGAAGAGTATACATATTCACCACGTATGCAATCAAACTTTTTTTTCGTGGGAATAACATATTTTTTCGAGATAAAAGGTATGGCACTCTCCAGACATTGAATAATCGCCGTGAAAAAAATCATATGAATCTATTGCTCGTTTCGACATGAAATGACTAACAAACAAAGAAATGAACAAAAACACTTTCACATTTATAATGTATATGTATGTATAATATATAGTGTGGATTATTTATTTCGTGAAATGTTATTTTAATAAAATTTCTAAAGTTATTTTCTCAGGAACGAGGTCAACTTCTCCGAGGTTTGAAAGAAAAATAAATAATTTACAGGAAAAGTTTTAATGGCATCGACGACGACGGCGCAAATAAACATCTACAAGTTTAATTTTCAAATAGCGTTTGCGTGAAATTTCGCAAAATATTTGAATGCAATTTTCATGTAGAATTTTTACAAGTTATAACTATATACTAGATTATATACTCGTACGCTATGTAGTAAATTTTTACTACTGTGGTGTTCACATAATATGGCCTGTCTGTGTTTTTTTATGTTAGCCCAGCATAGTGACTCCGCCAACCCAAACCGCAGTTGACCAGCGTGGTGGAGTATGCTCTAAATCCCTTCGATTGAGAGTAGACCCGTAACCCAGCAGTGGGATGAATGAATAATTGACGACGACGATAGTGGCTCCGCTTCGCCTGATGGTAACCGAAAAGAAAAGCCCAAATCGCAGTGGCAACCGACTAAAGACAACAGTAGGTTGACAGTGCCATGTGCTGGCTCGCGAAGTGCTTCTTCACGCTTCGTTTGAAGGATCTTAAGTTGTAGGAAGGAGGAAACACATGCGCTTGTAAGGCAGTTCCACTGTTTACGTACGTACGTAACGTAGGAGTTGCCGAACTTTTTAGTACGCGAAGAGATGTTCTCAACAGTGGAATAATGATCGCAACCCTGCACGCGTTTTTCTGTAATGGAAAGGAGAAGGTGGGATAGGGGAAAACAGTTCTTCAAAGCATACCATGGTAGAGGCGATAAAATACGCTTAGCGAGCTAATGTCTCTACGAAGTTGAAGAGGTTCTGGAGCCTTGGTGACCTCTTCATCGTTTATTATGTCGGCGCTGCAACCTCTAATATCCTCAAGAAGATATTGTGCGGAACCATCCCAGAGACGCCAGCAATACCCCACGCAGGAGCTAACTTGAGTCTTATAGAGTATAACGCTGTTCAAGACTTCGAGTTTTTTAGAAGCAGTCGAGATGAGACTCTCGATGTAGTCCTGTTGGTTAAGATTACAGCGAATATCCATGCCTAGCATATTAAGGCCAACTCGCATACTGGGCGCTAGTCAGACAGTATCGAGTCAGTTAAACTATATAAATAAACAAATAAAATATGAATATTTTTGCTGTTGCTATATTCTTTTAAGACAAAACACATACCAATGAGTTGGAATTTGTAGAATAAACATGAGTAAGAAAAGAATAAAATTAAAAAAAACTGGCTATAAACTTTATGAAAACATGTCTACGAACTTTTCTTAATGGTGAGACATATGTTCCTAAAATCATGTATTTTAATGCGACTTGCTGGCTAACATCGCCATTGAGGAGACGATTTTGAGTATCATGTTACCCGGCTGCGTTCAGATTCACAAGCAGAGCGAGAAGCGATTTTAGTTCGGAAGCTTATATAAATATTGTATATGGATATACGTCTATAAAATACTACTTCGTGGAAGGCTTCCTTCGCGTTAACTATGTATAATAGTATCATGATTGTAGCTATATTGTGCTACAAAACACAAAGGCTTTTCCGATACATAGCTTTCTGCAGATTTGTAAGAACAGTTAAGTATACTCATTGGTAGATTTAATTTTTTCCTGCAAATCTACAGAATTGATATTTTATAAGCACCGAGAAACTTTTATAAGCACCGAAAAAGTAATTGTGTTGTGTACTACATATAATATTGATGAAAATATTATACATAATTGTCGTGAACCACGCGAACGTAATGACAAAAAATTGCACTTCACGAAGTAGCATTATCTCTAAGAGATTTTAATCTTACTAAAAATCCATTAAACACAGCCAAGGTGTTTTTGCGTGATTCAATTCAGATAAACTAGCTAACAGACAATAATTTTATAAATAGTGGTGTGCCATTTATTATTTGATGTCTGACTTGTATTTTGAAGAGTATTTCTAAACATTAGCATAAAAGGTTTAAAAACTAATGTAGGTTAATGTTTCTTAATCTGACATGTAGGACCGTAGCGAATACCGCAATAAAACAACACATTGCCGTGCTTCAGCTACTTCTGACAATGAAATTTCATTAAGACAGATAGATGCATACAAAATATATATATTAAAAAAAAACATATTGTAACATTCGAACACAGAATTTCAAGATTTTATAGAATTTCATTTAATTATTTATTTATTTACTTTAGTGAAAATAGTAACGGGAGAAAATGGACTTAAATTTTATCCCGTTACTATTATCACTAAAGTCTCACCACAATCACACATCGAGGACCACGTGCGGTTAGATTCGGAGATAAGCGTAAATAAAACCGTGTACATATCGCGTATTGGAACACGAGTCATAAATTCTGTACTCTTTATCGCGTAACTTGAGAGTGATCGATGTGCACCCCTGTCACAGTGAAATGACGAATTTGTTGCAATTAGACTTTTTTCGGTATCATATCGCTTCGCTTGTCAGGGTTATTTATAGAAGTATCCCCTTCATGCAGAGAGAAAAAATCTTTTGTTGAAATTATAACTTTGAAAGAATCTGATAAATGCTTTTATATTCTTAGCACAAGATGTTATAGAAAAGCCTTACTTAATTTAGATAGGTACTGTGATTGATCTGTTAGTGCAAGAGCACAGAAGTAATAGTACTACAAGAGTAAATTTTTTTGAGTTGGAGTAAAGGCTTTATGGGCCCTATAGTAAGACTTTGCTATTGTCATTTTTAATCTTGGGTTCTTTTAATGAATGGTCATCCATCACTGATAGGAAAAAAAATGTCTGAGTTAGGAAACAAGAAAGACAAAATCGACATTAATTTACTTGAATTATCAAATAATAAAATAACATGGAGTCAGAGATACATCACTGAATACAAATGGTTAGAATTTTCAGGCATATCATAACTGATTATAAATGCGGCTGCAGTGGGCGCGCGGCGCAGCGCGGCGCGGGGCGTGGTGCATGCATTGTATGCACATGAACACAACAAAACAATGACCGTAAACAAACAACGCGCTGCTCACTCATCGTTGTCTCTTTTTTACCTTTTTTTTTTGCTCACGGGTAATTGGATGGCATGGAGACGAAATACAAATTAACAAATATATATACTATTTACACAAATGTTTTTTGAACAGGCGTAAATTGGACTGAAGTGAAATAAAAATTTTAAATTTGAATTTTGATGTGTCTTTGGAACTGATTAGTATAAAGTAAATAATTATCATACTAACAGAGAACTGCTTACATAAAAGAGTTCACTATATTCTGTATAACATCTGTGTATTTTCTGGAATTGGCCATTAAAAATATAGCTGTAATACAATGCGTACAGATGTGTAAACTATGCCAATCAAAATTCTATGTATAAAAATATTTGATAAATGTTAAGCACACCACAACGACACAATGTAACGTTTTCTGAGAATGCTCCCTTTTGCGTTAATGTTTTTGCCGTTCCTACGTGTAATGATGGGTGTTATCCATAAATTGACATTATTTTTAAAAACCCTAAAAAAGAAGGTACAAAATGTAATTCTTTTTTCTTTTCTGGTATATTATTTTTAGGAGAAAAGTTTCCAATGACCACTCTATTCCTTCCACTCTAACAGTCCTCCATAAGTTACTGCGGTGTTGCCTCGTCATCCTCGGCTGTCTGTCGCGCTCGTTAATACTTTAACGACCTAATTGTGCACCAATATAAGAAGAAAAGCTTTTATAGAGCAATTTGTCTGATTACATACCGCACGAAGGTGATGCCTTAGATATTATTGACGTCTGTAATACTTCGTTTAGCTGTAATATCGCGATTGAAATTGGTCTTATACTCGTAAGGTAGTACGGAGTCCAAATCAAAAGCGAATGTAGGTTTTTTACAGATACAGATGCATACAGAGGCAGATGAGATGAATATCCCACTGCTTGAATATGAGTCTCTCCTCATTCGTAGATTTTCAATCTGCCTAAAAGCCACTGACTTTGCTCAATGACGGTCATCGACAACAGCCGATACCGAAGGATTAACGTATCCACCAAAGCACGGAGGAGAACAGGTTGCTTACTTGTGTGTTCAATTAGTCTGACACGCGCAATAACCCGCAAAATGTGGGCATGCCTATGAAATGACCGGGCTGGACCCGAGATAAAAAAGAGATACAAATAATAATAATAAATGCTCGTTTGCCCCTCTCTCATATAAAAAAAAAAGTGAATGTGAGTTAGTTTGTTATGCTTTCACGCCGATACTGATCAGATCTGATCTGTTGAATAGTTTCGCCGTGAAAGTCATGAAACTTTGTACACATATTCTCAAAGGTATTAGAAAGGACAGAGGATACATTTTATTTTAAAAAAAAGTAAACGCGGGCGAAGTCACGGGTGGAAGCTAGTTTTGTAATTAAATCACCTATGATAAAAATCATCATCATCATCAGGTCATTTTAGTCTCCACTACAGGAGCACGACCCTCTCTCGACCGTCCCAGACAGAAGGAGGATTTGGCCTACACTCGCCACGCTACAGCTGGCCAAACGGGTTGGGAAGGCCTGATCGATGTTTGATAATGTGTTTCCCTTAGTCGCATTGTACGACATCCACGGGAAGAGACTAGTCGGCCGGAAACCACACGGCCTCTATGATTAAAAATAACATATGATAAAGTGGGGTTCAACCATATGTTTCTTGGATTTAAGTACGGAACAATCTGTATTCTGGATTGCAGCCAACATTACTCTCCTTTGGCAGTAGAGTAAAAACTTCGATCATAGAGTTAAAGAGTAAAAAGAACTCTGGCCACAGTACAAGCAATAGTACTACATACTCTGTAAAAGCTGTCTGTTTTTTATGATTTCGAGATAAACATCAAACATAATAATCTAATAAACTAATCATGGCATAAGTAAATTTTACCATATAAGTATGTCTAGAAACTAAATTCATACATAAATATAGAATGTCCTGGACAGTCTATTCTATTCCAGTGCTCTAGTATCAGTCGGTGGCACATCGACCCTCTTAGATCCTCTGTGCACTTTCGGATACTACGAACCAATCGCAAGCTCACACAATCACCATTATTCCTACAACCCCAAAAGGTGCAACTCATAGAACACAGAAAATGTCAATTAAGGCCTAACCAGTCACGTCAAAAATACTGCACCTTAACGCTATGACGTTGGGGCTTAAATTAGGATGGCATAGAGTTGCGATGATCTGCGTAGGCGACACAGTGATCGTCAAAGGACGACGGGACGGAAACGTGTCTCATGTATAATGCAGTCTTACGCATCTGTAGGATAATCGGGCCGATACTGTTTGTTAGTCAAATAAGCTATTGTGTGATGCATCTGATGTAGGAATGGGCGCAACCAGATTGGAAGATTTTAATGTTAAACTGCAGACCGTAGGTTCGTTAAGGGCGTACGCTGGAGATCAAAGAAGGTTCTTTTTGATACCGAATGAATAAATAAAATATTGTACCGGGCTTGGTGGTCGAATGGCTATGAACGCAATTTGAATCGTAGTTTGGTTCACGTAGTAAAACAAACATTTATGTTGTTTTTTTTTTGTACCACTAAGGTGGAAAACGAACATACGGCCAGCCTGATGGAAAACAGTTAGCGCAGCGTATTGTATTGTTACATATCATTTTTTTTATATGTATTATAATTAGGTACTTGCATAGAAAAACATACTAACCATTACTACCATTACTCTCCAAAAATGATGTACCAGATGCCAAAATAGGTATATCTGTAGGTAATATTAGCTGACTAATATGGGCAGTATCATTACTTAAATACTTTTTTCTTTGCAAGTACCTAATAGCTGTATGGGGCCCTACCGCCGAAGCTGAAGCCTATTTATTACCATCGGATTTTTTTTATTCAAAAAATAGGTTAAAGTTATTGACAAACATCTTCAGCTTAGTCGGTAGAGCTCTAGGGTTTCTACCAGCTGAGCTAAACATAATTAGCAACAATCTAAGCAGTAGTTTCATTTTCGCATTCAAAAATTCGCATGGTAATCGCCTTCAGCTTCTGCCCTAGGGCTCACAATACAACGTTTTTCTGGTTTCGGATGGCAGCGTTGATGCTGTATGCTGTCATTGTGAAATTTATTATTCTATTAATATAAATTAACATTCTATAGGTTATAATGTTAATTCTGTAGATAATACAAGTTTCACCAAAAACGGTGAGTTTCTGCTGTTACCGTACTACCAAGTGCTGTACTAGTGCACAGTTCGTTGTTAATAAAATCACTTATATTATCCCTACTTCCCGACTAATATTATTAATGTGAATGTGAGTTTATTTGTTACACTATCACGCCGAAACTTAACGTATCGTCATGAAACTTTGTACACATAATCTAAAATAAAAATTCTATCCTATGTTATTTCTAATAAGAAGGAAATAGGACAGAATATATATATGTAGATATAAAAAAATAACGCGGGAGAAGCCGCGGCCACCCGCGGCATACCTTCTTAATTATACAGAACTAGCTTCCACAACGAATAACTAACGATAAACTAACTAACTATGTAGTTAAGAAATCACAAGGAAAAATGTGGGTAATTTTATTAATAATCTCTCTTAATTCACGGGTTAAGCAAGGTCATTTGATAGGCGTGCGCGGGAATATGGATCCAACGCGTAGAGGCCCCTTTGTGGAGTTTGATGTAATGTTGTACGCCCGCCGTGACCCGCTCCAGGATATGTCAATGGAACAATATACCCATGAGTAGGTCTCGGCAGGCGTTGAGACTATTGCGAAGTGTGATGGAAAATAAATTGGCTATAGAGATGAGATCTTGGTGAACTAAATACCGGGATATTACAGAAGAGAGACGGACTATTACACATTGTATAATTTATACATATTAATAATAATTATTATTATTATAAATAACTTGTAACTAGATGATCCATTCACGATAACGACAGTGTTCTAATGTAATCCAATACTTTCAATAATAAGGCATACTAACTCCGTGACAACATATTATAATACACGCATATAGGTATACTAAATTGTAAATACCCAATTGGCCGAATCCCACATTGTAATTCTTTGCAGAACTCAATTGAATTCGTTGATATTAATGTCATTGGATCACAGTCATGTCCTCCATACTGATATTTATGTGACAGAACGCTTATGAAATCGCTTCACGTCAATACTTAGAAGTCTCGCAAATCGTAGTAAACACGAAGGAGTTAAATAGTTTTAGGAAGTAATAAATTTTTAAAAAGAACGTGTATCTGTACAAGCAATGAGATCTGCAATACAACGATTACTTGCTTATAGAATTATTAGTTATATGCAAACGTATATTAATAAAGAACCGTGTAGTCGTTATTACTCTCTTGAAAGAACTATTAGACGACGAGATATTCAGGCAAACTACTTTTTACAATGAATCCATAATAATGCAAAATTGTGTAAATAAATAAATCAAACCCGCGACTTCGGAGTCAAAATGGACATTGCTAACTTTCGACTACGGAGCTCATATACACAAGTATAATATCAGTTATCTGACGAGCTGTGAAAAATGGAAGTGTTTGAAAGGGAATGTACTTTGAAAAACAATAAATCTATGCTACCTACTTATCTACATGAATATCTACGTAGAGTCGAATCTGTCAAAGTTAGAAAGAACTACGGGACAGTAAAAAAATTTTCATCTTAGAATGGTTCTTTGAAACCGATAGATAGATAGCGATACCGAGTAGCTCGATGGCGTCTCGTTGCGCGTGTCAGTCTAATCGACCATGCAAGTTAAGAAACGTCGACCGTAGGCTGTCCATGGATGGGTTTATATTATCTCACGCTCTTCCGTGCTTGGGACGGACACGTCAAGCTGTCGATCTGACAACTCTGGCCTCCGCCTACCCACAGTTAAGCAGCGTGGTGGAGTATGCTCTAAGCCCCTTCAATTGAGCGGAGACCCATACTCCAGCAGTGGGATGACTAAGGGCAGACTACGACGATAAAACCGATATCAACAGCGCTCTTCTATATTCTATTCTATCTCTATTCTAAATTGCATGCAGCCACTTTATTTGCTTGTTGGTGTGATCAAGTTACATTTCTCAATGGTCTCTCTATTTCGAATGCATTGAGAGAAACAAAAATAATAAGAGAGGTAGGGAGCGTAATTGTAAGCTACCCGACTGGGGAATGTACCTCCACCTCACAGAATACCGCAGCCAAATAACGGTTCCCTTGAGGGCTGTTGTGTTCATACGAGTAAGTGAGGTCACCAGAAAGGAAGGAGATGCTGCGATGGCAGCGTGAGTGGCGGCGCGCGAGCGATATTTTATGTTGCAAGCGTTAATATGGCTACGGTAACCGCTTCACATCAGGCGGGCCGTATGCTTGTTTCCCACCCAACGTAGTATAAAAAAAGAAAAAAACTATATAAGAGGGAAGGATTACATAGAAATAACATTACGAAAATGAAAACAAGAGTAATATGAATCTTTTAATACGGTTCAAAACAAACGCATTTCCTTCATCATTAAACGTTTCCTCGCTAACGGAAATTGAGGTCACTTTGAGCAGCTTTCCTAATTTATTCACGTGTAATGCAATTCACACCATAGTGGAGATTTCACTAAAAGCCATTACCGTGACCCACACAGCCACTTGTGCCTATAAAACCGGACACTAACTACCAATGGCCATCATCCGTACTTAATTTGCAGGCACCAAAGAAAACTAGTAATTTATATGTAATGCACATTACCCCAATTGTAGATCTATCTCGCTTTGGACTATCAAAACCAATCTCTAATAGAACTTGTGGCTTAAGCCACAAAGTTTAAATTGCTCTAGCAGAATTTATTACTTAGTTTAATTCCTCAACTATTCTAGCTGTCCCCTCATGGTCCGCTGAACATTGGGTCTGGGTACTTAATTACGTGATAGTGTTGGGCCGTTTTAGAAACACTCCCTCTTTAATGTTTGTACGAATGGAGTCTGAGGACACAGAGTAAATTAATCGTAACCCAAGTATACTAACAGCAACTGCCGTGGAAGTGAAACTTCTAAAGTTGGTTTAGGCTGTGGCGGCGCGGCGTTTGGATTAGAGGTAGAAAAGGGCGACACATTGCCCAAATGTCAGAGCAGATATTTTGCTAACGACCGCGTGTTGGTTTGACAATACAATTTAAGGGTCCAGAGGGTGTCTTAGGTTAGGCAAGGGCTATCTTCCCTTTGATTAATTCAACCTTAATGGTCCCTAGGAATTTGTAATTTCAAAGTTCGGAAGTAATTTGGATAGTTACAGTAATGTAAATTCAGTTGTTAGGAATTAGCTACGCAATATCGTATTAAAATCAAAAAAGATCTTTTAAGAATACATACATTTAATAAAGTACTACTTTTTTATGTCATTTAGGTGGGAAACATTCCTACAACCTGTCGTAGCCTATGGATGCTTGTTACATCAGAGATACCTACAATACACCTTAAAGAGTGGTTTGGGCCAAAGACATCGCGTTACTAACACTGCAAAAATCCTTAACGCTCCTTGAAGAACCGGGGTTTTTTTTAAGAAAGAATGGGTTTTCTGAGAAATCCTGAGACTTATGAATATGAATTCCATGATATTGCCCCTTTCCGTATTAAAACAATGAGAATTTCTTGATACAAATTAGAGTCAAATACATTGAGCGCCCATTATAACACACAACAAAGTCGCCTAATTAATTAAAGGAGCGCCATTCTCGAATTAATGATACGACAAAATCGAAACTCTCATTGAAATGAAAACAAACGCGACACTTTCCAGAACAAACGATCAGAGTGGATTTCAAAACGGAACGGAACGCAATCACGAAGGATCGCCTCGAATCCCATTCTACTCACATATCTCCAAGCAGTTGACCGATGGAAGATCCTTCTATTACCCTGTTGTTGCCCCCTTGTCGTCCAATTTGCAGCAGTTGCGGGAGGCGGGGTAGACTATTCAGATTTGTTGAGTTTTGGGCGTGAAGGGGTCGTGAATGACATTTGCCTAAGCGGCCTGCCCTCGAGATTAGCTTGCTTGCGATGCTTGCATCGACATGGGATAAGAAAATGTAAGCGTTGATATAGATTACATTTATGTTCCAAGTCGAAACATCTATCAGTATTAGAAATCTCAGTAGTACTCGTATTCAACACATTTGTTTTGTAAGTTAAAATAATAATACAATATTAACGCCTTAGGAAAATATTTATAAATCTCAAAATTTTCAAATCTATAATTATATATATACGAGTAATATTTTTTCTTACAATAGAGAGAGGCAAAGGAGCATGTGTGTCACCTGATGGTAAGCAATCACCACGTCCATTGTCACGATCCGTTGCGTGTCTTGCATAAAATTCTGTGTCTTGCAGGCATTTAAAGATAAATATATATAATATATATTCATTCGGCCCCAAATTGAAACATGTTCAAGTGACATGTTCACTTCAGACACAAGTCTATTCCGGTACTCATCGATGCAGTCTCAAGAAATATAATCTAAACTTGTAATTTGGTGGGCAGGCTCATATGGAAGTATCTGTGAAGTCATAGATTAACAATTGGTCGCCGCGGAGACCAATTGATAATCTAAGTGTGAAGTATATCAATAAAATAATGTGTTTCTATAGGTTCATGATAGGCTGCAAGCAAGCAAGAAAGAATTATATAAAAATCTCACCCTTAAAAATAAAATTGGGGCTTAAAACTGAAAATTCTTACTTGTTAACCAGGGACTCATTGGGACTTATTCACTAGGGATATATATCCCTACTGGGTATATGCCCAGGCGAAGCTGAGGTGGCCACTAGTATATATAATATTCCTGAATACTCGTCTATAAAATATCATTTACTGTCAAGTTTTATTTTTTTAAATGAGACTGCTCATTGGCAATCATATCATTACACGATTAGAATATTTTAAAAATGCAATGGATGTAAAATTTTGAATTCGTAGTTATGATTGCGGGTTTCACGAATTAAAAGTTGAGCTTCGCTGAAATCTCCCAGAGGTTTGAGTAGATCCCCTGTTGAATTGCAATTGAGTAAGTTGTAATGATCCCGCTTCCGTCATACTCATAGTAGCTGAGCGAATCCTTTGTTAATAGTAGGAGTTGTACAGAATGTTGCATTTTTATTAACAAGTATTTTTTTTTTACAATTTTCTAAACTAAATTTATAATTATTTCAGTCAGAAATTCCAAGATAAAATAGACCTCATTTAAGATAATCACGTAATGATTAATAATTAAGATTTAATATAATAATCATGATTTCAATGATCGAACAGATCAAAATTTAATAATTTTCATTTAAAGGACAATGGGCGTTTTTGGATCCAGATTGGGTAAAATGATGTTAGAAATATTGTATGAAAGGAATTCATAAATAATCATGAGAAAAATTACATAGATATATGCATCATGAATTTAAGAAACGCATAGTAAACGAAGAAATGTAAACATGTAAAATGGGGAAAAATTTTCATTTCTTTTCACTTTTGTCCCAATGTTTCGCAAGTATGTTCTTATTGGTCGCCATTCGTCGAGCTGTCCCCAGTATTGGCTACTAAGATGCCGACAGTGAGAAATGGTGCGATAAATGTGTCCTACAATCAATCGCCTTGGATTAATTGAGCTCGTAATGTGATTTATCAGGAAAAAACAATTTGTCGCAAGCAAGATTTAAAGTTCCATTAGTCACGAAACGACTAATTGTCCTTTATAGAATTACATATTTGTGTCTTTAGGAATAATAATGAAATAGGAGTATAGAGCTTTATGACTTTTAGAAAGTATTTTAACACATTAGTAAAGTATTTAAATAAATAAACACCCGTTCATTAGTAAATTATTTAAATAATTTACTGTTATCTGTTTACAAATCAATCCGAATGAAATGAAAATGTCTTCTGCGTTTGGTTGAAACAGATGTTAGCTGTTATAGAAATAGGTATATAGATCTAACGATTCTCTTGAACTGAAACCCGACTGAAAATTCTTAAATTTTTTTGTTACTATCCTCAATTTTTTTTTGCTGACGTCATATTAAAGTAATATACTCTATGTCACTCTCACAGCTGAGACGAATCGAATGACTTGTTATAAGAGTGGAAATCCGTCAAGCGGTTTTGGTGTGCCAAAGAAATATATCTTACACTTGAAAAACCCTACTTTGTCAGTCGGGTAATACCATGAAGCTTCAAATTATGAATGGTCCTGATAAATATTGGAAGCTTATACATATAGTTAGCAATGGTGATAACCAGGATCCTAAATAAGGATAAAGTTTTTTGAAGTAAAATTTCTTTACGCACGCTTGAGTTGACAAGCTGGTGAATGCGTGACGAGAGCGTTATGAAAAGTGTGATCGGGCGAGGCGAACGGAAGTAGAGAGAGACATATAAGTTAGTGAAGATAGAATGAGAGAGTTAAGTTTCGTATATTACAGATACATAGTATATAATAGATATGTAGTAGAGGCAAGAGAGAGAGGTGCGAGGATACATTTTCTTTCACTTTTTCTCTCATAACCAGTTATACATATAGATCGATCTAAAGAAGTTTTACTTTAGTCGTGTAGTCTAAAGCATACTCGTTTTTAGGGTACGGAACCCTAAAAACGAGTGACCCAAAGGGTAAAAAGGAACCCTATTACTAAGGCTCCGCTGTCCGTCCGTCCGTCCGTCCGTCCGTCCGTCCGTCCGTCCGTCCGTCTGTCACCAGGCTGTATCTCATGAACTGTGATAGTTAGACAGTTGAAATTCTCACAGATGATGTATTTCTATTGCCGCTATAACAACAAATACTAAAAAACAGAATAAAATTAATATTTAAGGGGGCTCCCATACAACAAACGTGATATTTTGCTCGTTTTGCTCGCAATTGATAACGGTAATAGGTAGACGCTTGAAATACTCACATAATATTTAGTTTCATATTCACTTTATAAATAAATAATTAAATAAAATAAAACAAATATTTAAGGGGGGCTCCCATACAACAAACGTGATTTTTTTTTTGCCGTTTTTGTAGATAATGGTACGGAACCCTTCGTGCGCGAGTCCAAAACGCACTTGGCCGGTTTTTTTTACATTTAGTCTTTTGTTATATTAACATATTAATGTTTTGCATATAAGTGTTGTGCACGAATAAATGGGGTAACTGTAGATATGACGGCTGACAAGGTTCTAAATAAGGATAAAGTCTATTTTTGACTACGCGGACGTCTGCAATTTGGATGCGACTGGGGAGCTACTTAATAAACTGGAACGCCTGTAGAACTTAGCAATTCGTTTTATTTTCGGTCTGCGTAAATATGATCACGTATCCGAATTTCGTACTAAATTGAAGATACTCCCTATCCGTCTTGGCAGAAATGTGCACATATTATCCTTATCTTTACAAAATTAAAAAAAAATCCTTATGCACCTTAATACCTTCGTTCCCGTTTTCCACTTGTACCAACCCCGACCCGGGGCCCTACCGCCGAAGTTGAAGTCGATTACCATCGGAGTTTTTGAATGCGAAAATGAAACTACTGCTTAGATTGTTGCTAATTATGTTTAGCTCAGCTGGTAGAAACCCTAGAGCTCTACCGACTAAGGTGAAGATGTTTGTCAATAACTTTAACCCAAGACCAAGTTTTGGAATCAAAAAAACCGATGGTAATCGTCTTCATCTTCGGCGGTAGGGCCCCCGTTCCCAACGCCCCTGTCTCACCAAAACTTATAACTATCTCATATCGAACACATGTTTTTTCTTTCAGTCATTTTCTGTTCGGGCGGCACAGCTTTGGAGGAACAAACTGTCTGGGCATATTAGAGATAGCTGTACGATAGCGTCGTTGCGCGTCACAGTCTAATCGAACACGCAAGTTAAGCAACATCGACCATAGCCTGTTTATGGATGGGTTTATTTGTATCGAGATCCTCCGTGCTTCGGAGGACTTAGACTTCATTAGATGATAGTCGTTAAGCCAAGTCCACCAATCCCGCAGTTGAGTATCATGGTGGGTAGAGTATGCATTAAACCACTTCGATTGAGGAGAAACTCATATCTCAAAAGTGGGATGAGTAAGTATAAATAGATCGAATCTGGTATAGTTTGTATGGCGCCGCACGCACACAAATTGTCGCTCTGCACAGACGTCATTATTTACGCTATATCTGTATGGAGTAGTCGGGGTGTGGTTATAGTTTTATTTGTCGCCTAGACTGCACACACCCCTCGAAGGCAACGTACCGAAATGAAAAGCGACATTTTCCCGACAGATTATCGTTGCGGGCCCAATTGCCTAACTTTCATCGGCGTGTTTGTAAACCAACTTTTACAGCAGTTTGGGCTAAACGGCATCCGGCAAGGGTTGGCGATTAAACTTCCCTCGTTATGGCTCGTTTTTAGGTTTGCTCGTTTTATTATATTGTTATTATGGCTTCCTACTGTAGTGTTAAATGTTTTAAGTATTATCAAGTGGGTTAGTTTTTGCTTTTTTGATGTGAATTTATTACCATACGGGGGCAATCTACATATAATTAATGATAACAAAATCGGAGGATACAGTTTGGCGTTGTAGTTCTATCTATGCTCTACATCTACAATTCAATCACATCACTGCATAGATGAAGGATCAAAGAATTTATTACGCTAAGTAAGAACTATGGAACTTCGCCTGCGGGGAAGAGGGAAGCACTGCCATTTTGAAATAATTTTAGTGCATATAACGTATTCACGTACAACACACGGCCGTGTCCATGACACAACCACACCCCATTTTTTTAAATAAGCGATCATCACAAATTGCATTCAAAAAAGGTCACGTTCTGTGCGAATTCAGGGACATTTTACAAGTTAGTAGGAAAGTTAGGGAATGAATTCAGAACAGCAAGCAGTGTTCTTCCACTGAAGATTCGGCATGTAGTTTTCATGAAAGGTATGAAAGAGTTTTTAACAGAGGGGCAATTCTCATAAATAACATGCCGTCAAAATTATTTTCCGTCCAGTCTCAATCTCATAAAAGTCACATAATTATTCTCTCATCATAATATGAAATTTCAAAGTGTGATTAAATCGAAATATGACCGCAAATAGAACAAACTAAGAATGGTAATCTGCTAGTAACAAGAATTGATATTAATTATTTTATAAAAAGATTGTTAAATGACCGAATCGAGACTGAACTATAAATTGACCAAAAACGATATACTTGATATCGTTTTTGCTCAATTTATAGTTCAGTCTCGATTCGGTCATCTAACAATCTGGGGTCATACAATAATTACGAGAATCGGCCTTCAGGTCGGTAACGTGTGAGTCTGGTAGTACAAGTGCCCATAGGTTACGATGACTGTTTACCATTAGGCAGATTAAATACTAGTTTGCCTTATTCTAGCTGTATAAAAAACATAAGAAATTAAGATATACTTAGCTTTTTCATATAACTAAAGAGGTTTAGTAAAATGAGTTATTGTATAAATGAAATTTGCTGTTTGACACAAAAGGCCCAAGACGACTGACATCTTAGCAGTATCAAATCAAAGAGACTCGTCCTGATATCAGCTGTGCTGTGACGCGGGTGTAAGTTAATTTCCGCCAGTCGCCGGCTCAGGGGACCGTAATGGAGTTTATCCCAATCCGCATCCGTAAATACAGACTCCAAGTTCGCAGTAACAGTGTTAAGTTTCGAGCCGCCTTCACTCTCGAATTAGTTACAAATTTTGTTAACCAAATATTTAGACCGAAGCATCATTTTACTTTTAAATTAATTCTAAATTCGTAGAGTACATCGACAAAGTTTCCCGCTTGGAAAATCTTATGGATTGTCCGTCTCTGAAAAACAACGTTTGTCAATAGGTCTTTCATCAATGCCTAATAACGACAGCCATCAACGCCAAATTTGAGCTCTCCCACGTTATTGAATCCGACAAGCCGCAACAAAATAAATACTCAAAATAAATTATCCGTTTCCAATAAAACAACATTCTTGCCACGCTCCATGGAGCATTACTAGTAACAGTATTAAGTTGTCACTCACATTTTGTATCCTATTGGCTATATTTTAAGGCATATTATCGAGTGTGACCTGTATGGCCACGGCACGCGACTCGTATCTCCAGGGCGTCGTGCGATTTTTCAAAAACCCATCCTCCGCGCTTAATCGAGCGCGGGTAAACATCGCATTTTTCGCCTCTCGCGGTAAATATATCGATAGGGTACTTCGCGTACTCGCATTGTACTCGATCGAGACGGCGGAAACAGGGTTCCCACGAATGAATATGTTTTCGAAGAGTGCTACCATTAATCATGCATTGAGTGCTGGTACAATGGTGTACGTAATGGACGCGGCTCGTCGCGAATGAACCGCTGATGGGTCTATAAACGCACGGTAGCAAAGCTTCACGAACAATGCTACTGAAAGTCTTTGTCTCTGCTAAGCTATTTATCATAGTATAAGTCAGCAAAGCAGCCGGTTTTTCTCCATGCTAATATAATTAATGACGCGAACAAATTGAGTTCAGAACTAAAAATGTTAGAGGAGAGTAAGACAAACGCAATTGTTGCGGGGTTTTTGGTTACGGACCGCATCATAAATTATCGATAGATGTAACTTCAGCTTTAGGAGTTTGGAAAATCAAATTGCCTAAAAAGGCACTCTTCAATTTGATTTTCCAAACGTACGTTTTGACTTCAATACGTCTTTAAAATTGCTTCCATAGGGAGGCAATTCAAAAAAACGAATGATAACAAAATCGGGGGATACAGTTTGGTGTTGCAGCTACAAATCTATCATCGCTATCCAAAATTCAATCACACCACTGGATAGATGAAGGATTAAAGAATTTATTACGGAAAACGCTGCCATTTTGAGATAATTTTAGTGCATATAACGTATTCACGTAGAACACACGGCCATGTCCATGATACAGCCACACTCCATTTTTTTTTTTGTTTTCATTAAAAATGCCGATTTAATGCATTTCTTCAAGTATTTCTATTTATGTCGGACACTGCGGTATCGTAACTTTTCTTGGATTCAGAAAACTAGCTCCCATTAACATTTTGATCGTCCGGGAAACAGGAAACTGAATTTACTTCATACATAAATGATGTGGAGTATGCTGTTTGACAGTGGAACTCATAAACATAACTTTTAATGAACTGCTCTATAAAGTTTAAATCCTAAATCCAATATCGAGTAATGGATTTTGTGAGCAAGATTTTAGAGTATATATTTAAATGCCGTTTAGTGGTGTTTGGTAGGATGATATTGGGTTGTTGGGATGATTAAAAATGGTTCGAAGCTATCCATCAAGCGACAAGTCGCCTGCGATACGCGATGCTTCTTATTTGAATAACGCCCATTAGATAATAAAAACCACGGAGACTCCATAAGCGTATTCATATTGTTGATATATTTTTTTAAAGAAAACATTAACTTGTAACTAAATTCACCTACCATACTCATTCCACATCATGAATACGACTTCTATTTTTTTTATTAAACTCTCTAAATAATATATTTTCTTAAAAGACCTATTTACATTACTTGGTGTTTTACGATGTGTATTATTATCTAATCTCTAATAAGTTAATAACGTTTTGCATATCATACTGTACATTCAATGCCTACAAAACTAGCTACATTAGTATTTATTATTAATAATGTAACAATGATTACATGTTTGTACAATGTTACATTATTAATAATTATATACAGATTTAAATTTAACGTAAAAATTGCCACATATGCATTTTTTTTGACAAAAATATGACCTTTTTTACATAAATCTGATTTGTATGTGTACCAATCATTTAACCGTATGCTTATTTGTGCTTCATTTCATTAGTTTTGAATATACTATTGTGTCTATTAATATAAATTCCCAATAAAATATAACGAAAATTGATGAAAATCAAATTACAAACTAGTGGTATTTATAAATATTTTCATCTAACAGAGTCTCCATAGATTCTTGTATGTACTTATAGGGTGTTTTCAATCTAGGAGATTGATCGGTCCGGTATCGGCGCGACACAAATTGCTCCTCATTTTAATATTACATCCAGACTACTTGCGATGCTATGGCGTCGTCGGGTGTGTCAAGAAAAATGTTGCAGTTATAGTCCTTGTGACTAACTTAGTGTTTGTGAAATTTTCAAAGCATATTTTAATGTTACACTACGGGTATCATCTATGTTAATGTTCCATTATTTTAAATAAATTTTGTACATGTAGAGTATCCATTAAAATTGGATCAAGCTTGATGCTTATGGAGATAAGGAATTAACCGTAATAACCCTTATCTCTTTTTTTCTTACTAAGACAGATAATAAGAATAAACAAAAAATAATAATAAAGAAGCTTTTATTAGTGGTTAATAAATAAACGGGAGTAAGGGAAGGGGCAAAAGGGTTAATGTGGAAATTATAAATCGACATTTTGTGGTGGCCGGCATATCGGATTACAAATAGCGGCATTTAGGTTATTATTCAATGTCACGAGAACTAAATGGGTGTGCCAAATTTAGGAAAGCGGAAGATTTGAATACAGACATCGCAGTGAAACAAAAGAAAAGCTTGTAGAAATCGGAATAAATATTGTACATAGACATTCTGACACTGCTTGCGTAAGTTATATCAGACGAAATGTAAAGTATTAGTACGTAGTACTATTACTTATACTGTGGTATTAGTACATTAGCTGCATTTGCTTTCAAGGCGCAGGAAACTACGATAACCGGGTCTACCAATTAAGTACTCATTCGTCTACAACTTATTATTAAACAAACGTGTGATAATCTCCCATAACAAAATACGTTATGAAAATATACATACGGTAGACTATTCAACATTTTAACGAGTAACATGATGGATAGCCCCCGATAATGTGTCTACGGAATTATAATCATAATCCCGTTGTTTACACTTACGTACTATCGGTATATCGGTTCGAAGCAGCCTGTGTACACTTCGCCTAAATTGATTGGTTTGTTTAGTGAGTGTGACAAATTTACTTTTGTATTCTGAATTTACTGACGTTTTAATTATAAACTCTATCTCCATTGCGATTACGTGTATTATATATGTTATTGGTTATTCCAACTGCAGTAGAAAGTTTGTGTTGCTTGACCGACTTGACGGTCACAATTTAAATTTTCGAATAACTCTGGTCCATACTAATTTAAGGAATAAGGTCTATAATTCGATATAAATTTCTAGACTGTAATACTCTGTTCGGAACTGTCCTACTGTTTCGATAAGGGCTTCATTTTGATTTATGCTACACTTTGCTGTGTTACTGATAGCGATAGCTGCAGAGACATTCGATATTTCAATTGAATTTATGTTATTGTATCCGTAGAGCACTATATTTTTTCTCGTGTTAGTTGTATCACTTATATGTATGTATCATTAATATATCATTCAATATCATTAGTTTATTTTATTTACCTTTTGTTTACTGCAAGGTTTTATTTTGTTCGCAACTCTAGGAAACATTTTACTGTTCGACAAAGTGTCATATACTTAAACTACAAAAAAGTCCAATAACAAGTCGATTTCGACATGAGGGTTGCCCCTTGAAAAATAAATCAGTAGAATAAAAAAAGTAGTCAGCAATATTAAATTACCAAGTAGTATCTAGGAAAAAAGGGACAAAAGTACTCGTCAGTAATTCTGGCATTTTATTTATATATAACTATGATGGAAAACAAGCATACGACCCGCCTGATGGTAAGCAGTCATCGTAGCCTATGAACGCTCGCTACACCAGAGGTATTACTCACGCGTTATCGATCCTGTAGAAACATTTTCACGACAGAGCCCCAGTCTCTTTCAGTTTAGTTAGGTAGTTTTTAATTTTAAAAGTGTTATCTATGGAAATTAATAATAAAAGAGTTTATAGTAACTATTTGTAACAAACAGGCAGACGGACACATTTTCGCATTTATAATATTGGTATGGATAGTATCGATGAGTATTGCTAGTCAAGTTCATTACTTTGAACATTACAATTTTATCGTAATAAACGCCTCTCATCTTAAACAAGCACACGAGATATTAAAAAACGCGATTTGTCGACTCATCTTTAATCACTTAGGACATGACAAACGTGCGTTTAATTTGAAATTTCCACGCACGAGCACCGTTAAAATTATACCTGCTACCGTTTATCTAAACATCGTTGTAGTAAACGGGCATGCATGTTTTGTCGCGAAGTGTCATGTCATGCTCTTCGTGGGGTGTAGCGACAGTTTAGACGCCCGTCTGTCCTAGTCTTGGGGACGTAGTCCACAGTAGAGACATAATTATACAGCATGTCATTTTAACGTATAGATCGATTTATTTTTGATTGTGACTAGTGATGGATGACTACAGAAATATATACAGTAAGCTAGCTATAATTAATTAAAGAAGTGCGCAGAAGTGAAATTTACATGCGTTCGTCATCAACAGTTAGTCATGTATTAATTTCCGCACTCACCCATTATCATTTAGTTTAGTTACTTGTACAGTAGCGACATTCTAGGTCTGTGGGTCCAGGCAACTACAGCTGCTGGTATTTCTTCTATTTGCTGTACCTAGTTGCTGCAGTTGTCTCTGTCTATGTGCAATGCAATTGGTAAATAAATAAAGTTATTACTGTAGCCTATTGTAGCGCGGTGTCACTCCCTTTCCGAATACTATACCTCTTCTAGAACGAGAACGCCCTGGCATCCTTAACCATTCGAAATCAACAACCCTCGCTGAACTCTACCTGTCGTTGGCGCTGGCTTTGATCTTAAAATTTAACATTAGTCAGGTTGTGAATATTTCTGAGTACATGACTGAAAATTGATAATACTCTCTTCATGTACATGTAATAGCCAAATTCCCAAAAATAAAAAGTATTGTCCTGAATTATTATTTATTTATCCAACCATACATTTTTTTCATTTTATTCACAAAATAAAGTACAATTCTTGGAGATACACAGGCAATAGAATTGTAAATTCGTGGAATATGTTAATTCTTCTCTTGTGACAATTTGAAATATTGAGCAAATAAATATCTGACAGCGAATGCATAATATTGGAAGATTTAAGTGCAAATGTTATGGGTTGTCATAACTGCACTTTTCACTCGTATTATTCAAGAAACAACTTCGAATAAAATTGTGCAAACGGACAGGTTTCGTATATTTCAGAGAAGAGATAAAAGTGTACTTTATTTTTTTTACATATTTCTGTTTTATCGGACTACTGGTCTCAGGACTGGGCTTATGTTTTTTTGCCAGATTTGGACAATGAAATTTGCCGTGTCACTCAATTGGTACATGTGGCTTCTACATGTGAAAGTCATGGTGTATTGTATGGATTATGATACATTTTAGTGCAATATGTGTAGCTGATATATGTGACACATCTGACACGTCACTGCTCTTTATGAGTGAATTATTAATTACCAGGGGTGCACGTCCCTTGAACTATAAAATAAAAAGCTACTTTTAGTTAAATTATAAAGGATAGCTAATTCATTAGAATTTAATTTTAATGTATACATATAAAAAGTAAATTGATGGTATCATCAGAATCAATTAATATTGTATAAACCTTTAATAACACTGAATTTATGAAAGTAAATACTAATAATTAATACCTGTAAGGCATATAATCTATTTATATGTTTAAAATATACTTAAAATTTAAAAATGTAAATAATTCTAAAACACATACAAAAATAATATATATTAATTAAACAATGAAAAAGTTTATTTTTTAATTAAAAAGAAAAAATCATTCATAGTTTATCTTTTAATTAGTTTTTAATCATCTCTAATATTATCGCAGATTATAGGAAAAGGATTATAATTTAGTTACTGGGTAATTGTGGTATATAAGTATTAAAATACAATAGGTAACTGAATTATTCGAAAAATAAAATTCTCTCTCCTGGTCAAAATTTGTTTACAAAATGAGATTACATTATGACAATTCGACTTTCTCGTTTTACGAGGACGGCAATCAAATCGGTCGTAAGTGTAAATTTACAGTCACTTATTGTCAATCTCATACACGAATTCGTAAAATCGGTTATATTATATTTAATAAAATTATTTATTCTTTTGTGCTTATTATATTTGGGGTCCAGTGACTCCTTGGGTTTATGGAACAGCTTCGGCTTCTGATGGCTTTGGGGTACAATAACGACGCAATAATAAAAAAGTAAACAAAATTTTTGGTCAGACATGTTTCTTGCATGAAGGAATATAATAATATGAGAGTAAGTTAGATGACAATTTACCGTCAAATTTGCAGTGCCTTTTGGGGTGTATTTCTAAATAGCATTTTTGAATATACATGACCATAACCAATAACATGCGATTTTAATCATTTTCCAATTTGATTATTGCAGAAAATTTCGAATTCAGTATAATAGTAGAATAATTTCTAAAAAAAAATATGTGTGCATATTCTTCTGTGTTTGCTATGTTATCTGCTTTAAGTATTCATACTTTTTTAATGAAATCCATTTGCATAATTAGTATAATTTAATTATAATGCCAGAAAGATAACTTTACTTCTTGCCTTGTTTAAAAAAGAATCTTAAACGGTAAGGGAAACCCTTACCGTTAATATTGAGAAAGGAGTATATGAAGTTAATAGTATCATTTCTCAAAACTTTTTGTGGGGTTGAATGGAATACGCAATTCATAAGAATACATAATACATATGTGGAAAGGGCACGGTGGCAACTGTATGACATGAAAGAAATATATTTGACATAGTAATTTATAGTATTAAATATATATTGGACATAGTAATTTATATTAATAACATTAGTAATATAAAAAGATAATATACTCAATTACCTACTCTCGTATGATTTGCATGCTATTGTTTGTTATACTATCTGACATTCTCATTTAATGTTACCCTATTTAATACAAATAAAGATTATGATTATGAAATATAGGAAAGGACTATAGGACGTAAAAATGAAATAGATTTTCTCATACGTAAGAATTAAATTTGTGTTTTTTTTTTCAGTCGGCGGTATGGCGTGATAATACGGCAACATAATAAGATGAATGTGTACAGAAAAGGAATGAATTCGATTTGGAGGAGTCAACATCTTTAACAGAAACTTGCCTATACTCATGCTTTGACTAGACGACTAGTGTTTTTCCAGAATCTTACGAAATTTTTAAAGTGCAAACTTCTTTAGCGGCGTTGCGTTGTGCACTTTTTGCGATGAGTAAAAAATGTTAATATCGCGTCAGGACATGTGACTTGATCGAAAATTCGTAAGACGGATGGAGAGTAGACCGCCGGCATAAGAGAGGAAGTAATATCCCCCTCTCTTTCTACCGGGTGGCGAAAATGTATGCCGGCTCGTGCTGTTTATTTTTGATGTAATATAAATTGTCATGTTTGTGAACGATAACGCAATAAATGAATATTGTATTTTACCACATAAATGATAGTACTTTTAAACTGATAAATAAAGTAATTCGTGCGAAATTATTCCCTAACCATTCCTAAATACTCAAATATGCACAACGTTAATGTTCAAGTTTTCACCTCTGCCGGCACTCCCGGAGTGCAACCTGTTTTTTTAGACCATCGAGTACGAACATCTTTTACTTTTTTTTGTTTAACGACTTTATTACTTGCAATTTCTGTGCTTGTACTATTCTTCTTCTGTGGCCGGAGTTTTTGTATGGGGCAGATTACAACGTTGTCGGGAAAGTACAAAATTATGATTTTCAAGTTGTCATGTCTCGAGAAGTTTTTATGCCATCGAAATATTTCTTAGTTATATAACTGTGACGACTGTTTGTAAAAGCTGATCTAACATTTTGTATGGATAGCGAAATTTCTTTTTTGTTAGCTCATATTTACTATCATAGTAAAAGATATTTGTAATGATGAGTACTAGGTAAAGTATTGCCAATGAATTAAATTACACGCAATAAATATCTCCTGTGCCATTTATGATACAGATTACTTATATAAAAACAAAACAACTTGTATATTTTGACAATAATAATTCACGTGAAATTTAAGCCCTGCTAAAACAGAAATATTACTTTTTGGGTAATAAGGTAACGTATTAATTACCTGTATGTTCATAAAAGGCAATACATAAATACAGATTGTAACAAAATTATATATATCCGTGTATGTAATTATCTGAAAACAACCTGATAACTGATTTCCCTACCGCAGCTTCACAAAACAGAAATTATCAAGTCATTACTTCTTGCATCCATTTTCAACGAATGGTAATATGCGATGCGAGGCAGTAAAAAATAAAGGATTTTCTCTGCTCAATTGCAAGGCATGTTATCATTATCGTAATTGCTGGCAGACGGGATAATGTAATCAATAACGAGGTATAATTTGTTGAACACACGGGACATTGGTAAAACAAACAAAATATGCATTTTTAAGCTGTGAACCTGGATGTGTTTATGTAGTATGGTTGCAAGAAAATATTTGATGAAAGCTTGTTTTTGTAGTCACGTAGCTATACAAACTTTAATCCGATTGTGGGGCTGCAAACATGGGCTAGAGGCAGCTAGAAAACTCTTTGTCTCCTTAGAAACTATTGAACAAATTAATAAAAATACTTGCTCTCGCTAGGCTGCTCGAATATCTGGTGCCCTACCGCTGAAGCTAAAGTCGGATTCCCATCGATTTTTTTATAGCAGAAATCGAATTTGGCTTAGCTTAGTGGTAATTGTGTTTGTTTTAGCTGGTA
This sequence comes from Hypsopygia costalis, assembly GCA_937001555.2. Classification (NCBI taxonomy): domain Eukaryota; kingdom Metazoa; phylum Arthropoda; class Insecta; order Lepidoptera; family Pyralidae; genus Hypsopygia; species Hypsopygia costalis. The sequence continues at coordinate 8,643,752 of OW443325.2, forward strand.
CCACAGTATAAGTAATAGTACTGCGTACAGTATGGCCACTCCCTGCCGCTCTCTCGTGTCGACCTCACCTACCCTCTGAGACAAATCAGGAACAATTTGTATAGCGCCGCCACACGCTCATTCGAGCTCTGCACAGACGTGATTATTTATGTGGTAGTAAACGATGCGACATTTGTATGGAGTGGCCGGGGTGTGCTGGTATTGTAAACATGGAACTCAGGTTCCGTGGAGGTTCAGCTTCGGCGGTAAGGCCCCTGGTTGCTACACTTCAAGAATCAGGACGTCCTTAGTTATCTTACAATATAAATTAGGTTTTTTTTTGCTCTGTGAGTAATATTTTGAGCAATTTATTAGTCATAGCTTAAATATAGTGTCAAGACGAGCTCGGCGGTCGAATGGCTGACAATAGCCAATTTCACTCTGAGATCACGCGTTCGATCCCGACAAACATTTGTATACATGAACATGTTTGTTTGTCTTGTTCTGGATGTTTTCTATGTTTTATAATATGTATGTATTGAAAAAAAAAATGTATTTAAGTATAATATCAGTTATCTAGTACCCATAGTACAAGCTTGGGACTAGATGGCAGTGTGTAATTTGTACAGGAATTTATTTATTTGATTATTTTATCTTATGAAACTATCCCATTAGTTATAAAGTTTGTAAATTATGAAAATATTTTAACGCATGTATACGGAGTATATTTGTGCACGTTACATGACGTACGGCATAATGGTAGTTTGTTCCCGTCTTTTAAATATATTTATTGTAATATAAAATACAGGAGATACAAATAAATGTTTCATTCATTCATACAAAAATTTTTTTGACGTTATAACGTCTTATAAACTATGAACGCCGGCTGCACGCACCAAAAAGCATGACTTATTGTCACGTTCCGCTTTAGCTGAGCGTGCAAGCGAGAGCGCGGAACAAGCGATAGAAAGGCACAATCGGCCTAAGCGTATGCTTGTGACGCATCTATCTCTCTTCCACTCCATCGGCCGATGTTTTCTTCTGACGTTATCACGTAAAATTATCGTCTCTAAACAGGCAACCAATTTTTTTTTGAGAATTTATGATCACCATAATACATAGTCGTATATCAGTCACTAGTTACCCATACGCCTCGTGTAAATGAAAGTTAAGTAAATCCATTCTATACGCTATCATAAAATGTGATCACAACTGTATTTAAAAAGGTAGCTTACGGCTTCCACCGTAATAATAAACACCATAAGATTGTTCAAGAAGATACAGAAACTCGACAAATTGCTATCAAGCCGTAATCGGACCGGTCTCAAATGAAAATGACCAAATCTTGAGTATCGAGGTACAGTGCGACAAGGATCTTTTGGCTTCTGATAGGAGGGCGTTAGTGCGACTTCAGGGTTACCAGTTAATAAAAAAACCTGACTCTTAGGTAGGTTGTAGCATCTTTACTTAAAGTGAACGTAACATGCCTATAATTTCTGGAATCTGGATACTGGTTAGTCTCGATATTGTTAAGGTGTTACTGCCTGGGCGACTTGGGAACGGATATGTTACTAAATTTACTTATATAATAATTGAACTGAACGATTTGTATTCCCTCATAAATACTATAGACATCTCACAAGCATCAAAAACGAACACCTGTAGAGTGAGCCAACTGTCTCACCTCGCAATTAGTTCGTACAAGCAAGCGGACGAAACTGACGTTTGTGACAATTGGCTGAACTAGGTAAAAATACCGTCTTCTGCATTACGATAATGCAGAATTTATATTGATAAAGTAAATAAAGCTCAAGGGACATTTCACACTAGTATAAGACAACCTGCATTAACAAGCTGTGATTTTATTTCCATCTTAAGGGTTGATATTATGTATTTTTAGGAATACATAATATCAACCCCCTAGATGTTTGTAAATAAATAAATTAAAACCCTCAAGATGTTTATAAATAAAAAAATAAATATTGTCAGACAAATTACACAGCGCCATCTAGCCCCAAAGTAAGCGAAGCTTGTGTTATGGGTACTAGACAACTGATAAACATACGTAAATACATTTTTTTTTGTAAATACATACTTATGATACATAGAAAACACCCAGACCAAGACAAACAGACATGTTCATGCACACAAATGTTTGTCCTGTGTGGGAATCGAACCCACGAGCGTTGGAGTCGAAGCCGCGTCATTGACCGCTACGCCACCGAGCTCGTCGAAATTCTGATCTTCGTTCGTTCTGATTTATTATCTGCGTTCATAAGCTACGATTAATATTTTTATAATTGCAATATAAACAACATAAAGTATTCATAACGAGAACACCATTTAAATCCGATATTTTTAAATTGCACAGTGCACACGGCACTGAGGATGCAGCCGTCATGCAATTTGTTTACTTAACGAGCAGTGATTTTGAGTATGCAATCACTCATTATACTGGTAGGTGCTCATAATATTTAATTATACCCGATGCTGGAAATATTCATTAACGAGATAACAGGATGGGATAACAGTTTGGATTTGGACGTGAATACGTCTTTAAAACTGCTTCCATAGAGAGGCAATTAAAAAAAACCGGCCAAGTGCGAGTCGGACTCGCGCATGAAGGGTTCCGTATCATTATCTATAAAAACGGCGAAATAATCACGTTTGTTGTATGGGAGCCCCCTTAAATATTTATTTTATTCTGTTTTTTAGTATTTGTTGTTATAGCGGTAACAATACATCATCTGTGAAAATTTCAACTGTCTAGCTATCACGGTTCATGAGATACAGCCTGGTGACAGACGGACGAACGGACGGACGGACGGACAGCGGAGCCTTAGTAATAGGTTTCCTTGTTACCCTTTGGGTACGGAACCCTAAAAACCGGCCAAGTGCGAGTCGAACTCGCGCATGAAGGGTTCCGTAGCATTATCTATAAAAACGGCAATAAAATCACGTTTGTTGTATGGGAGCCCGCGTTAAATTTTTGTTTTATTTTAATTCTTTAATTTTTTTAAGTGAATATGAAACTAAATATTCTGTGAATATTTTAAGCGTCTACCTGTTGCCTTTATTAATATCGAGCAAAATAATCACGTTTGTTGTATGGCAGCCCCCTTAAATATTTATTTTATTCTGTTTTTTAGTATTTGTTATTATAGCGACAAAAAAATAAATAAATAAATAATAAATATTTCTGGACAAATTTACACAGCGCCATCTAGTCCCAAATTAGGCGCAAAGCTTGGGTTATGGGTACTAGACAGCTGATAAATGTACTTAAATACATATTTTTTTAAAATACATACTTATAATACATAGAAAATACCCTGACCAAGACAAACAGACATGTTTATGCACACAAATGTTTGTCTTGTGCGGGAATCGAACCCGCGACCTCGGAGTCAAAGTGGCCATTGCTAACCATTCGACCACCGTCTCGTCTCTTGTGTGTGTGTCGTCGTCTCGTGAATGTGAGAGATTTAGAATAAAATTTTTGGGGTGTAAGTGTTTTATCAACATCTTTGAACCAAAGCCAACTTCACCAGCACGTGGTGCACCCTGCTGACTGACAAACGAAGCAAAAAGAAAATGTACCTCTACCTCACAGAATACCGCAGCCAAATAACAATTCCCTTGAGGGTTTTTGTGTTCCTGCGAGTGAGTGAGGTCAACAGAAAAGAAGGAGATGCTGCGTTGGCAGCGGAGGTGGGGGCGTAAGTGATATATTATTATTTTGCGAGCGTTAGTACGGTTACGGTAACCGCTTCACATCAGGCGGGCCGTATGCTTCTCTGCCACCCGACGTAGTATAAAAAAAATATAGTTTTAATATGTATATCTATATTTTGTTTTATCTTGTTCTTAAACAGAAGTTATTATAACATAACACGCCCCAGTTACCAATATAACAATTTAACCTCAAACTTCCTTTGACTTACAGCTGTCGGCGCGGCGTGTTCAATACCGCTATATTTCCTTATTATGTCATATTTTTTCCTCGCTCTTCCTAAATTATGATTAAAATTTACGGTTACTGCGAAAACTGCTATCAAGAAACCCGTACTCTAAAGGCGTTCCGCTTCCCCTTTGTTTGTGAAGTTATGTGAATAAAAATGGCTGCTTATCCGGTTAATTAGGCTCTTGGCTTTATTAATATTGAATTTTTTTCCTTAACTGCGTATTTTTACACTTAATTGCGGCATTTGCTTCCCCAGTGATACTACCATTACTAGGTTCGTAGTACGTAATGATCTCGGATGGACTGGACTCTCTCTCTCTCTCTTATCTCGTTATACACAGATGAGCAGCGTGGTGGAGTATGCTTTAAACCCCTTCTATTGAGAGGAGGCCTGTATCCCAGCATAGGGATGAATAAGGGCTGACGACGATAGCCAAACGGTTCCCCTTATGTAACGCGGTTACCATATAAACGCTTGCAATACAAGAAGTATTTCACGCGCGCTGGCATCTCCGCTGCTAACGCAGTATCCGCTCATGTCAGGTAAACATACCTACTTATAAAATCACAACAATCCTGAAAAGTGTCTAGATATGTTACTATTATAAATAAATAAATATTCCTGGACAAATTACACATGGCCTTCTAGTCCCATACTAAGCAAAGCTTGTACTGTGAGTACTAATAGTACTAGATAACAAAAATATACTTAAATACATTTTTTTTTGTAAATACATACATAAAATACATAGAAAACACCCAGACCAAGACAAACAGTTTATGCACACAAATATTTGTCTTGTTCGGGGATCGAACCCACAACCTCGGAATTAAAGTGGCTATTGCTAACCACTCGACCATCGTCGTATACGACACGTCGTGTACGATTATTATAATAATATGTGCGTTATTTACTGGCAAGTATACTCTAGGTATTCCTGCATCTGTAACAAGAGCACCTGCATCGTCCCCGCGACAAAAACCCCCAGCAAACTTCTAGTAATTTGTTAATCAAAATATGAAACATGCCCATTACTTCGTGTCAGGTGTCTGTTCTGTAATCCACGGATACATCACCGCTTAGCGGTCTGTATTGCATAAACCTTAAACCACGGACTGCTCTGGGGAAACTACCTAACACAAACTTTACCACCACTTTATAAAGCATTTGCTGTTCGATCTTCAACCGTATTTCTAGTGACATAAAAATACGAATAGATTTTCAAACTGTTAGAGATAACTTAGTTGCAGTGATGCTCTGAATGCATTTGGCGCAGGTGGTTGGTCCCCTCTGAGGTAACTCGCAAGATGTAAATAAATTAAGGCGTAATAGATTTAATATTAACAAGTGGATCTCAGTTATGATATAATATCGCTTCTCTGCATTGTTTATATAATTAATATATTACTCTTTGTGTCATTTCCGGAACGAAGAAAATCGACGGAGAACTAAAGTTGTCGAAATAACTCTCAGAGTCAGCAAGCTGAAGTGGTGTTGGGCCGGCCACAAGTGCCAAGTCAGTGATGGCAGATGGTGAGGAAAGTCCTAGAGTGGCGACCTCGTATAGGGCGACGAAGCGTTGGGCGCCGCTCTCTAGATGGCGACCACCGAACAACCGGGTCCGACGGCTTAATATGCCATGCGAAGCACGGACGAGCTCGAGATAAATAAACCACAACCAAATCCAGGGACAGGCTATTACGTATTGCTCAACGTACGTTCAGACTGACACGCGTAAGGACGCTATCCAACTTCTCCTTGTCTTAAATATTTTACTCTTAAAGCTTGAGCTGCAGTAAATTCTAAGATTTTCCAGTAAATAAAAGTTGTAAATTAACCCTAATCATAAAATGTTGAGTTTTACCAGGTAAGCTGATCGACTAGTATACCGATCTACAGGTTTACTGATCTAGAATAATTATGGTAAGAAAAAATAAATACTCCTCAAGTAGTCAGGAATTGAGAGATAAAAGAAGATTAAGTAAAGAAGATGTAGAAGGAACCCGTCACGGAGAAGGGAAAAAGAACAATAAATTGAAAACGAAAATTATTGCCTAATATCGAAGGCACTGGAAGTGGTAGGTAATTCTTTTTTTTTTTATGTGAGAGGGGGGCAAACGAGCATGTGGGTCACCTGGTGGAAAGCAATCACCAACGCCCATGGAGACCAGCGACACCAAGGGGTCGCCGATCCGTTGTCAGTCTTTGAAATACATTATTAAATATAAAATTCGGATACATTATTGAGGTACAAATAAACCTTATACTGCATTAATGGGAGACGTAGACAATTTTGAAGTCCAAATGTTATTTTTAGCTCACAAAAACATTTAACATATCGAATGTCTTTGTTAGTAAATGACTTATTCGAAATAATACAAACAGGCATAAAATAAGTTCGTCCAACTGATCACAACTCATTGAATTTTGACCGTTAATAAACAATAATTTTAAATTATTTGAACGTCGCTCAGCCGTCATGTCCGATGTCGAAATTTGGTTCTCGAGTTCATTTTGTAGGGTGACCATATTATGTAATCAGAATATGAACAGTTCGATTGCCAGTCTAAGTTAAGCAACGTCGACCATAGCCTGTCCGTGAATGGCTAGAGATACCTCCAGCTCCTTTTGTGCTTCGGTGGGCACATTAACCCGTCGGTCCCGGCTGTTGTGATTCAGGCAGTCGTTAAGCCAAGTGAGTGGCCTTTAGGCGGCTGGAAAACACTAGCCTCCACCAATCCGCAGTTGAGCAGCGCGGTGGAGTATGCTCTAAACCTCTTCGATTGAGAGGACATCTGTATCCCAGCAGTGGGGTGAATAAGGGTTGACAACGAACATAAATTGTTACGTCCTGTATTTCTTTTGCAATTAATCCCAGTGAAGAAAATAAGTTAAATGTACAAAAGCAGTTTTAGCGAACAACTTGATTCAGCAAAAGTTCGGTTTTCAAATCCGTGGCGTAATCACATGGTTTTTTTAAACCACCAAGGTGGCAAACAAGCATACGGCCTGCAAATTCCAGGAACATCAGCCACGCGTTGTCCTGTAAAAACCTCTTCGTGCAATTTTTGTAGTACTCCGTGCTGTACTCTCCTGGGAAAACCTCGGCAGGCAACTCATTTCACAACTTGATAGAGGGGGAAAACCTCTCAAATCAAACTGTAACATGTCCATTTCGGTTCTAATGTATGAGGACGAACTCCCTGCGCCGATGGCGAGCGATGCGATTGTAGAAGGAGGTCGTGGGCATCATATCGAACATCTCCTCTGGACCATCCAATCTACAGTCAATCCATTCTACAGTCGGTAGAACACATAAAGTGAGGCAAAATCTCTCCTCAGACTTAGTGATAACTGTAAGCTTGACATCGTTGATAATCCTCACAGCTCGTCTCAGAATCGTATTGTAAGGTGCAAGCTGGTATTTGGGTACTCCTATTCAGAGATAACAACAGTAATTCATGTGCACTTGTGCCGTGTAAAGATTTTTTCAATAATAAAAACACAAAAAACGTCTTTGACTACACTTTTTAAATACAAAACATTAAATACAAACTATACACTAAACAAAATTATTACGAGTTCGCTCGCGTACTACGATTTGAAGTCAATCAGTGAACAATGTTTTTATAGTCAATAATAAACGGAATGTAAGGAAACGTGACAACATTCTAAAGTATTGTTGCGACATATGTGGCATATACAATGCATTGCATAGAGATATTCTGTAAAGTGGAGGTACTTTCCAGTCGAGCAAGCCTAAGCTCTATCTCTATATTTCAAAGCCTCGATCGTCTGTCAGCAGGATACACCAGATTCATCAGTTGGGTATAGCTCAAAGAAAGAGACACTTACACCCCAGTAGATGTTTTTAGGGACTTATTGTAATATGAATTTCAGTTTCCATGTTTATGAATATGTAATTATAACGAATATAATATTTTTGTGAACAAGCTTTTGCTAGTTAAATATAACCAAAAAGTATTTTTCTGCGTTTCGTCCTTCATGCCACAGGGATTAATGTGGAAAACATTAATCACCATTTTGTGACGGCCGCCACATATTGATTTAAAAATGGCGGCGCTAAGGTAATCTAAATATCGAAATATATAAAAGAAGAAACTGACTGACTGACATATCAACGCACAGCCCAAACCGCTGGGTCTATAGATTCCAAATTTGGCACATAGGTTCCTTATGACGTCTAGGGGTGCACTAAGAAAGGATTTTTCAAAATTCATCCCCTAAGGGGATATGTTTGTATGGGAAAACGAGATCAGTTGGTTTGTATGGGAAAAGATTAGTTGGACTATTTTATTCTAAGTTTTACACGAGTACTTCTATTGATTAATGAGTAAACACGTGTTTGCCCCGAATGTCACGCGAGCGAAGTCGCGGGCGAAAGCTAGTCTTGTTGAAACTGAAAATTGAACCCAACGAGTATGCCACATTTTAGCTCAATCAGACTCTAAAAAGTAGTTTATATTTAAAACGAAATAAAAGTGGTTGAAATATCCGGACACAGACCACAATGCAGCCACACTAGTAGTCGGGCGAGCTGAGTTGGGCTGACACGAGGTGATTACCGGCTTGTTTATTTTGTTATTATTATTGTTTTTTATCTAAACACGATCGTGATTATCGGATGGAAGTGCTGGAGACGTCGGCACAACTTATGACTAACTTTGTTTTGCGTTCGAATTTTTATTAGGAACAACTTCTACTACGACCGTTAAAACACTACGCATCTTCAAAGGAACTAGGCCGAAAATGGTCGAAAAATCGAAAAATGACTTATGTGTATGAAAATGCTTAGAAGATATCTTTTTACCAGGAGGTATTGTGCTTACATAATTCGATTTTTTAATGGTATATATATTTTTGGTTACATACATATTTTTATATTAATATTTCCATACTTATATGTAATCTAAGATGTATAACCAAAATTCAACAGAATTAAACAGAAAAACTATTTACCACTATCTAACTACTCCATGTAGAAATTCGTTACCCTAAACTTGCCTAAAGATTGCACTCAGCAATAAGGCGGGTTGTTGCATATATACAAGTTTGTAATAAATTTATTGATTCACTGTATTATAAATTTGTATTATGCAAATAAAGCATATTCTATATATCTGTTTATTATCCATCCATCAATATAATATCGTTCGCGTATACCATAGTATACGATATAGTAGATATAGTAGTATCGTGCTGTTGTAACAGCACGATACTACTATATCTACTATATCTGTATATAACACCTGTAACAGCACGGGCAGCCCTGTAAATAAAAAAGACCTAAATAAATTCTGATGGTATAATAAATAAATAAATATTCCTGGACAAATTACACACGGCGATCTACTCCCAAACTAAGCAAAGCTTATACTAGGGTACTAAATAACTAATATAATACTAAAATACACATTTTTTTGTAAATTAATACATATAAATACATAGAAAAACACCCATATACCCCTTCGTTCAGTATGCGTTGGCCTTAAAAGGGATTTATTTGCATTAGTTTTTTTATCGAGTCTACTTGCCTTGTAGCCACATAAGGAATTAGAGACTTCATATGTGAGAGTTTTTATTTCTAATACGGCTGCATCGATTGATATGACAATTTTATTGTAATAAGTCATTAATGGATAAATAATAATAAAAGTGTTTATCTAATCTCATACTGAAATTTACACATTAAAAAACTGAACACAGTATCATAATGACAGTCTTTACGCACAAGCTATCAAAATAAATTTAAAAAGTTATTTTTCGATACAGCTCTTCTATGGACAACTGTATCGTAAAATAACTTTTTTACCATTTCGATACAGCTTCAGCCCTGGATACAGGTATTTTAAACAGGTTTCAATGCAAATACATTGCAACTATGCAAAATTTTTCTACATAATCTGTGAACGCGGCGCCGCGCGGCGCGTCGCGCATATGCGCACTACGCATGCTCGATCTGCAAATGGATTTATAGGTAAGAATTATAGCTGTTAAATTAACTTCATGGTTGTATTCAAAATATTATTATCATATATTTCATGAGATTAGATAAAGTAGTGTATGAAACTGCACATAATTAGGTATTAAAATACTCGTGTGGTCTATTAAAACACTCGCCTTCGGCTCATGTTTTAAACTCACACTCGTATTTTAATAACCCTTATTATGCAACAGTTTCATAAACTACTATTGTATGGCTGTTTTTATAAATTAAATGGAATATTTTGGTTTGAAAATATTTAAAAGGGTTAATAAATTATGACTGACGAGCTCAGTGGTCGAATGGCTAGCAATGCATTTTGACTCCGAGGCAGCGGGTTCGATCCCCGCACTAGATAAATATTTGTGTGAATGAACGGCGTCCATAGACTGCGGTAACTGCTTTCCAACAGGCGGAGCGTATGCTTGTTTACAATTTAGTTTTGGAAAAAATGAATTATCATTCATTTAGCCTTCCATTTGTTAATAATAAAAACTGTTTAAGTTTAAAAAAGCTGACTAAGGACATGCATACGGCGTGTACCCATGTCATTAAAATACAAGGCAGAGGTTGGCAGCGGCTTGCGTTTGATGGGTACAAGACAGACAAACGAACAACTCGAATAATATAACATTTGACCTGAACATGGAGAAGGCCCATTTCCAATGTACATATAAGTATATTGTACACCAGAGTTCCGCAAACTTTTTGTGTTTATGTAGGTAAACGAAAATTTTTGGAGGTACTTACACCATAAATGAAAAATCAGTTTTTATTTGTGTAAGAATTTTTCTCGCATAAATGAAGGATCAAATAATATATTACACTAGGTAAGGACTATGGAATATCGCGTGCGAGGGAGGGGGAAGCACTGCCATTTAGAGATAATTTTAGTGCATATAACGTACTCACGTACAACACACGGCCAATGGTGAATTTATTTACTAGAAGGAATGAAAAGAAACAATAGCGAGGAATCCATATTTCCATACATATAAAATTATAATTGAGAAAGTTTGTTCGTGTGCTATTTGTTTGTCATTCTTTCACGTCAAAAGGAGCCAATAAATTAAACATGTATTTATTTACGGGCATAGTTTAATGTCTGTACTTTTAATCCGGAAAACATTGCCTAAATGTTATAGTGAATCTGAATTTAGGCGCTCCTAGGTATGACTAGTTAAACCTAAGGTACCTCACCTCCCTACCCGAAAGCAAGTCGAGCGTCGCTCGCCTGGCTTTTGTTGATCACAAGCTAACCCTAACCTAACTTCGACTTGCATTTAGATTTACCCAGTTTAACCTAGGAGCGCCTAGATTTCGGGTATTGACTACTTATCTATATATATATATCGACGGTGGAAAGGCAAAACAAATGAAACGCCATTTTGACCGAAATTGAGTTTTATATGCAGTTCGATAGGATTTTTGATTCTCTATCGATCTGTCTGGGTTACAGTCTATTTGGAGGTACTTTTTGGTGTTTCATTTAATGTAATAACAGGGCCATTTTAAAATTTCACTCCCTTCAAACGACAATTTTATGACATATATTATTAACATTGTCGTATGATGGGTTTCAAAAATACCATCGGCGTGTTTTAATTTATTGACTTAACTAACTTTTTTACGACGATGGCATATAATTAATTTTACCCGTCTGTGTATTTTTTACCTTTGGCTTTTTATTACTTTTTCCCTACTAACATATAAGAAGACGTGTCGCATAACTTATTGTTCCTTGCAAGAAAAACACAACTAGTGGCGTTTCAGTTGTTTTTCCTGTCATATTTTTAATTGTAAACGTCTTATCAGTTACTTTCACTAACTGTAATATATTTTATTTTGGTGAGTCAATTGTTTTTCCTTACGTGATTTTTTACGACATAGGCGCTTCACATGTGTGTTTTTGAAATAATTGATAAATATGGTGTGATCAAATTGGCGTTTCACATCAATAAGGTACCAGTTGCAATGATAACTTGACAGTTGTGTGCACGTGACTGCTCAATCAAGTGATTTCCGGATGCGATGTTCCATAATGGTAACTTACCGTAATAAATTCTTTGAGCCGTCATCTATCCAGTGGTGTGACTGAATTTTGGATGGAAATGATAGACTTATAGTTACAACACTAACTGTATCCCCCGATTTTGTTAATATAACTTGAATTGCCGGATAAGAGGCTCTTCATTACCTATTAAGAATAGAGATTGAGTGGGTTTTGGCTGGAATGGAATTATTTATTCCTAACAGTGCCGTGGTTTAATCGGTCTTGTGGGGAAGCAAACTCCGCAAGCAAGCTGCATACGAGGCTTGGACTACGGCTCGTATTAATGGAGATCCTGGTGTTTCTGTCTTGAAACGCGAGTTCAATGCTGCCTCGAGGTTCAGTAAGAAAGTAATTGCCAGGGCAAAATTTGAGTGCATCATCAGGATTGGTGAGCGCCTAGCTAAGCAACCACCTGGTTGTTCTTTTTGGTCGCTTGCTAAGGGTGCCGAAGGAAACTGTTTCTTTCTACCACTCCGAATACAGGATGGTAGTCTGGCCCACAGTGCTAAGGAGAAAGCCGATCTGCTGGGGAAACTCTTTGCCTCAGACTCGATTTTGAACGACAGAGACGCTTCACCACCTTCCATCCCGCGGTGTGCTATTTCCTAATGTGGCTAATTCAATGCCGAAAATATCGTTTACTCAACGAGATGTTCAGCGGGCATTGCTATTCCTCTACGTTTAGAAGTCGAGTGGGCCAGATGGCATTCCGGCTGTGGTGCTAAAGCAGTGTACTGCTGAGTTGTGTCCTGTTCTTACGCGCCTTGTTGCTCTCTCTTATTCTACCAGGCAAGATCCTTCATTGTGTAAGACTGCGAACGTGCACCCAGTGCCCAAAAAGGGTGACAGATCAGACCCATCGAATTACAGTCCTATCGCTGCTATCTCCCTTTTCTCCAAGGTATTGGAGCGCTTGATTAACAACCGGCTCCTGAATTGCCTAGAAGAGCACGACTTGATCAGCGACCATCACTACGGCTTTCGTCATGGTCGCTCGACTGGTGTAGTGTATCTTACACATTGTTGAGCTTCAGCCACGGAGAGTCAAGGTGAGACATTGGCTGATAGTCTGGATATAACGAAGGCATTCGATCGGGTATGACATCGTAGTCTTCTTTCGAAGTTGCTTGCATACGGTCTACCTGAGGGTTTATGCGAATGGGTCGCTAGCTTCCTTGTTCAGCACAAGCATATTAGAGCCATTGTGGAAAGCAGTTGCTACGATGGCATAGACATTATTGCTGGTGTCCCGCATGGCTTTGTATTGTCCCCGACGCTGATTTTGCTGCATATCAATGATACGTTATCTATTGACAGCATTCATTGCTATGCCGACGACATCACTGGGGACACTTATTACACGGATCGAGCTAATATTGCCCGCTCTCTGGTAGAGGAGAGCCGCGAACAACTTGTAACACAAGTCAACAAAAGAAATCGAGAGCATATTGAAAAATGTGTTCGATTGGGGGCGACAGAATTTCGTTCAATTCGGCCCTACTTAGACACATGTCTGCGTGTTCACCGCTAAGAAAACCTCCTTTGGTGTGGCTTCTCAATTCCAGAACACACCCCTTACCATCGCCAAAAATATTGGGATTCTCGGAGTTGAAGGAGAAGGTAAAGCTGTCGTCGAAGAAACTAGGTGTGCTCAACATGACTCAATTGAAAGGCGTCCTGTGAGGATTGTTGACGATACCAAACTGACAGACGGTCTAGAATCTTTAAGTCTGAGAAGAGATTTTGCGTCCCTTTGTGTGTTCTACCGATTATACAATACAACGACTTCAGAGTTGTTTGACATTATGCTACAGTCGCACCGCTCGCCATCGACAGGATGAAGTCTCATCCTCACACATTTGAGCCTAAGTGGTCGTGAACTGTGGAGTTCTAAAAAAGTTTTATCCCGCGTACTGTTAAGCTGTGGAATGAACTGTTTGTCGAGGTTTTCTAAGGAGACTACAGCATGGGAATCTTCAAAAAGGGCGTGAGTAGGTTTTTACTGGATCGGCAACGCACATATAATGCCCCAGATGTTACAGGCGTTCATAGGCTACGGTAACTGCTTTCCATTAGGCGGGTCGTATGCTTGTTTGCTACTTTAGTGGTATAATAAAATCAAAGGAGGCTTTCAGAATGGACTGTTGATCGCCAGACATCAATATACTCAGAGGTTCAGCTGATCGTTCAGTGTGGATATCTTTGTGAGAGACCTTTATCCATGACTAGTTGACATGCATAAGCTGAAATTATAAAAACTTAACAATCTCTTGCCTTTTATCGTTAAAATTTCATCATAGAAATTTTAACGATGATGAAAGGAAAGAGATATAAAATTGTATTGTAATCGGTCTTGTATATGATCGTACACGACCTATTACAATACAATTTTATATGAATGAAAACATTTTCAAATTAGAAAAGTAACCAGATCAATCAAATCCCAGCCCCGACTATGGCAAAACAATAACATTTTAACATTGCTTGTGATCGATAAAGTGTTTTGCCAATGTATACTAATAAGGATACATAGTTTATAATACTTTTTTCCTATTCGTAATTTTTTCGTTAAAGTGTTATAAATTGTTTATCCCTATTTGTTTAAATTTTACTTTGATTTTTCATAGATTTTTCCCGGCAAACTTGTATAAAAAACGGCGCATAAATTAATTTACCCCATTAACCATTTTTCTTAGATGCCGTATAAAGTATTTTTCCCTACTCACTTGAAAAGTCATTTAAATGAAACGACACTATCTCTTAAAATATAGATTAAAATAGCTTTATTTTGTATACTGTATATAGGTAATATCAAGTTTAATCTGCACGCAAAAAATTAAAAATATCCTCCAATAAATAAAAAAGTTATGATGATTTTTTCAATTTTAAAATCTTTAAACAGCTCTACTGAACAATTGGCCAAATGTCGCTTATTTTGTTTTGCCTTTCCACCGTCGATATATTATAAGAGAAAATCACTGACTCACTCATCACGAAATCTCTGAAACTATAACACCTATAAACTTGAAATTTGGCAGGTAGGTTCCTTATAGGGTGTAGACATCTGCTAAGAACGGATTTTACGATACTCCACCCCTAAGGGGGTAGAATGGGGGTTGGAAGTTTGTATGAAAGTCCTATGTTTTTGAAGCAAGAAATTTGAAATTTAAAATGTATGCTCTATAGATGGTGTGGAGGTGTACTAATAATGTATCTTTGCAAATCAACCCCTTTTTGGGGTTAAAACGGGGGTTGGAAGTTTGTATGAAAGTTCTACGTTTTTGAAGTAAGAGACTTGAAATTTAAAATGTATGCTCTATAGATGGTATGGAGGTGTACTAATAATGTATCTTTGCAAATCAACCCCTTTTTGGAGTTAAACTTAACTTTCAACCCCCGTTGGTTGGAAGTTTGTATGAAAATCCAATGTTATTGAAGTCAAAGTAATTATGGCAGAAGGATTTTAAATGATATTTAAATATAAAAAATATTGAAAACAACTACATACTTACTATTATAAGGAGGGATGTTTTATTATAACAATAAAAAGTACTTTAGGTTTTACAAAGAGGTTTTAAAAAATAATATCCGTCGACTTCATTGATTCTAAAAATTCGTATAGATATTGATTGCTTTTAACTTTTTTTTATTTTTTTCCTTTCATTAGGTATTTAGCTTTTTCGAATGTAATTAAATGTTATTTGTAAAGAACTAACTCCACGCGTACGAAGTCGCGGGCGGCCGCTAGTAACATTTATATGAAAACATATTACAAAGTTTTATTAAAGTAATCACCATGCCGGCAAATCCGCGTGTATATATAATAACAGCTAGTCTGCATCAACCCATATTCATCCCCACTGCTGGGATACGGGCCTCCCCTCAATCGGAGAGGTTTAAAGCATCCTCCACTACGCTGCTCAACTACATGTTGGCGGAGACCAGTGTTTTTAAGTCGCCTAAAGGCCACTGACTTGGCTTAACGACTCTTATCTAATGATGACAATAGCCGGGACCGGGACCGACGGACGCACGGACTAAATAAATATGTATTACAAAATTACAAACGCTATTTAAATAATGTAGGGACTTAAACACTGTGTACTTGCTATATTTAAAAGAAAGTTTTACTTTTTGAATTTTTCATAAACCAATTGGTCCAAACCGCCAATTCTCGTAAATATTTTGCGATCGCAGAATGAAACTTGGCCGATTTGAGATTGAATTAAGAATTAACTAAAAATTATATAGTTGCTTTCATTCATTAATTATTCAATTCTTATTGTTGGTAACAACACATTATTAGTTTCTTTAATTCTCGGTCACATTGCGATACAATCAATCCCACTTAAATTAAACGTTGAAGTTTCATATTGTGATACGAGAATACTAAATTTGACATTTTTGAGCTCGAGACTTGATCGACACTAAATTTTGACTACATTTTAGTTACGAGAATTGCCCCTCAGTTTTCAACACTTCGTAGTAGTCGTGTATTTGTATCAACTTGTTATTTTCTTGTATGAACGAATATCGCAGAGTCGGTGACGGGAGGTCGTTCACCAAGAAAGGAAAACGGTGCACATTTCCGTGACATTTCATGTGGGGAAAATGGAATTTCGCTAGCAAAGAGAATATAATTCGCGAGTTGGGTGCACGTACGATATAGAGACGAATACATGCCAGCAAAATTGAATGCATATCAATAGAAATTGCGATATCTGTGCCATACGTAATAGGTTTCTTTGATTTCTATCAGCACGAGCGGTGATGTAATTTTTTTTATACTACGTCGGGTGGCAGACAAGCATACGGCCCGCCTGATGTGAAGCGGTTACCGTAGCCATATTAACGCTCGCAACATAAAACATCGCTCGCGCGTCGTCACTCCCGCTGCCAACGCAGCATCTCCTTCCTTTCTTGTGACCTCGCTCACTCGCAGGAACACAACAACCCTCAAGGCAATGGTTTTTGGCTGCGATGTTCTGTGAGGTGGAGGTACATTCCCCAGTCGGGTCAGCTTACAAATACGCCTACCTCTCTTTTCGCCAAAGCTTCGTTTGTCAGTCAGTAGGGTGCACCGAGTGCAGGTGAAGTTGGTTTTGCTTCAAAGATGTTGATGAACCACTTACACCCCCTAAATGGCATTAACTAGAATTCACTCGGGTATTCGTACACGTGTAGTTCCGAATTTTATTACTGCGTTATAATCTCAGGGGCCTTACCACAAGCTCTAAACGCAGGAATGGAATTATGATCGTTGCGTATTTATCAATGAATTTCATTCATAAATTCGCAACCATGATGGTTCCATTCCTGCGTTTAGAGCTTGTGGTAAGGCCCCTGATCTCACAATGTAGTTGCCATCCGTACCGGGTTTCCCCGGATTTGTCCTAAGTTGAAGCCGTTGAAGGGCACCCGGAGAGTGTCCAGGCGGAGTTTCATTTGTAGTTCAGGGTTAAAAGTTTTAAATCATTACCGCTCGATGCTGCGAATAACCGTCTTGTCACAGAATAAAAAATAGTACTAGTCCTGAAAACACTGATGACATGTCCGGGTTCTAGGATTCAAAATCCGGAGTTTTCACGCATCTTGTCCTGGTTGCTAGCGTTTAGAGATGGCAATCCTAAATGTAGCGATTATATTCCCTACATGCCAGACCCTAGGTCTGCGATTCAAAATTCCTTTCTTTGCGAAGCCTACGTCAAATAGTTACCTTACCTACTCATATATACCAAATTGCAGCTACATTATAAATAAATAAATAATATTTAAATAAATATTTCTTTTTCTACTAAATATTTCTTACGCCATCTAGTTCCAAATTAAGCGCAAAGCTTGGGTTATGTGTATCTACTAGACAACTGATAAATGTACTGAAATACATTTTTTTTGTAAATACATACTTATATATAATACATAGAAAACACCCAGACCTAGCCAAAAAGACATGTTCATGCACACAAATGTTTGTCTTGTGCGGGAATCAAACCCGCGACCTCAGAGTCAAAGTGGCCATTGCTAACCATTCGACCACCGAGCTCGTCAAAATTGGTTCAACAGTATTCGTAAATATTGTATTGAATCAAATTAAACTGGCTAAGTACGTGTCGGACTCGCGTACCAAGTGTTTCGCTTAATAAAAAGTTATTAAAACATTGTGCTCATTACTTGAACCCTAATCTTATGAACTTAGTATAATGTCTAGGATTATTTTATTTTATTTATAACTAGCTGTGCCCGCGACTTCGTCCGCGTGGAATAGTGTCTTTGTGCAGCATTTTTAAATATTTCGGCTAATTATTTTACAAATAAGACACATACGTATTAATACTTATATGAGTTGCAGTGTGCGATCTAGTGCTTATATAAGTTTCTCATTCGTAAAAGTTATCTAAATCAGGATAGCACTAACATTTTGTCTCTTGTCGCAAACTTATAAAACATTCACTTATACCTTACATATTTCCATACAAACTTTCATCCCTTATTTCCCTATTGTTATTTTACCCCCGTGTGGGTAAAACTTTTACAAACTTTGAATGTCATATTTATTTATATCAAATCAACAGCCTAAAAAATAAGTTTCAAGCTTCTAGCTCTAAAATTAACGATACTTCCATACAACCTATCACCCCCCCCCCCCCCCCTTTTAACCCCTTACAACCCTTTTTTTACATTAAAAAGTAGCCTAATGTCCTTCCTCAGGCTCTAAACTATCTGTGTACCAAAATTTCATTAAAATCGGTTCAGTAGTTTTGCCGTGAAAGCAGGACAGACAGACCGACAGACAGACAGACAGACACACAGAGTTACTTTCGCATTTATAATATTAATAAGGATTCTTTATACATGATATTTTCTTATAAACTTATAAAATTACATATTATGTACCAACCGACGCAAAGCAAATATGATCACTTATATAATTTTTACACAATGTTTGAAACAGTATATTTTTTTCTATTTGTGCTGTGAGACTTCCCATGCCAAATTGCATTATTCTAGGTCAATACGAGTAGTAAGTACACCATAGGTTTTATTACATCCATATTCCCTTGCGAGTGTAAAAATGTAGGGGATAAACCTCCACATCTTTGGATTACATTGACATCTTTTTCACATACCTTAATATTTGATATATATTTAAACTTGATACCTTAACGCTATTCAGAAAAAAAAAAGTCTTGACAGTCGTACATACAGGCTAACGACGAAGTGTTCCTTTTTTTCTATAAGAGCTCCTTTTTTCCTATTGAGGTACGGAATATTAAAATATTTATATAGTATTTTTAGGATTTTATTTTTGTGTATCGCACAACCAGTCTATTAACAAAAGTCGTCGACTCGACATTAATAAAGCCGCGATGAAAACGCAACCTTGTAATTTAGAGAGCCGATCGGCCAATATATGTAATCTACATGTTTTTGCCATAACTTTTTACGTGATAAAAACTTGATCAAGCCTTTTTTGAACAACTTATCATAATATCAAATAGCGCCCACCTGAACGTAATATATCATACAACTATCGAACATCATATTGTTGAATTTAATTATATATTTGTTTTATAAATCATCGATTTATAAATTAGGAAATTTGATTTTATTTCGCCGTTGTAAAAAGGCTACTTCTCTCATTTGAGAGTATGAAATAAAGGTAATAATAGGTATTAAATTATAAATATTTTTAAAAATGGACCTCTTGATTACCGGTCCAGTGCTTTTCTAACTTAGCTACCAGCAAGGTTTGTGACGGTGGCGATTGTTTGCATTTTATAAAATGCAAAAAATTACTGCTGTGAAGTCGCAGTGTGGCACCATCTATTTATTAAGTATTACCTATGGTATTACACTACTAAACAAGTAGGTATTATACTCTATATATGGATAAGCTCTTGAGTATTATCACTTATTTTATAGCTGTGGCAGGGTAACTCCATAGAACACTGGATGTCTCCGCCCTTTATCTCCTTCTATGCACTGTTTTGGGATATGCATTTATAATAGTAGATTTGGTTATATATAGGTAATAGTAGGTTTGGTTACAATAATAGTACGGAGTGGTCGGAGTATGGCTGTAGCTGAAAACAGGCCCCGTTTTCAGCTACAGCCTCTACTCCGACCACTCCGTTGAGGCGTACTACTTAGGTACCTACTAACCAAGACAGTTGGTCTGTGGAAGATGCATACGATATTGGGCCGTTCAAAAGGAATGCTAAGAGGCACCGTCTAGGCTGGCATAGTAGACACGAGATATGACATGACGAGATTTGATTTCATCGCTTCTATTCTTGGTCTACAGTATTCTGCGGCCATGCTGCAGCGGTTAGTTTCATCATCATCATTATTATCATCGTCGTACAGCCTGTATCTATCTACTCACTGCTGGATATATAGGCCTTTCCTAATGCTTTCCACCATATCGGAGGATCGCACTTCCGCTTTTCGCATCCAACCGCTACCAGTCACTTTTTTGAGGTCGTCGGTCCATCCAGAGAGGTCCTACGCTTCATCGCCCCATACGTGATCTCCACTCTAGGACTTTCCTCTCCTATCTGCCATCGCTGACTCGGCAGATGTGGTCACCCCACTGCCACTTCAACTTGTTGACTCTGAGAGCTATGTTGACCACTTTGCTTCTCTGTCGAATTTCTTCGATCCGGATTCGATCCCTTATAGAAACTCCAAGCATTGCTGTCTCCATCGTTCGGTGTGCGACTTTTAGTCTGTAAACCAGCCCAACCAGAGCATCCATGTCTCTGTACCGTAGGCCATAGCGGGGAGGATGCACTGTTTGAACTCTTTGGTTTAATTGGTTAGTTTACCAATAATAAAAAACCAGGTGACCTCCATCCAAGTCACAAATCTTGCGCTAGCATGACAACCAACCAGTTATACTCAGATTTATTCTCAAATTTAAATTATTTACAGTACCAATTTAGATACCTGCGTTGTTTCAATAAAAAAGTTATATAAGTAATTAATGTTATAATAAAAATTGGTTGTCTGTAAAGTCGGTTTACGGATGATAATTTTACATGATAATACATCATAAGAAAACATCGGCCGATGGAGTGGAAGATGTGCGTCACAAGCCGAGCGCTTAGGCTGATCTTGCCTCTCTATCGCATGTTTCGCTCTCGCTTACCCACTCGACTCAGGCGGAATGTGACAGTGAGTCATGTTTTTTCATTCGTGCAACCGGCGTTCATCGATTTATAAGACGTTATAAAATGTTGAAACTGATGGGACAACCCAAATATTTATCACCAAAATGAAAATCGAACCATCACAATAGATATTATTCCCAATAATCTATCCAATGCGATGGCCAAGTCATTTTGTTTATTTACAATATACAAGATTTTTAATATTGATACGGCCACTATAAGATGTTGTTAGGTTAGCTAATTACGTAATAACTTAAGCCAGAAGATCCCTTAAGTAGAAACTGAATAAATTAACCGACTTGGTATTACATGGATCTCACAACTTTTTACGACAGAAGAGTTGCGAGACTTGTTTTCTTGTTATTTTACAAATTATGTTTTTGATGGCTAGATATTATTCCCAATCATCTATCCAATACAAACTTATCAGCTACTATGTAATAAGTTCTCTATTAGCCAAGGAATGCATAAAAGCCAGCGGCTCGTTTGATCGCTCGCTATGTTTATTTCATATATTGAATTTGCATTGTAGGATTTTTTTCCATCCAATTCGTGACTGCCTCAAGATACTTGTAACAGATAGAAAGAAGAGGAGGTAGTTATTTTACACGCAGTAAATTCGCGTGATGGCTTTGTGCTGTGCCGCCTTTTTGCGCAATCTTGTTAGCGGTTAGTAAAAAAACTTCATAAATAATTAGACATTGTTTCACACCCGTTAGACTGTTATGTCTGTGCTTGAGATGAACTATTAAACTTCATATTATCTACATACCTATGAGAGAAGAAATATTAATTCATGATTAAGATTAACTTATACTAGACTAGACGCGTGACTTCGTATGCATGTGGTTATTATATTGTCGGTGTTTACAGAAAAATTATGCAGACCTCATGTTGCACAAACTTACGATAGATACTGTACGAACTTGATTGCATAAGGGTACAAAAGGCCGACTTAATGCTAAAAGCGCTTTCTATCAGTCAACGTTTGAAAGAAGCAGAAATTTACGAATGCAACTCTAACGAAGATAAAAAGAAAATATACTTATGTTGAAAATAGATAGATATATATTATATTAGCTACTAGTTCGCACGGGTAGAGGCACAAAACTCATTATATGGAGTTATATCTAGACGATCATTGATCATTGCTTAACTTTATCAAGATCAAGTAAGATAATGACGATGTCATTCGAAGGGGATTCAGTGCGAACTTAGATTGTCTAAAAGGCAAGTCTAAATTTTGATCATCATCAGGACCATTTTAGTCTCCACTACAGGAGCACGACCCTCTCTCGTCCGTCCTAGGCGGAAGGAGGATTTGGCCTGTACTGCACTCCCCGCGCTGGCCAAACGGGTTGAGGAGGCCTGCCCCCTTACCACCATCTCATATTGCGACTCAATAACTGAATAGATTCCTTATTTATACCAATGAATAAGCGACTCTATTTCAAATGCAATAGAGTCGCTTATTCATTGCTATGAATAAGCAATCTATTCAATTATTGAGTCGCAATATGAGATGGTGGTAAGGGGGCTGATCGATATTTGATAGTGTATTTCCCTTAGTCGCCTTGTACGACATCCACGGGAAGAAACGGAGTGATTCTATTCAGGTCTGCCGGAAACCACACGGCCATTATAATATTTATTCAAGTATTATATGTGTTCAAGTCAATTATAATCAAACAATCAATCAATTCCATTATAATATGTGTTCAAGTAGGTATGTACACAAAGGTTTTGTCTTGTGCGGAGTTCGAATGCGCGACGGTTGGAGTCAAACAAACAAACACTCGTTGAAACATAGATATTGAATCTCATTGATATAAGTAGTAGTGGTTGTCGACATTATGTGAACCATTACCTTGAGGGTTGTTGTTTTCATACAAGTGACAGAAAGGAAAGGTTGAAGAAAGGAAGAATTTGGTCAGTTGGCTGCGTGCAACGGCGCGAGAGCGATATTTTATGTTACGTGCGTTAACACTTTACGGGGCAGAAGGCTGAATTCAAATTTCAGAAGTTGTCACTACAACTTTCCATACAAAAAAACCACTACATTTATAGCAGTACTTGTCAAAATAAATAGTCTCATACCAAACTACGTCAGTAACCACGGGCATAACCGCTGTACGGATACAACGGCACTGGTAGCAAAGTTAAGCCGTCAAGAAACATTTCTTGACGGCTTATAAATAAAATATATTTTAGATCTTATATTTGACAGTACAAAGAATTGATTAACTTGTAGGTAGACAGTAAATCTTGTTCTTTACAATGATAATATGAGCATAACTCGGTAAGCACCGGTGTGCATTATACACCATTTTTAGGGTTCCGTACCTCAAAAGGAAAAACGGAACCCTTATAAGATCACTTTGTTGTCCGTCTGTCTGTCTGTCTGTCAAGAATTTCTATGTCGAGAATGCGTGGAGGCATCAAGCTGAAATTTGAACTGTATACTTAGGTCTACGGTCCCATGAAGTTGTAAAAAAATCAAACTGCTAAGTTTACGTAGAAAAGAGTTACGGCCGTTTATTCAGCAAAAAACGCATATTTCGACACACTCAAGGGAATCAAAAGTTCTCGGTCAATGGGAAGTACCCTATAGGGTACTTCCCATTGACCGAGAACTATGAAATTTGGCAAATAACATCGTTATAGACTACAAGTACAGGAATAAATCTCAAAACTATACATTTGTAAATAGATCTTAAAAAATAGGGGGTCTATATTTTTTATAGGGTGTCGAAATTTCAAATTGAAACTACTAGTTCAAATGGGGTATCATATGAAAGGGCTTGATGTACACATTGCAAAATATATTTTATATAATTTTTTCGACGCATTATTTCTTATTTATAATGAAAAATATCAAATTTAATAATAAATAAAAATAAATAAAATAAAATATTTGTTTATTTTGGCAACGAGGGCCCATTTGTTAGTAACAATTTATCTTACACGATAATATTAGTAAATATAATAATAATAATTTTGAGCAAAATAGTTTTTGAAATTATTTTCCAGAGGTACCTATTACGAGTACAGCCAGCTAGTTACCTCTGTCTAACAAGCACACTAATAAAGTGTCCCAACATTGGCGAATCCAGTTTTCCCATTAATGTTTTCAGAATATTGTTGGAACTTCCACGCGTTCTTGTTAATATGGATGCTGTCTTTTTCCTTATTATGGCATAAAAGTCATCTGTTCGTGCTAGCACGAACATGCCAGACGCGCTACAGAATCGTGGCAGCCCCATCAATACTCTGAAACTATATAATGATACTACGTACCTACGGAACCCTCGGTGGGCGAGTCCGACTCGCACTTGTCCGGTTTTTTGTAGTTACTGCGATGCCCGTACTGTTAAACTCCTGTTTTGTCAGAGCACTGGTATCGCCGTTACTGTCGTGTAAAGTGTTAATATGGTTGCGGTAACCGCATCACATCAGGCGAGCCGTATGCTTGTATGCCATCCGACAGAGTATAAAAAATAAAACATTTAGCTGCTTATTTCCCGCTGTGTATGATCTACTTGCGTACCTGAAACCATTCCTGAAGCGGCGCACTCTGCTGATTGCGAGCGTACCATTTACATCAGCCGTATTGGCTGTACACTAGCACAGGAAAATAATATTCAGTTTTTTGTAAACATATTGTAGACATTTAGATAAATACTTTAATAGGAACAAGTTTCTATGGGTACTAACCCTTATTGTTTTATCCAGTGTTTAACTACTTATTAAATAACGTAATTACAATGTATGGAAAATGAGGAATCTCCTGAAGATGTACTGCGTAAGTGATAGTGGTGGCAACACGTGTATCGATTATCATTCCATGGCGGTTCTTTCGTCGATCACTCCATGATATACACACACACACTAAAAAAATGTTGGGGCATTTACAGACATGCAAAATCTGACAACTCCTTTGCACTTCCTACCCTCCTTTTTGTATTGGTTTTATTTCAAACTCCTTTACAAGCTTCACAACTCTGGATTGCGCTACTCGACAGCATCAGAAGAATCTCGAATAAACTTAATTTCAAAAAGACAGTTCATGCTTACCTCTTGGACAATTTGGGAAACCTATAAATTATCCTCCTATTAATATATATACATTATGTTCATATGTATGTTTTTATTTTGTTACTTATTTAATGTGTATATAATTTTGTATATTTCCTGTTGTACTACATAATATTTTGTTATTAATTTATTTTTGTATGCCACGTTCGTGTATATCTGCTCTTTCCAAAGGTTGTCTGGTAGAGAATGCTAGTTGAATTAAATTAAATTAAATAAAGTTTATATAAATAAAAAGAAAACGACGAATAAATAAATAAACTAATAATTGAAATTATGGAACATAAAAGGTTCTAAGCCACGCCTATGACTGGTGGCTTTTGAAATAAAACCTATTTTATTTTCTGCTGTCATGTCATTGAAAATTCCAACAGAGCTAGTACAAACAGTTACTATACCTTCCTACACTTACCTACAATATTTTTTCAAATATTTAAAACTTTTATAGCATGTTTTCCAGGCTGACTGTACAGTAACTGGGAAAGCGATCCGAGAACAGAACTAGTACACCATCTTGGTAATTTGAAAGCGTTGTGTTCCCGCGCCTTGCACTCAGCTCGCAGCCCCCGAACTTACTTGGAGAGTGTATTCCTTCTTATTTACCTGCCAACATGAATACTCAGCATTTTTTATTAACCAAGGTAGCAAAGCAAAGCTTTTTTTTTATACTACGTCGGGTGACAGACAAGCATACGGCCCGCCTGATGTGAAGCGGTTGCCGTAGCCATATTAACGCTCGCAACATAAAATATCGCTCGCGCGCCGCCACCTCCGCTGCTAACGCAGCATCTCTTTCCTTTCTAGTGACCTCACTCACTCGCAGGAACACAACAACTCTCAAGAGAATTGTTATTTGGCTGCGGTATTCTGTGAGGTGGAGGTACATTCCCCAGTCGGGTAGCTTACAAGTACGCTCCCTACCTCTCTTTTCGCCAGAGCTTCGTTTGTCAGTCAGCAGGGTGCACCGCGTGCAGGTGAAGTTGGTTTTGGTTCAAAGGTGTTGTGACCACTTACACCCCAAAGCTACAGGCACAAGAAGCTTATTGCTAACACAACGAAGTCGCGTGTTCGATTGCCGCACAAGAGAAACATTTGTGTGCATGAACATGTCTGTCTTGGTCCGGGTGTTTTCTATGTAATATAAATATGTAGTTTAAAAAAAATGTAATTAAGTACATTTATCAGTCGTCTAGTACCCATAACACAAGCTTTGTGCTTAATTTGGGACTAGATAGCGCTGTGTAAATTATCCAGATTTTTTTAATATTATTATTATTATTTTATATATTTATTATTGTGTAATTAATTTAGTAAATACACTGTAATAAATATACTACGTACGTATAGTAACTGTAGAAATGTTGTGGTAAATATACTACAATACAAAAATAATAAACAGACAAGTATACTGTCCAAAAGCGACTTAACTGTATGTTGGGTCCCTTTCAGTCAACCTTGCACTTGGATTCTGAACGTTTTACTCACCGTGTACTTTAAAATCAAAGCCAACCTCACTAGCACGTGGTGCACCCTGCCGACAAGCGAAAGAGGCTCTCGCGAAAATAGCTAACAGCGCATTTGTAATCGACCCCACTGATAAATTGCGTCCACTCCAGCTCACATCCACAGCCAAATAACAAATCTCTTGGGGGGTTGTGAGGCGAGCAAGTGAGGTCACCTGAAAAGAAGGAGTTGCTGCGTTGGCAGCGGGAGTGATATTTCATGTTGCGATTGTTAATATGGCTACGGAAATCGCTTTACATTAAATAAATAAATATTGTCAGACAAATTAGACAGCGCCATCTAGCCCCAAAGTAAGCGAAGCTTGTGTTATGGGTACTAGACAACTGATAAATATACGTAAATACATTTTTTTTTTGTAAATACATACTTATGATACATAGAAAACATCCAGACCAAGACAAACAGACATGTTTAGCACACAAATGTTTGTTTGTCCTATGTGGGAATCGAGGATCTCGATGGTGTCGTTGCGCGTGTCAGTCTAATCGAACACGCCAGTTAAGCAACGTCGACCGCAGCCTGTCTATGGATGGGTTTATTTATCTCGAGTTCCTCCGTGCTTCGGAGGACACGTTAAGCCGTCGGTCCCGGTCTGTTATCATTAGATCGCAGTCGTTAAGCTAAGTCAGTGCCTTAGGGCGACTTGAAAACACTGGCCTCCACCAACCCGCAGTTGAGCAGCGTGGTGGAGTATGCTCTAAACCCCTTCGATTGAGGGGAGACCCGTATCCCAACAGTGGGATGATTATGGGTTGATGCCGATGTGGGAATCGAATCCACGAGCGTTGGTGTCGAAGCCGCGTCATTGACAGCTACGCCACCGAGCTCGTCGCCGGGCCGTACATCAGCCGGGCCGTATGCTTATCTGCCACCCGACCTAGTATAAAAAAATATATTTTATTACGTAACAACAAGGGTCTAGCTTAAGATAAGAAAAAGACACCTCACTTCGCCCCACCTCGTCGCAGCCGTCATCCAAGTCACTGGCTTCTAGGCACCAAAAGTCAATTGAGTGACTTTATATTCGACCCCTATTGACTTTTAATTTTCAACACCTATCAGCGACTTAATCTCCGACATACACATATCCGAGCAATGGGCTGAGTAGATATGACTTATTGATAAACCTTGAGATGCCTGTCTTGCCTTGTTTCACCGATCTCACCCTTTACTGGGTCACATTTTTTTTTATTTTTTTTATTATTGTGTCGGGTTGCAGACAAGCATATGGCCCGCCTGAGGTATAGCGGTTCCTGTAAACTATAGACACTTGCAACATAAAGTATCACTCGCGTGCCACCAGCTCCGCTGACATCTCAGCAACTTCTTCATTCCTGATAATCTCACTCATTATTACATTGTATCTCTCTTGAACTCACGGGTCAAGCCCGGTCATTTGATAGGCGTGCGATATGGATCCAACGCGTAGAGGCCCCTTTGAGAAGTTTGATGTAATGTTGTACGCCCGCCGTGACCCGTTCCCGGATATGTCAATGGAACTACATACCCATGAGCAGGTCTTGGCACGGCAGGCGTTGAGACTATTGCGAAGTGTGATGGAAAATAAATGGGCTATGGAGATGAGATCTGGGTGAACTTAATACCGGGCTATTACAGAAGAGGGACGGACGCCTGCCATAACTGGTTTTATTGCTAGTTATTTGCGGCAGGCGGTGGCTTGCCACTCACTAGATGGGCCCCCGAAAATTACATTGTTATTATTACCATTAAAAAAGAAAAGAATAAATTTGCTTTGTGTTCATACGTATCGGCTACCTAAGCTGTAAGCATGTAATTTGTTAATGGTAAGTTGTTTATTAATATTTATGCAACCACCATAGGAAACGTTAATAGGTTTAGAGGGTTGTTCTTACGTTCGATCATAGACGCACACACAACGCTTAGTACAAACGTCATTTATTGTGATTGAAACCGTTCCAGGTACCAACTACATAATACTAGGATCCAAATTTAAAAATAAGGTCACATTCAGTAGTTAATTCTCATACCATTCGCGGAACGTTTTCCCTGGTCCCAGAGGAACACGCTTTGAGTAGAGACACCATAAATAAATGAAATAAAATTTGAAGCTCGAAACCTTTGTGTCTTGTTTTTACCTATTAAGTTTTCCATTAAGTATAGCCATTGTAGCCAAAAGGGGAAGTTAAATACCAACAGTTTCCTACTTCTACCATAGAGTAAATAAAATAACTTCTACTAATTTCTTTTCATTAAATTAGTTGTGAATTCCAAGGTAGCCGTAGATTTACCTCCGGGACTGCAGTGAACTTCATTGTTAATAAATTGGTGGTCGCCGCTGTTAACCCTGGCTACACAGGAGACACAGTAATGGGAATGTGTGGTGGGCCACATTCCCGATAAAAGCCTTCGTTTGTTGAGATTTTTTTTTAACACTTACAAGCTTATATTTAATTTCAGTCGCCTAATGTTATTTATTTTTAATCCCATATGGAGACCGTCACAAAATGATAATTTCATTTCCACATTATCTGCGTATCCAATGAAAGGGCTTGATAAGTGACATTCAAGCTTGCTAATGATTTTAGGTCATAGGCGTCGGGAGGTGCACACCCTCCCGGCGCCTATTACAGAGGGGGTGCATTTGCAACCCCTGTGGCGTTTCGAAAATTCAAAAATTCGAAATATGGATCCATCGACCACAAAGGTCGATATACATATTCAATTTCAAATATCCACCCGAACCAAGTTTGACAATAATTTAATTGATATTAAAATGCTACCCTAAGATTGTCTGGAAGAGATCGCTCGACGATAAGACCGCCTTTGTTTTAATCATAAAGGCAGGTATTTTTTATATCTTGTTGTGTCACAAGCTACCATGCCGTCTGCCTGATGTGAAGCGGTAATCATAGTTTAGAGGCGCAGGCATTGCAGAGAATCGCTCTCACCCTCTCTGCCAACGCAGCAACTTCTTCCCTCGTGATATTCTTACTTACAGGAACTAGTCCTCCAGTGATTTGTTATTTGGCTGTGGTCTTTTGTAAGGTGGAACAACTTCTCCACTTATTTTTTACGTTAAAAAAATATCGAAATATCATAAATATTTTTGAAAAATTTCAATTTTCGAAAATATTTATAATATTCTGGCATGTTGGCCAAGATAACTATTTAAATAATAATAATATCGAAATATCCTCAAAAATTGCCACGTTTGGTCTTCCTAACAGTTCTTTGAAGTCCGCGGCACCGCGCAATATGTTCGTGTAAACAAGCCTCTATCTCAGCTTAGAGAGTTACCTTTGTGAGTTTTCTTCTTATCTTACGGAACACTGGGCAGTATACCTTCTGCTGCCGCTTCAGATTCAGTCAGCTTTCTAAGTATGTACCGTCCTTGACGCAATCCAATGATGTTTTTATTTACTTCATTTATGGCAACCGATAGTAAATCACGCCACAAAACGTTTTAAATATATGCAACGAACCGTTGTGTGCTATCGCTAGCTATCCATATGCATAGCTCTAATATATATATTAGCAATAACTCGTTATCTTATACTGTACGGTATTACTATTCTATTACCTAAACCGTATCACTTTCTTTTAATAATCTGGAACCTGTTTTTTTAAAGCATATCCCTTAAAATATTAATTTTCACATAAAGAAAAAATTATAAATTAAAATTAATTTTTTTTTTTTTTAAATTAAATACGATTATAATTTCAATTCAAATTAATTATTTAAAATGTATTTTTTCCACTATAACTTTATTAATTACTTATCTCTTCGTTAAGAGTAACGGAAGTAGAGAGATAGAACACCTGTAGAAATAGATGCCTATTCTTTTAAATTATAAATGCGGCTAAATTTATTCATATAAAATTTATAATTACAACTATTGTTGATGTACGTCGGAAAGGGTTTAACGTAGGTTAAACCTACACCCGTGTCACAAGTCTCGGGATCTACTTGGGGTTTCTCTCTCTGCCACACGATGGACCCGGCACCCGCACGGTGAATCCACGGAAGCTAAGAAGTTCGTCTCAGTTGCAAATACATTGTCATATTTACTTTGAATAAGAATGTAAATTTCATTACATGTAATACAAGCCCGGCTAGCTCAGTCGGTAGAGCATGAGACTCTTAATCTCAGGGTCGTGGGTTCGAGCCCCACGTTGGGCGTAAACACTTTTTTATCTTGAAAGTTTTTTTAATACTTTTTAATTTTTTAGATACTATATAATAACGTTGAATTTTTTTTTTTTTTTTTTTTTTTTTTTTTTTTTAATATTGCAAACAAACACTTTATTATTAAATAGCATAATTTTTATTTAACTTAAAATATTCATAAATAATATAATGCAGACAATAAAAACTAAACTAAACTGTGTAAACCTATCTTAACAAAAACTATCTAAAGTAGGTCCGTGAGGCAGCGTGCCTAAAACGCTAGCAGCGTTACCCCTTTGGATGGCGATGCTTAGCCTCTGACCCAAGTAAGCGCCGGCTCTTGGGTCCCCGGTGGCTTGAAAAAGTCTCTTTGAAATGTCTTCAAAAAGACTCAAGGCACAGGGGCCCCAAGGACCGAGGGTTTCGACTCCGAAAGGGCTGAATAGGTATTGGGAGCCGATACCTCGGTATTTTATTACATTTATAACGTTGAATTATAAATGTAATTCTACAATTCGTGGTAATTATTCGTAAAATCATTCGCTAGGTAAGTACATACATAATAATATTATTACAAGTACATACATAATAATAAATTCAAATTCTAAATAATATGCTAAATAATTTAGGGGACACTGCGCATTAAATCAGGGAAGCTGAAGCATAATCATGAATGTACATACTTTTGTAGTCTAGGGAAATACTAATTCCTTGACTGCAAAAATTCACACTCATGTTCCAGTACAAAAGTTCTAATTTCAGTACCACTACGGCCATCTAGTGCAATATAGTTTTATCTTCGTTTCGAGGCATGCTGCGCTCATGCATGCTATGGAAGCTCCATAGCGATTGCTTTGAGTTTGCTTTAATTGTACCTAGTATTTTTAGTTTTAGTGTATGAACATAGATGGCGCTGTACAAAAAATTGTTCCTACTTCTAATTACACGAAAAATAGAGGGCGCTGAAGTAAATTAATAAAAAAATGTATATTTTTTTCATTTGTACCTACTTACTAAAAATAGAGTCTTGCGACTTTTGCGTCTTATCAAAGTTTTTTTTAAAAAAAAACCGCTGATAACTTCTGAACAACAAGTTTTATAGTAGGTAATGTTATGAGAAAATGTAGCATACAAACTTACTGCCACAGTAGAAGTAATAGTACTACGTACAGTATGGCCACTTCCTGCCGCTCTCTGGTATCGAACTCACCTTCCTCTGAGACAAATCTGGAACAGTTCGTATGGTGCCGCACGCACCCATGCTCATTGACACCCTGCACAAATGTCATTGTTTATGCAGTAGCAAACGACGCGACATTTATATGGTGTGGCCGGGGTGTGATACTGCTATGCACAGACTGCTATGTAAACTACTTGGGTAATGAACACGGAAATGAAATCAAATGGAAATGATATGCGATTGGATTTGTATGGCACCAAGCGTATCAACTTACACAAAGATAGGCAGGCAATATGAGTATCGTATTTTTTTTATTACATGCCTGTCAGGTCAATAATTAAATTAAATATTACAATAAGTGAACTCTTAAAAGAAAGTCCTTACTTCAAAATAATATTTATATATATTTTTAAGGCAATACCAAATACCCAGTAGTGCTACTGGGTATTTGGTATTGCCTTAAAAATATATTTAAATGTTGACAGTTTCTTTGGTTATTAAAAATGAACATTAGAACATACGGGATGAATGTAAAGCATTCAGTATTGATTACGGATGGGCTATATAAAATAAATCATTATTAATTGATCGATTTGTGTAAATATTTACTACTAGTGCTACTAGCCAATTGAAAAATTGTCTAGAAATGAAATATTATGATTTGAAATTAATGGTCTAAACTAAATAAAAAAATACCGGAAAAATATTCCAAAGCTTCCTACTCTTACCAAGACTTCTACTAACTGTTCATTCCGATTTCCAAGGCAGCCATAATTTTACCCCTGGGACTGCATTGAACTTGACAAATTGCCCTTTCGTGGTCACCGCTTGCTACATAATGATGGTCGTGCGTGGTGGGACTGTCACATTATACTTAGCCTTAGGTGGGTAAGTGATACCATTAGGGAAATTTAAAGCTCATTTTTTTAACGTTCTTGGGTACCGTAGTACAGCCACACTACGCTTCAGGGGTAGCTCACACATAGATCTTTTTCTTTCTTAATATATTAAAATGTCCTCCCCCCGTCCCCTCTCCCCCCGCATGCCATCGCAACAACGTCCTTTCTGGTAACGTGATTCACTCACAGGAACACAACTCTCTTGGCTTTTATGAATAATAATGAGCATTTGAGAATTTGGAGACGAGCTCGGTGGCGTAGCGGTCAATGACGCGGCTTCGACACCAACGCTCGTGGGTTCGACTCCCACATAAGACAAACATTTGTGTGCATGAACATGTCTGTTTGTCGTAGTCTAGGTGTTTTCTATGTATCATAAGTATGTATTTACGTATGTTTATCAGTTGTCTAGTACCCATTACACAAGCTTCGCTTACTTTGGGCCTAGATGGCGCTGTGTAATTTGTCTGACAATATTTATTTATTTATTTAGAATGGTTATTAGGCCGCAGTCTTCTTTAAGGTGGAGGTAATTCCCCTGGCCCGTACTTCACGTGCAGATGAGGTTGACTTTGGTACAAATGCACAATTTTCCTTTTTTGTATATTTACAAATCTACTAAACCGGTAGTCCCCTATCAATTTTTTTACTTAACCTATTAAACATAATGGACGCAATCAAAACAATGTGAGTTCTTGGAATCACAAGTTTGTATAATAATACAATAATTATTTATTATAATTGCTTACACACTGATGTAAGTATAATAGACATAATTATTGCTATAGCGAAATATGGCAGGTAAGTTTGCCAACACAGAAATCTAAATATGTTGTTTAGATGTGTTTGCCAACAAGAACAAAACTTAAATTATAAAATAATAGCATGAGATCACTGTCATTGGTATGAATAAGCATTCTATTCAGTTATTGAATCGCAATAAGAGATGGTGGTAAGGGGGCAGTTCATTCATGCTTACTTTATATTTATAACCAGCTGCCCGCCCCGGCTTGGCACGGGTAGAATGTATTATTTTCCTCGCATTTTTTACGTCTTTTCTCTCCATAATAACCTCCTTTAAACCTTAACGACAATATTAATTGTTATTGTTCGAGCCGTTCTCGAGTTTTGCGCTTAGCAATATTAGTTTTTATTTATATACTTTTATACCTTAGATACTTACGGCAGGTTTCCTACACGGTTGGTTTTTATATAAGTATTCAACAAAACAAAATCTGCGTTTTCTTATATCATTGTCGCGAGTAATTGTTGCTTCCTTTGCAACATCATTATAGCAATTTGTGGTGTTTGTATAAAGCCGAGGTGTCACGCGACCGTGCCTTATTGTTCTTGACATCTCCATCCCGGTGACAAGATGAAATGGACTCAGACCTGTCTCCTCTTCTGCGGTAAGCAATCAAGTCTTACTTCATCAATTAATATACAATAACCCAAATTTTGTAGGTTTTAACCGCTAATTAGTATAGCTAATGATTTATTCGAACTTGTGTGTTATGTTACTTAATGGATTGATGGAAAATGTTGAGCAACTGGATATTTCCTTCTTAACCGTGTTACTACCAGTTTTATTATCAATAATAACACGGTAACCTATTTTTCCTTTGTATAGGGTTTCACAAAGTGGGATTACGTGTACTTTTTTAGATATACCAGAAGTTCGTAGAGGTGCGCGACAAAATTTGCTTAATGGCGGCTGTATGACTGTCCGAAAGTGCCAACCCTGTGACATTTTGATTTCAATGAAATTTTTCAAAATTGAATCGCCTGAATTTGTGACAAGAAATTAGCTCTCATCCATCACACTTAACACACATCCCTCAGCGTATAGAACGAGTACATATTTCTCTTTGGGAGGGTTTGTTTTTAATAGAAAACTAATATTTTATTCTAGTTATTTTACCATTGACGAGATAGGTGGTCGAATGGTTAGAGATGGCCACTTTGACTCCGAGGTTACGGGTTCGATCCCCGCTCAAGACATATATTTGTGTGCATGAATTTGTCTGTTTGTCATGGTGTGGGTGTTTTCTATTTATGTATTTAAGAATAATATTAGTTATCTAGTACTAGATATATTTTATATAGATACCGATTGATATTGTACGTAGCGTTATTTTAAAAATCATTATTTTAAATTTTCGGGTAAAAAAATGTCACAAGTGGAATTAGTACAGTCAAGAAAAGAGATAAGTATACAGAGACTTTGTAATTATACAATAATAAATGAATAAATAAATAAATGTAACTGCTGGTTACAAAAAAGACTTATTATTATTATCCGTTCATATAATATTGGCTTAATTTTTTTATACAAGACTCGTTTTATTCGTCTTTTTTCTGAGTGTACGAGTACATCAAACATGTCAAAAAGTGTTTAATTTTGTTCCTCCGTTTAGTTTTTAACTTCCATTTTGTGCGGCATCAGAATGATACAAAAGTTAAAAAGATATGCTTGACGTGTTCTACTGTGCTAGTGACTGTACAAGGTCGTTTATGTGACATGGTGGGTCCTCCAGTCTATTTTTAACGCGTAAAGAACGAATTTTGCATTGGCTTTACTACAAAATAATACAGTATAGTTACTCTGTTTTTGAACTGTCAATAATTTACTGTCCATTTAATCTACGCTTGAAGGAAAGCAATAAACAATCCTTGGGAAGAGTCCGCGCGACTCTCTTTACGGTATTATTGGGAAAATATCACTTTGGAATACTATAGAAAAATTAGCTACAGTGCTAGTAAAACGTGATTTTTGTAAAGCGAAAAATGATCACGAAAAAATCAAATGTTTTGGCATTATAGGTACATATACCTAAAGCCTAACGAGTGGTACTCTATTTGGATTAAACAAAAAATATTGCATTAAAATTAACGTTTGGAAGTAATTTATTTAGATAAATAGTTATATACACATTACCAGCGGGTAAATCATCAAAATTAGTACCCGAGAAATCTCAAGTTGTCGAATGTACTCTCTAGCGAGATTTTTCAAGAAACTACGTTGTGGTATGTGGTTCTACAAGAAAGGAGTGAAGGGATGTTTTACAGGGTCGAAAATGCGTGTTATACTTAAATCTGATGACTGATTACCATCAGGCAGGTCATATGCGTGTTACCTTAGTTATGTAATAAATGAAACAAAAATACGAATAACCTCTTCGACACTACCAGACCATCACTGCATCTCGTATTTGTGTTCTACAAATAAGAGATGCATTTATTTTAAAACAAGAGTATATCTGAGGCCGCAATAGACATCTTCATTTTCGTTATCTGCGCTGTATATTTAGTATAATTATAGTATTATATTTTATAAATTTGTGTATTCTATATAATATTGCTGTAGGTATATAAATTTATATATTACTTCTATATTTTATGTATACTTTTTTATCATTTTTTGCACCCCTCCATCAATTATTTTGAATATGTAAACTGGAAGAGAATGCTTCGCATTAAGTTCATCTTTTTTTTTAAACAGCTCTATTGTAAAATTGTGTACAATAAAGTAAATAAACAATTATCCCGAATAAAATAAAAATACTTTATTTTTATTTTACGCCGCCTTGCCGCATTTTTTAAATAAAATAAAAATACTTTATTTTATTTGTGATAAGTGATAATTGTCGTGTTTTTTGACGTCACTTGATGTCCACTTGATATATCTAAAAAAAATTTAAATGTGAGCATTTAATTTTTTTTTAGATATATTTCACAAAATTGCTGAATATGAATAACCCCTTTAATCCCTTTTTGAAGAAACTCCATAATAAAAGTCTCCTGGGGAAATCTGGACAGGCTGTTTATCCTACAACTGATCGGAACATATCACCTTGTATGGGAAGAAATCGTCTCTGGACCCAAAATGATTGAAAAAGAATTATTGACGTAGCAAACTGTTTTTATTTTTCACGACTTTTAAGAAGACGTACCTCTTTAGTACAATTTAACATCATCAAAGGCATTTTTTGAAATAGGTACCTCGTTATCGGATTTAACATGTTTTTATTGTCTTGTTAGCGTCATATACTTGATGCAGCCTAGTTACTTAATGTAAACTTCCTAGAAATCCTTCGAGTTTGTGATTACGTCGGTAATAAATCTCTTAGTTGCAGGTTGTTAAACCATATCGTAAATGCCCATATCAAGTTAGTTTAACGTAATGAATTTCAGTTCAAGGGCCGAAATACAATGGATTAGAATCCGTTGAATGAACATTGACGCCTTGCCGCAGTTGACCTTTACCTTTCACATACAGTGACAATATAAAAGTTATAATATTTTCAGCCATCTTCAGTTCGAGTTATGGTGTCTCTTCAAAATTGGATATGGGTAACGAGGAAGATGTTAAAATAGTCAATGCTACAACTAAATCAGATGACGAGGATGTAGAAGTGAAACATACAATAGTCGTGTCAACGAAGCTTAGGAATAATAATCGCCGAGGGATTCACAGTCAAAGCGATGGTTAGTAAGTATTTATTTTTGTAATTGTAGTATTGTATCAGATGTCTAAAGTACCGTCAAATAAGACGATTTTGAGATGCTTCTTACATCTTACCAGTAGGTACCTTACAAGCACTGCAAACAGAATACCTTTTTACCGACCTGGATTTTTTTGGGTTTTACCTACCTGGAGGTAGATAAAACCCAAAAAAGGAGCCTCACAGAATACCGCAGCCAAATAACAATTCCCTTGAGAATCATTCTTCTTCATTGTGTTTCTACGAGTGACTGGGGTCACCAGGAAGGAAGGAGTTGCTGCGTGTGACTGGCAGCGCGGGCGGCGGAGCGCAAGCTGAGATGACTGATGATGATGATATTTCATGTTGCGAGCGTTATTATGGTTACAGTAACCGCTTCACATCAGGATATCCGTATGCTTGTTGATTTTAATAATTTTATACAGCAGATATATTTAATTTAAAAAATAAAACTATGTCATATATGTTTGGGCGATTGTTAACGCAAATTGACAATTTTCAGGAGATTCAGGTATTGTAACTTATAGTGTAGGCACTCCAAAGCCAGACAAAGAAGATAGTGGTGAAGTCCCGATAATACCAGGATATAAGTCTGTAGATACCACAGCAATTAGAGCTCCAGACACGAGATATAAAGCTAAGGTTTATCCTGACTCTGTTTTTATAAACCGCAATATCCGCGATGATTATGACGTCATCCCAAATTTGGCTATGAATCCATCACAATGGAAGCCTTCTAACCATTTCAACAATATTAATTATTGGGGTCATGACGGCAGGCACCCTAACTTGGAGAGAAGAATTAGCAGGCCAGTAGAGTCAAACAATAAATTTCATAGGAAAATTACAAGTGATGGAATGAGAGAATTTTATTGTCAAAAATGCAGAGAAATGAGCGTCGGGCAACGACAACCGTCTATCGGATGTAACTACATGCAACAACGGTCCAATCCGTGGACGTATGAGACGACTACTCACAAGATGAAGTTAGACGGCAAATTGGCGAAATTAAACTAATAGCTCGTCCCATTGTTTTTGTTCATCCCGTCTCCATAATGCCTGGTAGCAAAAAGTAAACGGTGCTGATACAATCTGCGGCCTTGAATGTTAAAAAGCGTAGCATAATGCCACATTCATAACTCGTTACAATATGGTTATAAAAGTCTGAACATTAACAAATGAATTAAAAATTCCATCGGTTGGGGATAATTTACGACTATATAATTATGTAATCAGTGATCATATAACTGTTACAATGATGTATCAGGGATTCATTTTGGCGAGTGATTGAGATTATGAAAATAGTAAGTATATCACATTTTTATTAACTGTAATGTAAGAGTTAATTGACCTTATGTTTATGCATATCACTTTAAACATATAACGTGATTTTCATTATTAATTAATTGAGAAAACATTTCAAATAGAGACAAAATAAAAATTCAATGGCTGAAGTTATGAGATCTAATTTAATAGAAGGTCCACTCATTACTTCATCGTTCATTTAACTCTTCACTGAGTACGTGGTGACCTTGCCGTTGTCATTGAGTGTGGTGACAGCACCTCTATCGCTGGTCTCCTTGCCGTTGATGTTCGAGGAGACGGAGTACGCCCTAGAGCTCATGCTAACAAAGTTGTTCCCTGGTGCCTGCGGGACGTCCGCGAAGCGACTCATTACGTTGACATTTGGTATTATCTGAAATGTTTATAAAATGTTAATAGATGTATATCTGAATTGCCTGTTCAGGATTTACCAGGCAACTACATCATGAGGTGCTCCAAAAAGGACATGGAAAGGTTTTTACAGTGTCGGAAACGCGTGTGTGATGCTTCTTTTGTTGCAGGCGTCCATTGGCTGCTGTCATTGGTTTCCATTAGGCGGGTCGTATGCTTATTTGCCACGTTAATGCTATAAAACAAATCTTATCATTCAATGGAATCCATATGATATTTTTTTTTTCGGTTTGTTATACAAGGACTAACTATAGATGAAAGAATTACTTAGATAACAGGAAATTTACCACACTAGGGCTTTAAAAGAATATTATTTCTTTAACAAAAAAATTAATTCTTGCTAAATATACTTATCTACTATATATCTACTATACATAGTTAGCCATATTTAGTTTTTGTTTTAATTATATATTTTTAATGATTAGTAAGTTATTTTAATTATGTTCAAGTGATAATGAATAAAATACGATGTTTCATTATAATTTAATAAATTACTATACAACAACCTTATCTACTTAAGTGCAAATAATGTTGCTTTTTACTGCATCAAAAATCACAAGTGTATCATATGTGACATACGCAGTATGGTGACAACTATTAAAAAAATCATAGTTACTCGTATGAACAGAGATAGAAAATTAAATGTGATTATGATTCTTATAGAATGAGAATATCACTAACGGCTGATTAACCTTCATTCTATCGTTGTAACGTACCGGATTTGCAGGATTGATCGATGCAATCTGATGACTGAATCCTGGCCCTACGGCTCCTCCAGCATATGCACTGTTAGGATAGTTCATGTCGAATGTCGGTATCGAGAAATCTCCAAACGGTGCCCTGAATGGTAAATTATTAAAGTAACCAGCTTGGTTCGATGTTAAGTCAAATGCCTTCCTAGCAGCGTCTAAAGCTTTCCTCTGATTCGCTAGATTTGTATGAAACGCCCTGTAAACACACAATGGGTTAAAGCACACGAAAAAGCATTAGTACATAATGAGAATGCTAATGAAAGCCCGAAAATACAGATGATAGAAAATTTAAACAGAGATAGAGAGAGATAAAGAGAGAATAATCTACAAGCGCAAAATAGATAAGATGCTTGCCAGAACTCGCTAACGTAGGTAGGACCCTGGATCACACAGAGTTAAGTCCTCAGAATGGTTACCTTCTACTAAATTGATTTAATCCAACTGATGACCATTCAAATGGAGATGTAGGAAATAATGGCTGCAATGGTTGGAGCGATGGCAATGGTGCAAATGGCAATGAATGGAACAGCGGGAATAATTTCATGGGTCGAAAGGGTTTCATAGGTAGCAAGGACGTCATAGATGGGAAGTTCATACCAAAATTATGTAACCCCTCTGATGACGATTCAAACGGTTATGTAGGAAATAATAGCTTTAATGGTGGAAGCAGGTCAAATGAATCAAAGGATGGCATAGGTGGGGAGTATAAAAAGGTATGTAACGGGCCATTGAAAAATTCTTCACCGACGATTCTATAACAAGAAATGTATATGTTAATTATATTTCTTATTGGAAGCACTGAGAGAGAACTATACTTTATGAAACAGCGGCTATAGTTTGTTAAAAAGGTTCAGTACTGTCCTTAATAACTCGAATTTATAGTTATTTAATAATTTATATTATAATAGCTGGTAAACTAGGTTCAAGCAAGAAAGTATGAGATCACATAAGCCCGAAGATAGTGCAGATTAGTAAGTTTAAAAAAGAGTAAGGAAATGAAGTAAGACAGAAATTTTTCCAATTAAGTTAAAAATTGTTAATGTAGGCAGGACCCTGAATCACACAGAGTTAAATCCATAGAATGGTTACCTTCTAGTAAAATGATCGAGTCCAGCTGACGATTCAAACGGTGATGTGTAAAATAATGGCTTCAATGGTGGGAGCGGTGGTGGTAATGGTGCAAATGGCAATGAATGAAACAATTCCATAGATGGGAATAGTGAGAAAGATTTCATACGTAGCAATGATTTTCTAAATGGGAAAGGTTTCATAAAAGGAAAGGGTTTCCAAGGCAGGAATGGTTTCAGAAATGGGAATGGACGGAAAGAATTAAAGTGATGCAAAGGTTCCAAATGGTGGATTATCAATGATCGTATCCTATTAAAAATTGATGACACCGGTGGCACTGTGCCTGTGAAAAATTCTTCGCCGGAAATTCTATAAAAAAACGTTTATTTAAATTACTCTAATTGTTTAAAACCGAATGACTATTCCATACACTAAGTTATTTGTTTTAAGTGAAACATATTGTATACCACAAAGCAGCACAGCAGACTTCTATTATTTTAAGGTTCAGTACTGTCCTTCTTTTTAATGTAATTCTAGTTCCTATCAGGCAAAATAATGACAATTATTCAATATCGGGTCCAATTTCTAGGGCGAGTTGGCATCTTACACCTATCTAACATTGTTCCTATAAACCTATACTGTGTCAGAAGAAGAAAGATTCATTTCAGAGACAGGAGAAACATCATCAGAGATAAACCTCCACCGGAAGCTGTAGTTTCTCCATATTTGTAGACCTTACTCTTGTAACAGACTCTCGAAGTTTCTAAAGTATTCTGGAAAGAATGAGTCCAGATCCTGATAATAATTTTGCACATATGGTATCTGGAATGCCGGTTGCTGCAGGCCGAAGTATTGGCCG
Source organism: Hypsopygia costalis (assembly GCA_937001555.2). Taxonomy (NCBI): domain Eukaryota; kingdom Metazoa; phylum Arthropoda; class Insecta; order Lepidoptera; family Pyralidae; genus Hypsopygia; species Hypsopygia costalis. The sequence continues at coordinate 8,685,689 of OW443325.2, forward strand.
TCGTTTATTGGATATGTACCACCGTACCTATTACCCGCTGAATCTTGGTATGCAAACGATCCTACTCCGTCAGGTGCTCCTGTAAACAAAAAAAAAATCTTATAAGTTATTTGAGAATGGTTCCCATCCGCTCCAATTCTGTTGATGTCTATAATTATTTTAATTTCCCCAGAGTAAGAATTTTTGTTCAAAATTATAAATTATAGCCATGACTAAATATTGAAGGAAATATATTGATCGATTTTTAGAAGTTGTGACCTTTGGTAAATTATTTATTATGCATATAATTGTAGTACAGAAGTAAATTATGTACTTATTTAACTTGCCTTGGAGCTACTGTTAAAACAGTTTTGGATTGAATGGGGATAAATTATTTTGAATACCTACTTCAATATTGGAAATTTTGATGCATTTAGGTAACGCATTGCAGAGACATGACGCTTGCAAAGGTTGTTCTTATTGTTATTATTTTAGGCAAGTTTGCACCCGCGGCGTCGAATGCTCGTATCCCAGTATCTTGTCGTATTTTTACAAAATCTTTTTTATCAGATTTCTACGTCATAATAGCTACCTGTATGCCAAATGTTGACTAGCTATGTCCAGTGGAAGTTACTATTAAGTATTCCAGTATTAATTATGCTAGTTGTTTGTGTGTGCGTTGATAGATAAGTCAGTAAGTAAGGTATATCAAATATACCCCGCTAACTTAACAATGAAATTAATTACGATATCTTCAACGAAAACAAATGTATTAATCATCGTTAAAGTAATAATTGCCTGATACAAAAACTCAGTGCTGTTGTGTAGACGTATACAAAAACTATGGCGTTCAAAATAACAAACCAATAAATAAAGCGATCTATGCCATACAATATTGTAACAATAGATGCCATACATGCGAATGCTTTTGTACTTACAATGATTTGCACACAAACTACGATTCATTTGTGTGTGACAGTCATGATTAAATGATAGAAAAAACAGTATACAGTTTTGTCTATGTATTCTATATATTAATACGTGAAGCAGAAACTTTGTACACCTTTTTACGAAAATTGCGTGGAAGGTGGAGTATGATATTTCGTATACTTATAGTTATATATATAGAAGGAGGGCAGAATACTAATATTTTTTTTAATTATGCATAAAAAATACATTAAATAAAAAACATTACACACACTACCGTGTATTTGACACACATACGTGTTTCTGTTTAGTGTTAAAGTCGTAATTGAAATTAATTATAATCGAATTTCGATCACTGGACGACCATTAGTATTATTTATTGCACATAAAAAAAGGTTACAATAGTTTACATAAGTGGTATGCAAAGGCGAGCTTATCTCTAATAGAGATCTCTCCAGCCAACCTTCAGCAGTGGGACAGTATGCAAGTAGCGGTTACAGGTTTAAGAGATGTAGGGCATAGCGTATTTTTAGGGTTCCGTACGTCAAAAGGAAAAACGGAACCCTTATCACAAGATCACTTTGTTGTCTGTCTGTCTGTCTGTCTATCTGTCAAGACCCTCTAAGTCGAGAATGCGTGGAGGTACCAAGCTGAAATTTGAACTGTATACTCAGGTGTGCGGTCCCATGAAGTTGTAAAAAAATCAAACTGCTAAGTTTACGTAAAAAAAAAAAAAGATACGGCCGTTTATTCAGCAAAAAACGCATATTTCGATACATTCACAAGGGAATCAAAACTCATAGGGTACTTCCCGTTGACCTAGAACTATGAAATTTGGCAAGTAACATCGTTATAGACTGCAAGTACAAGAATAAATCTCAAAACTATACATTTGTTATTAAATCTTAAAAAATGGGGTTAGATTCCTGAACTATTGATATAATGATCCCTCGGTGTGCGAGTCCGACTCGCACTTGTCAGGTTTTTTTTAAGCTGCTCGACTGGGAAAGTACCTCCACAATTATTACAATGTCATTGTTGAATGAAATAATAAACCAAACTCATGTCAGTATAACAACGTCCGCCAATTAGGTTATAGTAAAAACGTGCGCTTCTGAGATCATTGAGTGATTGACTGGAAATCCCGAATAATAAGCAATTAATAATGTATTATAAGTATCTTAAAAGACACAATGAAAATTCAATGAAAAAGTATCTCCAATTGCTTCAGTTAAAGGTGAAAATGGCGTGCCAGATGAACAGTCACTGTTGTTTTTTGTGCGAGTTTCGTTTTCCCTATCACGAATGATTACTTAAGTGATATACTAGATTGCTGACATGATGACTTATTATGATATGATCTATTAAAATATGCATTGGAAAAAAATAACTCCTGGTCAGGGTTGCCAAAAATGTTAAGAGGAATATTCTATGTATCATAAGTATGTACATATTTACAAAAAAAAAAAATGTATTTACGTATGTTTATAAGTTGTCTAATACCCATAACTAACGTAGTATTATTTTTCGTATTCTCCTTAGCGAGCCCTTTTATTTGATACCCATATTGTGGTAGTGCAGAAAAAAATGCTAGTCCAACATCTTGGATAATCCGCCATATTGGATTTAGAATGACATGACATAGCTAACCATGCATTGTCATAATATACTAAGCGTGTATACAAAATTTCAGCTCAATCAGTTGGAGATATGATGATGGTTCAAAATTAAGTTGCAAGATTCCACCCGGACATTGCAAGTTAAATAAAAGCTTGTAAAAAGAGTAAAATGTGAAATAAATTTAATTAGTTTGGTGTTATGAAAAAATAGCCGAATTTCACGAATGCTATGCCTTGTTTAGTAGTGTAATTACTTAATAGGTTAATGACGCCACACTGTGACTCACGCAGTAGAACGTATGATGAAAAAATTCGTCACCAACACAAACCTTCTTGGTAACTCAGTTGGAAGAGCACTCGACCGGTCATCGAGGGGTATTGGGTTCAAATCCCACCTACCGGGGTCAGGTGAATTTTTCCATTTTTCAAAATATTTATAATACGAGCTAAATTATTTAGTTGAACTAAGTATATAAGTTATGAAAATGATTATTTGCAGAGAAAAGGTTCTACGTTTAATAAATAATAAATATATTCCCGGACAAATTACACACGGCCATCTAGTCCCTAACTAAGCAAAGCTTGTACTATGGGTACTAGATAACTGATATTATATTTATATACCTACATATTTATTTTTGTAAATAAATACATACATTATAATATAATATATAAAACATCCGTGTACAGACAAACAAATCGACTGGTAATAATCTTTATACTATGCAACATATCCAATAGCAGTCCATGTCCATAGGCTAAACTCGCTCAGCGAGGGACCGATGTCTGAGGAGCGCATATAGTGGAAAACATTGGTAAAGACCCATATCTAGCTCTGAGTAGAAACAGGCTGCTAATGATGATGATGATTCTATATACCGTTGTGCAAATTGAAACGACCTTAGAAAAACCAAGTAAATCTATTTGTAATAAACCATTCCATTCCACGCTTGAATCAGTGTGATGATGTGAATGACTCACGACTCCAAATTGGTGTGAATGCTTTGTTTTCTACATCGAGACCTGCTCATGAATATGTAATACCTACATAACGGAATTGTTGCCAGTTTTTTTTACCCTGTTGACTATTAAGTGTTTGTTAACAGCCATCATTATAAAATTGGAATGTACAATAGTACTAAATTTAGATAAAACATTTATTTATGTCTCTTTCAATTTATTATAAAATTTTAATATTAGTCATAGAATTAAACATTTATCGATCCCGGTGGTCGACTGGCTAGCAATGGCCACTTGACTCCGAGGTTCGATCCCCGCACAAGACAAACATTTGCGTGCATGAACATGCCTGTTTGTCTTGGTCTGGATGTTTTCTATGTATTATAAAAATTGTATTACATATCTCAATATGTACACAAATAGTTTCGGAATAACAATAATCCAATAAAAATATTGCAAATCTCGTACAATATTACATATTATGTATCCTACATATGCAAATTCAAAGAGTGATTCCATAAAAATCGCCATAGCAGAATAAAAAATTATCGTATTTTATTTTCTTACAGACCACCCGTATCAATATCTGATGAATGCGTAAACTGAGTAATAAAAACATTAGTGACATTCCTTTTGAATATTATAACTGTACATTTATTTACGGCTACATATTGTGTTGATTCTTTGATCTTGTTCATTGATATTAGGTATATCTTTTACTTCGTAAACCCGTATCCCGGGATCTCACAGAATTAGTAAAAGCACTAGTAGTAAAAGAACATGTCTGTTTGTCTTGGTCTGGGTTCTATGTATTATAAGTATGTATTTAGAAAAATGTATTTAAGTACATTTATCAGTCACCTAGTACCCATAACACAAGCTTTGCGCTTAATTTGGGACTAGATGGCGCTGTGTAAATTGTCCAGAAATATTTATTTATTATTATTAAAATTGTAGTTCCCAGATTCAAGGGGGCATAGGGGGCAGAGCATTGTTTAGTCAGTCGTCGTCCACCCTTATTCATCCCACTGCTGGGATACGAATCTCCCATCAATCGAAGGGGGTTTAGAGCTCCACTTGGCTTAACGACTGTGCATCTACTGACAACAGCCGGGGCCGACGGCTTAATGTGCCCTCCGAATCACGGAGGAGCCCGACATAAATAAACCCATCCATGAACAGGGCACGGCCGACGTTGCTTAACTTGCGTGTTCGATTAGACTGACACGCGCCACGACGCCATCGAGCTCCTCGGTGTTGAGTCAGTAGTGATTCAGAACTATTTAAAGGCTAAGGCGATTTAGAGGAGGAAACTGACTAGTTGACTGTTCGATCCATGTCTTCACATAATAATCAACGTACAGCTCAAACCACTCTTAAACTTTCGCGTTGTATGATTAAATTATGCATAATTGCATAATTAAACATGCATGCATAAATTTTATGAAAAATATGAACGGGAATAACGACCAGATTCCACCGGCCGTGTCTCTCAATCGAAGGCATTTTAGAGCTCCTCCACCGCTGCTCAACTGCGGGTTGGCGGAGGTCAGTGTTTTCAAGCCGCCTAAAGGCTACTGACTTGGCTTAAGGACAGTCATCTAATGACAACATCCGGGACTGACGGCTTAACATGCTCTCCAAAGCACGGACCAGCCCGAGATAACGCACGGCCGGTGCAACCTGGTCGAAACGTCAGGCAATAATAAAGGTATTTTTCATACAGGTAACTATTACAACAAAGGCATCCGAAAGAAAAAAGTGTTTTTGACAATCTGATGGAATACTGGAACTGGGATACGTGCGTACGAAGTCACGGGCGAAATCTAGTTATAGTTAAATGACTTTGACAAAGATTGTGATCGACCTGTCCGTAATATCAGGCCGATAGGTTAATGCAATCGTCTATAAGCTACGGTAAAAGCTTCACATCAAGCGAGCCGTATACTTATCTGGCGCCTAACGTAGTATAAAAAATATCAGCTTTGCCCGCAGCTTTGGGGTGTAAGGAGTTCATCAACATCTTTGTACCAAAGCCAACCTCACATGCACATGGTGCACCCTGCTGTCTGACAAACGAGGCTCTGGCGAAAAGAGGGGTAGGGTATAGCGTATTTTTTTAGCTGTCCAACTGGGGAAGCACCTTCATCTTACAGAATACCGCAGCCAAATAACAATTCCCTTGGGGTCGTTGTGTTCCTGTGAGTGAGCGAGCTCACCAGAAAGAAAGAAAGGAAGTAGTATAGGCTGGCAACGGATCGGCGACCCCTTGGTGTTGCTGATCTCCATGGGCGGTGGTGATTACTTTCCAGCAGGTAACCCACATACTCGTTTGCTCCCCTCTCATAATATAAAAAAAAAACATAATATCGAGTTTTACATATTCGCAACAGATTCTAGCAATTTGATGACATACGAGTATGCTTCCCAAAATATAAACTGCGTGTTATTTTTTCCTATTAATATTAAATAGCTTTAACTTAAAAGTAACAAAATGTCGGTTGGATCTATTCTGCATAAGAGGGTCCAAATTACTTTGACAAAGATTGTGATCGACCTGTATATAATATCAGGACGATAGGCTTAGGTCGGTAGACGAGAGGTCGTAGTCTATAAGCTACGGTAATCGCTTTACGTCATGCAGGAACCCTACCGCCGAAGCTGAAGCCGGATTTACCATCGAATTTTTTTATTGCAAAAATAAAACTACTGCTTACATTGTTGGTAACAATGTTTAGCTCTTCGTTGGTCGTGTGGTTTCCAGCAGACTAGAATAGAATCACTCCGTTTCTTCCCATGGATGTCGTACAAGGCGACTAAGGGAAATACATTATCAAATATCGATCAGGCCTCCCCGTTTGGCCAGCGTGGGGAGTGTAGGCCAATTCCTCCTTCCGTCTAGGATGGACGAGGGTCGTGCTCCTGTAGTGGAGACTAAAATGGACCTGATGATGATGTTTAGCTCAGCTGATAGAAACCCTAGAGCTCTACCGACTACGCTGAAGATGTTTGTCAATAACTGTAACCTAAGACCAATTAAATAAATGTAAAGTAAATGACGAGCTCGGTGGCGTAGCGGTCAATGACGCGGCTTCGACACCAACGCTCGTGGGTTCGATTCCCACATAGGACAAACATTTGTGTGCATGAACATGTCTGTTTGTCTTAGTCTGGGTGTTTTCTATGTATCATAAGTATGTATTTAAAAAAAATGTATTTACGTATGTTTATCAGCTGTCTAGTACCCATAACACAAGCTTCGCTTACTTTGGGGCTAGATGGCGCTGTGTAATTTGTCTGACAATATTTATTTATTATTTATTTATTATTTATTTATCATTTATTAATTTTTGAATCTAAAAACACGGTTGTAATCGGCTTTAGCTTCGGCGGAAGGGCCCCTGGCCGTATACATATTTTGCGCCTAACGTAGTATAAAAAACTACAGCTTTGCCCGCAGCTCGTGAGGATTTTTTTTTATATATACTACGTTGGGTGGCAGACAAACATACGGCCCACCTGATGTGAAGCGGTTACCGTAGCCATATTGACGCTCACAACATAAAATATCGCTCGCGCGCCGCCACCCCCGCTACCATCGCAGCATCTCCTTCCTTTCTGGTGACCTCACTCACTTGCAGGAACACAACAGCCCTCAAGGGAACCGTTATTTGGCTGCGGTATTCTGTGAGGTGGAGGTACATTCCCCAGTCGGATAGCTTATAATTACGCTCCCTACCTCTCTTAAAAACTATATCCACATATTGGTGATAAACTGGCTGAAGAACATAAAACTCCAATATAAATCGAATAACGGTACCGTAACTATCACAGCTGAGATTCGTAATGCGTATACTAATTTTATATCCAATCCATTCTAATATAAATAAATAAATATTGTCAGACAAATTACGCAGCACCATCTAGCCCCAAAGTAAGCGAAGCTTGTGTTATGGGTACTAGACAACTGATAAACATACGTAATACATTTTTTTTTTTGTAAATACATATTTATGATACATAGAAATATATATATATATATATATATATATATATATGTATACTCAATTTTGGGGTGTAAGTGGCTCACCACGAACTTTAGAGCCAAAGCCTACCTCACCTGAACGTGGTGCACCCTGCCGAGAGAGACATACATAAGAGAGGTAGGATACAGCGTATTTGTGAGCTGCCCGACTGGAAAAGTACCTCCACCTCACAGAATACCGTAGCTAAATAACAATTCCTATGAGGGTTATTGTGTTCCTGCGAGTATGCGGCGGCGGAGCTGGCGCCGCGTTAGCGATATTTCTTGTTGCAAGCTTTAACATGACTATGCTAACCGCTTCCGATCAGGCGAGCCGTATGCTTGTCTGCCACCCGACGTCGTATAAAAAAAATACTCAAAGAAAACGCCTCAGCTGAAGTGGCAAATAAGCATACAATTAAAACAGGGACGTCATAACGCAGTTCTTAGTCCGTACATTTGTCATACAGTATGGTTGTTGTCACAGCTGATAAAAAGTAATTAGTTTTTCTATAAGGCGTCAACCCTATTAGTGATGCATCAACGCTAATAAACAAAGGAAATATTTTTTTATATTCTACTTATCGGATGACAAATAAGCAAACGGCTCAGCTGATGTAAAGCGATTACTGTAGCTTGTAAACGTTAGCATGGATTATCCAAAAATTATTATGTGAAAATTTGCAACGATAGCAGTTTTTTTTATATAATATTATATAATATGTTAAGTGGCAGACAAACATACGGCCCGCCTGATGTGAAGCGATCATCGTAGCCATAACATAAAATATCGCTCGCGTGCTTCTACCCCCACTGCCAACACAGCAACTCCTTCCTTTCTGGAGACCTTACTCTCTCACAGGAACACAACTATCCTAAAAGGAATTGTTATTTAGCTGCGGTATTCTGCGAGGTGGAGGTACTTCCACAGTCGGGCAGCTTACAAATTACGCTATGCCCTACCTCTCTTTTCGTTAGCGCCTCCTTTGTCCGTCAGCAGGATGCACCACGTGTAGCTGAGGTTGACTATTGTTCAAAGATGTCGATGAACCACTTACACCCTAAGGGTAAGGTAGGTCTCACCAGACCAGGTATAGATTGTCACCACACGTAAACGGTAACGGCTATGTGGATTTGGATGGTATTTGATATACATTTTTTTTTTTTTTTTATACCACCAGTGTGGCAAACAAGCATACGGCCCGCCTGATGGTAAGCAGTTACCGTAGCCTATGAACGCCTGTAACACCAGAGGCATCACACGCGCGTTGCCGACCCTGTAAAAACCTCTTAATACATATAGAATATGAAACAAACAAGCGTATATATCTACTTGTAGGCGAAAACATGGTAATTGTGTTATTTGTTATATCTATAGTGTTTCAATCATGTTATTTACACTGTAATTTTTACCAAATAAAATAAAAAATAGTTTGAAGGATCTCGGTCGCAGTCGATTGGGCTTTATATTTTTATATCTAAACAATTAGTAGAAGAACAAAATATAGTAAGTATAACAATATAATTATGTAAGAATGGGACAAAGTGGAAGTTTCGTTAATAAGGTAAATTAATAAATAATAGGTCTAACCTGATAGTGTGGTCGCCAAAGCTGCGCAAAATATACTGAAAAATAAACGTGTACAAAGGCTTCACGACACAGCTGCTAACTGTGACTAATAAAGCCTGTGAACCAAATGGACGAAAATATTGCGCAATTGTTATGACCTAATACTAAATGTAATTAACAGGTCGATTGTAAACATCATGTTATAGTTTAACCAATTTTCTTTTTGTTCAAATACTATGATTTACGAAATACCATCCACATAGGGTTGCCATCTAAACATTAGCAACCAAGACAAGAAGCGTGAATACTTCGGATTTTGAATCTTAAAACCCGGACATGTCATCAGTGTTTGTAGTACTAGTACTATTATATTTTAAAAAGAAAATCTATACTCACCTTTTAGACGGTTAAATACAGTGCTGATCATCATATTCCTATGTCTATGTATGTGTATGTATGTTTACTTTTTTTATTATTATTTTTATTTTTGTATAGAATATAATATTCTTTTACTTGAATAGTTATCATCTCTATTTTCGAGATCTTATTTTCTTTCATTTGCTTTAGAACCATGTATGAATGTATGTATGAATGCATGTATGAATTTCTGCTATTCCCGAAGGTTGACTGGTAGAGAATGCTTTTAGCGTTAAGTCCGCCTTTTGTACCCTTATGTAATTTTGTGGTCAATAAAGTTTTAAATAAATAAATAAATAAATAAGTACTATTTTTTTATCTGTGACAAGGCGGTTATTCGCAGCATGGAGCGGGCGATAGACTTTGGTTTGGGTTAAAACCCTGGACTACAAGATAATGAAATCCCGCCCGGACGATCCCTGGATGCCAAACAAGGAGAAATCCGGGGAAACCCGGAAGGATGGCACCCTACATCCACATAATCTATGAAATCAGTTCATTTTTTTAGTCACAGACTGTATGTAGTGAGAACATGCAATTTTTGAAGGTACGCCATTTTGGTATTCAATTCAATATGCTAATTCTACTTTCATATTCTTACATTTACCGACCGATTAAAGTTAATTATTATTAGCACTAATTTGAGGTAAAGTTAGATTTACGCAATCGAAAAATTCATTCAGATTAATGCAATTTTGATTAATAGTTTTAGTTTGGCCCATATTAAACGTACCAAAATTTTTGTCAGCGATAAAAGTTACTTGGCTCAAAAATATAACGTTACATATGTTCCGTGACACTCGTAATCAAAAGATTGACCCAAATTTAAAATAACAGCTTTGCTTATCCTAAAATTACTTTTAAATTATATGATCTCATGAAGAAGCAGTAACAGTTAGGTTGTAGCAATTGAATTCTTGAGTGGCACTTGACAGCTAAGCAAACATCAGATGCCCCTTGGCCAAGAAACATTATAATAATTAGTTTGCGTACGGATAGACTGTCTAATCGGCTGTTTGTGCCAAATAACTTAATTGTTATGCGATATTATTAAGTAGCAGTGTCACTGATGACAACTTTTAAAAATTGAGAATAAAGTCAACATTTAAAGGCCGGCAACGGATCATGGGCTCCTTGGTGTTGCAGCCCCCTTACCACCATCTCTTATTGCGAATTCAATAACTGAATAAAATGCTTATTCATACCAATGAATAAGCGACTATTTCAAATGGAATAGAGTCGCTTATTCATTGGTATGAATAAGCAATCTATTCAATTATTGAATCGCAATAAGAGATGGTGGTAAGGGGGCTGATCTCCATGGGCGGTGGCGATTGCTTACCACCAGGTGACCCACATGCTCGTTTGTCACCCTCATATAAAATGACATGCATTTTTCGTACGTCGTTTTGGTACTCAATTTAATGCAAATTCTACTTTCTGATTCTTCTAATATTCATACTTAACATATTACAAGTATTTAATTATATGTTTTATTATTGTTGCAGTTAATAAATAATTGCACAATCATAAAAACAATCACTAAGTGCAAGTACGACTTAAATTGTGACCATATTGCTACGAATGAGCGATATTCTTATAATTTCATCCATCAAAATAAAAAATCAAAAAATGTTTATTCATCTTCACAAATTACAGAAAGATAGATATACAGTTCTTTGTTACAAAAGAATATAAAATAAATGCAATCTGTGAGAAATCTGAAGCATAAACTAAGCCGGGGCTTGTATTTTAAAGCACCAGGTCTCTCCCAAATATGTATTAGTGACAATAGCTTATTTGTAATTATATATATTTTATTTTTGGGGTTATACCCCAAAGGGGAAAAGGAACCCTTATACGATCGCTTTGTTGTCTGTTTGTCCGTCGGTCTGCATATTTGTCGAAATCTATTTTCACCAAGAAACGTGTAGGAGGTATCAAGTTGAAATTAATATCATAACAATCGTGTTCGCTAAAACAGCATGAAAAAATAAGAAATCAAAGTCAACATAAACAAAAGAGACAGTATATTCTGACACTGTCAAAAGAACCAATGCATTATGGAGTACTTCTCATTGAATTCGTTACTTCTCAAAGTAAGGACTATGGGTCCATGCTTTCCCGCCAATCTCTACGATTGCAAGTGTGAAAAACATCTGAATCCATACAACAATCCATAGTCGCACTAGCGTGACTATTTGGTGTGACTATGGATCGGGCGGGAATATCTCGACTATTTCTTCAATAGAGACTATCTTGTATAACCACTTGATGATTATAATAAATGGTCAACTATACTGTATATCTGCATTGCGGTAACTATAGTCTAACATTGGAGGCCACTGCGGATTTTTTTATTCATAGATTCATAGCTTTATTCCATATAAAAAACCCATATGTAAATCGGATAAGCGGTACGCACGTGTGAAAACGGACAGACAGACAAACGGGGGTATTATAATATTTAAAGATGATCTCATAATTACGAAGAAGCATTAACGGTTAGTTCTTGGCAATTGAATTTTTGACTGACTGAATGAACTGCGCATAAAAACATAAAAAGCATAACAAAAAATGTTCATATACAAAACGGTTATTTGTCCTGCTAATTGATATACTATTCTACTAATGTGAAAGTTTGTAAGGATTGCTTTATATGGATATTTTTTATATCACTAAGGCGACCAACAAGCATACGAGTCGCCTGATGGGAAGCGGTCATCGTAGCAGACGGACGCCAGCAACACCGAGGGCACCAATCGCGCGCTGCACTACTTTCTCATATACTTTGTTGTATGTCTGTAATATTCCTCATTTAATGTTTTTATATGTTTTCATTTCGAGCCAAAATTCTACATAGTACCCACTATTGTACCAAACCCATGCTATCCAATATTCATTTTAATCTTTCTGTGATTGAATGGAAGAGATCCCTTCATGGGATAAATCCGCCATTGTATTAATACCTTCACATGTATATCAAAATATATGTTTTAAACAATAATGTTTTCCAAACAAACAAACACTTATATTTTGAAAAATGGAAAAATTCACCTGCCCCCCCCTAGGTGGGATTTGAACCCACGCTCTCTGGCAAGTTGGCCAAGACAACGATTTAAATAATAATAAAACAAACACTTTTATAGATAAATATTTATTACTCCATCTTGGGTAAACGGCTAAACGGATTTTGATGAAATTTGGCGTACGTATTTTATCCATGTACTGGGGTCGAAGCTGTGCGTAAAAGCTAGAATATTTTTTTTATATGAGAGGGGACAAACGAACATGTGGGTCACCTAATGGAAAACAATCACCACCGCCCATCAGCAAAACCAAGGGGTCGCCGATCCGTTGCCAGCCTTTTAGGCAGAAAAATACTCCTTCGTTTCTTTTTTTCGGGTGACCGCACTCACTCGCAAGAACACAATAACACTCAATGGAATCGTTATATGGCTGCGATATTCTGTGAGGTGGAGGTACTTCCCCAGTCGGGCAGCTTAAAAAATATGCTATGTCCTACCTCTCTTTTAGCCAGAGCCTCGTTTGTCAGTCAGTAGTGTGCAGGGGGTTGGTTTTGGTTTAAAGATGCTAATGAACCGCTTACACCCCAAATATATATTATGTTATAATACTTCACATTGGTCCTATCAGACCAGTCTATATATTTTTTTATCTAATCTCATACTGAAATTTACACATTAAAAAACTAAACACAGTATCATAATGACAGTCTTTACGCACAGGCTATCAAAATAAATTTAAAAAGTTATTTTTCGATACAGCTCTTCTATGGACAACTGTATCGTAAAATAACTTTTTTACCATTTCTATACAGCTTCAGCCCTGGATACAGGTATTTTAAACAGGTTGCAATGCAACTACATTGCAACTTTGCAAAAATTTTCTACATAATCTGTGAACGCGGCGCCGCGCGGCGCGTCGCGCATGCGCACTACGCATGCTCGATCTGCAAATGGATTTCTAAGTAAGAATTATAGCTGTTAAATTAACTTCATGGTTGTATTTAAAATATTATTTTCATATATTTCATGAGATTAGATAAAGTAGTGTATGAAACTGCACATAATTAGGTATTAAAATACTCGTGTGGTCTTTTATAACATTCGCCTTTCGGCTCATGTTATAAACTCACACTCGTATTTTAATAACCCTTATTATGCAACAGTTTCATAAACTACTATTATTATATTGAGTTTAAAAGTAAAATTTGATGGCTATAATGAGATACCGGAGATAAGCAAAATATTATCTCGACTAAGCGTTGAAAACTTGTATGACCTAACGTAACCGAAATACCGCAGATATCATACAAATGCTCTCAAAAAACTTAAATACGTTAGTTTGGCTATCGGTGTTTTTAATGAAAAAATGCATTAAATTAAAATCTGTGTTTTTCATCAGGCAGAAGAACATTTTAAAATACTAATAAGCGTTGTTAAGCGTAACTAACGTATCTCAACTTACGTGACTTACGCATGACACGGCAGAAATATGATCATTATTGATATGATTTAGAGAAAATAAGTTAAATGAAACCCTTTTGGAACCGCACAGCAGGCGACAATCTTAGTTCCAACGTATGAAGATGAATTATCTACCTACTTATTTTCTTGTTACTTGTAAACAATATAAGCGGATGCGATTTAATTGAAATGTTGATAATAATCTTTACAAGTTAATAGCGCGCAATTATTGTTGGCCTTAAAGTTTATTTACATCTAGGTGCTTATTCTGGACTTGTTATGTACAAATAAAACTATACTAGTACGCGGATTGTCCGATCGAAGATGCCTATTGTTCCGAAATTCTGAAATAGTCGTAATACTCTGAAGTAGTCGCACAAAATAAGTAATAATAGTACAAGCATAGAAATTGCACCTAAAGAGCATTTCTAATCGCACAGCGCTGCCCATTTTTCTCGCTACATCCGTCCTTTTCTCGCTAAAATAGGGTTCGCTCTTTGCGTGATTAATAAACCTTACTAACGGCACAGTATTAAGAGGTATCCTCCGCGACTGCGTCTGGGTGTGTTAATAATAATTACTATTGGACTATGCACTATGTTTGCGTATATCATGAATTACTTTATAAATCTTATGCGATTAAAAAATAAGGCAAGGAATCAAATACTTCTTTAATTGGATAGAATAGGCTTGTATCCCATTTTTTTTTCGATTTGTTTTTAAAGACTTCACAATAATATAAATATAGGTGAAATAATTACTTCGATTGCATAAAAACTTCTCGAGATATGATAACTTGAAGATCACAATTTTGGACTAACCCGAAAACGCTCCATACAAAAGGCCACCACGTTATGACGTCACACCGTGCATCAATCAATGCATTAAATCAGAAATTTGTACGACAGCTATGTTAAATATTGCCTTTATGTAGCCAGTGCCGTAACTAAAGTTATAGTATTTTTTATTGTTTCTACAATGGTAATATTTATTTTTTATAATTTCATACCATTAAAATGGACTTTCCCACCAAACTTTGACCGAACATAAAACACGTTGTACATAAGTTATTAAAATTTTAAGATCGCAGATCGTTCTAGTTTTATGTATTTTACGTTACTGATAGAGAGTTTTTATAATTTTGTGACATGGGCAACAAGCCTATTGGATTAGCTTATAAACTATCCAAAGTAAATTGGAATACCAATGATTGTATTTATTAAATAAATTAAGTATGATTAAAAATTCTAGACTCTATACTCTGGGATTCAATTATGCTTATAACGGTACGTTTGTTTTATTAACAATAACCGGATTTTAAGTAATAACCGGATGTTTCATGTCCAACAGATAAAAACTAGAAGACGTAATGTAAATTGTGATGGACGTAAAAACTTCCTTTGCGGTTATAAGAAGCTTGGGAACAAATAAAATTAAACTGTAGGTAGATACACAAAATTATCTTATTATCTATTTCATTTTTTACTAGCTGTTGCTTCGTCAGCGTACATTTTTTAGCGCGATACCCCAATTGTTTTTCTAAAATGAAAACAGAATTATGTTAATCCTTGTAACATCAAATCTCTTCCAGTGAAAGTTTCGACAAAGAAAATCAGTCCTATTTCATTTTATGCAACTACCTTATATATATTTTATGTCTTTAGAAAAAAAAATTGACATTACAATCAGGCACTAATTTTGTTCATGGATTTGTATATTTCTTTAAAAGAAGTAATGTAAGTAAGGCTGTAAGTAAAATTCTAATCCCAGGTTCAGTCAAGAGCATTGCCTAATAATAAATTCTATAGAAAGAATCGCAACTTACAGGCATCAATGAACTTTACTATTTTATTTATATTTCTTAGTAATTGAATATTTTATAACGAATATTGTCATTTAAATTAGTTTTGGTATAATAATTTACAATTTAAAATACAAATGTTATCGCCTAAGGCACGTTTGTCGCCTATAACTTGTCACCGTCATGGCAAATTATGGTTTAAACTTTTAAGACATAATTAAAATTGGACAGCTTCATTAATTTATATATGAATTTTTGGACTAGACATTAAAATATTAATAACAAATAGTTTTTAGTTAATTGGTGATCTCCATTTTTGCTCCAAGTAAGAACATAATAAGTACTTTGTTTTGAAAATATTTTGAAAATATAAATATAGACTTCAATCAAATCACACACATTAGTAAAAAAGACACGAGAAATTAGTTCAAATCAGATGAACTGAAACTGAAACTTTGGAAAAAGTTTTGACGGAGTTTGATATCAAAATATATTTATTTAAGTTTAGATGTATTTTTTAAGTTAGACGTGAATACGTTTTTAAATTTGCTACCATGCGGGGGCAATCCAAAAAATCCAATGATAACATCATCATACACGATATTTAGACGAGCTCGGTGGCGTAGTGGTCAATGACGCGGCTTCGACACCAACGCTCGTGGGTTCGATTCCCACATAGGACAAACATTTGTGTGCATGAACATGTCTGTTTGTCTTAGTCTGGGTGTTTTCTATGTATCATAAGTATGTATTTACAAAAAAAAAAAATGTATTTACGTATGTTTATCAGTTGTCTAGTACCCATAACACAAGCTTCGCTTACTTTGGGGCTACATGGCGCTGTGTAATTTGTTTGACAATATTTATTTATTTATACAGTTTGTCTTTGTAGTTTCGGATCTATGCTCTGCATAGATGAAGGATCGAAGAATTTATTATGGTTTCCGTGGCACGCCCACGCCCCATTTTTTTTATCTTATTTCAAGTTAATTTTATGTAGTATTCACGTATTTTTTTACTAATAACGTTGATTATTATATGCTTTTAGATAATGTAAAAAAAAGTGTGGAATAAAATTTATATAAAATAAGAATCGAAAATAATATCATAAATGGTGTACAAGCTTACATAACGTTCGTAGCACTATGTGGGATCCTCTTGAATATTGTTATGGTGTACAAGCGGTTGATAGTACACTTTTAAGTCGCCTATACACGTTGGCCGAGCGTTGCCGAGTGATGGCAAGCGCCAACATGTAGACAGCCTATTTGCTTTGCTTTGTCATCACTCGGTGTCGCTCGCCTAATTGGCCGAGTGAAGCCAAGCGCCAACGTGTGTAGAGATCATAAATTCCTTCACTTTACAAACTTAGCGACTCTGGAACGCGCTACATACCTAAATCTATCAGAGACTCTCCCTGCAAATATACTTTCAAAAAGAGACTGCGTGCTTTTCTGCTACAGTTTGTCCAATTAGGTAGTAATCGCTGGATATGACTATATTTTCAGTATGTAAGTTTTGCCAATATCATCATCTTTCATCAGTATATGTATCTTGTAAATGAGTATTTTGTTCATTTATAGGTATGTCTGCGTTTCTTTCTATATATTTTTATTTTATGTACTGTATTATATATATTATGTACTGTATTGGAGTGGTAATGGGATAAACATAAATGGGGAATTTCTACATCATCTCCGTTTTGCAGATGACATTGTTTTGTTAGCAGAGACACCAAAAGACCTCGAGAGAAAATGCTAAATGAACTCAGGCTTGGCTGAGTTCTCGAGGATTGGTCTAAAATTAAACTCCAACAAAACTAAATGATGGGCATTGATACAACGACAAATATAACTATCGGAAATAATACCATTGAACGAGTTGATGAATGTATCTACATCGGTCATAAGATCAAACTCGGCAGAGAGTCGAGAAAAGGAGAGATAGACCGACGAATACAGCTTGCGTGGGCCGCCTTTGGCAAGCTCGAACACGTCTTCCGATCGAGGGTCCCACAATGTCTCAAAACAAGGTTATACAACCAGTGTGTACTTCCCGTCATGACATACGCTTGTGAAACATGGACGTTTACCGAGGGGTTGCTAGATCGCCTTAGAGTAACCCAGAGGGCAATGGAACGCAGAATGCTCGGTATCTCGCTGCGAGACAGGATCCGCAACTCAGTTATCCGCCAGCGCACCAAGGTTATTGACGTTGGAAAAAGAGTAACGAGATTCAAGTGGCAATGGGCTGGACACTTGTGTCGTAGAGACAACGAGAGGTGGAGCCAAAAGGTCCTTTACTGGAGACCCAGAACCGGTAAACGTCATGTAGGCAGACCACCAGCCAGATGATCGGATGATATAAAAAAGATGTCAGGGCCGACCTGGACAGGAATCGCCGCACAAAGAGAGGAATGGAGATCCCATCAAGAGGCATATGTCCAGCAGTGGACCTAAAATAGATGATGAAAAGAAGAAGAAGAAGATGTACTGTATTTGTGTATGTTTATTAATATAATTTATATAGGACCCTGATTCGACTGCACCGTCAGCAGAATCTTTGTTTATGGCGGCGCTAGTTTATGAGAAAGTCTATCCAAGTCTAAGTAGCAGAATATATACATGGACATGCCCACATATATTTTGAATTTGTGACAAAAAGAAAATATTTATATTGTACCTATCATAAATTTGTAAAAGAACCCACTATAAATTGCTTAAACATTAACAAGTTTTACGACTTAATATATCAATTAAAAACCGTTTTCCCAAAGATTTATCTTTTCCATTATCGACGTATTCTATTCGGTATCACGTTTAATAAATATTAATAACTCAAACTTGTTTTATCTTTGGCAATCTTTTGGCATTGATCTATTATTTGTTTCTTGAATCAGGGGTGTAAGTGACTCACCATGATCTTTAGAGCCAAATCCACCCTCACCTGCACGTGGTACACCCTGCCGATTAGCGAAAGATGCTCTGGCTAAAGAGTGGTACAGCTTATTTAAGCTGACCGACTGGGGAAGTACCTCCAACGCACAGAATACTGCAACCAAATAATGATTCCTTGAAGGCTGTTGTGTTCCTGCGAGTGAGAGAGGTTACCAGAAAGCAAAAAGTTGCGATGGAAATGGTGTTGCTCGCGCGCCGCCGCGAGCAATATTTCATGTTACGAGTGTTAATATGGCTACGGTAACCGCTTCACATCAGGCGGGCCGTATGCTTGCCTGCCACCTGACGTAGTAAGAAAAAAAAGAGATACAAATGTACCCTACGGTACACTCTGGCCATTCAAATACAGTTTCATCGTTCTGCTATAAGGTTGTAGGCATACCTATTTCTTTGAATGAGACTTAGAGCGAATGAAAACTCATAATATTAAAAAAAAATGGTAAACAGGGCTTGTTAACATTCAATGAAATAAGTATAGCCATCATCATCATCAGCCTGTATCAATCCACTGCTGGACATAAGCCTTCCTTAATGCCTTCCACTCTATGCGATCCTCCGCATTCCGCATCCAGCCGCTTTTTTTTTTTTTTTTTTTTTTTATACTACGTCGGTTGGCAGACAAGCATACGGCCCGCCTGATGTGAAGCGGTTACCGTAGCCATATTAACGCTCGCAACATAAAATATCGCTCGCGCGCCGCCACCCCCGCTGCCATCGCAGCATCTCCTTCCTTTCTGGTGACCTCACTCACTCGCAGGAACATAACAGCCCTCAAGGGAACCGTTATTTGGCTGCGGTATTCTGTGAGGTGGAGGTACATTCCCCAGTCGGGTAGCTTACAATTACGCTCCCTACCTCTCTTTTCGCCAGAGCTTCGTTTGTCAGTCAGCAGGGTGCACCGCGTGCAGGTGAAGTTGGCTTTGGTTCAAAGATGTTGATGAACCACTTACACCCCATACGCTTCCGGTCATTCCCTTGAGGACATCGGTCTATCTACTGATCTACCTACAGCCTGATCATTTAAAATTTCTTATAAAAATATTGGAGTGTAAGGGGTTGACATCTTTGAGTCAAAGCTAACTTGCAACTGATGCAACCTGCTGATTAACTAACGAGCATCTGGCAAAAGGAAGTTAGGGCGCTGGGACATAAGCTGCCCGACTGGGTAATTAGTTTCACCTCACACAATATACCACAGCCAAATAACAATTCCATTGAGGATTGTTGTGTTCCTGCTAGGGAATTCCTGAGACAGCGAAGGATGGAGTGGCTGCGATGATAATTATGTTTCAAGCATCTGCAGCAAGCGGACCATGTGCTTGTCTACCTGACGTGGTATAAAAAAACAAAAAAATAAAACTACCTATATTGTAATAGTAGTTTATGAAACTGTTGCATGTGTGGGTGGGTTCTTAAAAACGAGTGTGAGTTTATCATATACATACATGCATGCACATAATTATACATGAGCCGAAGGCGAATGTGATAATAGACCACACGAGCATTTTAAGACCTAATTATGTGCAGTTTCATACACTACTTTATCTAATCTCATGAAATAGATGACAATAATATTTTAAAGAAAACCATGAAGTTAATTTCACAGCTTTATTTCTTACTTCTAAATCCATTTGCAGATGGCGCATGGCGCGCGAAATGGAGAAAATGTTATTTTTCGATAAAGTTGTCCATAGAAGAGCTGTATCGAAAAGTAACTTTTTAAATTTATTTTGATGTTTTTTGCATAAAAGACTGACATTAAGATTCTGTGTTTAGTTTTTTAATTTTTAAATTTCAATATGAGATTAGATAAAAAACATTTTCATTTATGATAATTCTCTTCATCGATTGACATCTTAGTAATGTCAGAAGGGCACAACGGATCGGTTAAAATAAATTTTAATGTATTACTTGTACATAATAATAAATTACTTGGTGTTACAAGCTCATCTATATAGGTTAGGTAGATACTTATATCTCTTAATTTAATTTCCAGTCCACTTTACGTCTTTACGCCTTTTCATCTTGATTAAGCCGTAATATGGCGTGGCAATACGGCTGTTTCCAAGTGTATACTATTTTAATAAAAATTTCTTATAATGTAATAGAATTTAAATTTTTATTTACTGTTTGAATCTAGTTAAACAGTGAAATAAATAAATATTCCTGGACAAATTAAACTGCGCCATCAAGTCCCAAACTAAGCAAAGCTGTATAAATGTACTTAATATTTTTTTATACGTGCATATAACATAGAAAACACCTAGTCCAAGACAAACAGTCATGTTCATGCACACACCTGTTTGTCTTGTGTGGGGATTGAACGCGTGACCTCTGAGTCAAAATAACTTTTGCTTTGACTCCGAGATTGCTAGCCTTTCGACCACCAGGCTCCTTCAGATATAATGTAGAGGTGGATGCATAAAAAGTAAGAAAGTTGCGTGGAAAATAAAAATAAAAGAAAACAGAGTGACCATATTAACTTTTCTAATACAACTGTGTGTCGTTTGACAGAACTGTCAGTCATTTGACAGATTGCGCGAAACCAATTCGATTTCAATATTAATTGTTAAGAAGACAGGACAACGTCTGTCGGCTCAGCTAGTTATACATAAATTAACATGAGATTATCACGATACTGACTTAGCACACGCCATTGAACATTTATTAGTGTATCTTCATATTTTATTGGCGTTTTATTAGCGAATATAGCGCTATAAACGAAATAAGTGGCGCTCTTCTGGCCGGCCCCAGTATTAATGATATTGGTGCCAAAGGTGGCCATTAATCGTCTAATGCTTGTGAGAGAGATTGCCGACTTTGCAATAGATTAACAGTCTTCGTTTAGTCTCTTGATCAGATTGGGATTATGATAGGAGAAAATATTATTATCATACGTTTTTATCAAGATGATATTTTATATTGGTCGTGAGTATATTATGGGAGGGATTTGTGTTTATGGATGTATAGACTTTTAATACAAGCGTTTGAACGGATTTTTTATAGTCATGGAAAAAACGTGACGGAGGCTCACCAGAAATACACTCCACTGTGTCTTTTGTGTAGCCAGGATTAATAGCGGCGACTACCAAAAAATACAATGAACAATGACTTTGCAGCGATATTTCATGTTGAGCTTTATTATGACTACGGTAACTACTTCACATCAGACTGTAGACGGTAATTAGTATGCTTGTCTGTCTATGATGTCTTGACGTATTATAAAAAGAACTCTACTACTGATACAGAATCTAAAAAATGCTTTTGAAGAACCACACTCCATAATGTCCTGAGAAAAGCCTCGAAAACTTAATAGGGCGCAACGAAATGTCGTTTGGAACCGAACTATACGCGATCATATGAACTCTACGTTCCTACAAAGAATCTTATTACCTTGAAGTTTTCCTTCACACCCAATTCAACAAATCAAGAGTTTCATAATAAAATTGATAAGAGGGCATTACAGCTGTGATTGAAATGACCGTCACCTAGCTGGCACACATACATTACATATGTAGGATGAAATAATAATATGCGTATTTTACAAGCTTTTATTTATTTTCAACGAGGTGTGTCTGCATTTTATAGTGAGTTTAATTAAATCAGTTTAATTAATCAGCTCTATATTTTATAGTGAGTTTAATTTGATTGAACTAAAAGGCATACTCGAGACAATCAATCCAATATGGCGAACGCCATGACATAGCAATTTATAATTTCCACATTAACCCTTCGATATGGGTATCAAATGAAATGATGACCGAAGTATTTTTCAGTGCTTTTTTTAACAACTACCTAATTAGGTTTACAGTATTAAGTTATTTGTTTGGAATATCCGCAATCGTGTTACTCTTCACTCTCAATGGTTGATTGGTAGAGAATGCAATGGTATTAAGTCCGCCTTTTGTACCAATTTACGTGATTAATAAAGTAAATAAATAAACTGATAAAAGGCTGTTTATTATTTTTCTTTTGGTTTATGCTTGTTTTGTCTATTGTTAGTTTATAATGCGATAAATTCTATTTTTTTTTATGTGAGAGTGGGCAAACAAGCATTTGGATCACCTAATGGAAAGCAATCACCACCGCCCATGGAGATCAGCAACACAAAGGGGTCGCTGATCCGTTGCCATACTCCTCTATACTTCTTATTTCCTTTCTAGTAACCTACTTGCAGGAACATAGTAACCCTCAAAGGAATTGTTATTTGGATGCGGTATTCTATGAGGAGACGGTACTTCCCTAGACGGGCGCCTTAAAAAATACGCTATGCCCTATCTCTCTTTAAATATCTGTAATAATGTCCTGTAAAATTCCTGAATTTCCATTTATTATGGCTGTGAGAAGTGCAGTATTATACAAATTTTGTGTAAACGTTCTACAAAGCATTTGCTTACTGTTACATGTTTATGTAAAATATGAATTATTTATAGGCAGTAATGACTCATCCTTGTACACAAAACCCTCGCCGAACTTGTAATGTTTTTACAGATATCTATGATTGACTGGAAGATATCCCTCATGGGATAAGTCCGCCATTGTACATTTAGTTATAATTACATATTATCATTTGTACAGGTACCTTCTTGTACAATAACGATTTTACAATACATTTTTTAAATAAATTTCTAATGCAACACTGTTCGGATTTTACCTTAGCTGAAGTCATTTTAGTGTAATCCGAGAAAAGCATTGAAAGTAGCATTTTTACGCGAATGCATAAGAAAATTTATTATAATTTTCTCAATAATATTTTTTACTCAAGTAGCGCTTTGCCTGATTTTATTAAAAAACAAAACTTTCTTTATGCATAATCATCGTAAATTTACAGTCACACTTGACAGTTACAAATAATTAATTTCAACAGCGAGTTATTTATTATCCTTACAATAAAATATTTTTTATACACTTAAGGGTTATTTATTGTACACTTATGTATATTTTAGCATTATTAAGATGAATAGCACGCTATGGCATACGTGCTTTATTCTTTTTAGCACATATCACGCCATCATATAATTTACATTTTCTTAATAAATTAATTTATACACATAAATTATTCAGCAATATTATGTAGTGAAAAGTGTGTGTTTTTTTAATTATAAGTAATAAATTATTTAAACACAAATTGACTAGGGATTGAACTAATCCAAAATTAAGTAAGTATAATTTTTGGGAGCCACACTAATGTGGCTCTCAAAAATTATACTTACTTAATTACCTTTTTTTTTTGTTTTTATTCTTATTTTTATTTTTTATCATCCATTATGTAACTCAAACAAACAAGCATAAATTTCTACCCTTAAGTGAAAACATGTTAATTGTGTTATTTATATAGTTTTTCAACCATATTATTTATACTGTTATTTTCCATTAAAAATAAAAAAACTAAAGGGCTAAAGCCAACCTCACCTGCTTTTGGTGCACCCTGTCAATTAGCGAAAGAGGCTCTATATTTACTAGTCTCGGATTCGATTAGAGAAACTCCACGCATAGCTCTCTCCATCGCTCGCTATGGCTTTTAGTCTGTGAACCAGACCAACAGTCAGCGTACAAGTCCCTGCACCGTAGATCATAGCGGGACGAAGAACCAAAGTGGTCGACAAAGCTCTCAGAGTCAGCAAGCTGATGTGGCAATGTCCTGGCCACATCTGCCGAGTCAGTGATGGCAGATAAGGTAGGTAAGTCCTAGGACTTACCGCAATCGCATATGGTGGAAAGCATTGGGAAAGGCAGCATACTCGTATATCCAGCAGTGGGTAGATACAGGCTGATAATTATGATAATGAGGCACTATTTATATTTCTCTTTTTAATTACTGATTAAGTCCGTCATTTGATAGGCGTGCGCAGGGTCATGGATCCAACACGTAGCGACCCCTTGAGTATGTTAATGTAATGTTGTATGCCCGCCGTGACCTCTCCTGGATATATCAACGGAACAATATACCCATGAGCAGGTCTCGGCAAGCATTGAGACATACATATTGCATAACGTGATGGAAATTATATGGGCTATGGAAATGAAATTTAGGAAGACTAGGTATTGGTCTATTACAGTAGAGGGTTGGACGCCTGCCAAAGTTACCATTATGGATCGTTACTTGCGGCAGGCAGTGCAGGCTCGCCACTCATTAGATGGGCCCCCGAAATGCCAGGAAATCGATGAGGGGCTTCATCGGATTGTTATGTATGTTATTTTTTATATCCCATTTGTGGATGTCTGCACTTCTCGAAGGTCGACTTTTAGAGAATGATTTAAGCATTTAGTCGCCCTTTGTACAATTGTTTACTGTGGTTTGTAAAGATATTAAATACGTCACTGGTCGGTCTATTATTTTTTGTGAATTACTTTTCCAAATATACAAAGGGAACATCTTGACTTCCGGACTGATATTATCCAACTCACAGCTGAAAACACTGATGTACAAAAACGAAATAACAAACATATGTTTGATATTTTTTCTGACATTAGATGTCGCTAGGTAGGCGTCGGGTCCAGATTGTCAAAATGTAATGAATTTTTTGACAGTGAAACTTTAAGACGACAAGACAACACAAGACGTTATCAAGACATTTGACAAGATGCTATGAATTGACAAATGATTGAACCCTACGCTACAGTGCTGCCAAAAGACCCTCATTGGATAGTGTATTTTTTTATAAACAACTAGCTGACCCGACAGACGATGTCCTGTCTTGGTTTCGTGCTATCTATCAAATGACTGACAGTTCTGTCAGTCATTTGACAGATAGCGCGAATGTCATATACAGATCTGATTAAGAGGCTAAACATAGCCTGTTAATCTATTGCAAAGTCGGCAAACTGTTTTACAATAGACGATTAATGGCCACCTTTGGCTCCAATATCATTAATACTGGGCCGGTCAGAAGAGCGCCACTTATTTCTTTTATAACGCTATATTCATTCATAAAACGTCAATAAAATATGAAGATACACTAATTAAATGGCGGACTTATCACTTTATGGGATCTCTTCATGTCAAGCATAGAATATCTGATTAGAATATTATAATTCTGGCAACGCTTACCTACCATAATGATATGTAATGAGCTAGTATTGAAGAGCGAAGGTATTGAGGAAGAATATTCATGTACCTACACGTTAGTTACTCGATATTGGTACAGTAGGTTCACTATGTTAACTGACCAATTTCCCCTACTGAATTGTTTGTATGGCAAAGTAGTCAGTTAACTCAAGGAACCGTCTGTACAATCATGTGCAAAAGTCCATATATAGCTTAAAGATTAAAATCTCATGCTAGCAATTGTAAGATATCAATCTAATATATAAACATTAATCTCAGAAATGTATGTTTGAAGTTATGCGAATGCAGAAATGAAAGTTATGCGACTTTCGAACGGCTGCATGAAATTGGGTAATTCTTTTTTGTTGTTGTATTCCTTATTGTCAGGTTGTCCTTACAGTAAGGAATACAACAAAAAAAGAATACAAACCTTAACAAAGATACAAACCTTGTGATTTGTATAGGAAATTCATTGAAATTAGATGGGAACGGGAAGAATAACAGCGAAGCGTAGACCACTAGTAGTATATAAACCTTAATGCGACATCGTAAGTTTTAATACAATTTTCATTACTACATGATAGGTGCAAGATACCTACTTCTTTCGAAAAATATATTATTTTCGATAGAAAGAAAAAAAGAAAATTGCTTTTAATTATATGCACATAATAAATTTCGAAAAAAATATATGCACGTATATATTTTTCAGGAGAAATGTCTTGCACCTATCACGTCGTAATGAAAATTGTTATAAAACTTTCGAAAAAACTTGAGCACCTAATAAATAAATAAATAAAATAAATATTGTCACACAAATTACACAGCGCCATCTAGTCCCAAAGTAAGCGAAGCTTGTGTTATGGGTACTAAACAACTGATAAACATACGTAAATACACTTTTTTTTTTTTTGTAAATACATACTTATCATACATAGAAAACACCCAGACCAAGACAAACAGACATGTTCATGCACACAAATGTTTGTCCCGTGTGGGAATCGAACCCACGAGCGTTGGTGTCGAAGCCGCGTCATTGACCGCTACGCCACCGAGCTCGTCGTAACCTAAAGTGCCTAAGTTTTTTTAAAGCGCATTGACGCGATTTTCATTCCCATAGAATAAAATTTTGGTAATTGCACTAATCGCATAGTCATTACTTAAACTGGTTATTGCCGCTATCATTAAATCACGTTAGTGTAACAAAGGAGTATTCTAAGTAATTTGTTGGTGATTAATTATTACATCTATGAATTCATTATATTGCCATTTACCTAAAACTATAATTAACTTGACAGGTTCAACGTTAGGTGGGTATAATGAATGACTCACATCTAAAATTGAAAATTTAATTGAGCTTTAATTATTTAATATTTTATGTTCTTTTATAATGAATTATCATTTATTAAATAGAAAAAATAAAAGTTTTTAAAATACAAGGCGCAGGTCATATCACACCGCTAGCTAAGCTAGGTTAGTCTGATTCATTTGCGAAGAAAATACAAAAGAAGCCGTAGCCAAGTTAGCTTAGCTCGCAGTGGGCTGTGTGCCTTATTGCACCAAAAATGAGTAAATCACAATAGCTTGAAATATCAGAAAATAGGCTAATTGACAATGTTCTAAAATTATAAAAAATATTTATCAATAACGTAAATTTTAATATTTTAGCTCTAATTTGTTTTTATGATCGATCAAAAGTTTGGCGGGAAAGTCCATCTTAAAAGGAGGAAATTATTTGAAAATAATATTTCCACCGCAGAAACAATAAACAATACTATCAACCTGGCTGTCTTACAATTTTCTGATTTAATCCATACAAAACTGCATGTTCCAGTTTTGACGTCATATTGTATAGGATGTTGTCGGGAAAGTCCAAAATTGTAATTTACAGTTATCAATATTTCGAGTGTTTATGCCATCGAAGTACCCCAAAAGCTTGTTCATACATTATGTTTGGAAAGATCTATCATTAAACAAATATTTTTGGCTAAGATGCAAATGAAATTATTTCTTATGTACGAGTATATATGAATTGTTGTCGCAAACTAACAATTAAATAAGTATTAACCCAATTGTTACTAATGATCTTTTTTATACGTACTTATTTAATTATAATTTTGTGACAACAATTAAATAAATAAATAATATTTCTGGATAATTTACACAGCGCCATCTAGTCCCAAATTAAGCGCAAAGCTTGTATTATGGGTACATTAGACATCTGATAAATGTACTACTTAAATACGTTTTTTTTTTTGTAAATACACACTTATAATACATAGAAAACACCAAGACCAAGACAAACAGACATGTTCAAGCACACAAAGGTTTGTCTTGTGCGGGGATGGAACCCGCGACCTCGGAGTCAAAGTAGCGATTGCTAACCACCGCGTCGACCACGGGATCGTCAAATTCATCTACATTTGAATTAAATTCATTTGCATCTAAGCCAAAAAATATTGTTTAATGAAAGATCCTTCTAAAAATAATGTATGACTAAGCTACTACGACCAAGCACCTTAATTAAAAATATATGTTCAAATGATACTCGACTACAAGATTATACTTACATGCTTATATACAGTAAGAAGATATGACTAGTTGTTTTGATTTTTTGCGTTCTGGATGCAAAGTACCCGACTTTGCATCCAAAACTCATAAAAAAGTGCATACATTTGTAAAATAAACAGGACTTTGTAAAATAATCATTTATTGCTAAATAATTAATGTATGAAACGAATAACAAAATAAGATAATATTAGAAAATGTTAAAGCTTTTTATATATTAGATATATACAAATAATATTGGGATCTATACAAAACTATGTAATAATAATCATATTAATATAAAATGACTTACCATAACTCCAGCCTAATTGTAAAACGACACACAATGCTAAAAAACTTTTCATTTTGACGTCACTTCTATTGCTTATATTTGATATTAACGATCAATAGTGCACACAAGTACCTTCCTCGGAAGATCGGAGTATAGTGCTGCGCGTTGCTACCAACCAACAGTCTTATTAAAGTTCTTATTCTTATCAAAAACTTACCATAATATACAGTTAAAATGTGTATAACACGTTCTTATGCATACGTAATAAGAATCATATCAACTACAAACAATAATTTGGTGTATAGTAGAGCTAGTTCGTAATTCGCTGTACAGATAGATGCGTTCAGGCATGCATCCGGGTGCAATGTCACTAGTAATTGCAACTTGAACTCTATATTAGATTTTGCATAAAGTCAATGTTTCCTTTATTGTAAATATTTTAAAAAAATTGAAAAATTCACCTTCTCCGCCTAGGTGGTATATGAACCTATTCCCACCTAAGCGAAGGAAGCGAATTTTGCCATTATTATAATATTTATAATATTCTGGCAAGTTGACCTGAATAATTATTTAAAATAATAATAATTCCTTTATTGTTTCGTAGATTACCTGCCGGTGGCGATACGTGCGTAGAGTTCTTACTTGACAAATAAGATAATTATGGGTTTGGAGCCCTATTGATGTTGTACTAAGTTCCCTTTGTCGACTCATAGGACCTTCATCGTCAACCCGTATTCATCCCGCTGCTGGAATGCGGGCCTCCTTTTTTTATACTATACTACGACGGGTGGGAGACAAGCATACGGCCCGCCTGATGTGCATCATAAAACATCACCGCGCGCTGCCACTCCCGCTGCCAACGCAACATTTCTTTCCTTTCTAAGACCTCACTCACTCGCAGGAACACAACAATCCTCAAGGGAATTGTTATTTGGCTGCGGTATTCTGTGAGGTGGAGGTACATTCCCCAGTCGGGTAGCTTATAATTACGCTGCCTACCTCTCTTTTCGCCAGAGCTTCGTTTGTCAGTTAGCAGGGTGCACCCCGTGCAGGTGAAGTTGGCTTTGGTTCAAAGATGTTGATGAATCACTTACACTCCACTTACACCACTTACTCCCTTCAGTCGTAGGAGTTTAGAGCATACTTCACCACGCTGCTCAACTGCGGGTTGGCGGAGGCCAGTGTTTTCAAGCTGCCTTAAGGCCGCTGGCTTGGCTTAACGACTGTCATCTATTGACAACAGCCGGGACCGACGGCTTAACATGACGTCCGAAGCACGAAGGAGCTCAAGATAAATAAACCCATCCATGGACGGGCTACGGTCGACGTTGCTCATAGAAATAGAAGAAATTTATATAAGAAACATAAGTCGTGTATATTTGTATTAGTAGAATTTATTTTAAAAATTTATTGTTTATATTCCTGTAATTATATAATTTGCAACTGTCTGTTATTGTTGATTGAATATGCTTACATTTTTATGTATTAGTTACGTCATACTATTTTACAAGATTTTACTTAAATAAATAATTAATTAATTAATATTCCTTGACAAATTACACACTGCCATCTCGACCCAAACTAACAAAGCTTGTCCTACGGGTACTAGATAACTGATATAAAACTTAAATACATTTTTTTTTTGTAAAAACATGCACAATAATACATATAAAACACCCGGACCAAGACAAATAGTTCATGCACACAAATATTTGTCTTGTACGGGGATCGAACCGGGAGTCAAAGTGGACATTGCTTGCCATTCGACCACCTGTCAGGTAAGGTTTTATTTACTTTCATTATAAGCTTTTATTAATTTTCACCGTGGTGTTTGTAAACAAATCTTGCAAGTTAAATTTGGCACACTCGTTAGGTCTCGTGACAATGCAACCTAAATGCCGTCATTTTTAATCCTATAAGGCGGCTGCCACAAAATAGCTAGGTACTTGTAAATTCCACATTAACCTATATAATATGGATATCAAATAAAAGGACTTTATGACTAACTAAAAAAAGTTTGCTTCAAAATTTTTTTCTTTTATTGCCTTTTATGTTAATGTCATTTTGTAAATTATACTTTTTAAAATATCATTGTATGTCAGAAAAGTGTATAAATATAAGGATATTATTTAAAGTAACATCAAATAATTACATTGCAAATCTAATCTAACCTATTGTGTACATCAAAAAATACTTATTGCACATCAAATGCAGGATTTGATGTGCAATTTGATCATCAATCAAATCATGTTTTTTTTTTGTTGTGGATCAATTCAATATTTTCCTAAATATAGGTATTATGACAACGCTAGTTACTTAGAACAGTGTTTCCATGTTCATACTTATCTATATATATCAAAATCAATGCCACTTTTCGTTGTAATTATATAAGTCAAGAACGGACTCACCTATCCAAACCAAATGTTTAGGCTTTGTTCGGACTATTTAGTAGATGGTTTATGTGAAGTTTGCACAAAATCGGTAGAGCGGTTCTTCATTTATCACATTTTTTGTAAAAAAATATTCAATAAAATGCGGATCTTTGTTAATGGTGATTTTGCTGTCAAATTGAAACTTTTTTCAGATGGGGATTGTGCTGTCAAATTAAAACTTTTTTCAGATTTTTTTATTTGACTATATGAATTTGATGTTCCAATTAATTTTTTTTAGTATTTCACTATATACGTAGCGAAGCACGTACCGGGCCGCTAGTTATACATATTTAAAAAATAATGAAAACGTCTTATTATGTTTTAAAAAGTTTTTTTAGTTTCCAAATTTTACAAAACATTATATTCCACATGGGTGATATAGTAAGCTGCTGGTCAATATGTTCTGCTGTTCGAATCGTCGGTGACCCAATGATTTCTGATCGCCTGGAGTCTCTCTCTACATGCAGAGATGTTGCATCTCTTTGCGTTCTAGGTTCTATGTAAATTATACCACAGGGAGGGCTCGGATGAGCTATTTGATTTGATTCCTGTCGCTGAGTTCCATTATTGTATAACTCGCCATAAATTAAAATTCCATCCACATCATCTCGATATTTGGCGATCTACTACAGTATGCTTTTTAAGAAATTTTTGTACCACGAACTGTGAATTTGTGGAATCAACTTACCTCAGCAGTATTCCCAAATAAATACGACTCAAGAACAGAGTCACGGATCGGCGACCCCTTGGTGTTGCTGATTTCTATGGGCGGTGGTGATTGATTTCCATCAGGTGACCCACATGCTCGTGATTACAAGTTTGTGATTACAGAGATCTTGGAGATGAGCGTCGTTGCCGTTGTTAGCATTGGTATGCCACCTGTCAACAACAAGGAAAAGTTTGTGATTACAGAGATCTTTGAGATGAGCGTCGTTGCCGTCGTTAGCATTGGTATGCCACCTGTCAACGACAAGGAAAAGTTTGTGATTACAGAGATCTTTGAGATGAGCGTAATTGCCGTCGTTAGCATTGACATGCCACCTGTCAAGGACAAGGAAAAGGTTGTGATTACTGAGATCTTTGAGATGAGTGCCGTTGCCGTCGTTAGCATTGACATGCCACCTGTCAAAGACAAGGAAAACTCCAAACTTAAACTAGGCCTAGCCTTAGCCTACCGCCTAAGCTGAAGCCGATTGCCATCGGGATTTTTGATTGCGAAAATCGGATTTCTGTTTACATTTGTGATAAGCATCTTCTGTTTAATCAGTAGAGCGTCTCCATCCCTACTGGCTAAGTTTCTTACTATTAACACAAATTTAAGGAGAAGTTAGATTTTCACAATCAAAAAATCCGATTGTAATCGGCTTCAGCTAAGGCGGCAGGGTCCCAGTTTTTCAGTCACGTCTGAAATACTTTGTTATCTTTTATCAGGTTTATAATCGTTACAGGTCTCTTTTTTACCCCTGCGGGGGTAAAAAAGTTCGGAAAGAAACCAAGTTCGGAAACATCTCTGCAATAAATTAGTCAAAAAGCATGAAATGTATTTAGATAGACACGCTAAGATGTATTTAGATACAATAACACAGCAATAACTAAAAGATTTAAAGTAAATTAATAGTATATTTTTAAAACAAGCTTCTTTTTAAAAATGTTTTTTACTATTAATTTACATTTATTATCTATTATCATATAAATCATCCATTTAATATATTACATACACAATTTGAATCATATAAAAGTTTGTCCCGAGTTTTAGTTGTATAGATAAACAAGAATACAATATCTTGACAGAAATAAATTTAAAAAATAAGTACCTATGTATTATAGAAAGATATTTGTTATTTGTAGGTAAATTTCTGTTTATTTATAAATAAATATTTCGGGATAATTTACATAGCGCTATCTAGTCTTAAATTAAGCGCAATGCTTGTGTTATTAGACAACTGATATATGTTTTTTTTTTTTGTAAATACATACTTATAATACTCATATAGAAAACACCCAGACCAAGAGGAACAAGCATGTTAATTTTTTATTATTTATTTTTTATCGCGTAATTTTTTCTTTTCTTTATAGTTAAAATATGAAGCTTTTAGATTAGTTCTAGTTTATTTAGTTTTCTATAATTAGATTGTATTTTCTCTGTTAAAGTATGTAAAATGTCATCTGCTTAAGTAAATCTCGCGACCACATTTATATAAAAGCTTTTTAAAAATCTTTTTTATTTTGCTATTAATTTATTTACTAATAATTTTAATTTACCGACAACTGCTAGCGCTGATGGTGACGCGACGTCGCGACGACTTAACCTGTCCTGTGTTGCAGCACAAAAAAAAAACATTATCTATTTTGTTAACAACTGCTAAACACGGTGAAGTCGTGTTTATTGAGACATAAGTATATAATTAACGAGTTTATTTATGTTCGTGCAACACGCTTTACAGATCACACGATTAAGCTACTAATATATACATGTTATGTGCCTAGGTCTACACTATTCTGAAATAATTCTTTGTTTAAAGGATGGTTTTTTTGATCATCAGCGTATCATCCTGATGAACAAAAGTTGCACAGACATAGTTTTAAATGCAGAACTATAGGGCTCACCCTATACATACTTACTTGACTCGAATTTTCACTATCGAATGTGTCTTCCAGCCAAAAAGGTAAGTAATGTAATGCAAAAATATATTGTTTCGGCGCTCGATTAGCTTATTTACAGTGCGCTATTTCTTCGTAAGTACATTATTTGTAGTATAAAATTTAAATGGAAAATATAAAATGCGAATATTCGGAAAGATTTTTTGAACGGTAAAAACATTGATCATAATATATACTCGTGGACAAATTTAGAGGAACACAAACGAGCGTACTGGCCACTACATTAGTAAATCTTATTAAAAAAAAAAAGAAAGTTTTGGAATTTTCTTTTTTTTTCTAATTTCGTTTGTTTTTATATAATTATTGCGTAATAATGTGCTCTCTTCATACTGCGAAAAATTTTGCCTACTTCTGAATTTAAGTATAAATTTAGGTTTTGTTTATTTTTGCCCTGAGTTCCTTGTGCTTCGTGATAAGGGTGAATTGTTACTGCAAATAAAATGAGAATGCTACATCTAAATTAATTGAAACTGGGCACACTTACAAACATGTGGCCCAAACATTACGAGTCGAGTCTAAATCTATGGTACTCTAGGTTGTCAAGAGGTATCGGCAGACCGGACAGTACGCGAGACGCGCAGGACAGGGACGTAAAACTCAATACTCAGAAACCGTACCTTGACTTCTTCTGAGGTAAACTAAGAACGACGAAGCTGCAAGAAGTTCGAGGGGTTACAGTAAGCACAAAAACTGTGAGAAGAAAACTGAAATCGGCTGGAATAAATTCACACTTGCCTGCCAGATGCCATCGAGTAGCTCGAGTCAATTTTGTTCGGAATCATGAAAATTGGAATTACGAAGCCTGGAATCAAGTTCTATTCATAGATTAGTCCAGATTTTGCCTGAAGCTAAGATGATGGAAGGATTAAAGTGAGGAGACCAAATTAAAGCTCAGTCAGCAATGTGAAACATAAACAAATTATTGCAGTTTGATTTATTGAAGGCACTGGTGCTTTCGAAGATTTTGTTAATATTTTATATCAGAATATAAGTCTAGGGTACTTACATAAAGAACCCTGACACATGAATTACATAATGAACCTGCTTACAGGTTGCCAGTACGTGTGAAATGTAAATACAAATTAAACTATATTTTATTCCTTGCAATTATTTTATCATACCTGATACCAAGAACTCGACCGATAACCAATCGCTTTTATGGAAGTACCCTTAAAAATTTGTAACTATTTTTGCCGAGTTCTGTGAGAGAAAACATATTGTATAGACAATTTTCTCTCATTTATAGAAATGCAATAATGGTTTATTTTACCTTATAAATTGTAAACTGTATAGAATTTTCATGCATTGTAATATGTAATATTAATGTTATTTCCTTTTCAGTTTGTTACAGTGACATGTTTTTAGAAGTCGGTGAATTTATAAAAAAAGTTAATTTTATTTTTAAGTGCTTTGTATTCATAAGTAGACTTACCATAGCTGCTTCTCGTACGAGAACGCTACGATTAAAACGAAAAAAGAGCTTTGTTTGTCAGTCAGCAGTGTGCACCGCGTGCATGTGAAGTTGGCTTTGGTTCAAAGATGTAGATGAACCACTTATACCCCAAACATACTTCCACAATATCCTGCTATACACATCTCAGTGTAGAACAACGTCCATATTTAAAAATTTATAAAATTTATTGTTTTGGTGAAAATGGTGAAAATCTGCTTAGATAATATTATATTTTTTTATACTACATTAGTCGAAAACAAGCATACAGCCCGCCTGATGTAAAGCGGTTACTGAAAATGCTAGCAATTCCTCGCGCGCTGGCGCTCTTGCTCCTAGCTCAGCATCTCTTAGCATCTGGTGATCTGCCTAATTCGCCGGAACGCAATAATCTTCAAGATACTACTTACTCAGGTTCGGTTTCAAGATACACCTGGGTAGGGTACCGAAACACAATGGTTATGGCTGCTGGCCAAGTTGGACTTGGACTCTACCAAATACTTCTATAACGAAGCTGGACCTGCCTAATTAGACTGATCGTCACTTGTTTTTTTGTTATACAATTAGTAATTAGTTATCAAATATATTGATTAGTTAGAACAATTCAGATTTTTGTAGGCTGTTGTTCTAACCAAACATCTACAGATCGCCTGATGATGCCTCGCGTAGAGGCGTAACACATGTCGCTGAGACGACCATGGCAGTCGGGACGCTCCGGCAGTCGCACATTTCTTCTGTTTCAGATGTTGGAGATTCATCGTAACCACCGTAGCAGCTGGAGTAGAGACGACTAAAGCAGCTACGGCAGTCGCATGCATCTACTAACTGTAGTGGGTGGGTGTCAGCTGGCAGTAGTTTACATGAAGTAATCGGTGGCAGAAGCACGCAAACGTGTAGATCAAATTGCCTACTATAGATATGGCATGGTTGACAAAAACGTACACCTGATAAGCGCCCCAATAGTTTATCTCGCAATTAGTTCGCACAAGCAAGCTGACGATACTGACGTTTGTGACAATTGATTGAAATAGATAAAAATGCCGTCTTCTGTATTACGAAAATGCACAATTTATGTTGATAAACTAAATAAAGCCCAAGGGATCACATATCACACGAAAGTTCACAATATTTTGATGTTAATGCATTTTGATGTTTAATTTCACATTTTTGCAAGAAAAAAAGACACCATTGCGCCGATTACGCACTCAGCAAGAGAAAGAGATAGCGAGTAATGCAAAGCGCCGACATGATAAGGTAAGCGATACTCTCTCTTACAGGCAACGGGAACCATTTTCCGACACAATTTAGTATGAGTATACCCTGTATACCATATCTACTCGTATAGTATTTATAACATCATTTCTATTGCTAGGAGGGGAAAAACTAATCGAGCAATGTGTTTTGTAAGTGCCATGCAACGCGTTCGGTTCGATGTTTGCCTGTTGCCAGCGAATAGAGAGCTCGCCGTGATGAACCATACACGTTTCAGAGGCCTTACCGCCGGAGCTGAAGCCGACTATCATCGAATATGTTACCTCGAAAAA
The DNA here is from genome assembly GCA_937001555.2 of Hypsopygia costalis. Classification (NCBI taxonomy): domain Eukaryota; kingdom Metazoa; phylum Arthropoda; class Insecta; order Lepidoptera; family Pyralidae; genus Hypsopygia; species Hypsopygia costalis. The sequence continues at coordinate 8,722,404 of OW443325.2, forward strand.
TAGGTCTTACGTTTATATTATTGACTTCATCTTCTCCTTCATATCTTCAGCTTACTCAGTAGAACTCCATGGTTTCTACCAGCTAAGCCATAAATCTAAGCCGAAGTTTTATTTTCGCAAACAAAAATTTCGATGGAAATCAGCTTCAACTTAGACGGTAGGGTTCCATTAGGTAAAGAATAAATTATAATAATAAATATAGTCAGACAAATTACACAGCGCCATCTAGCCCCAAAGTAAACGAAGCTTGTGTTATGGGTAGTAGTCAACTGATAAACATACGTAAATACATTCTTTTTGTAAATACATATTATGTTATATACATAGAAAACACCCAGACTAAGACAAACAGACATATTCATGCACACAAATGTTTGTCATATGTGGGAATCGAACCCACGAGCGTTGGTGTCGAAGCCGCGCGTTGAAAGCTACGCCACCGAGCTCGTTCGTTTCGCAGAATGTATACATATTTTTAAAAAGCTAGTACCCATCTATTTAAAAATATGTATACATTCTGCGAAAGTCCAAAAGTATGTAGGTACAAAGATGTCTGATTTTAAATTTATGTATTCTTTCTCTCTATTCCATAACTCTTTGCCAGGTTCAGGTTAAAAACATTAAAAAAAAGATAAACTTTTTTCTGGACCTGTCCTATGCGGCCCCTAGAAAATTAGAGCGTCTCATCATCATCATCAGCCAGTATCTACCAACTGCTGGATATAAGCCTTCCCCAATATTTCTTCTTCCTTGTCATTTAAAACCGAGTAGACCGAGAAACAATTGAGCAGAGTGCTGAGTGCGAGTTTTTTATTCACGTTCGATAATGTCAACGTAAACAAATTGACCAAATAGAGAAGTACTCTCATGTTGTGAATTTACCAGACGCGTGCTACATATCCAAATTACCCGGGTTGCTCACTTCGAAATGTGAGCGAGTAATCTATATAATTTTGATATGTAACACGCGTCATATAAATTCACAACATGAGAGTACCTATCTATTTGGTCGGTTTGTTTACGTTCACATTATCGAACGCGTACAAAAAACTCGCACTAGGCACTCTGAGCGTAATTTGTGCGTGAGCATAGTGCATCTTCAAGTGGTAGAGTGAAACACAATAGTTTTGTTAGAGCTTTATTAAATAACGCCAATATATTAATAAATCTCATTTTAACTAACATTATTTTGAGGAAACAGAATCATACAGTCTAAGATATTGAGAAAATATCTCTCCAGTCACAATAATCTCAAGATGGCGACAGTAAACAATATAAAATAACGAGCACATCGGCAGACTGTTTATTTTCGATCTGTTTCAGTAACGTAAATAATCAACTAAGATTTTCTAATTTGCTCTAACAATGATATGTATTAAATAAGCTTTTTTTTTTGGAAATTTGAGTTTATAATTGACGAAGTTTGATACTTTTACATTTTTAATTGGAAATTCCCATTGCTTTTAAAATGTTTTCACTTTAATCAACAATAAAATTAGAAATTCTTTACAAGTTTTTTAGGTAGCTAATGAAAAAACATAGATACCCAATGTGACATGTAATTTAACATTTTTCATGCGTGTGCTAATCACGTTGTATACTGTAATTAATTATAAGCAATTAAGTTAATTTATCATATATGTAGGTGCTGTTCCTATAGCTACGATCTAGCTTCATAAATACTGGTATTTTTATATATAGTTATAGGTTTATAAACTTATAACCTCCTTTCCTAGATAAAAATTTGAATATGTCATTATTCATGGAATCTGGGGATCATTCAAGTGAATATAAGCGGAGAGGAGAATATGTTAAAAAAAAATACATTTGGTACCACATGCGGAGTACAGCGAAATCTGAATTCCCATCTCCGCTCGTCTCTATTTTGGTGGAGTCTGGTTTTAGATTTTACACATTTTCTCACTTATCCTGGAAGGATGAATTAAATTTACTAATGAGACCGCATGAGTAGTATTTTCATGTGTTTAGTTTTTTAAGCAAGGATATAATACCTTACAGAATACACTGTTGAGACATAGGTAATATAATTTGTATGCATCTGTAAACTTCGATCATAGAGACACAATGATCGAAGAACGCAACGGACTGACATACGGTCCTTCATGTCATTTGTTGCGACAGCACAGCTCAGTAGCAGGCACTGGTTAATTTAGTTAGGTTTAGTTTTTAAATTTGGTATTCATAGGTCTTCTCTGAATTCCGTAAATTCTGTTCTTTTTTTAATTCATTTATGTTGGTGTTCTATGTTTTTTACATTTGCAGGTATCAAGTTATGGCACTATTCAACTTTATATGGCTCAAATTTCCTATTTGTGACCGGTTATTGGATTCTAGGTTTGAAGTCGTATTCCTGAACCTTGCCGTCTTTGTTGACTACCCGGTGTCCGCCGCTGGATTCCTCCTTCTTGCCGTTGATATTTGACTCTTTGTGGAAGATGTATTCAGACTCTCCATAAACGTGGCCGCCTTGTATTGGCTTCAAGCTCTTCACGCTACCTGACGGGATAGCAGCCGGCTGTTGAAATTGAAAAAGATAAATTGAAATGGTTATATTATAGATTCAAATCGGTTGACAATATACATATTAATAATAGTACTTGTAGGGACTGTTCCACGTAATTAAGTTTATTTTTACGGAGCGGTTTCCGGTGTCGTACGCATACCGTAAGCACGATTAAAATGTTTGTAACAAGAAAAGGTTTAGGAGTAGATAAAAACTATACATCATCATCATCATCATCAGGTCAATTTTAGTCTCCACTACAGGAGCACGACCCTCTCTCGTCTGTCCTAGACGGAAGGAGGATTTGGCTTACACTCCCCACGCTGGCCAAACGGGTTGGGGAGGCCTGATTGATATTTGATAATGTATTTCCATTAGTTGCCTTGTACGGGAAGAAACGGAGTGATTCTATTCTAGTCTGTCGGAAACCACACGGCCAAACACTATTCACTAAGATCAAATCCTCCAGTCTTGAAGTCAATTAAAATGAAGCCTATAATGATTGCAGGTTAGACCAGCCCTATATGTGCACTTACAGCAGTGCTGTAAGCTGCACATTCACATTTAATGTCGATTGTATTTATTAACACCTCAGAATACAATACTTACTAATAAAATAAGCCATGCTACTTAAAATTTGAAAATAAATAAGTAATATATATATAAGTAATAATATAATATATATATATATATATATATATATATATATATATATATATAATATATATATATATATATATATATATATATATATATATATATATATATATATATATATATATATATATATATATATATATATGATAAACGGGACGGGGGCCCACCACACATTCACACCACTGTGTCGCCTGTGTAGCCAGGATTAACAGCGGCGACCGCCAAAAAAGGCAATGTACAATGAAGTCCATTGCAGTCCCGGGGGTAAAACTATGGCTGCCTTGGATATTACAAGTGCTACATACATAATAATACAATTGTTTCCGTTTCAATAAACTTATATATCCAACGAACTAATCACGGAGAAAGAAATGCTACCTACATCAAATTACGACAATCGTTCTAGTGGGATATCTTTTTTTAAAACAATAATGCCTTCCTTATTCTTTGCCGCCATCGATTAAAAATCAATGAAGAAGTTAGTGAGAAGTGAGAATGATCAATTGCACCATTATAAGTGATTATAAGTGGGCTATAAAATACAGTTTAATTGTATAGGACAGGAACTTCACAACAGTTTAAACTAATGATGACATTATCTAGTTAACTACACTTTGTTCTCGGCCAAGTTTACATGAAACAACTAGTCCTTTATAAACTGCACGATTATGCCTAGATAATTGCTATACAAAGTTGCTGTAATTTAGTATTTTTTATCCTGACATAACCGTCGTCATCGTATCATCATGAATGTGTGATGGAATAGGCTTCCGCCCTAGAGAGCCGCATGTCCCGATTCTGAGCGACCTGTATCCATCGACTCCCTACAAGACATTTGAGGTCGTCGCTTCACCCAGTGGGGGGTGGGTCCGCCACACTGGGTCCGCCAGGGTAGTTATACATAATAATGGCATTGTATTTTCTAATAACAATTTACGCAATGTGAGACGAGCCCCCACTAGATGGAACGACCAGAACGACAACAAGCCAACCTTCAAGTGTTGGATAAGAGAATAAAGAGTGGCAAGGGCGTGGAAAAGTGGAAAGCATTTGTAAGAGACAAAAGAAGAAAATATTATAAATCTTTTGAAAAGAATTTGTATAATATATACAAATTAGCAAAATAGATCTTTCGATCTATTTTTGTTAATTTGAAAATACTACAATAGTTAAAATTATAATTATATACTCATACATATATGTACTACACAATAGTACACATGTAATACAGCTATACATATTCATAAAATATATTAAACTGATTTCGCTCAAACAACTCGTTTAAGGATTTAAGTAGATGAGCCTTGAATATAGATAGAAGAATAATAGCTTTTGAAATATCGAAACTGATTTAAAAAATCAAAAGTGAAGTCTCAATTCCCGACCTATTTATTAGTGATTTAAGTATAATACATTCTAATAAAACTTATAAACTTTCGCGTTGCATGATTGAAATTATAATAACTACGGGAATTAACGCCATCATGCATGTAAAGTAGTTTTATATACCTTTATTATTGCCAGACGTTTCGACCAGGTTGCACCGGCCGTGGTCACAGGCTGACAGTCAGCCTATGACCGCGGCCGGTGAAACCTTAAAACTACCTTACATACACTCTATTATTTCATAACACACTCATTTGCATTACTAAGATTTCTAGTGCTCGTAAATAGGTCTTATCAGATATCATCTGTGATGTTCTTTGAAGTATAGTCATGTTTAAACCTTAGGTAAACTGGGTGATTCATAGGTCAACAAGTGATTTGAATAACTTGATATTTGTTATTTGCAAGTCGAAGGATTAGGTATTAATTATTTTTATAAGGAGGAGCTTGGTCAATGGCGTCGTTTCTCGTGTTCGCCGTCATGTGTCATCAAGCAATGTCAATCGTAACCTATATAATTATGTATGAGTTATATTTTAAACTAGCTGTGCCCGCGACTGCGTCCGCGTGGGATTGTTGTTTTTTTATTATTTTATATAAATATTTATGTCTTACTTGTCTGTATTTCAGAATCAATGCCTTCGGCCCTTGCAGTTCTGGTTAGATTAGCTGTCAGTAAACGTTCCGAAATGTGTCTGTTAACGTGTTTTGCTTCATCAGAAAACGAGCTAGCAGAACTATTCAAAAGAGTGGAATGCGAAAGTTGACACATTGGTCTATCAATCAATATGACAAAGACCAAGCCATGATAATAGGCCGTGGTGGTCATGTGCCACGGACCGGAGCACTATCCGATCTAGATTTTGTCAATAGTTCGTTTACCTCGGATCCACGTAGTGCGACAAAGGCGGAAGTGAACAGTAGATCAAGCGGCGGATACAAATGGCATAGCTGCATTGAGCAAACTAACAAGGACATGGCAAGTATGTCAGGATAGAAAAGTGTCAACGAAGACCAAACAGAGACTTGTTCGCTTGTCTGCTGTATTTTCCTATAAGGGTCTGAATCATGGAGATCCGAGCCGGCGACAGAAAGAAAATAGACGCATTTGAGATATAGTGCTGGATGTAGTAGAGGATGTTGCGCATACCGTGTACAAAAACGACAACGTGTAACAAACAAGGTAATACTAGCACTTTGCGTGAAAACAGATCATCCACGACTTATTATCAGCGCATTCTTACATATTTTGGTAATATAGTACGGAGGCAAGCAGATAATTTCGAGAAACTGGTTATGGTGGAGTAAGTGGAAGGAAAAAGACCTCGTGAGTGGCTCGTGATCTACCCGATAGTCCGACCAAACCAAGACCTTTGGTCTCCCTATAATCAGCGCCTTGAAGCCGGCGGACGATCGGGCAGCATGGAAAGAGCTAGTTATCCGTTACACGGCATCCTCTCATGATGGGCACGACCTTCAACGAAGTTCACGATGACGAAGAAGAAACATGCGGAATAAGCTCTCATCTAAACCATTTCGATTAAATCCTATAATAAAAAATCTATTGGCAAATTGATCTACACTACTTTGCGTACTTCCGTGTCTGTAAATTTGACTTCCGCAAAATAATACCTGAATCAATTAACTATCTAAAAAATCTATTGATAAAAATAATGTAGTCAAATAATTTTGTAAAAAAATATATTACTAAACGTCAGTTTTTGCTTCTGTTGGATCATTAGTAGACAATTAATAAAATTATGTAAATTAAAAAATATCTTTCGTATATTAAAAATAAGTAGTACCTACTTATTTTTTGTTATTATGAATTAAGTATGCTTTTAACTTTGACCTTATACGTTTTGTTATTTGCAGTCATCATTATAATTTTAATCTACAATGCAGCTCGAAAATTATTACGATTTTTTGTTCAATATTTATTAATTTCCTGTCAAGAAATAATCTAAAACCTGAATCTATAAGCAATTTTTTCGTACCAAATACACAAACTATCAAATTCCAAACTAAGTTAAGCTTAGTATGAGCAACAAATAACTGATAAACATACTTTTTTTTTGTCGTCAACATCGTCGTCGTCAACCCTTATTTATCCCACTGTTGGGATATGAGTCTTCCCTCATTCGAAGGGGTTTAGAGCGTACTTCACTACTCTGCTCAACTGCAGGTTGATGGAGGCCAATGTATTCAAGCCGCCTAATGGTCACTGACTTGGCTTAACGACTGTCATCTCATGAAAACAGCCGGGACGCACAGGCTTTTTTTGTAAATACATATTAATTAATTGAATACAAATCAACCCGACTATGTTCATAAAAACAAATGTTTGTCTCGTGCGGAGATAAAACCTGCGAGCCTCAGTGTCAATTCGACCACCGGGCTCGTCAACAATAAATATTCCAGCCCCCTTACCACCATCTCTTATTGGGACTCAATAACTGAATAGAATGCTTATTCATACCAATGAATAAGCGACTCTATTTCAAAAGGAATAGAGTCGCTTATTCATTGGTATAAATAAGCAATCTATTCAATTATTGAATCGCAATAAGAGATGGTGGTAAGAGGGCAGGACAAATTACACACTGCCATCTAGTCCCAGACTAAGCAAAGCTTGTACTATGGGTACTAGGTAGCTGATATTATATTTAATTTTTTTTTTCTAATTACATACATATAATACATGGAAAACACCCAGACGAAGAGAAACATATATGTTCATTCACACAAATATTTTGTCTTATGCGGAAATCGAACCGCGACCTCAAAGTGGCTATTGCTAACCATTCGCCCACCGATCTCTCAATTATTACAATAAATAAAATATAATAACATTTAGAAATACGTGTACATACCGACCAAATGTCCCTATCGTTACTAAATCTCTGGTTGATTCTGTAAAAAGAAAACATAATATAAGTTGGAGGCTCTGGCAAATCAAATCAAATCAAAACATCCTTATTTCTTGAACTTTTAAGCACTTAGAAACGTCATACAAATTAAATATAAGAACATGTATCTAAATCATTACTACTGTAAATCCGCAGCTACAGCTGTCTACAGATAGGGATGCCAATTTTTTTTTACAGGAAGTAAAGTATAATTATGTCTGAGAAGAATATTAAACAGTATTTTAGATAAATGAACAGTATTTTATTTATTTAATGTTTTAAATACATATTTTTTAGATCTTCTCGCACAACTTATTAATTTACGGTCATTTTTAATACGCCTCACCACAATTATAACTAAAATTAAATCAGGAGCTATTTTTTTTATTAAATTAATAGTTATATACTATTATGACTAAATTAAAAAAAAATGTGTGAGCGTCTAAGTCTAACACTAGTGTTAAGCATTTTGATGCTGAAAACAGTATTTTGTATACTTTGTTTTTGTTCACTCCACTCCACCCTCCACTCGTGTTAGGTGGAGGTGTACTTCCCCAGACGGGCAGCTTATGACCTTTATAACAATTCTCATGAGAATTGTTGCTAGTAAGTGAGACCACCAGGAACGAACGAGTTGCTGCGTTGGCAGTGGAGGTAGCGACGTGTGAGCGATATTTCATGTTGTTAGTGTTTATGTAGCTACAGTAATCAATTTACACCAGGCGGAGCGTATGCTTCTTCCACCCTTGGGAGTTTTTGTGTTTCTGCTACTGAGAGGAAGGACGGAGTTGTTTCGCTGGCAGTGGGGTTAGCAGCGTGCAAGTGATATTTCATGTTGCAAGTCTTTATATGGCTATGGTAATGAATTTACATCAGGCGGAGCGTACGCTCTTTCCACCCAGCATAACTTCCAATTTAACATAATGCATACATAATTCAGATCAAGTATGACGGCTTGGCAACGAGCAAGAATGTCAATCGAATTATCAATGAAGTGAATTAAATAAATTTACAATAAAGTATACAGAAACAATTTTGAAGCAACATTATTAATATAACATTTTACGAGTATTTATTATTTAGAAGAAGACAAATTATATTGAATTAATTCTGCAGCATACATTAATTTGGATAATATGAACTTAAGCAACTAAAAATTACTAAATTGGTAATGGAAATACTGGGTTAGGTTATATTTGATAATCAATAAATCCTTATTGATCCCACTGACGGGATATGGATCTCCCCTCAATCAAAGGAGTTTAGAGTATACTCCACAACGCTGCTCAACTGCGGGTTGGCGCAGGCCAGTTTTTTCAAGCCGACCAAAGATCACTGACTTAGCTTAACGACTGTCATCTATAGACAACAGCCAGGATCGATGACTTGACATGCCCTTCGAAGCACGGAGAAGCTAGAGATAAATAAACCCATCCATGGACAAGCTAGAGTCGACGTTGCTTAACTTGCATATTGGATGATTATGAGTTGATATCGAACGAGATCGTGAATCATTTGGCGTGTCAATATGGTGGTCTAACTGGCAAACGAATTTAAATCGTAGGAAAGGCATTCCCGGACTTGAAGGACTACAGCCCCCTTACCACCAACTCTTATTACGATTCAATAACAGAATAGAATGCTTATTCATACCAATGAATAAGCGACTCTATCCAATTTGAAATAGAGTCGCTTATTCATTGGTATGAATAAGCATTCTATTCAGTTATTGAATCGCAATAAGAGTTGGTGGTAAGGGGGCAGGTTCTTCCCAATAAGAGGCGTACTGACGTACGTTGAACATCACAGTCTCTAAACAAGCAGGGAGAGTTACTAAAAGATCAAGAAGTGCACAAAAGATCTAAAAGGATCGATGTGCCACCGGTGCTGTAGCACTGGACCTATTCCGAAATACGATAAGACAAAGCACAGTTATCCAGGTTCTACATATTTTAAGAACTTACAGTCGGTGCACGGTATCCCAGTCGCCGCGTGCTGCTGCTGCAGCTAAGTCCTCGTCGGCCGGGAAACCTGAAAAAATAAAACATAAATATTAAATCAACAATTCGCGGAAAAAACAAATAATACCAGCCCTACTACTACACTACTTGCATACTTGTAAGCTGCCCGACTGGGGAAGTGCCTCCACCTCACAGAAACCCCCAGCCAAATAACAATTCCCTTGAGGATTGTTGTATTCCTGCGAGCGAATGAGGTCACTATAAAAAAGGAGTTGCTGCGTTGGCAGAGGAGGTGGCGTTACGCGACTGACATTTCATGTTGCAAGCGTTAACATGGCTACGGTAACCGCAACACATCAGGAGGGCCGCGTGCTTGTCTGCCACCCGACGTGGTATAAAAGAAATCTGTGTAGAAGTTTAATTTTCCAAATTTTACAAGAGAACAGTCGCTTAGATGCTTGTGTTATTGCAGATTGTAACGCAATAGCTTGTATATTGAACGCTGGGTATTGCAAGCCTTAAAAATTACGATATTGACCCGTTTTTAACCAAATGTAATCCTTATTTCACACTTAGTATCTAAGTAGTGTTTATTGAAACAAACTATTGACTTTGGGCTGGCTATAGTATTCGAAAAAAAAAATAGATATGATGGACACATTCCACGATACAAAGCCCTTACACAATAACATTATAAGAAGAGCTCGATGGCGTCGTTGCGCGCGGTAGTCTAATCGATCGTGCAAGTTAAGCAACGTCGATAGATGGGCCTGTCCATGGATGGGTCTATTTATCTCGAGCTCCCCCTTGATCGTCTCGTGCTTCAGAGAGCACGTTAGACGTCGGTCCCGGCTGTTGTCGATAGATAACAGCCGTTAAGCTAAGTCATTGGTCTTTAGTCGTCTTGAAAACTCTGACCTCCGTCAACCCGCAGCTGAGCAGCATGGTGGAGTATGCTCTAAACCTGTACTGGTAAGACGTTATATAAAAGAATTATTTATGTATTTTAAACTAAAATTGTAGGTGGATGTAAAATAAATAAATTTTAACATGTATAAAATCCTTGTCCACGAAAGGGGTGTGCGTTATGTACGAAGTAAGCCGATCTGCGCACACTCAGCGGCACTTTACACCGCTGAGTATGCGCAATTTGCGATTGGCTTCGTTTAAAAAAAAAAACCTGTACTGGTACAATGACGGAAAATACTTCATACTCCTGGTAACAAAGAATCAAAATACCTAAGTTTAAAGGTATTTCTGATAATCGTCCAATTTTATTCAAAATGGCGCCACTTTCGCGGTTACTTAATGGTTCGCGGCCTTAAAAATCAATCATATTTGCTAAGTCAAAGAAATTTTCGGGGCTGTACTCAGATTTTTAAAAAGCTATTGAGAAATGAAAAGCTACTTTTACAATAGATTTTTGATAATTTAATACAATTTGTGAGCAGTGTCTAAAAACACGGGTGTCTTATTTTTTTTTTGTAACGAGTTTTAAACAAGTTTGTAAACAAGCAATGTGTGAAAACAGGTTATAATTTTTGTTTTGTTCCTTTATCGTTTTTTTTTTCTCTGTCTTTTATGCAAATAACTATTTTATTTGTAAATATTTATTTCATTTATACGGAGCAGTAAGGTAATAATAAATATTTAAATGTAAAATAAAAAAATAGCATAGCAAATATTCACTGCTTTACGTCGACTCTATCGAAGATCACTACGAGAACGATAATAAAAGTACTCAACCATTAAAAATGAGGGATCTAGGAGTCTGATAAAAGACGTATATGGTGTTACCATAACTTACTAAGTCTCATTCATGAGGAACTTGAACGTGAGCTTTCCTTATCTAAATATATAAAAGAAGAAACTGACTGACTGACTGACTGACTGATATATATATCAACGCACAGCCCAAACCGCTGGGTCTAGAGATTCCAAATTTGGTACGTAGGTTCCTTATGACGTCTAGAGGTGCACTAAGAAAGGATTTTTCAAAATTCAACCCCTAAAGGGGTAAAATGGTGAGAAAAAGTCTGAAAATCGTCATGGGTATTGTTTTTATGGTTTATCGGGTCGCTGGTTACGAAAACAACAACTATTTTATAATCCAACATAGCCGATGTGTCATAAAATCACCCCTGAGGGGGTCCGATGAGCTTGAAATATGTAAAAGAAGAAACTGACTGACTGACTGTTATATATATCAACGCACAGCCCAAACCGCTGGGTCTAGAGATTCCAAATTTGGCAAGTAAGTTCTTTATGATGTCTAGGGGTGCACTAAGAAAGATTTTTTCAAAATTCAAACCCTAAGGGGGTGAAATGGGGGTCCAAAGTTTGTATGGGGAAAGAAGATTAGTTGGACTATTTTATCCGAAACTTTACATGAGTACTTCTATGGATAAATGAGTAAACACGTATTTCAGGATTTTTCAAAATCCATCCCCTAAAGGGGTAAAATGGGGCGAAAAAGTCTGAAAATCGTCATGGGTATTGTTTTTATGGTTTATCGGGTTGCTGATTACGAAAACAACAACTATTTTATGATCTAACATAGCCGACGTGACATAAAATCACCCCTGTGGGGATGCGATGGGGTTGAATTATATAAAAGAGGAAACTGAATGACTCACTGATATATATCAACGCACAGCCCAAACTGCTGGGTCTAGAGATTCCAAATTTGGCACGTAGGTTCCTTGTGATGTCTAGGGGTGCACTAAGAAAGGACTTTTCAAAATTCATCCCCGAAGGGGTTGAAACTGGGGTCCAAAGTTTGTATGGGGAAACAAGTTGGACTATTTTATCCGAAACTTTACACGAGTACTTCTATAGATAAATGAGTAAACATATGTTTCAGGATTTTTCCAAATTCAACCCCCAAAGCGGTAAAACGGGATGAAAAAGTCTGAAAATCGACATGGGTATTGTTTTTACGGTTTATCGGGTCGCTGATAACGAAAACAACAACTATTTTATAATCCAACAAGGCCGACATGACATAAATCACCCCTGTGGGGGTGCGGTGGGGTTAAAATGTCATAATATCAATATGGGTGTTGATTCTATGGTTTTCTGGGACGTCAATTACAAAAATGGCATCGATTTGAAAATATCAACCCCTAAAAGGGTAAAATGGGGTCAAAAAGTCTGAAAATCGTCATGGGTATTGCTTTTATGGTTTATCGGGTCGCTGATTACGAAAACAACAACGATTTTAAAATTCAACGTGGCTAACGTGACCATCATCCTCTGTTAGGGTGCGATAGGGTTGAAAGATCTATATATCAATATATGTGTCGTTTTTAGGGGTTTTCGGAATGCCAATCCATACTAATATTATAAATGCGACAGAATGTCAGTTACCTCTTCACGCTTAAATCGCTGGACCAAATCGGTCCAGCGATTTAAGCGTGAGGAGATGAAATTTGGTTGAGAGATACATTGAGTCCTGGGAAAGGACATACCCATGATAGTTTTTATCCCAGAAATTACCTGTTATTGTTATTGATTGTACTTGTAAGGCGGTTCTATGTTTGACGGTATGTATTTTTTATATATAGTTTCAATGATTTCTCCGTTAATTGAACAGCAATTTTAATCATTCTTATTTGTTTGAATGGGCACACTATTCAAGTGGTCCCATATTAATCAAATCAGGATCTGATGATGGACTCCCTGGGAATTCGTGAGAAAGGGTTGAAATTTATAGGCATGGACATGGATACAGTAATTGATGAGTTTTCTGATGACATTAGGTTACATAATTTGCATTTGGAAGTCATCTTGTGACACTGCTGAGCTGATGAGGAACGGTTAGGCAATAGTGTTAAGTGCTTCTTAATTAAATAAATTAATGTATTTTCGTCTAGAAGACACCATGTCACTACTACTTACCCATTATTATAATAAATAGTTAAAAAAAATATTTACCAAAAAGAAATAAACTTAAAAAAAAATGAAACAATCTACAAAATCCTGACAAGAAAAAGCCAAAAATAACTACGGGAACAATATTTTCTGTCATCTAAGTTTAGATGTGTTACTAATCTGCAGTACCCTAATAATAATATCTATCCCCAAGAAATATATTAGTCATCATTTTAATTAAAACTGTCTCTAAATATAAATCATCAGCTTAACAACCTATTAGTATCATTTAATTCGTTTGATTATCAAAATAATAGATCTGTCACCAAATTCATCACAAAGATCAGCCCCTTAATTTAATGAAAAAATGGCTTACCGAGTCTTACCAATACTTGGTCAATGTAATAAATCATGTTTTGGTTAGATTTGAGTTGCTTTTTGGTTAGGTTAGGGTTTTCTTGCGTCCTGTCATCGGAAATAGGAGCTCCGCGAAGCGGAGCTCCGTCAACCTAGACGATGAATGATGTGGTGCCAAGTAAGCTTAATTATTAATAATTGACAATATAATTACATACAAAAACATTTATTTGGTACTAGACCCTACATCTCCATGATTTTAGGTGATTTATTGTGGCATCGATTTTATATTCTTTGGTGACTACATTTTGGTGACAAAGCTATTATTTTGCGGGCAAACCCTATTAGTTAAGAAACACAAAACTAATTAAATTGGCGATAGCTTAAATGGTACCCAATAATTACTACCTACCTTCTGAGATTTTGGACGTCGGTGTCATTTTTTTAAAGTTTGATTTATCCTTTTTAAGCTGATGGATTAAGAGTTGTGTTATCCTAATAGGATTTTAAATTTGTATTTGGCGTCAATCAGTGCTTATGCGATCGCGGGGCGCGCGGCGAAAGCGAGGTGTAGTAGTTATCGTTAAAGTTCTTGCATCCGTATTTAGTACAATTAAAAGTAATACATGAAGGTGGTTGGGTGTATTCATCATCATGAAACTTTGTACACATATTCTTTAAGGTATTAGGAAGGACATAGGATACTAAAGAAAGTAAACGCGGGCGAAGCCGCGGGTGAAAGCTAGTAATATTATATTTGGGATGTAAGTGACTCCGTGGTGAGTTACTTACACCCCAAATATCTTTACTGTCAAAACCAAACCAAACAACATCACCTGCACGTCTAGCGAAATTGGCTCTGCCAAAAGAGAGGGTACTGCGTGTTTGTAAGCTGCCCGACTGGGGAAGTACCTAAACCTCACAGTATACCGCATCCAAATAACAATTCCCTTGAGGGTTATAGGCGTTGCTGCGCTGGCAGCGGGAGTGAAATATTTCATATTGCTCGTGCGTCGCCACTCCCGCTGCTAGCGCAGCAACTCTTTCCTTTTTCGTGGCTACGGTAACTGCTTCACATCAAGCAGGCTTCACATCAAGTATGCTTGTCTGCTATCCGACGTAGTATAAAAAATCTCATTTGTTGTTATTATTTATTGTCCAACACGTCGCATTTATACGGTAGCATACATATAAGTCTACAAACAAAAACTTCGAAGAGTTTTATCGTTTTCTGGTGTAAAAAATAACTAATTTTTTATTATTATTTATATGTCTACATAGAGGGAAAGCCAAAAGCTTCTTTCTCCTACTAATTTCTTCTGATTAAATTCGTTGTGAGTTCCAAAGCAGCTATAGCAGCTGTACTATACAGCTATACCTGCAATGGACTTCATTGTTCATTGCATTTTTAGTGGTAGCCGCTGTTAATCCTGGCTACACAGTCAAGTGAAGCTTACCTGCCGTGCACGACGGATTTTGTGTATCTTACACTATTTGGGACCTAATGTTACCTAGCACATCGATTCCAATAATATGAATTGCAAAATCGTCTGAACGCTTGGTAATTCTCCCCTGTTGCTACCAAATCAGAATAGTACACTACACCGGATGCGGCATGCAACGAATTCTTATGACGTCCCGCTCCCGCCGCCAAGATCACACTCCCAGAGAACATGATGTGCTGTTTGATCGAATTCATAATTTGCAGTAGAACATTTGCATCACGGCGACGACACTAATTTAAACGAAAAGAGTTTAGCCTTAAAATTGCCATGCACATCTTTGTTCAGTGGGAATACGTTAAAAAGCTTCGATTCTTTTATAAATCAATTAGTAAATCAGTAACGCTGTATAGTAGAACTAATATGCAGTATACCAATAATATAAATTTTGCACGTCTGTCAACATTTTCTGAATTTCTTAAACATGCTACATCGAGTTAGCAAATGAATATAACAAAGCGTAATACGCACATAGCCAATTTTCACATGCTCTTTACCGTTTCGCTAAGTTATTATTACATTGATGTTATAAGAATAAAATAAATATTCAAGTCCATTGTGTTTGAAAAAAAATCCATTATTTGTTAATTCACAAGATTTTTGTTTGTTAACTTGTTCACGCGATTCAATATGGATCTTCCTTGATTGTATGAATATAACTATATTCAAACACATGTAAATCTTTATTTTTAGAAGATATTGAGCTTGATATCCTTGACAGTCTAATCAGGCAAGTTCAGCAACATTGTCTGTAGCAAAATAAATTAAACGGGTCACTCACGTCTTTATGTCGGGAAACTAGTCGGCTTTCCCGACAAAAAGACGTGAGTGACCCGTTTAATTTATATAATTAATTTAGTATAATGTCTCACGTGAGTTTTAATAATATTATTGTCTGTAGCCTACTTTTGGAT
Source organism: Hypsopygia costalis (assembly GCA_937001555.2). Lineage (NCBI taxonomy): Eukaryota > Metazoa > Arthropoda > Insecta > Lepidoptera > Pyralidae > Hypsopygia > Hypsopygia costalis. The sequence goes on from OW443325.2 coordinate 8,738,487, forward strand.
GGGTTTTTTCTGTCCATGTTATGAGAGTATGTTAAGGGGTTTATTCCAGCTATTTAATAGGTTGATAAGATTTAGACTTCGACCCAATTTCTTTACATATACATATATAGGCAGGCATACATACAGTCTTGTTCCATTCAGTCCAAGGGGTCTGTATGTATCAAGTGGGGTATTATACCCATGATACTCACCTATACCTCTATACTTAGAACTTATAATGTAAGAAATTGAACACTATTATACAAAATACTCAAATCTCGAGTTATAGAATAATGTATTTATATGACAGTTGGGATTAAAAAAAGGTTGGGAACCACTGCTCTATACGTATCGTATCAAATAAAGTGGCATACGGGCACTGCAGACGGGGTAATGACTATGACTATAGCTTACATTATTCCGCTATCAGTCTTATTCATAACATTTATCTATATAAATGTTATGAATAAGACTGATAGCTGAATAATGATATATCTGACGAGCCCGGTGGTCTAATGGTTAGCAATGGCCACTTTGACTCCAAGGTCGCGGTTTCGATTCCCGCACAAGACAAATATTTGTGTGCATGTCTTGTTCTGGGTATTTTATATATGTATACTTTTAAGAACATGTATTTAAGTACAATATCGGTTATCTAGTACCCATAATTCAAGCTTTGCTTAGCTTGGGACTGGATGTCAGTGTGTAATTTGTCCAGCAATATTTATTATTATTCAGTTATGGGACTGCTGAAAGATTGATCTATACTACTTTACTTCTTTCCACAGCCAGTTAGTTCTCAAACTTTTTTGTTTATAGACCCCTTGCGTATATATTTTCTGATGTCCGTAGACGTAGATGTAAAGCGTTAGGTGCTCGCAATACCCCCATACCGCAGCCCCGCCTCTAATGCAGCATTTTCTTTACTTTCACTTTTGAAATCAACTAGATAGTTCATGAAAACTAGCGCTGGCCGGCAATCACTCACTCACTACAGTCGATGCGTATAATTGCCGCCGCCACCATGTAAATTTGACTTCCGCTAAAACCAGAATAAATCAGCAAACAATTTTGTTTATAGATGAAATTGGATTATAATATTGCCGATAATATCAACCTCGAATAAATTACAATATTTGAATATTGTAATTTATTCGCATTACAATTTATCACACATGTTATAACAAAAGCTTTATAAAGGATATTATATGGAATAGAATAGAATAGAATAGGGTCACAATGGGCGGTAAGGCAAAGTAACATTGATGTAATTATAATAGGGTAAATTTCTAGAGAACCAAATGTCTATCGTAAACAATATTTTTATTGTCTGTATTGTTATTGTAATTTGTCTTTGTAATCATTTTTGAGACTTGAAATTACATCATTTTTTTATATATGAGAGGCAAACTAGCATGTGGATCACCTAGTGGAAAGCAATCACCACCGCCCATGGAGATCAGCAATACCAAGGGGTCGCCGATCCGTTGCCAGCCTTTTATAGGAAATAAGACCATTATGGATTAACCGTACATCCCTTGGTAGTAGACTATTTAAATCCAAGTTCCTTTGTGTACAATTAGTTTCCACTCTAAATTGGATTAGTAAATCCACTAGTGAAAGTGTGTAGAAAAATTCTTGGATGGTTTGTATGTAATTATATATTAAATATAATTGTATGGTTACGGTAGCGAAGTGATTTATTAATTCCAAAGGAAAACTGATAGACATAACTTTATTATTATGTTCGCATTTTGTATATAATAAAATAATCGGTGTTACCTACACTATTTTTAGTACCATAATCAACACTATACATGTACATGTACAACTTCGGCACTCAAAGGTTGGTTGGAAGAGATCCCTTAAATGGATAAATCCGCCTTTGTACATTTTGCCTTTTATTTGCACCACTGTGACTCCTGTGTAGCCAGAACTAACAGCGGCGACCACAAAAAAAAATGAACAGTGAACTTCAATGCAGTTCCAGCCCCCTTACCACCACCTCTTATTACAATCTCTACTCTTATACCAATGAATAAGCGACTATATTTCAAATAGAATAAAGGCGCTTATTCATTGGTATGAATAAGCATTCTATTCAGTTATTGAATCGCAATAAGAGTTGGTGATAAGGGGGCTGGGGTAAGACTACAGCTGCTTTGGAACTCACAACAAATTTAACCAGAAGAAATTAGTAACAGTAAGAAGCTTTTGGAATTTGACTTGATATAAAAAATGTGCCTTTTCCTTGTAATCTGAGATCATTAGTTCAATATTTGAAATAATAACTGTCAACCTTTTAGCGCCAGAACGCGCCGGTAATAAATATTTATTAATCTTTGCTTCTAGTGATGTGATTTTTTTGCATTGAGCTAAATATTTGTTTTATTTCAAGAAGGTGAGACGCTTTGGAGGCCGAATTTTGCCAATTTACAAATAACTCTGGCGATTGAGTGGTCAGAAATTTGGTGGTTCATTTTGCTAATTAGGAAATTAGACAATACAGGCTTTGTATAGACTCTATATTGGCGAATGGTTGTTTCTCTATACTATAGAAAAACAACCATTTGCCAACCCTAATGTGGTACCTCTGACAAATGCGCTGTTCACACTGATTACCATGTCATAATATACAATATGGGACAGTAGTTCAACTCCAATGTTGGAAGTACTAAAGTGTATACCTGCTAGTGCTGCGAGTACTTGTTTCTTTGAATGACATCAACCCATAATCATCTCACTGTTGGGATACGGCTCTCCCTTAAATCGAAGGGGTTTATACTCCAACACGTTCAACGGCGGTTTGGCAGAGGTCAGTGTTTTCAAGCCGCCTAAAGGCCACTGACTTGGCTTAACGACTGTCATCTAATGACAACCGGCGGGACCGACAGCTTAACATGCCCTCAGAAGCACGGAGGAGCTCGAGATAAATAAACCCTTCCATAGGCTACAGTAGACATTGCTTAACTTGCGTGATCGATTAACTGATCGATCACGCAATTGCAAAATTATATATGCACTTATAGTTATAAATGCATGTGTATATAATTCAGAAAGTGCATATTACATTTGGTCCTATATTTTACGTAAGTCATAAATATATATCGGATTGTATGAATTAGCACATTTTCATATTACAGCTTTATTGCACATTTTTCGGGCAAAACTCCGAATCACGAATATTTCAGTAAATAGCGAGGGATAGCCATAAAGAGCTAACTAAGTTATTATTATTTTATGACGCATAAATTTCTTAGGTAAATAGGTACGCTGTTGATCGATTGCAAATAAAGCAAAATGCTTGATATGGTATGGTAATTTGACTATAAACCAAATTTCTCTGCATGGACTAGGTAGGATTTCGCCACACTCCGGCCGCGCCATACATTGACACATCGTTAACTATTAAATAAACAATGACGTTTGTGCAGAGCTCGAGTGGACATGCGTGTGCGTGCGGCGCCAAACATACTGTTCCAGAGTCGGCTCAGAGGGAAGGTGAGGTCAAGACCGGAAAGCGGTAGGGAGTTGCTATACTGCGCATAAGTAATTAATTATACTGTGACTTCCCCTAAACTCAAATTAGTGTGCAGTATGTTTGAAATTATTGACTATTTTGTTACACTAGGGTGGTTAATAAGCATATGACCTGCCTGATGGTAAGCATTCATCTAAGCCTATGCACGCTGGTGACACCAGGGGTGACTATTCATTAGTTGCCGACGCTGCGAAATTTGAATTTCGAAAATACTGGTCTCTTGGGAAAAACTTTGGTAGGCAGTTCATTCTATAACCTGACAATTCGAGGTAGAAAAGCCCTCTTTGCCCATTTTGGTTGCGATGTGTGAGGATGAATTCTCTGCCTATGGCAAGCGATGAGACTATAGAAAGAGGCCGTAAGCATCAAACAAGTCCTCTGAATACAATGTGCAGTTCGAATTAGCATTATCCTTTGCAAAAGTAACAGGCGGCTTATTATTTAGCATCTAACTACATATATTTAAAAAGTAGTATTAGAATTTATGAAAACGTGGTACTTGCGTCGTAAATTTATAATGTGGGTGCCCTTGACACAGTATAATTTGTGCACAAAAAGCGATGTCGCGTCGACATCGGCATAGGCCTTTATATCCGCACAATCAATGACTGACAACGACTTATTTGTTATAGACACGGAAATATTCGTTGGTAATGACCTTTACCCATCACTTTCTTATTGTCATCGCGTGTATTTTTAACTTTAATTGATTGATTACTTAGTAATATGCATAAGTACAAGTTCGAAAGTACATACAACTTGCGTAACAAATTTGCATAGACAAAAAAAATTCTATATATTTTAAAACAAAACGACATCTGATTTTTCTTCGTTTTTTTATAATGTTAATAGCGCATAACACATTTAAATGTCAATATTGTACGTAAATATTTAAAATATGCAAATTTACCCTGAGGATGATTCTCGTAAAAATAATAAATGCAAATTTAAAATTCTTTACAAATTATTTTACACTACACTTACATACCTACGTACTCGTCAAAAATAAGTAATATTGTTCGAAAAAAAAAGAATCTAATTTCAAATTAACAATTGCTAAATAAATTGCTAATATTATTAAATGTTACATTTTTAATAGCCTAGTAATTAAAATACGTGAGGAATAATATAATTTTGTCAAAGCGTGCGCCAAAAATTCAAATGCGCGGGTAAATTCTGACATTTTGAAAAATGGTTGCTTACCTTGAGCGATGGTAGCGATCACCACAAGAAGTAGCACGATTTTCGACATTATGTTAGATGTTAAATTATTTATATAATTCATAAACAAACGGAGACTAAGATAGTCTTATGTTTGTGTGGATTGTAACCGTCCGCCACGGATGGTCGGCAGATAGTGTTTGATGGCATCGGCAGCGTTGCGCTTATATCGGTAGACGATTTCAAAGCATGTATGAATCTATAACAGATTCTGTGTACATCATTTTAATTGTTAAGTATATGATTTTCTTTTATATTCCTGCAGTCCTTTGACTTGACAATATGTGAAGCGAACAAGGTAAACGAACGTAGACATATTTAAATTTTATTTATTAACGATCTTCACACTTTAATTTCTTTATAAACTTCATTCATCATTATTATATAAATTACTTATACTTAGAATGTGTGTATGTGAAGATCGTTACTAAATAAAATTTTAATATTTTTTTGATCTCAACGTGATATTGCTATAGGTAGATATAATAGATAGTGTTGGGCAAATTTTACTTGAAACTACATGAAAGTCGACAACTGATACGGAAGGACTAGGCACATGCTTTATCTCATGGTAAGAGTCTGTAATCTATAACGTGATCAAATTCATCTAATAGCTCGATGGCGTCGTTGCGCGCGTCAGTCTAATCGAACACGCAAGTTAAGCAACGTCGACTCTAGCCTGTCCATGGATGAGTTTATTTATCTCTAGCTTTTTTGGGCACGTTAACGCTTCGGTCCCGACTGTTGTCATTAGATGACAGTCGTTGAGCTAAGTTAGTGGTCTTTGGGCGGCTTGATAACATTCGCTTCCGCCAACCCGCAGATAAGCTGAGTGGTGGAGTATACTTTAAACCCCTTTGATTGAGGGGAGACCCGCATTCGAGTAGTGGGATGAATAAAGATTCACGACCAAGGGTTTGTCTCTAAATTAAATTAACCAGCCTTTTAAAATCTCAATAGACGTTAGGTTAGCAATCAATAGAAATACGTTATCGTAAAAATACGGTAACGAACAAACATTAGTTAAAGTTAAGTCAATGCTAACCTCGTTGTTATGTTTGCAATGTAACATAAATCGACTCATCCGTAGAATAAAGTCCGATCTGCCGAGCTCGGTGGTCGAATGGTTAGCAATGGCCACTTTGACTCCAAGTTCGCGGGTTCGATTGCCGCACAAGACAAACATTTGTGTGCATGAACATGTCTGTTTGTCTTGGTCTGGATGTTTTCTATGTATTATAAGAATGTATTTACAAATAAAATATGTATTTCAGTACATTTATCAGTTGTCTAGTACACATAACATAAGCTTTGCGCTTAATTTGGGACTAGATGGCGCTGTGTAAATTGTGCAGAAATATTTATTTATTTATCTGTATTGTTTGTAGTTCTCTTTCGTGCGTTATTTTGGGGAGCTAATGTCAGATTGAACGTTATTTGATTCTAAATATCGGAAGATAAATGAGATAAGAAAATTCTAAAAACGAATGTCTGAAGAATTGATATTCCTTATCTAGTCGAGCTATTTAACAATTTTTTGTTCCATGATCACATCGGACTCTGTTCTTCGGATGAGCCAAAATACTCCTTGTGTTTATATTATTTACTAGCTGGTGCCCGCGATTTCGACGTGAAATTTAGTTTTAATATATTACTGCAGTCTGTATACTCTGCTGCAGGGAAGCTTTGGGAAGACCCTTTTAGTGAATTTTGCTATGAATTTATTAACAGGCGAATTTTGATTTCGCTAGAGCCTAGTTTGTGTGTCAGAAGGGTGTACCATGAGCAAGTAACATTTAATTACTTTAAAAAGCGACAATTGAAAAAACGAAAGCGTATGGTAATTTGATATCTTTTCAGACTTAATGAAATGACGAAACTGTCGATATGAATCCGCCTATATTTGGGGTGTAAGTGGTTCATCAACATCTTTGAACCAAAGCCAACTTCACCTGCACGCGGTGCACCCTGCTGACTGACAAACGAAGCTCTGGCGAAAAGAGAGGTAGGGAGCGTAATTGTAAGCTACCCGACTGGGGAATGTATCTCCACCTCACAGAATACCGCAGCCAAATAACGGTTCCCTTGAGGGCTGTTGTGTTCCTGCGAGTGAGTGAGGTCACCAGAAAGGAAGGAGATGCTGCGATGGCAGCGGGGGTGGCGGCGCGCGAGCGATATTTTATGTTGCGAGCGTTAATATGGCTACGGTAACCACTTCACATCAGGCGGGCCGTATGCTTGTTTGGCACCCGACGTAGTATAAAAAAAAAAAAAAACCACTTCGTTGGGTTTCCTATAACACTTCGTTGGCTTCATTTTGTTCCTTATGCGACAATAATTGCTTATTACATTGATTTATTTAGTTTTACGTTTACCGCGGGGTCCGTAATCAAATCGTGCAAGTGAATTTTCTTCATTTCCAAGTATATGATTGAGCTGAATTTTAGCACCATCGTTTGGTTGCTGCGACAATGCATAATTACTTAAATGGCGTCATTTTAAATCTAATACCGCCATATTAGTGCCACTACATTAATAATTTCCATTTTAACACCTATGTATCATATGGGCAAAGATCAAATGAAATGGCGAAATACGGCAAGTTAACTTATTTTTTTTTTGTATTTGTTTCTTTATAACACTTTATTGCAATAAAATATATAGAAACAAACCGTATACATAAAATAGTATATTATTTCATAATAAAATAGTAATTAAAGATTTTAGCAATAAGAGCGCCTTTTTGCACATACATATTCTATATGTAGAGCTGCCACTTCTCAAAGAGAGCAGACCCGGAGATTTTTGAAACATCGCTATTTTTGTTAATAAAATAAAATATATTTTTAGGTAGGTATAATTTATTAAAATCAAATAATTAGGCGTATTATCAAATAATTAGGCCTACATCAAATAAATCAATTCAACTCTGCTATTCAAAGTCAAAGTCAAAATTCTTTATTCTGTGGGCCCTCGCGGTCACTTAGACACGTCTTTTACAATTAGGTATATTTTTTCATCTACGAGCATTTCGGAATGACCATTGACGAGAAGAAATGCCGAAAGAAACTCTGTCAATATAGGTCTTTTTTTTTAAATAGCCATACAATATTATCATAACACAATAATATAATATAATCACAATATTGTAAGGGCCACCTCGTTTTGATTTAATAAAATTATATTTTTTACTGGTAAGATTTTGTTGCAGCTTTGCTTTGATATATATATATATATATATATATATATATATATATATATATATGTATATATAAATATATATGTATATATATATATATATATATATATATATATATATATATATATATATATATATATATATATAAATATATATGTATATATATATATATATATATATATATATATATATATATATATATATATATATATCTATATCTTTTGGTTGTTTATTCTTGTTTTCTTAGCACAAATCATTATATTAATGAATGTTCCATTACTTAGTTTAGGTATGATGGAGTTGCTGCTATGGCGGCAAAAGTAATCTTAATACATTATTATTAAAAATAAAACTAATAACAAAATGAAGATCGAAACTAGTCGCCTTTCCCGACAAATATAGTCACTCACGTAGAGCGACCTGTTTAATATAATTAATTAATTGATCGTAACCTTATTTGTCACCGGGTGTAATATAAAAAAAGGAAGAGTTTTGACAATATTTTTTTAATTAATTTTATTCACACATATTCATTAACTGTTAAATTACTCTACAAGTTCTAACATAGACAAAAAAAGTAGTCAATATCATTGTCTTCGATATAAGAGCCTTAGATTTTGTACTGGAAAAATCTCACGTTTACTTTCTGTGTCTTACAAAATATAACGAATTTCACGTATTTAACTTTGTATAAATTTTTCACAAAATAATTAATTGGCCATATACATATTTGTTAAGATATTGACTAAAGCGCAAATGAGCGGAAATCTTAGGAAAGGCATACCCTGGAGAACTATAGATTTTCCCACGAATAGGCGCGGTGCGACGTAGCGTATGTGTCGTCGGCATATTCTATAATTTGCTTAAAACACCTTTTTGGCTAAATCGTTAATAAGCCGAGCTTATCTACAAATTTGCCTTCGGCAAATCGCTGAATAGCAAGCGTTTAGAAACGGGCGCAAAAAAAATTATTCGCTTAGCCTACCGTATATGCAAGACTCATGTATCATACAGGAAAGTAAGAGTGACTAAAAGATCACGGTATGCATAAAAGACCTAGAGAGTCGATGTTGATGAGCTGTTCTTAGATCTCCTGGTTCTTCCTAATCCAGCGGCTCCCTTTCGTCCATCTGCTACTATTTTCCTTTTTTAGGATTTCGTACCTCAAAAGGAAAAACGGAACCTTTATAAGATCACTTTGTTGTTCGTCTGTCTGTCTGTTTGTCTGTCTGTCTGTCTGTCAACACCCTCTATATCGAGAATGCGTGGAGGTATCAAGCTAAAAATTTGAACTGTATACTCAGTCTACGGTCCCATTAAGTTGTAAAAAAAATCAAACTACTAAGTTTACGTAAAAAAAAGTTACGGCCGTTTATTTAGTAAAAAAACCGCATATTTCGACACATAATGTGTTGAGAATTTCTCAAGGGAATCAAAACCTTTATAGTACTTCCCGTTGATCTAGAACTATGAAATTTAGCAAGTAACATCGTTATAGACTACAAGTACAAGAATAAATCTCAAAACTATACATTTGTAATTAAATATTAAAAAATAGGGGGTCTATATTTTTTATAGGCGGTTGAAATTTCAAATTGAAGCTACTAGTTCTAATGGGGCATCATATCATATGAAAGGGCTTGATGTGCACATTGCAAAATATATTTTATTTTATTTTTTCGACGCATTATTTCTTATTTATAATGAAAAATATCAAAATTATAATGATGCTACGTATGGAACCCTCGGTGGGCAAGCCCGACTCGCACTTGGTCGGTTTTCTTTTTAAATTGCGGAACGTAGACGCTTCATAAGTACATCATGATCGGTTTACTCTTTAAAAGCTACTCTATATAAAAGCAAATTTCGTTTCGGGCATGCCACAAATCCGCTGATAAAGTTACTTAAATATAACGCCAAAACAAGGAAAGAACTTAGATAAAATTGGACATAAAGATAAATTATGATAAATCACTAGGTTATTTTTACGAATTCTACGTGGGCAGACACCAACGCAAGCAGACATTTCTATAAATAGCCGTTTAGTTTCTACCCCTTATTCTGTGTAAATTGATCTCTTAAGCCCAAAAATAACAGGGGTTTTGCGTCATTAATTTACTATATACGCAGGTAGACGTAAACATTCATTGTTGCTCACTCACTGTCCGATACGGTTGTCATCGCTCCTCACAATGAGCTCGAAACTATACCTCCAAGTATATTAAAAGAGAACAGACCGACCAAACAGGCAGGACTTTATGTCAACGACATTTATTGACACGCTTATTTTGGTCATATCAGCCACTATATTCATGTTATATTTGTGAAATTAACAATAGGTAAGCGGATTCGGAGAAGAATTGTTTATTTTTGCACTTGAAATGACGAATATATACAAATAGCTGTAGTGTAAAATAAGTACCTATATCCTGACGTATATTAAGCGTATATTAAGCATTTAGCTGTTCATCCACACTTTGCTGTGACTCAACCTTTTCGTACTTATCTCATTCCAGCGGATTTCCCGTACAAATCTTGCCTTGATCATTTCATCATAGGGAAATTTATCTACATTATTTTGCGTACCTACTTCCGCCAGCAATTACTTCACGCAAACTATTGCCTGCCGGCAACCACCCACTCACTACCGTTAGTAGATGCATGCGACTGCCGGGGGCTGCTTTGGTCGTCTCTGCTCCAGTTGCTTCGTTTCTGCGGCTCTCCACCAAATGAAACAAAAGAAACGTGCGACTGCCGCCACCCCGACTGCCGTGGTCGTCTCTGCGACACGTGTTTGCCTCTACGCGAAGCATCATCAGGCGATCTGTAGATGTTAATGGTTAGAACAACAACCAGCAAATGAAAAATATTTTTTAAGCGTAGCTTAAGGATACGTTGGTTATGTCGGACTCTTACCGACTAAACACCATGTAGGGATTGCCTTTAGCCTTGCGGGTCCTTAAAAGCTTCATAAGCTTCATAAGCTAAGCAATCGCCCCGTATCGCATTATCGCCCTTTATATTTGAAGTGGAGGGAAAGAGGTGGTAGTAGAAAATATATTAACGATAGGAGAATTATTAACGTCAAGTTGTTTATTAATTAAAATAATTTTAAAATTTTTGTGTTTTATTATTTGTAATTGTTCCCTAATTTTATGTTTATAAATCATATTTTAGTCCTTTGTCTGTCGTGTATAGTATTTTGTATGAATTATTGGGTGACAAATAGTGTCCCTCGTCTATAAGATGTTCAGCGAAATGTATTATTTTATATAATGTTTTCTATTAAGTTTGTGAAATAACATAGTTTTTATTAAAGCGAAAACTTTTTATTGGCATATTTTTAAGTTTATAGTATAGTATGTAGTAGTTGTTTTATATTCTCTCAACTCTTATTCATTCCACTGCTGGAACATGAGCCTCACATTAACAAAAAGGGTTTAGAGCATACAGCTCGCTGATTAACTGCGGGTGGGCGGAGGCCAGTGTTTTCAAGCCGCCTAAAGGCCACTGACTTGGCTTAACGACTGTCATCTACTGAGAACAGCCGGGACCGACGTCTCAACATGCTCTCCGCAGCACGGAGGATCTCGAGATAAATGAACCCATCCATGGACAGGCTTAACTTGCGTGTTCGAATAGACTGACACGCGCAACGACGCCATCGAGCTGCTCGGCCTCTCTCTTCTCGGAGCGGAGACATAAAATTAATGTTTCATCAATTTATCTATCTGTAAGTTTTCCAAAGAAAAATAAATGAAGGAAATAAAACCAGTTAATTAATAGAAAATGGCGTTTTAATGTTAATGTTAGGTACATCATCATAATTATAGGTTTTATAATAGTGCTCATTTAAATTCCTAAGGAAAAAATACAACAAATTATCCTTCCTTATCCAAGAACAGGTTATTGGGTAATTTCAGTAATTATTACTAACTGTATATCACTATAAATGAATAAAATATACACATTTTAGTATACTTTACTCGAAGAGTGTCACTTTAATGGCAAAAAAATTGTAATAACATTAAATTTAAAATTAAATTTTAATTAGCTCATTTCGACTCATCCCTAGAATAAAGACCGATCTGTTTTGTTGATTCACTTAGTGGACGTTATTACGAAAATAACAACGTGAATCAATGCGATCATGGGTAAGGGTATTTACATACCTTTATTATTGCCTGACGTTTCAGACTGAGCAAGCCTGTGACCAGAGCCGGTGTAACCTCGACGAAAATAAAATAAAAATAATAGTAATAATAATAGTAGTACTAGCAATAAAAGCAGTTATGGCAGGCGTCCGTCCCTCTTCTGTAATAGCCCAGTATTAAGTTCACCCAGATCTCATCTCCATAGCTCATTTATTTTCCATCACACTTCGCAATAGTCTCAACGCCTGCCGAGACCTGCTCATGGGTACGTCGTTCCATTGACATATCCTGGAGCGGGTCACGGCGGGCGTACAACATTACATCAAACTTCTCAAAGGGGCCTCTACGCGTTGGATCCATATCCCCGCGCACGCCTATCAAATGACCGGGCTTGACCCGTGATTAAAAAAAGAAATGTATGTAAATACACTTATGCATGATCGCATTAATTCTCGTTGTTATTATCCTAAATCATGCAACGCGAAAGTTTAAAAGATTGAACGTTATTCGATTCTAAATATCGGAAGATAAATTGTACAAGAAAATTCTTAAAAACGTACATCTGTAGAATTCATATTCCTTATCTCGTCTAGCTAATTTTTGCTTCATGATCACATCGGAGTCTGTTATACAGAGGAGTCGATTCATTCATTTAACATAGTGCACTAGTGAAAAATTGAGTCATTTTTTTCACGCACCATTGTCACCAGCGTCAACGAAGTTTCAGACTGCAATGAGTTTACAATGCCTGTCGTTTAAGTGTGTATAGTTTTAAGTACGTTTTAAAATATATAGATGTTAATTACGAGTATATAGTTATAAAATATATAGATGTTAATTACGAGTATATAGTCAATAAGAGCCTTGTCGATGACAGGGGTGTGCGCTATTTACGAAGTAAACCGATCCGCGCACACTCAGCGGCACTTTACACCGCTGAGTGTGCGCATATTGCGATTGTCTTCGTACACAAAAAAAATGCCTGTCGTTTTTCAACACAGACGCTTGCAATACAAAGAGCTTACATGCTGACAGCCCCGCTGCTAACGTAGCATCTCCTTACTTTTGGTGTCTCACTTACTCGCAGGAACACAACAATTCTCAATGGCTACCTGTGGGTGCCATTGAGAATTGATGAAAAGCAATCACCGCCGCCCATGGAGATCAGCCCCCCTAGCCAAGTGTAACTCGTAGCGTAACGAACGTTAGATAGATCACGTCACATTTATCAATTCGAACATTTTAGTATGAGCTCCACAGTTCAAATTAGCGATCGCTACGCTTTTCTACTTCGCAAACTGGTATTTGGCTAGCCCCCCAACAACACCAAGGCGTCGCCGATCCGTTGCCAGCCTTCCTCTTTGTATTTGTGGTGAACTCACTCAATCGCAGGAACACAACACCTAAAGGGAATTGTTATTTGGCTGCGGTATTCTGTGTGGTGGAGGTGTTTTCCTAGTCAGGCTCGACATGCTCTCTTTCGCCAAAGTATAGTTTGTTACTCACCAGGGTCTATATGTAGGTGAATCAAATGAATTCATTTATTTGACGAGCTCGGTGGTCGAATGGTTAGCAATGGCCACTTTGACTCCGAGGTCGTGGGCTCGATTCCCGCACAAGACAAACATTTGTGTGCATGAACATGTCCATTTGTCCCGGTCTGGGTGTTTTCTATGTATTATAAGTACGTATTTACAAAAAAAAATGTATTTAAGTACATTTATCAGTTATCTATAACCTATAACACAAGCTTTGTGCTTAATTTGGGACTAGATGGCGCTGTGTAAAATGTCCAGAAATATTTATATTTATTTCGTGAGTATGAATGATATCGGCATCAACTCTCATCCCCAATCGAAGGAACTCCACCGTTGCTCAATTGCGGGTGTACATAGGCCAGTGTTTTTAAGCCGCCCAAAAGCCTGATTTGGCTTAACGACTGTCGTCTGATAACAGCAACCAGCACCGACGCTAACGGCTCAACATGCCCTCCGAAACACGTAGCAGCTCGAAGCAAATAAACTAATAAACGAGTGGTATACAGTTGGATGAATACTAACCATACTGTTCTGTATTTAAAAATAGGAATAGAGCATTCAATATGCAAATTATAGAATAGTAGCACACATTACATTTTAAATAACGTTGTCTTTGGCTCTAGAAATGACGGTAAGCTGCTCACACCCCATAATGTTGCATTATTTACTTCTCGCAAAGATCTATATAGTTAGATATGCACAGACACGATGTAAAAAGTAGACCATTGTATTTGTTTATTCACATGTCTGCCTGTACCGAGAGTCCGAGATACCTACGCTATGCTAAGTATAGCTTTTTTTAGTTAGAGCTTCGATCGTAAACTTTTTTTTCTAATTTTTTCTTTTTTTTATATTGCGTCGGGCGGCAGACAAGCACACGGCCCGCCCGATGTGAAGCGGTTACCGCAGCCATATCAACGCTCGCAACATAAAACATCGCTCGCGCGCCGCCACCCCCGCTGCAAACGCAACATCTCCTTCCTTTCTGGTGACCTCACTCACTCGCAAGAACACAACAACCCTCAAGGGAATTGTTATTTAGCTGCGGTATTCTGTGAGGTGGAGCTATATTCCCCAGTCGGGTAGCTTACAATTACGCTCCTTACCTCTCTTTTCGCCAGAGCTTCATTTGTCAGTAAGCACCGCGTGCAGGTGAAGTTGGCTTTGGATCAAAGATGTTGATGAACCACACCCCAAAAATCTAATGCCTCAGCATATCCATTTCGTCTGATGATAAGCGAGAATAGGAGCCCAAATCGCATCGACAACGGGCAAGAGACCTTAATGTCCTGTCAGTTGATATTGCCATGCTGGCCTGCAAGATGTTTCTTCACGCTTAGCTTGAAAGTTGCGATATTGTATGTAGGAGGAAACACATGTGACAGCAGTGCGTTCCACTTTTTAATAGTATGACAAATGTAGGAGTTGACGAACTTTTTAGTACGGGAGGAAATGTTCGCAACAGTAAAACTATGAGATCGCAAGCCGGCAGGTGCTTTGACGAAAAGAGAAAAGACTGCGTGGAATAAGCGAAAACTGTTTCTTAAGAGCTCGAAATCGGCAGTAAAATACGCTAACCGACCCAATATTCCTATGTAGTTGAAGAGGTTCAAGGTTCTTGGTGGCCTCTTCATCGTCAATTATGCCGACAGCCCACCGCTGCAATCTGATACTGGAGAGAAGATACTGTGCGGAGCCGTCCCGACGATGCGAGTATTCCACGCAGGATTCCACGCAGGCTCGAGCTTGTATCTTATATACTCGTAACAGACACAGCTAATAACCGCTGCACCCTGTTTAGGATCCCGACCTTTTTTGATGCTGTTGAGATGAGGCTCTCAATATAGTGTCGTCAATTAAGATTAATACGTCAGGTGGCTGCCAAGTATACGGCCCGCCTGATGTGAAGCGGTTACCGTAGCCATATTAACGCTTGCAACATGAAATATAGCTCGCGTGCCGTCACCCCCGCTGCCAACGCAGTAACACAGGATCAAAGTGGACATTGTTAGCCATTTAACCACCGAGCATCATTTAAAGTGTTTACAATAAATTGTAAACTGACGCTTTTGCTACTTTAAGACAAGATGGCGCAGTGTATTGATCTGAATTCGTTACTGGCTTAAAAAGTTTATTATGTGTTAAGCCAGAACATATTTAATATGTCGGAAAGGTCATGAGTACGGGACGGTCCCTGACCATATTCTATATTTCATCCGATTTGGATGTTCAGCCATATTGATGTGAAAGTGTAATAATCATTCGTCTGAACATTTACAATAATTTTCATATTACAGTAATTAATAAATGACCATAATAACTTTTAAACTTTCGCGTTGCATGATTTATGAAATATAAGAACGGGAATTAACGCGATCATGCATAAGGGTATTTACATACCTTTATTATTGCCTGACGTTTCGACCAGGTTGCACCGGCCGACACAGTCACAGTCAGCCTGTGACCACGTTAAAGGCATGATCGCGTTAATTCCCGTTCTTATATTTCATAAATGATCATAATAATTTCATCCGAGATACAAACAGGTAGGTCACCTTTTTATACTTCCATAATTGGTTATAACATGCATTGCAATGTGATACCCTATGGGTTCTCAACTATTCCGTGTTCCCCGCGACCTACGATAATCATTTTCACTTTGACTTCAGCGCTGACCATCTTGATCGTGATTTATTGTGCGATGAGGAATGCTGAAGCTTTCTAAAAGGTCAGCGCAGCCGATTGCTCCCTATCGATCTTTTTGACATTAATACCTTTTTAAAATTGCTTCCGAAGGGTAGCCATTCAAAAAAACGAATGATAATAAAATCGGGGGATATAATTTGGTGTGTTACAGCTACATATCTATCACCTTCAATCAAAATTTACTCACACCACTTGATAGATGTAGGATCAACTAATTTATTACGCTAAGTAAGGATTATGGAATATGGTATGCGGGGGAGGGGGGGCTAATTTTTTATAAAATTAATAATTTTTTCTTTAAAAAATACTTAAACCCCCATTTATTATATTTTTGAATAAAAATTTTTTTATTAATTTTTATATTATTAATTTTGCCATTTTGAGATAATTTTAGTGCATATAACGTATTAACGTATAACACACGGCCGTGTCCATGACACTGCCACACCCCAAGTAGACGCAGTCTTTAACGACTTCAATAGCTGCATTCTCTGCTTTATTGAAGCCTATGGACGACGAAACGATGACTATGGATAGTGAAATATAGTTCTTTTCTCGTCGAATATGTAAATAATGTGGATGAATAATTACATTGGATATATTGTTCTACGTTACAGTTTATAAATTTATAGTAACGTAATAAATAATTAACATTTGTGTGACACAATACGGCTACTAGCATATGTCTAAAACAAATATTGTCTCTTTGGGGTGGGTATAAAACCGAAGTATAAAATAATGTGTTCACTACTACCATAGACTACTACGTACGTGTGTACTAGAACTATCTAGTACGTAACACATGTAGAACACATTATTTTATTTATACTTCGGTTTACTGCGACTTATTTGAGACTGTTGTACCCGCTAAAGTGGCTGATAAAAATATGAAGATACATAATAATAAATAGTAATAGGTATATAAACGCCGAAATAGACGACCTAGTGGCCGAGCCCAATATTATTGGAGAAATTAAAGTCCAACGTCTCCGTTGGCTTGGCTATGTCGAACGGATGGTAAGTGATTGGAGCTTCAGGGGAGCATGTAGTGGTAGACCGGCATGTAGGGCAGCATCTTATCGGTCGACCAAAATATCGCTGGAGCGACAGAGTGGACTGATCTGTGCGAGCTTGATGTCAACAATTGGCAAATGCAGGGTTCTTATGTCGGAAGCTAAAGCTCGCTTTAAGTCGCTGTGCCAAAGGAGTAAGTAAGTGAGTAATATAAAATTTCAATCGAATTCAAACTGTAATTTATTTCATTAATAGGAAATTAAATAGGGAGAATCGTTTTTTTAAACGATGAATTTTGATTTTTTAGTTTAAGTCAATGGTTATTTAGGTTAATTAGTTTAAAGCGTTTAAAGTCGGTAACCTGATCTATTTTTTTACAGCTTCAACGGATTGCAGACCTAAGTATTTAATATTAATTTCTACATGAAACCGAATGATTAATTTCTAATGAATACACAGACATTAAAGGGTCTTTTTTCCTTTTGAGGTTCGGGAATCTTCCCGAACCTCAAAAGGAAAAAAGTCCCTTTAAAGGGTTATGTAATGAAACAAAATAACGTGTTGCGTTGTTATATTTATTATGTTTAACGATCTCAATACAAAGACTCTTGGATATTTCACTGTATCTCATAAATAATAATGTAATATTTTTTTAACTGTTTACAATTATTAGAAATTTTAAATCAACAAGGAATTATACATTAAATAAACACTACTAAATTCATTACCCTTCCTTTGTTTCGCCGTAGTCGGATAAAAATACTGCACTTGACTAGGCTAACACGGTGAAGACACAGGCCAGTATTTAATTACATTTTTCACACAAAATTGTTATTTTGTCTGGTGTTCAGGCGATTAGTGAGCCGGACTAGTATTAAAGAATAAAATATCATATTTGATTGAACGATAGAATGAATGGAAAGCTTATTAGATTAAGCACAAAGATACATACAGAAAGATATAACACAATAAATCTTTGTATATAGTATGGAAGCATAGTTTAAAATTAAAAAAAAACATCTTTACCTTTAAGATTCTTTTTTGATAACTTTTTTTATATATTCGATTGGGAAATATGATATTTTATTCATTGGTCGCGATAGTTAGCGTATGTTTAGGACAGGCCCACAACACATACCTACCGCTGGCTCTCCTGTGTAGCCAGGATAAACAGCGGCAAAGGCCAAAAAGGCACTGAACAATGAAGTGCATTGTTGTCCCGGGGGTAAAACTACGGCTACCTTGGAATTCACAACGAATTTAATCAGAAGAAATTAGTAGGATAGAAATCTTTCGAGTTGATCATCCCTCCTGCCAATGTGAGAGACAGCAATATGACAAGTAAGGCTGTCTCTTAGCAATTGCTAAGGGGGAAGATGAGCTCCAAAGCTTGGCGTATATAAATATAAATATCCAAGTCTATGATTTTGAGTTATTATTGGTCAGTGTTGTGGTCTTAATTGTCTCTGGACATCTCATTAACAGTTCCATTGTTGTTGGTTACGGACTTTTCACTACTCTCCTGTTTAACCAGCTTGCCGTCCTTCATTTCGGTATGTGAGGACTCAGATTGGAAATTACCGATGACACTTTCGCCATTTTTTGGTTTCATATTCTCGATGTCTTTTGCTGTTGGGAATTTCTGAAACAGGATTATGATTTCCTTTTTTATACCACAAAGGACTAGCTTCTAATCAGTCATCGCAGCCTATAGACGTTAGTAACACTATTAATTAGCTATGCTTTAATTTTTGTGAGTTGGAGGTTCTTCCACAGCCTACTGTGGAATTTAACCCTATCCTGCAACTCGAACCCTAGTACATCATTTATTTATTTAAACTTTATTGACCACAAAATTACATAAGGGTACAAAAGGCGGACTTAACGCTAAAAGCATTCTCTACCAGTCAGCCTTCCATCATGACCTATCTCTTTTTGCACCATGTGCAGGTGAAGTTGGCTTTGCGTCTATAGATTATAATGAGCTACTCGTACTCCTAACTTGAATTCTGAAAACGGGATTTTTAGCTTTCCGCACGCAGCCTGATTGTGGCCGCTCTTCTAATTTTTTAATTTTATTTTCTTCGGAAAACAAACAGTATACAAAAACTAATTACAGTATTAACGATTAAAGTCTACAAACTATTAACATGTTTTCGCATATAAAAATCTACATGCTTACTTTACTACAGAGGTAAACAAGAAGAATATCAGGGAACCATGTCGAACCAATTTCTCGCCAAAATATTTTTTAAAGTATTAATTTTTGTATTAAATAAATCTATATCTAATGTGTCGACCAGCTTATTTAAAGTATTAGGTGCACGAATAAAGTAAATAACTATGCCTAGAAGAGCGGCCATTTCTTAGTTACCCTAGAATATATTCATTTGACAGAATATTTACTCTATGCTATATTATATAAGGAAATATATAGTCACGTGATAAATAAGCAACATACGCGTGACGCAATACGATTATTAGCACATGTGTAGCGTAGATACACAACAATAATTTCTTTGTTACGTGCACAAACGAGAGAGGTATTCATTTATTTTTATTTAAAAACTGTATTGACGACAAATTATATAAAGGTACAAAAGGCGGGCTTAATGCTAAAAGCATTTTCTACCAGTCAACCTTCGGGACAAGCAGAAAATCACGAATGCTGTTCTGAAGAAGCAAAGCACAAGCAGGTCTAAGTAACAACATAATAATACTACGATTAATAAAATAGTATTTATAATTATTGCAGAAAATAAAATAAACATACATAGCATAAATTATATATTTAATATTGCACTATATAATTAAATCGTCTAAAAGAATTGCGTAAGGTATGTGTAACGACATATTTACTCGTAATACTGACCGCTTGTGAGCAGACTGTACAGGCATACAACCATACGGTCGGCCTTATGTGAAGCGGTTACCGTAGTACTTGTCTTCAAAATGAAAAACGCATACATACATATAGTTTTCACCATTTTCACTCACATACATTAGGGTGTTCCTCCTTGAAGTTCCTGACATAATATCGCAGCCAAAAAACAATCCCTTTATGGTTGTTGTGTTCCGGCGAATAATCAAGGTCAACAGGAAGAAAATAGTTGCTACGGATGTGGGGGGGGGGGGGGGGAGCGCAATACATATGCACACCCACATTGAAACCGTATTCATCACAAATGATATTTAAAAGTATACTTACTACAGAAGACAATTCTGAAGGATACCATTTGTCTATTCTGAAACATCATTAATAATAATAACATCAAACTTTATTTGCATAAGACACGGTATAAAAAGGTGATATATACAATTGTATAGGGTGCTTTAGTCAAGTGTTAGGGTGCGAATTAACTTAGTATGCAAATTAAAACTTTACAAAGACTATAATCCTTAGTCTTTAATTATAAATATCTTTTACTTTTGCCCAGTAGTGCTTGGACATATATTTTTATTTCATTTGCCCATTTATACAATTTATTTCTTAACTGAGTTGTATTTAACTTTTGATCCTCAATGATTTTAATAAACATGAAAACACACAGTAAGGCAGCTTTGATATATTTAGCTGATCCTCTGTGAACTCTTTGCAATCTAGCATTCCTATCACCTGATTTCATTAATAGTGGAGGGGTATGCACTGGTTTGTGATGTAGTGCTCTGTTATTCTCCTGGATTTAACAAGAATCATAGACATTATTGTAACATAAGACAGGTATTGATTCTGATAGCGTAGCTTTGTGGTACTGCTTTGGTGCATTTTAATTTTATTTTCACAAACACTGTAAACACGAGTCGTATAGTTGCATAAAAATACTGCATTGTGCTATATTTGCCACATCACTTCCTTGTAATTATAAAGTTGAACGGTGGATAGAATTAACTGATAGTTTATGCTCATAATGAGAAACGTTTTTGACAATGAAATGATGACTTAAGGATGACATCAGACATATTGGCTTGATTTGATTGGACTTAATGTTGCCAGTATCTGCATTGATTTTAATACGCTTCAGTAGGCAAACGATTGTATAGCTTATAAGATATACGTACTGTTTGTTATTATTATTTAGTTTTTTTGTACGTATTATTGAATTACTCATTTTGTATTGGCATAGGTGTTGTCACTTTTGACCTGCACTGAAAAACAGGGCTGAGATCACTCTGTGATCCCAGCAATGATACCTGAGGGCGGGCTAAAATTTCAACATCACATCTCCTATTATATGTAATGTCATAATTGTCTGTGCACCTTTACATTGTTATGTGATGTTGAAATAAATATATTTCTATTACTAAATAAGTATTTACGTTATATTATAAATTACTAGATGGCTGTCCTTTGACTCATCTAAAATTATTAGTCCTAATCTTATTTGGCTGAAAATCATTGGCCTCAACTTATGTCGTACAATAATTATCTAGCCTAACATGTTCAACGACAAGGATGAAATGCATATCTATCTGAACAGGCCATATCGGTCAATGCTGACCGACACTAATATGTCTCGTTCGGGCCGTGGGGGACAATGTTGTCCGACGGTCTGAGGAAATTTTCAAACTTCTCCTTTGAGCCACCGGGCATTGGTTTTAAGCTGTTTCTATACAACATGATCCACGGGGCAGCACGGAACAGTTTGGATATCACAGCACTCAAAGAGTTTAATATCATGATGAAAAATTTTGTATTTTTCTACACATATATTTTCAATTCTAGTGTAGTTTTACAAATTATTATTTTGTTAAATTAGTTATTTAAATCGAATGGAGGGTTGTTCTCCTGGCTGTAACACCGGAGACGCGGAGCGAGAGCAGCCCCGCTTGCTGTAATGAAGGGCAGGTACCGTGCGAGCTGCAGTGCACTTATCGTTAGCTAAATCTTAACGGCATTTTAGTAAAACATCTTCACGGGATTTTTTTTATCAAAAAATTATCACGCTGGCATAACCGTGGTTAACAATCAATATGTCCATACTTACGAGAACATATCATCGACGTCTGGTGAAGGGATAGCTGAAACCAAGACAATTTTTTTTAATTAATTTTTGACGAGCTTATTTTTTTTTATACTACGTCGGATGGCAGACAAGCATACGGCCCGCCTGATGTGAAGCGGTTATCGTAGCCATAGTAACGCTCGCAATATAAAATATCGCTCGCGCGCCGCCACCCCCGCTGCCAACGCAGCATCTCCTCTGGTGACCTCACTCACTCGCAACCTTCAAGGGAATTATTGTTATTTGGCTGCGGTATTCTGTGAGGTGGAGGTACATTCCCCAGTCGGGTAGCTTACAATTACGCTCCTTACCTCTCTTTTTGCCAGAGCTTCGTTTGTCAGTCAGCAGGGTGCACCGCGTGCAGGTGAAGTTAGCTTTGGTTTAAAGATGTTAATGATGATGTTAAAAAATACTTTTTTATGTATCGACGAATGAAAGCCTTTATAATTCCCAAAATAAAAAATAAAAATATACTGACACATACCATTACTCAAGCAAACAAATGCAGCTAACACAACGATGATAACGCACTTAGACATCTCGGATATGTATAGTTTTTCGAAAATAATATACAATTCGTCGAAAGACTGAAGCAGTTATGATTCTATACATATCGAAAACATGGCTAATATATATAAGACTAACTAACAAGACCTTGAGTCATTGTCATTATGTGATATTAATGGTATGAGGCAGTCGAGAAGAGTTGGAAATATTTTGATCGAATTGAATACATTTATGGGTAAAATATTTTTTTTACTCCCTGACTGCCGAAAAAGCAAGGGTAGTATTTTTCAAACGTTGTATGTTGACAAAAAAAATTACAAATAAAAAAAAAAAAAATTATGTCTAATATTTTTTTTATTTTTATTTGTAATTTTTTTTTGTCAACATATATGAAGTATTACTAGATTATTTCAATATAGCATCTGAAAGAAATGGAGGAAAATGACAAAACAAAATATTGGAATTTTGCAGGCAGGTTTTTTTTTATGTAATTTGTAAAATCTTAGTATAAAAAAAAACTGTTATAAAACAGTTTTTTCGAACCCTGTCTGCACTACATGCACTCTGAGTAACTAACGAGGCACTGACAAGGACGTAGGCATGACCTAAATGTAAGCTGCCCGACTGAGAAAAAAACCTCACAAGATCTCACAGCCAGATAAAGATTCCTGCGAGTGAGTGAGATTACTAGGATGGAAGAAGCTGCTGCGAAAGACAGCGAGGTTGGTGACGTTTGTGCGATGCATATTGCATGTTTTCTAGTTTTCCTAGAGTTTATAGGCAACATTCGTCGTCGACAAACCTTATTCATCCCACTGAGATAAATGAACCCATCCATGGACAGGCAACGGTTGATGTTGCTTAACTTGCGTGTTCGACTAGACGAACACGCGCGAGGGCATCATCGAGCCCCTCATAGTCAATAATAGCCTTATTGAATTAGGCCGGTTGTATGCTTGCCAGCCTTCCGACGTAGTATAAAAAAAAAGTTTAAATAGGCGCTCAGTTTTATAGCAACAACAAGTTTACAGTTTAAGTAACAACAACAGTTTTATAAAAAAAATAAGAGATACTGGTAATCTCATTACCACGCATGATTGCGTATTTTCTTTCATAACGCATATATTTTTTAAAGTCGCAGACAAAGAGCAGCGCAAATTAAAAATAGGATGGAGTTGTTTGATGAAATTCAGTACAACTTTATAACATTCGTGCAGGCGACGAAAGTCCTACTGTATACTTAGTGTAGTGTGACACTAGTTGTAATGTAATTTGAGGTCTGAGAGGAAGTATATGCAGGTCTTAGAGAAGATGCAAGTAATATTCTAATAGTCCTGACGGATTTATCGAGGATTTATGTTTGACACAAAATGTAAACTGTTCTTTATGTATCGCATGTGCGTTTTAAATTTATTTCATTTCATTTACTTAAAACATCAGTTATATAATAAGCTGGTTATTAAGGCCTTAATAAGCTAGTTATTAAGGTCTTATGGGATATGTCTGCTAAAAAATGTTTTAACGTTGTTATTTTGTCGTTTTGATAAATTCGTAGATAAAATGACAAAAAAGACTGGTTTTTCACTCTGTTGAAACTCGTTTGAAATATAATTATAACATGGCGTTTCTTTCTATTTTGGTTTTGTACTGCTTTCGTGAGCTGAATGTTGGGTTTAAAACTATTTCAAGAAGTTATGGATAATGAGAATAAAACCTCTCATACAAACGAGAAACGTGTTATACAGTTTTGTATCTCCCAGTCATCCATCCGCTGTCTGTCAACAAGTTGGCCATATATACTTTTAATAAAGGTCCTCCGTTCTATAACTGACGAAGCCGTTTTATTATAGACTTATACTTAGAAATGTCTCAAATTTTTTGACTATTATCCGCCAAGGGGCGGATATCAATCAACCACCTAATGTCCACTCACCGTGTGGTAGCTGAAGTAACATCTTCATATTTATACTTAGAAATTTTAACGCTGTACAACGTTCATGAATAGTGATTTTTGGGATCTACGACTTAGCAGCTTATTAAACCTTCTATACCTTTTTATGACTGAGACTGAGTGTACAATTTTCACTTATATCTACTGGTATATCATTTTGCGAATATTTTGTTCACTACTTGTAACTTTTTAGCTTTTCTTTAATTTGACCGCAGTGTCAGTACTTAATAAAATCTTGCAAATTAAATTTGACCCATTTCACAGTGTCAGATTAAGTTGAAATTTATCACATTGCACGATTAAATAAATGCTACCATTTTAAATCCAATA
Source organism: Hypsopygia costalis (assembly GCA_937001555.2). Taxonomy (NCBI): domain Eukaryota; kingdom Metazoa; phylum Arthropoda; class Insecta; order Lepidoptera; family Pyralidae; genus Hypsopygia; species Hypsopygia costalis. The sequence continues at coordinate 8,763,630 of OW443325.2, forward strand.
TTGCGGTCGCCACATATTGGCGATTTTTTTTTGCAAGTTCCTTTCATGCATTTCTTCTTCGCCAATGGTCAATACCGAAATACTAGTAGATAAAAAAAAGTCAATAAGATAAGTACCTACCTATATTATTTATAAAAATGTGTAAACCGTGTCTAAGTGCCCTCAATGGCCCAATGATAGAACAAATAATTTAAAGCTTGTTTAAAAAAAATATCAATCTTACTTTCTGCATATTTCTACTAGATACTTTTATCATTAGCTCAGTTGTTGAAGAATTATAAATAATGTCGGTTTTTGACACAAGCAAACACGACGCACATACAAAACACATGTGTCAATAAAGTGATGATACAATGAAATAAAACTATTAATCTAAAGGCACAGTGGGTATGTAAGACAAAATACATTAGATGGTTTATGCAAAAATAATACTTGTTATATTTGACGCAGTAGTAGACGTCACAAAAATAAAGTCGCCGACACGCCACTACAGATTCTTCATAAAAACCTATCAGTTACGCAAACAGGTGGCGAATTTTTCAAATAAATAGTAAAAATAATAAATAGTAAAAAGTAAAAGTCAAAAAATAATAATTGATCAGTTTTAAACAAACCTTTAATATTATGCTATTATTTAATATTATTTGGAGTGTAAGACAAAGCCAACCTCACGTGCACATGATGCACCCAAGCTAGCAAAAAGAGAAGCTGGTGAAAGAGTGGTGGGGTATTTGTAAGCTGCCCGACTGGGAACGTATCTCCACACTCCTCCTCACAGAATTATTTATAACATGTGTATATAAAATTTCGTGTCTTTGCTGATAACCGAATCGAAATCGAATCGAAACAGATAAAGGAACTCTTCAAGAGTTCCTTTATCTGTTTCGATATAGATATATATATATATATAGTATAGAGATATACTCGTAGATTCAGGCGATACATCTAACCGTCTCTATGTATATTTTTCCCTTGAGGAACTCTAACAAAATATTGTATACAGTGTAAGAGATTAATGGGCCACATTTTAAAACAACTAAGAAGACAAAAGAAAAATAATGTCCTAACTAAATATCCTAATGTCCTTCCTCCTATTGATGAACTGGACACAAATTTATCGTTCTGAAAAGTACTTGAAATAAAATTTTAATATTTAACTGTCTGTTTATGAAGTTTAGTGCGTAATATTGTAAGAGTGAATCCAGACTATCTAACAAAAGATTTTTTAATTATGAAAACCATACTTTAGTTTCTTTTAGTGGTAATTGTGTTTAGCATAGCTGATAGAACCTCTAGCTACGGAATAAGCTGGAGATATTTCATCATCATCAACATCATCAGCCTGTATCTACCCACGGCTGGATATAAGCCTTCCCCAATGCTTCCCACGAAATACGATCCTCCGCCTTCCGTATCCAGCCGCTCCAGCCGCTTTCTTAAGCTCATCGGAGAATCTAGAAGATGTTTGTCATTAACTTAAATCCAACACCTATTTTGAAGTCAAAATATTTTATTAGAATCGGCTTCACATCAGGCGGTAGACCCCATCATTTGCATGTATCTGTCAGGTGCTGAACCTGCACGGGAATAGGCTTGTATCCCTTTTTTTTTTCGATTTGTTATTTAAAGACTTCACAATAATGTAAATGTAGGTGAAATAATTACTTCGATAGCATAAAAACTTCTCGAGATATGATAACTTGAAGATCACAATTTTGGATTATCCCGAAAACGCTCCATACAAAAGGCCACCACGTTATGACGTCACACCACCGTGCTATTTTATATGCATTAAATCAGAAATTTGTATGACAGCTATGTTAAATATTGCGTTTATGTAGCCAGCGCCGTAACAAAAGTTATAGTATTTTTTATTGTTTCTACAATGGTAATATTTATTTTTTATAATTTCATACCTTTAAAATGGACTTTCCCACCAAACTTTGACCGAACATAAAACACGTCGGACATAAGTTATTAAAATTTTAAGATCGCAGATCGTTCTAGTTTTATGTATTTTACGTTACTGATAGAGAGTTTTTATAATTTTGTAACATGGGCAACAAGCCTATTATTATTTCAATAGTAGATTTCGGCCGACTTATCGGAATATTGAGAACGCCGAAGGGAAGAGATCGCGCGGACGTTCACCAACAAAATGGGCCGATCAAGTAAAAGACTCGTCGTGTTCTAAACTTTATACGGTTGTACCGTTTGTTGTGGTAAGAGACGCGCTGGACAGAAACCGGTGGAAGCAGATCATTCGCTCCAGATGCAACCCTGATGCTGACCATGATCCTCAGATATGAGGGACCGACGAGAGAGAGAGAAAGAGTCGAAATATTATAAATATATCCTGGTAGCTGGTAGGACGACGAAGCGTTGGACGCCCTCCTTCTAGATGGTCCGATGACCTTAAGAAAGCGGCTGAATGTGGAAAACGGAGGATCGTGTTTAGGAACGAGCATTGGGAACGGCTTATGACCAGTAGTGGGTAGATACAGGATGATGATTACCCTGGTAGTTCTGTTGGAAAGAGTGCGCAACATGTAATCGATAGGTCGTGTCTTCACGTCCCACTAACGTGAGAGGTGATTTTTTCATGAAAAAATAAGTATTTATAATGTACGGGGATGATCACAGCAACTGGGATCAATGACATGTGTAACCTGCTATGCCGCAGCAGCCATGTTAGCCTAGACTTCATGCATGTATATATCTATGCAGCTTTACTGATGGTACTGAGTGGGCGTCGGTCGACAGATTTAATTTTTATTTTGTAGGTGGGGCATTACACAGCTGCAGTCCGTCACGGAATTCAGAAACTCGAATCTAAATTCCGGTATATGTGAATACGCTTCTTAGAAAATACATGGAAAGATGTTGGTCCGGAATTCAGATTTTTAAATTATTCATACTCGTCAGCATTTTTTTGTCAGATCGATCTGAAAAAAATCTGCATGTGTGTGGTGAATAGGTGTTTTGTATGCATTTCGGTGCGTCCAGAATTAAGATCCTTAATTCGGTTCTGAATTCTGGGACAAATTCCGGCTGTGTAAGGCCGGCCTTTTAACTACGTACAAACTACTACGAAGTCAAATTCCAAAAGCTTCCTACTCCTACTAATTCCTTCTGATTAAATTTGTTGTGAGTTCCAAGGCAGCCGTAGTTTTAAGGTGCTCGGGACTGCAGTTGACTTCATTGTTCATTGCCCTTTTTGGTGGTTGCCGCTGTTAATTCTGGCTACGTACAGTATGACCATTACTTGCCGTTCTCGTATCAACCTCAGGATAAGGTTGATACGAGATGTCTACGATACGAGTCTGAGACGAATCTGTTCCAGTTTGTATCGCGCCGCACGCCCACACGCTCACTGATGCTCTGCAGAGACATAATTGTATATGTAACAGTTGACAACGCGACATTTGTACGGAATGGCCGGTGTGTGCCGTAGGTAAAAAATAATTACAGAAAGAGATTTATTTAATTTAATGTGACATAACAGAATAATATGTGACTTGCTTGTTATATTTCTAATCTTTGGATCACGAATCATTTCACTCTGAACATCCCAACTCATACTTTTCCCACTGCTGCGATACGGGTCTCCCCTCAGTCGAAAGGGTTTAGAGAGTACTCTACGACGCTGCTCAACTATGGATAGGCAGGAGGACAGTGTTTTCAAGCCGCACAAATACCACTACCTCGACTTAAGGACTATCATCTAATGACAACAGCGATACCGACTGCTTAACGTGCCCTCCAAAGCTCGGAGGAGCACGAGATAATCGAAACCATCCACAGACAGACTACAGTACGGTAGCTTAACTTGCGTGATCGGTTAGACTGAGATTCACATCGATGCCATCGAGGTTATCCGTAGCCGTCAGGAAACCTTTATTTTATATAGCAATTTCGATTGTAAACCGTGTGAAACTTCCAATTTAATAGGGTCCCGCGTAGTGCTACGGATGCTACGTACGTTTCTTAGCTACACGAGATCATCTTATACTGAAAATTTTACGGTCTACAAGCTGTTGTCTATGCTAGGACACAAGTTAGCAAACATAATTGGTACAGTCATTTTGCTGTGAAAAAATAAATATTCATCACTGTAGTCAAAGAGGCTGATTTGTGTGTGGTGAATTTGCTTGATTTCTCTAATGATGCAAACAGTTAATTGATAAAAAGATGATTTAAAAAAAAATTGAAACCGACTTCAGTTGGCGAGCACAGCTTATTGGTGGAATACCCCGGCAGACGCTGCTGCCCGTCTTCCGAGAGAAAAGTTATCGCGTGACGTGACACAAGATTCCTTAGTCGCCTTGTACAACATCCAGCCCAGAGCAATGGAGTGGCACAATTTTATTCTGCCGGCTACCATAGGGCAAATTTAAGGGGTTCCCTCGATTTTTCTGGGATCCCATCATCAGACCCTGACTTGGTGAATATGGAACCACCTCGCAATTACCCTTTCAAATAAAAAAAATGAATTTGACCATACGTGCTTATAAAATTTAAAGACATCAGATCCTGACTTGGTGAATATGGGACCACCTTGCAATCATACCCTTTCAAGTAAAAAAAGAATTATGAAAGTCGGTTCACAATTCGCAAAGATATCGAATAACATACATACAAAAAAAAATATTCAGTCGAATTGAGAACCTCCTCCTTTTTTGAAGTCGGTTAAAAATAGAAAATAACTTTCTCAATATTCATACTATAGGCGTGTAGAATAATATTTTACATATAACTGGAGACACATATATGTATACATATAATGGAAGACATTCTATAAACGAATTATATTGAGGTATAAGTAGTTCATCAACATTTTTGAACCAAATCAAACCTCAGCTTTGCGTGGATTGACCTAAGAGGCTCTGGCGAAAAGAAAGTTATGGTGTAGCGTACTTTGTAAGCTGCCTCACTGTGGAAGTACCTCTGTCTCATAGAATACCGCAGATAAATAACGATTCCTTTGAGGTTTCCTGCAAGTGAGAGTGGTGAGCAAGAAAGTAGGAGTAAAAGAGACATATTTCGTGTTGCGAGCGTTCATGACGCTGAGGTAACCGCTTCACATCCGGCGGGCCGTGTGCTTGTTTGTCACCCGACGTATTATTATAGACCGCATACAAACGCCTGAAGTCAAAGTTATCATTGCATCGTAGTTTTCAAACGGATGAACTGATAATGTTACCATTTGTTTGAATATGTGATTTCATTGGGAGTGGTCTGTTTTGCATATGTATTGTTAAAAAAATGGGGTGCGGCTGTATCATAAATACGGCCGTGTGATGTATGTGTACGTTACATGCACTAAAATAGTCTCAAAATGGGCCTTGGAATATACCTTGATAATGCCTTAGCGGAGAGACCGGTCGGTAATATTGAATATAATAACGTGGAACAGTACAAGTGCTTTATTATAACACTAGCTGTGCCCGCGACTTCGTCCGCGTGGAATAGTGTCTTTGGGCAGCATTTTTAAATATTTCGGCTAATTATTTTACAAATAAGACACATACGTATTAATACTTATATGAGTTGCAGTGTGCCATCTAGTGCTTATATAGCTCTTTTGTGGAACATTGAACATTCATCCCAACCAACAGCTTACACAGCTGCAACTTTCTTCCGCGCTCACTGCTTTTGCTAATGTTACATACCGGCATGTCCTCATCAGCTAAGTTCAATGGTAGTTTTAGAACCGAGTGCGCTATACCCCTATAACTATTTACACTTTATTTTGCTTTTAACCGTAAACACAGAAAACAAAACTTCTTATTATGAAAACTAGCAAAGTACCCGTGCTTCGCTACGGGAACACTCCTGATGTGCGTCTATTTTTGTTAACATTCCAGATATTTCATTTTTTCCCCATAAAGGACTGTTTCGTATTGACCATTATTACAAACATACACCATTTAGGTTAAGACGTCCCGGTAAACAATATTTTTGGCATTCGCACCAGGTGCCAAAATTGCAAAGCTTCCAAAAGAACTTACTCCTGAGCAAGCTACATACAACTGATCATGAGAGAAGCAGTCCTGTCTCAAGTCAACCCCAGTAACCTTTAGAGACTGCCTCTGAGATTTGTTAATGGTCATAGCGAAGCATATCTTTATGGGAAATTGAAGTCTCTTAAATTGAACGTGGTAGTCTGATGGAATAATGGGAATGCGGGATATAAAGAGAGATTCCTCGACAACGCATCCCTTACTGTCCTCACTCAACAACTCATCGTTTCAGTTGTTTAATACGTAAACAATGGAGGCACGAACCTCCTGATGATACACCTCCGTTCCATGCAAGTGGAAGGAGATGGAGCGGAACAGGCCAGCTCCATCACCTTCCACACCTATAATGGTATGGGGCATCATCAGACATTCCACAAGTATAAATTTAGTCAATCTTGACGTCATTGTTTGAAAAATACCGAAATTCTTATATCAAGTAGATATACCCCATATAGTCGGTACTTAGAATAGGCTTTTCAATTAGATTTCGGCACCAGATGTAACTTCATTTGAAGAACCCAGTTTTTTTACGCCCTACGCGCGCGATGGATAACCTCCGGGGGTAACTACTGGGATGAGGTGAGCGATAAACCGTCACGGATAACCCCATGGTTTGAAATAATCTCTCGTATATACCCTTTCGTTAATAACGAAACCATAGCAAGCTGTACAAATGCTAGGTATAGCGCCATCTAGTGATGAGTTAATTAAAATATAAATATAACATTTTTAGACATTTCTTGGATGGGCGCTGGTCAAAAGTTAATCAGTTACCCATAAACATCCCCTTTTTTTATGAACAACTATTCCAGTAAGTCTCAAAATCGTAGGTGAATCGATTTCCAAAAAGAGGGTTTTTTTCAACCCCCTATTTTCAACCTCTTAGGGGTGAAATTTCGGAAAATCCCGTCTTAGTGTGCGCTTACATTGTATAGGGAACACATATCCAAAGTTTCAGGTTTCTAGCTTCAGTGGTCTGGGCTGTGCGTTGATTAGTGAGTCAGTCAGTCAGTGAGAACAAAAGCCCTTTACTATCTAGCTTTTCCCCGCAGCTTCGCTCGTGTGAAATTCGCGCATTTTAGATTATCCAAATCAAGTCTAACACGCAACGCAACCACCATCATGTAGTACCTTTAATTGTACTAAATACGGATGCAAGAACTTTCCAGATAACTACTACACCCGTTCCGCCCTATACAAATTTAAAAACCTATTATTTAACACTTCAGTCAACACACAAGTCTTATTCCATCCGCTTAAAAAGGATAAATCAAAGTTTAAAAAAATTACATGATGATGGTCACGTTTGCCACGTTGAATTTTAAAATCGTTGTTGTTTTCGTAGTCAGCGACCCGATAAAATATAAAAATCCTTGATGATTTTCAGACTTTTTGACCCCATTTTACTCCTTTTTTTTGGGTTGAATTTCGAAACATACTGAAACACGTGTTTATCTATAGAAGTACTCGTGTAAAGTTTAGGATAAAATAGTCCAACTAATCTCGTTTCTCGTTATATTTTCAAACCGATGCCATTTTCGTAATTGACGTCCTAGAAAACCTTAGAATCAACACCCATATTGATATTATGACATTTCAACCCCTTCGCACCCCCATAGGGGTGATTTTATGTCACGTCGGCTATGTTAGATTATAAAATAGTTGTTGTTTTCGTAATCAGCGACCCGATAAACCATAAAAACAATATCCATGACGATTTTCAGACTTTTTTACTCAATTTTACCCCTTTAGGGGTTGAATTTTGAAAAATCCTGAAACACGTGTTTACTCATTTATATTTAGAAGTACTCGTGGAAAGTTTCGGATAAAATAGTCCAACTAATCTAGTTTCCCCATACAAACTTTGGACCCCCGTTTCACCCCCTTAGGGGTTGAATTTTGAAAAATCCTTTCTTAGTGCACCCCTAGACGTCATAAGGAACCTACTTGCCAAATTTGGAATCTCTAGACCTAGCGGTTTGGGCTGTGCGTTGATTAGTCAGTCAGTCAGTCAGTCAGTCAGTCAGTGAGGACAAAGCCTTTTATTATTATAGATAACTTATTTAAGTATTTTATTTAATTGTATAAAAACCTATTTAAAAAAAATTATAAACCCAAATGAATTAAATTTAACTAATTTTATTGACCCAAATAAACAAAATCTCTATACTAAGTATAACTTTTTACACTTGTACTTAAGAACTTGTTTTTATGAACCATTTGTAACCGATTCCTAGAAATCCCTTTCGGATATTGCGACTTCTGACTGAGTCGGCATGCAAAGGCATAAAGACTCATTCATAAAACTATTAAGCTTTCTTATCTTTTGTTTACATTCACAGATGGTCAAATGCTTTGTTTGTACAATGCTCAAAAAAGTACTGTTTATTTGGTGAGGGCAATTAACTTACCGTTCTTAGGTACCTGCCTAGCATACAAATGTGCAACAAAAAAAAATGACGTAATAACATCTAATTAAACTCGAAAGTAATCTACTTTTAACGAATGTAATAAATAAAACAATGACCCAACTAAAGAAAAAAACATTTAATAACTTATCTACTAAAGTAAGCAAATCGAATTGTAAACAATGTGCAGTGAATAATAATGCATTTGTAGCGGAAAAAATAATAATTGTCACGTGTCTGCACGTTTGGGCAAGCCCACTTGGGCATATTTTTTCTGTGCCGTACCACCGTTTTTTACTCATGTGGTACCACGCCGCGTAACGACCCCCGGCCCGCTCCCTGACCCCCGCGTGGCAGCTTTCAATGTGTACGGGTGGTGTACGGCGTTGAGATAGGCAAAATGCCTGGCATTTACAATAAGTGCCCAGTAAGTACCTGTAAATGCCCAATAAATGCCTAGTTTTGGGCATAACTAGGGAATTTATAACTATTTTTTGGACATTTATTGTAAATGCCCGGCATTTTGCCCATCTCTAGTACGGCGCGATGCTTGGCAAGTTTTTTACTCGCGTTAATTTCAGTTTCTCATTTTGTAATGACTGCGTAAATGTTATCTACATCAGGATAGCACTAATATTTTGTCTCTTGGCAAACAAACTTATAAAACATTCATTTATACCTTACATATTTCCATACAAACTTTCATCCCCTATTCCCTATTGTTATTTTACCCCCGTGTGGGTAAAACTTTTACAAACTTTGAATGTCATATTTATTTATATCGAATCAACAGCCTAAAAAATAAGTTTCAAGCTTCTAGCTCTAAAAATAACGATATTTCCATACAATCTTTCACCCCCCCTTTTAACCCTTACAACCCTTTTTTTGCATTAAAAAGTAGCCTATGTCCTTCCTCAGGCTCTAAACTATCTGTGTACAAAATTTCATTTAAATCGGTTCAGTAGTTTTGCCGTGAAAGCAGGACAGACAGACAGACAGACAGAGTTACTTTCGCATTTATAATATTAGTAAGGAAGTAAGGATATCGAATCAACAGCCTAAAAAATAAGTTTCAAGCTTCTAGCTCTAAAAATAACGATATTTCCATACAATCTTTCACCCCCCCTTTTAACCCCTTACAACCCTTTTTTTGCATTAAAAAGTAGCCTATGTCCTTCCTCAGGCTCTAAACTATCTGTGTACCAAATTTCATTTAAATCGGTTCAGTAGTTTTGCCGTGAAAGCAGGACAGACAGACAGACAGACAGAGTTACTTTCGCATTTATAATATTAGTAAGGAAGTAAGGATAGTAAGGATATCGAATCAACAGCCTAAAAAATAAGTTTCAAGCTTCTAGCTCTAAAAATAACGATATTTCCATACAATCTTTCACCCCCCCTTTTAACCCCTTACAACCCTTTTTTTGCATTAAAAAGTAGCCTATGTCCTTCCTCAGGCTCTAAACTATCTGTGTACCAAATTTCATTTAAATCGGTTCAGTAGTTTTGCCGTGAAAGCAGGACAGACAGACAGACAGACAGACAGACAGACAGAGTTACTTTCGCATTTATAATATTAGTAAGGAAGTAAGGATTAGTAAGGATTTAAGGAAGTAAGGATAGTAAGGATATCGAATCAACAGCCTAAAAAATAAGTTTCAAGCTTCTAGCTCTAAAAATAACGATATTTCCATACAATCTTTCACCCCCCCTTTTAACCCCTTACAACCCTTTTCTTGCATTAAAAAGTAGCCTATGTCCTTCCTCAGGCTCTAAACTATCTGTGTACCAAATTTCATTTAAATCGGTTCAGTAGTTTTGCCGTGAAAGCAGGACAGACAGACAGACAGACAGAGTTACTTTCGCATTTATAATATTAGTAAGGATAAGGATTATATAACATTATGCCGTGTGGTTTCCGGCAGACTAGAATAGAATCACTCCGTCTCTTCCCGTGGATGTCGTACAAGGCGACTAAGGGAAAACATTATCAAACATCGATCAGGCCTTCCCAACACGTCTGGCTAGCGTGGGGAGTGTAGGCCAAATCCTCCTTCTGTCTGGGACGGACGAGATAGGGTCGTGCTCCTGTAGTGGATACTAAAATGACCTGATGATGATAATAACATTATGCTATAATAATCATTTCACATCAGGTCTTACGTGTGCTTGTTTTCCAATCGACGCAATATAAAAAAATAAGTGCCTGAGAAAAACAATACAGCAATTTTCCAGTATTAACAAAGAACTCTACTATTTAATATGAAATCTGTGTAACTTCTAAGATAAGAGTACATGTCCTTTTACAAATTAAAAGCTTGCTCTTCGTCATAGTGCTTTAATAAAAAAGAAGAACTGTTATGCAGCGAAAGATTGCGCAGGGTTTGAACAAGTTGAGGATTCTCATAGCAGAGGTCAAGACCCCTTGGGTAGTGCTGCCACTGAGTCAAAAAAGAATAAAATACAGTCGCATAGCTCGGCATCGATAGGAAATTAACCCTCACACATTGCACCCTAAGAGGTTGCGTACTGCGTGGTTCCAGAGTAGTGTTCTTCCGCGTTCTGTCAAGCTGTGGGATGAGTTCATCTCTTCTGCTTCTGCGAGGTTTTCGCAGGAGACTGCATGGGGTTCTTCAAAAAAAGCGTTAAGAGGTTTTTACAGAGTCGGTGACGTGTGTGTGATGCCTCTGGTGTTACAGGCGTTCATAAGCTACGGTTTCCATCAGGCGGGTCCTATGCTTGTTTCCACTTTAGTGGTAAAAAAAAATAGTCACGTAACTAAATTTATTCTTAATAGCAACACTGCCTTTTGTAATACAACAGTTTGCAAGTGTTCCCATGAGAAAACGATATTTAAGATAGTGGCTGTCGGAATTTTTCCTACTGTTTTCTGCCATAACTAATCTTTTTCTTTTCCTGGCAATGTCGCTCCGTGAAGTTAGGAATTTTATTTTTCCAACATTGCTATGTCTATTTCTAAGGTTTGAGCTAGCTCCAGAGTTGCTATATTGGCAGTAAGGGTGGCGGCGCGCGAATGATATTTCATGTTGCAAGTGTAAATATGGCTACGGTAACCGCTTCACATCAGATGGGCCGATTGCTTGCCTACCACTCGACGTAGTATAAAAATACATCAAAATCAATTCAGTGATTGCAAGGCTGTTGGTCTGAGTCCGAACAGATAGACATTACAATGTTTAATTATGTATTAATTTTCATACAACCCTTAGATAATTAATACTTTAATAACTTACACCCCATAATTTAATACCGATCTATCGTATAACAGCTGTCTGCAGACAAACATTGCATCTCGCATGCATAAATGATTATATTTCAGCATTTTTTCCATGTTAGGTGAAATAGTTAAAAGAAATCTGTAACATGTCGTGTATTTTGGACAAACCTTAAATTGGGATACGTTCGATCATTAATACTTTATTATTGATCGAAGACACAACCGTACAATGTAACTTTCTACTGATAGAAGGTTTTTTGAAATCAGTTCAGAGTGCTTGTTTGTTTTAAACTTGTATTTGATATAATATTATTAACTTAATTATTTATAATAGAACTTGCGTAAATTGAAATTGTAACATTTATAATATGACTGCGTTTACATATATTGCACGCCCGCAATGGACAGAGTAAGAGAGACCAGATTTAATAACTTATTAGTACCTAAGAACCTACTTGTACCTTACTTCTGCAAATAAAATATTATTATTATTATAATAATAATATTATATGCTCCAGGGGTGGAAGTGTTAAAGGGCATCACGCCGCGAGTAACTTCGGAGAAAGCGCAGCACACCTCTCGACATCCCTGAGTCACTCACACCGGTGTTGCCCCCGGCCGTTTTCCTGGCATTTCGGGGGCCCATCTAGTGAGTGGCAAGCCACCGCCTGCCGCAAATAACTAGCAATAAAAGCAGTTATGGCAGGCGTCCGTCCCTCTTCTGTAATAGCCCGGTATTAAGTTCACCCAGATCTCATCTCCATAGCCCATTTATTTTCCATCACACTTCGCAATAGTCTCAACGCCTGCCGAGACCTGCTCATGGGTATGTCGTTCCATTGACATATCCTGGAGCTGGTCACGGCGAGCGTACAACATTACATCCAACTTCTCAAAGGGGCCTCTACGCGTTGGATCCATATCCCCGCGCACGCCTATCAAATGACCGGGCTTGACCCGTGATTAAATAGATATAGATATTTTATTTGTTATTTGTATGACATTTATTTATTTTTAATATCTTATTTTATACATTTTTTAATATATAATATAACAAAAAAAAAATACATTAAAAAATATAAAAAACAGAATCCCCCCGATAGCGGGAACAAGGTCCAAGCTATCGGTGGTCACAAGGTCACAGAGACAGAAACCTCCTCACAATACGTGCCGTGCTGAGAAGGACAGCTTTCTGTATCTGACCCCTGATCCAGCTTCCCAACGCGAGCTTCTTGAGATGTTGATCGAAGCTCTTGGCGATTAAACCGTTAACCGTTACAACTATCGGAACAATCATTGTAGAATCGACATCCCACATGTCGGTAATCTCGTGAGCCAAATCCAGATACTTAGTTAGTTTATCTTTTTCAGCTTTCACAAGATTAACGTCATGTGGGACAGCGATATCTACAATGATTGCTCGGCGCGTTGATCGATCTATTAGCACAATGTCAGGTTTATTGGCTACATAGTCCTGTCAGTGATAATAGATCGATCCCAGTACAATGTGGCATGGTCATTTTCAAGAACCGCTTCTGGCATATACCTGTAGTACGGCATTTCGGTGGTCACAAGACCATATTTCAAGGCAAGCTGCTGATGGATGTTGGCTACTTGATTATGTCTGTGCAAGTACTCGCCGTTAGCAAGATGAGAACAACCGGAAATTACATGTCTCAGGGATTCCCCAGGTAGATGACACGCCCGACAGATGTCAAGCGTGCCATCCTTCATGATGTATTTCCGGTAGTTATTCGTCTTGATAACTTCGTCCATAATTCCACAGACAAAACCTTCGGTTTCCCCAAAGAGGTCCCCGAAACGTAGCCAAGTTACGGAGCTAACAGGATCTACATCAGGTCCATGTAGAGCCTGGTAAAACCGTCCATGCAGTTCTTTGCCTTGCCATATGGTTCTGCGATCATCAATACCTAATACTACAGGTTTATGCCAGTTCTCTTTAGCCAGAGATAAAGGGATTAATCCACGATCAATACTGACCACATCCCTATGCATCTCCATGTCAGTTTGTAGGAAATATTCCCTGAGGTTACATATCTCCCGATTATGTAGGGTTTTAGCATTTAGAAAGCCTCGACCGCCACATTTTCGAGGGATATATAACCTCAGAAATGACACGACTACTTTGGGTTTGTAAGCGCAGCCTCTGAAGTGTGGCATCATCCAACAGATGACAGCGATGGATGGCCCTCACTTGGTCCGATAGTCGTTGGGTCGATACGTTGATAGCTGGTTCAAGAGCCTGAAAAACAGAATGCATCCGATCACGATACGCAGTGAGGTTAGTTCCTCCCTCTGTGGCCTCGTAGTACGCTCGCATGACATTCTCATTAATCTGTTGATTCCATCTCATGCGGCGCACTGCACCACCGACAGCGGGGGCCCTGTTCGCGGTATGTCCACGTGGTCCCAAGCAAGACGGTGGTCGTCCTCGCCGGCGTACAGGTGTCGGCGTCGCCGGGGGAGTATGAAACTCGTCGCTCGAACTCGACGCAACTGCAGCCGACACTGGTGTGTTGCGCACGGGGGGCAGCGGCTGCGCGGCGGAGTCAAGCGACGAGTCTTGAGGTGTTGAACGTGCGTTTCGTGTTCTGGCTCTGGTCAGCATCTTTGGGTTTTTCACGGTCTTCTTTTTGTCATAACTTTTGTTTATTTTTTGTAATTTGTTGGTTTTCTTGATATTGACAATTTGTCAATGTCACCATTTTGATATGAATATATATTTTATTTTGTAACCGAAAGAAACTATGTGGAACTGAATAAAAATAACATGTATTGTAAAGTCTTTGTAAGGAAAAAAGTAATTAAATAGATTAATTTATGAATCACATCACAAAAAACATTTTTTTTGAATCGGATAGACAAAAACCACTACCACTGACATGTAGTGTTGCCAGTTATTATTATGTATCTCTCTTTAATCACGGGTCAAGCCCGGTCATTTGATAGGCATGCGCGGGGATATGGATCCAACGCGTAGAGGCCCCTTTGAGAAGTTTGATGTAATGTTGTACGCCCGCCGTGACCCGCTCCAGGATATGTCAATGGAACGTCATACCCATGAGCAGGTCTCGGCAGGCGTTGAGACTATTGCGAAGCGTGATGGAAAATAAATGGGCTATGGAGATGAGATCTGGGTGAACTTAATACCGGGCTATTACAGAAGAGGGACGGACGCCTGCCATAACTGCTTTTATTGCTAGTTATTCGCGGCAGGCGGTGGCTTGCCACTCACTAGATGGGCCCCCGAAATGCCAGGAAAACGGCCGGGGGCAACACTGGTGTGAGTGACTCAGGGATGTCGAGAGGTGTGCTGCGCTTTCTCCGAAGTTACTCGCGGCGTGATGCCCTTTAACACTTCCACCCCTGGAGCATATAGCTCTAGCGGCTCCTCTCTGGACGGCCAATGAAGGCAAGCCAGAGCTGAGAGTCCTGCGGGCCTTCTTGTGTTTACACTCCGACCGATGAAGACACGTCGGATACGAAGGCCCTGACCGACTCTCTGGAGACTCGGGTCCGTGGTGTCGCTACTCACACAACAGCTCGCCACACGAGCTGCCCTGCGGACTTATTATTATTATTATTGTTGGTCACATTCGGACGTTTACAAGCCGACCAAATTAAGAAACAGCTTCATATGTGGAATTCCTAATTAGCCGGGTTGATCACTTCAAAATATTACCAAGTAAGTCACATTATTTTGATACGTAATCTATAATAATAAAAGGCTTTGTCCTCACTGACTGACTGACTGACTGACTGACTGACTAATCAACGCACAGCCCAAACCGCTAGGTCTAGAGATTCCAAATTTGGCAAGTAGGTTCCTTATGACGTCTAGGGGTGCACTAAGAAAGGATTTTTCAAAATTCAACCCCTAAGGGGGTGAAACGGGGGTCCAAAGTTTGTATGGGGAAACTAGATTAGTTGGACTATTTTATCCGAAACTTTCCACGAGTACTTCTAAATATAAATGAGTAAACACGTGTTTCAGGATTTTTCAAAATTCAACCCCTAAAGGGGTAAAATTGAGTAAAAAAGTCTGAAAATCGTCATGGGTATTGTTTTTATGGTTTATCGGGTCGCTGATTACGAAAACAACAACTATTTTATAATCTAACATAGCCGACGTGACATAAAATCACCCCTATGGGGGTGCGAAGGGGTTGAAATGTCATAATATCAATATGGGTGTTGATTCTAAGGTTTTCTAGGACGTCAATTACGAAAATGGCATCGGTTTGAAAATATAACGAGAAACGAGATTAGTTGGACTATTTTATCCTAAACTTTACACGAGTACTTCTATAGATAAACACGTGTTTCAGTATGTTTCGAAATTCAACCCAAAAAAAAGGAGTAAAATGGGGTCAAAAAGTCTGAAAATCATCAAGGATTTTTATATTTTATCGGGTCGCTGACTACGAAAACAACAACGATTTTAAAATTCAACGTGGCAAACGTGACCATCATCATGTAATTTTTTTAAACTTTGATTTATCCTTTTTAAGCGGATGGAATAAGACTTGTGTGTTGACTGAAGTGTTAAATAATAGGTTTTTAAATTTGTATAGGGCGGAACGGGTGTAGTAGTTATCTGGAAAGTTCTTGCATCCGTATTTAGTACAATTAAAGGTACTACATGATGGTGGTTGCGTTGCGTGTTAGACTTGATTTGGATAATCTAAAATGCGCGAATTTCACACGAGCGAAGCTGCGGGGAAAAGCTAGATAGTAAAGGGCTTTTGTTCTCACTGACTGACTGACTCACTAATCAACGCACAGCCCAGACCACTGAAGCTAGAAACCTGAAACTTTGGATATGTGTTCCCTATACAATGTAAGCGCACACTAAGACGGGATTTTCCGAAATTTCACCCCTAAGAGGTTGAAAATAGGGGGTTGAAAAAAACCCTCTTTTTGGAAATCGATTCACCTACGATTTTGAGACTTACTGGAATAGTTGTTCATAAAAAAAGGGGATGTTTATGGGTAACTGATTAACTTTTGACCAGCGCCCATCCAAGAAATGTCTAAAAATGTTATATTTATATTTTAATTAACTCATCACTAGATGGCGCTATACCTAGCATTTGTACAGCTTGCTATGGTTTCGTTATTAACGAAAGGGTATATACGAGAGATTATTTCAAACCATGGGGTTATCCGTGACGGTTTATCGCTCACCTCATCCCAGTAGTTACCCCCGGAGGTTATCCATCGCGCGCGTAGGGCGTAAAAAAACTGGGTTCTTCAAATGAAGTTACATCTGGTGCCGAAATCTAATTGAAAAGCCTATTCTAAGTACCGACTATATGGGGTATATCTACTTGATATAAGAATTTCGGTATTTTTCAAACAATGACGTCAAGATTGACTAAATTTATACTTGTGGAATGTCTGATGATGCCCCATACCATTATAGGTGTGGAAGGTGATGGAGCTGGCCTGTTCCGCTCCATCTCCTTCCACTTGCATGGAACGGAGGTGTATCATCAGGAGGTTCGTGCCTCCATTGTTTACGTATTAAACAACTGAAACGATGAGTTGTTGAGTGAGGACAGTAAGGGATGCGTTGTCGAGGAATCTCTCTTTATATCCCGCATTCCCATTATTCCATCAGACTACCACGTTCAATTTAAGAGACTTCAATTTCCCATAAAGATATGCTTCGCTATGACCATTAACAAATCTCAGAGGCAGTCTCTAAAGGTTACTGGGGTTGACTTGAGACAGGACTGCTTCTCTCATGATCAGTTGTATGTAGCTTGCTCAGGAGTAAGTTCTTTTGGAAGCTTTGCAATTTTGGCACCTGGTGCGAATGCCAAAAATATTGTTTACCGGGACGTCTTAACCTAAATGGTGTATGTTTGTAATAATGGTCAATACGAAACAGTCCTTTATGGGGAAAAAATGAAATATCTGGAATGTTAACAAAAATAGACGCACATCAGGAGTGTTCCCGTAGCGAAGCACGGGTACTTTGCTAGTGCGTCTATAAATTGACAACATGAGAGTTCTTCTAAATTTGGTGGGTTTGTTTCATCATCATCATCATCAGGTCCATTTTAGTCTCCACTACAGGAGCACGACCCTCTCTCGTCCGTCGTAAACGGAAGGAGGATTTGGCCTACACTCCCCACGCTGGCCAAACGGGTTGGAGAGGCCTGATCGATATTTGATAATGTATTTCGCTTAGTCGCCTTGTACGACATCCACGGGAAGAAACCGAGTGATTCTATTCTAGTCTGCCGGAAACCACGGTCGGTTTGTTTACGTTGACATGATTGAAGGCGAACAAAATACTCGGAATGCACTTTGTAGTTTCAGAGAATGCTTCTTACAGACGAATTCACAAAGTTTACTTCTTTATAATACTAGCGCACACTATGCGAGTAAATAATGATACTAATTTCAAATTTCCGCTAACTTTCTTACTCTATTATGAACATTATTTTTGTTACTTACGTTTATGACGTCCAAGGACTGGACTTAAACTCCTGACAAACCAGAGGCCCTACTGCCGAAGGTAAAGCCGATTACCATAAGATTTTTTTAATATGAAAATAAAACTACTGCCTAGATTATAATTATATTTACCTTAGCTAGTAGAAACTCTATAGCTCTACTAAGCTGAAGATATTTGACAATAACTTTAATCTTTTTTGTTTTGGCCGTGTGGTTTCCGGCAGACTAGAATAGAATCACTCCGTTTCTTCCCGTGGATGTCGTACAAGGCAACTAAGGGAAATGCATTATCAAATATCGATCAGGCCTCCCCAACCAGTTTGGCCAGCGTGGGGAGTGTATGCCAAATCCTCCTTCCGTCTAGGACGGAAGAGAGAGGGTCGTACTCCTGTAGTGGAGACTAAAATGGACCTGATGATGATGATGAACTTTAATCTAAGACCAAATTTTGGAATCAAAATATTCGTGCGGAATCGGCATCAAAGTCCTGGGCCCTATCGCCGAAGCTGAAGCCGATTCTCATCTGATTTTTTGATTGCGTAAACCAAACTTCAACTTAGGTTTATGGCACTTATGTTTCGCTTAGCTAGTAGGAACTATGGAAGTCGACCGATTAAACTGAACAGGTTCGCCAATAACTTAACAGTAAAACCTAATCAAAATATTGGATGGTAATCGGCTACAGCTTCGGCGGTAGGCCCCTGGTAATGAAACAAATTAACATATTGCGTTGCTACGTTTATTATGTTCAAAAATCTCAGTAACTAGTCAAATTATATGGCCGGTCAATATCCTGGTTTTAGGTGCTGAAGGTACCCTTATCAACGACTCCGTTGTCGTTATCGACGAAGCTTCCACCGCTATGCTCCTCAACCACCTTGCCGTTCACCGTCTTCATGCTTGAGGAAGCCGAATGGCTAGTACCATGGTAAGTTCCGCCATCTTGAGGTTTCGCATTTATAATGTCTGCTGGTGTTAGATGTTTCTGAAAAATGATTATTAATTCAATAGTATTTTTATTAGCATATTATAAATATCTACATTTAAAGTTTGTTTGTTAAAACTTTATTGTACATAAAAAAAAAATAACAAATAAAATGCAAAACAAAGCAATACAAAGGCGGACTTATGGGGATCTATTCCCGTCAACCTTAGAGGATCAAAAAAAAGTTTTACCATGAATCTACGTAACGGGCTGCTGCATTGACAAATAGTTTTGAATTAGTAATAGCTATAAATGACTGGTAATTTTGTAATTAGTTTAGGTTAGGTTAGTTAAGTTAGTGGAGGTAGTTCCCCAGTCAGGCAGCTTACAAATACACTAAACCCTACTTCTCTTTCATCAGAGCCTTTTTTCGCTAGTCGGAAGGGTTGTACTACATGACGGTGACGTTGGCTTTTGCTTTAAAGATTATGGTGAGCCAATTAGACCTCTTACGTACTTCATAGTTACTACCACTTCGTAGCTTTACTCGTTTTTTGTACATGTTTGTTGATAAATGCCTAAAGCCTCTAGTACACGGGTAGAGTAAAGGCGGGTGAGCATTTGTTGCGATGCGTTAGATTGCGGAGCTACCAGCACCCGAGTAGTAACAACGAAAACAGAAGGCCGTGTCTACTCGCCCGATTTTACTCTACCCGTATAAGAGGCTTAAAAGCTGGCGCTCACTACATTTACGTTACGGAAAAGTACAGAAAGTGTAGTGGTCGTTGATTGATACAGAATGTACGAATACGATTTTTTTTAATGCATTGCAGGCCTCCTTAATGTGCGCTAGCTTTAAGGGTCATGTGATAAAATCTGAAGTAATATTGTTCATCCAGTGAGTAATTTATGTCTTTTTTCTAGGTAATTACAAAAACTCGTTCAAAGGTACTCACCATCGTATCGAACTTGGGCATAGAAAAACCATGGAAGTTTCGCATCACATCAAAAGATGGTAATCTGAAACATAATTATTTTACATTAAATGGAATAGAATTAATTATGAGTCATAAGCTGCAAAAAAAATACTCTTACTTAGGTTAACTCACATTTATATGAGCCGAATGTAACGAACGAACCGAACAAAACAAATTCTTATAAAATCTTATGAAACCTCGTATATCTATCCGCCCTTCCATATTAGAACGATTCAATGCGGACTGGTGTT
Source organism: Hypsopygia costalis (assembly GCA_937001555.2). NCBI lineage: Eukaryota > Metazoa > Arthropoda > Insecta > Lepidoptera > Pyralidae > Hypsopygia > Hypsopygia costalis. The sequence goes on from OW443325.2 coordinate 8,783,941, forward strand.
TGAGGTTACATAAGATTTCAAATATAGCATTTTAAAATTCGTTTCGTTCGGCTCGGATAGATGTGCGTTCACCTTATTTCGTTAATTTTACCGAATTTAAATAAAATCTTTCGATAACTCACTAGATGATTGTCATACACATTTATTTCGTAAGATTTTTACATAAAAACATACATTAATTTACAAAACGTGCTAATTAATCCTATACTTAGATTTTTGCATAGGAAGTTCATGAAATATTAAAAAAATGTCTTCGATGAGTCGTCAGCTGAAATTCTATAAATAAATATAAAAAATACTACCTGACCCGTCAAACATTCTATTGCCATATAAATTATTCTTAGGATTATAAAATTAAAATAAAAACGGGGTGGACCACCGTTATGGCTTAAGGGTATAAAAATAGATAACAACCTATTCTTAGACCTACTGAATATGTAAATGTACATATAAATTGCATCCAAACCAGTCAAGCCGTTTCGGAGGAGTATGGTAACTAACATTGTGACACGAGAATTTTATATATTGGATAACAATACGATTATGAAGATAATATATATTTAGAACGAGACAATGGTATATGTTAGTAAGATCCTGATCCCTTGTCTTGCATATAGGGCGATTTGTTGCCGATAGAGCTACTTAAGGCACTGCAGTGGTAACCTATTGATGCACTAAGTAAAAGCTCGCTCACCTCTAGTTTTCAATTCTCAAAAAGCGAAGCGAAAGGGCACTCGTCCCAACATTGGGGGATTTGGGCTACTTCAAATTTAGAATTTGGCGATTTCGGGCTGCGAGCATCTGGCCTACTAACTAACCCTACGATGTACGACTAGTGCAAAAAAAATATAGACACCATTTTTTTTAGTAACTGAGTAAAATAATCCAATACTTACCCCGGCATCATATTATTATCATCATTAGCTACCGGAGCAGCTGAAACCATATTATAATCTGTATTAAAAAGTGAATAAAACAACAACAATGTCCCCGAAGATGTCCTCAGAAGTGTCTTGTTGACCTACTCACTTGTACTCGTAAGTACAAAATAATGAGTACAGACCCAGCAAAATTTAATTTAAATAAAAAACCGGCCAAGTGCGAGTCGGACTCGCACATGAAGGGTTCCGTACCATTATCTATAAAAACGGCAAAAAAAATCACGTTTGTTGTATGGGAGCCCCCATTAAATATTTGTTTTAGTTTTATTTTTAAAGTGAATATATAACTAAATATTATGTTGCGAGCAAAAACGAGCAAAAAATCACGTTTGTTGTATGGGAGCCCCCTTAAATATTTATTTTATTCTATTTTTTAGTATTTGTTGTTATAGCGGCAATAGAAATACATCATTTGTGAAAATTTCAACTATCTAACTATCACGGTTTATGAGATACAGCCTGATGACAGACGGACGGACGGACAGCGGAGCGTTAGTAATAGAGTTCCTTTTTACCCATTGGGTACGAAACCCTAAAAAAGGCAATCGATAATAACAATAAAAGAAGAAGAAAGGGAAGAAGGATTGCAAAAAGATTCATCATCATCTTTAAGCCAAGTCCAGCTCACCTGCACATTAAGGGGACACCGTACTGACTAACAAACGAGGCTCTAGCAAAAAAGGAAGTATTCCCACCTCACAGAATACCGCAGATAAATAACAATTCCATTGAGGGTTGTTGTATTCCTTGGAGTGAGTGAGGTCACCAGGTAAGTAGGGACTGCGTTGATAGCCGGCGAAGCGGCGCGCTAGATATAAATAAATAAATAAATATTCCTGGACAATTAACACAGCGCCATCTAATTAAGCGAAAAGCTTGTACTATGGGTACTAGACAACTGGTATAATACTTCAATACATTTTTTTTGTAAATATATACATTTAATACATAGAAAACGCCCAGAGCAAGACAAACAGACATGTTCATGCACACAAATGTTTGTCTTGTGCGGGGAGCGAACCCGCGACCTCGGAGTCAAAATGACCATTGCTAACCAATAGACCACCGAGCTCGTCGTAGATATTTCACGTTGCCAGCGTTTATATGACTACAGTAACCCGCTTCATATCAGGCGGGCCGTATGTTTGTTTACCATCCGACGTAATATAAAAAAGGCCAAAAAATAAATACCATTACTGAAGCAAGTGAAGGCAGCTAACACAACAATGGCGACGCACTTAGACATTTCGGAAAAGTTTTATTTTTCTAAAAATAATACAGTTCGTCGTAATACTGAAATGGTTATGATCCTACACTGAAAACATGGCAATATATAAGACTAAGTAAAGACCTTGAGTTATTGTTATTGTGTGATATTAATGGTTTGGGGCAGTTAAGAAAAGTTGGAAATATTCAGTCAAACCTTTTTTTTTTTTGGGACGGGGGCTCACCATGCATTCCCACTGTGTCTCCTGTGTAGCCAGGATTAACAGCGGCGACCGCCAAAAAAGGCAATGAACAGTGAAGTCCATTGCAGTCCCGGGGGTACAACTACGGCTGCCTTGGAACTCACAACTAATTTAATCAGAAGAAATTAGTAGGAGTAGGAAACTTTTGGAATTTCAAACGTTATTAAATAGAAGGCGAGAAGTTTAACTTCTTAGTTTAATTCAGGAAACTATGAATTACTAGCGGCCCCTCCAGCTTCGCCTGGGCATATTCCGATATCCCGTAAGAATTTTCAAAAAACTTTTTCCACCCAATTTCAGCACTTTCAAGTGTGAAATTTTTATAACATATGCTTAAAAATTATAATACATACATTTTTTCATCGATTTGACTGCAAAGTTCGAATACACTTTCATACAAACTCCAATAACCTCTTTTACTTTTTTTATTTATTTTCACGTGTTAGTCTTTTCTCTCTATCAGCAAATGCCTACATCTTATAGATAAGTCGAACCGCCAAAGACCGCGAAAAACAGGCAAGTCAAGCCTAATTGTAAAAAAAAAACCTCTACTTCATTAAAGACAGCCGCCGCACATTTAATGTTTGTTGGTGGGACTGGGTTTCAAAGAGTCACTCTGCATCAACGTAAGGGTTCATACCATTTTCCAGGTACACATCCTCATTTAGGTAGCACTCAGGGTTTTCGCACATCTGTGATGGAAAGAGTACGAGCGATAGGAGAACAATTCTTGGGGGTTTCTAAGGGGTATTGGGGAAGATCTATATCCAGCGGTGGATCATCATCATCATTGTCATCATCAGCCTGTATATACCCACTGCTGGATAAGCCTTCCCCAATGCATTCCATTATCCAGCTGCTTCCAGCCGCTTTCTTAAGTTCATCGGACCATCTTAGAGGAAGGCTTCCAAATCTTCTTCATCCTACGTGCGGTCTTCACTCTAATACCTTCTACCCCCATCTGTCATCACTTGCACGGCAGATGTACCGGCCCATTGCCACTTCAACTTGCAAACTCTCAAGGCTATGTGGACAATTTTGGTTTTCCCCCAGTAAAAGAGGTTTTGATATTTTGGTTTGGTGCAGCCCCATCCCAGCGGTGGATAGATATAGACAAATAATGATGACAATATTCTGCCCTATGATCATTTTACCCGCATGGGGGAATTCTAAGAAAATTTTAGGATTGACGACTCACATTAAAAAACAAACAGGTAGACAAAAGGAAAATAATATCCTAATTACCTGTTCTTATTGATGAATTGAACAGATATTTATTGTTCTGAGAAGTCAATACGTAAATCCATTGAAGTTTTTTTCTGCAAAATGTCAGTTGCTGATAATATAATGTGGTAGTATATGCTTATAAAAATAACGTAAGTAAATAAATATATAATATAAATATTGTCAGACAAATTACACAGCGCCATCTAGCCCCAAAGTAAGCGAAGCTTGTGTTATGGGTACTAGACAACTGATAAACAAACGTAAATATTTTTTTTTTAAATACATACTTCCGATACATAGAGAACACCCAGGCCAAGACAGACCTGTTAATGCACACAAATGTTTGTCCTGTGTGGGAATCGAACCCACGAGCGTTGGTGTCGAAGCCGCGTCATTGACCGCTACGCCACCGAGCTCGTTCGTTTCGCAGAATGTATACATATTTATATATAGCTAGTACCTATCTATTTAAAAATATGTATACATTCTGCGAAAGTCCAAAAGTATGTAGGTACAAAGATGTCTGATTTTAAATTTATGTATTCTCTAACTCTCTGTTCTACAACTCTTTGCCAGGTTCAGGTTAAAAACATAAAAAAAAAGGATAAATTTAACTTTTTTCTGGACCTGTCCTATGCGGCCCGTAGAAAATTAGAGCGTCTCATCATCATCATCAGCCAGTATCTACCAACTGCTAGATATAAGCCTTCCCCAATACTTTACACCAAATACGATCCTTCGCCTTGCGCATCCAGCCGCTTTCTTAAAGTCATCGGACCATCTAGAAGGAGGGCGTCCAACGCATATTCGTCCTACGCATGGCCTCCACTCTAATACCTTCCTCCCTCATCTGCCATCACTTACTCGGCAGATGTGACCGGCCCATTGCCACTACAGCTAGTAAACTCTGAAGGCTATGTCGATAACTTTCGTTCTCTATCGAATTTCTTCGTTCTGGATTCGATTTTTTAAGGAAACCCGAGCATAGCGAGCGCGCAGCGAGCGTTGGAGAGACCAACGCTCGCTGCGTGACTATTAGCCTGTGGACCAGACCGATGGTCAATGTCAATTCTCTCATTCACCATAGGTTTCATAGGTAGCATTCATTACAGGGAGGACGCACTGGTTGAAGACTTTAGTCTTCAAGCATTGGGGCATCTGTATCCCCCTCCCCGCAAAGCTGTACGGAATGTCCGAGGTAGACATAGTCTTTAATATATATTCTCTGCTATAACCGGGCTAGGGATGACAAAATCGTTGTACATGAGACTTTCCTCTTGTCGAAATTCATCGCCAGCTCCACAGATCCAGATGCAGCATTGACATCGGTCATCATACGAGCGAGATCCTCCAGCGATCTCATTTTGATAAAATATAAATAATAAATACGCCACATAGTCCCTAATTAAGCAAAGCTTGTACTATGGGTACTGATGCGTACATAAATACATTTTTTTTGTAAATAAATACATATAATACACAGAGAACACCCAGACCATGACAAACAGACATGTTCATGCACACAAATGTTTGTTTTGTGCGGGGATCGAACCCGCGACCTCAGAGTAGCCTTATGATCACCGGGCTCGTCTTATTCTAACTTTACACCCCCTTTGGAGCCATTTGTAGACAGAATAAGTATACCTATGTCTTAAAATTTCACATATGATAATTTAGTTTTATGACGCACATCACTATTGACCATGAATAATAGCAATTTGTGTGTTCAAACGTAGTTGTAAATTTTTACGAAACTTCATGAGAAATCCGGGCTTTATAATATTGTAATATATCGATGCCTGCAAGGAACACTAGGCCAACTAAAATTTCGATAGTTTTCTTTTTTTATCTAAATCGATTCATTACTTCAGTTACATTATGCTACCTGAATTTTATTTATTAAATAAAAGACAGACAGACACAACAAAATCGACAAATACAAACCGCTAAGTAAACGTATAACTCATATTAGCGGTGTGTATCTGGATGTGTGTTATGTGTTGGCGTAGTGTTCATTGGAGGTATCGATATATTCTAATATGTATGTAAAATTCTCGTGTCACAGTGTGTTACTCCTTCGAAACGGCTTGACCGATTTTGATGAAATTTTATATGTATATTCAGTAGATCTGAATTCTCAGATAGGTTCTTATCTATTTTTATGGCAAAACAACGTTTGCCGGGTCAACTAGTACCCTTCTTCCACTTAGGTAACTAAACTTTCGTAACCAGTTACAAGAGAAGAACTTTTTTTCGCTGTTTAGTAACTAGTGTGAAATCTATATATATAAAAGAGTAAATCACTCATTCACTCATCACGAAATCTCAGAAACTATATGTGCTAGGAGTGTCAAATTTTTCAAGGGGGTTCCTTTTAGGATGTAGGTGCTCACTAAGACGGGAATTTGGAAAATTCAACCACTAAGGGGGTGAAACGGGGGTCCAAAGTTTGTATGAGGAATCAAGATTAGTTGGACTATTTTATACGAAACTTTACTGAGCACATCTGTAGATAAATGAGTAAACACGTGTTTCAGGACTTTTCAAAATTCAACCCCTAAAGGGGTGAAATGATTTTTATGGTTAATCGGGTCGCTGATTCCGAAAACAACAGCTATTTTATAATCTAACATAACCGACGTGACACAAGAGCACTCCTGTGGGGGTGCGATGGGGTTGAAATGTCATAATATCAATATGAATGTTGATTCTATGGTTTTCTGAGACGTCAATTACGAAAATGGCATCGATTTGAAAACGTTGACACGAAATTTCCATCTCGGTATAAAAATCCAAGATTTGGAACACCTGATGCAGAAGCATAAAGGTTCAGCTAAACTATAAGAAATATAAAAATGACGCCTTAGCAAAAGTTGTTCAGCCTGATGAGTATTTTTTATTAAGGTATAAAAATCCAATTGATGCAGATCCATAATGGTTCAGCTAAACTATAAGAAATATAAAAAAGACGCCTTAGCAAAAGTTGTTCAACCTGATGAGTATTTTTTGTTGAGGTATAAAAATCCAAGATTTGGTACACCTGATGCAGAACCATAAAGGTTCAGCTAAACTATAAGTAATATAAAAATGACGCCTTAGCAAAAGTTGTTCAGCTTGATGAGTATTTTTTGTTGAGGTATAAAAATCCAAGATTTGGAACACCAGATGCAGAACCATAATGGTTACGGTAAACTATAAGAAATATAAAATTGACGCCTTTGCAAAAGTTGTTCAACTTGATGAGTATTTTTTGTTGAGATATAAAAATCCTAGATTTGGAACACCTGATGCAGAACCATAATGGTTCAGCTAAACTATAAGAAATATAAAAATGACGCCTTAGCAAAAGTTGTTCAGCCTGATGAGTATTTTTTATAAAGGTGTAAAAATCCAATATTTGGAACACCTGATGCAGAACAAAGCTAAATTTATTTGCCTAAACAACATGGTGTTTACAATAAATTAATTAAATTTAAATTTATAGTTTAAAAAAATAACTAAAAAACACGCTATATTAGCAAATAGAACTAAAAAAGCTACTTAAAAAAACAATAAATAGTTTAACAAAATATTGATTGTATTGTAAAAAAAATAACCGCGCAGTGCTACTTTTATGCTTACCTGCTACAAGTTAGACGCAATCGTTTTATTTATTTACAAAGGTAACGTGGTCTATTTAGTCAGTTTATAATAGACGTGTACGTTAAAATTGAAATGGAACGATTGGTATATATTCGCACAAACCAGAAGAATGCGTGCATTTGTGGGACGCTATGTAGCAAGATTTTGTGATGCAAAGTTTTTTAAACAACGAGGGGAAACTGTTTTTCTTAGATGCTTCAGGAGGGACTGGAAAAACATACCTGACGAGAGCAATCATCGCTGAAATCAGGCGCCAAAATAATATCTCACAGCAGCATCGCCAGGTATTGCAGCCATATATTATTATTACTTCTAGGCGGAATATAACAACGCAATATAACATAACGACGCAAATACAATGTTCAATATTATACTCGATTTATACGGAACGGAAACACCGACATGCTTTGTGACACGAAACTGTGACAAAGCGTAAAAATGTTTCAGGATTGCTGTCTAATCGTTTCAGATGATGCGAAAAAAAAAACAATAAGGCAGTAGAAGCTGTAGATAATACTTTACGTGCCCAAGAGTTTTCAAAAATATTATTAAAATTTGGGGAAGATCTCCTTCCTGAAGTAAAGTCAATGTTTAGCAGCGAAATATGTATAATTGAAGCTGAGACTCTCACACAGAGTGGTGCCGATGAAACTGTATTTATTCCTCGTATACCACTCTTCCTTCTTACGGCCGTGTGGTTTCCGGCAGACTAGAATAGAATCACTCCGTCTCTTCCCGTAGATGTCGTACAAGGCGACTATGGGAATAGTTTTTGTCCCAGAAATTACCTACTATTGTTGTTAATTGTACCTGTTGGTTCTATGTTCGACTGTATGTATTTTTTTAAATTCAATGATTTCTCCGTCAATTGTACAACAATTTTAATAATTCTTATTCGTTTGAGAGGGTACACTCTCCAGTTGGTCCCATATTAAAATGAATGTTGCTAAGCGCAAAACTTGAAAACGGCTCGACCAATTCTGCTAATTTTTATTTTAATATTTTCGTTAAGGTATAAGGAAGGTTCTTATGTACATAAAAATTGCGAGGAAAAGAAAACAACACTTTCTACTGTATACTATATGCGGGACGTTGGTCGAGGCGACCAGAGCGAGCTTCATGCGACCAGAGGGCCGGCCATTACCTTGCTCAGAGGATTAGCTTTGCTATTCAGCGAATGCAAGCGGTAATGCTGCCAGCATTCTTGGTACGCTACCGACGGGCAACGATTTGGGGATTTTTTTTTACTTATAATTTTTGTTTTGTTTCTTTTCTTCCTTTTCTCTCTCTCTCTCTTTCTAAATCTCTTTGTAAATATTGTTTAGTAATATAGCTCATAACATACATAAATAAATAAATCGTAAAAAAAAGATTTGAAGAGACACTTGAAATACAAAGATATAAACGTTCATATAAAATTGTATATGTTGTACGAGTAAACAAATAATACAATCGTATAGTATTGTACGAGTAAACAAATAATACAAAGCTGTACTCAGTACTCGACGAGAACTATATGAGGAATGTCCTTTGATTCGCCTAAAATTATTAATCCTAATTTTAATTATTATTGGTCTAAACATGTAACGTACAATTATTGTCTAGCCTAACTAATGTTTTCGCAATATTATTGTTTGACCTAAAAATCGAAAGCCCTAATTTTAAAATGTTATTATTCTTAAAACCACACAAAACCTCCAAACATACAAACTACAATTACGATTTCAGGGATTATGATACTATGGTATAGTTACCATGAACTTAAAAGATACGTATGCTAATAGATTTTAGTACATTTTATATTAGAGCATTTTATATTTTGGGGTGTGTAATATGGCTACGGTAGCCGCTCCACATCAGGCGGGCCGTATGCTTGTCTGCCATCTGAAGTAGTATAAAAAAGAGCCTCTAAAATTAGGGCCTTCGATTTTTAGATCAAACAATAATAGCGCGAAAACGCCAGTTAGGCTAGACTATATTATTACGTTAGAAGTTTTGGATAATGATTTTCAGGCAAATAATTTTAGACTGGGTACTTCCCCAGTCCTGCAGCTTAAATTACACTGTGCCTTACCTTTCTCTTTCGGTAGAGCACAGAATACGTGATAGTACAGAGCCTGGTTAGTCTATCAGCATGGTGCACCACGTGCAAGTGCGGTTGGTTTTGTCTTAAAGATGGTGGTTAGCCACTACACCCCATTTTTTTGATAAATTCATTAAATGTTGTACATTAAACACACGGATTCAATGTTTTGTATGTATTATCCATCGTGTTTTACAAATATATTTGTGTATATGGAGAGCGCTGCGATAGCAGTACTAGGATGAGGAACTGAACAGCATTTTCTATTGAAACATAATTTATTCTGATTTACTGTTTAAAACAATATTATAAAAATAATTTGACGAAAAAATAAACATTTCAATTTTTAAACTGCCACAATGTGGTTCAAATTAATTACACTTTATTACAAATTTAATTTAAAATCTTTCTTACAAATCACTTTATTACAAATTTAAATTAAAAAGAGAAAGACAAAATAGTTAACAGAAATATTGAATCTCTTTTTAATAAAGAAGGGATTTAATTAATTACAGATTCTTTGACTTGTGCTTAAAAGGAAAATAGAAAAATAAATTTCGTCCCATTAGTTATCACTGTCTTATATCAGTAGTACCATCAGTACTAGCGTATCAGTAGTAGCGACGTAAAATTGTGTGAGTGGTACCATCAATAGTACAGAGTAGACAGCCCCTGTCTCCAAGTCTGTCTATACTTCGCGTTTGTTTAGTTGTACATCGAACCATAGTTCCACTAGGTACTAGTGGAGCTACGTAACATACTATTTAAACATAGTACATAACTATGTAAACGCAGTTCCACTAGTACACTGGTACTGTTAAGGATATCAATGGTACAATATTATTACGTACTGATCCTATATTTGTGTCACTAGTACTATTGATGTTACTATGGATACAAAGTTGTGTCACTTGTGCCATCCATGGCAGTAGTTAGTGGTACCAGTGATCCGGAGGACATCCGTATCAGTGGTACCACTGACTAGTGCCATGGATGGTACAAGTGACACAACTTTGTATCATAGTGGAAAGTATAACCACTGTATAAGTAAAAGTTATAACTCTATATAGGCATTGTCACTATTATTAGTTACAAAATACATGTGGCGACAAAATAGTTGTCTTTCTCTTAAACAGATGTGAATTTTATTTTATGAGATACAAATCATTTAATGGTAAAAATGTTAATTAATTTTGATTATTTATTTGCTTTCGGGTTCAACATCCACTTTGCCGTCGGGGCCTTGTTCGAATTCCATCCCTTGTTTTTCGACTTGCCCATTGTCGTTCACCGCTAAGTGACTTCCACCGCTGCTTTTCTTAACACCATTGACATCGGACGATTCACTGTGCGATGACGAGGAATGAGACACAAACGTTTCACCCTCTTTCGGTACGTAATTTATGTCGATTGGTTTAAATGTAATTGGCTTGAAAACATACGGCTTGAATGTGACTGGCTTGTAAACGTATGGCTTGAATGTTACGGGCTTGAATTTGTGCATCTGTAAGTTATAGGAAAATATAAAATTAGCAGAGGTCGTGAAAAGATACGTTTCCGTAAACCGCGGCAGACGGCTACGACATAAGCCGACGTCGGCATTTCATAATGGGAAGTAAAGACTCAAAGACAGCTGCAATGACTGCATTTATTTGCAGCAATTTCTTTCACTGCAATTGTATCTGATGTAGGGAAATTTATAACTCGATGTGCTACTCGGTGTTGTACAAATTATTATTGTTAGTTAATGCCTTCTTCCGTCACAGCAATGTCGTTCGAAACGCCGCGCTGGTGCCATCAACCGTTTACCGCAAGGAACAGAAACGTACTTAAACCGCTTCCTGATATACGTCGGTACCATATTGTTTTTCTTGGAAAATGGAACACGAATTCAAACCCGTTGAGAGGAATAGATATATGTAACACAAGCGAGTGAGATTCAGCAAATTTTTTCGGTACCGACTGGCTTATCAGGAAGTGTTATAAAAGTGCTGAAAGGTGTACTAAGAAACTGAAATTAATGAGTGCAGTGCAGTGCATACTTCTGTTGATTATGATTTTTATAACATTCATTATTGTGAAGGTATTCTAAAACATACATCATAAAAGCTCATATTGTGGGTACAACGAACTTTCAAGTTGTGGAACGAACTCCGCCTAAGGTTTTCTTGGAGACTATAGGATAGTGTTTAAAAAAACTGTTTGCATATTGCAAACGTGAAAAGATGACTGCATAATCAGGCAAGTCGTATGTTTATTTACCATTCTAATAATGATGGATGTCTCTGTAGGCTCTCCACATAATCGTATTTCTCTGTAAGTACAGTCCGTTTGCTAAGATAACTGACCATTCTGCCATATATTTCACTATGACAGACAGAGTGGTCAGATATCATAGGAACCCGACTGTATGTATGTAGACGTTCGCTGCTAACCAAAACCTTGTGAGTATGTAATATATATATTGTAAACTACTTACCTCAACATGTAAATAATTATCTACTTACCTGCCAAGTTTTATAAAAATCAATTCATCGGTTTAAGAGTATTATTTGATTTTTTATTTAAATACTAACGTTAAAAGTTATCTAACCGATTTCGTTGCCCAAGAACTTATAAATTGGGTTAACCTTTCCTACACACACAATAATTGCTTTCAAAATCAGTTAGTCAGGATATCAGTTTGAGAGTTCTCGGGACACGAACATAAGTATCTACATCTACAAATATTCGATAATATTTGTAGATGTAGATACTTACTTATAATTATTATTTAAATAGTTTATTTGAGCCAACTTGAAATGGGTTAAGCTTAAGGGAAAACCTTTGGGGTGTAAGTAGCTCATCAACATCTTTCGAGCTAAAGCCAACCTCACCTGCACGTGGTGCACCCTGCCGACCAGCTAACGAGGCGATGGCGAAAGAGAGGTAGGACGCAGTGAAGGATCACACTGTGCTTCTCTTTTACTTGTCAGATGGGGGAGGGGCATAGTGTGGTCTTTCGCTCCAGGCTTGGCCAGCATCCGACTGGGGAAGTACCTCCACCTGGCAAAAAACCGCAGCCATAATGGCTATGCCGTGTTCCTGCGAGTTAGCTAGGTCACCAGGGCTGTTTTAGAGGAGTTGTTATGCTGACGGCAGAGGGACCAGCGGCTGTCGAACCGCCGCTAGCGGTGTAGGCGCGGTGTGTTGGCGCGGCGGTCAGGGAGACCCGGTGAAACGGCTGTCCGCTGGCCGCCCGCAGGTTAGTAGGGTTCCCGAACCCGGGGATCACCTAATCTCCGCCCCGGGAGGCTGAACCGCCAACTTGTGAAAAGTCCCTGTTGTAGTAGTCGTGCCGGAGGAGGAGACCGGAGTGGACCCGGCTGCTGCAGCAGGGGGGGACCGGGGGCCCTTCCGCCCGCCGCGCTAGCAAACAGCACTACCTGCACTGTGCTGCGGGGGTAGACACCGCGCTTTTCTTGTCCCTCGCGCCGTCAGTGAAATAACTTCTCTCAAAATCCTCTTACCCCCTTTTAATGGCCAGGAACAAAAAAAAGAAGGTTTTTTCAGCGGCGTCCTCATCCACATTCGACGTGGACTTTTGTAACGTCAGAGTACTTCACACAAACATAAATGCAGTTCACCAGCACCTCGAAACTGCAAAGCCGACCCTCCTTTTTTTAACGGAGACGCAAATATCTTGCCCGGCCGATACTTCTTACTTATTATACCCCGGGTACAAACTTGAACATTCTTTTGTACGTCGAGCCGGGGTATGTATGTACGTCCGGGACGATATTTGCTGTCGACGTCTTCACGGCCTTGAAGACAGGGACCTGTCAGTGTTGTGGGTACGCGTGGATCAGGGCGGCCGCACCCGTATCTACGCGTGCCTTTACAGGTCTCATAGCGGTGATGCAGACACAACTCGGTTGATCGAGCACCTGCAATTGGCGACTGACAAAGTCATTGAGAAGTACCCCTCCGCGGAGTTAGTGATTTTGGGAGACTTCAATGCCCACCATGCCGAGTGGCTCAGCTCTCGGTCCACTGACTTCGCGGGGAGGTCTGTTCATGATTTTGCTCTGGCCTATGGTCTCTCACAGCTGGTGCATTCTCCAACGAGAATACCAGATATAGAGGACCATACTAGCTCTCTACTTGACCTTCTGCTGACCACACATCCGGATGGGTATACAGTCTCGGTGGATGCGCCTCTTGGCTCGTCGGACCACTGCCTCATCCGGACCCAAGTGCCATGTGCAAGCCCTGACCCACCCCGGTATACCGGATGGCGTCGTATGTGGCACTATAAGTCAGCAGACTGGGATGGACTGCGTGAATTTTACGCATCGTACCCGTGGAGGCGGCTTTGTTTCGGGTCGGAAAATATAGACACCTGTGCATCTGATGTAGCGGAGACGATTTTGGCTGGGATGGAATTATTTATTCCAAACCGGCGGGTGGCTACTTCAGGTGCTAAGAAGCGGCCGTGGTTTAATCGGTCTTGCAGAGAAGCTAAATTTCGCAAGCAAGCTGCATATGAGGCTTGGACCACGGCTCGTATTAATGCAGATCCTGGTGTTTCCGACTTGAAACGGGAGTTCAATGCTGCCTCGAGGTTCAGTAAGAGAGTAATTGCCAGGGCAAAGTTTGAGTTCTTCGGCAGGATTGGTGAGCGCCTAGCTAAGCACCCATCTGGGAGCCGTGCTTTTTGGTCGCTTGCTAAGGCTGCCGAGGGCAACTTTTGTCAGTCGTCCTTTCCACCACTCCGAAAACCGGATGGTAGTCTGGCCCACAGTGCAAAGGAGAAAGCCGATCTATTGGGGAATCTCTTTGCCTCAAACTCGACTTTGAACGACGGGGACGCCGCACCGCCTTCCATCCCGCGGTGTGGTAATTCCATGCCGGAAATCTCATTTACTCAACGAGATGTTCGGCGGGCATTGCTATCCCTTGACGTTCATAAGTCGAGTGGGCCTGAAGGCATTCCGGCAGTGGTGTTAAAGCTGTGTGCACCTGAGTTGTGTCCTGTTCTTACGCGCCTTTTCGCGCTCTCTTATTCCACCGGGAAGGTACCGTCGTCGTGGAAGACTGCGAACGTGCACCCTGTGCCCAAAAAGGGTGACAGATCAGACCCATCGAATTACAGGCCTATCGCTGTTACCTCCCTTCTCTCCAAAGTAATGGAGCGCGTCATTAACAACCGGCTCCTGAAATACCTAGAAGAGCACGACTTAATCAGCGACCATCAATACGGCTTTCGCCATGGTCGCTCGACTGGTGATCTTCTAGTGTATCTTACACATCGCTGGGCTTCAGCCGTGGAGAGTCAAGGTGAGGCATTAGCTGTCAGTCTTGATATGGCGAAGGCGTTCGATCGGGTCTGGCACCGTGGTCTTCTTTCGAAGTTGCCTGCATACGGTCTACCAGAGGGTTTATGCGAATGGGTCGCTAGCTTCTTGTCCTGCAGAAGTATTAGAGCCGTTGTGGATGGCAGTTGCTCCGATAGCATGGACATTAATGCTGGCGTCCCGCAAGGCTCGGTATTGTCCCCGACGCTGTTTTTGCTGCATATCAATGATATGTTGTCCATTGACAGCATTCATTGCTATGCTGACGACAGCACCGGGGATGCTTATTATACGGGCCGCGCTAATATTCCCCGCTCCCTGGTGGAGGAGAGCCGCGAACAGCTTGTGTCGAAGATCGAGAGCACACTGAATAGTGTGTCCGATTGGGGGCGAACGAACCTGGTTCATTTCAATCCCACTAAGACACAAGTCTGCGCGTTCACCGCTAAGAAAACCCCTTTTGCTGTGGCTCCTCAATTCCTAAACACACCCCTTACCATCGCCAAAAACATTGGGATTCTTGGAGTTGAAATCTCCAGCGATGTCCAGTTTCGTTGTCACCTGGAGGGGAAGGTCAAGCTGGCGTCGAAGAAACTAGGTGTGCTCAACAGGGCGAAGCAGTACTTCAATCCGCGGCAGAGACTTATGCTTTACAAAGCTCAAGTACGGCCGCATATGGAGTACTGTTGCCATCTATGGGCGGGAGCGCCTAGATACCAGCTTGCACCTTGTGACTCGATTCAAAGGCGCGCTGTGAGGATTGTCGATGATCCCAAACTAACAGACGGTTTAGAACCGTTAAGTCTGAGAAGAGATTTTGCGTCCCTTTGTGTGTTCTACCGTCTGTACAATGGGGTGTGTTCAGAGGAGTTGTTTGATATGATGCCAACGGCCTCCTTCTACAGTCGCACCGCTCGCCATCGACAGGGAATTCATCCTCACACATTGAAGCCTAAGTGGTCACGTACTGTGCGGTTCCAGAGAAGTTTTCTCCCGCGTACTGTCAAGCTGTGGAATGAACTGCCTGTCGAGGTTTTCTCAGGGGACTACAGCATGGGGTTCTTCAAAAAAGGCGTGAAGAGGTTTTTACAGGGTCGGCAACGCGCGTGTAATGCCTCTGGTGTTACAGGCGTTCATAGGCTACGGTAACTGCTTTCCATCAGGCGGGCCGTATGCTTGTTTGCCACACTGGTGGTATAAAAAAAAAAAAAAAAAAAAAAAGGGTAAAAAATTACCTCCGCCGCCTAAGTCGGTACGCTTGGGGTTCTACTTGTCGATGTACCTCCTAGTGTGCCACGCGAGTCTGGGATCCTGAGGGAGACATGCCCAAAGGATGTCAAACAGTGAGGCCTGGTGAACCCTGGGCAACGGCAGCCGGCAACGTCCTTTTAAGGATCTTTCTGGCTGACGGCTAAAGCATTGGCTTATCCTGTTTCACAATCTCCTACCCAGTGTTTCCTTTCTAGATCCCAAAGACCAAATTAATTAACCCATCCTCGTACCCTTCCAGTGTTCCTTTCTATCCGCTACATCATCCCAGTGGTCGAGGTGATGTGGGCCTGTCGTCATATCAGACATGGCTACAGGTGGGGGAATCGACCACCCGCGTGTTTGTGCCGTGCGCGGGGACCCGTACGGGTGGATGATGGAGTCCTGGAGGTTGAGTTGGCGGTGACCACCGTCGGCAACACACCTCTTTGGCCTGGAGTTCACCTCACACGGGCGGTCTCTGCCTAGCCAGCAGGGATCAATCGGCTGCGGTGTACGGGTAGACCTACATCAGGCGACGTGCGCTGAGGGGAGGCGGTCTGCAGACGAAGGTTCCAAATGCGTGTGTTTTTGGAGCACACGTAGGCGGAGCTGGCTGTCTCGTAGGTTGCGCCCTGAGGCGTGCTATACTGTCCTAATAGCCCTAATGCTGAGCAAGCATTCCCAGTTGAGGGCTCCGTGGCGGGTGGGGAGTTAGGACAGCGAAATCTACAATTAAGTCTATATGGACAAGCAATTAAATTCCAAAACTAGAGGAAGTAGCGCAAACCAACCTGGCACAAGTCAGGGGAAGTTTGAAGGTGCACTGGGAGCTGCGTACGGCGGCCACCGGCGGCACGAAGTCAGAGCGGATAAGGTTAAGAGCGGGGCTCCTAGAGCATCTGCCACCTTACCGCCACTGATCAAGCCTGGGGATAACTCGGGACAGCCGGGTCAGCATCGCACCCATGTAACGGACGGGAATGCCAGCCCACGTTCGTGTTCGTCAAGAGCTGGTTCTATCCGCCATGGCGAGCACGGGGGGGATGGATCTCGAGCTGGTACGTCGGGAGGCACTAATCCGGGGGAAGGCAAGCGAAAGCGACTACCGGCATCGGTGAAGAGGCGGATGCAAAAGCTGAAAAAGCAGAAGGCCTTGGAAATCCAACCTGCAACCAAGAGGGACAGGGAGGTCAGCGATGAAGCCGCTGAGGCAGCCGCTGGAGCAAAAAAAGGCTAGGACGGAGGTAAGCTCATATAGAGAGGCACTGGCCGGCATTAAGATGGCGATTGTTCCCGTTGACTTCCCACGGGTAAGTCTCGACGCAACCTCAATGGCCGCCATTCAGCTTCGAGTGTTCAACACCTTAGAAGACACCCCGGATCCTGTACCTTTGGTACACCTGAAGGGAGTTATTGCTGGCTCTGCGCATGTCACTTGCGAAGGGGAACGTGCGGCACAGTGGCTGCGGACCACCTTCAATGGCGAGTGTGTGGATGGCCATAAGGTAAGAGTAGTCGACGCCAAGGATCTTCCAAAACCCATTAAGATGGCGTGGAAGACAAAGAACTTCGTCGTCTATGAAACCAGCCGGCTGCTGAGGATGATGCAACGCATTCACCCACAGCTCCACACGCAAGAGTGGAAGGTGGTTGATGTTGTGGCGGACGAGAGCAGCACGAGACGCATAGTACTCATGGACCGAGCGTCAGCCGACCACATCAAGTCCAAGGGATATCGGCTCCAAGGGGGTGTGGGATTCGACGTCTTCAAGCTTCTTGAGGACGCCGCAACCACAGATGACCGACGAGATGGTACCATTCCTGGGGCGGGTGTGGTCGACCTGGGAGGCGAAGGTGAGAGCGCGTCTGGTGGTGCCCCATCGACGCGCGTAGATGTTATGGTGGACTTGCGAGGGGCTGAGTTGGTGGCCCCTCAACCAGGTTCAAGACCAGTAACACCATTAAGCAGGCTAAGCGGAATATCTCCGTTGGCTGCGGCAGAGCAGCACTCTTCGACGCCGAGTCTGCAGGTGCTGCGAGTGCAGCAAGAGCATCTGTTGCCGCCGGTGCTGCCCTACATTGAGCCGGGGTCTATGGGTCTCGAAAGGATGGACTTGGCATCACCGGCGACTTCAGAGATACTGGGGGACATAGGCGCCCTCTATGCGGTTCCAGCGCCGCTGGACCTTAGTGCCACGGCGACATTGGAGCCCTCGTCGGAGGAGGGCTCATAAATTGATGGACGGGAGTACACCTAGACGTCAAGATGGCAGGAATCAGGTGCGTTCAAATTAATTTGCATCACTGCAAGGCGGCCGTAGCTATACTTTCAAGAGAGCTGCGGTTAAATAAATATGACATTGCCCTAATCCAGGAACCTTATATTTACAAGGGTCAGATAAAGGGCTTCGGTAGCTTAAATGATTGTATTATGTATAAAAGCGCTACTAATGATATGAGGACCTGCATCTATGTCAGGAGGGGCATAGATGCGGTGCCCTTATATGATCTATGTTACAGGGACTTAACTACCGTAAAAATAAAACTTAAGGATGGTAAAACCATTATAATGGCCTCGGCATATCTGCCTTATGAGGAGAGGGAGCCCATCTCAACGCAGTTTGATACCTTGGTAAGGTATGGAGCGCGGGAGAAAAAGGAACTCATCATTGGTTGCGACGCGAATGCACACCACATTGTTTGGGGCAGTTCCAACAGCAACACCAGGGGAGAGAAGCTCAACGAGTATCTGGTAAGCTCATCCATGCAGTTATTAAATAAAGGTAATAGACCAACCTTCTTTAATGCTAGAAGGCAAGAAGTTATAGATATTACGTTGGCATGTAATAAGGCAAGTAAAAGCATATATGATTGGCATGTGTCTGATGAGGTCACACTATCGGACCACAACTATATATGTTTCAGGTATGACTGTGGATCATCACCGCTAAATATACGAAGGAGGAACCCCAGACATACTAACTGGATTGCATATAAAGACGACCTGAAGTTAGAGCTGGGGACGCCTACTTGTAGATTAAACAGTGTTCTTGATATAGAACTGGAAGCAGATCGTATTGTCACTGCTATAAGGACGGCCTGGACAGACAACTGTCCGGAAGTAGAAATAACAACTAAAAAGGAGCCGTGGTGGACCAACGAGGTAGCTAGGCTGAGAAAGGAAACAAGAAGAGCTTTCAATGTAGCTAAAGCCAAGAAAGACTTTAGTGACTATCATAAGGCCCTTACGGAATACAGCAAAGCTGTCAGGAGGGCGAAACGAAAAGCTTGGAGAGGGCACTGTGAAGCCATAAATACTGTCCCGGAGGGCATGAGAATGGCGAAAGCAATGTCTTCTGTAAAAGCAAATCCTCTAACAGCAGTGAGGACTGTGAATGGAAGACTCACGGAAACTGGGAAAGAAACGTTAGTAGAAATGTTCAAAACCCATTTCCCTGGTTTTAAAGAACTGGATAAAGATGACACTGAGTACATCAATAATGCACTTACTAACAATGTAAGAACGTATAGGTATGATTGGGACATAGCTAAAAAGGTGGTGGATGATAACAAAATCAGATGGGCAATCAGGAGCTTGCAGCCGTATAAGTCTCCGGGCCCAGATGGTATCTACCCTATCTTGCTGCAACAAGGAGCCCCCATACTCATACCACACCTATGTAGGCTGTATAGAGCCAGCTTAGCGTTTGGTTATACGCCAAGTGCATTAGGCAGGGTAAACGTGAAATTTATCCCAAAGCCGGGTAAGGCCACATACGAGGATACTAAAGCGTATCGACCTATAAGTCTACAATCGTTCGTTCTTAAAGTTTTAGAGAAAATGGTAGACAGATATGTAAGGGATGGACCTCTGAACAGAAACCCTTTACACAAGCTGCAATGTGCATACCAGTCAGGTAAGTCGACAGAGACTGCCCTACATCACGTTGTAAGCAGAGCAGAGAAGGCAATTGAAAACAAGGAGATATGCGTCGGAGCATTCCTTGATATAGAAGGAGCCTTCGATAAAACAACATTCGACTCCATTAACAAGGCTGCAGCAGCACATGGTTTACCAAATACAATATGTAGATGGATACAAAGCATGCTCAAAGGCAGGATCATTAATGCTGAGCTTATGGACGATAAAATATACGCCAGCACCACAAAGGGCTGCCCTCAAGGTGGCGTACTGTCACCGTCACTGTGGAGTATAGTAGTGAATTCACTTCTTAATGACCTGAACAGAGGACCCACAGTGGCTATCGGATACGCTGATGATATAGTCATTCTAATCAATGGAAAATTTCCAAGCATAGTGACGGATCTTATGAACAGGGCCCTAAAGATTGTTGAGAAATGGTGTGTGTCAAACAACCTGTCTATCAACCCAGGGAAAACCACAGTAGTTCCGTTCACAAGGCTAAGGAACCTAACCGGTCTAAAAACAGTATCATTGTATGGCAAGGAGCTGCAATGGTCTGATGAGGTTAAATATCTTGGAGTGACACTGGACAAGGGACTCAACTGGAATGTTCATGTGAACAATGTCCTTCAAAAGGCAACAAGAACCTTCAATATGTGCAGAAGCGCCTATGGGAAGACATGGGGCTTAAAACCAAAAATTCTGCGATGGCTATATATAGCAATGGTAAGACCTATAGTAACTTATGGCTGTTTAGTATGGTGGCCGAAGGTACGACAAGTGACAAGTAAGATGTCACTGACGAAACTGCAACGAATAGTCTGCTGTGCAGTCACGGGATCATTTCCCACCACACCTACAGCAGCAATGGAAATGGTCCTTGAACTGTTACCACTACATATATTCATTGAGGCGGAGGCTAGTAAAGCCTTATACAGGATTGAAAAAGCTGGCCTATGGGATCGACATTCCCCTCAGACCAGGCATACGCAAATGGAGTATACATTAGAACTCAAAAGAAAAACGGAAATGTGCAGTGACAAGATGTTGCCGAAGTACATATTCAAAAGGAACTATAGAATACATCTTCCAACCAGAGATGAATGGAAGAAGAATGACTTCAAGCCCAAAGAGGAAAATAGCCTCATATGGTACACTGATGGCTCTAAAACATTGGAAGGTACAGGAGCCGGCATTTTCTCTAAGGACATACAACACAGTCAGAGTATGGGACAATATGCTACTGTATTTCAAGCTGAATTGTATGCCATAACCGCTTGTGCAAAAATGAATATAGACAAAAAGGTCGCTAATCGACACATCTACATTCTCAGTGACAGTCAGGCAGCTCTCATGGCCCTGAACTCTGACAGGGTGGAATCTAGACTTGCTCTTGCGGGTATTGATGCCCTTAATAAACTGGGCAGAAATAATGCCCTGGAATTGGTCTGGGTTCCGGGACATACAGGCGTTGAAGGCAATGAGAAGGCTGATGAACTGGCAAGGGAGGGATCAAGCAGGAATTTTATGGGACCTGAACCCTTTGTAGGTCTCTCATATGGAACAGTCATTACGGCCATAAATGACACGGCCAAGTCTAGGCATCTGGCTGAATGGAGGGAGATGAGTGGATTACTTCACTCTAAGGAAACCATCGGCGAAGGCACAGTTAATTGGTACAAACATGTACAGAGATACGACAGGAAACGGATACGTCTCATCCTTGGGGCACTGACTGGACATTACGCCTGCCGTGGGCACCTACACAAGATGAGACTTATTAATAGCCCAGAATGCAGAACATGCAAGGCACCTTACGAGACCATGAAGCACTTGATGTGTCAATGTGATGCCCTAGCTGGCAAACGAATGGTAATCTTTGGAAAGGCGTACCCAGACCTGGAGGACTTCAGGCTCTTCCCAATTAAAGGCGTACTGAAGTACATGGAACATGTCTTCAGACAGTCAGGGGAGAGTTACTAAAGAATAGGGAGTGCACAAAAGATCCAAGAGGGTCGACGTGCCACCGGTGCTGCGGCGCTGGACCCATTTCAAGATAAGATAAGATAAGTCGGTACGCTGGGTAATCATCAGCCTGTATCTATCCACTGCTTGACGTGGCTTGACATAGGCCATCTCAAATACCTTCGATTATTAGCGTCGAAATTATTCGTGTCGCTACTAATTGATGGTAAAAAATATGATTTTATAAAGGGTAATGAATATTAGAGAAGCAGATTATTAAATATTATAGAAGAAGAATATTAAAGGGAAGAAAAGGCAGAAGATAAACTATGGTGGGAATCTATCGACTGATTGGATTTAGTCCCAATTAGTTTTTATAATTTTTGTCATTTGATTGCGCCCACTTATGTTGCGTTTTACTTTGTGATTGTGACCCGACTATGTTCTGTTCTGACGTTATGTTTCGTCGATAGATTCCTGAGAACGATAAACGTTTGTAATAAATACCTCATGCGCCTTATAAAGGGGGAACTGAAACAAAAGAAACTTTGGTTAGAAAGTAAATTGCGTATTTTACTATAACTTTGAAGCATATTATGAATATTATTATTAGATCTAACATAATGAACTCAACAAACTTCAGGATTAAGTTCAGTAGATAAAATCGACTAATGGGATGTTCCGTTACATTTATCATCAAATCCAATATGAAAAAAAAAACATTTTAGTAGGCAGTACTCCGTAGTATGCATGAACAATTGTACGGAACAGTTCAGGATTGAAAAATACAAGGTATATTCTCTAAAGCCAAATGTGGGAACTAGCCTACGTCGTCGGCTGTGTTTTGTATGGAAAATGACAGATTGTGACAACCAGATTTGTGACGTAGTCTTGACAACATTAGAGAAGAACATACCTCACGTCTTTCTACCACTGAACAATTGATTGTTTTCGGCAATGGTCTTCTTAGTAAAAGTAATTTATTTTCTTCAACTGAAGTTGCTCCTAAAGTTTGTCAGGTTGATATTGTAATAACAGTGTAAATATTAAATCATGATTCAAATATGAATGTAACAGTTCGTCTTTGTGATATTTTCATGATGCACACACGTATTCACCTGAATTTTAATTGTGACCTCCAAACTATATACATTATTTGATAAATATATTTTTTTATATTATGTATTTTTTTAATCTTTTATCCATTTATGGGCGTCTTACCGATGGCATTCTGAAACAATAATTACATTGAGAAATTAAATTTGTATCAATCTTTTATATTTATATGAGAAACTAGAATTTAAATAGGGCTAACGAGCATATGGGACACCTGATGGAAAGCAATCACCACCGCCCATGGAGGTCAGCAACAACAAGAGGTCGCCGATCCGTTGCTAGCCTATACTCCTTCCTTTGTTTCTTTCTGGTAATCCTCAAGGGAATTGTTATTTAGCTGCGGTCTGTGAGGTAGAGGTACTTCCCCAGTCGGGCAGCTTAAAAAAACGCTATGCCCTATCTCTCTTTTCACCATAGCATCGTTTGGCAGTAAGCAGGGTGCACCACGTGCAGGTGAGGTTAACTTTGGTGCAAAGATGTTGATAAATCACTTACACCCCTTATAAATGATTTCATTTTATCTCATGAGGTGAAATTATACATAACTGACCAATGACACGTATAATACACGAACACTGTGATGTGACGAAGATGTGGGGCAGTTGGAAGTAGAATTGAGCTCAGTCAAATGCTAGATTCTGGGGCCCTATCGTCGAAGCTGAAGCCGATTACCATCGAATTTTTTGACTGTGAAAATCAAACTGTAGTTTAGATTGGCCGTAATTGTGTTTAGCTTAGCTGGTAGAAACCATAGAGCTCCACCGACTAAGCTGAAGATGTTCGTTATTAACTTAAACCGAAGATCTATTTTCGCAACCAAAAAATCCGATCGGTAATCGGCTTCAGCTTCGGCGGCGGCCCTGGTCCGGTCGGAAATCCGGCGAGAGGGAGATATTCGATTTTGGCAATCTTTTCTACTACCGTGAAGAAGACCAGCTCTACCAGGCCGATGTCGTGTTCCTCGTCCATAAAGCTCTCGTCAACAACGTAGTGGTCATATTCCGTGTGTCCTCGAGGGTAGCACTAGCATATATATCAGCACATATATAGGCACCCTATATAATAGCTATAAACTCGAAAGGGTTATATAATAGCTATAAAGTTCCACCTGGAACTATGTAGTCCACGGTACTGTTTACCGTGGACCACATACATACATTTGGCATTACATACGGCAGATTATGCAGATCAATGAAGTACAATTTGCCATTTTGTATGGCTTTTGTGGATTACAACAAAGCCTTCGACTCTATCGAAATTTAGTCTGTTCTGGAATCCTTACAGTTATGCCAAGACGATCACCGCTATATCGAGGTTAGGTTGAATAGGCTATATGGCGCTGCAACAATGACTGATCGCATCCAGGATCAGCAATCTAAGCATATCCAGCTACAGCGGGGAGCGCAACAAGGGGATGTTATCTCCCCGAAACTATTTACCGCTGCTCTGGAAGACGTATTTAAAACGCAGGACTGGAAAACACGGGGCATCAGTGTGAATGGCGAGTACATCTACACCTACACCTTACGTTTGCCGATGACGTGGTCAATATGGCTGATGAGATGAAAATCGCTGGAGAATGTTGAACGATCAAAATGCTGCATCTCGTAGAGAATGCGTTATTGAAGTAGTTAAAGACTATGTCTACCTTGGGACGCATACAGCTTAGCTGGGTAACTTCAACAAAGACATCGATAGATGCATTCGATTGGGCTGGATATCTTTCGGAAAGCTTGAGCACATCTGTACAGACAATGCATGAAGACTAGTCTTAAACCATCAAAAAATCGAAAAAAAAATAACAAATGAAAATAACACTTTGTAAAGTTATTATTACTTTTTGATACTTACTTCACGGGATCGTCGATATCTGGAGGATTATCTCCGACTGAAAAAAAAAATGTTAAGGTTAAACAAACGAATACATCTTCATACAAGTTTATTTTGACTGGAACTCTACAAATGAACTTTTGGAGATATTTATTATTTCATCATCATCAGCCTGTATCTACCCACTGTTGGATATAGGCCTTTCCCAATGCTTTCCACCATATGCGATCCTCCGCTTTCCGCATCTGCCGAGTCAGCGATGGCAGATGGGGAAGGAAAGTTCTGGAGGCCACGTATGGGGCGACGAAGCGTAGGGCGCCCCCTCTCTAGATGGACCGACGATCTCAAAAAAGTGGCTGGTAGCGGTTGATTTATTGTTTAACCAACCCTATATACTCCCTACTAACAGTTAAATTAATAAAACCCCCATTTTCAGGTCAATAAAATGCTAATTACAACGTTTGAAATTTGGTACATTTGCGTTATTTCCTTTATGCAGTGGTGCACCTGACACTGTACCTAACTTACGTTTATTAGCATTTTTCGTTTGTAGGCGTATTTTAAGATACTGGTCGCAAAACTTTATAGTTATTTTTTTAGATCCTTCCTAAAATTCGCAACGCGTAAATCAGGGAGGCAGCCGTTTGAATTCCTTGGTTCGATCCTCGGACACTCACTATTACTTTATAAATTCGCATTAAAATTATTTTTTATATAAAATATTATACAGTCATATAAAAAAAGAAAAACTGATTTATATTTATTTTTTAGAAAGGTATGGTATTATTTTTTTAGAATTGTAAGCTGTATGAGTGGGAAGTACCTCCATCTCACAAAAGACCATAGCCAAATTGAAGTTTGTTGTGTTCTTGCAACAAAGTTACTCGAAGGAAGAAGTAGCAGTGTTGGAATCGAGGGCGGCGCGAGGATTTATACAACCTATGGTAACCACTTCACATCAGGCGGCTCGTATGTGTATGCCACAAGACGTAATATAAAAGAAATTTTAAAGTTTGTATATACAAATATCTATTCATTCTACGAAATGAAAGAAATGTAAACTCATTGCTAGACGAAAAGCCGGACGATTGTCTTACTACTAGTAACGCCATTTTTGTGACAAAAATAGCGGATTCGATCCCCGCTTAAGACATACATTCGCGTGTATAAACAATAATTGTATTTAAAAAGAACATTTTTTTAGTCGTTTAATATTTAGGGTTCATGGTGCCTACGAGCTGAGTTTGGTATTAGATGGTGGTGTATAATTTGCCCGGAAATATTTTTACATAAAATAATCTGCAAAGAATTATACGTTGCCATTTTCGTATTTTTGATTTCATTTTCTAAATTTATTTCGATTCAAATTTGTGAACTTTACCCAGTAAAAAATAAAATACAGCGTTTTATAATAAAAAAATGATAAAACGGGAACTTTTCTATATTTCGACATTCTAATAAAATTTGCTACTTGTATGTAAGTACTCGACTTTGGTATTCGAAGTTATCTCCGTCTATAAGAACATATCGCAGTAGGTTAGAGTGAGACAAATGCTTTTTTTTTGTCATTTAATCCTCAAATAAATTCAGTTGTATAAGCGATTTGAAAACACTGGCCTCCGCCAACTCGCAGTTAAGCATCGTGATGGAGTATGCTCTAAACCCTTTCGATTGAGGGGAGATTCGTCTCCCAGCAGTGGGATGAATAAGGATTAACGAAGTATGGGACTTACCGCGATCGATTATTAATTATTATTGATCCTGAAACTGCATCACGAGTACGAGTTCTATCAAATAGCATTAATAACAGTTAATGACATTAACTGGGTCTATCAGAAAATTCCAGTCGTTGTCCATAATTAAAATTGTAACTGGGTGATGAGTCGATGAGATATTTAAGAACAATAATAAAATATGATCAATCTATGGATATTTTGAATTTTTTGGTTATCTGTACATAAATGCCTTGCTGGATAATTTAAAAAAAAATATTTTGATATGATAAGTAGAAACCTAGTTATTATGAAATTTGGTTACACCGTAATTAAGTAATTATATGCCTATGTTATGAGAATATGGCTTACCTTTAGCTTCCTGCACATCCCCATTACTGTTGACGATCATGGTGGCTCCTCCCGTCCTGACGACCTTACCGTCTTCATCTCTAGTAAAGCCGCTGCTTGACCTCACCGCTACACCATTAAACACCTGCCCAGCATCTGGTTTAATGTCCTTAATATCTCCAGGTTCAGGTAAGTCCGAAAAATCGAAGTCAGGAACTACAGGCTTGCGAACACGGTGGCGGCGGTGGTGATAACCCGGAATGGGAGCGTATAGTGGTGGAGGAGCCCTTAAGGGAGGAGGTTGAGGGAAACCATGAGGAAGTGGCGGTGGTTGCATGAGAGGGGGCACATACATCTGGAAATAATGTTAATACAAACTAATATTAAGATTTCAAAGACGAACTGCATAATGACACCGTTACATCAATGGCTTACGAAGTTATGATGATTATGAATAATTTAAAATAAAAACGGATTAGCTCGGGACACCCCCAAGAGTAGCGAAACTTCTATGCGCATTACTAATAGAGAAAAAAGATTTTGAATGTACAGTTCCAAAATAGGCAGTAAACTGCCAACAGCAACCACAAACCGCAGTTGCATTAAATAAAGCCTGAGGGGCAAGTCTCTTAATAAAAATCTAGTAGGCAATTTGACCAACATTTTTTTCGGTTTTATATGTAAGGACATCACAATAATAAAACCACACGTGAAAGAATTACTTTGATAACACAAAAAACTAACGAGATATGTTAATTTGAAAATTACAATTTTGGACTTTCCCGAAAAAGCTCCATGCAACAGGATACTAGGCTATGACGTCCCAGGTTTGTATTATGTATGGATTAAATCAGAAATTTGTACGACAGGTATGTTAAATATTACATTTATGTAATTAGTACCATAATAAAAGTTATAGTATTTTTTATTGCTTCTCCAATGGAAATATTTTTTTTTTTATAATTTCATACTTTTAAACTGGACAATCCCGCCAAACTTTGATCAACCTCAAAATAAGTCGGACGGAAGATATTAGAATGAAAGTTTGCAGATATTTATAGTTTTGTGTATTTTACGATATTGTTAAATCTAATACGTAGGTATATAAAATTCTCGTGTCACAATGTTAGTTACCATACTCCTCCGTTTCGGAGGTAATTGTCAGTCTGCAGGCGATTGCGACTGTGTCACTACACTTGGATTAAATTTCACAGACCAGTCATATAGACCTAATGGTCGCAAGCAACGCTATTGTATTGATTGCAGTTTGCAGCTGCGATCAGCAATTGTGACTAATCCCGGAATTTTGTCTTAATCGACTCGTTGGCGATCAAACCATAAAGTTAATATACCTGCTAGGGATATTAACGCATAATAGCGGCATAGAAGCTTCGCTTCTTAAAAAGTTTTTGGTTAAAAAGCATGATGAATGAATATTAAGTCAAGACTGACTTAGTACAAATTGCTTACCCTTCGGAAACTGAAACAAAGATGATTCAAATTAATATTATGATTCTGTTGACAAAATAAAAATTGTCTAAAAGACCATCACATAAGATTTATACGACTTAAACGGTAAATACTTTAAGTATATACCGTCGCTGTAGAATGAAAATTTCGCATGGATACGTTCCAATAAAAATATCTTCTTCTAACTTCATGTTCCAATAAAAATCAACCATATTGAAAGCAGATGACGTTTAAGTGTACAGCTGTATAAAAAAATATTAGTAACCTAAGTTAAATGTGTCTTCAAGAACAGAGTCAATATTTCCCTTAAAAGGCTGGCAACGGATCGGTGATGGTGCTGCGCTGCTGATTTCTCTGGGCGGTGGTAATTACTTTCCATCTGGTGGCCAATATGCTTTACTTGCCCCCCCCCCCCCCCCCCCCCACAAAAAAAAATAACTGTCAGTTTTTTTTTTATTGGAAACAATATGCAAAAATAATTACCCTGGTGGTGCATCGTCCTCATCAAACCAGGAACTATCATCTTCTTCGGACTCATAATGATGGGCTGAAAAAAAACAAACATTGATGAACCACATATAAAATATTATGCAAAACGAGTATGTACAAATTATGCCCCCCTTATGCCACTTCAATTAAAATTTCTTTCAGAAAGGCACCTGCATCTCCAGTAATATTCCCAGGTAGTGCATTAGAATTATTATGATTAGACATTATGTGCATGATGGCATAATCAAATTAGAGTCTTTATCACAAAAACACGTGACGTAGATCTTTCCAGAGCAAGCTAATTAATTATATTGAGCATTGTTACAAGTGTGAGTTCATTTATATTGAATCCAGTGTATGTTCATTTGTTTGCACAAATGTACAACGTGGGCAGTGCGTCAGCTCTTCTTTTGTGCCTTCGTCTTTCAAAATCGTGGTCAATTGATCATTGCGTTTCATGTTTTGAATAATTCCAATAATATTTTTATTTTATTTTAAATAGGTATTTTTTTTAGGAAAATATTAAATTGATCCACATAAAAAACCTGATTTGCACATCAAATTAATCTGATCGCACATCAAATCCTGCATTTGATGTGCAATAAATCTTTTTTGATGTGCAAAATAAAGGTAAGGTTAGGTTTGCAATGTAATTGATGTTACGTTTAATAGTATCCTTTTTTTATACTACGTCGAGTGGCAGACGAGCATACGGCCGTCTGAAGTGTGAAGCGGTTACCATAGCCATATTAACGTTCGCGACATGAAATATCGCTCGCGCGACTCACTCGCTGGAACATAATAACCCCTAAGGCATGGTTCCATATTTTCATATTGGAAAATCAAAAAGGTCGATTCTACTATATTGTGTATCTTTTTCTTTTTTAGGCATGTCTACGATCAGTCGGTGACTATAAGCAGATTTGTTGTATGCTGTTAATGTCATGTGAGAGTTGCTCCTCAGCCGGAGGCAACTCATTCTTCACCATCTGTTACCAAGTCCTTGGATGTCATGGCGTTTCAGTCGTTTAGGGTAGCTTATGTATTGCAATGAAGTTGCTGTTGTGTATCTAACTAGATTTTTTTTAGGTTGGATGTTCTAATGATTCAAAAATACATGTGAACTGTAGGATATAAGAGCCCTCGAATTCCTTGCTTCCTCTCGCTATATTTCTAAAACACGTACTACCCTCAAAAGATACAGCATGTTCTATATTTTTACTGCTTCAAGGTCACCACACCAAACAGAATGCGCAGTTTGTTGCGGAGAGCGACCGATGAAATACTTATTTCAAGAATATACACCAAAATGAACGATTCTTAAAAAGACTACGTGTAATACATTTGTTTATCTTTATTATGCAATATAACTTGAACGCTTCTCTAATTTCTCTAATATCTGTAGGATACGTGAATTATCATTCGAGCGCCGCCAGCCCCGCTCCCAGCGCAGCAGCTCCTGCCTTTCGGGCATAGTACAAATGTATTATGTTTCGGGTGACCTCACTCACTCGCAGGAACACAACAATCGAATCAAAAGGCAAATCAATTGCCTTGAGGATTGTTGTGTTCCTGAGATTTGGCTGCGGTATTCTGTGAGGTGAAAATTGAAAGACTCCCTAATCGGGCAGCTTACAAATACTCTGTACACTACCTCAGTTTTTCCAGAGCCACTATCGCTAGTCTATTTCACTTCTAAATTATGATATTATACAGGCAGACACAGATTCGGAAACTTCGGATAAAAATACATTTGTTATTACAAACCAAAAACTACATTAATACATATTATACGATTTTTGTCCTTCGCATTATCATCACAGTGATTAATGTACTTTGTTATTACACGTTTTTAATTTTAATCCTTTTGTTACTCTAAGGTTGGCTGGAAGAGGGGGGGACTAAGGGATAAGTCCCGCCCGTACTGCTTTGTTTTGCATTTTATTTTTTATATGCAATAAAGTTATAACAAACAAGCAAACGATATTTTTTTTTATAAATATTAAACGAATACAAAGATTTGGAAACTGATGAAATTGACTTCTGTTACTCTATGAGATTTTCTACCGCATAGCTACGTGCATGATACTCGTACATACACGCTACATGGTATATCGATAACGTGGATCGAAATCCACGTTCAGCACCTTAACATACTACAGCCTGTGCAATAGCATCAATGAGATAAACGAACGGAGATGGAAAATGACAATGCGAAAATGGACATTACGTATACGAAGATTGAACAAGTTAAACCAACTACTATCATGGATGTAATGTACTTACCATTAGCAATGGCTATCACCGAAAGGATTAAGAGGATCTTAAACGCCATTTTATGGCGAAACAATTTTATTGCTCGAAACCTGTTCTTGAAGATATAGTATTTACTGGAACAGTTAAAAATATACTGGAGATTCATGCACCAATTGCTCATATAAATAGTAGTCATAAGTTGTTGATCGACAATGGCAAAGCTGTACAAACAGTGGGACGAATGCGTGTTCGTGGTTCTGAGAAACCTTTTGAAAAATATTAAGTGAAAAATATTAAATGTATTGCCAACAAAGGCTTTGTTTTAGTCACGTGTAATTGGACTTTTGTGGTCATCTTCACTGTTCATGACTCATTGCTGGAACTAATTAGGTACTGATATGCAATATATTTTATGTAAATCCATGTAGAAGACTAATTCTGATTTTGAAGACTCCTTTGAGCCACATGTGTAAATAATTACGACATTAATGAAGTTGATACAAATGAAATTAGCCTGCAGGTTCGCCGACTTCCCAGCCTCCAGAAAAAGCCAATGTCCGTACAAACTTTTCAACCATACACTACATATATATGCATGCACTACACATGCCCTGCGGCAGATTATACAGAATACCAAGAGTATAACCGTCCTTAGCATTTGTGGACCGAGAGTAAGTACTTTATATATATGGACCATGAAAAATCTTTCGATTCGATCGAGAGCATTTGATCGATCGATTAGCATTGCTTTAGTTTTTCAAGCGGTGCCGAATTGTTCATAAGTCTAAATTATCGAAGTTTTGAGGACTGTATACGAAAACGCCACCATGACGGCCTGACTAGTGCAAAAGACCCAACGCTGTCCAATTGCAGAGAGGTGTGAGACATAAAGACTTTAATAGGCTATTTTCCAATGTTTAAAAATTGTATAAATTATTTAACAATATCGTAAAATACACAAAACTATAAAGATCTGCAAACTTTCATTCTAATATCTTCAGTCAGACTCTTTTTTAGCGTCGATCAAAGTTTGGCGGGAAAGTCCATTTTAAAAGTATGAAATTATTAAAAAATAATATTTCCATTGGAGAAGCAATAAAAAATACTATAACTTTTATTAAGATACTAATCACATAAACGTAATATTTAACATAGCTGTCGTACAAATTTCAGATTTGATGCATACAAAATACAAACCTGTGACGTCATAATTCGGTAGTCTTTTGTATGGAGCGTTTTGGGGCAGTCTAAAAATTGTGATTTTCAAATTAACATATCTCGAGAGATTTTTGTGCTATCGAAGTAATTCTTTCACCTATGGTTATATTATGGAGACGTCCCTACATATCAAACCGAAAAAAATGTTAGTCAAATAGCCTATTCTCCGAAAATGTACACCGCTACATTCGAGAGTGTAATTAAGCTTCTAGAATCAAAAGGATACAGTACCAATATTACCGGCGAGTATATCCCTGACCTTTGATTTGATTTGATCTCTGAGCGTCGGTCGCCACGAGCTACTCGACTTAAGAGTACGTAAGTAGCCTGAATGCAGGTGAAAGCAGAGTAAGACCTACTACTGCTACGATTGCGTGCTCGGTTGGTTTACTGAGCGCAAAAGCGGTGCAGGTAAACGTATGGTTGATTTACTGGACGAGAGACTCGCAACCCGTGATATAACCGGAAGGTTGGCACACGGGGCGCATTAGCCGTTAGGTATAGGGTACGTTGACCTTTCATTTGCTGGTTTTAACACATAGCTGCACAGTCCCCAACAGAGCATAGCCACAAGTGGCTCTTAGAATTCAATATGGGTAAAACTGGCTGATGTTCATATTGCACCCACCCTAATTTGCTTGTTAATCGAATCGAAAATAGAATCCTATGCTCAGAGTATCTCTACTTTCAGGCAATTTGATCTACACTACTTTGCGTGCTTCCGCCACCAATTAGTTCATGCAAATTACTGCCGGCCGGCACCCGCCCACTACCGTTAGTAGTTGCATGCGACTGCCGTGGCTGCTTTGGTCGTCTCTGCTCCAGCTGCTGTGGTCGTCTCGGCGAATCTCCAACATCTGAAACAGAAGATACATGCGACCGCCGCTACCCCGACTGCTGTGGTCGTCTCTGCGACACGTGTTTCGCCTCTACGCGAGGCATCCTCAGGCGATCTGTGGATGTTGATGGTTAGAACAATTGCGATTGCGATTCAATAATTGAATAGATTGCTTATTCATACCAATGAATAAGCGACTCTATTCCATTTGAAATAGAGTCGCTTATTCATTGGTATGAATAAGCATTCTATTTAGTTATTGAATCGCAATAAGAGATGGTGGTAAAGGGGTTGACGGCTTTTTGAAAACGGTATCTGTGGAGCTCGGTGGCGTCGTTGCGTATGTCAGTCTAATAACCGAACACGCAAGTTAAGCAGCATGGAACGTAGTCTGTCCTTGGATGGATTTATTTATCTTGAAATACTGCGTACTTCGGAGGGCTCGTTAAGCCGTTAAACTGTTGTCATTATAGATGACAGTCGTTAAGCCAAGTCAGTGGCCTGGCGGCTTGAAAACACTGGCCTCCACCAACCCGCAATTGAGCGGATTGGTGGAGTATGCTTTAAACCTCTTCAATTGAGAGGAGACCCAGCAGTGGGATGAATAAGGGTGGACAACGACGCCGACGGGCAGGGAGCCGATGGGCGCAAACAGCACAAAATTGATCGTGATGGAAGTTTGAGGGGGAGGCCTATATACAGCAGCGAACGTACTTTTGTTTATTATATCATTTTGCTTACTCAATCAATTATTATTCTTAGTGTTCAATATATTTAATAGCACTCGTTACTCATTTACATGACTATAATTCAAGTGTTTCTAGAAAGTTAACATGTTTAAGTTTTATTGCATCACTGCTATTTGTGTTCACAAGAATAAAGTCATATAAATTTTATTTTATATAAAAGACATTACATTGTATTGTTATAATATTCAACGGTAGAGCCAAAGTCTGTCTGTTGTCTGTTGACTCAACTGCAAGCTTAACGGGATGGAAAAATTCCAAGAACTACACGAGACTATTAAAATTATTTACTGTAAGATTTAATTATTACTTGATACTCAAAATCTGACCATCTGACTAAAGGTCGCGCACGAGGGATGGAGAGGGCTATGCTCAGGGTTTCTCTGTGGGATCGAATCCGGAACGAAGAAATTCCAAGGAGATCCAAAAGTTGTCGACATATCGCCTGTATATACGACACACAGCCTTCAGAGTTTGCAATCTGAAGTGGCAATGGGCTGGTCACATCTGCCGAGTAAGTGGTGGCAGATGGGGGAGGAAGGTATTAGAGTGGAGGTCGCGCGTAGGACTACGATGTGTTATGCGCCATCCTTCTAGATGGTCAGATGACCTTAAGAAAGCAGCTGGGAGCGGTTGGATGCGGAAGGCGGAGGATCGTATCTGGTGGAAAGCATTGGGGAAGGCTTATATCCAGCAGTGGGTAGATACAGGCTGATGATGACTCAGTATCATTTTCAACGTATACAAATGTCGGTGCCTAAATCGATAAACAAATAAAATTTATTTGTCCTTTTTATTCGGGGTCAGCGCAGTATGTCTTTCTTACATTAGATGTCTACGTCGTAATTGCTACCTACATGCCAAATTTCAGTATTGTGTGCATCCTCCCGATGTTTTGAGCCACGTTATGCGTTAATAGATCAGTCAGCTTGCTCTCTTTCCTTTTTAGCAAGCGGTGATTTGTTTGTGTTGCCTATATTTTTTTATACTATGTCGGAGTGGAAAGCAAGCATACGGCCCTTCCTTGCTTTCGGGAGACTGGTTATGGTGTTCCTGCGAGTGAATGAGTCACTTGCAGGAACACAACAGCCCGTATTGTTTGGCTGCGGTATTCTGTGAGCTGGAGGTACCTCCCCAGTCGAGCAGCTTACAAAATACGCTATCTCTCTTTTTGCCAGAGCCTCGTTTGTTAGTCAGCAGGGTGCGCCACGTGCAGAGGAAGTAGGACGTCGACTTTGGTTCAATGATATTGAGGAACAATTTACACTCTAAAAGTTTGAATTTTATATGTTATATAGTATATCACATATATTACATAGTTCGCCTAATTGCTTTCTACTACTTTTTTATTTTTTTATTATATGAGAGGGAGGCAAACGAGCATGTGGGTCACCTAATGAAAAGCAATCACTACCGTCCATATAGGTCCATATCAGCAACACCAATGGGTCGCCGATCTGTTGCCAGTTGCCAGTCTATACTCCTTTCTTTCTTTCTCGTGACCTCACTCACTCGCAGGGAAAACAACTGAAGGGAATTGAACTTCTTCACCAATTTGGAAATTCCAAGCAAACAAAAACGGGCGTTTAGAACCATAAATTATTAATTTTATTATCACTATATGAATTTGAAAAAGATTATAAAATAATAATTCTTATTGGCATTGTACTATTAATAGCTATAATTGGTCACTCAAGTTCACATAGTCATAGGTTTGTAAGAAAGAAGTGATACTATATCAAGCTAATTATTTGTGCCAACTTAGGTCCAACATCCAAAGTTTCACATGGTCAATTATTCTGTGACATGGTTCCAAACGATGAATGCCAAGGAAGTATCTTACGAGTAAGTGAATTAAATTACCACAGTACTAAATTATATATGCAAGCTCGACAGGTCCGCAAGTTGACATTTTACTACTTTTTGCTTCGTCGGCTTGGACACGGAAGCGTAAATGTTATGCTCCCGGTGATATCTCGACAATAGGCATCTGGGGCCTTACCACAAGCTCTAAACACAGGAATGAAACTATGATGGTTGCGTATTTATCAATCAATTTCATTCATAAAATCGTAACCCTGATGGTTCCATTCCTGCGTTTAGAGCTTGTGGTAAGGCCCCTGAACAAAGTTCTTAAATTGTACAAACTCTCTATCAGTAACGTAAAATACATAAAACTAGAACGATCTGCGATCTCAAAATTTTAATAACTTATGTCCGACGTGTTTTATGGTCGATCAAAGTTTGGTGGGAAAGTCCATTTTAAAAGTATGAAATTATAAAAAATAAATATTACCATTGTAGAAACAATAAAAAATACTATAACTTTTGTTACGGCACTAGCAACATAAACGCAATATTTAACATAGCTGTCGTACGTCATAATACTGTAGCCTGTTGTATGGAGCGTCTTCGGGATAGTCCAAAATTGTAATCGTCAAGTTATCATATCTCGAGCAGTTTTTATGCTATCGAAGTAATTGTTTCGCCTATGTATATTATTGTGACGTCTTTAAATAACAAATCGAAAAAAAAATGGTTCAGATGCCTTTTAGGCTCAATTTATACTGCCGCGGAATGGAATGGAATAGAAGCGTAAATTTCGCCTCAAGGCGCGAGAAGGCGCGCGAATTCGCTGGAATTCGTGGAGTATTCTCCCGTATTCCATTGCTGTGACCAACCCCACCGACTCCCCGTTCGCGCTACTTCCCGCAGATTCCACAGGCAGCACCAATAGTAGCTAGAGGAACTCTCAAGAATGCGCGAGGATTCCCAGGAAGACGCGCAACCTATTTCGTTCGTATTTAAGTTTATAATGTTATACGATTGAGATAAAGTTCATTATGCTATGTACAATTTCGTTTCAAAAACTCGCTTCGATTCCATTCCGCGGCGGTGTAAATAGAGCCTTACAGACACCATTTAGGTACAAAAGCTGCAAGAACGAAATGTGCTTTCATTTTACCAAACTATGTAGTCACGACACGTGCGTTAACCACATTAGGATGGTTTTACACGAAGTTTTAATTTGGTTAAGCAATTATATAAAACTAGCGACCTGCGCCAATTTTTCTCTTTTTTTACAACTTTTTCATTTTTTTTTGCTCCGCTCCTACATGACGTAGCGCGATATTGTCGTCAATCCTTATTCACCCCACTGCTGGGATACGGGTCTCCACTCAATCGAAGGGGTTTAGAGCAAATTCCACCTATTATATTTCTAATTTTCATCATCATTATTATATTTCTCAACTGCGGGTTGGCGGAGGGCAGTGTTTTCAAGCCGCCTAAGGGCCACTGACTTGGCTTAACGGCTAACAACAATAGCCGGGACCGACAGCTTGACGTGCCATTCGAAGCACGGAGGAGCTCGATAAATAAAACCCATCCAACAGGCTACGATCGACGTTGCTTGACTTGAGTGATCGATTACACTGCCCCGCGTAACGACGCCATAGAGCGTAGCGTCACAGTATAAGTAATAGAACAGTGTGGCCACTCCCTGCCGCTCTCTCGTATCGACCTCACCTCCCCTCTGAGACAAATCTGGAGCAGTTAGTATAGCGCCGCACGCACACACGGTCATTTTCGCTCTGTACAGACGTCATTGTTTATGTAGTAGTGAACGATGCGACATTTGTATGAAGTGGCCGGGGTGTGGTAGCGTGATATAGCTTTTTTCGATAAGTGGGCTATACTATTAATTCGAACCAGTAGTTCCTTAGATTAGCGCATAAAACTAAACAAACAAACAACCTCTTGGGCCTTATAATATTAGTACAGATTGTTAATTCCTTGCATTCGAAATAAACGGTGAAAATTTGATTACATCAATGATGGGTAAATGTAAACACTTCTGTCAATAAGCAATGGAACTAGGTAGTCGCACTGCTCAGATTTCAATTAAAAATATGAACGCACACGTAATAATAACATTTATGTAATATTTGTAAAAACTTACACTTCAAATACGTAATATAATAAAATACTTAATATATTTTTTCACCCAAATGATTGACAATCGTCTAGTACGACAGACAACCTCATTTCCAAACAAAAATCTTTGCAAAATTATTACAAACGTTCAAATTGAATATAGTACTATGATGCAACTCACTGCATGCGAAAAAAATAATTATGATTATTATCGGTGAGTAACTAATTAAGTTTGTTGCAATTGAAGATAACAAACCCATGTAAACAAAATTAAAACGCCAAATGTAAAGTTCTTATTCATTGCACCATTATTGCATTACGTCGTCCATCGCATCCTGATTCCTGACTAAGCATATTTAAGTAAGCTGCGTAATCGAATGCTTGGCTTCGTTCTGTTTGTTACTTGTTGCGTTTGGTACATCATAATCGTTTGGTAATAAAAGTATTACAATTCAACCAGTTACAACTCGTCTTTCCGTAAAATTTCTTATTATTACCACAGTATAAGTAATAGTATTATTACTTACTTATTTATTTATTATATAGCAGTATGCCAAACAGCATATTAGTTTGCCGGTATTCGTTCTAACATTATTTGTTTGTATTGTTTGTAAATTCTTTATTGTACATAAAATAAATTTACATATTCAAATTTAAACACACTCTTCCATATGACACAGCAAATGGGAAATAATAAATAAAACATATTTTTAATTATGTTCGTTAAGATAACAAAAATCGCTACTAGGAATCACTTTTTTATACCACTGAAGTACAAGCACACGATAATGCATTCATGCAACACTGGAGTTAATAATCGCGCGTTGCTGAGCCTATATACTCGTAATCCTGTATACACCTTTCATGCAGAACCCCACGATACTAGTTCTATTTTATTATTCTGTGTCCATATTATAGGAAATAATTTGAACATTAAGTACCTACATGGTAAGTACCAAGTACAACAGGAAATATATAAACAAACAAAAATAAGATGACAAATTAATAGACCAGGAATTTGATATAAATAATATCACATGTACCAAATGCAACATGTACCAAAGAGAACAAAGCTGAATGCTGTCCACATTGGTGTTATCCAACTCTGACATCATACGTCGACGCAGATCTCAAAGTAGAGTAGGCCGACTCGTTGTCGTTTGAATACTCAATGGCAATTTCAAGCCTTTAATTATATATTTTGTACACAAACGGTAAAAATGTAGGCGTTACCATTATATCATAAAGAAAGATTTATACACATTATTAAAAGGATTTTCCTATTAACGTTTGTAACAGTATTTGGTAATGCTGACAAATGGAGAAAGGACACAACTAATTTAGAAATATCGAGGCAATTACGGCTTTTCTCCGTAGGCAGAAGGTGGTAATTTAATTGAGGGTTTTGAGGCAATAGTGTCCCTTCGACATATAG
Organism: Hypsopygia costalis; assembly: GCA_937001555.2. Taxonomy (NCBI): domain Eukaryota; kingdom Metazoa; phylum Arthropoda; class Insecta; order Lepidoptera; family Pyralidae; genus Hypsopygia; species Hypsopygia costalis. The sequence continues at coordinate 8,823,177 of OW443325.2, forward strand.
CGGGGGCGGCGTATTAGCAAATTGTATTGATAAAATACAGGTTAACGTAATTTGAGGATCCTACGATTACCAAACCAAATGCTTTGTCTATTTTTAATGAATTAGTGTGCAATCATATTAGTATGTTATATGTGAAATTTTGTATGTTTGGGTTTTTGGATGTGTTTACTCAATCGGACAAAAATGGCAGATTGAATTTGGATGAAATATTGTACGTGTCAAAAACTTCTGAGCCGATTTCAAAAGAACTGGAAAATTGTATTTACCGAATTTCCTATAATTTGCGACCCGTCAAACATACTTACTCAAACACCAAAATTGTTTTCTCGCAGCAACACGCCTCAACCGAGCGAGCGAAGCAAACGTGCCTAGTCTATAGATCACGTACCTTTGCTTCGCTCGCTCGGTCATTTAGTTAAAAACAAAATAATTATCATCAGGCGACGATGGCGGCGGCATTTCGATTATAAGATCATATCTAGACATTATGAATTAATTTCTACAATCAGTTTTTTTTCTTTTTTCTTTTTATACTACGTCGGGTGGCAGACAAGCATACGGCCCGCCTGATGTGAAGCGGTTACCGTAGGCATATTAACGCTCGCAACATAAATTATCGCTCACGCGCCGCCAACCCCGCTGCCAACGCAGCATTTCTTCCTTCCTTTTATTACCAAGATAGTCTCGTCGTCAACCCTTATTTATTCCACTGCTGAGATACGGGCCTCCCCTCAAAGGGGTTTAGAGCATACCCAACCACGCTGCTCAACTGTGGATTGGCGGTGGCCAGTGTTTTCAAGCCGCCTAAACTTGGCTTAGCGACTGTCATCTAATGACAACAGCCGGGACCGACGGCCTGACGTGCCCTCCTTGGAGGAGCTCGAGATAAATATACCCATCCGTGGACAGGCTACTGTCGACGTTGCTTAACATGCGTGTTCGATTAGACTGAGAGGCGTAACGACGTCATCGAGCTCCTCCAAGATAGTACCAAGGTAAATAAATAACCGAAAATCAGAGAATCACGAGAAAAACGATTAGAACCAGGCTTAGAACTATGTAGTATCAAAAATGGCCTCTTTTTGGATTTCTCAAACGAAATATTTTGAACGTAATAATATTTTATTATCTTGGTAACAAACTAAGTAAAGGAATTGCTGATATTCATACTAAATGCGAAGATATGATTTTTATTAAAAATTCAGCTTTCGCAGCAACAAGGGTCTTAAAACTAACTGACTGAACTAATTGCGTTTCTTGAGTATTTTACTAAGATACTCGTACCCAATATCTTACGAATTTAAATATTTCTCCGAAAATATAAATGACCCACGTGAATCGAACGTTTCTAAAGTAGGTGTTCATAATGTATTCATTCGTCGCATTGTAAGTAGCCGCACGTTCAATGTCATTGCTAGTGATGACTTGTACGTGTGCGACTGTTGCGAAACACCTGAAATTTCACACTAATGTATAATTAACGCCTATTAAATAACTAGAACATTAAATTCAGAGGGGGCCTACGGGGGCCCACCACACATTCTCACCACTGTGTCTCCTGTGTAGCCAGGATTAACAGCAGCGACCACCAAAAAACAATGAAGTCCATTGCAGACCCGGGGATAAGACTACAGCTGCCTTGGAACTCACAAGGAATTTCATCATCATCATCATCATCAGGTCCATTTTAGTATACACTACAAGAGCACGACCCTCTCTCGTCCGTCCTAGACGTGTGGTTTCCGGCAGACTAGAATAAAATCACTCCGTTTCTACCCGTGGATGTCGTACAAGACGAATAAGGGAAATACATTATCAAATATCGATCAGGCCTCGCCAACCCGTTTGGCCAGCGTGGGGAGTGTAGGCCAAATCCTCCTACCACAACGAATTTAATCGTAAGAAATTAGTAATAGTTTTTGGAATTTGACTTCCCCTCTTAGCAATGTGAGAGACAGCAATATGGCAAATAAGGCAGTAAAAGGCTAAAGAGATGGCTAGTCAAGTGAAGCTCAACTGCCGTGCACCACGGATTTTAAGTATTTAACAGTATATTTAATTAAGTGGAACATTACAAGTGCTTTATTAATAACAAATTGTTAATAATGTTCCACCTAGTGCCAACAATCAACAGCATCAACAATATTCTAAATATTTATTTGACGCTTTTGCATAATTTATCAGACCGATTTTTTCAGAGGTTACATAAATTACAATATCGTAAAAACATATCACATAAAATTGTCAGAAATTACACCATATTAAGATGAAGCGGTAAGTCAGTAGTTTCAAAAATTGTTTCTATAATAAACGAAGCTTTAATTTTATTTTTTAATTACACGGCTATGTAATAAATTTGATTACGATTTCACTAAAGCCTTAAAATATTAACGAGATATATATTTTTTTATTTCCAGTGGTGTGTCGAGCCTTTTTAGAATCATATCTTTATTATAGAGGCCGTGGGCAACATATCAAACAACTCTTCGGAATAACCACAGACTGTAGAATACGCAAAGCGAGGCAAAGTCTCTCCTCATGCTCAATATATTACTGTCCGTGAGCTTGGCATCACCAACAATCCTTAGAGGTTGTCTCTGATCGCAGTAACATGTGCAAGCTGGTATTTGGGTGCTCCACCTAGAGATTACACTAGTAGTCCATGTGAGGTCGCACTTGGGCATTGTAAAGCAAAAGTCTTTGCTGCGAGCTGACGTACAGTTTCGCTCTATTTTTCGACGCCAACTTGACTTTCTCCAGGAGACCCCGGAACTGGATCTCTAGATGAAGAAAGCGGAGGATCATATACAGTGAAAAGAATTGGGGAACACCTACACAGCAGTGAGTAATACAAACTTATAATGATGCTAATGTCAAAATATCACAATTCCATTTTTCTCAGTTACAACAAATTTCATATTCAGTCATGACATTGGAACATGTACTTGAACTACTTGAAGAGTATGTAATTATGACAATACTCATGAATCACGGAGAAAACCCAGCTATCCTGAGACAAGTGGTATTTACGCAACCTGCTCTTGCATACGTAATGCGTACTGACTATCAATAGTCTGGTACAGATTTGTGCCTATACTGCTAGATTTTAACCAATTTCAAAAATGGAAGTTCTTTATTTAACCCGTGTGTATGTTCACGGTTTCATCAAAACTACTAATCCGATTTGGATGGTGTTTTCCAAACATGGGAGCCCTCAAGAACAGATAAATATTTCTCATAAAAGGCTGGCAACGGATCGGCGACCCTTTGTTGTTGCAGATTTCTATTGCGGTAGTCATTGCTTTTCATCTGGCGACCGCAGAATCGATTGCCACCCACTAATATTAAAAAAAACTATGGATTCCGAAAATAGGTCAAGTAAATCAAACCTTGGGTATCGATTCACTTCTATTCCGACATGAAATTTTAATAAATACATACACTTGAATAATACAGATAAAAAAAAACAAGGCTCTTATAAATTATATATTAATTCCGAAAAATTTTAAATATAGGTATACGTACGACGTCAAGACAAGAAAATTTTTTTTTGGATTCGAAGAATTCTTCGGCAGATTGGTAGTAACCTGAAACCATAGAAGCTATGGATCATTGACCCCATTGCAGACCATTTTTTCTGTATGTTACATAAATGGTTATGATATGATTCATCAAGTAGTCTGCCTTCAAAAACCGACAGTGCAGCATAGCATAGCAACAGTATGCAAGTGAATATCTTCGTATGAAATTTTTAAAACATTTTAAAAATTTTTTGCTCTGAGTCTGTACACAACAATAGTTTTGAACCTTTTTCCCCGGTGTTACTTTTCATTGGTAGTAACCATTTTTACTACCAATTGTTGGAAGGGTACTTCTTGTGTCCGTTTTACTACTGTTATTTGCCATCAAAGTAGTTATACGACTAAAATTACTTTGCTTTCTTTCAAAGTACAATAGTTTATTGTTTTTATTTCTGATGTGATTACTAGATTGTTTAATCATTACTAGGATATTGTTTCGAATTATTAACTCCCGAAAGAAAGTAGACATACGTAATGGAGCGGAATCTGCCAGGATAATCACTACGATGGTCAGCAGTAATATGGCGATAAACATCTAACCCTCTGATAACTGGTAGTAAGACTGAGGAGAAATCTTTAGGAGATAGGAATACACGAAATAAGTCTGCTTCTATCATATGTATAAAAAGAAAAGTTCCATTTCACTGACTGACTTGTCAATGCACATCCCTCTCTATGAAAAAAAGATTAGAAAAAAGTTTATTCTCTTCATTTTTAATATCGCAAGCCTAGGACATACGTAACGTATCGTACCGTATCGCAGAGACAAACCCAAACTCTCCAGCACATGCCGTACGCTACCAACTATAAAATCAGGCTCTAGTGAAAAAAAGATAGAACCTAACGAGCCTGACTATGCGACTGAGGAAGTACTTCTACCTCACAGAAAATTGCAGCATAATACATATAGATTTTGATTTTTTTTTATTTTTGGTAATATTAGTCAATTGCAGAACGCAATTGACTAATATTACCAAAAATAAAAAAAAATCAAAATCAAAATATCTTTATTCCTTGGACTTTATAAAGCACTTAGAAACGTCATACAAATTAAATATAAGAACATGTATTAATCATTACTACTCTAAATCCGCAGAGCTTAGATTCACTTTCATCACACTATCTTGAATGTGAAAGTGAATTTAAGTGCCAGTTCCGGCAACGGGGCTTCTTGAGAAGAACTGGCCAGAAACTCAAGGCCGACTCTTTTAATTGCCAATATCGTTACATTAAATACAAATACAATCATTAACATAAGATAACAAGAGCAATTCATTTCAAAATCCTTTTATCATTTATGTAATCTGAGATACAATAGTAAGCCTTTTGACATAGTCTAGTTTTGATATATTTCGTAAATTTACCCATGGATAATTTAAACGCGTCGTTTGGAAGTTTATTGTTGAAGCGTATACATTGACATGGGAACGAGTTAGAGATTTTATGGAGCCTAGTAATATGCACAGCGAGTTTGTTTTTATTTCTTAAATTTAATTGATGGAGATCACCAGATGTGAGAAAACCTCATGAGTCGCGGGGTCGTTGGTGTGCAAGCGATACTCCTTATATTGCAAACGTCTATATGCTACGGTCCTTTACATACATACATACATACATATACATTACACATGGCGGTTCGTATCCTACTATGACACCCGGCGTGGTAATGAAAATATTTCTTACAGGATACCGGATTACTCAATTACGAAATCCTAGATAAAAGTAGGTTTATCTATAAAATGCAATCTTACCCTTTCAAATTTAAATACCTGCTACCTTTGATCATATACGGTCTGAGGCAAATCCGGCCGGATCCTTCATGACTCAGCCTCGTCGGCTTAACTCACTGCTTAATCATTACTGATCAATTATTGTTGTTGCACGGAATATTGGAAAGAACATTAGAGAAACCATTACATGACGTGTTTAAAGAGTTTTAAAAATAATATGATGGTCTTTGCTGTGCAATGGAGACCGATCATTGATCTAAGTGTGGATTTATCATTTGTAGGTTGTTTTTCTAACGATCAACATCTACAGATCGCCTGATGATGTCTCGCGTAGAGTCGAAACGCGTGTCGCAGAGACGACCACGGCAGTCTGGGCGGCGCAGTTGCACGTTTCTTCTGTTTTAGATATTGGAGATTCGCCGAGACGACTGCAGCAGCTGGAACAGAGACGACCAAAACAGCTATGCATGCATCTACTAACGGTAATGGGTGGGTGCCGGCAGTAATTTGCATGAACTAATTGGTGGCGGAAGTACGCAAAGTGATGTAGATCAAATTACCTATATCAAATTAAATTTGTTAAATATAGCAATAGCTTAGTTTTGCAGTGCGTATATTTAATCACGTCTGGCGACCATGACACGAGACGTGTGTGACCACGACTGGGCTGCACGCATCACTCTAGCTGTCAAGTTTACTGACCCGTTTACTGGCACAGTTTTAGGTTCCTAATAATAATACCTATCAAATAAACTGTGGTGTACATCAGCTAAACTTCCTTTGATTGGGCTGTTAATGGCTTAATGTCATATATTTTTTGAAAAATTGAAAAATTCACCTGCCCCCCCTAGGTGGGATTTGAACCCACGACCTCTCGATGACCGGTCGAGTGCTCTTCCTACTGAGCTACCAGGAAGGTTTGTGTTTCTGACGAATTTTTGCATCTTATATTTCTACTGTGTGAGTCACAGTGTGACGTCATCAACCTATTAAGTAATTATACTACTAAAGTAGGCATAGCAGTCCATCATTGCAGATGAAATTCAGCTATTTTTGATAACGCCAAACTAATTAAATTATTATTATTTAAATAGTTGTCTATGCCAACTTGCCAGATAAATATTTTTTGAAAAATGGAAAAATGGACTGGGCAGCACGCATCGCTATAGCTGTCAAGTTTACTGACCGGTTTACTGACACAGTTTTAGGTTCCTAATAGTAATACCTATCAAATAAACTGTGGTGTACATCAGTTAAGCTTCATTTGATTAGGCTGTTAATGGCTTAATGTCATAGTTCTGTCTCTCACATTGCCAGGCTTTTATCTAGTTTCAGCGCGGTGTCTGTAACCAAATCTTGCAAGTTAAATTTGACTCACTGCTTAGTGTCCAATTGAGCTGAAAGGTTGGCATATTCATTTGGTTCTCGTAACAAAATACAGCGAGTACCTTCTTTAGTTTCTTTGTTTTTAAGATAATACTAAGAATAATTGAAAACTTGCTAAAATTATTTTCTTACATATGTATTTTTGTTTTGTGATTGATTGGACTTAATTTATGTATCATTCGAAATCTAAAAAATCGTTCACCGAATATTTTTTTCCTTACAGCCCTTTACGAATCGTTTTTGTATATATAGCTGTCAGGTATTAAAAAAATGGTTAAAATATCGTTTATAACATGAAGATAATATATGAAATAATAAATGTCTAGACGTCTGTCTATATCGTGAATATGTTAATCACGCTTAGAAGCGCACATCAAAAAATAAATTTACATATTGATTCAGTACCAATTTTACCTCACATTCGATAACATGATAAAATATTGTATTACTTAAGTATATGATTCACAAATACATGAGTATGTTTCTGTTATTACACCTATACCTATTGCGTCATTGAGACGAGACCGTAAGCGTTCCGTCAACGAAACTCGTACAGCTTAAGTATATCAGTAAGTAGCAATAAGGCCGCCTTGTTGCATATAAAAGTTTGTAATTTATTGATCTGTTATACTTTTTCATTTGTGCAAAAAAATCTATGATTTATGAAAATAACAACGGGAATTAACAGCCATGTTAATTCCCGTTGTTATTTGTGCAAAAAATGTATTTACGTATCGTTATCAGTTGTCTAGTACCCATAACACAAGCTACGCTTACTTTGGGGCTAGATGGCGCTGTGTAATTTGTCTGACAATATAAAAAAAAAAAATGTTGCACCGGGCGTGGTCACAGGATGACTATGCAACCGGGGCCCTACCGCCGAAGCTGAGGCCTTCGCAATTTTTAATGCGAAAACCAAATTACTTTTTAAATTGTTGCTAATTATGTAGTAATAGCTAGGGTATAGCTGGTAGTAACCCTAGAGCTCTACCGACTAAGCTAAAAAGGTTGTCAATAACTTTAACCTGACCAAATTTTGGAATCAAAAAAACCGACGGTAATCGGCTTCAGCTTCAGCGGTACCCTCGTCGAATAGTCAAGCAATAATAAAGGTATGTAAATACACTTATGCATGATCCCATTAATTCTCGTTATTATTTTCATATATCATGCAACGCGAAAGTTTAAAAGTTAATATTTGTGTAAAATAATCGCTATTGATTGATTGCAACAATGTCATTGCTATTCGCATTCCGCATTGTATGTAACTCAGAGGTCATTAGTGTGCCTTATTTCGGCACTGCCCAGGTCTCAGATCTTGATTTTAACTAGACAAAAAATTAGTCGTTAATTTGTCGAAATTTGTCGCCCAAAGCAAAAAATTTGTCGGTCTCCCGTTAAAGAAGGAAATAAAACGTTTACTGTTGCATTTTGTGCATGATATAATTTTGATGCAAGATCTCGTACTATACTTATTATGAGAATTATTAAAATGCGTGTAACTTTTTAATTACGCATCGACCAGTTCTGTTGTGTTTTATATCCGACAAATTCAAGGCAACATCTGGGTGAAATCAGATTTTCGCTAGGTGGTGTAGTTTTTTTGGGCAGTGCCGAAATAAGGCTTATTTCGGCACTGCCACAAAGAAGTACTTATAACTTTTTAACGGGACGTCGACTAATTCTGATACTTGGTGTCTGAATTCGACAAATTGACGACTAATTCTGGAGAAAATCATATCTTCGCTATGTTTTGTAGTTTAATAGATCCCGAGTGGGCAGTGCCGAAATAAGCTTATTTCGGCACTGCCACAAATAAAACCTTATAACTCTTTAACGGGAGACCGACAAATTTTTTGCTTTGGGCGACAAATTTCGACAAATTAACGACTAATTTTTGGTCTAGTTAAAATCAAGATCTGAGACCTGGACAGTGCCGAAATAAGGCACACATGTCATTAACACTCTCGAACCCCTTCAGCTACGCAGAGACATTGGTAGTTCAAGGCCCGAGTTCCACCAAAGCTTCACAACGATGACACTACATTACACAGTCGAGTGTACTCCACTTGATGCCGAATGCGATGTGCAGTCGGCATCAATCGGAGTACGTCCAAATGTGAGTATCTATCATATGAAGTATTCTGAAGAGCTCTTTAAACTTATCCCTCCTACATTTCTCCTAAATTTTTTATTCTTTTATTGGGTTGAAATTGCATCCTCATAGGACACAGTTTATTGTCCTTACGCACATAAAAGCTATTTAAAATAAAATAAGACTCAATATAAAATAAGACAATTAATTTGTCTGCAAAATAACAAATGTGAATTTCTCTGCCGGCACGTGTGTTTTCCTGTTCCTTTAATCCTGGGTCATTTACACGAAGCTAGAAAAAAAAACTTATATAGGTCGTTAAGGGGGAGACCGCCAGCGCAGAGCTAACCGCAGTGATGGTGGTCCTCACATTTGGCTTCTTTCTGCGCTTTCTTATGGGTGGAGACATTTTGACGGACCCCATTAAATAACATAATTATATCTATTAATAGGAATAATTGTTTCTGTATAATCTATCTATATAATCTTGTCGTCGTCAATCCATATTCATCTCACTACTGGGATACGGGTCTCCATTCAATCGTAGGAGTTTAGAGCATACTCTACCATGCTGCTCAACTGTGGGGTGGCGCAGACCAGTGTTTTCAAGCCGCCCAGAGGCCACTGACTTGGCTTAACGATTGTCAACAAATGACAACAGCTGGGATCGACGACTTAACGTGCCCAATGTGATGGCTTAACGATGCACGAAGGAGCTCAATATGAATAGACCGGAATCCATGGGCAGGCTACGGTCGACATTTTTTATTAGATAAAATTATACTTTGATTTCCTGCATTATCTGTATGGAAATGAAAATCCCTGCCGCTCTCTCATGTCGACCTCACCTCCCCTCTGAGACAAATCAGGAACAGTTTGTATGGCGCCGCACGCCCACACGCTCATTCGCGCACTGCACAGACGTCATTGTTTATGTAGTAGTAAATTATGCGACATTTGTATGAAGTGGCCGGGGTGTGCTGTAACTAACAACTTATATTGTGCTACAGCGAAAATTTGACTATTCAATATGTATGAATCCCTCGCAAATAAAGAGTAATAATTTAAACACACAAAAATGTTAATTACACAAGATAATTTTATGATTAAATAATCCGATTAACACTGAAATAATTCTTATTCGTGGATCCACGGGAAGTCCATTAATTATTTTAGGTACAAATAATGATTAAAATTTAATAAGAGACCGATGAAAAACCGGACGTATAAATACTCGTTTTTTTTTTATAATTTACATAAAATATTTTAATATGTTCCACTCTTTTAACCGATTTAATCATTAAAGATTAAAAAGGTAATTACTATACACATGAAACCCGTTTAATTTTGCGTATTTCGGTAATAAAATACTTGTACAGGCATTTTCTGTATTAATTTCCCACCAAATCTCGTTATAAAATGCAATTAAAAGTTAGCAAACAAGTTTATTGTTTTTTCTTGAACTTCACAGTTTAAGGCTTTTATGACTAACAATAAAAAAAAACATCATTGAAGGAGTCTCAGAATGAAGCTTATGTTCAGCTAGGGACGTTCTTCTGTTGAAGTGATGACGATATTTTTTTTATACAACTAAGATGGCAAACAAGCATATGACCCGTCTGATAGTAAAAACCCAGTCAATAAATATTTCTTAAAATTCAGAATACTCCTACGAATTTCTTCTCTTTAGATTTACAGTTATATTTTAAGGCAGTCGTAGTTTTTACCCCTACAACTACAATGGACTTCATTGTTCATTATGGTGGTTACCACTGTTGGTCATATACAAGAAGCCTAACGATGGGAATATGTGGTGGGCCTGTCCCGTTATACTTTTCAGTTACATGTACCATTTTGATTGATAATGGTACATGTAACTAGCTTTGCCTGCTAGCTTCTCTTCTCCACACACAGCAATGCTTAAGATAAGGCGTTCTCGGTAATGCTCACTCATCAACGCTGACTCACCTTCACAATGCTCTATCACTCGACTTAAGAGGGCCTAAGTAATCTGCTTGCAGGCGAAAGGAGAGTAACCGCTACCGATCCGCTTGAGTACCTGGTTGGTTTACTGAGCGCAATAGCGGAGCGGGTAAAGATCCTTTTGCCTATTGGTTTATTGGGCAGGAGACTCCAAATCCTGTGATATAACCGAAAGGTTGGTGTATTAGTTGTAGGCATAGGGTCGTTGCCCTATCATTCATACGTAACACCTATGTGTAATAATTTAACTACTGTAAATGCGAAAGTTGAATCATGATAGCTAAACTTATGCAATATATTGAAAATTCATATGCTTTTTTATTGCAAATTAAATGAGTAAACCCCCTTTTTTTTTCATGGCGATGATTAGTTTTTGACCTGCAAGAAGACAAATAGGTAAACTTTGTTTAAATTACTCGTTGCGTCTGTATCTTAGCTAGGTGGCTTAGTAACTAAGCTACTTGTTAGTATACATTGATTTAAAAATATCTAGCAAATGTCAATAGAAATGTAGATCGATTGTTGAGTCACAAATGTAAACTTTTTAATCTAGAATTATATATTAAACAACTGCTGACTAAACTACGCCTCTACAGTACCTAACCTAAGATGGAATTCGGACATTGGATTTTCCAATCACCTACGCATTTATAAATAAATCTTCCCTATATCCGTGTTGAACAATAACATCGTTAAATGCATAAGGATAGCTAACGGCTGGAGGGGGGCTGGTACTTGGCAGGACGCTGTCGCAGGCTCCGCGCAGTGGGTTTTCTGAAGGCTGCGGCGCGGGCCGCATGCCAACACCGCGGTTGACCTCGCACGACCCTATTAATACAAGATCCATCGTCTCTCTGACATAGTATCTCCTTTATCCCCAACCATGAAGTTCCTCTACAGTTGTTTGTGTTTGGCCGCAATGGCAAGGGTGGCGCTCCCGGTACCCGTAAATGGGTTTGTGTTCCCCGATGATGCAAGGAGACAAAAGAAATTAGAACCGATTATCACTCCTCCAGTTCTACCCGTTTTAGAACATTTGGAACGAGATCCGTCAACGTTGATTGGCGAACCTTCGCAGCGTACGTTCCCAAATAAAGCGAAACCGAAGTTTTTTGGAGGTGGATTTAACGTGGGCCCGTCTGGGAATGGAGGACTGACAGCAAGCATCAGCAGCAGCTTCGGAGGCACCGGTGGGTCCAGTGCCAGCCATTCTGCCTCTCAGTCATTTTCTTTTGGATTCAATGAAGGATTCGGTGCTTCGCATTCGGGTAGTCAATCTTCTTCCTTTGGATTTGGAAGGTAGGCATTATTCCCCAATTATATTGATTTAGCTTACCGCGTCACCTCTCGGTATAAACACTGGATAAAAAAGTATTCATATGTCAATCTAGACAAGTGGTTCTCAAAATTTTTAGTTGATGATGACCTTTTGAAAAACTAAATGATGGAACCCTAAACTAGCAATACTTGCTTTATTTGTTTTCACAACAATTCTCTTGCAATTGTCATTTGGCTGCGGTCTTCTGTGAGATGAAGATTCTTCGTAGCAGCTGTTAAGCTCTACCTCTTTTATGCCAAAGCCTCGTTAGTTAATCAACAGGGTGCACCACGTGCTAATTGGCTTTGGTTTTGACTCAAAGACGATTATTAGCCACTTACAGCCTAAAATTTTTCACCCTAAATATTTTTGTACCATAAAATCGACTAGTATAATTCTACCAATCACGAAATCCTGAAGAAAATGATATTTAATTTCCCCATGATTGACCATGCTACCAAAAAATCTTTATAATACATGCCATAGTGCATAGTGATAAAGTATGATAGTGTTTTAATTGCTCAGTCATGATATCATGAGTAAAAACTTGTATCTTCACATTATAATGTCATAAAACGGTCAAAATGCAAGGTTAAAACAAAAAATCCTAACTGTAATGGGAGATAATTTTTATAGTTATATTTTTGGGTTCCATTTTCTTACTTTAATTTGTATTTTAGGTACCTTCTGAAGTATTTTGATAACAGAACAAATTAATAACATTTGATTTTATGTTAACAACACCCCCACGAGTCGATGATATTTTTACATATTATTGATACAAGCCCAGTTTTATTAAAATGGTCGCATTGTTATATTTTGTTTGCTCATAAGTAATCAATTATCTTTTGGATACTTTTATTTATTACTAAAACTTACTTAAAACAATATACCTATTGTTATTGTACAACTGTAGGTCGCGACCTCCAAGGGGGTCACTAAGTTACATTCGGGTCGCGGAGGAAAAAGTGCAAAGGTTTGTAGATCATACGCTACAGTAAAAAATTTTGTTCTTCAATAAATCATCAATTCGAATTTTGAAGCAAAATAAATATTTTACCAATTGAAGCCTATTTCTGATCTTAATTTTTATGTTTACCATTAGTTACCTAAAAAATAAAGTCGGTAGCAAATCGCAATAACATTTTTAAAAGCTTTCATAGCCAGCTCAATTGTTAAAGATTTTTAATGAAAGAAGAAGGGGAAGGAGGAGGGGCCGCCAGAATTGTTTTACTTATGAAGGGGTCGGGGTTGAAAAACACTGCCATAGAAAAACGAAAAGTAGAAAATTAAAGAAAATCGTGACCGTGTGGAATAGCGGCAACAACGCTGGCTGCAATTTCTTCGCTGAATAGCAATGCTTATTTAATTGACTGTATTGGAAATATTTCATTGCTGAAACGAAACATAATTAAACATGTAGTAATAAAATCAAGGAAATATTGCGTTAATATAATTATTTTTAAAGATCTCTATTATGTCAGTTTTCGATAAGTTGGTAATGTCACCAGGCTGTATGTATCTCATGAACCGTGATAGTTAAACAGTTGAAATTTTCACAAATGATGTATCTTTTGCCGCTATAACAACAAATACTAAAAAATAGAATAAAATAAATATTTAAGGGGGCTCCCATACAACAAACGTAACTTTTTTGCTCCATATAGATAACGGCAACAGGTAGACGCTTGAAATATAAAAAACACACGCACAGCAACCCTCTAGGCCGCCAGGAAATTGTTTGTTCTGTGAGGTGAAGGTGCTTCACCTGGTTTGTTACAAACATCCTCGTATATTATAACTGAGAAATAGCTGCTAAATTAAAAATACATCCATATCATCTTGATAATTGGCGATTTACTATAGTACCTTTGCTAAGACATTTTACGTTCGTGGTGAACGGTGAAACTGTGGAATCAACTTCCCTCAGCGGTATTTCCGAACAATTACGACATGGGAGTCTTCAAGAACAGAGACTATATTTCCCTTAAAAGTCTGGCAACGGATCGGCGACCCCTTGGTGTTGGCGACCCCACCGCCAATGATCTCTCCTTGGGCGGTGATGATTGCTTTCCAGCAGGTGACCCACATGCTCGTTTGCCCCCTCTCATATATAAAAAAAAACGGATTTTTCTACAATGCTTAATTGGTTCTTGTAAAACATGTGTAATTACAATCTTTCTCCAAAAATGTAGAAAAAAATATGATGCAACCGTTTCTGGAGCACAAAGTGTCAGTACTCGTAACGATCAAACAGCTTTTGTGTTACGCAATATTGGGTGACGGGTTTTTTTTTATCGCAACATCATTCCATTTCTGCCAAAGATACTACCGCATGACCATCTCATTGTGTAGGCGATAACTTGTTATGCAAATATCGATAATAATATTATCGATATACTCGATCCTTATTAGAACGATTTACACGTGTATCAAGTTGCGTCACTATTGCCAATAAATCCGGAATCAAACATATTATCGCTTCTTGACTTTTACAGCTATTATAGCCTTAGCATTATGTATAAATACATTATGTGACATCCAAGCAACCTGTTAGTTCAATAAACAGTAGGCTAAATAACTGTATTCACATAGGTACCTAACCATTTATTTTATATCCCATAAGTTTCTTTAATTACCAAGCGTTCAGACGATTTTACAATTTATATTATTAGAATCGATGTGAATGAACTCAGTATTTTATTTAGGTCCTCAATAGTGTTAGATACTTAAAATCCGTGCTGCACGGTAGTTAAGCTTTACTTGACTAGCCGTCTCTTTAGGCTTTTAACGCCTTATTTGCCATATTGCTGTTTCTCATATTACTAAGAGGGAAGTCAAATTCCAAAAGCTTCTTATTCCTACTAATTTCTTCTGATTAAATTTGTTGTGAGTTCCAAGGCTGCCGTAGTCTTACTCCCCGAACTGCAAAATGAACTTCATTGTTCATTGCCTTTTTGGTGGTCGCCGCTGTTAATCCTGGACACAGGAGACACAACGGTGGGAATGTATGGTGGTGGGTCTGTTTTCTAATTGATTTTAAGAACGTATTTCTAGTTCTTTCATGCCGTTAGTGATGCTAACAATTTAGCGATTATACACCATAGTTTCTTAATATCGTAAATCCTTATGAAATAAAAGTTTAATTGAATGCATCGGAATTTCATACTTAAATATCATTTAATATGGAAATTTAAAAATCAAATTGGCAAAAATTTCTAGATGAGAGAAAATTTCTAGAGACTTATAACTAGCAGTTTGGAGTTTAGATTTAATCATTTCCATGGGTATATTATTTGTTATAAGGTAAATAATGTAGAAATATGCATTTCATTGTTCATGTGACAAATTTAATGTTTAATAACACTGATTTACGTCAAATACAAATTAAAAAACCTATTAGGATAACACATGTCTTATTCCATCAGCTTAAAAAGGATAAATCGAATTTTAATAAAATTACATACAGCGACTTCAAAAATCTCAGATCAGTAGTAATTATTTTTCGCTTTTTCGTGTCAGGATTTTGCAGCTGGTTTTTTTTTTTTTTTTTTTAGTTTATATCTTTTTTAGTGAACATTTTTTTTATTCATTTATTTAGTAACGTGGTCTAGGCGAAATTACACGAATAACTTAATTAAGAAACCTCAACACTATTGTCTAACACCTAACCGTTCCTCATCAGCTCAGCTGTGTCACAGATGACTTCCAAATGCAAATTATGTAACTTAATAACATCAGATAAATCATCAAATACTGTATTCAGGTCCATGCCTATAAATTTCAACCCATTCTCTGGATTTCCCAGGGAGCCCATCATCAGACCCTGATTTGATTAATATGGGACAACCTGAAGAGTGTACCCTCTCAAACAAATAACAATTATTAAAATTGCTGTACAATTGATGGAGAAATCATTGAAACTATTTCAAAAAATGCATACAGTTGAACATAGATCCGCCCTACAGGTACAATAAATAACAAAAACAGGTAATTTCTGGGACAAAAACGATCTTATGTCCTTTCCCAGGACTCAAGGTATCTCTGAACCAAATTTCATCTAAATCGGTCTAGCAATTTAAGCGTGAAGAGGTAACAGAATGACACTCTGTCACATTTATAATATTAGTATGGATTGGCGTTCCGAAAAACCGTAAGACATATATTGATATATAGACATTTCAACCCTATCGCACCCCAATAGGGGATGATGGTCACGTTAGCTACGTTGAATTTTAAAATCGTTGTGGGTTTCGTAATCAGCGTCGCGATAAATCATAATAACAATACCCATGACGATTTTTAGACTTTTAACCCCATTTTAAACATTTTAACCCCAACGCACCCCTATAGGAGATTATTGTCACGTTAGCCACGTTGTATATAGAAGTACTCGTGTAAAATTTCGGATAAAATAGTCCAACAAATCTTATTTCCCCATACAAACTTTGGACCCCCGTTTCACTCCCTTAGGGGATGAATTTTGAAAAATCCTTTCTTAGTGTACCCCTAGACATCATAAGGAACTTACATGCCAAATTTGGAATCTCTAGACCTAGCGGTTTGGGCTGTGCGTTGATATATCAGTCAGTCAGTCAGTCAGGACTTTGAATTTTATATATAAAAGAAAGATGATAACGAATTACGATTTTTTTTAACAGAAGCGGCGGCGCTACCATACTAATATAATATTTGCCATAGAATAATGGGTTTAAGTTGTGAACATAGTAAAAAGAAGTCGAAAGTTCTTGAGATCTTTTCAAATTGGTTCAGTGCAGATCGAAACGGTATAATATGTAAGAAGAATCTCTACAAGAGAATGCAGATATGACGGTCAACAACAATCATTAATTAAAAATAGCGAATTTCCGAAATGACTCATCAGTTAGAAATATCGATTGAGGCCAATAATCACTATTGGACAGGTTTTGAGGTCTCTGATTACATCAGAGTTTCAAGAAAGCACGTTGTAACATCCCTTTCTCGTAGCATACTTTACAGAGTCGTCGATGTGAAATTAATGTTTTCGGTCAATATTGTTTTAAAGCGGTGTTTACCATAGAGTGGGCAGTAGGCGCTAAATAAACTGTGAGTTCTAGTGAATGAAAGGAAAAAAAATCAATTTCTATGAAACTTTAGAAGTACCTATTGAAGTTTATACGTAAGTCAAGTCCTTGGTGAACGACACTATTTATTGTGTTATTCACTTAATAAGAGCACAAATAATTTCAGTTACACAGAACTACTAATATTTATGACAATATGTAATCCCACCTATATTCGTTCTGCCATGCATACCAAATAATTTCCTTTTATCACCGTCTTAAACCTATCTATTAAAAAAGACCTTAGATCGAAACTTAAACCTCTTTTGTTAAATATGCACTATTAAAAAGTGGAACGCATTGCCGGCATATCTATTGCCTCATTGATACAATATGGGATTCTTCAAGCGAAGCGTGAAGAAGCATCTTGTAGGCCAGCATGATGGCGTCAACTGACAAGACATGAAGGTCTCTTGTCCGTTGACGATGCGATTGGGGCTCCTCTTATCGCTTACCATCAGGCGTAGGGGAGCCAATATGCTGGGCTAATATAAAAAAAAGCCTGTCGTCAAAACGTCGTTTGCTAACGATGTTTGCAAATCGACAGCGTCCAACATGTGCACGTGTAATGCCTTGACTCTACAGATATTGGTGAGCTTGTAACGCCCGAAGACTATAGGTAGTATTGTAAAATTAATTTTCTTACTATGTATTGGAACCAATTGGTAATATTATAATTTATAACTTTTCAGTTTTGCTGGGAGCCAAGCTAGCAGCCAAGCAGCATCATTTAGTGGACCGGGCGGTTCGTCGTCTGGAGCGGCGTCTTCGGCCTCGTCCGTCGCTGGGGGTTTCAGCTCAAGCGGCGGTGGTAGTGGCAGCCAGAGTGCTTCCTCGGCTTTCGGCTTCAATCAGCAAGGCGGATTCGGACAACCTGATGTAAGTACAAATATACTTATTCATTTAGACAACAGAATATACCATATCATTATATAATAAGAATAACTTTTTATAGCAAAAGTTTTTAAATAGGAAATTGTTTATCTATGTATACAAAAATGAATCTCAGAAATGTATGTACGGGCATAACTTTCGAAGGGGTGAATTCCACTGAAATGAGATGGGAACGGGAAGAATGAACTTCAGCGAGGGTGGCATCGCACTTCACAAGCCTACCAATGCGAATCTTAAAAACCCAGTTGCAACCCAGACAGTTTTTCCTCAGAATGTTTTGACAGTTATAAACTTGTAATCATGGTAGAGGTTACGCGTGACAAGCTTTCAAGAACAGACTTACGGTTCACCTTTTTTAGGGTTTCGTAGTATCAAAGAAGCCTTATAATGTTGTCATTTCCGTCTGTTTGTCCGTCCGTGCGTCCATCCGTCCGTCCGCGGCTTAGATCAGAGACTGTTAGTACTAGGGCACCACCCCTATACGTAAGGTGGGGATGTATTATTTTCCTTGGCTATCCTATGGTGTTGGGTTTCGTTGGATAGGTCTTTGAAAAAAAATAGATTATCACAACGCCATTTTTCAATTCAACGCTTCGTTTGCGAAATATTTGAGCTTCAAAGCGAAAATTTTTGTTTGAGTCAAGTGTATACGACCCGGCTGATGTGAAGCGGTTACCGCAGGCATATAAACGCTAACAACATAAAATATCGCTCGCACGCCGCCTCCCCCGCTACAATCTCCTTCCTGATAACCTCACTCACTCGTAGTAATACAATAACCCTCAATATTTTTTTTCCTGAAGTATTCTGTATGGTACTTCACCAGTCAGGCAGCTTACAAAATACTCGTCTGTCAGTCAACAGAGTGTATCATACGTAAATGAGGTTGGCTTTGGTGCTACTACTAATTAACAATTCTATAAATTTCAGGTCTCATTTGGCGATGGACTCTTGGACTTAAGACACCGTGGCGTCCCCGACTTTCCCTTCCCAAGTATTTTAAGAAGAGGTAAAACCATCGGCGCAAGCTCGTTCAGAAAATCTGGACCAAGGATAAAGAATTCAGACGACTTCGTATCAGTTTTCATAGCGAACTAACACAGACCTAGCAAATAATTTTGGTAATCAATGCAAGCTTCAATGGGGCTGTGCTCTACTTATGTTCACAAAAGGAAAAGAACGGAACACGTTCATCTGTTGTCCAAATTCTCGTAAATATTTTACATAGCAGAACGAAAGTTGATCGAATCGAGATTGAACTATGAATGACTAAAAATAGTATTCTCGATTTCATTAATTAAGTAATATCAATTCTTGTTGCGATCAGATTACTATTCTTAGTTTGTTTAATTGTTTGAAACTTTGAAGTTACGTATTGTGATACGAGAATACCAAATGTAACATTTGGGAGATCGGATCGGAAATGAATTTTGACTACATTTACGAGAATTGAACTCAGCTAATAGACCTACAGTACTTAGTTCTATCAACCTAAGATAATAGACACATCGGATATCGATATTTACCAGATTTTCGATATTTTCATTATCATAAACACTACTAGTGAAAGTAATTAATTGGGCATATTTAAAAAAAGAAACGTTCGAAGTATTTCCTCGCCCGACATTACACTGCTCCGTCACATGTTGTGACGGTTCTGAATCGTAGTCTGTATATCACGATAGCACAGCGTCACGAGATTTACGGTCTCGTAACGTTGTTGGCTCTATATTTTTCCTAGCTTCCTATCCACTCAAAAAATAATTCCTAATCCTAGTGGTTCTTTTATAATATATGCAGGTATGTATCAAACAAGAACTGCATTAGATAGTTGTCGAAGCTCTTGGATAACCCGTGGAAAGGTCGGGTACATCCGTAATATATTTTTGTATTTATATTTATTACGAAACAAATTTGTTACAATGTACTTTGTATATAATAAATTATTTTACATGACGACCGTGGCCATATTAACAAAATCCCGATATCGCGGGAAAATATTCATACATCAATTTGAGTTTATATCACCGAAGGACCACAAATGGCCACAAAATATGCATAATTAATTACCCGTTTGTAGCATGCATTTATGGATTTTATAAAAGTAACATTTTTAATATGCGTTCAGAAAAAACTTCACGAATTTATCAGAATATGTTCTGTAATTAACACTTGCTTTAAAGCTCGCGTAGGTATACGAAATGACTATCTTCACTGTATATAGGTGTATACCTATATACTTGGGCGCAAGGCAACAGAGTCACCCATATTTTATTAATTTTCTATGAATAAAATATAGGGTGACGTAGTATTTAACATAAATAAGTTCGTGAACATTCAACTGTCCTAGGCAATAACATAAAATATTGAAACTTTGCTATAATATTTAGTTAAAAGCATAGTTTTCTTTCCCCAGAGTTAGAGTAAATGGTGATGAACATTTTTATCTAATGAAGCACTGAACTAGTTTAAATAAGCCTTTTATATTCAAAATCACTCAAGAATTTATGAAATTATATTAGAAACTAATTGAACTTGATTCACAAAGTCAATTTTCACTGCAACGTACGTTAATTTATGATAATTAATTTTGTAGAAAACTATCCATGGTACAATATAAGAAGGCATAGAGTAATCGTGGACTGATCTGACATATTGCCAAGACTGAGCTATAAATTTGGTTGCCAAAATCAGTTACTTCCCATTCAAAATATAGCTGATGACATATTCTAGTTCAATTCACGGGACCGTTGTATCACTAAAGAACATACTTACCTTGTGTTACTGTACCATGCTTATAATAAATTTTCATGTTTAACTGTAATACAAAATAATACAACACGCATAACGGCTTTACAAAACTCAAATCAGACCGTTGTGGAATATTGTTCGCATCTCTGGGAATACCACGGCTCGGTAGAGCTCTACGACCTTAATCCTCCATCTCCGTTTAAGTACCGGAACTACCGTCCATCGTGTGCACATTCTCACGAAGTTGTGGTCACACATGCAGTGTCCCAATAAAAACAAAATAAATATAAACACCACGTTAAAATTTACTTTTTAATTTGTTGCCTAGAACAATGTATGAAAAAACATTGGTATGATCTGTTTTATTTGCAAACCAATGTATTTACGACAGATACTTGTATGCCGACGTGATCCCAAATGTAATATTATCCATTATAATGTATATTCTTTTTTTATTATTTAATTGGCAATTAAGTTTTGTCTTTATCTACATGCTCAATAGGTACAATTAAGTAGTCGACTGACTCATTATTTATTAAATAGTTAATAAGATGATATGTAATAGGATCTTCGTTATTACAACGTTCTTTAATTAGTAATAGAAATAAACCCCACGTAATAAAATATTTTCCAAATGTCTATTTGTTTGTGTATTCTAATTTACTAGCTGTTCCGCGGCTTCGCCTGCGTGGTTATTAATACTGGACTCCTCGAATCTGGTGTATCTTATATCTTGATACGATAAATAGGAGACGAGATTTTTTGTCCGTCATTAACGCTTCCGCCCGTGGCTTCGCTTTCATGAATGTCGGTTATATCGCGCCAAAAAGTAGTGTATCTCCTTCTTCCAGTTATAATCCACGTCCATAACAAATTACTTTAAAATCGGTTCATCAATTTAGTTGCGTAAAGGTGACATATAGTCAGCGGAACTAACGCTCGCATTTATAATATCAGTATGGGAGTGTGGATGCAACGTCAAAGGATAAAGGTTAGACCAGAGGTTTCGAACTATACGACGCGATGCCTCAAGGTATGTGCAGAATGCAAAGCAATCTCTTCTCATTGTAATTGTACAATGAGCTTTTTAACGTAATTTAACGTATAGACTCTAGACGTTAAATTACGTTAAAAAGCTCACGTGGCATCTAGGCATGACTCTAGACTCTAGAGTCATGCCTAGATAATGATTTTGACTCATTTAATTTGATACGCCATTTTTGAATCCAATCGTCTTCGCTCAACAATATACAACCCAATCGTGGACTTTTGTAATGGTTTGAATTTTTTCGACAGCTTCTTTGTGTGTTTTGCCGATTTACATTATTGCAGTGACGGCAGCGAAAGTTGCAATTGTATTGTTTTCTAGATCTTCAATACATATAATAGGTAAGGGACCGAACCTAAAAAACTTCCTTGAAACTTTTATTTCTTCTATGTCAGAATATGCATCTTCTTGCCTGATCATAGACATTCGGTTACAAATATATAACCCCAGTATTGCAGTAAACTGTTTTGGCAACATTCTATTCTGCACAGAGCACTTCATCTATTATAGAATATTTTTTCTCTAAACCAAGTTCTCTAAACTAAGTTGATGTTGAGATATTAAATCTTTTTCATTTAGTATCAGCTTTAGTCGTTTAAGCAAAAACCCTGTGAATAATTAAATAAAGAACAATATTGACCTTAAAAAGTCTAAGGTCAATACTTCTTTAAGGGTTACTAATTTTATTCCTGTTTTTCTTGCCGAGTTCCATTAGTTCCGTGACTTACCAGATTATCCGATCCTTCGTTAGGTAGAAAGATTTTTAAAATTTAGATTTTTGCTGTTTGTTAATTATTGCCCACTTTCCATTTTCTTCTCTTATTGGTGGAATTTGCATAATTATTGGTATTTTTTAAAGTTTCGTCTTTATACATCCGTATAACTTTTTTTAGCATTTTAGTAATTCAATATTGCAGACTGACATGATGGTTTTGTGAAAAACACATATATACTTAAGTAATAGGGCCGATAACTATGGAGTCGGCAAATAAGGATTAGGACACTGCTTAAGGCAGCTACGATACGACCTAAGGCGGCCGCGACACGGCCTAGGGCTGCCAAGCCTACAAATGAATGAATGAATGAAACATTTATTTGTATCTCCGGTACACACAAATAGACTCTGGTCCTATATCATGTGAGATCTTTTGCATTTGCCATAACATCAAGGCGACAAAACAGGACGTAGTCTCTCATGTATAATGAGAGAAGAAACCATGTCGCTTGTCTCGCGATTTGCTTGAGGTATCTGATCTATTTACACTACCTTACGTGATAAGAACCTAGATGGTAAGAAGAAAACATACGTATGGGCTACTGACTACTATTATATTACGTCCAAACAAGTAAGCAATCCGCCTGATGTAAAGCAGGTACAATAGCCTATACGTTTACAATACAGGTGAAACTCGTATAGATCGCGCTCGAGCATTTAAAAGGCTGGCAAAGGACCGGCGACCCCTTGGCTGATCTCCATGGGCGGTGGTGATTACTTTCCACGAGGTGAACCACATGCTCATGCCATCTCACATAAAAAAAAAAGAAAAAACACACCGGCTGCTAATTTAGCAACTCCTTGGGTTTGGACCTCACTTACTCACAAAACCACAATAATCTTCAAGGGTATTGTTATTTGGCAGAGGTATTTTTTGACGTGAAGCTATTTAAAATTATTGTGTTTTTGACACATTTTTTGAAGAACTTCAGTGAGCGTTAAGTATAGCTTTTAGAATGCTCCAAAAGGTTGGCTGGAAGAGATCTCTTTCAGAGATAAGCCGGCCTTTATACTGCTTAATTTATTTGTCTACTTTTCTTTGTATTGTTTTGTGGTATAACAAAGAGATTACATACATACAAAGATAGCTCTTTATATTGTATGTTGATCAACATTGAGCTTTTAGAATCAGCGGGCTGAACTGGCAGGGAGCAGATCATATAAACTGCGGGTGTTGGAACAGAAATGTTTTGTAGTGATGGCCAGGAAACGGAAACCGCTGCGTAGAAAGGCTCCCTATTAGATGAATGGACGACCTGATAAGGATTGCAAAGAAGTCTTAAAATGCTCCTGAAAGAATTAACTTCTAGAAGTGTATTCTTCTTCTTCTTTAGCCACTATCTACCAATTGCGTGTTGTAGGCCTCCTTTAAACCCCTCCAATTATCCCTGTTTTGGGCAGTTAAGATTATTGCCCGCTATCGCTTTTATGTCGTCCTTCCATCTCATTTGCGGTCTCGCCCTTGGTCTTACGTGCTCGTACGGTCTCCATGTAAGGACTTTCTTGCACCAGGAATCTTCCTTTATCGTTATGTGACCAGCCCATTCCCACTTCAGTCTCGCTATTCTCTCGGCCACACTGTTCTGTCACTTTGCTATGTTGCCTCAGCCATTTGTTGGTTTTTCTGTCATTTAAAGTTACTCCAACTATTTTCCTAAGTATATTCATTGTCTTTAAATTACTCATAAACCTGTATAGCAAACGCCTGAGTAAACTTAGCTCACTAACTCACAACTTAAAATAAAAGTCAATTGAATTCCATTAGGAACTAAATATCATTATGGTATTAGAACGATGTGTTTTTTTTTTCTTTTCTTTTTGTTACAAATAAAGAGATAAGAATACCAGATATAAAAAAGAGGATAAAGTGCCAAAAATAATACTTATTTTTTTTTATTTTTATGGCACAAATCTGTACTATATGCCCTAAACCACGAATAAAGAACAAGTGTCTGCAAGTATTTGAACGACACTTGCTACTATAAAAAAAATGTATGCAAGTGTCGTTTGCTACCCTGGGGTGCGTTTGCAGCATGTGAGTCACCTGATGGTAAGTAATCACCACAACCCATGGACTTTCAATCCAAATCAAATCAGACAATCCAACCAGAATGTAATGCTTACAAGTTACAGCGCTACGACGTGTTATTAGGCGGGCCGTATGCTTGTTTGTCACTTTAGTGGTATACTCATATCAGTTGCAAATTCCTCAGTTTCAAATTTTTATTTAAAAACTGCATACTATATTTTCGTTGCATTATCCTTCAAATGCAATTTACTAGGTAGTAATTTTAGCGTACAAGGCATTATTAGCACGATTAAAGAATCTATTTTTAATTTTCCTTTTTTTTTCAACGCCGATCGTAGCCTATGTATGGATGGGATTATTTATCTCGAACTGCTCCATGTTTCGGAGGGCACTATCGGTCCCGGCTGTTGGCATTATACGACAGTCGAAGCCAAGCCAGTGGTCTTTGGACGGCTTGAAAACAAATGAAGTAAGAACATTTCAATTAGAGACATACCTCTATCACACAAAACCAATTTCCTTGACGAATGTTGCGCTACTATAAGTGAGTAAGTGTGTGAGGTCAAGCATCTACAGCTACACAGTCAAGCTACCGTAACCAATTTTACATATTGTGTGCTTGTTGGTCAGGCTCTTGACGTAGTATTAAAAAGCGTAACAGAAAACCAAAAATTACCTATTTTCTCACAAAATAGCTGAATGAGCACGTAAACCGGTTGGACTGGTCTCTTTAAAAATAACTTGCTCGAAGGTCTTATTTGGCGAAGAGTTCTTTCTATACAAAGGTTTTGCGCTCGTTAGAAATTATACTTGTTACTTGTCCAATCACGGTAGGGTTGCCAACTATACTGTTAAAAACAGTATTATAATGTTTTTCGCTACAC
The DNA here is from genome assembly GCA_937001555.2 of Hypsopygia costalis. Classification (NCBI taxonomy): domain Eukaryota; kingdom Metazoa; phylum Arthropoda; class Insecta; order Lepidoptera; family Pyralidae; genus Hypsopygia; species Hypsopygia costalis. The sequence continues at coordinate 8,848,756 of OW443325.2, forward strand.
TATACTTTTTACTGTTGAACAAAAATAAAGTATACAAAATACTGTTTTCAGCATCAAAATGCTTAACACTAGCGTTAGACTTAGACGCTCACACATTATTTTTTAATTTAGTCATTAATAATATATAACTGTTAATTTAATAAAAAATGTGCTCCTGATTTAATTTCAGTTATAATTGTGGTGAGGAGTATGTAATATTTAAAATAGACTGTAAATTAATAGGTAGTGCGAGAAGCTCTAAAAAAATCAAAACTGTTCGGTTTTTTAAAAATCTGTTTAAAATCCGTCTCAAACCTAGATATACTTTATTTCTTGTAAAAAAAGTTGGCATCCCTAAATCACGGATACATTAGCATCGAAGCCATCGATCTAAGTGCTTAGTGCGAGTTTTTTTGTCACATTCGAACGTGATAACGTTTACAAGCCGACCAAATTGAGAAAAAGTTTCATATTGTGAATTTACCAGACGCGTGTTACATATCCAAATTAGCCGAGCTGCTCACTTCTAAATGTGAGCAATTAAGCCACCTAATTTTGATATGTAACACGCGTCTGATAAATTCACAACATGAGAGTTCTTCTCTATTTGATCGGTTTGTTTAGTTGACACGTTCGAATGTAAATAAATAAATAAATATTGTCAAACAAATTACACAGCGCCATCTAGCCCCAAAGTAAGCGAAGCTGTGTTATGGGTACTAGACAACTGATAAACATACGTACTTAAATACATTTTTTTTTTGTAAATACATACTTATGATACATAGAAAACATCCAGACCAAGACAAACAGACATGTTCATGCACACAAATGTTTGTCCTGTGTGGGAATCGAACCCACGAGCGTCGGTATCGAAGCCGCGTCATTGACCACTACGCCACCGAGCTCGTCAAAATGTGACCAAAATACTCGCACTAAGCACTCTGGGTGAAGCAGGACTAGATAAATATCATCTTTAAGTAGGTATACTTTTTGGAGTCCTTATAGTCATAGGAAAAACGAAACATTAAACTTTCCTACATCTTTTTTCAATTACAAAAATAGGAGTAAGTTTGTTTTTTAATCCGATTCACAATTTAACAGATCTCTCGGTACGTAAGGCAGGCTCGCATTTAAATAAATAATAAATAAATATTTCTGCACAGTTTACACGTCTGGGGCCTTACCACCATCTTTTGAGAAAACACTCTAGTTCTATCCGATTCAGTTGAGGTTCATTGAGAGGAATTGTTTTAATTCGTACCACCAGCATATTTCAACTGAGAAGCAAATGGCTCTATTGAATGAATGAAATTTGCCGCTGATCTAATAATGGGACGCTTGGAGGGAAAGAGATGTCGCTATATAAAATTACTATAATTGTGTCTCTCTCTAAAGTCATATAAGAAATACGTTCGAAAACTACGTTTTGTGTAATTTCGGTAATTACCGGTTATTTAAACTTGTTTTATTCTACGTAATATATTTTAAAATAAATTTACCTCAAGTAAAAGTATATTAATAATAAGTTTAAAGTGGAAAAATGTGATATTTATAGTGCATTACACTTGATTTTATTCAAACACAATTTGCAGTGTATTCCGCCAACATTAATTTCAAAACGTAGCCTTGTGTTGTGACACACGGACTATATATGACATTGACACCTGTCAATCACAGGTGTCAATGTCAAGGTCTCTAGAGCTAAGTTTTGTTAAAAAACAAAATAATAAATAATTAAAATAACAATATTACACCAAACAATCCGTACTCACAACAACCTAATAATTTGTATAGATATGTGGTTTACTAGATTTTGTCCACATTGCACAATTTTGCTTGATGTAAATTTACGTACGAAGCGATAGTTTTAGTTCTGGATCTCGTCGCAGAGTTAATTATAGCCAGTTTGAGGGACTTTGGGAGATTTTGAATCGGAATCGGGCAAAATGAAGCTTCCCAAGCACGACAATTATCACGACGAATATGGGAGACAGTGGTAGAATCGTTAAATTCTTTTGCCACTAAAGATTGCAAGGTAAGTGGTCAATATCACTATACTATGTGTATTAATACGCATAATATAAAGCAAAATGGGTTAGATAAGCTATATTGCAGTCTATTGTTTAAAGTTGTAGATCAATTTTGTCCCCATTTACATCAACGGATAGATAGCAGAACTTTCTGCGGAACCTAACATATTTAAAATATTATTGTATAGTAGGTATTTTAAATATGTTGCTTGAAATTAGAATAAAAGTGAAGTGGGTCACTAGTTGAATATATAATTTGTTTCAAGTTACAATCTAAAAGATTTTTATACTTAAAGGAAAGAAGCAATCTATCCATCGACCAATTCTTTGACGATTATTATTTTGTACATTTCGTTGGAGCCTAATTATAAATGCAAAAGTGAGTTCATTCACTTAATTGAATGATATGCATAGAAAATACTTCTATTACAGACCAATCTTCCATCTCAGCCCTCGTAGCAGACTCCTAGGTGGAATTCAATGACAAAACCTGCACGTCAGAAGCAGAGTAAAGGCAAACTACCAGTGTCGCAACAGGCCACAAGAAGGGCATTGGTGGCAGACTCCCAGGAGCGAACCAGTCTCAGGAGAAATTAATTCTTCTGAGAAGCAGATTGAGAATTGAAGGATTTAAAAAACATAATAAATTCTTGGTAAGTTATAAGTTTATTGTTCTTATTTCCCATATGACAGATTAGAATTATTATTTAATATCTATTTCTATTAGAAATGCTATACATTGTATACATATGTTTTACATACAATCATATTCAACAACAACAGTACTTAAAAATAAAATTACATAAACAAAATCTCCTTTGTTATTTATAAATATAATAATTTTGTTGTTAAAAACAATTGAAGGAAGACAGTTATCATAAATAAACTTTGGGGTGTAAGTGGTTAATCAACATCTTTGAATCAAAGCCAAGTTCACCTGCACGCAGTGCACCCTGCTGACTGCCAAACAAAGCTCTGGCAAAAAGGTAGGGAGCGTATACCGCAGCCAAATAACAATTCCTTGAGATTTGTTGTGTTCTGCGAGTGAATGAGGTCACCAGAAAGGAGATGCTGCGTTGGCAGCAGAGGTGGCGGCGCGTGAGCGATATTTTTATGTTGTGAACGTTAATATGGTTACGTTCACATCGGGCGGACCGTATGCTTGTCTACAGTAATTTAGTAATTTTTACAAAAAAAGAACCCTTTTAGTTTCACCATGTTCGTCCAACTGTCTGTTTTGTGTGTATAATACTCAAGGGTTGTGGGTTCGATTCCTACAAAAGACAAATATTGTGTGCACCTTGCCGACTAGTGAAATAGGCTCTGTCAAAAGAGAGCTAGGGTACAGAATATTTGTAAGCTGACTGACTGGGGAAGTACGTCCAACTCACAGAATAGGCATATGCACCATATGCATGTAAGGTTGGCTTTGGCTCTAAAAGTGTAAAGATTGTGGTGAGCCACTTACACCCTAAAATATATGTCTAATTATTCTTCTTTTTCATTTTAGTTTGCCCTTGGCTGTCACAGTCCCTGCTGTTCAGGGTTATGCTGCCCGAGCTGCAATTCAGGATTATGATCACATCTGTTCCTGCCTGCATCAAAGCTTCTTGTTGAAATTCATTATCACCTAGTTCTGGACCTTCTATGTTTGCAAATATTATGCAGGATCACATAAGCTTTCACAATTGAGGTAGCCACTTTCGGAGTACAAAGGACCTCTCGAGTGTCCGATAAAGCATTGACATTAGATGTTAGATGTTATCATGTATTTCCTTAGTATCACCTGAAACATTTTGATAATAATTATAACTACGGAATATTATTATAACGTAAGGATATTATGTAATAGAATAATGTTTAGTACATGCTGGATTTAATAATCTTTCCTTAATATATACTAGTATATGCCAGTGATTGCTACTTAGAATGTGGTGGTTCGATCTAAACTATAATGATGATTTTCTGGGATACTGAGGCCAATAGTGGGGATACAATTTTTTCTATCTTTTAAGTTGTACCACACACAATGAGCCAAATTTCATCATTTGGTTTGAATGGTTCAAAAGTTTTTATCTCAAACGAACATTGTGAAACAAGATTATTATATAAGGATATACTCGTAGATTGTATAGATTAATTTTGATGCAACGGGATGTATTATTTATTGTATAGTAAACGGTTATATTATATTGGTTAAAAATAATCATTCAGGGAATGACAGTGTTCTACAGTAATACTACAGTGTTCTACAGTAATACTATTTATCTTGTTGCGAAGGTCGGATTATGGCTACATGAGTAACATCTATATCCAATCACTCCGGTCATGTTCAATTTCTTGTAGAACCTTTTAAATGTTAAATATATTAATTTAAACATATGTTGTAAATATTAAATAATATGATCTCATACATACGAGTATTTTTTAAACCCTAACCTCTACTTGACTTCTTCTTATTCTACTTATTAACTTCATATTCTATTTGGTATCTGTCTTCAAATTATTACATGGGATGAATAAGTGTAATAATTTGGGATGTAAGTGGTTCCATCAAAATCTTTGAACCAAAGCCAACTTCACCTGCATGCGGTGCACCCTGCCGACTGACAAACGCAGCACTGGTGAAAAGAGAGGTACGGAGCGTAATTGTAAGCTACCCGACTGGGGTATGTACCTCCACCTTACAGAATACCGCAGCCAAATAACAATTTCCTCGAGTGAGTGAGGTCACCAGCAAGGAGGGAGATGATGCGTTGGCAGCAGGGGTGGCGGCGCTCGACCGATATTTTATGTTGTGAGCGTTAATATGGCTACGGTAACTGCTTCACATGAGGCAGGCCGTATGCTTGTCTGCCACCTGACGTAGTATTAAAAAAAAAAAGAATAAGTAGCCAAGTATTTATCATAATATGATGAAAGCTAGATGAATATGTGTTTGTTTGCCAAATTCTATATAACAATATCCAACCATGAAATATGACTGAATGAAGAATGACATCCAACATCCTCACTTTCATATTAGTAATATTAGTAGTACAATGAAACTATTGACTGTATTTTAACTGTTACATGCAACATGCATGATACAAGTCAAACTTTGGGAGTATTTGGGTACGTGGAATTGATGTCGGATATGAAGTCACCTAAAAAGTTCTTGCATGATTAAAAAATAAGTCTTATCTAATCATAATTTACTCTGTTCTAATGACGGATTTTTCTTGTAGAGATTTAGGAAACACCACAGACTTCCTTCTCCTTATAAAAGAATGACCGTCAGGTATGTAATTTTGAGCTATAGCCGATGATACAGTTTGTTGAGCCATAGAATGCTCTACCTACCGTTGTCTACACAGACAGATCAGTAGATCGCCTTGTCTGACGCTTCATCGGTCTTTTCCTCGTCACAAAGTCACTGCATCACTTGTTTGGACAGCTATCTTCTCAGACCGGCTTCACTCACAGACTGGCGCTGGCGCTTTCGCCTTAAATTAGTTAATATTCGACTGGCTGTAGTCGTTCTCTAAAAACTTAAATTTGGTCCATTCGTCGAATTATATATTCGATATATCATGTGTTAATTTAATTTGGTTAGTATGTTTTTAACATCATAACCATTTAGTAATAAAATTTTATCAACCAAGTTTCAGCACATCACAAGTAACTCACGTTAAAAATTAGTTTATATTATCAACAAAACTTCTATTCAGTTTAAGCTAAAATAATGGAACTTTTTTTGAATCGCTCAATATGACAGGAATGGGTGGCGGTTCAGCTTGTTATTTGAGATGGTGGTACGAAATCTCATACAAATCGAATGAATGATATCGAGATTGCGGTCCACCTATCAGCTGATTCGCTGTCAAAAAAAGAGTCTGAAACACAGGCGTTTTTATCATGTGGTGGTATGAATAAACGATTCTGTTCAGAAAAGGTCTTCAAATGAGTCGCATTAAGAGATGGTGGTAAGCCCCCTGGTCCCAAACTAAGCAAAGTTTGTATCAGGCGTACTAGATAACTGATATTATACTTAAATACTTTTTTTTGTATGTACATACATATAATACACAGAAAACACCCAGACCAAGACAAACACATGTGACATGCACACAAATATTTACGACCTCTGAGTCAAAGTGGCCATTGCTAACCATTCGACCACCGAGCTCGTCAAACTTGTCCAGTTTTTTTCATTATGGTGTATTGATATTCATGACGGAGGAAAACCGTAGGTACATTTTATAATAGTGGATTTCTGATAAATTCATAACCAACTCAACTTGTATTCTACTTCCTACAACTTCAAGTAAATAGAAACTCTATATGAAAAAGATTTAAAATATTAAGCAAACTCTTACAACTGTTGTAATTGCTGGATTGTAAGGTTCTGAACAGTCAACGTACGAGACCTGCCTCGCGTTGTTGTTTTAAATTATACCTACAATAATAATTGTAAAAATTTATGACACAATTCTCAGTACACCCATTAAAAATTATCCCACATTAATTAACTATGTAAGTGCTTTTCTCAGCTTAAATTACTCATTCATTACAGTGATTTCAAATCGCCGCTCACAACCCAGCATCCTCGCGTGAGCGTAAAAACTCCGTTCACTTGAAAGAATAACAATGCAATAGTTCGTCGTCATGTAAACCGCCCATCAATAATGTTTGAAGACCAGGATATTATGGTGAATCATCTGGCTGTTAACCTCCAGGTTACAAATGAGCCTTAGATAAGCGTCACAGAGAATACCGATTATGTAAATGGGCTATTAATTCAAACTTCTATTTGGTCTTTTCCTTATATCTGTAGTGCATTGGAACAGTACCTTTGTTCTTTATTATTCGTCATCTCTTTACAGAACTAATAGTTAATCCATAGAAAACGGCATTATCCGTTTTCCCCAAATTTTCAAATTTCTGATATTAATTTCAATTTATTTTTCTTCCATAAGGACCTGATTCGAACAATAAAAAGTCCTGCCCTGCAGAAAATTATTAGTAATATTTAGAACAGAATTAAAGATCAACATAATAATTAAATTCAAACTTCTTTTTGGTTCTTTTCCTTATATGTGCCTGGCCGAGTGGTTTTCGGCAGACTAGAATAGAATCACTCCGTCTCTTCCCGTGGACGTCGTACAGGGCGAATAAGGGAAATACATTATAAATATCAATCAGGCTTCTCCAACCCGTCTGGCCAGCTTGGGGAGTGTAGGCCAAATCCTCTTTCTGTCTGGGACGGACTAGAGAGGGTCGTGCTCCTGTAGTGAAGACTAAAATGACCTGATGATGATGATGATGATAATATATCACTAGTTTACTGCGTTGAGTAACTCAGTCTAATAGCTCTCAGCATACCAGCTAGCCTGCGTCCTCCAGGATCATCTTCTCACGGGAGACGGTTCCTTTTTCTTCTTGAGATTTATTTCAAACGAATGTGTGTTACACACATTCGTTTGAAATAAATGATTATATACATGGATTATATACATAGATTAAATACATGGATTATAAATGATTATAGAGCCATAAACAGGGATCCTACTACCTAATGTGTGATTCGCAATTCGGCGAATCAAGCCGGCTGTTGGAGTGGCGACGGGTCGCAGCGCGCTCCTAACGCGAGGACTACTGGGCGATCTCCCCTCTAATTAATTTCGATGATTTACCTCTGCTAGACATCTGTTTTTTTATTGATTGTAATTAAAAATGACTTATATTAATTTAGCTTAGGTGGCTTGGTTTCAGTTCTAAATATTTACTACTAGTATTTATCAAAATTAGATTTCCGCCATAAAAAAATCTGTTGTATTGCAAATAAACAATCTAAATCTGCATCTTGTCATACGCAGTATTACACGTTTTTAAAAGGTTTGTAACTAAATTATTTAACCAAAACTACCAGAGATTTACACTAACTATAATGTTATAAAATTTTGTTTCATTAGTACTAATGACTTGCCCTGGCTTCGCACTAGTACAATAAAATATAACTTATTACTCGCTGAGCATATATCTTTCTATAGGAGAAACAGATTTTTAAAATAGATTCATTACGGGTGTTAGTGACTCACCACCATCTTTCAGCCAAAGCCAAACTCATCGGCACGTGGTTTACTAACGAGACTCTGGCGCGAGTGAGGTAGGACACAGCGTAATTTTAAGCGACCCGAATGGGGAACCTCCACTTCACAGAATACCACAGTCAAATAACAATTCCCTTGAGAAATGTTGTGTTCCTGCGAGTGAGTGAGGTCATGATGATAGAAAGAGTAGCTACGTTGGCAGTGGGGGTTGCAGCGCGAGCGTTTATATGGCTACGGTAACCGCTTAACATCGCGCAAGCTGTTTTTGTCACTCGACGTAGTATAAAAAAAATATTTTTGAATTTACAAAAATACAAATCATCTCTCCTTATAATATTAGTGTTTAATTATGTTCAGTAGCTAATGAACAATTGTGGAAATGGTCTTTTTGGGAGTGGTCATTTTACACAGGTCGTTTTAGGAACTGGATTAAAAGTGAATGATTTAGGAAATGGTTCTTTTAGAAGTGGATCTTTTAGAAAATGGACGTTACCCAAATTAGGAACTGGAGGTTGTGAACCGGAAGAGTAGATTCTTATATTACGCCGCTCACGTTTACGGCATAATTCAAAACTACTTCAAAATATAAATTCAGGGTGAACTAGATAAGGACTTATTATGGTAATAATATGTTGAATTAGATGATACGGATTTGAAAACCTGACATTCAAGTTTGAGAAGCTCCACGATTCCTCGTGTCCGGAGGTCGTAGTGATTTTATAAAAAAAAATCAAAATGATTAAAAAGTTAGCTATATTTGTTATACTGGTAATAGTATATGATGCTGCTGGTTGGGTGGTATTTCCTCTACAAAACCCTGAGCCTGCAATAGCGTCTGAAAAAGCGAAATCGTCGTCGGTGTTTGTAACTTCGTCATCCACCCTGCCTCCCCTAACACCTGTTTTAAAAAGTGATACTAAGCCGATTGAAGCAATAATATCTAAATCAGCATTTCCTGAATCACGAGGAGCAACTGTCAATGAGCCTGCTAAAGATTTACTACCTCCGAAGGTAAGCGTGACTGTATTTATAAAACTTGCAAATAATCGTTATGTTCTGCAATATAATATTCAGAAGATAATTCAGCAAGAGCTGAATTATCTTCTGAATATGATATCTTTTGGTAGTTTCACAAAGGCTACTTACTGCTTTACGTACAGTCGTTTCCCTAAGCTAACTGATCAGTTTCCCAAACATTTCAAAATGGCAAAGTGGTCAGTTATCATAGACTTTTTTTATATATTAGCTCAGCATATTGGTTCCGCTTCGCCTGATGGTAAGCGAAAAGAGGAGCCCCAATCGCATCGGCAACGGACAAGAGACCTTGATGTCTTGTCAGTTGACGCTGCCATGCTGGCCTACAAGATGCTTCTTCACGCTTCGCTCGACTTTACTTTTCTCCTTTTTTTGACTATACTTTCCCCTGCTTCACAGGGCTCGATCGGCTTCTTCACAAAGAATTTGAACAAATTTATATTTTATACATACATTGGCGATGCAATATAGAATCGAAAAATGCGATTACTAAATATCTCACGTTTTGAGATCAATCTTGACATAAGGATGTAGCCAAGTCATCTTTTGTATGATATCAAATAGTTCAACATTAATATGCAGCTTGAACTGTGATGACGTTACTATGGGACAAGTTACATCATTCTGACCACGTTTACTGCATTAGGTTGTTCGCTCTTATTCGCAATAGCTTCGCCTTCTTTCGGTTAAAAATACAGCAGATTTTTTTATACTTATCGCTCGCGGTCTCAACCCCCGCTGCCAACGCAGCAACTCCTTCCTTTCTGGTGACCTCTCTCACGCTCAGAAACACAACAAACCTCAAATGCTGAGGTATTTTGTGAGAGAGATGTGTATAGAGGTTTTTCCCCAGTCGTGGAGTAAGCGCCATGTAGCCAATTTTTACTGACGCAATGTTCATCCATGGCTCGTCTATTTATCCAATGTCATAGGACTATAAAGTGATGGTTACCATATAAAGCAGGAAATAGGACAATATTTCCTTCTTTTATTGCTGCAAAAATTATCAATTTTCACATTGTTTTATGTCATTTTCCTATAATTCAAGTATCAAGACTAATCAGTCAAGACTAGTCAGTCTATTATCTCTTTGTTCGTGAGATAATTATTTCATATATTAATTAGCCTAATTATTTGTTTCAGGAGGATAATGTGTCCGTCTAAGAGTATAGAAGTGTCGACTATGGTCCAGTATTGTATTTTTTTTAAAAACCAAAATCTATGAATAAATAATTTGTACACTTTTGAGCAAGATTTTTCATTACTGTTTACCCATTCTCATTCGGTATCATCGTCATTGCATACGAATACTCGCTCATTTATTGGAATGGAACATTTCAGTATGGTAATAGTATAGTACCTACTTAATACGTGTGTGTAAGTGGTTCATCAACATCTTTGAACCAAAGCCAACTTCACCTGCACGCGATGCACCCTGCTGACTGACAAAAGAAGCTCTGACGAAAAGAGAGGTAGGGAGCGTAATTATTGTTAGCTACCCGACTGGAGAATGTACCTCCGCCTCACAGAATACCGCAGCTAAATATCAATTCTCTTGACTGTTGTTATGTTCCTGCGAGTGAGTGAGGTTACCAGAAAGGAAGGAGATGCTGCGTTAGCAGCGGGGGTGGCGGCCCGCGAGCGATATTTTATGTTGCGGGCGTTAATATGGCTACGTTAACCACTTCACATCAGGCGAGCCGTATGCTTGTCTGCCACCCGACGTAGTAAAAAAAAAACTACGTTAAGCTGCTTACTACAGTACGTTTACTTTACAGACATTTTGTACCACGAACGATGAAACTGTAGAATCAACTTCCCTCAGCGGTATTTCCGAACAATTACGACATAGGAGCCTTCAAGAACAGTCTATATTTCCCCTAAAAGGTTGGCAGCGGATCGGCGACCCCTTGGTGTCGCTGATCTCCACGGGTAGCGGCGATTGCTTCCCACCAGGCCACCCACGACATTTTCGTTTGCCCTATATATATATATATATATATATATATATATATATATATATATATGAAATAGCTTTGATGATTTATATGAGTTCAAAGTATCAGTCTAATCGATCACGCAAGTTAAGCAACGTCGATCGTAGCTTGTCTGTGGACGGGTTTATTTATCTCGCTCCTCTCTTTGTCTGTCTATTATATAGCGTCGTTCCCGGGTGTTGTCATTATATGACAGTCGTTAAGCCAAGTTAGTGGTGTCTGAGTGGCTTGAAAACACTAGCCTCCGTGAACTTGCAGTTGAGCAGCGTAGCGGAATACGCTCTAAACTCTCCTTTCGACTGATGGCAGAGCCGTAGCGCAGCAGCGGGATCAACATAGATTGATCTAGAAGTTAGCGGTACAAACCACTCTATGTAAGAGATCAGACAGATTACTTTACTATAGACTTGTTTGTGTTTTTGTAAGTCTTTTTAGAGCTCGATGGCGTCGTTCCGCGTATCAGTCTAATCGATCACGCAAGTTAAGCAACGTCGACCGTGGCCTGTCTATGAATGGGTTTATTTATCTCGAGCTGTTCCGTGCTGCGGAGGGCACGTTAAGCCGGCGGTCCCGGTCGTTGTCATTAGACGATAGTCGTTAAGACAAGTCAGTGGCCTTTGGGCGGTTTGATAACACTGGCCTCCGAATATAAGTTGAGCTGCGTGGTAGAGTAACTCTAGAGTGCTCTAAACCCTTCGATTGAGGGGAGACCCGTATCCCAACAGTAGTGGGATGATTATAGGTTGATGTCAAGTCGTTCTATGCATTACATACGCAAAGGACGATTTTCAAACGCAATTAATCTATTTCGAACAGTAAACAGAAGTGGAAAATATATCTGTGAATATTTTTTCGAATAACAACAATATTGATACCGATTTATTGCTAATTCTATTATAAATTTTCCATGCAACTGTTCCATTACTTAGATATTTATAAGAATTACTTAATTCCGTAGATTTACGATTATTACGATTATATCACTAGTTTCTCAAGCATGGGGAAATACGCCAAGCAGTTTTAATTGATCATATCAAGTAGGTATATATACATCGCGTAGAGTTAATAGGATAATACTATTCTAAAATAATAAGTGTAGGCATAAACACAACTCGATGCGGTTCTTACATGAGGCCAAATTAAGGTGTGACATAATTAACTTTATTAAGCAAAATCATCACAAAAACTCATACTTGAAAGGTTCCGTACCTCTGTAAACTATTCTCCGACGACGACGACGACCTGCTTTAATTTTTAACGTTATTTTATTTTTGTTATAACCGCCAGATTAATACATAATCGGTGAAAATTTCTAGCTTATTTATTCAAAAGATAGAGCCCTGCGATTTAATAAGGCACGTTTTTTGTATGACGATTTTTTTACTTTATCTTATTTTTAGTATTCGTTGTTATAGCGACCATAGCCACAGTAATACATAAACGATGAAAATTTCAAGTGTCTACCTATTACCGTTTAAGAGATAGAGCCCTGTGATAGACAAACGGACGGAGAGACACACAGCCGAGTCTCTCTCGTTGGCACCCTTCGGGTACGGAAACCTATAAATAAAGATAAATACAATAACAATTGTCGAATAACTATTTAGATACATAGAAAAAAATCTGCAGTTCCACAAAGAATTAACTATCATATGTTTTCAACAGGTCTCACCATCATTGTCGGGATTTTTTCTCCCAATAAGAAACACTGTGACTGTTGAGGGAGTGATCCATTTTGATCAATACAACAACGACAACGCGTAAGTGATACCTCTGGTCAAGCAAGCGTCCATATGCTGCGATGACTGTTTACTATCAGGCGTCTAGTCGTATGCTCATTTTCCAGCTTAGTTATATAAAAAAATATCTTTACTCTACACTACATCTAGATGTCAGGATTTGTATATTTACTTCCTAAACAAGTTTTTGAAGGAATCGCTCACGCACTCTACCCCATTTTGAGATTTCATAGACTGTATTTTTATGACACAAATCAATATTAACGATGAAGAACAGCAATTGTCTTCAAACGTAGTTGTTAATTTTTAGGAAACTTCATAAATGATAAAGATACCATCTTAACGCGCGGAAAGAGTAGCCACAAAATTTCTTCACAGCGAGTCTAAACATGTTTTAAGGTTAAGATAACGCAGAATGAGTATCTACATCTATCGGGTTACAATCAACAAGTTACGAGGTGAACTATAGTATGGAAACCCACTGTCAATTAGCGTTTCCGCAAACAATAGCATGCTATTATTAACTTATGTACGAGTATCATAGAACGATCGTATACTTGTTTTGCATGAAGACGTACTAAAGAATTCCCCAGTGAGACATTCTATCCAGCGTAACCAGTTGAGGTATTACACACATCAGGAATCTACTACGTGATATTTTCTATGATTGTTATGTTTTACATAAACGTTGGTACAATGTAAACGACTATTTTACAAGCTTTTATTCAGTTTCACCACGGTATCTGTAATCAATTTTTGCAAGTTAATATATTTTGGCCCTTTTGTAAAAGTGCCGGCCAACATAAAAAAAGGGCTCATATTATCATATATCATTAGAGCTAGGCTTTATGAATGAATAGTTAGTATGACATCAAAACTATATATACGACTAGCGGCCCGACCACGCTTTGCTGTGGCTCAATCTTTTCGTTTCCAAAAATTTCCTTAGAGATGGCGCTGTATGTGAAAAAAGATTTTCCCGCTTTTCTTTTCAAATTTTTCCAGAATTTTCTTTGCTATAAACCTCACGGAGCCCGAGACCTTTCCAACGAATGCAAAACCGTGGAAATCGGTTCGTGCGTTCTGAAGTTATAGCGTCAGGAAGGAAAACCCGACTTATTTTTATATAGTAGATTACTGTTCTTTTTCCAACAGTAATTATTACTATCTTCCCGCCTTCTTTTTAATTATTAGAATTTGCCGTAATTGAATGAAAATACTGATTTGTCGAACTTCATTATCATATAATATATTAGATTCGATTTTTTGAATACGAAAATGTAACTAGTGCTTAGATTATTGATAATTATGTTTCGCTCAGGTGGTAGAAAGCCTAGAGCCCTACGGACTATGCTAAAAACGTTTGTCAATAACTTTAACTAAGACTAATTTTTGGAAGCAAAAAAATCCGATGATAATAGACTTCATCTTCGGCGGTAGGGCCCTTGGTCCCAGAGTAATCGTACGGGGTTGATGCCATACTAACTATTGCTCCACATATTTAGTTCTGACAACATGTGCCTTTTTCTATTAACTGGGTGAAATAAGTGTTACTTAATTAAATAGACTTAACCACCTGGATGAATTTAGTGACTTAATCCACCTATGTGAATTAAGTGCTATGCATGGTAAACTTAATCCACCTGGGTTACTTAAGTGATACGCACGGTAAACGTAAATGATAAACGAGAAGTACTTAAATGTAGGATTCTAGCTAATAATGCCTATGGTTAAGCATTAATCGCGTGACGACATTTCAGAATTCAATAATCATTCAAACTCTTTATTTTATTATCGGTATACCTACATACGTATGTATACATATAAACGTCGAAGATATTCGTTGATGGAATATTAAAATAGGTAGGCAATCGGAAAACACAGCTTACATCAGCATTCAACAAAATATTGACTCCATACAACATATTGTCTTTAATAAATTGTATTGTATGTAAATATACTAGTAATATATTTTTATCTGTGGTTAATAGACAGATTATAAACAACAAATTCGTAGTCCCAAGATGTGTGGTCGTCGACAATGCAGTATTTTAAGTGGTAACTATGCTTACCTCACACCCCACTATGCTTACTATGCTTCAACAAATAAATTGGTAGTCCAGCTGGACTGGACTGGGCAGTTTTGGAAAAACTCCAGATCATCCTCACCGCGCAAATATCCCAACTCCCGAAGCCGGGTGGCATATGGTGGAACGCGTCAAGGAAGGACTATATTTCAAAATTCTCTATTCCCGCCCTTGCCTTTTCATCAAAGAACCTTACATACCGATTTGCTATCTCATAGTTTCATAGTTTTCTCATAGTTGCTGCCATTATGCTGAGCTATTATTTAAAAAATCTGCAGTGAATAGTGTCAGGCTGATAAAGTAATAGACTGGTTGTTTCATCAATCAATCAACAAAGGTTAGAATAACTTTTTTGAAACCGTACAGTATGCGACCATTTCGTCGCATACCATCCGGTTTCAAATAAGTTTTTGCCTGTGCAAAGGTAAATGTTGCCCTAACACGGTTGCGATATAAAGTGTCGCAAAAATTATCTCCTTTCTGGTAACCTTTCTCACTACCAGAAACACAATAACCCTGCAAGGCCTTTAGGAAATTGTTATTTTGCTGTGGTCTTATGTGCGGTGGAAATTCCCCGGTCGTCGGTTCGTTTATAAAACGCATGGTGCGCCATATGCACGTGGCTTCGACTCAAAAATAAAGAAGCGCCACTTATATCCCAAAACGAAAAATAGGATTAAGTCATCTGATGAAAAAAACAACATCTTGTGTATCATTAAATAATATCTATAAGGATGTTGAGGCATGATGTCTATATAAGGATGCAAAATATACTGCAAAAACATTTGTTCTTTGCGTTTATCTACGAGCATTACTATAATGAAGCTTTTTGTGGTAGCTCTTGTTTTGTTGATCCATTATAGTATGGGCAAAGAAACTGTTGTTTACGAAGCTACAGGAGGCGATCTCATCGATCTGATCCGCGGAATACCACCGAAAGATGGACGTTTGAAATTAACGCAAGTTGAAGGAACTGACACAAAAAGTCTGGCTGATGGAATATACTTTATACCTGAAGATGAAGCTCTCACAGAGGAAACACCTTATTTACATATAAATGTAAGTACTTTAAATTCTTCTTATTTCCTTAGTCATACTTCTGATGTGGTAAACAAGTCAATTAATTTATCAAGATAAAATAAGTTAACAATTATGGTGAGGTATTTTTTTATTACAGAAAAACGCAAAGAAGTTCGACGATATTGATAAAAAACCTGTTTTCACGGCAGCGGCCGATGAGAAGGATGGTCACTAGCGAGCCTTGACTTAAACGAATACTAAAATAATATGATAACTATACGAGTAATATTAAAAATGTTTGTGCATTAGAAGCTTCTTTTATTTCTGATAATAATATAAAAAGTGAAGTACCGTTCATGCTCATTAATACTCATAGTTCTAAATCATAATATAAATCTGGCATTGTTAGTAGGAAAAATAAATATTGACTCATCATATATTTTTTTATTTCGCACACTAGTTATTTTAAGTGATTGAACGATGATATATACGCATTCCATTTCGCAATTTCGTTAATGTGGCTACTACTAGAAAGATTTACACAAAAACTTTAATTAATTACACTTACACTTTAAAGGTATATAACATATAGAGATACACGCACACAGAGATTAATACTGTAGGTTCAATACATAATAAAATAAACAGAGATCAAGAAACGTGCGAAGCTTTCTTGTTTAAGTCATAATTAGTCAGCATATCCTTCGAAACAAAAGGAAGGATAAACGATGTCAATCAACATGTAAAGTCGTGATGATATTCAATAACTTGTGTATAAATAAAGCTCAGTGCTTATTTCCTACAACATTCAGTATCAGACGCGATGAGACTGATCTTTAATATGAAGTTACCAGTGTTAGTTTTTGTTTTAAACTGTGTGATTGTTTATGGAGATGTAATCAATAAAGATAAAGTAGTTTTAATAGCTCCTGTATTAGCTCCACCTAAGGATTCTGGAGCTAGAGGTATAGATACAGAAACTGCTAAAGATTTTCCTATATTGACTGTGTTAGATAATGGAGATAACCAGACAAACCTAGACGAACCACAGATACCTATTGAACCACAACCTATTTATGTTCAAGTAAGTAGAAATATATATTTCCAATAATTCCCATGGAGTGGAAGATCTAAATCTTTTGTTTATTTTTAACAATCTTTTGTTTCTATATTTGACGAGCCCGGTGGTCGAATGGCTAGCAATGGTCACGTTGACTTCGAGGTTGTTCGAGGGTTCGATTCCCGTACAAGACATACATTAATATGCATGAACATGTCTGTTAGTCTTGGTCTGAGTGATTTCTATGTATTATGAGTATGTATTTGCAAAAAAAAAGTATTTACGTAAATCATATCAGTTATCTACTACAAGCTTTATTTAGTTTGGGACTAGATGGTGCTGTTTAATGTGTCTAGGAATATTTATTTATTTATTTGTTATATAAGATAATGAACAGTTTTTCAATAGGTAGTTGTCATGAAGTGAAAGATCTAAACCTCTTGTTTGTATGTTTCAGAAACTGGAAGATCAGAAATCTGATCAAAACTGAGGCAGACGATTACAATAATTAGCGTAAAATATTTTTATAAAATTGTGTGATATATAATACTCATAGATCATAAGAAAGTTACTAAGCAAACCATATTCAATATAAATACACTTAGGTGTATATTATTTAATCTAATTATTTCATTGACGTAAAAGCGTAAGATCGAGAACTATTGTTCTTAGTATGTCGTTCAAATAATCGCTAGAAAAAAATACATAAGTGACGACTTATGTAACTATAATGATTAGAAAATGGAAGTCACCATAATGATAACAATCTTCAAGACAATGCAGAACTATAAAAGTTAAAAGAACAGCATAAATATGTGACATAAAAGAATATAGTTTACAAGTGAATACTCGTTTTTAGAATTCCTGACGCAAACTTGGAAGTATTTAGAAAGATGCATATTCAATATTGTGTAATAATGATGATTGTTTGCATCCAGGTAAGTGTTTTTTTTTTTAGTATAGGACCGGTGGAGGTCTAACGAAATTTAAACCAAAAAAAAAGAGTTCATAATATCGCCCGAAATTAATGATTAATCTTGGAGATCGAAAATTCCAAGGTTTTATGGTTTGAATGTCCCATGATTTTGCGGTTTTAGCTTTTTATGCCTTTATCCGGCCAATAATTTAATTAGAGCATTCAAACAAAAAAGAGTACATACCTTCCTCTCCTTGCTAGAATCTATGTCCTTCTCTTGCTGGAGTAACACCTGACTCTCACTCATTGCACTCTAGATAGAGGCGCTAAAATATGTCGCAATAAAAAAGAAGGATTTTCGTTTCAACAATTTCGGGTTCTCATTTTGCCAAAGACATTCATAGCCTTCTCTCTTTCTCTCTCTCTCTCTCTCACATAATCCCGTCTATAAATCAGAAGTGTACCTGTTTGATAGTTCTTACGAATTTATCTGCGAGAGCAATTAATAAAATGATTTATTATTTATTCAGTTTTTACAAGAGATTACTTTCAACTTATTTAAAGACATTACTAATTTAGATAACATTATTTTTATTTTGTAAAACAAAATAATTTCGATATAATAAATTCACTTATTTTTAACTATCGTCGTTTTAAGCTTAAAGTTTTGAAAATAAATTGTAAAACATAACGTTTTGAATAACAGTGCATTATATTTCTAGGCCTTTCCAATCAATAGAGTTTCTGCGCTACCAAGGGAACCAACTTTAATCGTCGTACCAAATGAAGGTAAGTTCATGAATTATGTCTTTAATACAAGTCCAAATACACGTGTATATAGAAGTGGCAATGGGCCGGCCACACCTGTCGAGTTATTGATGGCATATGGGGGAGGAAGGTAATTAGCCCGGTACCTACCGGATTATGATGATGATGATGACATGAAGATTATAAAATCTCGCTGGTCTAACCCAGCTAATCTATCCGATCGAAATTGTGTTTTTTTTTTATCTAAAATCTCAGAATGTGACCGGTGAAGATTTACAGAGAATATATATATATTTTTATATACTACGTCGGGTGGCAGACAAGCATACGGCCCGCCTGATGTGAAGCGGTTACCGTAGCCATATTAACGCTCGCAACATAAAACATCGCTCGCACGCCGCCACCCCCGCTGCCAACGCAGCATCTCCTTCCTTTCTGGTTCCCAGTCGCCAGAGCTTCGTTTGTTAGTCAGCAGGGTGCACCGCGTGCAGGTGAAGTTGGCTTTGGTTCATAGATGTTGATGAACCACTTACACCCCAATACCTTGATTGATAAATGAGTCTCATAAGAAAATATTGCACAGCGTGTGAGAGCTAAGCTCAGATTTTTTCTGCGTGAGAGACTTGTGGTACGTTTACACGCTCACGTCTCTCGCCTACCCAGATAAACCCTGTGAGGTTTTCGTGGTACGGCATTAACGTGTTGAAATGTATGTGTGAGAGTTTTAGAAATAAATTATTAAAAAAAAAAAACGTTCAACGGGCAAGCACGAGAGTGTGAATAGGCAGCTCGCGCCCACACCCGTGCCTGTGATCGTGAATCCCATGCGTGTGATTTTGTCCGCCGCTGGCTTTGTCCGCCGACGAAGGCCGGGGTGTGCGCTGAGTTGCATGCCGGGTTGCTTACTTTGGTTCCGCGACACATGTTTAAACGTTCCATTAGAAATGTATTGCGTGTATTCGCTGCTTTTTTTAACTACGTCGGGTGGCTAAGTAGTATACGGCCCGCCTGATGTGAAGCCGTTTCCGCAGTATATAAGTCATATAAATACTCGCGACGTGAAATATCGCTCGCGCGCTGCTACCTCTGGTGCCAACCCCACTGCCACATCGCAACAACCCCTTCCTTCCTGCTGACCTCACTCACCCGCAGGAACACACAACCCTCAAAGAAATTGTTATTTAGCTACGGCATTCTGAAAGGTGGAGGTACTTCCCCAGTCGGGCAGCTTATATACGCTACGCCGTACCTCTTCTAGAAAGTAACCTTACTTTCCTCTCCAAAAGGGTTTCCAAAAAGTATTATTATAGAAGGTATTTAGCTGCGGTCTTCTGAAAGGTACAAAAAAGGTTATTAGTTTGGGAGCCTGTAATTAAAACCGCTGTCCTTTTACACCGTCTTGCCAGACCTGGCGCCCTACCGACGAAGCTGAAGCCGATTACAAGTTCAAGTTATTGACAAACATCTTCAGCTTAGGCGGTAGAGCTCTAAGGTTTCTACTAGTTGAGCTGAACATGATTACCACAATACAAATAGTAGTTTTATTTTCGCATTAAAGTCTAATGGTAATCGACTTCAGATTCGGCGGTAGGGCTAATTGTAATTGTATTGTAGGCTGTTTGCTAATTGGCAGCGCAGTATGACTGATTGTAACACTGGCGTGTTGTCGCTCCTGATCCCAATACACCATGTCGTCACAAATATCTGAGGGGCAATTCTCCTAATTAAAATATAGTCAAAATTCAGTTTCGATCCAGTCTCGACCTCGCAAATGTCACATTTGGTATTCTCGTAACACAATATGTAACTTCAAAATTAAATTTAAGCGGGATTATATCGAAATATGAGTGAAAATTAAACAAACTAAGAATGTTACTTGCCAACAACAAGAGTTGGTAATAATTAATTAATGAAATCAAGTATATAAATTTAGTCAATTCACAATTCAATCCCGATTCGGTCAACTTTCAATCTGCGCTCGTAGAAAAATTACGAGAATTGGCCTTCTGGAGGTTATCAGAAAATGTAAAAGTTCTAAAGACTTTCCAGATTTTGAAGAATATTTCTTTCCCATCCCAGGATATTCGTCGTCTTATAGAAGCGTGCCTTCGTATCCATACGGTACCAACAGCAACAGGGGCTCAACTGTAGTCGTACTTCCTGGTAAGAGACTGACTTATTACAAAACAAAGTAAAGCTTACATTGAGTAGATTTTATCTCACTCGTTCCTCGTAAAATATTAAGAATGACGCAAGTATCCAAAAATATCACAGCATGTTTTAATACCTAATTCATCTATACTAGTATTATAAAATGATTGTTGATTTGAATGTGCTTACATTAGTAATCTCCAAAACAACTTATAAGTACGTTTTCAATAGTTCTTACACATTGAAGGGGTTTAGAGCAAACTCCATCACGCTGCTTAACAGCAGGTTGGCGGAGGTCAGTGTTTACAAGCCGCCTAAATGCCACTGACTTGACTTAACGACAACCACCGTGACTGACGGTCTAACGTGCCCTCCGAAGCACGGAGGAGCTCGAAATAAATAAACTCATCCATGAACTGGCTACGGTTGACGTTGCTTAACTTGCGTGTTCGATGACGCCATTGAGTTTCTCCGTACATATTAATATGTTATATAATTTTATATATATAATTTGCTATAATTTTAATAGTTATAATTTTAATAGTTTAATTAATTATAATTTTAATAGTTTATACATTACCACAGGGTTACTGAGTATTCAAGAAAATATAATTTTTATATAATGTGCAATGGTGCAATAAATTTCTACAACAACAACAATAACAAAATAAAGGTCTCAGCATACGTAACGGGAACTCGGATGAGACCATACGGGCACGTCAAATTGATAACGACAGAAAGAGACGACTAACTGTTAAGTAATCTGTGGTGATAAGGTATTTTTTTTAATCGCTAAGTATATTTCATCACACCCTGCCCTGTTCGGGACGGAGCATGAAGGCATTTGGAAAATTTGTGCTCATCAATGTTTATAAAAAAAAACAACATAATTATAGCTAATAAAAAAAAGAAAAGGAAAATAAGAAGTATGTTTTATGTTTTCAGCCCGTAATGACCCGTACTACGGCGGTGTACCTGCACGGAACGTCATAGTATAATTGTCTACATCCGCATTAGTAGCCACGCAAATTGTAACTATGGTCACATTAATCAATATGAATCATACTTACTACAATATAATTAAATAGTCTTTAGCGATTGACTGTAGAGTGTTTGAATCGATTTTCATAACTATATTTATATTTAAAAGTCAGCATTACTCAATCAAGGGCGCTACCGCCGAAACTGTAGCCATTACCACCGAATATTTTGATTCGAAAAATAAGACTTATGTTTTAAGAATTGATAACACATCTTCAGCCTAATCGGTAGAGCTCCACGGTTTCTACCAGCTAAACTAAACACAGGTACCATAAATCCAAACTAAAGTTTGATATTCGACGACGAGCTCGGTGAAAAGGTGGTGGAAAGACGAGCTCGGTGGTCGAATGGTTAGCAATGGCCACTTTGACTCCGAGGTCGCGGGTTCGATTCTCGCACAAGACAAACATTTGTGTGCATGAACATGTATCTGGGTGTTTTCTATGTATTATAAGTATGTATTTACAAAAAAAAATGTATTTAAGTACATTTATCAGTTGTCTAGTACCCATAACACAAGCTTTCCGCTTAAGTTGGGACTAGATGATGTAAATTGTCCAGAAATATTTATTTATTATTATTTATTTATTTATTCGCAATTAAAAAATCTTAGGAGAATCGGCTTCAGCTTCAGCGGTAGGCCCCTGTTTCCAATTCTACAAAAAATAATATTATAATAATATTCCTGGGGAATAGTAATTTCCTGGGGAAATACATAGCGCCGTCTTAAATACCAGAGGGGAAATTCTCGTAATTTAAATGTAGTAGTGGAAATAAATTATCAATTTACATTAATTGTGGCACTAATATTTTTTAAGAGGACCTTAAGTAAAGCTGAAGACAACATAAATGTAGAGAATTTACATGTTAAATAGGCAAAAAAGTTTTTACTGCACCTAAATATTATCAAATTTATGTGATTTTTCTATAATATTATTATCATAATAAATAACTGGATTACTATGTTTATAATACACTTTTTCCAAATTCATCAAAATAAAAATTAAAACCTTGAAATTTAGATAAAAATAAATTTTAATAACGAATTAAAAAAAATATATATTAACGCGATTCAAATATCGTATAGATTTAATTGTATTGCTGCAGAAGATTTAATTGCAGTACTGGACGCAATTCATTTCTATTTAAAATGTATTTAATTTATGTTTGTATCAGTATTCAATTTATGTTTGTGTAAATAGTTAATAAGAGTAATAAATACGATACGATACTGCGTTGTTATTACTACACATATATACAAACCAATACATACCTATATATATTAATTATACTGCATCATACAAATCTCCACCTAGTATCCACTGCATACGTATCTATCATAATATTACCCGTTTCATTACAACTATGCTCGCCATTTTTCTCCGGGACCGAATCCGGAACGAAGACTTCGTCTGAGAATTTAAGTTGTCTACATAGATAGACTCAGAGTGAGCAGACTGACTTCAGTCTGCTCACTCTGAGTCTATCTATGTAGATGCCATCGCTGACTCGGCAGATGTGGCCAGCTGCTTAGCTGGCCACATCTGCCGAGTCAGCGATGGCAGATTGGGAAGGAAAGTCTTAGAGTGGAGAAGCTTCGGGTGCTCCTCTCTAGATGGACCGATGACTCAATGAAACGGTTGGAAGCGGTTGGATGCGGTAAGTGGAGGATCGCATATAGCGGAAGGCATTAGGGAAGGCCTATGTCCAGCAGTGAATAGATACAGGCTGATGATAACGATGATTTAAAACTATATAAGTACGTCTGATGTTGTTTATTCATCTGAAGACTACAACTAATAATGCCTTTAGAATAAGGTTGACGATACCTTATTCTAAAGGCATTATCAGAAGTGATATCTCGTAGTTAATGTAATTTTTACATAGATAGGCTTTTGCGATGTGTATTTTCTCGTTATCAGTTGTTGGTATCAGAGTCCATCCTACCGTTTTCGATAAATATTCAAGAACACGTGCGATTTGTAAAATGACTGAAAGTGTCTATAATTTTCCACAGAATGTACAATTTTTAGGCACGCATATAAATGCGTGCCTATAAATTGTACCGATTGGAAACAAATATATGTAGATATTTTTAGGGGTCGAAATATGTGACATTCGTGAGCGGACTAACCAAACGTTCTCATCTAGTACTCTAGAACAATGTAACAAATATCTAAATAATAAAGGAATCAATATAATAATATTATGTATTCAAACACCATATGTCTTAACTTCTTAATTTGATTAGGCATTGTTAAGCGTAATCCATTGAATTATAGACAAGTAAGATAGGTGTTACAGGGCAGAAAACCCAAATACTTAAATCATATAAGATCAGAAGCTCAATGTCAGTTAATCTGCTTATTAGCTATAAGCATAGAACAGGTAAAAAACCTTTTCCATGTCAATCATCTAACTTGCTAGTAATTGCCAGCTTGTGCGTCTCCACTAGGGTATTAGTAACATAATTGTAGAAGACAGACAATCAATCGTCTGGTATTGTATTGTCACGTAATCTGTGGTGAGTATCCATGTAATCCTACTAACATTGTAACTAGCTGGTGCCTGCGTCGCGTGAACTTTAACTTTATTACGCACTCACACACATATGATTGATGACTCTTTGCGTTTTTTTTTTCATCATGCTTAATCTTATAAGTAATCATTATAAGACTGGAAACAACTAATTATGTGTGCAGGAGATACAAATAAATGTTTCATTCATTCATACTTAAATAGTAAATTTGGACAAAATATTAGGCACAAAGTATTCTAAATTAAGCATATATTTCTACTTGTATGAGAAAATATGTTAATTGTGTTATTTGTTATTTATATAGTTTTTCTACCATGTTAGTTACACTGTAATGTTTTTCCAAATAATATAAAATAAAAATAAATATGTAGATGTATATAATATTTCTTCTTCCATGTTAAGGAATACTTGCTTACTTAACTTATAGTAGCTGGTATTGTGTATATTTATAAAATAATTCAATTAGAACTACAAAGTCCGCATTAACATATGTTTTTATTTTATACAAAACACTAAGTGACCATGATGTGATGACTTAATTAATGGCGTCTTAAGACATCACATTTTTCCCCTCCCCATCCCCCCCATATTATACCATGATAGTGAAACATTGAATTCGTAAACAAACAATGTTCGTCAATTAGGAAAACTGGTCCTTATAAAAAATAAATAAGTATTTGCGTGTTAAAAAAAGGCTTAAGTTTGCGATTATTAGGATTTTTTGCCAGATACCAATGAAATTGACTATTTTCATATATCAAGTTGTGAAATTCAAGGAAATTATTCAAAATTCCTCTCTCCCTAGTCATTGATGAAGGATAAGAGGAGGGTGGATGGACATCTGGATTGGAGTTCACGTATAGCGCCACGATGCGTTGGGCACCTGTCTCCGCCCAGTTTAAAAGAAGCTACTAGCAGCAACGGGATTTCGGAAACCAGAAGATGGGTTTTGGAGGTTATGATGATTCATAATTGAGTTTGGTAAATAAGACTACTATGAAATCTGAAAAGAATTCCAAATTTGCACGATATGATGACAAGGCGAGAAAATTTTATTTGTCTTGCAGTATTGTTAACTCCTGTAAAATTTGCAGTAGGTATTAATGCTCTCTCTCTTTCTCTCAAGTAGTTTCTCCCAAGTTTGAGGTGTGAATTGTTCAACAATCTTTACAATATAAGTATTTTGTAAGCTGCGCAACTGTGGAACTACAGCTCCTCCTCACAGAATACCGCAATCAAATAACAATTCCCTCGAGGGTTGTTTTGTTCCTGCGAGTAAGTGAAGTCACAAGTAAGGAAGGAATTGCTGCGTTGGCAGCGGGAGTGCACGCTGGCAGCACGCTGGCGATATTTAATGTTGTGTTTATATGGGTACGGTAACCGCTACATATCAGCCGGGCTGTACGCTTGTTTGCACTGACGTAGTATATAAAAAGTCAAGAACAATGTAACAAATATCTAGTTCTCTGCAAGATCTAGTTAGCAATACCAGAAAAAGATTACATTCAAGAAACATGTCACCAAGAACGCCGTAACTTGATGTTAATTAAATAAAAAAAACCTATCATCGTAATCTCTTACAAAAAAATGAGTACATCTTGAGTTATTACCAGCCCAAACATGCCAAGAATATCCGGTTTAAGGGAATAACCAGCAACATACGTGCACGGAGTTCGCAAATTGCGAGGCGTGGGGCGTCACGTTTCGCTCGCCGAGCTCATTTACAACTTGGTGCTTCTTTTTTATATCAACAACCGATTCTAAGGATGCGTTAACCTTAATTGTTCATTTCTTAAGATCTATTCGTTTAGTTTGTCTTATGGTAACGTCATCGTGGGAAACGAGCGTTCCGCGAAGCGTCCTGCCATCTTCATGACGTAGTCGCGTCTGCAGGAAAAACTCGTATAAATAGGTTTGCTTTGTGAGTCCTTCGCCAGTGATCACGATGGGATACAGTGGTGTGGTGGTAAGCGTTCTGGCGCTGATAGGTGTCGTGTGGGCGACGCCCTCAGTTCGTGATAATACTCTCGACGGGGGCGAGAGGGTAGTTCTAGTCGCTCCAGTGCTTGCTCCCCCGAGGGACTCCAAAACACATGCGACGGACCGAGCAAGACAGTTCCCTATACTCATTCTATTAGCACAAGAGAATCCGTCGAAAGGACGGCCGGAACCAGAGGCTAAGTCCTTGGAAGGAAGTCCAAGACCGATTTATGTTCAGGTAAATTTATTATACAATATAAAAATATTGCAGTATTATATTATTACTAATATCATCTAAGATTGTACACAAGTGTATAATCATCATCATTACATCTTTTCGACGAGACGAGATCGGTGGTCGAATGGTTAGCAATGGCCACTTTGACTCCCAGGTTGCGGATTCGATCCCCGCACAAGACAAATACTTGTGTACATGAACATGTCTGTTTGTCTTGGTCTGGGTTTTTTCTATGTATTATATGTATATATGTCTAAAAATATATATAAGTATAATATCAGTTATCTAGTAACCATAGTACAAGCTTTGCTTAGTTTAGGACTAGATGGCCGTGCGTAATTTGTTCAGAAATATATTTATTTTAGTTATTTATTTTTCATAACCTGGGATGGTTATGAAAGCAGCTGGGATATGGATTTTCTTTCAAAGAAATAGGTTCAATACTGCTCCATTGCATTGGCAATTTCATGTTGCTATAATACTATAGATATCCTACGAACCGGTTTGATGTTTCGTGCTTTTTTTTTGGCCATTGTAAGCTCGTGTCTAAATATAAACGCTTTGAACCGGTATAGAGTAGATGTGTGAGCAAATGCGTAATATCTTTTGTTTTTAAACAAGTTATATACTAATATCATGGCAGTTTATTATCTTAATATTACATTTTATTAATAACAAATAATATTAGGCACTACCACGCAAATACGTGGAGCTGTATGTGTGTAAGTGAGATATCAAAACAAGGTGATGGACCACAAACTAAATAAGGATTGAATTAAAAGTATTATTTATAAATAAAATAAAATAAATAAATATTGTCAGACAAATTACACAGCGCCATCTAGTCCCAAAGTAAGCGAAGCTGTGTTATGGGTACTAGACAACTGATTATCATACGTAAATACATTTTTATAAATGTAAATATATCAATTTGAAATCAAAAACTTACAAGCACAATTGCTTGATAAAGTAACTACAAATAATGCAGTAGACATTTAGACATTAATATATTGATATCAGAAATAAAACGATGATCCATGTTGGCCTTGATCTTGAGTCGTAGCTCGTAGGTCGATTGATCGAGCTAACTAATTCATAATAATATTATAATAAATTTCAAGATGACCCCCAATTCAAAGCCGCAATTTTCTTGACACGGTGGTTTAAGTTTGGGTTTGGGCTATTATTACAACATTTAAAGTGTATTTTTCTTATTAAAACTCACGTGAGACATTATGTTGGTTATGAAACGTAAAAACACTTCATTGCCTATCTGATATTTTTTAAATATTATTTAACTTTCTGGACAAATAACGAGTGCCATCAAATCCCTAACCACACTAAAGAGTACATGACCCCCATGACGCCCCCTCTCCCTTTGGATCCGCCCTTGGTGCACCCTGCTGACTGACAAACAAGGCTAGCAGCTAGCAAAAGGGAGGCACACGTATATAAGCTACCCGACTATGGAAGTACCTTCACCTCACAGAATACCTCAGCCAAATAACAATTTCCTTGAGGATTGTTGTGTTCCTGCGAGTGAGTGAGGTCACCAGGAAGGAAGGAATTGCTGCGTTTTCAGTGGGGCGGTTACGAGCGATATTTCATGTTGTGTGCGCTTATATGGCTACAGTAACCACGTCATATCGGGCCGTTTGCTTGTCCTCCACCCGACATAGTATGTTTAATGGATCCTTTCATTGATATCATAATAAACTCTGCTCTATTTTTTGGACTACCTTCACTAACATGATAATGTGTATCCAGAAATTAGAAGACCAGCATCGACCACCTCAAGGACGGAGTAACAGACAAAAGCGTCATCTAAGAAACAAATTACTGGGCGGAGGTGGTTTAGTTATCAGCGGCGGATTTGGCGGTGGCTATGGCGGTGGTGGTGGCTACGGCGGAGGTGGTGGCTATGGCCATCACGGAGGAGGCTATGACGGAGGATATGGGCACGGAGGAGCAGAAAAAACTGTCATCATTGTTAAAGAATTAGGTATGTATATGTATATCTATGTATGTAGTAATTTAAACTCTACTAAGTTCAAATTCAATTAGATTTTTTTATGACTTTTTTAAATGCGATAACTATTTTCTCATTTATTTAACACTAGTGACCCGCCCGATTTCGCACGGGTGCAATAAAATATTTTAAGTATGTTACTTGCCGATCATGTAGCATTCTGCAAACGAAAGAGTTTTTACAATCGGTTCATTCGCTTTTAAGTTTATGCATTACAAACAAAAATATAAATCGTGTCTCTTTATAACATTAGTGTAGTTGTAGACATACTCGTACAACAATTGTAGATATATAATAAAGTGTTGCAATCGTCCCTAGGGTGCCATCAGGCGGGCAAAATGCTTTTGCTACCTTAAATAAAATGTATAAAAAGGCCTGGTGAAGAGGAGAAATATGCCACATAGTTAATCCCATGATATTAAAGCTCCAGCTTTTTTTACGCAGGTTTTTGCTCTGGGTTTTTGTACGCAGAAAGTTTCTTAGTTTTTTATTTTTATTTTGTAAACGTTTTTGAAATAGCAACGTAACTAAGTTTACACAAAAAAATATTATATTACGTCTTAGAAATATATTTATTTTTTAAATTTAAAGTTATTACTAGAATAGTAGTTTAAATAAATAATATATTATATAATAAATATAAAGTTAGTAGTAGTATAGTAGTTTATTTTTTAAATTAACCTTTATATTACTCATTGATCTTTATATTACTCACTTCCCCCTCCCGCGCCTGTGCGAGACGGTCGAACTAATCTGTCTGTGCGATTTAATATTGCAAATTAAATAATTATCATAATTTGTGTCGTAAAGTGTGTGGGCATTTCGGTGAATTTTGTTCATATGATCAGAATTTATAATTTTCGCTGTAAATTTCGATCTTATTAAGGTTTTATTTGTAAATAAGTAGATACAGTGATTATTGTTTTCAAACTAGTAGGTATACAAAAAAAAAATTGTGCTTCTTAAATACAGCTGCATCAATCGTTGTAAAACAGGTTTGGCCCGTAAAAGGTACGTAATAATTTCATTTTTTGTTATTCTATTAGTGTTTTATTGGTGTTAATAAAAATTAGTACAACAAATACGTTAATCTCTCAGTGTTGTCCCTTTATAAATTTACCCCTGAATCGGGGAAAAAATTATTTTGATAGGTAATTTTATTTTTATTCCTATTAACTGGTTACATAAACAAAATGTCAAGTAATACCGATGATCCTGGTGGCACGACACCAATTTTTGGCCGTAGTAATTTGACGCCGCGTTCACCGCCGGCAACTAATGCAAAGCGAACATTTGGTGATATATCACCAAGCCATTTATCACCCGATGAAAAGCGATTGCAGCGGTCAGCAAGCACAGAGAATATAGACAATTTACACAACTTAAGTCTTAGCACCTCAGCTGAAATTGTTGATCCAAATATTGATTATATAGAATTTGTTCGCGAATCCTCTGAATGTTTGGCAAAAATTAATGAAATAATAATTGGGCAGACCTCGCGAATTGGCGTTGCAAATAAATCAACGATAATGGGCATGACCCAACGAGTTACCTCATTGATATCTATGCTAGCCATAAAGTCAGCCACGGCGGAAAAACATCTCGCTATCTCGGAAAAAAAGCTCGCGATTGTCGAACGAGATTTATTAGCCTTAAAATTAGATTCAAAAAATAATCCCGTTGCGCCTGTAACTAAGGCTAGCGAGTCGTACGCCGATAAATTGAAACTTCGTTTGCCGAAGCAAATTAAGCCGGTTCAAACTCGCGAGCCAGTACCTTGCATCGTAGCCTATCCAACTGAAGAACGATCCGCGGAATTAACAACATCCGAAGCAACCAAAGAGGCACTTATGAAAGCAATTAAGCCATCCGATGATGTATTTCAAATTGTAGGGGTCAAGAAAACTGCGAAATCCGGTGTAGTAGTACGCGTTTCTAATGACGTTCAAATTAAAAAGCTGCAGTCAATTGAAAGCATAAAAGCGGCTGGACTTAAGCTCGAAAAGCCTAAAGGACGCCGCCCGCGTATTATTATAAAAGACATTCCAGATACAATGGACGACACTAAATTTTTAGCCGCGTTATATAATCAAAATATAAAAGACGAATTAAAAATTACATTTTCGGAATATCTAAAAGACATAAAAATCGTACGTCGTCGCCCTACAGCCTACGGCAGGAAGTGGATGGGAGTCGAAATCTCCCCGGAAATACGTAAACACCTTATTTTGACAAAAGATAAGATTTTTATAGATTTTGCCACATGTAGATTCGTGGACGATATAGAAGTCGTGCGTTGCTTGAAATGTCAGCAGTATGGGCATGTCAGCAAATACTGCTCGGCAAATAACCCCACCTGTGCCCACTGTGCCGAAGCACACGACTCCCGGGAATGTCTGAAGAAGTCTGAAGCAGACTTTAAACCTACATGCGTAGCATGTAGGCGTCAAAAAAAGCCTGCTGACCACAAGATCGGGTCAGAGTCTTGCCCCACATACGCAGCACGGTTAGAGTTTAATATTTTAAACACCACCTATGGATAACGTCGTAATTGCACAACTAAATCTACACAACGATAAAATTGCAACATCTGAGTTGGATAAGCTCGTTGCGGACTATAAGCTCGACCTTGTTTTAGTTCAGGAGCAGTATCAAAGATCTCAATTAAACAGTAAATTTATACAACTTAATAACAAGTCACGCGCGGGTATATATGCGCCAAGGGGCGGATTTACTATAACATCAATCAATCACCTAATGTCCACTCACTGTGCGGTAGCTGAAGTAACATCTCCATATTTAAGAGTATTTGTAGTCAGTTGTTATTTTCAATTTTCTGACCCTGTGGGTTCGCATTTGTATCATCTACGAAGAGTATTGCATGCTCTTACTGGTCATAAGGTTATTATAGGAGCAGACGTAAATGCATCATCACCATTATGGCACGGCAAGTTGAGAGCGACCGATGCCGACAGACGCTCTGCTGTTGAAGAGTTCATTGCTGAAATGCTTCTTCATATTCACAATACCCCTGAAGCACCACCTACTTTTAGTAGCCCAATGGGCGAGTCTTTTATTGACGTCACACTTTCTAGTGCAGACGTCCGAATACAAAACTGGCGCGTTCTTCCTGAAGCTTCTTGTAGTGATCACCGCCTGATTGTGTGTGAGTTCTCCCCAGTTGTTGATAACTTACATCCGCAACAGTTAATAGGTTTTCAATATAAAACTAGGAACGCTGACTGGGCAAGCTTTGCTTCACTTTTCGCTTCCCGCGCCAAAGATTTTACTCGTAGTGAACTTACAGTCACGGAAAGTGTTGAAATTATGTCTGACACATTCGTATATTGCGCTGACGTTGCATTAGGTCGAAAACCTATAGTTAATAACAGACGATGCGACTGGTGGAATGATACCCTTGTTAGGTTGCGTAGGCATTTCCGTGCCGCTAGACGTAAAATCTCAAAGTTAAAGAAACGTAACGTCGAGGGCGAAATCTATCAAACCGCTCTAAGTGACTTGCGTATTGCTAGATCTCACTATCGCGCTGCTGTTGAAAAATCGAAAGGTAATTTACTAAAACGTATTGTAGAAAGATTAAATAGTGAGGGCCCGTGGTCTCCCCTATATCACGAATTTAAATCAAATAGGCGGATTGATCAGGCGTACGTATCCAATATAAAATTTAATAATTCACATACCCTTGGTGTAGAAGAGACTGCTGAGACCATTCTGCACGCGTTAATTCCTGATGATTGCGCCGATAGTGACAGTGACTACCATCGTGAGGTTAGGATCGCGGCGGATTTGTGCCCTTCCACTCCAATATCTACTGTACCGTCGATGGATGAGTTTATGTCTATTGTTAAAGCTTTGCCTACAAATAAAGCCTCCGGTGATGATAGGATTACGAATAGAATGATTAAAGAAGCTTGTAAAGTAGCTGCTGAACCTATCCTAACAATACTTACTCGGTGTATTGTAGAAGGTCATTTCCCTGGCATTTTGCGAAGTGGCGTTATAAAAATAATACCAAAAGGCGATGATAAACCACCGGACGATCCGAAGTCCTACCGTCCTATTACTCTGCTACCGTCGTTGGGTAAGCTGCTTGAGCGCTTGGTTGTGCCACGGTTGCTGCCCGGTGGCCCGCAATTTCATAAAAATCAGTACGGCTTCACCATTGGCAAGTCCACTGTTGATGCTGCGCTCGCAGTGCGCAAAGTTGTTGAGCTCTCGGAGAGCAAGTATGTTGTAGCTATTTTCTTAGATATCTCAGGTGCCTTTGATAATGCTTGGTGGCCAATGTTGTTGCTGAAACTTAAGGTGAGAGGTTGCCCTAGCAATATCTACTCTCTCATTCGATCGTACTTTTTGAATGGTACAACTAAATTAAAACTTGGCCATTATGTTGCTTCAAAGGTGCTCACGCAGGGCTGCCCCCAGGGTTCAGTGTTGGGACCGTATCTCTGGAATATCGGTTTTGATGATTTTTTTAGCCTACCCTTACCGGAAGGGTGCTCGTTAACTGGTTACGCTGACGATGGTCTCTTATTAATCAATGCTAATTCAAGATCTAGCATAGAGAAACTAGCCAACACTAGCCTAAGCTTAATTTCAGATTGGGGTTATCGTAATCGTCTCGATTTTGCGCCACATAAAACATATCAACTCTTGCTTAAGGGAAATTTACAGGTTTCACCGCGATTTCATTTTAATGGAGTATCAATTGCTAATAGAAGTTCGGTTTGTTACTTGGGTTTGCTTTTGGATAGAAATTTTAATTATATCGAGCACATGAAGCAAGTAGGTGAAAAAGCGAAAAAGAATTTCTATGCCTTAACACGAATTTCTACCTCTACGTGGGGATTAACTTTCAAAACGTTAAAAATTATTTATACCGCCACATACTTAGGATGTGTTACGTACGGTTCACCTGCGTGGGCAGATAGGGCTACTATAGGTGCAGCACGTCGTAAATTGCTTCAAAGCCAGCGCCTTGCTCTGATATTTTTATGTAAGTCGTATAGAACTGTAAGCACCGAGGCACTACCCGTGCTAGCAGGTGTGTTACCAGTAGACTTAGAAGTACAACGCCGCGCTTCAATGTACTATACATCTAAAAATATGGTCCCTGATTTCTTGAAAACTCGTGATCGTGAAAAAATAGTTAGACTGTTTAAACCTATTAATGAAGTATTTGAAACATTGCTGTCTGAATGGCAGGAAAGATGGGAAACTTCTACCAAAGGACGCCACTTGTATCTGTTCTTTCAATCGGTAAGAGATAGATTAAAGAAAAAGTGGTTAGAAGTTGACCACCCCGTTGCGCAATTTTTAACTGGACATGGCAATTTTAAGGCAAAACTCTTTTCGTTTAAATTAGTGCCGTCGCCCTTATGCGAGTGTTCTACTGCTAATTCTGAATTCGATCAAACAGCACACCATGTTCTCTGGGAGTGTGATCTTTGGCGGCGGGAGCGGAATGACATGTTGAATTCATTGCAAGTTGCATCCGGGGTAGTATACTATTCAGATTTGGTAGCAACAAGGGAGAATTACCAAGCGTTCAGACGATTTTGCAATTCTTATTATTGGAATCGATGTGTTAGGTAACAACTCAATGTTTTAGGTCCCCAATAGTGTTAGAAACTTAAAATCCGTGGTGCACGGCAGTTGAGCTTCACTTGACTAGCCATCTCTTTAGGCTTTTAATGCCTTATTTGCCATATTGCTGTCTCTCACATTGCTAAGAGGGGAAGTCAAATTCCAAAAGCTTCCTACTCCTACTAATTTCTTCTGATTAAATTCGTTGTGAGTTCCAAGACAGCCGTAGTTTTACCCCCGGGACTGCAATGGACTTCATTGTTCATTGCCTTTTTTGGCGGTCGCCGCTGTTAATCCTGGCTACACAGGAGACACAGTGGTGGGAATGTGTGGTGGGCCCCCGTCCCAATTACTCATTGATACAATTTTACCGTGTACCTATATTAAAACTGTTGCAGGGCACCATAGAGGGCATCATGGCGGCGGTAATTACGGTGGCGGCAATCAAGGAGGTGGTTATGGCGGAGGTTACGGTGGAGGATTCGGCGGAGGTTTCGGCGGAGGCTACGGCGGAGGCGGCGGCGGCGGTGGTGGAGGAGGAGGCGGAGGTTATGGCGGTGGCGGAGGCGGAGGCGGAGGAGGAGGTTATGGCAACGGTGGAAACTATGGCCATAGCGGTGGTTACCAGCAGCCTGTCTACAATACTGGAGGCGGCTGCGGAGGTGGATGTGGGGGAGGCGGATATGGCGGAAGTTCGGCGACTGCCACGGCAACAGCAGTGGCGACGGCGAATTCTGGCTCTTATGGGTATGTATAACAAAACAACTGCATATACTATCACTCGAGTAACAAGTACGATTCCCTTCTTGCAAAACTGCTACCGATATCTATAAGCGAATCAATAAAAGGAGTATCGATCACGCGATTTCATCCCTACTATCAATACAGAACAAAAATTTCTTGATCATTATAAAGTACTTTCCTAGATCCGATCGATGAAACTGTGAAATAGCTCCCTTTGGTTTGGAGCCAGCGTTGCTACATGTGCCGATTTTGGCGGACCGCCCTGCTTTTTTGGGGTAAACTGTAATATCCCGCACGGGACACCACACCACCGCTTTTGGCGGTAAACTCCAAAAATTATGATATCGTCAACTGACATTAATGAAGGAATACCAGAATTAAAATCTTTGGAATAATATAACCAATTTAAAAGTTTTTTTTTTTTATATAAAAAATTCTCGTGTCTCAATGTTAGTTACCATACTCCTCCGAAACGGCTTGACCAATTTTTATTAAATTTTGTGTGCATATCGGGTAGGTTTTAGAATAGGTTGTTATCTATTTTTTATGACAAAACACGTTTCCGGGTCAGCTAGTAGGTATTTTATAGAATTGAAATAGTTTTGATCTTTTGATTATGTATACTCGTGCCAAAAACACTTATCCATTCACTATTTTTCTATGAATATGTATTTTTCTTAAAGTAAAAAAGCTGGACAGAAAAAAGCGGAACATTTTATCCGTCCGGTTTTTTTTTACTTTATAAAGTTTAAAATCAAATTTTCACAAGCAAAATTTCAATTTCAAAAGCTGTTATCTAAAATAAATCTGACGACGCTGTTTGGAGCAGAAAGGGAACTACGGAACAAATGTAAAATAGCTCCCTTTCTGTTCCAAATCAAATGGAGATATTTCAAATTCGTCCAATCAGCAAATGTAACCTAATACGTAGGTCACACTAAAAGTTTTGCATAACTTAAAAAAACAACATGTTACAACCAAAATATTTTGTTTATTGCTTTTCAAAATACTCTCTTTTACATTTTTTCATGCGATCGAACCATTTTTTAAAACAGGAGGACCACAGATCTGAAGGCATGTTTTCTACGTGCTGATTGAACGCTATCACTGTCTCTTCGGAGTTGGTAAAAGTGAAACCTCTCATCAAATCTTTGATTTTGGGGAAAATACAGAAATCACAGGGTGCTAGGGCTATGTACAGGATGGGTGACGAATTGTACTTTTTCGGAAGCTAAAAATGACTTTGTTTTGTTCACCGTTTTTGGCCGTGTTTGGCCGTGTGTGAAGAAGCGTTGTTATGATGTAGGAGAATGCGGCTTTTTGGTCGTCTTTCGCGAACTTTTTCTATCAACCTGGGTAAACAAATGGTAGAATACCACTCGGCATTAACACTCTTTTGATCTTCAAGTGGAATTCCACTTGAAGATGGGACCCGTAGCTGAGAAAAAAAACGCGATCATTTTTTTACCAACGTTTCTCGCCTGCCTCACTTTTGTTGGCCTGTTCTCATTTTCAAACACCTATTCACAAGATTGCTCTATTTTTTCGGGTTCAAAACAATAAATCCACGTTTCGTCTCCTGTGACAATGTCATAAACGGCATTAGAATGTCCGTGGTCGTATTTCAGTAGCATCTGTGAGCACCATTCTACGCGAGCCCGCTTTGGCTCCGCTGTCAGTTCATGACCGATCCAACGACAACAAAGTTTCCGAACTTTTAATTCCTCATGTAAAATTTTCTGAATTTGGCTCATACCAATCCCCAAAAGTCCTCGAATTGTCTCCTATGTAATTCGCGGGTTTTCTTCAATAAGCCGCTTAACAGTAGCCACATTATTTTCGTTGACGGCAGTTGAAGGCCGCCCTTCACGAAATTCGTCATATAAAGAAACCCGACCTCTCTCAAATTCAGCAAACCATCGCCTCACGGTGCTTAAACAAGATGCTTCTCTCCCAAAAACATTTTGAAGACGAGCGGCACAGTCTTGCGGAGAGAGAGAACTTTTAAAATCATAAATAATCATCGCTCTAAAATCTTTTCCACTTAATTCCATTTTCGTTGCGTACGTAGAACTTTGATGTGTGATACAAAACAATAGACAAATGATTTCCCGCCATTTTTTTTATTACTAAGAAGGTTGCAAGTCGTTTCAAAAAATATAACATTCGAAATTAAAATAGTTCCGATTAGCTAGAAGTGCAAAACTTTTAGTGTGCCCCATGTATATCAAACGTTACCGTTTGAGACGTTAGGGCCATAGTTTTCAAAATATTATGTTAGGTAGTTGGTTACAGTAATTTTTTTAATAGATCCATTTTGTTTTGTAAATTATTAGTGATACCATTTAAATAGCGTCGTAAAGCACTTTGAGTATCAGTAATCAGTTTCTCGATATCTATTACAGTTTAGAAATAATCAAGTTGAATTAAATGTGGTAGATGTTCACGGCAAATTTTCGGGCAAACTCAGGTTATTTTAGAAACTATTATTTGAGCACTGTCGGGTCAGTAATCAGTTTTTCAATATCTTGTATACTTTAGAACCCAATCACTTATCCTTTCCATCACATATATACGCCTAATTTAAGAGTGGTTTTTCCACTTATCGGAAGGAGTTCAAAGAATTTGATTAATTCTTTAAATTTCACAAAAAAGTATAAAAGTATAAATAATATGGCAGATTTTTAGTAGTGATTCTTTTCGTTTGCGATTTTCGACTGCATCAATTTTTATTCAGCTAACAAGAAGATGACATACAAATATCAATTCGACCCGACACTCGGAAACAATTCGCCCTGGTTCAATGATCTCGTTATCCAATCCAACAATGCCACCTGACTGCGACTGGTGTGCATTCTTCATTATATATAGTAAACCTAGTAAAATTAGATAACTTTGTTAAACGAGTTGGGGAAAAAACTAAATTGTAAAAATCGACACCTCCCATTTTGAAGTCAATTACAATATAGCGCGTACTATATCGTATGTGATAATAAGGCCTTAGTAATATCACATACGATATAGTACGCGCTATATTGTAACCAAATGATTGACATCTTATCCATCAAAATCAATTTAGGCGCTTCGGAGGACATACATAAATACAACTATAAGATCATACATTTATTGTGGAAAACATAACCCTTCCTTATCGCTGCGCAGTAGCCGGAGAAAAATGGCGATTTTAGACTCGCATATACTGGTGGTAATTTGAAAGATTACAGTAAGAGCATAATATTATTAAATTATGCGAATATGAGTTTCTTTGTTACGCTTTCACGCCGAAACTAATCAACCGTTCATCCTGAAACTTTTGTACATATAAGGAAGAACATAGGGTACTTTTTATAAAAAAAAAAAAACTAAACGCGGGTGGAAGCTAGTAGCAAATAAAATTCAAATGAATGGTTTTTATCAAAGCAATAAGAGCCAAAACAATTATTATTAGAATTTTTGTCTGCTTTCTATTTGGATGTACACACAGAAACTATGACACGACATTTGATGCGATTTTCTTAATCGCATCAGGCGAAGTTATAAATAATAATTGTTTATTTATGACGTCCACGCGGACGACGTCGCGGGCGGCCACTGGTTAAGTATAACTATATTTTAAATTTTATGACACCCTTATATATTGTACAATTTCTTTGGTTACAGATATGGAAAACGTTAACCCTCAACTACAAAACGATCCTCCGAGATGCCATTTTAGTGTGAATCAAGATGAACTGTGATTGTAATATGACAAGACTATGAGTGCATAATGTTATAAGTATAAATTAAAATATTGTAAAGTGATATTTTTAGTATTCTACACACTCTATAACATCATCTGTTATATGTATAAGTGATATGAGACGTACTTGGCCAGTTTTTATTTTTATTTCACGTTCTGTAAGCATGTTTTCTTGCAAAAACATTTTTAGTTCTAAAAGTACTTTTAGTAGTTCATCGTAGTTCTATATAGTCCACATAGGCCACGCATTGGAATTCAAGGA
This sequence comes from Hypsopygia costalis, assembly GCA_937001555.2. Lineage (NCBI taxonomy): Eukaryota > Metazoa > Arthropoda > Insecta > Lepidoptera > Pyralidae > Hypsopygia > Hypsopygia costalis. The sequence goes on from OW443325.2 coordinate 8,887,812, forward strand.
ATCTCATTGCAAATAACCGTGAACTATTATTATTATATTTTAGAATGAGTTCATAAGGATCGCATTGCAAAGTCTATATTGTCAATCATCTGCCCCCCTAGCCAAGTGCGAAAGATCACGTGACATTTGTCAATTCTCATACAAAAATGTTCGATTTTGACAAATGTCACATGATCTATCTAACGTTCGTTACGCTACGAATTACACTTGGCTAGGGGGGCTGGTCTACTATAGAAGCGGAAATCTTGATAGATTTCCGCTGCACTTCTATAATCTAAGGCAAGGCTGCTTAATTATTTTTAAGTGTGGGCCAAAATTTACCTTTGACCTTGTGACCTGATGGCCAACTTAAATGAATACAAGGTTAAAATCATATTGAAACGTCGCAAAGAGCAATCGCGTGTCGACGGTGGGTCGACTACAACTGTTAGTGGGCATATTTGAATGCGTCCACGGGCCACTGAATCTAAGGCAGGGCTGACCAAGGCACGGCCCGCGGGCCGCATGCGGCCCTCGGCTTATATTTGTACGGCCCGTGACGTGTTTTTCATTTATCGCTACAGTTTTTGTACAATGAATCTGATTGAAAGAAAATTTAAACTTAAACTTTTAACTGAAACTTCGAGATCTTTTCGGAGTGGAGCCCGCAGAAAGTTTCAATGTTCTGCCCTACAAGATATTATGCAATCTATAGCCCTTATGAACGATACCCGATATTTTATCGACTTTACACAGACTGTTACACGTTTCATAATGTAACATCATTGTATTGCAGCCTTTATATGTACTTGGTATGTGATTGCGTTGTTTATACTTGATCGAAGGTGATTGCAGAATAAATACAGCCTTTATATGTTTTAGCCTTAAAAAGAGCATAAAATACTTTGCAGTTGAGCCTACCACATCGGATAGAGTGGTATTGATCCTTTTATACCTAATTTTGTTGTAGTAATTATTAAATGTAACAAATATTATGTGTGTTTTTTTATATGCCAAGCGAAATTACTCTATCACATTGCCATAAAAGGGAAGTCAAATACCACACAGCACACGCAGAAAGAAAGGAATTGCTGCGTTGGCAACGGGTGTGGCGGCGAGCGAGTGATATCTCATATTGCGAGCTATATACAATATGGTATGGCTATGGTAATCGTTTCCGATCAGGCAGGCCGTATGTTTATCTGCCACCCGACGTCGTGTATATAAAAAGTAAGCTTCGAAATTTGACTTCTCTACTCCATTCCAACTTCTACTGATTAAGTTCCTTGTAAGTTCCAAGGCAGCCATAGACTGAATGAATGAAGGTAATCGCAACTTCATTGTTCTTTCAAGAACACCCTAGTCGGGTTACAGTTTACGAAAAAGACACTAAAAGGTAATAATCGAATCCTCCTATTATTAAAGTTGGTTAAAAATTATGCCTATGGTACCCGTGCCATAATAATGAGTCGGTAGTTACATTATTCACCAAAACTAAATAAATAGTTTAGGCTCTACGGAGAGCATACGTAAATACCAACATACATACATATAGTACTACAATCATAACTCTTCCTTTTCATTTCGCCGTAGTCGGGTAAAAAACAAACAAATGTAGAGTTTTACTTGACCAGTTATCCATTATTATCCCTAATCCACAAACTTTCCTAGCACAAAGCCTGATAATGAAGTTCTATAAGCCCCCATTATTGTCGTGAAGTTGAATCTGATAACAAACATTTTAAAAACGAAAAAGCGGCCGGCGAAGACACTATACTAGCTTTGGCAAACCGGAGTATGGCCAAGTGAATGGATTCACACAGTCTTTACCCCATTACACAAAAAGGGGTCAACAAAGACATGTAACAACTACCGCCTTATTGCACTCTTATCGCATTCTGGCATGATTTTGTTGCATATTCTTAATGAAAGGCTTAAGGTGTACTTATCTAAAATTGCTCAGGAACAGGCCGGCTTTGTGAAAGGAAAAGACACTCGGGAATTATCGAATAAGCTCGAGAGTTTAACAAACCGACTTACATTTACTTTGTTGACTTCTCAAATGCGTTTGATTCGGTGAAATGGCCAAGTCTGTGGAATACGCTGCTGACACCAAAGCCTCTGGTACACCTTGTTAGACGCCTGTACGAAGAAGGAACAGCCTCGGTACGGCCAGATGACATCCTGTCTACTAGTTATCATCCCAGTGCCGGTGTCCGTGTATCAGTTGGCGGTGGATTGCAAACCTGCGATATGCTGACTACACCACCTTAGTTGCGACTAGTGAAAGCCTTGTGCAAGAAGTACTTTAAAATGGAGCGCGTAATCCTAGGATTACGTGCTCCATTTTGAAGTTTTTGAGATTGTACTTTAGTCCCAACTCTAGAGTGTCCCAACTCTAGACTAAAGAGAAACTCTAAAGATCAATCGTTCTAAGACCTAGATGATGATTGTAGATCGCGCTAGCAGTAACCTGCCGGAAGTAACCCACATTGCAAACTTTTAAGTGTTTCAGTCCTATATACATAATATCATAGTTCGTTGCGTAGATGAAGTAAAAAGTCGTATGTCAATCGCTAGGAGTACAATGCAAAAAAGCTGCAAAAATATGGAAGAATAGGAACTTAACTAAAACCCGGCTCGTAACGACACTAAAACCCGACTCGTAACGACACTAAAACCCGGCTCGTAACTACACTAGTATTCCCCCATATTTTTATACGCTTACGATCGAGTGCCTAGTAGTTCAGGGTAGAGTAGAGGATACAAGACCCATCACAAGACAGGATCAACCCAGTATCACCCATGAGAACGGTCCATCTCATGGGTGATCCTGTCGTGTGATGGGTCTTGTACCAGATAAAGTCTGTTGTGGGCAGCCCATTGCATGAACAAGTGTCTCGAATCGGGTGAAATGGTGAAACATTGTGAGGCGAGCGACGACAGTCCCCATACCTCCCTCATGACGACCATGATCGCTCTATCAAGAGCGAAGCGAAGTAGAAGAAGATATTGAGGTACACAGACGGATTAACTGCAATTCCCTTGTTTATTAACAAGCGCCTGTGTATTAATAATGACTATAGTGTTTTAGGAAATTATTGCTCTATAAATTATGTATTGGGTATGAAACTATGATTAGTTATATAGCAAAAAGCTTATTCAGATTTAAGTATACTTGTTGCTTAGTGATGTAAGAAAAGCCTTGCAAAAGTTCATAATTATTTATTAAGTTCACAATTAATAATCACAGTTGAATGGATAATTTTAACGTGATCTTAACAGTTTCTTTAGATACCTAGAGTAATTGCTATGAAACTCCGATCTGGGGTTCTGAGCACAATCCTTTGAATAAATTTGGGTTTATGATGGGCAAGATCCGTCGCGAAATTGCTTTGAATGATATACTAGCTTGCGCACGCGACTTCGAACGGTAACGGTTGCCTTTTATAGATGAACATGACAGAAAGAAAAATAAATTTAATGGAATGTGTTAGAACCGTAGACAGAGGATACTGTTAAGAACGAAATATTCGTAAGACACACTTGTGACAATATACTTTTTATCATCATCATCAGGTAATTTTTAGTCTCCACTACAGGAGCACGACCCTCTCTCGTCCGTCCCAGACGGAAGGAGGATTTGGCCTACACTCCCCACGCTGGCCAAACGGGTTGAGGAGGCCTGATCGATGTTTGATAATGTATTTCCCTTAGTCGCCTTGTACGACATCCACGGGAAGAGATGGAGTGATTATATTCTAGTATACCGGAAACCACACGGCCTTATACTTAACATACTTTTACTCCAGTGAAATGGGAGGTTATATTCTGACGACCTTCACTGTAGGAGTTAACAAGGCTACTCTATAAGTCGTTCTGGGTAGGTTTCGAACATGATAGGACATTTATATGTTTTTTAATCATCGGATCATCGTTTGGTTCATTTTGCCGATGAGCAATCAAATCTTAATACTTTTTACTTCTATGCCTACCAATACCAAGATTTTTTTCGGATCTATATCTACATATACTTAGTTACAAATATGTATAGTTTATAAATGAATTAAATTATGTGTTCTGCAGCGAACAATCGTGAATCAATTGTACGTATTATAATTATAATAATTAGTAACAAGTTCCTGCTCATTGGCAACAAAATCATGATTTAATAATCATCATTGTATCCGCATGATATTTTACACGGTTTACCTAAAGTATGACTTCATATTTTAGTACTCAACAATATTAATAGAATTGAAATATAGGTATAACAAAGTGATTGCAAAAGTCTAACTTCACTTTAAATTTGTGCTAATAGTAATAAGCTTAACCGGTAGGGAAGGAGACGCTCTACAGATTAAACTAAACATGTTTATCACAAATTAAAACAGAAGTTCGATTTTCGAAATTAAAAATCCCGATGGGAATCGGCTTCAGCTTGGCTGGCAGGGCCCCAGGTAGGAGGAGGCCCCATTTATGAGTAACTAAATACTGTATTGTATTTAGTTACTCATAAATGGCAATAACCTGCAAGGGCATATTTCGTGTTCTCGATGAAGTAGGATAAGTTGCAGTGCCCCTACGGTTTAGTAGTTTGTCTTAAGAAATATATCCCCATTAAAATAAGACAATTACAACCCCCAATTGTTCCTTATTATAACTATAACACGCACAACGAGAAAAGCAACTACCACTAAGGTTAAGTTTTCTGACAATCATACAAGTACTTTAAACTTTCGTTTAAAGACCTGAACTGTTTTGCAGGATCTTAATGGTGGGGGCAGATTGTTACAACGCTTAGTGGCAGTATACCTAAAGCTGCGTCTGAATGCTGCAGATCTTTGATATGGTGTTTTGAGTGCGATTACTGATGCACGCGAATTGTACTCATTAATATCACTCAACCATGTAAGTTTCGAATATAAATATTCTGGCTTACCCGTTGTCATTACCCCAAACAAGAGTGAAGCAAAATGCAGCTGCCTTCTATACTTCATCTTTAATATGTTCGACTTGTTGAGAAATGGCGTTACACGAGCTCTACGTGGTCTCAAAACAAAATCGTGCACAAGCATTTTGCACTCTATGTACCAGTGTAGCAGTTTTGCTAAGTATTACATACCCATAAACTACATCTTGATAATTGAACTTCGATAAAACAAGAGAATCTACTAGTTGAATGCGTAGTTCTATGCTAAGATGATCCCGTATCTTATACAGCAACTTAAGTTTGTAAAAGCAGTTACGTACTATATCAGTAATGTGCTTTTCAAATCGCATTTCATCATCCATTATCAGACCCAAATTACGGGCTTCACGCGTTCGTTCAATAACTACATTATTTATAATGACTTGGGGTTCACAGCTAATTATTCTTCAAATCTGAGATTTTGTTCCCAGCACTATAAATTTCGTTTTGGTTGCATTAAGTGCCAATGAATTCCTTTGTGACCAGTTAAGGATACTATTCAAATCTTTATTAATTAGTTCCACTGCTTCATCTACTTTATTTGGCAAAAATTATAAAAATATTGAACATCATCCGCATGTAGATATATGAAATTTGCAGTGTTTAATAGCATCCGCATGTAGATATATGAAATTTGCAGTGTTTAATAGCATCGGTAATATCTGCAGTGTATATTGTAAACAAGATAGGCCCCAAGATGGATCCTTGAGGGATACCTCTATTTACGGGAGATATTTCTGAACATTGTGTAGAACCATCATCTGCAAATGTATGTACCTACTGTCTGAGCCCGACCGCATAAGCCCGAATTGGTTTCATTCTTAATGAAACCAAAGCCATACATAGTACGTCATCTTGGATAAGAGAAGGGAAATATCCAATGCATCAAAAGCTCTCGAATAATCCAGTAGGACAAGTATAATACCTTTACCTTCATCCTGGGCAGTTAATATGTTATCTGTTACATCCAGGAGAGCGGTTGCCGTACCTCGGTTCTTCCTAAACCCGGACTGAACCACAGGCAGTATGTGATTTACTTCTATGTATTCAGTCAATTGTTCGGCTACTACTTTTTCTAATATCTTAGAAGAACAAGACAAGATACTAATTGGGCGTAAATCTTTAACCTCAACCACGGAAACACTCTTAGGAGTTGGGCGATAAATACCCGTTCCCCAAAGTGAAGGAAGTTTAGACGTACAAATGGATTTATTCACACAGGATGTTAACGTGTCTAATGATTGAGGGAGTGTCATACTAATCATGTCCAGCTATATTTCGTCAATGCCTACAGCATTAGACTTAAGTTATTTTATTATTTTAAGCACTTTAATGGAATTTACCGGTTGCAAGGTGAAACTAGTTTGACCAAATCTGTGAAATTCATAGTAAGTTAGAGTGGACAATGAGATATTATTGTCGTATGTTATGTTTAGAGGGGAGGCCTATGCCCAGCAGTGGACTTGCAATGGCTGAGATGATGATGATGATTAGAATGTTTATTTATAAGATTAGGGTTATTTAAGTGTGCTGGTATGTCAGAAGATTTACCAGGGATGATTTTAGATATTATATTTATCCATATTTTTTTCGGATTTCTAATGTGATTATTGATGCGAAATTTAAAATAGCATTTTTTTATTAATAAGTAATATGTTAACCTGCCCTTTTAAGTCTTTATAGTAATTCTTATGCACTTCTAGTTGTGTGTGCCTATACTTACGAAGAGCTGCATCACGCAGTCTCATGGCGAGTTTCACATTATCAGTAATCCAAGGGCTAGGTAGTTCCTTAACTACACGTCTAGTGACGTTTTAAGAAGTTAAGATCAAAATTTCCCATTTTCTTGCACTAGGGAGAGCTGTTTCTCATACTTGTGATATTTATATCTTTTACATGATCGTGCGACTGACATCAAATAATTTTACCCGATAAATTGGGTAAAATTATTTGATGTCAGTATTATATTTGTTGTCACCCGGCAGTAAAAATGTGAAATTGTTAAGTAGAATTTTGTTTAATAAAACTAATGTACAAAATAATACGAAATTTTATAATTACAATACAATGTTTTTTCACCTATTCCATACAAACTTTCGCCTTATATTTTGCTTCCTTAGAAGTTTAGTTGAATTTGCCATAATATTTTAATTTCGCAGTTTTAGTACCGGTAGTTTCGTCTCTGCGGCGATAAATACTCAAACAAGAATAAATTATTAACGAAAAGGAAAACCCGACTGAAAATAACTTTTTTTTTGTATAACATTTTTTCGCGGTCGCCATATTCAAATAATATACTCTATATCATTCTCACAGCTGAGACGAATTGAATAACACCACAATGTTGAAATCCATTTAGCGGTTTAGGCTGTAGAGAGTGCACAAAGAAATATACATATATATGATACACTCAAAAAAATCCAGTCGAGTAAAAAATATTTTCAACAAACAAACTTTCAACTCTTATCAGCCCTTAACTGAAGAATTTTGATAATTCTGACCACAGATATCAAAATAGTTATTTAAATCTAAATAAGTAGTTATTTAGATTTCTCTTATTCGTATACATTAAACTTTCATTATTTTTATTGGTCTTAGTATAAAATTTCTAATCAAAAGACAGTGTTCTATACTACACCCATGAAGTTTCAACCGGGTTACTTAATTATTTCAATCATTTTTATCGTGATAAGTTTGTAAATTGAGGTCATAACCTTTGGATTTTTCGCAATGTGGTTGAGGTCAGATTTTAAAGGAATTTTAAATTATTAAATGTCTGCTAATTCGAGGAAATGGATCAACCTATGGTTGCTCTTTGAAGTTTTTTGTCGATGAAATTGTCTAAATAATTCCCAGCAAAATAATAATCGACAGCAGCATGCACTTGCTTTATCTAAAATGAACAAACTACGTCATTTTCGATAATCAAATAATGGAAAGACCAGATGACAGATTTACAGACCTAAGGTCCGGGAAAGATGCACAATACTTAAGTACTGAGAAAGGTCGGGTTATCACTGGTCTAGACAGCAAATGGTGTTAAATTGTAATCAAAGTACTTATTTATTGCTGTAATGTCAGTCAACGAACCATTACAATTCGTTGTAATTACTTTGTAATAGAGGAGCAGCATATAGTCGCGCGTGTCAATATACTTAGTTGATGACGCAAGTTACCCGTAGACCGTAGTCTGTCTTTGGATTTATTTATCTTGAAGTCTGCTGTGGTTCAGAGAGCATGTTACGCTGTACTTAAAACAGTGGCCGTTGAGCGGCTTGAAAACTTGAGCACTTGCGTGGTGGAGTTCACGATATGCTCTTAACCCTTTTCATTGAGAGATCCGTATCCCAGAAGTGGAATAATTATAGGTTGCTGTCAATAACTTTGTGATTCACATATTTCTTTTTTTCACGTTTTTAATATTAAGTAAGTGTCTAGGTTATAGCAAGTATTTGTTTCGCTTCGTCGACCGCAACTGCCGCGAGTTGAGACGTTCTTTTCTGGATCTTGGTTTGTCGTAATTCTTTTTTTGTTTTCCGTAGTAAACAAATATCCCTTGCAATTTCGTCATGTCAATTTGTCCATCTGTAAAGACAGATTCAGACATCAGAAAGATGTCATAGCCATTTTCAAGGTTAGCAAGTATCTACTTGTTTATTTCGTTTCGTCGACCGCAACTACTGCCAGTTTAGACTTTCTGCTCTGGATCTTGGTGTGTCGAAATTATTTTTTGTTTACCGTAGTAAACAACGATCCTTTGCAATTTCGTCATGTCAGTTTGTCCATCTGTCTTTACGTCATAGCCATTTTACCCATAAACTACATGGTTTAGAAAGTAAAAATTTGTTATAATAATAAATGCATAGCGCCAACAAAGCTATGAAGAAAAAAGTAAAGAAGAAAAAAATTTCCAAAAGTACCTCATGCAGTTGTACATGTAAGGTGAGATATGGAGCATATGTATTTTTTTTATTAGTGCACTCCTCAGATCAGGATTCCTCAGTTCGGCTCTGCATACCCTATTTCTCTTTCGCTATAGCCTCATTTGTTAGAGGGTAGAATAGACCACGTGCAGAAGAGATTGGCTTTAGCTTTATAAACGGTTATGAGCCACTTATATCCTCATACCTTCCTGACCAGTGGGCTTAAATAATTAAGTAAGTAATTTAGATATTATTTTTGTATTTGTTATAATTATATTACATTTATAAATACATTATAAAACATCGATCAGGCCTCCTCAACCCGTCTGGCCAGCGTGGGAAGTGTAGGCCAAATCCTCCTTCTGTCTGGGACGGACGAGAGAGGGGCGTGTTCCTATAGTGGAGACTAAAATGACCTGATGATGATGTTGATGATGATATTACATTTACACCTTGTGACGTGACTCAAACTTGTGAAGAAGTGACTATTCTCTAAAACACGTTAGTATTAGCAATACATATTTATTATTATTTACTAATATCCCTCATTAAAAGTGACTTCATGTGGGTGTGAGGTAAGTCAGCAGATGTAAAAAGATATTGGTTATGGAGATGAATCATTTGATTTCATTGTACAAATAACTAAAGGTGCGTACAGAATAAAAATGTTTCGATTTGGATTTACAAAATGAACAAGAGATCAAATTGGATGATGGACATGTACTTATATATTTTATTGTATGTGTTATAGGTACTGCTTGCAATGATATTTTAATTCTCGCATACACCTACATTCAACCCACAATTACATATAAGTACCTATAAGTTCATATACCTATAAAAACATATTGACAGTCCAAAGCAATTACAAATATTCTAAGAACATTTATTTGAAAGCGAAAACTCACTCACTCTTTGATTTAACACGAAATCTCCAAAATTACTTAACTTGGGAAGCTGTAATGTTTTTGAGCATATATTTTATTGTCAGGAGACCGATGATTTGAAAAAAGATCTTAAGGCCGTCGTAAGTTTGTATAAAATACCTACATTTTGCAACTAGAGACATAAAGATTTTCTATGTTTCAAAGGTGAAACAATTACACCCCAAAATTTACCCGAAAAATAAAATGTTTTAGGGTGTAAGTGGTTCATCAACATCTTTAAACCAAAGCCAACTTCACCTGCACGCGGTGCACCCTGCTGACTGACAAACGAAGCTCTGGCGAAAAGAGAGGTAGGGAGCGTAATTGTAAGCTACCCGACTGGGGAATGTACCTCCACCTCACAGAATACCGCAGCCAAATAACGGTTCCCTTGAGGGCTGTTGTGTTCCTGCGAGTGAGTGAGGTCACCAGAAAGGAAGGAGATGCTGCGATGGCAGCGGGGGTGGCGGCGCGCGAGCGATATTTTATGTTGCGAGCGTTAATATGGCTACGGTAACCGCTTCACAGCAGGCGGGCCGTATGCTTGTCTGCTACCCGACGTAGTATAAAAAAATAAAAAAAGAAGAAAATACAGCTCAATATTTGATATTATTTTCAAACGAATGATTGTCTGTGTCTGAATCATGGTTTTATATAATATAAAGAACTAGTCTAAATTGTAAATATTAAACCGGAACCGTAAGAGTGAATTTACAATACATGTTATGGAGGTATAGTTTCTTTCAATATTGGTCATAAATAAGTAAGATTTATGTCATTTTTTGTCTAACGCGGATGTTCTTTTGCTCACTATTGTGTGAACACTATTATGCATCTAGTTCTAGTATTAATGATCGAAGCCTATAAAATATAATAGATCCAAATCCCAAAGCGTGACGGCATGTGGTGTCAAAGGCGAAGCAGTTAATGTAAGTGAATGAAAGTAAACAGAAATTGCTAAACAGTACATCAAAATAAACGCTATCCATAAAGATATCACAAAAAAGGACTAATGATTTATTGCTCTAATCAGACCGCACCTTACATTTTTTTTAGATACTGTTTTTCAGCAAAACTCGGTTCAGTCACGATCGACAATTAAGATGATTATATTATATCAAAATATGTTGTGGGTGTCAGAGTCCATTACCGCGATTGTTCACTACTTTGATAAAAGTCTTCGAGTATTGCGCCAAGGACATTTAAAATATACAGTACCACAGTATCTAAAAGGTATTTTTTGAAAACAAAAAATATCTTGGAAGAAATAAGAATATTTTTAAGAACAAGCTTATAGTAGAATAGAAATTGCCTACAATACAAGTAAAAGCAGTTACAGTTTACAGAAGTTATTATATAGCACGTACCTACAGTATGTATACATGTGTATAGGTGCTGGAGCAATGGGAAAAAGGTCATATCTCAGTATAATATTTTATGTAGTCAGTATATTATTTATAGGATAATTTGGTTTTGATTAGTATTATATGGTTATTAATAGGACAAGCATTTCTGCCTAGTATGGGACCACGGACAGATGAGAAGCTATAGGACCTTACATAAGTATAATCACACTCCGGCCACGCCAAACAAATGTCGCATCATTTACTACTACATAAACAATGTCATCTGTACAGAGCGTGAATGAGCGTGTGTGCGTGCGGCGCCATACAAACTGTTCCTGATTTGTCTCAGAGGGGAGGTGAGATCGACACGAGAGAGCGGCAGGGAGAGGCCATACTGTACGTAGTACTATTATTTATACTGTGGTATAATTGAGAAATCTGTATACAAACTTAATTTACCTTTTGTTTAAATAATATAATAATTTATTTGTTTCAGACAATTATACAGTCCATTTTTGTTAGTACACAATACTTATCCTATGTTAGTAAAACAGACCTTTACTTATACAATTAAAACCTATTGTGGCACACTGGCCCGTGCAAATAAAGTATTTAGATTTTTTTAAATGTGATGATGAAGAAACACTGATTTTTCAGCCATAACCATGCGGATATAACGGATGGCTTTCATGCGATTCGCCTAAGCGTCACTACTGCAACGGATACGAAAGAGCACTAATAAGTGTCCTATAAACAGTTGCATCTTGTGTTGACTGTCACATCACTAGACAGTGGACATTATAAATAAAAATGTTTGTAGGTTTGTTCTCTATGCATTCATCTACCTTTTATCCAATTGCAATGAATCAATGGTGGGTTATTTTGGGTATGACAGGGTAGGTTTAGTACAGGTTACAGGACAAAGTCTGTCAGGTTAGCTAGAATAATATAAAAAAAAAATTGTGTATTTTACTTATTAAAAATTGTTTTTAAGATCACTATCTATTATTCATATTCTGATCAGTAATTTGTTTCCGTCTAAGTTTATATGTGAATCGTAACTTTGAATCGAATGAACCGGTTTCTTTTATTGAAAGCCGGATGGTTCTTGGCTATGATTGATGAAAGTTTGCTCCATAGTTTTCGATTTAATGTTATAAGAACAGGAAGCTAGAAATAGAGTAAGGTTGAGAGAATTAAATAATATACTATTTGATTCCAAGAGTACGGATATTTTGAATTGAGTTCTAATACGGGTAGCACTCCTTTTAAAAAGTTTTACAGTCTCTTGCGACATTGAGAAAAAGATCGGGAAATTTACTAAAAAGTTAGAGTTTTTGTCAGTCAGAAAAATCACATATTTGGGTTTGCTATGCTGGATTGCATCTAATCTGTTCCCTAAATACCTTTTGATATGGTTCTATTGAGTCACAGCATCGAAATGTTTTATAGCAAACTCACACCCATGAAATCAAAACGCTTACATTTTAATAGATTGATTATTTCTCCGTAATTTGAAGATTTTATTAATGTTAGTTTTGTATAGACAGAAAATATTCGTCCATCAATTATAAAAACTTAACAAGGCAATGACAGCTCGTGAAGCTGGAGGTGATACGACCAATTATAATTTCACGTTTGAGCTAAAACGTTTAGCACGCGATATTGATGGCCTTCACTAAGGATTACTATAGAATTTAGGAAACACATTTGTACAAAATGTTTTTGACCTTAAAAATAAACAAAAGAACAATGAGTATATATATGAGTAAATATGTACCTACAAATGTTAGAGCTCATTGATTTGATTGAAAATATTGTCGAGTATATTGCGCATTAAATAAATAAAATCAAATAGGTAAAAAGACAAACTGACGGAAGTGCTGAAAGTTCCTTGTGTTAACAGTACTCACCTTATAATAAGACTCCTAATATTTCAAAAAAGTACTAAATCCATTTTATTTATTTATCAATTCGTACTCATCCCAATACATACTGCTGGGATTCGAGCTGACTCTTAATTGCTAGGAGTTCTCATGCGCGTTAGGAGTTCTCTCGCTGCTCAACTGCGGGCATGCGGGCTCAACAGGCTGGCGGAGGCTAGAGTATTCAAGCTGCTAAGAGCCACTGGCTTGACATAACGAATGTCATCTAATGACAACAGCCGACGGCTTAACGTACCCTTCCAAGCACGGTGGAGCTCAAGCTAGAAAATTCCATATTTACTCAGCTTGTGTACGTTGTGTACTGTATGTACAGTGGACGTTGCTTATATTGCGTGTTCCATGAGAATGACTTGCTACATACCTACCAAACTTCTGTAACTCGGAACACGGGATCGAGAGTTATAGTGACAAAATCATTGATATAAACATTCAAAAAATGATTTTTCGTCCCAACTCTACCTATTTGGAGAGCTCGCTCATTTCGCTCACGTGGTTAATCTCTGTGTTAAAACTGATTTGTTTGATTTTTAGTTGCAGATTCTGCCATATGAAACTTTGTAATACTTGATTATTTGCCCCAACATGATGCAAGAGCTCAAACCAGTGGCGTAACTACAGGGTGGCAGAGCTGGCAAAATGCCACGGGCCCCCGGACCAAAGGGGCCCCAGGCGCGAAGATTACTACAAATATAGTATTTTTTTTAAGTTAGGCTATAAATATACAAATGTTTAATAGGTAGGTACACTATCATATTTCTGGAAAATCAAATTATAGATTATTAACCAAAAATGTACAAAACACTTCTTTATTGTTGGTTACTTCGATGATTTATTAGAGGGCCCCATCCTCTGAGGGCCTTCTGATGAATTTGCCACGGGCCCCTGATGGTATAGTCACGCCACTGGCTCAAACTATGACACTGATGTAATACCCTCGGCTACTTCTATGTAAAATCAAAGTACAGTGCAATGATATGATGATGATAATATAATAATAATCATTTATTTTTTCTCCATGAGTTGAGTACATATGAATACTGTCTACCACAAATTAAATAAAATTTTGTGTCTATGGTAGATACAATAGATAACATATACATACATATAGTAGATAATAATAGATAGAGGAAGAAAAAAAAAATACATTTATACGTACTATTTTTTTTTCTTGGTTTGATATATAAGGACTACACAGTAATATAACTAATAGGTAAAAGAATCACTTCATACGTTTCGATATATTTTAATTTTAACACAATATTGTTGCCCGCGACATATAAAATGTAACTAGCTACGCTTGCGGCTTGGCCCATGTGAATATCGATTAGTGTTGATGTGGATAGCACATAGTTGCGACTTTCGAGTCTGATACTGAAATAAACATAAATTATTAAAAACAAAATACATAGGCATTCAACTTCATATTATACATTGATACATAGACACCGTTGGTCGTAGGTTTATCGTGTTTACCCTGAACTTGACTTCCTAAGATGATACCAACGCCATATGAGTAATTAATTACATTGTGCCAGCGCAAACCTGATCACGAGTATCTCGCAGTGACCGGCTTTTCGTGAGTTATTAATAACTCTAACGATTTTAACTGATATGGTATAGAAAAGGATTTTATATACTTAGAGTGTGAGTATATTTTTGGGACTTAATATTCTCGTACAACTACATAAAGCGCTTAGTCCGAAATTATGACTGAAATACGATTTAGTCGACTCCATAGTCACCGCGCTTTTCACCATTTAAACTTGAAATTTCTTAATAGTAAGACAATAAGAGGATTCCATTTTTCTAAATTCTCACGTTTTATAAGTTTAGGCTGACAAATAAGTATATGACCCGGCTAATGGTAAGCACGATAGCTACTGGGATAGACGCGTACTAATTCGCAGGATAGGTACAGAAATATCAAGATATTAGATATAGGTATGGCAAATATGGAGGGTTACTTCTAAATAAAAATCCGAAGTTTCTGTCGAGGCTTGAGAATTCCAGTTCAAATGAAGTTAACCTAACCTACTTTTCTCGTAGCAAGTCGTTTACTGATGGGACCGCTGTCTAACCTAAAATTCTGGTAGCGGCTCGTTCTGCCCATTACCACCAACTCTTATTGCGATTCAATAACTGAATAGAATGCTTATTCATACCCAAGGAATAAGCGACTCTATTTAAAATTGATTAAGAGTATAGCGTCGCTTATTCATTGGTATGAATAAGCATTCTATTCAGTTATTGAATCGCAATAAGAGTTGGTGGTAAGGGGGCTGATAGCGATTCATTTTCTAGGAGGGTTTTAGCCTAACCTATTTTTCTGATAGCGAAAATTATGGATAACATAAGATAACATAACGTCTACTTTATGTACATTTTCGTCGAAAAAAATATCAAACACATAATATTCTTTAAAAAAAATTGGTTATGTTGTGACATAATAATATGTGTTATAAAATTCTTTGAATTTTGTTTCTATGAAAATATTTTTTTAAAATGAATAACTGTTAAAATAATAATTTTTGAATGAAAATACAAGGAGTAAATACTCCTAAAATTCTATCTATGCAACAGTTACTGCGAAATGAAATTCAATGGAATTTCTGTTTGAAACAAAGTAACGCCCAAAATTTAACATGAATGTAGGTATTTCTATCTTACGTAGACCGTCAAGTGCATCAAATTACGTAGAAGAGATATGTCTCTATATTATGTCTCCCAGAAGTGTATTCTGTTTGTAAACACCTATTTCTCCTTAATGTTATCAATTGACTTTTGACTTTGATTCTGAAGAAGTGCCTAAACGTAGAAAGGTTATCAAAAATTGTTTTAATAGTAAATTAACATATTTTCCACTTAAAACTAATTGTAATGACGGATATTTTTTTAAGACCAAAAGTTAAAGTTTGAACATCTTTATTTATCATCTTTAATGCGTAGAAAAAACAAATACATTTATTTGCCATTGGGCCCTTGTGAGGCGCTTTGCTTTTTGCTTTGCACAATAGGCTATTTGCCAATGTTCAAAAATTGTATACAATATCGTAATACACAAAACTATAAAGATCTGCAAACTTTCATTCTAACATCTTCCGCCCGACTTATTTTAGGGTCAATCAAAGTTTGGCGGGAAAGTCCATTTTAAAAATTGTAATTATCGATAAATAATATTTCTATTGGAGAAGCATTAAAAAATACTATAACTTTTATTATGATAACACACACACACACACACACACACATATATGTATTTTATATCTCAGGAGTTTACAACATGGGTTCGCGCGTGTGTTACCCCTGGTATTTCAAGTGACCATAGGCTGCGCTAACCGCTTTCCATCAGGCGAGCCGTTTTTTGCCACCTTAGTGACCTAAGAAAAAAATATGCAGTCGTTTAACAGACGGGTAGTTAAAGCTTAATTGCCACGAATGATATGAAACAAGTATGTTTTACCCATATACTTGCAAATGATTTATAAAAACTTTATTATATTGATAACATAAAAACGTGTTAACGAATTGCCATCGGAAGCTACATAAGGAAGAAATTAATTTAGCAATAAAATAAATTTAAATCTAACTTAAGCTCACTCGCTGAATCGAGTTTGCAATGAACTTTGCAATACGAAGTAAACAAAACAATAAAACTTACTGTTATTATCTGATGATGATGATGATGATTGCCATGATTTATGGCAATCATCATCATCAGGACATTTTAGTCTCCACTACAGGAGCACGACCCTCTCTCGTCCGTGCAAGACAGAAAGATGATTTGGCCTACACTCCCCACGCTGGCCAAACGGGTTGGGGAGGCAATAACGACGGGAATTAACACGATCATGCATAAGGGTACGTACCTTTATAATTGCCTGACATTTCTACCGCCGAAGCTGAACCCGATACCCATCGAATATTTTGATAGAAAAAATCAAACTTGGCCTTAGATTTGTGGTAATTGGTTTTGTCTTAGCTGGTAGTACCCCTGGAGCTCTAGCAACTAAGCTAAAGATGTTTGTCAATAACTTAAACGTAAAACCTATTTTACGAATCAAAATATTCGACCTTTCGGCTGACCAGCTGATCAGTCAGCCTGTGACCACGGCTGGTGCAACCTGGTCGAAATGTCAGGCAATAATACTTCCATAATTTATGGTTGTTTCGTGAATGTATCGAAACTGTATGTATTTCTCTACATAGAGTTTTCTCTTGAGGGATTGAGACATTATTTATAGTACCTATTCGTTAATATAACCAACTTTGCCTATGACGGACGTATATATATATAAGTATATATATAAGGTATAGTAAATATAAAGTATATATAAAGTATAGTAAGTATATATATAAGGTGTAATCACGTCACGTCGTCTGGTATACTGTTATAATTATTAAGTTAAAAGGCAATAATTACATTACATTAGTAAATTATGACAAATAAAAATAAATACAATTCATGAGATATTAACTTTATTATTTATATTTCAACATATCAGAAACTTGACATCCGTAATACCTATCCTGATATCACTAAAAACTATGCAGTCACAAGTATCAATTTCCGAATAATAGCAATGATTATGAAACAACAAAAACAAACGTCACATACATTTAGGTATGCAGATAAGAAAATTTTGACCTAAGGTCTCCTATGGTAAACAATACGCACAATCACGGAATACTTTTTTACCGCAAGCCAAGCGCATACGCTTATGACGTGCATAACATTTGTTGGATGAATTTATTTTCAATTTTGATGAACATAAACACAAGTTTTTTATTTACTCTATTTTTATTACACCTGTTTCAGACTTAACCTCCGCGGTTATTTGGTACCGAGTACTCACTCATCCTCCATTTGAAATCGCTGATTCCGCCAGGTTCACGGGGCAGATAAATCTGATTCAACTGTCTCATTTTCAGTTTCATGAGCACTTTGCTGTGGTACAAAGTCTTCTCTAACGGAATCAACCACCGATCCATTACCAGATTCGTTAAGGCAAGACTTCAATTTGTTCAGCAAGATGCAATTTTGACACAGCCAATCACTTCTTGCCCACACTACTTCTTCAAGAATAACTCACCAAAATTGCTCCTGCCGATGAAACTACCCCAAGTTTCTCATACCACAGCGGTCTGTGAGAGTGCACGTCGTCGTTTAAAGGTTAGGTTGGTGGTATGTGTTCATCAATTTTAATGAGTTGGTATACTATGTTGATATTCTGAGATTTCTTGATATCTATATCTACTCGTATATACATATTTTAATTATAAAATAACTTCAAAATTGCTCCAGTTGGGTTAGGTTAGGTTAAGCTAATTACTCGTACTATCAAAAGCCGAGCGAGGCTCGATTGCTTATGGATTGAGTATTGGTACCTCACCTTTTCTCTTCAAAATCAAATCGAGGGTTTGATGGTCACAAGAAGTACCTAATCAAACCCAATAAGTCGGAATGGCAACCCTACAGAAATTCTATATTACGTCTATACTTGGAGAACAGTTTTGTTCCATTCAATAGTTCAGTACTTCTAGCTTAATGGGAGGTTTACTTCGGTAAACGATCTGATTCATCTTTTCATTAAATTAGTTTAAGGATTTGATCAAATCCCTGCTTTTATCATTTTCTTGCGTCATATGTAAACCAAGCTTTCCCTACACCTCCTTAAGTTTCCCGAATCCACTACATGACAATGAAGTATGGATAGTTGAGAGTTACACAAATAGATCTAATGGTTCACACATGTAAACTAATGGTTCAGTGGTAAAAACGTTCGTGCTACTAATAAATACTCAGGCTAACTATACAACTACTCAACGACTATGCAAATAGTTAATTTTAACGTTCGCACCGACCCGCACTGCACCGATGATCACGTGGTGGTAAATAACATCGAGAAGTATCTAAAGTGTATTTCACACGACATAGCTGTTATTTTTTTATGCCATTAAAATGAGAAAACAAACATACGGCCCGCCTGATGTTAAGCAGTAACCTCAGCCAGGTAATTGGATACTACATCAGATACATCTGCATCAAAACGCCCGAAAATATTGGCTTAACCGACGGATTAACGCGTCTACATGGACGGACGGAAGAACTCGAGATAAGTATATCCATCCACAGATCACAGACAGGCTATGGTCGAAGAGGCTTAACTTGCGTGATCGATTAGACTGACACAATCCAACGAACTCTAACTACCAGAATCTCTCGCGACCAGAATTAACAGGGTGTGATAACCAACGATGATTGTGTGAACATAGAAGCAAGCGGTGGCCGTCAAACAATTCCTTTGAACATAACCAATTGTAGAATTTGACGAGCCCGGTGGTCGAATGGTTAGCAATGGCTACTTTGACTCCTGGTCGCGGGTTCAATTCCCGCACAAGTCAAACATTTGTGTGCATGAATATGTATATTTGTCTTGGTCTGGGTGTTTTCTATGTATTATAAGTATGTATGTGTTTACAAAAAAAAATGGATTTAAGTTCATATATCAGTTGTCTAGTACTCATAGTTTTGCGTTTAATTCTCTCTGTAAATTGTTCGAAATAAAAAAACTGTGAAAAAAAATCGGCAGAACTTTTTATAATTTCCAAAGGGAGGAAGCTAAGCAACCTCGACTATAACGGTTCTATACCGTCTGCATGCTTAAAATTGACGAAAATCCTCACAGCTTGTACCTGACTTGACACATAAACAAGCTTATGATTGCACGATTAAAAGGTAGAGTTTGGTTCAAAACTCACGAGGGATTTTCTTCTTGACGGTAAGTTTGCATATTGTATACTAGCTGACCCGATAGATGTTGTCCTGTCTTCCTAATTATGAGTATCTACCTATTTCATTTGAATTGATTTCGCGCACGCTGTCAAATCACTGACAGTTCTGTCAAACGCCTTAAAGTTAAAGTAGAAAAGTTAATATAGTGTAAATATAGTGATTCAGTTTTCTTATCTATATTTTCTAATATTCCGCTCAACTTCTGTTTTTTTCTTTCATAAGAACCTTCTCCTGACAATAACAAATGCAACAAAGAAAGAGTTAGCGTTAATTGTTTCATCCGTTCACTCGTGATATGATGATAGGGAAATAGACATTCATTTTTATATATACATACAGATTATTGTAAAGTATGCAAATGTGTTCTACAACGAAACACATCAATCATCTTTCTATATTCTATGTGAGACACTGTTTGATGCATTTGCCGTGGTTTAATCCGGAATAGTGGACATTAGTTGAGCTAGCGGTCATCGCACCCTGACGGTCGACGCACTGCCGTCCAACCGCCGCCGGCCTTGCTACCGACCTTGTTTTTGCCCGACAAGTGCAACCCTTACACCACCTGACAACGTACACCTTATAACCACATTGTGTTAATCGAATTATTTAAACCTGTAGTAATAATTAAGTTAATCATCATAATAATTAAGAGCTTTCATCTCTGAAAATCTCTATAACACTCTCTGATCTTAACCTACATCTTGAGAAAACACACAATTAACATTTTCTTTTATTTGATCATCGATATTTTTTTACTAGCATTAGGTACTTAAAACTGGTAACATCCTGAAAACAATATTTTTAAAAACTTCCACCACTGTCAATAGAACATTAGAAGAAATTGTGGATGCTCTACATAGAGTTACTTGCTTCAAAAGTCACAGATAAAACCTGTTAGCTTATTATTCAGTGACAGCAACTGGAAGATGGTTACTACACAAACAACCTGAAAGCCAATTCTCGTAATTATTTTACATTGTAGAATTAAAATTGACCGAGTCGAGATCGAATTACGAAGACTGAAAAATGTGTATTTTAAATTCATTAATTAATTAATGTCAGTTCTTATTGTGACAAAAATGCTGTTCTCAATTTGTTTAAATTTACATTATAGGTGATTATAGTTAGAATTGAAAGCGGCATATTTTGATGTGTGAATACCAGAGATAGAGTAGATCGAAACTGAATTTTGTGTACATTTTAATTACGAGAGTTAGAACGAATATATAATAGAGTACATAATAGAATTAGAACGAATGCCTTGATTACTAATGTTACAGCAATAAGCCCCTTAAGACAATTTCAGTATTAAATATGAATGACAACTTTAATTTTCTCCGGTTATCGTTCTACACTAAACATCCAATATATTTCAAACGTTCTAGTAAACCTACCTAATATTTCATGCGGGAAAGGCGCCGGGAGTTATGACCATTCCTAGGTACTTTCTCCCAGCTTTCAGTACTAGATATTTGTCGCTGAATATTTATGATGTGGTAGGTACTGCATTTTATACTTTCTATTATTTATTACTACCGCGATGGATATTGGCAGAGTAATAAATGGCAATTTGATCTACACTACTTTGCGTGCTTCCGCTACCAATTATTTCATTCATACTACTACCGGCCGGCACCCACCCACTACCGTTAGTAGATGCATGCGACTGCAGTGGCTGCTTTGGTCGTCTCTGCTCCAGCTGCTGCGGTCGTCTCGGCAAACCTCCATCATCTGAAACATGCGACTGCTGCCGCCCCGACTGCCGTGGTCGTCTCTGCGACACGTGTTTCGACGTGTGCCATAAATATATAGAAGTACATACATCCACCTCACAGAATACCTCAGCCAAATAATAATTCTCGTAAGGGTTGTTATGTTCCTGCGAGTGAGTGAGGTCACAGGAAAGAAAGGAAGGAGTTGCTGCGGGCATCGGGAGCTACGGTCTACGAGCGATACGGGCCTCCCATTAATCGAAGGGGTTTAGAGCATACTCCACCACGCTACTCAACTGCAGGTTGGCGAAGGCCAGTGTTTTCAAGCCACCTAAGGGACCACCGACTTAGCTTAACGACTGTCATCTAATGACAGTAACCGGGACAGATGGCTTAACGTGCCCTCCGAAACACGGTGGAGCTCGAGATAAATAAACCCATCCGGTCGACGTTGCTCAGCTTACGTGTTCGATTAAGCTGACGCGCGTAACGAAGCGATCGAGCTTCGATTAGACTGACACGCGTAACGACGCCATCGAGTTCCCGAATAGACTGACGCGTAACGACGCCATCGAGTTCTCGAATAGACTGACGCGTAACGACGCCATCGAGTTCTCGAATAGACTGACGCGTAACGACGCCATCGAGTTCCCGAATAGACTGTCGTAACGACGACATCGAGTTACCGATTAGATTGACACACCTTACGACGCCATCCAGTTCCCGATTAGACTGACGCCATCGAGTTCCTGATTAGACTGACACGCGTAACGAAGCCGTCGAGCTCATAGTATCACAGGTGCTTAAATGTGTAAACACATTGAACTTGAACCCTCACCTTGTGTCTCACAAAGCCGACGAATACTACCTAACTACTGCTAACTTGAAATTACTTCTAATTCGTGTCATTATTCATCAAATGTTTAATCGACCATCACCTCTGATCATCAATCAAGTAATCAAGTTTGTTATGCAGAGGTTCACCACCATAAATATATCCAAGCCGACCTTACCCGCACGTGATGCACCCTGCTGACTAAGAGCGAGACTGTGGAAAACACTGACTTCCACCAACCCGCAGTTGACCAATATGGTGGAGTATGCTCTAAACCCCTTCGGTTGAGAGGATACCTATATGCCAGCAATGGAATGAGTAAGGGTTGTCGACTTGAAATTATTCTATTCCTAATGTCTGGGTATCCACAAAATTTTTAGCCTTCGGAATACACAATATTATGTTATTATTATAGAACGAAATTATTGTATAATTGAGTGACAACCCTAAAGAAGGTCTGGATAGGAGGTGCGCCATATCTATCCGGCGGGACGTACTAGGGCAGCGAGCGCAGGTCCTAACGTTTTTAATCCGGTTCCATGCGCCCGCGCACCACTCGCTAACTTGCACTCGCTCTCCGCGCCTGTGCTCGATACATCGCTATCGCCGCGATTTAACCTCAATTAATCGACAAAAGTTTAATTAATCGACCAAATTCGCAAAAATGTACAAATCTTTGGTTCTGTTTTGTGTTGTTTTTTGTGTAGTCATAGGTAAGTTTACATTTTATAAATAAGGATAGAATTTTATGTATGTTATAGTTACATAAAAGTCACTTATTTTATATATATATATATATATATATATATATATATATATATATATATATATATATATATATATATATATATTTTAAGTTATATCCTTCCATCTTATCCAGTTTGTCCTACGACGAATAAATAAATATTCCTGGACAAATTACACACTGCCATCTAGTCTCAAATTAAGCAAAGCTTGTACTATGGGTACTAAAAAACTGATATTATACTTAAATACATCTTTTTTTGTAAATACATACTTATAATACATAGAAACCACCCAGACCAAGATAAACAGACATGTTCATGCACACAAGATTTGTCTTGTGCGAGGATCGAACCCGGAACCGCGGAGTAAAAGTGGCGATTGCTAGCCACGACCACCGGGCTCATCAACAATTATCCCAAAAATACTTTTTATCACATACGAATTTATATTTTGTACTAATAATACATTATCACCTTTGCCATACATTAAATCCAAACTGCTGAATTAATCATAACTGCAAAATTATTTATTATTAAATTATATTTATAATTATAAAATATGTATAAAAGGCGGACTTAATGCTAAAAGTATTCAATACCAGTATTCACGAATGCGGTTCTGATAAACAAAACTAAAGCAGATTCATCTTCTAATAACATTGTATTACTACAGAAGTTACTAACTCATTTGGCTGCAATCAAATTGTTTTTATGCCTACTTCACTCACTATAACAAATGGAATTTAGATTTAAATCCTACGTTTGGTTCCAAATAATTTTAGTATCATCAGACTAGTTTTACCGTTCCAAGCATTTTAAACCTAACTTACTGTACATTGGTACGAGCGTCAGTGAAAAAATAAAATAGTCTTTAACTACAAGCAACAAAAAGCCTCAATTAAGTTAATTGGTAAAAAGCTCGACATGTAACGAACCTATAATCATTATTGTTGCTTGGAGAGATATGTTTTTTATGTTCATTATGCGAGTATCTTTATATAGAATAATTAGGTTTTATTTTAACGTGTATAAAAAACTTTTCTTATTAGACTATATACGACTACGAAATCATGAAATATATACAAACTAGTGGTCGCCCATTGGTCGTAATTCGACCATAATTAATTAAATATATGACTTTTGCAATAAACAAAAGGGTGTGTGTGTCAAATAATGTTACTCGTAGTGTGTGTAATGTTTTTTTTTGTTGTTTCAATGTATTTATTATGCATAATAAAAAAAAAATATTAGCATTCTGCACTCCTTCTCTATATAAGCTATAAGCGTGAGAAATTTCATACTCCTCCGTCCACGCAATTTTCGTAAAAAGCGGTACAAAGTTTTTGCTTCACGTATTATTATAATATTATACAAATACGATGAGTTACAAAGGCTGACGTGCATCAAATTGTAAAAGCTACCAATGCCATTGCTCGAGTGTAGCGCATTGTATGATCCGTACTGCCACCGACATACTTCCACAGACGAACTACGTCTGTATTTACAGCAGGCGAAAGATTGTCTATAACATATTAATACATTTGAAAATTCTTCAATATAAGTAAGCCTTTCATTAATTTAAAGTTTTATCGAGACACTACCAAAGTGAACATTGAAAGATACTCTTCCAGTTGATGAAGAGTTTTATCAAAAACCAAATACTCTCAACGATCTCTACAGTTTTCAATATGTATGTAAACAAATCTTGTGTGCATTTTTCTTTAAAGTATTTGTTGTTTTTCTATAAGTTAATTGATTATATTTGGAACAAAAATGGTATAATAGAATACTTATGAATGTGAAGGAGTATCTAGTATACAAAACACCCACATTTTTTTTTTATGGAGATTATTTTTTTTTCTAATTAAAAATAAACTTCAAGATAAAATTGCTGCACGTTCTAAGTATACAGTGTTTGGTCTGCTACCCTTTATTTGTCTATGTAATAATCACTGATTTGAATAGTATAAACGACATGAAAATTTGTTTGCTTTGCTCTGAGAGTTTGTGACCGATGGACGGATGAGCACACACCAAATAGTACTCTCACTTTGATAAGTACTTAGTTCCATACTGTTACTTAAGCGAAGCTATAAACAGAATGAGAAATAGTTACAGAAGTACATCTTTTTGCCAATCAACACTAGAATGATAAATTAATAATCCTCTCAGGTTGTTTGTACAAGTAAAAACTGATTATGACTAATTTAAACTTGATTAATGGATACCTACTTAGAATCTTATGAGCATGTAATCACGGTCAGACCATAAAAAATATGAGTTCGTTACCTGCGCGTTTTTATATACTTGTGGTGGATTGCTTGTGGTTTTGATTTTTTCGCACAGCAGACTGATTTGTTAGGATCTTCGCCAATAGGTATTTTAATATTAGTTATAACTCTACAAATATTAATAAGGTTTTAAATCAAACAAAAGAAAAACAAAATATCACATTGTAAAATTCCCAACACATAACATATGCCGCTAATATGAAGAGGTACAGGCAAAGAACAGGGAGTGTCACAATTTTTATTTTTTTCTATTTTTTATTGAAGTAAATCTTTATCTATGATAGTTTAATTTCCAATTCCTAACTTTTTATAAAGAGTAATACTTTTCACAGTGTTTTTCTCAAAATCTATTCATGCTTCCCTTACCCTTCATACGGTACCCTTCATATAGTCCCAGCTCAGCGTGACTGACGCTTGGCCACAGCGCGAGCGCTGGTATTTTGCTAGAACCACATGACTGTACGACCGCCCTTGTAGGGTTAATATTCATTGTCTTTTCTTTTTGACCATTTTGACCAGTGGGCGACCAATAGTATTAATTAAATTACGGATGGGGTGTAAAATCAAAAGGGAAGACATTACATTGATCCTTCGGAACGTAAGTCGGAGCTGACACACACACACATTTTTTGTTATATCTACTTATGTTTTACGTTTTTAAATTTTGAAATATTTTTTAATCGTTCGACTTTTATTTTATGCCACGTCGATTGTCAAACAATCAGACCTCTTGATGATCAGAGGAACATGATGTAAATCGGGTACCGTTGCGTCTGTGCTACTCTATGCGCCTTTATATGCAAGTATTTATATTAGCTTCCAATCAAAGAATATAAAGTATTGCTCTTACGCTGGCATCCCGTTGCAGCAATCTCTCAGTCTGGTGACCTCACTCATTCGCATGATTACAACAATTATAATTCTTTCACTTACTGATTTACGAGTACAAGATGATTACATTATATTTTTAACAATGCGGATGAATCTGTGAAATGTTAGGTACAAGCTAATTCATGGGTAGTGTGTGAGTCACGTCGAGTCGTGCCGTGGTCCTTTCCGCGATCGTGCCCCCGGATCTTTTGATATGGTACTCGTATTTCAAAACTACACATGCGTACGTACGAGTATCTATGTAATATGTGGAACTAGTAAAAAAAGATGTGATCCTAAATAGAAAAGTATTTTTTACGGGAGCAGGAGGACACAGGAGACACAGTGGTGGGAAAGTGTGGTACTTTCCCACCACTGTGTCTCCTGTGTAACCAGGATTAACAGCGGCAACCACCAGAAAAAAAGGCAATGAAGTCCATTGCAGTCTCGGGGGTAAAACTACGGCTGCCTTGGAACTCACAACGAATTTAATAAGAAGAAATTAGTAGGAGTAAGAAGTATGTTTGTAAAACTTTATTGTATAATAACACAAACAGAAAATACAAATAAAAATAGGCAACTTAAATTAAATTATTCAATGGTGGACTTATCCCAATAGGTATATTCTTATATTCCAGTCAACTATAGAATGGTTGAAAGGATAGTGTTATTTTATATACTTATTTATGAACTTGGGCGACCAAGTTTTGGTCAGCGTTTTTAAAGAGTATTGAGACCAATATTTTTTTTCGATCACACACAAAATCGGTAGAGAAATTTCCGAAATCATTTCAATGTAAAGTCAATTATTATTAACTTACTTTTTGGGGCGGTACATTCTTCACAAGAACAGTTCATTTCACATAATAACCGTTAAACACTTTTGTATGTGCTTTATATTATATTATATTGTGCACTTTTAAATGGTGCTACTACTAATAAATTAGTACCGTTTCTTTCTACTCTTTTTGGTCACACTGTAATTTATATTCCTACCATAGAAATATCTCTTCTATAATTTTTCTTCCCTTAGACAGAGATAACTGTAGACTAATTGATAGTTTTCGATGCATCACACAAGAAAAAGAGTAATAAATAAATAATGCTGGAGCAATTACACATAGCTATCTAGTCCCAAACTAAGGAAAGCTTGTACTATGGGTACTAGATAACTGATATTCATATGATAGATAACCCGCAACCTCGGAGTCATAGTGGCCATTGCTAACTTTTCGACCACCGAGCTCGTCAAGAGTAAAGGGCCTATTATGACGTTTGATAGAACAAGAATGAGGTGTAAGCGAGACGAAACTATGACAGCCGCTTCCTCCAAGTGGTGGTAGACTGTCTGAAAACATCATAATGTATATATATAATGTATATATAATAGGGCCTTTACTTACGCAATCATCGTATCGTGACTGTAAGGAAATTGTATGGTTTTTGATTTCTCGTCACATGCTGGATTCTATTTTAGGAAAGCACAATAATGAGATAAAATAAGAGGTGCTCGATTTTGTTGCGTGTGTCGGTCTAATCAATCACGCAAGTTAAGCAACGTCGATCGTTGCCTGCCTATGGATGGGTTTACTTATCTCGAGCTCTACCGTGCGTCGGATCGCACATAAGCCATCGGTTACAACATCGTTGTCGAGTCATCTAATGACAACAGTCTCTTATATACAGTATCTTATATTATAGTTTAACGAACGATGAAATTGTGTATATTTCTGAGAAAATAGGAGACTTAAACATTGTGGTTGGTAGCAAAGTTTTGAAATGAACCTCAAGTATAAAAAAATAATTGATCTTACCAGGCAACAGGTATCCTTACCGGTCATCGAACACGTCAACCATTTACTCATTAGCTCCTTAAGAAAGGCGGCTTGTAGTAGTGAAACCAGCAATGTGTTTTAAACTTTGCGATACAATTTTTGAAGCGTGCTTGGAAGTATAAGAATTTTATAATAACGCAAAAACAAACGAGATCGACTCGTTCTGGGTCTGAGTTAGGTTATACACCACTGGACAGGACAATGACTCTCATTGCGGCTCTCTTCACTTCATTCCAAGTAAATTTACTCTATGCTTTTAAAAATATTATCCAATACTATTAAACGAGAAATTCTTGTATATGGCGCATTCCACGTGAAGCGGTTAGGTAAAAAAAGTTGATATTTCCGATTTTAGTTATACCTGATTATGTTATACCCATATATGTCCCCGACCCACATATATTAATATTTTTACAGTACAATACATAGTTCACGAGTAAAGGGACATTGAAATTTTAACTAACCAATGAGTATACGCTTCTTCAAGCATAAGTAAAAAATGTAACACACCCTATAATTAGTTAAAATGCCCATTTACTCGTGAACTGATGTATTGTTGTGCAAAAATATTTTATATCTGGGTGGCGACGTATATAGGTATAATATGACCAGATATTAGGTACTAAAATCGAAAACAATAAGTTTTTTTACCTGTCCGCTTCACGAGAATATAAATACTAGTCATGCACCCAGCTTCGCACAGATGTAGTAAAATATAAATTGTTTCTCTTTATAGCATAATAGTATAGACATAATTACCAACGGTTTTTCGTCTGCTTTTCGTACAATACATAGTTCACGAGTATGAGTAATGGGCATTGAAATTTTAATTGGTAAAAACATTGAATATTAGAGAACCTACCAAATTTCAACCATATATGTCAAGTAGTTTTCAGGAAGTGGCTGAATATTAATATATGATTATGTATACATAAATATGAAAAGTCATCCGACTTGTATCAGGCCAACGATGGATTTATTAAATCCACCGTACATACGTGTGACTCCCACCACACGCATTCCCAACACTATGTAGCCAGAATTAAGCAGCGCCCACCAAGATAGCAATGAACTACCGAACATTGTGCAATGAACAGTGAAGTTCACTTGAGTAAAAGTAGGAAACTTTGGAATTAAACTCGCCATAATATAGTTTACAGTATATTTTATTTGTAGTGATGTCTCTTCTGTCGTGGATTAGGTAAACCTTTTTAAAATAAACTAGTGACCAGCCCTAACATCACCCGTGTCGGATAATATGAATGTATTGCACATACTTATCAACATTCCGAAAATCATTCTCTAAGTAATACAGGTAATATTGAAAACTGCAACAAAATCGGTCGCGTGGTTTAGGAGGTAGCGGCACGGATGGAAAGCGACTTTGTTTTACAATTACTATATATAGATATATATAGTATATACTTAATATGTCCATTATTACTAATGATGGCCACGCAGTTATTTATAATGACTGCATGTTGGAATACTGCACAGATAAGATGCCCTGTCCGACTTGACATCTCATTGACCTAATTTCATGAACGTTAATAAATTACATTGAAACATTTCTCCGTCCTTTACGGGTCAAATAATATTACTATTTAGTTTTTAACTAGCCGTTACTGGCGTCTAGTTCGCATATTAAACGTCTAGATTTCTTTTTATTTCATCCAGGACCCTAAATATTTCCGGCATGAAAAGGATCCTATATGTTAAAAATTTTCTAAAATTATAAAAATACTATTTATCAGTTCGGTTTTCGATTTTGTGCAGAGCAAACGTGTCGAACGCAAGGCGCTAGTGCTCTAGTTAAAAGTGTCGACGCAGCGGCTACCGCCGTCACGCCGCTAACCAGTGCAGTGCGCGTCGCGATGACCCACTTACGCAATACGCTGTGCGAACAATTGTTAAGGCGAAGCTATATCGTTTAAAATAATTTATGTTCAGTAAATCTAAAAAAATGGCAAGTGGTTCCCCAACTACGATCAAAGTGACTACTGAGAATGAGATGATTCTCTACTCTCACTATAAAAATGAGAAAGCAGCAAGAGAAAAGCTAGAATGTCAGGTTCATCATTTGCAAACACAACTAGAAAATCTGCAGCGAGAAATAGAGAACCTGCAGAAAAATAAAGAGCAGGAACAGCTTCCTATCTCTTCTAATGATAGTACCAATGCTAAATATAACTCCTCTCAACCTGCGGAATATTGTACGGACGAAGAAGAGTTGGCTAAAGAAACTGGTTGGGTACGTGCAAAAAATAGAAAGAAAAGGAAGCTGATAAACTCACCGTCCCCCACTACTAGTCCGGGCATTACAAATGAGCCCCAGTTAAAAATAAACAAAAAAATACCGTCCCCGCCGCCAATAATTGTGGATGGAGTTAAAGATTTTTTTATGATTTTTTGGTAGAAGGCGTATTAGGCGACCCATTTACAATAAAAATGTTAAGTGGGGATAGTGTAAAAGTGAACGCCGACAATGAAGAAACATACAGGTCAATCACGAAACGTCTCACCTCCAATAACTGTGCATGGCACTCATATGAGAATAAGCAAGATCGTCCTATAAGAGTGATCGCTAAAAAACTGCACCATACGTGCATGCCAGAAAGAATAGTTGAAGAATTACAGTTCAAAGGATATAAAATAGAAAGTGCAGTAAACAAATTAAGATGGAAAAATAAAGAACCATTAAATATGTTTATGCTCACTTTTAAGAACGAAGAAGATATTAATAAAATCTTTGACATAAAAAGTATACTAGGATGTAGAGTAGAAATCCACTCCCTTAAGACACCGAAGCTGGTCCCTCAATGTAAACGTTGTCAGGCCTACGGTCATACACAAAAATACTGTTCTAAAGAACCACGATGTGTTAAGTGTACTGGCAAGCACCTAACCAAAGATTGCCAAAAGTCACCACAAGATAAACCAAAATGCATACACTGTGGCGAACAACACCCAGCAAATTACAGGGGGTGTGTGGTTGCCAAAGAGCTACAAAGCTTCAAAAACAAGAATTTGAAAAAAAAGCCACATACTCAACAGCAATCCTCTATGACAAAAATAAACAAAACATGTGTAGTAACGCAGTCAGTACCACAACCATGGCAACAAGACAAAAGTAAGACTGAAAAAACGACTTACGCTCAAATCACCGCCAAAAAAGTAAAAGATGCTCAGCCGAATACTGACATCGAAGAAAAATTAAATAAAGTACTCATATTAATGACATCATTTGATGAGCGCCTTAAAAAGATGGAAAATAGTACTAAAAAGACTATAACTAAAAGCAAATCATGAATTATTTTCTCAAAATCATGGCTTGGAACTCCAATGGGCTACTCCAACATCAAAATGAATTGCAGTTAGTCCTAGATACAGAAAAAATTGATGTGTGTTTAATTTCTGAATCACATTTAACTAAACAGTCATTCATTCAATTAAAAGGATACAAAATATACCACGCACTACATCCTGATAACTGCGCAAGAGGAGGTAGTTCCATAATCGTGAAAGAAAATCTCTACCACTACGAATGCCACAAGTGTAAAGAACGAGAAATACAAGCTGTAGCGGTATGTATTAAAACTAAAAAATACCCGATTACTGTTTCAGCAATATATTGCCCGCCCAGATACTCGCTGAAAAAAGATCAATATATTAACTTCTTACAAAAGCTTGGAACCAGGTTTATCCTTGGAGGTGACCTAAATGCCAAAAATGTATACTGGGGTTCCAGACTAACCACAACCAAAGGACGAGAATTACTGAAAGCTATAAAAGAAAATCAATGTGACGTATTATCGACTGGAAAGCCAACTTATTGGCCCACTGATCCACAAAAAATTCCAGACCTGATTGATTTTTTTATCTGTAAAAATATATCTACTAATTATATGAGTGTTGAAGACGGTTATGATATGAGCTCAGATCATTCGCCTATTATTTTAAATTTAAGTGATACTGTTATATATAAAGAAAACAATCCAACATTAGTAAATAGAAGGACTGATTGGGAGAGTTTTCAAATAGACTTAGAAAATAAAATTAATCTTAATGTACCGCTCCGCAATGAAGAGCAGCTAAATTTCGAAGTAGAAAAATTTACTGTCGATATCCAACTGTCGGCATGGCAAAACACTCCAGACATCCATAGAAAATCCAAAGGAAACAGATATCCGGAAGAAATTATGAATTTGGTAGCTCAAAAAAGGAAACAAAGAAAAATTTGGCATCAAACACGATCGCCTCGCGATAAACAAATATTGAATAGCCTCACTAAAATGCTTAGAAAAGTGATACAGACTTTCAAAGACGAATCTCTTAAAACTCGTTTAGAAAAATTAACCAGTGATAGCAGGACTAACTATTCTCTCTGGAAAGCTACTAAAACTGTAAAAAGACCAATTATGCAAATACCCCCAATAAGAGAAGAAAATGGAAAGTGGGCCATAAGTAATGAACAAAAAGCAAAAAGGTTCGCTGAGCACTTGGAAAAAATTTTTCAACCCAATGAAGGATCTGATGACCTGAGATGCGACGATACTTCGAAAGAAGAGGCAGACATAAAGTTTGTAACACCAAAAGAAGTTGCGAATGAAATAAAGACCAATATTGATTCTAAGAAAGCACCAGGTTACGACCTCATAACGGGAGAAGTCCTACTTAATCTTCCTCATAAGGCTCTGGTTAAATTAACGAACCTCATTAATGCTGCGTTCAGGTTAAAATTAGTTCCGGATATCTGGAAAGTAGCTGAAGTAATTATGATAGCAAAACCGGGTAAACCGCCTCATGAAACGACATCATACAGGCCGATTTCATTATTGCCAGTTATGTCAAAATTATTTGAAAAGCTTTTGCTCAAACGACTAAAACTCATACTAAATGAAAAAGGTTTGATACCGCAACATCAGTTTGGATTTAGAGAGAAACACTCTACCATAGACCAAGTGCATAGAATCACAAATATTATAGAAAAAGCATTGGAAGAAAAGAAAGTGTGCTCCACAGTATTTCTGGACGTCGCACAAGCTTTTGATAAAGTTTGGCATAAAGGTTTAATGTATAAGATCAACAAAATGTTGCCAAAGCAGTATGCTGCAATACTAGAGTCATATATCTCTCACCGAATGTTTAGAATCAGACAAGAAGACGCATACTCTGATCTAAAGGAAATTAAAGCTGGGGTACCTCAAGGAAGTGTCTTAGGTCCGGTCCTGTATCTATTATACACTTGTGATATTCCCAATTTAGAAAATAATACAATTGCGACTTTTGCCGACGACACTGCCATAATGTCTGTTGGGAACACACACAAAGAAGCAGTTGAGAAAACCCAAATTGCCATCACAAAAGTTCACAACTGGACACAAAAATGGCGAATTAAACTAAATGAGTCAAAATCGGTTCATATTGACTTCACAAACAAAAATCCGCACTACCATCCAGTGTTTTTAAATAATCAGCAGATCCCGTATGTCAATACGGCCAAATATCTAGGTATGACCCTAGACGTGAAATTACATTGGAAAGCTCACGTCAAGAAGAAACGAGAGGAGTTAGAGATACGATACAAAAACATGTATTGGCTGCTCGGGAGGAACTCTAGCTTGTCGATTCACAATAAATTACTAATCTATAAGCAAGTCCTTATGCCAGTTTGGACTTATGGAGTACAGTTATGGGGCTGTACGAAACAGAGTAACAAACAAGTTATTCAGCGCTTTCAAAATAAAGTACTCAGGGGCATTGTAAATGCACCGTGGTATTTCAAAAATAACTATCTCCATCGGGACCTTAAAGTGGAGTTTGTGGACAAAGTGATACAAAGATATGCAGAAGCTCATGAACTTAGACTTCATCACCATGTGAATCCAGAGGTAGTCAAACTTCTCGATAACACAGACCTAGTGAGAAGACTCAAAAGAACAAAACCTTTTGAGTTAGTGTAGTAATAAGTGAGACAATGCTAGTGATAGTGCATTAAATATAACACAATAAGAAAGTGTTTCACCTTAATAGACACTAAGAAAAGTCAATGGACATTATTCTTAGACTATAATATTTAGAAGTTTATGTTAAAGTTAAATTACTTATTAGCCCATAAGCTAGATTGTAATATTTTAAAGTTGTAATACTTTACAAAAAAAAAAAAAAAAAAAAAAAAAAAAAAAAAAAAAAAAATTTATCAGTATCGTAAAATACACAAATCTAGAACGATATGTGATCGTAAAATTTTAATAACTTATGTCCGACTTATTTTATGGTCAATCTAATTTTGATGGGAAAGTCCAGTATAAAATAATGAATTTATTAAAAAAAATTAGGAAATCAATAATTCCATTTTCAAGCCACCTCAGGGCCACTGACTTAGATTAACGATTGGCATCTAATGACAACAGCCGAGCCTTCCCGTGTCCTTTGAAGAACGGAGGAGGACGAGATAACTAAACCCATCCATGGACAGGCTACAATCTACGTTGCTTTACTGGCGTGTTCAATTAGACTGACTCGCGTAACGACGCCATCTAGCTCCTCGCAGAATATGTAAAACTCACAATATTAAAATGGTGCGTGTCCACGCTCGACTGAAGTGAGACTAGTTCGTACTATTACTTATACTGTGACTAAAAGTCGTCCTTTGAGCAAAGAAGTAAATACGTGAATTCATTTGCTTACCACCGTAAAGCTTTTTGGTAGCTCTCTATGTTCATCATCGTCATCAGCCTGTATCTACCAATTGTTGGAGTTAGGCCTTTCTCAATGCTTTCCACCATATCCTCCGGTCCTTCGCTTTAAAAATCCAGCCAATACCAGCTGTTTTTAAAGTCATCGGTCCAACTAGTGGCGACACAGGAGTGGTGGGTGTGTGACTCTTCTGTGTCTTGTACGCGGCCTCCATTCCAGAATTTCCCTCCGGCATCAGTCATCGCTGACTCGGCACATGTGGCCAGCCCAATGCCACTTCAGCTTCTTGATTTTTAAAGTTACATCGACAACTTTGGTTTTCCGTCGAATTACCTCGTTCCGGATGCGTTCCCTTAAAAAAACTTCAAGTATAGCTCTCACCGTTGCTCGTTCGATGAATTATTAAACAGAAATTAATTCAATAGGTATCAGTCAAAAGGTCTTCATACGTGAACTTATTTAATCACTATTTATCTAATAACTACATTTCTAAGGTCAAGAAAGTATTATGAATTTTATCAAATAAAAAATAGTGTGATTCTGTATACTTTTATTCCGTAGATTAGACCACAGACGCACCCTGGCCATTCTGGCAGTTAGCTTTTTTCCATTGATCATTTCAAAGCGTTTTCCTTAGTATGTTCCACAGCACTAAAATACAACATCACGAAGAAGTCGTAATAAGTATTCCGTTTATTTAATTTTGACGCGCACTACAAAACTGCAAATACGCATTTTGATGAGACCGATAAAATTCCTTCTTGACCGGGTTACCAGAGATCAACTAGACCATAATTATCGCAAACTGCGTGTTACACTGTAAGATAACATACCGTTATCTTACAGTGGGTCCAGTGCTGCAGCATCGGTGACACGTCTACCCTCATGGATTTTTTCTGCTTGAAAACATACTATTAGTGGGTTCTCCATATTATCTACATGCAAAACTATAGTTATTTTGCCTTTGGATATGCCCGCAAGCTTGACACTTTGACGTTTCTACTGATGTTATACTAAAGCTAAAAATAGTTCTGAAGAGCGATTCTTGTAATTAAAATTCTAGTCAAAATTCAGTTTTGATCCAGTCTCGATCTCACAAAATGTCAAATTTGGATTTCTCGTATCACAAAATGTAACTTCAAAGTTTAATTTAAGTGGGATTATATCGAAATATGACTGAACATTAAACAAACTAAGAATGTGTTGTTACCAAAAATAAGAATTGGTAATAATTAATTAATGAAATCAAGTATATATTTTTTGTCAATTCACAATTCAATTTTATGACACAATTATTATCGTAAAGGTTAGCAGTTAGGTAACTTCCTGACGAGATAGCGTCCCTTAATCAACAAGAGTTATTTATAAGTTCGCCAACTTATCGAGCAATGTTTTAAATCTGTCTGTCTGTTTGGGTGAGTCATAAACCTGGGATGTAAGTAGTAGACCATTAATTAACTTTAAGTCACAGCTAACTTCGCCTGCCCGTGATTCACGTCTGTAAAGAGGTTTGTAATAATTTACGCAAGTTAATCGTACAAAACTTTCGTAAATATTATTTACTGTAAGTTTTTTTTTTTTTAATTTATTTATTTTCAATCACGGGTCAAGTCCGGTCATTTGATATGTTTGATAGGTCGGGGATATGGATCCAACGCGTAGAGGCCCCTTTGAGAAGTTTGATGTAATGTTGTACGCCGGCCGTGACCCGCTCCAGGATATGTCAATGGAACGACATACCCATGAGCAGGTCTCGGCAGGCGTTGAGACTATTGCGAAGTGTGATGGAAAATAAATGGGCTATGAAGATGAGATCAGGGTGAACTTAATACCGGGCTATTACAGAAGAGGGACGGACGCCTGCCATAACTGCTTTTATTGCTAGTTATTTACTGTAAGTTTATTATTACGATATGTAGTAATATTACTTATACTGTGATTATGTGTAAATACAGCCGTTTGTTTAAATTTTACGGAAGCAACTTACAAGTGTAAATGCGGCCTTACACCGCATTCGAGTTTTATCTGTTTATCTCAAAGGTTGACTGGTATATAATGCTCTTAGCATTAAGACCGCCTTTTATACCCTCATCTTGCGATCAATAAAGTATAAACAAATATATCATTTTTTTTCAGTTTTAGACAAAAATTCACACATAAAGATTAAAAATTCAAAGCAAGAATTTATGGTTTAATTACAGCGTTTTTAGCTAAGTGACATGAAGAGTGATGATGACACTAAACATAATAAAATTTACTTCCTCAACTCCATTCACGAGTTTATCTTTTTTTTTCAATGACGGCGCTAACTCTTGTCACAAATGTTCCTCTTAAATGTTCCTAAAGATTATAACTTTGTAAATAGTTTAGCTCTTGAACCTTGTCAAATGTAATCTTATTATAATAATATGTCTATACTACCGATCTGTTTAATGTACCTATCTACAAGTGGGGTTCACTGAAAGCTTAAAGAAAATGAATACATAACTCATAAAATTAAATTACTTACATTACACTACTTTTTAAATTATTCTTGATTATGTATATATTTTCTTGATTGTATTTTGAGTTTATATTTCGAGCCCGGTGGTTGAATGGCTACTTTGACTCCGAGATCGCGGGTTCGATTCCCACACAAGACAAACATTTGTGTGCATGAGCATGTCTGTTTGTCTTGGTCTGGGTGTTTTATGTACCTACTTATTACATGTATGTATTTACAAAAAAATGTATTTAAGTACATTTTTAGGTGATCTAGTAGGTACCCACAATAATTTGGGACTAGATGGCGCTGTGTAAATTGTCCAGAAATATTTATTGATTTATTATTTTAAACATTATTACTGTCGTTGAACCATTTTTGAAAATATGAGAAGTCAGGTGGCCCGCAATTTCATAAAAATCAGTACGGCTTCACCATTGGCAAGTCTACTGTTGATGCTGCGCTCGCAGTGCGCAAAGTTGTTGAACTCTCGGAGAGCAAGTATGTTGTAGCTATTTTCTTAGATATCTCAGGTGCCTTTGATAATGCTTGGTGGCCAATGTTGTTGCTGAAACTTAAGGTGAGAGGTTGCCCTAGCAATATCTACTCTCTCATTCGATCGTACTTTTTGAATGGTACAACTAAATTAAAACTTGGCCATTATGTTGCTTCAAAGGTGCTCACGCAGGGCTGCCCCCAGGGTTCAGTGTTGGGACCGTATCTCTGGAATATCGGTTTTGATGATTTTTTTAGCCTACCCTTACCGGAAGGGTGCTCGTTAACTGGTTACGCTGACGATGGTCTCTTATTAATCAATGCTAATTCAAGATCTAGCATAGAGAAACTAGCCAACACTAGCCTAGGCTTAATTTCAGATTGGGGTTATCGTAATCGTCTCGATTTTGCGCCACATAAAACATATCAACTCTTGCTTAAGGGAAATTTACAGGTTTCACCGCGATTTCATTTTAATGGAGTATCTGTTGCTAATAGAAGTTCGGTTTGTTACTTAGGTTTGCTTTTGGACAGAAATTTTAATTATATTGAGCACATGAAGCAAGTAGGTGAAAAAGCAAAAAAGAATTTCTATGCCTTAACACGAATTTCTACCTCTACGTGGGGATTAACTTTCAAAACGTTAAAAACTATTTATACCGCCACATACTTAGGTTGTGTTACGTACGGTTCACCTGCGTGGGCAGATAGGGCTACTATAGGTGCAGCACGTCGTAAATTGCTTCAAAGCCAGCGCCTTGCTCTGATATTTTTATGTAAGTCGTATAGAACTGTAAGCACCGGGGCACTACCCGTGCTAGCAGGTGTGTTACCGGTAGACTTAGAAGTACAACGCCGCGCTTCAATGTACTATACATCTAAAAATATGGTCCCTGATTTCTTGAAAACGCGTGATCGTGAAAAAATAGTTACACTGTTCAAACCTATTAATGAGGTATTTGAAACATTGCTGTCTGAATGGCAGGAAAGGTGGGAAACTTCTACCAAAGGACGCCACTTGTATCTGTTCTTTCAATCGGTAAGATATAGATTAAAGAAAAAGTGGTTAGAAGTAGACCACCCCGTTGCGCAATTTTTAACTGGACATGGCAATTTTAAAGCTAAACTCTTTTCGTTTAAATTAGTGCCGTCGCCCTTATGCGAATGTTCTACTGCTAATTCTGAATTCGATCAAACAGCACACCATGTTCTCTGGGAGTGTGATCTTTGGCTGCGGGAGCGGGATGACATGTTGAATTCATTGCAAGTTGCATCCGGGGTAGTATACTATTCAGATTTGGTAGCAACAAGGGAGAATTACCAAGCGTTCAGACGATTTTGCAATTCATATTATTGGAATCGATGTGTTAGGTAACAACTCAATGTTTTAGGTCCCTAATAGTGTTAGAAACTTAAAATCCGTGGTGCACGGCAGTTGAGCTTCACTTGACTAGCCATCTCTTTAGGCTTTTAATGCCTTATTTGCCATATTGCTGTCTCTCACATTGCTAAGAGGGGAAGTCAAATTCCAAAAGCTTCCTACTCCTTCTAATTTCTTCTGATTAAATTCGTTGTGAGTTCCAAGGCAGCCGTAGTTTTACCCCTGGGACTGCAATGGACTTCATTG
Organism: Hypsopygia costalis; assembly: GCA_937001555.2. Lineage (NCBI taxonomy): Eukaryota > Metazoa > Arthropoda > Insecta > Lepidoptera > Pyralidae > Hypsopygia > Hypsopygia costalis. Next base: position 8,927,292 of record OW443325.2, read on the forward strand.
TTCATTGCCTTTTTTGGCGGTCGCCGCTGTTAATCCTGGCTACACAGGAGATACAGTGGTGGGAATGTGTGGTGGGCCCCCGTCCCATTAAAATATGAGAAGTCATTGGTAGTTGGTGGGCATGTTTTTTATGTGCATTTTGTGAAGGCTGATTACAGCCTCTTCTGATTGTGTCTCTGATCTCTTTCTATTTCTATGTTTGCACATAAAAAGTTTGTCTGAATTCCATAAGCAATCGAATTCGGGCAAACGTCCACGTATAAATGCGCCATACAACCTTTCCGTGTTAATTTCATTTCTCGGACTACTACAAACTTGTGAAAAAAAATTGACACGTGACTTCCCGCCAAAAAAATATTTTATTCAATTAAAATTTAAAAAAATATATAGGTATATTAGTCATTCAATCATTTATGAGCGGCCAGGAGTGCCGATAGCCAATTTAGGAAAAAAAAAAAGAATTGACACGTGACTTCCCACCAAAAATTTTTTTATCCAATTAAAATAAAAAAAATATACATTAGTCATTCAATTAATTATGAGCGGCCACGAGCGCCGACCTTTTAGTGCGCTCTATGTTGTACGACAGTACCTACTTATTGATTCCATGGCTGTAATTTATACCTCTACGAGAAATTATGTTTTAATAAATAAAAGAAGAAGAAGAACAAGATACATTTATTGCAAGATAACACAATACTATTACATAAATTACAAACATCATTATTTACGAGTAAAATCTTCTGAGAGAAAATTATCTTGATGATAGAAACTGCATCCGGGAAAACCGACACAGATTACGACTTTGTTTTGTACTATATAGTTATAATCAATTAACTAAATATCCACGACACTGCTTGATTGAAGACTGCAAACAATAATTTAGACCACCTTCTTGATCAATCTAGGGCAACAGTCAAGATGGACTTATCAAATTCCGAAGCAAATTTAACCATATTCGCTGCACGTTGGAGTTTATATTTAAGAGCAAGTGTTGTATGAGAAATTGTAAAGTACAGTTAGTATTTTGACAAGCAAAAACGCCAAAGCTGATGGACCTCACCGTTAGGCGAAAGTCACGTGCGCACGTTCACATCCCAGTGCTGTACGTATTACCTACATATTGTCGGAAATGCATACTCAGTTTGGTATAAATTTAATGATACAGAAAATAGGCGAATTGTTGTATTGACAACAAGACAATTTCTATCGAGACAAGGGGCAGTCAGAGATTTAGAATTACTACTACGCTGTGGGTACAGCGCTTAAATAGATAGACTATAACTCAGATTACAGATTTTGTTCTGTAATCTGAGGACTATAATGCATTTATTTGATAGATGCTATAGGTATATACATACATTCTTACATTTAACAATGACTTTCAATAATTAAGTAAACGCCTTGTTTGAGTATATGTGTGCTGAAGTAATTGAAATAACAATTAATTTTAATCTATCACCCTTGAATCTAGAACCACATGCGCAGTCAAATCAGAGATAATAAGCACTTAGTTAGATCGTCCTATTTCTATGAGTAACGCAATACATAATGAAACTACCATGTTATATTTCAAATGCCAAGTATACCCTAAATTTACCAGTACATATACAAAAACTCGAATAAACTCAGGGTTGCTTGTTATTCTTAAATTCTGTTTAACCCTTTCAAAACGACAAAATATGTTTTCGTTTTTCAATAAATTTTATACAAATTTATGATCTTTCGGAAAATTAATAAAATAAATCTTCACTTTTTGGACTCTGCCTACGCCATTAATTTAAAATTTCTAATATTTTTCTCATAATTTAAAGTGCAAATCGAATTTTGCCAGCTACAAAGTTTATATGTATATGGTTAATATCATTCAATATTTACTAATTTGAAACATGATTTAACTGAACCCTAACTTTCCAGGCGATTTAATATTCCCACGCGTTATACACTCCGATAAACCCGGAAAATCTCCAAACACAGGCTAATCGTATATAAATCCAACAAGGCGTTATCGTTTCAAAGCATCCCTTGGTGCAAAATAACTAAAGTGATGCAATCCTGTATCCAACATATTTATAAGAGTGCAGACAGGCGGGAGCTGTGGTCATTGCACTCACTGGAACAGGTAAATGCGTTAAAAATTGTCACTATTGTGTAAATTAATACCATTTTGAATGAACGATCTAGTTACTGCACTTAGGAAAAACGGTAGATGTTATTTCTGGAGGTCTACTGACGATATGTATGCGCCTCTACCAAAGTAGCTTTAGGGCGTGGCGCTCAGCTACTATCTAATTTATGATGCAACGTGTAAACTGATAAGAAACGTGTCAAAAATGGGCAATTATTTGGATTTTACTATTAATGTGTAGGCTTCGTTTTCGACTAATGTATAACAGAATTTCTCCGTTAATACCTCACTATAGGATCGTTTAGCTGTACGTATAATTCTGTATCAGTGAATAAGTATATGGGCGATAAAAAAACTCCAATATTTAAAATATTCCTTACATTTATGATAGCGAGGCCACTTTTTCCTAATACTGTAAAAGTAAAAAAGTACTGATCATTTTTTTTTACTTCATTTTCATAAATATTAAAGACAATGAAAAAATTTATAATATTTATGTTCATTAACGTCAATTAATATTGTGTATAGTATATATATAATATTGGTTAATATGGTATATATTGTATATAGTATGTTAATATTAATGTAGATATTCATAATTTAATTACACTCGCAGAATGTAACGACTAACATAGTTTTTTTGTATTTACTAACGAAATAGATCAGGTTGTTTGTTAAATAACGATATATTATTATATTAAAAAATAAGGACAATAATTTAGCGACTAAAAATACTAAATGGGCAACTGGAATAGGTACTACATTAAATTAGGTTTGGTACGAGTATGTTTATATTATATTTAGTCGCCAAGTTAGTATAATAGTCGCCCCGTTTTACAATTTTAGGTGTTCGCTTTACTACCCTTTATAAAGACTCAATTTTATTTATTTATTACTTAAATCGTTTGAATATTATTCTAAACTATTTACAGTAAATGTAAAGTAGATCGGCAGTAGTCAATTAACGTAATTGATTTGAATTGCTGGTTATTAAAAACAGCATGTTATGTTCGGCAGCGTATTACTGATCATAAAATAACCAGTTAGCTAGTTATTACTGCTAGGAGCCACTAACCCGCCGAACATAACATAGTGGTAGATACACAACACGCGTAATATAACAAAGACTGTGTGTAAAAGTATATAGCTCCTTTGGTGTAACAATGGCATTTTTCGAAACGTTATTTTTATTCGACATGCCAATTCTAATTTCTGATTCTTCTTAAAATTTTAGTAGTAAACAAGTATATGAATCATCGTTGAATCAATAGCTACTCGTAAGTATGTAAATAATATTTACTTTCTAAAGCAGTGGTTTACCTGAACTCTACATGTACAAATGGCTATCGACAAACCTACTGCCATTTCTATGTTTGCACATAAAAGTAGTTGTTAGGAAAGTCGAAAGTAGCGTCTCGACCAGGCCTCGACTATCGTCTTTTACCTTATTTGAAAGTTTCAATTCAATTTGTCTTTCATATTGTTTCTTTAAAACATCTCAACTATTAATTTAGTTACCTAGCACGGTCACAACTTTTTTTTTATATACTACATCGGGTGGCAGACAAGCATACGGCCCGCCTGATGTGAAGCGGTTACCGCATCCATATATTAGCTCGCAACATAAAATATCGTTCGCGCGCCGTCACCCACGCTGCTAATGCAGCATCTCCTTCCTTTCTGGTGACCTCACTCACTCGCAGGAACACAACAACCCTCAAGGGAATTGTTATTTGTCTACGGTGTTCTGTGAGGTGGAGGTACATTCCCCAGTCGGGTAGCTTATAATTACGTTCCCTACCTCTCATTTCGCCAGAGCTTCGTTTGTCAGTCAGCAGGGTGCACCGCGTGTAGGTGAAGTTGGCTTTGGTTCAAAGATGTTGATGAAACACTTACCTTACCATAGTACTAAATAAAATGAGAAGTTGTGACTTAGTAATCCATCGACGTACAGTTCAAATCAATAAACAGGTCGGGCTGAACATACATAGGCATCCGTTACGAAAATTCCCACGGGATAAGCTCACGGGAAAAGTTCAAGTTTATTCATAATTATGGCCGGTATTAACCTATAACCTGTTGGGCGGAGCAAGTCTGTAGTTTACTGGAGACGGGCCCTCACCGACACCACTGGCCATATTTTTACCTTTATTAGAGTATACCATCACCACTTGGTTGGTTGACGGGTTAGCAAATGCCAGTGTTTTCAAGTCGCCTAAATAGCCTTGGCTTAACGACTGTCAGCAAATGACAATAGCCGGGACCGACGACTTAACGTGCCCTCCGAAGCATAGAGGAGTTCGAGATAGATAAACCTATCCATGACAGGCTACGGCCGAGGTTGCTTAACTTGCGTAATCGATTTGACTGACACGCGCAACGGCGCCATCGAACTCCTCCATAAAATTGCAAACATAAGGATGATAAAAAAACATTTTAATTATTATCTGCACCTACGCTAATTGAGAACGCTATCGCTAACACTGTGTCGACAGAAGACTAGACTAACTACTATACTCAATTTAGTATTATGAACCAATTGAACAGTTCCATAAACTAACAAGGATAACGGCTAACAACGAGCTACGCGTAATCTACGAATTAGCGATATTGCACGGATGCACGCGCAGTGCACATGCAGTTGAGTTGACCGCTTTCGTGATGAACGGCACTCCCCCCACTTGCATTCCAGGTAGGGTTGCCATCCGTCCGGGTTTCCCCAGATTTGTCCTAGTTTGGATGGCGTCCGGGGAGCGTCCGGGCGGGGTTCCATGCTGCGAATAACCGTCTTGTCATAGAATAAAAAATAGTAGTAGTACTAAATAGCACTGTCCGAGTTTTAAGATTCAAAATCCGGAGTTTTCACGCATCTTGTCCTGGTTAGCGTTTAGAGATGGCAAACCTAATTCCAGGCGTTTAGGCGATTGTGCTTGCCATCTACATATATTAGAATAATTGTGTTAGGTAACAAGTCACAATATAACGTGTTATTACAACCTAAGATACTTTTATCTACAATAACGTTTTACCTGCCTCTATTGTGGCACGGTAATTGGTGTGCCTTATTTCGGCACTGCCCAGGTCTCAGATCTTTATTTTAACTAGACAAAAAATTAGTCGTTAATTTGTTGAAATTTGTCGCCCAAAGCTAAAAATTTGTCGGTCTCCCGTTAAAGAGTTATAAGGGTTTTTTTGTAGCAGTGCCGAAATAAGCTTATTTCTGTATTTAACGGGAGGTCGACTAATTCTGATACTTGGTGTATGAATTCGACAAATTGACGACTAATTCTGGGGAAAATCATATCTTCGCTATGTTTTGTAGTTAAATAGATCCCGAGTGGGCAGTGCCGAAATAAGCTTATTTCGGCACTGCCACAAAAAAAACCCTTATAACTCTTTAACGGGAGACCGACAATTTTTTTGCTTTGGGCGACAAATTTCGACAAATTAACGACAAATTTTTTGTCTAGTTAAAATAAAGATCTGAGACCTGGGCAGTGCCGAAATAAGGCACACCGGTAATTGCCCAGCATTCACTCGATTCACTCATTCTGCGCCGCTTATTGTAGCGGTAAGACGTTAGCGCTAACCATTTTTTTTTATATGAGAGCGGACAAACGGGCATGTGGGTTTGTGATGGAAAGCAATCACCGCCGCCCATGGAGATCAGCAACCTCAGCAGCAACGGTCCGATCCGTTGTCAGCCTTTTAGGGGAAATATAGATTCGGTTCTTGACGTCTCCTATGTCATAATAGTTTGAATATACTGAGGGAAGATGATTCCACAATTTCACAGTTCCTGGTATAAAATATTAATTTATATATTTAAAATTACTGAAAAGTTGTTGATGTATAATGCCTTGGTGTGTGTTGCATGTTAACATGCAAAGAAAAGAAAAGAACACATTCACGGGCGCATGCTAGTATAAATATATAATACTAGCTGACCCAGCAAACGTTGTTTTGCTATAAAAAATAGATAACAAGTAACAACCTATTCTCAGATCAACTGAATATGTATATAAAATTTTATTAAAAATCGGTCAAGCAGTTTCGGAGGAGTATTTTAACTAACATTGTGACACGAAAATTTTATATAAGTATGTATATTATAATATGGTTGCGGTAACGACGTAGTTTATAATGTATCTCCTATCTAAGTACTCTGTCTAGATCTATTTTCAATCTTTCTCTTGTGGCGTATGACCTGCCTGAGTCATACAAATCATACTTAACTACCAAAAGTTTGATACCACCCACGGTCCCGCTAATTTGAACCGTAAGGTCCATATTGACTGAGACGTGTGAGTGTTAAAATTCTTATTATGAACATTAGCATTGATTTATCAAATTACTTATAGTTTTCTCCTGTGGCTTTGCCCGCGCGAACACACTTTCATGTCAAACACTGTTATTTCAAAAAGATATTTTTACAGACTTCTTTGACAAAAATCGCGATAACCCGTTGGATATATTTTTTTAATTATTTGCTTGATTTCAATCATTAATTAACATCAGCCCCCTTACCACCAACTCTTATTGCGATTCAATAACTGAATATAATGCTATTTCATACCAATGAATAAGCGACTCTATTTCAAATTTAATAGAGTCGCTATATTCAGTTATTGAATCGCAATAAGAGTTGGCGGTAAGGGGGCAGATCTTATTGCATACTAAATACCATTGTTAGTTTGTTTCATTCTCTATCACACTTCGATATAATTACACTTTAATTAAATATAAATTACGCCTGGAAAAATTACACGTTGCCATCTAGTCCCGAACTAAGCAAAGCTTGTACTATAGGTACTAAATAACTGATATTATACTTAAATACATTTTTTGTAAATACATACTTAAAATACATAGAAAACACCCAGACCAAGACAAACAGACACGTTCATGGACACAAATATTTGTCTTGTGCGGGGATCGAACCCACGATCCAGGAGTCTAAGGTGAATTGCTTAGGTCACCATAGCCACTGGGCTCGTGGAATGACTAGAATGAATGTATTAGGATCTCCCAACCCAAAAAAATCTGCCAAGTTATAGAGAGTACAGACATACTGTATAGTCTACAACTCGGGGCGTAAGAGTCTCTGGTCCAGAGGCTGTCATTACATAACTGATATTTTTACTAATACATTACATGCCAATATTTGTATGCATGAACATGTCTGTTTGTCTTGGTCTGGTTGTTTTTATGTATTATATGTATGTATTTATAAAAAAAAAGTGTAGTTAAGTATGATATCAATTATCTAGTACCCGGAGCAACAACAAGCTTTGCTTAGTTTGGGACTAGATGGCATTGTGTAATTCGTTCAGGAATATTTATTTATTTTTCATCATTTCTGTTTCAGAGGCACGCCCCAAATGGCAGTTCCTACCTCCAGTACCTGGTTACGTGCCAGTCTACATCAGAACGGGGGATACTCCACTCGAAGAGATCAACCTTGACTTAGCAGAGGCTTTCCATGCCTTACCTGCCGGCCGCAGCGTTGGAAAACACGTAGAAGCTTCGCCAGAAATTCCAGACCAGGCTGACCAACCCCAACCAGACCTCCCAGAGCTTCCAGAGCTCCCTGATGAGTCAAGCATCGGCCGCCGCCTATTAAAAAAGAAGAAGGTCCCTTCTGAAGTCCAAGCGCCCGCTGAACGCAGATAGATGGCGCTAGTTGTTCTTTGTACTTAAGTTAACTTGCATTTAAGTGTATTTTGGATAATACTCAAAGAAAATACGATACGTAAGCTTGCCATTCACTTTGATATTATTTATTACAATGTAAAATGCTCATGTAATATTATTGAAGTAAATAATTTATTTTTATGAGAGATTTTTGGTTATTTTCAAAAGCAGTTCTGAGCAATTTATATCATGATTATTTCACTGATCGATATCGTGGGGACGACACAGAACCCTGCGAGACGCCAGCATTAATGTCCATGCTATCGGAGCAACTACCATCTACATCGGCTCTAATACATCTGCTGGTCAAGATGCTAGCGACCCATTCGTATAAACCCTCAGGTAGACCGCAGGCAACTTCGCGAGACCATGATGCCAGACCCGATCGAACGCTTTCGTCATATCTAGGCTAACAGCCAATGCTTCACCTTGACTCTCCACGGCTAAAGCCCAGCGATGTGTAAGATACACTAGAAGATCACCAGTCGAGCGACTATGTCGAAAACCGTATTGATGGTCGCTGATCAAGTCGTGCCCTTCTAGTAGAGAATGAAGACCGAGCTAGAGCGTTTAAGACAAATATAAAATTAAACAATAAAATTATATTTATTTAGCTAAGAGAACATTAACCTTAGATGAAAATTTAGACACAGGGCAAATAAAAAAAATATATAATAAATTATGCATTATTATGCAAACGATGCATATTTATTAGCAAACACGAGACATACACAATAGTTTCCAAATATAATAACTGTATGTACAAAACTTACGTAAATATTTTGTAGGTATATTATAATTAGTTATTTTATTTATAGATTTTATGTCAGTAACTCTTATTTTCTAAACATCTACGTGAACATACATCAATGTTGTACTACAGAGATCATATCACAGTTTAAGAATAAAGTCACATTATTTTGGCTAAATTTATCTAATAATTTCAATGTTAGGGCTATATTAAGGGATTCCTTGTTGATAGATGCGGGTCAACCGCATCTATCAATAAGGAATCGCATTTTTTCATATTCTGTCCCGTTCCGTCGCTCTGGAACGTCATACGAGCGAGAAAGATAACGCAAGCGCCCCGCATCGCCGATACTACCGCGCGAGAATGCACTGACGCTGACCTTGCTCTAACGAATGACGTACCTGGGTGACAGAAAAAGGATAGAATAGGAAAATATGCGATTTCCGTGCTAACAAATCAACTTTTACGATAGGTATCCGCGCGGTCCGACTAGATACCTTTCTCTTTTATGAATAAATAGTTACTTGAATACGGCAAATAATTTGACAAATGAAAATCTTGTCAACTTCTATACATGGCATGTCAACTAGACATATTGTTACAGATAAACAACTCGACTACGAAGTATTTTTCGTATATTTTTTGCCGCATTCTATACGTATACACAGGGGCGCCGACTCCGTGGGTGCTCGGGGGCTCGAGCACCCATGAGAAATAAACAGTGGGTGCCGAGCACCCCCTGAGAATAGTCATCAAGAAACAGATCAGTAATGGCCTTTTAGGGATGGGCGCTTTTTCATTACCCGACGATCCGTTTAGCGCAGTGGTTTAGAGCACCGGTTGAGACGCAAGGGTTGCGGGTTCGATTCCAGCACCAACACAAATGTTTGCTGATGAAACAGATATTTGTGTTGGGTCTGGGTGTTTGTGGGTCTCACACTTCGTTTTTTTCGAGTCATCAAATGAGCATGAGCACCCATGAGGTTTTCTAAAAGCCGGCGCCCCTTACACACATAAAGTTGGAGCAAAGCGGAGACCTATCATTAGTCTACGGTTATGACCTATGCGGACGACGTACAATCTGGCGACGTGCATCCAACGCCACTTATTCACGGAAGCGCAGCTTAATTGATACTACAAAATACGCTGTACTGCCGTGTTAACCTAGCATACTAACAAACTTAGGGTTCTTCCACATCGGGAGAAGAGTACAACGAGTTGTGAAATATATGAAAACACAGCACATGTCCGTCCAGCTCCGCTTCAGTTTAAACGCACCCTTACGAACGATTGGGCACAATCGAGTTTTGCTTATATACAATTAATACTAAATAATGAACCTATTTATTAAACGTTCAAAACATTTCTAATTGATACCAGAGTTCAATAGCATGTATCTCTTAAATTATTTTATACAATTTTCTCTAATATCTTAACATTATTTACGACCTTCTCATAGTCAACATAACATTAATTTCCCATATAATCGTCCTAAGGTTTGTAATCACTTCCTTCAACTGCTTATTTTTCAAAACCACCTGAAAAGAAAAAAAAATAACAAGTAATTTAAGTCTCCAATAATGTGTTCCAATGGCCAAGCGGTACCGTTTTAAACGATCGATCAAATTTCATTCATATGGAACTAAGGTAAATTTTACAAATATTAAACTCTCGAAAAAGAAAAAATAGGGCATGGCTATGTCATGAACACGGCTGTGTGTTGTACGAGAATACGTTATACGCACTAAAATTAGCTCAAAATGGCAGCGCTTCCCCCTCCCCCGCATGTGATGGTCCATAGTCCTTACTTAGCGTAATAAATTATGTGATGCTTCATCTATACAATGGTTTGATTGAATTTTGGATGGAGATGATAGATTTGTAGCTGCAACACCAAACTGTATCTCACGATTTTGTTATGGTGGGGCATAGCATATTTTTTAAGCTGCCCAAATGGGGAAGTACCTCCACCTCACAGAATACCGCAGCCAAATAACAATTCCCTTGAGGGTTGTTATATTCCTGCGAGTGAGTGAGGTCACCAGAAAGAAAGAAACGAAGGAGTATAAGGCTGGCAATGGATATCGGCGACCCCTTGGTGTCGCTGATCCCCATGGGCTGTGGTAGCTTTCCATCAGGTGACCCACATGCTTATTTGCTCCCCTCTCATATATAACAAAAAGATAAAAATTGGTTCATCCGATACGTGAAACTCATTACATTAATTCTTTTTGGTCAAGGGTTAAAAAACCAAACGACAAGTGACAGTACCGCTAGTTTTTGGGGTGTAAGTGGTTCATCAACACCTTTGAACCAAAGCCAACTTCACCTGCACGTGGTGCACCCTGCTGACTGACAAACGAAACTGGCGAAAAGAGAGGTAGGGAGCGTAATTGTAAGCTACCCGACTGGGGAATGTACTTCCACCTTACAGAATACCGCAGCCAAATAACAATTACCTTGAGGGTTGTTGTGTTCCTGCGAGTGAGTGAGGTCACCAGAAAGGAAGGAGATGCTGCGTTGGCAGCGGGGGTGGTGGCACGCGAGCGATATTTTATGTTGCGAGCGTTAATATGGCTACGGCAACCGCTTCACATCAGGCGGGCCGTATGCTTGTCTGCCACCCGACGTAGTATAAAAAAAAAAACCTAAACTACGCATATAATCGCTCCATGACATATGTAGTACCTGTTCTGTTAGCTCTCTATTTTCTTCTACAGCAAGCCTGTAGGATTCTGTATTACGCCTCTCGTCCAGGGTCTTATTTTCAGCTTCATCCTTCAGTGGGATAAGACTCTCCATATGTGTGTATTCCATACCCTAAAATAGACAATAAGAGTTAATGGAAACATCCTAACCTTAATCTATACATTATAATTAAAATTTGTAATTAACAGTTAGACATTTGAACCTTTCTGTACAGCAATTGCAATCAAAATCAAATTGCAATCTCAAAGAAGTAGTGACATGAAATTTATCACAAAAATTTAGCTGTAGAAGAAGAAAAATCGTGGTCGTAAAATAATCTAAGCATTGTTGAAATGCAAACGTAGATTTTTATGTTTCTATAATCAAATCACGAGAAAAGTACTGATGAAAAGAAACTGACATGTTTTTTGATAGGTTATATATTGTCAGATCAGTGAATGTAGAATACATTGTAATCCGCAATCGCTAAAATAAACATGGGGATAGCGCTAGCCATAGGTATACTACATAACACTGTGCTACGACGCTCAATTGCGTTAACTCGCCGCCGAGTCGTTGTCACATGAGTTATTTTGACACACTTTTTCAAAATGTTATATCTCTCTCGCTCGCTTGATATCTCTCGCTCTCATTAATTATCTCACTCACTCGCCGAATCAACGAGACAATAGAGGGCGCAAGGTGCGCAGCTGTGCGCTATTTATGTTAAGAGTGCAGTGCGGCGCAAACAGGTACGTGGCGCCCATTGGCGCCGGGCGTGGCAAGCAGACCTTGCGCCGCTACGTAGCTCACTTGACAACTGGAAGCGCCTTCGATCTTTGCGCCATGGCGCAATTTTGAGTAAACTCAGTGAGTCGGCGCAGTAAGCTGCGCTAGCAGTTGACGCACTAAATTTTACTGAGTTAGCCATGTCTAAAAAGCGTCATCTATTGATTGGTAAGCATATCTGTATGGCATCTTGTGCCCTAGTGCAGACGAGCCTTTTGAAGCGAAAACAAATTCTTCGATAAGATGATAGTTAGTCATATCATATACACATAATTTAAGGTTAGGAGTTGACGCACTAAATTTTATTGAGTTAGCCATGTCTAAAAAGCGCCATATATTGGTAAGCATATCTGTATCGCATCTTGTGCCCTAGTGCGGACGAGCCTTTTGAAGCGAAAACAAATTCTTCGATAAGATGATAGTTAGTCATATCAAATAATTTAAGGTTAGGAGTTGACGCACTAAATTTTATTGAGTTAGCCATGTCTAAAAAGCGCCATATATTGGTAAGCATATCTGTATCGCATCTTGTGCCCTAGTGCGGACGAGCCTTTTGAAGCGAAAACAAATTCTTCGATAAGATGATAGTAAAGTTAGTCATATCATATACAAACAATTTAAGGTACTTACTTGGCATGTTTCATTGCACTTCTCGTAAATGAGCCGCAACCGTTTGAACAATAACCGTATAGTTCGCAATTGCTCCTGCATTTTTGCCTTTTTGTCATTGCTGGCATTTTCACCGTGCTGAGTGCCATTTGGTGGCTGCAAATATAAACATGAGGGCATGAAATAAATATCTGCATCGCAAATTCTATTTCTGCACGACACTTACTGAACAAGCGACTCTGGTGAAGCGACAATAAAGTGCAATATGGTTCGAAAGTTCCTTTTTAGGGTTCGTCGTCGGAAAAAAGAAACCCTTATAGGATCACTTCAGTGTCCGCCTATTGCCAATATTTATAAATGCCTACAGACCATTAACTCAGGCCGCGTGAGAATAGGCCTCTCAATCGAAGGGGTTTACACTCCACTATCTGCTCAACTGCGGGTGAGCCGCCTAAAGGCGACTGACTTGGCTTAACGACTGTCATCTAATGACAACAGCTTAACGTGCTCTCAGAAGAACGGAGGTGCTCAAGATAAATAAACCCATCCATGTACAGGCTACGATCCACGTTACCTAACTTGCGTGTTCGAATGGACTAATACACGCAACGACATCATCGAGCTCCTCCTCGACACCATCGAGCTCCTCTACACATCCGCTTGCCTTATTTCGGCACAGCCCAGGTCTCAGATCTTGATTGTAACTAGACAAAAAATTTGTCACTAATTTGCCGACATTTGTTGCCCAAAGGAAAAAATTCGTCGTTCTCCCGTTAAAGAGCTATAAGGTTTTTTTTTTTGTGGCAGTGCCGAAATAAGCTTTGGGCGACAAATTTCGACAAATTAACTACAAATTTTTTGTCTAGTTACAATCAAGATCTGAGACCTGGGCTGTGCCGAAATAAGTGCTACACATCCATACTTAATACTCGTATACTATTATGTATGACTAAATAAGTAAAAAAAAGACATTATATTTTCTTACCTGAATAGCTTTTAGAGTCTGGAAGACGTCCTGTGTTCTACTAACGATATCTTGAACTGTCTCTTGACCAAATCTGTAAAAAAAGATAAGTTATATTTCTCAACCTAAACTAAATTGGGTGACAGGTGCGTGGAGACTGATGATCCTCAGAAAGAATGCCCATTCCATGTCTCATACATAATCAATGCTAGAACTAACTCTTAAAAAAATAAATCACTATAATAAAATAAATAAATAGAATAGAGTGTAAGAGGTTCATCAACATCTTTGAACCAAAGTCAATCTCACTTACACATGGCGCACCCTGCTGACAAATGAGGCTCTGGCGAAAAGAGAGGTAGGGCATATCGTATTTTTAGGCTGCCTGACGAAGTACCTCCGCCTCACCGCAGCCAAATAACAGTTCCCTGATGAGAGGGATGTTGCGTTCCTGCGAGTGAGTGAGGTCACCAGAAAAAAAGAAAGGAGTATAGGTTGGCAACGGATCGGCGATCCCTTGGTATTCAAGTGACCGACATGCTCGTTTGGTGTCATACTAGGGTGTCACTTATTTGCGGTGGTAGTGCGCAATATTACCGTTTTGTGTGTAATTCATTATACACTTTTTGTGCAATTTAGAACACTCATGTGTAACCCGTCAACAAGCAATAAGAGATTTTGCTAATTGCGCGAAATGGAACCAAAAAGCAATCAAATAAAACAAATAGGACGGGACGCTCCGCATACCTATGCATTTCCTTTTGTGATCACAAGCCAGTACAAAATATACGACACGAGGAATTTATTCAGGGGTTTTTTTTTAAACGGGGCGGGGGCCTACCATATATTTCCACCACTATGTAGCGAGAGTAGCCAGGAGCAGCGACCACGAAAAAACCATGAACAATGAAGTCCACTGCAGCGTCGCGACGCACGGTGTTCACCACATTCAGAACACAAAATGTAATTTTTTTTTTCGTTTTTCAATATCAGAATGTTCATTACGCAGAATGTTCAACACGCAGAATGCTCGATTCACAAGATTTAAAAACGAGAATTACAAGAACATGTTTGCTTCACAAAATCTATTATTTATTATACGCACAATTTGCAATAAAAATAAGGATGCTTAATATTAAAGAAATGATGTAATCCACTTACGATTACATTTGGTTTGTGGATTACATTATGTATTTACAAAAAAGAAATGAGTTATCTAGTACCCATAATATTAGCTCTGCTTAGTTAGAGACTAGATTTGAACGTTTTGCGTTTTGATCATTTTGCGAAATTGTACATGTTGCGTTTTTAATGTTTTATGGTTTTAACACTATGCGTTGCGACGCACTGCCGTCAGTCCCGGACGTAAAACTACGACTGACTTGGAATTCACAACAAATTTTATCAGAAGAAATTAGTAGGATTAATAAGTAATTATCTTCGGTATTATAGTGGTCAGTATCGCCGCTTGTCTATTTAGGGGGTATGTTTGATAGGTAATATGTGGAGTACAATCAAATTAAAATTTTCACAAACTTGCACAATGATGCAGTGTTGAATTCTTTTGGCTGGGCGGGAGGAGCAGCAGCCGGGGGCGCTGGTGATGGAGCCGCTGCTGTGGCCACTGGACCTGCGCTCTGCATACCACCTGGAATCAGGAACAAGTCAGGTGGATGTAACCTATTTTAACTATCACACACATACAAAATATGTAATAACTAATGAAATCTTTATAATAAAAATATGTAAATATATATTATCACAAATGATGAATGAAATTGTAATACTGATTAATGTAATGTGAACACAGTTGTACAAATGCATGTATGTATGTATGTTGCATGCAGTTATATTGTACTTAATATATGTCTAAATGGGTGCCTTGGACTATGTCTGTAATGTTTATTTAGAATAAGTAAATAAATAAATAAATAACATGCAGTATAAAAACTGTATAAAGTTGAATTGCCTAGCTGTCTTTAGTTGTAACATTAATAGTATATGCTTAACAATAATACCTTGCTGTTGTACAGGTTGGGGGACAAGACCCCCTCCAGGTGCTCCACCCACACCGACACCCATACTCTGGAAAAACAAAATTATGATTACTACTACAGAACATGACAATCTTCAGGGGTATTATGTGTAAGTAACACATAATACCCCTGAAGATTGTCATGTTTCTGCGAGTAAGTGAGGTCATCAGACATAAGGTGTAAGTGGTTCATCAACATCTTTGAACCAAAGCCAACCTCACCTGCACATGGTGCACCCTGTTGACTGACAAACGAAGCTTTGGTAGAAAGAGAGGTAGGGCATAGCATATTTTTTAAGCTGCACGACTGGGGAAATACATTCGCAACGCATTTACAGAATACCTTACAGAATACCGCAGCCAATAACAATTCCCTCGAGGGTTTTTGCAATCCTGAGAGTGAGTGAGGTCACCAGAAAGAAAGAAACGAAGGAGTATAGGCTGGTAACGGATCAGTGACCACATGGTGTTGATGATCTCCATGGGCGGTGGTGATTGTTTTCCATCAGGTGACCCACATACTCATTTGCCCCCCTCGCATATAAAAAGGCCGATACTATGTTAGCAGTACGGTGTCAGTGATTAGACGGAGAAAACTTGCTTGTCTGGCACGTTTTCAGTTCATTAATAAATCTAACAAATGCACTAACCTGAGGAGCCATACCCATATTCCCCATTTGATTCTGCATAGCTGCTCCATAAGGTGGCACTATTTGATTTCCCATTCCCACCATCCCTCCAGGATTTCCCATTGGGCCTCCCATAACACCTGTAATCATATCATATTGCATGTTCAAAGAATTTAATAAATATAATTTTTTATAACATTTGGAATGTAACACTTTCTGATGAAATAAATATTGCTAAGAACAACTGCTCTTTATTAAAAATAATTGAACACAATTGTGACATATAATGCAAACAGTCATGGTGCTTAGCACACAAGGGGCAATTCCCCCAGTTCCTCATCACGTTGAACTTCTATACTCATAAGAGTATGGAATTTTGTTGTGTACTTAGTTTCAACATTTCATATCTGCTTCAATATTTTTTCCAAAAAACGAAAACTAAAGAAATTACATTTCCTATATTGGGCACACTGCCTGAGAGTATACCCACGTCGTCGTCAACTCTCATTCATCCCATTGCTGGGATACGGGCCTTCCCTCAATCAAAGTGGTTGGGAGCATACTCAGCTGCGGGTTGGCGGAGGCAGCTTAATGACAACAGCCGGGACCAACAGTTAACATGCCCTCCGAAAAACGTAGATACAGACAAGTAATAGAGCTCTCTGAATATGAGCAGTAGCACAGGTATGCACAGAATGGTACAATGGTTTATTACCTTCAGGAACACAAACATTTCTAAAAATTACTAATACATAACTGAATGGATTGGGTTAAAATTTGCCATGCAGGTAGTATTTTGAAGTAGGCAGTTAAGAAAACCGTAGGAAGAACGTTAAGAAAGTTGCAGACGCAAGTTAGTATTAAACAAAATTCAAATAACAGTAGAGGACTAAGATATTTTAATAAAGGATAATAATATGACTGTATGGATATGATATGTGGTTTTCTTTACCTGCAAGCTGATTCGGCATGCCCTGCATCTGGCCTTGCATTTGGCCACCCATAGGGTTACCGCCAAATCCCGTTCGCATAGCGCCGGCATTTCCTTGAAAGTTTCCAGGGAACTGGTGACCCTGTCCAGCCATGTTAAAAACTTGATAGATAATTTCGGATGCTTTTAACAATTAACAATAATAATATAATAAATAAACACTGTACTGTGCGAAATATGGAAGGAAACGCGCAGTGTATTTATTTTCAATGTTCGCAAACCATACACATCAAAAAAACAAAATAATTTGTAACCTCACTTATCCATGACAGTGACGGCCCTGAGTGACATTGACGTTTTCCTTTCTTCTTCGTTACATTTTGGCAATCACTCGTCAGTCGCAGGTTATTATTCTAGGATCAAATTAATTTGCAAAGTTTCATCATCCCGGCCTCAGGGATATATATAAAAATGTCGTCAGGAATACACCAATTCGTCAATAACTCAACCGCAATTTTACTTTTTACTTACTTTTGTTTTGCACGACTTCTTGGATCAACTCGACAGCAGCGATTTAAACACGAACGAAGAATTTTAGAATTATTTACCTATACAAATATATATAAAATCTTATGGCGTCGATTTGTCATATGACGAGGAGTTATACGTTGAATCATCGGTATAGGATAAGGCGGGCCCGCCCTAGCTGATCCGGATGATTCGGCTCGAATAGGTGGGCGAATACCTCGCAATAATATTTCTTACAAAGAATTATAAAATTCGTTTCGTTCGGTTCGTTCGCCGCGGTCGGCTCGAATAGATGTGCGTTCAGCTTATGATCACTTGCACCATAATATTTGCTCCACTATGAATTAATATCAATAATAAATATTATGTAACTTATGATTTTTTTATAATTTTTAGAACAACCGAGCCACATCATAGGTAATACAGTACAGTATAGTCACTTCCTACAACTGTCACGAGTCGATCTCACCTCTGAGTTAAATCTATAACTAATCCTAGGCTAGGCTTTCTAATTGCTAGGGCTTCCATGTAAAACAATGTAAAATAAATCCGAGTAAAACGGAACTTCGATTCTCAAATAAAGTTTTTAAATTATAAAATTATTTATTTCTCATCATTACCATTGAACCAATCTAGCTGTTCCAGTTTTATCAAAGAATTTTACAAAATTTATCGTCCGAATCATTGAATTTCCAATCAACTAATGTCAAATGAAACATATCCCTGAGAAATAATAGGTAGGGGAAAAAGTCTTTTCGCATTTTAGTATGTATGAACTTGTAATAAAATCTCTTTGGTTATACCATTTGTATCTGGCAGGTTTTGATATCTTTAAAAAGTTTAAATTTTAAAAAAGATAATTCCAAATTCAAATTAGATAAATGTGATTTTCATTTGTTTTTTTTACTGTTAAGATGAGTGAATCTAATGAAGAAATTCGATTCATTTTAAAATTTTACTACAAAAAAAGTAAAAATGCAACGCAAGCTGCGAAAAAAATTTGTGACGTTTATGGATCTAGTGCAGTGTCTGTGAGAGTAGCACAAATTTGGTTTAAGCGTTTTCAATCAGGAAATTTTGATGTGAAAGATGCACGTCGCTCTGGTCGCCCTGTTACGGATAAAATGGATGCCATTTTTGAAAAAGTGGAGCAAGAACAGCATATCAGTAGTTACGACGTAGCTGAAGAATTAGGAATTGACCACAAAACAGTTTTGGCGCATTTGAAAAAAGCTGGGTACACTAAAAAGCTCGATATTTGGGTGCCTCACGATCTCACTGAAAGAAACTTAATGAACCGTGTACTCATTTGCGATTCTTTACTACGACGTAATGAAAGCGAATCGTTTTTGAAGAAGCTTATAACTGGTGATGAAAAGTGGATCATGTACGACAAGAACGTGCGAAAACGGTCGTGGTCAAAGGCCGGTCAGGCTTCACAGACTCTGGCAAAACCCGGGTTAACCCGCAATAAGGTGATGCTGTGTGTATGGTGGGATTGGAAGGGCATTATTCATTATGAGCTGTTACCGCCAGGCAGGACTATCGATTCTGAACTCTACTGTGAACAACTGATGAGATTAAAGCAAAAAGTTGAGAGAAAGCGGCCGGAATTAATTAACAGAAGGGGTGTGATTTTTCATCATGATAACGCTAGACCTCACACATCTTTAGCCACTCAGCAAAAATTAAGAGAGTTTGACTGGAAAGTGTTAATGCATCCGCCGTATAGTCCTGACCTTGCACCTTCTGATTTCCACCTGTTTCGGTCTCTTCAGAATTCTTTAGGCAATGTCAGGTTAACATCACGAGAAGACTGCCAAAACCACTTGTCGTGGTTTTTTGAACAGAAGTCCCAAAATTTCTATAGTAATGGGATCATGTCTCTACCTACAAGATGGCAAAAAGTTATCGAACAAAATGGCACCTACATACTTTAGTTAAATGTAAATAAACTTTAGTAAAAAATGTTTTGAATTTTCATATAAAATACGAAAAGACTTTTTCCCCAACCTATTAAGTAATATCAAAGTAATTATATGTAGGTATATATAAACTGTAAGTAGGTTATTTTCGTAACAAATAGGCGGCACTTGAGGAGTTGCGGCAGGCGCGGTGGGCGCTTCCCGGCAAAATGTATCGAAATGCCGGGGTCGTGGGCAAGGCTGGCACGTCACACGATAAATGTAAAATTTATAAGTATCAGTAGAAAATTATACATCAGAGTTTCATATATTGGAATGAAAAAAGGATCGAAACTATATTAGTCTAGGTATTTTAGGATCACTCGCGTTTCTGGCCGCCGCGCCGCCCCCAGTTTCCGAATGGCATATGCAAGACTTGTGTGTGATTGTCCTTAATGTTATTTAATAATTATGAAAATATAAATATTTAATAATTCATAAATATAAATTTTGGAGTGTAAGTGGTTCATCAATATCTTTAAATCATAGCCTACCTCACCTGCAGAAGTGGTGTAAGGTACACCAACAGTTAACATGCCCTCCGAAAAACGTAGATACAGACAAGTAATAGAGCTCTCTGAATATGAGCAGTAGCACAGGTATGCACAGAATGGTACAATGGTTTATTACCTTCAGGAACACAAACATTTCTAAAAATTACTAATACATAACTGAATGGATTGGGTTAAAATTTGCCATGCAGGTAGTATTTTGAAGTAGGCAGTTAAGAAAACCGTAGGAAGAACGTTAAGAAAGTTGCAGACGCAAGTTAGTATTAAACAAAATTCAAATAACAGTAGAGGACTAAGATATTTTAATAAAGGATAATAATATGACTGTATGGATATGATATGTGGTTTTCTTTACCTGCAAGCTGATTCGGCATGCCCTGCATCTGGCCTTGCATTTGGCCACCCATAGGGTTACCGCCAAATCCCGTTCGCATAGCGCCGGCATTTCCTTGAAAGTTTCCAGGGAACTGGTGACCCTGTCCAGCCATGTTAAAAACTTGATAGATAATTTCGGATGCTTTTAACAATTAACAATAATAATATAATAAATAAACACTGTACTGTGCGAAATATGGAAGGAAACGCGCAGTGTATTTATTTTCAATGTTCGCAAACCATACACATCAAAAAAACAAAATAATTTGTAACCTCACTTATCCATGACAGTGACGGCCCTGAGTGACATTGACGTTTTCCTTTCTTCTTCGTTACATTTTGGCAATCACTCGTCAGTCGCAGGTTATTATTCTAGGATCAAATTAATTTGCAAAGTTTCATCATCCCGGCCTCAGGGATATATATAAAAATGTCGTCAGGAATACACCAATTCGTCAATAACTCAACCGCAATTTTACTTTTTACTTACTTTTGTTTTGCACGACTTCTTGGATCAACTCGACAGCAGCGATTTAAACACGAACGAAGAATTTTAGAATTATTTACCTATACAAATATATATAAAATCTTATGGCGTCGATTTGTCATATGACGAGGAGTTATACGTTGAATCATCGGTATAGGATAAGGCGGGCCCGCCCTAGCTGATCCGGATGATTCGGCTCGAATAGGTGGGCGAATACCTCGCAATAATATTTCTTACAAAGAATTATAAAATTCGTTTCGTTCGGTTCGTTCGCCGCGGTCGGCTCGAATAGATGTGCGTTCAGCTTATGATCACTTGCACCATAATATTTGCTCCACTATGAATTAATATCAATAATAAATATTATGTAACTTATGATTTTTTTATAATTTTTAGAACAACCGAGCCACATCATAGGTAATACAGTACAGTATAGTCACTTCCTACAACTGTCACGAGTCGATCTCACCTCTGAGTTAAATCTATAACTAATCCTAGGCTAGGCTTTCTAATTGCTAGGGCTTCCATGTAAAACAATGTAAAATAAATCCGAGTAAAACGGAACTTCGATTCTCAAATAAAGTTTTTAAATTATAAAATTATTTATTTCTCATCATTACCATTAAACCAATCTAGCTGTTCCAGTTTTATCAAAGAATTTTACAAAATTTATCGTCCGAATCATTGAATTTCCAATCAACTAATGTCAAATGAAACATATCCCTGAGAAATAATAGGTAGGGGAAAAAGTCTTTTCGCATTTTAGTATGTATGAACTTGTAATAAAATCTCTTTGGTTATACCATTTGTATCTGGCAGGTTTTGATATCTTTAAAAAGTTTAAATTTTAAAAAAGATAATTCCAAATTCAAATTAGATAAATGTGATTTTCATTTGTTTTTTTTACTGTTAAGATGAGTGAATCTAATGAAGAAATTCGATTCATTTTAAAATTTTACTACAAAAAAAGTAAAAATGCAACGCAAGCTGCGAAAAAAATTTGTGACGTTTATGGATCTAGTGCAGTGTCTGTGAGAGTAGCACAAATTTGGTTTAAGCGTTTTCAATCAGGAAATTTTGATGTGAAAGATGCACGTCGCTCTGGTCGCCCTGTTACGGATAAAATGGATGCCATTTTTGAAAAAGTGGAGCAAGAACAGCATATCAGTAGTTACGACGTAGCTGAAGAATTAGGAATTGACCACAAAACAGTTTTGGCGCATTTGAAAAAAGCTGGGTACACTAAAAAGCTCGATATTTGGGTGCCTCACGATCTCACTGAAAGAAACTTAATGAACCGTGTACTCATTTGCGATTCTTTACTACGACGTAATGAAAGCGAATCGTTTTTGAAGAAGCTTATAACTGGTGATGAAAAGTGGATCATGTACGACAAGAACGTGCGAAAACGGTCGTGGTCAAAGGCCGGTCAGGCTTCACAGACTCTGGCAAAACCCGGGTTAACCCGCAATAAGGTGATGCTGTGTGTATGGTGGGATTGGAAGGGCATTATTCATTATGAGCTGTTACCGCCAGGCAGGACTATCGATTCTGAACTCTACTGTGAACAACTGATGAGATTAAAGCAAAAAGTTGAGAGAAAGCGGCCGGAATTAATTAACAGAAGGGGTGTGATTTTTCATCATGATAACGCTAGACCTCACACATCTTTAGCCACTCAGCAAAAATTAAGAGAGTTTGACTGGAAAGTGTTAATGCATCCGCCGTATAGTCCTGACCTTGCACCTTCTGATTTCCACCTGTTTCGGTCTCTTCAGAATTCTTTAGGCAATGTCAGGTTAACATCACGAGAAGACTGCCAAAACCACTTGTCGTGGTTTTTTGAACAGAAGTCCCAAAATTTCTATAGTAATGGGATCATGTCTCTACCTACAAGATGGCAAAAAGTTATCGAACAAAATGGCACCTACATACTTTAGTTAAATGTAAATAAACTTTAGTAAAAAATGTTTTGAATTTTCATATAAAATACGAAAAGACTTTTTCCCCAACCTATTAAGTAATATCAAAGTAATTATATGTAGGTATATATAAACTGTAAGTAGGTTATTTTCGTAACAAATAGGCGGCACTTGAGGAGTTGCGGCAGGCGCGGTGGGCGCTTCCCGGCAAAATGTATCGAAATGCCGGGGTCGTGGGCAAGGCTGGCACGTCACACGATAAATGTAAAATTTATAAGTATCAGTAGAAAATTATACATCAGAGTTTCATATATTGGAATGAAAAAAGGATCGAAACTATATTAGTCTAGGTATTTTAGGATCACTCGCGTTTCCCCCCCAGTTTCCGAATGGCATATGCAAGACTTGTGTGTGATTGTCCTTAATGTTATTTAATAATTATGAAAATATAAATATTTAATAATTCATAAATATAAATTTTGGAGTGTAAGTGGTTCATCAATATCTTTAAATCATAGCCTACCTCACCTGCAGAAGTGGTGTAAGGTACACCACTACTGCAGGTGAGGTAGCTGACTGACAAACGAGGCTCTGGCAAAGAGATGTAGGGTATTTTGTGAACTGCCTGACTGAGGAAGTACCTCCATCTCATAGGATACTGCAGCCAAATAACGATTCCCTTGAGGGTTGTGTTCCTGCGAATGAGGGAGGTCTCCAGGAAAGAGTTGCTGCGTTGATAGCGATATTTCATGTTGCGTGAAAAGATTGCTCAAAGAAATTTTGTTATAATATCTTTGAGATTGTTTACCGAAAAGGATTTTGTAGATACTGTGTAATGCTTCTTTATTATATAATCTTTGTTTTTTACGTTGTGGTACAAGGGTCGTTAACAGGATTTTACCCACAAGTGAGCTTTGTAAGTAACTAACGCGAGGAACTAAGTTACCAAAACTTTTACGAATGCTTAAAACCATACACACACATTTCCCCGTGTATCATACTACTTTTTGAGAAAAATTTAAAACATAACAATAAACCAAAAGCCATAAAGTTAATGTACCTAGCGGAATATATAAAATTTATGGTAAAAGCACTTTTGTAGTGCACTATGTGTAAACAAATAGCACGAGTACCATAAAGTTTACTTTCAAGGCATAGTGATTGGCCTCGTAAACCTTTCGACGCACAATACCATAAACGGGAAAAGCCAACTGTACGCAAAATGTCAAATTCTTATAATACTATTACCGTAAAACACCAACTGTATGCAAAATGCCATTTTCGTAAAACCACAACGTCGCGAAACACAATAGTTATTTTACGCAAAAATGTATTTCCTAACTATCGCAGACCTTTCGATTCGAGCCGAATTCTAACTATATTGTACTTAATACATATTAAGTACAATACTATTCATTTAAATAAGTCTAAACTATCCAGTAAAAACAAGCAACTGTCACTGCAATACTTAGGTACTTATTGATTTCATTATTTATGCTTCTTAAAACAAAATAAAATCTCATTAAAAAAGAAAACATAGGTAACTTTACTCAGTTACCACTTACTTTAAGTAACGAGATGGTATTTTCCGCTTATGGCATTTTACGAATTTTGTAATTCACGTATAAATATTTTTGACTGAGCGAAATGCCAAAAATCTTGAAGTTGGTATTTTACGTTTGTGGTGTTATGTATCGAAAGTTTCGTAAGTACACTTTTCTAGCAAACGTATTGAAATTATTATTTATTATTTTAAGCAGTATGATATAAAAGACTGATTGAAAGAACTGGAAAATGTTTGTACAGAAAAACGCCAAATGTTTACCTTAAAAATTTATTTTCCTTTTTAAAATATCCTAAATTAAGTACATTGTAGTATAATTTTAAATTAATTTTAACAATTATTAGGTATTTATTATGAATTCACATTCATATAATTATGAAATACATATAAATATAATAATTGTGCTTAAAATTATCGTGAATGAAATGCACTATTATGGACTGACCGGTGCGCCCCGCACCGATGACTATTATGTAGGTATATCTGCTTTGATGATATGTGTAATATGTCATATAATTTTATATAAACTATACGTACAATATATAAGGCAAAATGGCCGCTTTTATGGCTACAAGATACAATGTTACTTTTGGTATGCTCTACTTTAGTCTACTTATATTTAAGTATATTTATGTGTATAATTCAATATATTAGACCGAATCGCGATTTGAACTCCGGGCAAGCCGAGACACGATAAGAGATTCGATTCGGCCCCTAAATATTTAACAATTTTTATTACTCTTCCACATAATAAATAGTTATCAACATGTAGATTTACAAATATCAACAAAATAAATTACGAATAACAGCATATTACAATAATTAAAATTAGACTTAACTTACTTTTCTGTGATATTCTAGTGCTTCTAACTTGTACTAAGTTCCCGGTCGACCTAATGTTATGTGATGGGAAGGAACTATACAATAATGAAATTCGATATAAGAGTTATATATATGTAGGTAGAGGCTGGACTTACTAGTCCATGATGTGGATTTAGTATAAAGATCATATACTATCATCCACACCATGGGCTTAAGAACTTTTTAGATGCTATAATATAATGCATGCCCTTGTTTATATAATACATTGCAATGTGTAACCAATTTTTTGCTCGTAAAGTATTTTTTATTACCGAAAATTATGCGTTTATAAACAGTTAATACTTAAGTTTTATGTACTCTTGTACATACATAATTTTTTCACCAAATATGTTATCGAAAAAGATGGACGCTTAGAAGGTTAAAAGTCATGCCACGCGACACTCAACTAATGTTTGGTAGGTTTCCTTTGGATGTCTGTGAAACCAGCATTATGAAAAAGTATAAGTAAGTACGTAGGTATGTATAATATATACATTTTCATGTTTAGATAATGTATTTTGCATATTAATGCGTGACTTCAATGGCGGCAAATTGATATCTAGGTACTTAATTATAAAGGTCGACCGGCAAACACCTAGAGTTATTACATTAAAATTACATGGACTAGTAATTGAATTATTCTAACTAGTAAGTACCCTATACCGCTTTGGAGAACAAATTACAAATAAAATGTAAGGGCCTATACATACAAATATTTTCGTAGCGATTAAGATTAAGTACATTACTTATAATTACAGTATAATTTAGTAGCCCTTTATTGCTCTCCTTCAATCTTAAGCTAAACCACGCCCCGGTAGGGCTCATTGAGCAACATGGACATGTTAGTACAGACCTAGAAAAACAAGACTTAAGTACACAGCGTAAGGTGCCTCGTAATTCCTGTAGTTTCTCTAAAAAAGTGTCGTTTATAAAATAAAATCATAACACATAGAAGCTGCACCTATGTGACATTTGGTCAAACATTTTCACATATAACAGAAATAGCGTGCTATGTAAGGGTAACTACGAGACTATTCAATTTAGTTTCAATCGGCATAGTCGGTTGGTAGTATCGATTTCATTATTGGTTCAGTACGTAATGCCTAACCGAATGTCTCGACTCGTTGTGTGTACAGCAACCACAACATGTGGCATGCCACTTCTATAATAAATAAAAATGTCAGGCCACATGTCATCTAACATAGGTGTGTGCTAGGTGTTATACATAGAACACTGGCAAGTTACTGGCAAGTTTAAAGAGCTTAATAGACAACGAAGTTTCCAAACAGTCTATCAAATTGTGGTCTCATTTACACCTCACTAATACCAGCGAGGCGATACCACAATAGATTGTCTGAAAACCTTATAAAGGCCCTTTAGCAAAGGCAAGATGCAAAACTGTCGCAATATTATATTACTAAACTGAGCCATACATACTCGTATACGTAGCGTATTAAAATGGAAATATATCATTTTATTGAATTATATTTCGATTTCAACCAGTGTTATAGGTACTGCGTGCTTTGTAGTAGTGTGAGTTTTGCTAGCATTTTCTATTATCCATTTCACCAGTACATTTAGCAACGAAATTACTTAAACACCGTTATGCCTATTATAGTAGTGGTAAATAATATGGAACGACTATACAAAATAATCCATTATTTAAAACAGAACAAATACACAAAATTAGTAGAAAGATTATTTTACGTACTTTTTTCTATATTTAATATACATTACTAACCAACTAACCAGCGTTAATACAACTGGCAGTATAAACGAACAAAACATAATATTTATAAGTGTATAAACGCCACTAAACACAAACCGCAAAGTGTGGCCACTGAAATAAACGAGCCCTAGATTTTTGACAAAGATATATTTTGCTATAAAAAGAAGAATAAATATAGAATTATTTCTTCTTGTGTATTTCTTTGGGAAAGGTATAACATCATAAAAATATAATAACACAAAATAGTTACAATAATATATTCAAGTGCACTGATTAGGTGTATAAATATTATCTAGTGACTAGATATTTGACTAGATTCTAGTCAAATATTAGTCACTCTATAAATATTACCTATAAATCAGTAGTAGGTACCTAGTAAGTTTTGTCAACATTTATAATATAAGTGCCGTTCCATATGTTACGGTGTTTAATTACTTTGGTTGCTAACCAATGATTTATTGAACAAATAAGATAAAAGCATAAACTAAAGTGACGTAATAATACAAAATTATTAATTTTAACATATCGATCTTGTTAGATTGCACTAAAATGAAATGTGTTTCAAAATATTTTCTACTAACGTTTCTTGTCCATTACATATCCCATACAAACGCTTCATTTCAATACAAATTCATATACAAACGCTTTTCATTGAGAATATATTATATAATAGAATTACTATGCTTATATGCTGTATGATGTTTAGGTACACATACCTACTAGACAAAATGGAAATACTGTTAGGAAGAAAGTAACGAAGAAGGTAATAGAGTCAATCTCAAGCTACCACATTTTGAGCAGTGAAATTACAATGTTAAATTATAATACTGCTTTAGAAATGGGGCAGTTTAGTAGTATGGTATAGATTATGGAAGTTATAATTTGTTTTCGACCAACCCGCAGTTGAGCAGATAAGTATACTCTGAACCCCTTCGATTGAGAGGAGGCCCGTATCCCAGCAGTGATATGAATAAGGGTTGACGATATTTTGTTTTATAATTAAAGTAGCTGCACTACATGTTACCTATATGCTAGTAATGAAAAATAGCAGTGTTGTATTTGTCATGTCTAATTTAGGTGTTTTGAAAATTTTGAAAAAAAATTGTGTATTTAATTCTAAATAGCAATGGAAATAATTATTGCGTCGATAATTATAATGCCAATAATTTCGTAAGTAATGCAAAACCCTTAGATAACAGAACTAATCTCTCTACTACATGGCTAAATCCTGAAAATTTTACTGTTTGTGTTAATAGCTTCGATATCCCTTTAAATACGTAATATTTACGTACATGTAGGTACAACATGTCAACACTGAGTAAAATAACAGTTATTTAAAAGCTGACGAGACGCTTTTTGTAGTTATATATAACTCGTTATTGTCATATAACAGCTATTTGCTTCATTAACTTTGAATATAAAGTACATATTATTTTGATATAATATTCGAATATGAAGGAAATTTGTATCTACATTAATTATAGATAGTATATCTAACTAATCTACTAAAGTATAAAAAATAGGAAAATATGTGTGATATTGGGAAGTCGAATGGATGAGGCAAGAAGTTTGTAACATAGCTATATCGTTTAATCTTAAGTACATATTTTATTAGTTATACGTACCTACTGTTATCATGTACGTTTAAATTATTAGAGAATAGTTTCGTGAACCAGAACATAGAATAAGTACCCAAAAGGCTAATTCTAACGTTAAAAGCTCATAGCTTTGGTCATTCATTAATATTTTTGGTCGTTAAAGATTCTAAATCTAGACGTCATCTAGGTTTTAGTCTAAATATTTGGCTTTCCTGCACGTCACCTTCTTGCCGTAGGCCAATATTATGGGACGTTAGAAAAGGTGGCGCCTCTTTACATTATTTTTGTCTACATTAATCTGTTACTATAACTACTATACTATATGTTAAGAAAACATACTATTCCCATTCTCATTCTCTCCCTTCATTGACTGACATATCGTTGCGTCCCATCTCTAAACTACGGTATGGAGCAACACTATTATAGACTATTGACAACGTTCCATTCAAAAATCTATGAAAATATCAGCCGGCTGACTATAACATAACTCCTAACAATGTTCACAATTAGGTAAATGACTACCTAACTTAAAAGTTACGACTCTTCATTTGTAGGTAACTTAAGTTATTTTACAGTAAGTAATAGTAACAGACTACATTATCTAAATCAAAGTTGCATTAGCAATGACCGATAAACTTTGACTTTTCCTGTTGCTTTGGTCGTCCGCTAGTGCATCGTTGAAATTCCATTGCTCATGTCTATTGCATCCTGGCTTCTTGCAAAGGGGGCGGGTAAGGCAGCTGTGGCAGCAACGGACCCTGTACTCCGCCACCGGGCAGTGCGTAGTACGGAGACACGTAACCAGCCCCGCTCGCTGCCGCTGCCGCTGCTACTGAAATCATTGCAAATGCGCCTAATTTAGTTATTTGAGTTCATAATTTATATAAAAACTGTTGTAGAGTTTGATCGACGCAAAACATCATCAACGTTCATCAAAGCTTTCCCTAAAGCATCGATCCACCGTAGGCCATATCGCTAAACTACTTATTTAACGCATTAGTTAGGTCAACTTTCCAGTAGCTCGTGAGCTAAACTACTAATTTAGCGCATTTAGTATATGGTCAGGTTAACTTTCCATGGACAACATGACAAATTGGACCCCAAAAACGAACTATGGATCTATCGGTACCTATTCACGATGTGTTCATTTTTTACGTAATAGTTTATCGCTGTTCCAAAAGTACTAAATACCAAACTGTACTGTCAGAATCAACTCATGCATTGCTATTTTGCATAAAATTTCCACAAAAATGCCAACTGTAATTACGTATGTACCTATAGGTATGTTCATTATCAGCTGCAAAAATGTCGCAAGTGTCGTTAACATGAAAAACGTAAAAACTAGAGTGAAACTGAAATGAAAACTGTAAAAAAGAAATCGAATTGAATGAATTTGTGATGGCATTGTGCTGTATTCAAGTTGTTATTTTTCCAGTCATTCAATCTCGTATTAGCAATTAAAATTGGACTCTGTTATGCAGGATACAGCCAACCGATATACTATGCCAAATCTAGAGATACTCGTATACATAGAGAGAAGCTTCAAATCGAGTTTTATATATTCACGACAGATTCTAACAGTTTTATGACATATGCTTCCCAAAACTTATACTGCGTGATATTTTTTTTATATGAGGTGGTGAGGGTGGCAAACGGCCTTATGGGTCACCTGATGGAAAGTAATCACCACTGCCTATGGAGATCAACAAAACCAAGGGGTCGCCGATCCGTTGCCAGCCTATACTCCTTCCTTTCTTTCTGGTCACCTCACTCACTCGCAGGAACGCAACAATTCAAGGGAACTGTTATTTGGCTGCGGTATTCTGTGAGGTAGTGTCACTATGCCCTACCTCTCTTTTCGCCAGAGCCTCATTTGTCAGTCAGCAGTGTGCACCACGTGCAGGTGAGGTTGGTGTAAGTGGTTCATCAATATCTTTGAACCAATGAATTACACCCCAATTATTGCTATTAAACTTTCAATAGCTTTAACTTAAAACTAATTGGCCGTGTGGTTTCCGGCAGACTAGAATAGAATCACTTAGTCTCTTCCCGTGGATGTCGTACAAGGCGACTAAGGGATATACATTACCAAACATCGATCAGGCCTCCCCAACCCGTTTGGCCAGCGTGGGGAGTATAGGCCAAATCTTCCTTCTGTCTGGGACGGACGAGAGAGGGTCGTGCTCCTGTAGTGGAGACTAAAATGACCTGATGATGATGATGAACTTAAAAGTAACAAAATGTCGTTTGGATCTATTCAACATAACAGGGTCCAATTATAAACCAAAAAGATACTTAGATACTCGTACATATTATGTTTTTGGTTTCTAGCTAAAAATAACCAAAGCCAAATATTAGAAAAAAACGCGTGAAGAGTTTTTTTCAGGGCGAACAATTGCTACAGCCCTGGCCTTAATTAGTTGGGGCAATTGCTCACCACCAGGGAAGCTAACTTCAACGCCGTAAACTTATTTAACGAGAGCTATAAGTACTTCAATGAATAAAATCCCACCTGCAGCAGTAGCATAAGGATCAAATCCCGCCGCAGCATATTGTTGTTGGTATGCTGCTGCTCCCTGGGCAGCAGCAGCCTGGTATTCATATAAATGGTTCGCCGCGGCCATTGCAGCCGCATGCTGCAACTGAGGTAGTTGGACCAGCCCTCCGGCTCCCGTTCCTACGCCAGCACCCACTCCGCCGACAGCACCGACGTATCCCGGTGCTCCATAAACGTATCCCGGTGACAACCTGTTAATTCAACATAATATTTTAGTACTCATCCTCTCGACAACAAAAGGCGACAACCGTTCAAGAACCTTGAGCGTTTGACGCCTGAACACCCAAGAAGACCATTCACGTTTTAACTATCAAAGATAACAAACAGTACGTGAAAGATCTTCTACAGAATTAATACTTAAAACTTTCATCACACTAATACCTAGCCCCATTTGCAGCCTCGACTGGCACGAGCAAATTTGGTTTTGTTATGTTAGTAGACATCGATAAACAAAAATGTAAGTATGCGGTTGATATAGTATTTGCCCTGCAGTTTTGTCGCCGTGGGGTACCGTCCGCGTCGCCGTGCGTCATTGCCACAGAAAAATATTTTAAATTAAAGAAAAAGCGGCTACATCCACTCCGCCGCGACAGAAATACACAACATTTCGTATTTATCGTTAGATAGTCGGGAAACGTCGTGGAAATTAAGATTTACATTCCGGCAGCGCGTGTCTGTTACGAAATCCCGGAGACGTTTTGAGTTCATGAAAACAGATTTATAAGTAGACAAGTTAGTTGAATGTATAAATAATTTTATACGAATGTTGGTTTACGTTTTCTTAAAGTAATTTAACTTAGAGATATTAAATGGATAGTAATAAACTGAGCATCTAAAATTGTGAAACTGTACGACTATTATACTGACTTGGCGACTAAAGTTGAAAACATACCAAACCTAATATAACCTAGTATTTCTGTCGCCCATTTAGTATTTTTTGTGGCTCATATTATTATTTTCCATATTAAATCAAAGGAACAATGATGTTTACGTAGTATACATTAACGAACAGTCAGTTTTAAGACCTTATGTATGAAGACTGAAATAAAAAAAATATTGTATGAAAAAGCTAGGTTCTAGGGAAAATAAATTCTGAGATACTGAAAATGTGTCGACTCTGCTTAATTTACGGTACATACGAACGAAGGCGGTCAAGTGCCATCGAAAGCTTTTCAGCGAGAGTCGCGTAGCATCAGCGCTTTCTAAGAGCCCTTATTCTGCATCCACTTGATTACCAAACGTACTAATTTAACTATTCAACTGTCTTTTTCTAATCCTACGGGTACAATAGGGACAAAATGAGATTTTTAAAGAGAGGAGAGCATGGCACGGCTTCATGGTATAGGAGGTTGAGATCTAAGCGCATGCGTCGCACACGCCCGCTACAACGCTCCGCCCGCCTTTCACGCCTACCTGTTTACTGAAATTGAAATACCTACTGGAAATATGTACCTATATTATATATTTATTTATGTATACTTCAACCTTTTTATAAGTTTTTTCGACAAGAACCGTCCATTCTTTCTTTACGTGCCCTTTATTGTGTGTGCAAGAGATGGTAGGTCAACCGTGATAGTTCATTATTTTTTACTGAGTCGTAAGGTATAGTAGATTAACAAACAGCATTATAAAACTGGCAAATCATCACACAAGCTGAGCTGACACATCTACATAGGTACAAAACACAAGAAGATTACTATAGGAATATATTAGATAAATTGAGGTTCATAAATGCATGTACCTACTTTGTTAAAAGAATGCTTCATGTGATTATAATATTTTGGGTTCAAAAATTAATTAATAGATTAAAATTTTAAAGTCAATATACACAATAATGAAAGGATTACTATAACAACAAATAAAATAGATCCTCTAAACTTACCAATAATATCTAAACCTCAAACAGTCTAAGAAAGTGCAAACGATAGTAACACATCAATTTATTAAGGAAGAAGGTAGGTACGTAATCAGAATTATCATTAGAGCAGTCTCATTAAATCATCGTTTGTTTTTATTCGATTGGAAATAAAGAGCGATTAATCGAATGAAGCTTTCACTTGATTATTTCCATTAGAACATGAATTCCGATGAATAATAAATATGTGTATGGCTGTGGTGGTTCGGCGGGAGTGGCCGGTGGCCATGGGTGGGCATCGATCGGCCGATGTGTAATTAACGGCGGCACGCGGACTGCAGTGCCGTGTCAATGGATAAATTGTAACAGTGTTCAGTATTAGGAGGCTGGTACATAGGTGAGCGGTCACCACGGCACGGCACGGCCGCACGGCACAGCGGCGCGCCCGCGGTCGAGGCGGCGCGCACACCTACGCACACACAGCGTCGCCCCGACCGACGACGGACCGGCACCGCCGACCCACACGGGCCACACTCATCATACTTAGTACATAAGTGTATTAAACGAAATCCACCACCAACAAAACTCAATTCAAATCAACAAAATCTTACACGAACACGGCATAAAACATAAAAGAAAACATTGAGTGTCGATAACGATGCGTTTTGTGACTGCGGTGGGCGGCGCCCGCGCGGCCACGTCGCCGGCGCCGCCCATGCCTCTGAATAGCTTTATAAAACGTAAACATTAAAAAACCCAATCGACTAATTCACACCCAAAACGAAAAAAATCCACTCTCACGCTCACGCTTGCCATAGATACCTATGTGAAAATGTTTGATAATTTAGTCTAGGTGTGGTCCGCCGGGCGCCGCGCCGCTAGTCGTCCGGGACGCCGCTCGCATCATCTACCGAGACAAAAGTCAGCTCAGCCACTGCTCGTGCCACTCACGACACCTAACCGGACATTACCATGTCATATATCTACGGTACATTTCGAGCAACATATAAATACTTACATAACTGCCTATCCGGTGGGGTTGTGACAAGGAATTAGAAAGAAATGGTAACCTAAAATGTAGCTACAAAAAGTGAGGATGAAGTATCATTTGATGTGTATTAAATCGACATTGCTAAAAAGACCTAAACATATTTGGCCCTGGGTATGCTGAAATTATACTATCATAATATTAGTTATCTGATTTTTGTCTCGTGAGATGTACTCAGAGCGGCATGCGGCGCCGCAAGTGCTGGCAAATATCGAAGTGTTGAACCATTGAACATTGATACAAATGCGTTGAAGACAGCAGGAAGCCCACTCACCCGTACGGAGACTGTAACATGGTCGGGTAACCGGTTCGCACACCAGCCGCCGCTGCAGCAGCCAGCCCGAACCCTGGAACAAAACCGTTTATTTATAAACACAAGCTTAAATGAAATACATGAAACGAGGTGACAAAAAATGAGGACACACAATTCCGTCGAAAAAACACAGCTACCAACCTATTACTCTTTCGTCATTCGTAAATTCTTATAGTTTTTATTTTCGTGCTCACTTAACGGAAGTGGCTAGTGAGGATTCTTAACTAAAATATATTTTAGAGATTGGATTCGATCCAAATGACACACGAGTCAACTTAGCGCAGGCAACGTCAAAGTGTTAATTTCTTTTTATTGCATTGTTAAGTCGCACGAGGCGGAGTCTATTTCGGTCGCTCGACGCGGCCGCCGCCCGGGCTCAGGCATCCAGGGATATGCCTCATGACAAGAAGACGACAAACTTCAATTCGCTATAAATGGCTTTCAGTTCGGTAGTTGGCAACGATACGTGTACCTAAAGGTATCTAGAATACTTCAACCATCCACTGTCTGGCACAAGAAAACACAACCAACACGATACAATATGTACCTACGTATCTAATGGCATGTGATAGAACCAAATGGCTTCACAAATAGTTTTTTGTTTCATTAGTTTTGCCAGTTAATGGAGATTTCGAAATCCAAACAACATGTGGCAATCAGGAAGTGTGCAATCATAATAGCAGATCACAAATCGCTGATTAATGTCCGATGGCCAAAAGAGCGTGACCTCACCGAGCTCAACATAGCGTTGCTATTGTGTGGTGAAATTTCACCGGTGATTACCGCGGATCACATCCGGAGAGCCCCGGATGATGTCGCGGTCCGACTGCTGCGATAATGTCATGTTGACCTTACGCGGAGCTGATTGCCAATAACGTCCCTATCGCAAAATCTTTGGCAATCAAATTACCTATGCCATTGGCACAGCATAAAAATAAGATGCAGCTACAATTAAAAGTGCCATATGACTCTAAGTCAGAAATTTGATGTTTGTCTAGGTCCAGTTAATAGATTGAAGACGTTTTTTCTTTCATTTTCTTAAAATTTGTGTGTCATAGAGTCTGATGAAAGCGTTGGAGTTAAACAAAAGTCTGATATTCCTTGGGACATGAAGGATTCATCGCGTGCTGTAGGTACGCCGCGTACAGCGAAGCGTGATGTGCCACCGCAGTCCGATCGATCCCCTGCCGCCGTTTGACGGCCGAGGTCGTACCACTGTCCACCATAAAGCTTATCTTGATTCATTAATTTTTTTCCTCTTTACTTCCATGTCCATTGTCGCGCGGCCTAAATGCGATGCTCTTTTGTTACTCGTATGTGACCCAGATAGATTTCAGTTGTAATCGATTGTTAGTTTTACACAATGCCTCCAATGTTCGAATTTTCAATAACTGTTTAACGTAGAACAAACAGCTATGACGCAGGAATTTTTTCGCATTCTGAAAATCAAGCAGTAATGCAAACTGAGTACGCGTAATTTACAACCCTCGCTGTGTAAACAGTTAGAATACCATGTAGGTGTAACGAAAATATGGTTTTGTTTTGAAAACTTTGGCCGGTTGATCAGGATGACTTCTGGATGTCGGGTCGTCGAACTGCAAAGCCAACAGTAAGTGCTTAACGTCGCTTGTAAGGATTCTACGGAAATACGATTTTAGACGCAGGCGCGGTCTGAGCGGGACAGAGCATGAGTATTATTATATTTCAGCCGCCCAAGTCAACATATTCAATGCCAATATTTCTAGAGTACGCAACGAACGATACATGCATCGTAAAACGCTTAGTTGTCAAACTACGAACAATCAAAACGCAAGGCGTTTAGTTTTGTAAGTTTACGACTTTGAAATTTGCACAAATACCAATGCCAAATGGTGCATTAAAAGAAAATTGTTCATTAATTCATGCATGATGCCCAGATGCATTATGAAAACTTTGTAGGTTCGGCGGTCACACGTGTATAGTACCAGAATAGACTGGGTTTCGTCGTGGCCTAGTTTCAGATGTCCAAACTGGTGATCTCACGGTCGTGATAGAGTTCAGTGTGTCCGGTGGCCTTCTCTTTGATCTGACCAGTGTCGTCCGATGACATCGTCAATTCGAGGTAGTAACGATTTGTCGCAGACAGCCTCCGTTCACCGGACCATTAATTACCTCTCCTGCCACTTCTCATCGTACACTTATTCTTCGGACACTTATTTTTGGAAAAAACACGTGCGCGCCATGAACATCTAAAAGCCGTGGCTAATTTTAATAATTGACTTTAGTAATTAAATGTCAACGATCTTGCTTCATTATGTAGATTTTTTTTTTTGTCTTTTACAAACGGTTTTAGATCAGGTTCGAGAGGAAAATTCCGTATTGCAAGCTCAGGGGAGTATACGTTTAGTACGCTCCGACAAAAGACAAGCTAGCGAGGAAAGACGAGGTGTTGGCGGGCTGCCAGCGTCGGTGTCGCGGCAGAGGCGGCCGCGGCGACGTTCCCAAAACTGCGTATATTTAGACAAAATAAAGAGCGCGCCGAAGACAAAACGAGACGCAACTCTGTTTTATAAATAACCGCGTCGTTCGCCGGACGGACTCAACCTCGCTCGACCAACCTCTGCTCGCCAGCTGTTATACATAAATAATAATTAAGACACGAAGAGAGCTAGCTGCTGGCTCTCGGGAATATCCTCGTGGCGAATAAAGAAATCCTTAAGTGTTCGCGCTAGTCTGTTGACTTTATAGGGGTTTGTATTCTATGACGATGGAGGATTATCGGATCGCAGGGCTTCGTGCGGAAGTCGCGGCCAAGGATCACGTTACAGATGGCGCGACAAAGGGAGCGGAACTACTACACTCGAGTGTTCCTGTCGTGATACCGGTTTCCATATATTGTTCTGATCAAAGTGTCGTGGCGCGGCTAAAGTTAGCCAAAGGTTTTCAAACTTTCTCATAATGTCGGGTATTGGGACGGACGCCTCGCATCCGCATGATACGGAAGATGTTACTATTATTTACTTGGACCGCGTTCAACATCTTCGAGGTTATTAGTAGAGCGACGTCGTAAATTAATTTATCTAAAGATTTACACGTAGCGAACATCGTCGAGTCGTTACACTCAATTTTTTTGTTAATTTACTTACGTCAATCGTTTAGGAATTTACCCTGCATAAAATAATTTTATAGTATGTAGATACGTACGGAATACGTAAGTATGAGTTTGTGTGGCTAATTGGGTATGTATCCATCTTTTAGGACGTCAACGATGTACCATACATAGTATATCGTGTATACCTTGGTTAAGTCATGACTATGTTTTTTTTAAACCACGCCCCGGTACCGCAGACAACCATAACAATAGCCTTCGTTGCCAACTTCTTCTTCGTGTACCCTTAATCACTTGCAGGAATACAACAGTCAAGTTTTTATTTAGTTTCGGTCTTCTATGAGAGGGACGTCTCCAGTTGGGCTAACGGTGGAGTTATTTCCCCAGTGCCGCATAGACATGAACCCGACCATACTTAAGAAATTTTATTTTATTAACACATGTATAATCCAGACATTAATATCATAGAAATAAATCACAATTCCTGAAAGAAATAGAAAAAAATATATATCGTGCTAGTGTTTGTCACCAATACAATATTTTTCACGTAACCCAATATTAAAAAGTTGTAAGTGCAGCTGTTTTCGGCACAATAATAGATAACTATTCTGAAACACTTTAAATGTTGGCTGGATGACGTAAATATACTGTGTTACATTTGTAACAAAATTTAGTAACAATATTGTGACTATGTCTATAGCTATAGATAGATTACTATTTGCACATCATAAAACATACTACAAATAAACTATAGTCTGTGCTGTAGCTTTAATATTATTGTTAACTTTAGGCTTCGTTCACGAACTGTGTTTTTAATAGTAGTGCCCAGGATCTATGTCATAATCACCTTGAATGTTTCAAAATACTACGATCATAAAAACAGACGGACACACGAGAGATTTTTCATTTCCTATCATTTAAAATTTAATATAAGCTTTGTACTTATGAATAAATTGTTACTCTTTTCGCATAAACGGCTGAAGGGATTTGAAAAAAAAATTTGCGTACATGTAGTACCTAATGGTAAACTTTGAATATTACGTTAAAAAGGTGGATTGGCGACCCCTTGGTATTATTGGTCTCCATGGGTGGTGGTGATTGCTTTCAATCAAGTGACCCACATGCTCGTTTGACTTTTTTATATTAGAGGGGGTCTTATATAAAAAAGTGCAGTTGCTTGGTTACAAAGTTTACCAGCACCAAAAATCACCGGCAAGATCGGCCGACCAGCTCAAAGAATCAAAAGAAGAAGAAGAATTAAAAGAAGCTCAAAGAATCCGACAACCATGATCCTCATTCACGATGGACATGACAAAGAAGAGGTCACAAAGTGTAACATTTTGTTTATAATTCGATGTAATATGTAAAAATCCATTGCTAAACAAGAAATTATTGAATGGAACAAAAATTAACAGGTTAATTAGCTCTATTTTATTCGCAACGCCATATTGAAATAATCTTAGAAATAATGTATCCTAAGTCACTTCCAGAACTGAGATGGATATTCTTATGTGTTGAAAAATTTATTAGACATACATACTCACATAGTCTTGAAAAGCGTAGGTATACCTTCCCTTCTAAGGCATTCGAGTAAATAAAGCCTATGTACTGCATCTACCCAAATAAATATATACAAAGAAAAGGCGACTGGCAGAATGGATAATGTATCAACTCACTCGTAGAAAGAAAGTAAGGAAGGAGTATAGGCTGGCAACGGATCGGCGACCCCTTGGTGTTGCTGATCTCCATGGGCGTTGGTGATTGCTTTCTATCAGGTGACCCACATGCTCGTTTTCCCCCCTCTCATATAAAAAATGGGATATGCCTGTGTCATGGATATGGCCGTGTGTTGTACGCGAATAATATAAAATTATCTCAAAATGGCAGCGCTTCCCCCTTACACGCCCCGCACATAATATTCCATAGTCCTTACTTAGTGTAATAAATTCTTTGGTCCTTCATCTATCCAGTAGCACCAGTAGTGTGATTGATCAAAAAAGGTCACACCACTGAACAAACCGGGCCGAAATTTGGTATTCTGATAACTTTGACACGATTCACTAAGAAAGGATTATTTAAAATTCCCACGAAATATCTGGGTAGGTGCGTACGAAGACAGAAGCAAAAACTAGTAAAAAATAAATAGTTATTTGTACAAGTATCGATAGCATCAGTCGTGTGGCGCTCTGCGTCGAACCATTATGGCTTCGCTTCATACAATTATAAACAGCGCGCAGTGCTATCGATCAGCATATTATTTTTCATCGACTGACCAAATCGTAGGCGAGTCGAGATATCTCAAAATATCACCATTCCTCTGTCGAAATAAACTTTTGGGAGAAGGAATTGTTTACCCGAAGATTTACAAACAAGACTTCATCTAACAGCTTTTACGTAAGCAATTGGAGTTATGAAAATTTATGCAATGGTATATTGCAAACGTCTCAACGGTTTTGGATGAAAATTTGTTTTTTTATACCACTGATAAAAAACAAACATTCCTACTTGATGGTAAGCAGAGACCGCTAACACCAGAGGACCACTTCCGCATTACCGACTCTGCTATTTATTTATTTAGAAAATATTACTGACTCTGTAATTAACCTTAACATTTTTTTAAGAACCCTATTCTATAGAAGGCGGCGGTGGGCGCTCCGGTACACGAATGTACCCGATTGACGACCAGGAGGCAGAGGTGGCGAGACGTCGTGAGGCGAGTCCTGTTTGCTGCCTCATCATGTTAACGACGACCACTCTGGCAAGAGAGAAGCGACAAAAAAGAAAAAGAAGATTCTATAGTCTCCTGATATGGTTAATGTCCAATTTACAATGAGCTGGATAGTATACACAATCAACTGGAGATGTAAGCATCCAATTTACAACGGACTTGCATAGTCCCTGGACACGTAATTTTTAATGGACCTTCATAGTCAACTATCGAGTCTTTGTAATTAATCATTCGAAACGAATTTAAAAATCTACACCAGACAGAAACCTATTAAGGGTCAAATAGGAACTCCCTGCGATATATTCCTGCTAGTAAAAAGTATCCAAATAAGTGCATGGCAGCGGAAGTGGTAACACAAATGATGGCATCTATATGTATAGGCGATGGCAGCCGCCTCCCATCAAGCGAGTTGTATGCTTGCTTGTCACCAGAATTTAAATATTACTTTATTTAATTTACAACAACAATTTAAACATCTCATCAAAAATAGTCACGCCTGCTACTGTTACATTAACCGCACAAATTTCCTCTACACGTCACGTGTAAGCTCGGTGCCCATAGAAATTAAAACCATGGTTCTCATATCGATCGAAGGGCACGTGCGGACTCATCAGTGCATTCAGAGCCTAAATCCCGAAATAAAAATAGTAGCGGGGTTGTTGGACATAGAGAGGGAGTGTGGAAGAGAGGGGTGACATGCATAAGTAATGCATCAGCGAAGGGCGCAAAGCGGCGCACGCGATCTGCCTGCAATGCCAAACACAACCCTTCTGATCAACGCACACGGTCGGTCCATTAAAGATGATTCCGTTTTCTTATTAATTGTTTGTAGTCGAATGAACTTTTATTCAAAGGATGCATTTACCAATTTTAGAAAAGTTAGATGGCTAGTTGTTTATATAAAATTTCAGACGTCGAATTTGATTCCATAGAAAATCCTTATTTTCATAGTGAAAGTAAGTTACAAGCAGCGATGAAGGCGATGAAGTGTTTGGATTATAAACGCAACGAACTGTTTGGATAATGCAAACTGCTCGAGTCATCGTATGCATTTAGCAAATTTAACTTTAGCAAAGTTGGAGGACAAGTTACATTCACAAAATTTCAGACGTTGATACATGGATTGAGTAAATTGCTTTCATACCAGAGGTAGATACATGGTTTGAGAACTTAAATATCAATAAAAAAAATAGCAAACAGCATTGAATGCTGTAAACTTTCTGTAAATCCAAACCACTTCATTACATTAATTGCTTTTATTAAAGCACCCACTTAAATTTTCTTTTTTTTTTTAGTTTGCTATACATACCGTTGTAGTGTTTTTCTCAGCTAGTTAGAATACTTAAATAATGACAATCTCGACTTGACCATAAAACTAACATAATACTATGGATATTTTAAATTTGCTACAGTTCAATTTCGGAAACAAATACTAAGATTTATTCAACAACTTTTATTTCTCTGCACTACTTAATACTTATGTTACTTAGCACATACTTAATAAAAACAGACTACGTCCTTTAATAGGCTCTATGCAGCACACACATAAAATATCGTTGTATGTATTTAGTTATATCGCGCATTATTGATTTAATGAATATATTTATCAATAATACGGGCCATTTAACAAGCACATTTTAAGTGTTGGCTAAGTGATTTAAAATATTGTAATACAGTTACAGAGTATTAACTCTGTTTATTATCTACGATGTTTTTCAATAGCGCAGATAGAATAAAGTCTCTTAATCACCTATACCTGAAGACCACAGAACCAACTTTATACTTAGAATAGACGGCATCTTCATAATAATTACAATAAAGACAGTATATTATTCAAATTACAAAAATTACTTTAGTTTGTGGTTAGAAAGGTGTGAATCGATTACTTGGGTGCTCGCTCTACTCAATAATTCAAGGTGTCGCGGTGTGTTTGGACAAGTGGCGCGCGCTGGCCTTCATCAACACCCATATAATAAAACTTTAACAATGTTTTCATAATCGACGCCAGCTCGCTGAAATCGCCCAATGTAACCACCGCGACGTATTTAGAAACGGGGCTACAAATATTTCTTAGAGGCAGTTAAACCCGCGATCGAGGTAAACAGCCATGCAGTGATTTAGTTGAAAATTATTAACTATAAAAGTTTTATAAGACGTAGATTAACAAGGCTTATTTGGTCGTAAATAGGTGTTAATAAAGAAACTTTTTATCATAGTAATGGCTTCAACAATCTTAGTATATATACTGTTTTTCATTAAGTATGTAGGGAACATTCATATTGATTCATTTCAAAAGTTCGTTATTCTTATAAAATCTAAAAACAGTATTTTTTATAGAAATCGAATTGTTATGAGTGAGCAATAAAGTAACTACTCCGCTGTATATATTATGTTAATGGTTGGAAGTTGAAAATTAATATAGTAGCTTATTGATTATATTATTAGACTATCTGTTATGTCTGTCTGCAAATAATATTTTACTTTTTTCAATGGAAATATACCGCATTCGTGATTTTCTCCACTCCCACGGGTTGTAAGGTACATTAGCATAGTACATTTGGGGTGTAAGTAGCTCATCGACATCCTCCGAGCTAAAGCCAACCTCACCTGCACGTGGTGCACCCTGCCGACCAGCTAACGAGGCTATGGCGAAAGAGAGGTAGGACGCAGCGAAACATCATACTGTGCTCCCCTTTCACTGGTCAATTGGGAGAGGGGCACAGTGTGGTCGTTCGCTCCAGGCTTGGCCAGCATCCGACTGGGGAAGTGCCTCCACCTGGCAAAAAACCGCAGCCATAATGGCTATGCTGTGTTCCTGCGAGTGAGCTAGGTCACCAGGGCTTTTTAGAGGAGTTGTTGTGCTGACGGCGGGGAGACCAGCGGCTGTCGAACCGCCGCTAGCGGTGTAGGCGCGGCGTGTTGGCGCGGCGGTCAGGGAGACCCGGTGAAACGGCTGTCCGCTGGCCGCCCGCAGGTCAGTAGGGTTCCCGAACCCGGGGATCACGTAATCTCCGCCCCGGGAGGCTGAACCGCCAACCTGTGCAAAGTCCTTGTTGTAGTAGTCGTGCCGGAGGAGGAGACCGGAGTGGACCCGGCTGCTGCAGCAGGGGGGGACCGGGGGCCCTTCCGCCCGCCGCGCTAGCAAACCGCACAACCTGCACTGTACTGCGGGGGTAGACTCTGCGCTTTTGTCTCTTGTGCCGTCAGACAGAACAACTTCTCTTATTTTTTAAACCTCTATCCCTTTTATGGCTAGGAAGAAAAAAAGAAAGGTTTCTGCAGCGGCGTCCTCATCCACATTCGACGTGGACTTTTGTAACATTAGGGGACTTCACACAAACTTAAATGCAGTTCACCATCACCTAGAGACTGCAAAGCCGACCCTGCTTTTTTTAACGGAGACGCAGATATCTTGTCCGGGCGATACTTCTTACTTGTTATACCCCGGGTACAAACTTGAACATTCTTTTGTACGTCGAGCCGGGGTATGTATGTACGTCCGGGATGATATTTGCTGTCGACGTCTTCACGGCCTTGAAGACAGGGACCTGTCAGTGTTGTGGGTACGCGTGGAGCAGGGCGGCCACACCCGTATCTACGCGTGCCTATACAGGTCTCATAGCGGTGATACAGACACAACTCGATTGATCGAGCACCTGCAATTGGCGACTGACAGAGTCATCGAGAGGTACCCCTCCGCGGAGTTAGTGATATTGGGAGACTTCAATGCCCACCATGCCGAGTGGCTCAGCTCTCGGTCCACTGACTTCGCGGGGAGGTCTTTCCATGATTTTGCTCTGGCCTATGGTTTCTCACAGCTGGTTCATTCTCCAACGAGAATACCAGATATAGAGGACCATACAAGCTCTCTACTGGACCTTCTGCTGACCACAGATCCGGATGGGTATACAATCTCTGTGGATGCGCCACTAGGCTCATCGGACCACTGCCTTATCCGGACCCAAGTGCCA
Source organism: Hypsopygia costalis (assembly GCA_937001555.2). Taxonomy (NCBI): domain Eukaryota; kingdom Metazoa; phylum Arthropoda; class Insecta; order Lepidoptera; family Pyralidae; genus Hypsopygia; species Hypsopygia costalis. The sequence continues at coordinate 8,971,610 of OW443325.2, forward strand.
TGTGCTAGCCCAGACGCACCCCGGTCTATCGGATGGCGTCGCATGTGGCACTATAAGTCAGCAGACTGGGATGGACTGCGTGAATTTTACGCATCGTACCCGTGGAGGCGGCTCTGTTTCGATTCAGAACATACTGACACCTGTGCATCTGCTGTAGCTGAGGGGATTTTAGCTGGGATGGAATTATTTATTCCAAACCGGCGGGTGGCTACTTCAGGTGCTAAGAAGCGGCCGTGGTTTAATGGGCCTTGTGGAGAAGCTAAACTCCGCAAGCAAGCTGCATACGAGGCTTGGACCACGGCTCGTATCAATGGAGATCCTGGTGTTTCTGACTTGAAACGCGTATTCAATGCTGCCTCGAGGTTCAGTAAGAGAGTAATTGCCAGGGCAAAGTTTGAATTCATCGGCAGGATTGGTGAGCGCCTAGCTAAGCACCCATCTGGGAGCCGTGCTTTTTGGTCGCTTGCTAAGGCTGCCGAGGGAAACTTTTGTCAGTCGTCCTTTCCACCACTCCGAAAACCGGATGGTAGTCTGGCCCACAGTGCAAAGGAGAAAGCCGATCTATTGGGGAATCTCTTTGCCTCAAACTCGACTTTGAACGACGGGGACGCCGCACCGCCTTCCATCCCACGGTGTGGTGATTCCATGCCGGAAATCTCATTTACTCAGCGAGATGTCCGGCGGGTATTGCTATCCCTCGACGTTCATAAGTCGAGTGGGCCAGATGGCATTCCGGCAGTGGTGTTAAAGCTGTGTGCTCCTGAGTTGTGTCCAGTTCTCACGCGCCTTTTCGCGCTCTCTTATTCCACCAGGCAGGTTCCGTCATCGTGGAAGACTGCGAACGTGCACCCTGTGCCCAAAAAGGGTGACAGATCAGACCCATCGAATTACAGGCCTATCGCCGTTACCTCCCTTCTCTCCAAGGTAATGGAGCGCGTGATCAACAACCGGCTCCTGAAATACCTAGAAGAGCACGACTTGATCAGCGACCATCAATACGGCTTTCGTCATGGTCGCTCGACTGGTGATCTTCTAGTGTATCTTACACATCGCTGGGCTTCAGCCGTGGAGAGTCAAGGTGAGGCACTAGCTGTTAGTCTAGATATGGCGAAGGCGTTCGATCGGGTCTGGCACCGCAGTCTTCTTTCGAAGTTACCTGCATACGGTTTACCTGAGGGTTTGTGCGAATGGGTCGCTAGCTTCTTGTCCTGCAGAAGTATTAGAACCGTTGTGGATGGTAGTTGCTCCGATAGCATGGACATTAATGCTGGCGTCCCGCAAGGCTCGGTATTGTCCCCGACGCTGTTTTTGCTGCATATCAATGATATGTTGTCTATTGACAGCATTCATTGCTATGCCGACGACAGCACCGGGGACACTTATTACACGGGCCGCGCCAATATCCCCCGCTCTCTGGTGGAGGAGAGCCGCGAACAACTTGTGTCGGAAATGGAGAGCACACTGAATAGTGTGTCCGACTGGGGGCGAAAGAACCTAGTTCAGTTCAATCCCACAAAGACACAAGTCTGCGCGTTCACCGCTAAGAAAACCCCTTTTGCTGTGGCTCCTCAATTCCAGAACACACCCCTTACCGTCGCTAAAAACATTGGGATTCTCGGAGTTGAAATCTCCAGCGACGTTCAGTTTCGTTGTCACCTGGAGGGAAAGGTCAAGCTGGCGTCGAAGAAACTAGGTGTGCTCAACAGGGCAAAGCAGTACTTCAACCCGCGGCAAAGACTTATGCTTTACAAAGCTCAAGTTCGGCCGCATATGGAGTACTGTTGCCATCTATGGGCGGGAGCGCCTAGATACCAGCTTGCACCTTGTGACTCGATCCAAAGGCGTGCTGTGAGGATTGTTGAGGATCCCAAACTTACAGATGGTTTAGAACCGTTAAGTCTGAGACGAGATTTTGCGTCCCTTTGTGTGTTCTACCGATTGTACAATGGGGTGTGTTCAGAGGAGTTGTTTGACATGATGCCCACGGCCTCCTTCTACAGTCGCACCGCTCGCCATCGACAGGGAATTCATTCTCACACATTGGAGCCTAAGTGGTCACGTACTGTGCGGTTCCAGAGAAGTTTTCTCCCGCGTACTGTCAAGCTGTGGAATGAACTGCCTGTCGAGGTTTTCCCAGGAGACTACAGCATGGGGTTCTTCAAAAAGGGCGTGAAGAGGTTTTTACAGGGTCGGCAACGCGCGTGTGATGCCCCTGGTGTTACAGGCGTTCATAGGCTGCGGTAGCTGCTTTCCATCAGGCGGGCCGTAAGCTTGTTTGCCACTCTAGTGGTATAAAAAAAAAAAAAAAAAAAAAATTAGCGTGAAGTCCGCCTATTGTACCAATTTATTATTAATATCTAGGGATCTATTTTTTTATAAATACCATCTGCTCTTGAAAGTCCCAGCTGACTACAGCACAATGATAAAACTCATGCAGTCCATGCAAAAAATGGGTTCCACCCGCAGGATTACTTGTGTTCCTTATCAAAAAATTAATAAAACGCATTGAAAATATTGAAATCTATGGTAAAGGTCAACGAATGTTACGACCCTAACGGAGACATGGGAATAATAAGAACAAGTGAGAGTGAATTCGAGCGGAGAGGGTTCCGTACGATTACGATTAGGGAGTGGTGGGAAGTCGAACGGATACTAATATAATTTATGTTATGCCGAAAACGAATTTATTCTTGTACTTAAGAAACATGGTCTCCTATACATACCAAGTACAACATCATCGATCATTGATCATCGGTATAGTGGATTCAGACAAAAATTTACTTTGAGAGACGGACAGTCAATAAATAAAGGTTTCCTTCGTTTTATTCGTTTTTTTGTTCGTTTAAAAATTATCGCATATCATCCGAACTCGTGTCACCTTGGGTATTATGAAAAATACATGTTGACTACGAAATACAATATTATGGATCGAAAACACTTAATCAAATAACACGTCAATGATCATACAGTCAACACCAAGACAATTTCATTGTATTGTACGTACTGTATACTCTATGAAACAATTTCAATGATGTATTTGTACTAGTCTCATTATATGACCCAGTTTTATTTTCGACCTTATGTGTAGGACATACGGTTCGTCATGATCACCTTGCTTAACTTTGATGAAGCTCTATAAATATAGGTCGTACCTACTATTCAGTAATAATTAACGGTTGTGATCGTGGCTGCAAATAAGTAGTGTTTTATGTATGATACTGCTTTGTAGGTACCATATACATATTTGTAAATAATTAATGGTAAACAACACACAAACACCGATTATCTGGCCAATTTACGTAGGCATATAGGTAACTCAAATTGAAAACCAAAATGGTATTTTATAAAAAAAATTTTTTTTAATTATCCCATAGATTTTTACTACCTACATTCCTTTATTTTACATTTACCACATTCTTTAATATAATATTTGTTCTATGATATTTTATTAACTTTGTTATTGTTTTTATGATATTTAGTTTTTATTTAGTTTAGTTTGTAGGTTATTAGGGTTATTTGTATATTTTAGTTTTTTTAAAAGTGTATTATTTTTTTTACATTAGAGGTGAGCAAACGAGCGTGTGGGTTACCTGATGAAAAGCAATTACCACCACCCATGGAAATCAGTAACACCAAGGGATCGTCAATCCGTTGCCAGCCTTTATGTATCGAAATAAACAAATTAATGCATACGTTTTAAAAAATCTGTATAAACAATTGATTTAAATCTTGTTCTTTGAAAGCTAACTACATGGTTGATATTTAACCAGCGTCAATTTGATACTGACTATATTCATTTATACGTATACACTATAGAAATGTATAGTTAAAGAAGAGTATCATTAGAAGAAGAAAGATTGTATTTTTTAGAATTTTAAATCTAAACAAAGGCAATACAAATGTAAAACAATTAAATAAATTTTGAATGTAGTAGGGTTTTTGTCGCATAGCAACACAAGTAATATTATCCAGCATCTCTTAAGCTTAGTGATTAGATAGATTCGTTAGGTTGTTAGACATTCCGTCTCACTCAGATGCTAGAGCCACGCACGTGCATAATTATTTGATTGGTTTGCAACCCTGCAGTAGGTATTAGTTAGCTAGTGATTTTGCACTAATATAATCCTGAGATGTGTAAAAAATAAACATTTTCATACACATCTCAGGACTATATTAGGTATATAGGGGAACCCTATATACCTAATATAGTCCTGAGATGTGTATGAAAATGTTTATTTTCCTAAAAATATAATTTTGAAAGCGTATGTACATAAGACCTCTATTTATTTGGGATCAATTTGTTTTTCTTATTAATACATATTTTTTGGAACATTATTGTGTAGAAAAACATTGGATATTTTTAAACTGTCTGCAGTGTCTGCATCTGCGTCGACGGACACACTCATAGGAGATATGTCTAACAGTAGATAAATTACATAAAAGTGGTCGATTCACACATGCTTACACCAATTCTTGTTTGTAAATATGGAGAAGAAACACATCTTCCACATGCTTTGAATCTGTCGTCAGATTAAATATAATGTACTGTTTAATATATAAATTTGCCGCGGCTCTACTTATACAGATGAATGCTTATTTATGTTGGCGCGAGCTCCGATGTGCGCGCGCCGAAGACAGACACGCAGTTACGCCTCCATCAATGTCGGTGAATGGATTTCCATAAAAATAAAAAAAAACTTCATCAAAAATGTATTAGGCAGGATATTATCTACTATGGTTTCGTAGAATCATTGTGACCCAGGTGCCTCAATCGTTTAGCATGCATTGCTTTCAATAGTCTATTCTATTGATATAAATCTAGAGTCTATTCTATTGATTAGAGCAATGTTTGGTCTTAAAGTTGAAGATAGTTGCGTACCCTTTTTCAAATCAATGAAAATTGTGACGAAATGAAGATTGTGTTTCCCTCTATGTATATTTACGAGATGGCAATTTTCATAAAAAGCAATCCTGAACTATTTGCGAAATTATCTGAAATTAAGCGTAATCCTACACGAGCACAAAATGTAAATAAACTGCATGCACATAAATGTAAGACGGCCATATATAAGAAAAGCGTGGAATGGCAACTAATATTTTTAATAAAATACCAGCACAGATCACGACGTTAAAATTAGAACTATTTAAACAAAAATACGGACTTACACTTATTGATAAATGCTACTATTCTTTAAATGACTATTCAATTGACATAATTTAATGATTGTTTAATATTTTTTTTTTTCATGCATACTTACTATTTTTTGTAATTTAGACATTAATCATGACATGAAATCAATTGTAAATGTATTGAGTTAGTTTCTATACACAGTAAATATTTGTATGCATACACGGCAATAGCATAGTGAGACTATTGTATTTATCAAAATCCTGCTGTATCCGAACACCTATGCTATGCAAATAAATGTTATTATATTCTATTCTATTCTATAAAAACTACACTGTAGACCAGTATTCCGCAAAGTGTGTGCCGCGGCACACTGGTGTACCGTGGGCATTAGTTGGTGTGCCTCGGAAAAATAAGGTTATCTCTTAAAACTAAAAAGACCGAAGGAAAAAAAATTCTTCCACAAATAAAAACTGGTTTTTCATTTATGGTGTACCGCCAAAAAATTTCGTTTCCCTAAATGTTTGCGGACACAAAAAGTTTGCGGAATACTACCGTAGACCATACAGCATGCTTGCGGATTTATAAAAACAAAGTTAATGCGTACTTTACGCATTTATTTCGTATTATATGTAAAAATACAATTTCTGAGTCATCTACAGATTTTGTCAATATTTTTCTAGTACAAGAGCCGCTGCTTTATTGTGGTAGTGTCATATTGGAATAGTATGATAACCAAGTAGAATGAGACTTTATTAATGTTCTCAACCGGATAAAAGAATGCTTGAATATTGCCTTTTGAACTAACCTATGTTTTTCAAACATTCTATCGAACTAAATCCTCTTATCTCAACGAAACAATTGTATTGAAACATAATATTATTATTAAATAGGACAAAACACCCTGTTTATGTATCTCGTTTAGAATAGGCTAGACGACAATTTTTTCTTTCGGTTTGTTATGTAAGGACGTCACAATAATATAACTATAGGTGAAAGAATCACTTCGATAGCATAAAAACTTCTCGAGATATGATAATTTGAAAATCACAATTTTGGACTTTCCTGAAAACGCTCCATACAAAAGGCTACATAAGTATGACGTCACACTTATGTATTTTGTATACGTTAAAACAGAAATTTGTACGACAGCTATGTGAAATACTGCGTTTATGTAACTAGTGCCATAACAAAAGTTATAGTATTTTTGATTGTTTTTCCAAAATTTTTTTTTTTTTTTTATAATTTCATTCTTTTAAATTGGACTTTCCTACAACACTTTGATCGATCATAGAACAAGTCGGACATAAGTTATCAAAATTTCAACATCACAGATCGTTCTAGTTTTGTATATTTTATGACACTGCTATGTACTTTTTATAATTTTTTATCATTGTCGTCTAGCCTATTGAAACGATTTAAACGCATTTTTGTTGTCCCTTTCTTCGCGGTGTTACATGAATAGGAGAGCAGGTACAAAATTTACATAGACGGGTGCGCATGCGACTCTTGAAAAGATCAGCAACCCTCGGTATAACGGTAACAACCGAACGTTGCATTCAAAACGGCCAAAACGTATTTGTCAAACCGGCCATGTTTTTATGGACCTCAATAGGCTGTCGACTGGATTTTGCAGTTCAAAACGCATCTTAAAACTAAGCTCGATATCTCATATGCGACTAGTTTTCAAAGTTGTTTGTTGTCAAGCAGTTTTAACTCTGAGCAGACCTAAAATTGTTTGTAAGAATCGTACAAATAAATTAGGGTAAGTATAACCAGTTATCTTTTGCTCAGAATGATCGGAGAAATTCCAATTCAAATTCAAAGTAATAGATACCAACCAAAATTCATTGATTATAAATTAAACTCCTTATAAAATGTTCAATCAAATGTCCAATGTTAATGAAACTATTAAACAATCTAGACCAAACATTACACCGGGTAAAATTTGAAAAACAAAATAACTATGTATGAATTTACCTAGATCAGTTCATCGAAGATTAATTAAATAAAGAAAAATTCGTTATCATCACAGACTTATACCAGCTAAAAACCTAAAATATGCATAACATAAACTATGGGTGGATGTGTGAGTATATGGACTAGAGATGTATTTAGTATAATTTAGCCATAATTGTTAAAAATCACTAATCTCTCAAACTCTCAAAGAAGTAAGCATATAAATCAGTGAGCGTACAAGTTGCTGCATTAGCAGCAGCGGAGGCAACAAAATAAACCTGGTATTTCAAACGTTCATAGAGTACACTCTTCACATCAGGCGGATCGTGTTTTTAGTATACAATGGTTTTAAGAGTCCATACCTGAAATTGCACCGATTTTGTAAGAAAATTGCTCAACTTTTCCGTTTGTTTTCCAGAAAGTATACATAAACAATGTCTTGTAATGTTTTCGAAGTGTTTTCTTAATACAATCTATAGAAAAGAGGCCATTGTTTGAAGCCCCTGTTCATCAAATTCGAGAAAACTGTTGTGAAATCAAGGTAGATTTAATCAAATTAATGTATTAAATAAACAATATAATTCGTTTCTTTCGTCCGAATTAGAATGGACTTTCATAATAAATACTTAAATACAGTGTCGCCAACCCTTATTCATCCCACTGCAGGGATACCGGCCTCCCCTCAGTCAAAGGGGTTTAGAGCATACTCTACTACGCTGCTCAACTGCCGATTGGCGGTGGCCAGTGTTTTCAAGACGCCTAAATGCCACTGACTTGGCTTAACGGCTCATCTAATAACAACAGCCGGGACCGACGGCTTAACGCCACTCCGAAGCACGAAATAGTGTAGAATGTATAAATAATAAATAAATATTTCTGGACAATTTACACAGCGCCATCTAGTCCCAAGTTAAGCACAAAGCTTGTACTATGGGTACTAGATAATTGATATTATACTTAAATACATTTTATTTGTATATACCTAGATACATACAATACATAGAAAACACCCAGACCAATACCACCCAATACAGACAGACATTTTCATGCTCACAAATATTTGTCTTGTGCGGGAATCGAACCCGCGACCTCGGTGTCAAAGTGGCCATTGCTAACCATTCGACCACCGAGCTCGTCAAATGTATAATTTCTGGAAAACGAAGTGAAAAAGTTTAGCAATTTTTTACAAAGTCTGCGCCGGTCGGCCTGTAGGCATAATTACGCGTTTACAATCACGAAAATCATGTTACCCTCGTTTCAACCAACGCCGCGGGGTAAATGTATTTTGGCCCGTAGGTACATTTAGTAAAGATACAGTAAACAAATGCACCACAACAGGCAGCAGTAAACCTTAATCTCAGGAGATACAGTATAGACTAAACAGAACGAAACGCCAGTGGCTTAACGAGGCCGAACAATAACAGCCATTATTGTATTCATGTTAAAGTTAAACTCCCAGTTTTGTTGGGCGAGTGGCGTTTAATAGTCGCACACAGATATAGTCCTGTTCTGGAGAAATATATAGAGCCATTTTATGACTTTGTATTATATGGTGGATAGTCTTTGGAACCACTGCAATTATTATAATTTTTGTTCTGAAAAGTATATTTTCAGATGGAGGTCATATGTGTATAGGGTTGCCATCTCTAAACGCTAGCAACCAGGACAAGTTACGTGAAAACTCGGGTTTCAAAATCCGGAGTTTTCACACACCGTCTTATCACAGATTAAAAAATAGTACTAGTACTATAAAACACTATATAGGGGTGTAAGCGGTTCATCAACATATTTGAACCAAAGCCAACTTCACCTGCTCGCGGTGCACCCTGCTGATTGACAAACGAAGCTCTGGCGAAAAGAGAGGTAGGGAGCGTAATTGTAAGCTGCCCGACTGGGGAATGTACCTCCACCTCACAGAATACCGCAGCCAAATAACAATTCCCTTGAGTCACCAGAACGGAAGAAGATGCTGCGTTAGCAGATATTTAGCAGCGCGAGCGATATTTTATTTTGCGAGCGTTAATATGGCTGCGGTAACCGCTTCACATCAGGCGGACCGTATGCTTGTCTGCCACCCGACGTGGTATAAAAAAAAACGATTATTCGCAGCATGGAGCGGGCGGTAGTGATTTAAAACTTATAACCCTGGACGTTACGATAGTAACATATAATATCATAGTAACATATAATATCATTGCTGGACTACAAATGAAACCCCGGACGGACGCTCCTTGGACGCCCTCTAACCAAACTAGTACGAATCCGGGAAAACCCGGACGGATCGCAACCCTATATGACATCCTAGAATCTTTCCTCTGCTATTTTAATCCCTTAATCCTATCTCTCAAGTTGGGCCAAATTATATACAATGTGATCGGTATTTTCGGAGTTTTATAACAATATGAAATATTTAATGTTTACATCTATGTTTTATATATGATTTGTATGTGCTTTCTTGCGAACCCTACCCACTTCATGCATTGTTTCGTTACCTCAAGGTTGCCTTGAAAAGATTGCTTTCAGCAATAAGGCCACCTTGTTGCACATAAACATTTTGTTATTAATTTTAGTTGTAATCTCTATATTCTTATTGTGCAAATAAAGCATATTCTGTCTATTTAAATCTCTATCTATTTAAATATTGTACAGTTCCAACCGAGCGCAGTCCGGGCGAGTCGCTAGTATAAACATTCATAAAGAAAAGATATCTATGCATAAACTTGCAAAATATAAAGCTATCTTTCCGCTTGTATTCATAATAAAGAACCTTTACCATAGAAATAATTTATTTATTTGTTACAATCTTCCTTTTGCCAAGCATTACAGCACGCCAATGTGCTTGTCAAAGACTACTTTAAACCATAACTGTATAAATAATATTAAAATATGTACTTTAAATTAGATAACACTTACACTGGGCCGCAATGAAAGCGGGTCGGTAACAAAAACATAAATTTTTGAAATCGTCTTTATTTTTTACTAGCTGTCCCGGCGAACTTCGTACCGCCTAACAGTCAATGAATGTCGTGAACAAAATTTATGATTTCTTTTTTTTTTTTTTTTTTTTATACTACGTCGGGTGGCAGACAAGCATACGGCCCGCTTGATGTGAAGCGGTTACCGTAGCCATATTAACGCTCGCAACATAAAATATCGCTCGCGCGCCGCCACCCCCGCTGCCATCGCAGCATCTCCTTCCTTTCTGGTGACCTCACTCACTCGCAGGAACACAACAGCCCTCAAGGGAACCGTTATTTGGCTGCGGTATTCTGTGAGGTGGAGGTACATTCCCCAGTCGGGTAGCTTACAATTACGCTCCCTACCTCTCTTTTCGCCAGAGCTTCGTTTGTCAGTCAGCAGGGTGCATCGCGTGCAGGTGTAGTTGGCTTTGGTTCAAAGATGTTGATGAACCACTTACACCCCTAAAACACACTTGAAATTAATACAATGAATAATAGAAAATAATAGAGAAGCACGATGGCGTGAGGCACGTGTCAGTGTAATTGTACACGCAAGTTAAGCAACGTCAACCGTAGCCTGTTCATGGATGAGTTTAAGTTATCTCGAGCTCGTCCGTGCTTCGGAAGGCACGTTAAGCCGTCGGTCCTGGTGTTTATCATTAGATGGCAGTCCTTAAGCCAAGTTAGTGGCCCAACCCGTAGTTGAGCAGCGTGTTGGAGTATGCTCTAAACATCTTCGGTTGAGGGAAGACCCGTATCCCAGCAGTGGGTAAATAATAAGTTCAGTACTTTACAAAGTCACAAAAAAAGTACCAATTGACAACAATAAATATATAATCAATCCACAAAACAAATCACAGACAACATTCGCGACGCAAAAGTGAGACCAATCGATTTGACATTTACATAACAATCAATAAATATGCCAATCCTTTTTAACTGGCACTATTTGTATGGGAAAACGTTTTTTCTTTTATTTAATTCTTTCGTCAATTTTTCAATGTTTTTAATACTTTCCCGACCAAGACACGACATTATTTTATATATTATATAGATTTATGGAGCTTGATTTAAATTTCTGAACGCACGCATAAATATTTTAGAACCAATAAATATTTAAATCCACAAAACTGTTTTCAAAACAAATCACAGCCAACTTTCAAGACGTAAAAATGAGACCAATAGAGTTAACATTTATTTTTAATCTATGACATTTGTTCTATAATGAGCTTAATATACATTTCTGAACGCACGCATACATTTGGCGTACGCACGTACGACAACGTCACATTTGACAGCTACGACAACCACGAACATTTTGTATGGGAAAATGTTTTTTCTTTTATTTTATTTTTTTCGAGAATTTTCCAATGTTTTTAAGAGTTATTCTGCTATTCGGGACGGAAACAAATCCAACAAATCAAAAACCATGGCAATCGGTCCAGCCGTTCTCGAGTTATAAGTGTTGTAACAAACACGACTTTCTTTTATATATATAGATTTATGGTTATAATACAATCACCAAAAAGAAATAAAAAGATTTTACTTCTGCCTATATTTGTAAGGAAATAAACTTTAATTCAGTATCTATTTCATAAAGCTAGCTGAAATAGTTTGGAAGTTATTGATGTTTTTGTTACCGACCCGCTTTCATTGCGGCCCAGTGTATTATATAATTTGTGCTTTCTAAATATCCTGTATGTATTTTATCTCTAATTGTTTTCTATGTAGGTGTTACAAGTAGGTGTGAATTTACAAAAAAAATGTTTTTAAGTATATTTATCATTTTTCCAATACCCATAATACAAGCTTAATATAGCATAATACAAAGTATCATATATCCTTCCTAATACATTTGAGAATATGTGTACAAAGTTTCATGACAATCAGTTGAGTAGTTTCGGCGAGAAAGCGTAGCAAACAAACTCACATTCACATTTATAATATTAGTAGAGAAGTAGGGATAACGATGACTCATTGTCCATTTTAGTCTTTTATAAAACTAATCGATGTGGTCTAGCTCATTATGGTGTCTATAATTATTTAGTTTACCATTTTCCATTTGACCTGGTACGTAGATATTACGGTTGTAATTCAAAATAGGGTTGCCATGGTCGTTAGGGTTGTCAAACATTGAAAAATTAAAGCACTGTATTTAGAAATGATGTTATTTTGCATGTATATCAGTCTTGAGTTTATATATAATTAATTATATAAATATTAACGTTTTTATATCATTAACAAACTTGTTTATTTTATTCTTATTTATATGTACAAAAAATATTTTCATAAAAGTAAAATAATAAAATTTGTAATAATAATTCGTAATAATATTACGAATGTTATTATAGAAAAAAATCTATAAGTCTAATAAAGATAAAATATAGTCACCAAAAATTATTTTTTTGTAAATTTTACTGGAATATTCGTAGGAACCAGAAACAGATTTTTTTTAGTTACGTTGGATAACAATTTTTTTAGTAGTTTTTGAGATAATGGCGTTAATGTAAAAACAAATATTACCTACTAATTTGGTTTTGATGATTTTGTGAAGAAGCAGGTAATAATACAATTCACAAGAATACCATACATTGTAATCGTCTTGAAAAAGAAATCAAAAGGTCTTAATTCGCGACGAACTAGTTTATAATATCAAGTAGACAACCCTATTAGCCATCGCGTGGGTAACGTACTGCGCGTGGCGAGTACAGTGTAGTGTGCTCCGTGCATTACAGGGTAGGGTAGCATATGGCAGAGCCAGTATACCACGCACGGCCAGGTGCTCGTCATGCGCGCGCGCACCCATTGTGAGTGCCCCGTCGCTCCCCGAGCCTCAGGCCCCTCGCAACTGTCATTGGAACCGACACATCGGACAATGGCGCGACCTCCACAAATCCTAACTGGTATAATAAATCCGAAAGTGTGCATGTTTGGCAATGAATCACAAGTTCAAAAACGATGCACCATAAAAATTCTCGGCTTTGCATTTTTTTTATATATGTATGTATGTCGGCTGACAGGCAAACATACGACCCGCCCGATGTGAAGCCTTTAGACGCTTGCAACATAAAGTATTGCTCGAACGCCGTCAAGCCGCCACCCCCGCTGCCATCGCCAGAACGTGAGGTTACCAGGAAGGAAGGAGTTCTTACTTGTAACCTCACTCACTAGTAGCAACACAATCACTCATCTTCTGATAAATGGAACTTCCTCAGTCGAGCCAGAACCGCGTTAGTTAGTCAGCAGGGAAAATTGACTTTGTCTCGAATAGGATAAATTTCGTTTAGACCAATTTCCTTTCCAAAAACACTACTTACATCAATATTTCGAGGATGAAATGAATGTAGGTAAGTGAAAAAGGTGTGCATTGGATGGAATGGAAGGTATGGAAGGAATGGAACGAGCGACAACATTACGAACCTGGAACTAATAACCACCAAAAATTTATTTCTTCAGATTAAATTCGTTAGCAACCCTACCGGCTAAGCTGGAGCCGATTCCCATCGGATGTTTTGATTGCGAAAATCAATTCCAACTTAGACTTATGGTACTTGTGTTTAGCTTAGCTGATAGTACCCTGGAGCTCTACTAACTAAGCTGAAGATGTTTGTTAATAACTTAAACGTAGGGCCTATTTTTCGAACAAAATATTCGTTGGTAATCGGCTTCAGCTTCGGCGGTACGGTCCCTAGCTATGCAGGAGACATAGCGGTGCGAATGTGTGACGAGCTTGTCACGTTCTTCGAAAAAAAAGTAGTAGGAATATACATAATGAGATATTGTCGCATCGCAGTCATTTGTCAAATATCTTTGTATTAATCAAATACAAAGATACGTTACTGATACAAATAGCTGGATGTGGGAAACAAATATCGCCTTAAGGTGGATAGTTGGATAGTATTGGAATACCCAGCAGTGGGTAGATACAGGCTGATAATGATGATGATTAGTCAAATAATGGAAACACCATAAAATTATCTTCATTATTAAAATGTTACTTTAGATTTTTGAATATGTTCAGTACAAAAAATTATTGGCGCTGTTGTGTTCCGTTGTATAATAGTATAAGTAAGTAATAGTACTACGGATAGTATGGGCACTCCTTGCTGCGCTCGCTCGTGTCACCTCCCCTCTGAGACAAATCTGGAACAGTTTGTATGGCGACCACGCTCATTGGCGCGTCTTTGATTATATAATAATAAACGACGCGACTTAGCCGGGGTGTGGTTGTATCCTAATTATCTACAAATAAATTTACTTACAAATAAAAAATATCCCCAAGATCGTTGTCTTTCAGCAGTGTCCAGAACACTGGCAGCATTACCTCGCTGGTATATATATATATATATATATATATATATATATATATATATATATGTGTGTATATATATATATATATATAAATAAATTATAACAAATAAATTATATTCGTTGATACATTATGATATCTAAACCACAATTAGATATGTAAAACTACCTAAAACTTAACATTGTCTGTACAGGTAAGCCCGGCGCGGGTGATAGAAGGTATTGCGCAGATGTATAAGATACGGCCATACATATTTTTTCAAACACACTGCTATTGAATACAGTGGACTGGATTTTAGTAGGTAAACATTATATTTTTCGCACGATGTTTTAGGATTAAAGATACAATTTCAATACAATATTGCGATATTTTTATAGTAATAATATAGCTAAGTTATATAAAGTTAATACTTACTTGAATCAAAAAACTTTCGCTAATTCGCCACCACAAATGTCATCCGAAATTGATGGTCAAATCAGCACAAAAACATAAAAAACTAAGGTGGTATGCGAAAAATTTTATTTCCTTGTATACCTACAAAAGAAGAAACCGACTGACTGACATATCATCATACAGCTCAAACCGCTGGGTCTAGAGATTCCAAATTTAACACGTGGGTTCTTAATTAGGTCTAGGGGTGTCGAAGTAATATATAATAATAGTCTAAGAAATATTTTTCGAAAATTCCCATGGGATACCGAGACAATCGAGTACGGGAGCGAACTTAATAAGAACCTAAATTATTGCAAAATTGAATACAAATTGAAATTGTAATAACGATAGAAATAAAAAGATAGGAAAACAATGGAAACTTCTGTAATTTTTAGTAAGTACTTACTATTTTTTTGTTTGTTGAGATGAAAGATGCAACGCTATTGTGAGAGTTTTTATTCTTATCATTGACTCTATCAATTGGTAAATATAATAATGGAAGTGTTTATTTTGTATTTCGCAGAGTGAACTTATACATCTAGACCTACATCATAGTTTATTGCAGTAGTATAAAGAAGGTACATATTTAACTTTTTATATCAAATACGTAAAACAGCGATCACCTTGCACTGTATGTGTACCCTTGGAACATCATTAGTTATTACTATGCAACTGTTATCATGATACAAAATTAGATGTCACTCGACCGTTATCAACTATGGCATACAATTGACCGCGTGCGGAAGTACCATACTGCAATGTCATTCTTGAACACAGGTACGACCATGGGTTTTGACGGCCGAAGTAATTTTGTTTAAGTTTCAAGCATTTGAGCTGTTGCCAACTGTTTCCAGAACGAATTGATTACAGAAATCGCGGTTAATTTGTTGGAACATGTGAATGAACTGCAGCTCATGGAAATGCAAAGGAATAAACTTCCACGTGTTTTTCGCCTGATTTCGGCGAGATTGAATTACCTATCTTCGTAAATATTTAAACTAGATTCTCGATAATGGAAATCGATTAGAGTCTCTGTTGTTTTAATAAATCGAATAAATCATTGCTGTGGTTAAAATGATTGTATAGTATATACCTACCGACAAGATTTCTATTGTTTTCTACAGTACGTTTTACTAAATATTCGTCAGTGGTAGGCAGGTCGTAAAGACCTCGAAGATCAGGAATCCATCATCGGACCGTCAAATCTTGAGAGATAATAAATATTAAGTAACTACTATTTATTTCAAACAAAAAACTCTCGCGACGAATTATCGTCACCACAAATGCCATCTGACGTTGATGGTCAAATCAGCACAAAAGCATAGAAAATTATATTGAGAAAAACGAAATGAAATGCAATTTGAAACGAAACTTCATTAAAACCAGACTGTGACAACAATTGGTAACACAAAATTTACACCGCCTGCCGACTACTAGCTTTCAAGACAAGTTTGAAGCAGGCGAAAATGTGTCTTATTTATGTGAAAAAAATGCCCCGAAGACAAATCCTAGACCATTCTATTATTTGATTTGATTATAGTAGTTATCGATTGAGTTATTTTCTATTGTAACGTCAATTCAAGACAGTGATTAAAACACTGGATTAGTGACAGCTGATCAAAACAGCTGGGAAAACTAAATTGAATATAATATCATTGGAATAGATTGAGATGACAACAGAAACTAACACATTTACCTCAGTTTAAGCATTGTTAAGAAGTTTCCTACAGTTTTACGGGAATTATTTATAATTTTCTTTTTTAGATTACTTTGATAAACTGTTTACCATCAAGCCAGTTGTGGTAAGAGCTGTGGTACACTTTCGTCATTAAAAATGATACAGATTGAAGGTGAATATGACAAGATAAGACGCAATATGTCACTTGCAAGGGTTGTGCGTGGGGCGCAATCAATTAGTGTACCTCGTCGGCCACCGAGCACTTCCGCTTCCGAGCGTTTAGGCACTTCCGGCGGGCGGTCACCCGATTTCCCCTCCAGTACTAATCACGGCGTGAAACACTGTTACATTTTACGACTGTGTAAATTTAATTCATGTGATTAAGTAGAAGTTAGTTTAATTGATAATAGGATTGTTTATTTGTTCTTTTCTTCTGTCCCTAATCTCATAAGAAGAAAATAATGAAATACCATTTTTTATTAAACTACAACAAAAAAAACTGTTACTTGTTATGTTCAGAATATACAGAAGAACCTAATTTATATGATCAAATAGATAATATTTAAAATTATACAGTAAGTAGTGAAATTTGCAATATAAAAATTGTTATATTTTACAGAACTAACTTCGAGGTTTAGTTAAGTAAATTATAATTATTTACAGGTTTTATGTATTTAAATTTCGTATGTTAATAAGGATCATAACAGAAATAATAAAGAAAATGGTTAGTTTTGTTACAAATTATGTTACATTACAACCTATATCAAATAAGTATCAAAACCTGGTTGTACATAAGTTTTCACAACTTTTTTACGATGAACGGAGTATGGCATTATATTTACTTAAAAAGGTATTGAAAGGCTAAGGTAATAAATTTCCTAAAAGTAATGCATAAAATAAATGTCTACATTAGAGTTCAGTTTACATAAATTCACCTAAAAATTGCTATAGCGAAGAGAAGATCCCAGTTTCTCCGAATATTCTTCCATACTTTCTTCGTTAATTTTCTAATACGGTTCGTTATCTATGGCAAAATAAATATCATTAAATAGTGATTTTTACAATAAACGTTCGAATCTGATGAAATTCTGAAAAATTATGTTTCATTCAAAACTTTTTAGATGTATTTTATCTATTTATAAAAAATAGGAAAGCATATAATGATGAGTTTCATAAAGCATATTCAAATTTTTATTCTTTCTGTATCACTAGGTCATGAAAAATCATTATCAGTACTGTCGTATTGTCGTGCTGACTAGTTGATAACAACACAATCAATAAATGGAATTAAAAGTAGCTCTATCTATTCTTATCATTAACAAATCATCAGTCGGTAGAGTCGGCTTTGTCATTGCAATCAAATAAAAATATTGTATACTAGGTCTTCCCCGCAGCTTCGCCTGCGTGGTCATTATTTTGATAAAACGTTTTTCCGTGGATATACCTAAGAGGTTTTTCCTGGATAAACAGAAAAATATGTCACTCTGGAGACCTTAAACTATCCTCGTAAAAATCATATCAATCCCAATGGATTGATATGATTTTTAAGGAACCAATGTTTCTTTCGACGTGAAAGAAGACAAAAATATGAACGCGCTTTCACAATTATGTAATTTTTAGTAATCCTACCAAAATAACATTGCATCTGACAATATGCTCGTCCGTTTATTACCAGTTTAATGAATGCCCACATTATTCTCGTAATCTTTTCTTTTTAAATCTACATGTGTGTGTACCTTTGTGATGCTCATGACTGTCAACTTCAATCAGATAACTGTCTTTTACTCTCTACTGCACTTTATCGATCTGAATTTATGTTGATTCTTCACCCTTCAAATTACTAGACTCTGGAACGCCCTACCCGACTCTCTGCGTTGCATTTCAAACAGATTAAATTTTAAAAAGAAGGTTTATCCTAATCTTTTAAACAGTTTATGTATACAGAATTGAATCATCGTCATATACTACTTATATGTAATATAAGACGTAAGTCTATGTATGTTTATATCTATATAGATATAATCGTATATATGTTTACTTAAGTATATGTAAATTTAGTGAGTGTTGTTATAATATACATATTTGTAAACCGCATTCGTGAATGTCTACACTTCCCGAAGGGTGACTGGTAGAGAATGCTTCTAGCATTAAGTCGCCTTTTGTTCAGTTTTTCTCAATAAAGTGTTAAAATGAATTAAATAAATAATTAATTTAATTAAACCATTAAATATTTTCCTTTCTTTCCGTCTTCATGAGTCCTAATCCTATGAAAGAACTTAACAAATGAATGAGAAAGTGTCAAGATTGATGAGCTCGTCTATGGCAGAGTCTGGCACTTGTCTACATGGCATCATAACCCTAAAAAAATGGTTATATGACGTTATGCATAGTTGTTAATTCCGTCCAAATATAAATCACGTGGTAATAGAAGCTGAGTCATTATGAAAACATTAAGGTACTTCACTTAGACACTTATCTAAAACTTATTTTTTTAGAACTTAATTAAAATTGAATTTTGCTTGTCACAACAAAACTTAATCTTTACATCTATACATTATGGGCAATATTAATAATGACCAGTTAATGTAATAAATTGGTAATTAATAATAATTACGCTTACTTGGCACCAGGGGCGCTACCGCCGAAGCTGAAGCCGATTTCCATCGAATTTATCGATTGCGAAAATCAAACTTCAACTTGGATTTATAGTACTTGTGTTTAGGTTAGCTGGAATTACTAGAAAATACTAAAACCGTAAATTTAAATAAATGAAATAGAAGAGGCTGCTTCTGTGAGGCTGATCTGGGTTATCTTTAGAACAGCTAATTCAAATATGTATAATGGAATTTTCACTGCAAAGTAAAGTAGTTTATATAGCTAAATAATTATCAAAAATATTTGGGGATAGACTGGATAAAAACACTAAATTGAAAATTTTTAATTACAACTGGCAAAATTTCATGCTTATTAATGCGGCTAAAGTTGCTTGTATGCGGAAATATCTACAACTTTATATATGTATGCGCATTTGTCCTTTCATACACGGAATCCTCTGAACTTGTGTCGTGTTCTAAACGCACGTCTATTGGTTTAAAGCTCAGATCACAGCAAGTTAAAAGGCAGACACCTATCAGTTTGGTTAACTAATGACACAATATAATAAAACCCTAAATTTTGATACTTAGATGACATTAATTTAACTTCCTTTGATTATCATATCGATGTAATCGCGGTTATTAAAAAAATATTTATTATAATAAATATTTTCGTTGCTCATGAATAAATAACGCTTGTTGAAAATATAGTTAATTCAAATTACTTTATGAACTATGACTGTTATGTACAGAGACTCACATTCTGAGATAAATAGTTGGCATGGAGTTATAATTTTTAATTTTACACGGATTGTAGTAACATAAAAGTATAAATATCTATCAGCTAATAAGGTATTTAAGTAAAACATACATAAACAACAACATAAACTTGGCCTCATTGCTTTGTTGTTCTAATTTTGATCAATGGCTTTGATCTTCAATATTGAAGACGAATTTTATTCCAAGATTCTTTTGAAAAACCCCATGCGGATGAAGTCTTGGATAAAATCAAGCAAATGTGTAACAACAAGTTATTGTTAAGAAATTGTACACTGTCCCCATATGTTTAGACGGAGTGGCCCCCCGGAGTACGGAGCGACGGATTCTGTCTCACGCGAAGCGATCTCACAATTTTTTGTTCTCGACACGCATACGAACACAAAATCGTGGCACAAAAAGCAGCAAAAAATACTCCTTTTTACAAACAGCTGAGAGATAAGTTGCTCCCATAGTTAACGAGTCTTATGGAGTACATCTACGCAAACACGTATGAATACAAAATAATTACAACAGAAGATCTGAATCAATCTTTAGCGAATAAGGGCATGTTTATATTGGTATATCCAAATATATTGGTACATTAATACTTGTTAAAAATTGTTTGGGTATATCTATGGTTAGGTTTTTTGTCTAATATCTCTAATTAACGCTGAGACGTATATAAAAATCTATTTTCTATTTTAAAAGTGAGAGTCATCTTACGAGCCCGGTGGTGATCGAATGGCTACTTTGACGCCAAGGTCGCGGGTTCGATCCCTGCACCAGACAAATAATTGTTATCATTAACATGTCTGTTTGTCTTGGTTATATATTCAGTGTAAATTCACAAAAAAAATGTATTTAAGTATTATTTATCAGTGGTCTAGTTCCTAGAGCTTTGCTTAGTTTGGGACTAGATGACGATGTATTTAGTACAAAAATATTTATTAACTACCTATGAAATTCTACTACTTGGGCATAAGTACTAATAGTCGCTAGTTACTCAAAAAATGCGTCACAATCAGTCTTACTTTTTTGAGGTCGAACAAAACGGTGAATCTTGAACAGTACTTTTACTATCATTACATTGAATAATAGATGTAGATAACATTTGCCTAAATAAGTAACTTAAATGGATTAAAAAAGTTTTAAACCTGATTCCACAATTTGACTTTGGTCAAATTATTCGTATATCTGTGATAGTTTAATAAATAAAGCATTTTAAACAGACAGACAGATTAGTTTTTATTATTTCAGACGAACCATCGTAAAACCAGCAATTCTCGTGAAGAACGCTCCATAATGAAGATCACACTGACAAGAGTATATGACTAAGAAGAAGAATGGATCTTCTTTTGGTCCTGACTAGCACTACCATGTCTACTCGAAATTACATTATTTTACTATTATTATGTGTTCGTGGACTGCTAAAAACACCAAATCAATGCATCGATCCTAAACGAACTTCATATTAAAGAAAGATTATATCGTCGACTATGCAAATACGTATTTTGGAGTTCTTGGGGCATATTACCCGAAAAAAGACTCAATGGAGCCTCTTGTAGTCCAAAGCAAGATGGAGGGCAAGAGACCCCGTGACCGCTTTCCCATTAGATGGGCAAACGTTTTTACATCTATCACAATAATCTGATTGCTCCCACATTACCCCCATCAGACCAAATGGAGGCATACATTAGGAGACGTTCATAACCACGACCACTCTGCCAAGAGTACCCGTCTAAGTAGAGATAAATGCACTTACCTGGCGCTAAGTTCCCTCTGGGTTTGGCTCCTAAGATGGCGAGGTTGACGTTTGCTTTCCTTCCATCTATGATGGGGTTGGGATCCTTGCAAGCTCGCTCTGCGGCTGCTCGGTCACCCATTATCACCTGCAGACAACAAATATGTTTCTGTTATAAATATCCTTACTACTATTATCCTATCACAATTCCTACTAAGGAGTTCGATGGCGTCGTTGCACAGTCTAATCGAATGTGTACTGAATAGAGATTGGCAAAATGCCGAGCATTTTTTTTTATACTACGTCGGATGGTAGACAAACATACAGCCCGCCTGATTTGAAGCGGTTACCGTAGCCATATTAACGCTCGCAACATGAAATATCGCTCGCGCGCCGCCATCCCCGCTGCCAACGCAGCATCTCCCTCCTTTCTGGTGACATCACTCACTCGCAGGAACACAACAACCCTCAAGGGAATTGTTATTTGGCTGCGGTATTCTGTGAGGTGGAGGTACATTCCCCAGTCCCCCTTACAATTACGGTCCCTACCTCTCTTTAATTACGATAAATGCCCAAAAAGTACTTATAAATTCCCTATTTATGCCCAAAACTAGGCATTTATTGGGCATTTACAGGTACTTACTGGGTACTTATTGTGTAAATGCCTGGCATTTTACCCATCTCTAGTACTGAAGCAACCATGGTTATAGCCTGACTATCGATGTGTTTATATATCTTGCTCCCCCGTGCTTCAGAAAGCACGTAAAGCCATCGGTATCGACTTTTGTGATTGGCAGTCGTTCAGTCAGTGGCCTTTGGTGGCATGAAATCACTGTGCTCTGCTAACTTGGAATTGAACAGCATAGTGAGTGGCGATCTACTTAGAACCCCTTCGATTAAAAGAAGACCCATATCCCAGCTGTGGAATGATTGCAGAGATCCTACTATAATTATAAATGATAAAGTTTACGAAGTTATTAATTCTGTATGTCGCATTTAGTATGTTAGTGTGACTGTATCGTGTATAAACAGCTGAACGACTGGCTGATCGGATTGGAATGAAATTTGGCACATAGATAGTATACTGGGCGTCCGACGGCCATGCCACATGAAAGGAAAGTATATTAAATATTGAAGATAGAATAGTTTACTGAAAGAAAACATCATTTTATTTTTCATAATAAGTAGAACTGCATTCACAGATTTTTTTAAAATCGCCTGCTTCAACCGGGTATCGAACTAGTGCATTGTGAAAAAAAAACATACGTATTTTATTATAACCATCGAAAGGGTTAATCATAAGGATTGCTTTTTTCTGAATAGCATCTTAAATGAAAGAAAGATCATGAAATTTTACATTCGCTAAACGGCATCCCTATACTGGTGAGGTTGACTTTGGCTCTAAAGATCGTGGTGATCCAGTTGCGCCCTCCTACCTACTGACCTATTATTATGTACTAACTGTTATATTAATCTGTATCTTACATAGACTTAAGACTCTTCGATAGTTTAGCATTTATCCGACAAGATCTGAAACGTTGGCAAAGTGACAAATAGATCAATCCATTGTGAAATTACGCGTTTGTTCGATTTCAATACAAGATATAAACACGTCTGTGAATGACGTGGACGTCATTACATATTATAATGGATGCGTGATCCACGGGTCGGCGCTTCGTTTCCACTGTCCTCGCGACCATTATCAGAAGACCCACGCTCCAAACGTTTACAATATCAAAGAGAATGCAATCTAAGGTAAAGCTAATGATACACTGAACACTGCAACAACAATAATGATCCCTGTGAGGGATAAGTCCGCCTTTGTACTTTTCCTTGAAATTACTGTGTTGTAAATTTATTTTATGTACAATAAAGATGTTACAAACAAACAAAATAAAAAGCCAAAAATAAATATTTTTATACTACCGCGGATGGCAGACAAGTATACCGCTCGTCTGATGTAAAGCGGTTACCGTAGCCATATCAACGCTCGCGACATGAAATATAGCTCCCGTGCCGCCTCGCCGCTGCCAACGCAGCAACTCCTTCCTTTCTAGTAACTCGCAAGAACAGAACAATCTTCAAGGGAATTGTTATATGGTTGCGGTATTCTGTGATGTGGAGGTACTTTCCCAATCAGGCAGCTAACGCTGTAGCTCACCTCTCTTTTGCCAGAGCGTCTTTGTCTAATCAGCAGGGTGCACCACGGTCAGGTGAAGTTGGCTTTGGCTCTAAAGATCGTGGTGAGCCACTTACACCCTAATTCATTTTTTTGTTTTAATCAAGCTTTAGTTTATTTGTTTTAGTTGTTGAAAAAGATACATAATGCTTTCCATCATATGCGATCCTCCGATTTCTGTCTCTGCACCTTAGATAATGGATCAATCAATTAGATAAATAGGAGGACGCAATGGTTGAAGACTTTAGTCTTCAAGCGTTGGAGTATCTGTGATGATGTTCCCCAGCTTTCACTGCAGACTATAAATGCTTACGATATTATTATATCGTAGCAATGCGAGCTCTACTTATTAGTAGAGCTCACATTGGCACCTCCGCTGCTAATGCATTTGCTTGTGAAGTTATGTCAGGTGAAGGTTCACTGGAGGTATTAGTAGTGCTTTTTATCAAGCTAGAAATAATTGTGTATACTTCACTTTGACAAAAAAAAGTGACAACGCATGGGCTACTGCCACAGAATAAATATTTATTACTATGAAATGCTATTACATCAAAAATACTTATCATATCCGAACCTTATCACTAAATCTCAAGGCTCATCCAAAACTGGTCACCTTACACAAGCACCGATCGTATCGACAGACCTAAGCAAAATACCTGATGACCTCCGGATACTGAAGGTCTAACTATTGAAATTTAAAGCATTTTTTCTTTAGTGTATTTGTATCGGAAACTAAACAAAAACAAGTCCACATCCTTCATGAATTAGAAATGCATTTGTTTGGCGATAACAAAAAATACTGCAAGTTGAATAGATGAATAAATGAATTTAAAATACCCGATAGCAAATTGTAGACAATAACTAACTATACTCGTACTAATATTATAAAAACCTGAAGAGTTTGTCTCAGGAGTAGTTGGAATTGAAAAATTATTTTAGTGTCGGATAGCCTTCCTCGATAAATGGAGGAAGGCTTAGGCTATATAAGAAAAAATTGCAAAAAAAAACAGAAACAATAAAATACAATTTCTAATAAATTTACAAATCTGTTGATTTTTTAATAATAATATTAATTTATTCAGTTTCACCGGGGTGTCTGTAATTAATTCTTGGAAGTTAAATTTGCCCCACTTTTCAGTGTTCGATTGAGTTGAAATTTAAAACACTCGTTGAGTTCTCGTAACAATGTATGATTACGTAAAGGGCGCTATTTTTATTGAATCCAATATGGCGACCGACATAATGGCGATTTATAATTTCCGGAATCTAATATAATTAAGTTCAAAATCATGACCTGACAAAAGTATCAAAAAGTTGCAAAACTTAATTCTACCTTCGCATCGACAGGGCATAATTATCAAAACTGAGATCGCCTACCCCTCCATGATATCCCCACGAGGGATTGTATTAGATTTCGTTGCAGCCTGAGTAATTTAATAACGGTTGTAGTGCTGAATAAGTATGATATTGCGCTTTTGTGAATGTTCCTCTGAAGTCATACCCAATCTGTCAGTTCTGCCTGTGATATTTTATGCACAATTACGTATATAAGCACATCTCCCTATTATATATTCCTGTATCTATAAAAGGCAAACGTTACTGACTGATCTATCAACGCACAGCTCACTGGATGGGTACAGTTAGTTGAAATTTGCCACACCGGCTATTATGACTTGGGTTTCCGGTAACGTTTTTAGCGCTAGCTAATTTTGTGGTGCAAGTATATCACCACGATCTATAGAGCCAAAGACAACCTCACTTGCACGTGGTGCACCCTGCCGACTAGCGGGAAAGACTCAGACAAAAGAGAAGTATTGTACAGCATATGTATTTAGAAACTGCCCCACTGGGGAAGTTATGTACTCCACCTCACAGAGAACCCGAGCCAAATAATAATTCCCTTGAGGATTGTTGTGTTTCTGCGAGTGATACTGTTACTAATTATCTATATTAATATGATATTTTTAAAACGTTTTATAATATGACTAAGGACACTAAAGTAAATTTGTTACTGCGTCACGTGAGGAGTGAATTCCTTGCCCATTTAAACATTTGACGGTTTTGTGGTAAGACATAATAGAACAAGATGCGTATTGTTATGAACTATTAAAAAACAATATACATTGTATCACCTATTTTTATTTGTCTAACAATATAATATAGGCAAGTTACACAGTAAAATTTCGATTTCGTACACTGCGTAGTTAAAATAATCAATTTGTTTAGTTCGCGAGAGTATATCGACGTCGTCATGAAATGTTTATTAAACCATACAAATTCGAATTAGGTACGGGGCGATAAGGCATATCAAACTCACTGGTTACCAACCTTTGCCAATAACAGTGCTAGCTACTTGATTACTAGTATTTGTACACCGTGCTTTGATGTTTGTATATCGGCGTCATTGTAATCGCAACTTTGGCGTTAGTGTGTGTACACTACCTTACTTTATTAAAACCGGTCGAGGCGGCTTACAAATTAACCGGCAAACCATTTAATTCAAATTAATAAAACGATTCATTAAACTCCAAATTCTACTTGATTACTAGTATTTGTACACCGTGCTTTGATGTTTGTATATCGGCGTCATTGTAATCGCAACTTTGGCGTTAGTGTGTGTACACTACCTTACTTTATTAAAACCGGTCGAGGCGGCTTACAAATTAACCGGCAAACCATTTAATTCAAATTAATAAAACGATTCATTAAACTCCAAATTCTACACTACAAGCAGGAGTGCCTCAAGGCTCAGTACTAGGACCAATACTGTATACACTAAACATCACCACAGCCAAACGCGTTGATGACACAGCAATATTGGCATGCAGTACGGATCCTAGAGTATCTACAAGTCATACATTATTAATTGTTATCCATTTCTTTGACGTAATTTAACATTGTATCTATAATACAAATATTTTTTTTACCTCAGTAAGACATTAAATTGTTTATACAATATAATTCTTACAGGAACATACATATATATTTAATTGTATATGCATTTTACTTGTTTTACTTTTCCTTTGCCAAAACCAAACTCTTCTCAAAATCTGTGTTAGAACAATAGGGTATTTCCCAATACTTTAGCCTTTAAATAACTAAATTATTTACAGGTAAACTTAATACTTGTAAAAAAATACACTTTGAAAAAATATTTGTCATATAATGACGAGTTAAACACAATTTAACTACGGCCGATGATTAAAGAGGCAGCATGACTCGTAAATATTAATATTGCTTTGTTTAGAGTTTTTCTTTCAAATGTGATAAAAAAACATCGTATTACTACGGACGGTTTATTACTTAATTGTAAAGTCGTGCAATTACGAGACGGTGGTATCTTCACGCCGTTGTCCTGCCGTTTTAAATTCACTGCGTGTCTGGAAGAACATATAAATAAATATTTCTGGACAAATTACATACTGCTATCTAGTCCCAAACTCTCAACTTCAACTCGGGTCTATTGTATGCTCTCGTTTTTACTAATTTTAATAAGTACACGTTTTAAATTATACATAATATTATTTTGGAAATGTTTACAAAATGACAAAATATTTGTTAAATATTTTGTTCTACCAGCCCATTTCTACTTAGGCAATATTCATTCGATAAAATTCGTAACAGAAAGCCCACAGTTCAACAACTTCCCAAAACCTTTACAAAAGGGTCAACGCTAATTCTGTAATTTCCACCAAAATTATTCGTACAGGAAACAAGTCTATCTATGAAAATTCTAATGAACTAGCATATATACGGTATTCATTTACCTATTTACTGTCTATCTATTGTACTGCTACTGTTGAGGTTACCGCGACTTCCTGCCTTATCATCTGTTGATTGTTACCAATTTGCATAGAATCTGAAAGTAGTTTACCTAGCGTCAATTTACTTACAGTATCTACGTATTACCACAGAATAAGCAACATTACTTTCATATTAGTAAATACTTTAATTCTGTACTTGTACCTACTACTTTTGATTTTTCGCGCGAAAACGCTAGCCGCCATGTTTTGTCGATTTGTGGCGTCACTACGATAGTAATTACACACATTAACAGGTAGTAATAAGCATTCAAAATTATAAAACAAGGCGACTATTATAGTAACTAAACTAAATTTTTGGCGAGACGCCGCGACGTCGACATGGCGTCCTGGTGAGACAGAGGGCTTAAATATTATAAAATAATATCGGAATTTTCATAGCACGAGAACCAAAGATTCTGAAGGTAATTTTGTAATAAAACTGAGTTTCAAATAATGTAGGTTAGCAGATAATGATATAATTATTGATAAAACATTGTTAACGTTATCGCTATCTAGTCAATTCATATATGCATCCAAAAATAATATTGATTATAATTCGTTTTGTTATAAATGTTATACTATTAGCAATTATATTTAAAATTAACCTTCAAAAGCAGACAGTTATCAGAAAATCCCTATAGATTTTTGTGTTACTGCGAGTATCAAACGTGTGGTGATGCCGCATTTACAGCGGGAACACCAGCGGGCGACCAATGCCATTTGTATGCAAGCTGTTTTATATCAGGCAGGCCGTCCAACTGTTTGGTACCCCAAGTATAAAAAAAGATCTGTTATCAAAAGCCCCCTAAATAGATTCCGGATTTGGAGCAGCTTACAGTTACCATGTATTAATATAAAGGCCAGCATATTCAGAACATAGCAAGCTGTTATAAAATGTGCAAATAAAATGGTTACAATCGTAACCGGTTCAAATATAATTTACTATCAAACAAAGAATGGCACGTTGATGTCTTTTATATGTCCTCTTAATAAACCAACCACATCAGACGTGTCGCTCCCCACACCAACCGCGAATTTCCTTTTAGTTTGGTCACCTCAATGTATTGTACAACAGTTAGTGAAAACTGTTGTACAACAGTTAGTGTAAAATATCCAACATACGTTATCTAATCTGCAACTCATAAATTCGGGATGACATAACGAATTTCCTCTACCCTCAAATGAACAACAAAGCAAAAAATGCTTTTTAAGAGTAAACACAGCAAAAAGACAGATACCCACAATACTTTTAGGAGCACGTCAGCTTGGACGATTTAACCTTTATACCATTAATATGCAAAAAAAAATTAACCCAAATATAAAAATTTAAACAAGATTGTAAAAATAAAGCTTAATACGTAATTCAACTTTACCTAAATGCAATAATGTAATAAGCACCAAAGAACTTACAGGATAGAACCACTACACATTTACACTGCAGTCGCGCCTGTGTAAAATAGCGGTAACTATCAAGTGACAATGAACAATGAAAATTGCAGTCCCAAAATGGAAGGTTTTCCAAGAAATTTCATTTTTTCAGTTCCGCAAAAAAAATGTGATAAAAGTAAATTCGATTTCCACCTTAGCAATAATAATTTGACAGAATTTTAGGACTGCAATGGGCACGTTCGTGCAAGAAATAAACTATGAAACTTACGTTTATCCAGTTCTCTAAAAAATGTGATAAGAGTAAATGCTTTAAATTCGACTTCCGCCTTAGCAATAATGAGACAATAACAACTAATATAGTCAAGGACTAACGTCTTCATTATACTATCTACATTTAGTTTTGACGTAGACAAGGATTTTCGAAATTCTCGCGGATATAAGGTATACACGTATGAAATTTAGTATAGAAATTAACTAATAATATAAATGCATATACCTATTGTGTATTTGTATGTTTTTTTATAGATTGAAACTAGATCCATGGACTATTTGGTCCATGTCTTTTTTTAATTATAGTATTTTGTTATTTTGTTTTATTTAATTTTACATTCCATGTTCCGCGCTTAGTCTATAAGTATTTTTACAGTTATTATATTTTATTTTTGGCTATCCTAAGCTACGTTTGATTTTACTTGCAATTACAAAATTGCAAATGTCCCAGTGTATTTGTATGTTTATGTAATTTCTGCGTCTCCTAACTGAAGGCCAATTCTCGTAATTATTTTTTGATCACATAGTGAAGATTGACCGAATCAAAGTTGACAAAAAAACTATATACCTACTTGATTTCAAATATTAATTAATATCAATTCTTATTGCTAACAGAATACAAATCTTAGTTAAACTGTGGTTAAACTTTAAAATTTCATAATGTGTAATGAGAATACCAAATATGACATTTGTGAGATCGCAACTAGATCTGAATTTTGACTACATTTTAATTACGAGAAGAGAGAATATAGAGAGGCACCTCAGTTTTCTACCATTCACGTTTCATCTACTTCTACTTTTGCCTGAAAGAGATCGCCTAGCAATAAGTCCGCGTTTTGTACTTTGAAATAAAATATTTTTATTTGACACAATAAAATGTTTGTATTTAATATATACAATTCTGTATGCACGAATTGATCACATCTACGGCGTAGGCTCGTAGCAAAGGCGTGCCCAATTCCGAGACGCCCAATAAGGAATTGCTCCCGCCACGCCTCACCAAACACTTGTACAATTAATTATTTAACACAACAAAACTTAAGAACGCCCACTTCATTTAATTACTTTAACACTACAATAGTGATACATACACTACAAAAAGGAAGCGAATACTTGGTCGCTACAGGTTGTTTAACGAATATCTGTTACATATTAAATCAGTTGTTAATTACAATTTGTACGAAAAACAATATGTTCTATCGTATTCCTACTACTTAATGTAAACCTATTACCTAAATGACTTTTAGAAGAAACCGAAATTTTCCAGTATCTATGTATATCTATTTCTAGTCTCCGTAAACCTCTATATTGTATATTTCATCGAAATCGTTAGAGCCGGTAGTGGAATGAGATCCTCGTGGCATATGCATTTATGTAATACTAGCTGCCACCCGCGGCTTCGCCCGACTTTACTTTTCTTTAATAAAAGTATTCTATGTCCGTTCTAATACTTTTGAGAATATGTGTACAATGTTTCATGACGATCGGTTGAGTCGTTTCGGCGGGATAGCTAACAAAAAAACTCACATTCACATTTATAATGTTAGTAGGATGTACAAAAATAACTTGTTTAATAGTACTTATAGGATTTACGTAGTTGTTTAATGTAAATCAAGCTATGGAGGTATAGGTACTTAATTAGTTTGGACAAATATGATTATTACTAAACAAACTTATACATAAGTTAATCTCAGAAATGTATGTATGTACGCGCATAACTTTCGAACGACTACATGAAATTGGATAATTCTTTCGTTTTTTTTTTTGTAGTATTCCTCATTGTCAGGACAAGATTTTTATGGAAAATCCACTGAAATGAGATGGGAACGGGAGTTCTCATTTCTATGCTATCAATACAATACATGTTTTGTACTTGACAAAATTAACATTTAAAGTTAAAGTATGGAAAAAGGTAAACTGATAAGACCTATTATTATTATACGTTTCAACATCAATTTTTTTTTCTATCAAATGCATTTTAGATATTCTGTTTTTCAGTATTAGCCCACCCCGACCACTACTTCATATTAAATGTCGCATCGTCAACAGAACTACTACATAAATAATAACGTCTATGTAGAGCATGAATGAAGGCGTGTGCGTGACACTGTTAATAGCGACAGCGAGTGTGCATACTGTACGTAGAATATTATTTATACTGAGATATTGGAAGCGATATTGAAAAATCGATAAGAAAGTGGTAAAGCGGGGGGTTTTTATAAATTTTCAATTCACACTTATTAAACTAAAGCGTATCTAATCTACCGCTGCACATATGATTGATAAAATCACAGATATGAAAGAAATAACATAATATACTTATTTTACTTATTCGATATTAGGTTTGATAGATTTTTTTTTATTTCAATTTTTTTTTAATATTACGTCGGGTGGCATACAAGCATACGGCCCGCCTGATGTGAAGCGGTTTTCGTAGCCATATTAACGCTCGCAACATAAAATATTGCTCGCGCGCCGCCACCTCCACTGCCAACGCAGCATCTCCATCCTTTCTGGTGATCTCAATCACTCACAGGAACACAACAACCCACAAAGGCATGGTTATTTGACTACGGTATTCTGTGAGGTGGAGGTACATTCCCCAGTCGGGTAGCTTACAATTACGCTCCTTACTTCTCTTTTCACCAGAGCTTCGTTTGTCAGTCAGCAGGGTGTACCGCGTGCAGGTGAAGTTGG
Organism: Hypsopygia costalis; assembly: GCA_937001555.2. NCBI lineage: Eukaryota > Metazoa > Arthropoda > Insecta > Lepidoptera > Pyralidae > Hypsopygia > Hypsopygia costalis. Next base: position 9,003,508 of record OW443325.2, read on the forward strand.
CTTAGGTTCAAAGATGTTTATGAACCACTTACACCCCACTTACTTACGGCTTACTTTCAAATGACTACAAATCCGCTGCCAATGGCGAGTTCGAGCGAAACAATTATATAAAGAAGCCGTGGGCAACCATATAAGGTCAGTCTTGTGGTGTCTTTGCATGAAGCTGAAGTACAAATTATTTTTTCTGTCGTTAGAAATCTATCTACCCTAAAGCGACCCCTCCACTAAATATTTACCTTGCACATCACCATCACAAAAGCAGCACCATCACTGCAGTCAATGGCTGCTATGTACCACTTCCTCATCTGTCTATTTGTCTTGGTCTGGGTGTTTTCTATGTATTATAAGTATGTATTTACAAAAAAAATGTATTTAAGTACATTTATCAGTTGTATAGTACCCATAATACAAGCTTTGCGCTTAATTTGGGACTAGAAAGCGCTGTGTAAATTGTCCAGAAATATTTATTTATGGACAAATAAACAAAATTATCAAATTTTGATACGCTAACAATCTTAAATGCTGTCACTAACAATAGCTAGTTATTTTTCCTAATGAACTATATTAAATATTATCACTTGGTTGATAATTATCAACTAATATTTACCTGTGATAAGATAACAGGTCGCATATCTGCCTCAATTGCAGTTATATTGAAAGTAGCAAATGGATACCAATTTCATTATCTAGGTTCGCAATTGATAAAGTGAATCAATCATAGCACTGACCCATAAAGGCAGCCTCGTAATTCACCGCTGAATAATATAGTATATATTTACCGACTCGCAGTTGAAAGCTTCATTGGTAACTTTGAAATAAAAAAAAATGGTTTTCTATAAGTTGGTTTACTGACGATAATTTTACTTGATAACGTCATAAAAAAACATCGGCCAATGTAGTGGAAGAGAGATAGATGCGTCACTTGTTCCGCGCTCTCGCTTGCACGCTCGGCTCAGGCGGAACGTGACAATAAGTCATGCATTTTCACGCGTGCAGCTGGCGTTCATTGATTTATAAGACGTTATATCGTCAAAAAATATGTTATATATCTATGTATGGTAAGTAGCTTTCTTACGCGATCCCAATTCACGTTTGCGTTGCGTTTCATATGAAAATCATACAAATAAGAGCGAACCCGTAAGCTCATGCATCAAATGAGGAACAGAGTTGTATTGTGGTTCTATTATTGATTTATGATTTCTAACGCTGACATTAACGAGAATCTTCGTTAACTGTCCGTAGATTTAGAGCTAGAAATTGATGAAATATGTAAATACCATGACAACATTGTGAATAATCTTGTAGCTTAGATTTTTCGCATAATTTTCATTTATTTAATTATTTATATTTATATGACGAGCCCGGTGGTCGAATAGCTAGTAGTCTATAGCCACTTTGACTCCGAGGTTGTGGGTTCTATCCCCGCACATGACAAATATTTGTGTGCATGAACATGTCTGTTTGTCATGATCTATTTGTTTTCTATGTATTATACAAAAAAAATATTTACGTATGTATATATTAGGTTGGGGAAAAAGTCTTTTCGTATTTTATATGAAAATTCAAAACATTTTTTACTAAAGTTTATTTACATTTAACTAAAGTATGTAGGTGCCATTTTGTTCGATAACTTTTTGCCATCTTGTAGGTAGAGACATGATCCCATTACTATAGAAATTTTGGGACTTCTGTTCAAAAAACCACGACAAGTGGTTTTGGCAGTCTTCTCGTGATGTTAACCTGACATTGCCTAAAGAATTCTGAAGAGACCGAAACAGGTGGAAATCAAAAGGTGCAAGGTCAGGACTATACGGCGGATGCATTAACTCCTTCCAGTCAAACTCTCTTAATTTTTGCTGAGTGGCTAAAGATGTGTGAGGTCTAGCGTTATCATGATGAAAAATCACACCCCTTCTGTTAATTAATTCCGGCCGCTTTCTCTCAACTTTTTGCTTTAATCTCATCAGTTGTTCACAGTAGAGTTCAGAATCGATAGTCCTGCCTGGCGGTAACAGCTCATAATGAATAATGCCCTTCCAATCCCACCATACACACAGCATCACCTTATTGCGGGTTAACCCGGGTTTTGCCAGAGTCTGTGAAGCCTGACCGGCCTTTGACCACGACCTTTTTCGCACGTTCTTGTCGTACGTGATCCACTTTTGATCACCAGTTATAAGCTTCTTCAAAAACGGTTCGCTTTCATTACGTCGTAGTAAAGGATCGCAAATGAGTACACGGTTCATTAAGTTTCTTTCAGTGAGATCGTGAGGCACCCAAATATCGAGCTTTTTAGTGTACCCAGCTTTTTTCAAATGCGCCAAAACTGTTTTGTGGTCAATTCCTAATTCTTCAGCTACGTCGTAACTACTGATATGCCGCTCTTGCTCCACTTTTTCAAAAATGGCATCCATTTTATCCGTAACAGGGCGACCAGAGCGACGTGCATCTTTCACATCAAAATTTCCTGATTGAAAACGCTTAAACCAAATTTGTGCTACTCTCACAGACACTGCACTAGATCCATAAACGTCACAAATTTTTTTCGCAGCTTGCGTTGCATTTTTACTTTTTTTGTAGTAAAATTTTAAAATGAATCGAATTTCTTCATTAGATTCACTCATCTTGACAGTAAAAAAAACAAATGAAAATCACACATTTACCTAATTTGAATTTGGAATTATCTTTTTTAAAATTTAAACTTTTTAAAGATATCAAAACCTGAAAGATACAAATGGTATAACCAAAGAGATTTTATTACAAGTTCAAACATACTAAAATGCGAAAAGACTTTTTCCCCTACCTATTATATCAGTTCTCTACTACCCAATAGTACAAGCTTTGCTTAGTTTGGGACTAGATGGCGCTGTGTAATAATATGTCAATCAATATAACGATACAATATGAACATAACAATAAACCTATAGAATATATACCATACAGGCTAATATACATATAAATACAATTTTATCTTACAACTGTAAAAATATAATACGCAACCGTTCACTACCTGGAAGAGATTGCTTTTATAAGACCACCTTTGTACTTTTCATTTTTGCAAGTTTCTTGTATGTATCTTTGTAATATTGGTACACTAAAGTGTATTCTATTCTACTTGTAGAAGTGCTACGGATAGATGAGTTCTTGCTCCGTGGTTCTAATTGCATATTAATCAATGGTTTCATATTAATTAAATCAATACAATAATATAAAAAATTATATACTCCGTATTTAACTACACAATGGTGAGGTCTTGTACTTAGTAATAAGGTTGCACATTTCATCATATATGCGTATATGTTTATTAAGCTGTTAGACTTCCAAATAAAAAATAAAATATACAGATATCTTTTTTTTCTTTTTGCCAAGTAAAAAAAAAAAATATCTGTATGCCGTCTTTCCTCAAAATATAGTCGATTATCCTTAATTTTGTCTTTATTGAACCTTAATATTTGTGTAATCCAGTGCTCGTCAAGTTTGAATGTTAATTACCTTTTTAAATACCTATAAATGTTAGAGAAACAGATCTTGTTTTCTTTTGAATTCACGGTCTTCAAAGAAACCATTATGCTTAATTATACGTAGGTATCTATATTGCACAAGCAAAACGAATCCGGTTTATTCATTTTCTTTCTTCCAGTAAATATACTCATTATATGGCACACAGCCCAAATAATAAATTTTTGCCACCACTTCTAAATCTCATTCTATATTTAGATATAGATTTAGAAGTGGTGGCAAAAATTAGTTTTACATTCTATTCTAAGTATAATTTTACAACGAGAGAAGATTTGTAGTTTTGTGTTTTTGGTTGTAAAGACAAAAGCTACTGAACTGATTTGAAAAAATCTATCGCCTATTAAAATCTATATGATCAGCAAATAAGCTACTACATTTTATTGTACCCATAGGAAGACGGGTCAGGTGGCTAGCGTTGTAAATAATTACGTTACAGTATCAACATTTTAGTTGCAAATAATATCCGTAGACAAATTAGTGTTACAGTTCTGAGGATAAACGAACTGATATGGCAGAGCACTGTATAGCAAGCAAAACTGACGGAGATTTGACTTGAACTGAACTGATTTGACTTGACTTGATTTGAGAACTGCCAGGTTTTACGATTGTCAACCAGAAAACGTAGAATATGTCACTCACTAGCCCACCAGAAGGACTGAGACAATCTGTTAAATGAAAATAACAACGGAAATTAACGCGATCATGCATAAGGGTATTTACGTACCTTTATTATTGCCTGACGTTTCGACCAAGTTGACCGGCCGTGGTCACAGGCTGACTGTCTCTTCGATGTGATCCCGTTAATTATGAAATTAACGAAATTAATGACGAATCATGCAATGCGAAAGTTTAAAAGTTATTACAATCTGTTAAAGATCTAAGAGAACCGATGGATGCAAATAACATAAAAAGTCATAAAATCGATGACTTTGAAAGACTAAGGAGATGGCCAATGTTCAACAATGATACCGTTGATTGACTGAAATTATGATGATCAAGTTTTTCGTGCAATTATAGAATAAGCAGGCTTTATTGAAAAATGAAAAATATTTATTATTGCAAAGCATTACTGTCATTACTTGGGTTTTTTTTTGGGTACTCCTTTTAAGCAGAAAAGTGCTTGTGTTAGGAGTAACCGCTCTTCCAGAGTTCATAAAAGAAGGTGACAATATAAAATATGGCTATGTATTTGATTTCATACATCACATTGTAATTTCTATTTCATAGATATTTAAACTAATAGTATAGTAACCGCTCTTCCAGAGTTCATAAAAGAAGGTGACAATATAAAATATGGCTACGTATTTGATTTCATACATCACATTGTAATTTCTATTTCATAGATATTTAAACTAATAGTATAGAAAATTTTATGTGATTTGCAGATGTTTAAAATAACTTAAAGCCCTATACTTGAATATTCCGCCGCGATTCCGACGCCCGCAGAATATCAGATGACGCTCTTTTGTTTTCAACTAGTTCCTCGCGTCACACTACTACCTCATGTCCCTTCTTAGGTGGTATCTCACCGACATCTCTATTACAGAAACCTTCTAAACAAATGGATTTTAAAATATATGTGTTACGTACTTGAACTTCCCAATCGTTAATCATGTTCGCAAATAAATTGTATTGTGATGATCTCCTAGAATTTACTATCAAGCCGACCGTGATCTAATGCAAGAACGATACAATTGCTGAATCGGTTTTAGTACGCCGCTCAATAAATGTCGAAATTACTCATCTTCTAACTAGATGATATTTTGCGTGTTGAAATCCTTTGTGAATTTTGTGCGATTGGTAGACTGGCGACGAGCAAGTAGCGTCACTAAGTTCCGAGCGGTGCATTGCGATTATTACAGCTATTTGGATGTCACAAGGAGGGTGCAATGGGACACGTTCCCTCCCTCAGGCTGTACCCGACCCTAGCGTGAATTGAAAATGGGGTTGTGATTCATTTCCCACGAGCCCCAGCCGTATGATACAAAAAGCCTCAAACTTTATTACATTTAAGAGACTTTTGGCAATCGAATGATTCAAGTCGCAAGCAACCATTTGCCCCATCTGTTCATATTTTGTATTAAATTAAAAAATATGTTTGGGGTTGATAGAATTTTGATGAAATAATATTTTCTATAATACCTGCCTACTCGACTAGTAATCAGTGAAATGTGTTTTGTGAGCAAGCAGCTAACTGATTCTTCACGCGACGTTTGTCGCCCAAGGTATTGGCAAATTATCAACGCCTCACACTTTATTTGTAATCATTAAAGTAATTGCTAGAGTTCTTACAAAAGAATACTAATATGTGAGTTAATCTTCAAGTATCGATCCAAACCAAGTGATGGAAGTATGTATTGTTGAAAATGTCGCAGATGTTACACAGAGAGTCCCCAATATGTATATTGCATGGATTGACATGTACACCTGCGTGAAACAAGCCCGGCGAACACAACTTCCGTGTTTGATGTAATTTCGCGATACTGTATGTATGTACGCAGCGGTCTCCGGTAGTTAGGTGTTGTAGGTAGTAGCAAGTACGATAACGCGACTAACGTGCGATATGCCTGTTTCAGACCAAGTTGAATGCGCACGGGCAATAACGTTTATGTGTCAATCCAAATAGATTCTATATTTTCATAGATCAACAAAAAAATCTAGACATAAATAATGGGTAAACTTACAAAGCCATATCCTCTGCTCTTGCTGGTCTGTCTGTCTGTGATAACGACTGCCTCTTCTATGTCTCCGTAAACCGCGAAGTGTTCCCGGAGGCTCTTGTCTGTCGTGTGGTACGGGAGTCCGCCGACGAATAGTTTCGTCCAGGTGGTGTCTTTCTGGCCAGGTAGCGCACTGAGGGCCAGGAGCCCCTCGGGCTCGGCCTGCAGGCCACCCGCCATCAACATGCCTTGCACTGCCTCCGTCGCGACGGCCACCGTAATACACTCGGGACACTGTCACTGCCGCTGCTGCGGTCTTTGAGTTCACACGAGTGTGAAGGTTATGTTGTGAATAAACACTTGGTTGTGCAGGGCGAGCGTTCGTCGTGGTGGTTGAACGCGGACTGAACTGAAGTGAAGCGGTCGTATCGCCGGGCGCACGTGGCGGCCCGCTACTAATTTTAGCCCCCGCCGCGCCCCCCTCGTCACCAGATGCGTCGGATCCTGGCTGCCCACATGCGTGGCGTGCCCTACTGCCTGAATGCTACCCTCCTCCACTCACATGTAATGATATGCCTCGTTATCATAGTTGCATTGGTCCTTGCTTTAGTACGTACTTAAAAATACATTTCATCTTTTAAGACAATTTATACAACTATTGCCAAATTAATATATATTTGTTTTTATTTCGCCTCAAAATATTGATTCAACTTTTGTATCCATTCTTTTGAACGTATGGTACATGTCTAACTGTTAATACGTAGTAAGCATAATTGATAAAAAAAATATATATTTTCATTTGTAAAATGTGACAAAGTAATATACAAAGATGTAATGATTCTTCCAACCAAAGGACGTCAGTTCAGTCACTTGAATTCGCCTACGAAACTATTCTAAGCCTACGAAGGACCCCACGTAGCATTAAATTATCTCTGACATTATTATTCTAAGATCTCCGTAGCATAGATACATGCAATGTATCTTTTACGAATCAAATCGAAAAATTGAATGTTTTTCCCTTTTCCAATTGGATAATCAAATCAATTGGAAAAAGACACTATTATTCCCATTGAGGAGCTGGTTGACGTCGTTGCGCGTGTCAGTCTAATCGATCACGCAACGCAAGTTAAGTCAACGTTGACCGTAGCCTGTCAATGGATGGGTGTGTAACGTGCCCTCCATGCTTTAAAGGGCACATTAAGCAGTTAGTCTTGGCTGTTGTCATTTGATGTCAGTTGTTAAGCGAAATCAGGGACCTTTGGGCGGCTTTATAACACTGGACTCCACCCGCAGCTGATTTCTCAGCTTGGTGTATGATCTAAAAGCCTTCGATTGAGGAGAGACCCGTATCCCAACAGTGGGATGACTATGGATGAATGCCGAATCAACTCAATTGATCAAAGACACTATTATACCCAGATATCAAATTAATCGATATTTCAAATTATTTTTCAGTGAAGTAACCGAAGTAATGAGTAAACATTAGGCGATGCACTGGAAAACATTCGATATTTTATTCCGGAAACACGAGTATGAATAGCGTACTAGGAGCAACATTTATTGGACTATGAGCCTAACGATACCGTCTCGGATGTCATGTCACAGCACAGGAAGCCTACAGCGTGCCACACTGGTGGGAAATGCATTGTTCTTGAGAAAAATATGTGGAACCGAGTACTTCCTCACTGGTTACTGGTACTGGTTGTGTGTCGATTGGCTTAAACTTTTTTATTTTTTATACTGCGTCGGGTGGCAGACAAGCATACGGCCCGGCTGATGTGAAGCGTTTACCGTAAAATATCGCTCGCGCGCCGCCACCCCCGCTGCTAAACCAGCATCTCCTTCCTTTCTGGTGACCTCACTTACTCGCAGGAACACAACAACCCTCAAGGGAATTGTTACTTGGCTGCGGTATTCTCTGAGGTGGAGGTACATTCCCCAGTCAGGTAGCTTACAATTACGCTCTCTACCTCTCTTTTCGCCAGAGTTTCGTTTGTCAGTCAGCAGGGTGCACCGCGTGCAGGTGAAGTTGGCTTTGGTTCAAAGATGTTGATGAACCACTTACATCCGTCTGCGATACCCGAAGAAACAGCCTAAAACTTATTACTTACCGTAATTCTCAAAACAGACTGTACTATACATTTGATTGACGAGCTCGGTGGTAGAATGGCTAGCAATGGCTACTTTGGTCGTGGGTTCGATCCCCGTACAAGACAATAATTTATATAGTCTGGGTGTTTTCGTAATAAAAATATATTACAAAAAAACATTTATCAGTATCCACGGTATAAGGTCTGCTTAATTTGAGACTTACCACTGTGTAGTTTACCCAAGAACATCTAAATATATGAAATTCTCGTGTCGCCGTGTTTGTTACCAATCTCCTCCAAAACGTCTGGATGGATTTTTATGAAATTTTGTGTGCATATCGGGCAGGTCTGAGAATTGGCCAACATCTATTTATATACCTTTAAATGATAATGGTGACCCCACGCCTAAATATTTTATTTTTATTTCATTGAATTTTTTTATGATTTTGGATTTAAAAATACATACTTCAAATTATCACCCTTCTACCATCATCCCCTAAATTTATATAGCAAAACAACGTTGGCCGGGTGAGCTAGTTTATTTATATATTAAATAACGATCCGATCGCAGGTCCCTACGAAGCCAATTTTATAAAACATATACATAGAACTTCTATTATACTTACCTAACTTCATATAATAATGAATATTGACGAGCTCGGTGGTCGAATGGTTAGCAATGGCCACTTTGACTCCGAGGTTGCGGGTTTCATCCCCACACAAGACAAATATTTGTGTGCATGAACATGTCTTGGTCTGGGTGTTTTCTATGTACTATAATGTATGTATTTACACAAAAAAAAGGAATTTAAGTTTAATATCAAGTATCTAATACCCATAGCTTTGCTTAGTTTAGTTTGAGACTAGATGGCCGTGTGTAATTTGTGCAAGAATATTTATTTATTTATATATATATATAATATAAATGATACAGAATTTATATTTGTGATATGCATAAACAAAAATTTAAATTTTTAAGGGTCGGCAACGCGCTAGTCGGCAATGCCCTTGGTGTTGCTAGCGTCCATAGGCTGAGGTGACCACTTCCATCATGCAAGCCGTATGCTTGTTTGCTATATTAGTGATATAAAAAAACAAGGATAAGAATTTTGTATTCGCTCCAATAATAGAGTTAGCTACATTCGCGTTTGTTAGAGCTGATAGATAGATTTCAAAAATAAATTCCATTACATACCATTACATTGTCTAAACAATATTAGTGAATCATTATCATTTTTTATATATTTCTGTATGGTAATGTGTGTAATGTCTATTTATTATTTTATTTTATATTTTATATGTGAGAAAGGCAAACGAGCATGTTGTTCATGGAAAGCAATCACCATGGAGATCAGCAACACCAAGGGGTCGCCAATCCGTATGCCAGCATATACTCCTTTCTTTCTTTCTGGTGACCTCACTCTCTCGCAGGAATATCCTCAAGAGAATATGTTATTTGGCTGCGGTATTCTGTGAAGTGGAGGTACAGCTTAACGGGCAGCTTAAAATATACGCTATGCCCCACTTCTCTTTTCGCCAGAGCCTCACTTCTCAGTCAGGAGGGTTCACCACGTGCAGATGAGGTTGACTTTGGTTCAAAGATGTTAATGAACCACTTACACCCAAAAAATATTAAAGTCCGTATTATTTTATTATTTATTTGCCGCATTTGCGTATTTCTATTTGGAAATAAATGAACGTCTGTACTGTTGTTCGCTACAACAGTATGTAATTTGTGGTAACTGTTAAACAAAAATCAAAATAAATTTGATTAACCGTAATTTTTCATAGTGCCAGATAATCATTGTAATCACTTACTTGTTGGTAATGTGTATATTTAAATGATATAGGTTAAGGGGTTATTCGATTATAAGTATATTTTTATCCTATAATGTATCAATATATCTGTATTAATTGAGAACAAACTGAATACCGACTAATAATAAATAAATAAATTTATAAATAAATATTCTTGGACGAATTACACACTGCCATTTAATCCTTAGCTAAACAAAGCTTTATACTATGGGTACTAGATAACTGATATTATTATACTTTTTTTTAATAAATATATATATATATATATATATATATTTGTAAATACACAGAAAACACCCAGCCCAAGACAAACAAACAGACATGTTCATGCACACAAAAATTTGTCTTGTGCGGGGATCGAACCCGCGAATAATAATAATATTGTAAATGTAGTTGCACAGATTTGACAAAATAACTGATTGCAACCTTGAATGTATACTTATACATACATAGATTTCGGATCAGCTGTTCCTTCGTATAATAATAGAACAGTCTGTGCCCAAAACTGCTTCATCTCCGAGCGGAGCATCCGTCAAAAAGTTGTTTCGGCGGGTACCTGAACAGTAGGGTTACCACGTAATAGTTTTTGTAAAATTAGATAATTTTAATAATAAAAATATGTATCAACATATTTTTCAACACAATACGATTGGTGTATTTTTTGTAAACATGAAATACTATTTCGTTCCATTGCACGTGAACAAAATACTGCCGGGAAAAAAGATATCCAACCCAAATCACATTCTACTATAAATATCATTTGGTGAGTACGCGTGGGAATATGGATCCAACGCGTAGAGGCCCCTTAGAGAAGTTTGTACACCCGCCGTGACCTGCTCCAGGATATATCAATAGAACAATATACCCATGAACAGGTCTCAGTAGGCATTAGAACTATTCCTAAGTGTGTTAAAAATAAATGGGCTATGGAGATGAAATCCGGGTCGATTAGGTAATGGACTAATACAGAAGAGGGACCGACGCCTGCCATAACGTTATGTGGCTCGCCACTCACTAGGTGGGCCCCCGAAATGCCAGAGAATCGGCCGAGGGCAACACCAGTGGAAGTGACTCAGGGGTGTCGAGATGTGTGCTGCGCTTTCTCAGTAGTTACTCGTTGCGTTGTGCTCTTTAAGACTTTCACCCTTGGAGTATATTGCTCAAACGACTCCTTTCTGTGCGGTAAGCCAGAGCTGAGAGTCCTGCGAGCCTTCTTGGGTTTCCGCTCCGACCGACAAAGACACACCGGAGACAAAGACCCTGACCGACTCTCTGGAGATTTGGTACCCGTGGTGTCGTTACTCACCAACAGCTCGCCACTAGCGGCTAAAATGCTGAAAACCCAAAATTCGACGAACACATGGTATGATCTGTTCGAAGAGTATGCGAAACAATATTAAAGAATATATTTAAAAAAGGAATTCAATGTAAGATCAAATAAATACATTGCAAAACTAACCTTAACCTATATATCAAATGCAGGATTTGATGTGCAATCAGATTAATTTGATGTGCTAATCAGGTTTTTTTTTTTGTGGATGAATTTAAAATTTTCTATTAAATAAATAAATAAATATTGTTACACAAATTACACAGCGCCATCTAGCCCCAAAGTAAGCGAAGCTTGAGTTATGGGTACTAGACAACTGATAAACATACGTAAATACATTTTTTTTTTGTAAATACATACTTATGATACATAGAAAACACACAGACTAAGACAAACAGCAACATGTTCATGCGCACAAATGTTTGTCCTATGTGGGAATCGAACCCACGAGCGTTGGTGTCGAAGCCGCATCATTGACTGCTACGCCACCGAGCTCATCATTATTATCGTCGTTAAAAAATACTACATTACATAAACAATATAAATTGGCATCCCTAGTGTTATGAAGGGTGCAAGCAACCAGGGCGGGGGTCGCGCGGGTTCATTGATCGCGGCCATTGTCGAAAATGCGCGTGCGACGACAGCTGCCGAGTGCTGGCCGTAGCGCCGACTACGCAGATGGTATATATTTTCAAAAATCGTTTTTTTGTAACACTGAATCGATTTTTTCCTTTTCATCTTTATTGAGTTCACATAAAAGATCTTCTATCTACGAATATGGGAAACAGTGAGTTATTGAAACAGAGCTTCAATGATGCTGCTTTGTGACATTGGAAAGTAGAGTTTGTTTCCGCAAACCGGAGATCACGTTTCTGGAGTCCTATCGCCTAAGCTAAAGTATGAAAAGTAATGAAAACCAAACTTCGATATTAGTTACTTAGTTACTGACAAATTTATTTAACTATATTTATAGCGCTCCAAGGTTACCTCTAGAGATGAAAATTTTGGTAAGAATAGAAGTTTTCTAGGAAACTTTCCGAAAACATTCCTAAAAGTCTCGAAATTATGGTAATTTAAGAAGTTTTAAAAAATGTTTTTTAATGCGCCAGATGACAAACAAGTATACGGCCCGCCTGATGTGAAGCAGCCATATCAACGCTCGCAATACGAAATAACTCTCGCGCGCCATCATCCCCGCTGCCAATGCAGCAACTCCTTCCTTCCTGGTGACCTCACTCACTGGCAGAAACACAACAACCCTCAAGAGAGATGTTATTTGGCTGCGATATTCGGTGAGGTGGAGGCTTCCTCAGTCGTTCAATTATAAATTCGCTGCCCTACCTCTATGTCCCAGAGCCTCGTCAGTGAATCAGCAGGGTGCACTACGTGCAGGTGAGGTTGGCTTAGACTCTATAGATGGTGGTGCGCTTCTTATACCCCAAAATTTACTTATAATATAGAAATTTACTTATAGAAATATCTAACAGCAGCTTATTTAGAGAGCTCACTCACTTCTGAGCATCCCAAAACCAGAACTTTTTTTAAATAAACATGAATATTATACTACAAAATTAACTAATTAAATAATTACAAAATTAAAAGTGTTACTGAGTGACTTTCATCAGTGACTTTACACTTTCAATTCTGCCAATTCATTAATTAGGTAAAAAAAATTTTTTTTTTACATTCCTAAATTGAAACTTTTCAGATAACTTTCCGGGACCTTTCCTTTGAGAAGAAAATTAATTTAAGTATTAAGTAATTTTCAACCCTAAAAAATAGATTAGGTTGTTATCTATGTTCTCAGACCTACTGAATATGACATAGGTATAAAATTTCATAAAAATCGGTCAAGCCGTATCGTACGAGCATGGTACAAACTAACATTGTGACACGAGAATTTTATATATATTAGGATTTAATAAAATGTATAGGTAATAGAAAAAGAAGATAGCGAAAAGAGAATTGATTTAGGAAGAAAATGCTCTCATTATTCTATTGCGTGTTTCTTTCTATTATATTGATTTTTATTGAAAGCCACCCTTGCTTGCCCGTGCGCTTGCCGGAGGGTGGTAATGCGTTGCGTATCCTAGCAGGCTGGCAGCCCCTGCGCGCAAGCCCGGGAACAATGCATGGCCGGCCGGAACGGGACCAACCAAATGCATTGTTTACAAGAACTCATTATTTATGGGTAGGTACCAACATATTGTTTGTATTGCTTCTAAAAGAAATCTGTCGACACCTCAGACTATATTTTATTTGTCAACTAGTATAAAGAGAAAGTCCAAAACAAGAATACGGCACTCTTGATGAGATGCTGTTAACTAGACTTGACTATAGGCACGTGTAAACAATGACTTTCCAAAATAAAGAGTATATGTTTCCCCTTTTTTATACTACGTCGGGTGACAAACAAGCATGCAGCCCGCCCGCCTGATATGAAGCAGTTATCGTAGATGTCTACGATAACTGCTTCAATAGATGCTCAAACAAAAAACTTCGCCCGCGCGCCCTCACTCCCGCTGCCTAAACAGCAACACCTTCCTTGATGAAGACCTCACTCACTGGCAGAAATACAACAACCCGGAACTATGATTTGGTTGCAATAATGTGTGATGTGGAGGTAGCGCTGTCCGACCGGGGAATACATTTATCCTGTGATAGAGGTACTAGTTCTCCAATCGGGCTGCACCTAATTATATTATGTTACCGCAAATTTCTTTGCAACAACTACAGGATTAATTTTTTCATCAATTTGTAAGTTGTAAAAAAACTATAGGGCTTAAAAATAATCGAGTAACACTATTTTTGGACGTTATGTATTTAGCGAATAATTGTGTTTTTTTTACTCGAGTGGCACTCGATTTTATTTTCGCCGCAATGAGCCCGTTAAATGTAACATATTATTCGATAGCCATACTTATTGAAGAATTGAAAAAACCGGCCAATTGCGAGTCGGACTCGCGTCGCGAAAAACGTCAAAACAATCACATTTGTTGTATGGGAGCCTACAACAAATGTGATTGTTTTGCCGTTTTTATAGATAATAGTACGGAACCCTTCGTGCGCCAATATTTTGATTCGAAAAATAGTTATTATGTTTTAATTATTGAAAAACATTTTCTGCTCATTCGGTAGAGCTCCAGGGGTTTCTACCAGCTAAACTAAATACAGGTCTATAAATAAATACGTGGCCACATTTCTAAACTCTTATAAAAAAACACATTTTTTTCACATTTTTTTTTAATAAACACAAAACTCTGTAAGTGCTATCTAGTAACAATTGGAAGAACCGCTACGACAATTAAAGTTATAAATGCTGTGCTTGTTGAACGTGTTGCTTACGTTGCGTTGCTTGTGCTTATTCAACATTTAGTTTCATCCAGTATTCATAGGTGGCGCCATGTGATTTTATTTCTATAGTGCGAATAGCGATGGAATGGATTGTAAAACGAATTCGACTCTACAATAAAAAGACTCTACATCCTAGTGTTATTGATAGACACTCGATTACATTACGTAAGCATGTAAGATCCTAATAAAATATTTTATGCTATTATATGAATGAATAAATAAATAAATAAATTGGCCGTGTGGTTTCCGGCAGACTAGAACAGAATCACTCCGTCTCTTCCCGTGGATGTCGTACAAGGCGACTAAGGGAAATACATTATCAAACATCGATCAGGCCTCCCCAACCCGTTTGGCCAGCGTGGGGAGTGTAGGCCAAATCCTCCTTCCGTCTAGGACGGACGAGAGAGGGTCGTGCTCCTGTATTGGAGACTAAAATGGACCTGATGATGATGATGAAATAAATAAATAGTTCCTAGAGTCCAAAACTAAGCAAAGCTCGTACCTACTATGGGTACTAGATAACTGATATAATACCGCACCCCGGTCACTCCATACAAATGTCGCGTCGGTAACTACTACTTAAACAATGACGTCTGTGCTGAGCGTGAATGAGCGTGTGTGCGACTGTGCATGCGGTGCCATACAAACTGTTCCAGATTCGTCTCCGAGGGCAGGTGGGGTCGACACGAGAGAGCGGCAGGAAGTGGGCATACTGTGCGTAGTACTATTACTTATACTGTGATAATACTTAAATATATTTTTATTAAATAAATATATATTGATTTAAAAAAATGTATTTAAGTATTATAACAGTATGTTTTTATGTATTATTTGTATATTACATATAATACATAGAAAACACCCAGACCAAACAAATATTTGTCTTGTGCGGGAATTTGACCACCAAGCTCGTCAAGGTATAAATAAAAGGTATGCATCTACCATATCATCATGCATGTGTCTACCATGGAACCAGTATTCATCGATCCCTTGATGCCAGCTATTCATTTGCTAGATCTATGATGGAACTTCTATATGCTAGGTCTCTACAGATTGACTCAGTCTCCACATTAGTTTATGACTAATGTGGAGACTGAGTCAATCTGTAGAGTAGACTCATTATCTGATGAAATCTCTGGAAACTGCAGATTAGTATTCAGGTCACATTATTCAATCGAGTCGTTTTATTGTACACGTCATCGAACCACTGACGTCATTCTTCAATACCTCATACCTACCTCATACCCTTAAAATAAATATGAGTGATTGTGTTTATGATACGATAGTAATAAACAAGTCAATGGATTATGACCTTACTTTGTAGTACAGTCCAAAATGTGGCTACTCTGTGGCATTTGTAGTCTTGGAGTCTGCATCCAAACTTACTGCATATATTTAAAATACCTATTAATTATTAATATTTTTTCCATATTAATATAATTTATAAAGATGTTGAATAAGACTTAATTTTTGTTAGAGCCTAGTTATAGAGATATAAGCTGCCCCCCTAGATAGAGGAGCAGGTTACATACCCCCCTAGATAGAGGAGGAGAATTCACTAACTCTGTCTGATTACTACTTTTTTCTGGCTAAGCTATTGAATTTAATCTGATCTGATCTAATCTAATTTAGTTAAATTTATGAAAATATTATACATTAGATTAGACCTTGATCACGGACAAGGTTACTCTGATTCCGATGGGTATCAAGTCAATAAATGAATGACAATATTATTATTTTTAGAATTCCGTACGACAGGTTATGCCATGGCAGACATGACCTGTCATGTCAGGGAGGACGCACCGGTTTAGTCTTCAAGCATTGAGTTATCTGTGCGGCGAAGATGTGCCAAAGCTTTCCAAAAACTGCCCAGCTCAATCAAATACTACCAACGATCTCTTTATAGAATCCGAGGTATATATAATATGTACACAAAATATGTTTAATTACTCAAAAATCACGTACGATACACTTTCAATAAAAATCATGAATCACGTATTTTCGCTTTAACGAAAATTCGTAAAGACTGAAGCGCAATATAGTAAAACAATATTTTTAAACCAGAATCATTGAAGACAAAAATTTAATTTGGATTTGAGGTTGCAGAGGAAAATACAAAAATTTGGAGAGAAAAAAAAGGAAGAGATGGAAATAGAGAGGTGAAGGGGAGATTTAAACAACAAGACGAGCGGGATATTAGGTGAAAAGAGGGTAAAAGAATAGACAAGCTAACTCTGTTACTAATCAACTACTGAAGTTGAATCTGAATTTTTAACAGAAGTTGGAAGAGAAGAAATAATAGGGTTTGAAGGAGAGGGAGAGGTAAGCAGGATACAATAATGGATATAGAGAATAGAGAAGAAAAGAAAAACCTTGAAATTTGTTCAAAATGCACACGAGCGAACTCGCGAGCCCAAAAGCTAGTCTCTCAGTCTCTAAAGCTGGCAGCCCCGCTAGTAACTCAGCATCTCCTGATGTCTGGTGACTACCACTACACAGGATCCCAGAAATCCTCAAAGATCATATCTGGCTGTGGTTTCTTTGAAGGGGAACTTTCCCAGTCGGCCTCGCCATGCATTATATCTTTTTTGTCAGAACCCCGTTTTCATGCACCACAAGGGGTGTAAGTGGTTCATCAGTATCTTTGAGCCAAAGCCAATCTCACCTGACCGTGGTACACCCTACTGACTTACTAACAAGGCTCAACAAACGAGAGGATCGGCACTGCGTATTTATAGAATACTGCAGTCAAATAACAATTTCCTTGAGGGTTGTTCTGTATCTGCGAGTGAGTGAGGTCACCAGGTAGGAAGGAGTTACTGCGTTGGCAGCGGGGATGGCGGCGCACGAGTGATATTTCATATTGCGAGTATTTATATAGTTTATATAGATAGTGCGTTTATGGCTACGGTAACCACTTCACATAATGCGGATCGTGTGTTTGTTTTTCACCCCACCCAGTTAGTTTATACTACGTCGGATCATCGGATAGCAGACGGCCTGACTGATGTGAAGCGATTACCGTAACTATATAGAGCTCGCAACATGAATGCCGCCTTCTCCGTTGCCTACGCAACAACTTCTTCGTTTCTGGCGACCTCACTCACTCGCAGGAACACAACAACCCTCAAGGTAGTATGCTTGTTTGCCACCTTCTTCTTCGTTGTCGCTTGACTCGTCGTGGTTATCATGATGAGGAAGCAGACAGGAGTCGCCTCATGACGTCTCGGCACCCCTGCCCCATGGTCTTGTGCCCGTGGTTTTCCATCTAAGTTATATAAAAAAAGTAGAAATTGAAATAGTAAATTTAAAAACCAACAGAAGATCGTAGCCCCTAGTCTACGAGAGCTGACTAATTAGTAGGCGGTTAAGTGACTGGGGTGAACCACCGTTTTATCGCGGGCCCCGTTAATTTGTAGTCGATAGTGAGGGACCAATGCCCAATGTGCGCATAAATCTATATATATCTATACATAAAATAAAATTTAAGTGTTGAAATTTATAATATAACTGGCATAAGAGAAATTTCAAAGAAATGACATGACGAGAAGTAGCAGTCAAAACAATTGATTTTGATGCTTCTTAATCTATATAATTCGCTGCAGCCTCGTATAATTAGGAAAGAGTATGATCAATTGTCCGCAAACTTTTTGTGTAAGGTACATCTAGGAAAACGAAATTTTGAACATGAATGATCTACAGAGTTATGGTGGTATATTGCAACTGCTCATTTGAATTGAATTGCTATCTTCTGTAATAACTAGACGAGCTCGGGGGTCGAATGGCTAGCAATGGCTACATTGACTCCGAGGTCGCGGGTTCGATCCCCGCACATAACAAACATTTGTGTGCATGAACATGTATGTTTGTCTTCGTCTGGGTGTTTTCTATGTATTATAAGTATGTATTTACAAAAAAAATGTATTTAAGTACATTTATCAGTTGTCTAGTAACCATAGTACAAGCTTTGCGCTTAATTTGGGGTTAGAAGGCGCTATGTAAATTGTCCAGAAATGTTTATTTATTTATTTAGTACCTATATAAGATTTTAAGTATGTATACCACCTTCCTATTTTATTAGCCTGCAAGTCTCTATTAGCGTTACCTGTGAATTGACATGCCACTTTCTCAACAGGATCAAATTACCTGGCAACTTGGGATGTAAGTGGTTCTTCAACATCTTTGAAAGAAAGCCAACT
This sequence comes from Hypsopygia costalis, assembly GCA_937001555.2. Taxonomy (NCBI): domain Eukaryota; kingdom Metazoa; phylum Arthropoda; class Insecta; order Lepidoptera; family Pyralidae; genus Hypsopygia; species Hypsopygia costalis. The sequence goes on from OW443325.2 coordinate 9,022,478, forward strand.
TCACCTGCACGCGGTGCACCTTGCTGACTGACAAACGAAGCTCTGGCGAAAAGAGAGGTAGGGAGCGTAACTGTAAGCTACCCGACTGGGGAAGTACCTCCAGCTCACGGAATACCACAGCCAAATAACAAATCCTTTGAGGGTTCTTGGGTTCCTGCGAGTGAGTGAGGTCACCAGAACGGAAGGAGATGCTGCGTTGGCAGCGGGGGTGGCGGCGCGCGAGCGATATTTTATGTTGCGATCGTTAAAATGGCTACTGTAACCGTTTTACATCAGGCGGGCCGTATGCTTGTCTGCCACCCGACTTAGTATAAAAAAAGCCAAGTTTAATGAGTATCCAGGTTAAGGTCCTATCTCATCTGTGGAGCTCCTACTAAAAAACCTCGTTGTACCTTACCGCTTTTTGTATTAAACTATATAACTTAATTAATGGTATACAAATCTTAATCTTATTATTAGACTATGTATCTCTTTTTTATCACTTCATTTGATAGGCGTGCGCGAGGATATAGATCCAACACGTAGAGGCCCCTTTGAGAAGTTTGGTGTAATGTTGTACACCCGCTGTGAACCGCTCCAGGGAAATATCAATGAAACTATATACCCATGAGCAGGTCTCGGCAGGCGTTGAGACTATAATTGTATTGTGTGATGGAAAATAAATGGGCTATGGAGATAAGATCTGGGTGAACTAAATATCGAGCTATATCAGAAGAGGGACGAACGCCTACCATAACTGCTTCTGTTACTTATTATTAGACTAATATTATAGTGTTATAAAACCAAAAATGCCTGACAGAAATTGATTTTCGTCAGGCAATATTGTCAGGCAGGTTTCAAGACCAGCTACATTTCATCATATATCTGAGCTATGAATGAGTCAGACACAATAGTTTGGCCTTGAGCTGGACCAAGGTTAACAGTAGACGTATGGTTACTTGTACTACATAATAGCTATTCTGTCGCATAATAGTACACACTGAATGTTGCGTGTTTGTTTATCATCCATTTTATTTATTATCTGTTATAATTAATATCATCTATGTATATTTTTCTTGAACAATCTCCAATAGATACATTTTTTACGGGATATCTTTAACAATTACAAAGGTGATTATTGTTGGCACTTGGTGGAACATTATTATCATAATGTGATAATATAACACTTTTACTGTTCCACGTAATTATATTTAATTTTACCGACCACTTTCGTCGCTAATGGCATTATCAAGGTGTCTACCTTGATAATGCCTTAATGATGGTATTTGTGTTTCTATTGCATTTCTTCATCTTTGTCTGTCTGTTCCAGAGAAATCTAAATATCTAAATATGCCTTGTTATCTAGTTTCCTGTGGTGTCTGTCTGTTAGTCTTGGTCTGAATGTTTTCCATGTATTATTATGTATGTATTTACAAAAAATATATATTTTTGTAAATCAGTTATAAAGCTTTGCTTAGTTTGGGACTAGATGGCCGTGTGTAATTTGTCCAGGAATATTTATTATTATTTATTTGTTTCATTCCGTTCAACAAGCACTTTCGTTTGATACCCATACGTTAAAGTTATTAATTATAGGTTATAAATTGCCCTTTTGTGAAAATACCGCCATATTGGATTAAAAATGACAGCATTTCGATAATCGTGCAATGTTACGAGAACCAAACAAGTGTGGCAAATTTCAGCCTGTCTAATGCATGTATATAAAATTTGATTATAGACAGCGTGGTGAAACTAAATAGAAGCTTGAAAAAATATTACTCGTGCGAAGCTGAGGAGATTCGCTACTCTAAATACGATCCATTCCATAAGATGTGGAAATAGACAAACATTCCCTACGCATCAATTCTTGCGAATCTTTCCATACATACACATATTTATTAAGAAATGAAACTTCCTAGAGCAAGAAATTAGTCACGATTGTTGTTGAGGAGATTATGAACATCAGCGAACGAAAAAATAGTTTCAGCTTTTTCAATAAATAAAGTACCAGGTATTTAGAAAGCGAAAACTGCTGTGAGTGTGACTGCACTAATATCGTAATGTAATTTTTATTTTCAAAGTTCACGGTGACATCATAGTGTGACGCCTGGGCGGCGGCGTCGCGGCGCGGCGCGGAGGCCGCGGGCAGCAGGGGACCGTGCCGCTGTGCGTCTCCTCGCAGTTCTGTAACAGCGCTCGGTGTATACACCCGGAGAGTACCTGAATTTATCTGTGAATAATTTGAACATATACAAACATGGCTAACGTCATGGGTGAGTAAATTTATTCATCATTAGCTACTCCTAACATTGACATAAACCGAAATTACCGACAGCCATTTTTTTTTTCTAATGAGTTTACTTTTAAAACTTTTTTGAGTTATTTTGTGCAAGTGTACTTTCTTTCTTGTTTATTGGCAACTAGTATGCGATAGGTCAAATACCCTCATATTATGAGATAATAACAGCCGGTGCTTTTCTGGCACAAGGCCAAATGTCGGGTGTGGTAGTGCGGCAAGAAAATTTGGAGGAATCAATACATAACCATTGAGATATAAGTACTACGTAGTATTTATATCGTATATAACTCGAAAAAAGCAATTTCATTAAAATATTAACATGGCTAACTATTTGATACCAGTTATTACCTACCTGCGGAGGTAAAATGTAAATAAGTTTGTTTTAATCGGTTTGTTTTTAGTTACGTCGCGACTTATACCGAGATAAAGATGACATCATCTGGCATAATTGGTACAAAGTTGTTATAGGACAAGGACATTTAAGTTAAGACACTTTACGATTTTTCTCACTTTATAGAATATCTATGGTCAGTGTAAATGAATTCGTTCGTCGCGAATAGAGACTTCGCGATTATTTTTCAAATCCATTTGCGATATGATACGATGCACAAACTATAAAAATACATAATTATTAACCAAATAGAATTATTTTACTCTCTAATACTCAATGATCTTATATTTATTTAACATCCATTGCTAATACATATTAAATCTATTTCGTTACCCAATGCACGTAAAAATTGTTAACCTTAGGATTAGTTCCTCATCATCATTATCAGCCTGTATCTATCCACTGCTGGATGTAGGCCAATTCCCAAAGCTTTGCATATGCGATCCTCCGCTTTCCGCATCCAACCGCTAGCAGCCACTTTTTTGAGGACGTCGGTTCATCTAGAGAGGGAGTGCCCTACCCTTCGTCGCTCCTACGTGGCTTACATTGTAGGAGTTTCCTCCCCCATCTGCCATCGCTTACTCGGCAGATGTGGCCAGCCCACTACTGCCATTTCAACTCGCTATCTACCTACCTATAAATTTGACTAAAACCGGAGTTTATAATTCAAGAGTTATGTGATGACCATACAAACTTACATGATATACATTTTTTGCTTAAAATTAATCTTAAAAAATATAAATCACGTAGTATTTGGGGACCAATTAAATTTGAGTAAAATGTGTAAAATCAACAGTACAATCGTCATTGTAAACTAATTAAATAAACTGATCGGTCAAGTATTTTTATACGATACGGGATAACAGACTAGATTCGATTTCAAACGGAGATCTTCTTCGGGGTGAATGTCCAAATGCATCCGCTCCCTGTTAGCCCGGACACTGCTAAAATCTTCATTATTGCGGATATCTACAAAAGAAACAAATGCCATACAAATACGATCATAGTACACTTAGTAGGCATGCTATTTCAATTTGAGGTAGGCCAATAACGAAGTCTCGTAGACCCTAGTAATAAGGTCAGCCAGCATGTTCAATTGGTACTAATTGAATTGGACTAATGACCGCATACTTGTGACTAAACTAACATTGAGGTGCTAAAAACATCTTTAGAGCCAAAGTCAACCTGACCTCGGACGCTACCGGCTAAGCATAAGCCGATTTCCATCGGTTTTTGATCGCGAAAATCAAACTTAAACGTAGATTTGTGGTACTTGTGTTTACTGTAGCTGATAGTAACCCTGGACCTCTACAGACTAAGCTGAAAACGTTTTTCAAATCAAAATATTCGATGGTAATCGGCAGTAGGGCCCCTGCACACTGTCTGCTATTGGGACGGGGGGGGGGGGGGGGGGGGGGGGGCACCACACATTCTCACCACTGTGTCTCCTGTGTAGCCAGGATTAACAGCGGCGACCGCCAAAAAAGGCAATGAACAGTGAAGTCCATTGCAGTCCCGGGGGTACAACTACGGCTGTCTTGGAACTCACAACTAATTTAATCAGCAGAAATCAGTAGGAGTAGGAAGCTTTTGGAATTTGACTTCCCCTCTTAGTAATGTCAGAGACAGCAATATGGCAAATAAGGCCTGTCGGCTAGCGAAACAGGCTCTAGCAAAAGAGATGTAGGACACAGCGTATTTGTAAGCTGCCCGAGAGGAAGTACCTATACCTCACAGAATACCACAGGCAAATAACAATTCCCTTGAGGGTTGTTGTGTTCCTGCGAGTGAGTGATTCTCCAGGAAGGAAGGAGTTGGCAGCGGACGGCGACATCCGAGCGATATTTGCAATAATTTGATGTTGGTATTTCCGGGCGTATATAGTGCTACGGTAACAGTTTCACTTCAGGCGGGTCGTATGCTTGTCTGCCACCCGACGTAGACATAAAAAAAGCAATTTCATCGAAGAAAGCATTCAGCTTAATTCTTTCATTTTCAATTAATGGTACATCGATCTTGATTCTACCAACCATAGTTTATCCCACCTCAGAAGAATAATATAGCGTTTTACCTTCAGAGTGCATGGTCCGATTTATTTATTCGCGTTCGGTCATGTCAACGTAAACAAACCGACCAAATAGAGAAGAACTCTCATGTTGTGAATTTATGAGACCATATCTTTGTTGTCTTTTTCTTTTGTTTTGCCACTGGATGTGCACAGATAGCAATATGACCACGAGGACATGTTTATCCTCGTAGTCTATACTGATATGACAAATTAGTATGACCACAAGGAAACGGGAAAAATTATGTGGCTTACTTGCTCACATTTTGAAGTGAGCAACCCGGCTAAGTTGGATGTGTATGTAACACGCGTCTGGTAAATTGACATTATGAAACTTTTTCTCAATTTGGTCGGCTTTTAAATGTCAACCACGTTCGAATGTGACGAAAAAAACTCAAACAAAGCACTTTGAACTGTCAAAAATCACAACATAATCGCACATACTAATATTAGTTAGGTAGGACCTGTTCGCGAGTCCTTACTAATTATATGTTTACCTATCTACATAAATATTTTATTTTATACAGCGTCCTATGTTGGAATTTATCGATGACTTAACCGTGCCACAGTATAAGTAATTGACCGTGCGCAGTATTTATTAACTCTAAGTACAGTTTACAAACTTCTACCCGCAGCTTCGGATGGATAAATACTATAATAGTCTGTTCTATTTTTAATATACAGCGTTGGGTGGAAAAGCATGCCGCCCGCCTGATGTGAAGCGCTTACCGTAGCCATATAACCGCTCGCAGGATGAAATATCGCTAACGCGCTGCCACCCCCACAACCGACGCCACAACTCCTTCCAACCTGGTGACCTCACTCATTCGCAGGAACACAACAATCATCAAAGAAATTGTTATTTGACTGCGGTATTCTGTTAGGTGGAGGTACTTCCCCCGTTGAGCAGCTTGCAAATACCCTACCTCTCTCTAGCCAGAGCCACTTTTGCTAGTCGTCATGGTGCACCACTTGCAGGTGAGGTTGGCTTTGGCTTAAAGGTCGTGGTGAGCCACTTACACCCCATAGGTTCTGTGTTTATTATACCTTCGAATATTAAGGTTTATAGAGAACCCAAGGGAATCTAACCATAGTAAAGCTTGTCCTTAAACTGAGAATTTAACTGTAGATAAAGTAACGATTAAACTGTTTTGACAATAAGTCTTTTCATTAATGGGTTCTTTTAGTACTCTGTGTCCATTTCTAGAATAGAACATTATCATACTAATCGGCCTACGGTAATTTCAATGTTTGTTTTTTTCTAAATCGTAAATTGACGTCATTTTCAATTTTCTTTTTGGGTTTTACTAACTCGCTGCAAATACACCTCTTCAGGATCATCCTGCTATTCATTCGTAAATAGAGGGGAACTCTTACAATGGCCGCGGTCTCAAGTAAGGTCAAAGTCTTTAATCTAATTCAAGATACCGAGTTCTTTTGTGCCTTATCAAAAACACAGGAGTATAATGTGTTAGAAAAACTTCATTTACTATCTAGTCGAGTGCATTACTTGTATTTGCAGTTGCTTTTAGCAATAAAAATTATGGCGAATCGAAGTCCTATGTTTTTAGATGTATGTGTTTTTATACCACTAAGATGTCTTTGCCTCATGGAAATCCAAGCGGCCCTCCTCATGGAGAGCAATCACTGTACCAGATGGACGTTTGTAATACCAGAGGCATCACATGCGCGTTGCCGACCCTATAAAACCTCTTCATTTTGTAGCAGTCAATGTAAAAAAAACAGTTATTTTTGATCAAAAAAAAATTTTTTTGAAGATTGTTCTCATAAATTGTAGAGTGGGTTATACACCCATAAGGTACATTTTATGAGCTAGTCACACATCATAATTTAAATTGTATACTTTAAGATAACGTGCTGTCCCACTCTTAATGTATGGAATGGACCACGCTGAAACATAAAATGCTTGCTTCACCATGTTTCATTGATAGAATAAGATAACACGATTATCTTACGATATATTATAACGTCTTGTGTAACAGGATTTATGCTGTTTTTTATGGGACAAATAACCATCTTGTATGCAAGAAAAACGCAGACATAAAATAAAATTTGTGGAGTAAGTGATTCATCAATATCTTTGAACCAAACCAAAGGCAACCTTACCTGCACGTGGTGCACCTTGCTGACTGACAAACGAGGCTCTGACAAAAGGAGAGGTAGGGTATAACGTATTTTTTCAGCTGCCCCACTATGGAAGTACCTCACCTCACAGAATACCGCAGTCAAATATCAATTCTCTTGAGTTTTGTTGTATTCCAGCGAGTGAGTGAGATCACCAGAAAGAAAGGAATGAGTATAGGCTGGCAACGGATCGCCGACCCTTTGGTGTTACTAACCTCCATGGGCTGGACATGGGGTGAGTGCTTTCCATCAGGTGACCCACATGCTCATTTGCCCCGTCTCATATAAAATAGAAGTTTTATACCAAATTTATTATGTACCGACGGGGGGAGAATTTCATGTAACGTCAGCCAATGAATCACTATTGGAATGTTTATATTACCAGTTTTCATAATAGTATAACCACATGTGGTATGGTATAACCTAACAGTTATACCTTCACGTGTATTGCATAAACATTGGTTTGCTAACGTAGTGTAGGTATGCTATGATGTGTGCAATGTATACTAAACCATTGCATTGCAACGTATGCATACAATGTAGGTCACACTAAAAGTTTCCGGATCTGGCCACTTACATAAACAATATTTAAAAAGTAATTACAACATTTGAAAATGGAACTCTTTGGCTGTAGAATGCAGTTTGTTTCATCTGACTGTCAATTGCGTTTACATTGTGGCGCCATTTAATAAATTGCGAATTGCGTTTCTACGTTAACATGGATTTAACTCGAGAAATTTTTCGTATTGTGTTTTTCTACGATTTTAAGTGTAATTTGACAGCTCAACAGAGCATCGCAAGATCGCAAGGCGACTATTTATAGCAGGTTTGCAGAATTCAAGCGCGGTCGTGTCAATCTCAGTGACGAATCTCGCGATGGTCGCCTGTCCACCGCTGTGAACAACAAACATTGATGCTGTGCGCCGTATGATTGAAACAGACAGGCATGTGACCTACCATGAGATTCGCGCATCCTTGGTCATAGGCATGAGTCAAATACAATCAATCCTACAGAAACATTTGGGTGTGAGAAAGCTGTGCTCGCGGTGGATACCACACAATTTTACCGCGTCACTTGGTGTACTGCCATGCTTACCAGATTCAACGAAGGTGCGTCAAATTTGGTGTGGGACATAGTAACAGGTGACGAAACATGGATTTATTGCTACGATCCCAAAATCCCAAAGCAGCAATCGAGTGTATGGGTCTTTCAAGATGAGTCGAAACCAAACAATGCGGCGCGTGTGAAAATTGCATAAAAGCCGACGATTGCTTCTTTTTTAGGCTTCCGTACCCAAAGGGTAAAACGGACCATATTACCAGGGACGGATATTACTGAGACTTCGCTGTCCGTCCGTCCGTCCGTCGCTCTGTCACCACGCTGTATCACATGAACCGTGATAGTTATATGAAATTTTCACAGATGATGTATTTCTGTTGCCGCTGTAACAACAAATACTAAAAACAGAATAAAATAAACTAAGGGCGCTCGCATACAACAAACGTGATTTTTTTGCTCGTTTTTGCTCGATTTTGATAAAGGCAACAGTTAGAAGCTTGAAATATTCACAAAATATTTAGTTATATATGCTCTTTAATCCCATAAAACAGATATATATTTTTTGCTGTTTTTATAGATGGTACGGAAACCTTCGTGCACGAGTCCGACTCGCACTTGACCGGTTTTACCGTTTCGTCGTACCGTGAATAGTGACTGTGTACACGACCATTTGTTTGCCGGAAATTATTGACGAACTCCATAAAAATAACCGTAAACGCCGTATCATCTTGCACCACGACAATGCTAGTTCCCACACGGCCAGACAGACAAACGAATTTTTGAAGGTGAAAAACGTAGAACTTATGTGCAATCCTGCATACAGTCCTGACCTGGCACCTTGTGACTTTTTTCTGTTCCCAAAAATTAAGGATCAATTACGCGGTCAACGATTTTCATCACCAGAAGAGGCTGTCGAAGAGTATGAAAAAAAACACGTGTCTGAGGTCACCACGGAGGAGTCGCACAAAAGTTTTCAAAATTGGTATAATCCAATGAAAAAGTGAATTTACGCAATTATTTTGAGAAACAATAAATTCATTTTTGAATAGTATCTATTTCTTATTCATTCCGGAAACTTTTAGTGCGCACTATTATGTATACTGTGGCACTAGACTGGCATGCTCTTTTTGTACCCACACAGTACCTATCTTTTGGTCTCGTACTATTTTTTTGGATATTAGAAATTTTTGAATTTGATTTTGACTCAAAGTAGCTATTTTTGCTTGAAACGAAAAATATTAGATACCTAATATAAAACGAAGTCGTTGGTATTTTTATTTTAAGTAGATAATACAATTTTGTCTCTTTCTTTATTGCTCCTAATGAAATAATTCGCTTTATTGCCCTTGGCACTTCGACATCAAAGAGAGACAAACATATTATCATAAACGTATTCATATTCAATAAAATAAAATTATGTAAGTATATATTTTTGTTATGTGTCTATAAACAAGCGGGTATGTAATTATTATTCAATATTTGTTAATATTACATATTTGACTTGTTCTATCCTTGGCCTTTAACAAAGATTTTACATTTTTTAGACTTACACAGCTCAGAATAAATTTCGTGCCGCGATAACAAAATAGATTATACTTAAAATAGGAATTAGAGACAGTTACGCTGCGTTACATAAACATAAATGACAAGAAACATCCATAGACAAAGAAGTTATTATATTAGACACAAGTTGCTACCTATTTGGTAGCCGTGTTACCTAAGCTGTGCTGCCAAATAGGTATGTTACCAAAGTATGTACATAGTAGCTACCATATAAGTACGCGAGCTACTAAATATTTAACAAGGCAATAAAGTGTAACAGTAAGTATCGACCCTGGAACTTACTCCCTTAAGAATACAGCCGACTGGAGGTCGCCGCAGAATTGATTTCATACAATGACATCATCAGACCGACACGTGTCGGCGGATAGTCAACTAATAAAATAGGCACACTCTACACCGATTCCTCTCCACCTTTATCATTCTAGACGAATTCTTCGTACCCAGCAATGGAACGCATTCTAAATCGCTAAATCGCGGTTGAAATCAAGATATAAATTAGTGGGTGCGGAGCTGCCTACTTGCCGCATACCGACACATCCTATATTTAGACTTGCTGTTAAGAGACATGCCCCGAATGGCAGCCAGGATCGTGCAACTAAATAAGAAAGTTGATGTCTATAGAATGCAAAGTATGGTAGATACTTATAGACTTTTCTACCTGTTTAGAAACTTAAATTAGGTTCGGATGCAGACACTACTAATATTTTATATTAATTACGTAGGAACTTATATTGCCTTATTAATTTACTTCTACTTCAAATCCTAACCGTTTTTAGTAAACAGTTGATAATTACATTTGCGATTCACTAACCGTAACATTACTGAATTGCTAATTAGTAACGTTTACTGTGTGAAGGTGATACACTATCACCTTATGCAAACGCAATCTATCTTATTTCAACCACTTAGTGCTACGTTTTTATTTTTTTAGACAATATTATCTTTTCTTGATTAGTTCTCATAAAACCGAGAAATCGGTGATAGAAAGAAACTGTGAATAGAGTCGTGGTTGTAGTAGAGATACTAAATCTTCTCAGGAGATCTGAAGGAGGCATGTGATTTTTAGAAAACAGACTTTTAATTTTATTAATGTTGGTAGGAAGATGACTCCAATGACAACCAACTTCAAGGATTTACAAGTTTTGCAAACTGACGACTCCATATGCCATTGCTAAATTTGGTGAATTTGATTCTCAGGATCACATCCATGCACTCTCATGCTACTGGATTATCTGAAAATAATAATAAATAATAGATAAAGCAACGATCAGCATTGCTCCGCGTTGGTGATTCTGATACCATCATATTTATATGAGATTAGTAGTTATTAAATTAATTATGCATAATATGTATGTATATTACACGTCCATTCTTACGAGCGACGTCTTGAAAAGCAAAATGTGCCTCGGTGGTACCAGAATGGGATTCTCAAATGTGCGTCCCCAATGTCAAAAATACAAATTTATTTTCTTAATTTAAAGTACATATCTAGTAATTTAGGTTTGCCGCGATGTATACATAATAATTATGGGAATACAACGCGATATAGTCGACATGAAGTGTGGCTACGGAACGAAATATGATAAAACCGAGAGGAAAAGCAAAGAAAATACCAAATAAGGTTTACAAAATGTTTTCAAATACGTAAATAACAACAATAGCCAGATACAAATAATAATTCTCTGGGGAAAATATCTCCTTCATCTCAGGATACCTATATGAATTATAATCAGCTGCAGATCATATAGGTTTCCTGAGATGGAGATATTACCTCAGGCGATTACCTCCATGTTCTACAATTTTTACTTAATTTGATAACAATACCGATTTGGTATAAGAAATTATTTCTGTTTTTCAGATGTGAACACTGATGATAATCTGCAGTACCACTTCTTCCCTGTTTCGAATGGATCTGTGCAGTTCAGAGTACGCGCGCCCAACGATGCCCATATCGCCCTAACTATGGGCCCACAAGAATCAGACCCCATGTATGAGGTAGGTTACAAAGTACGACATGATACGTACTATGCGATTTCTGTGTACTATACTTCTATACCAGAAAGTCAGATATAGTCTTATGGACGATAATATAACAGTTCCTAATTAATCTCTTACATACCTTCAGATTTTTCTTGGTGGATGGGGGAACTCAAAGAGTGTGATTAGGAGAAACAGAACCAAACCCGAAAAAGTTGAAATCGATACACCTGGAATTCTCAATGGTGGAGAATACCGGAGCTTCTGGGTGCGATGGGACGGAGGGGTAGTTTCCGCTGGCCGCGAGGGTGAAGTCGTTCCAATCCTGGCCTGGACGGACCCTGAACCTTTCCCTGTTGGTTTCATAGGAGTCTGCACTGGCTGGGGAGCCTCTGGCTCGTGGAAAATAGAAGGTAATTCTTCAGCCATTACTCTGCAAAATGTACCCAACGAATAATCGAAATTTATCTATATATCCATTATTATCGGTACAGAGGGGGCAGAATTTAACACTCCGGACAAGCTCGAATACAAATTTGGACCAGTAGCTTCTGGACTTTTGGAATTCGAATATCGTGGTCCCCACAACTGCCATGTCTGTCTTACCAGTGGACCAGCTGAAGTCGATCCTATGTACGAAATCATTCTCGGCGGGTGGGAGAACACTAAGTCTGTAATTAGGCATTGCAGACAACAGCCAGACAAGGTACGATCAAATCGTCCTATCCTCTATGTCGTTGTAATACTACTGTCATTATAATGCTAGTAAGTAGGAATAACAAGAATGTCTGTATAGGTCACGTTGCCGACGCCTGGAATAATGCACCCCCACGAGTTTAGGAAATTCCTCATCGAGTGGAAATGCGGCAGATTAATAGTTCGTAGTGGAGTGACCGGCGAAGTGATGATGGAATGGGTGGACCCCACACCGTTTCCGATCACGCACTTCGGTGTTCGTACCGGATATGGCGCCCGAGGCCATTGGCGCATTTCACATTTCTCCAAAGGGGCAAAGCTTCGTTGAGTTTCTTTTTTCATTCTATGGATTGATTTGCTTTTGGACGTTGTTAATAGCTGAATTAAAATAATCCCTTATTAATCGTCACTGTTATCTGAACTAAAATACAGTTACTCAAATAAAATTATACTTGTTAGGTACCTAGTTAAACTAACTATTAAAATTTCGGTATGTAATGTGTGTGTAACATCAAAATTTTGGTAGAGAACTGCATTTGGATGACAAATTGGTTGATGTGGTACGTTGGGTACATTTTGTGTATTTCATTATGCAGCTTTTTGACTTTCTAACATACATTTTTCCAACTTTATCTAAATCAAAATTTCACATATAACTAGATAACACAAACACGTAGATCTCATACTCACTCATGCATCCTAATTCTTTATAATTTTCTTAATGGTAGTCACATTAAACTTTCGTCGTTTCTGCAATTTTTGGTGTACGCACTGATTAATTAGCGCTTTACTTTATTTTGTTTGAAACAATACTACATTATTAGATGTTTATTTCTATCGCATGTGTCATTCTCATATTTATATTAACACTCTTATATTGATCAATGTAAATATATAATTGTAGCGCCCCCATCTGCGCCGACTGCTGCAGCTCTCTACAGCTCACCACCAGGGTACCCAGGTGGGCCTGCCCCAACCGGTGGAGCTGGTGTCTGGGCCGACGCTTCAGGCGGTCAGATACCACCCGGTGCCGTCCAAGGAGGCCAGGATACCTCTGGAGAGCCTCTATACGTAGCTAGGGCGCAGCATGAAGGAGCTTTACTGCCCGGAAAACTAGCTGCATCGCACGGCTGCGCATATGTGCCATGGGGTGGTCAGGAGCATGGCAAGCCTGAATACCAGGTTGGTATCTTCATTACCTCTCATATCCAAATCTCATAATTTATGAATCTATACTTTAAAGAAATAACCGTACGTGTATATTCGTACATTTTTTTTACACTACGTCGGGTGGAAATCAAGCATACATATATATGCTAGGCTGGCCGTATATATCAACACTAGCGCATGAATATCGCTTGCGCGATGCAACCGCCGTGCCAAGGCATCAACTCTTCCTTCCTGGATGACCTCACTCACTCGCAGGAACACAATAACTCTCAACTCTCGAATTGTTATTTTGTTGCGGTATTCCCCAGTCGGGATAATTAAGTATCTCCATGTACGAATCATCACACCACTCTCCTCATCAATCTAGTCTAGGGCATTGATAAGAATAAAAAATAAAATCGTGGAGCGTAGCGTAATTTAAGTAAATAAATATGTAATTAGTACTTATGTGTAACTGACTGTTGATAGAAATTTCACACGCACCACGATTTTATTTTTCAATCTGATCAAGGCCCCTACCGGCTAAACTGAAACCAATTCCCAGATTGCTAATATCAAACTTTAGTATAGATTTATGGTACCTGTGTCTGGCTTAGCTAGTAGAAACCGATCTCTACCGATTGACCTGAAGATGTTTGTTATTAACTAAAACGAAAGACCTATTTTTTGAATCAAAATATTCGATGGCAATCGGCTTCAGCTTCGGCGGTACGGCCCTAGCCCTACCGCCGAAGCTGAAGCTTAAGCTTAGTCGGTAGAGCTCCAGCATTACTACACTACGCTAAACACAAGCATAGTAAATCTAAGTTGAAATCCCATGGGTATCGGCTTCAGCTTAGACGATAGGGCCCCGGTGCCCTAGAATTGATAAGGAGAGTGGTGTGATGACTGGTGCAGGCGCCTTCTTATTTTTTTTATTATTTATTTATTTTATTATAATTGCTTGTGAACTATTATTAGTGATATCGTTAGTTATGACTTGCCTTCATAATTTAATTAACAATACATATCGATCCATTTGTTAGTAACATAGAGAGTCTACAATGTCTATATATTACAACATTAAGTATATAATTCCATCAGGTTCTTGTCGGTGGTCCAAACAACTGGGTACCAGTCAACGGCTCCAACATCCCTCCTGGCGCATTCCCCGGGGGACAGACTGAAGATGGCGAAACATTGTTCGTCGGACGTGTCCGTCACGAGGGCAGCGTCACCACCGGCAAAGTTCAGCAGTCCCACGGCGTCTGCTACATCTCCTTTGGCGGTCAGGAACTCGGCTTCCCCGACTACGAAATCCTTATGTCTTAGGCGTTATAAACAATTAATGTTAGAACTCAAGCTAATTATACTAAGACTGCTTCCACCAACTTCGGTTTTGAGATCTATGTGCAATTGTTGGTAGGTTTAATGTTGTAGTCAGAAATAATACAGTCACGCTGTGCCTACGCTGTAATAATGCACTATATCTAGACTTGATGTATACAATACAATATATGTCAGTTCATTATAAAAATGTTATATTATTTTTATTAAATTATTTTAATACCGATCCATGCGTTTATATTCTGTATAGGCCTGTTTTTCCTTTCTGATTAGGGGTACTGTGAAAAATATTGGTACATCCCTACTAGTCCCTACTAATATTATAAATGTGAATGTGAGTTTGTTTGTTACGCTTTCACGACGAAACTTTGTACCTACACATATTCTCAAAAGTATTAGAAAGGACATAATGATACTTTTTATTAAAAAAAAAAAGTTAACGCGGGCGAATCTGCGTGTGGAAACTAGTAAAATATAAAAGTAGTAGTTGTCATTTTAGACCCTCAGCACACGGCTCGTCTTTTGTTTGCTGCATGCAGTATGAGAGCATGCCGTACATACAACTGTCCATAAATCAGCACACGGCACGTCATGTCGAAAAAGGCGTACTCTACGATAACGCTACGATACGTCGTGTGATGAGGGCCTAAAGTAGTATTATACATATATGTATACACACACACAGGACTACACAGATTTTTTTATTATCATAACCAAAGAGACTCTCAATCAGGGGCCCTACCGTTTAAGCTACAGGCGATTCCCATCGAATCGATCATTCATCTCTTTTTCATCGATTTTTTTAATATAAAAATCAAATTCTAGCTTAGATGAATGGTAAATTGTGTTTAACTTATCTGGTAGTAACTGTGAAGCTCTACCGACTAAGCTAAACATGATGATGATGACCATGGTCTTTGTTGAAATTTGTTTTTTGCATTCAAAAAATTCGGTGGAAATCTACTTCAAATTAGGCGGCGGGGCTCCAGACCGACATCATAGTCACTTTCTAAAGAAAAAACATATCAAAATCGATCCATTTGTTTGGAAGCTACAATTCAAATAGACAGTTACACAAACACACGTGTTAAACTTGTTACACCACTACACCCCTCTTTCTACAATCGAGAACCCTTTTCATCCCACTGCCGGGATACAGGTCTCCCCTCAATCGAAGGGGTTTACAGCATACTCCACAACGCTGCTCAACTGCAGGTTGGCAGAGGCCAGTGTAGTGTATAACAGCCGGCTTAACGTGCCCTCCGAATCACGGAGGAGCTCGAGATAAATAAACCCATCCATGGACAGGCACGTCGACGTTGCTTAACTTGCGTGTTCGATTAGACTGACACCCGCAACGACGCCATCGAACCCCTCATGTGTCCCTCTTTCTACGTCACGCGATAAAAAATAACAAGAAACATGAGTGAAGTTACTAACAAAGGTGAGGAGATGGGAGCAACGAGTAGCAGCTTTGGTATTAAAGCGCGATCCTAATGACTGCGCGTTTAATAATCTTTGATCACTAGACTTTTTTCTTAGAAGGTCTACTCTACTCGTACGGCAATAAACAGTCGTGAGGAATTCGTATCGAGAATATATGCTGTTGCTGATGACATCAGACAAGATATAAGAATGTTATAACGTTACTCAATCAGTGGGGACACGTGCAACCGCGTGTATACACGCAATGTTATTTGTTTATTGGATCCTTAAAAATAACTTCGTAATTTAGTAGGTTATTTTATAATACATGATTTAAAAATGATGTTACATCATTTTACTTCAATGAAATTCTGAACATTGATTCATGAGGCGTAATTTTCAGATGTCTTTTTCAATAGATTGATGAAAAGGTACTTACAGGTTTGCAATGTTTTAAGATTTTGTTAGTGTGATTAAGTATGTACTTTTATTAATATTCGTTCTAAAATTGGTTTTAACTTATTTTGTAGGTAAAACTTTTAGGAAAAAATGGAAAATAATTACAAAATTTTCGTAGAGTTCCCGGTGCATTATATTTTTTATTTGAAGTACTGTAATACTTACGACCTTTAATGTGTAATTGTTATATAACAGAATGTTTTACCTAGAAAATATATATTTTTTTTTAATAATTATTGATTTTGATACATAATTTGGTAATGATTTGATTTTGGTTCAGTGTCACTAAATTTAAAATGGTGACAAATAAATAAACTGTAAAAAAAACTTTTTAAATCAAGCTTTTATTTAAGTGACCTAAAAAGATGAAAATTAAGTTTTAATTAAATCAAACTACTTAATCAATTTAGTACTATGTACACTATAACACAATTAAAATTTTATAAAAGCTTGTCGCGATATTTATCTGCTTATTTTCTAGATACATAATTATTTCTTATTATGTCAAGTCAATATTATAATAATATAACCAAAGTAAGCGAAGCTTGTGATATGGGTACTAGACAATTGATAAACATACGTAAATACATTTTTTTTTTTGTAAATACATACTTATGATACATAGAAAACACCCAGACCGAAACAAACAGACATGTTCATGCACACAAATGTTTGTCCTGTGTGGGAATCGAACCCACGAGCGTTGGTGTCGAAGCCGCGTCATTGACCGCTACGCCACACGGTGGGTTGAGAATCGGCTTTCATAGGCTTTAATTTTTTAAGTGTCGCTTTTTTTGCCAAATATTGCTTCCAATATCTATTACTATACAAAAAAATAACACCTCTGTTAATTCTGAACTAAAACGAATGAATTATAATTTTTTTTATGAAAAATTTGTATGAATTTAGTATGAAAAATTCGATTATCTCTGAAACAGCAAGGAAAACCGTAATATCCTTATAGATGGTTATAGTACTAATTATTTATGATTTTTTGACATACTTCGTATAACGGTCACCGCTGCTACTTTTTTTTAAATAATCGATATCTAAATATATAAAAGAAGTAACTTACTGAAATAAATATCAACGCACAGCCCAAACCGTCGGGTCTAGAGATTCCAAATTTGGCACGTGGGTTCCTTTTAACGTCTAGGGGTGCACTAAGAAAGAATTTTTCAAAATTCATCCTCTAAGGGGGTGAAATAGGGCTACAAAGTTTGTATGGGAAAACAAGATTAGTTGGACTATTTTATCCGACACTTTAAACGAGTACTTCTATATATAAATGAGTAAACACGTGTTCCAGGATTTTTCAAAATTCAACCCCTAAAGGGGGAAAATGGGGTGCAAAAGTCAGAAAATCGGCATGGCTATTGTTTTTATAGTTTATCGGGTCGCTAATTACGAAAACAACAACTATTTTATAATCTAACATAAACGACGTGACAAAAAATCACGTCTGTAGACCCCCACAGACGTGATTTTTTCAAAATTCAACCCCTAAAGGGGGAAAATGGGGTGAAAAAGTCTGAAAATCGTCATGGCTATTGTTTTATTATTTTATTATTGGCTTATTATTTTGCCCTTTGTGGGAATGTGCAGTGTTTGATTGTGTTTTGTTTTGATGCACTTGAGAGTTGGTTGACTTAATTAATCTAATTGTGCGGAATTGTGATCGGTTAATCCGTGGTTGTATTGTGTTAAACTGTTAATGCCAGCGGTTGGTCGTTGAGTGTTGTGTGGGCTTGGAGTACCAGCCCTGAAGAAAGAGGACGGGGGCGCCCCCTACCGTCAAAATACCAGGGAAATCAAGACCACCACGGCCAACGCTGTAAGTTTTTTCATGTAATAATACGGCGCGAAACGCGTCTTTTGTTTGCGAACGAATTTCGTAAACAAAAATTTAAAATTATAATAAAATCAATTTCTTTAAAAAATATTATGCAATGGTTTGTGAAAACGAGATAGATACGAACCGAAAACGCGCTACATGTGGGTGCGTAACAGTGATTGATATTGTTATTTCGTTCGCACTACAGTTTGAGCACGCATTCCTGTCTCTGTCATTGATTACAATATACACGACAATTTGAATGTATCTGTGGGGGTAAGTTTTTGCATGTAGTTGTAATTAACACAGTTGTCGAATAATCGATTTAAGGACATACCGTATTAGTTTAAAGTAATTAACTTCTGCCCAGCTAAGATTGAGCATTTTAAATGTCCTAATTAGGATATGCAAAAATTCCCTTGAAGTAAGGAGATTTTACCTAATTGGCAACCCGAAAGTCACAGTAACGCCCTACTATAAACGTCACTCACGTTCATACTTATCCTTGTAGCACTGTAAGTAACGGATAAGCAATCCCTATATCTTTAATCGGATCCTTAACTTTAAATTTTGTGAGTGACACAGGCCTGCCTATAGCCCTAAATTATAAAGTATAAATTATATTATAATATGCTTCTATTCTGATTAACCAAAACGAATTAAAATAAAAACCGGTCAAGTGTGAATCGGACTCACATACCGAGGTCCGAGACTTCAGGTTTTTCCAAACTTTTACGACATACTTTGCCGAGTTCGGTGGTCGAATGGCTGGCAATGGCCACTTTGACCATAGAGTAACTTTTATTTAAATACTTTGAGTCCGAGGTCGCTGTTTCGATTGTTCGATTCCCGCACAAGACTAATATTTGTGTGCATGAATGAATAAGTCTGTTTGTCTTGATCGACCGTCATTTGGGTGAGGACACTGAGGACGCACTTGACTAGAATTTTTTTATTGTAACTTTTTTTTGAGTACTTTGAACTAATGGATGGTGGCAACACTGTTTACTTCATTTTATGTCAAAATTTCAAACTAAATACAAGCTATTTCCAAATCACCTTACAATAAAATAATTTATTAATTGGTCAATTTTAATTCAAACTAAACTTGGTTATTACAATTGTATATTTTAAGCGCCATAATTAAATTCGTTAACTTGTTTGCTTTCTGAAGATTTTCTAGTTTACTTTTAGTCATTATTTGATGAAGATTCTTCCAATAATTATTATACAAAAATATAATTGTGAAGAAAGTTTCTGATTAGGATAATGGGTGAAATGATCGGTAAGTTTATAAACTTCTATTTTTATTAATACTTATTATGTCTGACCTTTTGTAGTTAAAAAAATAAAATTGCACAATGTTACAATGAGTCATATGTATCTACAAACATCTAGACCAACGAATTGGACTTTTAAATTTGTTAGTAATAAACAATGTTAAAATGGGCTTATAAAAATTGATCAACTGAATTGATTGATCAATTGAGCATTGTGAGCAAGGGATTTTTTCTACATGACTGCCCCCTGACTCAAAGGTTGTGACTCGCCACCATCTTCAGAGCCAGCTCAGACTCGTATGGCATATCAAATTTAACTACAGTACTTTACAGAAGACCGTTGCCACAATACCCTTAGATTTGTTATTTTCTTGTCAGTCAGGTCACAAGACGAGTTAATAGCAGTGGGGTGCTAATGCATGAAGAATACTCCTAGTATTGTAGCATCTATTTTTTCTATACTACGTCGGGTTGCAGACAAGTATACAGCCTGCCTGATGTGAAGCGGTTATCGTAGTCATATTATACACTTTGCATTATACACTTGTAACATAAAATATTGCTCACCCTCATAACACAGCAACTTCCTCCTTTCTTTCTGGTGACCTCAATCACTCGCAGGAACACACCAACCCTCAAGGGAATTGTTATTTGACTGCAGTATTCTGTGAGGTGGTGGTACTTCCCCAGTCGGGCAGCTTATAAATACACTGTACTCTACCTCTCTTTTGTCAGAGCTTCTTTCGCTAGTCGCCAGAGTTATCCACATGCAGGTGAGGTTGGCTTTGGCTCTAAAGATAATGGTGAGCCACTTACTACACAAATCTATATATCTATATTAAGGCTTTGTATCAGGCTGGCTGTATGCTTATATGATACCTGGTGTATAAAAAAAAGAATTATCATCATCAGTTACTATTTTCCCCCATTATTTGGGATATATTATCTCTTGTCTGCACAGATTTCTTTTCCTCCATCAATAAAAGAAAATAATTGTAGGATACAGGCAAAGAACAGGGAATGTTCCAATTTTTTTTTTTTCTATTGGAATCAAATCTTTATCTATGGTAGTGTAATTTCCAATCACTTACTTTAAAAAAAAAAGTAAACAGATGGCGCCAAAAAGGCAAACTAAAAGTTACTACATATGCTGATCGCTATGTAAATTGTACTATGTACTTCTGAAATTTTATGTTTTTCAAAAAACTTCATTGGGACATTCCTTGATCTTTGCCTGTACCCTTCAATTGTTGTCCAATAAGATTTATTGCAGATTTATTGATTTTTCACAAATTATGTGTCATTTTATTATTATTTATATTATTTTGTAGAGATCACTACACTGCCAGAAGAGAAAAGTACCTTTTACAGATTGCCAAGTGGAGGATTAAAAGTTCACATAAAGGCCACTGCTGGGAATGCTGCTATAGGTCTCACGAGAAAAATAGATGATGATTGTGAATATTGGGTGAGTTTCTGCTCTTTCTTGGACTATAAAAATAAACAAAATGAAATGAGAGGTTGTGGGTTCAAATCCCACCTAGGCAGGGGAGGTGAATTTTTCCATTTTTTTTAATATTTATAAAATGAAATTGTCTGCTTGTAATGTATACATATAATAAAACAGTAAAAAAAATGTGTTTGTACATTGAATATATTTACAAAAAACAATTTGAGGCGATGGAGACATAGTAATAGAGTAAGAATTTTAAAAAAATGTCTTATCTGTTTGTGTGTCTGTATGTCTGTAATGTCTGTTTGTACATGCTAATCTTGGGATTACTGGACGGATTTGAATGAAACTTGTTGTTATATAGCTTGTTTGTTTGTTTGTATTATCTTTATGGTACATAACAAATATAAAAATATATGTACATTAAAACACTTAAAAATAGAGATGTACAAAGGCGGGCTTATCTCTATAAGAGATCTCTACCAGCCAACCTTTGAGTGTTGGATATAAACTGTGAGTGGCAAGGCCCTCAAATATAAAGTGTAGAACACAAGAAATGATAAGGGAAGAAGTAGCAATAAATACAGCAATTAAATACAGAATAATCAAACAACAATAATAAATAAGTACTGTATCTACAAATACCTTTAAATATTTATTATTATTTCCAACGGGGACGCCGGCTGTCGGGCGGGTGATCAGCCTTACCTGAGGCCATTTCACCCATTTCCCCTGGTCCTCCCTTTTGGGGGAGGATGTGGGTTTATCCGGCAATCACGGCGTTCCGTCGAACCTACCTGTTTCCTTGCAAAACCTTACGATCTGTTCCACCTTCAGGTCTTCCAGGTCTTCTTTGTCTAATTTGTCCACCCCCATGGTCACCCATCTTATCCGTGAGTACATGGGGCACTCGGCAAGCAGGTGGAAGCTTGTTTCGTCGTCATCCATGCACTCTGGGCATTTGGGGTTGGTTTTCACGCCTATTAGTGTCAGGTGCCTGTTCAGTCGGCAATGTCCTGTTAACACTTCTATGACGAGCCTCATGTTGCTTCTGGAGAGTTTCATCAGTTGGCTGGTTCTTCTTTTGTCTAGGCCTTTGATGAAGATCTTCGACTGTCTCATGGTTGTCGAGGATTCCCATCTTTGGTTGGTCTCTACTACTGTTCTTCGGCTGATTACTCCCTTTGTTATTTTGTGGGCGATTGGTAGTCTTGGCTCAGGTCCCATCTGGTTTTCCTCAGCCCCTTTTTTGGCCAGTTCATCTGCTATTTCGTTACCCGTGTTACCCTCATGTCCAGGTACCCAGGCTATCATCACATCAGCTGTTCTGGACAGCCTTTCTAGTGCATTTTTGCACTCTTTGACAATTGCTGATGTTGTTTCTGTTTTTGCAAGTGCCTTCAGCGCTGCCTGGCTGTCGCTGTAGATGGTGACTTTTCCTGCGTTGTTTAGGGAGCCTACCATTTCTGCGCATTCCATTATGGCGAAGATTTCTGCTTGGAAGACACTTGCATACTTTCCTAGGGGTATTGACCTATTTGTTTCTGTTCCGTCTTCACATTTTATGTGTACTCCGGAGCCAGAGAGCTTGTTTGTTTCCTTTCTGGAGCCGTCTGTGTAGCAGATGGTGCCACTGGTGTCCATCTTCCAGTTTAAATATAGTTACATTTAAATTTATATAAGAAAAGATAAGAAAAAAAATAGAATAACAGACACCTATCAATATATCTATATATATAAAAGAAAGTCGTGTTTGTTACAACACTTATAACTCGAGAACGGCTGGACCGATTGCCATGGTTTTTGATTTGTTGGATTTGTCTCCGTCCAGAATAGCAGAATACTATTAAAAACATTGGAAAATTTACGAAAAAAATAAAATAAAAGAAAAATCATTTTTCCATACAAAATGTTCGTGGATGTCGGACCTGTCAAACGTGACGTTAACGTGCGTACATCAAATGTATGCGTGCGTTCAGAAATGTGGGTATAGGATAATAAGTATTAAAACATTGACAAAATAGTCGAAAAATTAAATTTGAAAACGGATTGGGATAATTATTGATTTTCAATTAAATGTCAAATCGATTGGTCTAACTTTTACGTCGCGAAAGTTGTCCGTTGATGTTTTTAAAATTGTTTATGAATGAATGCTTGAAAATGAATATTAATTGGTTGTCAAGTGTCATGGTACTTTATTTTGTGACATAGTAAAATACTGAACTTAATATTTACCCACTGCTGGGTAATATTTACCCACTGCTGGGTAATATTAAATACGGGTCTTCCTTCAACTGAATATGTTTCGAGCATACTCCACCACGCTGCTCAACTGCGAGTTGGCGGACGCCAGTAATTTCAAGCCGCCTAAAGGCCACTTGGCTTAACGACTGCCATCTAATGATAACAACCAGGACCGACGGCTTACGTGCCTTCCGAAGCACGGAGGAGCTCGAGATAATCTAATGATAACAACCGGGACCGACGTCTTACGTGCCTTCCGAAGCACGGAGGAGCTCGAGATAATCTAATGATAACAACCGGGACCGACGGATTAACGTGCCCTCCGAAGCACGGAGGACCTCGAGTTAATCTAATGATTACAACCGGGACCGACGGATTAACGTACCTTCCGAAGCACGGAGGAGCTCGAGATAATATAAACTCATCCATGGACAGGCTACGGTTGACGTTGCTTAACTTGCGTGTACAATTAGACTGACACGCGCAATGACGCCATCGTGCTTCTCTATTATTTTCTATTATTCATTATATTAATTTCAAGACATCATAAATTTTGTTCAACTAATATGTATACCACGACATTCATTGACAATTGGCTATTTGACTAACATTTTTTTCTGTTTGATATGTAGGGACGTCTCCATAATATAACCATAGGTGAAAGAATTACTTCGATAGCACAAAAATCTCTCGAGATATATTAATTTGAAAATCACAATTTTTAGACTGCCCCAAAACGCTCCATACAAAAGACTACCGAATTATGACGTCACAGTTTTGTATTTTATATGCATCAAATCAGAAATTTGTACGACAGCTATGTTAAATATTACGTTTATGTAATTATTATCATAATAAAAGTTATAGCATTTTTTATTGCTACTCCAATGGAAATATTATTTTTTAATAATTTCATACTTTTAAAATGGACTTTCCCGCCAAACTTTGATCGACGCTAAAAAAAGTCTGACTGAAGATATTAGAATGAAAGTTTGCAGATCTTTATAGTTTTGTGTATTTTACGATATTGTTAATTTATTTGTACAATTTTTAAACATTGGAAAATAGCCAATTAGGCGGTACGAAGTTCGCCGGGCCAGCTAGTGTATGTATACATAGCTGTTAAGCCTGGGCAACATATTTATTTATTTATTTCAGAACATACATGAATATACAGTAAATATTGGCAGCGAAATATAATTGAAGTTGAGATTTTCACTGGGAGTGGTACCACTCGCCATCAATTTTCCATTTCAAATTTAAACGTACACAGTTACCTGACCACCACTTGCTTTGCTATGACAATAAATAATCGCTAAAATTCACTGGTGGTAAAATTGGCTGGTAAAGCTTAGGACTGATTGTTTTTCACATGGCCAACTTTATGTGGCTTT
The DNA here is from genome assembly GCA_937001555.2 of Hypsopygia costalis. NCBI lineage: Eukaryota > Metazoa > Arthropoda > Insecta > Lepidoptera > Pyralidae > Hypsopygia > Hypsopygia costalis. Next base: position 9,047,238 of record OW443325.2, read on the forward strand.
CTCGAGGGTTAGTAATGCTTCAGGTCTTTTCATATTTGCTCCTGAAGGAAAGACTCCCTTCGTTTGGTTTATAAAGAATTCTTTTTTAACTTTGGTTACAATGTTAAATAATAATAATTTATTGACTTTTAACATATAACACTGCTACAAGTATTTTCTTATGTATTTACATTAGTTCGTATTTGTATTAATACGCCGGAATCATAAAGTCCACGCGAACGAAGTCGCGAGCATCAGCTAGTAACAACTAAGAGGTTTTTCTAAAATACATGAAAGTTACCAAAAATAAAGGTCGTCATCCCTTACTCATCCCGCTGCTGGGATACGGGTCTCACCTAAATTGTAGGGGTTTAGAGCATGCTCCACCATGCTGCTCAACTGCAGGTTGGCAAAGGCCAGTGTTTTCAAAGCGCCTAAAGGCCACTACTTACTTGGCTTTGTGAATGTCATCTAATGAACAGCCAGGGCCGACTTAATTTCCAGGGCTTAACTCTGAAGCTCGGAGAAGCTTGAGATAACATAAACCCACACATGGACAGGCTACGACCGACGTTGCTTAATATGCATGTTCGATTAGACTGACGTGCGCAACAAACAACGCCATCGAGCTCCTTGGAAAAAAACATTACTTTTTATTTTTGTCTGCATATTAGCCAAAACAAACACATAGCTAGATTAGCTATGTGTTTGTTTTGATGCGCTAATGTGCGAAACAGCTGAACAGATTTTGAGGATTTCCTGCATTTATTTTTTATTGAACTCCATGTCGAGATAGTTGTTTGTAATTTACAATAAATATTTTTTGCAAGGCCACACTATATATATTGTATTGTTATGAGACTTAAATTATTTCATATTTTACATTATTTAAATTATTCAATTATAAGATGTAGTTTCCTTCTCAGATCACTTTCAAGGTACATACGATACTCATAATAATTATGGATGTTTTAAAACAACTTTAGTTGCTGCCCATATAATCAACCAATTTTTACAACATTAAAAATATTTTTGCATTTTATATTTGCCTGCTGTGAAGTCGCAGTTTGGCGCCATCTACCTATTAAGTATTATACTACTAAGCAAGGCATAACAGTCCGTCGTAGAACAAACTTATTAAATAACCTTAAAAATAATTCTATTTCAGATTGTCCTGGGCCATAATCGCCGCACGTGGATAAAAAAGTATGGTGGATATAGTCAAATAGTACAGACACCTAACATCCTCAGTCCAGACGAATACAGATGTTTCTGGATCACTTGGAACGGTTTATGTATAAAGTTAGGCAGAGATGGAGAAACGGACCCAATAATTTCATTTTCTGATCTGTCTAAAGCAAGACAACTAAACTATGTTTCATTTGCTGTAAAAGGTGGTGACACTGCTGTACATTGGAGGTTTGAATGTGAGTAAACTATATTTGAACGTAACATTGTGTAGATGACTGTATGAGCACTTGATGTAGGAGATACTGCATTACTAATGGGGGTAGCAATGTGTATGCAATAATTATATAAGCATATAATATATGCTTATATTATAGATTACAGTAACTGCTTCAAATCGGGTTGGTTGTATGCTCTCATAACAGCTTAAGATATGCAAATAGGAGACGATCCTCACTGATTTGAATTTTATATAATATTTAATATATTAAAAAGTAAGTGGTTTGCCTAAAAACTTCTGTAATTTCTTTTCATGCCACTGAGTCAATGTGAATATCCGCAAATCTACGAAGTTGAGCTTATATTAAGTTATGCCTGCCTGTATCCCATTTATTTAACATCAAATATTCGTCTCAGGACATGTCAAGCTTCACATTATTTTTGCAGCATTCTAATGCAGTATGCAATAGGAGCTATAGTTAGGCTACAAGTGTGATGTGCATTTCGGATCAGGGCCACGCAAGATTGTGTAATAATTATGTACTATTAATACAAATATTTGGGCGTTCGGCACACGGTTTGTCGGGTATTCGTAGATTACGCCTTTTTTGCCAAGCGTATACAACTGTCAATAACTCTGCACACGAAGTCGTGTATAATTGTTATAGTACATTATGCGTTATTACTGAAAAGGCGTTCGCTACGATCACGCCACGATTCTGTCTTATAGTCTTATTCTGAAAGCCTAAGGTATTTTTAAGAGCAATTAATGTTTTCAGTACCACCTGTAATCCCAAAACTGGATCTAAGGCCTGTTACCGGCGGGGAAGTCCAGTGGGTCCAAGTTGGCGATCAATTGCCCGACGGCGCCGTCATAGGAGGTTATGAAAATGACGCCCTCTACATAATCAGAGCTGAACATAGGGGCTCGTTGACCCCCGGCAAGTTCGTGTCATCAGAAGGTGTAGCTTACATTTCGTGGGGTTCAGAAGCGCACGAGAAACGGAACTTTGAGGTATGTTACTCGACAAAACATGCTTGTCGTTTTGTCGCGAATACTCTGTGTCTCTGTGAGTCAGTCAGTCAGTCTCAGATTATAAATATAACAAATTAAAATAAAATAAACATACAGATAATGTTGTAAAGATAACGCGTGATACTCAATAGTTTTTCAAGTATCAAGGGATTTCCCTTGGTCACGGCATCACGCGTGAACGGCTGAACCGATTTCGCTAATTCTTTTTATTTTGTATTTGTTAGTGACAGGAGAAGGTTCTTATGAAAGAAAAAAATAGGAACGTTAAAAATAAGGACCACATTAAAATTTCTAATGTAACTTTATGTCGTTTGACAGAACTGTCAGTCATTTGACAGCATGCGCGAAACCAAATATATAATAAATAATAAATATTTCTGGACAATTTACACAGCGCCATCTAGTCCCAAATTACGCGCAAAGCTTGTGATATGGGTACTATACAACTGATAAATGTACTTAAATACATTGTTCATGCACACAAATGTTTGTCTTGTGCGGGAATCGAACCCGCGACCTCGGAGTCAAAGTGGTCATTGCTAACCATTCGACCACCGAACTCGTCAAGCTATATATATATATATACATATAATTCAATATTCATAGTTAAGAAGACAAGACGTCTGTCGGGTCAGCTAGTGATTTATATTTATGATAAGTGAGTAAGGTGTGATAGCAATATCTCTACTGGATATTAAATAAAGTTTTCTCTTAATGTTTATTTCTTTACATAATAGATTGGTTGTTATTATGAAACATTATACTGCTCTTTTATAATCTTAATTATATTCACTCATCAGATAGAGATCAAGATGATCATAATGTACATTATTTCTTCAACAGATTTTAGTTGGATTCAACTGCACTTGGGTTCACACTAGTGAAGACAAAATCCCAGTAGACGCAATTGCTGCAGGCTACTCTGAAACTTCTAGAGAAAAACTATACATCGGTCGCGCCAGTCACAACGGACACCTAATACCAGGGAAAGTTCAGCCATCGCACTCAGTCTGCTACATAGCATATGAAGGCAGAGAAATTGGTCACAGGAGTTTTGAAATACTTGTGGGTCCTGACGTCAACACACGCTGCGCCAACAAGGTGTTTAAAGGCCATATGGAAATCGACAGTCCAACGTTGTCTCACGACGAACATACAGAGGATGACGATATGGAGGGGTTTGAATATGGGGGACGTTTCGTCTTTTAAACTATATTTGTAACGTATTTGTTATCGGTTGTTGTTGATTATGATATTTTATACCTAAGCTATGGATATTAAAGTAGCAATGTAAAAAGACTTTCCACTTACCAGCTAGACCATTTGTAAATAAATTAAAATGAGTCAATATAAATGATCATGATTATAATTAGCTCGCGAACACCGCTTTTAACATTGTGATTTCGTACTCATTAGATCATCCAAATTAATATGAATTATTGGGAATAAATACGGCTCCCAAGTACTTTTTAAACATTGTGATTTAGCACTTCCAAACTGTACTTATATATATATATATATATATATATATATATATATATATATATATATATATATATATATATATATATATATATATATATCGAAACAAAAAATATCTTTATATCGAAAAAGGTATCAAGGCATCAGTTTGAAAAGAAATGGGATTACTTGAGGTTTGGATCGTAAAACCCCCTAGAGATTCGATGTAAATATATTAGTCGAGAATGGTCAATTTTGACAAAACTACCCAACAAACATAAATGTTGCTAAGGTTCATCTATTATTTTTAAAGGATCATAGTGCTTTTCCTCACATCCTGTATCTACTGTCTGTGAACATGAGCTATCCATCGTGTAATATGAAGACATGAATTTTTCCACTACACAACAGTAAAATATAAAATGCCAAAATACGCCACCATCACAAATCTTCTTGTTAGCTTCGTTGAAAAAGCAGCTGACCAGTAATCGAGAGGTCGTGCGTTCAAATCCCACCTAGGCGGTGGAGGGATTTTTCCATTTAAAATATTTATAATGAATTTTCCATTGCACGTATCTCATTCCTTGACCTGCCATTAAATGGACGTAGGATCTGCACACAAGCGTTCGAGCACATCGCGAGCCATTCTTCATTTAGACGACCGACTCCGTACCAACTGATGGAATATAAGTTTATTATTCCGTACTGAATACTATTAAAGTGAGAGATGATGATGATTTTTTCAATTAAATTTTTAGGGGTTTTGGCATAAATATAGGGAAATTTGTATGGTTCTGTACACTTATGAAATTTGCATTAATTTTATTACCTATTCTGAACACTTGTGAAATTTGTATTATACCCGGCGGTCATGTATATCATTGGTTCCCAACCTTTTTGTGTTCTGTAACTACTGTGTGGGTTCTGATCAAGATAAGGATCCCCAACTATCGAATAAATTTATTACTAGATAACTCGAGATTTGTTCTGAGAGTGTTTGGTTATACATTGCGCTATATTTTTCTTTGTAAGTTAGCATGGACCTAAACATGGACCACTGGTTGAGAACCCCTGATTTAGATGGTAGGTTAATAATTTCATTGAGAACTTCGCACGGAATAAACCATAATAATATTGTAATCACTATATGATTACAATATTATTATGGTTTTATTCCTCATCTCCATTTCTTATTTCGAATTCGAATATGGAAATTACTTCGATTATGGCGTCGTTTCACGTGTCAGTCTAATCGATCACGCAAGTAGATAAGCAGCGCCTACCGTAGCCTGTTTATGGATGGGTTTATTTATCTATAGCTCCTCCATGCTTCGGAGGGCAGGTTAAGTCGTCGGTCCCGGCTGTAGTCATTAGGTGCGCCAATTAGCCAAGCTAGTGGCCTTTGGGCGGCTTGAAAATACTGGCCTTCGTCGATCCGCAGTCCGCCTTAACTAAAGCCCTTTAATTAAGGGAAGACCTGTATCCCCCTTGTGGGATAAATATGGGCTGATTCCGACACCTATTCCATTTTTAATGAGGTGAAGTGCCTTTTGTTCCGCGGTTTTGGTACTTGCGTGTATAATAGAAGTTGTATAATAAGTGTATAAAATATTAGTGTCAATATCTAATAAGTAATCTCTCATGTTTAGAATTATTGCCATTTAAGTATTTTGTTAATTATTATTATTAAAAACAAAATGTATAAATTTTATTTCAAATGTGTTTAATTTCATGGTTAATATGGTGGTACTGCATTTATGAAAATTGACTGGGTAATAAGTGCAGTACCACCTACCTTACCTTTAATTCCCCTTATGAATACTATGCCGAATTCTAGCCCACGGGGCCGAAATCAAGGTTGAGTGGAGCGAGTAGATTCGCTGAGTGTATGTTTTCCATAGATTTAAATGGAAAATGTATTTTAATTGTGTCAAGTTTTATCAAAATCGATTCAGTGGTTTTGGAGCCTATTAATTTCCAAGAATGACTTTTTGGCGTATATAAATAAGCTTTCCGCTTGCTCCACTCAAAGATACCCAAATAGTATAATAATTAAATTTCCTTTAATTATTTTTTAGAGAATGATTATTAGGGCTACAAAATAAAGAAAATTTTAATATCGTAATAAATACGTATTTTATTCAATGACGAGCTCGGTGGTCCAATGGTTAGCAATTGCCACTTTGACTCCGAGGTCGTGGGTTCGATTCCCGCACAAGATAAACATTTATGTGCATGAACTTGTCTGTTTGTCTTGGTCTGGGTATTTTCTATGTATTTACAAAAAAAAATGTATTTAAGTACATTTATCAGTTGTCTAGTATAACACAAGCTTTGCGCTTAATTTGGGACTAGATGGTGCTGTGTAAATTGTCCAGAAATATTTATTTAATGTACGGTAGGTTGTTGGTACCGTCACAGAGCTAGGCTTTTCGTTTTAGGTATTGCACGCATAACCATTAACAGAAATGTACAAGGTGGCTGTCTCATATAACTACATTTTTTTTTTGTTCTACGTTGGGTGACACGCAAGTACGGCTCGCCTGATATGAAGCAGTTACTGTAATCAACACCCGTGCAACAATGCAATGGGAGAAATATCGCTCACGCATCACAACCTTGGTTGCTAACTTAACATTTCCTTCCTGTTGACCTCACTCGCAGGACCACAACAACCGTCAAAAAAATATTACTTATTTGGCTGTGGTATTTCGCAAAGTGGAAGTACTTCTCCAGACGCGCAGCTTATAAATACGCTGTGCCCTACCTTTCTTTTGCCACAGCCTCGTTTGTTAGTCAGCAAGGTGCACCAGATGCAGGTGAGGTTTGCCTTGGCTCAAAGATGACGAACCACTAACACCTCTTTTCATATTAATTTACACTTTCAGTCCTAGGATCCCGCCATCAATTAGGCTCAACTTATACCACCGCGGAATGGAAATAAGCATCAATTTCGCCTCATGACGCGCGAATTCGCTGGAATGCTCGAGTTTCTTACGCATTCTACTGCTGTGACCGAAACGACCGACTCCCCATTCGCGCCACTTCCCGCGGATTCCACAGACGGCAACGACAGAAGCTAATGAAATTCTCGAGAATGCGCGAGGATTCCCCGGAAGACGCGCCACCTTTTTTGGCTCGTTATATGTTATACAATTGACATAAAGTTCATTATGCTATGAACAATTTCGTTGCAAAAAGTCGCTTCCATTCTGTGGCGGTGTAAATTGTGCCTTACGCTACGCCCCAGAATAGGCCAGATGATATTTTTTTCTTTCTATTTGTTATGTAAGGACGTTATTATATCCATAGGTGAAAGAATTACTTCGATAACACAAAAATCTCTCGAGATATGTTCATTTGGAAATCACATTTTTTGACTTTCCTGAAAACGCTCCATACAAAAGGCTACTCAACTATGAGTTTTGTATTTTGTATGTATAAAATCCGAAATTTGTAAATAATATAATTAAATATTTCGTATATGTAATTAGTATCATAATAAAAGTTATAGTTCTTTATTGCTTTTCCAATGAAATTATATTTTTTTTTTAATTTCATACCTACTTTAAAAATGGACTGTCCCGCCAAACTTTGATCGACCCTAAAATAAGTCGGACGTCGAATATTAGAATGAAAGTTTGCAGATCTTTATTTATGTGTATTTTACGCTATTGTTAAATAATTTATACAATTTTTGAACGTTGTCAAGTAGCCTATTGCGCCTCATTCGTCAAGGTGTGAAACACTGGCTATATGCATTCTCTTTTCATGGAAGAGAAGAATTTAGCAAACAATACCTACGTTATGTCATTCAGAAAAATGCAATCGCGACGAATCCGACATTTAGCTCAAGTCTGAATTTCATAAAAGGACTGTTTCAAATATTAAAGATTAGATACATAATTTTAACACAAATATGGCTTCAATGCCGTCAGACGCAGTGGTAAGTGAAACAGCGGTCTCGGAAGCTCTAGAAGGTAAGGGATCATATTCATGGTTTTCGGAAGGTTTTTTAACTTCTTTAGGGTGTTAGTGACTCACCACGATCTTTAGAGTCAATACCAAGCTCACCTGCTCGTGGTGTACCCTGCCGACTAGCAAGGGCGTCGCCAGCCGATGGTCCAGGGAGGGGCAAGTTGATATGGAGAATGAGAAAAGTATGAATTGTAGATAAAGTCAAGAGCTCATGAAGCTTTTCACTTACATCTACAGCGATTGTAATAATAACGGTACAGAGCCCAACGTATAAAGCTTCAGGGGAGGGGGGGCAGCTGCCCCTCCTGCTCTCCCTTGGCGACGCCCTTGCCGACTAGTGAGAGAGACTGTGGCAAAATAGAGATAGGGTACAGTGTATTTATAAGCTGCCCGGCTGGGGTACCTCCATCTCACAGAATACCGCAGCCAAATAACAATTCCCTTGATTGGGTTGTTATGTTTTATTCCTGCGAGTGAGTGAGGTCACCAGAAAGTAGGAGTTGTTGCGATGGCAGCAGGGGTGGCGGCCCGCGGTTTATGTTGGAGCGTTATGTGAAGCCGCTGATGTGAAGCGGTTACCGTACCCATATGGTACGGTAACCGCTTCACATCAGGCGGGCCGTATGCTTGGCTGCTACCTGACGTAGCATAAAAAAACTATATTCATTGCGACTTTCTGTTTGAAAGATTTACAAGAGCACAACTAAGCAATATTCTCTAACCCAATATGAAAAGATTACCATAATCTATACATATGAAATCTATACATATTATACCTACCACCTATACATATTTGAATCATCCTGATGACTTCATTGACGTCTAGAAACATCATTTCAGAAAAATATTACGTGGCTGCAGTCTAAGTAATGCTATCTCTGAGTCTTCCATAAGTTGAATAATATTCCCAAGCCAGGTTCTCTCATTCAATAGCGCTGTATCCTTCTCCTGGCAATCTCCTTAGCTATTTGGTCGGATGCAACTCGTGCAAACGGGATTAGCTTTAGCTCTAAAGATGACAGCAAGTCACTTACATCTGAAACTGAAATAAGAATTCAACTTTGCGATGTAGTTTAAAGTAAGTTTGAACACAAAAGTCGGAGTAAAGACCACGGAGTCTGCTGGCATGTTCCTGATGGCACGAGGAGGTCGCAAATCGGAAGGCCTAGATCCAGACACAGTACATATTATAATTATACGTTATTATAATATATCCGTCCGTCAAAACCGTTTTGGCCATCCACACCCGCAACATGGTGGTCCAATATCGACAGGAATCTACTGCCGAGAACGCGAGAGGCACCTCAAACTAGTGACAACCCTGGACAGAACGTCCTGGCGACTCCTCTTCGTACAAACAAGGGGAACCCCGGATAATTAGCTGGGAAAAGGCCAGGAGAAAGAAGATATAAGATATTAAGTAAATGTCACAATCCAGGTAGTCCGACGCCGCAGCCATCGTCGTTCCCTCCATACCCTCCATATGCGACTGAGCCGGTACCTGCGTCCGTGGCCGACACCATCATCGCAGGTCGGGACCTGAGGGTTACTCACAAATTCGTACCTAGGAAACCTAGTCGACCACCACCGAAACCTGCCAGACCTAGGTATGTTTAACTTTATTATTATTAGTTGTACATAGATATTTATAGTCGCACATAGCTTTTCATATTTTCAAACTTGGTGTCAACAGAAATATTGATACTAGAGTTCAGCTATTTTATACTGCTTCGAGTTCATCAAACCTTGCGAATGGTGCGGGAGCGACTCGTGAAATATGATTGACTATTGAATTTTCATGTATTTCAAGGTCATACTAATTGGTCATGTAAAAGACATCAACGGGTCGTCTCAAAATGGAGTAGATAGAGCGATACTCCTAATTTTGGTTACAAATAAGGTGACAGGTTATATTTAACCGAAGCGCCTTTAATTTATTGTTTCATAATATTTCTAATTTGTTATTATTATACATAATATATAGTGACGAAATCGAGCAGCTTTTCCGTCAAGGGCCGCGGATTCGATCCATGTTTGTCTTACTCTGGCGTAGTTCTTCAATTACTACACCGACTGACGACGACGCGACGTAATTTTCCGTCGCGTAGTGCGCTGAACAAGACACCGCGTTTTAGCGTTTGGTTTGTTATGTCAACGGAATATTACGACTGAAACTTCAGCCGCTTAACCTTCGGTACGGCGCCGAAGGTTAAGCGGCTGAAGTTTCGCAGATGTGTCACGACACTTATTTGCAGTAATAATAGGCTAGACGACAATGATAAAAAATTATAAAAAGTACTTAACAGTGTCATAAAATATACAAAACTAGAACGATCTGTGATCTTGAAATTTTGATAACTTATGTCCTACTTGTTCTATGATCGATCAAAGTGTAGTAGGAAAGTCCAATTTAAAAGAATGAAATTATAAAAAAAAAATATTAATTTTGGAAAAACAATCAAAAATCCTATAACTTTTGTTATGGCACTAGCTACATAAACGCAGTATTTCACATAGCTGTCGAACAAATTTCTGTTTTAACGTATACAAAATACATAAGTGTGACGTCATACTTATGTAGCCTTTTGTATGGAGCGTTTTCGGGAAAGTCCAAAATTGTGATTTTCAAGTTATCATATCTCGAGAAGTTTTTATGCTATCGAAGTAATTCTTTCACTTATAGTTATATTATTGTGACGTCCTTACATAACAAACCGAAAGAAAAAATTGTCGTCTAGCCTATTGTATGTATGTGGCCAGTACGCAAGATACAACAGGACATATTAAACTTTTTTTTTGCGTTCATCTAAATTTGTCCATGAGTATATGAGTATATCGTATGTCCAATCATAACCGACCTTTATAAAATATGCAGTTGGGTCCTAGTACACTTATCTATATATCTATATACATATAATAAAACAGTAAAAATAATGTGTCTGTACATTGAATATATTTACAAAAAAACAATTGGAGGCGATGGAGATACAGTAATAGAGTATGAATTAAAAAAAAAAAGTCTGTCTGTTTGTCTGTTTGTCTGTTTGTCTGTTTGTCTGTATGTCTGTTTGTCTGTTTGTACACGCTAATCTCTGGATGTACTGGACGGATTCGAATGAAACTTTTTTTGTTATATAGCTGTTAAGCCTGGGCAAAATATAGGGTATAATTGATTTTGGAAAGTGGAACACCTGATGCAGCACCATAATGGTTCAGGTAAACTATAAGAAATATAAAAATGACGCCATAGCAAAAGTTGTTCAGCCTGATGAGCATTTTCTGTTGAGGTATAAACATCCAAGATTTGGAACACCTGATGCAGAACCTTAATGGTTCAGGTAAACTATAAGAAATATAAAAATGATGCCTTAGCAAAAGTTGTTCAACCTGATGAGCATTTTTTGTTAAGGTATATAAAATCCAAGATTTGGAACACCTGATGCAGAACCATAATGGTTCAGGTAAACTATAAGAAATATAAAAATGACGAATTAGCAAAAGTTGTTCAGCCTGATGAGCATTTTCTGTTGAGATATAAAAATCCAAGATTTGGAACACCTGATGCAGAACAATAATGGTTCAGGTAAACTATAAGAAATATAAAAATGACGAATTAGCAAAAGTTGTTCAGCCTGATGAGCATTTTCTGTTGAGATATAAAAATCCAAGATTTGGAACACCTGATGCAGAACCTTAATGGTTCAGGTAAACTATAAGAAATATAAAAATGACGCCTTAGCAAAAGTTGTTCAACCTGAATGGCATTTTTTGTTGAAATTTGGAAAATCCAAGATTTGGAACACCTGATGCAGAACCATAATGGTTCAGGTAAACTATAAGAAATATAAAAATGACCCCTTAGCAAAGTTGTTCAATCTGAAGACCATTTTTTGTTGAGGTATAAAAATCCAAGATTTGGAACACCTTATGCAGAACCATAATGGTTCAGGTAAACTATAAGAAATTTAAAAATGACTCCTTAGCAAAAGTTGTTCAGCCTGATGAGCATTTTTTGTTGAGGTATAAAAATCCAAGATTTGGAACACCTGATGCAGAACAAAGTTAAATTTATTTGCATAAACAACACGTGTTTACAATAAATTATAGTTTTCAAAAAAGGAAAAAAAAACACGTTATAATAGCCAATAGATCTAAAAAAATTTTTAAGTAACTTTTTTAGTTCTATTTGCTATTATAGCGTGTTTTTTTTTTAATCTATTTATTATAACAATAAATAGATTAACAAAATATTGAATGTATTGTAAAAATAAAATCGCGTGGTGCTACTTTTATTCTTACCTGCTACAAGTTAGACGCAATCGTTTTATTTTATTTACAAAGGTAACGTGGTCTATTAGTCAGTTTATTATAGACGTGTACGCTAAAATTGAAATGGAACGATTGGTATATATTCGCACAAACCAGAAGAATACGTGCATTTGCGGGACGCTATGTAGCAAGATCAGAGTTTATTTGATTTGGTGGTGGAAAGTGTTTTAAGCGACGAGAGGAAACTGTTTTTCTTAGATGCTCCAGGAGGGACTGGAAAAACATACCTGACGAGATCTTATTTTGGCGCCAGATTTCAGCGTGGATTACGCTGAAATCAGGCGCCAAAATAAGATCTCGCAGCAGCATCGCCAGGTATTGCAGCCACATTACTACTAGGCGGAAGGACGCAAATACAATGTTCAATATCCTACTCGATTTAAACAGAATTGAAACACCGACATGCTCTGTGACACGAAACTGTGACAAAGCAAAGGTGCTTCAGGATTGCTGTCTAATCGTTTGAGTTGAATGCGAAATGGCCAACAGTAAGGCACTAGAAGCTGTAGATAGAACTTTACGTGCCCAAGAGTTTTCAAGAATATTATTAAAATTTGGGGAAGATCTCCTGCCTGAAGTCAATGGCAGCGCAATATAATTGAAGCTGAGATTCTCACTGGGAGTGGTGCCGGTGAAACTGTATTTATTCCGCGTATACTACTCTACTCCAAAAAAAAATCCATTTTAATTTTAAACGTACGCAGTTGTCTGTGACCACTTGCTTTGCCATGACAATAAAAAAATCACTAAAATTCGCTGGTGTCAAGCTTAGGACTGGTCTTTTCATATTAGCTCCCGAAGGAAAGACTCCCTTAATTTTTTTTAAACTGGTTACAATGTTAAACAAAAAAAAAATTTTTTTTGACTTTTAACGTATAACAAATATTTTCTTATGTGTTACATAAGAACATTAGTTCGTATTTACGAATACGGCGGAATCATAAAGTCCACGCGAACGAAGTCGCGGGCATCAGCTAGTATTTAATAAAGGTATTTTTTATAAAGTAGAACGTTTTAGGACCTAATAACTTTTGTCTATCATTTTTTTGTTATAGTGTTTACGATGTCTAGTATTTATTTAGGATAGTATGTAATGGTGTGAAATATTAGAATTGCATACAAATAGGTCATTTAAGTAAAGAATGTTTCTCTCAGAGGTCCTAAAGCTACAGATGTGAAGATGACTCGTGCAGCAATGAAAGCGCATGCTCGCTGCCTTCGACGACACGGCGCAGTGCTCACCGACCGCTTGGAGCATCTCTCTAAGCCTGCACGACGCACCATTATCTGTCTCTGGCGAGACAATGCAGAGAAGCTTCCAGCAGATACGGTAAAATCTTCATTTTTTTAGCTGAAGAAAGCCGCGTCCCCTTCTGCACATAGCCACAACATAAGTAAAATAATAAATAATACTTAAAATTTGGACAATGGATACTCACTTACTACCGCTTTCTCATATCGACCTCACCTCTCCTCTGAGTAGAATCATAGTAAAAATGTAGAATCTAGAACAGGTACAGATGGGGAGTACGTTCGTGGCGGGCGCAAGGAATACGGCTAGTGCAGTGCGTTCGTCTTGAATTCAGTATATCGATTGTGCATCAAATCATTTCAAAAAAACTTTGCTAAATACATAGAATACTTTTTTTTTTACTATAAATCGCGCTTGACTTTGAAAATAAACACAGTTTTAATACATATTTTTTGGGTTACTTTCTAGATAAATCGATTAAGATCCATGTTGGATGCAGACGAACCGTTCAAACCAGATCAAGCTTACGAGTACTTTATCAATTTACGCAAAACTAAAAAGAGAAATGCTGCGTAAGTAAATATCATTTTATATGCACCTACTCAATAAATTGTACTGTGAATCTAGAGCATTTTTTTGATTTGTGGAATGAATCCTAATATACCTACATCCCTACTCATATAATATTATAAATGTGAACGTGAGTTTGTTTGTTAGCTTTCACGCTGAAACTACTCAACCGATCATCATGGAACTTTGTACACATATTCTCAAAGGTATTAGCAGTATTAGGAAAGACTTAGGATACTTTTTTATAAAAAAAAAGTAACTGCGGGCGAAGTCGCGAGTGTAAACTAATGTAATATATAAATCTGTATCTATAAAAGGCGTTACTGATTGATCTATCAGCGCACAGCTCAATCCACTAGACGGATCGAGTTGAAATTTGGCATACATAAGCACCCGATAGGAAAGGATAAAAAAAAATTCCTACCCGATACCGGATATGCTCGGCGCTCGTAGGAAGTTTTGGGCATAAGCTAGTGTTAGCATAAAACAAGATTACATATCTGAAGAACACCGACTCTCAGTCTATGCTTGTGATGACAAGCATTGTAAACAGTTGTTCATCATGTTCATGCGATGGCATGAACATGATGAACAACTGTTTACAATGCTATCATTCGTAATACCTGTCCACGCTACCTATTAAAATTGCAACGTTCTTATTCTTAGGCCCATACTCAGAAGAACTTAAAAAACCTCTAGCTGGCTAGGACACTAAAAGCCTAAAGGGTCATCTCATTTAATGCTAAAAGCTTAATAGTCGTGGACCACGACTTATTATGTATTAATAGCTGCTACAGATATATCTTCGCTTTATATCCTGCCTGCCTAGGACGCCTTTTTAAATATTAATTTGAGTAGTTTGATTCAAATAACATAATATTGATCTAGGATTCGCGTCAATCAAGTGAAGAAGGACGTGATGGCGATGTGCGCCGACAAGAGATTCATTTGGACACGCAACGCGACCGTGGCCTTCGCCAGAGGCATTCAACAGAGGCTGGCCAGGCCCGGCCGCTATGTCCTCGCTGATAAGTCAGTACTTTAGATCTTATCTTATCTTAGAGTGGGTCCGGTGCTGCAGCACCGGTGACACGTCGATCCTCATGGATCTTTTGTGCTCTCCCTAATCCTTTAGTTACTCTACCCTGTCTGTTTGGAGACATGGTCAATATACTTCAGTAAGCCGCTTATTGGGGAAGAGCCTGTAGTTCTCCAGGTCCGGGTATGCCTTTCCTAGGATTTCCATTCGTTTGACGGCTAGGGTGTCACATTGACACATCAAGTGTTTCATGGTCTCATTAAACCCTTTGCATGTTCTGTAATCTGGGCTATCAGTACATTAGGTACTTAACCATTAGGAATATAAAAATAAGTACAAGCCAAATTTTATGGGGTCATCCGTATCAATAGTATTCACATCAACTTATACTGTGCTATAATATAAAAATGAATCGCTGAATGTGTTGCTAAGCGCAATTCTCGAGAACAGCTGAATCAATTTCGCTAATTCGTTTTTTAGGATATTCCTTGAAGTACGAGGATGGTTGTTACGCAGAGAAAAATTAAAAAAAATTGCCTGAATAAGTCTAAAAACAACACTTTTCTATACTTCCATACAAACGATTCGTAATAACACTTAAAAGTCAATTTGAACTTTAATACCATGCCATAAAGTTCAAGTGTTAGCGGAGAGGTTCCGGGAAAGCAAACGGGAGTGACGTTAGTATCGTATAAATATTGATGTCAAACTAAAAAAATAAAGAATCCACTGTTAGGCGGTACAAAGTTCGCCGGGTCATCTAGTTAATAATAAAAAAAACCGGACAAGTGCGAGTCGGACTCGCGCACCGAGGGTTCCGTACGTAGGATCATTATAAATTTGTTTTTTTTCATTATAAATAAGAAATACTGCGTCGGAAAAAATAAATAAAATATATTTTGCAATGTGCACATCAAGCCCTTTCATAATGATACCCCATTTGAACTAGTAGCTTCAATTTGAAATTTCGACCTCCTATAAAAAATATAGACCCCCTATTTTTTAAGATTTAGTTACAAATGTATAGTTTTGAGATTTATTATTGTACTTGTAGTCTATAACGATGTTACTTCCAAATTCCATAGTTCTAGGTCAACGGGAAGTACCCTATAGGTTTTGATTCCCTTGAGAATGTGTCGAAATATGCGTTTTTTGCTGAATAAACGGCCGTAACTTTTTTGTACGTAAACTTAGCAGTTTGATTTTTTTACAACTTCATGGGACCGTAGTCCTGAGTATACAGTTCAAATTTCATCTTGATACCTCCACGCATTCTCGAGATAGAGGGTCTTGACAGACAGACTGACAGACAGACAGACAAACAGACAGACGGACAGACAAACAGACAGACAGACAGACAGACGGACAGACAAACAGACAGACAGACAGACGGACAACAAGTGATCTGATAAGGGTTCCGTTTTTCCTTTTGAGGTACGGAACCCTAAATAGGAATAAAATTGAAACTTTCCATTTCGGAGGGCACGATAAGTTACAGTCGCGGCTGTTGTCATTAGATATCAGTCGTTAAGCCAAGTCAGTGGCCTTTGGGCCTCTTGAAAATACTGGCCTCCGCCAGCTCGCAGTTGAGCGGCGTAGTGGTACGCTCCAAACCCCTTCGATTGAGAGAGAGGTTGATGCAGAAAGTTTGAAAAATCAAATACAATATTATACAATCACGGTTATATTCACAGGATGTTGCGGTTATCTAACATTGTGATGGGCGAAATATCCGGGTTTATGCATATGAAACCACCATCACGACGCTGCACGCATCCTAAAGCGAAGTTTTTGATGGAAATGTGTGATAAGGTATTTCTAAAAATATAAACTATCTGGTTCACGTAGAGATACATCAATTCAGTCCCTAAGAAGTCGATTTTCAGAAAATCACGAAAAATGTATCCTCTTTCTTGGACATTTGTCGCGTCCACACCAACGACCTAAAAACCACAATAACGACAATTTGGTCGATCGATTTTTAGGTTCATTAACTACTTTATTGGATTAATTTTCAAAAAGTTGCTAATTATAAAAATTGTAAAAATAATTGCTTTGGCTTCTACGACCCCTCATGTTTTATTTTTTCTTATGTTAAGTACTTTGCTTAATGTTGGCACAGGACCTAATTTTTAATTGCATTTATACTTTTCTTACTCTGTATTATTGGATTTTAACATCGATTCGTGAACCAAAACGCGATCGCCGATAACAGTTCAATTTTTAACTGTCCGTCGACCCCTCCACTGTTCGTATCCAACCGCCATTCTGCGAACACCGTGTTAAAAGTCGCTACAAATACGCGGACAGGCGAAGTCGAAATTCCACCTAACAAAGCCTATTGGTATCCGATCAGCTGAAGAAGTCCAGGGTTACCACCAGCGGGAGAACAGCCGTGAAACGTTTGATTACCGCCATCACATTCCTATACATCTTACTCATCTTATGAACTTCATAGTTTTTAGTCTTGGGTGGGGAGACTGCACTGGCGCTGAAATATAATCCTAACTACATGAGAAACACAATGATGGGTATGAGTGGTGGATTTGTCCCACAGGTATAACGTCTAACCTGCGTATCAACACGCGAACGCGGTGAGTCGCTCGAAAAGAGCTTGAAAAACTCTCTTTTCATGCTGAGCATAAGTGAACGTCACTCACGCTCGTACGTCACTCACGCTCGTGAGCGTGAGTGACGTTCACTCACGCTCACTCGTTCGCTCGTGACTGTCACTGCGAGCGATTCCAGAGGAGTTTTCTACCTCGAGCTCTCAGGTTGTAGAATGGACTCCTTGCCAAGATTTTCCCAAGAGACTACAGTATGGAGGTATTCAATCCCTGGCTTAAGGCAGCCATAAATAATTATGTGGATAGTGGAACAGCAATAAGGGTCACTGTTATTTGTCACTTTACTGAACTGTGACATGTCATAATATGAAATACCTAACTGCGAACTAGGCGTTAATTTGACAGGTTGCAGTGTGGATTGATGAGATGCTAGCAGAATCCGAAGACCGCATGCTGATGATGGACTTCGACGAAGATGACGGTAAATGCTACTTTTTATCTTGCACGATTTAAGAATTGTTTGTCATGCCAGTCATGGGCTACAGAACTTCTTGTATAGAGGTATCTTATCTTGAATTGGGTCCAGTGCTGCAGCACCCGTGGCTCTTGTATAGAGGTAAGGCTATGTTTGAATTTTGACCATTGTTCATAAGCCCTATCAGATTTTCTAGACCTTTAACACTTTCCCTGTCTATCCAGGGTATATGAATGGTTATCAAAATTGTGAACTCTAGTCATGTATACAAAAGGATGTCAAGATATGTGCTCAAAACGACACATGGACCAGAATGGTTTAAATTGGTAACAACACAATAATATTTAGTATCCTTTCGTATCGTAAGGTCATTTAAGTAAAACGCCCTATGAGCACAACATCCTAAAAGCAAAAGCGCCTATAAGCAACTCGTCATAAAAGCAATATGACCTAGTAGCTAGATTTTAATCTCTTTCCAGTATCTACTGGCCACTTTAGTATGCATGCATACAATAAAATTACTCATTCGCCTATTCATAATTTCATACAAAGAGAATATAGTATCAGTATCTTATGGGAGATGTGTATAAGACTGTACTGTACATGCCTTTTGATAACATGTCCTTTAGCTTTTAGGACTATTTGCTACTAGGTCATATTGCTTATAAGACGAATTGCTTATAGGCCCTTTTGCTTTTAGGACATTGTGCTCATAGGGCGTTTTACTTAAATGACCTTACGATACGAAAGGTTTAGTATATAGTTGTGTTGTTACCATTTTTAACCAAACTTCAAATTAAACCAACTTGGAGAAAGTCGCTTTGTCCTTTTGTATGTGAGACATGAAACGTGTTATGATAAAGTACAACTGAATTATTTAATAACAAACCTAAGAAAAATGGGGTTTACAAAAACGGTGAACAATTGTCAACTAATTCAAACTCTAATTTCTATAATACTCTTAATCGCCGTAATAAATTTAGCAGAAACCCCACTTTTCTCGGATGAACTTCAATAAACTTGAGGTATGTATTTAATTATTTTGTTTTATTATTCTGCTGTGAAGAAGTGGAGCAGAGTAATGCTGACGCGACGAGACCTGCGCAAGAGTCTAGTGCTGCGGTGCCAGAGTCTAGTGCGGTTACTCCAACAATGTCTTCCACATCTTCACCCGAGTCATCGACAGCGACTGCTACACCTAGAGAGACGCCCTCGCCCTCGCCAGAGGGCACCGGAACGCCTAAATCATCAAAAATTAATTTACCTAAACAATGAATGTAAGAAAAATTAAAATACCATACGCTTACAAAAACTTATAAACAAATTCTTCTCTCTCTTTTGTATTTATCTATGGAAAGTGTATTGATTCATTCAGTACGTGAACACACATCGCCAAGATTCTCATTAAACCCCATTTTATTTACAAAGTTGGTCACTAATAAAACTAAAGAGTTGGTGCTAGTAGGTACATTGAGTGTCTCGTACTGTATCGTATAATCCCTACTAATATTATAAAAGTGAATGTCCGTTTGTTTGTTACGCTTTCACGCGAAAACTACTCAACCGATTATCATGAAACTTTGTACACATATTCTTGGAGGTATCAGAAGTAACATAGGATACTTTTTATTTAAAAATAATATTTTTTACGAAAAAGAATTTCACGCAAGTGACGCCGCGGGCAAAAGCTAGTACTCAAATAAATTAAATATTTACTAAAATTAAAAACTACAGAAAAAAAGTATAATACTAAAAATAAGTAAAAAGTGCATTATTTTCTCAGTAATTTGGCATTTTTTTCTCAGAAAACAGAGTTATTAAATTTTTCTAAAATACTAAAAAGTTGTCATACTCCAAAATATATAACAATTTACTTAGAAAATAGTGCATTTATTAGGTCCTTTTTTGTTTTAGTTTCACTTTTTTTCTGTAATGTTTAGTTTTAGTAAATATTTATATATTATATAATATGATGTGGTAAACCAGTAGTTCTATTAAAAGATAGACGTAACTTCTATTTTTTCGTACTCAATTGTTCAGTCGCTGAACTGCCCCCTTACCACCGTCTCTTATTGCTATTCAATAACTGAATGGAATGCTTATTCATACCAATGAATAAGCGACTCTATTTCAAATGGAATAGAGTCGCTTTTTCATTAGTATGAATAAGCAATCTATTCAGTTATTGAATCGCAATAAGAGATGGTGGTAAGGGGGCTGAACGAGAAACATCACCGGGGCTAGTGGAACAGACTTCATAAAATAGATACGTTTACGAGTACGCAATACATTTGTAACTGCTCTAAGTCGTCCAAATCTCTCGATACCCACATAAATTTCTGAACGACTGTTTTGACCTGCAGATGTGACGGGTGCCGACGCAATGGGTGGTGGAGCCGGCGATGATGGATTTGCAGACGACTTTCTCAATATGATGGGTGGTGTAAGTATATATCATGTTTGAATAAATAAATTGGATGGCATAGAAATGCACGAAATGCTGACCTTTCTACATGACTTCAAAATGACCCGCTTTGCTGTGCACTAGTTATTATTTTTTCTTTATTCGATGTTATTGTGAAGTGGAATAGTTTGTTGAAAGACCTTTTTACTACGTCTTTTTTTTACTACGTCGGGTGGCAGACAAGCATACAGCCTGCCTGATGTGAAGCGGTTACCGTAGCCATAATAACGCTCACAATATAAAATATTGCTCGCGCGCCGCCACCCCCGCTGCCAACGCAGCATCTCCTTCCTTTCTGGTGACCACACTCACTCGCAGGAACACAACAACCCTCAAGGGAATTGTTATTTGGCTGCGGTATTCAGTGAGATGTAGGTAAGCTACCCGACTGTACATTCCCCAGTCGGGTAGCTTACAATTACGCTCCCTACGCCCCAATTACGAGTACTCTCTTTTCGCCAGAGCTTCGTTTGTCAGTCAGCAGGGTGCACCGCGTACAGGTGAAGTTGGCTTTGGTTCAAAGATATTAATGAACCAGTTACATCCCAAAAGCTTGTTTGTAACATATCATATCAACTACAAGAAAATGTATTTTATTTAATGGATTGTAATTTCTATAGGGTGATACTATCAGCAAGTTTATGATTGTATTCCTGACATCGTATCAACCTGCAAGGAATAAGAAATTTGAAACAGTCCTAGCCCTTGTTATAATAAATAAACCAGAATCGACTGCTCCAACTTGACAAAGCTTAATCAGCTTAACTCTTGAACTACTTGGATAAACACTAGTCTGTACGAATTTAAAAGAACAGAGCCACTCTTGAACTACTTGGATAAACACTAGTCTGTACGAATTTAAAATAACAGAGCTTAAAAAAATGTAAACGTAAATAATTAAAAATAAATATTAAAGCAAACTATAAAATTTATTTTTGTTTTAATTCTTCATTCTAATACAAGTGAACACGACGACAATTATAAGGTAATTATATATTGTTTCAGCACAAATCTTTCTTCATTTTCCTTAACAAAATGGTCAAATATGTTTTTTTTTTCTTTATATTTTTATTGATTTGTGTTCATTTGTATCAGATTGGAGAATGAAGAATGATTTGCATATTATAATTTAACAGATTAAAAAAAATAACGTGAGTATTTTTTTTGTTACAGGGAGGGCTCTTAAAAGGCCGTAAGTATTGATTACAAATTATATCAATTATAAGGTAACCCGGTAGGTTCCTAGGATATTTTAGTAGAAAAAAATATATAACAACCTATTCTCGGACATATATATAAAATTTCATCAAAATCGATCAAGCCGTTTCGGAGGTCACGAGAATTTTAAATTTTAAATTAACCAAAGTTTTTTATTTTCTAGCGTATAAACTGCGCTAGTAAAGTAACGAATCAAAGATGTGATAAATTACCGTATAGCGTGGTATAGCTAAGAGTAGCTAAGAGTACTTCAAGCTTGACACTTGCTCCTATGTACCGTTCTTATGCCATACTTAATAAGATTTACAATCGCATCATTACTGTCAAGCATGAACTTCTCTTAGCTACATTATTCAGGAAACATGCGACAGTGAAACAATGATTTTATATGTGATTTTTACGTTACAGCGCCATCGGCATATCTAAAGTTCACTGGTATGTAAAAGTAATTTTCTTAACAATTTTTGAATCTTGATTCTATTAATCTATCACATTAATCAAATGTTCAACAGGTGAAATGCTTGAAGCATTTAAGATTCTCACTGATTCGATGTACAAGAAAGGAGATGAACAGCTCTTAGAATATGGAAAATACAAGACAACTTACTCTGGAGGCGCTGACGAGTACGAATTTAATTAAATGTATTAGTAGCGTCTCAAGAAAGTAGGGGACGGTCATATATGACTGTCCCCTACATTCAAATTCAAATGAATGTAGGGGACAGTTATAACTGTCCCCTACGTTCTTGAGACGCTATGAATTGAAATTGTGGCCCTATCATGGAAAAATCAATGCAATCAAACTATGCTGTAAATCAGAAATCTAGCAAGCAGAAGCCCTGATGAATGTTTTATTCAACAAGGGGAGTAAGGCGTGGGTTACGATTGTACGGCATACGAGTATGTCTGAATGGACATCATCAATCATATCAAATTTTCCAGGGCTACCACTTGCCAGATAATTGACACGATACCTAGTCCTTTAAAATCCTCGGTTTTTGAATTTCACAAAGTTCCAGTCGATATACATTTATTCAAAGGTAGTTTATTATAAGGTCAGTCCAAACGCAATTGATGTAGATTTAGATTTTTTTATGTGTCACTTAGGTTGAAAGAAGCCACGGACTTCGAAGCAACAGAATATAACACAACTTTGGCGGGTCAGTTAAACGCCGACCTGCATGCCACTGCTAAACCAAATACGCCGAGCAAACTCGTTCCTTACATGAAAGGTATTAGATATAACAATTTAAAATTAAAATGCTTTGTTTCGGAAAAATATGAGGCACGATTTAAATATCATATTTTTTTTAGAAATGATCGAGATATGCGGGAATTACTTGGCGCAACATGCTGAATTCAACAGTAAGTAATATTGTTTTTTAACATTCTTTACAAAGTAGCCAAAGTGGTCAATTATAAATAATATTCTTAACATCACAGAGGATAAAGGCCCTGCGTTTAAATTACTTGTCAAAGCGATGAAAACAAAACCCAACGATCTTCTTTATCAAAAAGAGAAGGCCAGACGGACATACGGCGCGGCTGCGACTGAGTAAGTTGTTTTATTATAAAAACAAGCAAACTTTAATTTGAAACAAATAAACATTAATTTAAAACAAATATAGGTGATCGACGCATTTGAGCAGAACGCAACATAACCAAATATCAATTAGACAAAGAGATAGACAAGATAAAAAGATAACCAAAAGTCTCAAAAGAGATATGTTGCGTGAATATAAATACCACTGCTGGCTGAGTAGTGAATGAGTATACTGCCAGCGTATTCTTGTTGGATCACATTAGACTTAGAATGATTTTCAACTAAGCCTAGTCTGAGATAATTCGGATGAACAAAATAAATATACCGTCTTTTTGTTTGAGAGAGAGATTTGAAAATGAACAAAATCATTTATTTTTTCTTCAATTTCAAAATCATTATATCTTCAATTTCAATTTGTTGTTTCAAGAAATGGTTGAAATTGTTGTTTCAACTTCAACCATTTGTACTTTTTAATAAAATTTAATTAAACATTTATGTTTTCATCCATAGACTTGAAGTAGCCAGAGGGCTCGAAAGCGATCATGATGAACCCAATTTATCCCAAAAAATTCATTCAGAACTATCCAAATTAGTAGCGACACAAACTCCAGAAGATCTCAAATCTGACATGAAAGGTTTGTTAAATAAATTTGATATTAAATGAAAAATTGAATATCTCAGTTTTAATAAGTTGAGTTTGCTAGTATTCTACCAAACTAATGTATACCAACAATACCTCGCCACGGACACTGGCACCTCATAATCTAAATCTGTTAAATTAAATAGTTTGTATACTTAGAAAATACGAGACCACTTTTCTTCTAGCTATAATAATAATTCTAAATATTTCAGAAACCTTAGACATTTCCTCAAAATATTTGTCACAACGTGCAGTTGACGAGGGTGAGTAGATACTCAATAATATATATTACCTAAAATCTATATACATTTTATTATAAATAATCATTTATTGATTATTTATAATAAAATGTATATAGTCATCGAAGTCACTCGTCAAAATCAATAAAGTTCATTGATTAAAATATTCCACAGTTGAACGGGGACCTGCGTTTGACATCCTCATCAAACAACTACAGAAAAATGGCTCGGATCCATTTACACCTGATCATCTACCCTTAGACTGTAACTTTGCAGTGGCTTACACGTTAGTATGCTTATAATTTAAAGTTAAGCTTTCGGCTAATTTATAATTTATACTTTCATAGCATTTCATCTATTTATCACTCAAATAGTAATAAATAAAAACTCATTTATTTATATCAAATATAGGGATTCCGACATATTACGAGTACAGTGTCCTCACAGAAATGATTGTTGTGTATATCGGCTGCTTGTCTCGCTCTTTTCTATCAATTGAACAAACCCGTTCCAGCAGCAATTTGCAGCAATTGGTACTGTTATAAAATCTGTTGGACTTTCAATGTACATACTATACTATGATATACCGCAGGAGAGAAGGGTGCCTGCCGTAACTAACACTTTTACTTACTTGTTATTTAGAGTGTGGCGAGCAGTTAATTAGGGACACTCCATTCACTTGAATATCATCAGTCATAGAGGCATCATGGATGATTATGATGATATGAGTAACTGGGATATTGATAGACTTCGAAATTACTTGCAGTGTTATTTAATGCTTTCATTCTTGAAGTATCGCGTCAATGTAGTTTTCCCCATACTTATTACATTCCTGAAATAATTTAAAAGAGATTAGAATGTACCTATTACATCATAGTGTCCTGCAATGAATTCAGCTGCCAGTGATGAACAGCTAGGTTTAATATCGCGGCCCCGCTCTCCCTTAAAAAATATGAGGAAAAATTTATTTTTGTTTTATAGGTTGAAGTCAGCACCTGGTTTGACTGTTAGCAATCCGGATTCTTCAACCATTCCAATATTCAAAACTGCATTACATAGAGTGGTTGATGTCGTCACTCCTAAGAAATTAAAGAATGAAATGGACGGTAAATTACTTGCAGTTTAAGGAACAGTGAGTTTACATTGAAATTTAACTTGTTCTGATCTTGGCTATGCTTATTTTCAGAGGTTGTCGACAGATGCAGCAAATATCTCTCTAGTTTTGTGCGTGATAGAGGTAAGTAGGAGTAAGGGCAGGTAGATGAATGAACAAACAGACGTTAGAAATTTTTGAAAAATATCTATGAAAGTTCACTATATCGTATCGTATTTGTGCAGAAAAGGCAAAAATGCTATTAATTGAAATGATGAAGAAAAATCCAACTAAAGAAGTAGCTAAAAGGAAAAATTACACCATGACCTATGGTACAGGAGCAACTGAGTATGATTTAAATCCAAATTATAATTAATAATTTATATGTCGAATTTTGGTTATTAATCTGTCTTCTTTACTTCAATATACAGAATAGAAAGTGCCCCGACAATATTACCATTTTTGCCCATAAAAGATATTGGAGACGAAGCAAAAGGAAAACTAACTAATGATATGGAAAATAAAACGCCCTCTGATCTAAAACAAGCAATGAAATGTAAGTGCAGTTCCTAGTCAAAATATAGTTGGTTTATGATGCTCTTACTGAAATAATATTTTAATTTGCAGCTATGATTCGAGATGCAGCGGGATATTTGTCCCAATGTGTAGCAATAAGAAGTAAGCATTTGCATAGGAAATTAAAATAAATATTTGACTATTCTTCTGTATATGAAAATAATATGTTTTCATTGGCATGGAATTATGTACTGTATTCCGTTTAAGGTGGCGTAGCAGGAGAAAGATACCCCTTAAATTTCCTGGCAGCAACTAAGGAATCTTTGGGAACTCGGCCACTTTACAAATACAAATCATATGGCCAAACATATGCTGATGGTGCTGAAGTGTACGATCCTATTAATACCAAATATTATTTATCAATCCATTTTCATTCATCAATCTTTGGACCCAAAAACAAATAAGTTTAAAATTTAAAATCATAAATTACTAGCTGTTATTTATTTATTTATTTATTTAAACTTTATTTACCACAATTTAAGGGTACATAGGCGGTCTTAATGCTAATAGCATTCTCTACCAGACAACCTTCGGGAAGAGCAGATATACACGAATGCGGCATACTAAAATAAATTAACAAGGATATTATATAGTACAACAGAAAATATACATACATACACATTACATAAATAACAAAATATATAATATATATAAAATTATATACATACATATACATATGAATATGAGGATGATTCATAGTTTTGGCAAATTGTCCAAGAGGTACGCATGAACTTTTTTTTTTAAATTAAATTTATTCACGATTTTTCTGAGGCTATCAGGTAGTGCATTCCAGAGTCGTGAAGCTTGTAAGGTGAAGGAGTTTGACATAAAGCCAGTACGAAAAAGTGGGGTAGAGAGCGCAAGAGAGTTGGCAGATCGAAGCTGTCTTTCATGAGAGTCACAGAGATATTGAAACTTGCATTTTAAATATTCAGGGGAGAGAGGATTATTAAGAATAGTGTGAAGTGAACAGAGCAACCTCTTTTGTCTGCGCTGACGAATGGGAAGCCATTTGAGCTGTGACCGGTAGGAAGAGACATGATCAAATTTACGAAGACAGAAGACAAAACGAATAGCATTGTTGATAAGCCGGTCCAGCTTATTAAGAAGATCTTCATTTAGATCAGGATAGCAGACATCAGCATAATCAATGATTGGGAATATGAGAGATGTGACAAGAGTGACCTTAATATTAATGGGGAGAAAATTCCGAAACCGATTAAGATATCGCAAAGAGGATATGACCGCACGACTTACCTCTGCGATTTGTGTAGTCCAACTCAATGTGGAATCAACGTGTAGCCCAAGGTTCTTCACACAATGACTAAAAGGAATCACACAGTTTTCAAACATGACAGGTAAGACAGAACTGGTATCCACTTTTGCGACTTGCTTATAACTGCCCACAACAATAGCTTGGCATTTAGCAGGATTCACAGAAATGCCAAAGTCTTTAGACCAATTGCTAATTCTGTACAAATCACAATTTAGCTGAGTAATTGCCATGTTTACATCGTCTGCAGTAGTTTGTACATAAATCTGCAGGTCATCCGCATAGAAATGGTAAGAACAGCACAACGACAAGGAAAGGAAATTAATAAATAAAGAGAACATTAAAGGCGACAGGATCCCGCCCTGCGGCACGCCCGAAGACAGATCTTTCCAGGCAGAAAATTCACGACCCAGACGCACTGCTTGCTGGCGACCACGCAGATATGAGGAAAACCAATCCAACGCGATAGATGAGAAGTTCAGATTTTTAAGGATGGCAAGTAGAATGTCATGGTCAACCATATTAAATGCGTTTGAGAAATCAATAAGAACGACTATGGTGACCATTTTCTCCTCCATACCCAACCTAATATCTTCTGTAACTTTGAGAAGAGCAGTAGTAGTGCTGTGCCCTGAGCGAAAGCCAGACTGATGAGGGGTGAGCAGAGCGTTAGAGAAGACAAAGGAAGATACTTGTTTATGAGCAGCTGCTTCTAAGATTTTCGAAAGGAAGGGTAAAATTGAGATAGGTCTGTAATTTTTCAGCTGGGTAGGAGTGGGAATTTTAGGAACAGGGATAACAAAAGCTTTTAGCCATAAAATAGGAAAATCACCTTCTAAAAATGAGAAATTAACAATATGAGTAATGATAGGTAGAATTAAGTCTAAAATGCAAATAATCATATCCCTACTCACATCGTCGCAGCCAACTGCCTTTGACTTGATTGACATGATTATTTTACGTATTTCATCCATTGATACTGGAGAAAAAGCAAAAGATTCGGTGTCAGGATGAGCCATGGAAGATATTTTAGCAATAGTAGCTGATTTAAGTAAAGGGTCAAAAGACGGAGAAGTTACGAAGTAATTATTGAAGTCATTAGGAGAAAAAGTAACTTGCGGTTGAGAAGGACATTTACCCATACCTAGGGAGTGCAGAAACTTCCATATATTGGCTGAAGAAGTATTAACGACATTTATATGGAAATATTGCCGTTTAGCTGCTCTTACCATGTGGTTACAACTATTACGCGCAGTTTTGTATAAATTCCAATTTTCGTCAGACCTGTCATGCTTGAAGATTCGAAACGCGCGATCACGCTTTGTCATGGCCAAGCGAACATCCCTAGTAATCCAGGGTGCAGGAGGCCTCTTAACTTTAACCGCTTTTAATGGAGCATGAGCATCAAACAGTTTGAGCAATTTGTTATTAAGTTGTGAGACTTTCTCATGTACTGTCGACGCTGCAAAAACCGAGGAAAAATCTAACTTAGATGCGTCTTCCTTTAATTTTGTGTGATCTATTCGCACGTAACTCCGCATCCACACGATTGTGGGTTTAAGTTTCGGCGGTCTCAATTTATACTGGAGAAAGATAAGGTCATGTTTAGAGAAGCCAGGAGCAGAAAATTGACCATGTTTTGTGACAAGTTCAAGAGAAGAAGTAATAATTAAGTCAAGCCAAGTGTCACTTGAAATAAGGTTATGATGAGTAGGCTCTAGAGGCAGAATAGAGAGATTGACTGACTTAATAATATTCAACAGTTTAAGAGAATGCACAGTATTGCTTAAGAGATCGGTATTGAAATCACCCATGATTATGTGATGCCTGTAGTCCGAACAGAGTGGCTCTAAGATGGATTCAAAGTGAGAAAAGTAATCAATGGAGGGTGGACAGTATACGACTCCAAGAACTGCTTTAGTCCCCTTAATAGAGATTTCAAGAAAGAGATACTCTGCAGAACCTGAATAAAGTGACGGGGACGAGGTCAATATTGTGTAAGGTATGTCACTACGTAAATAAACAGCAACACCTCCACCGCCTTTACCAGTACGATCATTACGGATCAAAATATATCCAGGAAGAGAGTAAGAAAGAGAAGATAGGCATGGCTTAAGCCAGCTTTCCGACACGAGAACAGCATGAAAAGAGGTTGAAGAGAAAGTTTCAAGAAGATCAGTGTAGTGAGCGGGTATACTTTGAGCGTTAAGGTGGCAGGCGTTGAAGCAGTAGGGAGTGTCAACTAAAGCAGTCTCAAGAAGGGTGCCTAACGTTTCTGGTTCATTTAACGACCCCGTGCTATCTCCTGAAGAGAAGCTTAAGTTCAAGGCAGAATGGAACGAATCATCATCAGACATAACAATATATAAATAATATATAACAAAAATATAAATATAATAAATAAATATCCGAATATAATAACAATATACAAGTAAATACGCGACCTGCAAGTCCTGCCGGTTAACTGAAATCATTACAAATTCAAAAAAACAGAAAAACATATTAAAATTTTAAAAAGATAAAAAAAATAAATAAACTGTAACATTTAACAATGTGCCACTCTAAAGATAGCCAGAACCATTTACAATAAGAAAATAAAATAAAAAAAAGCATTCGTTCATTTCCAACAACTTGCCTAGTTGCCAACAGCAAAAAATAGAAGACAAGACATTTGATAGTGACATTTGTTTGCTGTGCTTATGTCATCAGCCGTCATACAAATAGAACTAGTGAACATTACATTGAACAAAAACAAATTATATTACAAACAAAAAAGGGTATTCAATTAAAAATGTTGGTGGTACAAGTAAATACAAGAAAATACTGTGACCCTCTGATTATAGTTATGTAACAAAGAACTATTATTATCGATAATTAAGGAAATGACGATGCAAATATACGTTAAACTGAAATATAATTACTTTCTCGATCTGGCTGACCTTTTTGACTTAGCGGCTAGTTCTGCAGGAGCTGTTGACTCCGAGGACCCTGGCTCAAGTGGCTGCGATTCGTCTTCTGTCGCAGCGATCGCAGAAAGCTCGCTCTCATTATATAGACGCTGCTTTGAACCGTCCTTCATCTTGATGACAACATTACCATCCATGGTCCAACACCTACCCATACCAAACCGCTTACGTGCCTGAATGAAAAGTGTTTGCCGCTGACGAGTGAGGAACTCGGAGATTGTGTGTGGTGTACCTTTAAATGCCGTCTTTCTGCTCCACACGGACGATCGCAACGCCAGGTCAGCAAATCTCACCAATACAGGACGACATTTTCCTTCTAACGGCCGACCGAGGCGATGGCAAACCGTGAGCTGCTCCACCGATACATCCAGATCCATTTTGTCATGAAAGAGGCCAGCGGTGAACTTATGTAGATCTGAAATATCTTCAGGGATGCCAGCTACAAGCAAATACTTTCGACGATGTCTCATCTCTATATTATCAACAGCCTTAGCAATCCCTGCTATCTGTTGTCGCAATAAAGATAATACAGACCCCACTAATGACTTGAACTCCGAGAATTCATCCTGCAAGCGCGCAACGGAGATATTTGGCTGTGGAGTAGAGGCCTTCAATTGGGCTTCAAAGGCGCTCATCTTCTGTAGCAGGGTGGCTTCCAAAGCATGTTGCGTCTCCAAAACGTCAGTGTAGCTCGCCATAGTCTTGTTTACAGTTCAAAGTGAGTGAAGTGAAAGCACCGACAGGACAATGCAGTAAAAATACACTTAGGTCATATATTCAGTGCAGATAACACTAGATAGTGATGTATTTGTGTTGTATTTACAGAATATTACAAAATGAAGTGCTGTAAGTAATTTAAATTATTATTAAAATATTATATTTATGAGAGAGCACTCTTTACTTTTTTCCTTACTACCGCCGAAAAAAAAAAGTTACCCGCGGCTTCGCTCGCGTGGTCCAGGGGAGCTGCCATAGATTTGCGGGGATCGAATTATTTTTTTCCGTGGGAATAAAATGATTTTCCTGGACAAAAAGTAGCCTATGTAGTACTCTCCAGACCGTAAACTATCCCCATTAAAAAAACATGTCCGTACTTAGATTCCTTTTGACGTGAAAGAAGGACAAACAAACAAACACATTTATAATTTTAGTATGGATAGTACGTATATACTTTAATTTTATCGTTGTTTATGGATTAACTATGAGTACCTATATCTATAGACAATACTCGTATCTAATAAAAGCATGCAATGCAAAGTAAATACAAAATAATAATAACGTTGTAGAAATAGAAAATCTTTATTAGGGATATGACAGTGTACGGCCAATAGCGAAGGCAGGTGTAATTCTCTAATGGCGCGGTTGGACTCACGAAATGCTAGACTGTATTGAATATTGAATAATGGGCTTATGGGTTTCAAGAAAAAATGCTGTGTCGAGAACTGTTTTATGAATTGCTGTATTGTCACCAGATTGAAATATGCTGGCCCTTTGGAATATGATCCTAAAAGCCAAGATTTACAGTACCAAATATCCTCTGAGATGAACCGCGGCGTGCCAACTAAATTGGCTCCAACTATTGTCGATAACTTGTCAGGTAAGAAGATACGAGTTATAAGATCGTGTTATTTTCCAAAAAAAATGTTGACATATATTTGCAGATTTGATAATTCTTGGACACTAGCCATGTTCTTATCGATATTTCTAGGTACAATGGATGATGCTGCCAAACATTTAGCAAAAGTAGGAATGGAGAAAGGTAAATAGATAGATAGATAAATAGATATTTCTTGACAATTTACACAGCGCCATCTAGTCCCAAATTAAGCGCAAAGCTTGTGTTATGGGTACTAGACAACTGATAAATGTACTTAAATACATTTTTTTTTGTAAATACATACTTTTAATACATAGAAAACACCCAGATACATGTTCATGCACACAAATGTTTGTCTTGTGTGGGAATCGAACCCGCGACCTCGGAGTCAAAGTGGCCATTGCTAACCATTCGACCACCGAGCTCGTCAGAAAAAATCCTTACAGCGCGAGATTTCTTTAATGCACATTAGTTCTTATTTTCATTTTGCGAATTGACTCTTTTCTAGGGCAAGCATTGGAATATTTAGTTAAAGCTATGAAGGAAGAGGGCGATGCCCCTCTTGGTAATTTGCAAGGCTATCAACAAAGCTACAATGATGGAGCTCGGAGGTGAAAATTAAATATTATGGTTTAGCTATAATCACTAGTATTATTTAAGTACAGATTGCATTCATAAATAATGGAAATAATAACTTCCGAAACAAAGTGAAATGGCGCTTATAAAATTTAAAATAAAACTAATCCTTTACCACCTAACAGTTATTGTTGTTGTAAAGTCTTTATTGTACAAAAGTAATTACATAACATGATGATAAAAAGAGTTATATGTACAGTGGCGGATTTATCCCATAAGGAATCTCTTCTAGTCAACCATTCAATGAGTAGTTAAAAGATATCATATTTTGGCGAAAACTTAGGTACAATCTGATTGTACAAATTATTGGTAATAAAATAAAAATAATTATAAAATATGACTAATTATGACAACAGTGAAAGTAAAGTTTGAACATGTTACACTATA
This sequence comes from Hypsopygia costalis, assembly GCA_937001555.2. Classification (NCBI taxonomy): domain Eukaryota; kingdom Metazoa; phylum Arthropoda; class Insecta; order Lepidoptera; family Pyralidae; genus Hypsopygia; species Hypsopygia costalis. Next base: position 9,079,963 of record OW443325.2, read on the forward strand.
AATATATATATTATTACAGTTGTGATAGTTAATTAATTCATTTTAGAATCGAAAACTCTACTTCTTTAAAAAACGACCACGTGGATAAGGGCGCTTACGAAGCTGTAAGGGGGAAACTTACGGCTCTGACTGAGCAAAAACCTTCACCTGAAAACGCAAAATATTTGCCAGGTAATCATAAATGAGTAAAATACGAGGTAAGAGCGACTTGATAAGTTACATACATTCATAATCTAATTTTCTCCAGGAATTGTGGATGAGTCATCTAAATTCTTAGCAGCACCCTTCCCACAGAGTAAGTTACTCATATGTTTGACTGAGATGAATAATTTTTACTATGTATTATTAATTTTAGCTATGTATATACTATATTGGACCTTCTTCTTGTAGCTACAAAAGTGATGCCTCTGTGTCGCAAATATCCATATGCTACTATGACTGCTTTCCATCAGGCGGTTGGTATACTTGTTTGGCACACTAGTAGTACAAAAAAAATTAAGTTGTGATGCGAGTGCCATACTGCTGTTGCACAGTATTAATTGCGGCACCCAGGGTGTCCTAGAGATGTCTAGTTTTTTTAATAAGTAGAAGTAGCTAATATCTATATAATAATGATAGTAACTTCAGTATTATACTTATACTGTGGTATTATGGGATCCACGTCACATTAAGTAATAATAAATGGTTTTAACAGGTTAGTTGGCATAGATATACATACATAGGTAGTCGCGCACGCGCCTAAAGTCTTTTGCAATACCTGACAGAGGTGAAAAAGTTGTAAGTGCTTATACATGTCTAATATCCTCTGTACTCTTAGTTATGCAATAAAGAGTTCTGACTTTGACTTTATACTCGTAGTCGTATGGTGGCTTGTTACATCTCTAATACTCGGAGACGTCATGGTCAATGAACGCATTATTCAGCAACATTCAGCCTTATCCGTCTGGAGTGTACTTAATGTCCTAATTACATTATTATTACCACTGTAGCGGATGAAGACAAACGTCGTGTTTTAGCCGACTTGATGGCACGAAAAGGAGATGAGATGGTCGGCCAGGAGGGGCTGTATAAAATGACGTATACTGAAGGTGGAGATGAGTAAGAGTTTTTTTTTAATATCAATTTATATCACTATGATTGTGATAAGTACACGTTTGTCTAGACAAACGTGTACTTACTATATCTAGATATATAAATATGTCTAATTAATACTAAACGTATTATTACATATATCTAGACAAACGAGTAGTTAGTTTTTTAGAAGTTTTCATGGTTCTTCATTATATTATGATGAAGTTAATAACAAAAATTCATTATATTCAATATATATGTAATAAATTGGTCATTATGTATAATGGCTGGCCAAAGTAATAAATTGAATAAAGCTTACTTGGCACCACCTCATTCATCATCTAGGTTGCCTATTTCCGATGACAGGACACAAGAAAACCATAACCTAACCAAAAATCAACTTAAAACTAACCAAAACATGATTTATCACATTAACCAAGTATTAGTCAGTATATATATATATATATATATATATATATAGGGGTATATATATAGAGCATATACCACCACGCTGCTCAACTGCGGGTTGGCGGAGGCCAGTCTTATCAGGCCCCCCTAAAGGCCACAGATTTAACGACTGGCATCTAATGACAACAACTGGGACCGACGGCTTAACGTGCCCTCCGAAGCACGTAGGACCTCGAAATAAGTAAACCCATCCATGGACAGTCTACGGTCTACGTTGCTTAACTTGCATGATCTAATAGACTGACACGCGCAACGACGCCATCGATCTCCTCTATAAATATATAAATAATGAATATAGAAATTATTAACAGAATAATGAAAGCTCCAGTAGGAGTAATAACATCAGTCGACGAAGGAACGAGAAAAGGAATGTTAGACAAAGTGACAGGCGTGATCCCAGAGAAAAAGTTGCAAGATGCTTTGAAAGGTTTCTGTATCATCATTCATCATATATTACTACAACATCTTCCCACTTCTAATTATAGGCCTTCCCCTATACATAATAATTTGAGGTGTAAGTGATTCATCAACATCTTAGTGAAAAGAGAGATAGGGCACAGCGTACTTTTTAAGCTGCCGGGCTGGGGAAGTACGTCTACCTCACAGAATACCGCAGCCAAATAACAATTACCTTTTGGGCTGTTGTGTTCCTGCGAGTGAGTGCGAAGTCACCAGAAAGAAAAAATCTAAAGAGTATGGGCTGGCAACGGATCGGTGATTGCTTGATGTTGCTGATCTCCATAGGCGGTGGTGCTTGCCGTCCAACAGGTGACCCACAATCTCGTATGCCTCCTCCTTTCATACACAAAAGAAAACACTCTTGGTTTATTGGTCTTACAACTAGAATTTTCTAATAAATACATAAATGGTGTATGATGCTCACCACCATATCTGAAGTCTAATTTAACCTCACCTGCACGTGTTGCTGATACACTGGCGAGGCTCTGGTACAAAGAGAGATAGGGAAGCGTAATTGTAAGCTGTAATTAAGAAAAAGTAAGTAAGAAAGTCCTCCACCTCACATAATACCGCAGCCAAATAACAATTCCCTTGAGGATTGTTGTGTTCCTGCGAAAGAGTGAGATCACCATGGGGTTGTTCCATTGACAACGGGGGGTGGCGGCATGCGAGCAACATTTCATGGAGTCGTTGATATGGCTACGGTAACCGCTTCACATCAGGTGGTCCGTATGCTTTTCTGCTACCCGGCGTGGTATAAAAAAACATTGGACGAGCAGCATGCGCCACCATAGCGAAATTTATTTATTTATTTTGGCCACTTTCCCGAATTGATATCGGAAAACCAAGGTCACTTTACAATGCTACTTTTTGATGCTCTACACGAATCCGAAGTCAGAATTTCTGAGTTTCAGGACGGACAGACAGAACGACCGGACGATTTTATAAGCTCAATAAATTTCGCTGAAAATACTGATTGCTTTTTTTTCTATGCACCATGTGACACAATACAAACATGTATTTTTAGATCCCGTTCAAGAAGGCGCTGCACATCTAACCGATATTCTCAAAGGGAGAGGTGCGTATGAATAATTAAATGAAATTTGACTCAGTGTGTCTTGACTCAGTTGTCATTAAATACAAGCCAAACTCGCCTATCGGTGTCTAGGTTTTTTTACTTCATCTCTAGGCTAAACGGCATGTGGGTGAAGTTCTTAATACCAAAGTTTATTAGTTAATAAATATTTTTATTCAGTCACAGAGTTATTTACCTCTACCATTGACATATGAGGAGCTCGATGCGAACCTGGCATAACTAAAATCAAAATGTATTAATTTCTCATTACAATGTAATCAACTATGGAGATTATTTGAATCTTTGTTTTCCTTGTCATTATTGGTTGAATGTATAAGCACAAGGTATATGTTTACAGAGTGGCTGGCGTCCATAGGCAGTCCATAGGCAATAACTACTTCATCAGCCAGGCCGTGTGCCTGTTTACCGACTTTGTGATATAAAAGACTATGTAAAACTTTACTTCAAGACTTGTACGAATTTAAAACAAATAAATAATTTATTAGTGCAGTATAGAATGATTTATACTAAAATTTGAAATCTTCAATATGTCTTATTTAGGTGAAGCGATGCAAGTAATTCATGATCAATTGAAGAAAGAAAAGGGCAAAGATTTCCTGACTGTTGGCAAGTTCCATAAGACACACGATGAAGCTGCGACAATGTAAGAAACAGTATCTCGTAATTTAAATATTGATAAAAATAAAATACCATATTCGCATGGCTTTTTGACAATTATTGACAAGAAACGACGAAAGACGTTGAAAATCAAATGCACTGCAATTTTATAAACTCTATAATACCTGCCTAAACGCAAAAAACCTAAACGAAACTACTGTAGAACAATTTCCTAGACTTACAATTTGAGCACATCAGTCTATTTTATATACAATACATATTGTATTATGGAACTAATTTAGGAACCGTGAAAAATATTTACAAATCATTAAACCAACTGATGACTTTTGTAGCCGTATGAATTATTGCGATTCTATGTTACTTTTATAATATTTTGTCCGTGTTGATGAATAAGATTATTCCCCTTCGGCTAGTGGCAAAACGTACAAGTAATTACAGACATCTTTTGTTAATCCATCCCGTCGTCAGCCGTCCCAAAAATCATTAAATACAAGCCAAACTCGCCTATCGGTGTCTAGGTTTTTTTACTTCATCTCTAGGCTAAACGGCATGTGGGTGAAGTTCTTAATACCAAAGAAGGCAATGAATATATATATATATATACATATATATATATATAAATGAATGTTTGTCTGTATGTCCTTTATGCATTCGTTTACCGCTCATCCGATTGCAATGAAACTTTGGTGGGATATTCTGGGTATACTGGGTAAGGTTTTTTTTTTTTTTTTATTTTATAATAATAAGCCAATCGCAATATGCGCATACTCAGCAGTGTAAATTGCCGCTGAGTATGCGCAGATCGGCTTACATCAGACATCGCACACCCCTGTCGTGGACAAGGCCTTTGTATATCTTAAATTAATTATGTATATATATATAGTAAAATTTAAAATAAACTTAAAATTATACACAAATTTAGATCTTAAAACTATACACAAAATTGTCAAATTATCAATAATATAAAACATGGTGCAATAGCAGTAAATAATTTCCTTAATTTAGCAATAATCCAGGAATACAACAAAACAACTTATAATAATATCACTATACGTACAACTTTAAGTCCACCTTTTGGACGCCGACGAGTTTGAGGTGATGGCTAGGTCAATTTTACATCGTGTTTCTGTGAAGCTGGCGAGGGTCAGACAGTGCAGCACATTTTGTTTCAGTGTCCCGCATTCTCCAAACAAAGATGGGAGTTGGAGCAGCGTTTGGGAATGCGGGTCACTGAAACGAACGTGTCCGAGGTGATGGCTGGAAAACGTAGAAATAAGTTTATTGACTACTGTGTCAGTCTAGCCACGGCTGTCATCAGGCGGAACAAGTAAAATGGCCCCACCTAGGACCAATGTTGACTTGGGCGCCTATATTTTCCGATAGGCGTCTCGATCGCGGTGGCTAGGTGGGGTTATTGAGTTAAGTGTCTGCCGAGGACAGCTGTGGATGGATTGACAATAATCAGACTGGGTAAGGTTTAGACAGGACAACGTCTGTCAGGTCAGCTAGTGGTTTATAAATGTATTATTAAGTCTATTACAAGTTTTTAATGTACTCAGGTTAAGCACGGCTGACCACTTCGGAGGGCAACATCCGTCTCCAGTATTATTAGATTCTGTAAACTCTGCACTTAAAACACTGAATACATCGGGCGGTTCACCGTTGGCTCAAAGCAATATGGCCGGTAAGTTGTCTGCTCTCTCATTAGATTTGTGGATCATCATCATTGCTGTGTCCTTTTCCCATTATTTGGGGTGGGCGCTGTATGGCTTTTTCTTTCATTCACCCTTATCAGCCGTCATATCTACAGTTGCCCCTTTCGTACCCATATAATCTCTCACCCAATGCATCTACCTTTTTTTTTATCTTCCTCTCTCATTATATACATTAATATTCAAAATCATCGTGCTATTTGTCACATATGTTTCATCCCTCCGCATTACATGCCCATACCATGAAGAGCGATTTCCTATCAACATTTCCGCCACAGATGCTACCTTCTGACTTCCTCTAATACAAATATTAAATAAATATTCTTGGACAAACTAAACAGCGTCATCTGTTATACGGGTATTTTATAACTGATATATGTACTTAAATACATTTTTTTTGTTAATACATACATATAATGTTTAGAAAACACTCAGTAAAAAAAGGGACATGTTCATGCACACAAATGTTTGTCAAGTGAGGGGATTGAACCCGCGACCTCGTAGTCAAAGTGGCCGTTGCTAGCCATTCGACCACCGGGCTCTCATCAATTATCTTATATATATAAAAGAAAGTCGTGTTTGTTACAACACTTATAACTCGAGAACGGCTGGACCGATTGCCATGGTTTTTGATTTGTTGGATTTGTCTCCGTCCAGAATAGCAGAATAACTATTAAAAACATTGGAAAATTTACGAAAAAAATAAAATCAAAGAAAAATCATTTTTCCATACAAAATGTTCGTGGATGTCGGACCTGTCAAACGTGACGTTAACGTGCGTACGTCAAATGTATGCGTGCGTTCAGAAATGTGGGTATAGGATAATAAATATTAAAACATTGACAAAATTGTCGAAAAATTAAATTTGAAAACGGATTGGGATATTTATTGATTTTCAATTAAATGTCAAATCGATTGGTCTAACTTTTACGTCGCGAAAGTTGTCCGTTGTTGTTTTGAAAATTGTTTATGAATGAATGCTTGAAAATGAATATTAATTGGTTGTCAAGTGTCATGGTACTTTATTTTGTGACATAGTAAAATACTGAACTTAATATTTACCCACTGCTGGGTAATATTAAATACGGGTCTTCCTTCAACTGAATATGTTTCGAGCATACTCCACCACGCTGCTCAACTGCGAGTTGGCGGACGCCAGTAATTTCAAGCCGCCTAAAGGCCACTTGGCTTAACGACTGCCATCTAATGATAACAACCAGGACCGATGGCTTAACGTGCCTTCCGAAGCACGGAGGAGCTCGAGATAATCTAATGATAACAACCGGGACCGACGGCTTACGTGCCTTCCGAAGCACAGAGGAGCTCGAGATAATCTAATGATAACAACCGGGACCGACATCTTACGTGCCTTCCGAAGCACGGAGGAGCTCGAGATAATCTAATGATAACAACCGGGACCGACGGATTAACGTGCCCTCCGAAGCACGGAGGACCTCGAGTTAATCTAATGATTACAACCGGGACCGACGGATTAACGTACCTTCCGAAGCACGGAGGAGCTCGAGATAATATAAACTCATCCATGGACAGGCTACGGTTGACGTTGCTAAACTTGCGTGTACAATTAGACTGACACGCGCAATGACGCCATCGTGCTTTTCTATTATTTTCTATTATTCATTATATTAATTTCAAGACATCATAAATTTTGTTCAACTAATATGTATACCACGACATTCATTGACAATTAGGCGGTACGAAGTTCGCCGGGCCAGCTAGTAAATTATAAAATATAGTTGTTGATCACGGCAGCCAAATTGAAACACGTCTACTGCTGAAGATACAAGCCCTACCTCTTAAAAGAATTCGGCACCATTTGCATTTACAAAATTCCTTCGATCTATATCACATGTTTCATGAGATATAACGCGTATCCTTCAATAATATTATTTGTGTGATAAGTTTCGACTCTTTCTAACGTTGAACTATTGTTTCCCTATGTTTTGTTTCAGATACTTCTGATATTACAGCAGCATACATAGCCGGTGTTGCGACTGATCAATGTAAAGATTTTATCTATATTTCACATGACATCTTCAATCCATTTCTTTTGAGTAATTATTTAATACATATGTTTAAAATTTCTTAGGTGGACTAGATGCAAAAGCTCTCGCTGCTTTAAGGTAAGAAGAAATATATAAATTTGCGTTATCATTATTTAAATTGTCACATTGAGTAGGTTATGGGTAAGTGAACGGCGATCAGGAATTGTTGATGGATCAAGAAAGAGTTTGGGTTTCTTATGTCGCAAGCTTTTAATGTATATTTATTGTTAATTCGCATTTATTTTTCATTATGTAGCGCCAAAGGAACTTTGCCGGTGGCAACTTCAACAACTGATGATGATGAAGCCCGCCGTCTAAAAGACGAAGAGGAACGAAGAAGGCTAGCACTACAGGAAAGCGAAGAGGAAAGAAGGAGAAGACTAGCATTAGAGAAGGACGAAGAAGAAAAAAGAAGAAGGCTAGCATTAGGAGATGACGAGACAAGAAGACGACTAGGACAAAAGGATGAAGAAGACGGCTTGAGATTGGAAACAGAGAAGAGTAAATTGAGACGTTCGAATGCTGGAGGTACTAGTACAAGGATGATGAATGATTATTTGTTTGTTTGCAATATCTTCATTGTGCGTCAAAGTACAATGAAGATGTTACAAACAATCATTACATTAACAGTGGATTTCTGCCAATATGCCAGGATTAATAAAAATATTTTTTAAATTGAAATTTTGTCCCCATCGGCCTAGGTGTCCCACCTAGGCCGATGGGGACAAAATTTCAATTGAGCCCACGACCTCTTGATTCATCAATGTTTTTATAACGCTTTTATTAAATATATATTATGTAATAATTGATTTCGGCCTAGCCAGAATTTATCAAAATATTCAAAATGGAAAAAGTCACCCAGATTTGATCCCACGATTGGCTAGTGTGTTAATAGTTTAATATTAGGTAATGTGTAATTTTATAAGTATATTTACATTATATGTGCAGAAGTGGATCCTGAACGGGAGGCAGCATTGGCGATATTGCACAAACAGCTGAAATCCCATGGAGGAGAGACGTTGTATAAACAACCACATGTAGAGTTGTCTCACTCACAGGCTTCCGACTGGTAAGTATACATACATTTACTTTAGAAGTTCGAACTCACCCTGGGAAAATATCAAATTTGATAAAACTGAATTAAGAAAGAAACTGTCACGTATGAGTAGAAGTTCAAAGTCAAAGTCAAAGTCAAAATATCTTTATTCCTTGGACTTTACAAAGCACTTAGAAACGTCATACAAATTAAATATAAGACATGTATCTAAATCATTACTATCTACTTAAATCCGCAGAGCTTAGATGCACTTTCATCACACTATCTTGAATGTGAAAGTGAATTTAAGTGCCAGTTCCGGCGACGGGGCTTCTTGAGAAGAACTGGCAAGAAACTCAAGGCCGACTCTTTTAATTGCCAATATCGTTACATTAAACACAAATACAATCATTAACATAACAAGAGCAATTCATTTCCAAATACTTTTATCATTTATGTAATCTGAGATACAATAGTAAGCCTTTTGACATAGTCTAGTTTTGATAAATCTTCTAAATTTACCCATGGATAATTTAAACGCGTCATTTGGAAGTTTATTGTAGAAGCGTATACATTGACCTGGGAACGAGTTAGAGATTTTATGGAGCCTAGTAATATGCACAGCGAGTTTGTTTTTATTTCTTAAATTTAATTGATGGAGATCACTGTTTTTCCTAAAATTAGTTTGATTTTTATGAACGTAAATAAGATTTTCATAAATATATTGAGAATGTAATGTCATAATATTTATCTCTTTAAATTTATTTCTCAGTGTCTCCCTGGGACTCATCATATAAATAGCACGGATAGCTCGCTTCTGGAGCACAAAAATTGAGTCTACATCCGCAGCACTACCCCAAAGCAATAAACCATATGACATAATGCTGTGAAAATAGCTAAAATAAACTAAACGCGCAGTGTCAACATCAGTCAGTTGACGTATTTTCCTTACGGCGTACGCTGCTGAGCTGAGTCTACCCGATAACGTTTCTATATGTGGGCCCCATTGTAATTTAGAGTCTAATGTTATCCCAAGGAAGACAACCTTATTGACCAATTCCAATCTCTCATTGTCCATCACCACACTGGTTTTTACTTGTTTCACATTTTTTGTAAAAAATCTAACATATTTGGTTTTACTACCATTTAAATGTAGGTTATTAGCACTAAACCAGTTTACTATTTTTGAAAGAGCATTATTTACATCGTCAATTTCTGATTGTTGTCTATTTACCTTAAAAATTAAAGAAGTGTCATCTGCAAATAATACTATTTCGTGATTATTCTTTACAAGATGAGGTAGATCATTAATGTACACGAGAAACAGGAAAGGGCCCAAAATAGAGCCTTGTGGCACCCCCATCGCTACAGTTGATCCATGTGATCGCTTTCCATTAACATCTACTTTCTGAACCCTATCACTCAGATAAGAAGTAAGAAGATCAAGAGCGATGCCTCTTATACCATAGTGGTGTAGTTTTCTGACTAGAGTTTCATGCTGCACACAATCAAAAGCCTTAGATAAGTCACAAAACACCCCATAGGCGTCCCGTGACTCCTCCCAAGCCTCATATATACATTCTAGTAATTTTACCCCAGCATCACATGTTGACCGTCCATGAGTGAAACCGAATTGTTTAGTGTGCAGGAGATTATTTTCATTAAAGTAATTAAGTAACTGAGCGAGAATTAGTTTTTAAAAAATCTTACTAAATGTAGGTAGTATTGATATTGGTCTGAAATTTGTGGGGTCTAATGTACTACCTGATTTAAACAAAGGAATAATTTTGCTTAATTTCATCAAGTCAGGAAACACACCACAATCAATACATCTATTAAATATCACAATTAAGGCGGGAGCAACAATGTCAAATAAAGATTTTATAATATGTACGGAAATGCCCCATAGATCAGCCGTTTTCTTGATATTAAGTGATTTAAATGCAACTTTTAAATCAGACCCATTAACATGACGGAAATGAAAATCGTTATAAAATTCAGGCACATTATCTTTAATTAATGACTCTGCAACGGAGGTGGAAGAGCCCAAGGCACTAGTTAAAGTGACAGGGAAGGCAGAAAAAAATCTTTCAAAAGCATTGGCAACTTCTAAATCTGACTTGGTAACATGACCATCAATACTTAATTTAAACTCTGAATCCTTTGTCCTACCCTTCCCAGTCTCTTCATTGATAACCGTCCAAGTGGCTTTAATTTTATTACTACTATGTCTAATTTTTTATTTAATAAATATAGATTTTGCTACTTGACAAACGCGTTTGAAAATTTTCGAATATGATTTTACATGTTCTTTAAATTCTTCACTATTATTGAATTGTCTTTCATAGTATAACATGTACAAAGTTTGCCTACTCTTATAAATACCTACGGTTGCCCAGTCACCAAAGACAAGGCTATTGGTAAAAGTAATTTCCTTGGAAGTAAATATTGATTTAAATTCGCGAAGAAATGCATTAAAAAATGAATTATACATCAAGTTTGGTTCCAAGTCATTATCTAAAAACGGTAAGTTACTAGTTAGGTTTACTCTCATACGCTCTAAGCGACTCACTGTTACTGGCACAAAAGTAATTTTTGTCTTGACAACATTTTTATTTTTTATTTTAATACTTATCATTTGCCCAGAATGATCAGAATCCAATTTATTAATAATAATTTTTTGGGTTGGACTAATATCTGTGTATATATTATCTAAGCAGGTAGCCGTGGTGGCACTTATTCTAGTAGGCTCCATAAATAAGTTAACTAAATTATGGGATTTAAAAAGACTTAAAATTTTACTTGATGCAGTTGTATTTGTAAGTATATTAATATTAAAATCTCCACAGACCAAAATAGTTTTACCTGAGTTACTAACTTTGCATAGGGCTTCATCCATGATTTCTAAAAATAAATTAAGATCCGCGGTAGGAGGTTTATATACACATATAACAATGAACTGCTCTAATTGTACACAGGATAGTTCAATGGAACATTCTACAGAGAGAGACACAATATCTTTCCGTTCTTTAAATTTAAGTTTTTTATTTAGCAAAATTAGCGACCCGCCATGTACTGTATTGACCCTGCAGAATGAACTACCGACCTGGTGGTTGCTGAAATTGAACATGAGCTGATGCCCCTTTAACCAATGCTCAGTAATACACATAATACTAATATTATCAGAGTTCATGAATAATTCCAGTTCTAGTTGCTTGCCCTCAGTCATACAATATATATTTTGATGTACCAGGTTAATATTATTATTTGTGTTGTAATTATTACATTTTTGTGGGCATAGTGACATGTTATAGTTACTGTTTGATTGTATTGCTAAATCAATTAATTGTGAATTTAATAAATTAGTGCTAGAGGTTGTTACCTCTGTTGTCTTATGAGTTAATTTAAATGATTAGAAATGTCATTATTAGAAAATTCCATGTCAACAGTCCGCTCAATAGAAGCGGATTTTGTAGCCAAGTTTTTGGCTGAAATGTCAAAAAAATAGGATAGCGAAAGTGCTATCTGTCGCTTAAAACTAGCAGAAAGGTAATATCTACCTTTAGTCAAATAATATAAATTTTTGCTAACAAAACTGTTAGTATCAATCAAATGAATACAATCATTATATGTACTTATAGTGTGTAGTACACTGTTCAACTTATATCTAAGATTATTTTCTGCATCTGACAAGCTCTTAGAGTAGGGGAATGTAAACAAAATTATACTACTTAAGTCTAGAGATAATAAATAATCACAAAAATCTATTAAATCCTTTTTGTTTAAATTACCCCTATTTTCTACTAAAATAATGAGATTTTCATAATTATTAAATTTGAATTTTAAAATTCTTTTCATAATTTCTTCATAATTTGCAGATGGTAAGCAATGGTTTACAACTGACTGTCCCTTAATAAGTGAATTCAATTTTGAGCCCATATTTTTTCCAATATTATCACTAAACATAATAGTACTTTGTGCATCACCTGGTGTACAACATGTTACATCAATTGATGCACCTAATGACTGCTCTGTCCTAATACCAGTATGTGAGCTATCACACAAAGTCTCAGTATAATTATTGTCAACCGCAGTAGCACACATTGGCCGTGGAGAACTAAAGCAAGCGCAGATACATGGATGGTTGTTGATGAGTGAATCAAAGCGCTCAGCGTTGTAATTACTCAATTTCAAGAGATCATCTACAGCCTCTGAGTACTCTTTAATCTCCTTTTGTGATAGATCATATTTATTTTGAATTGAGTTTAATGATTCGGTCAAGTAATTAATCCTCGATTGTAAGGCCTGTGTGTCAGCTTCATACTTAATTCTACTATTTTCTAACTTTAATGTACTTACTTCTAAATCATCATATAATTGTAACTTTTCTTTAGTAGATTTGGCACACTTAGATACAAACTTTAGTTTTTTAATTAACTTCTGTGTTCTTTTAATATATCTATTGATTTTCACATATTTTTTCAGTTTGTTTGTACCACAATTTAACATACGCACTGACTGTTGTTGCTTAATTTGACTATCATTAGTTAAATCTACCACAGGATATTGGAAAGTGTCAGTGCATTTGCTTATTGCAGGAGAAACCAACTGCGGGGCACTCTCCACTAGTTCACTAAACAAACTTATATTTTGCTGTACAGTGATGTTGTGTGCGTCCTCTTGCAGTTGTGAGATCTGTAAATGAGCCTCCCGAAGCTCCTGTTCCAGTGTGGAGATCCTAGCAAGGGCCATCTCATACTCATTACTGCAGCGATCAAACTTATTAACTAAGTTTCTGAGAGTGTCCCGTTCCTCAACAATTGTATTAAATTCTAGATGTAGGGCAGCCATGTCACTTTTTAATTTGGAGTTAGTGTTCAAGATGTCAATGAGTTCTTTCTCATTCTCATCTCTTTCACTATGTAATTGTGCACACAAGTCCTTAGTAATTTTTAATTCTTGTAATGTCAGTTGTAGTTTGGTTTCCTCCTGACGATAAATAAAAGCGAACTTAGAATGCTAAAATCTAATCTGTCGACCATTGACAGTACAGAAAATGTACATGATTCTTAGATAAAATAAACTCGTAGACCTAATTAATGGATATAATGCTTGAGACAGGTTGAAAAAACCGCCAGTGAAAGTAGACAAGTCAGTAAAAGAATCCGGAGATACCGACAGACTCCACAAGAAGTTCGAAAGGAAACTGAGCAATCTTGTCAGTAAAGCAACACCCAGTGAAATGTCCGACAGTATGCAAGGTGAGTTCAAGTCATTTAATGTAAATCCGTCATACAACAACAAACCCCGTCGAGGACACCTTTGGAGATATGGATGTTGACCTTACTATTAAAACAAACAAGAAGCAGAAGTTAAACTTACACACCAAGAATGAAAGTGAGAATTATGTATATCTATGTGAATTTTTATATTCATTTGCACACTGTGATGATGGACGCAAAACGTAATGGTCAAATCCAGAAATGGTCATATTAAGAAATGATCAAACCAGAAATGGTCTTATGCAGAAGTAGTCATAATAAGAAGTGGAAGCCAAACGTCAAAACGTCCAAATCATACAATGTTTTATTTTTCAGATGTTGTCATAGAGTCATCGCGAATACTCTCGGAACGTTTTGTTTCCAGCAGTGAGTGATATATTACTTACCTCTTTATAAATATCAAGTTTTGTTTTTAATTATAACATTTGCATTAACTAGGTTGTTAATTTTCACAGATTATAAAGCACTTGTTAGAGAAGCTCTCATTTCCGAAATGCAAAAACGAGGGAACGAAATCCTTATCGATGTAGACGGCGCAGCTGAAACGTTCTTTTTTGCCGCACAGAGGTACAGAGTGCACTGAGTGCTTAGTGCAAGTTTTTGGTCACATTCGAACGTGTTAACGTTTGCAAGCCGACCAAATTGAGAAAAAGTTTCATTGTTATTGTGAATTTACTAGACGCGTGTTACATATCCAAATTAGCCGAACCACTCACTTCAAAATGTGAGCTACTTGCTCACATAATTTTGATCTGTAACACGCGTCTTATAAATTCACAACATGAGAATTCTTATCTATTTGATCGGTTTGTTTACGTTACATGATCGAACGCGAACAAATAACTTGCACTAAGCATTCATACATTAGCAACTAGGCAATACTTATTATATATAATTATTCGCTACATTTATTTAGACTCAAAAAGGCTAAAACTTTGGAAACCAAAGAGCCGTGCAACGAAGTGGCTTATCATTTGACAAAGAAATTAGAAGACATGATTCGATGCCGCTCCATGGCCAGGAAACTCACAGCAACTATGAAAGGTACGTCCATAACAGAATTATTTCCGTTCCCTATATCCCTGTGTATACCTTAATTAAATTAAAAAAATACTTCATTGTTTTTTTATAGATCACATCAAGGTTGCTGCTGAATATTTATCGGAATTGGTCACTAAACCAGGTAATTTAAAATATCTAAACATACCTTCTACTAATGGTAAAAAAATACGAAAATAAATAATTATTCTCTCTCTCTTATAGATGACCAAATTGAAGCATATGTAACGTTGTTGGGAGAAATGGAGGCGGCTGGCGATGCACTTTTAATTGAAGGAAGTATACCAAAATCGTACAAAGACTCCGCTGCTTAGTAAGTCTTAAATCTATTAATATAACTTTCATGGCTCTTATGTTTATTTACCCTTGATCATTTTACACTTGATGATTTTATCATACGTAATTCAAAGATCAAATCTTTATTTCATAGATTTACAAAGATAGAGGTATAATTTCATATTTCATAGATACATGAAATATTGTGGAAGTCTAAGCTTTTGCTCACCCGTGGACAAGTTTTTTTTTCGGAAATGCTAACGAATATATACGCGCACTGAATCTGTAAATATTTGTAATTTTAGCAAATTAAGCAATAACTCTACTATAAATTTAATGATGTTATATTCCTATAGACAACGCATACCCATACTAAATTGCATCAGAAAACGTTTCCAGCTGTTGCCGCACAGAGAATAAGTATTCTCATTGGCTATAGCCATTCTTATCATATCAAAGATTTAGTAACCTTGCTATCTCTTTTCCTCCCCGAGTGCATACTGGCGGGAATTTTGCTTACGAAAATATGAAATTAACTAAAGTGTATGTTAAAATCAATCATTATTCTGTACTTTCATGTGATATGTGATCTTGGGTTTTAATTACTTTATGAAAATAAATTATGCATTTTCGAAATACAAAAGATAATAGGTATTATTACATATATCAATAAATCGTAACATACCTCAGAATCGTCGGCTTGCTTGTGCGAACTAATTGCGAGGTAAGACAATTGGCTCACTTTTCGAGTATTCGTTTTTGACGATTAGTGGCATATTTACAGAAATATAACATCATTGTGTAAATTATATTTTTATTTCAGTCTTCGACAATTAATCTCATTTGATGACCATCTCAATAGGCGAGATAGGACACTGCAATCGAATATAGTGGCAAAGCTAAAAAGTATAGTGGCAAATATAACTGAACGAGGTTTCAGTAGTTCGGTTATGAATGGTAAGAAGTTTATACTAGAAAATTGTCCATAACGCATTGTTTAGTTAGACTGGTGTACTGATGCTTACAACGAACTCTTTTATATTCCAGGAGTTATCACAGATTCTACAAAACTTTTAGTGTCTTATATAGTCTTTCAAGGTAAATCTTAAGTCTGATATAATAGGTAGGGGAAAAAGTCTTTTCGCATTATAGTATGTATGAACTTGTAATAAAATCTCTTTGGTTATACCATTTGTATCTAGCAGGTTTTGATATCTTTAAAAAGTTTAAATTTTAAAAAAGATAATTCCAAATTCAAATTAGGTAAATGCGTGATTTTCATTTGTTTTTTTTTACTGTCAAGATGAGTGAATCTAATGAAGAAATTCGATACATTTTAAAATTTTACTACAAAAAAGGTAAAAATTCAACGCAAGCTGCGAAAAAAATTTGTGACGTTTATGGACCTAGTGCAGTGTCTGTGAGAGTGGCACAAATTTGGTTTAAGCGTTTTCAATCCGGAAATTTTGATGTGAAAGATGCACGTCGCTCTGGTCGCCCTGTTACGGATAAAATGGATGCCATTTCTGAAAAAGTGGAGCAAGATCGGCATATCAGTAGTTACGACGTAGCTGAAAAACTAGGAATTGACCACAAAACAGTTTTGGCGCATAAAAAGGTCGTGGTCAAAGGCCGGCCAGGCTTCACAGACTCTGGCGAAACCCGGGTTAACCCGCAACAAGGTGATGCTGTGTGTATGGTGGGATTGGAAGGGAAGATATTCATTATGAGCTGTTACCGCCAGGCAGGACTATCGATTCTGAACTCTACTGTGAACAACTGATGAGATTAAAGCAAAAAGTTGAGAGAAAGCGGCCGGAATTAATTAATAGAAGGGGTGTGATTTTTCACCATGATAACGCTAGACCTCACACATCTTTAGCCACTCAGCAAAAATTAAGAGAGTTTGACTGGAAGGTGTTAATGCATCCGCCGTATAGTCCTGACCTTGCAGCTTCTGATTTCCACCTGTTTCGGTCTCTTAAGAATTCTTTAGGCAATGTCAGGTTAACATCACGAGAACACTGCCAAAACCACTTGTCGCGGTTTTTTGAACAGAAGTCCCATAATTTCTATAGTAATGGGATCATGTCTCTACCTACAAGATGGCAAAAAGTTATCGAACAAAATGGCACTTTAGTTGAATGTAAATAAACATTATTAAAAAATGTTTTGAATTTTCATATAAAATACGAAAAGACTTTTTCCCCAACCTAATATTATATATAATCTTTACTAGCTTTTGCCCGCGGCTTCGTTCGCGTGAAATTCTTTTTCGTAAAAAATATATATATTTTTTTAATAAAAAGTATCCTATGTTACTTCTGATACATCCAAGAATATGTGTACAAAGTTTAATGATGATCGGTTGAGTAGTTTTCGCGTGAAAGCGTAAGAAACAAACGGACATTCACATTTATAATATTATAGTAGGGATTGCACATTACAAAAAAAGGTTACAAGAGTTTACGTAAGTGGTATGCAAAGGCGTTATGATGAATATCGCTGGTTGCTTATTATTATTTATTGATCTTTTTCCTTTTTTGTCCTAGGTACTACTACGTGCCACTAACAGTAGTGTCATGGTTTTTCGTTCCCGAGACTCTACTACTCTAGTTGGCTGACCCAACTCTCATATCAAAATTCTCCGATGAATTAACTCCACTTTCTTCCCTGTTTATACCATAGACATTCAATTATTTGAATGTCTGTGGTTTATACACGCCGATGCTGATGTCAATCAGGCGATGAAATTTCCTGTGACGCTACTGGCATCAAAGTAGTTTCACGGGAAATACAATTTTCCCCATGACTATCATTGTTAGTGCCACGCAGTAGTGTATAGGGCAAAAAATAATATTTTTATTTATTTTGCCTTTATTAAATTTATTATTTTACCAGGGGAAAAGACAGAAGCACTCAAGGTGCTCATAGAACGAATGGAACAAGCAGGTGAAGGCGTGCTATTGCGACATGGAACTATACGTAAATCGTACAACGAGGGCGTCAACATGTAAATATCATCGGCCGTTTCAATTATCATAATTCTAAGACTTAACATTTTTATGATGATCATGAGAGATCATGAGAGGGAAACGCAAACGAGCATGTGGGTCAAGCAATCACCACCGCCCATGGTGATCAGCAACAAAAAAGGGTCGCCGATCCGTTGCCAGCCTCCTTTGTTTCTTCCTTTCTTTCTGGTTACTCACTCACTCGCAGGAACACAACAACCCTCCAGGGAATTGTTCTTTGGCTACGGCATTCTGTGAGGTGGTGGGACTTTCCCAGTCGGACAGCTTAAAAAAATACGCTATGTCCTAGCTCCCTTTTCGCCAAACTCTCGTTTGTCAGAAAAAAAATTGAAGTTTTTAATTTTCTTTGTGATTTTTAGATTGCGCGAAAGAAACACGGATCAACTTGCAGTATCGAGTACAGACCCCGTTGTTGCACGAAAAATACAAATAAAGCTTAAAAACCTTATGAAATACTGTACACCCGATAAATATGCGTCGCTTATGGATGGTAGGAAAACAATCTAAATAGTAATAATAACCACAGAATAAGAAAAAGCAGTAGGCATAACTTTTGAAGTAACAATTTTGTGTTTTATTATGGCGCTTATATTTGCAGATGTCATAGAAGATGCTACTATGTTCCTAGCAGTTCACTTGCTACAGCCACGTAAGAAACATATCTATAAATTTGTTCTAGCAGGAACATTGAAACCTCCGTTCATAATCATTATTTTCTATTCCAGAGATCATACAAGTCTGCAAGTGCATGAAGAACGTGTTCGTACAATGTGAATTGTGGTGTGACGAGATTCTGCGCCGAGTGGCACGACCATGCTGCACGTGCTCGCGCCACGTGTCAGCTCAAGCACTTGCTGACTTAGCTCCAGCACAACGCTTGCGCATCAGCCCTGGCTCTTCACGCGCCTTCGCTCCTGGCCTCGATATATCCCTCACGCAGTGCCCCTCGAGATTTAATAAAATTTGTCCAGCAGCCAAACCTGCGAGTGGTTGCGAAAAAATGTCTACATCATATCTTCTATATACAACGTCTTACAATCATTCTGCTCAGAGTCCCACGCGGCTTCCTCGTCAGTCACAATCAAACTCTGGCGATACATCTCCTTCCTCGTCGCTGTCCTGCTCCATGTCACAGGGGCTTTCACCACTGCTACCTCTCAAGCTTAATACTCTCTCATCAAATGACATTAGACCAGTGCGTAAACCAGAACACATTTCCAACTTGAAACCTGAGCATGAAGTGTCCGATAGCTCAAGTCTCGGGTCATACCACACTCCACCCACAACCGGTGTGTCCGGTGCCTCGCCCCAATCCAAAGTCAACCCCTTCTGGCAATCGCCAACAACGATGTATACGAGAATCCACAAAGAAGACATACAAGTACGACCTACTATTAGCCTGGAGACTGGATCTTTAAGGAAACATCAGCAAGATAACAGCGCTTATACTCGTAAGTTAATATATAATCAAATTAATTTATCGCGGATAATTCCGTCTGTTCTCACGCGATTTCACTTACGCCTAGGTAGAGTGTGATTAGTTCAGGTTCAGGGTTCCTACCGCCTAAACTGAAGGCAATTCCCATCGGATTTTTTGATTACGAAAATACAAACTTCACCTTACATTAGTTTGTGTTTAGCTTAGCTGATAGAAACCATGAAGCCCTGCCGACACAGCTAAAAATATTTGTCAATAACTCAAACAACTCCTATTTTTGGAGGTCAAAATATTAGATAGGAATTGGCTTCAGCTTAGGTGGTAGCACGTGGTAGGGTCCCAGGTTTGACAAGAGTATAGCCAGAAAACAAGTTCTTTAGTTCTGTCCTAACAATGTATCTGTATGCATTGTAACGATATTTCTTATTGTAACATTCATGTATTATAGTATTTTGTCTTAATTCACCTGAGTTATTGAATTTCCAAGATGTAAACCTAAGCATGTTACGGGTGATTGCGCTACGCACTATCCGAGTTCTGACTCGATAGTGGCTCTAGCCATAAATAGTGACGGACCAGGTGTATCATATTTGTACGTGATAAATATCGAATTATGAGCAGAAAGTGTTGAACTGACGGATTTGATGTCTACGAGTAAACCAGGTTGTATTTTTCTGTGTTGTACGATTTCAATGACTAACTAGCCTAACGGTTCGTGTTATGGCGACAAATGCAGTAGACATAGAATATTTAATGGACATTAAATTAATTGTCAATGTGATACATCATGTGATTTTATTGAGATATATGTTGAGTTGAGTATATGTCAATTCACAGGCCCTTTTAGTATCAAATGATAATTTGAAATTTAGTCTAAATTTTAGTTGTAACATTCAAATATAAAGCTTCTCCTGTATATTAGGGAACTTTGTGATTTTTGTAGGGTTGGCAACGCGTGAGTGATGCCAGAGGCATCACTCACGCGTTGCCAATCTCACAAGCATCCATAGCCTGCGCTGACTACTAACCATCGGCATAGTAAAAATTGCCATCGGGCAGGAAAGCTCATCATAATGTCAATATCTTCAAACCTCGCGTTATTGACTGATGTCAGCCAGAAAGATTCTGTTGGGTCATAAATTGATTATGATTGATTGAGTACATAGTTAATAATGTCATTTAACCTGACTAAAGGCACACCGATCATATCAACGGATCAGATGTCCGATTGGCACGCTATGATGGTCAGCTTGATGTGGAACGTCCAGGCGTGGCGAGATTGGATACAAGAGAACATTGACAAAGCTCTCAACTATCAACCTCAGCAAAACGTTTCATCACGTAAGTTATATTATATTGGTATACGTTTAGAAAGGCCCCTGAAGGAGAGCTCTGAATAAGATAATACTTGTTGACGAACGATAACGACCATCTGATGGTCGATACTATCGGTCTGACACAAGGGAATGGAAGGTTATGCATACTTCTAGTTAGTAATTCATTGTAGCTGCTGAAATTATGGTGCTGTAATTAATGTGATACAGCCTCCTGTGATGCCAATACTATGCTTTAAATACATAGATATATCAAAATTTGACCAACCAGTATTATAAAAGCGAAAATGTATCTGGCAATTCGATCTACACTACTTTGAATCCAGTATTATAAAAGCGAAAATGGATCTAGCAATTCGATCTATACTACTTTGAATCCAGTATTATAAAAGCGAAAATGCATCTGGCAATTCGATCTACACTTATTTGAATCCAGTATTATAAAAGCGAAAATGTATCTGGCAATTCGATCTACACTTATTTGAATCCAGTATTATAAAAGCGAAAATGTATCTAGCAATTCGATCTATACTACTTTGAATCCAGTATTATAAAAGCGAAAATGTATCTGGCAATTTGACTACTTTGCGTGCTTTGGTTACCTTTTTATGACTAAACGGTTAAACTGATTTGAATGAAATTTGTTACGGACATAGATATAAATTATATGCCGAAGAAGGATTTAGACCACTTCTTGACGCGATATAACTGATACTCATACCGGCGAAGCCTCGTGCATAAGCTCGTAACTAATAACTGCATAATATCTCTACTTTTGAGAATCTTGTTTTTTATTTTCAGAGCAAACCACAGATAACTGGACATTATTTCAAAGAAGAGTTGCAACAGAAGCGTTGCAATGGCGGCAGTATAATATCTTCAGTCGCCAGCTTACGTTACGGCTCGCCTTGAGATATAGAGATAAACAAGTAATTTATTGTCATCATGTATCATCACATTATAAATCCAAATTCATCTCCTTATTAGCATGAGTCTTTCTGGAACCGAAGAGGTTTGAAGCATTATTGCTACGGATACAGAGGCCAGTGTTTTGTTTGAAGCCGCTCAACAGACTTGAAAAAACAGTTGTTGTCTTGCAATAGTTAAGGTAGAGCCATCCATACAAATTTGAAAGTTTGTTTGTTTGTCCTATTTTTACGTCGACACGAACAATTGATTGACATGATTTTTTACGGGGATAGATTAGTGGAGGCATAGGCTAGTTTTTATTCCGGAAAATCTTATTCCCACGGGAAAAAGGTTTTATTAAAATAGTTTATATTAAAATAAGAATAAATAACATGTTATTTCATTGTGATTTCAAAAAATAAATACACTTTTGAACAGCCTTTTAGATTATCAGCGTTGTAAACCTTTGTATGCTTCCAGATTTACTTACCTACGAGTATGTTCGACTTGTTCATATCATTTGTATCATATATTATACGTGCTTCGGGGGGCACGTTAATCCGTTGGTTCCGGCAGGCGCTATTAGATGACAGTCGTTAAGTAAAGCCTTTAGGCGGCTTAAAAACACTGGGCTCCGCCATCCCACAGTTAAGAAACGTGGTGGAGTATGCTCTAAACCTCTACATTTGAGGGGATTAGAGCATACTCCACCCCGTATCCCAGCAGTGGGATGAGTATGAGTTGACGACTATATATAATACTGAATAAAATGATACAGATGTCCAAATTTCCAAGACTCCAAGTAAATTCGGATCCTTAAATATATTAATATAAAAAGACGTTAAGAAGTCGTATGTACCAAAATAGTAGTTATTAATAGCTTAATTACATATTTGCAACATAATGGCCATGTCACATAAGGGAATCTAATAGTAATATATTGGATTTAGTGGTTATAACCAAGGGTTACAATCCCGTTTTAGATAGTATCACCTACGCGAGCTACAGTGAAGACATCTGCTTACATGGAGTGCCAAAGGGATATGCTAGAAATCATTAGCATGTTCAATAGGTGGACGCAATGGCTGACCGTTGTGGTACGTATTGCAATATATCTTACTAAATTTTACCTTTTTCACCGGCAAACAGAGCACTTTTCTCTTTATTCTCTCTAAATTCTAATTAGAATTTTTATGTATAGTTGTGAAGTAAAGGAACTTCTCGTGTCCAGGAGCTTCTATCATTATATAAATAGTTAAATTCAGGGATTTTATTTTATTCAAGAGCTTGGTACCAATGGCCACTTTGAGTCCGATTTCGCGGGTTCCATCCCCGCACAAGACACATAATTGTGTGCATGAGCATGTGTGTTTCTCTTGTCTGGGTATTTTCTATGTATGTGTATGTATTTACAAAAAAAAACATGTATTTAAGTAATTATGATATATAAGTATGAGTTAGCCAGTATCCATAGTA
This sequence comes from Hypsopygia costalis, assembly GCA_937001555.2. Classification (NCBI taxonomy): domain Eukaryota; kingdom Metazoa; phylum Arthropoda; class Insecta; order Lepidoptera; family Pyralidae; genus Hypsopygia; species Hypsopygia costalis. The sequence goes on from OW443325.2 coordinate 9,103,298, forward strand.
CAAGCTGTTAGTTTGAGACTAGATGGCCGTGAGTAATTTGTTCAGGAATATTTCTTTATTTAATATTCATCATTCCAGAGAAATTATACCCTCGCATACAGTACGAGTATGTATACAAGTATGTATAAGTAATAGTTACTTAACCTAAGATTTCATTATTATTGTAATTTATATTTTTTACTAGCTGCCCTGCTTCGCACGGGTAGAAAGTGGTATTTTATTTTCCTCGGAAATTTTAAATCTTTTCTCTCCATAAGAGCCTTCCTGAAACTATGAAAATATGAAAACAAAAATTAGCAGAATGGGTCGAGCCGTTCTCTTAGCCAGATTATTTTTTATTTTTTATATAGGTAACAAATTATAAAAGGAAAAAAATAATAAGAGCGACTAAAAATTACTAAATGAATTATTTCGATTTATATACTGTCCATTACAAAATAAAGTAAGTTTAAGACACAAAATATTTTTTTTCTAGCTAAGGGAAACAGACTCTCTGCAACAAGATGCCGATTCAAATATTCCAATCCACGAAACGTAAGTCTTACGTCTTGTTATTTTCAAAGTTTAATAACCCTCAGGCTGAGATTGACAACTTCCTAAAACGACAACTTCGTAACATGACAATTTCCTAAAACGACAACTTCCTAAAATGACAACTTCCTAAAACGACAACTTCCTAACATGACAATTTTCTAAAACGACAACTTCCTAAAACAACAACTTCCTAAAAGAAGCGAAGAAAATTGCAACTGGATGTGGATGCATTTATCCTCGATGCTCAATTAAAATTGGTACATAATAATAACAACAACCGTACTGCTATTAGAAGCTATAAAATAATAGCAGCACTTTACTTATCTTGTTTCATAGCCGCTGGAGCCATTTTAAGAAGAAGGTGCAAGAGTACTGCGAGGATTGGTCAAAATACAACACACGTTTAAAGCATTCCTGGGAACACAAGTACAGAGCTATTATTTCAGGTACATTATTAATTAATTGATGAATATATACAAATCAAATATCCGCAGTTTGCATTGAGCTTGGGCAGATAACATTTGTTCTCGGATATAAAAAAATCTGTCCGCAATTTTGACCCGCGTGTTTGGGTAAAAAGTAATGGATTCATTGTATAGATCACTAAAGAACATATGCTGTGTGTGCCAAATTTGTATGAAATTGAGCAAATCTCAATTTCATACAAATTTACATATTTGCACAGCATATTATGTTCTAAACTATGTTCCGTTTGTCTCCTGTGAAAGAGTTTAAACATTGGCAAGTGTGGCAAACAAGCGTAGAATCTACCTGGTGGTAAGCAGTTATCCCAGCCTATAGTAATGGCTGTTCAAATACAGTGTCTATGATTCGTCTAAGTCACTTTCACACGGGTGAATGTCAGTTATTGCAGCAATGTTTTGGTCATCTCTAGGGAACAGTTAATTTTTTTGGAATAAAATGTATCATCATCATCAGGTCATTATAGTCTCCAATACAGGAGCACGACACTCTCTCGTCCGTCCCATACAGAAGGAGGATTTGGCCTACACTTCCCACGCTAGCCAGATGGGTTGGGGAGGCCTGATCAATATTTTATAATATATTTCCCTTAGTCGCCTTGTACGACATCCACGGGAAGAGACGGAGTGACTCTATTCTAGTCTGCCGGAAACAACGGCCATAAAATGTATACTTACTTAATATTATTTATTCTTCACTTCTAATATGATGTATGTAACATTTCATTGCAATCGATATAGTAATGGATGAGAAAAGCGGAACAAACAGACAAAGTCACTGTCGCATTTATAATATTAGTAAGGATTATACACATTAGCCAAACTTAAAATAAGAGGGTTGTCATATTTTTCAATGAAACTTAGTGCATGTTGCAAAATCTGTCTTCCTGAACCGAATCTGTCGTAGAATATGACGTAAGTTGACGTAACCCGAACACTGTGGCTCACGTACTCGCAAGATAGTTAAGCAACAGTGTATCTCTAGATTGGTTACCACCGTGGTCGCAGCGCGGTCCCGTTTGGGTGGTGAGTGCGTGCGGCGCGGTGCCCAGCGGCGCGGTGGCCGCAGGCGTCTTCGACGGAGAAATCACTTGGGTGGCACGCACCACACACAAGTCAGTACACTTCAAAATTTTATTTGTAATATTTTGATATGTACATTAATTGGAACCATCACGTATGGACCGAATGAATACCTTGATAACAAATATTTCGTGACAATCCAAATCATATTCAATGCGTGTGCTAAATTTCATCCGGTTTTTTTATATGAGAGAGGGGCAAACAAACATGTAGGTCTAATGGAAAGCAATCACCAGCACCAGATCAGTAACACCAAGGAGTTGCCGATTCGTTGCCAACAACAACAACTCCTTCTTTTATTTCTTTCTGGTAACCTCACTCACTCGCAGGAACACAAAAACCCTCATGGAATTGTTATTTGGCTGCGATATTCTGTGAGATGGAGGTACATCACCAGTCGGTCAGCTTAAAAAATATGCCCTGCCTCTGTTTTCGCCAGAGGCTCGTTTGTCAGTCAGCAAGGTGCACCACGTGCAGGTGAGGTTGGCTTTGGTTCAAAGATGTTGATGAACCACTTACACCCCAAATTTACCCGTCTACCCGTAAAAGAGTAATCTATGTTAATTACTATTATTTATGCTACGTTTAGACGAAACCAGTATTAACTGCAATTTTTCTGGCAGCCAACACTGACTTATTATTGGCCTCGTATAAACAGTTTTTCAAGACAAGCCATCGCTGGCTGCCAGCACTACTACACTGGCGGGATTAAAACGCCTCTTTTTAAGCCAGTGACCTCCGCCTGCGTGCCATAAGAATAAACCAAGAATGAAATAAATCCATTGCCCTCATCTAAACAACACAGGCTCGTCTGAAGCCAGCGTTACTAGCTTCGTCTAAACCTTGCTTGCATAATTTCCAACCACTATAAAGTTGTGGTTGTAGAGTTCACCTTTCCCTGAAAATGTATCATCTATGGGTATTTTCAAAAATGGCCTTTTATTTTATAGGAACTCAAAATGAGAGTTTTAAATACAAATAAAATAAAAGGTGAAGATAGAAATATTCCTGGACAAATTACACACGGTCATCTAGTCCCAAACTAAGCAAAGCTTGTACTATGGGTACTAGATAACTGATATAATACCACAGTTTAAGTAATAGTACTACGTACAGTATGACCTTTCCCTGCCGCTCTCTCATGTCGACCTCACCTCCCCTTTGAGACAAATCTGGAACAGTTTGTATGGCGCCGCACGCACACACGCTCATTCACACTCTACACGGACGTCATTGTTTATGTAGTAATAAACGACGCGAAATTTGTATGGAGTGGCCTGGGTGTCATTATACTTAAATACATTTTTTTTAATACATACATATAATGCATAGAAAACACCCAGACCTAGGAATATTCATGCACACAAATATTTGTCTTGTGCGGGGATCGAACCCGTAACCTCGGAGTTAAAGTGGCCATTGCGAACCATTCGACCACCGAGCTCGTTAAAGATCCGGGCAACGTGACTATTTTATTGACAGATGCAACGTGATGCCAGCCACATTGTGTCCCTCTAAGCACTGCTGTTTGGTATATGCTGATGGAGCTGTACATCATTATACTAAATACCAGGTATGTATATATAATTTATTATTAAGATCATGAATTATGCATAGGATCAATTTTCAACATCATACAATATCGTCATCTGCCCATTGCTGGCAAGTCGTGCACGACTTCCCTGATAATTTACATTACCATACCATAAGTAATTGTCCACTTTCCACATCTAACGACTTCTTTAGAGATTATTTACTATATACTATTTTGGATAGGTTATGTGTAATGCAGAAGTAAAGTGGCTGCCATGGCGGGCAGGAGAAGTAGGTGCTCGAGCCGTGAGAGTTGCCCCCGGGATCCACGTGGGCAGGGTCCATTACCGCGGCTCTCACCTCCTTGGCGCGGTACACGCACCCTCGTACCGTTGTCACGTGGTAATCTTCGGCAGACCCTTTGCATTCAACTGCTATGAACTTCTAGTACTCTGTCCAGGTGATGAGAATTTGTGAAATGAAATAATTCGTCACTTTTTTAGAAATTCATGTTTGATGGTGATCAAAGGTCTCAGCGTACACAACATATTTTTGTATCTTATTTCGGACGGGACCAGACTATTTCTTGACATCGGTACATAGATATAAAAATATAGTAGCAAAGTATTTCGTCAAGTATATTTTGTTACTATATGGGTCACTTTAGGTCGTTATCATCGTATTATCCCGTTACAATGCTGGAACCTTAAGAATTAAGGCGATTATGAAAACTAGGTACCTAGTTTTAAATTCGAAATCGGGCTTGGTGAGTGTCATAGGATATGAGCTCTAAATGTGTTTACACACATTTAGAGCTCATATTCCTATGAAATGACTGCACATGGCTATAATTTGAGATTTTTTTTATTGTTTTATCGACTTTGTGACTTCGTTTTGTATTTTAATTAAAAAGAAATATATTACATTTGTGATTTTTACTGCTTTTTTTCTAATTGTGATCTTTACTGTTATTGCCGTCAAGTTTCATTACGTTCCGCAGGTTCCTCAGCCACTTGCACTTTTTCGATAATACCTTTGGTTCCAGACAGCCGCACAGTGTCTCCAGTCGTAAATATATCAGTGGCATCAGTAGCCCCGACTATACATGGCAAGCCATACTCGCGAGCTATCACAGCACCTAAAATAATGTACAAAAAAAATTTGACTGTTCATTCCCGGATTTCATAAAACGCATACTCGCCTTTGTATTAAATTTCATAATTTTCCAATTAAATTCGAAATATTACGTTGTATAACACTTTTAGAACAAATTGTGATTACTCTGAATGGTGGGTTTAACACCTTTGTTCGCATAAAGGCAGATTCTCAAAAGGACCGATTATCAAAATACGCAAATGATGCTTGTGCATACCAGCACTTCTTTATAATTAGCCTTCAGATGTCAAAAATCCACTAAATTCAAACACCAATAAATTTGTCGTTATGTTCGGGTGGAAATATTACAGCAATATATTAATCTATATTGTATACTAACCGTGGGAGATTAACCCTCCCAACTCTGTGACTATACCCGTCAGAAGCGGGAAGTACGGTGACCAGCCGATGTCGGTTGCGTGTGTTATTAACACATCACCCTGTTGTAGCTGATGTATCTGGAAAAGACAAGTACTCATAGACACTTATATCTGCATTAAATATAACTACAGAGCAAGAAGATGATAGAAAACTTGCCTCTGAAAGATCTTTGACAACACAAGCCCGAGCGATCACCTCTCCACCGTATACAGAGGTAGCTTTAATCTTCGCATCACCTGATGTCACTGAAGGGCCCTTGGTTTCCAGAGGCACTGGCCAACCCGTGTAGATTTCAGCAAATTTTAACTTTGACCATTTCGGATAATATTGTTGACGTTGAATGGCTCTGTAAAATTGTCAATATTTAAAAACTGCAATTTAAATATACTATTGGTATCATGTTATACTCATATGTAGGGACAAGTATAGAGATCACATCACACAGGATGAAGATTGCGATAACAGTGTCTCACTCTTACTATAGTTCATCTTCGAGGTATTTGATGCGCTTAGTCTCGATCGTAATATACTCTACGGCACTATTATAGGTACTTACTTCCTTAATAAAGCTGGATCTCTTGTGAGTATATATTCTCGTAGCTCTTTCTCTAGGAAATAAAAGACGAGGTCGTAGTGCGGCAAGTACCACTGACGGACCAGTAACTTGCCTAGCTCTATGACCGCTAACCGCAATTTGTGAACACCCAAGATTAAATATGCCTTCGTATTTTCTCTGTGCCGCACCATACTTTTACACAGAGGCAGTACCCAGCGTAACACCTTCCTGCAACGAAGCATTACTACTATGTATATGGCTTTAAGGTAAATAATTCCTGATAACTTGAAGATCCTTTTGTGAAAGATGTAGGTTTTACCTGGTACTATCCTTTTTCGGGGTTTTCAAGGAAGCGATGATTTCAGCTTCCGTTTTACTAGTATTTTGAACATCGGACGGCTTTATACTTTGAAGTATTTTCATGAGCTCCTCTGGAACTAATACCCATGGCTTTGTGGCTACATCAAACTGTATAGAAGAAGAACAGAAGATAAAAGGTATCTAGGACTGACTTTGAATAAACAAGCTAAAGTAATAACAAAAATGTAAAAAAGGGGCCAAGTTGTGAATGTAAGATAAAATATATCTACTTCGCTGATAAGTAGAATTGAAATGTAATCAGACCTATAAGCTCTTGCACTATTTAAATCACCACAACATTGGGCAATTTCAAGTTTTTAGCTTGAATCCTTTAATAGACCTTCGATGTAATAATCACAATATCTAACCCTTTTCGATTTTAGTTCGGAACGCGTAACATAACATATAACGTTTTAAATTATAGAAGTATACCTCCATGATTGCCCTGTGGCCGTGTTCTCTTAGAAATTCTAGTACATTGAGATGGATATGTGGTAGCATTTTCTGAAGCCAGCGCATGGCATTTTTCGGATCTTGAACTTTGAACTCTTCCACCATGCCAGACTCGTGCAGCTCCCGACACAGTTCTGTTAAACGTAGAGGTACCTCGGCCGATAAAACGTCACCCGCATTTAGGATTGTACAGATTTCATTGCAGTGTTCTGGGGTAAAATCTGAAAGTATGCAACTTAGATAGTTAATTTAATAAGGTGTTATTTTGCGGAAGTCAAATTTACAGGCAATTTGATCTACACTACTTTGCGTGCTTCCGCCATCAGTTAATTCACGCAAACTACTGTCGGTATTCTTTACACTACCAAAGCAACCACGGCAGTATTTACAGATCGCCTGATGATGCCTTGCGGACAGGGAAAACACGTGTCGCAGAGACGACTACGGCAGACGGGGCGGCGGTAGACGCATGTTTCTTCGGGTTCAGATGTTGGAGAGTCGCAGAGACGACCGCAGCAGCCGGAGCAGAGACGACCAAAGCAGCCACGCCAGTCTTATGCATTTACTAACGGTAGTGACTGGGTACCGGCCAGCAGTAATTTGCATGAACTAACTGATGGCAGAGGCACGCAAAGTAGTATAGATCAAATTACCAGTACGCAACTTAAATCAACACTTTAGTTTTTTATGCTACCTTAAATACTTTAGTGATTATACAGCCTATCGTATGTAAATGTATATCAACAGTAAGGTAAACTCGCAGCCACACAACATCCCTCAAGGGTTATTTGACTGCGCGATATTCTGTTTTCCCACTCGGTCAGCTACAAATACGCTGTACCGAACCTCTATTTTGCTTTCGCTAGTCGGCAGGGCGCACGACATGCAGGTGAGGTTAGCTTTGGCTCTAAATATTGTGTTAAGTCACTTACACCCCATGTGCGCCGGACCAAATCAAAATTAAATATGTAATTCACCATCATTAGCCTGTATCTACCCACTGTTGGCCTTTCCCAATACTTTCCACCATGCGATCCTCTGCTTTCCGCATCCAACCGCTACCAGCCACTTTTTTGAGATCTTCGGTCCATCTGGAGAGGGGGCGCCCTACGCTTCGTGGCCCCATACTTGGCCTCCACTCTAGAACTTTCCTCCCCCATCTGCCATCGCTGACTCGGCAGATGTGGCCAGCTCACCGCCACTTCAACTCGCCGACTTTGAGAGCTATATCGACCACTTTGGTTCTCCGTCGAATTTCTTCGTTCTGGATTCGATCCCTTAGAGAAACTCCAAGCATTGCTCTCTCCATCGCTCGCTGTGTGACTTTTAGTCTGTGAACCAGCCCAACGGGCAGCGTCCAAATCTCTGCACCGTAGGTCGCACAGGAGCACGCACTGAATGAACACTTGGTCTTCAATCATTGGGGTATATCTGCGGTAAGGATGTGCCGAAGCTTCCCAAAAGCTGCCCAGCCCAGTCGAATGCGTCTATCGATCTCTTTGTTGAAATTACCCCGGCCCAGCTGTATGGCCTGCCCGAGGTAGACGTAGTCTTTAACCACTTCTATACCTGCACTCTCTACGACAACCAGGCTAGGGGTGTTGAGATTGTACATAACTTTCGTTTTGTCCAAATATGTAATTATGTGCATAATAACTTTTAGACTTTGGCGTTGCATGATTTATGAAAAATAACAACGGGAATTAATCTGTAGAAGTTTATGCATATGTGCATGATTATGCCTTATGCATGATCGCGTTAATTCCCGTCGTTATTTTTCATAATTATGAGCATGCTGTTACCACTTAAATAAAAAAGGCTTACCTGCGGCACCTTCCAACAGTACAGACATAGCAATAAACTGACTAGAAGTGCTGGCGGCGCTGGTGACCATGTGGTTGTCCGACAATTTTTCCATAGTCGTACTTGCAGCGATCAATGAGTCTAGCAGTTGTGTAGGTTGTTTGTTATCCGTCTGGATATTCAGTTTATTTACGATTTTGATTTGGCTCTTCGCTCTCCATTTTGCCGTTACGAGAACCTTAAATTTATTTTAATTTTTAGGAAGAATTCCCTTTTTAAGCAAGTTTTACTAAATTCTACAATGGTTTTCTGGATATGTAACCTATTTTTTTTTTATATACTACGTCGGGTGGCAGACAAGCATACGGCCCGCCTGATGTGAAGCGGTAGCCGTATTAACGCTCGCAAGATAATATATCACTTGCGCGCCGCCACCCCCGCTGCCAACGCAGCATCTCCTTCTTTTCTGGTGACCTTACTCACTCGCAGGAACACAACAACCCTCAAGGGAATTGTTATTTGGCTGCGGTACTCTGTGAGGTGGTGGTACATTCCCCAGTCGGGTAGCTTACAATTACGCTTCCTACCTCTCTTTTCGCCAGAGCTTCGTTTGTCAGTCAGCAGGGTGCACCACGTGCAGGTGAAGTTGGCTTTGATTCAAAGATGTTGATAAACTTACACCCCATATTAATTACATAAATTACTATTACATAAATTACGTGTTTAATACATAGAAAACACCCAGACCAAGACAAACAAACATGTTCTTGCACACAAATATTTGACTTGTGCGGGGATCGCATCCGCAATCTCGGAGTCAAGGTGGCCATTGCCATTGTAGTGACCATTCGACCAAAGAGCTCGAATGTGTAGACATATCGTGAATGCGATTAGCGAATTATAGTTAATCTTAAATTTGATGGGCATGTGCCACATGATATAAATACATACGCCATTGTCGGATAAATGTTTTACCTTTTCATTCATGTTTTAGAAATTTAGAAAGTTTGAACGTATGACGACAAAAAATAAATACTTAGATAATTTAATATTACATGTAGCATTATGTATTTTGAGACTCTGTGTTTGGAACATTAGAAACAATATTAATACTGGTAAGTCTCCCTTCCGACCCATGGTTACACTGATGTCTAGGGATAGACTTAGCTATCTTGTGTGTTCTAAAGTTTATACGGCATCAACCCATAATCATTCCACTGTTGGGATACGGGTATCCTCTCAATCAAAGAGGTTTAGAGCGTACTCCACCACGCTGCTCCACTGCGGGTTGGCGGAGGCCGGTGTTTTCAAGCCGCCCTAAGGCCACTGACATGGCTTTACGTCTGTCATCTAATGTCAACAGCCGGGACCGCCGTCTTAACGTGCCCACCGAAGCATGCACGAGCTTGAGATAAACCAATCCATAGACAGGTTACGGTCGATGTTGCTTAACTTTGTTCGAACGTTAAACTGACACGCGCTGCGATGCCATCTAGCTCCTCACGTTTGTACACCAACGTTTATACAATGGGTTGTGTTCGGAGGATTCGTTCAATATGATGACCACCTCTTCCTTCTGTAACCGTACCTCACGCCATCGGCGGGGAATTCATTCATCCCCACATATTGGAGCCAAAATGGTCGCGTCTATTGCATACGCTTTCCTGAGAAGTTTTCTTTCGCGTACTGTGTAGTTGTTTTCTACAGTTTGGTGTCCTTCAAGGGGATTTTAAAAGCCTCTGGGTGCCAGCGTCTATAGGCTGGGATAACTGCTTAGTATCAGGCAAGTCGTATACTTGTTTGTCACCTGAATAGTAAAAAAACCATAAACTTACAGTTACGAGATCGGAATACATTTTTATCTTGTCAGTCCATTGAGCGGGGCGCCGGTGGAGCGCCGTGTTAATTATATTTTTATCCGCTACCTTGTGTCCGTGGATTGCCATATCCAACATGTTGATACCAATGTGTATCTCTTTGCGTACACGCCGATAAGATGTCTATAATCGATAAATGAAGTTAACAATAGATATCAGAGAAATACAATACATTTTATTGCACCAATACAAAAATTTACAAACAAGTACAAGTACAGAACTAGGGTACAAAGGGCGGCCTTATCGTGATGCGATTTGTTCCAGACAACCATATTGTAGATGAAAGGTGCAAAAAAAGAAAAAAAAAAAGGTAGATGAGCAGTGCAATCAAAGTAAATGAAACGCTTCGGACCCGCCGGACCCCTGGCCGTACCTCTGGTGGCACTGTGGGTCTTAAAATATTAAACCATACCACTGAATAAATCACCGTAGTGCTGTGCTGACGTACCAGGCAGACAGACAGAAGGGAGTGAAGGGAGTTATTTCTTATAGTGAAATGCTTTCGTAGTGCAATGTTAATCACTAATAATAATAAGCTATTGAGAAAAAGGTTTCACAAAGAAAATAAAAAAACGAGTGTGCTTTAGACCACACGACTGAAGTAAAACTTCTTTAACTCTACTAACTTATATCTCCCTTTCAACTTCCGTTCGTCGTTTCACCAGCTTACTCCCCAGGTCAAGCGTGTGTTAGATAATTATAAAGTAGTTTTACTCCAATAAATAGATATATACCTATATGTGGCGTATTGCCGCTTAAAGTTTTAAATGTGGACTGTATTGCTGTAGGTTAAATTACGTCGAAACAATTTAGTTAAAGGACGAGCGATGTCAAGGGGTTGAATAAGTAAAATTTCCTGTGTCACCCGCTTTGATAACTAAAGCCACTTACCTTGACACGTGGATGGCTCCCGCGCCGGTTGGTGGATTGATATTTCTTCTAACAGACAAGTCCTGTAGCTAGTATTGTTCCAACACTACACACAAGGCACTTATATAGTTTTCAGACATATGTAAAAAGGTCACGGACCGAGGAAAGTAAATAATTATAATTTTATTGCATGCACATATTCTTGCATGTACCGGAGGTGGCGGACGACTGCGTTGCGCGCCCTACAGCGGCGATTTTGCGAACCAATAATATGGTCTATGGCCGCTAAAAGGAAGTGACTTAATTAACAAATCAATGGTGAACACATAAGAAAATTATATATTCAACACCCCCCACCGAAAGCACCATGAGGCTTTCACATTAAAAAGAAAAAAAAAATGAATTTAATGACCTATCAAAGGGTCAACCCTAGCTTTGCGCCAGAGCACACAATATAATGTATATAACAAAGGAAAAAATAACCTAACCTAGGAATTATCGCAGTAGGCGATTGAAAATTATCACTATTTAGTTTACAAAAGGTAAGAGGCTTAATTTATTTGTAGGCCTCTGAAAAACAGTTCGTTTGGTGCGTAAGGTCACCTTTCTAACAATACCATCCAAGCCAGGGTGAATTTTATCAACCACCGCAAGGGGCCAATGGCAAGGGTGACTTTGATTGTCTTTAACGAGAACTAAATCCCCTACTTTAGGGTTAGGCGGCGAAGTGAACCATTTTGCTCTCTGTTGCAATGTATTTAAATAATCTTGGCTCCATTTTTTCCAAAATAATTGTGAACAATTTTGCAAATATTGCCAACGTGACAAATTAGATATAGGAACGTCCTTAAGATCGATTTCTGGTACAGCAGTCAGACATTTACCTACGAGGAAATGTCCCGCGGTTAGAACGTTAAACTCATTAGGGTTGTCGCTAGCCGGTAACACGCCTAATGGACGTGAATTCATTATAGCTTCTATTTTACAGAAAACGGTAGCAAGTTCTTCAAAAGTTAAGGCCTTTTGGCCGACCGCACGCACTAAATGGTATTTGGCCGATTTTATACCGGCCTCCCAGAGGCCTCCCATATGTGGCGCGCTGGGAGGGTTGAAGACCCAGTTGATTTTACGTTGGGCGCAACCGTTCAAAATATCATTCTGGTTGTGCTGGTCTGAAAGAAACCTTTGTACTTCGCTTAGGTGTTTACTAGCGGCAACAAAGTTAGTCCCTCGATCCGAATAGAGACACGCGCATAATCCACGACGGGCTACGAATCGATCGAGAGTCGCCAGAAAACAATCTGTGGATAAGGAAGACAAAACTTCCAGATGGACAGCCTTGGTAGAAAAGCAGACAAATATAGCCAAGTACGCCTTATCTACCTTTGCGTTACGACGCAGGCTTTCTTTAATAAAGAACGGACCCCCTAGGTCAACTCCTACGTTTTCAAATACTTTATTAGGTACCAAACGAGTTGACGGCATTTGGCCCATTTGAGGCTGGAGCAGTGGAGGGTTACATTTAAAGCACGCCCTACACTTAGACAACACTGACCGGATAACGCTACGAGCCGATAATATCCAGTAGTTTTGATTTATAATATTCTGTAAAGTACGAGGCCCCACATGTAAATATTTTTTATGTAAATATTCAATTAATAAGATTGTTAACCTACACCTCTTATGTAACAACACTGGATGCTTTGCATTATACGGTAAATCAGCATGGGAGATACGACCCCCCACCCTGAGGAAGCCCCGTGAATCCATGAACGGAGATAATTTCCTTAAAGAAGGAACATAATTTTCACCTTTAGACAAGAGCTTGATCTCCTGAGGAAAGTAAGTACTCTGTACTAATTTAATCAGACAATCATGAGCCCGACTTAACTCAGCGGTTGTCAAAATAGCAGAATTTTCAACAGCAACGTTAGTTTTAGCACGGCTAAAACGTTTTAATATACGAGCTATTGTTCTCTGTAATTTTGAAAATGAAGAAAATTGACTGAACAGTCTTTCACAAAATTCCTTTCGAGTTTCCGATATATTATCTTGCTGTGAGAGAAGACTAAAAGTATTAGTATTCAATTTAAATTCCGGGATATCAGAGCTATCCCTGTTGAAGAAAGTTGTGATAGGCCAATTTTCCCTATCTAAATATAACCACTCAGGGCCCTCTAACCATCGAGATTTCAAAGCCAACAACTGAGTTGGAGTAGCTCCACGGGAGCCCATGTCCGCCATGTTATCCTCACTACGAACATGACGCCATGATTGTGGTGGTATATCTTCGACGATTTGTGTAACACGGTTACAGACAAATGTCTTAAGTTTATATGCTTCCGTTTGAAGCCACGCGAGAACTATCGTAGAATCCGTGAGTGCAGTGATGCGAGTAATTTTTACTCGTGATAAAATATTACAGATGTACTTCATCTGTTTACTTAGCAAGGCAGCCGCCATAAGTTCCAATCTAGGAATGGTCATCACTTTTACAGGAGCGACCTTAGATTTTGCAAGTAGTAGTCGTACTTTAGTCTGCCCGCCGCTCCGAGAAACAATATAAATACACGAAGCATAACCACTTGACGAGGCATCACAAAACCCGACCAACTCGCATTCAGATTGCTCTGGAAGCAACGCATGGCGTTCTATTTGCATCTCAGACAGTAAGGGTAATTCAGTGATAAAGGTGAGCCACTGATGACAAACATCGGAGGGTAGTCGTTCATCCCATCCGATACCCAACTTCCAGAGATCCTGAAGTATGCATTTTGCTACGAAAGTACAAGGAGAGATAAACCCCACTGGGTCATATATCGATGCTAATAACTTTAACACCGATCTTTTAGTTGTAACGGCATCACGTTTATTTTCGGAAAAGTTAAACGTGTCGCTTAACGGATCCCACTGCAAACCCAGTAGTTTAATAGATACGTTATTTTTATCCTTTTCAAAGGTAATTTTGTTCTCGCGATGTTCAAGCGGTACGCGCGATAACAATTGCTCACAGTTACTCGACCACTTCTTTAAAACAAATCCACCGCAGTTTAATAATGCAATAAGTTCATCTTGTAACGTGCAAGCTTGTGAGAACGTCTCACATGACCATAGAATGTCATCCATATACATGCCCTGTCGTATGACGTCAGCGGCCGAAGGGAAACGTTCACCTTCATCTGAAGCCAACTGAAGTAAGGTTTTCAGCGCTAGGTAGGGCGAGCTACTTATACCATAACTTATGGTGTTGAGCCTATAAACCTGTATAGGTTCGACCGGTGATGTTCTATATAAAATATGTTGATAATTACGATCACTCTCTCGAACTAAAATCGCTCGATACATTTTACATATGTCACTAGCAAAGCAATATTCAAATAATCGAAAATTAATAATTATCGAATTTATATCACGGTACAAATTCGGTCCCGTCAATTGTATGTCATTGAGAGAAATCCCTCGACTGGTTTTTGCCGATGCATCAAACACGACTCGGAGAGGTGTTGTCGTACTGTTCGGGTTGTGTACTTTATGATGCGGTATTATGTACTTGCTCGGCTCACTGCCAGCATACAACTCCATATGCCCAAGTCTTTCATATTCCAACATGAAGTCGTTGTATGCTTGCCGCAACGCTGGCGTGCGAGCGAGTGAGCGTTCCATCGACAACAATCTACGCTCCGCGATAGCGCGTGAGTCACCCAACTCGGGGCGGTCTGGTGTAAACAATAGCGGAACAACATATCTACCCGTCTCATCGCGGCGATATTCTGTCGAATATATTTCCTCAGCTAGTTGATCTAATGGGCTTAAGGTAGGCTTGCACGGCAAACTATTTTCTACCTCCCAAAAATCACGCAAAATTTTGTCTAAGCTTTGTTCTTGGCTAAGTGACAAATGAAAATTCTGTGACATTGAGTTATTGTCGTAATATAATTTTCCACTCACGACAAACCCAAAAATAGTGTCAATGACAGTCGGAATATTCGGTTTAATATAATAAGGTTTATCTTTTATTACTTCCGACACGATGTCGTTGCCTAACAGAACATCCACTGACGACCTTTTATAGAAATATGGATCGGCTAAATTAATATTTTCATATTCTTCAATAACATTCTGAGGAAAAGAAATATTAGGCAATTCCGAAGATACCTTAGACACTACTACCATATCCACTGAAAGAATCGGAACGTCCGATTTGCACGGTTTTATTTCACATGTAACCATGCCGAAATTTTTTACGGCTTCACCTCCGAGTCCGTACACGGTAAACGGACACTTGTGTCGTCGTAAGCCCAAACGTTGAGCACAATCTAAAGTTATAAAAGAACTTTGTGCACCAGAATCAAGAACAGCACGGCAGTCTTGAGACTGACCTGTGACATCTAAAACATGCGTTCGCGCCGTGCCTAATACCACCCCGTAACTAGTGCCTTCAATCACGGAATGAAGGTTTTCATTGACGGACACGTCATTCACGGAATGCGCTTGAGGTATAGACGCGTGCGCGCTAGGGCGGGGCGGCATCAGCCCGCCTGATGGCCGCGCGCCCGTCCACGCTGTAGGGTTGGGTGCACTCGAAACGTTCGGCGTGCGCCCACCCATGTTAGTCGGAACGTCCGACTGAACTCCACGGGAGCTCATGTCGCGGTGTAGTAAATAATGGTGGGGTAAACCACATACCCCACAGGATAAGTTACTTTTACAACTATGTGAGTCATGACCACCTTTCATACAATTAGTGCATAATTTTAATGAATTAACACGGTTAATTCTATCTTGCGATGACAGTTTACGAAACTGTTCGCAGCGATAAATCATATGGTTTCCCTTACAGTGTACACAAATAACCTTATTTTGACTCGAACCACAACTAGTGGTAGTTAAACCTATATTATTAAAAGAATGATTAGGCTTTAAACCCGATTGCGAAATATTACCTTTATTGTGATTGAAATTCCGTTGCGATTTCACTACATTCGTGTTATTATTCATAGTCCAGGAGCTAGTAGTCGGGGAAATATTACCGAGTACTTTTATTTGTTTATTTACGAAATGCATTAATTCTGAGAAAGTCGGTAATTTTGTAGGATCACGACTTTCCTCAAATAATTTTCTTGTGTGGGCATCTAGTCCACGCAAGGCTATATGACAGAACAAATAGTCATCCAAATTTTCAATATTTAATGCTTTAATCGCTTTTAACGAATGGTCAAAGGTTTCAATAAATGAAGTTAAGTTAGAAATAGTATCTTTTGTCAACGTGGTGAAACTCAGCATTTTATCTAAATACCTACCAGTCAACGCCCTAGTATCTTGGTACTTATTTACTAAGCTAGCCCAAGCTAATGGATAATTATTGGCGGTGATCGGAAAGCTTTTAACCAAATTCAGTGCTGGCCCTTTGACACAGGATAAAAGATAGTGGAATTTATTTATATTATCAAAATTATTATTGTGGACCAATGACACAAAGGTATCATAAAAGGTAGTCCAATTTTCTAGTAGACCATCGAAATCATATAATTTGAGCTGAATTAAAGACGGTCTGACTATATGTTCATTATTATTTTCTGAGGACTCCTTATGTGAGGTGTGCTCCTGTACTAATTTTAAACAATTCACGTAAACACGTTTGCATTCAAAGAATAATTCATCATAATTTTCTATGGATGCCGTGGTCGGCTTATATTTAGAATTTAGTTTTAATTCCAGATCTATTATTTCATACACGATTTTTTCGAATAAGCTACGAGCATCTTCGATGTCTGAATACTGTACCAAAAATCTTTGAACAGCATCTATGTCATTAAATGCAATTGATTTAGATAAATTGTAAGCCTTTTGTAATTTGGAAAATAAATATTCCTTTTGCAACGTTAATTTACTTAGGCGCAAAACGACTTCACTTTCGCCTGCGTTTTGTGTCGGTACCGTCATTTTCGTTACGAACGAAATGTCGACGCCTACACAGTAATGTAAAATGGCCGGTTGGCAAAATGGACGAGTCTATTTTATGTACAACTGTTTTAAGTTTTTATGCCAGAAACTAGTATATTATGGAAATATCGTTAATAATTACGAATTATCACGATGTGCACTATGTGTGTATATAATTTAAATAGGAGATTTGGCTTCAGAAGGACCAGTAAATGTGGCGTATTGCCGCTTAAAGTTTTAAATGTGGACTGTATTGCTGTAGGTTAAATTACGTCGAAACAATTTAGTTAAAGGACGAGCGATGTCAAGGGGTTGAATAAGTAAAATTTCCTGTGTCACCCGCTTTGATAACTAAAGCCACTTACCTTGACACGTGGATGGCTCCCGCGCCGGTTGGTGGATTGATATTTCTTCTAACAGACAAGTCCTGTAGCTAGTATTGTTCCAACACTACACACAAGGCACTTATATAGTTTTCAGACATATGTAAAAAGGTCACGGACCGAGGAAAGTAAATAATTATAATTTTATTGCATGCACATATTCTTGCATGTACCGGAGGTGGCGGACGACTGCGTTGCGCGCCCTACAGCGGCGATTTTGCGAACCAATAATATGGTCTATGGCCGCTAAAAGGAAGTGACTTAATTAACAAATCAATGGTGAACACATAAGAAAATTATATATTCAACACTATATATGTTTATTACGTCTCTTTCCGGCTCGATTCCGCCGCCATGCGAATAGTGTGTCTTACAGTACGAGTATATATACTAGTTATTATGGGATGTGACTAATATTAATGTAGACAGAAAATAAAACGTAGTGTTAGGTATTATTGTATAAGTCTAAAACTGTGTACGCACATACGAACAAATTTATTGCGTTTCTGACACGCAACAACAACGTTTTTTGCATATGCGTACCGCTAACGAACATCAAACGAACAAATAGCAAGCGTTAATATGGCTACGGTAACCACTTCACATAGTGCGGGCCGTATATTTGTCTAAACAACCAATTTAAGTCCAAATGTAGAAGCCAAATGTTCGTTTTCGATGTTCAAGTACGTGTTTATGTAGGTACTTAGGTTTTATTTTGTTGTTGTCTTTAATAATATACAGTTAAGTTATTATACCTTTTTAAATTAGTTGGCTTATACTAAATTCAGGGACCACGGGTAAAATAATTGCCGTGGTACCTTCCAGGGACTATCACAGGGACCATGGGCAAAAAAGGTTGTGCGTATACGGCTTATGATAAATAGAGTAAACCTTTAGAAGTTGACATCATTATTTATCGTATAACAATTGCTGCTGATAACCGTACCAGAATGTACATCTATATATAAGGCCGTGATATACAGCGTTTTCTGGTTCATTGTAAAAATCTTCTACTTACAAAATTGATCTTTGTGCATTTCTTATATCACGCGTAATAGAGCTTAAAATTGTACGGCAAGTGCGAACCTAGAAATGCTTTTGTTTATAATATTTGGAAGTATACTTTTGATTATTATATACTCACATTATATAAAGACAGGCACCCTCGGTAGTGTGTCATCATCATACTGTTGGTATACGGATGCATACTGGGGTCGATCATTTTGTTCATGCTGGTATGCAGAGGATGCAACATAAGGTCATGGCCCATTGGTGACAACGGCTTTGGCAGGACCTGCATATTTGTTTAAACATTTTATTGTCAGTAATATTTACTATAATGTAGTGGTACGAGAAGCGGACTTAAAACAAAAATCATTCTTACATATTTACACTACTTTGCGTGCTTCCGCCACCAATTAGTTCATGCAAACTACTGCCGGTTTGTACCCACCCACAACCGTTAGTAAACGCATGCGAGTGCCGTGGCTGCTTTGGTCGTCTCTGCTCCAGGTTCTAAGGTTGTCTCGGCAAATCTCCAACATCTGAAATAGAAGAAACGTGCGAGTGCCGCCGCCCCGACTGCCGTAGTGGTCTCTGCGATTTCGGTATCTACGCGAGACAAGATCAGGCGATCTGGAGCAAGTAACCAAAGCAGCCACGGCAGTCGCATGCATCTACTAACGGTAGTGGGTGAATGCCGGCTGGCAGTAATTGGCAGCAGCACGCAAAGTAGTGTAGATCAAATTGTCTGTAAATTTGACTTTCTCAAAATAACACCTGAATGAATTAACTAAAAAGCATTCTGTATCAATCAAACTTCAGAAAGTGTAGATGTTCACAAAAGCGGTAGCAAACAGATGTTTTTTTAGACATATTAAAGATTTTGTAATAAATACTCAGTCATTTCACAATATACATGTACTTTTTCGCCTGACATGAGTTCCCATTAAGGTTGGCTGTAAGAGATAAGTCCACCCATATCTATATGTATTTCTAAAAATTATGTTATTCTCATCACAGTATTGACATTACAAGCCAATATTATATTTAAATGATACGATAGATAAGATCAGATCACAAGAGTCACAATGATACTGAAGCTTAGGTAGGTACATTTGAAGTATACGTGTGTCATTTAAGCTGGGCCCGATGTAATAACGACCCATGATTAAATTTGCAAAAACAAAAGAAATGACCTATTATTGACAAATCAACCCAATTTAATGACAATTAGATTTGAATAGCAGATATTGGCATAATCAATAAAAATTAATTGACAAGAATGATGTTAGTAATATTAAGCTCACCTCGCCGCAATTAGCGAAGGTAGTGAGATCATCATCCGACATAATGGGACTATCCAACTCATGAAGCAGCTCTTCTTCTGTCCACCTCTCCAACGACGTTATAGGGCGAGCTTGTAATAAATAAATGTCATCCTGTAAAATTTAAGTTACAAACAATAAGTACTGAAACATTGTAGGTACCAAATATAATGATTTTTCAGAGCGACTTCAAAACTATGCCTTCCAGAACTAAAAGATACCTAGCCAAATAACAATTCTCTTGAGGGTTGTTGTGTTCCTGCGAGTGAGTGAGGTCACCAGAAAGAAAGGAGATGCTGCGTTGGCAGCGGGGGTGGCGGCGCGCGAGCTATATTTTATGTTGCGAGCGTTAATATGGCTACGATAACCGCTTCATATCAGGCGGGCCGTATGCTTGTTTGCCACCCGACGTAATATAAAAAAAAAAAATAAGATACACTGCACATGAACAATTCAAAATATGTAACTTTGTTGAGACCAAATGATGTGCAGACGAAAACTACTACCAATTTATTTGCGGTAGAATAACTGCAAAACCTATACATTTACGTCTACAATGTATAGGTTTTGGAGTTATTCTACCGCATTAGCAGCAAAACAATTTTGTATGACCAAGCTGTTTCTGCTGTCGATGCGTATTGCCTTTATTTTTGCCTTAATGTATTTACTAGTTGCTGGGACGCTTATAAAGATAGTAATCGTTTTCTCCGTTCTTTAGAACATTCTTTAGAGCATAACGCAGCATGTCTATGGAAACGTATGAAAATGTTACCTAATTAGGAATATTTCACCTTCACAATAGCCCATTCAATATCCCTGCCGGCACCCCATAGCTCCTCCTGAGAAACTCCAATCCTTGCCAATGCCTTCATTTCGTTTGCCGATAGACACGGCACTCCCCGCTCGGACTCCGGTACTTCCTCAGTAGTCACACCATCAGCAGCGGTCATCACCCGTTGTTTCTTTGAACCTAGTTCGATCGTTGTGATCGTGAGGTCTTTGTCACGCTTGACTATTATTGTGTCCGGTTCCACAGAGCCTGATACCACGCTCTATAAAGTAAGATATAAATGTAATCAATAATCATACTAGTACGTATAGGTATTATATATTACTCTAAACCTACTTAAACTGCTGTTACTAATTAATTTATATTTGGTTCAAAAATATCGCCGATGAGACCAAGTACTTCGTTTATCCTTTAAGTCCCCAGAACATACTAAAAGTCCCAGAGAGTGGGAGACAAGTGCTTCGACCTAGCAGTTCTTCTAATTGAAGCGATTATACCGAGTAGACCAACCTCTCCAAGGCCATAATTTGCAGTAATGAGTAATCTCGTTGGATCTCCAGCTTCTGGATGTCGCGTGAACATAACGCCCGCCGCACGAGGTGTCACTAAAGTTTGCACTACAACTCCACCACCGCAGAGGCAAGGCTGACCATTCTGTCTGTAATATCAAAAATAAAATTTACACATAAATAAATATTCCTGGACAAATTACAAGCTTTGCTTAGTTTGGGACTAGATAGGCATCTAATTTATAAAATATTTAACCATAATATCAGTACCATAGTACAAGCTTTGCTTAGTTTGGGATAGGCAGTCCCAAACTAAGCAAAGTTTGTACTATGGTACTGATATTATGGATAAATATTTTTTTGTAATACATACTTAGAATACAATAGAAAACACCAAGACCAAGACAAACAGACATGTTCATTTACATAAATATTTGTCTTGTGCGAGGATCGAACCCGCAACCTCGGAGTCAAAGTGGCCATTGCTAACCATTGGACCACTGAGCTCGTCATATATCTTAGACTAAGATTTAATCCACGTAAGCATCAACGAGATTTCATCGATTTTTCACAAACTTTGTACTAATATATTTCTACTGAGAAGTGTCGCTGTCGTTCTTCTTACCTGCGGTAATAGGCGCTAGTGAACGCGAACATAGACGCCCAGCACTTCTGAACTCCACGTAGAACGTCTTCGTCGCTGAGACATCCGAGGATTGTCTCATTCTGGCCGGCAGCAGATAAAGTTTCACTATCTTCACCTACCGCTATATAAAAAATTGAATCACTTTTGTTATTTGTTATAAAATTTAAAATAGATGCATAATAATATATATTTAAAAAATAGTTAGCATCCTGCTAGTAATTTATTGTAAATAAGTTATTTGTCCTAACAGTAATAACTGTATCGACGTTCAGCTAAAATTAATGAACGGATCGAACTGAAATTTGACAGACATTAGGACATAAACGTCCGCTATGTAGAGATTTAAAAAATGCCACGGGATACTGAGACATGCTCGTACAAAGTCACGGGCGAAAGCTACTAGTTATGTATGTTAATAGAAATAGATGTGAACATAAACTTAAGTTTGGCCGACTATACTTAAGTATAACCGCAGCCCCATGGCTAAAAATGTAGAAACAATATAATGAACGGTTTATCGAGACGGTTCGGTTAGGTTAGATTATGCTTGTGATCACCAAAATCTCGATTTGCTATTGCAAAGGGTATGGGTACCTCACCTCTCTTTCTCCAAAAACAAATTAAGTTTTGGTAATCACAGGAATAACTTAACTAACCTAAACCTACTATGTAGATAAATCGTCCATTATGTATTTCAATTATCGCCTCCATATCAGAAGGTCAAATAAGCAAAATGACCATGATGAATTAACGTCATGAAAGTAAAACGACCTACTAGTAAAACGTCTGAAATCTAAAATAGTTATACTAGGAGAACGTCTGAAATGCTATTTTAACGTTTGCAATTTTTATCGTGCTAGAAAATTTCGAATCGAATGAGCTATCGCTCATATTTTAGGGAGATTTATCACTAATTAACCCTTTGTTGAACTTGTTGACTAGACTATAAACATTTTTAATGTTGCGGCTAAACCTTTTTGTCAATTATACATATTTTATAACGATGCTGCATTCCCACTTCACACCAAGCCATTTCGCGTCCCTTTTTTTCTAAAGTTGTAAACATAATGTAAGGCCTCATTTGCACAAGCGATTTTAACGTGTTGCGTCGTCTAGAGAATTTTCTAACGGTCCTGATTGTATTTTAAAGAAAGTAAAAAAGACACAACAAAACAAAACTCACGTTGAAACGATAAAATGCGCTCATGTGAATGATACCTCAGTCTGATGGGTGCCCCTTGCATTATTAGTTAATAAAATATAATTACTTTGCTAACCATTACATCACAAAAATAATTGGCCTAGGCGGATCAGATTAAAGTAGTAGCTGAATCTTACTAAAATGCTCGTTTAGCGCTTCTGTATTTCTGATGTAGTACCTGATGATCTAACAGCAAATCGCTGCTCGAGCTGATGTTCCGTAGCCTTTTTTCTCAATTCGGTGAGGTGTGTTAAAATTTCGTCTTTCAGTCCACCAGATATTTGCTTTGCTGCCAATAACTCCGATGCTCTTGAAATAAATTAATTTAATGAATAACGTTGTCTAGTTTTCTACCAATGACTTTTATGTAAGTATAGTTTATCGAAGGTCTTTTAATTAAATCTGTTTATTTTTTAAGAAAAGCAAATAGCAAAATTAAATAAACCAAACGAAATAAAATTGTGACATTGGCTACTAGATAGCTAATTGATTCAGGTGTTATTTTGCGAAAGTCAAATTTACATGCAATTCGATCTACATTACACTACTTTGCTTGCTTCCACCACCAATTAGCCCATACAAACTGTTGCCGGCCGGCATCCACTCACTACCGTTAGTGGATGCATGCGACTGTCGTGGCTGCTTGGTGACTAATTTGGACTAAATGACTAATTGGTGCCGGAAGTACGCAAAGTACTGTAGATCAAATTGCCCATAATGGCTACTGTCGCTTCCTAAAAATATCTATTTAGCCTGCCATTAACTCTATACTCAAAGTTTCAAACTCGCAAAATTGGAGCTTAATAAGAATGAACAGAAAAGCAAATTTACTTCTTTCTTACTTATTACATTTTTCCTTAAAAATAGCCTCATCATAGTCTTCATTAGATGCTTCTATATCTTGAATAGCTTGTATCAAATCAGGATTCTTGTTAAGATGTTCCTCTAGCGCTCGTGTCGTCAAACAGAATCCGGGTGGTACTTTATAATTCTGTAACAAGGTTTACATGCAAGGAATATATAAAAACAATATTGATTTAGGTGCGAGGTTTTCATTCGTCGCTGACGATACAAATAAACCAAAGATCTAATTATCATTACCAATTTATAATGTGCATTGGTATTGTATATGCATTGTTTTATTGTCTTCAAGTGTATAAAGTTAACGTTGAAAAGTTTTCAGTTTTCATAGGAATGCTGATATCTTCCTACTATGCTACTACATTCCTATAAAAAAATGGTATTGATTTATGTAGGAGAGATTCCTTCATCGTCGCCGATACAAAGAAACCAATAGCGCGATAGTTACGAGTATATTGCTTTTGTCTTCTAATATACAAAAAAAGTCTGAATTCATTATGCTTATTTCATTCAACTGCGACTAAAAGCCACTGTATACCTAAAGTATAAGGATGCTTTACGTACTTTGGTATAACAGAGGATAAACACAAACAGTATTAACTATAAATACATTGTGTGATGTGCTAGTAATATTAGTAACTTAGATTTTGCTTATATAGATGATATCCCGACTTACCCCTGCTTCTTGCACGGTAGAAAGCAATGCAAGCGAAGCTCCTTTTCCACCGACATAGTCAGTGCACGCAGCGGCACGTGCCTCTAACGGAAGACAGTAGCCTACTTCTCCCGCTTCCTTTACGCTAAGCCACTTGAGAGCCCGGGGCGGCATGACACGTAATTGCGGTTCCGATATTACTGAAAAAAAAATTTACATAGATGTCATCTTAAATTCAGTATACGTGAAGCTGTTCCCAGTAATCTTTAGCACTCTGCCCCGGGGTGCAACTGGGAATTGTCTTCCCAGCTGTCAGCCGGGTGACAATTTTTCCCAACTGTCCACTTTAGCTTCAAATCAGAGGAGACAAGTGGTATTTTTTCCCAATTGTCACCCAGGATGACATTTCATGGGCCAAAATTTAAGCTATCTGTTCCCTTTGGAAGCCCGCTAGAGGGGGCAATGGCCTGAAGCCTGCTTCTTTGTTGTCACCGGTGGGGTGATAAGAGCTACGACACCTTCGCAGCGAAGTGTCCACTCCGACCTTTGTGGAGTATGTTAAGCTTTGTAAAATCAAATGTTATAAAAAAAGATATACATTGCCAACTTTGTTAACCATAGACAATTAGTTACCACAGCTCTACCACAATATAAGTACTAACTACTCAATAATCTAAATGTTAGAAATAGTAGTTATTGTATTGGAAAGCCTCTAATATTTTTCACTAAAGCGATTACACAATTGCTAAATACTAAATAATAGAATATGGTCTATAAATTATTCTATTCTATTATAGTAAAAAATATATTCAGGTCGAAAACTAGAATCACCTGTCTGGTACAGGTGATCTATCCCTTTATGTCGTCAACTGGCCATGTGTTACATGAGCGAAGTCACTGGTATCTGCTAGTATTTGATAACATTCTACATACTCGCCTGCACGTGGCGCACCCTGCCGACTGACAAACGAGGCTCTGGCGAAAAGAGAGGTAGGGCATAGCGTTTTTTTTTTTATACTACTTCGGGTGGCAGCTAAGCCCCCCTGATGTGAAGCGGTTACCGTAACCATATTAACGCTCGCAACATAAAATATCGCTCGCGCGCCGCCACCCCCGCTGCCAACGCAGCCTCTCCTTCCTTTCTGGTGACCTCAACCACTCGCAGGAACACAAAAACCCTCAAAGGCATTGTTACTTGGCTGCGGTATTCTGTGAGGTTTGTGTGTTTCAACGAGTGAGTGAAGTCACCAGAAAGAAAGGAAGGAGTACAGGCTGGCAACGGATCGGCAACCTCTTGGTGTTCCTGATTTCCATGTGCGGTGGTGATTGCTTTCTATCAGGTGACCCACATGCTCGTTTGCCCCCCTCTCATATAAAAAAGAAACAAAACATTAAACGTCTACCTGAGGCTTCATATCCCAATTCAAGAATGCCACTACCAGGCTCGCCGTTAATGTCAGCTATAAGTGTACGGTACTGGAATTCTTGCATATACGGGACTCCGCTCAGCAACCGCCCTCCATCAGGGCTGATTCTTAGTACCACCTTTACATCGTACTTCTTAGCTGAAACATTAACAACGACATTTTATGTGTGAATATGGTTTTAAAAAGATCTATATCTATAAGAATAATAACATTGTATATATAGACGAGTCATAAGCGAACATCACGGCATTCAAAATTGGCTACAAAGCACTTACTCAATACCTACAAATTTATACATATTGTATGCAAAGAAAGGAGAAGTACATGAACACACAGAAAGGCATTTTAATTCCAGCTTTTCAATAATTCTTATTGATTAGCGCTACCGTGTGTACCTCATGTGAATGTGAGTTTGTTTGTTAGGCATTCACGCCGAAACTAATCAACCGATCATCATGAAACTTTGTACACATATTCTCAAAGGAAGGACATAGGAAACTTTTTATTAAAAAAAAGTAAAAGAGGGCGAAGGGGCGGGTGGAAGCTGGTATCTTATAAAGTTTAGAAAATATCCTATTGATATCACTTTTCGTTTCTACCCTGTACAAGCGATGATAGTGTAATTTAACTTACTGTTAACATTTATCGTAATAGCCTTCGGGATTTCGTCGGCGGTTTCACAGAAGTCGCCGAGTGAAAAATCAGAACCGGTGATGCTGTATATGTGACCACCAGGATGCCGCACGCATCCTGAAATACACCTGCAACCAAAAAAAAAACCGAAACTGTGAACGGTAGAAGCTATTTAGCCATCTCTACATTGAAGATGTTGACAAAAGGATCTTTTTGAGAATCTGTCGTTATTAGAATCTGTTCGTTTGAGAATCTATCTTTTTGAGAATCTATCTTTTTGAGAATTTGTCCTTATGAAAAGAAAAGAAAAAAAATTGCCCTCTATCAGCACATTTAATGTATATTAGTTGTGACTCTAGAATCTAGGCCGTACTAGGAATCCATACCAATAATATAAATGTGAAAGTGTGTTTGTTTGTTTCTCCTTCTTTCACGTCGAAAGTAACAAACGGATTGACATTTTTGTAGATAGTTTAAGGCCTGAAGAGTGACATAGGCGACTCTTTATCCCGGAAACCCATCTTATTCCCACGAGAAAAAATAAGTTTTATAATCATTTGTCCTTCTTTCACGTCAAAAGGAACCGAAGTACGGACATGATTTTTTTTAAATTGGGATAGTTTACGGTCTGGAGAGTGACATAAGCTACTTTTTATCCCGGAAAAAAATCTTAATCCCATGGGAAAAAATAAACTTTGTAATCATTTGTCCTTCTATCATGTCGAAAGGAACGTAAGAACCGCCATGATTTTTTTAACAGGGGATAGTTTCCAGTCTGGAAAGTGACATAGGCTACTTTTTATCCAGGAAAAACATTTTTCCCACAGGAAAAAATAAAGTTTGTAAAAAATTCATTTGTAAAAAAAATATACACAAATCAACGGCAGCTCTCCTGGACAACGCGGGCGAAGTCGCGGGTAACAGTTAGTGAGTAATACAATAATATCAAATCATATAAAAACTCACTCTGTCAAAACATTCATGTATGAAATTCCTCGAATTTGAACAGCAGTTCCGTCTTTGGCTATGGCGGTGATGGCCACGGATCGCCGCAGGCCCTGGTAGCCATGGGGAGCCCAACGTCTCTCTTTCACTCCGCGTGTCCGCAAGTAGACACTCTTGTCTATACCCTGGTCATCATAAGACTGGAACCGTCCTTGTAACATCCCCCATTGAACCCTACCACCGTCTTCCCATTTGCCTCTGTAAAGGTAATTACAATAAAGTTAGTTAAACAAACAGTTTCGGGTGCTATATTGTAAGCAATTCAAAGTTGTTTTGTCAATACAATTTTGCATTCTTAAACCAGTTTATGACATCGTCGCCCATTGCAACAATCACCAACAAACGGTAAGGTACCGGCTGATAATAGTTTGTATGAAATACCTAGTTGAAACATGATATATATATATATCAAATTGCTTATTCGTCGTCAACCCTTATTCATCCCACTGCTGGGCTATGGGTTTCCCCACTTTCCCCTTAATTGAAAAGGTTTAGAGCACACTCCACCATGCTACTCAACTGCGGGTTGGCGGAGGCCAGTGATTTCAAGCCGCCTAAAGGCCACTGACTTTGCTTAACGACTGTCATCTAATGATTACAGCCATGACCGATGGCTTAACGTGCCCTCCTAAGCATGGAGGGGCTCGAGATAAATAAACCCATCCATAGACAGGCTACGGTCAACGTCGCTTAACTTGCGTGATCGATTAGGCTGACACGCGCAACTACGCCATCATAGAGCTCTTCATTGTGACGCATTTATGTGACACGTAATACCAGTTAACATCAAGCGGGCTATTATTTGTTTCGATTTGGTATCCCCTTGTCTTTATATAAATTGTTTAACTTAGTTATTGTATTTTGCCCTTTGATTCTGACAATATTCATAGTAGGCTCTATGGTCTAGCTTTCGCTTTGACATCAATCTTCATCACATTGACGTCACAATGACGTACAATGACGTCTTCTATCACTAAATTGAATAAATGTCGCTGACTCTACATTTGATAAAAATCTAAGATATAAAAACTATATGATCGAAGTTTTAAGAGGATACACTTTTTATAGGTTTTAGATTGATTTTTGATTTTAGAATGTTCGATATCACATTGCTGTTATGTAACAAAAAAAGAAACTTATATGAAAGAGAAGTAGGGCAAGTGCAGTCGAGTCGATTGGAGAAGTACAAATAGGTATTCCCACCTCACAGTAGACTGAAGCTTAATTAATACCTTTTGAGGATTGTTGTATTCCAGCAGGCAAGTGAGGTCGTCAAATTTGAGGAAATACTGCGCATTTTAAGCGTTTGTAGGCTGCAGTAACTTGACATGAGACGAGCATTATACCTACTAGTTGACACCTATGTCACAGTTTTAAAAAATAGTAATACCTACTGTGCCTATGTGCTATAAAAAAGCGGCTTAAAATGCGAGTGTGAGTTTATCACATGAGCCGAAGGCGAATGTGATAATAGCATCACACGAGTATTTGTGCAAGTTGGCTCGTGTACAAAACGGAACCCTTGGTGGGAGTAGGATTTTGGTGACTTCCAATTCTACATGATATTTGATTTATAAGCCCTAAAGACAATAAATGCGTTACGCGATTAGAAATTTTTGAATTATTTTGCCTCATCATTTGACTGCGTTCACTTGGAAGTTTGATTTAATCACAACTTTAACGGAATGAAAATTTAAGTTCAGTCAATGGCAATTAAGTGCTGTAAATCTTACCTTAAATATTAAAATTTCCCTATAAATTTGTAGATAATAATTAGAGCTACAAGATAAATTGACAAAATTTTAAATATCGTAATACATATTTTATTCAATGTTAAAGGTAAGATAGTTGGTACTACACCTATGACCTTGGACAACACATCTTTCTCAACATAATACCTCCAGGCGATGCTGAGAAGGAGGGGTTTAGCGGACGGACAACAGACAGATAGCGAAGCGATCCTAAACAATTTGTTTTCTTTATGAGGTATGGAATATAAAATCATAAAATGTATATATTTACAGTATAGAAGGCCAATCACCATCCCGCCATTTCTCTAAAGCCAGAGTTTGGGCAGCCATCTCGTCACTCCAATCCTCGGGGCACCGTGATACTGTAGATGCAGACGTCCAGCTAAACAAAAAAAAAAATTGGTTGTCTGTAAAGTCTGGACGATAATTTTACGTGATAACGTCATAAGAAAACATTGGCCGATGGAGTGGAAGAGAGATAGATGCGTTACAAGCCGAACGCTCTCGCTTGCACGCTCGGCTCAGACGGAACGTGACAATGAGTCATGCTTTTTCGTAGGTGCAGCCGGCGTTCATCGATTTATAAAACGTTATCACGTCAAAACATCAAAGTCATCTTAGTACTTCATGCGTGTTTAATTTGATTTTAACACACGTACAGTACGAATACAATGAAAAATGTCACGATTGGTATACAATACATACCTATCCTAAAAATGTGCGAATTAAGAGGCCGATTAAAGAAATTTTCATTGAGTCGGTTGACATTTTAAAGTTATTTTAGAAGTTGTTTATTGCACTGATATGTAATTCTAGGATACCTACGTTTCGTTTACCAAGTATACTTAGATTATTTTCAACATTTATCAGATAGTGTTAACAATTTGCCATGCCATGCTGATTTGCGACAGCCCAGATATCAGCAAATATTTCAAATCGAAATAAATAAACCACCTAATCAATGTATTTATTTCAACGTCACAAAAATACTAGTGGAAAGAAGTTTTCAAGGCCACATCTTCTGAAAACAATAAGCCGACAACTTTCTCATGGTATTTCAAATGCAAGGATAAATGAAGTTTAACCACGGGGAAACACAATTACTCGTGGTCACACCTGTTGGATTAAACAGTTTCACAACGAGGAAGAATGGTAAGAAACAAATAATCTAGCGAGACTCAAGAGATAAAGAAAGATTCCATCGAATCGTAACATTCGGCAAATTTACACCATCTAACAAAAATTTGTTACACAAACAACAAGTTGGCAATATTTATCAATGATCTTTGTACATATTTGGATCGAGAAGTACGCAAAGGGTGATATTAATTGGTCGAAATCTATGACAGAAAAAGTTACAGGAAATAATTCTATACGTTATGGGGGCGTTTTTCGTTGATTTATTAATTTAATGAATTTTATACAAATTTTTACGATGATTAACATGGATAAATTCCTATATTAAAAGAAAAAACAAACATAAATTTTAAAATTATATGGTTACTACTGGTGTTTTGGACGAAGTCTTCGTATAATTATGATAGAAGTTTATTATGATAGAAGTACAGGTAAGTTCATTTAATCATTAATTATGCCAACATGCCCGCGGGACGGCCACCAGAAGCTAGCGGCATGATAACCAACAGATGGTGGGCCAGCTTCTGTCGGGCTAGTTTGCTACTGCCTTCAATTTATTATGCCGAAGAACGCGGCCGGAGTTCATTTTGGCGGCGGTAGTTAGAACACCGTCGGGTACAGTCTGGAGGAGAAACTAACTTTCCTTTTAAAATACGACGAATAGTTATTCGTCGTATTTTAAAAGTACCTACGCGTGCATATACCAAAGCTATATTTCTGCTAAAGTTAAATGTTATAATATATCGCGATATTTCAGTCGAATTTAATAATGATAAATACCCACATGTAATTAAACGTGACATGTTGCTTCACACCGTCTTCAAGCCTCCTCAAGACTCCATTGAACAGGATCCTCATTCGGTTCCTCGCATGTAAGACCTGAATCTTCAAACCTCCTGCGCTCCAAGCTCCCTCTGTATGTTCCCACGCGCCAATCAATGTATCTGGATGCTCTAAGAAAAAGAAAGAATGAATTTAAGAATTAAGTACCTACAGACCTAAGGTAAAAACACAAGTCTAAATTAATTAAGCGAGAAAGCGAGGTCACGAGAAAGGAAGGAGTTGCTGGGTTGGTAGGGGGAGAATGCGGCGCGCGAGCAATATTTCATGTTGCGAGCGAGAGTTAATATGGCTACGATAACTATTTCACATCAGGCGGGCCGTATACTAGTGTTGCAACGGAACTGGCATAACGGAAGCAGAAACGGAAACAGATGTCAAAAGTAAATCTTAACAGAAGCGGAAGCGGAAGCGGAAACGGAAACGGAAGCGTTAACACTATGAAAAAAAATCACAATTTTGCATTTTAATTTTTTTTATTAAATTTGTACTTTAATACTTAGTTTAATATTCAAAATTAAAAAGAATCGTGGACGAAATACGAATGTACTACATTCGTATTTCGTCCACGCGTGACCCCGCAACCGCCCCCGCGCGCCGTGCCGCCGTCGCGTCTGCTGCACCGCTCGTCATCGCTCTCTCCCCGCTTCCGTTCTGAGTTCTGTTATAAAGTTTGCGGAACCAGAAGCAGAAACGGAAGTGAAAAATCATGCGGAACTTCCGCAGTTGCGAAAACGGAAACAGAGTTCTGTTGCAACACTACCGTATACTTGTCTGCCACCCGACGTAGTATAAAAAAATAAAAAGTATGAAACACCCACCTTTCTTGCTCCTATACATACAATAAGTGGATAGTTTCGAGGACTTCAGAAACGGTTTTTAATCTACAACCGTAATCGTCAGTGCTCATATTGCTCGCATTGACCTAATTCAATTTGGATGGTAGATAGGTCAATGTCTACCAGTAGGTTGGTCAATGTCTACGAGTAAGAACTAGGCCATTAACGAAAGTATTATTTTGTATTACCTAATCAATTATTATTCTCATTTCTAAAGGTATATTGTGCACACACACTAGAGGACGCTGCTAGAGTGTAAACTTGGGTACTCATTGTATCTTTATTATTGACTAGCTGCCCGTCCCGGCTTCGCACGGGTAGTAAGTGGTGTTTTATTTACCTCGCAATTTTTACATTTTTTCTCTCCATAAGCACCTTCCCTATACCTTAACGAAAATATTAAAATAAAAATTAGCAGAAGTGGTCGAGCTATTATCGAGTTTTGCGCTTAGCATTATAAGACTTGGTATGCAGTCATTTTTTTGTTCACTTAGACGAAGATTTCTCTTTGTGCCGATCAAATCTTTCGGAATGATTCATCGATACAAATTACTTATATTATTATGATATTATATTCATATAATCGTCAAATGACCTATGTATATCAACCGACATGATGCTCACGATAAAACTAAGTACCTACGTAATAAAAGATAAGTTATATTTTTATTTCAGATTACAGTTATCATCATCGGAATTTTAATCATATTTCTTCAAACCATTTTACGGATTAGACTGCACCGGTACATCTAGCAACATGAGATTTTGTATGGAGCTTCTTCATCTCGATCGTCAAACGAGATACCGGGATAATAGCAGACCTGACGAAGGCGCAGGCAAGTGTGGTGCAAAAAAAAGGGTTTCCTACTTGAGTGCGAAAGACGTATCGATATGTTCGCAGTACAATCGTTCGCAGTACAATTTTTCGATTTAACAAGTCTTCGCAGTATAGAAATGTCGTTGAAAGGTTTTCGAAGTAACAAAATTCGATGATACGTCTTTCGCACTTCAATAGGAAACCAAAAAAAAATGTTACTTTATTACACCACATAGGTCTACAAACAAGTATACAGTCCGAATGATGTGAAGCAATTATCGAAGCCATATAAGCAATCGTGACATGAATCGCATCTCGCCACCACTCCGGCTGCCAACGCAGCAACTCCTTCCTTCCTGGAGACCTCACTCATTCGCATTAACACAGCAAACCTCAAGAGAATTGTTATTTGTATGTGGTATTCAATCAAGTGAGATGGAGGTACTACCCCCACTCGGGCAACATAATGCGCGCCGTACCCTACCTCTCTTTTGCAAGAACCTCGTTTGTCGCTCAGAAAGGTGCACCAAGTGCAGGTGAGGTTGGCGTTCGCTTAAAAATTATGATGAATCACTATGTAAATTTGTACATCTGTGCAGATGGAAGGTAGATTTGCATTACAAATATTTGTTCATCGTGTTGTCGGATAAAAGGAGCTTTTCAAGATTTTTTTTTATATAGAAAAGCCTTGCATCTCACATAATAGACAGATACATTTCGATTCGATATACTCGTACGAAAACTCCAAGAAGCATACGAAGCAGAGAACTATAATTGGAGTGTATGTATACGTGATAAACTCAGGATTAAGAACCAGAATTACCCACAATCGTAGTGGTGATAACTGATACGTCTGCGGGCACTGCGGGCCACCGTGTAGAGAAATACTCGAAATACTTTCACGAAAGCCCAAATTTTCGCAGCATACGATGAAGAGAACTATATTTGGATTATATGCTATGCATACATGATAAATTCAGCATTGAGTACCAGAGCTAGCGACAATCGCCTAGGATAAGCAAGGTGAAACTCTGTCTGTTTGGTGCCAGTGGTGCATATGCGCGCGGACCAAGTATAATCGTACAAAGGGCAATGCGCCGATAGAAAGAACTATATTCAGAGTAGGTATATCTACGTAATAAACTCAGGATTGAGCACTAGGATCAGCAAGTTGAAATGCTGTGTATGGTGGCAGTGGTGGTATGTGTGCCACGTATCTCGTAGAACTAATGGCCGCTGGGGCAGAAAGTAGGTAGGTAATAAGTAGGTAAATCATTAGATAGGCCGATGATCTGGCAAAGATCGCAAAGAGATTATATTCATCAGTGGACGTCATTCTGCTGAAATAATGATGATGGTGGCGGAATGATTATGTATTGTTCCATGACAAACACATGAAAGGGCCAAACTTTTTACATTTATTTTAGTTTTAGGTTAGTTTTATTTTAGTGTTATTTAATTTTAGGTACTTTAGTTTTATAGTTTAATTATATGTAGTTTATTTGAATAAAGTTTGTTTTACCCACCACATGAAGTGATACACTCCTGCTGCTGTTGAAAAATGACTGACTGAATAACTTACAATGCTAAACACTAATTGTAAAAGGTAGTATATTCTGTAGGTACACTATTATTATTACTGTATGCTATTGAAAGTTATTTATTGCATTAACTAAATACAATGTTTTAATGTACGATGTGAGTAATGTAAGTGCATATATCTGTAACTATCTTGAAACAGCGAACAATATTATTGTGAAGGTACGTTTATTGTTTTCTATTACAAGTGTTATCAAGTGTGTAATCTTGTTTTGGCTGTTTGTAGATTATATGTATAATATAATAGGTAGGGGAAAAAGTCTTTTCGCATTATAGTATGTATGAACTTGTAATAAAATCTCTTTGGTTATATCATTTGTATCTAGCAGGTTTTGATATCTTTAAAAAGTTTAAATTTTAAAAAAGATAATTCCAAATTCAAATTAGGTAAATGTGTGATTTTCATTTGTTTTTTTACTGTCAAGATGAGTGAATCTAATGAAGAAATTCGATACATTTTAAAATTTTACTACAAAAAAGGTAAAAATTCAACGCAAGCTGCGAAAAATATTTGTGACTTTTATGGACCTAGTGCAGTGTCTGTGAGAGTAGCACAAATTTGGTTTAAGCGTTTTCAATCCGGAAATTTTGATGTCAAAGATGCACGTCGCTCTGGTCGCCCTGTTACGGATAAAATGGATGCCATTTCTGAAAAAGTGGAGCAAGATCGGCATATCAGTAGTTACGACGTAGCTGAAGAACTAGGAATTGACCACAAAACAGTTTTGGCGCATAAAAAGGTCGTGGTCAAAGGCCGGCCAGGCTTCACAGACTCTGGCGAAACCCGGGTTAACCCGCAACAAGGTGATGCTGTGTGTATGGTGGGATTGGAAGGGAAGATATTCATTATGAGCTGTTACCGCCAGGCAGGACTATCGATTCTGAACTCTACTGTGAACAACTGATGAGATTAAAGCAAAAAGTTGAGAGAAAGCGGCCGGAATTAATTAATAGAAGGGGTGTGATTTTTCATCATGATAACGCTAGACCTCACACATCTTTAGCCACTCAGCAAAAATTAAGAGAGTTTGACTGGGAGGTGTTAATGCATCCGCCGTATAGTCCTGACCTTGCACCTTCTGATTTCCACCTGTTTCGGTCTCTTAAGAATACTTTAGGCAATGTCAGGTTAACATCACGAGAAGACTGCCAAAACCACTTGGCGCGGTTTTTTGAACAGAAGTCCCAAAATTTCTATAGTAATGGGATCATGTCTCTACCTACAAGATGGCAAAAGGTTATCGAACATAATGGCACCTACATACTTTAGTTAAATGTAAATAAACTTTATTAAAAAATGTTTTGAATTTTCATATAAAATACGAAAAGACTTTTTCCCCAACCTAATATTTTGGTAGGCTATTGATTAAAAAAAATATTGTAACTTGTACCATACACCAATTGCTTGAACATAAAGATCGACACTCGTAATTGTAAATGTATATAACTACCCTACAAATTTGTGATAATTCAACAATGTTATTAAAAACGGACTTAAAATTTAAACTCACTTTGTACGACGATAATACTGCTATACTATATATAAGACCATTCTGTGGGGTGGAGGGTTGACAACCTGAGATACAGGAATTATCCTAGTTAGAAAGTAGTTAATTATCCTAGTCAACCCACCATAGTATCATATTGTAACACAATCCATGTACATTTATATTAAGTCGTCCTGATTTATGGTGAGAAATAATCGATTATTTATTATTATTACAAATAAATAAATTTTCGAAGTTTCGACGCAAGATGCAAATATGCCACATGGGTATGAGTATCCAAGTAGTGTATCATACTTTACAAAGACGCTTGCAGCCGCGATTTCGTACGCACGTATACCGTGGGTATTTTCAATAATGATTTTTAAGAAAAAATAAAAACCGACTTCAACTGGCAACAGGGCAAATTTAAGGGTTTCCATCGATTTTTCTGGGATCCCCTCACCAGACCTTGACTTGGTGAATATGGGACCACCTCGCAATCATACCCTTTCAAATAAAAAATAAGAATTTGACCATACGTGCTTATAAAATTTAAGAGTTTCCCTTGATTTCCCTGGGATCCCATCATCAGATCCTGACTTGGTGAATATGGGACCACCTTGCAATCATACCCTTTCAAATAAAAAAGAATTTTGAAAATCGGTTCACAATTCGCGAAGATATCAAATAACATACATACAAAAATAAAATTCAGTCGAATTGAGAACCTCCTCCTTTTTTGAAGTCGGTCAAAAATGCTTTCTTATCTTAACGGGTGCCTATGCTGATGTAGGTATATGTACTACACCGCCTGTAACAACACCTATGCCCTAACGCGAACGCAGTGTTCCCGGAAGGTTTATAAGTATGGCCGATGTTTTAGGTCCCCGATAGTGTCAGATACTTAAAATCTTCACTTGACTAGCCATCTCTTTTTGCTATATTGATGTCTCTCACATTGCTAAGAGGGGAAGTCAAATTCCAAAAGCTGCCTACTCCTACTAATTACTTCTGATTGAATTCGTTGTGAGTTCCAAGGCAGCCGTAATTTTACCCCCGGGACTGCAATGGACTGCACTCCATTCATGCCTTTTTTGGTGGTAATCCTGGCCAATCCTGCTAATCCTGGCTACACAGGAGACACGGTGGTGGGAATGTGTGGCCCCCCGTCCCGTTAAAAAAAGTACGGTCGCCCAAGAAACGTTACTATATAAGGTTTTAGAGCCTTTAGAATTTGAAAGTACATACGAATGTCAATCTAAAGTGTCTAAAGGTGATGGACCCCTAATTGAGGCGACTGTACCTAGTTATCAGGGGCGTTACCTATTGGTACACAGTTAACTATTGTTCAGAATAGAGAATTTTATGTTCCACAAGTCGCGTTTTGAAATCCCCATTACATGCATGTTTTAACCAATAAATTGACTGTAATAATGAAACATGTTGTATAAAAG
This sequence comes from Hypsopygia costalis, assembly GCA_937001555.2. NCBI lineage: Eukaryota > Metazoa > Arthropoda > Insecta > Lepidoptera > Pyralidae > Hypsopygia > Hypsopygia costalis. Next base: position 9,140,689 of record OW443325.2, read on the forward strand.
TGTGTTTTCTTACGGTTTTCCCTTTGTTTATACCTACACTTAAATTATATCAAGAACTACGTAAATGGAAGAGACTTTTTTTAGGGTTCCGTAGCCAAAGGGTAAAAAGGAACCCTATTACTAAGGTTCCGCTGTCCGTCCGTCCGTTCGTCTGTCACCAGGCTGTATCTCATAAACCGTGATAGTTAGTTGAAATTTTCACAGATGATGTATTAAAAAATAGAATAAAAGGGGGTTCCCATACAACAAACATGATTTTTTTGCTCGTTTTTGCTCGCAATTGATAACGGCAATAGGTAGACGCTTTGAAATACTCACATAATATTTAGTTATATGTATATATTCACTTTAAAAATAAATAATTAAATAAAAATAAAACAAATATTTAAGGGCTCCAATACAACAAACGTGTTTTTTTTTGCCGTTTTTATAGATAATGGTACGAAACCCTTCGTGCGCGAGTCCGACTCACACTTGGCCGGTTTTTTTTTCGTCAACCCTTATTCATCCCACTGCTAGGGTACAGCCCCCTTACCACCAACTCTTATTGCGATTGAATAACTGAATAGAATGCTTATTTATACCAATGAATAAGCGACTCTATTTCAAATTGAATAGAGTCGCTTATTCATTGGTATGAATACGTTCTATTCAGTTATTGAATCGCAATAAGAGTTGGTGGTAAGGGGGTAGGTCTCCCCGCAATGGAATGCAACGAGCGTAGCAGACTACGGGTTGGCGGATGCCGGTGTTATCAAGCCGCCTAAATGTTACTCGCTTTCGTAGTTACGTATAAATCCCTAATCGAATACTCAAGTAAAGCAACATCGGTCGTAACTTAACTATATATTATGGGGTTTATTTTTCCACATGCTTCAGAAAGCACGCTAAGCCGTTGATCCCTATTGTTGTTATTCGATGATCCAGTTAAGCCAAGTGGCCTTTAGGGTCCGTTCGCACAGACCGGCTCGGAGACGAGAGGAGATTTTGGTGGCGTTTAAAATAGAGTTTTGGATCATTGAAATAAGGTTTATTCTTAAAATTCACTTGTTTTGCTTTAAGATAATGCTCGAGAGCCGATGTAGATTTTTGAAGTAAACCTTATGATAATGATACAAAACTCATCCAAAATCTGCTCTTCTCACCAAGCCGGTTTGTGGAACGGATCCTTAAGCGGGTTGAAAACAGTGGCGTTCACAAGCTCGCAGTTGAGCAGCCTAGCGAAGTACGTTTTATTACCAACTGAACTAACGAGAAAAAATGTTTCATTAGTTCAGTCAACTGAACTGGTCAGCTGAACAAGTGGGAACAGAGGGTTCTAATAATCTCAATCGCCACAAGTAACTTAGGCCTACTCGTGTATTTTACTACGTCGGGTGGCAGACAAGCATACGGCCCACCTGATGTGAAGCGGTTACTGAAGCCATATTAACGCTCGCAACATAAAATATCGCTCGCGCGCTGCCACCGCCGCTGCCAACGCAGCATCTCCTTCCTTTCTGGCGACCTCACTCACTCGTACGAACACAATAAACCTCAAGGGAATTGTTATTTGGCTGCGGTATTCTGTGAGGTGGAGGTCCATTCCCCAGTCGGGCAGCTTACAATTACGCTACCTACCTGTCTTAACATATAACTATAAACATATTATCATCATCATAAGGTCATTTAAATCTCCACTACAGGAGCACGACCCTCTCTCGTCCGTCACAGACAGGAGAATTTTTACCTACACTCCCCACGCTGGCCAGACGGGTTGGGGAGGCCTGATCGATGTTTGGTAATGTATATCCCTTAGTCGCCTTGTACTACATCCACGGGAAGAAGTGATTCTATTCTAGTCTGCCGGAGACCACACGGCCTTAAACATATACATACGTGATAATACATAGCTTGATCCGTCGGGTAGTTTGATGTAAACAGTGACTTCTGCGAGTGGTTGCCTGCCGTATATCTTCCGGATGCCAAATAATAGTGCGGTCCCATCTGACGCCGTGGTCCGTATCGATATGGAGTCCCAGCCCTCATACAAGTCCGTCCGTGGTAGTTCATTTTGATTGATGCTGGGGTACGACGACTTCCATCGCTTGACTGCGTAGTAACGCGCATAAAGCCATTTCAGAGGGTAATTCCATCCTAAAAAAGAAATACATTCAGAAATTAAAAAATAAAGAACGTAAATTAATGTTAATTAACTAAAATTGTACTATGTATATTTATTATTAATTCAATAATAAATAATAAATTTATTTAATAATAAATATACCGGAACAAATTACACATGGCATCTACTCTCAAACTAAGCAAAGCTTGTGTTATGGGTACTAGATAACTGATATTATCTTCGATCACTATACAAAAAAAATATGTATAATACATATTTTTTTTGTAAATCAATACATATAATAAAATCGTAACTGGCCGCTGTCTGTACATTAACATTTAGTGTATGTTTCCTTTCAATCGGTTCATAAACAAAAAAGTTATATCAATCTAAAAAGTCACATATAAAATCGTACAAAATAACTAATTCGCTGAATTGACTGAAACTTTATAAAGGTATTATGTTATCATCGTTAAAGTAAATAATACAATTATAGAGATGCTTAGAGATCGTAGCGCTAACGCAAATTAAGCAACCCCTGTCGTGGTTCCAACTAGGATGGGTGCCCACAATTGGCGCAAAAAATATATCAAGTGGCTTAGTAATACATGTGTGCAGAAATTGATCATCGCCAAGCACGACCTGGTTGTTACGCTTTGACGCCTTAGCTACTAAACAAATAATAATTAAATTTTGATATGTATACATTGTTTAATTTCATTCGATTCCATAAATAAAATTTGTTTTATCGATTTAAAGAAACACGGAAAAAAATAATATAATTTATACAACAACTCTTCAGTAAAATTTTCTTAAGGAGACGTTAATTAAATAATTATATGTAGGTAGGTACTTTAGATTTTTTTTTGCAAACCTTATATTATTATCTCAACTTCAAAATTATGTTCCATCAAGTAAATCCGTATATCAGAAGTTTTTAACTCTATCCCACGAGGTCAAAATAACGACTACAAAGTTGTCATTAAGGCTGATAGACGTCCTGCAACAGAACATCGTGGATGGTATGATGATCCTGTTGCAGTATAATACTCTGTATATGGAAACGCAATGCAAATAGCCAGCAACGAAAACTTCTGGTTATGCGAAAGAGTTATTTTAACTCCGCGATTAAGTGGCAGCAATAAATGCTGAAATTTTAAATTGTGTTTCGGGGGATAGTATAGAGTGTGTTTCTATTAACAGGGTAATGGAAGACGCAGAATCTACTATCCGGTAGAATTTTTAGAATCCCTTAGTGCCCCAGGATTGCCGGCTCACAAGATAAATTTAAAAGTCGGGGTACCTATAATGCTGCTTAGAAATCTAAGTCCCCCAGAACTTTGCAATGGTACCAGGTTAAAAGTTAATAATTAGCAGCCGTATGTCATAAAGGCAGAGGCTTTAACGGGATGTGGAGCTGGAGAGAGTGTTTTCATACCTCGAATTCCTTTAATACCCAATAATTGCCCATTTACTTTCAAACGGGTCCAATTTCCAATAAACCTATGCCATGCCATGCCATGACCATTAACAAAGCTCAAGGACAAACGCAGAAAGCTGCGAGTGTGGATTTAATTGTTAGCTGTTTTTCGCACGGGCAGCTTTATGTGGCTTTATCGCGCGTGAGCGATCCCAGAAACTTATATGCTTTGATCATCGACAGCAATATATCTAATGTCGTGTACAGAGAAGCGTTGTTGTAATTTTTATACATATCCACATCCGTGACCACATCGATATTCACATCCACATTCTCACCCACAACCAAGCGGACGAAGTCGCGGGCACAGCTAGTATATACATATATATGTTACCGGAAATGTATGAAATCTAGGAATTTTATACGACTCCTAGGAAATGTATACAATTCCGAAGCTATTTAGGAAATGTATAAAATATTGTTTTAAAAAATTATTAATACCTACATATCCTAGGAAATGTATACATTTCCTAGATATACATATAATTCCTACATCGTATTAGGAAATGTACTTGGCACCACATCATTCATGGTCTAGGTTGACAGGACACAAGAAAACCCTAACCTAACCAAAAATCAATTCAAATCTAACCAAAACATGATTTATTACATTGACCAAGTATTGGTAAGTGTCGTCAGTGAATATGACGCCAATTTGACTCCGCCCCTGTTAGCCATTTTTTCATTAAATTAAGGAGCTGATCTATTTATTAAGTGACAGATCTATTATTTTGATGATAAAATTTTACATTTACGATCATGTTTTACATTTCCGATTGCTATTTAGGAAATGTATAGATTTCCTAGGAAATATGTATAATATAATTTATTACACACATTTCCGGGCGATTTTAGGAATTACATACATTTCCTAGGAGTTGTATAAAATTCCTTGATTTCATACATTTCCGGTAACATATACATAAAAAATACCCAGCCCAAGACAAACAGGCATGTTCTTGCACACAAATATTTGTCTTGTACGGGGATCGTACCCATGACCTCGGAGGCAAAGCAGCCATGGCTAGCTATTCTACCACCGGGCTCGTAATTGCTCTCTGTGCTACTAGCTGCTACCACCAGACGTGTAAAAAATCTTTGGATAAGTACCTAAGTGGCTCATCGTCATATTTGAGCTAAAGCCAACGTCAGCCACATGTAGGCCACAGCATTATTTATAAGCTGCACGGAATGGGGAAGTGCATACACCTCACAGAATACCGCAACCCCTTCAAAAAATAACTTTTTACTAATAACATTCCTACTAGTTTTTACCTAAGGAAACACGTTACTTTAGTTGTCTCTATCCCAGTTGCTGTATTAGCTCCTGCAGTTGTTTACCATCTCAATCAGAAGTTGCATGCAACCAAATGCAAACATGTTGCTAATGATGGACACATATCCGAAATGACTTACTTCTGATTGAGATGGTAAACAACTGCAGGGGCTAATACAGCAACTGGGATAGAGATACATCTCTCATCACCTCCCCGCCTAGGTGGAACGGACACCTGGGGGCTTACCACCATCTCTTAATGCGACTCATTTGAAGACCTTTTCTGAACAGAATCGTTTATTCATACCACCACATGATAAAAACGCCTGTGTTTCAGACTCTTTTTTTGACAGCGAATCAGCTGATAGGTGGACCGCAATCTCGATATCATTCATTCGATTTGTATGAGATTTCGTACCACCATCTCAAATAACAAGCTGAACCGCCACCCATTCCTGTCATATTGAGCGATTCAAAAAAAGTTCCATTATTTTAGCTTAAACTGAATAGAAGTTTTGTTGTTGTTATAAACTAATTTTTAACGTGAGTTACTTGTGATGTGCTGAAACTTGGTTGATGAAATTTTATTACTAAATGGTTATGATGTTAAAAACATACTAACCAAATTAAATTAACACATGATGAATGGACCAAATTTAAGTTTTTAGAGAACGACTACAGCCAGTCGAATATTAACTAATTTATGGCGAAAGCGCCAGCGCCAATCTGTGAGTGAAGCCGGTCTGAGAAGATAGCTGTCCAAACAAGTGATGCAGTGACTTTGTGACGAGGAAAAGACCGATGAAGCGTCAGACAAGGCGATCTACTGATCTGTCTGTGTAGACAACGGTAGGTAGAGCATTCTATGGCTCAACAAACTATCATCGGCTATAGCTCAAAATTACATACCTGACGGTCATTCTTTTATAAGGAGAAGGAAGTCTGTGGTGTTTCCTAAATCTCTACAAGAAAAATCCGTCAGAACAGAGTAAATTATGATTAGATAAGACTTATTTTTTAATCATGCAAGAACTTTTTAGGTGACTTCATATCCGACATCAATTCCACGTACCCAAATACTCCCAAAGTTTGACTTGTATCATGCATGTTGCATGTAACAGTTAAAATACAGTCAATAGTTTCATTGTACTACTAATATTACTAATATGAAAGTGAGGATGTTGGATGTCATTCTTCATTCAGTCATATTTCATGGTTGGATATTGTTATATAGAATTTGGCAAACAAACACATATTCATCTAGCTTTCATCATATTATGATAAATACTTGGCTACTTATTCTTTTTTTTTTTAATACTACGTCGGGTAACAGACAAGCATACGGCCTGCCTCATGTGAAGCAGTTACCGTAGCCATATTAACGGTCACAACATAAAATATCGGTCGCGCGCCGCCACCCCCGCTGCCAACGCATCATCTCCCTCCTTGCTAGTGACTCTCACTCGAGGAAATTGTTATTTGGCTGCGGTATTCTGTAAGGTGGAGGAACATACCCCAGTCGGGTAGCTTACAATTACGCTCCGTACCTCTCTTTTCGCCAGTGCTGCGTTTGTCAGTCAGCAGGGTGCACCGCATGCAGGTGAAGTTGGCTTTGGTTCAAAGATTTTGATGGAACCACTTACATCCCAAATTATTACACTTATTCATCCCATGTAATAATTTGAAGACAGATACCAAATAGAATATGAAGTTAATAAGTAGAATAAGAAGAAGTCAAGTAGAGGTTAGGGTTTAAAAAATACTCGTATGTATGAGATCATATTATTTAATATTTACAACATATGTTTAAATTAATATATTTAACATTTAAAAGGTTCTACAAGAAATTGAACATGACCGGAGTGATTGGATATAGATGTTACTCATGTAGCCATAATCCGACCTTCGCAACAAGATAAATAGTATTACTGTAGAACACTGTAGTATTACTGTAGAACACTGTCATTCCCTGAATGATAATTTTTAACCAATATAATATAACCCTTTACTATACAATAAATAATACATCCCGTTGCATCAAAATTAATCTATACAATCTACGAGTATATCCTTATATAATAATCTTGTTTCACAATGTTCTTTGAGATAAAAACTTTTGAACCTTTTGAAGATAGAAAAAATTGTATCCCCATTATTGGCCTCAGTATCCCAGAAAATCATCATTATAGTTTAGATCGATCCACCACATTCTAGCAATCACTGGCAGCTAGTCTAGTATATATTAAGGAAAGATTATTAAATCCAGCATGTACTAAACATTATTCTATTACATAATATCCTTACGTTATAATAATATTCCGTAGTTATAATTATTATCAAAATGTTTCAGGTGATACTAAGGAAATACATGATAACATCTAATGTCAATGCTTTATCGGACACTCGAGAGGTCCTTTGTACTCCGAAAGTGGCTACCTCAATTGTGAAAGCTTATGTGATCCTGCATAATATTTGCAAACATAGAAGGTCCAGAACTAGGTGATAATGAATTTCAACAAGAAGCTTTGATGCAGGCAGGAACAGATGTGATCATATTCCTGAATTGCAGCTCGGGCAGCATAATCCTGAACAGCAGGGGACTGTGACAGCCAAGGGCAAACTAAAATGAAAAAGAAGAATAATTAGACATATATTTTAGGGTGTAAGTGGCTCACCACAATCTTTACACTTTTAGAGCCAAAGCCAACCTTACATGCATATGGTGCATATGCCTATTCTGTGAGTTGGACGTACTTCCCCAGTCAGTCAGCTTACAAATATTCTGTACCCTAGCTCTCTTTTGACAGAGCCTATTTCACTAGTCGGCAAGGTGCACACAATATTTGTCTTTTGGAAGGAATCGAACCCACAACCCTTGAGTATTATACACACAAAACAGACAGTTGGACTAACATGGTGAAACTAAAAGGGTTCTTTTTTTGTAAAAATTACTCCTATTAAATAGGTATTTTTTTGTAGACAAGCATACGGTCCGCCCGATGTGAACGTAACCATATTAACGTTCACAACATAAAAATATCGCTCACGCGCCGCCACCTCTGCTGCCAACGCAGCATCTCCTTTCTGGTGACCTCATTCACTTGCAGAACACAACAAATCTCAAGGAATTGTTATTTGGCTGCGGTATACGCTCCCTACCTTTTTGCCAGAGCTTTGTTTGGCAGTCAGCAGGGTGCACCGCGTGCAGGTGAACTTGGCTTTGATTCAAAGATGTTGATGAATCACTTACACCCCAAAGTTTATTTATGATAACTGTCTTCCTTCAATTGTTTTTAACAACAAAATTATTATATGTATGTATTTATAAATAACAAAAGAGATTTTGTGTTTATGTAATTTTATTTTTAAGTACTGTTGTTGTTGAATATGATTGTATGTAAAACATATGTATACAATGTATAGCATTTCTAATAGAAATAGATATTAAATAATAATTCTAATCTGTCATATAGGAAATAAGAACAATAAACTTATAACTTACCAAGAATTTATTATGTTTTTTAAATCCTTCAATTCTCAATCTGCTTCTCAGAAGAATTAATTTCTCCTGAGACTGGTTCGATCCTGGGAGTCTGCCACCAATGCCCTTCTTGTGGCCTGTTGCGACACTGGTAGTTTGCCTTTACTCTGCTTCTGACGGGCAGGCTTTGTCATTTAATTCCGCCTAGGAGTCTGCTACGAGGGCTGCGATGGAAGATTGGTCTGTAATAGAAGTATTTTCTATGCATATCATTCAATTAAGTGAATAAACTCACTTTTGCATTTATAATTAGACTCCAACGAAATGTACAAAATAATAATCGTCAAAGAATTGATCGATGGATAGATTGCTTCTTTCCTTTAAGTATAAAAATCTTTTAGATTGTAACTTGAAACAAATTATATATTCAACTAGTGACCCACTTCACTTTTATTCTAATTTCAAGCAACATATTTAAAATACCTACTATACAATAATATTTTAAATATGTAAGGTTCCGCAGAAAGTTCTGCTATCTATCCGTTGATGTAAATGGGGACAAAATTGATCTACAACTTTAAACAATAGACTGCAATATAGCTTATCTAACCCATTTTGCTTTATATTATGCGTATTAATACACAAAGTATAATAGTATAGTGATATTGACCACTTACCTTGCAATCTTTAGTGGCAAAAGAATTTAACGATTCTACCACTGTCTCCCATATTCGTCGTGATAATTGTCGTGCTTGGGAAGCTTTATTTTGCCCGATTCCGATTCAAAATCTCCCAAAGTCCCTCAAACTGGCTATAATTAACTCTGCGACGAGATCCAGAACTAAAACTATCGCTTCGTACGTAAATTTACATCAAGCAAAGTTGTGCAATGTGGACAAAATCTAGTAAACCACATATCTATACAAATTATTAGGTTGTTGTAAGTACGGATTGTTTGGTGTAATATTGTTATTTTAATTATTTATTATTTTGTTTTTTAACAAAACTTAGCTCTAGAGACCTTGACATTGACACCTGTGATTGTCAGGTGTCAATGTCATATATAGTCCGTGTGTCACAACACAAGGCTACGTTTTGAAATTAATGTTGGCGGAATACACTGCAAATTTTGTTTGAATAAAATCAAGTGTAATGCACTATAAATATCACATTTTTCCACTTTAAACTTATTATTAATATACTTTTACTTGAGGTAAATTTATTTTAAAATATATTACGTAGAATAAAACAAGTTTAAATAACCGGTAATTACCGAAATTACACAAAACGTAGTTTTCGAACGTATTTCTTATATGACTTTAGAGAGAGACACAATTATTGTAATTTTATATAGCGACATCTCTTTCCCTCCAAGCGTCCCATTATTAGATCAGCGGCAATTTTCATTCATTCAATAGAGCCATTTGCTTCTCAGTTGAAATATGCTGGTGGTACGAATTAAAACAATTCCTCTCAATGAACCTCAACTGAATCGGATAGAACTAGAGTGTTTTCAAAAAAGATGGTGGTAAGGCCCCTGATGGAAAGCAATGTCCACCGCCCATGGAGATCAGCGACACCAAGCAGTCGCCAATCCGTTGCCAGCGTTTACACCTTCCTTTCTTTCTTTCTGATGACCTCACTCACTCGCAGGAACACAACGACCCTCAAGGGAATTATTATTTGGCTGCGATGGGCGGGTTTAACATGGAATTGAGTGTACTTAATCCCATGTTAAAGCCGCTCATCGGCATCTAGGTTTCGCATAGAATGTCTAGGCTAAATACTCGTATAATTATGATGGCATAGGGTAAAGTTCTTAAGACGTAAGCAGATAATAGGCTATTTGACAGTGTTCAAAATTGTATAAATTATTTAACAATATCATAAAATACACAAAACTATAAAGATCTGCAAACTTTCATTCTAATATCTTCAGTCAGACTTATTTTTAGGGTCGATCAAAGTTTGACGAGAAACTCCATTTTAAAAGTATGAATTTATTAAGAAATAATATTTCCATTGGAGAAGCAATAAAAAATACTATAAACTTTATTATGATATTAAATATATAAACATGATATTTAACATAGCTGTCGTACAAATTTCTGATTTAATAATACAAAATACAAACCTGTGACGTCATAACTCAGTAGCCTTTTGTATGGAGCGTTATCGTTATTGTGATTTTCAAATTAACATATCTCGAGAGATTTATAATTTGACTTATTCTAACCATTGCCATAACTATGAATACTGGATATATTATTAGTTTCATTTCAAGACATTAATTACTTAATTAATTATTTTTTCAATTGACATAATCTTTAATTATCACATATTTTATCGTAATTTATCTGGACATATTTATTTATAATGTTAATATACTGTATCAATTTCATATTAAGTATAACGATGATGTTTGGCATTATTTAATTTTAGCGCGTAAAACTAAAATTTAACACAGACTAAAATTTACCCCGATTTAGTGGTAAATGGTAAATCTCCATTAAGTGACGACACCGGTAGGTAAGTAGATTATTTTAGAATACCCTTTTAACGTTTTTAATTTTGATAATTTTTGTTGTTGATTGCACGGTATAAAAATGTTTTGTAGAAACACAAATACCATCTTTGTTTACCTTGATAATGCCTTAGCGGCGAAACCGTTCGGTAAAATTAAATATAATTACGTGGAACAGAACAAGGTGTTTTATTATAACATTATGATAATAATGTTCCACCAAGTCCCAACAATCAACAGTATCAACTTTATATCTCGAGAGATTTTTGTGCTATCGAAGTAATTCTTTCAGCTATGATTATATTATTGAGACGTCCCTACATAACTAACCGAGAAAAATGTTGGTCAAATAGCCTATTATTATATACTTAATAGAACAGGGTACTAGTGTATACTATTCTGTGGCCCTACCGCCGAAGCCGAAGCACAGAATGCTGAAACCGATAAGGTACCATAAGGTACCATACGGATTATTTTATTGCGAAATTCTAACTTCAGCTTAAAGGACAATGGGATAAAATGTATGGACCTTGGGCCCCACCCTTCAGTAGTAATAATTGACATACCACTGGATAGGGCTTTTCAAATAGAGCATTTGTTACTATAACGACGAAAGTCAAATGTCTGTATGTTCGGAGTTATGTGGCCATTGGTGTTCGGAGTTATGTGGCCAGTGGAAGTTTTTCATCTACTACTAAATGATAATCATCTATACGACATCACTATTAATAGATAGGTTGAAATTACTTCCATGACAGTGACAGTATAACTTCGAAAATATGGAATTTTGGGGTAGGTAAGTGGACAAGTTAGTACTAATTAACTTTTACGCTTATAATCTACCCAAAAATACCTATTCATTCCTGTGGTTGAATTTATTCATATCTCTATTGAGAACATTTAATAGATGGGCAAAAAATTTCCCATTGTCCTTAATAGTAATTGTGTTTAGTGTAGCTTTTAGAAATCGGTAGAGTCCTACCGATTAAGCTGATGATGTTTGTCATTAACTAAAACGTAAGACCTACTTTTCTAATCAAAATATTCGATGGTAATCGGCTTCAGCTTCGGCGCCTAGACTGATCAAAACTCCGGACGTAACGCGTTAAATAGCCCCTGTGGCCTTATGTACTTATGTAGGTACATTATAAATAAATAAATATTCCTGGACCAAATACACCCGGCCATCTAGTCCCAAACTAAGCAAACCTAGTACTATGGGTACTTACTAGATAACTATAATACCCACTTGAATTCGTTATTGAAGTGAAAACTTCTTTAGCGGCGTTGTGCACTTTTTGGGATGGGTCAAAATGTTAAACTCGTGTCAGGACACGTGGCCTGATCGAAAATTCGTAAGACGGAGGGAGCTTAGACCGCCGGCGCGACGTATAAGGAGAGGAAGTGATATCGCCCTCTCGCGGCGAAAATGTATGCCTGCTCCTTCTGTTTATTTTTAATGTAATATAAATTGTCATGTTTGTGTACAATAGCGCAATAAATGAATATTGTATTTTACCACATAAATGATACCTACTTAAAAACTGATAAATAAAGCAATTCGTACGAAATTATTCCCTAACTATTCCAAAATATTATGTTCAAATTTTCACTTCTGCCGGCACTCCCGGAGTGCAACCCGTTTTTTTTTTTTTGTAAATATGTACTTTTTATATATGGAATATATTATACATGGAAAACACCCTGACCAAGTCAAACAGACATGTTCATGCACATAAATATTTGTCTTGTACGGGAATCGAACGTGTAACCTCGGAGTCAAAGTGGCCATTGCTAAGCCATTCGACAACCGAGCTCGTCACTTATTCCGTCCTTAATAACAAATGTACACGCTGCACGTGTTTATCAGGTGTGCAAGCTTGCTTACACTTATTTTTTTATATGAAAACCCTCTGATATAAAAAAAGAAGTCGAATCGGTAAACGAACATGTGGGACACCTGATGGCAAGCAATCACCATCGCCCATGGAGATCAGCAACACCAAGAGGTCTTTGACCCATTGCCAGCCTATACTCCTTACTTTCTTTCTGGCGACCATACTCACTCGCAGGAAATCAACAACCCTCAAGGGAATAAGTATTTAGCTGCGGTATTCTGTAAGGTGGTGGTACTTCCCCAGTCGGACAGCTTAAAAAATACGCTACATCTCTTGTCGCCAGCGCCTCATTTGTCAGTGAGCTGGGTGCGCCACGTGCAGTTCAGGTTGGCTTGTATAAAAACGACGTTGTATAAAATACAATATTTCAAAATCAATTGTGTTAGCATAATATTATAGCACATGTACTGTTCCACGTAACTAAATTTATTTTTACGGACCGGTTTCGCCGCTAAGGCATTAGCAATGCCTTAGCGGCGGATAATGCCTGCAATATTAAGGTTACGTATTATAATAACTAAACCCATTATAACTATTTTCGATATAACTACGGTCAAAAGACCTATTGTTTAAAATACCTAACGATCGTTTCACATATTTTTGTTTTTTTTTATACTACGTCGGGTGGCAGACAGGCAGACAAGCATACGGCCCGTCTGATGTGAAGCGGTTACCGTAGCCATATTAACACTCGCAACAATAAATATCGCTCGCGCGCCGCCACCCCCGCTGCCATCGCAGCAACTCTTGCGTTTCTGGTGGCCTCACTCACTCGCAGGAACACAACAACCCTCAAGGGAATTGTTATTTGGCTGCGGTATTCTGTGAGGTGGAGGTCCTTCTCCAGTCGGGCAGCTTACAAAATACGCTATGCCCTACCTCTATTATCGTCAGAGCCTCGTTTGTCTGTTAAGGCGAGCATGAGTGCCTTCCCTTCGTTACGCAAAGACGAAGGGGCTGCACTTCCCTCAGCGCCGGAGACGTCGCAGAGCTTGCTTATTAAGTAGGTACTTACATGAAACGAAATTGTTACGACAAAGATAATGAATAGCAAATTAGGAAAGTTAAGAAAAAGAAGAAAACAATCGTTTTAGCGAACAATCCAGGGTGGCGCGCAGTATTGATAACCCGTAGGCGAGTCGTCCATTAGGTATTTCATACATAGTTGTAACATTCAAAATCCTAAAAAACCATTAAATTAATCGTTCGTTAGTGCGATCAACTTTGGTTTAATCAAAATTAGGTAAGTTAAACAGTAGTTCAGTCGACCAATATGCGTTTTAAACATAGGTGAATCGACCGTAGTTATATCGAAAATAGTTACAATGGGATTAGTTATTATAATACGTAACCAATATTAATGTTCCACCAAGTGCCAACAATCACAGTATCACTTGTGTTAGTATACTCTTATTATACTCAATGTCATTTGCGCTACCAATTGCCGAGCGCTAGACGAGTAATCTACTACCAAGGTCACACTATGTTATGGTCAATTTCAATGATGGTCAATATATTTATAAATTATTACATTGCCGGTTTTTTTTATACCACTAGAGTCGAAACAAGCATACGGCCCGCCTGATGGAAAGCAGTTACCGTAGCATATGAACGCCCGTAATACCAGGGGCATCACACGCGCGTTGCCGACCCTGTAAAAACCTCTTCACGCCCTTTTTGAAGAACCCCATGCTATAGTCTCCTGAGAAAACTTCATTCCATAGCTTGACAGTACGCGAGAGAAAACTTCTCTAGAACCGCACAGTACGTAACCACTTTGGCTCCAATGTGTGAGGATGATCTCCCTGTCGATGACGAACGGTGCGATTGTAGGAGGAGGCCGTTGGCATCATGTCAAACAACTCCTCTGAACACCCCCATCGTACAGACGGTAGAACACACAAAGAGACGCAAAATCTCTTCTCAAACAATTCTAAACCGTCTGTTAGTTTGGGATCGTCGACAATCGGTTGTCGGGTAACTAACTTTGATTTCGGTATTTTTTTATACTACATTGGGTGGCAAACAATTATACGGCCCGCCTAATGTGAAGCGGTTACCATAGCCATATTAAAGCTCGCAACATGAAATATCGCTCGCGCGCCGCCAGCCCCGCTTTCATCGCACCTCCTAGTCTCATTTATTTTATCTCGTCACACCATAGGCTAACAGTAATGAGATTTTGTCCAAACTGCACTCATATATACAAGTGAGAAAATTGCAGTGACATGTACTATGTATACTAACATATCATAACTATAACTAAGCCGTTCAGATAAACACGACTTGTAAAAATATTCTACCGTCATCATTAATGATGGTCAATGTAAAAAACTATAAAATTATTTTAAGCATAAAAACTCACCAGGCTCGGTATAATTACGTCGTGGCAGCGTTCGTTTTCTAACAATGACTAAATAGCTAACCAAAGCTATAGTTGTCAAACCGGCTTGCAAAAGTAGGTCGAAAAAATCCATGATGCTATTTTGAAACACAGTAGAAAAATTGATTCACACGTTTTACAAAACACACAACACAGCCGGCACCAACGTCCCAACCGGCAGCCGACGACAAAATTGAATGATAAACTACAGAACACTGACGGTGTAATCGGAGTAATTATGCAACAGTTTAAGGATAGCGAAAGATTAGGTACATGAGTATCTGTGCTCGATAAAGTACCTACACAAATTAACGATTCTAACAAACGCTTAGATATAAATGCGCATCAAGTATTGTATCCGTGACGTGACTTTGATGGTGGGAATTTAAATTTAAATACGTACGCATACGCGTATGTTTACCTTTCAAGACTGATTGCAACTGAGTATCAGTTGTTAAATCACCAATCAATGTCAATACGTAGTTGTAACTATAAAAGGAAATCTCCGGCGAAAATCTGTCCATCTGTCTGTATGTCTCATTGTAATATGAATAATGCTTATTCGACAATATGGGTATAGATGCTTGTTAGGAAAATACTAGGATGTAAGTACTAAAAGCAGTCACATGCGGAAAGAGGAGGAACTGGACCTAGCAAAGAATAAAAATGTCTACTTTCAGTATCCCTGCAGTAGATATCGATTAATAGATGGTCCGAACTGGATGTTTTGCGATTAAATGTAAAAGTTTGTGTTGAATGTTTATTGAAAGGTAAGAAGAAAGTTATCTAGGATAACTTTCTTCTTATATCTATCTGCATTCTAACAGACTTCATTCTGCGAAACATCAAAAAATCATTTACCGAAATCTTTTTAATTATTTGTAAGAGACCTGGAAAAATTATTTCCCCAAATTTGTCGCCCTAGATACAAGCCAACTTAGCACGCTGGTAATCCCACCGCTGAGTAAACGAGACTCCAGCAAGGAAGGTAGGTAGGAGATTGTAACATTTCATGGTGAAGTTCCTATCTCCACCATACAAAAGACGCAGCTAAGAAAAAAGTTATGTTGCTGTGAATGAGTAGGTACATACAGGAATTTCCTCAGGTAGAAGTCCTGAGGAGACGTTAGCAGCAGCGCTGACGACATTCCTTATAATCTACGGCTGTGGAATCCGTTTCACGATATGCACACATAGTTGTGTATATTCCATCTATGTGAGCATATCGTGAAACGGAGTCCACAGCCGTAGAAAACACAATAATAACAAAAAAAAATACAAAAAAAACTACGTTCGACTTCAAAACCTCCTCCTTTTTGAAGTCGGTTGAAAATAACCTCACTTCCATCCTGTATAGACGTGACAACTTGAACTCAAATAATAACATTTTTTTTTTTTTAATGTTATTAATTTAAATTAACTTTTAGCGCAAAGTCAAAGGATGATCCGATGTTAAAAGTTAATAGCTGTCTACCTTCGATGAATGCACAAAGAAGATCAAATCATTAAATTTATTAACGAGTTGTTTGGTGACGACTATACAGGATGGAAGAGAGGTTATTTTCAACCGACTTCAAAAAAGGAGGTTTTGAAGTCGAACGTAGTTTTTTTTTGTATTGTTCTTACGAACCTATTTTTGGAAATTCTTTTTGCGTTTGAAAGAGGGCTTTTAAACGATAGTAGGTACCATATAAATTTCATTAAGGTTAGATTACACAATCTGAAGATATATTCGTGAAGTGAAGCCTGGTGTGAAGCGGCTACCGTAACTTTATTATCGCTCGCAATATGAAATATCGCTCGCACGCCACCATCCCAGCTGCCGGCGCAGCAACATCTTCCTTGCTGCTGACCTCACTCACGCGCAGGTACCCAACAACCCTCAAGGGAATAAAGCGCTGCTATTTGCTCATAATTCTTTTTGTGTCCGATTGAGGGTTCTCCCATTATAGTTGCCTGTAGAATTCATTGGGACCTGGGGCCCGACCGCCGAAGCTGAAACCGATTATCGTCCGATTTTTTGACCGCGAAAATATATCTTAGATTTATGTTAATGGCAAACTTCTTCAGCTTAGTCTGTAGAGCTCTATGGTTTCTACCAGCCAAGCTAAACACAATTACCGCCAATCTAAGCTAAAGTTTTGACAATCAAAACCATCAGGTGATTTTTACAATCAAAACCATCAGGTGGGAACCGGCTTCAGCTTAGGCAGTAGGGCTCTGATATGGAATCTATCAAATATATCTCATATTTGATTATAAATATAAATTTGTGAAAGATAACATAATGACTTACGACTGTTACCACGGTTGGCACGTGCAACTACGTTATCACGTTTAAAAATAAAGGTAGTGAGGGGTGAGGGGAACTCCTGTCGTCTCATTTAGGTTAGGTTAGGGTTGCGAGATTCTGGAGTGCCAAGGCCGGAAAACCTCCTGCTGCCCCCTTACCACCATCTCTTATTGCGATTCAATAATTGAATTGATTCAATGAATAAGCGACTCTATTCCATTTGAAATAGAGTCGCTTATTCATTGGTATGAATAAGCATTCTATTCAGTTATTGAATCGAATTAGGAGATGGTGGTAAGGGGGCTGTACTGTGTGCTGCGCTTTCTCCGAAGTTACTCGCGGCGTTATGCCCTTTGACACTGCCACCTGGAGCATATAGATCTGAGGAAGTCGATGGCGTTATTGCAAGTATCAATCTAATCGAACATGCAAGTTAAGCAACGTCGACCGCAGCCTGTCTATGGATGGGTTTATTTATCACGAGCTCCTCCGTGCTTCGGACGGCCCGTTAAGCCGTCGGACCCGATTGTTGTAATGACAACTTATATTTATTTTTTGCTTGTATTGTTGTATTTCATCAGTTTTTTAGAGGCCCAGCAGTGGGATGAGTAAGGGTTGTCGACGACGACTCGCAGGGTTATGTCATTTAACACTTCCACCCCTGGAGCATATAGCTCTAACGACTATTATTAAGTATTACGTATTATATATTATATTACTTATGCTTAGGCCGTACTCATCGCGATAAGATTCGGATGATAAACTTCGTCTTCGGTCGACGGCGAATCTTCGGGCCACATAAAGCGCGTTGTAAGTTCATCGCGATGTACGAACGCAAAAAATAACATGGACGCCACAGTTACTCTGTACCTATTTTATGGCAGCAAATAATTGTTTTTTACATTTATGTGATCTAAAAAACAAAAATAAAGACAAGAAAAAGGAGAAAAAAATATCGTTACTCCAGTCCATGTTACACTTCAGCTGTATTATACACTGTAATTGTGGTAATTACATTTAACACGTCCGCTATGAACGATGGGTGCGGGCCGAGCCGACTGAAGTGTGGCCGCGCAAGCGAAGTTCATCGCGATAAAACCCTTTGATGTGCGAGAGTTTACCGACAGTGGAGCGATGTACCCGAAGCTTCGCCCGAAGTGTCGAAGTATTCGCGAATATTTGGCTACATACATCGCAATAACCCGAATATTCGCGTTATCCGAATGAGTGCGGCCTAAGCATTAGTAATGTAAGTACCTACGTAGTATTGTAAGTATATATTGTAAGTGTTCATTGCAGCTCCAGACTCCAGATAATGTGAATATACCCGTGTTTTGAAACCGGAACCGAAACGAGTAGGCGCTCGGCCAAACTATGTCGAGAAGGGCGTTCCATAGCTGTTATCTATGGTTAACGGCGAAGAGCCGAAGAATTTAAATAGAACGTACGGTTAGAAAGGACGTCGAGGACTAATCTGTTGGATGAACGCAAATTTCTACCGTTAATAGAACATAAGATTGAAAAGATGTAATTGGGACACGTCCGATCCACCTTCACACAGGACCTTGTGAAGGTTAAAGGTAAGGTAGGGAAATTACTTTCCCGTTCTTCCCACAGGTGTGAAAGCAGTTAAATATGTTAATTATAGTGTAAAGTTGACATAGGACATGCAGATTTCTGCGTTGTCTGATGGTAATCTATTTAAGTTGATAAGGGCACCTACTCGGAAATGTGTTCATATTTGCATAAACAAAACATGACTCGAATTCAGTTAGGTATTTAGTAAACGCTCTTGTTTATTGATGCCATAATCCAAATAGCACACATATGCATAACATAATGATAATGATGGGAGCATTTTACACCGCTTTACGAAAAACGATGCGAAACTAGATACATAAAATATAAACAATTTTGATTTTGAACAAGATTTGTCTTGCGAAAAACGCTTCTACAGATTTTTTTTCTCAAATACTATAAGAAAACATGAAGTACAAATCATACCACGAATCAAACAAACACCTATCATTATGTACCTGCGTGCGTCGTCAGCCCTTATACATCCCACTGCTGGGATACGGGTCTCCCCTCAATCGAAGGGGTTTGGACCATACTCCACCACGCTTCTCAACTGCGGGTTGGGGGAGGTCAGTGTTTTCAAGCCGCCGCCTAAATGTCACTGACTTGTCTTTAACGACTGTCATCTAACGTAACAGGAGGGACCGACGGCGACGGCTTAACGTACACTCCGAAACACGAAGGAGCTTGAGATAAATAAACCCATCCAAGTAGAGGATACGCTCGACGTTGCTTGACTTGCGTGATCGATTAGACTGCCACGCGCAATGACGCCATCAAGCTCTTTAATTATTTTGTACACTTAATAGTATAATTTGTTTATGTCTCGTAGCCTTGTTGGTTTGTAGGCCCGTATGATCAAGTAAGAATTTTTCCTCCAGATAAAACTATCAGGAGGGCAAATTCTCATCTCGGGTAAACATCTGAGTGACCACTCTCGGCTGTCCAGAGATATGCCGTTCTCGGCTATAATTCTTTTTGGGGTGTAAATGTTTCATCAACATCTTTGAAACAAATCCAACCTCACCTGCACGTGGCGCACCCTGCTGACTGACAAACTCTGGCTCTGGCGAAAAGAGAGATTTTTTAAGGTGCCCGACTGGTGAAGTACCTCCACCTCACAGCATACCGCAGCCAAATAACAATTCCCTTGAGGGTTGTTGTGTTCCTGCGAGTGAGTGAAGTCACCAGAAAGAAAGAAAGAAAGGAAGGAATACATAAACGCTGGCAACGGATCGGCGATCCTTTGGTGTTGCTGATCTCCATGGGCGGTGGAGATCGCTTTCCGTCAGGTGGCCCACATGCATTAATTAAAAGCTAAACATTAAAAAAAAGGTTTACCATCTAGAAACTATATTAATTTCTATACATATAATAATACTCTACTTTTATCATAAGTAAAATATTGCGTTTTGAGCAAAAACCTGCCGAAAAAAAACAAACGTGTTTCACAAGTATTCTTTTATTTCATAATTTCACGTAGGTAGCATAATAATAAAAAACGTCGCTGGCCGTTTCATTTTTAGGACTTTTTACAGCAGTTCTACCTACCACCACTACTGTTACAGTTTCTGACGTCATAAGTTATCTACTGTTTTGAGTTTCAATGTATAAAATGCTTCAAGAATTCGACGTCTTATTAAATATAGACATCGTATAGTACATGTAAGACTTACTAGTCCGGCAACGGATCGGCGGAAAGCAGCAATTACCAGGGGCCTTGGTCACACCATAGTAATACAACCAGTCAAGGGCGTCGCCAAGGGGGAGCAGGAGGGGCAGCTGCCAAAGTACTGGTTGTATTACTATGTTGTGCCTTGGTGTTGCTTCTTTCCATGGGCGGTGGGAATTGATTTCTATCAGGTGACCCACGTGCTCGTTTGCTCCCCCTTTTATTAAAAAAAAGACTGTAACGAATTAAACCTATTTATAAAATAATCCGAACAGCCAATATACTGTAACGTAAGTGATAATAGCAGGACACTAAGACGGTAGCACTGCGTGTCAAATTTAAAAGAAGTTTAGGTTGTACCTACTCATGCTCAACTTCTGTGAACTGACCGAGGCTCATGATTTCAAGCAACCCAATATTGCCGACTAGATAATATATTATAAGAATGTTATCAACTGTCATCTAACAATAGCCGAGATTTTAAGTACGCTGCGTGCTTGTAGTTTATAAAAAAAACACTGCGATCGTGTTGTGGGGCAGTATGTAACGGGTAACGGATTTAAGTACGAGTTTGGATCTGGGGCCTACTGCCGAAGCTGAAGCCGATTACCATCGAATAATTTGATTCCCAATACTTAGGTTTAAGTTAATGATAAACATCTGCAGCTTATACAATGTGCTAGAATGACGCGCTACCTCGTCCCCGCCACCGTCTGTCACCCCGCGGGACGGTCGCGCACGAGATTGCCGGACTATAATAGTCGATAGTGCTCTATCAGGTAAGCTAAACACAATTACCACCAATCTAAGCTGAAGTTTCATTTTTGCAATCAAAAATCCGGCCTGATGAGAAAATTTAAATTAAATATCAACGATGTCGGATTGGCTCAATGTATATTGACTAACCCTATAGCAGTGCGGGCAAGAATGTTCTTCTACTTAATTAACTCATCTCATCACAGAGTCTCTTGGATTACGGTACTATGGGGCTGGCATATCTGAAACAGATATAAGCCCTTTAAAAAAATAAAATGAAATCCTTGTTAATCGGCTAGAGCTTCGGCGGGAGAGACCCAGATTCTGATAGCACAGCCGAACCCCTCTAAGCGAGTTAAATAAAATAAAGAAAACATCACCAAGTAATGATGACATGATTTCTTTAAAGTGTACATAACAAATGTCACGATACTATACACGATACAATAGGTAGCAGACATCTTATTATCGCATGATTTAGTTATTTTTCTACGGCGGCTAATAACGGCAACGTTATCAATTCATAAGACCTTGTTCTCGTTGACCTTTGTGACCGATAGATATTAAACCATCACCGAATATGGCGCCTGCTTCTATTAGTTATTAGTTAATTTTGGTCAAAACGAATTAATCTAATTATTTATACATACCTTGTTTTGTCAAAATAATAAATTGTCTTTTTTAAATCAAACCAATTAGGCGTTAGGGTTTTATTTAACATTTTATTACATCTAGCAAAATAATGTCTTCTTCTATATATAACATTTAGATCCCAAAAGACAAAAAATTATATACAATTATCTATGTGTTAAATGCTTTTATAAATATGAAACTACTAGGTAATTAATAATATTGGTTAGCCCTAGCTTGCCTAATGTGATGCTACCTACTATGTGCGATACAGTCAAATGCAAAAGTATTCGTAGATCAATACATTGCATTAATTGACGTATTATGTAGCAGAACATACATTCATTACCAAACACGGAACCCTAAAAGTCAACTCGACTAGGTGGAATTTAATTATTTCCATTACCACAAAAATGCTTTTTTAACTGATCTACCAAGACGGTTTGTGATGATGGGTAGGTCGTACACTTGATTACCTCACTAGCAAGTAAACTTATTAAAAAAATATGACGAGTTTTTCTCTTTATCTTTTTATTGATAAAGCTATAGTGTATTTACTTGTTTATCATAATATTTAATAGTAAATATAAAGTTTGCATTACAAGATAGTAAAAACTACTTCAAACGACATAATGCGACTATTGATGCATGTAATCTAATAGATAAAAACACTTTATTTATGTAAAAGTAAGATACTTGAATAAAGTGTTATTTTCCGTGCAAGAATTGAATATTCAAAAACATTGTGGTCGATAAGTCGTTATTATGTCTCTTACTAAATTGATTAAAAACGTAAATAATTTAATTTGATTTCAAGCCCAACTAGAAAAACCTTTGAGCTTAATAAAACCACATGTGTAGGTACATAAAAGGACCAGAGATCAATTTCTAAGGAACGTGCAAAATTGTTACCTATTTATTTTAGTAGCGTTTATGCAGAAAGAGAAAAATCTATGAATCTATGAATGTTTCAATTATGTGGATTGAGGTTTTACTTACAAAAATGCAGGTGCAAAAAATTATGACTGCGCCTGCTCCCATATAAAATGGCATGCAAATATAAATTAACTAACTACATACTAATAAAAAGTACATTTACTTTCAATCAGTTTATTTTACCTGAACTAGTTAAGTTTAAAGATTTACTGATAAACCGGGTTGGCCTAGGACTATGTGTGTGTGGCTTGAAATCTGATTTATTTGGTAATATGTACCATTTTCTTCATTTATACTTAATATTGATCATATTTTACGAAAAAACTGTCCTTTTCCGGATTAAATTACCATTGTGAGAATTGCTCATTTCTTATGTTAGTTTATATAGCCGAAGAAATGTAAACGGGCTGATAAACAAAAAAGGCGTTGAGTTTTATTATAATTCTGTATACATAAAATGCTGTTCAGCAACTTCTAGGACTATTTTGATGTTAATTTTGTTTTGTGACTTCAACGATATACGGAAAATTATTTTTATGCGAGTATTTGTTAACTTTTGAGTTCGACTGTATCACGACATTTTCAATAAATGCATATAAATAATTAAAAAAAAATATTGCAACCCTGTTTTTAAATAAGATTATAATACAATTTTTCATTTTAATTATTCTTTAGTATATGAATGTAATATATATAAATGGAGTAATAAAAAACCCAGCAATAAATAAACACAAAATATTATATATTAAGTTAATATAAGCGTTTGAAAACAATAAAATTATACATTATTATATCTGGAAGACCGACCACACTCGGGTGTTTTCGGAGAAACAGATTTTACTAGAATCATGTAAGTAAATAAATAAATCTTTATAAAACATTGTAAAGTGGCATGTACTGCCATCTATAGTAATATATTTGTTAACATATATTATTCACAGATGGAGTTATACTAATTATCGCCAGAGATCGTCCCTGCTTATTGTAGGAGAAAACTTGTTTTCCCAGAAAGAGAACATTCGCTAAGTCTATAAAGACTTTTCGGCCCCAAAATCGACATTGGCGATATCGTCAATACCCGTTTAATAGTATAGAATTATTATTTTCAAACGTTTACGAAATACCTAACTTTTTTATTTTATGTAAATACAAACAATTGGGTCATAAATTGCCGAAGCTCGATTCAGAGGTCGCCACTAGAGTCTAGGTTCATTTGTATGGAAGACTATTAGTTTTACGGCTCTAGTTACTAGTTATTTAAGCCCTGATAAATTTTATTTATTTATTTATATCCGGACTTTTCTCAACAGCAAAACCGATGGTGCAGATTTTTATTACTGTCAATATTAGATTTTAGGTATTAGCTCCAGTGCTGCCATCTGCCACTGGCTTTCAGTCTATAACCCTATTGAAATGTCTAACTAATACAAGTCCTAATCTCGCAGTTCTTCGAAACGACTTTCGAAAAACTATAAGGGGAGAAGGACTAACGATGATGCCCCACCCTCGGCTCGTTTTTAAAATTATAGGAGTGTTCAACCCTTTGGTTAGTAGGTCAAGCAAGAGTAGGTCTATTAGAGCGACCCTCTCTTGAATACATAGAACATGTAGTGTCAAAAGTCCAACGAGTTCGAACTTTCAAAAGTATAATCTCAGAAATCATTGTAAATGACACAAATAAACACTGTAACATCATAACAAACTTAAGGAGAAGATACATTGAGAGGATCACACATATAAATAAATAATAAATAATAAATAAATATTGTCACACAAATTACACCGCGCCATCTAGCCCCAAAGTAAGCGAAGCTTGTGTTATGGGTACTAGACAACTGATAAACATACGTAAATACACTTTTTTTTTTGTAAATACATACATAAGATACATAGAAAACACCCAGACCAAGACAAACAGACATGTTCATGCACACAAATGTTTGTCCCGTGTGGGAATCGAACCCACGAGCGTTGGTGTCGAAGCCGCGTCATTGACCGCTACGCCACCGAGCTCGTCAAATATATACTATTATCTTGTATTTATCATGTAAATCACCGCCCATTGATGTATCTTCTCTAGTGTTCATTCTTCATTTCTCTCATTTAACAATTTAATAAATTATAAAACGATGAATATCATTGACACCAATTGGTTGGTGCATTACATGTACAAACGATAAAATAATTAAAAAATAAATATCTGTCTTTTATATTTTTATATGCCTAACATCTTATCATTCATATAATACTCAGAGACGATGACACTATATTTAAAAAGATATATCGCGCAAGCGCGCATGCCGCCGCTGCGTCATTTGTAATTTGACAAACAATTGTTGTTATGTGATTTAGTTGCATCTCTTTCTATACATACCATTAGTTCAGGATGTAACAGTATAAATTGAAACGCCACTTAGTAAGAAAATACGTGATCTACCTTCCTTAATATAACATCATTGCTCTGAGACCTATCTATTAACATTCGTTGTCAATATAAACATAAGTTGCTTAATAATCGAAATAATTTAAGACGACATACCAAAATTAATAGTATACACGAAACTATTTTTACTTGCCCCATGCCGTAAAATACGCTTGCTAAAGTACTGTAAAAGTGTCACGTTGCAATTTCGACCTCGTCCCCCGACCGCTACCTCAGGCCCCGCCGCCGCCCCACGCGAGATCTCGCGAGAACGAGATTGCATTCCCTAGATGTGTACGAAATAGTGATCCTTTTACAGTGCTACTGCAATATATATGAATGAAGTCTTTATAGTATTTTTTCGTATTGGTTGGTAGTCGAGAAATTTTCATATTAATATGTGAAAATACGAATACAAATTAATATCTGTGTTACATACATAGACGTGTATTGTGCGGTTCCAGAGGAGGTCCATAGGCTGCGATGACAGCTTACTATCAGGCAGGTCGTACGCTTGTTTGTCATCCTAGTCGTATAAAAAAATTGGTCCGGAAATAAGGAAACAAATGAAGTAACTAAAACAGTTAAGGTATTCAACTAAACAATTTACCTAAGCATTGGTACATTCAAGGCAAGATATTTCTATCATTCTCACTAACCAACCGACCACCTAACAATTACAAAGTAGCTTCAATCAAAATATACACTACATACAAAAAAAATCCAGTCATCGCTTACCTCTGAGTACTTTTATAACTTTTGTAACTACAAAAGTGTCATTGAGATCGAACCAACCGTTTTCCCGTGATGTGCATAGATAGTTCCACAGACAAAAAATAGGTATAAAAATATTAGTTTTCATTCGATGTCATGCATTCTTCCACTAGATTTTGCTAAAAACATTTAATGTACAAACTTTGCACCCCTTATTGTTTAATTATACAGGGTGGTAAATCAATATGGGACACTCAGAAACTAAAAACGTAATCTGACGTTGATTATGACGGTTAAAGGGAGGAAATATTATTACGAAACCAAAATTAAAAGAATGTTCTGTATTTAAAATTATTAATATGAAACATCTAATGCGCCAAGTCAGACCGACTGGTGACGTGTCAACGCGTCGTCACGCGCTCGCTTTTAACACTCGGCTCTCCTCTCACTCAATTATAAGTGTATACAAAAGTTTCGATGTTTCATGATTGCCAGACGTCTCGCGAAAGCTCATTTTTTATCAATTTAAAACCGTAATAACAAGAAGCCTTCAATATATCGATTGTGTAACGATTTTATACGTTTATTATTATAAGAGTTTATTGTTATAAAGAAATATCCGAAAAAGTATTATTCTTTGTATCTGAGACAACATTTCAGCAATATTTGCTCATAACTATACAGTTAATGTCAAATTACGAGGCCTGCAAATAAAAAAAGGGTAGTAAATTAATTAAATTAAACGGGTCACTCACGTAATTTTAACGAGAAACCCAACTAATTTCGATCTCAAACGGAGATCTTCGTCAGGGCGAATGTCCAGGCATCTATCTAGCTATCGCGACGAACTCTATTTACTATAATATCTGACGTGAGTTTTAACAATATCGATTAAAATTTACTTTTCATTCTGTTAGAGCCACATTAAAATTCAGAAACGCTGCTTTTGTTATACATCCCAGATTACGGTCACTAAAATTTATCAAAACCATAGTTCTTTAAAACATATTTTTCCATCTCTTAGGCGACCGCCACCATTGGTCGCAGCGACCACAGTTTTACATTATGTTATATTCGATACCGCGCACGTGACCAGCTGATCGCGCGTCCAGTCCTATAAATTGTTGGTCGAGTTCGCGGTCGCCTAGTAGGCGTAGGCCGTTACAGTTTCGGTGTTCCCGCCACCCTGTATAGTTAAGTTTAAACTTGACATATATGACGTGCAAAGAGTTATAAATAAACATATCTTCGCTCATTTGTGCTTTTCATTCGTGTAAAATATTCCTGATCGCGAGTCTATTACTTAGATATTGAGTTGAGACTATTCCTCTTTTTGTTTGAGCGGTTCCAACTCCTCGGGGTTCTCGTCCATGCTGGCGGCGGTGTCGGTGCGAGACTTGTCCACTGGGTATAGCCTGGGACAAGGAAATGAAATTATTTGTAATTGTTATTGTAATGATAAGATTTTTCTGTAAGAACTATAATTTACCAAATTATAACGGTAAAAGTCCAAACTGGTCTGCGGTTATTGTTAATTTCAAAGTTTTACTGGCATACCGATTGACGAGCCCGGTGGTTTAATGGTTAGCAATGGCTACTTTGACTCCGAGGTCAGGGGATCGATCTCCGCACAAGACAAACATTTGTGTGATTTATACATATATTCGAATCTTAACTGCCTATGAGAGAAACAGAGAAAGAAAATGTGTGCCCACACCTCTCTCTCTTGTCATTACAGTAATATACGAAACGTAACTCTCTTTCTCTTCACTAACTTATCCCTCCTCTCAAATTTCGTTCGCCTCGCCCGATCACACTTTTCGTACCGCTCTTGTCACGTCACCTTACTCCCCAAGTGCGTAAAGAAGTGTAGCACTACAAAAACTCACCATCTTTGGTACAGATACACGAGAAAGACGAGATCATCTCGGAAGCAGGCGACTCGATGCGCCGTCGGCATGGTGATGATGAACGCAAACACGTCGTCGATGAACGTGTTGAACGCTTTATACATGAACGCCCGCCACGGGAGCGCCGCCACCGAACGCAGGCGATAGTTCACGAACAGCTGAGGCAGCATGAACAAGAATCCGAAGGCGTACACTCCGTTCACGATGCTATGTAATGCCCAGGAGTACCAACTGTGGAACAATGCGTTTTTTTTTATAACTGAGTAAATATTATAAAGGAATAAATGCCTAAGTATAAAGGATTATAAATTGCTCTTTCTCGCTTCAGTTTCCTTTTTTTTACTTTTTAAATATGTATTAGTTTTATCGACTCTGAACAATAATCCTTTAACACTCGTCTTTCCTACCTTACGTATTACGTAGTAGGTATTAAATTACATTCTAACGTTGTTATTATTTAAATTGTTGTCTTGACCAACTTGCGAGAATATTATATTTTGAAAAATGAAAAAAAAATCATTTTTTTAAATATTTATAATACATTCTAACGTTTTCAGACACTAAAAGACACTCTACTATGGTGTCGTCTCACAATTATTAGTGAACTGTAAGCGAAGCGATACTAAGAAAGACTGTCTAAACGTAGTGGTGTTTCAGGCCCTTAAGTATTTATACTTAAGTCATTTTAATCCAGACTTTAGATATCCTTTAGTGCAGTTTAGGGATACACTGGATACAAACACAACAGTACCATTGCCATAAGTTTTGATATTATACGGGTATCTTTATATCTAAACATATAAATAAAATCTGAATACTTGTCCTGCTAGACACTGTATGACATGCACACGTACACTATATGACATGCTACCCACCTCTTGTGTGGTTCGTAGAGCAGCGAGTAGATGGCGCCAGCGATGCAGAGTGGGTACAGCAGCATGGACAGGTAGCGCATGGCCTCGGCATCGGCCGCCGCCGTGCTGCGCTCGGCTTCGTCCGCGCGCGAATCGCGCCATACGCGTACGCGCCAGCCCTCCCATCCGATACGAACGTGAAGCACCTTTGTAGCCTTCCACAACTAGAAGACAAAATCACTATTATAGGACCTGTTAAATTCCCGATAATTTTTCGAGATTTCCCGAAACAGCGGGTGTCTGGTGGAACAGACCAGACATCCTGGTGGAACAGGTCGAATTTGCTAGCACAGCCGGTTTTAGTCGAGTTGTTCGAGATATGCAATATTGCAGTTTTTGTTACGGTCGCGTTCCAAGAAAGCCTTTTGCTTGCGCTTAGGCTTTCTGTTCTGTGGTTGAACATACTACAGAAGTTGCACACCTCTACCCTTTAAAAAATCTACATAAGCAGTTTATGGTTGGCCACTTCTGACACAGTATGCTTTTTAGACTGATGAAAATTTATCATTATACATTATTATATGATTTAAAACTTTAGTCACAATTATTGACAGAAAATGACGCAAAATGCCGGCAACCGACCGAATGCGTAGCGACGCGTTGACATGACAGCAGCCAGCTTGGCCCGCCGCATTAGATGTTTCACTTCAATAGATCTTAAGACAATGCTAAAACACCGATTTCTTTGCGTATTTGGCTTTCCTTTCCAATCCTAGAAAAAAAATCTGAATCATTTTTTTATTTGGTCAAGCTCCAGCCACTTCATACAAATGTCACATCGTTCACTACTACATAAACAATTGCGTCTATGCAAAGCGCGAATGAACGTGTGCGCGTGCGGCGCCATACAAACTGTTCCAGATTTGTCTCAGAGGAGAGGTGAGGTCGACACGAGAGAGCGGCAGGGAGTGGCCATACCATACTTACTGTTACTTATACTGTGATATGGTTATTTTTACCTCAATTATTGAGCTAATGCCAGCAGGAACGAGAACAAGCAGGGATGTTTGTTCGTCTAGAAGATAGAAGAAGATGACTAGCTGCGAGAACGCACGCCACAGCACTGTCCTCGCCGACAGCCCAGCCAAGGAGCGCTTGCGACGCCAGAAGGACACATCATTCTTGAACGCCAAGAAGTCAAACAACAGCTGGAATGTACAACGCCATATTACACACTTTTTTAATGTTTTGTACCTCCACATGAAAAAACGAATGATACCCTTGTTGAATCTTGAGCTCCTTGTAAAGATTTTTTTTACCACGTCGGGTGCCTGACAATATGGCCCGCCTGATGTAGTGGTTACCGTAGTCATATTAACGCTCGCTACATGAAATACTGCTCGCGCGCTGCAACCCCCGCTGCCATTGCAGCAACTTCTTCCTTTCTGATAACCTCACTCACTCGCAGGAACACAACAACCCACAAGGGAATTACTTGGCAGTCGGGCAGCTTACAAATATGCTGTACCCTAGGTACCTCTCTTTTGCCACAACCTCGTTAGTCAATCAGCAGGGTGCATCACGTGCAAGTGACGTTGGCTTTGGTTCTAATGATGGTGGTGAGCCACATACACCCATTTGCAGAATGCAGAATGACTCCTACAAGAGATTTTAAAAAACAATTCAGTAACAACTTTTTTTTTATTTTAAAATACTCACATGACAACTGGCAATCAAAACTGTAGCAGACAACAAATAAAGGTTGGTATCTGCAAATATTCCTTTAACGTCGTCAATATCCTTTTCACTAAAACCGAGTGAGTGGAGCTGTTGTAATGCCAGGCGCACGTGCAATGCCAAACGGAAGGACCCATATGAAGTGGGTCCCACTGTCACAGTAACATTCACTTCTGAGGTACTGCTGTTTAGTAGTTGTAAGTTCGACATACGGGACTTCAACACATTATGTTGAATTATTGGAAGAAACTTTCCATTTCTTATTCTGAAATTATTATAAATATAATAATTTTTCATACAATTTTAATTAGAGATAAAAAAGGGTTGTCCCTGTCCCCTTCAGATCTATTATTGTCTTTATAAATACATATTGCATACATTAATTAACATGAGCTTAAAGATTTTTTTATAAAAATACAAAATAAAGGCATATTAGGCCTCATTAAGATTTTGTGTTTCTAATGAAATAGATCAGCAATTCGTAACCTTTTTTGGTCCACGTACCCCTAGAAAATCAAGCACAATTTCCCCCTTAATGAAAAGCACAGGGATAAATTTAGGGCAATTGATTTTAGTACTGAAAACTAATTACACTTTTATAAAAAATAAAAATACTGTTAATAAAGGTTGGTGCTGCTTTTTTGCAAGTCTTGCTGGCATTAGTCATTAATTCAAATGTTCATAGATAAGACTTTGAAACCCCATACACATACTCGCAGACCCCCAGGTGTCTGCGGACCACAGGTAAAGAAACACTGAAATAGATAACAAAACATAAACTCACAAAATCATCCAAAACCAAATGCTACTAGATAATTTTACAATTTATAGTTTTATGATCTATAGTTACATTTTAGCCTTAGAACCATTAGAAACTGAACTATGGAGCCAGGAACAACCCAAAAAGCTAGTCCGTAAAGAAAACATAATAATACCTCATATAAGGATACAATTCTCCAGGTATTTTGTTAGTAGGGAGATTCAAGTCATCGGATAAAATTGACAGAGGTACTAATGTTGTTATATGAGAAAAAGGCCGGACATTCACTTCTTTTGACTTTGTATCATCAGACTGAAAGTTACAGAAAATAATATTAAGTTGGGCAAATTGCCTGACGAATACTGGAGATATTACCTGTATACAACTTATTCACATACTAATGTAGTATGTATTATTAAAAATGTACATACATACAAACATCTTAACATTTTCATTTCAAATACTTTTATGTGCAACAAGGCGGCCTTTTTGCTGAAAGCTTAAAGAATCTTTTCTAAGCAACCTTGAGGTAACTAATCATAGCATGAAGTATGTAGGGTTTATAAAATTTAAATTTTGAATTGTGGTGGCTTTAGGAATAGTTTAATGTGATTTTACTTATAAATACTCTAGACCAGTGTTCCGCAATCATTAGTTAGTGTGCCTCGGAAAAATAAGATTATCTCAAAAAGCTATATAGACGGACGGAAGAAATTTAAACACACAGAAATTTTAACACAAATAAAAACAGATTTATGGTGTACTTCCAAAAATGTTTCGTTTTCCTAGATGTAAGGTACATCTAGGAAAACGAGACACAAAAAATTTGCGGAACACTGCTCCTAGACAACAGTAGTTGATGAAAAAAAACCAGATGAAGGTTTCACATACATACAAATATATATATACATTATTTGTCCACTTAATCATTTTACATTTTAACATTAACCTGTGACTATGTCTTACCACGTACATAAACAAGATCAAAATTTGACTTAGCAGCAATAACTTATTTACACACCAAGATTGATTACAAATAAATACGCAAGTGTATCAATCGCCGCTGTGTGGGGTGAACTGTCTATGGAGTAACTACATAGATTTTGAATATTAATCACAAACAATACACCACATCACTTGCAGTCCATATAGACAACTGTGGCATGTCGAAACATTCCTTTTAAAGACAATTAATTATATTTTTTTAACGAGGGCCATTAACACTAGTCATGTATAAAGGAATGTAGCGGTCAAAAGGTTAATATTACTTTGGACATTTTTTTTAAATCCAGTGTCCGGCCGGATAACTGCTTGGATAGTAAATTATAGCCAGATAGGCTGGACATCAGATAGTTACCGGATATAAGTCTCTTCTCTACTAAATATCTATAAGCACATCAACTTTATTTTTCTAATACTTCCATAGTCATATCAAAAGATCCTAGAGACAATTTAAAAATAAAGAATCGCCTATAAGTTCTGCTTTACATGTGCACTACTTTACTGTGCTCTTTCAATAAAATCTGGTCTTACTCACATTTTGTTGGAGTAAATTAAAAGTTGCTGCTTGAGGTTCAATGTGCGTTACTAAGGGCAGCGTGTGTACAGCTTCGACACGCCGTATTTCTCCAAAGTCTCTATAAAGACGATTTTCATCTAACAACACCGCGTGCATGTACAGCGTACCGTTGTTACGTGTTTTACGGGGTATGTTTAGATTTACATTACTGAAAATTACACATTAAATTAAACATATGTAGTAACTTGTGTATGATAAACAAGTGTTAAATACATTACAACATACTTACAAGGTAGCCGCATTTTTATAGTCAAATCTCATAGCTGTGTATACTTTGGTGACAGATTCTGCTGTAGAACCATCAAGAGAAGGATATTCCTTCATAGAAGTAAAAATAATTAAATGCTGAACTGGATTTGTGGCTAGATACGATGAAGAACATCTTTCGCCACGAATACATTGCGGCGGTATGAATATCTCAGCTAGAGTCCATATTGTATTTAACACATAGACACCGAAAATTAAAGAAATGATTAAACTAACAGATATATACTTCATTACAGTTTATTTAATTCAATTATTAATTTAAAAAAAAACTCAAATTATTTTGAAAAGTGACGACAAAAAATGTAGTGAATAATTTTTTTATGAACTGTCAGACTGTCAGTCAGTCAATTCTTTCTATCTTTATCTAGTTTGGCAATCACTTTTCATTCAAAGTTTATTTTTGCCATTATCAAGTTAATTTATATAGTAAACGGGGTGTAAGTGGTTCATCAACATCTTTGAACCAAAGCCAACTTCACCTGCACGCGGTGCACCCTGCTGACTGACAAACGAAGCTCTGGCGAAAAGAGAGGTAGGGAGCGTAATTGTAAGCTACCCGACTGGGGAATGTACCTCCACCTCACAGAATACCCCAGCCAAATAACGGTTCCCTTGAGGGCTGTTGTGTTCCT
Organism: Hypsopygia costalis; assembly: GCA_937001555.2. Classification (NCBI taxonomy): domain Eukaryota; kingdom Metazoa; phylum Arthropoda; class Insecta; order Lepidoptera; family Pyralidae; genus Hypsopygia; species Hypsopygia costalis. Next base: position 9,174,575 of record OW443325.2, read on the forward strand.
GCGAGTGAGTGAGGTCACCAGAAAGGAAGGAGATGCTGCGATGGCAGCGGGGGTGGCGGTTCGCGAGCCATATTTTATGTTGCGAGCGTTAATATGGCTACGGTAACCGCTTCACATCAGGCGGGCCGTATGCTTGTATGCCACCCGACGTAGTATAAAAAAAAAAAAAAAAAAAAAAAAAACCCGGCTTCAGAATCAGAATTATTCCACAAAATTTCGTCAGGAGTTCATTCCATACATAATAAAGGAAACCCATAATGATAATAATAATGATTATTTTGCATCATAACACACTTTTTGTATTATGAATCATTATGTATGCACACATTCTATTATGAATTTCCCACCAAAAAGTTGTTGTCGATTGATTGACCATGACATTCATTTGTTTTCATGTTGGTGGGAATTCAGCATTCGGTTAATTAGTTTGTTTATGTGTTTATTAAGGAATATTTATTAAATTAAAAGCTTAAATAGCTGTTCAAGTACAATTTGAAAACTAATGGCTGTAAATGATGTACTGCCACCAACGATATTGTAAATACTATAGATGGCATACCCATACTTTATTGCGTCAGAAAACGGTTAAATTGGGAAAAAAATAAATGTAATTACTGCTGTATTCTGAATATGTTAGAATATGCTGCTTAAAGGCAACTGGCTTAACGACACGACAACAGCTGGAGCCGCTGGTTTTACGTGCCCTCCGAAGCACGGAGGAGTTATAGATAAATAAACCCGGCCATGGACAGGCTACGGTCCAAATTGCTTAACTTGCGTGTTCGATTAGACTAACACGCGCAGTGACACCATCGAGCTCCTCAAACGTGACACAGTATCCTATATCCTATAATCTATTTATATAAAAATCAATGCCACTTTTCGTTGTAATTTTATAACTCAAGAACGGGCTCACCTATCCAAACCAAAAGTTTAGGGTTTATTCGGACTATTTAGTAGATGGTTTATGTGAAGTTTGCACAAAATTGTTAGAGCGGTTCTTCATTTATCACATTTTTTGTAACAAATCTATCTATCTATATATATAAAAATCAATGCCACTTTTCGTTGTAATTTTATAACTCAAGAACGGGCTCACCTATGCAAACTAAATGTTTAGGGTTTATTCGGACTATTTAGTAGATGGTTTATGTGAAGTTTGCACAAAATCGTTAGAGCGGTTCTTCATTTATCACATTTTTTGTAACAAATCTATCTATCTATATATATAAAAATCAATGCCACTTTTCGTTGTAATTTTATAACTCAAGAACGGGCTCACCTATCCAAACCAAATGTTTAGGGTTTATTCGGACTGTTAATGGGGATTTTGCTGTCAAATTGAAACTTTTTTCAGTGTTGACAGTACAACGTACCCTATACCTAACAGCTAATGCGCCCCGTGTGCCAACCTTCCGGTTATATCACAGGTTGCGAGTCTCTCGTCCAGTAAACCAACCAGAGTGTTGACAGTACAAGCATGTTGTTATGTCATTCATGCGGTCATTTCATTTTGGACGTGCTTCGACTTTAGGTTGCCTGTTCCAGAGTCATTTGTTTATTCATGCTCAAAATGGAAAAACAACAAATATTGTTTATCCAAATGTTTTATTAAGTTATAAAATAGCTAGCAATTAATAAAATATTTTTTTGTTCGAATAAATGAATTTGGTGTTCCAATATTTTTTATTTTTATTATTTCACTTTATACGTAGCGAAGCACGTACCGGGCCGCTAGTCCAGAATATATTTTACATGTTTGACTAAATTATTATTTTTACCACTAGGATTGTTATCCTATAACAAGTATTCGACCTGCCAGGTGGTAAGCAGTCATTGAAGCCTATGGAGCTTGTCACGCTAGAGTATACTTCTGCAGTCACAAGCTCCGTAGGCTTGGCATAATGACTTACGCGCATGGAAGTACTAAGTACTACGTGTAGTACTTATTACTTCCATGCTCATTAAATTCCATGCGCGTCAATAGACCCTGTCTAATTAAAATCCGTACAGCCATCTTCGCGTGAAAATTCGCTAACAGAAGGGTACGTACTAATAACGCTTTGGTGTTAATAGGGAGAAAGATTTGAAGCCGTTTCAAAGAGTGTAGAGAGGCAAAATTTTGCGGCTAACTTCGTTGATTTGTGGGGCTCAGGACAGAGTTTGATCAAAAATGATGCCCAAGTTTTTGACCGAAGTGGAGTATGGGATGATGTTACCATCAAATACAACATAGGGACATACTATATTTTGCAATCGAGACGTATAATAAGAACTACCAATAATTATTGATTGTGACTTGAATAGATTAACCTTTAAACCAAAGTCCTTAGACCAATTGGCAATAACAGATAGGTCGCTATTGATAACGTTAACTGCCTCATTAAAATTGTCAAGCGAAGCAGCCGCATAAACCTGCAGGTCATCAACATAAAGATGGTATGATGAAGAGATCAGGTTACACTATGTTATGAAAATTGAGAAGAAACTAAGAGAAAGTACTCCTCCCTGTGGAACACCTGAGAGAAGTTGGCACCAGTCAGATCTAGTTTCATCAATCTTGACCAGTTGGCGGCGATTGAAGAGATAAGAATGAAACCATGATAAGATCGATGAAGAAGGATTAACTGCACGCAGCATGCCAAGCAAAATATCAACCGTATTAAATGCTCTTGTGAAGTCGAGTAAAACTAAGAGCGTAAATTTTTTATTATCAATATTTTGTATAATATCATCGGTGACCTTGACAAGTGCCGAGACTGTGCTGTGCCCAGCTCCAAACCCCGACTGGTGGTCGTTTAAAAGACTATGTTGATGCAAGTGGTTAGTTAAACACTGATGAACAAAGTGCTCCAACACCTTAGAAAGAACAGGTAGAATAGAGATAGGCCGGTAATCAGCGAAAGAAGATGGATTAGGGTTTTTTGGCAGGGGGATTACATGGGCATCTTTCCATGATGCAGGAAAGACCCCAGAAGAAAGAGAGCAATTAAGAACGTTTGCTAAAGAAAAGGAGCAATGTGTTCCTTTATAGGATCCAACATACTAATGCCGATCTCGTCACTTCCAACAGCCTTAGATTTAATATTACCTATTAGTTTGATCACCTCATCGGGAGTAATCTCTCCAAGTTCAAAAGGGGCACAATATAATCAAAGAGCATTCAATCGAGTCAAGGTAAATAATTTTGATTGAGGTTCAAGAGTGTCAAAACTAACAGGCGATGCACTAAAAAGTTTATATAAAGAGTTATGATCTAAATTTGAAGGACAGTGGGAGTGATATACCAACACCATTAGCTTAAGGCCCCCTCAAACAGCCGCGATCAGCGGTGGCGGTGGCGGTGGCGTTCAGTTGTAACGCTAGATAACACAAGGAAACATTCAAACAAGCGCGGTCGCCGCGCGTCCAGGACGCGTCTGGCCGCCACCGCAAACCACGCCCTAGCCCCGCCCTGATCGCCACCGCGTTGGTTTGTAGTGTCAGCGGCCGCGGTCGCGATCACGGTGGCGTTCAGTTGTAAATAATCACAACTGATCGCGTCACCGCGTGACATAAGTTCAAAATGGCGGACAAAACGGAGCAAATAATAGAAATTTTAGGGGTGTAAGTGGTTCATCAACATCTTTGAACCAAAGCCAACTTCACCTGCACGCGGTGCACCCTGCTGACTGACATACGAAGCTCTGGCGAAAAGAGAGGTAGGGAGCGTAATTGTAAGCTCCCGACTGGTGAATGTACCTCCACCTCACAGAATACCGCAGCCAAATAACGGTTCCCTTGAGGGCTGTTGTGTTCCTGCGAGTGAGTGAGGTCACCAGAAAGGAAGGAGATGCTGCGGTGGCAGCGGGGGTGGCGGCGCGCGAGCGATATTTTATGTTGCGAGCGTTAATATGGCTACGGTAACCGCTTCACATCAGGCGGGACGTATGCTTGTCTGCCACCCGACGCAGTATAAAAAAATAAAAAAAAAATATTAAAAATTGTTGTCACATCTTGTTAATTAGAACTACACCGTAACAATGCGCGTGCTTGATCGCGCGGTATGGCTGTGATCGCTGGTCACGCCCTGATCGCCACTGCGGCAGTCTGTGTACAAGTGATCGCGCGATCAGATCACCACCGCCACCGCCACCGCCATCGCGGCTGTTTGAGGCAGGCCTTAAGAAATTTCCATAATTTGTTAGGAGGGCAGTTCTCAATTGTAGAGTACATAGACATATTTACGGGAATCGAAGCACGAACCTCATTCGTTAGCCGGCAATATGCAATCACGTGCAGATGAGGTGGACTTCGACAGTAAATATTATTTTATTACAATGCCGGGTACCAAACAAGCATACGACTAGTGAGTTATAAATGGTGTAACTAACACGACTTTGTTTTAAAGTTGGATTTGTCTTCATCCCGAATAGCAAAATAGCTATACGAAATGTACAAAATATAAATCGGTACATATGCAGGCATCTTTGTCTTATCTACAAAAACTCCGTTCTAAAACATATTCTGTATTTTACAGACTACAACGAACACATCTATACCAGTATATGGTAGGTACATAGAATAGAGAAGAGGCTTTGACTTTTCGAAAATTGCTTACTTTCCTCCAAAATAATAACAACAGTTATAATAAATTTTGCTTATCCCAAAAATTTATTGTGTTGTATTAAATGACAGTTTCGCAGTAATTTACCAAAAAAAAAATCAAAAGATGCGTTTTTAAAATGCGCATCTTATATATTATATATATATTTTTTTTTTGGTAAAAACTGGTTAGTACGTGTAATTATGGGTCTTGATGGGTCTTTAATTGTTAATGCTGGAGATAAGGCAGCAATGTAAGGTGGAGAATGAAGATAAATAATACATAATTGTACGGTTGTACAATTTAAATATACCTACTTGAGTAGCAAAGACAGATAGTCGACATTCTTTTATTGCAAAAAAAGTGTCGACGAGTTTGTTTCATAAACTCTACGTAGGTTGCAATTACCGAAGAGGTTTTTTTCTTTAATATTAGTAAATACCCATCAAGACCAATATTTACCCATATCATTACCTGGTAAATAACACACATTTACCCAATAGTGTGTTATTTACCCGGGGTCTCTACTGTTGACCCAACGTTTTGTTATTTACGAGTTGGACATTTGACAACTCGGCCTTCAGCTGTCTTTCTATGTGTGTTTTTTGGCTACGCAATTTTTTAGAAACGTTATGATAAAGTAATGCTTACATATATGATGTAATAGAAGTGTTATCAATATTCTATGTAATATCTGGAATATATCTTCTTTGTGTAACGCTAAACATATAATATTATACTTTAATAATAATGTTACCTACTGTGTTGGGTTCACAACAATATATATCATTCATTGTTACTATTAAATAAGTCGAGATTGTGAACCTGTTTGTGGTCCAAATTAATAAAAAAATGTCTGTACATGCATCCGAATTCTAAAATTCTTGTATCCAGTACCGTAAAACAATTATTAAAAATAAATTGATAGAGATGTCAAAAGTGCCAAAAAGAATCGATAAATATAATTTTGATTCGATATTAAAAATATGCATTATTTGAATTTAATATTGAAAAAAATATATATAACGATGTAATTTTGTAGTAAAATAGTGTTCGATCAAAAACAATACAAAAAAAGGATCGCCACCTTCTTTGTAAAAATAGTTTTCACATAGTAACGCTTGAGTCTATATGAAAAAAGTTACTATTATCCAATTTTTCTAGTAGATCAGTATATTTTCAAAATTGATCTTATTAACCAAATTAATAGCCCAATGCTATTGTTCGGTTAATAATATCTTACAGATCGTTGAATACTGTAACCTCCTAGGGTTCCATTTTCCAAATATCACACGATAAATTTTGAATTTAGAGATTGGATAATATGATGCATTTCCAAACTGAAAAATGCTTTGACAGCCGACCTCTGAAGAAATTACGTTATTTTTGTAAATTAAATTTGTGGGTTTTCTAAACTTCTATAGCATTGGTAAAGATTATTTTTAGGCTTTTGGAATTTTGTCTTTTATTCGAGTTACCAGCGTTCCTCTTTCAATAGAGTTAAAAAGATTTTTTGACATCCTCCATCAAAACGACTTCCCCTCTATTGCATTTCAAAAAAAATCTTAGGGCATGCACCACCGCCTTGCTGTCTCCCTTTGTATCAAAGCCTACTTGGATTGACTGAAAATAATCTCCAATAGATTGATATATTTTTTAACACAAATTTTGGCAGCGAGGTAACGGTATGTGTTACAGTAATGGGCCGAATGCCACCTTTTTTTTCAATATTAGCACAAAGATTAGCACCGTCTAAAATGTTCACGATTTCCCTAGAAACTATTCCGGAAATCATGAGTACAAAACAAACTAAGTTTTTTTAAAAGTTTGTCCCCAATCCTTCAAATATTGGGGTGTCAAACCATCGAGGCCTCCAGCAGAAGCACTTTTGATTTTAGGTACATAATCGATTCTGGCTATTTTTTATCGATATATTGTCATTTAGCTAACAGAAATTAAATGATTTATTTTTGACGACCCTATACTTATTTTACTATGGTAACATTGCTCGATATGGGCGATCGTGTAGGAGCGTAATAAATCGGTGTCTCCTAGGAAATATTATTGATGTTAAAAGAATTAGGCGAGTTTACAAAGGTACATGTTTATTTTTGTTTTCAGTTCTAATTATTGCTCTAATTAATGTGTAAAAGTGTGAAGTTTATGTGGCATAGTATTTTGACAGTTGTCATTTACTGATACATAGTTTTGTTTATGTTTCAGACACGAAAAAATTTAACATACGATGTTTGGTATTAGATACCGAGTTATATCGGCGAACCCACAAGCATAAAGCAATAAAAAATGGTGAAATTAAGTGAGGATACCTTTATATTGTACCCGTGCCATGGATGTTAAAGATTTGCGGAGCGAGGCTGTTCTCAACGAACGTAACAACGATGGCAGCAAGTACGTTCCCAATGCCACGGCCCCAAACAGCAGAAACAAATTATATCAGGATATTGGACCAAGCCCCGTGGGCAAAGTGGATGTACCGTCCTCGCGACCGTGCGCTGTCATAGGTCCCGATCGTGTCGTACCGCCGTCTGCTACTAATGAGACTTTTAAAAAAGGTGCGTACGAAGCATGGTGCGCAGAAAATGTGTATCGTCATCCACCAGAGTATCCTCACAAAATATCCAACTATCAAACTCCAATCAGAAATATATCACCGAGACAAACATTCCAAGAGAATATGCAGCGTATCATGGTGCCTCCTAGCTACAATTCATTAAAGGGAAGTGAGGACCCTCACTTTCAAGAAAAAAATGCTTCTCTCTCAAAAAATATTAAATCGAACATTCCTCTTGAGACCAAATATTGTGAAGTGCCTTATAATCTTACAAATGAGCAAAAAAGCTCTAGAAATACAGAACTATGTGTTCCAAGTGCGAATCCAGTGCTTACACGAACTGCTCCACATGGGTGGTCGCCACAAATGAGACCACAGAGGCCTGGTAATCTGCCAGCAAGCTTCGGTGCTCCTGAATTTTATCAATACCAAGAATTTACAAATTGTGCTGGCCCCAGACCAGTACCAGTCAATCGACCGCACAGGATTGTACATGAAGAGTCTGGTCATGTTTATCCAGACCATTACAGCCAAGATGGAAATATTCGTTTCAAGCCATATCCAACATCAAAGGATCGGTATCCCCAAACAAGGTATGAATACATTGGTAATTATCCAAATCCATATCAACCTTCCCCTACATTCAATCCACAAAAATATGATTTACAAAAGCCTAACCCCATGCCATATCCATATCCTCCTGTTCAACTTAAGTATTTGGACAGTAGATTAGTTGATCCTTCAATGGATGGATACCAAAGACCTAACCCACAAAGTAATTACAGTTTACCTTTTCGTAACCAAATGATACATCCAGCATATGGTCCGGTACTGGGAAATTGTGTACAGAATAAATATCCCGGTCCACTAGATAGTTCTGTTAAACCAGTTGCGCCAAACAAACTACCTTATGATGCTAATAAAATGTATGTAGATTATGACAATATCCAGACTAAAACTTATCCTTCTGAAACTTTTTACTATAATGAAATACCTAGAACACACCATTCCAAAAGTCAAATAATGTCTAGCTATGCGCCTGTTAATGTGCATGGAGTTCCTCCTTATCCATATTATAGGAAAGATAATTTGCCAGTCAAAAATTATGAGTTTATGCCACATTATAGAAATATGGATCCGTCATTTATGCAAATGTCTAGGATTGCTCCACAGTTTTCTCCTAGTTCCATTGCAATTTCGCCATCCGATTCTAGTGTCAGCAATGATGCTACCCAAATACAAAGTAATTCTCAAGAAGACTATGGCTATGTGAGTCAGTCCCCTACAGCCAGCATAAGAAGCTTTGAATCTGCTATCAACAGAGCAGATTTCTACAAGAGATATGAGTCTAGATATGGCCATGCACTAAGAATGTCTATGATATCTAAACCTGAACAGAACTCTGACAATTTAAATGCAAAAGACAAAAAAGATATTAATGTCCGGCAATTCTTGCAAATGTGGAATGAAGTAGATGATGAAAATTGTGAAAATTCTACGAAAGATGTGCCTCAGCTCACTAATGACGTCAACAAGGCATCAAAAAATCAATATGAAACTCATAAAAATCAAGATCAGCTCTATGTACTTGGTTTGGTAAATGTACCAAGTGAAGAACTTAGTAAATATGAGCATATACAAAAGGTTTCGAAATTACCTGAAAACATCAAAGGCTACAATAACATTGAACTACTTAAACAATTTGAAGAAGTAGTTGAATCATCAAATATGAACAATTTTAATGCAAAATTATCTAATTCAAGGGATATTGCCTACAGGTCATTAAAAGGGTCTATAACACATCAGGCACCAGATTTATTACAGCGTCCTGTCTCTCCATTAGACGTTGAAGCTAAAATAAGTCAATCTGTTATCCACAAAGAAGTTGGTTGTAATTTTGAAATAAAACCATGCAGTCCAAAAATGTTAAATGTTGAAGTCGCAACGCCAATTCAAACTGTTCTGGGTGAAAGAGTCATAGAAAAGGTTACTAACCCTTTAAACATAGCTCCGCCAATTTTACGTGTGGAAGATAATATGAATTGTAATATAATTAATCACAGAGATCACAGAAAATCTTCTAATAAAAATTTGGATATTTCAAGTTGCAAAATGATCAACACTCAATTTTCTAATGCTAATGATCTTGTAAGATCTAACTATAGTCTGCAAGATTTGGAAAGTAACTCTGGGGTATGCTTAGCATCTTTACCTAGGCTTGACAATGATATAGAATTAAATTTTCCAGAAGTAAATCAACAATTTATTAATGCAAATAAAGGAGATTCTGTTATAACAAAGACTCAAGATTTATCAATGTTAAGTTTAGAGCAATCTGAAAGTATAATAAACGACAAAGAAAAATCTTCAAATCTTAGATCCGATATCAGCTTCGAATTTTCCCCTGCAATAATTGAATCTGAAAGAGAGTTTTCGAAATTAAGCAGGTATAGGAAAAAGAAAATTGACCTGGAGACGACAGAAATAGACATATCTTGTGCATCATCTCAGAATTTAAGAACAGATAGTGTAATAATAAAAAATCCGGAAAATTCTAAAGTTATTGAATCAAATAAGGTTTTACCTCCTATTAATAAACTAACAGAATGTACTCAACAAATCTCTAGCAATTTAGCTGACAAAAATACCTGTAACATTAAAACTGTGGAGACTAACATTGAGGTAGAAGTGCCAATGGACATTGCAATCGATTTTAGCTTAAAAACTGAAAATAGTAATTTTGCAACTGGAAGCTCACTAAATAAGTTAATTTATGAAGATACTAATCAAAACCCAAACCTACCAGAAGGCACAAAATCATGTAATATAGATAACATAATAGATTCTACACAAACACAGACAAACAGGATCACTGAAGAGTTAAAAAATAATAACACAAATTTACTAGATAATCAAGAAGGATCAATTGTAAAAGAAGATGTCAAAGCAAATCATACAGAAGTATCTAACAATCTAAGAGAATCCTATACATTGACCGGCCCATCACTTACTGAAATAAATGATCACACACTAGTAAAAGAACAGACAAGTGACAATAGTGTTGACGAATTGTCTAATAAATTAAATAATAACTGCAGTAATCTGATTAATAAACAAGAAAATGAATACCTTTTGGAAGTTGAGAGTGCAGCAGTTATTAATGAAAGTGTCAAGTGTACGACGCCTTCACCAATAAAATATATAACTAACAATAAAATTCAATGTCCCGATGCCAATAGTCCCACCGCAAAAAGTGGTTCCGAAGACTTTTTGAATATGACCCCATTGTCTGAAGATGCAGCAACAGTTTTACACAACAACTCTATTGCTGCTCTGAAAGCCAGCGACGATTCAGACGATTCGACCCAAGAGTCTGACTCAGACTCTGAAAGTAAGTCATCCTCAACAAGCACAACTATTCAAGATGACACGGAAAGCGAAGATGAATGCACGTTTAATGAAAATGTTCTTTCTTCACCGCCTCAGGAACAAGATAATACCGAAAATGAAAAAAGAGTAGCAAAAGACAGTGCAATTTATAATACAAATATTCACGGTTCCCTAGAGGGAAGTAAAATAACAATAAAACATTATAAAGAACTCCTTTCGCCAAGGATTCAAAATTTACTAACATATAGTGTAGGTATTATAAATGTTCCGCTTGAAAAATACAGCGAACATAATCGATACACTCATGTTTCAATCAAAGATGACAATGACAAAACATATGAAAACATTGAATCGGTAATACCTTCTCCCTCAAATAATTGTAAAGAGTCTAATCCTTCAATTGTAAGTGATGAATATGACACTAACGAAACAGAATCCATTCGTGATTGCAACGATAAAATTGGCACCAGTAGGCAAACTGTGGAAGAACTTAAATTACCCGAAATATTACACGGGAAGACGGAATGTACTAAAAGTAAACATATGAAACATAGTGGTAAGGATGGTTGTAATAGAAGTAGCGAGGAAAAGAGTACTAAAGATACTTGCAATAAAAGTAATCACGAAAAGGACAATTATCCAGAAATTAACGATACGAAACGAGAACAATCTGTAAAGAATTCTAATGACCCTGATCATTGTATTGAAAGTATATGTGACAAAAATATTGATGACCACGTTAAATCTGGACAAACGGAACTTGATGATATAAAAGAAGATACTCAGAAAGATTCAAATTTAATATATATGGATAGTGTTTTCGATGACAATAGGGTTCCAAAACATGCTGATATTCCGTGCGGCTCTATGAGTAAAAACATCAAAGATAATAGTTACTCGAATCAGATTAATGGTTATGACGATGATGGTTGCGACAAGATTACCAAAGATGACCTAAAATCTACGGAAATATTACACGATAATATAAACCAGAACCTACAAAATGCTAAAAAGCAAAAGTACATTGAAAAATATTTTGAAAATATTCGTGGTGTAAGTCCTACCATGACAAATTATTCCGGTATTTCTTGTAACGAAATAAACCGAGACGGTCAATATAAAAGAAAATCTAATATTGTTTCCTCTGAATCCGTCGAGATGTCACAATCCGCCAAAAAGAACGATAACTATGAAAAATTTGATGCTCATGATATGAAATATATTAAATGTGATCTAGAATATTTTTGCGACAAGACTGTAGATACTGAAATGATACCAAAACATAATGAAAAAGAACATGATAATTCAAACTGTATCGAAGATACTATGAAATTTAATTGCAATGATGACCAAAAATCTTTGGAAATCTTACATAATGATATTACCATAGATATCCATAATATTCAAAGTATTGAAGATTCTAAGGTGAAATTAAAATCTGCGGAAATACACCATAATGATCAGAAAGAAAACCCTGAAGAAAAACATAGTTTAGGAGAGGAATTAAAATTTGCAAATATGCAAAACGATGATCAAAGAGAAAACTCTGAAGAAGAACTTGATTCGAAAATGGAATTAAAATACGCGAAGATACAACACAATGATGAAAATAAAAGAACTGAGGAAGATCGTACCGCAGAAGAGAAATTAAAGTCTGTGCAGATGCAATCCGGTGACCAAAATAAAAAAACCGAAGTAAAGTACACTTCAGAAAAGGGATTGAACTCTGCGCAGATGCAATCCGACGATCCAAATGAAACTGCTGAAGAATCAACCTCAAAAGAGGAATTAAACTCTGCGCAGATGCAATCCGATCGTCAAAATGAAAACGCTGAAGAAGAACCTACCTTAGAACTAGAATTGAGCTCTGCGCAGATGCAATCCGATCGTCAAAATGAAAACTCTGCAGAAGACCCTATCTTAGAAAAAGAATTGAACTTTGCGCAGATGCAATCAAATCATCAAAATGAAAATGCTGAAGGAGAACCTACGTCAGAACAATTAAATCTTGCACAGATTCAATCCGATGGTGAAAATAAAAACGTTGAAGAACCTACTTCAGAAAAGGAATTAAACTCTGCGCAGATGCAATCATACGCTCAAAATGAAAATGTTGAAGAAAAACCTACCACAGAAGAAGAATTAAACTCTGGGCAATTGGATAGTCGAAATAAAAGCGCTGAGAAAGAGCCTTCCTCAGAAGAGGAATTATATTCTGCGAAGATGCAATCCAATGATCAGAATGAAAACATAGAAGAACTTATCTCAGAAGATAAATTAAAATCTGTTAACACGCAACACGATAACAAAAAAAATACCGAAGTAGAACGAATATCGGCAGAAAATAATAAACAAATTCTTGAGGAATTAAGTGAAAAGGCAAATGATTTAGTAGGTAACAACGATATATCTCAAGTTTCAACAATAATTACTTACAAGGAACGTTCGAAACACGATGACAAAAGCACTGAAATTTTATCAGTGACAGATAATTTACCTCCATTTACATACAATGAGTCTAATATAAACAGTTCTCTTAAAAAACGATCACAACTTAAGAGATCGTTATCAGAGTCTGCATTATATAGCTTTAATAATGATAGCACTGAAAATTTAACTTTAGAATGGGAAGCGAAACGTAGAAAAAATAATGTTCAAAATTTTATACCATCCCATTTATTCGAAAGTAATTTTTGTTCTATACAAAATAATAGGCGAAATTCGGTGTCTACAACCTATACTGATGAAAATGTGTCTTTTTGCATTTTAATAGACGACAATTGTATTATAACAGAAGAAGACGAAAACATCGAAGAACAAGAAAAAATATGTTTCGCGGAAATATCAGAAGATTATCTACCTGATGCGGAGAGATCTCCAAACGAGCATGAGAATATACAATCACCAGCGGAAATTTTATTATGTCGGCAAGAAGAAAACAATCAGTATTCAGAATGTGAGACTATAGAATTTGTGGAAGAACAATCTTTTGCACAGGATGATAAAAACCGGTACTCTGAAAGTGATTCCCCAAAATTTGAAGAATCTTGGGTGGAAGATATTGCTTGCGTAGAGACAGTAGTTAGTGATGATATTGAAGAAGATGTAATTATAAGCGCTCATTCATCACCAAAACGATTGTATTCGCCAGAATATGAAGACACAGAAGTGCTTTTAAATAGTGAGCATGCAAACAAAGTAAAGTATATATATGGTGATAAAATGTGTAATGACGATGCTCAATTTTTGGAAACCTTGTACAGAACGCCTCAAATGAATGTCAATAAAACACTTATTAGTAGAGAATCTCATGTGTCTGACGAATTTAATCAGGTTTACAATAATGAATCTTTGGAGCAAATACTATCTGAATCTAACAATTTTAAGGATGGTCATGATGAGTTAGATGCTTTTTCATCGAATACATCTTCCTGTCCATCAGGTGTTCAAAGTCCACCGTGTGCACAAAGGATAAATACGAAAGGGGATAAAGAAAACATCGAGGCACAAAATGATTCACCAACAGCAACCAAAGCGTTATTTTCTAAAGACGAAACAAATGAAGAGAAACAGGAACAGAATAAACGTATAAAAACACAAGACGATACAGTCCATTCTTGCGAGTCGAGCACTGATAACGTATTTTCTTACACTCAAAAAGATGATTATATAAAAAATACTATCTCTAGTTCTCCTGAAGTATCGTCTACTACATCTGAGGATAGAAATGCAAGCATATTAATGAAGATCACTAATTACAATGTATCAAGAATGTCTGATAGTAATGTTGAACATGAGACTAAAAGAATAAGCTGCAAGTTTACTGAAGCAAATGATTATTCTACTAGTCTCTTTAATGTTAAAACCCCAAATAGACCACTGATTACCAAAGCAGCCCAAAAATATATTCCTCCATTAAAGGAAACAATTGGCGATTTCAAAATTAGACTACCATTGCCTGAACATAGCTTAATAAAATTAAAACAGTTACAATTATTAAAAGGCGAACCAAAACATAATAAATATAGTCAATTTTCAAAAAAAGAATTACCAAAGAAACTCAAGCCAAAGTTCGAAGATGTTCTCAAAAGTATAGATGAAATTCAATTTCAAAGGCATAAAGAAAATAATAAAAAAATAAAAAAGTTAATTCCAAAAGTTGTTATAAAGAAAAATGAGAATGGTTCACACTATGCCAGCACTACCAGAAAAGTTATATTTAATCCTGATTTGACTGGTAGAAAATGGCAACCTTGGGTTTTTCTAGAGAAAAACGATTTTATTGACAAAATGGCACTGAGAAATAAAAAAAATGCCGTATATAGCCACAGAAAAAAATCATATGTAGTAGCTGAAAAGTTTCGGAAATATAAGTCAATAAGTAGCACGAAATTTATAATTTCGCAACCGAAATTAGACGATGCTTCAGTCGGTCAACTAAAATACACTATAAGATTGAAACATACGTGATGATTCATTCTCTAATGGCTCATCTACACGGGTTCTGATTGCGGCCGTCGGCGGCACACAATGCCGGGGACTGTTTTATAGCCGGGGCCGCTATTGCCAAAATGAAATAATAAATAACAAAATTGCAATATTTCCAACATAAGTAGGTAATTTATTTTAAATCCAAGCGTAGTAGTACTGCTTCAGTTCAGCGACAATCCGATACTGCAGCATGCGTAGCCTGAAATCGTAAAGCCGTCGGCCTTACCGAACGGCATGTGTGGATGGTGCATCCACACATGCCGTTCGGTAAGGCCGTAGGTAGTTTGTTTCAAATGTGTATTTAATGCAATACATAATAGTACAGTTCCGTCTGTATTTAATGCAATGCAGCACATAAGTGCTATTGGTACTGGCTATCTACCGGGTATACCTGCTGTTTTTTCAGACTTCAATGGATTCCACCCCAATAGATGGTCTCGTATTAAGCATTCCTATGATTCTGTTATACATTTTATTTAATAGTTACCCTATTAGTTCCCTATCTAGTTTAAAATAACAAAGCCAAATTCTACTAAGTGTGATATGAAAAAACAAAGACAAAAATAGGTGTTGTTTGATAGTGCAATTTGATCTGATTTCTATTTTTGTTATTATGTTTCAAAGTATATTAGTAATAATAAGTACCTACTGTCATTCCATTTTAAGTAGTATGTACCATCGTGATATTTAACGGTTTAGTTGTTAACTACAAATGTTATTGTAAATCTTGGAATTGTTTCTAGTAAAAAATGGTAAGACACAGTGTGGGTATATCCGGCAACCTACAACCTACCAACTACATAATCAGGCCAATAATTTTAAATTTTCTGAAGCGACGCCAGTGTTGTGCCATCAAACGTGTGATCTATTTTAATACAAGACCGAATGGCAAAAAACCCTACGTCATCAAGTACTAGATTAACTAGTGCTGTGCTCCTGTAGATTTTACATTTACAGCATTGCCAAAATTTTGGGCTGTTGGATTTATATATAAAGAATGATGATGATTATCGAGATTTATCTCAGTATCTCAAGTTTCCCGTAGGGTATGTTTAAAACTAAAACGAAAAAAATATTTTAAACGATGTGCAAAGACTACAATTGTTTGTTGTTAGATTTTAATATTTTATCTATATATTAATTATTGCGTCTAATTGTTCTATAGATGATTATAAATGGACTGCGTCCAAGGTAACGATAATGACTATTCTTTTTTAAACCCACTACGCAATTAAATTACAAGATGGGGGTTCTCGATTAGGTTCGGGATTTCTTGTGCCGCACAAGCGGCATCTAGGAACATCGTGCAGTGCTCCGTTGACAAATCTGGAGAAGCCACAGTGATGAAAACCGCTAAACTCCCTGTTATCTAAAAAACGACCTTTATTTTAGTATTAATTTTTCTTGTTAGTAGGCCATCAATCATTATTTCTACATTTGTAATGTTTTTTGCCTAGCTCTAAAAGTAATAAAACATGCATTGATGCGATTTGTTTTATTTCACAGAGAAAGGCAATCAATCATTTAAAAAGATGACCGTATAGATGTCTGTTTTTGCAAAACCAGAATGATTATTAAATACATGACAAAAAAAGCAAGTCTTCGGGTTGGGATGCACCCAAAAATACACCATGCTCGTTGTTTACTTTTCATGATTTGTTAACTATAATTACACACTTTTTTATATGAAACATTGCGAAATTGACATTGAATCAACTTCCCTCGGCGGTATTTCCGAACAATTACGACATAGGAGCTTTCCAGAACAGAGTCAGTATTAAAAGGCTAAAAAGCTGGCAACGGATCGGCAACGCCTTGGTGTTGCTGCATTCCATAGGCAGTGGTGATTGCTCCCCATCAGATGACCCACATGCTCGTTTGGTTCGGTGAGTCAAGCCGGCTGTCCGCTCGTACTCTTATGTCTGCGTTTTTCCCCCCACTCGGCTCGACGATCTCCCTTCCCTAACATTCTACAAAATAGTTTCGTT
Organism: Hypsopygia costalis; assembly: GCA_937001555.2. NCBI lineage: Eukaryota > Metazoa > Arthropoda > Insecta > Lepidoptera > Pyralidae > Hypsopygia > Hypsopygia costalis. The sequence continues at coordinate 9,191,601 of OW443325.2, forward strand.
TTTCACAACAGGCCTCGTTCCTCGACTCTCTCTCTCAATTTCTTTTTCTTTAGCCCGTCATTATGGGTAAGGGCAAATAAAACAATGTTATTTATTATCGAGACAGTCATGTTTAAACAATTTATATTTAATTAAAATATTATTTCATTAAAGTTCAAGTATCTCCTAAGTTTTCTTAAATATTCCACGTCGACTGTAATGTTTAAAATATATTTTGTGCAATGTCTAATGCCACATCATTAGACGATGCATAAAGTATATTTTTAAACGTATTATTATTACATTACGGTATAATTTACGCTACATGGTACTCTCAACTCCAAAATATATTTCTAGATTATTCAATGTTCCAGTATAGTAAGGTGATACTGATGGCAGGTACAAACAAACTTTCCAAAACTTATTAATTACAAATAAAAAAAATTAAGAGGCCTAGTCGACACTATAATAAAATTAGTACCATTCTAGTACTAGCCAAGCCGACATGACATAGGATCTTTTACACTCCGCTCTTGTACTAAGTACGTTCAAACTTTTATTTAACAGAGATGTTCTGTATTTTAAAATGAATTTAAATATGTGGCTAAATAGTGAAGTGTAATTCACGTTTCTAATAGTAGACGATTCTATATTTCTGGCTTCCAATTTCTACTGGCTATTAAAAGTTATTGGTGTTGAAATAGAGTAAATAAGAGCCCGTGCCTGTCAGACCTTCATCAAACTGTAAATTTCTCTGTGCATGCTCCTAATACATGTAAGAACGATCAGAGAGTATGAAGTTAGATCGTGGCTTTGGTAGATAACAGGTACAAAAATTTAATAACTATCGAAACAGGCTGGAATAAGAAAACATCTTTTGATAGTCCCCAAATAATATAAATATAATTCAGCTTTTATTTTTTAACGTAAAATAAAAAATAAGTGTGCCTAGAAGGGGGTTGCCACTATATAAAGTGTATGACAATGGATGACGTGATTTCTAATTTTATCGCGAAGAAAATAAAAATAATTTTGTACTATACTTTCAAGATTTTGGAACGCAAATTTTTACACCTTTGCTATCTCTTCTCTACCACATCCACGATGATCTAAACGCCATACTCACATACTCGCTAATCGTTCTTACTTGTGTTATAACACAAGTAAGAAAGATTAGCGAGAAATTTCAGCTATTATAAAATGACGGTCTGGCAGGTACAAACTCTTGAGCCAAAAGATTTATTATAAGGTGGATATTAAAAGGTCGCAATAAACAATGATAATCCGTGTTTTACCATTTTTTACTGTCATCAAGCAAGGTTACCAGATACAACGTTAGTTAAAAAAGCTGCACGAGCTAATTTTGAAATCTTGGACGTCGCGTACTCTACATATGTTTATTTGTATTGTTTCTGATTTTAACTTCAATAATTCGTGGCGATTGTAAATTTTCCGTTTGCCTGACTGAGGTAAAAAGCCCAGACATACCAGTAAAATTTATCTCTGGTAACTAACTCTACCATTAAATCTCCAAGATGTTATGGTATAGGTATACGTGTTACTGTCAAAATCTTCTAAACTGTTGACTCTGCGACGGTACTTTCATTGAATTGCACCTATATGCACATAGATAGCCATAAAGAGTATTATCATTTATTATATATATATATATATGTACCTAATGTTAAATAATGATATTTTAATGGTAAGATAATTTTGTTGAAACTATGTCAAAGATTTATTATTTTTAGTACCTATACTAATTTAAGTCAAACACCGTTTGAAGGGTAGTTTTTAATAAATAAAAGGTCAAAACAAGATGACTAGTAGATAAAAGTTAATATTGTTAGCCATTAAACCATTTCCATGTCTCGTGGAGGTAATAATGTTTGGGTACCTACATACTAATGCTATGATGGATTAGTTCCACATCAATGTCCTCTGTGGATTTTGTGGATAGTATAATATTGATGTTATGTAGTATAACTAAAATAATGACTATGCCATTTGTTGGCGGTCAATGATTGCTCACGTAAATTCTAAGCACGGTATGATGTTTGACTGTGAGATGTACTATTAATTAGTGTGAAGTACAAAGCCCGCCCGCGCAGTGACCATATTAAGACAACTCCACGCATTACCTAAACTACTACCAATATGATTTGGCATGTTTAGAATTAATCTAAAAAGTTGTCCATGATTGTATATGAATTTGAATAGTTATGTAAATTGTAATCCGTTCAGTAATTTTTTTGTTGCAGTGAAATAGCATAGTATAAGTATATAGAGGTAATAAAATTAAAGCGTGAAATAACCAAAGCCAATACTCAAAAATAGAATTTCACCAATAAAGTCGTAATATTCATGATTTGTTTTTGAGTATCAGTAGGTAATTCTACTGTTATATTAGACTTGAATACACATTATTAACTGTTAGTTCCTGGGTGACCGAGTCGCTCGCAATATTTTATTTTTATTTTCTTGATATAATAAATATTGTTGTACCTATGTTGGTATATAAATTTTCATCGTAATCGTTAGAGTTAGATGCGATATAATATATACAAACATCTCTTTTAATGTTAAAGGCTCTATTATACAGGACATATTTTATTAGACTGTTTTATTGCAACTTACCACTTAGCATCTATTTAAAGCTACATTTATTTACAGACATCTTCAATAAAATCCTATATAAATTTGGCTTTATATATTTTGAAATAAAATATATGAGTACTTTGTAATAATAAAATATTATGGTACCTTTCAATGGTATACATACATATTATGAAAAATACTTTTATCATAGGTGCTGATTTTGCTGTGTATGCAAAAGAGCGCTTCTTGTGCCTTTTATATTGAGCTGATTGATATTAAATCCACTTCCCATAAGCTAATGTTGTGACGAAACTACGTATTTTGTATACAGTTTGGTCAAAAAATTGATCTCATAATCAAGACATTAGGCCATTTCATGTTTTTGCCTGTTTGTGCCTAAATGAGGTTAATACTATTTTTGTATTGTGTACAGGGTGTTAATAAATATACCAAATATGTGCTTTTAAGTCCTTTGCATACATACATGTTTTGCAAGCATTGCCTTCATAGTTATAACTATATAAACGGTAGATTAACTGCAGTAACTAGTATCTATTATATTAAAATGCGTGTTGAACGATATTGGACTGTTTATTTATTATAGGTTTTATTATTGTATAGCTAAGGAATAAGGTTAAATAATAGATTAAACTTGGATAATTGTATGTACAAACGGTAATGGGCATTGATAGATGAAATGTTCAGTTATAAAATATTTTTATTGTTATTTATATCAGAAGAATCGTGTTAATAATATATTTGCAGACCGAAATATTTTCAAACATTGTAAATGTCATATTTTATTTAAATATTGGTGACTGAAATTTCATAATAATTTACTGTATAGAATTTTATTCTCTTTTCTATTCGTTATGCACAATGTTTGACTGTTGAGTTTTATGTTTCGTGCACTTTGTTGGCCATTTTTAAATTTGTAAGTATTTAGGTGATAATTTATTGTGTTAAAACACGTTTTTGAGGGTTATGGAATTTGTTCATTGTAATGCATAAATATTGTTTTGTCGTTGAAATTGTTAATGCATATCTACTTATGCCAGTAACGCACGTGATAGTGTTTCGTGATAGTTTATCACACCACACATGCTGTAAAATCTGAGTGGTATTTTGAACAGTGCCGTGGTAATGTGGTAATCGTAAAATTAATAAAAATATCAAGTTTTTGAGTGTACAAGTTTTGAGAAATATTCTGAAATTGACCAAATAAATGTGTTCTAAATAAAAATGCTCTTATTTATTTGTATGTGCGTTTATTAAGTTCACAATCAAACGGGTATATTAACTTTGACAGCTTCTTGACGAATGGCGCTGATAAGGTCTTGATTTATGAGAAACACGAAGCGAAGACCGGCGATCTGTTGGGATAAAAACAAGCAATTAATACAATTTTTGTTTTTAGCTGCAACTGCCTCTGTGGGCAATCAGATAAGTTATGATTAACAAGCACACATAGGTATACTTTGTGTATTTGTACATGTTATAGATAACGTATCATTATTAATGCATATATTGTGGCATTACATAATATTTATCTACGACATGTCGTCTATAAGTATCAACACTGGCGACACGAGAGACATTGTAGACGACATGCTGTATGTGAATCAATCGATAATCATGCCGTTCAATAAGCCAAGTGGTACATTCAAAAAAAAATACCTTTATTGCATCAGTCCATATTCATCCCACTGCTGGTATAAGGGTATCCCCTGGATCAAAGAGAGTCTAGAGCGTACGTACGTACGCTCTAGACTCTCTTTGATACAATGGGCTCCGCAACTCCGCAATTAGCAGCGTGTACACGCTGCTAATTGCGGAGTTGCGGAGCCCATTGTTTACAAGTCGCCTAAAGGCCACTGACTTGGCTTAACGACTATCATCTAATGGCAACAGCCGGGACCGACGGCTGAACGTACGTGCCTTTGAAGCACGGAGGAGCTCGATATTAATAAATACATCCAAAGACATGCTATGATCGACGTTATTTAACTTGCGTGAAGGATTAGAATGACACGTACGACGCCATCCAGGGGCCCTACCGCTGAAGCTCGAGCCGATTACTATCGAATTTTTTGAATGCGAAAATGACACTACTGCTTAGATTGTTGGTAATTATATTTAGCTCAGTTGGAAGTCACCCTAGAGGTATACTGACTAAGCTGGAAATGATTGTCTATAACTTTAATCTAAGACCAATTTATGGAATAAAACAATCCGATGGTAAACGGCTTCAGCTTCGGCGGTAGGGCCCCAGCTCATCAATCAGTCAGTGCCTTTTATTAAAACATGAAAGTGCAATAGGGATTTTATGTTTAATTATTTTAATTAAGGTTGACTGTACACATTTTCAGCGAAACATTAATACAGGGTGAATGATTCGATTAGTTTGACCACGGGGAAGCATAATTCCTCGTAGTCAAACCAGTTGGACAAAATAGTTTGACTACGTGGAAGGACCCGATTTGATTAACCCAGTTGTTACTGAAACTTTTTTTTATCTCGTATCACAGTATTTTTTTAGTATTGTTACCTTGATGCACATAGTAAACATGGAAAAATACCAAAAAAAATCTCAGTCTTCAGGAAAACTCGGAAAATGCGGATCGTTTTAACGATCAGTAGTAATAGACGGGTAGGTTAACGTTCATATAACTACCACTTTATCGATTGTATCCTATTTTAAATTAAAGATACACAGTTATTACAATTAAAAAGGATTTATTTATTACGTTAATTAACAAACAAATCTATGTAGGAGTATGGTAAGTAACAAAACATGTTTTAGGGTGCAAATGGATTTTACATTTTTGACAAATGAAGTTTGTATTTTTTTTGCAAAGCGAACATCGCAGCTGAGAGTCATTGTACTCTACTAGATGATCAATTCCATCTCACAGACAAGGCACACCTGGGTGACGAAATTGTAAATGATCAGCAAAACGCAAAATTACACCAGCTCCCATACCTAACTGCCTATAAGCCGGTGGAATAATTGCTGCATGTGCTTGGTATGGATCAAACCATAGTACGTATCCCAATCTAGTCACTCCAACCCAGAACTTATATCCCCATCTATCGGTTTTCCATGAATAAATTGTTTACAGCTGTGTCCTCCATAATAAGGTACCATAGCCTCGTCAATGCTGTACATTTCTTCTAAAGGAACCATATTCATGAATATTTCGTTCAGAATATCGAAAAACGGTCTCAACTTTGCAAATTTGTCACTTTCAGTAGTTATCTGAGCATTGTCACAACAGTGGTGGGTCATGAGAAATGTTAATCTATCCCTCGACATGGCGTTATATATAATACTAAAATCAGTATCTGATGATTTCTCCCAGTACATGTATCTTCGGGGAACTACAATATATCCACTGTAAAGAAGTATAGCAAGGAAACACTTCATTTCACTCGTTGTCACATTGCCCACTTTGTTCTTTTGAATTGCGTAAATATTTGTATATTTGACCAATATTTCGATAACACAGTCATCAAACATACAGCCAAAGTAATACATGGGCGTTTGAAGGTGTCTTGGCCCATGGTTTTCTTGCCATTGTGGTCGATCGTGAGGAATATGCCGATTTCTCCAAGTATAATTTTGATTTTTTGGTACGGTAGGATCAACAAAAGGAACGGCTGACGTGCTGCTAATAACTGGAGCTGAATTAGATGTAGATGGCTCAGGTTGACGACCTCCCACAACCAGGGGTTCTTCCGTGGTTCGAATCCTAAAGAAGATAAGACTTTGTTGTCCTCGTCACTGTATATATATATATATGTATAACTCCTCATTACCAGAATCTTCATCTGTAAAATCAGCATTCGCGTTATCTGGTGGTAAAATGGTTATATTTCTTGGAAATGGGTCATCGTCACCTAATTGCTCCAATTCGTCAATGATTTCATTGAGAGATAATTGTGTATTGGTTTTCCTGAGTCTGAAAGTCAAAAATACATCCCCAAATTACTACCGATCGTTAAAACGATCATCAAATAAAACTTCATTTATGTTTTATGAAAGATATGACAAGATTAAATTTTATTTCACAGTTTTGTTACACAGGTTATAAATTTATAAAAAACGCGTATAAAATAAATTTCAATCACAAGCTAATTAGTAAACACTTACCGTTTTGAAGACATAGTGAAAGTTAATTACGCTAATGCGCATTAAAATACAAAAACACTTCAAAATTATGATCATAAGATAATTATCTATGCACCGAAACACTGTCAAACGATCACTGCGGCGATTGGTAAACAATAAGCCAAAGTTTTTCGCTCGGTTATATTTTTAAATTGAGGGTATTCCCCATACTCTTTTTTGATCTTTATAACGATCGGTCGTTATAAATGGGTTAAAGCACTGCACAAATATAGGACTTTTTATACAACAGAATTGGATAAATAACATTTACTGGGTTCAAATGTAGGCCGCGCCACATTTTTCTATTAGTGATTAATGATTGCCACTAAAAGAAACACATCAAATAATATAAAAAGGGGAACTTATTGTTCGTATGAAAACCCGCTATCAAATATTGAAGAGATTCATCGTGATGGATGGTCACTCCGACCATCTATAAATTAATGTGGTAAAAAGTTTACATACCTGACATTGAAACAAGTAAATACACGCATATCATAGTAGTTACTCGTAAGTATAAATAAAAATTTTGCCGCCATTAATTGATTTATAGATAGTCGCAGCGAAGAAAAAGTCTATCCCATCGCGTACCGCGACCTGTCCATTCTGTGCCCACCATGGGACTGCGGCACGCGAATAATATCCACATTAATATTATAAAGAACTATCGGTCTACTTTGAGGTAATGCTTAAAAGTAATGATGTAAATGCTAACCTTACCTGCACTTGGGGCACCTTGCCGACTAGCAAAATAAGCATGGGGTAGAGCGTATTTGTAAGCTGCCCAACTGGGGAAGTACCTTCACCTCAAAGAATACCGCAGCCAAATAACAATTCCCTTGAGGGTTGTTGTGTTCCTACGAGTCAGTCAGGTCACCAGGGAAAGAGTGTTGTGCGCGAGCGATATTTTATATTGCGAGAGAATATGGCTATAGTAACCGCTTCACATCAGGTGGGTGGGTTTGCTTATCTGACACCAAACGTAGTATAAAAAAATGGCAAAGTTATCAAAACTTAAACAATATATTTTATATAAACTCCACCTCCATGGTGAGTCCATGATCCATAAAAAATCTATCTTTTATTAAGCAAAACAATTATGAATATTTTTCTTTCTTTTCTTTTCTCATATGAAACAAAAAAATTGAGATTGCAATTGTTTGAGATTTATGGCTTTATTATCCGGCCGTATTAACATTTATCATATCATATTTATCCCAAATTTTCTAGTACCAGACCAATTACTGCCTGCCTCGATAGTGACGACAGATGAAGGGATGATCAAAAAAACCGGAGGTTGACGAACAGATAGAAAGACACAACAGTTGTTGTGACACACTGGACTTTCTGTGATCCCTAAAGACTAAAAATCCCTATTACGCCCCCTGGTCTTTGCACAAATATAGTGAACAATTACCACGTTTCGTATTTTTAGGGGCAACACGAATTCTACTACAGCATGTCGCCTAGACCAATCGGGTACTTTATGTCCCCTATCTCATCGAGCAGCACAATTGAATAAATTTTGTAGGCGACATGCTGTCGCCCGTTGTTTCGTAGCTATTTAACAGTTATGGGTGAGGAATCTCCGGAATCTTGTTTTTTCTACAATGCTCGTTTTACGTGTAGTTTTGGTGTTATAGATCATAGTCACTTACTAAGGTTCAGGGGCGTAGCTACCGCCGTACCAGCCGTATCAATAATAGGGGGGCCTCGGGCTATAAGGGCCCCCAGCATGTTCAGTTCGAGTGTATAGAAGAGCTCCCTCAGCCCCGAAGTGTTTGGGTAGAATGGCCCACCACCAAGTTTTGATACATGGGTGATACAAGCTACGCTACTGCTAGGACTGCACTAACCTCAATGATACTGTTGTGGTTAAGTTTAACTTTATTCCCTTGTAGAACAGGTCGACCATCAACGAATATTGGTCGTTTGCCTTCAGATGACATAAAAAAGTCACCACTGTTGCGCAATCTGATCGTCGCTTGCTTCCTCGAGACCTTAGCCGCTGGACCCTCCAAGCTTAAATTGACGTCGATGGTGTGATCGCGTGTGCTTCGTCCCACAGCAATCTAAACACAAAAGAAAGATTATTTAAAAACATGTAGATTTAAACATTTAAACAGACTCGAACTTTGAATATCGCTTAAAATTTACCGAGTATAATTCAAGGTAATTTTTGAGAGGATAATTCATGCAAATATTACACAAATTATCATTTTCCTCCCTAGTATGTTAACAGCGTCGATAGCTACTGTTTAATTACAATGTTGTCTGAAGTAACAAGACATTTTGTAATAAAACAAATATAGGTAGTTTGCGTTGTTATACATAAATCCTGACTTCGTCTCGTATGATCGTCACCAGTTGCCGTGGACTAATTATTGTCACAAGGCGTATATGCACAGCTGTTAATTGATATGGTTAATTGACATGGAATGGCGAAAACAAGTGTCTTAACCTTGATGGTTTATGTACTACGTCCGAGCCGCTGAAAGGGCAGAGAAAGCTAACTTCTACCTGATGACGAGTTATTATTGATGTGATAAGAGAAGAATAAAGAACACGTTTCGCTCATTAAGTGTCGACTAATGGCGTTGATAAATACATACCGCAATAAATTACATATTGTCTCCAGTACAGTCGGCTACATACGAGATATAGGTTTACACAATATTAGTAGAATCTTTATTAAAACAAATGTTGATTTGAATAATTCTTCACACATAGGGTACGTCGAAGTATACATGTAATCTTTGCACCGTGTGACCGTCAGTATGAACGGCGTTTGCGTAAAATTAACGTTTTATCGAACACGAACATGGCTAATAAATTCCTATCGAAATAGGAAATGCATCAACAGTTTACGTTACATTAGAAACCAATTGCTGGATACTCAATCATGAAACACTGCGATTAGATTTGTAATACTAATACATTACGTACCTTACTTACTAGGTAAGAATAACTAAAAATAATGATTTAAATATTTAGTGATGTTTTCTGACTTTTTTTTCCGTCAGTACATTGAAATTAATATCTGCACATAATGTATTATTGTAGCACAACAGACGAGATATGGCTGTTGACACATTATTTCACCAGATAAGCTTATCAGGAGCAGTGTTAGGTACTTAGCTCACACTATAAGCCGACAGTTTGTTGCTCGTACTGTTCCGATCTACATTATTTGTAATAATCTAATAATAGTACTTTAATAATAATATAGTTACGATACTTTACATATAATTCAATATAGACATAAATAAATGTAGTACATAATATGATTACAAGTGAGGGCAGGGAGGTCAAAGAGACAATAGAACTTGTGTTTCGTATCGAAAATAATAAGATATTCATACTTTATACCAAATGGTACACCAATAAAATACAAATACCAGTGCTTAGTGCGTTTTTTGTTCGCGTTCATGTCAACGTAAAAAACCCGACCAAATAGAGAAGAAGTGTCATGTTGTGAATTTATAAGACTCGTGTTACATATCAAAATTATATGGCTTACTTGCTCACATTTTGAAGTGAGCAACTCGGCTAAATTTGATATGTAACACGCGTCTGGTAAATTCTAAATATGAAACTTTTTCTCACTTTGGTCGGCTTGTAAACGTTAACACGTTCGAATGTGACCAAAAAACTTGCACTAAGCAATCAGGTTGGAAACAATAAGTGATGGCACTCTATTACTTCTAAACTATACAAGATGTTGAAAAATTTGATTTTTGATGCAGAAAGTGCTTCACGAGCAATTGCAACTGGTGTCAATAAACCTACTCCTACTAATATTATAAATGTGAAAATTTGTGAGGATGTATGGATGTTTGTTACTCTTTCACGGCTGAATAGATTTGAGTTAAATTTGGCAAACATGAATATGTTCTGGATTAGCACATAATTGTATTTGCGCGGGACGAAGCCACGGGATGAAGCCAGTACTTTACTTAAATTTGAGCTAATAGCAGTTCGCTTAACCGGTGGGAACGGAGGCGCTCTACCGATTAAACTCTTCAGTTTAATCGGTAAAGCGAACATGAATGAACATCTTCATGTTCATCACAAATTTAAACAGAAGTACGATTTTTGCAATCAAAGAACCCGATGCGAATCGGCTTCAGCTTAGGCGGTAGGCCTCTGGTTATTAACAAGTGCATAATCTACATAAAATATCTCACTCTATAAGTAGTACCATGTTTATGTATAGTAGTATGTCTAACTTGCTTCAATCAAGGCACACTTGAAGCAATTTAGGCATAATACCATACAGCGACATGGTACTGCTCATAGCGTTTGTGGAATTATCTTCCTTCAACGGCGTTCCCGAACAAATACGATTTGGGAGTTTTCAAGAAATGTGCCCATGTTTCCCTAGCTATAGGCTAGCAACGGATCAGTGACCTTTTGGTGTTGGTGATAACCATGGGCTGTGGTGACTAACATGCTCGTTTGCCCCCCTCTTGTATTAAAAATATATATATTTCAAATTATATTAAACCATATACATAATTATAGTTTGGATTGCGGAGATTACTTTAGTTTCCTGAATATTTATATTTTTTTCAGGTTTTACTTAATTAATAAAAAAAAAATTTATGAAAAGCCGGCACCCTCGGTGTGTGAGTCCGACTCGCACTTGCCCGGTATTTATTTTAATGTTATCATGCCATTAGTCGTATAGCTACCTCTATTGCTAATGGATGGCAGTATATTGCTATTAATTGAAAATATTATTTAGGAGAAAATTAATATACCTAAAATTGGGAATTTTTTAAACAAAAAACAAGCATTGTGGAAAATAAGCATACGACCTACATGATAGTAAGCAGTCATTGCAGCCTATGGACGCTCGCAACATCAGAAGTAACAAATCGCATTGCCGAACTCCATCACGCTCTGCTTGAAGAACTCCATGCTGTAGTCTTCTCGGCAGTTATTTAATTCCACAAGCTAAGAGTTCGCGGGAGAAAACTCGCTGGAACCGCACAGTTCGCGACCATCTTGGCTCCAATGTGTGAGAATGAATTCCGGCCTGCCGACGGCGAGCAGTGCTACTATAGAAGGCGGCTGTAGGCATCATATTAAACAACTCCTCCGAACACAACCCACTGTACAATCGGTAGAACACAAAAAGGGAGGCAAAGTCTTTCCATAAAGGTTCAATACTATGTGTAAGTTTAGGGTCATCGACGAATGATTTATGAGAAGTAGTAATTCTTATTAATTTAAGTAATTATTATTTACTCTAAGTTGGATAAAAATCGTTATCGTCGAGATCCTCGTGAAGAAAGGTTCCCATCAATACATATGTAGGTACTATGACATAATGTTACATACCTAAATAATGTGCGAAAACTTACACATCGAGGCGGTAAGTAACAGCCGAGATAAAACACTTTTGAGATTACGTGATACCACGTAATCTGGAGACGACATTGCACATTAACTATTTATACAATAAAATATATTGTGGTATAAGAAAATGTACGTCATTTAGTCTTACATCGTTGTTATAGTATTGTACGGTTAAGTGTAATGTATTACATACAATCCAACTAATCAATATTCGATTGAAGAGGTTCAGGCTGATTTTTGTTCTTACATGTATAGATTTCATTATTTGCGACAGCAGATTTCCGCGAAGTCTCAAGTTGTCAAATTAACTCCAAGTCAAGATTATCTGTATATAAATAAATAAAACAGATAAGTTTTTAGACAATACTCGTTATTCCGAAGCTAAAACAAAAACTGAAAAGAAACCGGATGATAAATAGTACAGTGATATTTCAAAGACCGAGCTAAAAATATACTTTTCATCTAGTAAAAAGATGGGTGAGGATCGGCTTCGTATTCGAATCTTAGACCATATGGACTTTATTTAGATCATCGCGTCTTGTCTTTGGCAGATAACAGGTAACAAAGATGTAAAAAATTAAATAACTATCAAATATGTCTGACTACTAATAGGCTCCGGCAGCTTATAAATACGCTGGACCCTACCTCTCTCTTCTCCCTTCTATGATACTCGCTGATCGTTCTTACCCGTGTAAAAGCTGAAATTTTGAGACTTTCAACTTTTATACAGGAGAAAACGATCAACGAGTATACAGATAAAAGGGAGAAAAGTGAGGTAGGACACAGCGCATTTATAAACTGTCCGAAGTGCAGAAGTGCCTCCATCTCACAGAATACTGTGAGGTGGAGGCGGAAAGTGCCACGGTAGGCTTTCCTAATAGCAATTTCCTTGAGGTTGTGGTGTTCCTTCGACTGAGCTAGACAGAAAGAGGTCCCCTCATTAGTAAGGGAGGAGTTGTAGCGCTTTCAAACTTTCAGCTTTTATAAAATAACGAAGTCACGTCCTCTTGGGAACAATGATAATTATCATCTATCAAAAATATATTTACGTACCTACTTCGATTATTCAATTATTATCGAAGCTCAGGAGTATTTGGTTTTGTTACAATAACTATGACATCTAAAAAATATCTTTAACTAAAAAATTACAAATTAACGCAGAGGCTAAACGTCACTGCATTTAGTCTGTTTTATTATTTGTTCTGTTATTTAGTTTGTTATAATATAAAGAAGTTTACAAGATTTGTTAGTGATTCAACGCTCGACTTTAAGCCTCGTTTTTTGAAGATTATTAAAAAGCGTAAGCCACATTACGTATGTTAGACCCTCCTCTAGATCATTTTTACTACGGTGTATTCCAGTACAAATTATTATGTACATCCTAAATGTATTGTTGAGGAAAACAAATAATGATCAAACCTCACGAGCAATAAAGTATGCATAATTATGTAAACATCGGCGGCGCCCTAATTCTGAATAATAATACGAATTTGATTATAAGGGACTGTCAGATCCGCTGACACGTCGTTTGCCCCTTAGGATCAGTAGTACCATTGACTAGTACCATTGATGGTACAAGTGACCCAACTTTGTATCTCTAGTACCATCAATGGTACTAGTGACACTAATTTGCGATCAGTTGTACCATCATAAATATTGGTTGTATCACTAGTACCATTAGTCGCACATTCTCGTAATAAAGCGAACGTATGGCGATTTATTTATTTAGGATGTTCTCCTTCTAGATGGTTCCATGAGCTCAAGAAAGCGGCTGGACGCGGAAGGCGGAGGATTGTATTTCCATCAAATTCCGCAGAGGATACGAGTAGATACAGGCTGATGATGATGGCGCTTTATGAGTAGAGACGAATCACAGTCCTTCGAGGCTGGTTTTTATATCTACAATTACTGCAATCAATGCACACGTGTAAATTAAAAAAAATATTAAATCCCCGAACCAAGAAAAATATCTCTCTCCTGCAGCATCAATAATGATCGGTTACTGATCATTATTTATCTATGACCTGACCAATGAGTTCCAATGGGTCCAAATAAGATAACTGTAAGTTGGTAAAAGGTTGGGTGTCCTGCAGATTCCTGGTGATCACGCTCCCCAGGTTTTCTTTTCATAATAAGATTGATTTATACATCCTTATTTTTAACCGACTCCAAAAAAGGAGGAGGTTCTCAATTCAGTTGTATTTTTTTAACGTTTGTTACATTTCTCCGTCATTTATAAACCGATTAAAAAATATTTTTTTTCTTTAAAGAGTATACTTCCAGATTGAGTCCATTTTTTTTCATGTCATAAATTTCAGTTCTGTGTTTTTAACTTTTTAGTGGTGCTTACGATTGTAGAGTAATTATTGGAGTAGTTTTTTTTTTTCTTAAAATTATATTATGTATTTTTTATACTTAAGTCGTATGCCGAAGTAAATGCTTTACATCAGGCGTGCCGTATCAGCAAACGGACCGCCTGATGTATTACAGTTAACTTATAGACGCTCCCAATACAAGACATGCTGTCCGTTGCGTTAGCAGCGATCTCTTCTTTCGTTCGTCTGGAGATCTCACTTAATCCTCAAGGGTTGAGTGAGGTTTTGGTGTAATTGAATTATTTGGATACAGCTTTTAGGTGAAGGAATTTCCCCGGTCGGGGTCGAAATGCCATCTCTTCCTCCATAACGCTCTTTCGTTAGAAACTTATTTGCTAGTCGGTATAGTACATCACCTACAGGGGAAGTTGGCTTGGCTTTTATGTTGATGGTGAGCTACAAATATCGGGATCGAATAATAAGGACGTTGCATCTCATCTAGCATCACCTCATCACCTCATTTAGCATCACGCCGAAAGCCGAAATAATATTAAAAATTTACCTTTCATTATCGTCAATAGAACTCGAGAGTAATGAAAAAATTAACATTGAAATAAGCGGCACGATAACGTTTTCAGCATTCACGCAATTTACAATTATAGCTCGCCACTCGACACCTCACCGTCTTATCAATTTGTCGTGGTAATTAAACATTGCCTAACAAATAATGTTTGTATGCTGGTGAAAACAGACGACGAGGTACGTACAAGTAGATACGTTAGTACCTACTACAGTTCATTAGTATAATTTAAAGTAATAAACAAATGCCCATAAATAAATTAATGTACGTATTATTTTTTATTTTATACTGAAGCAATTTTTTAACGAGACTAATTCGCAGTTATACCTACCTAAACATTTAAAGTTTTTAGCTCGACGTTATCTTCCTAGCTAGTTTAAATGTATCTATAGAAGTTAAGTATCAGAGGGGCAATTCCCGTAATTAAAATATAGTCAAAACTCAGTTTCGATCCAGTCTCGATCTCATAAATGTCACATTTGGTATTCTCGTAATACAATATGTAACTTCAAAATTAAATTAAAGCGGGATTATATCGAAATATGAGTGAAAATTAAGCAAATTAAGAATGTTACTTTGCAACAAGAATTGATAAGAATTAATTAATGAAATCAAGTATATAATTTTAGTCAATTCACAATTCAATCTCGATTCGGTCAACTTTAAATCTGCGTTCGTAGAAAAATTACGAGAATTGGCCTTCTGGTGGGTAAGGTGGGAGAGATAGACAAAGACCATAGGGAAATAAATAGAGATTTTACTGTGCAGCCCTGACAGTCAGTATGCTCACTCACTCAGTAAAGTGTTCAAACTGATGGTGGTGGCGTGTGACGGGTCGCCGCAATTCCAATAAAATGCTTGAATGCGGCGATGGCTGGCTCATGCATCAACTCGTGAACGGGTGCTGCCAGAGGGGACTGGTCTGCCGTGGGTGTCAGGGTTGCGAATAGGAGGATTTAGATTAAGTAGTAATAGACAATAATATGATTATTAGCTAAATAGCGACCTGCAATTAATAAATTGTAAGAATATTGTAAGATAAAAATAGAATATTGTTAATAAAAGATACACGGACCCCGGGGTCCGTAGAATTTATCAATAAAAAAAATGTATGCACCATTGACACCCTTTGGATAAAAAACCCTAAAAATTAACAACCTCTTTTGAGTGTTGCCAATATGTGCAAAACAATAGCAAAGTTGTCAACGGGATAGTAACCCGGGTGGGTGCAGGTAACTATCCCGTTACAACGCTACTACGCGGTACAAGGCTAAAATTTTGAACGCACGTAAACAGCCAGAATATTGTAGCCGTTGCAAGTGTCTAGAAGAGTATAGAAGGTGATTTTTTTAATGAACGGAAAGTACTCTAAACAATGGAGTTAGCAAAATTCACTCAAAGGTAACAACCCTTTATTTTTGAAAAGAAACAACTGCATTCAAATATTTTTTTCCCACATTCAGGAATCGTTTTATTTGTTCCATAGTTTATTTAAACAAGTTAGTCACATTCAGAATAGACTGTTCGTGCCAAAATATGCTAAGTGCACCTAGTACAACATAAGTGTAACAAAATCATATTATACTTCTTGATAACGCTAAAGGGATTTGATAATTATTTTAACGAACAAATCAAATTGGGGTGTAATTGGTTCATCACCAACAACAACCTCAACTGCACGTCGTGCACCTTGCTGACTGACAAACGAAGCTCAGGCGAAAAGAGAGGTAGGGTATAGCGTATTTTTAGCTGTTTCGACTGGGGAAGTACCTGGGGGTACTTCCCCATTCGGGCTCCGGTCTTCTGTGAGGTCCACCTCACAGAATACCGCAGCCAAATAACAATTCCCTTGAGGGTTGTTGTGTTCCTGCGAGTTAGTGAGGTCACCAGAAAGAAAGAGAGGAAGGAGTATATATAGGCTGGCAACGGATCGGCGACCCCTTGGTGTTGCTGATCCTTGCCGAGCCAAAGGCCGCACAGACAGGTATTTGAACGATCTAGGCGGTCAAAAGTCGATAAATCGAAACACCAAATACTTGCAAACAAAGGACTACCTGTGATAAAGGACCCTTCCGGGGAAAAAAACCCCCTCCCGTCTGCCACCTCCCGTGCATCTGGCCCCCGTATCGTCAGTCGGAATTGGACCGTGTTACCTCGCATACGTTATCTGTTCTCGGCGCTTTTGAAAAGCAAAACTGTGAACGTGGTGTTTTATATTACTGAGATTTAAAGTAACGGAAAAAGTTATAGATTCTAGAAGTACAGGTATGTAACTATTATAATTGAATAAAAAATAGTCATTAACTTATTTGCGTATTAAATTTCGGAGCGTCAAAGAAAGGTCTTATCTTTAAGTATTTTTTTGTAAAAAAAAAATAAGAATTTAGTGTAATTTTCATATTATCCTGATAGATCCGGCAGAAATTTTAATAACACTGTAAAGGTTAGAGTTTCATTCACGTATAAATCAAATAACTTGTCCCGGATAAGCCCGGATAGGGTACATTTTGGTGCTTTGAATATTGTAGACAAAATTATATGAAAAATTACATTTTTGTTTTATTAATTTTAACGTAACATTCGTTTATTTTAGGTCCACCAGGTACATCGGGAGCAAGGATTGTGACCCGAAAATATTTATTCGATCGTATGATGAGGGAAAATCTCCCCAATTTGGAAGCCAAACTTAATTATTTAAAAGAACAACTTTTGTTTTGTGACCATTATATACAAGACCAAATATTTACCCTAAAAAGCAGTTTTGCATGCATTTTAAGCATGAAATTAAACGAAGATGGAGCAAAGCTCATAACAAGGAAGACGTATTTCGTCAATACACTGTTCAATGGCTTGAAGGAACCTTCGAACTTCCAGTAGCCAACAACCCCCAAAATCGATCTGGCCGACCAAGCAAACCTTTTGATCAATTGAGCGAGAGAAGTAAAAGGAGAAAGACTGAGGAGCTCCGCTCTACCTTTGAAGAGGATGTGATAGTGCATGCAGCCTAGACACAGTTAAGAAAAACAAGGAAGCGAGTTGTTTCAAATGTGCTCAAAGACATTGTCAATACGCCAACTCGGGTAACTGAATATAATAGAAAGGCATATTATTATCGCACAAAATCGTCAAAAAATAAAATAAGTCCCTTGACGGTCAAGGAAGCAATGCAAATGTTCGTAGACGACCCGAGAACAATACGAAATCATAAGAAGGACTAATAAAAATGTTTTTCCGTATTATAGTCTTTTACAACAAGCAAAAAAAAATGTGTTACCCACCACCGAAAGCATGCACGATAACGAGCACTAGCGCGGAAGCTCAACTACAGCCTTTGATGGACCTTACCGTTAGGCGATTATCGGAGTCCCTGGAAGAGACTTTCATGAGTAGTATGAGACGAGAAAAAGAAAATCGAATTCTTTCCTACCAGAAACGCTGGAAATGCTATTGTCTGTTATTGGAGCCTAACCCAGTGTGTTCTTCTGAAAGTGAAGACGAAGATACTTTTGTAGACGAGAACGTCTTATAAAATATAAATGTTGTTTAAAATATTTCTTACATGTTTTTTTTTCATGATTTGTGTAAATATATACTTTTAAGCAAAAAATCTAATGGGTTTCATTTATTTACATAGTTTAGAATTCATTAAAAATGAAAAATAATTTTGACCGCCTAGATCGTTCAAATACCCGTCTGTGGGCCGGTGGTGATTGCTGTCCGGCAGGTGACCCACATGCTCGTTTGCCCCCCTTTCATATAAAAAACAAAGTTTAATGACAAATCATTAACTCGGTTCGAAAAATCACTAACTAGTTTCAACAAGAGTAAAACGAATAATTACTCTAGTTATTCTTTTTGAAATATGTAAATCATTTTCTTTTGGTATTTCATATTAAAAAATGTACCAGAATAAATACCATAAGATAATTCCTAAATAACTATGACTGTATTGTCAAATTATAATTTATTCTTTATTTTTTGCTTTGGAATTATGTAAATTTTCGACTTAATGACTTTTTGCTATACGGCGACGATTTGTATTAACTAGTAACAGACAACAGTAAATATTATATTAAAAAAAAATGCATAAAATGAGATAATTCTGCAGAAACTGACGGTTAGCACTTGCTGGAATTTTGTAAGCACTTTATTATGAGGAATGGAATCCAGTTTCGAATTTTAAGCATTTATTTGAAACCTTTTTAATTTGTGATCGGCATTTGTGTGCTACTTGCAGGTGAGGTTGGCTTTGGCTCTACAGATCGTTGTGACCCACATACATCCCAAAACAATGCCATTGATACCATCAGCAAGCGTCGTATTATACGTCTTCTTCTTCTTCTTATTTTTGTTTTTGTTTCTTTTTGTTTTTAATTCTTTTTAATTTAAAAAAGTGGTTCCATCGTTTTTTATTCGTCGATAATTTTGCCAATATCGATGTTGAGAAAGGCTCGTAAATGTATCTATTGATCGGTATTAAATAGCGAGGGTCCAGTTATTATACGTCTATATTGACAACAACGAAGCGTTTGACATCATGGATGAAATGGCGCGCGCGCGTACTAGGGCGTAAAAACTGTATTAAATAATTTCGATGGGCCACCTTTTCGTAAGGTGACTGCGCTTGAGCAGGGATGCGTGCGTAGAGGTCAACCAACTTGCCAGTTGTTTGCTCGAATACAAAAGATACGAGTAAACAATATATTTTTTCAATATTTGAAAACTAGGCTAATGTTTTATGCCAATAACTCTATGATTCTATGGTATATGAAATATACCAAAAATATATAAAAACAAAACTACTGCTTTACTGGGCCGCATAGAAACCAGGTAAGCATTATTAAAAAAAAAATACAAAATTAGAAACAGCGGACCTTCCTTCCCTTGAAAAACCATCTTGTATGGAATAAATTTCGTTCTAATTGCATTATTATACAGCAGATTATATACACCCGGTTTGAGAATGGCTGGACTATTTTGTTACGGTCAGACTTTTTGAAGACTGATTTCCATAAAATAGAACCAATACACACGTGTTTCGTAATGGTATTCTACTAAAGACACAGCTGTACTCGCTATGATTAAGTTACACTGCATGTGGTTTATTGCATTCGTGCAATTTTCTCCATTTGATTTAGCCAGTACCTATTAGTTTTCTCCTTCTATTATTAAACCAATCATCTTAAGAGTCATATCATTGTCAGCTGTCGCCAGCGTAAATTACAAGAACTATCTTATATTTCATAAATTTTAGCGAAATAAAAAAATATTAAATAATTGTTTAACACAATCTATTTCACAACATTCGGTACTCAAAACTACAATAATTTACTACTCATGTGGTTACAACTGGATTGTAGGTGCTAATGAGACATATCATTGGATGTTTTTGAAATCTCATAATTTAAAAAAAAAAAATAGCTCCGACCAGAGTAGCTGTTTTTCTAACAAAATAATAATTAAAAAAATACATTAAATATTGCTTTAGGAAATAAAATGGTTACGACTTAACGCTTCAAATCGTCATTAGTTTCTACCGTGCCCTTCAACACTACATCGTCGACCAAAAAACAGCTGAATAAAACACGTTTCTTATATGGCACTCGCCTTTAATTATTTTTCAATTTTTAATATTTGTTGTTATAGCTGTCTTAGGAACATACTGTAGGAAATTATAAGTATCTACCTCTAATGGTTCAAAAGATACAGCCTGTGACAGCCAAATGGGCAGATAAACGGACAGGCAATGTACATTAGTAACGATGGCATCCTTTAATATGGAACCCTAAAAATGAGAGAGCTCGACTCATGTACCATTAGATTAATTGTTTAAATATCTTTGCATATCACAAATCATTTTATTATAATGTATTTTTATGGATATTTATTTACTCTCAAGTGAATAATATAGCGCGCTCTTATAAAAAAAGATACACACAGTCGAACCGAACATAGAACCTCCTCCTTTTTTGAGGTCGATTAAAAATACTTGTATAGTCTAGTATTATTATAGTCTACTAGATTCCTCGTGCATTTGCGGTTACCCGTGCGTGGTATACCTCGTGGTAAACCAGTTAATATTTTTTTCTTTATATGAAAAAAAGACGGCTATGCGCGTGTGATGCTGGTGTTGCAGGCGTCCATAGATTGCGGTAATTGCTTTCCATCAGGCGGGCCGTATGCTTGTTTCGGCACCATTGTGGTACAAGAAAAGGTGAACAGATTTAGACAAAATTTAGCATACATACAAAATATGTTTGAGATTGACACATAGGATACTTTTTATGCAGGTACTGTGTTAAGTAGAAGCTAGTAATTTATATGTTTTAAAAGCCTCCAAAGTATGAAAATTCTTAAGACATTAAATTTTTAAACTTCCACATTCTTAAAAAAACACATTCACAAGTCCCTCTTCGAAAGAATCAGAGTGCTTATTGCGAGTATTTTTGTTAGCGTTCCATCATGTCGACGTAAACAAACCAACCAAATAGAGAAGAACTCTCATGTTGTGAATTTATAAAACGCGTGTTACATATAAAAATTATGTGGCTTACTTGCTTACATTTTGAAGTGAGCAACCCGGCTAATTTGGATATAACACGCGTCTAATAATCTCACAATGTGAAACTTTTTCTCAATTTGATCGACTTGTAAACGTTAACACATTCGAATGTGACAAAAAAATCGCACTAAACCCTCTGCATAGCGTTTTCGTCTTATTATTATACCGTATACCTGGTTGATAGATTAGTAGAAAGAAGATACCTAGGACACCAATACCAAGCAGTAAAGTAAAATTCAAACCACCATAACTGTCGCAACAATTTGTTTACAATTTTAGCACCTCTTCCCATTAGTGCGATCAACGGACGAGACACAGTTGGACTGTGCTAACTGAGACAGTTATTTCGTGCCGGCGGGATGTAACCAAATTATTATGCTTACTTATTTTAACATCAACACGATAATCACTACACGCTCCCAATATCAATTTTATTTGCTTATATTGAGGAATATTTTAGCGAAGATTCAGAAGTCTATTTAAAATGTCGTCTACTCTGTAGCGCCTATTGAAACAAAATACTAAAGGTAATAAGTAACATACATACAAAAAAAAAAAAAAAATTGAGGAGCTCGATGGCGTCGTTGCCCGAGGCCGTGTATTCGATCACGCAAGTCAAGCAACGTCGACCATAGTCTGTCCATGGATGGGTTTATTCATCTCTAGGTCCTCTGTACATCGGAGGGCTGTCGGTCCCGGCTGTTGTCGTTAGATGACAATCGCAAGTCAATGACCTTTAGGCGGCTTGAAAACACTGACGGAGGTCAGTGCCGCAATTGAGCAGCATGGGAAGTATGCTTTAAACACCTTCGAATGAGGGGAGACCCGTACCCCAGCAGTAGGATAGATAAAGGTTGAAAACGACACAAATAAATATAAGTGACAACACATTAATTTACGAAATCTCAGAAAATGTATCGTCTGTTTTGTAGAAAAGTTCGATACAAGTGTCTGGAGGTTCATTTAAGGAAGGGTTTTTATGGATATTAAATTTCCTATAAGAGGAAAATTTGAATGCATAAATATTATATACAAGTTTACATATACCAACTCCAAACAAGCATATGACTCGCCTGATGTAAAGCGGTTACCGTCAGAATGACGTTCGCAATATATGAAGTATTGACCTCAGTCATATTTATATTGTTTTTATTTAGGTAACATTAATAACACTGGAGGATCCGCAAAAACCTCTAAATCGAAGAACTAGTGTCCGAGGCCAATATCATTGGAGAGCTTAAAGCTCGGGCACGTAGAGAGAATGGGGGACGATCGTGCTGTAAAAGAGCCTTCATGGGACAAACAAGTGGTAGCCGACCGATTGGGCGCCCGAGGTACCATTGGAGTGACGAGGTGCTGAAGGACCTGCGGAACCTTGGAGTTAGCAATTGGCGAGAGTTGACCCAGGATCGAAAGGCATGGCGTCATCTGGTGCCATAGGCGAAGATCCACTTTGGGTCGTTGCGCCGCAGTAGTTCTATTAACACGGGTTATTAGGAGTAGGAGTAGATCAGGATAAGCAAAAACTAAAGCGCATAAGCAGAAAGTCACAGATTTACATAAAGCAATACAAAATTTGTTAGATCTGCCAAATAACGATGTGCAAACGCAGCACGCGACCTATATGGTACTACATATAACTCTACATTTCAAGGCATTTTTGAAACACTTGTTTTGTTTTGACATTGTAATTGTGTTTGTAGCAATTGTGTGATAAAATTAAACATTTAGAAAATTCAAAATGGCGGCGTAAAGAAAAATATATTTCAAAGTCGAATGTTGAATAACATTCGACTATTTCAACTAGTTTCTTTTGTTAGTCAAAGCCTCGCCTCTATTGTATGTAGGTAGGTATGTGTAAGTACATATTGGTTTATGCATAGTTATGTGCAGTCTCCACCATGATGCAGTGATGTACGACTACTTATGCGATGTACAAAGGGAGCGTTCAAGACCTTGGATACGGAACGGAAGGTATGTATAAAATTAATAAGCTCCTATGAACACCCACATTCTCAATGTTTTTCTAATTTAATATTGGCAAGCTTTATAAATGCCTGTAATGCCTGGAAAATACTAAAAAAGTATCCTTCTGAAAATACAAAGCAAATGTTTGTGTGTACATTTTTTATGTGAAAACAATGACAGATTGCCTTGACTTTTTTCACAGAGTTTGACACCCGGAGAGCAGCACAAAGTCCAATTTCTATTATGTGAAGCCGCGAGCGAAGGCGTGTTATATTTGAAATATTCATTTAGTTTTAATTCAAATTCTATATAACTGTGCTGTTTCTAATGTGTTAGTCTAATTCAGTTATAAAAAAAATCAGCTACCGATTTCCCGTTCGTGTTAGAGCTTCAATCTATTCAAAACATTAAGTATTAATTAATTTTCAAACATAATTAAAATATTTTTCCTGTACACAATTGTTATTCATAGGTACAGGAAAATAACAAAAATATTGATAAAACTGGACATTTATAGTATAGGTAACGAATTTGATTATAATCCAGTCGCCAGCTGGTAACCTATAAAAAAATATGAGAATTTTATTTTCATAGGCTAACCCGTCCCGGCTTCGCTCGGGTGCAATGTTTTGATCGGCCAATTGATGGAAACAGCAAAATTCGTTACGTAATTTAAAAGATCTAAGCGTACAGACTCCGGGAAGTGATTTTGTTGTATATTATGTAGAGAAGGTTATAATATATATAGTGTTGCCAGATATAGCAGTCCAAGTCGCCAAAAATTGTGTGTGCACACATTAGATTCACAGAGCTCGTAAAGCACTTTCTTACAGTAATCTGTTTTTCAATTTCTTGTATAGTTTAGAAATAATCAAGTGAAATCTAAATGTATGGCACAGATGGAAATATGGAATTTTCGGATAAGTTCTGTTTATTTTGTAAACTATTATCATATCTATATATATAAAAGAGAAAATCACTCACTCACTCATCACGAAATCTCACAAACTATGACACCTACAAACTTGAAATTTGGCAGGTAAGTTCCTTATAGGGTGTAGACATCCGCTAAGAACGGATTTTACGATACTTCACCCTTAAGGGGGTAGAATTGGGGTTGAAAGTTTGTATGAAAGTCCTATGTTTTTGAAGCAAGAGACTTGAAATTTAAAATATATGCCCTATAGATGGTGTGGAGGTGTACTAATAATGTATCTTTAGAAATCAACCCATTTTTGGTGTTAAAACGGGGGTTGGAAGTTTGTATGAAAGTCCTATGTTTTTGAAGTAAGAGACTTGAAATTTAAAATGTATGCTCTATAGATTGTATGGAGGTGTACTAATAATGTATCTTTAGAAATCAACCCCTTTTTGGAGTTAAAAAGTTTGTATGAAAATCCAATGTTATTGAAGTTAAAGTAATTATGGCAGAAGGATTTTAAATTATATTTAAGTATAAAAAATATTGAAAACAACTACATACTTACTCATTTTTATTATAAGGAGGGATATTTTATTATAAAAATAATAAGTGCTTTAGGTTTTACAAAGAGGTTTTAAAAAATAATATCCGTCGACTTCATTAAATTCGTCTAGATATTGATTGTTTTTAACTTTTTTTATTTTTTTCCTTTCATTAGGTATTTTTTGAATGTAATGAAAAAATATTTGCAAATAACTAACTCCACGCGTACGAAGTCGCGGGCGGCCGCTAGTATTTTATAAACTATTACCACTTAATAGAACTGGTAAAACACTTTCAGGATCAGTAATTAGTTTTTCAATATGTATGTCGTGAGACCCGTTAACTTGTTCGTCTGCTCACGCATCAGGAAAAAATTACATATTAAATTTAAAATGTATTCAATGAAAAATAAGCTTTATTTAAAATAATTCAAATTTAAAATTAAGTCAACGACACCTAGCTGCTTTCCTGACATGTAACTTGTGAAATAATTTTACAAATAGGTGAAAGATTCTAGAGATTATCCTCCACATACACACAAAATCGATAAAATAAACTCATTTCTCTCTTCATAAGTAAAATAATAAAAAAATTCATATCGTGTGGCTTATTTTCACAGAATGGATAATTATAAAAAATATTATCTCAGCTAATATAAGAGAAACAGTTGTAAATTATTAACTTGGTAAATTAATTTGACATTTTTTTTAGGTTATGTATGTCATAACCTAAAAAAAATTGTTATATTATATTTGATTTGAACAATTTTAATTTAATAGGTTATGGAGGCACATACTGAGATTTCGAACATTTAGTATTAGTTTGATACTAAATTACACATACCTTTCTAATTTTCGATTCGTAAAATCATTAGCACTCGCATATAATGTTAGAAGGCGTGGGATTGAGGGACCACTATTTACACGTAATATTTTTAAACTGCGCCAATATTTCTGCATCATTTTTTATGTGTCTACAGCCAGCGGGATCCCATGTCTGGGCGAATTATGAGTGATGCAGAGTATTTGATCTGGATTTGTTCTACTGAATTATGCTGAAAACAGAATTTCTTCCGTATAAAAAACGGAAATATAAACTTATCTAACCGAGCTTCAGCGAGCTGGATATTTACCAAAGTGACGTAACTTTACCAAAGGAACCTCCAGTCAGTGGACTTTTTCTCTTAAGGACATTATTTTTGTAGCTTTTACACTAAATTAATAAAACTTAAACTGTTTACGACCATAATTTTCTTAAATTACCTATTCGTAGATCTTGTGTTAAATTTAATAATATAGAATTTTAAAGCTAATATGTAGAATACAAAATAATCTGCTTATAACGAGAAAAAGTCCGCTGACTGGAGGTTCCTTTGCACCTTGATTGTGGCTGAAGTATGGACGTTAGAAGAATGTTTTTTGTTTTGGTGAACAGAACAATTTTATTACAGATCTAAAAGTTAAGACCAATTTTGTAGTTCATCAGACGTAACTTTGGTAAATATCCCGCTCGCTGGAGTTCGGTTAGAAAAGTTTATATTTCCGTTTTTTATACGGAACAAATTTTGTTTTCAGCATAATTCAGTAGAACAAATCCAGATCTATTTCTTTGCATCACTCATAAGTCGCCCAGACATGGTATCCCGCTGGGTGTATACACATGGTAGGAGTTGCCGAACTTGTACGCGAAGAGATGTTCTCAACAGTGCAGTGGAATAATGACATGACATCGCAGCTCTGCACTGTTTTTTAATAGTTTTTTTATACTACGTCGGGTGGCAGACAAGCTTACGGCCCGCCTGATGTAAAGCGGTTACCGAAGCCATATTAACGCTCGCAACATAAAATATCGCTTGCGCGCCGCCACCCAAGCTGCCAACGCAGTTTCTCATTTCTGGTGGCCTCACTCACTCGCAGGATCACAACAACCCTCAAGGGAATTGTTATTTGGCTGCGGTATTCTGTGAGGTGGAGGTACAATCAGTCGGGTAGTTTACAATTAATAGCGTGCACTCTAACCAACTACGTAACTAAACATAAAAATTACTGGCATCATAAAGTATTTGGTTAAGCATCACTCTTATCGAGATAACAGACGTAACTACACATATGTGCCGATTAAAATAACACATGTATTTTGATAAGGTAGAGGTCATTTAACGTATTTTACGCGAGATGATAAAAAAAACGCATTTACATTGATAGCATCCATTAAATAAATATCTGTAACTCAACGGAGCGTAACTCTAGCTGAAATGATTAATTTTGATAGCCATCTCAGGGTAACAATATTTGAACAATAGGCTATGTGACTAACATTTTTTTGGGTTTGAGATGTAGGGACGTCTCCATAATATAACCATAGGTGAAAGAAATACTTCGATAGCACAAAAATCTCTCGAGATATGGTAATTTGAAAATCACAATTTTTAGACTGCCCCAAAACGCTCCATACAAAAGACTACCGAATTATGACGTCACAGGTTTGTATTTTGTATGCATCAAATCTGAAATTTTTACGATAGCTATGTTAAATATTACGTTTACGTGATTAGTATCATAATAAAAGTTATAGCATTTTTTATTGCTTCTCCAATGGAAATATTATTTTTTAATAATTTCATACTTTTAAAATGGAATTTCCCGCCAAACTTTGATCGACGCTAAAAAAAGTCTGACTGAAGATATTATAATGAAAGTTTGCAGATCTTTATAGTTATGTGTATTTTACGATATTGTTAAATAATTTATACAATTTTTAAACATTGGAAAATAGCCTATTATGAAATTAACCAAATATGGTATTTATTTACTACCTTATACAAAATTAGGGTTGCCATCTCTAAACGCTAGCAACCAGGTCAAGATGCGTCGAAACTCCATTTGAATTTTAAAACCCAGACATGTCATCAGTGTTTTAGTACCAGTACGATTTTTTAGTCTGTGACAAGACGGTTATTCGCAGCATGGAGCGGGCGGTAGTGAATTGAAACTTTTATCCCTGGACTACAAATGAAACCCCGCCCGGACGCTCCCCGGACGCCCTCCAAACTAGGACAAATCCGGGGAAACCCGGACGGACGACGAACCATATATATATATATATATATATATATACAAAATGGCCTATTCTTTGCGATAGTTAAATATGTTTTAAAAAAAATAAATCAATAACAACATCAAAATATCTTAGGTTATCAAGAATTTATAAAAGACGTCAATGATGCATAAACTTTACATCTCATTAATATTTGACGTCATATTTCAGTGTATAAATTGCGGCATAATGTGGCATGGATCACGGTTTTGTGAATTGTATAATAAAGAAAGTAACTCTTATTAATAAAATTCTAGAGAAGTTACAGTATAAATAGATATCTCATTACTTTTATCTCTCAATTAACAAGTCATGTACGAGAATCTGTCTAGCCGTTTGAAGATCCTCGGCTCTTTTTTATTTTATAAAGGCACTATCTCACTCGCGCAACTTCGTCTGCGTGAGACAGAGCGTTGAGAGTGAAGCGTAAGCATACCATTTGAAAGGTTATAAGCACACCCCGGCCACTCCATACAAATGTCGCGTCGTTTACTACTACATAAACAATGACGTCTGAGCACAGCGTGAATGAGCGTGTGTGCGTGCGGCGCCATACAAACGGTTCCAGATTAGTCTCAGAGGGGAGGTGAGGTCGACATGAAAGAGCGGCAGGGAGTGGCCATACCGTACGTAGTACTATTACTTGTACTGTGGTCATAGTGAGCTAATTTTAAAAGATAGACACATGCTATCACGGACTTTTTTTAGATCTTTTTAAGATTAATAATTCGTTTACGCAGCGCACGCAACGGAAGCTCTCAAAAGGAATATTTTTTACTCATTTTCCCAACATTTTTCATTGGTGCTCCGCTCCTATTGGTGATAGCGTGATGTTATCCTATAGCCTTCCTCGAAAAATAGGCTACCTAACACTAAAATATTTTTTCGATACGAATGAGAGTTCCTGAGTTTATTATTAGCGCGTTTAACCAAACAAACAAACTCTTCAGCTTTATAATATTAGTATAGATATGCAACTTCCATGTGTCTGATCTATTCGAACTTGGGAAAAAGGACATGGTATATAAACTTTAGCCGATGTTGCAGCATCACAGGAAATCTGCAGGACACTTAACTCCTCATCAAGCTACAGCAGAGATAATTGTTTATTGTCATTGTAATGATCTCAATAATCAGTTCATACATAAATGGGTTTGGTGATCAAGCAGGAGATATACTTATTTATAATAAATTGTTTTTTATTTCATTTATTAAACCAAGTTTAGTTTAATAATTGACGAGCCCGGATCGAATGGCTAGCAATAGCGACTTTGACTCCGGGGTCGCGGGTTCGATCACCGCACAAGAGAAACATCAGTGTGCATGAACATGTCTGTTTGTCTTGGTCTGGGTGTTTTCTATGTATTTTATGTATGTATTTACAAAAAAAATGTATTTAAGTACATTTATCAGTTGTCTACTACCCATAGTACAAGCTTTGCGTTTAATTTGGGACTAGATGGCGCTGTGTAAATTGTCCAGAAAAAAAAATTAATTTAACACTAGTAAGAGAATTCATAAATCGCGAAACATCTTTTTACTACGTGCGTCACTTTCTGTGAACTATGGAAATCACACAGCCGCGGCTACATTGGTAGAAGATTAAAAATTAACATTATAGTTGCGTCTCAACCTCATTGTTTTATTACTTCGCTAATTTTAGCCATGACGTCTATGGGACACGATCATAAAACCGATACGGCCACCTGTTGACCTAGTTAAGTCATTAAATTTTCAATAATGGGATGAGTTCGATTGGAGAACACTTCACTATCTATCCTACTAATATTATAAATGTGAAAGTGCGTATGACTTGCTGTGCTTTTTTTTTATTCAACTAAAGTGGCAGATAAACACCCAACCTTGGCTGATTGTAAACAGTCATCGCAGCCTATGGACGCTCGCAACACCAGAGGCACCACTCATGAGTTGTAGACTGCATAACCCCGTATTCTTCGAAAAACCTCGGCAGGGAGTTCATTCCACCACTAGTGTTCGCATGATTTGCATGACATTTTGGGGTGTAAGTGGTTCATCAACATCTTTGAGCCAAAGACAACTTTACCTGCACGCGGTGCACCCTGCTGACTGGCAAACGAAGCTCTGGCGAAAAGCCCTACCTCTCTTTGTGACAGAGCCTGGTCAGTGTATAACCTCGTCCTCGTACCTCGATCAGGCAATTTATACCTAAGGAACCATTCATAAATTAGGTCACACGAATTTCATGAGTTTTTGACCCCTCCCCCGTCCTTGTCACAGCTGGTCACATTAGTGAGACTCCCCCCTCCCTAGTGTGACGTCACATATTTTGCAAATTTACATCTTTAGTTGTAAATGGTTTTTGAGTTTTTCGTTAATAGTTCCAAGTTCGTGTTTTAACACTGAGATTATAATACATTTTGAAATGTCACGTCACGAAATTTAGGATCCTCGTTTCCTTCGTTGACCCCCTCCCTACCTTTAACGTGTGACGTAATTTATGGATGGCCCCTAATTACGCTATACGACCTCTCTTTTTCCTCGCTAGTTAATCAGTATAGTGGACCTATATTAATAGATATGATAAACACCAATCCTGATGCAGGTGAGGGTGGTTTATTCTCAAAAGAGGATGATGAGCCACTTACACATCATAATCCACGTAACACGCGGGTGGCAGCTGAAATACACGCTTAGTTCAATATATGACCAGGTGTTTTCCTCCAAAACCTTGAACACCGGAGGAGGATGTCATCAAGACGTCGTCTAGATCGTCTCATCAACACATTATGACATACTTTAAATAAAGAAATTTTAACCTGTTATACTTTTTTTGCTGTAAATTACAACAGATAGGTAAAACACAGCCTTTAAGTTACTTGTAACTTTAGTATTCTCGATATTAAATGGCTTTTTTCTTCACCAATTTTTTTATGGGGGGGGGGGGGGGGGGATAATAAGCACGTGGATCACCTATAAAAGCAGCAGCCAATATGCGTTTCATTATGAAGAGTATATGCGCAAAACAATATGTCAATAAACATCTGTGCATCAACCCATATACATCCTCAGGGTCATAATAGACATACTACATATATATTATCATCATCATCATCAGGTCCATTTTAGTCTCGACTACAGGAGCACGACCCTCTACCCTCTCTCGTCCGTCCTAAACGGAAGGAGGATTTGGCCTACACTCCCCACGCTGGCCAGACGGGTTGGGGAGGCCTGATCGATAATAATTAATAATGTATTTCCCTTAGTCGCCTTGTACGACATCCTCGGGAAGAGACGGAGTGATTCTATTCTAGTCTGCGGGAAACCACACTATTAGTTAATAAACTTAAACATTTTCATTCATTACAAAAATATTTTTCCAGTTCTAATAAAGAATGTAATAAATTGTCGATCCATTAATAATTAAGCTTACTTGGCACCTAACCATTCATGACTAGGTTGACGGAGCTCCGCTTTGCAGAAATCTTATTTCCGCTGACAGAGTACAAGAAAACTTAACCGAAACTCAACTCAAATCTAACCAAAACCCGTTTTATTACATTGCCCAAGTGTCGGTTAGTGTGAATAATGACCAATTTATTATATTGACCTTAACATATATAAAAACCAAGTTTTATAAAAATCGCATTGGATCGTTTAGAGATTTATCGCAATTAAAACATACATACACACACAATACCAATATTCGCCCCAACTTAATTTGGAAATTTCGGTCGCACCTTAGATCTATTACGAATGTCATTGGGCCGCACCACCAAATCTTCTTGAACGCAAATTGACAATGGAACATTGACATGGAATAACTTGATTTAAAATATAAATTTGCTGATTTTACCAGTACGTACATGACGTTACAACCTCTTATCAGCACTCAGAGTCTACCGTGTAATAAACTTTTTTTTATCAAAACCGTAAAAAATATCACTTGGATTTCAATTAGAATACCACTTATATTGGTAGATATCCCATTGGATACGCCATAAAACGTTACGCTATACTTGAATACGACATTGTACATTATAATAATTATTTCCGATAACATCACCGAAATTGATCGTTAAGCCTTTACTGTTGAATTATTTATTTGCAAAACATAGTCTATTTAAATTTCATGAAGTCGGTGTCGAAAACTTTACCAAGATTCCGTATATATTTTTTTAATATAACTAAAAGCCGCTCCGTAAATATGTATACATAGTTTTTTCATTCCTGCTATTGTGTATTGGTTTTCACATAAAATTCGAAATACCGTGTTAAAAAAATAAATAGAGTAAATGATATAAAATGCCACCGTAAGTTCGGTCAATTAAATTTTCCCATATTATAGAACCATCAAAATTCATACAATATATTGACAATTATATTTCATGTGTAGATAGGAATGAAATATTTAAAAATTGTAGCTGTAGGTTTCATATATTTTTTTATAATTTAATTGAGAATAACTAAAGAAGAAATAAATTTAAATAGCAATAATGTAACGGCAGAGTGGCACTCAGTCAAATTAAATGAATATAATTTAATTTAGCTGACACGGAACCCCATATGGGTTTGACCTTTTATATACCTCATGACTGTAGCGATTCAAATACACGTAGAGAAGAGATATAAATTAACATGAATGTATTTCCACTGAAGCGTATGGAACAGAGAGCAGCGGAGTGACGACGAGCTACTTTGTCCAATTATATAGACGCTGTTCCAAATGGAATAACGTGCGCGTGCGCGTGCGCGTTTGAGGTTTCTCTCCGCAATATCGCGCCCCTCTTTGCTCTGCCCCGCTACTCCTCCGGCACCCCGATCCGCTCTATACTGTTTGTTTACTGTTTTCTCATTTATTGTCAATTCCACTTCTCTCTACTACTACTGTTTTCATTGAAGCGGAGCTGGCAACGGATATGATTATCAATCATGTGTTGCGTGAATCGAATCACGACTTATCTCTGCTCCGCCTCTGCGGAACCTGCGCTATCTGAAGAATCTTGAAGGTTGACATGCATTTATAATTCAGTCGACTGTCGATAGATACGGTTTGCATTTACTCTTTTCCATCTCGAGGCTTCATTCGCATACCTATCATAAGATTTTGGTCGCAGACTTCTCCCTCTTAGTCTTCTGCCATGGTATCCAAGTTTTGTATTGTTTTACTTTTTTCTATTTTCTCCCACCTATGTTAATTCCTCTCCAGTTCGCCCTCTCCCTGCTACCTCTCGTCAATGCCAATTTATTTGCTTGACAGAAACTTGTACGTAAAGTGGAAACCTTACGTACAAGTTTCTTTTCACACCGTTATTACCTACGAACAGAACCTCTCCCTAATTACTTTGGCGTAATTAACCTCCCTACTCGATCCGCTATACACCGCCCCTCTCCGCTCCGCTTTACACCGGCCCTCTGCATTCCGCTTGCTTCTCCGCCAGCGCAGCACCGCTCAGCTTCAGCTTGTTTAAAGTTTTTTCTGCTCTTTTCCACTAGTACTACATCCATTGAAGCGGAGCGGAGAAGAGAAATGGATCTCAAGCCATTGTTGATAAACAACGACACATGTCGTCAGCGCTCTACTCCGCTCCGCCTCTGTAGAATATCACCCTACGCGTCCAATATGAAGCATTTCACTACAATCAATTCAATTAAATTTTATTTAATACCACCACTATCTATATTAATGCTACTATACAGACCTCTCTTCTAGACTAGATTTCAGAGCTCTACATAATTACATAATCTGTGACGTACATCTAAAAAATAAAAGCAACACTGCACAAGGAACTTGGCTATTGAAGCGATTAGCAAAAAAAAATCTGTTCCAACAAAAGATAGTTCAAACAACGCGGATTCACCGGACATTGACGGAGTTCCAGTGCAGCCGATACAAAGATTGTTTTGGTTACCGCCACCAGTGGCTGGCAAACAATAGCAATGTTGTACGAGTGTTGTGTAAACACACTTCCAACAATTCAAGTGATTGCCAAAACATCACTATAATGCCTTGAACGACTAAATGAGTTCATTTGCGCATTCTGCTAACTGTTTCAAGTACTATAATTGGAAAAATTTGAGAATTGTCGTATTGAAATCCTTACTACAATATTTATAAAAGCGAAAGTTCCTATGTATGGAGTTTGCTACTCATTCACGGGTAAACGACTGAACGGATTTGTATAAAATTTGACTTACATATAGAATATGTTATGGATTAAACACATAGGGTACTTTTTATCCATGTGTTAATTGTCATTGTATTCACGCGAGGAGAAGCCGCGGGTACAATTTAGTCTTATTTATATATTTAATCTTCATGAAGACAAGCATACGGCCCGCCTGATGTGAAGCGGTTACCGTAGACATATGAACACGCGCAACATGAAACATTGTTCGTAAACCGCCACCCTCGCTGCCAAGTGCCAACGCAACTCTTTCCTTTCTGGTGACCTCACTCACTCGCAGGAACACAACAACCCTCAAGGGAATTGTTATTTGGCTACGGTATGGAGGTAATTCCCCAATTGGGCAGCTTATAAATACGCTGTATCCTACCTCTCTTTAATAATAAACGTATGATAGCAACTGTCACTATTAATAACTATTTTGCCAAATTAAATAAGAGTTACAATTCCGTAGTAGTAGTAACTGTAGGGTGGGTTTTTTTTATAACACTAATATGACAAACAAGCATACGGCCCGCCTGATGGGAAGTGGTTACCGCAGCCTATGGACGCTAGTAATACCAAGGGAATACTTGTTCGTGATTTTGCTCGACTGCCGATAAAGGTAGGGTAATGTTTTTCGAGAGTATGTATTTATGTACATACGAGTATATATTATTGACACGCTCTACAGCCTAACTAAACCGCTTGACGGATTTCATACATATGACACCTCATATGAGATTCGTCTCAGCTGTGATAATAACATAAAAAAGTGCAAAAAAAATGTTTTTGTGTCGATCATTTTTCTTCATTTTTCTTAAAGAAATTTAGTGTAGGCAAAACGTTAGCTAAATGACGAAGTGTTCACTAAGAAAGATTTTTATGAAAATAAAACCCCCAATAAGTTAAAACGAGGGATGAAAGTTTTTATGAAACCATGTCATGGAAATGTTAAAATACTACTTTGCCAATAAATTCAAACAGAAAACAACGATAGAAAATGGACAATAAGTCTAATTATAACGAATGTGTAGGAAATCAAAGAATAAAGGAAAAACAGCTACCACCCGGATGTGAGTGTTCTGTCCAAGTAGTTGTTGTTTTACTTTTTTGTCAAAATCCAAAAAATAGGTATGTTCCTAATCTAAACGACGTTCTGTAAAAACATGACAAGTCTCGATTAACTACTTAGCCATAAAAAGTTGTGAGATCACAGTAAAGACCCAATATAAGCGAAAAATAAAAACTTAGGCATTCGTCTCACCGACGACCAACTGTCGACTATTTTCTCGCTCAGGAAACGTACAATAATAGGTTGATTCACACAAATTGTACTCGCACGAGATGCGCGTCACTGTACTTCGATATTTTTTATTCGTAATCGCCATCGCAAACGTCTCGTTTTTGAAGTGAAAACTTCTGTAGCGTCGTTGTGCACTTTTTGGGATAAGTAAAAAAAATTATAATCTATGTACCTACTTCTCATTGCTGAGATAAATTTAATGACACCTCATTGTTGAAATCCGTCAAGAGGTTCAGGTTGTAGAGCCAAAGAAATCTACATAGATACACTCCACAAACATAACCCTTAACATCAGCCGGATAACAATAGAGTATGGATATTTCTCTCATTGCAAGCGTACTGGATACTAGCTTTTGCCCGAGACTATATTTGAGATAAAGCTATTCCTGTCTCTACATCACTGTCATAAAGTTTTTAAATTTATGACAGTGATGTAGAGACAGGAATTTGAAACTGAATATAACAATTTTTTAAATGTTCTTGGACAAATTTGACTGCAAATGTGGTAAAAGAATCTTAACAAATAATAAACAAGTGTGGTATAAGAATCTTAATAATAAGTACTTATAAGAGGGAGTTTGGTATAGCTAATCAGGATACTGGAAATTGTAACAGTAGAGACACCGCGATTAGGCGAACGAGGAGAAGAAAAAAATTGTATATGGGTACTAGCCTTCGATCAAGTATAAGTTGTTTATACTTGATCGAAGGTACTAGCACAGTAAATAATATTAAATAGTACTACGGACAGCATGGCCACTCCCTGCCGCTCTCTTGTGTCGACCTCACCTCCCCGCTGAGACGGATCTGGAATAGTACGAGGGGAGGTCAATAAGTTCGCGGAATGAGAGAGAAGGAGGTTGAAATTAAACACCAAATTATTTTTCCTTTTCAATATATTCTCCTTTAACCCTAATACATTTTTCGGATCTCTCAAATAGCTTGTTTATACCATCGAAAAAAAATGATTTGTCTTTGGTGTCAAAATAGGCCGAAATTGCCGACTTGACTTCATCATCGTCGTCAAATTTCTTTCCACGCAGCTCTTTCTTCATTTTTGGAAATAAATAATAGTCACTGGGGGCCAAGTCTGGACTGTATGGTGGGTGGTTTAATTGTTCAAAGCCGCATCGGTGAATGGCAGCCGTCGCAACATGGCACGTGTGGACGGATGCATTGTCTTGCAAAAGGAGCACACCTTTTGACAGTTTTCCTCTTCTTTTTTTCTTAATGGCTTCTTTCAATCTTTCCAGTAAAGAAGCGTAGTACTGTCCCGTTATAGTCGCACCACGTTCTTTATAATCGATCAGTAAAATACCTTCTGTATCCCAAAAGATAGTCGCCATGATCTTTCCGGCCGATTGTGACACTTTGAACTTCTTTGGAGGAGGTGTGCCTTTTTTATGCCACTGCATCGACTCTTGCTTCGACTCAGGTTCATAGTGGTGAACCCAGGTTTCATCTCCAGTAACAATCCGGGCTATAACTTCTTCCTTTCTCTCTCCACAGAGCTCCAGAAACTGGTGAGAGCACTCGACACGCTCGCGTTTTTGAAGTGGCGTGAGCATTCTCGGAACCCATCTTGCACTGACTTTAGTCATCCCAAGATGATGATGTAGGATATTTAAAATACTTGATTCGGATACTCCAACCATTGCTGCAAGTTGCTTCTTCTTCAGTCGGGCATCTTCCAATACAAGTTTTTCTACTTTTTCGACGATTTCCGGTGTGGTGGCCTCAATTGGCCGTCCGGAGCGGGGGTCGTCTTCAATGGACTCCCTTCCTTGTTTGAAAAGACCATGCCACTTGTAAACCATGGTTTTACCAGGGGCAGAGTCCGCGTAAACCGCTAACAGCTCTTGAAAAATCGTCTGAGCGGATTTTCCTTGCTTGGTAAGAAACTTAATAACGGCACGGTGTTCAATTTTCTCCATACTGGCTGACTTCTTCCCGATTTAGTTGTTTGCAGGTCGATAACTCAAAAGTTAATGACACGATTAGGTTCAAACTTGGTATATATACTCTTAATGAGGTGCTTAACTAGTGCCTACCTGGACGGGTAAATTTATCCCCATCAACCCCTCCACTCCGCGAACTTATTGGCCTCCCCTCGTATGTATGGCGCTCGTTCCACGCACACATACTATGCACAGATGTCATTGTTTATGTAGTAGTTACCGACGCGACATTTGTATGGAGTGGCCGAGATGCGGTACTAGTCTTTCTTTTCCCTCTTCCGAGTATGAACAACAGGGCGTAGAACGACACAGGAGAAAATAGGAAGGAAGAGATGCTCCTCCACGAATATGACAAAGAATGAAATGAAGAAGTCGGAAGTGCAGGAATAGTACAGTATCGGTGTGTTATTTTTTGTAGTCTTTATGAATGTCCCTTTCACGCTCGCAAAGCTGGGGCAGATTGGCTAGTCGTAAGAAAATATACATATAACGGGGGTGAATGACGTGACTTGAAAAAACCTACGCTATGACGTACAACGACCGAACGTCAGACAGACTATAGAGAAAATATATTTATAAAATAGAACAATTATAGGTTGAATTTTACATACACAAATTTCTTATTTTAATAGGGATAGTATAATTGAATTTATTAATACGTCACCAATGTTAAATTGTATTGAAACGAAATGACAATTAGACACTTTTTTAAGAATTAAGATAATTAAGTGACTTTTGCCGTCCGTGAATCACTACAGCAGGTTTCAGCTGAAAATCGGCGCTGCACGATAGTGTCGCATATGTCAAGCTGAGAGGCCATTTAGCGCAAATGTGTTGTGTAATTATTAGAATAAGAACTTCAATTATTGTTATTGTTAATATGTTTTTGTTTCTTTATTATGTGTATATATTTATGTTTGGGTTAATAAATGCGACTTCGTCTTCAAAAAAAATATTAAAGATTTTCTTCCACGCGTACCAGTAAATATTATTTTTTATTCGACTTTTCCAGGAGGCTACAACATGGCGCTCTTCAAAAACAATGAATATGTTTTGGTTGGCAAGTCACGGGTTTTTATGTTTAAGCGTCACATGGATGTATCCTTACTGTCTTTACCTGTACGCCTCCATAGTGGTATAAAATGTAATACTTATTCTCTGATTAGCTATTACAAACATTTCGCAATAAATAATTTTACTACTTTTTACCATATCAAATATTAATGTTATCTAAGATTTAAAGATACAGAACAATATCTACTGTAGAAACAGTATTTTAACGACACTTAATTAGACATACCCGTTTATAGGTGTCCAACCAAAAATCCGCCGCGAACAGATTTTAAAAATTCGAAAACAAGTCCTCAAAGAATTACTTCGGTTTTTCCTATCAAGAATTAATTACGATAAAATGATTAGATACGAGTATGTAAGTAATAAATTATCTTTAATAAATTAAATTGCAAGAGGGATTTATGCGGATCAAGAGATTAGATATCATCCCAAGGGCGCTCATAACGTATTTGTGACAATCTTAAATAGGTTTATATCATTTTTTATTAATTATATTTTAATATTTTTGTTCGTTTTAAAGAAATGGCTATGCGTTTGATTTCTTGGTGTAAGTATAGTATTTTTTTATGGGATTAATGACGCACAAGGGATCTCCTCTCTCTCTGGAGAAGGTCCCTGATATCTGAGGATCGCGATCAGCGTCAGGGTTCCATCTAGAGCGAATGGGATCGTCAACTACTATTAAAAGGGTCGCAAACAGAGAAGATAGGTACAGATGGAGTCAATTCAATGTGGTAATGATTTTATTTGTCTATAAATAAAATCAATATCACATTTAATCTAATACCACATTAAACATCTTTCGAGATCAAGACAGTCCCAATTTTTATGAAAATAAAATTGCTTCAGTAGTTTTCAGCATGATTAAAAAGACTATTCCTCGGGGGGGAGGTATGCACGGCGATATTGAACAGTACCTCAACTTCATCTTACAGAAGACTTTAATTTAGGTATATAAAGGTATGACTTTTACAGTCCCCTAGCATATCGAAATCGATTCCTTGGGACCTATATGTAGGCATCAATAGTCTTAATAATAGGCAATGGTAACCGTTGTTGTGGTAAAAAAATGATAAGACCACTTTACAGTTTTATTGTAATGTAGGCATGAGGTACGTTTGAAACGGAAAGTGAAGCATGTCACACGATTGGGGCCAATCAATAATTTTACGGTGATGTATGGATGTGATAGTGAACAAGTAGATATTTGTAGGGGGCAGCGCGGCGGCGTCACCGCGTCATTACCGGCAGGCAGGGGTAGTTGGCCTTGACGCTGTCAGACCATGACATGAATACATCGAAACTGTCCAGTCGATACCACTATACGATAATTGTATGTATATGAATATGTATTTCGTAAAGGAATGCAACTGCAAACCAATTTTTAATATAATTCCAAATGTTTCTTTTTTTATATGTTTCACTATTATTGGTGTAGTTTTATTGTTTTGTAGTCGTATATGCGCGAATTCATGCGATCGGAAACTTCATACCATTCAATAAATACACATGGACAAATTACACACTGCCATCTAGTCCCAAACTAAGCAAAGCTGGGTAACTAGGTAACTGATATTATACTCAAATATTTTTTTTGTAAATACAACCGCTGCCGCACCGCCTCTATGAATGGATAAACGTCCCACGCACCGGCAGACGCCACGCCGTACGCGACGCGCGACGCCCCGCGTCTCCGTAAATGAGGCCTTATAGTTAAACCTTTTAATTTACTATTAAAAGGTTTAACTATAAGGCCTAACGCGTCGATGTCTGTTGTTTACGACACGGTTGCGGAGCATGGCCGCGGTAGCCAGGCTGTATAGTGCTAAGGAACTCTATGAGTATTCGTTCCGGAATATATCTCTCGACGATGTATGCAGAGTAAAGAATACTCGCTCTCAGTAGCAGGTAACTTAGGGAGGTATTACAACAGGTAATGTAAGTGTATTTGACTGTCAGTGCAAATATTAGATTTTCACGCAGCCGTCCAACCGATCTAATTTGATATCGACTCGATGTCATTCCAACACAAACATTATTGTTTACGTTGTCTATAATGTACTCGTGTTTATTACCCACAAGTTCAAAACCATCGTTCCCATGGATACTAGGAAGACAACAGTTATTGATGAGACAATGCATAGAAATATTGAATGGTCTATTGCAAACGTGTACTTTGTGTTTTGGGTACATTATATTATATATGGGTACATTATTTTAATTGTATATTGGGTATATGGCGTGTTTTGGGGTGTAAGTAGTTCATCAACATCTTTGAACCAAAGCCAACTTCACCTGCACGCGATGCACCCTGCTGCAAACGAAGCTCTAGCGAAAAGAGAGGTAGGGAGTGTAATTGTAAGCTACCCGACTGGGGAATGTACCTCCAACTCACAGAATACCGCAGCCAAATAACAATTCCCTTGAGGATAGGCTTGTTGCCCATGTTACAAAATTATAAAAACTCTCTATCAGTAACGTATAATACATAAAACTAGAACGATCTGCAATCTTAAAATTTTAATAACTTATGTCCGACGTGTTTTATCGTCGATCAAAGTTTGATGGGAAAGTCCATTTTGAAGGTATGAAATTATAAAAAATAAATATTACCATTGTAGAAACAATAAAAAATACTATAACTTTTGTTACGGCACTGGCTACATAAACGCAATATTTAACATAGCTGTCGTACAAATTTCTGATTTAATGCATATAAAATAGCATGGTGTGACGTCATAACGTGGTGGCCTTTTGTATGGAGCGTTTTCGGGATAGTCCAAAATTGTGATCTTCAAGTTATCATATCTCGAGAAGTTTTTATGCTATCGAAGTAATTATTTCACCTATATTTATATTATTGTGACGTCTTTAAATAACAAATCGAAAAAAAAATTGGGATACAAGCCTATTGTTGTATTCCTGTGAGTGAGTGAGGTCACCAGAAAGGAAAGAGATGCTGCGTTGGCAGCGGAGGTGGCAGCGCGCGAGCGATATTTTATGTTGCGAGCTTTAATATGGCTATACGGTAACCGCTTCACATCAGGCGGGCTGCCACCCGACGTATCCCCAATCCGCAGTTGAGAGCGTGGTGGAGTATATGCCCTAAACCCCCCTTTCTGTTAAAGGGGGAACCCGTATCCCAACAGTCAGATAAGGATTGATGCCGATAGGCTACGGTAACAGCTTTACATCATGGACCATATGTTTGTTTGGCACCCGACGTGGAATAAAAAAACTAATTTATTGTAGCATGGGCTTCGATCATTAATACTTTAGTGATCGAGAGAATTGTAAAGTATGTTTTTATA
Source organism: Hypsopygia costalis (assembly GCA_937001555.2). Classification (NCBI taxonomy): domain Eukaryota; kingdom Metazoa; phylum Arthropoda; class Insecta; order Lepidoptera; family Pyralidae; genus Hypsopygia; species Hypsopygia costalis. Next base: position 9,233,494 of record OW443325.2, read on the forward strand.
AAAAGATCGGCTCACTCACTTCCTGGTCCGCAAGCATGACGCCTGTTTTAATCAGGACGCTAAATAGCTCCATAATAAAGAAAACTGCAGTATGGGGCTGGGCGAGAGGTTACGATACGAAGTAACTATTAAAGTATAATCTGTGCCTATGTAGCCTAGGGAATGAGTACAGCTGATCAGAAATCACTAGGTTAACGACATTTAAGAATAAAACCAAAAACGTTTCTACTGTGAGTTACCATGACGAACAGATGTAAATCAGAATAAACAAAAAAAAAACCGGACAAGTGCGAATCGGACTCGCCAACCGAGGGTTCCGTAGGTACGTAGTATCATTATTAAATTTGATATTTTTCATTATAAATAGGAAATAATGCGTCGAAAAAAATAAATAAAATATATTTTGCAATGTGTACATTTATATCATACCCCATTTGAACTAGTAGTTTCAATTTGAAATTTCGACACCCTATAAAAAATATAGACCCCCTATTTTTTAAGATTTATTTACAAATGTATAGTTTTGAGATTTATTCCTGTACTTGTAGTGTTGTAGTCTATAACGATGTTACTTGCCAAATTTCATAGTTCTAGGTCAACGGGAAGTACCCTATAGGTTTTGATTTCCTTGAGTGTGTCGAAATATGCGTTTTTTGCTGAATAAACGGCCGTAACTTTTTTCTACGTAAACTTAGCAGTTAGATTTTTTTACAACTTCATGGGCCCGTAGACCTAAGTATACAGTTCAAATTTCAGCTTGATACCTCCACGCATTCTCGACATAGAAATTCTTGACGGACGGACGGACGGACGGACGGTATTTACAAAAAAAAATGTATTTACTTATGTTTATCAGTTGTCTAGTACCCATAACACAAGCTTCGCTTACTTTGGGGCTAGATGGCGCTGTGTAAAAAAAACCGAATAAAAAGTTAGTCAAAAAGCCTATTTTCCGACGACCAGGAAACCCTTATAGCGCACTCTCTAAAGGCGTAAATTTGCCTACCACTTAACAACCCTACAGCGCACCTTCTTAAGGCGTGATTTTTCCGACTACCTGGCAATTCTAAAACGTGCAAGAAAATTATACGATGTAGTTTTTATTTATCATAATCATTTTATAACACGGAGCTATTCGTGAGTGTTCAATTCTTGAGTGACTTTTAGGACACTCGATTTTATACTTTATATTTCTGAGTCAAATCAGAAAATATTGATTAGAAAAACTGAAATAATTATTATTGAATTCTATCCATAAACAAAACCTTGGGGACAAATGACGAACGAAACATTATTTTAAAACAGTTTAAAGTCAATGTATTTTTAATCCTTTTTTAATGTCCGGCAAGCGACACTGGTCAATTGATGTTCACTGATCATCTGATAGTAATTTATAAAAACAACTATAATTAATATAATGGCTTGAATATCCTCAAATAAAATATTATTACGTTTTTATAACTGCAGGTGGCAAATAAACATACGGCAAACTAATGTGAAGTGGTTACTATAGACGCTTGCAACTCAGGTATCTTGCGACCTGGTCAGGAACTTGTTGGTAATATTGTCCATTTGCAGGAATACAAAGGTGAATAGGGGTGTTCCTTACACCTCACCACCATTTTTGAGCCAAAGCCAACCTAACTTGCACGTGTTTGCACTAAGGTATGTGACCTTAGTGCAACTAAATCTTAACAACAAACTAAACCAACGTGCAAGTTAGGTAAACCTTAGGTAGATAGTAAGGTAAGGTAACATCCTTAGTCGGCTTGCTGATTTAATATCGCTGTAAGGAACGGGAACATTTTTTTTTTTATACGAGAGAGGGGTAAACGAACATGTGGGTCACCTGATGAAAAGCAATCATCACCACCCATCGAGATCAATAACACCAAGGGGTCGCCGATCCGTTGCCAATCTTTTAAGGGGAATAAAGTCTTTGTTCTTTAAAGCTCCATGTCGTAATTGTTCGAAAATACCGTTGAGGCAGTGGCGGACTAAGGCTAAAGCGGACCCTAGGCAACATTGTATTTCCGGGCCTACTAAAGAAGTTCTCACTTCCAAAATAAAAATTAAAAACATAACTTTCGGGCCCCAAAAATTGGTTTAGTAGCGAGATGCCTACTATCGGCCTTGGTTGACTGTTTTACGTTTTCATACAATTAGTAGCATAACGACATTAACGACTACTTCAGAAAACCTCCAAACACGTAGTCGCACGCGCCGGGGCCTTCCCGGACTCCCAAAGCTTTCGTAGAGGTGACGAAGTCTGAAACGAACGCAGGTCTTCAGTAACACGATTACAAGATGACGACGAACGAACCGCTTGAGGAATTTGCTTACCAATGCGCTGGGGAATCTCCAGCTAAGGCGTGGAACCGCAAATGAGCGACGTACGAACTGGGTGCTTTTGGTTGGAGAGACGCTTCGACCAGGAAAAAAGGGCGATTCTCTTGGCGGATCGGTTTTGTTGTCTCCAAGAATCCCCACTCCAAACCACCACCGAACGTTCTCGAAACTTAAAAATACCTCCAATAATACATAAAGTGATATGCATCGACCGCCATCCCAAACGAAAAAGTAGGCATAGTGCGACTACGTGTTTGGAGGTTTTCTGAAGCAGTCGTTATGCTACTAATTGTTTGAAAACGTAAAATAGTCAACCAAGGGCGATAGTAGGCATCTACTATCTACTATAATAGTAGTAGTAAATATACTAGATCTCGCTACTTAATCCAAAAATTACTGGGTCTAGGTTGTCTAGGAAATAGAGTGCAGTGGCAGACTAAGGCCTAGACTCTAGGCTTTAGTCCGCCACTGCGCTCAGGGTGAGGTCGTGATTCTACATTAACAAATAAGCCTACCAAATACAGAAGCACATTATACACGTTTGCAACACTAATATATTGATTTATTCCTGTGAGTGAGGTCGCTAGTATTGTACTGGTTGTGTATTATTAATATTATACTCGTAAATGCTTATATAAAAAGTTTTTGTGTATGGATGTTTAGATGTTTGTTATAATTTCACGAGTAAACGACTGACGGATTTGGATAAAAATGAAACATATTTATTAATACGGTACTGCTTCTAGCTAACTTAGTGGCCTGTAACTGAAAACTAGATAGTCTGACAACACTAATGATGCGTTTCCGTCTTTTTTTCTCACAACGCCCGACGATGTAGTTAATCCTGTTAGAATTACTCGAAATCTTTTAGTCTTTTAATAACCGAAATGTAATTACATATAATTTTTTGGTCCATTATGACTATATAATTCAGGCCCTGCGATTGCTGTGGGATTGTGCGGTGCGACGCAATCACAACTGTACGCTTGAGCATTTAGGCACATGGATACAAAAATGTAGCTTTTATTATAGCGTTATTTTCTGCATGCAGTTTACTAAATTAGAACTACTTTTATAATCTTTCCTACTTCAATACAATGCAGCTATATTTACATGAAAAAAAAAATGTTGTCATTTAAATGGTCAACTAATTAAAGAGATTTCGGTCAGCTGCAAAAAAAACAGTAAAAGTGTTCAGCAGTGTTCTGTCAGCAAAATAATTTTAACAAAAAGAACCGACTCCAAATATTACCCTACATTTATGTATGTAGATACAGGCTGATAATGATGATGATGATGAAAAAAATATGGGACCAACATGGAAGTATACTTACTCTTTCAAATAAAAAAAGTTATTTTTTAATCGGTCTATAAATGACGGAGTAATTAAGTAACAAACAAAAAAAAATACAGCCGATTTGAGAACCTCCTCCTTTTATGGAGTCGTTAAAAAGTAAATTGAGCTGCTTCTAGCAGTTATTTAAAATAAATAAATTGATCATCAAATATTGCGATATTGGGCAGCCTCGAAATTGATGTCATAGGAATATATCTGCATCAATATAGCTATAAAATTAACATTGCTTTGCTTATTCATTTTATTAATAATTAATAAGCAAAGTCATCGCTACTACTGCTTGATTGGTAACCATGAACTTGGTGTAAATGCTTTTTTTCATAATGCTTTTACGCAACTTTTTTCATGAACGCAAGTTGCCGAATTTGGCAAAATCTATGGCACAACTGACAAAATCATCATGTTACTAATCTATTTCATACAATTATAGCCACCAGTACTAATGCTTATATACCAGTAGCCAGCCGCTGTAGACAAATCAAATTCGGAACTATACCTTTAAACGCCTATTCTACTACGAGATATTGGGACTGTCTATGTCTGTCTGTATGTCTTACTCCTCACTTGCTTGCACTTGACTATCTCATTGGCAGAGACAGTCTATGTGTTTCTGAAGATTGGACAAGAGTGTGCTATTGGCACGACTGAGATAAAACAAAACGCATCAGCGACTAAATGGGCAAGGTCATTTACGAAACGATAATGTGACGGAAGTCGATCTGATTATACTTTTAGTTAAGGATTTTCGTAAAACTTAATTTCATAAATTTAATTTAATTTAATTATAGGTCCATGAGCTTGATGGAACTGTTGAGCGTGTCGTCTAATCGAACACATAAATTAAGCAACGTCGACCGTAGCTTGTCGATGGATGGGTTTATTTATCTTGAGCTCCTCCGTGCTTCGGACGGCACGTTAAGCCGTCGAACCCAGCTATTGTCATTAGATGACAGTCATTACGCCAAATCAGTGGCCTTTAGGCGGCTCAAAAACACTGGCCTCCTCCAACCCGCAGTTGAGCAGCGTGGTGGAGTATGCTCTAAACCCCTTCGTTTGGGGGTAGGCCTGTACCCCAGCATTGGGATGAATAAGGGTTGACGACAACGACGACGATACCCAGGTCTTCGCAAAAGTACTCGTACATAAGCAAACACTCTTTCGACCTTCAGTTGTTAAGACTACGATATTTCCAATATACACAACATCGACAACGCGCATGTGATGTCCTTGATGTTATAGGCTGCGGTAACGGATTCCCATCAGGCGGGCCTTATGTTTGTTTTCCCACCTTAGTGGTATAAAAAACACAGTCTGATATATCTCCTAACGTAATAAGCGCTATAAGAAAAACTGTAATGGATACATACCTCCCTGGACCTCATCAGGTAGCGCACGAGCCGCCCGCGCAGCACCGCCAGCGTGTTTTTATCCAATTCCATGTTACCGCCAGCAACGGACTGCACCAACACTTGCCACCGGGTCAACGAGTTCTCCAATAGTCGAATATCTTTCTTTTCAACCCTAAGCAACAAAAATATATTTTTTGTATTGTCCACTTCAATAGGTGTACACTGTATGTCGTCTTTGCGACATGTCTGTTCTTGCAGATTTTTGCTACCATCTCTCATACGATTGGTTTGTTTCTGTGAAGCCGGTGTGGGTTAGACAGTGCAGCACATTTTGATTCAGTGCCTCACATTCTCCAAACAAAGATGGGAGTTGGAGCAACGTTTAGAAATGCGGGTCACTGAAGCAAACTTGTCTCGAGGTGATGGCTGATAAAAGTAGGAACAGTTTATTGACTTATGTGTCAATCTAACCATGGCGATCATCAAGTAGAACAAGCAAAATGGCCCCTAGAACCAATGCTGAGTTCGGTACCTATATTTTTCAGATTAGGCGCCTTGATCGCGGTGGCTACATGGGGCCGTTAAGTTAACGTGTCTGCTGAGGACAGCTGAGGACATCAGATGGATGAATTTACACTAATTAATCCTAATTAGTAACACTAATTAATTAAGTCGGCGTTCATAAACGTGGACACAATGTTTTAACAGATTTCTGTTGTGTATATAGGACAATTTTTATTTATTTAAATGCTATATTGCTTCATATTGTTACTGTTTCATTAGACAAAATTATCTATGGTTAATTATACAATAGTTTTAAGGCTGATATTTTTTTTAATTTTAATAACAAGTAGGAAGAAGAACAAAAGCCTTGTCCACGACAGAGGTGTGCTCGCGCCATTTCAAAAGTAAGCCGATCTACGTAAACACAGCGGCATTTTATATCGCCGAGTGTACATTGCAATTGGTGTTTATAAGAAAACCTCACCTGCACGTAGTGCACCCTGCTAATTTACTAACGAGGCTCTGCCGTAAAGAGCACACATCAATCCGAGCCAGACGCGCCAAACGAACCAAATTTTAGAATTCTTTATATGAAATCTTATGACTCGCACACAGCCCAATTGACGGAATCGGAAGGAATCCCAGAAATCCTAGAGAAATCCTCATAATTAATTGAACTAATGGGCGCCCATTGGTCGAAATAAACTAAAGAGTATATTAAGCGGGGTCCGCTGCGACGTGTTTTCGTGTTTGCAAACACGATAACATTGTTAGCTAACCGAATAGGGAATAGTGGTCTAACAGTTTTGTTAGAAAAACACAATAACATGTTTGCCGAGACGAATGGATAACATCCCCCGCGGTCGCCGGCGGGGAGGGGAAATATCGCATTTTGTGTTCGCGCGCACTAGAGGAAGACGTCATTTTCGTAAATTTCGTACGAAGATTGTGTGTTGAATTTTGTAAAACAAAAACAATAACGATTGGCGCAGCGGACTTGCTAACTTGTTTTGATAACATGTTTTGTTAGAAAATTGGCGCTGCGGACCCCCGCCTTTATGCTTGTTTGTGTGTCAGATACATGGTAGTGTATGTAACGTGTTTTTTATTGATTTAATGTATTTTTTATGCCTAATTAAAAAAAAATATTAGCATTCTGCACTTCTTTCTATATAAACTATAAATGTGCGAAATTTCATACTCCTCCGTCGGCGCAAATTTCATTAAAAGGGGTACAACGTTTTTGCTTCACGTATTAATATATAGATATTATACCTGTCTGCTAGTTGCATTTCAATATCTAAACCATCCTCTTTGAAGTCCTGTAATTCAGAGTCATTCATTGTCTCTTCGGCATCAGAAAATGTCATCACTTTGTCACCAGCATCTGTAAAATGGACATAATAAAAGATTATTTGACATTGACAGTATTTAACTTCGTCAAAATATATTATCTTCCTGCTTTGATATCGGTTTGCCAATTGTCACAAAACTGGCCCATAATGTTTTTAATCCAGATCGACGTAACAACTGCCAATGATTAAAGCCAGATCCTACAGCTACAGCTCTTACTTATATGCTCTACAGAATATATAACATCTAAAGAGAAATAGGACAGCATATTTATATACTGACCGCCTGAGGAAGTACTTCCCGTGTATTAAAAGACCGCAACTAATTAACAATTCAGACTGAGGGCACCAGAAAAGAAGGAGTTGCTATGAGGGTGCCATCCCCACTGGTGCACACGAGCAATACTATGGGATGTGATGCGAGCGTTTATATGGTTACAGTAACCATATAAACGTCACATCAGGCAGTCCGTACGTTTGTTTGCCACTCGCCGTAATATAACAGTAAAAGGGCACAGTTTGCAGAAGTCTATTTGGCAGTGTCGATATAGTAAAGTTATTTTACTGAGTGAAGTTAGAGTGAGGCCTCATAGAGCGTGGCGCTGCGTCGTTTTACATATATATCTTTAGTAACACGAAACATTATGCGCCGTGTTTTCGCACGCAACTTTCCAACGGATCGACAGACGAGAGATGCAGCGGGAAGGAGAAAAAAGACCCATGTTGGCAAGTTTCTTTGCATTTCTTCTTCCGAATGCTACTAGATAAAAATAAATAAAAATATTATTTATAAAAAGTGTAAGGACGTGTCTAAGTGCCCACAAGGGCCCAATAAATATTTCATTTTATTTTGACGTCGGATTCCAAACAAGAATATGATTTGCCTAATGTAAAGCCACTGCACAGTTACCGTAGCCTACAGACATTAGTACTAGATGTGTTGTCCGCGTGGTACCATCTCTGCTGCTAATACAGCATCCTCTCACGTTTTGTGATCTAATTCACTCGCAGAAACTCTACAGTCCTCGTTTAAAGATATTGTTATATCTCTTCTGGGAGGTGGAAGTACTTCCTCAGTGGGGCGAACTATCTACTACCTCTCTTTTCTCTATTAACAGGGTGCAACATGTGCAGGCGAGGTTGGCTTTGGGCCTACGGATGGTGTAGAGCCATTCACACTCCGAGATCTCTCTCTATCTCTGGCTGGATGGATACAAACATACTTTGAATTTCACTCACTTTTAGGTAAAGGCTTAACTGTTTGATCTGGAAGCAAGTGATACTGTTTAAGCAACTGCCAATGTGCCATCAATGATTTAGCCGTTCGTGAAGAATAAAACACATGGGGATTCTGCTCCAATAGTTCCTGGAATTTGTCCAGCTCTGGATGTGAGTTCTGGAATAACAAGAATATACATAAACTAGCTGATCTGCACAATTTTTCCGCATAAGAAATAGACATATGCTACAGGAACTTTTTTATAACTTTTTATTAGGAACAATTCAATCATACATGATTGTGACATATCTTTATCTATCTACACAGTGCATGCAGCGGAAGTTCTCAAAACAAATAAATTTTCTGCATTTTTGCGACATGTTTCATTAATGTTTCACTCTTATTGGTTGGATCATGATATTATAAAGCCTATATCCTGTTTTATATATTTAGTGTTGCATAGCCCATCTATCAGGGATAGATGGACTATGCAACACTAATAGAATTTTTCAATTCAGACCAGTAGTTTTGTAGATTAGCTGAATATGCTAATAAAAAACCAAACATACCCTTCAGCTTTATTATCTTAGTACATATTTATAAATATTAATATTCCTGTACGCATAGTAAAGGGTCTTAAATGCAGTACCACCTAACCTTACCATTAACATTGAATTAAATTAGTATTTATTATGATGTTAAAAACTTGTTATTTTGTAGCGCTCATCATTCTCTAGAAGTTAATTTCAGGAAATTTTAATATCATAATACCTGTTTTATTCAAAAATAGAGGTAACCTGTTTATGGGTATGTACCACAATATGAATCAAATCTCCTCTATCCTCCTCAAATCAACCTCCTTTTTCAAAGTTTGTTATAAAATGTATACTTACACTAGCCAATGTCCCCAGTAGTTCCTCTTCAGCAGTAGAATACAAAGCTTGCTGTTGTACAGCAGCAACCAGATCTGGATGTAAGTTACGCATTGCAGCCACAGCCACTCGGGAAATCTCTGCATTGTATAGCAGTGCATACCAACGTGACTGAAGCTCTCCTACAGTGAAACGACAAGAGAATTTCACTCCGCGATGCACTATTCGCAAATCATTTGTCTGTAATCAAAATTGTATCACAGTTAATATTCATAAGATTCTTTGGACTTCCATTGAATATTTCTAATATACATCGAAATCTGCACACTGAATATTCTTATACACACTTCACATTGTACAAATTTTGACAATTTGCAAAATACTTTTTGCACTAACTGCAAAATTATTTAATGGAATCTTTTAATAATGTGTGATAGCTACTGCGCCACGTGTCTACTTATCAAATAGTTAATTTCCCAGAGTGATTGACATTGCAAATAGGCTATTTAGCAAAAAAGTGTAGCCAAACTTAACAAACATTATTTTACTCTATGAATGTAAAATAGAAGGCACCTGTTGAACTCCCAATATGAGTGCTAGGTCATCAGTAGGTTTCCATCGTCCCAAATCTTTAGTAGAAAGCTGACTCAGCTGACCCTTGCGGCGGGACCGTTTACCCATATTTCCAGCAGTAAGTTTGCTAGTTGATATTTTACGACGCTCGTGAGGAGCAGCTGCAGGTGTAGTGGGCACGCTGCTTACAATAGGAAGCTCTGGCAATTGGCTTGTGTACGACTGAGTACGAATTCGCTTATCGCCTTTTCCCAGGGATGCCCCTGGCAAGCCCAAGCTATATTCAACCAATTCATCGTCAAAGCGCCTACGTTTTATTGATCTTGAAGAACTGAAAGTAACAAACAATAAAGTGTGACGAAAATACTGTAAATACTACTGTAAAATTGTTGATACAAAAAAAAGGTAAACACGATTCAACCTGCGTCGTTTATTATTATCAGGAACATTGTCGTAGGAGGCTCCGGGTCCTGGGTATTCATTGCTATCTGATGCGTTAGACGGTGTTGCAGGGAAATCCATTTAGAGTAAACTCAAAATCTGATGATTGTTTTTGTCATTGTATGAATAAAAAGGTTTCAATAAATCGTGCAATGCAATGCATTAGGAAAGGAAGATAATATTTATTTTATTACTCCACAGATATTGTGGTCAGTGTTACCAACTCTCAAAAATATTTATCCCTAAATCTTATGCTAAAAACCCCTAAAATCGCCACAATTACTTGGAAATCCCCTTAAAAAGAAATAATAAATTAAAACATTATGAAAGCACCGTACTAGATGTCGCAAACCTGCTAAATCAACATATAATTAAGGTTGGCTCGATTGGGTAACACCTGGTCCAATATTTTTACACCTTTGTTTTTGTAATATTTTTGTTTTTATAAAATATTCAAAAAAATATTATTAGGAAAAAATCCCTAAAAATACCCCTAAAATTAGAACGCCCCTAAAAAAATCCCATCCTACTTATTTACACCCTAAATTTGGGGGGAAAACCCTTAAGTTGGTAACGCTGATTGTGGTTAGTTTATTTATTTTTATATAACACATGGTGTTACGGCTCTGGAATCAATATTCTTTAGAACCCCTTTTGTAATATTTTTTTCTAATTCCTGGCTTCAAAGACATGCTGAAAAATCGTATCAGGACTCTTCATAGTCGTCCATTACTTGTAATAAGCCAACAATAAAACCAATAGTGCAATAATGCAATTTTTCTCTTGTTTTACACAATTTTTTGGAATGATTCGGCAGCCTTTATTCAAACACATTTAATCAAAGATTCTACAATTTTTTTTCTCTCTAATGATTAAGTTTAAGTTATTCCCCATAAGTTATTAGTAGTGTTACCGTAAACAAATCCGTACTAAAATTATTCTAAAGATTTACCAGAAACAACCGAAGACGTCAGATAATAGAAAAATATGGCAAGAAACTTGTCAATTTACTAATGGAAATGAAGTACTTTTGAGACACGATTATTTTCGGAATTACCGATAAGACATTGAAAAACTCATATGTGACATAGATACAGTCCGACATAAAAGAGTAGAAATTAATTATTCTGGAACTAAAGGATTTCTAATTCCTGGCAACACTCACAACAACGTCAATGTCAGTCAACAATGTCAACATTGTCATTCTAACCTTCGTGCATCTCGCCGATTCTTACGTATTTTGTTGATATTAACTAATTCTTTATCTTATAAACAGTAAAAAGTGTTCATTAAGAATAAAACTATCCGAAGTAGTGCTCGTGAAATTATTTATAAAGTTTTCATGAGGTGTATGGCGGAATTTCAAGCTGGAACGTTGCTATCCGAGTTGGACGATGTATACAAACGTACAGCAGCTTTTACCGGTGAGTTACTAGAGTTATGTATACATAAAACTTATTAGGATACTCTTATTATGTGATGGCATATAGATTCGTAACGAAATCGTGGTAATTATTCTATTTTTCCTTTCATTTTGAGGTTAGTGAAAAATAAACAAACACTATCATAATTATAGCGCAATCGAAACAGTTTGAGACTTTAAAAAGTCTGTTTATTTTATTTATTTAAGGCCAATCGAGAATATTATATACACCTGTATACATGGTTTACAGTGGAGAAAATAACAAGTATAGATGTAACATTTCCTTACAGACTAGCAAAACATGTTAAAATCTAAAGTTTACAATATTTTTGTTAAATAAAGTTTTATTTTATTCTAAAATTATTTCGTTTGTTTTAGGTTTTTCTGAAAGTACAGTACGCAGAATAGTCCAACAAGGTATTGAAAAAGAGGGGAAATTCTCTACACCTGCGAAGCATAGAAAGGGTCGACCACCAAAACTTTTAGACGATTTTGATATCTGTGCAGTCCGCCAGAAAATTCATTTTTTTTACACTGTGAAAAAGGAAGTGCCAACAATTGGTAAATTATTAGCACAATTAAAAGAAGACATCGGTTATGATGGAAGTCGGGAACACTTAAGGAAAATTCTAATAAATATTGGTTTCCAGTTCAAAAAATGCAAATCAAATAGACAAGCTTTGATCGAAAAATCTATTATCGCACATAAACGCGAAATATATTTACAGACCATAATGCGTAACAGAGATCTACCAGAAGAACTACAAAAGGATATCATATATTTGGATGAAAGCTACATCCACTCAAATTATAAAGTCAAAAAATGCTGGCAGTCTATTCATACTGAAGGTGTCACTACAGATATATCCAAAGGGAAACGGTGGATTATAGTTCACGCTGGGTGTGAAAAAGGTTTTGTGCCTAATGCACTTGTAATCTTTAGTGGAGTGAATAAGCAAGAGGATTATCACTCCGAAATGAACCGGACAAATTTTACAAAATGGGTTACAGAAAAACTTATACCTAACATTGTAGAGCCCTCAATTATTGTCATGGATAATGCGCCTTATCACTCTGTAATTAAAAATAAAGCTCCAACATCTGCAAGTAAGGTGGATGAAATAAGATCATGGTTACAGGATAATAACATCTCGTTCGACCCAGATCTGAGGAAACCTTCTCTTGTAGCGCTAGTAAAAAAACATAAATCTGAGCCAGTTTATGAAATTGACGAAATTCTGGGGCATCACGGTCATACAGTGTTACGGCTACCACCGTACCATTGTGATTTGAATCCCATTGAGTTAATTTGGGCTTTGGCAAAACGGAAGATTGCTAAAATGTAGGTGCACAAGATGTTAAGGAATTGGCTTCAGAAGCATTTAATTCGATAACCCCACAGGATTGGATGAATTGTTGCAATCATGTAAAGAAAATTGAAAAGGAATATTATGATCGTGGCAAAACACTCTATAATGACATAGATAAACTAGTTATTGCAGTTGGTGAAGACAGCAGCAGCAGTGATGATGAGGATGAAGCAGAGAGCAGTGATGAGCCCATGGCAGAACAGGACATAGTCAATTTCGGTGCTTGTACTAGTTCATCACAACAAAATGTGGATGATCATATTGAAGGAGTAGAATATTTAGATTTTGATTTTTTGGACTAGTTTTATTTTATCCTGAATAAATATATTAATTAAAATGTTTTTTTTTTATTCAACTATAACACCTATAAATTTGAAATTTGGCAGGTAGGTTCCTTATAGGGTGTAAAAATAATTAAAACAACCTACTATCACTATTGTTGCTGCAAGTTATGCACAGGTTCGAATCGCGCACCCTAACAATACTCTTATATATTAATATTCCTACTAACATGCATATTTTAAAATAAATGTAAATTATATTAAGTAAGTTACCCGTGATTTTACTTTAGCTTTTCCCATTTGCTAGAAAATCTTCGGATGTACATACTCTACATGAGGCTTTCCTTATAGTAACGTAAACAGTACTCTTAAAAAGAAAATGTATATTGTGTAGTGTGATAACGATAAATTAGGTAAAAATAAAAAAGTATCAAGATCAGTTAGATCATAATTATTGGTGTTGCTATCTAAACGATGGTGGCGCCCTCATTTATTTTCTACTCTTTTATGTTGCACTGTATGTATAAAGTCTCATTACCTACTGATAGATTTTCAGATTTCATTTTATTTCAGAATAACAGTAGTAGAATACGGGATTTGAGAATAGCAACATTGCCACTAGTCTGACAACGTGACAAGTGTGACAACTGACAAGTGGAAAGAGTAAAGTGACAAGCGACAGACGGAGAGTTTTTCAGGTTATGTTATGTTCAATACAAAAATTTTATGATAACTCCAATTTAAAACAAGTTACTAGTATTTTTTCATAAAATGTCTCAATTGATGCGCATAGTTCTATTCAGACCTGGACATGTCATTACTAGATGTTATAACAAAATTGTCATTACCGACGATGGGTCAACTATAGTGGCTCTTCATAAGGAGCCAGAATTTCCATATGAGCATTCTCGACCTCTCCCTGAAGAAATAAAAGATACTTCAATTTTGAAAATGAGTAATTTTGAAGAAGTTAAAAGAGTGTTTACAGAAATGAAACCAGAGATGGCTCGTAAGCAATTATCTTCACTGACATTGACGACAGTGCACCGATGGTACCCCAGAGCTCGGGACAAGAAAGCTAAAACGACTGAAATGAACAGGCCATACTTGTAACTTTATATGAAGACATTAATGTGAATGTGATTTATGTAGTGATCTGCAAAAGTATTGTATATTCCTGGAATAATCGTGAATTTGGTACCACTGTATTAACTACAGTTGTTTGTTTCGTCACTGTTATTCAAGAGATATTATGCCACAATAAATAGTTGTTGTTACAGAGTATTGAAATCATTTATTAACAATAATAATTAATTTAAAAATCTACTATGCGGTACATATAATATCCATTTAGACTGTAGTCTGAAAAGCAAAAAACATGTGTGATATTGTAGTGCCTAACATTAACATATATTTCAGAAATGACACTGGATCAAAATTTGTGCTTTGTAATGTGCTTATTGAGTTTTACCTATGTTCAGTACACAGTACCCAGTGTCTCACCTTGAAAAGTAAAACAAGACAAGCTCGGTGGTTGAATGTCTAGCAATGGCCACTTTGACTCCGAGGTTGCGGGTTCGATCCCCGCACATTTGTTTGTCTTGATCTGGGTGTTTTCTATGTATTATAAGTAGGTACATATTTACAAAAAAAATGTATTAAAGTACATTTATAGCTGTCTAGTACCCACAACACAAGCCTTGTGTTTATTTTGGTACTAGATGGTGCTGTATAAATTGTCCAGAAATATTTATTTACTTATTTGTTCTTCTGGTGATATACAGTTTCTACGTTTGGTACTAAACTGTATCAACAGTTGTATGGATGTGTTATGTTTGGGTGTAAGTGGTTTATCAACATCTTTGAACCAAAGCCAACTTCACCTGCCCGCGGTGCACCCTGCTGACTGACAAACGAAGCTCTGGCGAAAAGAGAGGTAGGGAGCGTAATTGTAAGCTACCCGACTGGGGAATGTACCTCCACCTCACAGAATACCGCAGCCAAATAACAATTCCCTTGAGGGTTGTTGTGTTCCTGCGAGTGAGTGAGGTCACCAGAAAAGAAGATGCTGCGTTGGCAGCGGGGGTGGCGGCGCGCGAGTGATATGTTATGTTGCGAGCGTTAATATGGTTACGGTAATCGCTTCACATCAGGCGGGCCGTATGCTTGTCTGCCACCCGACGTAGTATAAAAAAAAAAAAAAAAAAAAAATGTTTTGACCACCAAACTCAGGACAGTTTTCGCAATATGTAGGAAGTGAATACCTTCTTTTGTATTCGTTGGCTAATCGTTGACTGTTTTGGAACTTCACATTCTTGTAAACTGAATAGAGAATTGTGTGAGAGAGTCAAATATTATTGAACTTATTGTTTGCCGCAACATGGTATTGTTTTTATACTTCGACAGGTAGGAAACAAACATACCGACCACTCTATGTGAAATTACCAACCATATACTTATTAACTCACAACATGAAATATTTCTCAGGCACCGTTACCACTGCAGCTCCTTCCTACCTACCTAGGTAACCTCCCTCACTGGCAGGAACATTATGTACGTTCAAAGGAATTTGTTGGCTGTTGTATTCTATGAGATGGTGATATTTCCCTAGTCAAACAGCTTATAAATATGTTGCCTCCTAACGCTTCGCAGTCTACTTACAATGCTGGAAGAGGTTTTTACGACTTTGCCTTATCTCATACAGTTAGTTTCCTCACCTACGCGGATGCCGGTTATGGAGGACCATATACGCCCTTCCTTGCTTAGCTGACCTCTCCCGACCCGGAAAATTATCAGTGGCCCTAGGCGTCCCCCTTGGATCCTCGGACCACTGCAATGTGTAATACAAACCAAGTGCCAATAATACGCCGAATGCAAATACGTTATGTACAGCAGGTTTCCGTCGTGTGTCGGCATTTCAGGTCAGCGGCTTGCGATGGACTGTGCGGTTTTTATATCCTGGGGGTCAGTTTGTTTCTCGCTGGAGGACGTTAGAGCCTGATGTGGTTCTACAGACCATGTAACATTTTATCTTTGAACTGATATGTTACCATATGTATGAGTTCAAAGATACCAAGCCTAGTGGTCTACCGCCTAAGCTGAAGCAGATTTTCGACGGGTTTTTGACTGAGAAAATCGAACTTATATTTAAATTTGTTACCAACACCTTCAATTAAATCGGCAGAGCGCCTGAGAGCTAGTTCACATTAGGTCGGACCGACAGTTTCACCGGTGGTCGGGTGTCGGGTCTTGCTGTTCACACTACAAGCTGCCTATCCGCCCTAATGTGAACGCCACAGAGTCGTTATCGACGATTTACCGTTGCCCGGCTAGTCACAAAGCAGTTGCGAGTTGACTTACGTGAACAATGGACCATGACGACGTTCTGGTTGTGATGTGGTATCTAAATAGGAGACGGGCTACAAGAAAAATAAAATATTGGGTGCATCCCCGCGGTACGGTGCGGGATTCCCCTCTCAGACCCGACGAATGTGACCGGTGCAATACGAAGCAGTACTATATTATACCCGACCAAAATCGTGGCCGAGCGTCCGGTAAATGTGTCGTCGACGACAGTTTTATCGGATCGTCCTAATGTGAACAGCGCTATTGAAATACATATGCCAAAATGCATCCAATACCATGTGTCGTTCCGGTAAAACTGTCAGTCCGACCTACATAATGAATGTGAACTAGCTGAACTAGCTCGTCTTTCGTCCCAGCACTAAGTTAAGGTGGAGTTAGAATTTCGCAAACGAAAAATCCGATCGTAATCGTCTTCAGCTTATTTCCCGACAAAAATATGCGATTGACCCGCGTTCAACCAAATGTTTTTAATGTTACTTGTATTTAATTGAAACATTAAATTTCTGATATAAATAACTTTATTTTTTAGTAAACAATAGGTATACATTTTATTTACCCACTTAAAATCTCTTTATAGCCACTCAATAAAAATTTTGACAAAAATAAATATTTGAATTACGATAATAAATAGTTTTCTATCCAGTTGAGTTAT
The DNA here is from genome assembly GCA_937001555.2 of Hypsopygia costalis. Classification (NCBI taxonomy): domain Eukaryota; kingdom Metazoa; phylum Arthropoda; class Insecta; order Lepidoptera; family Pyralidae; genus Hypsopygia; species Hypsopygia costalis. The sequence goes on from OW443325.2 coordinate 9,250,602, forward strand.
ATCTAGGTCTCGGACAAACATACGAGGTCTGTAGTGGTGTCGTGAATATATATAACAATAGAAATAAATATAAATACACAGCGCCATCGAATTAATACATATACAATACAATGTCACAATGTTGTGGGGCGCCCGGGCAGAGTTTAGTACACAGTCCGGGGGCTCAACTAGCGGAATGTTTATCTATGGCTGTTGATTATGACCATAAATTGAATCCGCTAGGTAGCTTATGACGGCATCCACTCATGCAGTTGACTAGAGGCTTTTAATTTTAATGTCTTAAATATAGTTTCCAAAGCATTAGCTATAATCAAATAAGCAAAATGACCATGTAGCATTAACGTCATGAAAGTGAAACGTCTGAAATGAAAAACGTCATGTTAGACAAAAGTACTTGACTATGCGTATGCACTTGAATGTACAATTCAAGTGCATTTTATAAATTACTCTATTGTTTTCCTTATTATAAAAGTAACTGACTTCATTTAGTACTGGCCACTTGTAGAAGTAATAAACATATTAATGATAGGTATGACGTTTTAAGCTATTGCATAGCTTCTATCGCGGGCCTTGAGCGCGGGGACCGAATCCAGAAATTCCGTAACGAAAAAACCTCACGCTCCCCACTCCGACGGGCAAGGAGGTGTGGCTTGAAGGCCGTGCATCGTCTAACGTCGTTTCAGTTCGGCAGTCTTCGACACGGCGTTGTGTGCGTGCGATTAGACGTATTGTACGACTCTACGAAACTCGTTTTATTTATTTAATAATAGAAAAAAATGTTTTTTTATCGGTCACCACGCTCAAAAAGTGTAACTTGAATTAATATCAAAGAAAAAGCAATACTGCATGAATAAAATAAATAAATAAAATTATAATTGCATAAGTTGATACAAAATGCTATGCAAGAGCTTTACCGCGGCAGTCCCCGAGTGCCACACGTCTTTTTTAATTCAGACGTTTTACCTTCATGTCGTTAATGCATAATAGTAATTTTGCTAATTTGACCTTCTGGTACGGAGGGACTAAAAATAATGAGTTGATGACATCACAACCAACAGTGATCTGTGTATCCAGATAAAAAATATATATTTGCGATTATTATAAAAAAGAAAATAATTATTAGGTACTTAATACTTTCTTGAACTGCTGTCTGTGTTTGAGACCTTATAAATTAATCACTGGAAAGCTGATTGTTTAAACCAGAAATTAAATTGTAAGCATTCTTTCATCATCATCGTCATTCATTACGTCATAAATATGAACAGATATTCCAAAACTTTGCAATATTCGGTAAAGGACGGATAGGTCACATGAATGACAACTCTTTTTAAAATTTTAAATCTCTTGTTACATACTTCCACAGTCTGAAATGATACCAATTCCTATTGAGATTGAAAAAAAATGGAAGTCAGGCCGGCACAAGAATCTTATTAAGTATAAATTCTAAACAGTTATAAATAAAAATCACAATCATTCAGTCCTTATAATTATCGGCAATATAACTTTAATAAATAAATAAAATCTTATAAATGAAGCACTCACTAAAATGAATTTAAATTTTTACGAAATGTGTAAGAGAACTATGGATGATTTTACAGTGTCTAGAACAGTGTTTTTCAATATTTTTCATGACCCTCCAAGATTCTTAACCTGTGTGTATTTATTCAAATACAAATATAAAATCCGTACATTTTTATTTATTTTCATAGTTTGTTATTGGTTAATATAATAAATAATGAAGTATCTAAGACAGCAGCCACCTACGTTCCGAAATGAACATTTTCAATTTTTTTACAGATTCGCGACCTTCCGCGACCCCCTACGAGGTCGCGACTCGCACTTTGAAAAACACTGGTCTAGAAAACTGTGGATATTATTTTACAAGCATCCTACTTATTATTGAGTCCTAAGTTTTGCCATCAATTTTGGAATACCTGTTTTAGTCTTAGCGTTGTATTTATTATATTTATTATTAATATAATAATCATTATTTCCCATAACATCATCTAGCAAAGCTATTTTTAAGCAAGTAAAACATACCTTAGCAAATACGAAGGCTATAAAGAATACCACAGAATGGGGTGAATATAAGTAAAGGAATATGTAGGAATTAGTTGTTGATTCAATTTCTTTTAAAATAAGGCAAATAATTCAAATTTTACGTGTTAATTGTTTTACAAGATAAAAATACTGTTTAAATGACTTTATTGTGGCACGATTGGGTTACAATTCTGTTTGATAATTTAGTTAAATTTTGAGCATGATAGAAAAAATAATTAAAAATGAACTTAGTGTGTGGACACGGGCCGCTTTATCAGCTTCTCAATTCTCGAGAACTTATGAAATGTTCCCTATGAAATTTATGAAAATGAAATCCTTTAAATTATATTCACCACACTCCATTAACAATAATGCTTGCTTACATTTTAGAAAAATAGAACTGAATGTATAAATAATTATCTAAATTAATGTTATCTAAGATATCTTTCAATTTTCAAATATCACGAACTATGCTTTCTTTGGTGCTTAATACATCTAAATATTGTACTTACAATTATACGCAATTTTTAAATTCAATCCTGCTTTTAAAAAAAACTTTGATAATGTATCGGAGCTCTGATTAATAATTTAATTATAAAACAAATATATACAGGGTTTAAATAATTTAAGGCGTTCCCTTTAGGAGCAAGTACTAGAAAACAGTCATAAGTTTACTACTATCGATACCATTGTCAAATCGCTAAAAAATAGCTGTTATATACAAAATTAGTGTTCGCCGGCGGCTTCACCCGCGTTTATGAAATTTTTCATAAACGTTTCAATCATTTTTCGGGTTAATATATAGCCTATCACAACACAAATAATGTGGCTTTCTATTGGTAAAATATTTTTTATAATCTTTCAGTAAATCCAGAGATTGCCCCCTACAACCTGACAAACATTACCTCTTTATAATATTAGAATACATTTTATATAGTGCCTATGAATACAATAAAACGAATGGAAGAAAACGTTGTTTATTTTCGCGTACAGTAGTTGCTCCTAAATAGCATGCATTAAATTAATTTACAACCTATTATAACTCTTGCACTACATTATTCAAGTCTCAAGTCAATTCAAGTCTTCATTTATGAGCCCCAATAAGATATCGTTGGTCTAGAACTCTAGATGAACAGGGTATTATCTCAAAAACTCTCAATTTTCAGGAGAACAATTTGAAAGTATTATTTCAGCTGGTATTATCAATGAGGGCTACAGTTTTTGTGCTCACCAGTTGGCGCCACTGTGAAGTGTGTTAAATAGAGGAATGACAACAAAGCATGCATTTAGATCAACCATAACAACCATATCGCAAAAATATCGAACGTATTATAATAGTCAAAGCACTGACATTAATTACCCGTAACTCTTATTTGACATAACTAATCTCAATTATTGTAAATATGTGCGAGATGCTGGGATTGTTGGAGAGAGTGTGATCGAGTGAAAATCCGATGCCAAATCACTAGGTACACAGCGTGGATTTATTTGCCACAAGTCTTCTTACAGAGTAACTATTTTCTACTCAGGAGCGCTTCAGTGTTTTCTTTCTTCTATTTTCTTATTCAGGAGCGCTTGAGTATTTTTCTTGTTTGCCCGTCGTCTTCAACTGGAGCTGGAACTGGAACTGACGAACGTAGGACATGCTCCGATTAATAAAATGAAATTAAAAGTAGGTCAATCTATAAGGTCGCGAAAAGGGTTGACCAATCAGAGCGATTGAATTATTTATAATCGACTCTATCTCTATCTCTTTCTAAAATTTGCTATTTCTTTCTATCGGCATGTCCTGACATTCGAAAGTTTTACAAATATTGTACAATCTATTTTTCTATAACGAGGGCTTATATAACTAACTTATTATAACAAGAATTATCTAAATACGATCATTATTTACAAAGTTATAAGCATTTTAGTGCAAAGTGCTTACGTCGCGGTAACGCCTCTTCAGGGCACCCTAGCGGGATATTGAAAAACGTCAATTTCTATCCTTTATTGGTTTAAAACTTACAATCTAATGTTAAACACATAAAATATACATTATCATCTATTAACCAAAACAATAATTACACTTAAGGATCTATTACAAGCAAAGTTATACGACTTTCAAATTTTCATAATAAAAAGTGATTCTTACTATTTCTTACGAACTATCTTATAATTTTATAAACTTATAACTACGTATAACCGTTATCTATACATAATATCTATTAGTAATCGTTGTCCTGCACATTTCTCCCGCCGTGCATCGTAGTCGCCGCCGCTCGACACGATGCAGTAGATGGCTGTGCAGGCTTGCTGGTGTCCACCGGGATGACGATGACTTTCTTAGCTGGCCGTCGGAGCACTCCACCTCTGGTAGCCACGTCGACTGTTCTGACGACTCCGTCGGGGCCCGGGTATGTGGCGCAGATTCGTCCACGTACCCAGGTGTTGCGTGGATGGTTGCCGTCGACGATGAGAACCAGGTCGCCGTTGTGCAGAGCAGGCCCTCGTCCATGGGGCTCCCGCCGGTTTCGGAGTTCAGGCAGGTACTCCCGGACCCATCGGGCCCAGAAGATGTCGGCAAGGCGCTGTGAGGCGCGCCAGCAGGCGCGCAGGTTCAGGTCGCGCTCGCTAAACTCGCCCGGTGACTGCAGGCGTCCTGGCCCGCCCAGGAGGAAGTGGTTTGGTGTGAGGGCTTCTGGGTCTTCTGTGCTGACGGAGACGTGCGTGAGTGGCCTGCTGTTCACCGTGTGCTCGGCCTCGACGAGCAAGGTCTGCAGGACTTCTTCCGACGGGTGGCGCTCATGCAGTGTGGCAGAGAGCGCTGTCTTTACAGAGCGCACCATACGCTCCCAAGCGCCGCCCATGAATGGAGCGCCCGGGGGTATGAAGCGCCAGTCGATGGTCTTCTTTGATGCTTCCTCTGCCATGGCCGAGTTGATCGCCTGGCGTAGTTCCTTGTCGGCTCCGTGGAAGTTGGTTGCGTTGTCGGACCACAGTTGCGTTGGACGTCCTCGGCGTGCGATCATGCGTCTCAGCGCCATGATGGCGGAGTCGGTGCTGAGGGAGGCGGCCATTTCCAGATGGACAGCGCGCGTGGTGAGACACGTGAATAGAGCCACGTATCGTTTCTGGTGGGTCCGTCCCACGGTGATTGTGAGTGGACCGAAGAAGTCCCACCCGGTGTAGGTGAAGCTTCGCTGATGGTGTGCGAGGCGACATGGAGGGAGGTCACCAGTCGCAGGGTGCGGTGGAGACGCCGTACGCATACGGCACCTGATGCAGCTTCTGATGACCGCCTTCACAGTGGGTCTGAGGCGTATGACCCATCGTTCTTGACGGCACTCGTTGACGGTTGCTTCGACGCCCGCGTGATGGAGCTGCTGATGAATGTGTTCAATCCACAGCCTTGTTGCACGGTGTTCCCCATGCACCACCAGTGGATTCTTCAAGTCTTCAGGTACACCGGTAGCTGCTTCTATTCGTGTTTTCAGCCGTAGTTCGTTGTCGGTGAATTCGACGGTCAGCTGATGCAACTTACTATTTTTCTGTAGTGGTCTTCCGATCTTCATATCGCCGATTTCTTCACCAAAGGAGTCTTCTTGTGATGCTCGGATGATTAAGTTCTCGGCGCGGCGTAACAAGTCAGCTGAGATCGGCCTATAGTGCCCTATTGAAGTTGCAGTGATTTTTTCTGTGTGTTTGACTGCTTGTTTCTTCTTATAAGTTCGGCGCCAATCTGAATCATCCGTAGCATTTTTCTTTGTTCGTTTATAACTCACTATTTGTTTTGGCGGTCGACATAGTTCGATAAATTGAAGTACTCGTGCCGTTGCGCGTAGATAGCGTTCCCATTTTGAAAATCGCTCGACTGTAGGTAGACTGTATACTAGGCTCGGCGACGCTTCTTTGGTTGTTACGGCGTATGTTCTTTCTTCTCCCGTGTCCTTCTGCGTACTTCTTTCTGCTTCCTGTGGCCATAATTCGGGTTCCTCGTACAAAAATTCGGGGCCACGGAACCAACGGTGAAGGCTGTTGAAGTCTGTAGGGACGTCTCTGGTAGCGTCGTCGGCGACGTTGATTTTCGTAGGTAGCCACCTCCATTCGTTCGCCGCGCTGTGTTCTTCGATTGCTGCGATGCGGTGAGCGACGAAAGGTTTGTAAGACCTCGAACCCGTGCGAATCCAAGTGAGCGATGTCCTGCTGTCAGTCCAGTAGTATGTGGCTTCGGGCTTCTGCTCGTGTTCTTTCCTTACAGCTGTTGCCATGCGTGCACCCAACACTGCTGCCTGTAGCTCGAGTCGCGGAATCGAAGTAAGCTTGAGCGGTGCGACTTTAGCTTTGGCCGTGATGAGTGTCACGTTAACGCTGTCGTCTTCAGAAACAGTGCGCCAATATAGCGCGGCGGCGTACGAGGCTTCGCTGGCATCCACGAAGACATGCAGTTGGAGTGATCTTGCCGTACTGTAGCCTGGGTAGCATCTTGGCACGGTGACGTCGCTGAGATTCTTGAGGTGTTGCATCCATCGGCTCCATGCTTCTGCCAGGTCTTGATTCATTCATCCCAGTCGGTGCCACGCCTCCAGACTTCTTGAAGTATCTGCTTGGCTCTAATGGTGATTGGCGACACCAGGCCGAGCGGGTCGAAGAGTGACATCACTATCTTCAATGCTTCTCTCTTGGTCGGCGTGGTGCTGTTCAGTACCGTTGCTGGGACGCGCACCAGGTCCAAATTGAAACCCAGCTGGTCTTCATTCGGTCGCCATATGAGACCGAGTACTCGTTCGAGCTGGCATCCATCTTCTAAGTTCACCATGGAGTCTTCCGACGCTGCTTCTCCCAGCTGTTGCAGTAGTTGGATGGAATTCGAAGACCATTTCTTGAGTTCGAAGTGTGCGTGTTGATGGATTCTTCGAACTTCTCGGGCGATGTGAACGGCGTCTTCGATGTTTCTGAAACTATCTAGGTAGTCGTCGACGTAATGATTCTTCTTGATGGCTTCTACGGCGTGTGGGCTTTCTTCTATGAACTTTTCAGCGTTGATGTTCTTCACGTAGATTGCAGTCGCAGGCGAGCTTGACGCGCCGAAAATCACGGATTTCATTCTATATTCTTCTGGCGGTTTGCTGTCACGTCGATTTCCACGCCACAAATAACGCAATGCATCTCTATCTTGTTCGCGCAGTTCTATTTGCATAAACATTTCCGCTATATCTGCAGTTACGGCGATCGGATATTGACGGAAACGCATCAGTACACTCGGCAGCGGCTGCAGTAAGTCAGGACCGATGAGTAGTTGATCGTTGAGTGAAGTCCCATTAGTCTTGGCTGCGGCATCATGCACTATTCTCATTTTCTCGGGTTTCTTCGGGTTGAAGACAGGAAAGTGCGGTAGGTACCAACTTCTATTAGCGTTTGTTCTTGTAGGCGGCGCAAGTTCGGCGTAGCCCTTTGCTACGAGTGCCTCCATTTGTTCGCAGTACCTCTTCCTGAGCTCTGTGTCACGATCTAATCTTTTCTCAACTGTGTGAAGCCTCCTTAGAGTATTTTCGTAATTATCTGGCATCTTGATTTCTTCACTCTTCCATAATAAGGCGGTCTGGTACTTTCCCTCCGAAGTCCTCTTAGTGTGTTCTTGCAAAATACGAAGTGCCTTTTCCCCTGGGTCGCTGTTTGGTCTTCTCGGATCGATGTAGAGGTTGTCAGCTGTTATGAAGTTCTTCACTACTCGGTCCATGTCTTCATCAGCTGAGTGGTTGATGAAGTTGACTCGATGTCCCAAGGTTCGAGTGTGGCTGCCGTGTAACACCCATCCTAGTTGTGTACGTGATGCAACTGGCTGATTTCTTCTACCTATTCGGGATTCTGTAGACAGCAGAAGGTGCCAGTTATCCTGGCCGATGAGGATCTTTGGCTTCATGATGCCATGCTGTAGCTGATGAGAGATGTCCCGTAGATGTTCGCACCCAGTGATTGCTTCTTGAGGTATCTTCTGAGCTGCCAAGTCCAAGTTCTTCATGGTGCGCGCCTCTATCTGTAGCTTGTTTGCTCCATGTCCTCTTGCGTTGAAGGTTACACGATGAGACTTCTTGTAGGTGGCGGTGTCTCCATCGAAGGTCGAGATGTGCAGCGTTTCCTCCGGGCCGTTGGCTCCTATTTGTTGAGCTAGTTCTTCATCTATAAGGGTGATGGTGGAACCATCATCCAGTAGTGCGAAGGTGTCCGCTTCTCCCGCCGGTCCGGAGATGTGCACCGGTGCAATCTTCAAATACGAGGCTGGTTGCGGCGCCCATGCTGAGTTGATCTTCTCTTCGACTTCGGTCTTCAGGTCTTCCTTCTGTGAATGAAGCATTCGGTGGTGGTAGTGCTTGCAGTCGTTTACTTCGCATCTCTTGGGACGGCAGCTATGTGTACTTTTCCTATATCGCAAACATCGGAAGCAAAGTCGGTGTTTCTTCGCCATATCCCAACGGTCGTGCACTGTTGCGTTCTTGAATTTGTAGCAGTCAGCTGTGGCGTGTCCTTGGCGATCACACAGGTTACATTTCGGCTGCCACTGTTGATTCTGCATATTGTTTACTCGATGACGACGGCGAGTTTCATAACTGTCTGTTGATCCTCCTATGTTCTCTGGCGGTGCATACGGGCTGCATATTTCCGCTTCTCTTCTTATGAAACGGCTAAACTTCAACAGGTCGGGCTCTTCTCTCGGTTGGGTGGCTGCATATTCATACCACTGCCTCTTCATTGTTGGAGTCAATTTCTCAACTATATTCTTCGAGACTTCGGGGTTGTACAGATAATACACACAGTTGAGGGCTTGCATTGTTGCAACGATGTTTTCGACTTTCGTTGCGAAAGTGCAGATATCTCGTGGTGAGTCGGTGAGGCGTGGCAATGCTCGTAGTCGATCCATTTCTGCCATTGCTATTGAGTCTGGCCTCCCGAATCTTGTTTCTAACGTCTTCATAATGCAGTTTGCGTCTGCGTTCGATATAAATAATCCTTGTACGGCTTCTTTTGCAGCTCCCTTTAAACTTCTTCGTAGTCTCGACAAGTTGTCCGTTGTTGAATATTGATGGGCCGACTCGTAGTACGCTGCTTTGAACGTCAAGTAATCTTGATACGCTCCATTGAAGTTCGGTAGTTCGTGCGTTCTTGATCCTGTGTGTCGGGCTGATAGGACGGTTTGTGAGATGGCTGCTGTTAGTTCTTGCAACTCGGTTCGCCGTTCTTGTTCTTGAGTAGGCGCGGTTGCATGCGGCGTGAAGCTGTTCGGCTGCCAAGAAGCTGCTGTGCTTGCTTGCGGCTGTGACGTCGCTGCGATGTTCACTGGTGACGCAGCGTTGTAGTTCGGATGCCAGGGCGCTGCGATGGCTGCTGGCTGTGACGGCTGCGTCATGTTCGTTGGTGGCAAGGCGGACGACGGAGCGTAGAAGTTCAAGTGCCAGGGAGCTGCAAAGGCTGCTGGCTGGAGTTGCTGCGTCGTCGCAAAGTTCGGTGCCACATTGACAGGCGGTGCGCTGGAGATCGGTGGCCACGGAGCGGCTGTGTCCGTTGGCCTGTAGGGCTGCATCGCTGTCTGGTTCGGTGTAGGTGCAGGCGTAGATCTTCCTGCTGGCGGCGGAGGAGGCGGCATCAGTATTGCGGCGTGTTCGTTCACGGAGAGACGCGGAGCCGACGGGAGTGCGGCGGTGACTCCCGCCGGTGTTGGCGCTGGGGTGCTCCAGGATGCGGCAGTGATCACTGGAGCCGGTTCAATAGTCGCCTCTGGTTCTGGTTCATGCTGTCCCTCTGTGATGGCAAGGTGGCTGGTCTGTAGCCACGTGCGGACGCGTTTTTCTCCTCCCTCGCTGTCGACTGCAGATGCTGCGTCTTCTTCATCACTTGATTGTGCTTCTATTTCTGCTATACGAGCTTTGGCGAGTTCCAGCTTCGCTTTGGCGAGTTCATGAAGGGCTTCGGCAAGACGACGGGTTTTCGCAGACTTATGGCTTGAGCTCTTGACACGCGACGGCACGGCTGAAGGCGCACGGAAGTGATGACCGGTGGCAGCAGGCGGCGCGGTGGGCTGCTCTGGACGCGGCGCGAAAGGTTCGGTGGCAGCCTGCGGAACGGCAGGTTGCTCAAGACGCGGCGCGTGTGAATCCAGGGCGGCCTGTTGCATGACTGGCCGCACGGCGCTGGACTCGTTGGCTGTGGCAGCCCGTGGCGATGATGTCTGCTCGGTCGTGGCGGATGTGGCGCCGGTGACTGTAGACTCCGTCGCGGTGGTGGCTTCAGACGACGTAGTCTTCTCTGCAGATGACCCTGTAGCCGTTGTTCCCGATGGTGTGGATCCTCGTGGTTTTCCACCATGCTGTGACCTGGTAACAGGCATCTTGGAAATCACTCGATGATCTCTCCCCAAAAGATCCGGCTCGAAGGACCACTCGATGTGCGAGATGCTGGGATTGTTGGAGAGAGTGTGATCGAGTGAAAATCCGATGCCAAATCACTAGGTACACAGCGTGGATTTATTTGCCACAAGTCTTCTTACAGAGTAACTATTTTCTACTCAGGAGCGCTTCAGTGTTTTCTTTCTTCTATTTTCTTATTCAGGAGCGCTTGAGTATTTTTCTTGTTTGCCCGTCGTCTTCAACTGGAGCTGGAACTGGAACTGACGAACGTAGGACATGCTCCGATTAATAAAATGAAATTAAAAGTAGGTCAATCTATAAGGTCGCGAAAAGGGTTGACCAATCAGAGCGATTGAATTATTTATAATCGACTCTATCTCTATCTCTTTCTAAAATTTGCTATTTCTTTCTATCGGCATGTCCTGACATTCGAAAGTTTTACAAATATTGTACAATCTATTTTTCTATAACGAGGGCTTATATAACTAACTTATTATAACAAGAATTATCTAAATACGATCATTATTTACAAAGTTATAAGCATTTTAGTGCAAAGTGCTTACGTCGCGGTAACGCCTCTTCAGGGCACCCTAGCGGGATATTGAAAAACGTCAATTTCTATCCTTTATTGGTTTAAAACTTACAATCTAATGTTAAACACATAAAATATACATTATCATCTATTAACCAAAACAATAATTACACTTAAGGATCTATTACAAGCAAAGTTATACGACTTTCAAATTTTCATAATAAAAAGTGATTCTTACTATTTCTTACGAACTATCTTATAATTTTATAAACTTATAACTACGTATAACCGTTATCTATACATAATATCTATTAGTAATCGTTGTCCTGCACAAAATAGTTACAACATTTATGTAATAGAAACATAAATAAATCTGTAGGCCATTCACAAACAGTGACATTTGACATTTCGGAGACCTCACTCACTCACACACTAGCGCATTTGGTGGCGAATTTAAACGCGAGCCGTCATTGGGTGACCTAATCTAATTACGACATGGACATATACTATCCTGCCTGCCTTTAAAGACTCTTTTTAATTAGAAAGGATGAATTTTTTTCATGATAACTGTATTTTAAAGAATAAGACGATATTAGAGTTGATACCCTGTTCATATAGTCTATATAATCGCGACCTTCAAGGGCGACATACATGTGCAGCCAAATGTTACATGCGTTGGCAACAGCACTAGTCTCTCACAATGGGTGCCCACGATCCATGACACCTGACCCAGAGCAACGAGACACATGTTAATACTAAAATACTACGAATAATAATAAATAAGAAGCGTCATCACAATCTCTACCAGGATACTGGTGTCCCTTAATAGACATATAATAGATTAGATCACTCCGCAACTTCGCTGTGGATTGAAAGAAGTGTAACCGCTCAATGGTCGACTGTTTTGACTTAGCAACCGTCAACAACAAACACCCGAGACTGACAGCACGGCTTTATCCACCGAAATTGTTGGCAATGTCAGTGTTTTCAACTGTTTGCAACTCTTCAGAAAATCGCCAACTTTTGTTTCCATTGTGTCTACACCGAGTCGCCAACAATTTGAAAAATATTTTTGTTGACAAGCTGTCTCCACGGCAACATGTCTTCGAACGACGATGACATTATTAACGTGATCTCACAAAGTACTTCCCGCGATGCAGATGTGAAATGTGATCCTCAAAAAGCACGCAACAAGCACCACAACTTCTCACCAATCATTGTTTACACAGAAATGACGCATGTGATATTGGTCACTCAAGGTCTCATGTCGATCAATGAGACCGTGTCCGTTATAAGCCACCCCGCCTACCGTGACCAATCTTTTGTGTACACATTTTAGCTACGGTTACACTCCTTCCAATTTATTATTCGTAGACTAAATACTACACCTATAATAAGCTGTCACTCAAGTGCCAGTCTTGAAGGAAACTTAAAGCTACCAAACACAACGTTACCCGCTGATGATGCGCGGTACAGCTTACGATATTGAATCATTACATGACCATAAGGCTAGAGAATTGTACTATAGTCAAAGATACTAGAAGCTAGCTATAACGTCTTATATACTGGACTTAATAACTTTCCTTAAGCTAAGTTCACATTATGATTATAAAAATAACTATTTATAACAATACATAAAAAATGGCACACGAGATTTACAATTCAAAATCACATTTTAATATGGTAATTACCATCAGTATTTGCATAGAAAATTACTGTATCTTCGTAAAATTACATGAAAAAATATTTATGACTGCTTTTGTAAAACAATCATGTTATCTGTAAATCGAAAATCTTGTGGGAAGAACGAAAATTTTAGAATTTAATTTGCACCTATTTTTATGAATGCTGCATCTTTGCCAAGTTCATTTCACTTGACAGCCGCTAACTGTAGTTGACTTATCCTGTTTTTCCTATCGTGAAATGTGTATAAAAATATAGCCAACACATCGCATGATTTCCTACACATCATTGACTACCTCAGATTTGTGATAACAATTCATTATACATTGTTTATATCTACTTATATGTTACAAGTGCACTATGTGCAATAAATAATATAAATAAATATCCCTAATTGTTATTACCGCAAGGTGCATTTCAGACATTTCAAACTGACTGTATCAACAGACTACAAAATCCCACACCACAATGTTTAGCATAGTCAAGTTTGATGTTTACATTTTATTGTTTATTCTTAACAACTGTAAAATATAATATTTTTAGACTTCGTCTATTACATGGCAATATGTACCATCGATCATCATTTATTTTGATAATAAAGGAAAATACCCTTTAGTCGACATATCATTTACAAAAATAACTTCGAATAAATAAATACTTAAAAATACTCATAAAATAGGTATAAACTTTACAAGGATTATCGGACGAGCATTTCGCCCATTACAACGTATTTTACCACCATGCGGTTCCAGACAAGTAAATATTTTCGAAACGATATTATTATGTAGATGAGCAGTTTGCGTTCGGTTTATCATCGCGACAAATCAAATCGAAAATCTAAAGTGCGGAGCCTATTAGCTAGGAATTTTGCGCAAGTTGACTTGTGTAAGTGACTTGTAGTGCGAATAAGAGTCAATTGAGTACCACTGTACATTGCTATGTAACATTTAGATCGATAAAAATAATAATTAATTACAAATAATAAATTTGTGTAACACAATAACACTGCCGCATACATACGAATTTGTGTATACATACATACAGTATAGGTACGAACGCACGCGCATTTGAACGACGTTTTCATCTCCACAAATTTGTTCAACGTCTCTGCAGTGGTTCCTAAATTGAAAAAGGTTGAAAACTTAAATCACGATCAAATTTGTCACGAACACAAAATTGTGTCATTTATGCACAAAATCCCAGCTTTAATACAATGGACTCAGCACTTTAGTATCGATGATTGTGGCCACGGTCTAAGCTGCGTACGCGGTTTCGGCCATATTTGTTTTCAAATGGCGTATAACCGAACAGCGCAGACTGCCTGGAGGTTGATGGTCAGCGGACACGAGTAACACGCAGTTCTCTGTCCAGTTGTTGAAGTTGGCGAAGAAATCCCTCGTTGGGCTGGATGTCGCGACGAGAGCGAGCTAGCGACAGAGCTTCCGTCAGCGACATGCCGCGCTTTATCATCAAGAAGGCTATAGCACAAGTTGCAGAACGGGAAATACCCATCACGCAGTGGACGAGGACACGCCCTGAAATTAATATTATTGAAATAACTTTGAGAGGCTACGATTTTCAGAATGCTCTGCATAATTGCCGTATACTACTTATTCTGTATTTTGTAGTTTACAATTGCCACTGTTTTTTTAAAAACAGGTTATTTCTGGGTAAGTTGCTTCCGAAGTCGACTTAATCTTTGAAGGATTATGTCGTTCATACACTAGATACGCCAAGATAGGTCAGAATCATAGTTAAGATTGTATACTGCTTTTTATTATTAGTCAGAAGAGAATAAGTTAGTTTAAGCTACATACATAGTGATTATTTCACTTATGGTTATTTATGGAGGCTAGTAAGTAAGGTAAAATTAATGCCAGATAGCGTCACCATAACACGAATGAATTAATTAATTTCTTTATTGCATTAAATGTGGTATATAGATGTACATAGCATTATAATATGATCGTGCTATCGTGACGACCCGGGTCGGGCTATCGTGACTCGATATTTTGAATAAATTAAACGGTTCAAATTCTGTCACTTGTTGTACATACCTCCACTTGAAATACCCTCTTCAATAAAGTTAGCGGCTATGTGGAAGTACTTGGATATGTCGGTGGAGGGCATGTCTGTCAGCTGGAAGCCCCTGTAGCGGATAGTGGGACAGTCACGGTAGTACAGGTGACCTGTGTCCACTTGGGTATAAGTTTTGCCTTCGGCTGTATTCAGCACATAATTGATCCCCATACGTCGAAGGAACGCCTTGTCTTTTGCTGCCGCACTGTACAAGAAATATTTAGTTTTGTACCTTATTGTTTATTACACTATCCCTAAAGTGAGTATGTATAGTGAAAAATGAGATAGAAACTAATGGACATGCTGCCATGTAGTCATGGTGGTGAACGATGTTGCCATTTATATAACATATTTCACGAGCTCGGTGATCGAACGGTTAGCAATGGTCACTTTGACTCCGAGCTCGCGGGTTCGATACCCGCACAAGGCAAACATTTGTGTGCATGAACATGTCTGTTTGTCTTGGTCTGGGTGTTTTCTATGTATTATAAAAAAAAGAAAGTATTTAAGTACTTTTATCAAGTTGTCTAGTACCCATAACACAAGCTTTGTGCTTAATTTGGGACGAGATGGCGCTGTGTAAATTGTCCAGAAATATTTATTTATTATTAAATATTGTATTTATTTATTTATAACATAGTTAATTAAGTTTTTATTTTGCCACTTCACTATCGTGTAAGGTATTTGGTCTAACTTGCGCATCAACCATATTTCAACGCGCTATGAAGTACGCTGACGGGTCTAGGGGATGTATTTTGCTAACTATGGTGCAAGAACACAAACAAAGAATAATATAATATAATAATGACAGTTAACATATGACAACCGCGAATCAGACCCAAAAAACTTTTATGTTATATGTATTTTGAAAAATGGAAAATTCACCCCCCTCCCCCCCCCCCCCTAGGTGGAATTTTTCCATTTTTCAAAATATAATACTCTGGCAAGTTGGCCAAGACAACTATTTAAATAATAATAACTTTAATGTTGTATTATTTAAACAATAAATAAGTTCTTGATATTCGTACACTAGCGAATAAAGTCCATGGCAAATGATATTTGAAATAAAAGTATAAACAATACATACGCGTCTCCGACAAACAGTCCCGGGTAAATCTCGTTCATATCAGGGGTGGAGAGGTCGATGTCATCTAACCCCCTGAAGCGCAGGGAGCTGAAGATGGAACCCGTAGACCTGTAACTCTGTGACAAACAAGAAAAAAGTTGACCCATTTCCCTTCGGTGCCGTGACAGGACTAATGTGTTTTATTAAAACTACTAGTAAATGCATCGCAAATAATGATAAACTATGTGACGTTAGTACGAGATAGGTATTACGTTATGTAGATGTGAAGAAACAATATATCTGTAGGTATAATTTGGTAGCTATGTTTGTTCAGTGATAACCACATGTGTATGTAACATATAAATAAAATGAGGCCCATACATGATATCTTAGAAACTTCACACTTTTTACAAACTATTTATTAAATTTCACCGTGATGTCTGGAATCAAATCGTGCAAGTTAAATTTAACCTACTCACAAGTGTACGATTGAGCTTAAATTTAACACATCTAGTTCTAATGACAATGTACTAATACTTAAATACCGCATTTTTAATCGAATATAGCGAACGCGCATCAATACGGCGGTCAATAATTTCCACGTTTGACGAGCTCAGTGGTCGAATGGCTAGCAATAGCCACTTTGACTCCGAGGTCGCGGGTTCGCTCCTCGCACAAGACAAATATTTGTGTGCATGAACATGTCTGTCTGTCTTATTCTGGGTGTTTTCTATGTATATATTTACAATAAAAAAGTATTTAAGTATTATATAGGTCGCGCAGTATTTTATGAGCGCCGGACGTTGTGGTGGGGGTAGCTCCGCGCATACGCACTGACTATTAAAAATGCTCTTCTGCGCATTCAAGGTCAGCGCTCATAAAATACCGCGCGACCTATATCAGTTATCTAGTACTCATAGTACAAGCTTGGCTTAGTTTGTGGATAGATGGAAATGTATAATTTGTCCTAGGAATATTTATTATTATTTTATTTTATTTACATTAACGCCTATGAATCATAGTAGGTACTAAGAGCTTAATAAGCGACAACCAGTAAGTTATCTGTCTGACATAATGCACCTACATAGATACAACTCAAATACACATTTTTTTTTTGTTTGCCTATTTGAGGTACTGGTATCGACAGGTAAGTCGTGGAGGTCGGTCAGGGTTGTTTAGTACCCTGACCTCCATTACTTACCAGGTTGGTACCAAGTACCTATTGTAGTCGGAAAGTTTATAGACGGCTTTCCTTCGAAACTCAGGTCATATTCATGAAGACAACATTAGAATGAGACTCATCAAACGTTATTGCGATTTATTATAACCACAATAAAATATTTGCATAATTTAGCCAATATTTAATTTATTATGAATGTTAAGTGTGACATGCGACCCGCCTCCGGCTTCGTCTGTTTGGGATCAAATGTACAGACCACGGGCGAGCGAGAGTATAAGACTGGCAAGAAATCGTTGGCCTTGGAAGGTGCCGATTTCTATGGGCAGTAGTGACTGCCTTCCATCAGGTGACCTATATGCTCATTTGCCCCTCCCTCTCATATATAGAAAAATATTGGCAATTAGTACATTGTGCAATTGGGGTTTGATGAACCAGCTGGAATGCGTCACTTAAGGTCAAAGATAACATCCGATGGTTCAGAGCTCGTGTGCGAACTGTACATAAAGCCTGAGCTGAACTTCAGAGTGTACTTCAACGGGAGTGCCAATGTGTTTTTTATTATTTAAACACTTTACTACTAACGTGAAAGCAAGCATACGGTTGGCAGATGGTAAACAGATTATACAAGTTGGTGTATAACAAAGATACCAATAAAGTTGGCACAACCGACCGCGTTCTCCCGTGATAAACGGCCCACAGCCCACGAGAACAGTAGGTATATTTTTGGAAAAATGCGAAATCTGACATCCGCTCATATATGATGGCTAGCCATATTGAAGGACGGCGCCTTAGGCGTCGTCGTGTTAACAGCTTTTTTTCAATTTATCATATTATGCTGGGTATAAGAAGTTGCATGATATTTCTGACATGCCGACAAATGAGATTCACATGTATATTTGTGTCTGCACGTCAAAAATCCTCAAAATTGCCTCACTTTAATGGACGCCTCCTAATCATTACTACTGACTAATTTCTTTTTCATTACAATATCAATTTATTTTTTCCAGTTTTATAAAACAATTTTACATTATATCATCGAAAACGTTGATTCTACAGCTCTACGTTTTAGAAATTTTTGAAGGTTGATTTTATTTCACATTTTTAATAGAAATCTACGACATTAAGTTCTATAATGACAAATTATTATAAACCTCGTGAAACACTTAATGTTAATCCACTATCACAATCATTCAAATAAATGTTTAAAGATATTTGTTATTACAATATTACCTACAATATTTAAATCGTAACGTTTTAAGTCAACAGACACATTTGTACGTATACAGACTCACGGAGGACTTTATATATAGTAATCTTTGTATGGAGTGGCCAGAGTGTGACTTTCGTTTGATGGCAAGCAGATTCCACATCTACTAGACATCGAACTCGTCACCAACTTACAGCAAAGGTGTCGTGTTTGGGCTCATTGTCAGTCTCAGTGCCATCTCTGCCCTTAGTCAAGGAATGTTGAATGAGCGGGAGAAATGCATTAAACCTTAAATATTAATTAAACCTTAAACCTTAAATAATTTCATATAACTTTATTATACATATAAAATGACTCTTACTACAGACATTCGGGAACTAGCAGTGCAGCATATCAAATTAATTAGTAACTGCATAAATGCAGTTCACAACTACTTAAATGCAATTTTAGATGAACTAACCATTTGATATTAAGGTGCGTCATTGGAACACTTCAAACTACGCAACACTGCCCCAAGGCCGAACAAAAATGTACTCAAAAGAGACGTAAAGGCAAGTGAATTCACATAATACATTGTCATGAAGTAAACCAGCGTGGGTTGTTTCCACAAACTTATCAAATGTCATTCCTTATTTCCACACACAAATGTTAGTAAAGGAGGGCAATTCACAAAGCAAAAGCATCATGTTACATTACGTTTATATTGTTGCTTATTTAGCTAGTGTCCACAATTGTTTAATTAACTATGTATATAAAAAGTTAGGTATTCAAAACGAGTGGATAAACACATCACCTAACAAATTTCAATGAAATATAAAAATATCAATAATCGCAATTACATATTTTGTATGAAAAGAAAATTCCAAATCGGTTCAGGCGTCTTCGAGTAATCGGGGAACATACGTAAAAAATAAAAAAAAGGTCTCGACGAATTGAGAACCACCTCCTTGTTTTGAAGTCGGTTAAAAATATGCTTCAGCGAGAGACGAGATCGCCGACTCGACGCAGTGAATCGCAGTTACGTGGCGATACGTCGCCACGCTATCCTGACCAGTCACATTAAATGATTCACATCAATAAAACAATATTACTGAGATTTTCTTAACTTATATAGGTAAATGTATACATACGTATAATTATAATAACACTAATCAACTATTTTTTTGCTCTGAATATAAAATTTTGATATTCATTTATTTATTAATTTTGATATTATTTGGGCCTGATTGAATTATTAAGTTTTCTATTCAGATTATACATCAAATAGATATTCAATATCTTTGTTGTACACTAATAAAATCAACAATTTGAATATAACTTGGTTTCAAAATAATGTTACTATTTTGATTTCTCTCTTTTTCTTTCTTTTCTTCATCTTTTCGAGACTTGTTGCTTTGAATTATAATGATAATAATTTATTTGACGAAAATAATGAGTACATTGCGACTTTGGAATTATGAGTAAGTAATTCATCCTTAATCAATTAAATAATCAACATATTCCATTGAAATTATTAGGTTTAAAACACATTACATTAATTACTTAACATGTGCAGCACACAACACAGCCCCTTGATAAATACCATTAGCGTCCGTAGGTAGGATCCTACGCGCTGTTCACTAGCTGCGCAGTAAGAATGAGATCTCGGAAATAGTGAGTACTGCCAATAACAGACATCAATTACACAGCAGTTTAATGTGTACACAGGCAAGTAGACAAGACCATTTAGTCTTGAACCTTTGCTATCACTAACATTTATGAATAGACATACTTCATTCGTTATTTTAACTATTTATATAAGGTACACATATTTTTTTTATTAGTCTATGAGTTTAATACATTGAAAGCTATTAAAAAAAAATTAAGATAATATAGAGAAGAAAATAATAAATAGTGGGTGAGGGAGACCATTTGTAGCAATAGCACAAAATAACTTCTATGTTAATAATTAAAATTGTATGTTGCAAGCGTTTATATGGCTATGTTAACTGCTTCACATTAGGCGGGCCGTTTGCTTGTCTGCCATCCGATGTAGAATAAAAAAAAACTCATTGATCAATGGATTGTTCCCATCTGCTTTTAAGCAAAGCGAAAAGACTAAAATATTTTTTAAGTTGTAGATTCTCAAAGTGGTCTCCCATAAGTCTCCTAAAAATACAAGTTCATGATATTCATATCACTTTCATCATTTCAACAATTGGCAGTTTATAACCCTATACAAGGCATAGAGATTCATATGGTGATGAGATACATAGGAAAATTCTTTATTTGCCTCTAGGCCCTTTAGACACGTCTTGTGCTTTTTTTATAAATCATACTTTGTATTTTTTTTCTCTAATAGCTTTAGAAATCTAAAGCTATAATACTGTGAAGCAATGGGCTGGATAGAACTATTAAATTTTTTATCCCAATGTTAATATTTAAGCATAAAATTTTTAAAAATCAATCTGTTCATGCAATATTAATGAAAAGCAATTGTTCATTACATCTTACTGAAACTTGTATTCAGATTACAAAAAAAGTTAGATCAGTGAATTAAAGAAGTTTTACTAATTCAAATATTTTTATCATTTCCTGCATAATTAAATTATATTCAATAATTCTTTTCATTCTCAAGGAAATGCTTTTACCCGATTGAGGCTCATCAATCAACCGGGTAGTCAACAGCAACAAGTTAAACTTGCCCATACATCACATTCATCTGAGAAGATCAAGTCATTTTACTGTGGCCGCTGGGTCTGATTCTAATTTGTCATCAATTAAATGCAGAGTCCGTTTAGTTTTGCAACTTAGACATTTCAACCAAATTTGATACACTCTTAGGTTGGACTTGATTGCAATTTCAATTTGTTACTTAAACAAACTAGGAAACAAAATCACTCTAAAAATTTGTAAGGCTTAATTTTTAGTACTAGGAATTCACCCATTGCTAGATTTAACTAATGTAAATTCTTCCATTCGGAAAGACGATTTATGAAAGCAAAGTAGACCTGATAAAAATATCAGTAGGCTAATTCTCGTAATTATTTTACATTGCAGAATGAAAGCTGACTGAATCCAGATTGAAATAAGAATTGACTAATAATTGTATACTTGGTTTCATTCATATCAATTTTTATTCAAAATTCAAACTTTTACTCAAAATATAGGCCTTCTCAGGCACTTTCTCATGTAAGATTTACAATTGCTCATATGGACATCAAAGTCCTTCAATCAACCGCCTTTTGAAGGTAATCAGATATAATTTTTATGCAGCCATCATAAAAGGTAGGAGGGTGGCAGGATGCCATGCCTGGCCATAGCATCACTCAATCTGTCAAATGTGGCCAGCCTCCTGCCACTTCAGCTTGCTAACTCTGAAAGTTGTCAATAACTTTGGTTCTCTGTTGAATTTCTTTCCCTCTGCTCCATCTCGAATCTCCTTTTGTGTTAACTCAAAATCATCAATTTTTAACAAGAGCAACAAATCCTTACTTGTCCATTATAGCTCTTGATATTAACTGGCCGGTAATAATGGTCACATAGGCATCGCATGTGTTGGTGAGTGTGACACGACAGCAGACGCGAACGGAAAATATATTAATGCTTTGTAAGAAGCCACTGGATCCACCAGAGAACATATATCTCTAAAACTCAAAGGTTACTGCATTTTATAAACTATGGAATAAAATTCTCAAGTTGATGGAAATGACTGATTTTGGTGTGGCCCCAATGAACTATTATGGTAAGCCCACCGGCAAGCCATATGGCGATCAACATATTAAAATACATTTTGTAGTGTCTTCTAGAAAAAAAAATGTCAGTCTTTCATATTTATTGTGTTATTGCGATAATTAAATTATGCCCTGCTGCTTCAAAATCCACCAACCCAATTGAATGAAATTAGTATCTGAAAAATTTCGTAGTTTCATCCGAAGATTCGCTTTTTACTTCGGAGTAAGCCCCCTGGATCGGAAATTAATTTTAATTAAATTATAATTACGAGAATTGCCCTCTGAATGCTATAATACTTAGGTATAAACCTGATAAATGTAGATAAAATTTGTACCTATCCAATAATCTATACCTGGATATCGCATATTAATTTACAGGTCTGTAAAACACATGAGTTTACATCGATGAATCGAGGACTAAAGCGACCTTGGAATGATGACGAATTGCAGTTAAAATAGATCTGGGCAATGTTCGGATCTATTTTTGTACAGTATATTAAATTACATAGAAAGCGTTCACTTTTCTTTTTTATATATTACCTATCATACGATCTTAGCATTTAGTCCCCACAAAATACATTAATTGTTACAATAAATAAATATTTGCGGCGACGCAATATAAGTTTAGTAGGTAGTCGATGAAATGTACTTACCGGATTTCTGTAACTCATTTTTAGTTCTGTTTGCTAATTGTTGTATTATTTCACTTGATGCAAGAATTCGCGACTGCAAAAAAATATCTAAACGAACTGGAGTAAAGCAAAGCAAGTGATTCAGGCACAGGCAGGCTTGAATGAAGTAGTGTTGCCAACTACCGTAAGAACGAGTCGCTAAACTCAATGCCAAAAGTCGCTAAAAAAGTGCAAACTTTTTTCTTAAAAAGAAGCTATGTAAACAAGTATATGAAATCGATATAAATCATCGTTACACTTTATTGTAAATGAAAATTGAATTAATTTAATATTACATATTTTATAAAAACAGGCAATATAATTTGTTTCATTATTTGTGTATAATTTGTTTAAATTTACACTCTTTTGTGTGCCTCCGCCACCAGAAATAATGAACTCATGATGGTTATTCAATAGATATTTCTACTTTCTACTATGTACACAATAAAAATGTTTTTTGTGTATATGAATATATCTACAAATGGGGCTTTATTAAGCTTAGTTCTCACAAGCTGCCGTGTTTACGTAAGATATCATACTGCCACTTATTTACCAAATATCCTTTGGCCACTCATAGTTGTAGAAGCAATTAGAAGTCTACTCGTCGTAGTCCTAAATTGATAGGTATTGAGTACAATATTGGAGCTGTATACATAATATAGTATCTTTAATTTTAACTCTACCGCGCTTTTATTCCTGCTTGTTTAGTTGATTGACTTATGACATGATAAAACTTAATTGTTTTTGCATATTACGTACATAATAGAGCTGAATAACATTAATAAAAGAGGTAAAAGGCTCAATTTTTTTTTAGAGATGTTAAACTGTAAAAAATCCAAATTTACCTATAAAAGAGTAAAATTGGCATTAAAAGAGTAACACTGCCAGTAATTCTTACAATAGTGTTGCTAAATACGTCCAAGTCTCCAAAAAATTCACCGAACAGTGTTGCCAACAGCTGCTCAAAAAAATCTACTAAACTGTGCGCGAAAATGCACTTCGTTTAGCTAATTTAAGAATAAACACTAAATACAGTGATTGGCTTCTACATTTACGTGATTGAGCGCCCCAGCTTTTTTATATTGAATTTTTTCTGATCTAACAAGCTATTCTGATATTCTGGATGGAAACAAATCTAACAATTCAAAGGTTATGCAAATCGGTCCAACTGTTCGGAGTTCTAAATAGTGTAATTTATTCGACTTTATTTACAACATATCGTTATTGACCAAGAAAACTCGGTACAATAGGTGGTTTTAATGCTACAGGATTTCTCTATCTGCCAATCATTTTGTAGGAGTGTAGAACATCACGTATTGCGGTTTTTACAATTTATGTACAACAATATTTACGTAATCAAAATTCTATACACTGAAATGAACCCAACTTACAACATAACTAAATTATGTGCAATATACACACAGTTAAGTATAAGATTACTTTGTGTATACATTTGTATTGACTTTGTGCTTAGAAGCGACTCGGACTTACAGGAGTTGATGTCCTCAAATCAAACCCTTTAGGTTTGATCGTTAGATATTACAGGGTTAACTCTTGTATCCAGGGCTCTAATAATTTATTTTTTTAAAGTGACTCTTTAATAGCTCTTTCGAAGTACACTTTTTTAATGTTATTTTCGTTTATTAGAGAAAACTACTTGTTTTGACTATGATAAACTTAAAACTTTGATCCTGAGATAATAATTAATTTGTTTTTTATTAAACATGGATGAAAAGGAAGAGTTGCATCTAACCTCTCAAGAATTGCAAGTTCTCTCTGAGCTTGACAGGTTTGTACAATAATTTTAACTTTTTACAAGATTGCGGTGTATCTTTTTATTTATTACAAATTAATTCTAAATCTTACGAGTGAATATGAATTTAATATACCTATCTGTATAACGTACAGAATAGATACGAAGAATAACCTTTCATTAGTTTTGCAATATTTGTCTTTCGTAATAATTCTTTAGAGTTACTACAAAATACAAAGTAACAGAAGTTAAACTCATACTTGTACCTCATCCTATAAACTTAAACTCGCGCGAAACGCTGGGTTCGTCAAAATACCAAGCGCGCGTTTATGACTCGCTGTCTTTCAACAGAGAGAATACTAATTTGATCAAGCTAGATAAGGCAGTCAGGTCTTCAACTATATTTATTTGGAGCAAAAAAAGTCTTTTGTTGTATTGTGTCATTTTAATTGTCTAACATAGATTTCGATGTAATCTATTCTAATATTACAGAGGTAAAGTTTGTAAGGTTGTAGGGGGTAAGCTCTGGATCTACTGAACCGATTTTGTGTGAGACGTTATGTCATAGACTATGTATTAACCTGAAAAATGATAAGACTTTCATAAAAATGTTTACCACCTAATGACGAGGGCATGGGTCAGTCAGTTTGGTTTAAGTAGAAAACGTCAACATAATCTTTAAATTAGTTTGACAACGAAATTCGTTCAGTAGTTTATGTGAAAATAAATATTTCGCTACATATTATTTATTTGCATAGTGCTAATCCCTATATTACTATAATTTTGTGAATAGGTAATTAATATACACACATCTGTGTACGGACTAGAGAGGGTCATGCTCCTTGTAGTGGAGACTAAAATGACCTGATGATGATAATCAGTGTAGTAGTTTTTAGTTCGATACATAATTAGTAGGAGGATAGGCGTAATATTATCTGTTTTCTGCCCCAGAGTTCAATCATTTTATATGGAGACAAAAAGATGATACCTATTCCTTTATTCCTCAACCATTTAAAATTTATGTTCTGTTTTAGTTTTGTTAATCAGGAGTTTTTTTTTTTTTTTTACATTCCGTCCGATACACATTTACAGTCCGATAGAAGGCTTGTGCACCTTGACATTTAATTAATTTTCCTGGACTAATTCACAGGACAATTTAGTCCCAAACTAAACAAAAAAATGAGGTTAGTCATTGGACCTATATGCATATCATATTCCCAGAATTGCACAGGTTTTGAATATGTTATTCTATACCTGATAACATATGTACTAAATTTCATAATAATCGTATGCATGTATGTTTGTATTGTATATTTGTCATATCTCAAAAACTATAACTCATTTCAAAAGTTCTTAGTTGGATAGTTTTTAGGGTTCCATACCCAAGGGGTAAAACGGTCCCTATTACTGAGACTCCGCTGTCTGTCCGTCCGTCCATCTGTCACCGGGCTGTATCTCACGAACCGTGTTAGTTAGAGAGTTGGACTTTTCACAGATGATGTATTTCTGTTGGCGCTATAACAACAAATACTAAAAAGTAGAATAAAATAAATATTTAAAGGGGCTCCCATACAATTGATTTTTTTTGCTCGTTTTTACTCGATATTGATAATGGTAACAGGTAGACGCTTGAAATATTCACAGAATATTTAGTTATATATTCACTTTAAAAATAAATAAAGTAAATTTATTTATTTTTAAAGTGAATATATCAGTCAAATGCCAGGAAAATGTGTCAGTAGCTTTACTGAGTTGCGTATTATAAAACATGTTATTGTTTAATAAATTATCTAGTTTCATTTATAACTGTTATAAAAAAAATGAAGTAAATATAAATAAATACCGACTTGAAGTCAGTATTTTTTTTTTTACTGTAATTTACTTTTTGAGGTCCATGCTAGCTGTAGTGTGTAATATTTTTATACAATCATATATTATATTTATATAATAGTTACTCACATAAACTGGCACTGAACTCTAAAAATATTTAAGTTTTTTATATGATGAAAGTTTCATTACTCCAAGTCGGTACAAAGGTATAATCTTTTAAATTACCTACCATTTATGTCGCATAAATTTCACATTTAATTTAAAAAACACAATCAGTTTGGGATCTTTAAAATCTTTGGGCTTGTTGACCCAGCCGCCCATCAGTGCGCCCATCTTTAAATATGCTGCTTTTACATATTACTAAGCTAAATTATCATTTTTGAAAACTTATTAAATTGCCGGAATTCGTAAACAATCAGGAATGTTTACATACATGAGACTAGGGCAAACAAATATGTGGGTCAACTGATGGAAAGTCATCACCACTAGGGTTGCCACCTGTACTTTATAAAAAAGTATTGTATGTTATGTCAAGTAATTGTACTCTATACTTTATGAGAATAATAAAATACACGAAAATGCTTTATTTCACATCATTTGATTTCTTTGAGATTTTGAAATATTTAGTTGTATGGCAAGAAGAAAGAAACATAGCATCTCTGAATTTGAGATAAAATTAATTACTTATTTACTTAAATTTAAATATAGATTGTAAAGATGCTGTGCAATTGTTTAGTACAAATTTAATACAAACTATGTTATTAGCAAAAAAAAAATGTTTATAAACATAATAATAACGAAAAATAAATTGTACTTTGTTATGATACTATGTACTATTTTTTTCTTACCTATAATATTACCAATGTATTTCCATTGCAAAAAAAGGTGACAACCCTAATCACCACCCCCCAAGGGGTCGCCGATCCGTTGCTAGCCTTTCAAGGGAAGTATACTCTTTTTCTTGAAGGCTCCCATGTCGTAACTGTTCTGAAATACCGCTGAGGGAAGTTGATTTTTATCTCTGTCTATTATTGTCTCTAGTACAACTACAGTAGTATAGTATTATTATAAAATAGCAATGTATATAATCATAGTCTTTTGTAAATAATAAATTTTGTTTAAATTCCAGTCGTCAGTTTGGTTTCTTGAAGTTGCGTGGGACTGAACATGTCAGGACTAGAGCCCTTGTTCTCAAAGCTGTCAAGTACCTGGAAGGCATGCTCGTACAAGTCAAGGTAAATATTTTTAGTACCAAAAGAAATATCCGACGCTCGCCGGAAGGCACTCGGTGCATACATTTTGTATTACATCTCGCACAGACCAACAGACAGAGATATTAGTTCAGATCGTTCGTTCGTTTCTGATGAATATCGGACGACACCTGAAGTAAGAATTTTTCTAATTGAAATGGCGGAAGACGTGTTTGCCATACATGTGTACTTGGCCTCGCATACTATCGGATATTCGCGTCAGGTTTTGGGGTGTAAGTGGTTCACCTTTGAACCAAAGCCAACTTCACCTGCACGCGGTGCACCCTGCTGACTGACAAACGAAGCTCTGGCGAAAAGAGAGGTAGGGAGCGTAATTGTAAGCTACCCGACTGGGGAATGTACCTCCACCTCACAGAATACCGCAGCCAAATAACAATTCCCTTGAGGGTTGTTGTGTTCCTGCGAGTGAGTGAGGTCACCAGAAAGGAAGAAGATGCTGCGTTGGCAGCGGGGGTGGCGGCGCGCGAGCGATATTTTATGTTGCGAGCGTTAATATGGCTACGGCAACCGCTTCACATCAGGCGGACCGTATGCTTGTCTGCCACCCGACGTAGTATAAAAAAAAAAAAAAAAAAAAAAGGTCAGCCATTCTGCCGCACGCTGCACACGTGTATTGTTATCGTCAGATACTGAACGAAAATGAGCGAAATTCAAGATTTAAGTGCAGAGGTGGAAAAATATCCAAGTTTCTGGAATCTTGATAATGAAATATGTATGTAAAATTTCATCCAAATCCGATCAGGCGTTTTCCCGTGACAGAGTAACAAACATCTATACATATATCCATTCTCACTAACTTGCTCATTTATAATTTTAGCAACATGGTAATTTCAAATCTGTACCTAACCAAAAAGTTGTTTTTAAGACAAAGTTTGCAAAAATATTTACGATTTGCAATCCTAAATTCTTTTGTAGTTAAGAAAGCTTAGTCATGATTTCATAAATCATGAAGTCCTGATACCAAGAGTACCATTAAAATTAATTGCCTAAATATTTGTTATAAATATCCAACAGGAGGAGGAAAGAGCATGCTCGCCGGGTGCACGAAGAGATATTTGTATTGATCCAAAAACATACTGCAAACTGGGACATTTCCATCTTCTCTTAGAGGATTATGCTAAAGGTACAACATTATATCTATCTCAACTGTATGGCTAGTACTGGACGAGCCCGGTGGTCGAGTGGCTAACAATGGCTACTTTGACTCCGAGGTCGCGGGTTCGATCTCCGCATAAGACAAAAAATTGTGTGCATGAATATGTCTGTTTTTCTTGGTCTGGGTTTTTCTATGTATTATGAGTATGTATTTACAAAAATAATGTATTTAATTACATTTGTCAGTTGTCTAGTACCCATAGTCCAAGCTTTGAGCTTAATTTGGGAATAGATGGCGCTGTGTAAATTGTCCAGAAATATTTATTTGTTGTATTTTTGAAGTGAAAACTTCTTTAGCGGCGTTGTACACTTTTTGGGATGGGTAAAAAATGTTAAACTCGCGTCAGGACACATGGCCTGATCGAAAATTCGTAAGACGGAGGGAGCCTTGACCGCCGGCGCTGCGTAGGAGAGGAAATGATATCCCCCTCTTTCATCCCCCTCTTTCTACTGCGCGGCGAAAATGAATGCCTGCTCCTGCTGTTTATTTTTAATGTAATATAAATTGTCATGTTTGTGTACGATACCGCAATAAATGAATATTGTATTTTACCACATAAATTATACTACTTTTATACTGATAAATAAAGCAATTCGTGCGAAATTATTCTCTAACCATTCCAAAATATTAAAAAATGCACAACGTCAACGTTCGTTCAAGTTTTCACTTCTGCCAGCACTCCCGAAGTGCAACCCGATTTTTTTATACCACAAATATGGCAAGCAAACGTATATTTGCTAAGGCGGGACAAGGCTCGCCTGTGGGAAAGCAGTTACCGCAGCCCACGCACGTTACCGACCCTGTAAAAACATCATCGCGTCCTTTTTGCAACACCCCATTATATAAATTAATTTGCTGCAAATCAACGATTTGTTGTCCATTGACGGCATTCACTGCTATGTGGACAACAGCATGGGGACATTTATTACTCGGGCTGTACATCTATCGCTATCGAATGGAAGAGTACCGGAATAATTTGTGTCGGAAATTGCGAGCATTCTGATTGTATAAGAGTGAATCTAGTCCAATTTTACTCGACAAAAACACAAGTCTGCACGTTCATCGCTTAGAACCCCATTTTGCTGTGTCTACACAATTCCAGAACACACACCTTACCATCGCTAATAGTATTCTTGGTGCTGAGATTTCTAGCGTAATCCTATTTCCAAGGAACAGAAAATAAAACTAGCTTCGAGGAAACTGGGTTGTGCTCAATAAACCGAAGCAATACAATCAACTCGCGACAAAGACTTAAGTTTCACATCGCATAAGTGCGAACACACATGGATTACTGTTGTTACTCTTGGGCATGAGCAATTGCCAATTTGTACCTTGTGACTCGGTATAAAGGCGTGCTGTGAGAAAATTGAGAACACTCGATTGAGTACCTAATTGGGGACGACTGATCCAATTTAACACTACAAATACACAAGTCTGCGCGTTTATCGCTAAACATACCCATTTACTGTGGTTTCGGAATTCCAGAATACACCCCGTATCGTCGCCAATAGTATTGGGATTCTTGATGTTGAGATTTCCAGCGACGTCCAGTTTCGAAGTAACCTGGAAGAGAAAGTCAAACTAGCTTCGAAGAAACTCGGTGTGCTAAACAGAGCGAAGCACTACTTCAAGCCGCGTCGCAAATGTCTTCTTTTTTACAATCGCAAAACAAGCGCAAGTGCGACGACACTTGGAGTACTGACGTCATCTCTGGACGAGAGCACCCAAAGACCAGCATGCACCCTGTGACTTGTTGGCTGAACGGCATACGCCTTTGAGTGTTAAACCTAAAAAGACTTAAAAATGATTATTAACTAATAATAAATTAAAAACGTAGCAGCTCAACGAAGGCTGACGTGTCTTCTCCAAAGTTTGGTAATGGGTAACACAGAAAGAGATTAAGTATCAACATAGAAAATATCCTAAGGATGTTATGGTTTGCCGGAATGATGAGACTGATACTTTTTTATTATATGAGAGAGGGGTCAAACGAACACTTGGGTCACTTGATGCAAAGCAAACACCACCACTCATGTAGATCAGCAACACGAAGGGGTCGCCAATCTGTTGCCAGCCTATCTAAGTACCTATGTACTCCTTCCTTTCTTTCTGGTGACTCACTCGCGGGAATACAACAACACTCAATTTGGCTGCGGTATTCTGTGATGTTGAGGTAGTTCCCCTGGCGGGCAGCTTAATAAATACGCTATGTCCTACCTCAATTCCTTGTGTTGAAAGCATCGCTAAGCTACGGTTGCGGCTTAATACTAGAGGAGCGGGCGGGAGTGTGATGTTTCCTGCCCAAACGTTGGCTACATAGGCTTCGTTCGGTGGAACTATCATCATTGTGGTAAAAAAAAATATTCACGATTTAAACGATTTGTTTTAAAGCATCATCATCGATGGATTGTTTTATAAGTCACATATTCCACATAGATCAAAACTCAAACAAATGAAAAGAATTTAAATTATTATTATTTTCATGCACCCGTAACCTGAATAAGGGCACGTTCCCACCTGGACGGTCCGTCTATGTAAACGGAAGACGGGCGGACGACATTTCCACACCTGCACCGGTTGGCTCCGATCAGTTGGCGTTCAGTCTTCGTACACGATGGACGGTGACGATATCCCAATGCTGTGGTGTTATTTAAGAAGAAGAAGACGCAAAAGAAAAGCTACTAGAAATTCATTCTAGGAAGCTACTAGAGAAATACATTCTACGACAAAGATTTTCTTTTGATGATATCTTGAGACGAATTTTGCACAAGCGCAGAAGCCGAAATAATGTTTGCAAGGGACTGCGGGGAAGGAGGGAGCTACATCGGTGCTGTCTCGTCGGCATTATCATTTACACCAAAATCCGATCCGGGTGTTTAGACGACTTTTGTGGTATCAAAACGTTACTGACTAATCAAACGATAATATTCAATTTGTTACAAAAATTGTTAAAATTATACGAAGTGAGTGTACTATGTAGAGTACTGATTATTCCGTAAAATGAAATTCTATAAAACAATTGTCTATGAAACAACGTATAATCAGTAGGTTGATGGATATATGATACTTATATATACTTCATAATAATTTTCTTGTACATATTGTGCCATAATACAAACTGCAACTTCTATAATAAAAGCTGCGCACAATACAGGTTTTGCCAGCTGGACGTCTTTATTAATAATGTTATTTCGAGTTTTAATCTTATAATATTACGCAACAAATGTAACAAACACACATGTAAACTATATGTTAATAAACTTTACATCCACCTCTCGGAAGATTGCAGCCAAATAACAAAACCTTGGAGGTTTAGTATTCCTACTAGTGACTGAGGTCATCAGACGTGAGGAGATGCTGCATTAACAGTGGGTGTAACAAGCAGGATACAGTTACCGCTTCAGAAAGGTCTTATGATAGTTTGATACAGGGATTGAAAACCGGTACAAATTTGGGTTCCGGTTCCTCATTTCGGTTTGTAAAAAGGTTCCTCTTTTCGGTACGGTTCCGGTTTCGGTTCCGGTTGGGTTCCGGTTCCACCGGAACCGGTTCTGAATAAAGGTTCTAATATACCGGTACCGAATTAAAGGTTCTAATATACCGGTACCGAATTAAAGGTTCCTTAAGAAGGAGGGATACGTTCGACCGTGTCTGGCATATTTCTTCGTTCTTACAGCTGACAGTTAGCCTTCGATCAGGGATCGAATCAGGGATCAGGGCTACCCGACTGAGGAATAAATAAATATATATATATATCTGGACAATTTACACAGCGCCATCTAGTCCCAAATTAAGCGCAAAGCTTGTGTACTAGACAACTGAAAATGTACTTGAATACATACTTACAATACATAGAAAACACCCAGACCAAGACACACAGACATGTTCATGCACACAAATGTTTGTCTTGTGCGGGAATCGAACCCGTGACCTCGGAGTCAAAGTGGCCATTGCTAACCATTCGACCACCGAACTCGTCGAATATACCTCCACCTCACAGAATACCGCAGCCAAATAACAATTCCCCTGAGGGTTGTTATTTTCCTGCGAGTGAGTGAGGTAACCAGAAAGGAAGGAGGTGATGCGATGGTAGCGGGTGTGGCCGCGCGCCAGCGATGTTTTTCTCTACCTACACTCTTTCACATCATTATTTATTCATTCACACTCATGAGTCGGGTAGTTGTAAAGTTTATAACTATAATTTGTAACTAATTACTATACCTACCTGAATTGAATAGGTACGGCATTTTTTTATTAAAATATTTAATAAAAATAAAAAAAGTATTTTACAAACCTTTTCGATCCCTGGTTTGATATACGACACAGTATAAGTTTTTTAGAAGTCGTGAGTTTTTATTAACGAATAAATATTGATTAATGATATTTATTAGTGTGTGCCAAAAAAAGTTGTTTTCTTTTTTACTCTCAGCCCAAAATTTCGTAGATTATGTTCAAATAAAAGTCCTGTCCAAAGGGCAGTTCGAAATTTCAATTTTAAGACGGCCACCATCGAGTTTTTGGCACATCTTAATTAATATCTATTAATTTATTTGCCCAGGAATATTTATTTAATCTTCTAGGCAATACATATTAAATGTGTTAAGAAATTCCCAGATCAGGAAAATTATATTAAGGGTATATAATTTTCCTGATCTGGGAATTTCTTTACACATTTAATATGTATTGCCTAGAAGATTAATTAATAATATTTAATTATTATCCGCCTGACTGACGTCATTTTATTCTCATTGAACGTAATTCAAACGCATAAAAGATATGCGTGTTTATCCGTAGTTACGTCATCTTTTAAATAAAATTCATTACAAATGAGTGCAACTTTGATTTAAATTAGAATTGTTGATTTTATAAATGATTCATATTATTTTACATAAATACTAACTTAATGTGATTCATATTACTATTTTGCGTCTATACTAGTAATAAATAAAATTATTAATATACTCTTGGAGTAGCATATCAACCATATTAGCATTAGCATTCGCGAAGTGGTTACTGATGACTAATAGTCGAAATACTTAACAAAGATTTCTTTTAAAAAATAAATGTGCCTGTACAAATTACACGGCCCCATCTAGTTTCAAACAAAGTAAAACTTATACTATGAGTACTATATAACTGATAAACATATATAAATATTTTTTTGTTAATACTTAAAC
The DNA here is from genome assembly GCA_937001555.2 of Hypsopygia costalis. Classification (NCBI taxonomy): domain Eukaryota; kingdom Metazoa; phylum Arthropoda; class Insecta; order Lepidoptera; family Pyralidae; genus Hypsopygia; species Hypsopygia costalis. The sequence continues at coordinate 9,284,344 of OW443325.2, forward strand.
AATTCATCAATATCCAGACCAAGAGAGACATGTTCATGCAGACAAATGTTGATTTTTACTTTTGGGCTGGATAAAACCCAAAGCCTCGTTTGTATCAAACAAGCCCGCAGAGAAATAAGACAATTAAGAGAGGTAGGGTACAGCGTATTTGTAAGCTGCCTGGGAAAGTACCTCCACCTCACAGAATGCCGAAGCCAAATAACAATTCCCTTAGAGTTGTTGTATTTTTTGTGTTATTTGTTCCTGCATGTGAGTGAGCACGTCAGAAAGGAAGGAGTTGCTACGTCGGCAGCGTTAGTGGCGGCGCGCTCGCGATATGAAATATCGCGAGCGTTAATATGGCTACGGTAATTGCTTGACATCAGACTGGCCGATTGCTTGTCTACCATACGACGTATAAAAAAAAAAGACAAGTTATGGAAATTCTCTAGTAAAAACATATATATATACGGTCGAATTGAGAAACCTCCCTTTTTGAAATCGGTTAAAAATATTTAATAATGGGTAAAATATTAAATATTACCAGTATTAATGCTGTGCATGTTTTCAGCAATGTCAGCGTACCAGAAGTTCTACGCCTTAGAACAGGACAACTGGAAGGACCCGCTGTTTTTATACGGCTTAGGACTCTGTTATTACCATTATAATGCATTTGAGTGGTGAGTCATTTATATATATTTACTAGGCCCACGGGGCCGAAATCAAGGTTGAGTAAAGCGAGTAGATTCGCTGAGTATATGTTTTCCATTGCTTTCAATGGAAAATGTATTTGATGATCATTTCCCAAGGACATGATCTATCTCAAAGATTTTTCAGCACAAAAAGCATGACGAGGTCTTAAATTATGACAAGTTTCATCAAAATCGGTTGAGTGGTTTTGGAATCTATTCCAAAAGTGACTTTTAGGCGTATATAAGCGTTGGCTCGTTCCGCTTAAATAAATAATAAAAATGGAAGATCTTCGAAAACCTTTATTAGAAGGAAGTGACATTTTAGTGAGTAAGGTTTTTGTCGTAACGACATTATTTCCATTTCACTAATATCTTCCATTTTATCACAGTTATTGTCCGCCGCCATGTTGGATCACAAAAACAAAACTATCGGGACCTCAAACGGTGGATAATGAACTATTTTACGAGAAAGGTCACTAATATTTGACCATATTATTAAGTAGCCGTGCGTTTAGCTGTTCATACCGTCAAACGCTGATTATTCATTAATCTGGCCAGGCTATACCATGATGTGGACAGCTGATATTTTCAATTTAATGAAATAGTGATCAGCTCTAAGGTCTGGCCACGACATATATACCATTGGAATTATTTTAGCGTTTTTTTTTGTCCAGGTATAGTTCTGTGGTCGTGGTCCAACTAATCTACCCAGTCTGTTGGGCCTTCGATTGGAGGCACTTAATTGTTGAACTGCGACTAGACTTATTGTGCAACTGATTATTTTTGAACGGATATTTATTTAAAAAAAGTTATTTCTGTTCAATTTATTCACTGGGATAATTGGGATACTTAAACAAATAAAAAAAATAACTCTCGGTTCATGGATTAGTACAAGACCACCAAATATGTTCAAAATTTCAAATTCAAATCAAGGATGCATCAAACTGTCAAGTTTACTCCAAGTCTACTATGACTGTTGGAATTAGTAACGAACGAAGCTTTGGAATTTGGCTTCCCATCTTGACAATAGGGGAGACAACGATATAAAAAATAAGCCATGAAGAGCCTAAATTACACTGCTTCTATCGAAGACTCATAGTCCAATTGGTTGTACAGATTAATTTGACCAGGATCCTGGAGCAAAAAATTACTTAGAATATTTCTCACTTCAGATGACTGAGAAGTCATCTGAAGTGAGAAATATTCTATGAAGGAATTATTTTTTATTATGATTCCTATCATTTAGTTGTACAACTGGCGATGTAGTCAAATGATAGTGATTAGTGTAAATAATTTCACGTTTTGAAATTTAAGTCTATTGTAATACATAGTTGTAATTGGTATATGTGGCCCTGTTAGGTCATACGATATCAATTCTACTTCTAATTGTTTTGAGCGACTACGTAAATTTTTCGACGCACCTTTTAAGGAGTAATACTAATGACCGCTGAGTGCAATCCATACTAACATTGGTTTATCCTTTCCGAAATACGCATGTCGGTAACCGTTAATCGGAGCGTTTTTTTAACGTTTTTAACGTAACTCAGAATACTTAATATCTCGACTGTGGGCAGGTATGCCCTGTTGACACGAGACATTGACCTATGACGGATTTTCTTAAAATACATATATATTTTTTTATTGGGACACGGCATGTAGCATAGGCGCTGACTTGTCTACCTGATGGGAGTGGGACACTGAAGTCTAGGAATGGAAGTGACAAAATGACTTCATATCACATCGTCGGGTACACTATTTCAGGGTTAAAGGTGGCCTCGTTATATTCCTCTTCAAGGACCCAATATCGTTCACATGTAGAACAGGAAATACTTCGGCGGACAATTTATTCCACTGGTTCACCGGTTCGGCTCAGAAAAATTGGCCGAACCTTTTAGTGTGACGTAGCGGGTACGGTATGCATGCAGAGATAGACAGTAGTTCCGATACTGAAACGGGGAATAAGAAATAAATTCGTAGAACTATAGCGAAGATTCGCCGTGATATAGTGGATAAAAGTGTCTCAGTGTGTAAAACGATACTCGCAGCGTAGGATAGTAAGATCACAAGTTACTTTGCGGAGTCTTCCATAAACTAAAGCTCACAGTAAGTAACAACTAATAACATACAGTACTATAGCTGTTTTAGGGTTCCGTAGTAAACAAGGAACCCTTATAGTTTCGTTATGTCCGTCTGTCCGTCCGTCCGTCCGCGGCCTAGCTCAGAGACGCTTGATACTAGAAAGCTGTAGTTTGGCATGTAAACACATATTAACTACTAGCTGTTGCCCGCGACTTCGTCCGCGTGAATATCAGTTATCGTGGTAAGACCATAGGGCCTTTCCTATTCACTGATTTCCTTACCTTATTCCTTACCTTTAAGGAATAAGGTAAGGAAATCAAGTACTTAACATAACCGTATATGTAAGAAAAAATACCTGGTGAATAATTTATGTAGGTACCTACTAATTTTATACCTGCTTTGAAATTTGTTATAATGCATTAATTCGAAACAAATTTGATTACCATAAAAAAAGGTTATAGTGAGTCAATCTTAAGAGATAGACATATTATGCTGTCGCAGACTTCGTTTAGAACTTTTAAAGAGGAACAATTCCATCATACATGATTTTTGGATAACTTCAATTGTTTACGCAGCGCACGCAAGGAAAGCCCTCAAAAGACATATTTTTTCCCCATTTCTCATTGGTGCAACATTTTTCATTGGTGCTTCGCTCCTATTGGTGATAGCGTGATGTTATGTAGCCTATAGCCTTCCTTGAAATATAGGCTATCTAACACTAAAATATTTTTTCTTTAATATTAAAGCTGAAGAGTGTGTTTGGTTGAAGGCGCTAATCTCAGGAACTACTCATCCGAATTGAAAAAATATTTTAGTGTTAGATAGCCTATATTTCAAGGAAGGCTATAGGCTACATAACATCACGCTACCATCAATAGGAGCGGAGCACCAATGAATAAAAAACCGGACAAGTGCGAGTCGGACTCGCCCACCGAGGGGTCCGTACGTAGTATCATTATTAAATTTGATATTTTTCATTATAAATAAGAAATAATGCGTCGAAAAAAATAAATAAAATATATTTTGCAATGTGTACATCAAGCCCTTTCATATGATACCCCATTTGAACTAGTAGTTTCAATTTGAAATTTCGACACCCTATAAAAAATATAGACCCCCTATTTTTTAAGATCTATTTACAAATGTATAGTTTTGAGATTTATTCCTGTACTTGTAGTCTATAACGATGTTACATGCCAAATTTCATAGTTCTAGGTCAACGGGAAGTACCCTATAGGTTTTGATTCCCTTGTGTGTGTCGAAATATGCGTTTTTTGCTGAATAAACGGCCGTAACTTTTTTCTACGTAAACTTAGCAGTTTGATTTTTTTACAACTTCATGGGACCGTAGACCTGAGTATACAGTTCAAATTTCTTTTTGATACCTCCACGCATTCTCGACATAGAAATTCTTGACAGACAGACAGACAGACAGACGGACAACAAAGTGATCTTATAAGGGTTCCGTTTTTCCTTTTGAGGTACGGAACCCTAAAAATGGGAAAAAAAAATAAAATTGGTTGCCTGTAAAGTCGGTATACGGGCGAAAGTTTTACGTGACAACGACTTTGCGTGGTAAAATGTTTTCGAGTGGAAGGGACGCATGCCTTTCACTTTTTATGTCTGTCTCTCTCGCTCTTAGAAGGGACGCGTGCCTTTCACTCGCTCTCATTGTAAGCGCATAACGTGAGCCAGTTTCTTGAAGTGTCACCCGGCTAACCAATTTATAAGACGTTGTCACGTCAAAAATATTCCTTTTGAGGGCTTACGTTGCGTTACGTGCGTGTAAACGGTAGAAGTTACGCAAAAACATGTATGATGGAATTGTTCCTCTATAAAAGTTCTAAAAAAAAGTCCGCGACAGCATGTCTATCTGTTAAGATTAACTCACTATAACCTTTTTTTACTTACTTTCTCCTATTGATTACCATAAAAAAGGTTAGCTTTCGCCCGCGGCTTCGCTCGCGTGAAATTCGGGGCAAACACGTGTTTACACATTTATCTATAGAAGTACTCGTGTAAGTTTAGGATAAAACAGTCCAACTAATCTCGTTTCCCCATGCAAACTTTGGAGCTCCGTTTCACCCTCTTAGAGGTAAAATTGAAGAAATACATACTTTTAAGTAAGTAGTTTCGTGTCCACTATGCTATATTTCCAAATCGATGCCATTTTCGTAATTGACATCGCAGAAAACCATAGAATCAACACCCATATTGATATTATGACATTTCAATCCCATGGCACCCCCACAGGCGTAAATTAATGTCACGTCCGCTACGTTTGATTATACACTTGTTTCTTGTTATTATATACCTGTTATTTCGTAATCAGCGACCCGATAACCATAAAGACAGTACCCATGACGATTTTCAGATTTTTTCAACCTATTTTAGACATTTCAACCCCATCGGACCCCCATAGGGGATGATTGTTAAAACCTTCGTTAAATTTTAAAATCGTTGTTGTTGTTTTCGTTATCAGCGACGCGGTAAACTATAAAAACAATACCCATGACGACTTTTTCACCCCATTTTACCCCTTTATGGATTGAATATTGAAAAATCCTGAAACACGTGTTTACTTATTTATCTATAGAAGTAGTCATGTAAAGTTTTGGATAAAATAGTCTAACTTATCTTGTTTCCCCGTACAAACTATGGACCCCCGTTTCACCCCCTCAGGGGATGAATTTTGAAAAATCCTTTCTTAATGTACCCCTAGACGTCATAAGGAACCTACGTGCCAAATTCGGAATCTCTAGACTCAGCGGTTTGGGCTGTGCGTTGATATATCAGTCAGTCAGTCAGGATTTTATATATATAACCGCCCGCGACTTCGTACGCGTGGAGTTAGTTATTTGCAAATATTTTTTTATTACATTCGAAAAAGCTAAATACCTAATGAAAGGAAAAAAATAAAAAAGTTAAAATCAATCAATATCTAGACGAATTTCTAGAATCAATGAAGTCGACGTCGTCGTACTTCAAAAACATAGAACTTTGATACAAACTTCCAACCCCTGTTTTAACCCCAAAAAGGGGTTGATTTCTAAAGATACATTATTAGTACACCTCCACACCATCTATAGAGCATACATTTTAAAATTCAAGTCTCTTACTTCAAAAACATAGAACTTTGATGCAAATTTCCAACCCCCGTTTTAACCCCAAAAAGGGGTTGATTTCCCAAGGTACATTATTAGTACACCTCCACACCATCTATAGAGCATACATTTTAAATTTCAAGTCTCTTGCGTCAAAAACATAGAACTTTCATACAAACTTCCAACCCCCGCTTTAACCCCAAAAAGGGGTTGATTTCTAAAGATACATTATTAGTACACCTGCACACCATCTATAGAGCATGCATTTTAAATTTCAAGTCTCTTACTTCAAAAACATAGAACTTTCATACAAACTTCCAACCCCTGTTTTAACCCCAAAAAGGGGTTGATTTCCAAAGATACATTATTAGTACACCTCCACAACATCTATAGAGCATACATTTTAAAATTCAAGTCTCTTACTTCAAAAACATAGAACTTTGATAAAAAATTCCAACACCCGTTTTAACCCCAAAAAGGGGTTGATTTCTAAAGATACATTATTAGCACACCTCCACACCATCTATAGAGCATACATTTTAAATTTCAAGTCTCTTGCGTCAAAAACATAGAACTTTCATACAAACTTCCAACCCCTGTTTTAACCCCAAAAAGGGGTTGATTTCTAAAGATACATTATTAGTACACCTCCACACCATCTATTGAGCATGCATTTTAAATTTCAAGTCATTTACTTCAAAAACATAGAACTTTCATACAAACTTCCAACCCCCGTTTTAACCCCAAAAAGGGGTTGATTTCCAAAGATACCATATTAGTACACCTCCACACCATCTATAGAGCATTCATTTTAAATTTCAAGTCCCTTGCTTCAAAAACATAGGACTTTCATACAAACTTCCAACCCCCATTCTACCCCCTTAGGGGTGGAGTATCGTAAAACCCGTTCTTAGCGGATGTCTACACCCTATAAGGAACCTACCTGCCAAATTTCAAGTTTGTAGTTGTTATAGTTTCTGAGATTTCGTGAGAGAAAATCACTCACTCACTCAGTGAGTGATTTTCTCTTTTATATATATAGAAAGATTATATACTTGTGATTACTGAGATTAGCGCGTTCAACCAACCACACTCTTCTGCTTTATAATATTAGTATATATAGTATAGATTAATTATATATATATATATATATATATATATATATTGTAAAGCTGAAGAGTGTGTTTGGTTGAACGCGCTAATCTCAGGAACTACTCGTCCGAATTGAAAAAATATTTTAGTATTAAATAGCCTATATTTCAAGGAAGGCTATAGGATACATAACATCACGCTACCACCAATAGGAGCGGAGCACCTATTGCTGGTAGCGTGATGTTATGTATCCAAAAAAAAAAATTCTCTTGAGGGCTTACGTTGCGTGCGCTGCGTAAACGGTAGAAGTTACGCAAAAACCATGTATGATGCAATTGTTCCTCTTTAAAAGTTCTAAAAAAAAGTCCGCGACAGCATATGTCTATCTTTTAAGATTAACTCACTATAACCATTTTTTACCAACTTTCTCCTATTGATTACCATAAAAAATATTATAGTGATTCTATCTTAAAAGATAGACATATGCTGTCGGGGACTTTTTTTTTGACCTTTCAAGAGGAACAATTCCATCATACATGATTTTTGCGGAACTTTAACCGTTTACGCAGCGCACGCAACGTAAGCCTTCAAAAGATTTTTTTTCCCCCCATTTTTCATTGGTGCTCCGCTCCTATTGGTCCTAGCGTGATGTTATATAGCCTATAAACCTTCCTTGAAATATAAGCTATCTAACACTAAAAGAATTTTTCAATTCGAACCAGTAGTTCCTGAGATTTACGCGTTCAAACAAACAAACAAACACTTCTGCTTTATAATAATAATAATGTAGATGCTGACAAAGTGGTAAAATAAAATTTTGAAAATTTTTTTTTTCGGGGTACCCCCCCTTATACGTAAAATGGGGATGATATTTTTTTCTGCGCCTACCCTATGGTGTGGGGTGTCGTTGGATAGGTCTTTTAGAAACATTGGGAGTGTGGGAAGATCATTAGTAATCTGTTTGCGAATTATTTACATTTAACGTGCAAATTTTTGTTAGACGCAAGTGTCCCCCTCCTGTATCAACGAAACTGTTATATTTAGAAATGTGAAAAAAATCATGGAAGTAGTCCATATAGTGAATTTAAAAGGAAAACTATCACATCTAAGTAGACTTTACAAGTTACTGAGTAATAGCCGACGAACTTATAAAATGTATTGCAAGACGAATAGAATTGTGTAGTACATTGCCAGAGGCTAGATGGCGCTATAGTTATATGTTCACTTTAAAAATAAATAATTTAATTATAAAACTAGTAAATAAGACTAAATTATTTCTTCATGACAAATTCCTCATACGACGTGGATTGAAAGATGTAGTCGCACAGTATAAGTAATAGTACTACGTACAGTATGGCCACGACCTGCCGCTCCCTCGTGTCGACCTCAACCTCCAACGAAACTCTCCTCTGAAACGAATCGGGAAAAGTTTATATGGCTCTGCACGCATACACGATCATTCGCGCTCTGCACAGACGTCATTGTTTATGTAATTGTGAACGAAGCGACATTTGTATGAAGTGACCGGGGTGTGGTACTGACCAAGATTGAAAAGAGTCCGTTAAATAATGGTTGAATTAAGAATTCGAAGCGCATATACACTGACCATATAGATAGGCGATGAGCTGACAGAGGACCAAATTAAAAACACCAGGTTAAAATGCTTGAAGAGGTTGATGAATGTAAAAAAAGCGAAAGAGGTATGTTTGGATCGGATGTACTAGATCAGTGTTACCGAACCGGGGGGTAATTACCCCCTTAGGGGTAAACAGGGATTCTGTAGCAATAAAGCTGATAAAAGATAACAAATTCAGCTTCAGACCCAAAAGATCTGATCTAAGAAGGGGGTAAAATCAGTTTCTTATATTGGTCATAGGGGTAGCTATACGGAAAAGGTTAGGAAACACTGTACTAGATGTTACATAATCCTTCCTATTATATATATATATTTATTTTATTTTATTCGGAAAACAAACAGCATAAATATAACAAAATAAATAACAATATGCACAAAAACATGCCATTATATGTTTCCGTATATTATGCCGTGGTAGGATGTGTTAGTATGCATTTATCTGTCCTGAAGTAAAATGTAGGAATGTTACTGGGATGAAAATGTTATTGCTTTTTTTTTCTTTCCTTTCATTCAAGATAATATTTATTACTATAACAATAATTCCTGTATATAAAATTTGTGTTGATAATATTGGTAGGTAGCTTTTCTTCATTAGTACTTTTGACCCGCGACGGAACGGAGACGGTATATGCGTTTGGGGTGCTAGGATGTTTGTGCAAATTAATGTTGCCATTTATCTCCAAAACTACGAGTCCGATTTTGATGCGGTTTTCAGAGATGGGTTCGGGTTTGATTGATGCATGTTCTTAGATAGGTGTTACGGTGACAACTCACCAGGGGGCGCTGCAGTAAACGTTTGTTTGTGAAATCAATGTTGCCATTTATCTCCAAGAGTACGAGTCCGATTTTGACGCGGTTTTCAGTAATGGGTTCGGGTTTGATTGATGCATGTTCGTAGATAGGTGTTACGATGACAACTTATCAGGGGGCGCTGCAGTAAACATTTGTTTGTGAAACTAATGTTGCCATTTATCTCCAAACGTATGAGTTCGATTTTGATGCGGTTTTCAGTGATGGGTTTGGGTTTCATTGGAGCATGTTCTTGGATAGGTTGCGCTGGATTTGTTTGTGCAAAACCAAAACTAGTCTGATTCTGATGCGGTTTTCATTTATAATGCGTATGCTTGCACTCTAAAAAGTTTGAAATAAAAACAAAATTAAAACATTTTGAAAAACCCACGACGACGACGACGGTTAAAACGTACCTAGTTGAAAAAGGATAAAATAATTTTAAAACCCCCGACTTAAACAATTTTTGCTATGAACTTACTAAACAAACCCAAGAAAATCCGTCGGGGGCTGCTATCTCTATTTTAAATTTCAATATAAATATAAATAAGTATACAAGTTACTATAAAACTGCCAAAATAGTTCATTTAATGGCAGGAGGTTGGCTCCGGAGATGGTAGGAAGCCACTTACACCCCTGGTGCCATGACCAGGATTTTTAAGAATATTATAATATATATTGTATTATTTATTAAGAAATCATTGAAAATAAATGGTTGAACATTTTGAACACTTTTCATTCAATTTGTTTACAAAAATTGATTATTTTATTGGTAGAAAAGTTACCAAAAAGTTCAATGGTTGAGGTATTGGAACAGAATCTTCATAACTGACCTTGTCGTTAAATGTCAGTATCATATTGTTTTTTCGCATTTATGTTGTGAAAAAAAGTGAAATTTCTAACTACATACTTTAATTATGTATTTGATATATGTAGTTACAGTAGTGGATCAATTTTAAATTGACATTTGTTTGTATTTTTCTAATTACGAAGGTTTATTTTCTCTCTGAAAAATAATAGAATATCAACACCGTATACTAATTCCCATCTGTGTGGCAAAGCCATGACAACGTCATCTGGCTGTGCCTCAGTCTCAGTGTCAGATTTTATGCACTGTATCTCCAATACTATTTGGCACATGTTATTATTTGCCACTTTGGTGATGGATGTTCTATAATAAAATAAGAACAAAAGAAAAGCGTTATGTAAATAAGAATGTTAATGAGCTTCGTCGGTTTCATCACACCACCGGATGGTTTGTTTCCAATTCGGCTGTAAATACATCTCATCTCATCAACAACAATAATTCGGTTTAGGTGAACGCGAGCGTTTTCGTAGGCTGTCGTGTCGACATTCGTGATTCACCGGACGTAGGACGAGCGCGGGGCGGCGCGGCGTGCGCTAGGGCCGGCGCGGCGCGGGGCGGCCGGCGCAGGGCGCGGCGTGCGGCGCGCGGCGGCGGGGTGCGGGACGGTGCACGCTGCAGCGCGAGGTCGTCGCTCGCTCGCGCCGCGCTCGGCCAGTCGGGAGCGGGATGCGGTGACGTAAACTGCATCGGCGTGAGCCGCGAACGTAGTGTAGGACGGGACGTATCGTGTTCGTATGTGCAGAGTGCGTGCTCTCATCTATCCTGTGTGACTGAGTGCTTGTGCTGTTTTCGCTGACTACGTGCCCGCTCTTCACTACGTGGGCCGCGGCGCCCTCGACAGCCCATCCCGAATCTGAGGATCCCCGAAATGGTGAGTGCGGTCGAAGCTCCCGTTCGTGGTTTGTTTACGTCGGCCCTCTTGCCGCCTCACTCTCACAACCTGCCGCCCGTATCCCTGTATCGCGTTCACACGCGACTCTTTCTATTGTGTTTTGTTTCCGAAATGCAGACACCTATGTCGACGGCTCCTGGACTGACTGGTACCGTCGAGCGAGAGGTCGCGTTTTTGTGTGTGTGCATGGTGTACTTTTTTTGCAGTATTTTCGCAGGTAGCCAGCCGGTCGAAGCCATCTTCCCCATTCATCGTCGTTCACGGATCGTGTAAGGCAAGCTCAGCGACATTTATAATGGCAAGTTAGAGTGACAAGGGTGGTTTTGGTCGCGAGGGAGGGTAGCTTGCGCGGATACGGCTTGTAAATAATGAGCTCGTCGTCGCATAAAATGTAGGTCGGTGGAGTGTGGCCGCAACGCCGCTGCACGCGATGCCATACTACTTCACCTCTCCCTTCGCTAGCCATGGCTAGTGCATGCAGTGCACAGTGCATATTGCATAGGTTCATTGTTATAATGAGACTCTTAGTACCTTGCCGACTCGCCGTGCGCTTAACGGTGCATTGCCAATCCGGATGTTCACAATTAGGTAGCGCATTCACTGTATCCCTTTGTTGATTTGTTCAACTGCCTATCTTCGTATCTTTGTACGCATTCAGTTGGTTCGTAAATTCAATGTAAGTATTTAACAAACGCTCCATTCGGCCCTTTCGAATAGAAAGTAACCGAAATATCGAATCCCTACCTCTTTGTACCAGGTACTTGCCGGATTTTGGGCTTACTCATGTTTCTCGTCATCGTAATTCATAAGTAGTGTAGTTTCACGCGATGAGTAGTCACTGCTCTCGTGATACGTACGAGTGATTGCAGAAAAATCAATGACTCACACACAGACTTCATTGTAATTTTCGCGCACTTTTGTCGTCACGTCATCATTATCTGTAGTAGTGTCAATAGCGTCATCAGATTCAAGTTGTTATTAGTTTCTGGTATGGTATGGCTCTTACAACGGGAAAACCGGGCATTGATTATGGGAAATCACAATTTTAGAACGGAAAGGAACTGTGATTTCCTGATTTCGCGGTAAATCCGGTAACAAATCTATTGTTGAAGTCTATATACACCTAGGTAGCATTTGTTAGATTTGATCCGTTTTTTCGTAAAACGAATATAAAAATGCAAATTGCTATTAGAGTTACTAGTCACGAGCTAACTAAATGTGAGTTCATTCCGCGAACCGATGGCGGATTACGATAATTTGATAACGATAGAAGTTGTGTTTAGAATTTTGATTCCTAACAAAACTCACAAATACGGACCAATTTATTGGCTTGTAGAGCGTAACCAAATTAAAAAATGTAACTGAATATCGCGTATTTTTAATGACATAAGTATTCCATTTAGTTGTAAGTTATTGTTAATTATATAACAATACAATACGATCTGCACTACTTTTATCACTTGTTGTATGTTCGTCTGATCTTGACGTCTGTCATCAGATGGATGATTATTGTTATCAACACCAATATTGACTATCGGTCTCGAACCGGTTTCGCATTATCTACGCAACACTGCCTGCCGACCGCTTCCAGTAACGGTATTCAACTCTGGAGTCCTCCAGTGCCTAGACTCGCTCGGCCCGTTTCGTAAAACTTGTTATAGTGTACTTGTCTAGTCCTTTATCTCAGCCGGAAATGGCATTTCCATCGGCAAATCAGAAACGGGCTAATTCTGGGAAAAATTCGTCACTCGATATGTGTATCATCGAATATAGTATTGCCACTTGGGAAAACATATTAGGCAACGATGTCTTCAGACGCGCCTAGAGGAAAATATACATTATTCACAAGTAGTTTTGCATTACGATTCATTTATTCTTGTAGGTGAGCTAAATGCTCGAGAATAAAGCTCCAGATTTCTCAGACACATCAAAATGTATCGTATTCTTGAAAATAATTTACATTATCATTCTGTATGCCTCATTCCTGCGTGTTTATTGTTTTAACTGTTTTAGTCGTACATCATTCTCGTGGAACAGTTTGTATTGAAGATGCTTCTTTCACGTTACGCAATTGCTCCGGCATTTGCAAGTCAGCTGTCGATTATACCCTAGGTAATGTCAGGTCGTCGAATATCGATTGCTAGTGCTAATAATGAATGCCATGTAAGTAATTGTTAGATAGAGCAGCTTGTGTGGCACGCGTCAGGAGCAGGTGTATGCCGGCTGTTACCACACCTGTCATTACATCAGCTGCTCCTTAGACTAGCTTCCTTTGTTCATCTATAAGTATTATATTCGTATCCTCCTAGAAGTATGCGCAAAGGAAACATTCTTGACGGTACCGCAGCATGTGGTGTAGTTATTATAAAGTATGTACATTTTAAAAATGTATATATTTTTTTCATTTCGTTCTCATCGATTTTGATGGCGTGGGCGTTCGCAATGGTCAGTCATTATGTTAGATATTTACCGTTACGTTTGACGATAATAATTTCCGAAGCCTTGATTTATTCTCAGTTAAGATGTTTACTGCTGTGTTTATAAAACAAAATGCCCAATCATTATGATGATTTTTTAAGTAAACTATTGAGATTTAAATGGTTGATTGTCGTCATTTCACGTGGTTCTTTGTAAGTGGAGAGATCTAAGTAAATTAGTAACTTTTTAAAGTTTATCACAGTTTCTGTGTTTTGGACTGTAGTTTATAGTACCTACAGTCGAGTATGTAATTTTATTATATTATGTGACATTAAACAATATTGCAAATATGCCCATAGAAAACTATTTCTTACTCTGTGGCATTATTATTACTTTCCTCAAAATTATATTTCTTTCAAGTTCCTTAATATTATGATACTAAGCTCCAAACAAAAGATACATTAATGATAATACGCACGAAATAAAAGGGATAGATAGAGGCTTATCAGATAATGTAGGTAGAGAATTGTTTTAATATTTATGATTACATAGTTCGATCACATTTTATTGGTCGGTAAAACTGTTTATATTATTATGTCTATGCACTGTTGTAGTGCTTACAAATTGCCGAAGCGCGAGTGTGTATGTTTTAAATATTTAGACATTTATGAATCCCCCATCATCATCACCAGTTATGGTTTTCAAACTCGACCACATTAAATTAATCCGATTATTGTATATTTTTTTAATGCGTTGATATGTTTGAAGCCTGGATTGGATATGCTATAGTTATAGCTAAGTGGATAATTTATACAGATCTGGAAGCCTACTCTGAAATGAAACTTTCAGCCGGAAGTTCGATTCTTTTTTACATTTACATTTTGTCTTCGAGAAAACTAATTTCAATATTTTATATTTATTGTGTTATTGTGACAATAAATTAGACCCTGCTAAATTAAAACTCCACATCCACCGCCCCAATTGAAGGCAATTCATATCTGAAAAATTCCGAACTTTCGCTCGAAATTCCAATTTTACTGTTCGGAGTTTTGGCCTATCCTATACATATGAGTATACTTACTTCAATTTTAGAGCACCACGTGTTCTTCTTTAGTGTATTAGTTTGTAAATACGTTTAGGGACCACGTGACACACTCAACCGATTGATAAATATTATGTCACGCAGCATGGTATGGTATATTATTCTGTGGTATGATTGCACAAGAAAAAAGTCCGCGATGACGCAAATGCATACACATTAGAGCGACAGTGTAGAGCTCATAGTAAGTACTATGCGTTCTAGTTTGTAATAAATAAATATCTAACGTCCGTAGAAAGCGATACAATTTCCAGTGTGTATGTAGTTTGTTCGTCCGTCCACGCTGTAATTGCAGCGCTAGTTAATTTCACCATTACCGGAGTCTTCCGGTGCTCTGCAGTCTGTATCCTCGCCTAGTTTACGTAGTGATTTCGGTTTAAAATTCATCAAACATCATCCTATGTAATTGCGTTTATTTGTTCCTTGTTGTCACTGAACTGGATTGTGGGCAGAAGGTTTTCTTAGTCGCGAATGACAAGTTTTATGGCGACCGGTTATGTGCGGGCAAACGGCGCGTGCCCACTTTATATTTATACATTTATTATTACCTGCCTATATGTGCAAGCAATTAAATAACTCACTCGGTATGTAATGCATCGCAGGTTAGAATGGCAATGACATTGACCTCGCGTTTCATCGGCATTATTAGACAACACAATTTAGGTTATGTAATCGTTGCGAATTGAAATATTTGTTAAATTATATTCTTATGAATAAAACATGATAACTTCATGACCTCAAAAACTATAGAAGTATAACTTACTACTTTTTTCAAGTGTATTCTCAAAGATTGCTTTTCTTCCTTATTCGCTCTCACTGTTATCGGAATTCCTCGATTGTCTTTCATTTGTGGGAAGGTAAATACCTGTTTTTTCAAATGTACACCGTTCTGTGTACTAGTCATCGTATTCATGGTGTATCTAACACCCACACTCAGTAAGCTCAATAATTTACGGTATAGTGCGAAACGTTACGTCACAATGGACACGTTATTATAACATGCGAGCCTAGCTCCGCGAGCTCTTACACATAGCAACAGTAGAATAGCGGCGTATAACCGGAAATCAACAGCGCTTCGCATACCTTGCGCTATTATGCGAAGTTATAGAGCTATCTAGCTAGTGTAGCGGTACTCTCATTTAATCTCGTTGATGTAAATTAGCCTGCGACAGGGACGGTCGGGAGTAAGTGCGCAGTAGAGGACGCGGTCCCCGACCCTACCCGTAGAGTGCATCTAAGCAAAGTTGTGGAAGATATGCGGGCGGGGCGCACACCTCCCCGTTCCTCATACCGTACGCTGCGTCACGTACGCACGGGCCCTTTACGCATAGGGCCGCGTTGCGCGTTGCCGTCGTCGTCGGGGGCCCGCGCGCGCACTGAGCCCCACGAAGCTGCCTGTATCGAGTAGTCTGTAAAGGGCGTATGCAATATTAGCACTCCACCTCCCCTTCCACCCGTCTGCGTAACCGTACCCTACCTTCGCCCTCTGGCTCGTTGGGACGCACGCCGCACTTTTGGACGCAGCGTTCTCACACCCCGGCAAGGGGGTGACTTTTCGATTTTAGTAAGAGTTACCTCGACCTGAAATATTTTGTGTTCGTGATATTTTTATAGGTCAGGAGTTTAGGACAATTGAGAGTTGAGTGTGGGGCGAGTTGATGACGGTGCGCGGTCGTCGACACTAACGGATCGCTATTTATACCTGCCTCGTAGTGCACCGGAACTCGCTCGGTGCAGTCGCTGCATCCGCGCCCGCCTCCGCCCTGTCAATGACCTCGCCAGCACTCGGGCAGCTCTTCCTTCACCACCAAATGGTGAAACAAACCAATATATTTTGTATTCATTACCAAGCAACAAATTGTAGTTACCACAGGCTCTAAACCGTAAATATTATCCTATACAAAGTCGTAGGGCGTCAGTTGCGAAAGATTCTGTTGCAAGCGAAGTGCCCTTCGGTTTTGTTTGGGTTACGTAAGCACCGCCCACATCTATAGGACTGCCACCCGCGCAGGGCATGAACTATGTCAAGCAGCGTGCCCTAGTTTTTATCCTAACGAGAGTTTTTTGTTTTCACGTGTGCAAAGAGACACGCCATCTCTTTGTTTACTTTACCAAAACGACACATTCTTAAGATGACGTGACAGTAAATAGTAAAGCGGGTTTATTTGACTCTAGTTAGCGAAAAGTATGTTACCGTTTGTTATGTTTTTCTTTTCTTAATTGCTCACATTAAAACTTTTTATTGAGGAATATACATACGTATACGACGAAGATTAAAAATGATTTCCCGAAGTTTGGGTTTCTAAAATGTTTCGAAAACGTTATAACAATTCTGCCTAATACCTAAGACAATGATAAGTTTTGCAAACAAATGTAATATTATCATCAAATTAACAATTAGTTAGTCTGCTTGATATATTATGTAACTGCCCGTGCCATTTATATTAGTCACGATCAAAAGTGATTACATAGGCGGCAAGTGGTATGGTACCATAGATCAGTTAGCAACATATAATATCATTGCTATAGATCAAAATAGGTAAGATAAAGTAACGTAAATCTCGCCAAAGGTTAGGTACGTGAAAATAATTTAATTACTAATTAACATGTTTTTACGGCATCCATTGGAAATGCATTTTTTTTAATGGTGAAAACACAAAGTAACGTGTTGTTCTACCATTGCCGTAAAAACAACATTTATGTCTTATTTATTTTTCATATACGACTGCGAATTAGATTCCACTTCTATTCATGCCCATTAATTATGCTTTACGTACCTACCTACATTCCACGTTTTCATATATTTTTTTTATTTAACTTTAAAATAGTTCTCAGAATAACTTATTCTAGTTCGATGGTCGAGAGCCAGTTGACACATAGCTAAATCCGCATTGGTCGTTTCGCGGGATGGTGATTGGCGAACGATGCCCGCGTCGGAATTTCCGCGAAAAAATCCATACGTCACGTAACGTCACGTCATCGCACGGGCGCGGCGCGACGTCACGGCTACAAGGCCGCCGTATGAGTAACAATACGCTTTGTTGCTGACTACAGTAACCTATTACGGTCATGAAAAATAAACACATGACACATGCATAGATGTACTTAATCGGCAATTTTGTATCGTCAATGTTGTATAGGCGCACAAGCGTGAGTGTCACACGCGCTGAATTAGGTATGCGGAACAATACGGGAAACTAATACATATTTTTTTGGTTTTGTAATCCCAATATAGATTTACTGATGCTTTTCTATAAACTAGTATGTTCAAAATTTGGTTATAAGTACACATGTCCCAACTATGGATTTGACTGACTAGCTAAGAAGAGACTAATCGAGCTCAAATGGGCCACTTATCGGCCCCGCCGCGGATTGCATCTCGGTACAGTTTATTACTTTATTAGCAACCGTGTGCCCGTTTTTGGATGAAATTGGAACATTACGAGTGCCCGACAGTTATTTTTCGTGACCACGAACACAAGGGTATTAAATGACATTCAATACAATGCATACAACAATAAATTATATACCTAGTTGATGACTCAATGGGAATTGCGCAGAAAGTACTGTATTAAAAGTAAATTAAAACACCTCCACATAATACTTCTCAATTGGAAGTGTTAGAACCGGTGCAACTATTGTTGACAATGTTGACATCGTCATCTTCCTCAGTATCAGCCGGCGAGTTGCAACGTTGAGGAGTTATAAATTTGCAGATGATAAATTACATGACACACTATTCTAGTGTGTTTAATTCTATATTTGTTTCTTGAAAATATGTCGTCTGGAAATGGGGCCGAATACCTAGTCTGTTTACACGACTCTCTATTGTAAAGTAATCAGTTGAGTCATACCTTATTTTCGCTATTTTTACATTTGTGTTCTATGTTTACAAGTATTTTTCACTCGGTTCTATTAGATTCTATACTCTGTGAACGATGTGTGCTTATGTAATGAGCACTCGTTGCTATGTTCATTGATAAAAATAGTATGTAGTACGTAGGTATCTTACGATATAAAATGTAGTAAGTACCTATGTTACGATAACGCGATGTTATCTTAGTATCAATTTAATAATCAATTAATTGCCTTATTCCGTGCGGTAATGCTCTGTAAATTATTATACCCTAATGCCCATTGTTATACCACAATATATATAATAGTACTACGTACAGTATGGCTACTCCCTGCCGCTCTCTCGTATCGACCTCACCTCCCCTCTGAGACAAATCTGGAACAGTTTGTATGGCGCCGCATCCACGCACGCTTATTTACGCTCTGTACAGACGCCATTGTTTATGTAATAGGTAGTTAACGACGCGACATTTGTTTGGAGTGGGCTGGGTGTGGTTATACCAAGTTTTCAAAATAAATGCGTAACTAATTCTTCTCAGTCAGTCGTACATATTATTGATTGAATTTAATGTCATAAATTGTTACGCTCGAAATGTATTCGCGAGTTCAAGGGAAGTCAAATCAATTTCGTGATTTTTCCTGCTAGGTAATAGATATAATTTTAAAATTATCGTCAATTTCCATACAGTAATATTGATTTGTAAGTCACGATGTGTTGTCGTAATTCACACTTATTGTATGTGGTCGACTCGACAGGATAACATTCGCAAATTGCCATAGACTTACGTCAAAACTAGACGGGATTAAGTTAATATCCTCTCCAAACAAGTGCGCGCGTACAATTGACATTATTTTATCAGCAGTTGAGGCGAGCTACTCGTAAAGCGCTATGTCACCCATTGTTTGTAGATACTCGCGTATCTTACAATTAAATTGTTGCTTTATCGCATGCCTTTATTGTATTCGCACAAAGTGGAAATTCCGGTTCTTAGTCACGTGAGCGTATCGATATCTTTCCATAATTTAATAATATGTAACGTTATGCTATCCTGTGTAACGAGATGAGCGCTTATTCATGAGAGTACCGTTCGCAGTACCTGCTTCCAAGCATACGTAATTAGGCAGCAGACAAGGCGTTCTCACGGATGTCGATCCGTGCTCAGTATTGCCGTCAGTTCCGTACAATGGGCATTAGAAAGCGACCGGTGACCGCAAAAAGGGAGTAATGGAAAGGGCTCGAAACTTGCGAGATGCTCTTACGTCACTGAGCGATAGCCCCGCTCAGTGTTGCCAGATATAGCTATGTGCGAAGAAATTAAATTACTGTAATTTTTACATTGATTGATGAGATGAGACCAACTCATTAAGGCATGGAATGAAAAAACATATTTAGTAGGTAGTATCAGTGCCCGTGGTTTCGCTTGCACAAATGTCGGCTGTTGTTTGAAATTTCATTCAAATCGGATTAGCGGTTTAGTCATGAAATTCACGTAACAGTCAGAAACACAATGTATATACACGTTTGTAGGTTTCCGTACAAAATAGTATATAATAGTAATACAAATATATAGTAAGCTGAACAATGTTCGCGAAGTAGTTACTTCTCTAGTTTGAGTCTGTTTGTGTTTGATTAGATTATTCTTTTTTATTATTGATTGTTTTTATTTTATTGATTATTGCAACTCGACAATTACTACGAATGACTATGAAATTAGAATTAATTGACTGTTAGTTTTAAGAAAATTTTCAACACAATTGTATTTAATTGATAAGAAATAAATGAATATGAATATTGAAGTTAGGCCTGCATTCTTGGATTGCTTCAGAAACGTATACAAATCACTAACCGTAATATTTCGCGTTAATTACAGCAGTAATGCTGTAAGTACATAACATAATTTATTTGAAAATACTTTATGGTACGGTCGTTAATCGAGATTTTTGTCGTCCCGGTGCCCTTCGAGATAGCCTAAATGGCGATAAGTCGCCTAATCTGGCAACACTGGTTTCCCCGTACTTCCACCGAGTAAGTACTACCGAAGCGAGGGCCCGAACGAACTCGAGTTACTCAACTCATGATGGCGTGTGAAGTCTTATGCACGTATGTACTAGTGCCCTCTCTTTTGTCTGAACGAACAAATCTATGACGTCGACACAGCGATAAGGCTTAAATTTTGTTAGCGAAGGGTTCAACCCTTTTATATTGTAATGTTAGGGATGGGGCATAGTTTTTAATTCTGCTGCATGTAAATAAGTATTGGACTTGTTACGACACTTGTGTGCCAGAATCGTATGGGGTAGTTATCAAGGGCACTCCGCCGATTGTAATGTAATAATAGCGCAGAATGTTCAGTTCACTTTGTAGTAGGGGAACTTCATCCCGCATGTTTTATGTGCAGCTTTTTAATAGAAGTTTTGAAATTAATAATATTCGTGTACTCGATAAAGATTTTGTGTATGAAACCACACATTTATTGCAAATGTTGGAACTACATGTAAAATGCTAGCATATTAAATTTGTTTACAGAGAAATGTAGTTCAAGATCGCGTCCTATTGTCATTTTGCAGTCTGTTTATACATACCTGGCGTGTGCTTACTACCTGTTATCTATTATACAATGCGCGTAAATATGTTTCATGGACCTCGATGCCCAAGGCGAGCCTGTTCCATAATGTAGTGGACATAATATTACCATAGAGACGCGAGCGCGCATCGGTTTTTATCGGTGTCATGTAGTGCATGCACGATGCAAGTAGAATTGTTAAGTGCTACTGACATCGGTCGCTCACTTCCGCATATTCATACTGCACATACTTTGATGCAGTCTTCTTTTTATGCAGGTAATAAAACAAACAAACTTCTTTTCTTGGTTATGGTCATTTAAAACTATTGAAAAGTATAGGTATACATTTGGTAGAACTTACATGTAAATTATATCTTTGTGCATCTCAATTCTTTTTTTTATACTACGTCGGATGGTAGACAAGTATACGGCCCGCCTGATGTGAAGCGGTTACCGTAACAGTATTCACATAGTTCGCAACACGAATTATCGCTTGTCAACGCAGCAACTCCTTTTTCTGGTGACTTCACTCACTCGCAGGAACACAACAACTCTCAAAGGAATTGTTATTTGACTGCGGTATTCTGTAAGGTGGAGGCACTTCTCCAGTCGGGCAGCTTACAAATACGCTGTACCCTATCACCCTTTCGCCAGAGCCTTTTTCGCTGTCGTCAGGGTGCTATTTATTAAAATACTCTAGAATAAAAAGAACACAACGTTATATTGTCATGACTTTTATGTTGAAAGTAATTAGGACAACCATAAAGTGATTGTGACGTCATATTAGCCAACCTTTTTGTAGAGTCAATGTGTCTTTGTATCAGCTGTCCCTGACAGGCCAAGGACTACTGTGTAACGATATAATGTAGTTGTTTATATGTAAAAATATGTTTTTCATTATGTTTCCGATTTACAAAGTGATAAATCAATGTTCAACTCAAGCTATAAATCAGAACAGTAGTATTTTTTTTGAGATTTGTATCTTTTTACTCTACGAATTCTACGCTATTAAATGAGAAATGATTATTATACATACTCGTGTGATACGTTTTTTTACATATATAAGAGGGAGGGCAAACGAGCATGTGGGTCACCCTGGTGGACAGCAATCACCACCGCCCATGGAGACCAGCAACACCAAGGGGTCCTTAGACTCTCTTCTTCAAGGCTCCCATGGCGTAATTGTTCCAAAATACCGCTTATTGGAAGTTGATTCCATAGTTTCACCGTTCGTGGTATAAAATGTCTTAGGAAACGTACTGTAGTAGATCGCCAATTATCAAGATGTATATGTAAAATTTTTCGTAGATAGTCATTTCTATGAAATTTAGTATGCCAGGGTTGCTATCAGAGCGAAAAATCGATATAGGTACGAAGGTTCATTTCAAAGAAATTTTGTGGTGAAGTGACTAAGAGTCTACTGAGAAATTTTCTTTAGTGCCAGCTAATGAAAACCATGTTTAACACGAATAAATTTGAGAAACAAGTCAGAGAAGTAGATTAGTTCAAAAATTATAGAAGTAGAGAAAAAGGCCATTCTCCTGCAGCAGCATAGCGGGATAGATTTTTAGAGCCTTTACGATAAATTCCCAAAAAGTACTTATAAATTCACTATTTATGCTCAAACCTAGGCATTTATTGGGTATTTACAGGTTTACTGGGCACTTATTGTTAATGCCTGGCATTTTGCCCATCTCTAAGTATATTGATCTCTATATATTTTGTATTATGATTATTTATTATATTCATAATACAACATACATTAATAATCATAATACAACACGAGCGTAGCACTCCAAAAGGTATTATTATTTCGTATTCTGAAAACACTTCAAGGAAATATTGCAAATATTTCTAACTCATTAACAAGGTATTCAGTGGTGCGATATCATCGACGACGTTAGAACGTGTCTTAATTTATTTCCGAGCTTGTAGATTGTTAATGCGATACTGGCAATTCTAAGCCGGTGACCTAGGTCTCAAGTACCGTAACGATGGCTTATACGTGCACACTGCACCAAGTTATGGTTGCCAGAAAGAAAATAAAGTCAGATATTACATATTTTCTAAAATCTTTTCTTGAAAACTTCCTTTTAAGTAAGAGGTTACTGCTGATAATCTTTTAAAATTATAATAATAAACATAACATGGAAGTATTTCTTTTTGCATTAATTATTATAAATTTTGTGGATGCTTACATACTGTCTTAATTGTGCAAATAGGCATTTAGGCTAGAGTACGGCTTGTCGTCGTCAACCGTTATTCATCCCACTGCTGGGATACGGGCCTCTCCGCAATCGAAGAGGTTTAGAGCACACTCCACCACGCGGCTCAACGGCGGCTTGGTGGAGTTAACTTTAACAAATTACCTACTCAGGTAATTTGTTTTAATTGATGCGATTCTTTCCTTTAAAAAACATAGCGTTTTCCCATAGAGATGTGACGAAATATGGAGATTAATTTTATAACTGCATAATGAGGTAAGTATGTTACCTCAATGCCGGATATGATGAGCTGTTGTGTGACAAGCAACCCTAGGAGGAATGCATGGTTCCGTCCGATATAATAAATATTCCACGGTGCACGAAGCCAGCGCACGCAACACGCAGACCTTAATTACCGCGCCCTGACAATGTTGCCTGTAGCATTGGAATCAATAATAGTTTGTCATTTACAGTTATCTAAATGTTCTATGGAGTATGTTATGATTTAAAAAAAAATCTATGGTGTAAACTAACTTCAAGTTTTAAATACTGCCAAGTTCTTCTTTTTGGAATTTCTTGTTTTGTCTTAGTGAATAATTTTGTGTTTTTTTTTATTTTATTTACTTAGAGTTTGAGGTGCAAGAGGCTCACCATCATCTTTATAGCCTAAGCTACACCTACATGCAGTGCACCATGTTCTATCACTGACGAGGCTCTGGCATAAAGAGAAGTAGGGCAGCTTAATTATAAGCTGCTCGACTGGGGAATTACCTCCTCACAGAATATCGCAGTCAAATAACAATTCCCTTGAGAGTTGTTGTGTTTCTGCGAGTGAGTGAGAACACCAGGAAGGACGGCGTTGCTGCATTGGCAGTAGATGTGGGGGTGCGCAATCGATAATTCATGTTGCGAGTGTTGATTTGGCTACGGTAACCGCTTACCATCAGGCGGGCCGTATATATAAAAATTATATATTGGTGTCTCAAAAACGGTTCTAGCAATTTGGATGAAATTTGAACTTGTATGTGTACTTCTATTACACTAACTTTAATTGCACTAAATTTAAGAGGTTTTTCAATCTTATATAGCAAGTAAGTATAAATAATAAAAAGTTGTATAAATAATTTCATTTTTGTCTGTCTCTCTGTCTTTGTCTACGTCTGTAGCGTCTGTACTGTATTTAAAAAAATATTAATAGTGGTTTCCTAAAACGGTTCTCCTGGACCTGCAAAGGTTATTAGGGAGTTTTATTTACTGCCTCATTTAAATTTTAATATCCTCTATACTATTCTTGTCTTCTCGTCACTGTCGCCTGACTTTAAACGTTCAAGGCATTTGAATTTACCTATTATCCGCTCTTGTATCAAGACGTACTATTTCTAAACGTTGCTTTACTCATATCTCGGAAATTATTTAACAAAATAAAAAAACAAATAAAGGAGATAAACGAAGTTCCTTTGCCTAGAAAGCCAATTCTCGTAATTTTTCTACGATCGCAGATTGAAAGTTGACCGAATCGAGAGTTAATTGTGAATTTACTAAAATTTGTATACTCGATTTCGTTCATTAATTATTATAAATTCTTATTGTTGGCAAAGTAACATTCTTCGTTTTTTTTAAATTTAGGTCATATTTCGATATATCATCATCAGGTCATTTTAGTCTCCACTACAGGAGCACGACCCTCTCTCGTCCGTCCTAGACAGATGGGAGGATTTGGCCTACAATCCCCACGCTGGCCAAACGGGTTGGGGAGGCCTGATCGATGTTTGGTAATGTATATAATAATATATAATGTATGTAATGTATATTTCGATATAATCCCATTTAAATTAAACTTTGTTACATAATGTTATACGAGTATACCAAATTTCACGATCGAGATGGGATCGGAACTGAATTTTGACAACATTTTAATTACGAGAATTGCTCTCAGGTATATCTATACAATCACTTTTACTTTCATTAGATAATTATACCCTGGATACATTGATATAATTGACCCCGAAAGGAAATGTCGATGGACGCTTCCGGTAAACAAGAGTTGTAACTAGTCGTTTTCATGGTCATTAGTATTGTTTATAGGATGTGCGCGGGCATTTCTATTTGTGTCGTTAAATGAGCAAACATTCAGAGACGTATTTGTTACAGAGCTGTTGAATTTTATATTATAAATACCTTATTTTTGGGCATAAATAGGGAATTTATATTTACTTATTGGGCATTTATCGTAAATGCGCGGCATTTGCCCATCTCTAGTATATTATATAAACAAATATACTTCCTCTCATAACTCATGAAAAATAAGTTTAGCCGTGTACCCACCCATCCTTATTCTAAGCACGCACACAAAGGCTCACCTATTGTAAATAACTACACACGTCATTTACCTACCTACGCTACATATTACTTAATAGCTTAGTTGTATGTAAGGTAAGTTACGATAGTAACAATGATTTGTTTATCAAAAATTATCTTTTATCGGCTTAACGAACTTGACATAGTAGAATATGTGGTTTAATCACTACGTACTTTTCTTAACGTCCTATATCAGGGCACCCCGAACCATTACTATATATATACTATACCGGACCATTACAAATTACTAAATAGATTAGCGGGCCGCAGAAACAAATACATACTTGTCATTTTTACTATCTAGTTTGGAAGTTAAAGTTTACTTATTAAATTTTAACTTTTCAAATAATACCTACATTATCGTTCAGTCAGGTTCGTTGTGTACAATACCTATAGCAATAAAAAAACTATAAAATCCGGTTAATTAAAAACGTCACTGGCCGCACAAATATAGGCCGAGGGTCGCATGCGGCCCGCAGTGCGTGCCTTGGGGAGCCCTGTCCTATATAATGGTACTCACGTAGATTTGTCGCAAAATTTTCCGAGTGTTACGGAAATCATTAAGGACATCCTTATAGTGACCGTATATCTATATCATTCGGAATTACTAATCCAATAATTGGTAATTCCGATTTAGCCATGCCTGAATATTTGTCGGTATTTCCTTATAGAAATTCCAGTATCGATTAATTAAATAAAGCTTTATGAAATATAAAATATCATGGTCATCATTCCGAGAAATTTTATATTTGTTAGAAATGTTCTAATTAGTGTGTATGCATACCTACATATATGTGCGAAATTTAAAAAAGGATTTTTGGAAATTCCGGTATGATTCCGAAATACGTGCGCATATCACGAGCGATAGCTAGTTAAAATATCGAAGATTATAATATAAAATATACAACATAATATTACTAAGTCTTTTTCCGCTCTTATCTGTAAGTTCATAGTCGAAGTAATAAAATAATATTTGTCAAAAATGTCTTTTACAGCAATAGAATCCAGTCGTATTTAGTTGATGATAATTTACAGGCCATATTATGTGTATCAATTTTCATCAACTTTAGTACCTACAGCGATGTGTATGTCGCAATATGAACGGAAAAGGATTGATTGACTATTCCCGAATAGCTCAAATCACTGGACGCGTTGAGCTGAAGTTTGACGTAGGTACAGAGTGCTTAAGCTCAGTCACAGATTACATAATAGTTACTACATAAGCTCAGTGACAGTTTTTTGGTCACATTAAAACGTGTTAACGTTTACAAGCCGACCAAATTGAGAAAAAGTTTCATATTGTGAACTTACCAGACGCGACTTTACATATCCAAATTAGCCGGGTTGCTCACTTCAAAATGTGAGCAAGTTAGCCATATAATTTTGATATGTAACCGCATCTTATAAATTCACAACATGAGAGTTCTTCTCTATTTAGGCGGTTTGTTTACGTTGACGTGATTGAACGCGAACAAAAAACTCTCACTAAGCACTGTGGTAGCTTAACTATTAATGACCGTAGCAAAAAATCCTAGGTCTGTGATTATGACATAGACACTAGGCATTAGCTGACAGCTACTCTAATAGTTTATTACTCTCCTCGAACATATTAACGATTTAAAATTTTATCGACTACAACATTGTTTCCTTCTATTTGAAAACTAAATACGTCTTTATGTATATTAATAGTTTTCATCACAATTACAGAAATATATTATAGAGACCGGGAATTTGCTAATTGCTGTCACCGCCGAGCTTAAATATAGTTGCTTTCGTTTCTAAAAAAAAATCTAACAGCATATAGTATCTCAGTCTAAATTGTAGTAGGATAGCCAATATGTATACAAAGTATCTAATCTTATCTATGGTACTGTATCCCATAGCGTTGTTGCTGCTTTTATAATCTATAATATTGATGTATAAAGTACCTAAATAGCATTATAGCTCGAGGTTTATGTGCTCTTCATTCCAATTTCATTCTGGAATACTGAAAATAGTCTAAATATATGTGAAATATTCACACATGAGAGCATTCGTGTGTAGGTTACTCTATAAGTGGTATCGAATAGGACGAAAGTAGGTCAACTAGCATGACGCCAGCGATAAACGGGCCCTCGTTCATTATCAATATTGTACACGTTGCATACTACAATTTATTTGCTACTACTTAGATTGTATGGAAAATATCAACTTCTTACTGGGCCTAATAAGGCGTTGCGTAACACGACATAAAAGTAGCCCTAAAGCTTCTAACCCAACTCTTCTAATACATACCAATGTTTTTAACATCAACCACAATATATAAATCTTTCTTAATATTTAATTATTTTCCTTTACTCTTGAAGTTCTCCGAGGCCCCTCATACCGTCTCAGTCACAAATTTTGAGTAAATTAGTGCTGGGAACAAAATTAACGACCGTAAAAGTGTCTTCAATGTCTACATAACTTTATCTTCAAAGTCCCATTTCTGAGAATAGCGGCAAATATATTATTTTAACAGTTTATTGCCTGGCGACAGATTTGTATTGTAATAATGTTTTCCGTGCTTTGTGAACACCAACACGACCTCGGCGAGTCACGTAACTCTTTATTGCTTTCGTCAAAACGTCTTTAAGAAAATAAATCTTACCATAGAATGTGCTTACAATTTCCTTATGATTATCTCTATATGTAGTTCCTCATTTATTACACTGAAACTAATTTTTAAACAACCTCGTTATTATGCGGTGCGTGCAAATGCACTTTGCGTTGCATTCTGTTGCCGTGAAACCAAGGTCGTGATGCAATGCAGCCAGGTGAATTGTACCTATGTTGAATGCATCGCACGATTGCATCACGTGATATAAACATAAACTAGTTGAGTATAACCCAAGCAATCGTGATAAAGGAGTATAAAGTATGTAATAGAAAACTCGATGTCAAAGAATTTTGCATAACGATTACTAAATCGTAAAACTTGGCGTCTCACGGTCAAGGAGCCCCTGTTATTAGGGCAATGGATTATTACTAGGGCTCACAACATGAAGTCCCCTTCGTTTGCACCTCCGTGGGAAAGTGAAGAGTGGACATGCGCCACCGCTGTAATCACGTGCCACGGCGCACCCAGCGACTACTTCAGTTATGTAAAGTGAGTGCGATGCTATGACGACGAATGAACTCTATAAATAGCGGTCGATCCGTCCTTGAGCCGCCGCCAGTGCAGAACTAGGTCAGAGCATGCTACCTCATGCCAGTGCCCGCGCCCCTCTCGTCCTCTGTCGCCTGCGTGCTCCACGCTCGGTACACCAATAACAGCCGAATGCTGGCCACATTCCATAGGAACACTTCCTTAGTTTCAATCGAATAACGAATACGCGAGTTTTATCGTCGCCGTCATCGGCTTAAAATGGCCCTCGGTCCGCGTCTCTTGGCTTCGATTCTAAAGTCTACTTATTGCGGTGCTTTTATCTCTATGCAGGGTTTCGAAATGTCTCCTATTTAACCGGTTATTTAGTGCCCTGTGGCACTGTGTGGCTTAGTAAACAAACAACTTTATAACTCAAAATTGGAAACAAAGCTGTCAGTAGATACGTATCTACAGCTGTGAATTTCTATTTATTTTTCTTAGATCTACAAATAAATGTCTCAGGTACAAATTCTTCAATATCACTAAAATTGAAATATTCGGAGCATACCTATTCTTTAAAATATATTCTATTCATACAATAGAATCAGTACATCTACAAGTTTTAAAATAAACACTGTCTAAACTACGCAGCATATCGAGATGCTTATTCATTCATCAGTACAAAATCGATTATTTTACGGTATGGATGCTGAATACCTTTAACTCAAAAGAAAATTCAATGGATGTAGAAATAGGACGGTGTACGAGTGTAGTATAATACAACATAATTTGGTTACCTGAGCGAGTTGATAATACCCCTTGTTGGGCAGGCAGTGAGGCAGGTAGCGGCCCGGTATAATCGATCCCGCAGCGTATCGATGCATGCTCCCATATTTTATCTCCATGTAACTTGTGTCAATTTATCGTAAATACACGAAAGGCAGTTCAGTGAGATAATCTTTGCCTTAGCATGTAAATTGGTTTGCGTACCACGTTCATGTCGTAATTCATATTTACGTATAAATCTTGTAGCTTTAAAATATTCATAACATCAATAGTGTTTTGTATTCCTTCTGAGAAGACATTCAAAATCACAGCCTAACTAATGCAAAGTAAAATGACTTCTCGGCGACGATTCCTTTCAGTTGAAGTTATCTGAAATAGCCCTGCTGCGTCGGTCATAAAATTTCTGGTCAGTATAAAGCGTGTAATCTGGTATTGTAACTGTGTTTGCATTTCGTTATCACGAGCTCGGATGCACGCCGCACGCCGCGTTATCGTAGCGTGTGGGTGGGCGTGAAGCCACAAACCATATCGCAGATATCGCACAAAGACCCGTGTGTGTCACTGTGTGTACTATAACTTAGTTTTGTCATTGACGGAATGATAGGACGTTCTGATTTTTATTGAATTTAATGCGAAATTACATGTCCCGATGATCAGATTATTTTCGGTTTTAAAGCGGCTAGATTCATTGCTCAATCAAACACGAGATTTAGTTTATGTAATTTACGTAATTTTTGATGCTTTTGAATGTAAACACGTCCGTATTTTTAAGAATCAAGTCAACTTTAGTGATGTTGCATTTTGAATAGCTTCGAGACAAGTTTAGACTTCAAGAAGTAGTAGTAATCGAATTAAATATTTTATGGCTTCCTTGCTGCATTGAACAATGGAACGGGGAAGTGCCGAGGGTAGTGAACAACCCGTACTTTTGAATGTTGCGTGACAACAAGCAATCACGGATCATTTGGTGGAACAATGAATAAGAAGTAACGTCTGATGGATAGCATAATGTATGTCGAGCAATGCCGCAGGCGACGAGCCGGGTGAAAGCTCTCTCCGGCTCGCCACAAACTACTTATGTGTGCGTGTATTCGTCATTTAATGTTAGTCAGTGGTATCTTGGTGAACACCGGCCGCCACCTGTCTCGCTCCTTTGTTTCGGCTTGCAAATGTCAGCCGAGGTCATCTAAATAAAGGCAGCATAGGAGGCGTCCGATTCGGACCGCGATCGCTGTCTAGACGTTGCGTTGCATCGTCCGATCGATTGCACGAACAAGCCTCAGACGGTCATCGACCCCGCGGGCGCATCGGTGACGTTACGCTCCGGTGATGCGCCCCTCTCAATAACCTTACGGATATTATGGACGCCTCAATTCTGTCTTTTGTAAAACACACGCACCTCGACGCCTCCGCTGCATTCCTCGCTTTAATTCCGATTGTTCCTCACGGTCGCATTCTTTTTATGTTCCTCGATTTTATGTAGGGTTGTACCTGAAAATGTACCTACCTACATTTTATTTATTTGTTCCCAATTCTACTGCTCTACCATTGAATCACAAGGCGTAATGCAATCTGTGTGTACTCTAACAAAAGCAGGACCGGTTTAGATTTTGGATGGATAGGCCGATATTACAAAAAACTTTTTCGTTCTGCATTGTTGTTTCGCTGCGTCCGCTAAAATATTTGTATAGGCTTCCAAGTTACGTAAAAAACAGTGAAATATGATGTTTTATAACCAGACCCAACTTTGTTTGTATGGATTCTTTCGTTTTAAATTTTATTACATGAACAATATTGCGCACTGTTACTTATACTTACAGACGTAATTACAGTACCTATTTAAATGTCTGACCTTGTCGGCGAGTCAAGTGCGGTCTGTAACTTTGACATTGTTTTCTAGTTAGGTAGGCACTGACAAGAGAATACGTCTTTACTTTTTAGACGCAGAGGAATATGTTTATGGCAGCCTTTTGTTTAAAATTCTGTGAATGTTTATGTGCGTTGGGCGGGTGTTTTGTATGTTTTGTTGGTGTCAGGGCGACAAAGGCGTTGCAGATGGCACTATACGTGTCACCGGGGTTCTCTCGCGCGGCCGACGCGCATCTCCGGCTGGCGTTAATGTTCAAGGCGCGCCGGCACTGGGGCGCTGCTGCGGTGCACTTCAGGCGCGCCAGGCTCTCGCCGCACCAGGACGCCACCTTCACCCGATTGGAACTTAGCTTCCATGCCGCACATCTTCTCGAAGCCCGAGGTCTCAGGAAATCAGCAAGGGATGCTTACGAGAGACTCCTGAAGGAGCCGCAACTGTCGTCATCTTTAAAAGCCGATGTCTGCCGGCAGTTAGGTGAGCATCTTTTACTCGATATAAATGCACAAGTTGTTTATAAGACACTCTTGCGACGCACATAAGGAAAAACCAGCTTTATGAATACATATTACTGTTTACTGTTGTATAAGCTAAATTATTGCTAAGTGGAAACGAGACCCTGAATGTCACTTAATGCAACGGCGACCATTTTACATAGATCGGAAATGGGAATGGTTAAGTAATGTGCAGTAACATTTCCATTTACTGCCTTATATGTATATTCATTTATGTGTATGAGTAGACAATTAATTCAAAACAGTATAAGTATGTATACACTTTTGGAATGGATACTATTTAACGTAACATCAAGTAAATACCTTGCTAACCTAATCTAACCTATTTTTCACATCAAAAAATACTTATTGCACATCAAATGCAGGATTTGATGTGCGATCAGATTAATTTGATGTGCAAATCAGGTTTTTTTTGTGGATCAATTTAATATTTTCCTTGAATTAGTTTCATTAATTTTCTTTTACATAGTGCCAGCCAGCCAACTATGATGCCTAAATATTGATGGCTCATTGTGATATGATACGTATTCTGGGGTATTCAGCGGCTGTGGTAATTTTAACTAGTTTACATAAAATGCCAGGCATTTACAATAAGTGCTCAGTAAGTACCTGTAAATTTATAAGGAATTTATAAGTACTTTTTTGGCATTTATCGTAAATACCCGGTATTTTGCCCATCTCTACGTGGACCGTATGCTTGTTAGGCAGTTGACGAGCCCAACAAAAAAAAGCTAACATTAACATATTTTTTGTCAGGTTGGCTATACCATCGATGTGTCTCGCTGGGGGAATCTGGAGCGCGCGCTCGTGCTGCCATCTGGTGCCTGCAACGAGCGGTCGCAGCTGAGCCTGACTCTGGAGCTGGCCTCTACCTTCTCGGAAGGTGCTACGCCGCCCAGGGGAAGGTTCACGATGCCTTCATTGTATATAGAAACTCTGTTGAGAAGTCTGAGGGGAACGCAGATACTTGGTGCTCTATAGGGTGAGTCTCAATAATTTCATCCTTTTAAAATGGACATTGAACGATATTTTAAAAGGATGATTTTTTTTTCTTATTATTATTAAAAAAAGTTATTGTAATAATTAAAAGGTTTTTTTTTTATAATTTCAGCCATCCTTTTAAACTGTTTATATCTTAGATCGTCCTAGTTAGTGTATTTTACGATACTGATAAGAAGAAGAAAAATATTTTATTATCACACACATGTTTTTAAAACTATCTATACTAGATACCTATTACAAAAAAAAGACATACTTTTTATAATTTTAAAACATTGCTCACAAGCCTATTATAGCTCAGATTCCATAGCATCATTATTGTACCTAAGCTTTGATAAACGTACATTCCACCAATGAATAGTTAGTTTGGTCAATGAATGCTCACAAGGGGAGTGTGGATGGAAAAGTCGAAAGCAGAAATTTTGACTTAGTAACTTTGTTTGGACTAGTTAGGAGATAAACATACTAAAAGTCCTTACCCCTCCGAGGTGAGCCCGAGGGGGGGGAGCACAAAGAAGGTCCCGTTTTTTGGTTTTTTGCTTACTTGTCGAGAACGGTGCTTCGTACGATATTTTGTTGTACTACATAATAAAAGCTAATTAAATTCTCTACAACTTTGTCTTTTGCACTTTGAATCTATCTTCTATCATTGCCAAGCTATGAGCTTCTAAAAGTGGTCGATTTTCAAAAGTGTATTTTTTTCTCTGGAGCACATTGTAACAGTGCAGTACAAATTTACCAAAATCATTTCTTATTTTTACTTGGTAGTTCTACTTATAGCAAGGACTCCACCTGACCATGATATTATCTTTGTCAAGCTTAGCAGAGGTAAAGTACCTACCACCTATTATTCAAGTCAGGAATTGCAACAGCTAGGCCTGAAAGACATATTATTTCTACACGCCTTCACGGGATGCGACACTACTTCTACTGCAGTGCGGAGAAGCAAAGTTGGTTTTTGTAAACTGTACTTGAAAAAACCTGAGCTCCGTCAAGCCGCAGAGGTGTTTTCGAACCCCACTTCATCGCATGCTGACATAAGAGAAAATGGAAACTTATGCTTTTTAAGTTGGTTTGGAGCGAAACAGAAGGAGACCTCTCTTAATAACTAAAAGAGTGTAGAACACATTTTTGAAAATCGCCCACTTTTAGAAACTCATAGCTTGGCAATGATAGAAGATAGATACAAAGTGCAAAAGACAAAGTTGTAGAGAATTTAATTAGCTTTTATTATGTAGTACAACAAAATTTCGTACGAAGCACCGTTTTTGAGATGTAAGCAAAAAACCAAAAAACGGGACCTTCTTTGTGCTCCCCTCCCTCGGGCTCACCTCGGAGGGGTAAGGACTTTTAGTATGTTTATCTCCTAACTAGTCCAAACAAAGTTCCTAAGTCAAAGTTTCTGCTTTCGACTTTTCCATCCACAAATTATTCGTTGACTAGGCTAAGTAAACAGTTTTTAATTTGTGTATTGTATGTCTATTTCACTATTCATGCTTCTTATTGCATTACAACCCGACGAGAGCGCTTTTCCCACAGTTTGTAACTCAGTTTTCCAGTTTACATAACTGTCTAATTGCACACCTAGGAACTTTGTCTTAGTTGTTTCGAGGTCTTTCTCTATTAAAATTCATTGATATTTCTTCATTACCATTTACATTGGACTGGAACAAAATGGTATTTGTTTTTCTAGCTTATATTATTGTAACCATTGATTAGTATATTTGCTAAAAATATTAAGTTAATATATGATTTTCTGAAATGCGATGTTTTGAGATGTGCGCGGACAAACATACATACATAAATTTATACATACACTTATGAAATGTGACACACATGTTTAGAAGCTGGTATAAGATTAACATAGGTATGCAAAAACTGCAATTCTGGCAATTACGGGTAAAATTGATAACCTTTTTTCTTGAAGTCGGTTAAAAAAAACACTGCCAAAGACTGCAACACCAAGTAAATTAATAAGTTAGTAAATCGCATTGGCTCGACTGCCCTACTTTACATACATAAAGGAAAAACGGGCACATTCCTGTATTGCCCACGAAGGAAACTTTAAAAATGGTTTCACACATAAATTCAGTGCACCGTGTAATTGCGCGACACGCGACCGAACACAGTCTCCTACTTGCCAATAAATACATACACGTCGTATACATACATTCATACACTAGTTCTCGAGAAAGCGTGCCTGCAACATAATACCAAGATAATAGATGCGCGTGTAAGATAATGCGATGATATACAGCCAATAATATTCCCAGCTTTCCATTTTATGGTTAAAAACCAACTTGGATTACATCGATTCGATACGTACAAGCTTGTTTAAAATATGGTAATGTTACAAAGGTGAAGCTTCACATTTTGCCGTAAATTGTGCGCCAATTCTAGACCGGAGACTGGCTTTAATTAAGTTTATTGATTACACATGAGTGTGCACCTCGTTTGAGCGAGACAGTGTGTCGCCGACGCCGTTAATAGGAGTAGGGTAGTGTGCGTGTCAAAAGTATATCTGTCATGCATTGTGCACACTTTCAATATAATGATCTTTTAGGCACTCTTATGATTATTTTCTTGTCCGTCACTCTGCTGATAAGTAACACCTATTTGCATATACTAGGCAAAATTATTAGGAATTACTACGTCATGATCTCATCACCAAAGTATTTACTATATTTTTTCTACGAAATCCCTCAAAATTCATTTTAAAAGCAACATAATTGTTTTCGTAAACAACCGTGCTCACCAATACAAATCAATATTTAAAATTATTTAAATATATTATTACATAATCAATTTTTATTACTAAAATATTTAAAGAAAATCAATGTAAAATTTCTACTTAATATTATAAATGTGAATGTAAGTTTGTTTGTTACGCTTCCACGCCGGTACTACTCAACCGATCATCATGAAACTTTGTACATATATTCTCAAAGGCATTGGATGTAAGGACATAAGATACTTTTTTTTTATAAAGAAAAAGTAAACACGGGCGACACCGCGGGTAGAAGCTAGTTAATAATAAATATTTCCGAGAAACTCCCTGAGAAACCGTTGTAGTTTTATAACATAGTAAATAGAGGTTAAGTGTACCGTACATCATCTAAACTACTGCTGCTTTACTAAGAAAATCCGTTTGATTTTCCAAAGAATTACAAGCATCCTTTCTCGCATCCGCCTGCATGCCGTAATCGTAACCCACCATATTAACTTTCTATGTCCATCCGTTGGATAGCTATTCGACGGTGTATCAGCAGGATTGTTTCATTGACGTGGTCTGTGATATATTATGCACTATCCGACATGTTTTGCAAAATTTTTGGTCTTAGGCTAAAATATTTATTTACTCGCTAAAGGAGTCTGGGTTATCAACTAAAATGCAGAGGGGTGGCTCTCCGGCGGCATGCACAGATGGACTCGAAGGAAGCAACCACAAAATTATAAAAATAACCTCAGGACAGATTCAAGCGTCCGCGGTAATTAATCACGAATGTCAGACGGTTGCAGTAATTTTACAATAGCTGTTTTGATATGAGATTTTTTAAATTTTTGGATGATTTTCATTTTGCAATGTATTTAAATTCCTCATAAATAAACAAAAGTAAAAGTTGGTAGTCACATCACTATACTATTCACATTCACATGATGCAAATTGCAAGTATACAGAACATTGGTTGCATTTTTTAGTCTATATTTGAAGAGTGTTGTATTGTGTTTTTCCACAGTGTACTCTATCAGCAACAAAACCAACCCATGGACGCGTTACAAGCGTATATTTGTGCAGTCCAGCTTGACAAAGGCCATTCAGCCGCTTGGACGAACCTAGGCAGTTTATATGAGAGCTGTCAGATGCCCAGAGACGCCTTCGCATGTTATACTAACGGCGGGGCGGCTGCTACGGCATCGAATACCTCCTTGCGGGAAAGGCTCGCTTTCCTGAGAGCGCAACTCGCTCACGCGCCTATGCCTTCCGTTACCGGCAAGTGAGTAGAATATTTCATTATTATCTATTACTTTTTTGACGAATCAGAATCTACCCACTGTTTGTGTTTTTCTTATCGACTTCCCACTGTTGCGATCGATTATGCCTTCATTCACGGGGTAAACACAGGGGTAGACGAAGATTCATTCGACCACGGACAGTGCAACCTGGTCAGAAACGTTAGGCAATAATAAAATTATGTAAAAATGCCTTACATGCATGATCGCGTTAATTCCCGTGGTTATTATAATTTTAATCATGCAACGCGAAAATTTAAATGTATGTAATATTATAAGTAGCATTTTAGTAGTGGTGGTGCATTACTTTAACATTTAAAATTAAAATAATACCTGTCTTCTCAAAAATTGCATGCAAGTATTCATATAACTCTAGCAAATTTAATTTTCGTTTCAATTTAGTAATTGTTCAACCTTTGTACGCATACGTTATACTTAATTTACAATCCAGATCGAAACTGTAAACAATCTTTTTTGTGGTACAATACAGATTGTAATCTATATATATATATATATATATATATATATATATATATATATATATATATATATATATATATATATAAATAAACGAATCCCTATACAAACAAACATTTTTTTTGACAGGCGTCGTCAACTGCCATCTATCGAAGAGGCGTGGAACCTCCCTATATCGGCAGAGATGTCGTCCCGCGCGCCCAAGTCGGCTCCTCCTCCCTACCCGGGGAAAAGAGACGAGCCTCCTCCTCTGACGCCTCACCAGCTGCAGACGTTGCAGCATCTACAGAGGAATTCGCACAACTTATCTCCACCTCAACAAGTACTTATTTAATCTGGCATTAAGGTCTTACGTAAAGGGACAGTTCAATAAAAAAAAAATAAGAGTAGGGGGTCATCTCGCTTCCTTGTTCTATGAGCGCGATGGTTGAGTGGATAGCATCTACTTTAGCATAATTATACAGACAGTATACCTGGCCTTACAAAGCCGGATTTTTCAGTATTAATATTTCTGAATTAAAGTGTGTTTATTAGTTATCTGTATTCCATAGTACAAGCTTTGCTTAGTTTGGGAATAGATTATAGTGTGCAATTTGTTTCGAATTATTTATTTATTCATCTAGTTATAGTGCTGTCTCTAATCGGTTCTGCAAGCACGATCGTAAATAAAGAGGCTCTTTTATTTGTTCACACGCCTTTTTATTTGTTTAACAAGTATTATTTATTCCACCTAATTTGCTGGATAAGGTACTTTTAGTAG
This sequence comes from Hypsopygia costalis, assembly GCA_937001555.2. Lineage (NCBI taxonomy): Eukaryota > Metazoa > Arthropoda > Insecta > Lepidoptera > Pyralidae > Hypsopygia > Hypsopygia costalis. The sequence continues at coordinate 9,322,494 of OW443325.2, forward strand.
GCATAATCATTTACTATACGCACGATTGAATGCCTTTTATATACTACTAGGGTGGCAAACAAGTGTGCGACCTGCCTGATATGACCTGCCTGGTATCTGTAGGTATAACAAATGTAATCCAATGCGTTTTCATTTTTTTATATTTTTCAATTTGAGAAAAGAACATATTGAGAAAGGGACAATTTGAGAAAAGGACATGAGCTGAGAGGATTATAAGCTGTCATCGCAGCCTATGGACGCTTGCGACACCAAACCGGAACCGTCACTCAGATTGTTTAGTTGTAATTTACTTTACTACATAAATACATGTATGGTTTCGCGTAATAACACTTGAAATATCAAAATATCTTAGTGTTTTATTGATGGTCAATACAGAATATACTTGGCATTGATAAAAAACTAGAAGACTATCGAATATCTGTAAATGAATGTCTAGAAATGAAATAAATATGTAAGGAAAAATTGTACCTAATTATTCTATTAAAATATTCAATACTAAAAAATATATTATATAATAACATTAGTACATTTAAATTAAAATATGACATTAATATAATAAGTTATGACATTAATCCAATACTATTATTAATATTAATGATGATAAATTGAAAGGAAATGATAGATGAATGAAATAACGATGAACGAATAACAATTGTAGATGAAAATATTCTTTAAAAATAAGTTCCTATATTTGTATGACGAAATGCTTAACGTACGGATGTAAGTGGGTAGTCGTGCGCACGCCTAAAGTCTTGCGATACCTGACAAAGGTGACTAAGTTGTAAGTGCGTAAACAAGTCGTAAGATCCTATGTACCACTTAGTTATGCAAAAAGAGTTTTGAATTTGACTTGAACTTATTTTCATTCATATGCTTTGTTTGTATTGTATTTGTAAAGAAAATAATTAAACTGAAGTCTTAAATGTGTTTTAATTAAATAAACACATGTTGCACCAATTACCGTTTCATCCTTGTTCTAATTAATGGTGTTTTTGTCCTCAGGCCATTATGCAGCAGCTGCTGTCGCAGTATCGGTTGGCACAAGCGGCGAGAGCCCGTGCGGTTTGTACTTGACCATTTTTAAACTCCCTTTCCTCCTAAACACGGCGGCAGGTTTTAGGCATCCTCGTAATTTGTAAGGGTAGTACTAATATTTTATTTTTTATGTTTCAGGTGACGAAAAGCGAAGGTAACGCGACCGGCGGCGACAACGCGGAGTCGCTCGCCGAGGATTTGTTGAAGAGATTCTCTGACTCCCAGCCTGATATTAAGAAGGAACCTGTAATTAGTAAGTATTAAATATATACATATAATAAAATTGTACGCTATTGTAATTGTGGCCATTGAATTGTGTCTCTAGGAAAATGTTTCTTCGAGGTGAATAGACGTTTTTTTTAAATATAACAATACAACAGTTTTTAAAATATAAATATTTGAAATAAAAATACAAAAATTCTATGAATCATTTTCTGCGAAATGAAATTCTATGAAATGTCTGTCTGTGTAACAAGGGAACACCATATATATATAAAAAACAATATAGTTTACACTTTGTACTTATGTTACCGAGGAGCTCGATGGGGTCGTTGCGCGTGGCAGTCTAATCGATCACTCAAGTCAAGCAAGGTCGACCGCAGCCTGTTGGGTTTATTTATCTCAGGCTCCTTCGTGCTTCGAAGGGCACATGATGCCGTCGGTCCCGGCTGATGTCATTAGATGAAAGTCGATAAGCCAAGTCAGTGGTCTTTAGGCGGCTTGAAAACACTGGCCTCCGCCAACCTGCACTTGAACAGCGCGTGGTGGAGTATGCTCTTAACCCCTTTGATTGAGGGGAGCCCCGTATCCCAGCATTGGGATGAATTAAGGTTGACGAGGACTGCGTTTGTGCACTTTAATCTCAGAAACGGCTTAACGGATTTGAAATAATTTGAATGCGGTTTTCATTGATTTATCGAAACATTTCGTCTTTGTTTTATTTCAGTCGGTTCACAAACAAAAAAGTTAATCGATTTCGCCCTTACGGAGTCGCGGGCACAGCTGGTGAATAAATGAAATAGTGGTCCTCACACATTCGTTTGGACGCATGTTGCCCGCTATGTGATGTTATCGTGTTTGCAATCCATTGCGAATCTTGCTTGCGATCTTCTAAAGGGGTATCTGAGTGCGGTGATTCCGGTGTGAGATCGATGAGTGCGATGTCCGGGCGTTTTAAGTTATAAAAAAATAGTTACTGCATTATTCTAGCTTTATCAAATAAAATAATTTTGAGCAGTTGTAGTTTATACTGGAAATAAAAGAATACAAGAATAATGTCCACATAATATAAGGCTAAGCGGTTACTATATGATACAATGCTAAATTCGTACTAAGTTATCCATGCTTCAAATGAGAAAAATTATAACAAAATGGTATGGGTGGTGATTTTGCATCATTTTTACAATAATTTATTATTTTAAACATAGGATTAGTTACTGTTTATAGAGAATTAGTTCTTATTGAGTTCTAATGATTCAATTTAATGTTCACTTTACTAGTAAACTAACATAGCTATATAAGCGAGGACCTGTAATTGGCTCTAAAATTACTATTGTAAAATTATATTAAGATAAGTTCGGCTGTTGGTCTTCCGAATATAATAATATAGTTCTTACGTAACTTATTTAGAAATTGCCAAGTTTTGAACAAGATAGCGGTCCCCAAACAAGCATACGCCTCGCCTGGTGCAAAGCGTCCGTTACGTTACCATAGCCTATAGATGCTTACAATACAAGTAGTAATGCTTGCGTGTCAGCATCCTCACTGCTGACGCAACATTTCTATACGTTTAGTGACCTCACTCGCAGGATCACAACAATCCTGAAGGAAATTTGATAAACTTCTAATAAATTATATGTAAAGTAGTTAATAATTGTTGTATCTAGTTAGATTATGACGTAACTTTTCATCGAATTACGGGCGTCGCTGCAGTTAAAGAATATCTTATCTACAATAAGTAGGTCGTTGCAAACTATTTTGATTAAGCGAATTTGCAACCTAATTGACATTTATAATATGTTGTGTAAATACTGTAAATAGGTCGAGTGAATGTTAATTAGTCGACACGGCTGTCCGGTAACCTGCGCATGCCCTTACATCCTGTATAATGCATTTTATAATGCAAGTATGCGCACGTAAGGTATCATAGAAAGTAGACTTATCTTCAAATATTTTCTCATCGCTTTAATGCAACGCAGAATGTTTTTTTGTTTTGGTGAACAGAACAATTACAGATCTAAAAGCTAAGACCAATTTGTAGTTCATCAGACGTAAATTTTGTAAATATCCCGCTGGCTGGAGGTCGGTTAGAAAAGTTTATATTTCCGTTTTTTATACGGAACAAATTCTGTTGTTACGTTAAAGTAGAACAAATCCAGATATAATTCTCTGCATCACTCATAAGTCGCCCAGACATGGGATCCCGCTGGGTGTAGATACACAGGTGCATCGAGTACGAAAGCAAATCAATCAGTTCATTACGTTGGGCTTAACAGCAGTCAGAATATTTTTACGAGCGGTGTTTTTAGGAGAAATAGGTTTTCCCAAAATCATGTAAGTAAAGTGACTTGTCGTGGCTTCTATCGTTGAGTATCTTATTATTATATAACTTATTTGATACTAAGTCGCGTAATATTAAATATCTACTCAGGTTTTCGCAGCGTTTTAAGGGAAAAAGAATTTTACCAAAATTTTTGACCTCCGTAAACTTGTGTACTGGAAATGATATCGAAATTGTTTGAGACTGAAAGACTATATACTTATATACATATAAACATAAAATTGCCCGTTTAATATTGTAAGATTATAATATTATTAATAAAATTTAAGGATATTCATAAACAAAACGGTGTCAAGAGCTGCCTCTTCGCTCTTTGTCGTCTATTTTGTAGCCTCTGAGATTTGTAGGTGACACACTGACCAAAAACTAACAGGACTTATTTTCTATATCATACAAATAATATGAAGTAAAAATAGACGAATATAGTGTCATATTGACGGTGATTAACACTGACATTAGTCATGATATTAGTTGCAACGAAAATTATAAACACTGTTTAAAGGCTTATAATAATAAATGGTAAAGTACTCCAGTACCAAATGAAACATTCAAGTTAGTATTGAAATGAATCTATAAACATACAATTTATATAATCAAATAAATTTACTGAAATCCGGCGATAATAGATCTAAAGACCTAATTATTGATTTATAAACTGTTGTCATCTCTGAGTTCTGATCAGTAGTACATTTTACCGCTAGTGTTTCATTAGAATTCAAAGCAGCAAATGCGATCGATAAGCTGACCTCGAGGATTCACTTTGCATATTTATTTGTTTCCGGTGTAATTCTATGGCTGCAAGTTTCTACATCTTCATTTGAATATGATAACCGTCATGTATAGCCGGGGTGCGCCAAGTTAATATTGGATTTTGTCGTTCTTTCAGCGGAGCATGCCGCGAGCGTAGGCAGCAACGAGGCCGTGCTGGGCGGCCGACAGCCGGTGGTGAAGCTCGAGCCGCTCAAGACGGACCCGCTGAAGCCGGTGACGTTCCACATCGGCATGAGCTCGAAGCAGATCCTGGAGGCGTGCAAGGAGGGCGCGGGCCCGCCCACGGCGTGGTCGGTGCTCGGCGACGGCTGCGGGCCGCCCGAGCCGCCCGCCGTGCCCCCGCCGCGGCTCTCCGCCGAGCAGCTCTCGCCCCCCGCGCCTTTCGTCTTCGTCGAGTCCAAGCGCGACGCCTTCTCGCCGCAGCTGCAGGACTTCTGCCTGAAACACCCGATCGCGGTGGTGCGCGGACTCACCGCCGCGCTCAAGCTCGACCTGGGCCTCTTTTCGACCAAGACGCTCGTGGAGGCGTGGCCCGACCACGCGGTGGAGGTGCGCACGCAGCTGATGCAGTCGGCCGACGAGAATTGGGACCCGACGGGGCGGCGGCGCGTGTGGGCGTGCGCCTCGCATCGCTCGCACACCACCGTGCGCAAGTACGCGCAGTACCAGGCCGGCTCCTTCCAGGAGTCGCTGCGCGAGGAGCGCGAGCGAGGCGCCGCCGCCGGCGCGCTCTCTGATTCGGACGGGCGCGAGTCGGGCTCGGGGCCCGCAAAGCGGCGCCGCGGCGCGCGCATGCTTCGCTTCGGGACCAACGTCGACCTCTCCGACGAGCGCAAGTGGCGCCCTCAGCTCACCGAGTTGCAGAAGCTACCTGCGTTTGCGCGCGTCGCCTCCGCCGCCAACATGCTCTCTCACGTCGGCCACGTGATCCTCGGCATGAACACCGTGCAGCTGTACATGAAGGTGCCCGGCAGCCGCACGCCCGGCCACCAGGAGAACAACAACTTCTGCTCGATCAACATCAACATCGGCCCCGGCGACTGCGAGTGGTTCGGCGTGCCCGACGCGTACTGGGGCGGCGTGCGCGAGCTGTGCGAGCGGCACGGACTGTCCTACCTGCACGGCTCGTGGTGGCCCGACCCCGAAGAGCTGCGCGCGCACGGCGTGCCCGTCTACCGCTTCACTCAGCGGCCCGGCGACCTCGTGTGGGTGAACGCGGGCTGCGTGCACTGGGTGCAGGCCACCGGCTGGTGCAACAACATCGCCTGGAACGTGGGCCCGCTCACCGCGCGCCAGTACGCGCTCGCGCTCGACCGCTACGAGTGGAACAAGGTGCAAAACTTCAAGTCGATCGTGCCCATGGTGCACCTGACGTGGAACCTGGCGCGCAACATCCGCGTGTCGGACCCGCGGCTGCACTGCGCCATGCGCACGTGCCTGATGCAGACTCTGCGCGCGGCGGCCGGCGCGCTGGCGGCGGTGCGCGCGCGCGGCGTGGCCGTACGCTTCCACGGGCGCGCGCGCGGCGAGGCGTCGCACTACTGCGGCGTGTGCGAGCGCGAGGTGTGGCACGCGCTGCTGGTCCGCGAGCACGAGCGGCGGCACGTGGTGCACTGCCTGGCGTGCGCGCGGCGCGCGAGCCCCGCGCTGCACGGCTTCCTGTGCCTCGAGGAGCACCACGTGGACGAGCTGGCGCAGGTGTACGACGCGTTCACGCTGCACCGGCCGGCGCCGGCCGCCGCGCCGCCGCCGCTGTGCGCGCCGCCCCCGCCCCCGCTCCCGCCCCCGCCGCCGCCCGCCGCCGCCGCCACGCCCGACTGAGCCGGAGCCGGCGCGCGCCCCGACACACGCACCCGCAGCTCCCCGCCGCGGAGCGACGCCCTCGTACCTGTATTTATTTTGTGTGAGAGTGTACGATAGTAGCGGTCGAGATGTTTATTTTAGTTAATTTATGAAATTGTGTTGTCGGCCGTTTAGGTGGCCGGCGGTGTGCGAGCGTAGTTAGTACGATTCCAGACTAGTACAGGTCTCCCGACTCCCGTTGCAGTATTAGACGCTAGCTAATTAGGTCGGCCGTTGTTACCGCGCCGTCGTTTCTGACCAAATTTAATAGTAAGCGTTGTGAAATCGCGATCTATTTTTAATACCGAACGCGTAAAATTGCGGATGAAATATTTTGGTGATAAAATGTAATTTTGTATTATGAAAACGTTTACAGTAAGTATACATACTCCCCGATCACTTTTGTAATTGTGAGAGATAAAATTAAATATGAAGTCAATTGTTGATGGCGATAGCCGATTAACTGAGAGTAAATAATAATCAGCAGCGGCCTCCACTGTGTGTATATTAGTGGGCTTAGTGTACGGAAGTAGCGGGACGGCGCTCAGGTGTTCACCACGATATAAATGTGTTATTTTTGTATAGAGTCATATTATTTATTTTTATTGTTCTGCGACTTTTAGTTTCACTTGTAGTGGTCTCTTAGTTAATATTGTATTAGTTGTAAGAATATCGCACGGATTGAGGCTCTGCGTTTTAGCAGAGTCTGGTGAACAGTGCTGCTTTGTCCCAAAGAATGTATTACTCGTGTAGGCAAATCACTGTCGGAGATGGCATGAAACGATTTGTATTTCGTTTCTTCCGCCGCACATGTTAACACTCACATTGGTCATCGTAGCTTTTAGTAGAACCCATAGCACAGTACCTAACTCCGCATTTGCTCTCGTGTACATAACGGTTCGTGACAAGCAATGTGAGTATTAACATGTGCATTGGGGTTCCAGTTTTGTACCCGACTGTCTATTGGGATCTGACATCTGAATGTATTTGTTATCTAAATTGAATTGTGTTCTTACGTCTGAATTAAATTGTAAATTGAATAGTCATTATTAAAGAATGTTTCATGGATTGGTGTAAATTAGAAAGATTAGGAGAGTAAGCTCACGGTTGGCAGTTGGCAGGCGACTCGCTGTCGACACACTGTTTGTTATTTATCTTGAAGTTTAATTATGTGTTAGTGAGATTTCAATGTTGACTGTATTACTTTCTTGAGTGTCGACAGCGAGTCTGGTTGGTCGAGTGGAGTTGTTCGGATTGGAATAGCATATGCCGATATTTTTAGTATTAAACATCACTGCCATGTATGACCTTACTGTTTATACTGTAATATTACATTTTTAATAAAGAAAGTAAGGTAATAAAATTTGTTTTAATTAAACACCTTCACAGTTGGCTCAAAATAGTTTATTAGAAAAATCGCATTAATATTTTCAATATACATAGGTATAATAATAGTAGAATAACATATTTGTATAAACTATTATTATATTCAAAATAAGTTCAACATCAATTTGTGCTTGCATTTGGGCATGGCCGTGTTGATCCGTGCCAAAAATTAAGCGTAATTGCAAATGATGGAGACAATGAAGTGAGAGACCTATTCTGAATTATTAAAGGCACACTAAACATTGCAATAAAAATTTAGAGTGAAAAACTGCTTTATAACCGTTTCTTACACGCATATGACAGTGTCTCAGTAAAATACATATATCGTATCTGCTTAGTGTGCTATGTACTTTAAATCATTTACCGTGATACCACCATATGTAAGCTAATTCATTTACCCCGTGTAGTGGATGCATATACCTTAAACAAGCGATTGCCTCCGGTCATGAATATAGTGACATTGTTAACCATATCCAGTTCAACCAGGGGCCCTACCGCCGAAGCTATTGCCGTCGGATTTTTCTAATGCGACAATCAAATTTCGATAGTAGAAGCCATAGAGCTTTACCGTGCAAGTTGAAGATGTTTGTCATTAACTTTGATTTAAGGCCTATTTTTGGAATCAAATATTTCGATGGGAATCGGCTTCGGCTCAGTCGGTAAGGCCCCTGACCTATTTGGTCGTTCTGGCTTACTTGGGTAATAAATATTCATACAAACTTTCGCATTTATTAGTAGTAGGACGAGTCTAATTATACCGCAAAATAACCTCAAACATTTTTTTCTAAAAAACAAAGCATATAGTATTAGTAAGGTTCTTTGCTAGGTCAAACTTACTAAGCAGTCACATACTTAGACCGACTATTGGCATAAAAAAACATTGTCATAGCCATAGAGAACATCACGAACGCGATAAAAAAAAATAGAATTGCTAGGACGAGAGTATTTTAAGAAATCTCGATTTTCTTAATAAAAGAGTTTGAGGCACGCGCGATAACATTGCCTTCTGCCTCGATAGTTCTATATCTATGTGAAGAGCTTACTATTGAAATGATCTGAAATGATCCTATAAAGTAAGGTCTTATATATCAAACCGAATGTAGAAGACATTCGGTTTTACAAGGCTGTACCATGAAGAGTCCTCCCTATGGCACGATTAGTCGTAATGAGATGGCCAGTGAGTGTGTCTATTGGTGTTCTCTTGAGTCATGAACAGATATTTTTCATGTCACTAAACTTTAACAGCGAAATAACGGGCAAAGAAAACAATCTTTAGTACGGATCAGTCACAACCTAACAATACTAATATAACAAATTGTGCGAATAAGAGTGCAGTTGCAAACCCACTACGATAGGTCGATAGACGACAGTGCATTTTTGTTACAACTTGTTATCTAATTATATATAAAATTATTTATTATTTCATCGTCAATTCGTTTGCATGTGCCACTTAAATATGTGATTGAAGACAATAGGGGCACTAAAAATGAATAAAATTAGGTTTAAAGCACTGAAAATGACACAATACATCTTATATTTAAATATTTTTTACAGGAATAGAGCCTAACAGCAGTCTTAAAATAAAATTATGTTTAATAAACACTGTGATGAATTTATATACAATTTAAATACCTACACTACATTCACATTAAAATATTTAAGTAAGCCTTTATAGCACCTATATGTTATTCGTTTTAAAGACTACTACATGCAATAAATTGCAATAGATATTTATATATAACTCGTTACACTTACATTAAAGAGAGCATCATACAAAATTTCAGAAATGATACTGGAATGGAACCAAGCATTCAGTAATCAGATTGTGTAGCAAAATATATTTTTTATTATGAAAATAGGACATTTTTGTAATGTAATGAGGAAGACTAATGCGAACAAGCAAATAGCGTACCGTATCGTTGAAGTACAATATGTTGTATAAACATAAGTAACTAATTGCATTGATGAAATGTAAAAAATCTTTCATTAGAGACAAAAACCAAAAAATGGGTTGTCTGTAAAGTAGGTTTACGGATGATAATTTTACGTGAGAAAACATCGGCCGATGGAGGAAGAGAGACAGATGCATCACAAGCCGAATACTTAGGCCGATCGTGCCTCTATCGCCTGTCTCCGTCCGCGGTCTCGAGTGGACGCTCGGCTCAGGCGGAACATGACAATGAGTCATGCTTTTTCGTGCGTGCAACAGGTGTTCATCGATTTACGACGTTATCACATTAAAAAAAATATATTACGGTAATGGTACTATCCGCTTCGAGCCTTCACTAATCATCCCCATTTCACAGAATCGATAATTATAAAACTATTTATATATATAATATATGATAAAAGCAGCCTTCACACTAAACATACATGTGGTGAAGACTAGCGTACACTCGATTAACAATTAAATCACAAATTCTTATTCTCGCCGTCCGCATTGCTTTGGTAAATTTATTACAATAATTCAATACTAAGAAAAGATTCGAAAAATAGTTAAGTGGAATGAGATAAATGCATTGTATGTATTTATCGTTTCGTAGTTTTTCGATTAGTATGCATCACAGGCTCGTGCAACCAACACTCGTTAAAACAATGACTGTTTTACATAATGTCCATTGGATGAGTAATATTAAAATAGGTATGTAGAATATGCTAAATTGAGAACATCATCAGCTATTGACTGACGTTGATACAATAAATATATCATAATGAATGATATATCTATAGAAACCGGACCGGCCTGGTCATAGTCTAAATTAAATGGACGTTAAAAATGCACCGGAAGTGTTTGAGTATGTATTTATGTCATATTAACCAGAGAACATATTTTAATATGTTGTGCATTACACATATTCAGAAGTAATTATAATATTACGGTCTAAGCGGATGTCCCTTGGAGTAATATAGATACCGTGTTAGGCGCGCGAATTGTGATTTGTGATCAGGGTGGGCCCCTGATCGCAAATCGCCTAAGATGAAGCCGATTGCCATCGGATTTTTTAATTGCGAAAATCTAACTTTAGCTTAGATTAGCGGTAATTGTGTTTAGCTTAGCTGGTAGAAACCATAGAGCTCTACTAAGCTGAAGATGTTTGTCAATAACTATAACCTAAGACCAGTTTTTGAAATCAAAATATCCCATGGCTTCAGCTATGGCGGTAGGGTCCCAGATTAAAAAATGAATGAGTTTTACAAATACAAAAACAAGAAAATAAAACCAATATGTTATAACGTACAACTCAGCTAGAACCCTTCCTTTGTCAAGTCCTCAACTTGAAACAAACGAAATGTATACTAATGACATTTCGAAACTACCGTTTCTTCGTGACTAGCGGCCAAACCAAGTGAGTACCATCAATACTGGGAATTTCAATTTAACTTTTTAATGATAAAGGAAAAATAATAATGGCGATAGACTTGGTAAAAATGAATTTATAATCTTTCCATTTCATTTATCTAAAAATGCCATGTGCACTAAAATTATCTCAACATGGCAGCGCTTCCCCCTCCCCCGCATGCCTTGTTCAATAGTTCTTACTTAGCGTAATAAATTCTTTGATCTTTCATCCAGTGGTGTGATTGAATTTTGGATGGAGATGATAGATTTGTAGCTGTAACACCAAACTGTATCCCCCGATTTTGTTATCATTCGAATTATGTTCCTATAGAAGTAATTTTAAAGACGCCAAAAATACAATAAAATACCTAACGACTTGTTTTAATTTGTTGTGGACAGAATGAATACATAAATGGGGAATTTCCGTAAAGTTGAAAACATAGAAATTGTTAACGATTTCGGTGAAAACGCACCCTTACACCGTAATATTATAACAAAACATATAACAGAAGAGTTCTAATTTTGAGAGTTTCTTTGTCGAGAACTCTCGCGGACAATAGTATTATGAAATCACGTTTTATTAACTTAGAAAGCTACGTGCTTAATTCTAGTTACGTCTAATACATTCGTTTATAGCCTACAGTTCAGGTTGATCTAGTATTTTAGAAGATTAACTAAATTCATTATAATACATGTACAGTAGGCAAAGCAGATAAATAACTTGTGTCGAAATTTAATATTTTTAAGCGATTGATACAATACAGTTGGTAAATAACCGGTTTAAAAAATATTTTAAATTCAATAATACAGTTGCAACAAAATATATATCATTCTTAACCCGAGGACCGTTTTCATTTTTGTTGACTGTACAATGACACATCGAATTAGACATTTGTTTACATTATAATAGTGAAAATCGTAGTAATTTGTCTCGCGATCGCGTATTTGTACTGTTTTTGATTGCAAAATCAATGTAAAAACATACAAATTACAAAAATACTTCACAGAAGTGTTTTGTACGCTCCGAAATGGGTTTTGTTGCAATAAAAAAAATCAATGTATTTTTCTTTAAATCAATTGAATTATACGTTTTACAGCGCCACATATAAGAGTTCAAAATCCAAATAGTATATGATTTATGGATATATTTTGATATTTAATTTATTGATAAATTATACATACCATATAAATGGGTTTACCTACAATACAAAACGACAGTACAATAATCGTACAATAAACGCAAGATATAAATTATATTGCGTACTTAATGTAACTAAAATACTAGTATAATGTGAACAATATCGAGCCGAAATCGATAAAGAATGCATTTTATACTTTACAATAGTTGAAATTGGGTTGATTCTTTTTTAATTTTTTTGCAAAATATAATAAGTATAAGTATCAACTATACTTTAGTTTCACACGGCAAATATTTCTATATTCCACACGAGAGGTTGGCCATGTTTTCATCTAATGAAACCATATTTTTTTTATTTTTTATAAGCATGCGGTCCGCCTTATTTGAAGCGGTTACCGTTGCCATATTAATGAAACATGAAATATTGCTAGCGCGCCGCCACCGCCACTACCAACGTTCTCGCAGAAAAACAACAACCCAACCCAAGGGAATAGTAATTTGGCTGCGGTATTTTGTGAGGTGGAGGTACTTTCCCAGTTGGGCAGCTTACAAATACGCTGTACTCTCCCTTAAAAGAAAGAGAGGGAGATTTATTTCGTGTCGATTTAAGCAACGTCATAACATTCTTTAACTGATTTAGGCTCGCATAGGCTTATTTTTGGCTAGATATACTGTGGAATTCGGGAGTATTATGGCTGGCTACTTGGATGGGTGCTTCGCCTTCCTCCCGAGGCTGGTGTCTCAGGAGGCTCCGGAGCGCAACACCGGCTTGCGCAGCAGCAGCGCCGAGTCCGCCGACACTATTGGCAGCTCATTCGTGCAGTGGTATTTGATCAAGTGCGGCACACTCTCGAATACCCTGTCTTTTGTGCGAACCTGTGAAAACATTTTATTATCGTCATTTCAGCTGTCAACTGCTGAACATAGGTTAACAACCCTTAGACTTCTACAATGAGCCCATTCTTCATTATGGTAAGTTTTTATAGAATACTAGCGGCTTGCTCTCACTTCGCTGTGGTTCAATCTTCCCCGGCTCATTTCAGTGGATTTCCCCTACAAACCTTGTTATGACAATAAGGAACACAACAAAAAAGGAATTATCGCATTTCATGCTCAGTTCGAAAGTTATGCGAGTACGTAAATAAAATAACCGTCCTTCGACAGTCGGGTAAATATAGGTACGTAATTGTAAATAGTGAAATAAAAATATATAGATTTGTTAATTTTCTGTGATGAGATGAATGTATTGATGTGTCTGGTCACACACATTTGTGTTTCTACAAGTCATACACAAACAGTGTTTATGTAGTTATATGTAGGGTATGTAAGTACAAGAAAAAGCAAAGAAAAGAAGACTAAACTACGATGGAGCTATAAAATACTTCATTACTATTTATGGCACGGATAAAACTATATCAATATTCTTATTATTAAATTATACTACGTCGAATGGCCTACGGCCCGCTTGATGTGAAGCGGTTATTGTAGCCATATTAACGCTCGCAACATCAAATATCGTTCACGCGCCTCTATCTCCGCTGCCAACGGAGCAACTCCTTGTTTCTGGTGACCTCATTCACTCAAAGGAATCAACAACCCGCAGAAGAGCAGCGTGTTGGAGTACGGTCTAAACCCCTTCGATTGAGGGGGAGACTCGTATCTCAGTAGAGTAATATAAGTTGATGCAGCAGTGCTGGGGTTTTATGTGTATTTTGACCTATTTAGTGGATTAGACCGCAGTTCGGCGCAGGCGATAAAATAAAGATACGCCTCTTTTATTTTCTTGCATTATTTTGAGAAAAGCACTATATTATGTCCAAGAAGTAATCTGGCGGAGTAGTTCTCACAATTCCGTTGGGGTCGACGAGCAGCAGGTGTTTGTGCGCGCCGCGCCGCGCGCCCGTCAACACGAACTGGCCGACGCACGCCGCGCTCTCGCGGACGAGGAACTCGCCCTCCTCCACCACAAGCTGGACATACACACATTCATTATGGTAATGCCATTATGTCTGATATCAGGACATGATTTAACACGTCCTGCTCCAAAGCATCCCGACACAATATACAAATATCTTCATTTGGTACAATTTTGTGAACAAATATAATTTGTGGTTGGAGTCTCCTTTTAAGTAATTAATGTATATACTTGTGTTTGGGAAACTCCGCTGCTCCATAACAATTAGGTGTTGGTAAGTACCTATTTTTATTAGTTTGTAAGCAATTTCTTGAAGTCTTTATTCTGACATACTATATACTATATAGGAATTGGCCGTGTGGTTTCCGGCAGACTAGAATAGAATCACTGCGTATCTTCGAACACCCTTTAAATGAAGCTTGATGTAAACTTGATAGTAATTTATTCCTGATGATGATGAGATGCCGGTGAGATGGTTTTGGGTCTGTGAGCAGGCGTGGTTAACTGCTACCGAACGCGAACTGTTCTGTGTATTTGTGAATTCATTTTATATTAGCCGCTGCCGTGTAAATTGCTGACATAAGTATTAAAAAAAAAAAAAAATATCGAAATGGCTCGATACAAACTTTACGAAAATTCAAGACTATATTAAATTTTAAATTGACAGTCATTATCAGCTTCGCTCTAATATGGTAGAACCGTACACACATTAATTATGGTAATGCCATTATGTCTGATATCATGACACGATTTAACCTCGTATCATCGTAACCTCGAGTACGTCACTTCGCTCTCCAAAGGCATGTTGAGCTTCGCTCGCTTCGTTCGCTCCGCTCTTTCGGCTTTAGTTTGTCACAAGCTTAACCTAACCTAACCAATGTCCTGAGTCAAATTACTGTTGACTGCGTAAGTCAGTTAACCTTTTAAACGCTTTACTTAATATCACTTGGCGTGCCCCCAGCGCCAGGCACAGTAAAACGATAAATAAATACCTACAACTAATAGAGATGTTCAGTATATATATCGATATTGGAAATGCATCTCTTTCGAACGCTTACAGTTTAATTTAAATATCTTAACATATGGAAAGCGTTACTTTGTAATTTAATAATTTTATTTATAACACAGTAGAACCTCTATAAGTCGAACCTCGATAAGTCGAACCTCGATAAGTCGAAAACCTCTAAATCTCGAAGGAATGTTCAGAGGCCCGGTTCTCGTAATGAAATTCCCAACGGCACCGGAACGACTTGGTCTCGTCCCTCTTTGGTTTATCTATTTTACAACGTGCCAGAGAGGGAGCGGGCGAAGTCGTTACGATGCCGTTGAGAATTTTATTACGAGAATAGGGCCTCTGTTCCCTTCCCTTCAAACACCAAAACCTCCATTACTCGAAATCTCAACCCTCTATTAGTCGAAATAATCACTGAGAATTTTGGGGTGTAAGTGGTTTATCAACATCTTTGAACCAAAGCCAACTTCACCTGCACGTGGTGCACCCTGCTGACTGACAAACGAAGCTCTGGCGAAAAGAGAGGTAGGGAGCGTAATTGTAAGCTACCCGACTGGGGAATGTACCTCCACCTCACAGAATACCGCAGCCAAATAACAATTCCGTTGAGGGTTGTTGTGTTCCTGTGAGTGAGTGAGGTCACCGGAAAAGAAGGAGATGCTGCGTTGGCAGCGGGGGTGGCGGCGCGCAAGTGATATATTATGTTGCGAGCGTTAATACGGTTACGGTAACTGCTTCACATCAGGCGGGCCGTATGCTTGTCTGCCACACGACGTATTATAAAAAAAAAAAAAAAGAAGTGAGTCCCTCCAAGCCATTTTGGTACCTATTTTCCCTCCATAACTCGAAAAATTACTTGTATTAGTAAGTATTTTGGTAAAACAATGAAACAAAAGCGTATAAAGAAAATTGTATCGATGACACTTATGAAACACGTATAATGCAGCACAACACTAATGGAAAATTCCAGAAGGCGGCACTCTTTTATGACGTCAGAAGCGAGCGTGTTTCTCCGCTCGTGGCTACAGGAATACTTATAACATTCGTTCAAAAACATGCAGACTAGGGATGGGAATTGTCAATTCAGTTTTGTTCATTCACTGACAGTTTTGGGCTTTATTCATTTAAAACAAAATAAAATAAACTCATTTATTTCTACAGTAACAATTGCTTTATTTGTTTTATAATAAATAAGTCAGTATAAATATATATAAACAGAAATAGTTTGATTTATGTGGATTTTTGTATCTGTCGATCATTGTTTATGCCACATCCCTACTAACGGAATTTTCCGGCCGTGGCGCTAGACATCAATACACTTTTCTAAAAATACTATCAGTAATTTATTTAACTTTAGACATTAATTTTAAGTCCTATAGTAAAGAAACTTAAGTGTAATCAATTGTAAATAATAACTTCATTATCTATTTATCAAGTAATGAACACTATTTTTATATAATACAGAGCTATTAAACAAAAAGGCAGATTTACTGAGTAGTGGTATTTGAGCGTAAAAATCCGTCCTTGGCGAAATGGGCACGAAAATATTTGGCGGATTAATCCGCTCGTGGCGGTTAAAGGGTTAAAAGGGGTTTGGACCAGCATACAATCACATGCCTTCCTGCAGATCTCTACGGCAGTTAATCAACCACGAGCAGGAGAAGTTAGCTTTGTGTTAAACATGATCACGAGTCGCATATAACTGAAATTCGATTGAAACCAATGATCGAATAATTCTATAGATATACCAAGTGTCAAAAATTAACACCCGAAAAATGACCCAATTGTCACATCCAGCAAAGCAAATTGCACATCGCCAGTGTTCTAGCGTAGTGGTAAATGTCTAGGCCTAAGTTGGAAAGCAATGTTTTACCTTCTCGGCGGTGGTCCTGGAGATAGGTCCGTGGAACCAGGGCTCGCGGGCCAGCAGCGCGGCCTGCGCCTGCGCCGACAGCGGCTCGGCCTCCGCGGCCGGGGACGACGCCGACGCCGGCGACGACGACGACGCCGCCGACGACGTAACCGGCGTCGCCGTGAACGGCTCTGGAATAATAAGTTAATTAATAATAAATAAATAACAAATAAATAAATAATAAATAAATATTTCTCGACAATTTACACAGCGCCATCTAGTCTCAAATTAAGCGCAAAGCTTGTGTTATCGGTACTAGACGACTGATAAATGTACTTAAATACTGTAGTATGTAAAGCACAATGGCTAATTTGTATGTTTAACCCTAACTTCATGGTTTACTGCGAGATAGACGCATATCGCAAATCGTCGATCGCTGATGTTGCAAGTAGCATGTTTGCCTGGGCCATAGTGCAGTTTAGAGAAAGTTTGATTTTTTATTTAGACGAGCTCGGTGGTCGAATGGTTAGCAATAGCCGCTTTGACTCCGAAGTCGTGGGTTCGATTCCCGCACAAGACAAATATTTGTGTGCATGAACATGTCCGTTTGTCTTGGTCTCGGTTTTTTCTATGTATTATATGTATGTATTTAAAAAAAATGTATTCAAGTATAATATCAGTTATCTAGTACCCATAGTACAAGCTTTGCTTAGTTTGGGACTAGATGGCCGTGCGTAATTTGTCCAGGAATATTTATTGATTATTTATTTTAAAGTCACATGTTTGCTCGGGTCCTTAATGCAGTTCGAGAAAGTTTGATTTATAGTGCGCAGCACGGGTTACTTATCTCTTTTACTGAGTGTTCATTATAATCTGTAACTTACGCATGTCAAATATGTCCGTGTGGTGATTAGGCAGTAACGCAGTAGGAGGCGTGCGCGGCGGCGGCGTCTGATTCACGTAGTGCCGAACACTCTCCTCGCAACTAAAAGCGGTATTAAATAAATTAACCATATACTGAAAACCATGAAAAATTATTTGTTAAAAATCCATGAAAAGCTATTACTATCGACTATCAACAAACAGTAGTTATATAATAGGCTATTTTCCAATGTTTAAAAATTGTGTAAATTATTTAACAATATCGTAAAATACACAAATCTGTAAACATCTGCGAACTTTCATTCTAATATCTTCAGTCAGACTTTTTTTAGGGTCGATCAAAGCCTGGCGGGAAAGTCCATTTAAAAAGTATGAAATTATTAAAAAATAATATTTCCATTGGATATTGGATAATTAAAAATATTATAACTTTTATTAAGATACTAATTACATAAACGTAATATTTAACATAGCTATCGTACAAATTTCTGATTTGATGCATACAAAATACAAACCTGTGACGTCATAATTCGGTAGCCTTTTGTATGGAGCGTTTTCGGTCAGTCTAAAAATTGTGATTTTCAAATTAACATATCTCGAGAGATTTTTGTGCTATCGAAGTAATTCTTTCACCTATGGTTATATCATGGAGACGTCCCTACATATCAAACCGAAAAAAATGTTAGTCAAATAGCCTATTGCAAAATTCGTATTAGAATTTCGGCAGCTTTTTTTTATACAAAATATTATACATTTAAAATTTTAAATCATTCTAAACTTGCAAATCAATGACTGAAAACTCATCCGCCAAACACCCGTTAATTAAAAAGTTATTTCTATTTATTTAATAAATTTCGATGTACATCACTATCATATCAAATACGAGATCATATGCCACGCAGTACATACCCGACCTGATTGGCTATGATTGAACCTGAATGGCTATTCTTTTTGACAATTAGCCCCAACTGTACAATGTGAGCAGAGTTCATGTTTCATTAAAAAATAAGTTGCCCTATTCACTCTCAATTTAATTGGGCATGTGTTATTGCAAACTATCGTCGAAGGAAATTGTAGATGTAGTGCTTTTTACTACGTATAGTTTTTGTAGATGTATCTGTCGCGGTATTTCGTTGTGATATTCAAAACTTCTGTCTATTCCTTACTAATACGATAAAAGAAAACTGCTGCATCCAGCTTTCTGGGTCTGACTTTGGACTGGGTTTGGATGAGTCGATATGTTTTAGAGAAAAACTCTGAGGTTTGGACTGGGTTTGGATGAGTCAGCTCGTGAATCGAAAGCTTTTTAATTATTAAGATGTACTACAGGACGCGTGAGGAGCTAGATGGCGTCGTTGTGCATGTCAGTGTAATCGAACGCGCAAGTCAAGCATCAGCAACCCTAGCCTGTCCATGGATGGGTTTATTTATCTCGAGCTTTTCGAGGCGACCGGCGGCGGAAGCAATTTGCGGTTCACATTTCGTCGTTTTCAACATTAGTCATAACCATGTACTTGCACACTACACAATAGATACGAAAAAGGGTGTGACTTATGCGATGATCGACGTCTGCGGGTCAGGAGCGTAGGCGTTAGCTCGTATGGCAATTGGTTTGGCGTATATAGTTTGTACAGCCCCCTTACCACCAACTCTTATTGCGATTCAATAACTGAATAGAATGCTTATTCATACCAATGAATAAGCGACTCTATTTCAAATTGAATAGAGTATCTATACAGTTATTGAATCGCAATAAGAGTTGGTGGTAAGGGGGCTGTATAAGATACATACGATGAAATAGGTGCGAGCGAGGCGAGCGGCGGCGGCGGCGGGTGGCGGTGCGCGGGCGGCTGTTCGGGCGGCATCTTGTCGGGCATGTCGTTGTAGTAGTCGCGCTCGTCGACTACGACCGACGCCGCCTCGCTGGCGCACGCGCTGCGGGACCCGTTCACGTTCAGCCTGCAAATTAATTAAGTTATTTTAAATATGCTTGGAAATATTAAGACTAGTTATTAAATAACAAAAATTATACTATAATTTCAGTATGATGTAATTTGCGAAACACTTTGCCAGCATTAGATAGTAAATAAGTTCGAATATCCACTAGTGGCCCGTACTATGAGTACAAAAACGAACGTTGTTCCAAATAATTTAATAGTTCATATAAGATAATGTATTTTCTTTAAGTGAACCTATTAGAAGAAATTACAGTAATAAAAAAAAATGTTAAATAAAGACAACAGGGAGCTAAATCATGTAAACTGCATGAAATAGATTATTGTGAAAGTCAACGGAAGTCTATGTTCTGTAGCAGACGTCTTTTGGGTAAAGAAATGTATGACTTGGCAGGATATATACCAAAGGATATTTTTTATGTGTTATTTTATTTTATTATCACAATTGTTTGTATTGTGCGGGGATCGAACCTGCGACCAAAGTAGCCATTGCTAGCCATTCGACCACCGAACTTGTCATTCGCGTTCAAAATCCGCGAAGTATCAACAATACAGATCGGACTTTATTCTATGGATGAATCTATATGTTTTAGAGAAAGACCAAAATAGAGTAATTTTTATCAATTCAAAATAATCACAAAGATGCGAAATTTATTACAAACATTGCTAACAGGAAAAAAATATGATATTTTTGTGGAAAAGTAAGTGTTCATGATATGTCACATCACTTTCCTGTTATTTGTCCGAGAAATGAACACATAACTTGCCAATTCACAATGTTACCACATGAGTCATATGTACGATGATTGTCCCTCACTCACAAATTATGTCAGACATGTATCATTCATTATCTATTCTAAACACCGTTAATAAATATAGTCCTCAATTGATACGTTAGAAGAGAGGCGATACAATGATACAAATTATGACATACTAGAAACTTGCCTCAATATCGTCTGCGTTAATATTTGTTTGGACGTTTTACACAGCGCTATCTAATCCCAAATTAAGCATAGAGCTTGTACTATGGTTACTAGACAACTGATAAATCTACGTAAAAACATTTTTTTAAATACATACTTATAATACATAGAAATCACCCAGACCAAAATAAACAGACATGTTCAGGCACATAAATGTTTGTCATGTGCGGGGATCGAACCCGCGACCTCGGAGTCATTGATACCCATTCGACCAACGGGCTCGTCAATAAACAATTATGTATCGAAGCTATATCCCTCTGGAATAATGTAGGTTAATAAAAAAACAAGAAGACAGACTTCACTGAAATCAACAAATACCTATTTACATTGTCGCTGTGCCGCCCTAGATGCTTCAAATCACGCGGGCTGTATGCTATTGTTTCCGAGTGGTATAAAACTTAACATAGTCCTATTCAAACGCTGCATTATTATTGCTTACGGCGTTTGCTTGGCCGCTGCATGGATTATGGGGATGGATTTGTGAAACATAATTCATTGCTTTGTTTTCACATGTAAGCTATCAAGTTTGCATGTGAGAACAAAACTAATAGCATGAAACAAGTCTGAAAACTGAATTTGTCTAGATTTTTCCTACTGTTACAAATTTTAAATCAATAAAAAAGGTTTTTCAGATGAGTATATAAAATTTGTGACATCATAATAGATGATAAATAAATAGTAACCAATTAACGATGGCATCTCCATCCACATTAGTCACACTAATTAGTAACATGAGAATCAAGTTTCCAACAGCGGAGTACTATTACCAAACGATCTTACGAGGAATGTAACCAACCAATGAAGGCGCCATTGAAGTTCATATGTATTTAACTGACAGTGTCAATGAAGTTCTTATGTATTTAATGACGGCGTCAACAAAGTCGATATGTATTTAATGACGGTGTCAATGAAGTTCCTATTTATTTAATTGACGCCGTCAGTAAAGTTAAAGTCGATATGTATTTAATGACGGCGTCATTGAAGTTTCTGTTTTTACGAAATTTATCAGATATGTTACGACACAAGCTCTTAACTTAAACTTCGAAGAGGATATAATAATTCATCACTGTAATACTCACAACGAAGGTTTCGTCAAAAACTCCTTGAAACGTAGTTCAAAAGCTTGTCCTATGGTTGCAATCACATCTTGTGCTAATCTACCACCACACTCCAAGACGTAGCACGCTCTCCACTCGGTTGGCGGTGCTGACTTAGCGACATATGCCACAAAATCTAGAGAATCGGAATCACCTCCAGAAGCAAATGATACACGTGGCATTTCATGCCGCGCGACAGTCTCGCCTCCTTCTAAAGCCGCTAAGGTTATAGCTCTGGAGGATACAGTGAGGGCAACATTTTCTCCGGAGTGGGCCATTCGAGGTCTAGCGGCGAGGGCTCGGGCGGCCGCTTGACAAACTCGCCGTTTCTTGTCTGCCGATCGTAAGCCAGCAGCTGCGCACACTCTTGCAATACATTCTCTGTAAATATATAATTTCGTGATAGTTTTGTTGTATCGGCCGTAATTAGGTTCAGGAATACGGCTATGAAATGAGTGATACTGATAGTTGAAATAAAATAATTGCTTAAATAAATAATATATATATAAATATTTCTAGACAATTAACATAGCGCCATCTAGTCCCAAATTAAGCGCAATTTTTTTTTGTAAATACATACATGTATGTAATACATATAAAACACCCAGAACCCAAGACAAACAGATATGTTCACGCACACAAATGTTTGTCTTGTGCGAGGATTAAACCGCGACCTCGAAGTCAAATATATTATATAGCCATTCAAACACCGTTTGTACATTTTCTTATATGAATTTTGTTTGGTGGGTACGAGGGGAGGTCAATAAGTTCGCGGAATGGAGGGGTTGATGGGGATAAATTTACCCGTCCAGGTAGGCACTAGTTAAGCACCTCATTAAGAGTATATATACCAAGTTTGAACCTAATCGTGTCATTAACTTTTGAGTTATCGACCTGCAAACAACTAAATCGGGAAGAAGTCAGCCAGTATGGAGAAAATTGAACACCGTGCCGTTATTAAGTTTCTTACCAAGCAAGGAAAATCCGCTCAGACGATTTTTCAAGAGCTGTTAGCGGTTTACGCGGACTCTGCCCCTGGTAAAACCATGGTTTACAAGTGGCATGGTCTTTTCAAACAAGGAAGGGAGTCCATTGAAGACGACCCCCGCTCCGGACGGCCAATTGTGGCCACCACACCGGAAATCGTCGAAAAAGTAGAAAAACTTGTATTGGAAGATGCCCGACTGAAGAAGAAGCAACTTGCAGCAATGGTTGGAGTATCCGAATCAAGTATTTTAAATATCCTACATCATCATCTTGGGATGACTAAAGTCAGTGCAAGATGGGTTCCGAGAATGCTCACGCCACTTCAAAAACGCGAGCGTGTCGAGTGCTCTCACCAGTTTCTGGAGCTCTGTGGAGAGAGAAAGGAAGAAGTTATGGCCCGGATTGTTACTGGAGATGAAACCTGGGTTCACCACTATGAACCTGAGTCGAAGCAAGAGTCGATGCAGTGGCATAAAAAAGGCACACCTCCTCCAAAGAAGTTCAAAGTGTCACAATCGGCCGGAAAGATCATGGCGACTATCTTTTGGGATACAGAAGGTATTTTACTGATCGATTATAAAGAACGTGGTGCGACTATAACGGGACAGTACTACGCTTCTTTACTGGAAAGATTGAAAGAAGCCATTAAGAAAAAAAGAAGAGGAAAACTGTCAAAAGGTGTGCTCCTTTTGCACGACAATGCACCCGTCCACACGTGCCATGTTGCGACGGCTGCCATTCACCGATGCGGCTTTGAACAATTAAACCACCCACCATACAGTCCAGACTTGGCCCCCAGTGACTATTATTTATTTCCAAAAATGAAGAAAGAGCTGCGTGGAAAGAAATTTGACGACGATGATGAAGTCAAGTCGGCAATTTCGGCCTATTTTGACACCAAAGACAAATCATTTTTTTTCGATGGTATAAACAAGCTATTTGAGAGATCCGAAAAATGTATTAGGGTTAAAGGAGAATATATTGAAAAGGAAAAATAATTTGGTGTTTAATTTCAACCTCCTTCTCTCTCATTCCGCGAACTTATTGACCTCCCCTCGTATATTGGGCTGCATTCAGCACACCGAGCGTATTTTGTATATGTAGGCATAATACAAGTAAATATTAAACAAGAATGGGGTGTAAGTGGTTCATCAAGATCTTTGAACCAAAGCCAACTTCACCTGCACGTGGTGCACCCTGCTGACTGACAAACGAAGCTCTGGCGAAAAGAGAGGTAGGGAGCGTAATTGTAAGCTACCCGACTGGGGAATGTACCTCCACCTCACAGAATACCGCAGCCAAATAACAATTCCCTTGAGGGTTGTTGTGTTCCTGCGAGTGAGTGAGGTCACCAGAAAGAAGAAAGGAAGGAGTGCTGCATTGGCAGCGGGGGTGGCGGCGCGCGAACAATATCTTATGTTGCAAGCGTTAATATGGCTACGGTAACCGCTTCACATCAGGCGGGCCGTATGCTTGTCTGCCACCCGACGTGGTATAAAAAAAAAAAAAAAAATGGTGTTACTTGAAGCAAAAACATGAAATTTTGGCGAAATGTACGTGAGAGAAGTCGCCATAGTGGAAAGCTGCATTTACTGCCAAACACTATTGCTTAATCGACTCTTGCTACAGCTTCAAATTTTACATGCCCAATTTATTCTATAAATAGCTTACAGACTTTTATTTGTATATGTATAACTTTTCTAATCTATTACCTGCTGTAGAACATGAAAAAACACATAAATTGGATAAGTACTTTATGCATCATTTATTCCATAAAATACATAAGTATTCATATACAGACAGATAGACAGAGAGGTGTTTATTAAATAATATGCATAAATAATTTATTAATTGCAGTTCCTAATAAGAACTCTGTAAATATCACATATTACATTACTTCCAGATATAATAATATTAGCTACTGCTATTCAACTAAAAGAGAATATAAAGAGAACATAATACATACTTTGCTACTTGAGATCTTGTCTCAAAGTCGAGTTTCTTCATTGACGTCAATACCTCCATACAGCCAATATACTGCAAGTTATACAAAATTATCAAATTAGTGCATATTACATTTTAACTAAGACCTATGCAAATCATCAGGAGGAATTTCATAAATCAGGACAATAGGCTACTTGACAATTTCTTTTATTTGTTATGTTATATTATGTTGTTATACAAGGAAGTAAGTCACAATAATATAACTAAGCTGATAGAATTACTTCGATAGCGTATAAACTTAAAAATCACAATTTTAGACTTTCCCAAAGAGGTTCCATACAAAGGCTTGTAGGTTATGATGTCACACATTCTTATTTTGTATGCATGAAATCAGAAGTTTATATGACAACTTTGTTAAATATTGTGTTTATTCTACTGCTGTAACAAAAGTTATAATATTTTTTTAACTTTATCCTTTTAAAATGAACTTTCCCACCAAACTTTGATAGACTATAAAAAAGAGATAAGTTACATAACAGACATAAGTTATTAAAATTTTAAGATTGCAGATCATTCTAGTTTTTCAGATAGTGATACATATTTTTGAAGTGAAAACTTCTTTAGCGGTGTTGTGCACTTTTTGGGATGGGTAAAAGATGTTAAACTAGCGTCAGGAAACGTGGCCTGATCGAAAATTCGTAAGACGGAGCGGCGCGGACCGGCGCGGCGTGGCAGAGCTAGTAATATCCCCATCTCTTTCTACCGCGCGGCGAAAATGTATGCCTGCTCCTGCTCTTTATTTTTAATGTAAATTTTTAAATATAAATTGTCATGTTTGTGTATGATAGCACAATAAATGAATATTGTATCTTACCACATAAAATGACAGTACTTTTATGCTGATAAATAAAGCAATTCGTGCGAAATGATTCCCTAACCATTCCAAAATATTCAAAAATACACAATGTTAATGTTCAAGTTTTCACTTCTGCCGGCACTCCGGAGTGCAACCCGTTTTTTATAATTTTAGAACATTGACTATTGTGTTTAAAAACATGAAACAATATTAAGAGAGGACCCATAGTTAAGTTCAAGGGGACCTACAGTTAAGTTCAAGGAACCCCCGGTTGTTTGACTAACATTTTGCATACCAGTGTATTTTATAAACCTAATTAGGTTTATAAAATATTACCACAGGCCCTCAATCTATTGAATTTAATAGATCGACAGGCCCTCTAATCCAGATTTTTTTAAGTTGAGTATCTTGTAATCCAACCAATTACAAATTAAAGTGAGATTCTATTTCAAATATAAAAGTATGTTTTGGATTTTGGAGTATCCTTGGGTGTGAATACTCCAAACCAAAAACCAGAGCATGTCCTGGGAGTCTATAGTTACTTTTTAGTTAGCAAATGAATGTAAGGTTAGGCACATTGATGACACCCTGTCTATAGATGGGTTTATTTATTCTTGTGCTTCAGAGGGCACGGTAAGCCACTGGTCATTAGATACCGTTCAGTCATTAAGCTAGGTCTGTGTGACCTGGTGGAAACACTGGCCTCAACTAACTGATAGTTGAGCAATGTGTCGTAAAGCACTCAAAAGCTCTTCAATTTAGGGGAGACTATACCCCAGCCCAGATACATGATTTACTACCTACTACCAATAAATATAGGTACATGCAGATATAAATCATTTATGTGCATATGCAATTTATATATAGTCTATATACATAAAAATGAATGTTTGTCTGTATGTTCTTTACAGCGGTAAACTAATGCATACCTCTCATCCGATTGCAATGAAACTTTGGTGGGATATTCTGGGTATACTGGGTAAGGTTTAGACAGGACAACATCTGTCAGGTCAGCTAGTATGCAATAAAAAAAACCCTGGTTCATGACGGAGGATTAATTGAGCAAAGGTTTATGTAAAATTATAATAGAAAATACCTTTAAAAACATATATGCCAAGTTGATCTTGCAAATAACTTTGTGAATTTCAATGGATTTTACAATATAAAGTAGAAGGCTGTAGTCTGTCCCAAACTAAGACCTCACAGTTGATTTTAAAATGAAATGAAACTTCATTTATTTCAATAGTAATTATAACTAATGTGTAATTAAATATAAATAAAAGAATTACTAGTATTATTACAAATTATTTTTACATATATTATTTCCATTTTATTTTTATAATAAGATCAATTTATTTACTTGTACCCTTTCCTTTATTGTAAACCCTACTTACTTCATGCACTGATTTGTTACTTTGAAAACATTGTTTTCATCATTTAAGGCTGACTTGCTGCAATGTAAGTTTCATTAATAATAATTTTCTCAGTATTCTACAACATCCAGCATCATTCAAATAATGCATACTCCATAAGACTAAGTAATAAATTTGTACATGTTGTCAACACGTAAATCAATGCCATATGGCACCTAGTAGCGTCATAACACACTTCCTGTGGGGAATTACATAGCATGAAAGGATAAAAAGTGATACAGGATACATACCCTCACTGCATACGTGATTCCATCGCTTGCGAGGACGGCGTCAGGATGCAGCCAGCCTCGCGCCGGTTTGGCGACGAAAGACCCACTGTCCGCCATCTCCACAGAACCAACGATGCACCAAAACGACAAACAAACTATATTCTTTACACTTCAGCAACTCAAAGTTATTTTAAATGCGCTTTCATTGTGATTCAAGTAATTAATTCACGTTCACGAATTACGACGTCGTTCGTTTTATTGGCTGAATTCAGTCAGTTTCTCCAGCACCAACTGGAATGTAAATAGAAGTTGAGCGTCAATAGCGAAGTATGCTCTGCATACAATTGTTTAGAAATTGATTTGCCGTGTAAAACTGAGTAAAAGCGTGTGAAGTCATAACAAAATGCTATAATTTTATTAAAACAAAAAATAATTTCAAGCAAAGTTCTTTCACTTCACCCAACTTTTTTGACATTGACAACAATGACAAGGTGACAACAAGAAATTGATTAGCAGTGACAGTTGTATTTAAAAAAAATATTTTTACGGCTCTGCATACAAGTTGTTTACACTACATTGTTTCATAATCCCTGATTTATGAATATACTGAAAAATATCGTCAGGAATATTCGAATTCCTAAATACCTACTTGTAACAATTCAAGAGTACAACCGATATAGTACAATTTTGCTGTTATTTTACGTGGAAAAACTCGCTAGCGGCGATATATGTTTTTAATCAATATGCATCTATAACCACTTACACAGCATATTAACCACTTACAAGCTAACTCAACGTATCCCCGCCAAAAAGCGCAGATGAATTTACCATTAAAAAAAAAAATTTATTTCTGTGACCGAATATATATAATACATGCCTCGTGATTGAAAGTTTGTTTCAATGCATGCTCCTAAATGACAAAGCTTTCAAATAGGTAGAAGCAGAACATACAACAACGTTTAATCTCGTGATAATTTCACATATTCGTATTCAGCATCGGCAGCTTATCAAAATGGCGACCTTTCAAAATATAGCGTACGTCATTTTTTTTAACTTGTCATGTACAGTGTTGGTATACAACATTCACTAACCCTCAAGAGCGTGCGAGACGGAAAGATCAACTCGCACTAATATATTTTATGTTTCGTCTGCTTATTAAATTGAATGTCTGTGCTTTAAAGATGTTTTGTAAGGTGTCAAAGTAAAAGATGCTTGTCTTATGATGAGAGCTTGAATTATTGAATACTGTCCCTGTTTTGTTCTTAATTACTCAACATCCCGCACATGTTAAAAGAGAGGTAGGGCGTAGCGTATTTTTTAAGCTGCCCGACTGGGTAAATACCTCCACCTCACAGAATACTGCAGCCAAATTTGGTAAACTTGCCTCAAACAATTCCCTTGAGGGTTGATGTGTTCCTGCGAGTGAGTGAGGTCACCAGAAAGGAGTTGCTACGTTGGCTGCGGGGGTGGCGGTGTGCGAGCGATATTTCATGTTGAGAGCGATAATATAGCTACGGTAATCGTGTCACATCAGGTGGGCCGCGGTTTGTCTGCCACCCGACGTAGTATAAAAAAAAAATGTCCAGCAGATACCAACAATTTTCCTTTGGAAACGGTTTGTGGTTGGAATTTTATATTGTGAGTGACACTTAAAAACCCGGTTTTCAAAATGATACACATTTGGATCTGAAAACGATATTTAATTTCTTACTAGCGATACAAGAACAAATTATATATGTTTATCTCTTTGTTTTACCATAGAAGTTTAACTAAACTTTTTTAAACAAACCCTGACATAATCAAAATTAAAACACACTTTTTGAATAAAATTTTAATGACTAAAAATGAATTCACAACACTTTGTACACACAAAAATGTAAAGTCTGTACTCAAACTACTAGCTTAGAAATGTGTAACAAAAAATTTAATAATATTGTAAATATTCCTACGCCACTAAAGGCAGAATATGCATGCACAACTACATGAAACATCTTGTATACTACCATATTCTTGGGAATAAATGACTATCTATCTATCTATCAAATCACGGTATCACATTAATTTTATATTATAAACTAGCTGCCCGCCCCGGCTTCGCACGGGTAGAAAGTGTTGTTTTCTTTTCCTCGCAATTTTTATGTCCATAAGAACCTTCCTTATACCTTAACGAAAATATTAAAATAAAAATTAGCAGAATTGGTGGAGCCGTTCTCGAGTTAGGCGCTTAGCAACATTCATTTTAATATGGGACCACCTGGAGAGTGTACCCTCTCAAACGAATAAGAATTATTAAAATTGCTGTACAATTGACGGAGAAATCATTGAATTAAAAAAAATACATACAGTCGAACATAGAACCGCCCTACAGGTACAATAAACAACAATAATTGGTAATTTCTGGGACAAAAACTATTCCCATAATCGCCTTGTACGACATCCACGGGCAGAGACGGAGTGATTCTATTCTAGTCTGCCGGAAACCACACGGCCGTAAGAAGGAAAAGTGGTATACGCGCAATAAATACAGTTTCATCGGCACCACTCCCAGTGAGAATCTCAGCTTCAATTATACATATTTCGCTGCTAAACATTGACTTGACTTCAGGCAGGAGATCTTCCCCAAATTTTAATAATATTTTTGAAAACTCTTGGGCACGTAAAGTTCTATCTACAGCTTCTACTGCCTTATTGTTTTTTTTCGCATTCATCTGAAACGATTAGACAGCAATCCTGAAACATTTTCGCTTTGTCACAGTTTCGTGTCACAAAGCATGTCGGTGTTTCCGTTCTGTATAAATCGAGTATAATATTGAACATTGTATTTGCGTCCTTCCGCCTAGAAGTAATATATGGCTGCAATACCTGGCGATGCTGCTGTGAGATATTATTTTGGCGCCTGATTTCAGCGAGGATTGCTCTCGTCAGCTATGTTTTTCCAGTCCCTCCTGAAGCATCTAAGAAAAACAGTTTCCCCTCGTTGTTTAAAAGACTTTGCATCACAAAATCTTGCTACATAGCGTCCCGCAAATGCACGCATTCTTCTGGTTTGTGCGAATATATACCAATCGTTCTATTTCAATTTTAGGGTACACGTCATTAATAAACTGACTAAATAGACCACGTTACCTTTGTAAATAAATAAAACGATTGCGTCTAACTTGTAGCAGGTAAGAATAAAAGTAGCACTGCGCGGTTATTTTTTTAGAAAACAATCAATATTTTGTTAAACTATTTATTGTTTTTTTAAGTAGTTTTTTTAGTTCTATTTGCTATTATAGCGTGTTTTTTAGATATTTTTTTAAACTATAATTTATTGTAAACACCATGTTGTTTATGTAAATATATTTAGCTTTGTTCTGCATCAGGTGTTCCAAATCTTGGATTTATATACCTCAATAAAAAAGGCACATCAGGCTGAACAACTTTTGCTAAGGCGTCATTTTTATATTTCTTATAGTTTAGCTGAACCATTATGGTTCTGCATCAGGTGTTCCAAATCTTGGATTTATATATCTCAACAAAAAATGCTCATCAGGCTGAACAACTTTTGCTAAGGCGTCATTTTTATATTTCTTATAGTTTAGCTGAACCTTTATGGTTTTGCATCAGGTGTTCCAAATGTAGGATTTTTATATTTCTTATAGTTTACCGTAACCATTATGGTTCTGCATCGGGTGTTCCAAATCTTGGATTCATATACCACAACAAAAAATGCTCATCAGGCTGAACAACTTTTGCTAAGGCGTCATTTTTATGTTTCTTATAATTTAGCTGAACCTTTATGGTTCTGCATCAGGTGTTCCAAATCTTGGATTTTTATACCTCAACAACAAATGCTGATCAAGTTGAACAACTTTTGCTAAGGCGTCAATTTTATATTTCTTATAGTTTACCGGAACCATTATGGTTCTGCATCAGGTGTTTTAAATCTCGGATTTTATACCTCAACAAAAAATACTCATCAGGGTGAACAACTTTTGCTAAGGCGTCATTTTTATATTTCTTATAGTTTAGCTGAACCATTATGGATCTGCATCAGGTGTTCCAAATCTTGGATTTTTATACCTCAACAACAAATGCTGATCAAGTTGAACAACTTTTGCTAAGGCGTCATTTTTATATTTCTTATAGTTTAGCTGAACCTTTATGGTTCTGCATCAGGTGTTCCAAATCTTGGATTTTTGGAAATTTCGTTTTCAAATCGATGCCATTTTCGTATTTGACGTCTCAGAAAATCATAGAATCAACACCCATATTGATATTATGACATTTCAGCCCCATCGCACCCCCACAGGAGTGCTCTTGTGTCACGTCGGTTATGTTAGATTGTAAAATAGCTGTTGTTTTCGGAATCAGCGACCCGATAAACCATAAAAACAATACCCATAACGATTTTCAGACGTTGCAAACGTCTGAAAATCGTTATGGGTATTCACATTTCATCACATGCCTCATTTCACCCCTTTAGGGGTTGAATTTTGAAAAATCCTGAAACACGTGTTTACTCATTTATCTACAGAAGTGCTCATGTGAAGTTTCGTATAAAATAGTCCAACTAATCTTGGTTCCCCATACAAACTTTGGACCCCCGTTTCACCCCCTTAGGGGTTGAATTTTCCAAATTCCCGTCTTAGTGAGCACCTACGTCCTAAAAGGAACCCCCTTGCAAAGTTTGAGACTCCTAGCACTTGTAGTTTCTGAGATTTCGTGACGAATGAGTGAGTGATTTACTCTTTTATATATATATAGATTAGTATATACGTGAATGGTTTATTTTTGTCAGAATGTCACGATGAAATTTCAAAGCGTCGAAGCCTCAGAGCCTAGACTAGACGCTAGGTGACGCTGATGTCGTGCACCCAGCGAATACTAAGATAGTTATTATAATAGGCTTGTGAATCTTTATTTTTCGATTTATAAGAAATTGTAAGGACGACCTTAATATAAAATAAATAAATATTGTCAGACAAATTACACAGCGCCATTTAGCCCCAAAGTAAGCGAAGCTTGTGTTATGGGTAATACACAACTGTTAAACATACGTAAATACATTTTTTTATTTTTGTAAATACATACTTATGATACATATAAAACATTTTTATTTATATAACTATAAATAAATATTTCTGGTCAAATTACACACGGCCGTCTAGTCCCAAAATAAGCAAAGCTTGTAATATGGGTACTAGATAAGTGATATTATACTTAAATATATAGAAAACACCCCGACCAAGACAAACAGACATGTTCATGCGCACAAATATTTGTCTTGTGCGGGGATCGAACCCGCGACCTCGGAATCAAAGTGGTCATTGCTAACCATTCGACCACCGAGCTCGTCGGTGAAATCATTATTTCGATAGCATAAAAATGAGCACGAGATATGATAACTTGAAAATCACAATTGAAATCAAAATCTCGAAAATGCTCCATACAAAAAGCCACCATGTTATGACCCACACCTTCTTATTGTATCTGCATTAAATCAGAAATGTGTACGATGGCTATGTTAAATATTGCGTTTAGGCAGCTAGTACCGTAACAAAAGTTATAGTATTTATTATTGTCTTCCAACGGTAATATTTTATTAAAATTATTTCTTCCTTTTAAAATGGTCGGACATAAGTTATTAAAATTTAAATGTCGCAGATCGTTCTAGTTTTGTGTATTTTACGATACATAGTATTTATAATTTTAGACGTTTACGCTAGTATAGAAAATATAGTGGACTAGCGGCCCGCCCCGGCTTCGCTCGGGTAGCCTATAGTATCAGGGTCTAACAAAAATTTCAAAAATTCTCTCTGACTTCCAAGACGATTTTCAGTTTCTGATGAAAATTCTCCATGACGATATATTTTTGATGCCCTCACTTGGGAACTATTTCTAGAAAGTTGAGATCTTGATCTTTTGGGCATTTTAAAAAGTTAAAAAATTATTTGCAAAAAAATCTGATTTTTTGTTCAAATAAAAAAAAGTAATAATGGGGAAAATTATAGCAATGTTTATATCAAAAATTAACTGTTGTACAGGAATGACGTATATAAAATGTAATTGAAATATTATAATAACTACTAAGTCACTAAGCACTAATTTTTAAACACGTGATATATTTCGAATGGAATGTCCGAATTGAATAATTCAAAAAGTTATATAAAGGTATTGAAGCAGTCGTAAATATGAAGTAATTTATTTTGATAAGGACTAATACCACAGATTACATAATAGTTACTACGTTAATACCAAGATACAAATAAAGAGACTTTTTTAGCGGCGGCATTTTAATTAAATTTATAAAATAAGTACCTATCTATAGTAGCTAGACATATGCCGTCGCGAGACTTTTTGTAGATAATGATGTGTTCGGCAAAGTCGTAGTACATTATTTTGTTCTAACATCAATAGTTTTCGCAGTGCACGCGGTGTAAGGAATTTTTTTTTACATTATTGGAGTTTTACTAAGGATCCCTAATATTTTCTAACAATAAATATAGCCTATGTTACTAAGGGTGAATGTAGCTTTCCAACGTTGAAAGAATTTTTGAAATTGGCACAGTAGTTTTTGAGCTTTTCATTACAAATATACACACAAAAATACAAATCTTTCCTCTTTATAATAGTAGTGTAGATAAGTTTTAATTATAAAACATTTTAAAAGATCTTTATATCCTTTTGTAGTGACTAATTATAAGACAAACGTGCGCCATGCGATGCAATTTGTCGGCTTAGTCCATATTTGATGACATAATCCTATATTTTGTCATCCGCTCGCTACAGCGCTGAAGTACCATTTGGCTGAACACGGTGAAGCGCCAAGTGCGTCCCTCATTTCATTACGTAACTGAATAATGTCCCCGAGATTTAGCATATTTTTCCCGGGAATATTAAATTGGCCCTTTGTGCGTCGAGCGAGATTTCGAAGTGGGTGATTAATTTCTGTATTGGGCAATGGATCATTATTTTGTTTACGACTCAGCGTTTCGTTCGGACGTTCGAATTTTTTATTTATTTATTTACTAGCTACCGTTCGCGGTTTCTCTCGTAGAGTTTAGGAAAATAGCTAATTCCGTCCTTCTTTATAGAATTAATTTAATTAAAAGCATTTTTTAAAAGAATTTAATTAAAAGCCTAAAGAGAGTTTAGCCTCTATTTAATGCCATATTTGCCATATAGCTGTCTCTCACATTGCCAAGAGGGAAAGTCAAATTCCTAAAGTTTCTTAATCCTACTAATTTCTTCTGATTAAATTCGTTGTGTGTTCCAAGGCAGCCGTAGTTTTACTCCCTGGATTGCAGTCGACTTCATTGTTCATTGCCTTTTTGGTGGTCGCCGCTGTTAATCCTGGCTACACAAGAGACTACGCGAGAGTGTTGCAAGCGTCCATAAGCTGCGGGATTCGCTTACCTTCAGACGGGCTGCATGACTGTTTGTAACCTTAGAAGTATAAAAACATTTGGATTTATAATCATGACTTTCGACGAAGATCGAGGGGTTTTATGGGTAAGAAATCGATCTATCAGGATCGATCTTCGAAAAAAACCTTTTAGGATAGTTAATTAAATTTATTGAAATTTCCATAGCGCTACATTTTGTCGATGAATCGGATACGCCCTGCTATTATATAATACTACTTGATAATACATGCTCTTTAACGGATAATGAGGAGCTCGATGGCGACGTTACACGTGTCAGTCTAATCGAACACGCAAGTTAAGCAACGTCGACCGTGGCTTGTCAATGGATGGGTTTATTTATCTCGAGCACCTCCGTGCTCCGGAGGGCACGTTAAGGGCCTCGGTCCTGGCTGTTGTCATTAAATGGGACTCGTTAAGTCAAGTCAGTGGCCTTTAGGCGGCTCTTGAAAACACTGGCCTCTGCCAACCCGCAGCTGAGCAGCGTAGTGGAGTATGCTCTAAACCCCTTCGATTCAGGGGAGGCCCGTATCAGTGATAGTCAGTCGCAGTGCAATGAATAAGGTTTGACGACAAACGGAAAATGGAAACGGATAAAGCTGTCAAGGTCGAATTCGTGAGAAAACTTGCACTACGTTTTCAGATAGCTTAAGAACTGACACAAGAATTGCTGCAGCTTATGTTACTGGCAATTGTGCTTAGCTTACCTGGTAGGAAGCCTGGAGCTCGACTAATAGTGGGGAATGTTAGACATAAGACGTATATTTTAATCAAAATATTCGATCTGGAGCGTAATGCCGATGATATGTATTAGACTTAGCACAG
The DNA here is from genome assembly GCA_937001555.2 of Hypsopygia costalis. Taxonomy (NCBI): domain Eukaryota; kingdom Metazoa; phylum Arthropoda; class Insecta; order Lepidoptera; family Pyralidae; genus Hypsopygia; species Hypsopygia costalis. The sequence goes on from OW443325.2 coordinate 9,357,925, forward strand.
AGATAGATTACGTTCCTCCCCCTTACCACCATCTCTTATTGCGATTCAATAATAGAATAGATTGCTTATTCATACTATGAATCGCAATAAGAGATGGTGGTAAGGGGGCTGTTCTGAATGAACATGTATTTAAATTTGTTACCATAAGGGGGCAATCCAAAAAATGGAATGATATCAAAATCGGGGGGATACAGTTTGGTGTTATAGTTTCGAATCTATCCTCTACAAGTCTACATCCAAAATTCAATCACACCACTGGATAGATAAAGGATCGAAGAATTTATTACGCTAAGTAAGGACTATTGAACATCGCTTGCGGGGGAGTGGAAAGCGCTGCCATTTTATGATAATTTTAGTGCATATAACGTAATCACGTATAACACACGGCCGTGTCCATGACACAGTCACACCCCATTTTTTTTCTCGTTACAGTGTTCACACGGACGAAGCCGCGAGCAGAAGTTAAGTAATGAAAAATAACAAAAACCATTAAATATAATATAAATAATTAAATTCGTATCATGATATATAATGGCATTCATAATTTAATTACTAATGCACTCTAAGTAAATGCATAGTGCATCCTAATATTTGTATTTTATTAATTATGTTGAGCAAATATCATAATCGTAAAGTAACTCTAGTCTCTTCTTATGTTTTCATTTCACGGCTAATGCCCCCAGGGAAATACCAGAGAAAAGACAGGCAATTTTTTATCTGGACACAGTTACGCATACAAAGTTACGTAATAATATATAGTTGACACAGTGTACATGCAAGTGAGTAATTTTTACAAATATATTGTTTCATTTTAGTTGTGATAAACTTTTACCCTATTACGTCTTTTTTTAGCCACCTTAGTTGCTAATCAGAGTTTAGCTGACCTGACATACATACTTACATACTATATCAATTTTCGTAAGAAAATAAGTAGTTGGTTTGACAGAATACATAGTAGACATACATAGAAACATAATACAGTATGAGTATACAACTAAAATTTAATAATGAATATTATGTTGTTTCACTTTATATTGAAACTTTTATATTTAATTTGAATATTTACATGAATTTGAATTTAAGAAACGAATGTTTGTTACTAAGGAGAGAGCCGCCTAGCATGGGCACCAGTTTTTCTCCACATAGGATAGCTGCATAAAAAATACCGAATGTGGAAAGAATAATATTTTTTTAAATTATTATTATTATACGTAACTTGTTATTATTGGTATACGCCTGTAGTCAAATTCCAAAAGCTTCCTACAAACACAAAAATACGTCTACTAATTTCTTGAATTGAGACGCATATGCTAACAGTGGGTTGAATAAGGGTTGATGACGACATACGTCGCTATCGCATCGGAAATGCCTTAGTTGTTACACATCATGTCAGGCGACTCACTATCAGGTGACATTATTTTACCTGTTTGCTTATTGAGAAATTTAACCTGAAATTAGAATATCTGCTATGTTCATACAGCAATGAGTTCCGAATAGTTGGATTTAGGGATCATATTTCATAATTCATAAGCCATTGCTATAAGCGGTTACCCCTATTAGTTTTCATGGCGGTCGAAACTTGCCTACGCACTATGGTTCGTGTGGAACAAGTTAGCTGGACAAAATTATTTGCTTTGATTTTTATGTCTAAATGAGGTTATAAAGCATAGATGTAAAGTCCTCTGTACTTCTTGGAGGGCAATTTTTCATTTGAGTGAAAAAAGAACAAAGTTCAAGAATATGTACAGAATATCTATATTTTTATCAAGACTTTTTTAAAATAATTTATTTCTAAATCTAACTTAATAACTAATAACAGATACATAAAACATTCAGCAACAAAATCTATCTCTCATCATCATCACTATCCTCAGATGAATCATTCAATGAATTGTAATGATGATGATGATGAGTGGCAGAACTATGAAAAACATTATCTTCCTTACAGCAAGGTTGAACTATGAAATCTAAGACTTCTCATTCACTTCACATGGTCAGATATAAATAACACTCTAAGTAAATCTCTATTCGTAGATTGTTTTTTTTTTATGTATTCACGAATTCTTCTGCAGTCCTAGTCCGGCTCTGATGCTCCATTCCTGGACTGTAAGAAGTTTAGTTACCTAAGTGGAAGACGGGAAGAAGAGGTCATCTACGCGACGTCTTTTTGTTTTGAGACTGGAATCTTCAAACTCTTTAGTTGGTCGTTCAGGTCCTGGTTGGGTTTGTATCGATGTCCTTGGCATGGATAAATAAAAGGACACGGCGAAACATATGTCAACACCCTTTAGGTACGTCGAAGTCGTCTCTAGGAAGCGCTGTCGGCTTCTTCCGCAGCAGCTCCATTTTTCAGCCATTTTGATGAATATTTGGAGATGATAACCTTGACGTCCCTCACAGATTACTCCGTAACACTATCAAAATCATGTCTCAAAGATACAAGCCGATAAAGCTCCTCATTCCGCATTTCTTTCGGGTGTTTCAGCCATTCTTCGAAAAAATCTATCTCCGAGATGGTGAAAACTGTTAAAAGAAAAAAATTAAAAAAAAATAGTTGTGCAAATAATTCGCAATATTTTTTTTTACCAATAAGTACATAGATACTTAGAGAATCATATATGATAGATTTTACGGAGTGGACATGAGTGGACATGTAATTATTTGTCCATTGAACTAAAAAAGACGATTAAAAAACGTCACTTTTATCTAAACATTTAATTTAATAAAATTATCGAATGAAGTTCCTGTGATAAAAACTAACTTAAACAAAACTACATACCTTTATGTACACAATCCATCATAAAATCACTATCACAAACTTCTTTTAGTAACGTAAATAATGCTTTCAATTATGGCGTAAAATTGCAAATGAATGCCCATTGAATTATCAACATTTTGTATACTTACCTCAATGACGCTCCTATTGACGAAAGTAACGAAAATTCATAGGTGTATTCCTTAATGTATATATCTAATGAGTTCATCTTAATAAGTAATTACTAGAAATTTAAGGGTCGTTTTTGTCTAGCTAGCTTGTTCTATTCGAACCATAGTGCTACGTATTAAAATATTTATATCCTCACCTGACTGGGAAACGGTGGGAGTGTTGAATCTTCGTCTTAGAGGTGTATTTGAAATGCTCCGGGTATAAAATTCGTCACGTGTGTAGAACATAAATAAGCATTAAGCGATAAAAAGCTTGTTGTTCTCACCCTTTTGTGGGGTAGATACTTGTACTATAGTACGAAAAGTGCTTATACACTGTATGGTATACCGATTACCATCAGACTTTTTCATTATGAAAATCAAACTTCAACTTAAATTTATGGTACCTGTGTTTAACTTAGCTGGTAGAAACCCTCAAGTTCTACCAAAAAAGCTGAAGATATTTGAAAATTAAATTACCGAAACGTAATACCTATTTTTGGAATCAAAATATTCGATGGTAATCGGCTACAGCTTCAGCGATAGGGCCCCTGTTCCTGTGTCACGTTCATGCTACACTCAATGAAACGTATTTTTATTTCTATGTTATTTTTTCCTGTTACAATTTGCATATGACTCTATGTATGTTTGTTTATTGATATGTAATAATATTCATTCGAATACAATAAGTCCAATTTGTCGTACTTTGGATACAACATAATTTGGGTAGAGTCGAATGACGTATTTGTTAATTCTTGTGATGGTTATTTGATAATTGGAGGGTAAGTGGTGCACCAACATCATAATAATGTCAAAGCCAATTAATTTTTTTCGGCTCTGGCAAAACGCTGTTAAAGAAGAAAGCACTTCTACCTTGTACATAGAAGACCAATTCCTTAGACTCTAGGGACTGGCTTAGATGGCCTGATTGTTCCTATATGTGAGTAAAGTCCTCAGAATGTTCCCGAAGAAATGTTCTTGTTTTTCATTAAATGTATGCGAAAATGACTCATTTGGTTCCCTTTGGTTGAATTTGGTTCTTGAAATATTTATTGTGATTGTGATTCCAATGTTTCTTTAAGAATATTTTATTTTATAATAAACAAAGGGCTGGAAAGTAGGAGAATCTTCGCAACTCCCTAAAATGAATGAAGCTGCTATGAATAAACTTTCGCCGCTCATTAAACTTTTTAAATTGGCGAAGCGGCGTTCAGAAGAGTTATAAATAATTTCAATTCAATTTCAAACTTTTTCATCTGTGAAGTAAGACATTAAATATTTGAGGAGGTGCCATCTAATTTATGTCTCCCAGCTAAGCTAAAAAGGTCGGCGCAAACCTGTTTGTTTTTAATAACGTTACATGAATAACGAAGTTGGGCCGTTTAGGAGTTTGTTGTCCCGGTTGTGGGTAAACGTTTATTTTTATTGTCAAAATCTACCCCCGCACATTAACGTAATAGCTGCCACGAGAATTGAGCTACGGCTTCACCCTTCTCACACTGATGTTTGTTCGCGAACATTCGATTCACGAACAAATTATACACGTTGGATTGGTTCAACAAAATATTATTATAATATTTTTTTTTTTTATATAAAATGTCACTGATCCGTTGCTAGCCTGTTTAGACAAATATAGACTCTTTTATAATCATCAATAGCTTGTATCTACCCACTGCTAGATATAAGCCTTTTCCAATGCTTTTCACCAAAAACGATCCTCCGTCTTCCGCATCCAGCCACTTTCAGCCGCTTTTTTATGGTCATCGGGCGATCTAGAAGGTGGGTGTCCAACGTTTCGTCATCGTACGCGCGGCCTCCACTCTAATACCTTCCTCCCCCATCTGCCATTACTTACACGGCAGATGTGACCCGCCCATTGTCACTTCAGCTTGCAAACTCTGAAGGCTATGTCGACAACTTTGGTTCTCCGTCGTAACTCCAAGGGTGGAAAAATAGTAAATGACCCCCCGCCAGTACTCAGAAAATTTTTGATAGTCCATCCGCCGAATACTATAATATACTAAGTACCTATAACACTTTTAAATTCTAAGAGTTATTAAGTAAGACTATGAATGACAAAAAAATGTTCTTTTTAAACCTGATCTTAAGTGATTTACGTGATATAAAATAATTAAAGAATTTAAACCAAACATTATTAATATTGTCCACATACCATAAATTAGTAGTGGTTTAAAATATTAATTTTCTTTTTCAGTACCTAATGGTATATGCATCGGTGAAAATGCGCCCTTCGTAGCGGCGTCGTAGCGCGTAGGGCAGGCTCGCGCGTGCGTCAGTCGGCGGCCGCCGCGCGTCGCCGCACCACGCCCGGCATGCGACCCGGCACCGCCCGCCTTCATTCCATCAACGCACATTACTACCGCGCGCCCCTGTAAGTACAACATTACCATACAAATTGTACATTTTAATACATATTATACTCAGTGATAGAGTAAAAATATATTTTTAATTTATTAAAACAATTTCCGGAAGCTCTAATTTCCGCACGTGGATCCATACCCGCTCGGAGCTCTGCCTTCCCGACGCACTAACAAATGAGCGGTTCGTTCGATAGCCCACTGCCCCTGTGAGAGGCTTCCAAGTGATCCCTTTTGAAGGGTTGTGCTGAATTCAGATTAATACGCTTTGTATCGAAAGCTTGTCGATTTATGAAAGGGATTTTTTATGGATTCTGTTTTATTTATTAGGATTTTTATTACCGTTCTGACATGAGATTTTTTTGAGATGATGTGATTTATTATTTAATCTAACATTTTAATCTTTATTTACATTGTGTATATTAGAAATGTGGTTCACGTAACGTCGTAACTATTCATTAATTTAGTAATTTAAATAACTAGGTGTTGGTAGTTTGCAAACCGAGCACGTGTCGTATGTTTTGCTCGGATCACGTAGATCTAGCAAATTGAGTTATACGTGATTTCGCTCCGGCTCTCTGCGGATTTGAGCCGCCATCCCTTGGCCTTTCATGTTTCAACCTTTGATAAATTCATTTATGACTTCCCACGACGGCCTTTGAGTTCTGCTAAACTCGTTATCAAGCTAGTAAAATATATTGGAAAACATAAACTAATAGCTACTGGCTGACTCCTTCTTCGCTCAAAAAGTGAGCATTGCAATTCAGCGAGGAAATGCAGCCAGTGTTCTTGCCTCCCTGCCGCATGGGACCGATATTTTTGAAGAATAATACAGTATTTTTTTTTCTTTTTATTAGTTTTATTTTTAAGTAATTTTAAGATTAGGTTATTTTTATTTATTAGTTGTATTTCGTTGTTTTGTAGGTACTATGTTCTAAAAATATGTAACTAATTATACAATAATGTAAATATACAATAAAATGTTATGTATAGCTACAAGTTACGTTTAAAAATACATGTGGTAGAGTTTACCTGTTACTTATGAATAGCATTTTAAAACAAGGGTGGGTAAAATTTCGTGGCCATCCCCGAATGTATGCGTAAGCAAAACCATGGAAAGTCTATTCAGGGGTGAAATTTGCTTGTTTTGTGTCCCCCATAGTACAAAAGCTTCTGGATGATTACTTTTTATAGGGCCATTACGAGGTCCATTCCAAAGAATACAATACTACTGACTAGTTCAGCCTGCTTTAGTGTAACTGTATATAGATGCGTGTATGTAAGCTCCTTGTTAAAAATATAATATATACTTACTATATACCAAATTACACACAATGTTCCTTAAGACTGGTAAGTAATTTCTTCTGAGGTTATCGCGGACAAGCATACGGCGCGGATAGACGATAAGTGATCTCACTCGATTATTTCTAAACTATTCTAGATATAGAAACACTAATTTCAGTTTCTGAATGGTTTATAGTTCTATATATGTCATTATAATATATGTTATATAATATTTTTTTTTTTTTTTTTTTTTTATACTACGTCGGGTGGCAGACAAGCATACGGCCCGCCTGATGTGAAGCGGTTACCGTAGCCATATTAACGCTCACAACATAAAATATCGCTCGCAAGCCGCCACCCCCGCTGCCACCGCAGCATCTCCTTCCTTTCTGGTGACCTCACTCACTCGCAGGAACACAACAGCCCTCAAGGGAACCGTTATTTGGCTGCGGTATTCTGTGAGGTGGAGGTACATTCACCAGTCGGGTAGCTTACAATTACGCTCCCTACCTCTCTTTTCGCCAGAGCTTCGTTTGTCAGTCAGCAGGGTGCACCGCGTGCAGGTGAAGTTGGCTTTGGTTCAAAGATGTTGATGAACCACTTACACCCCAAATGAACCACTTACACCCCTTAACATAATAATATATAAAATATATTATTACACTGTTCCTGAAAATGCTTCACGAGCTCTATCCATTGATAGAGCTCGTGAAGCGTGCTCTATTCATTTATCAATAACAGTTCATAAAATAATATAAGTAGATTTATCCGTAAGTTCCAGCTTTCCATCTACTATATACTCGTATTTAGTAGATGACATGGTACTCAAAGAGTGAGATATTTTATCAGTTAGGTAGTTACCTAAAATGATGTTAATAAACACTCGTTAATAAACAGAGCGGCAATTGTCCTTATCAAAAAAATTGTCAAAGTTCAGTTCCGATCCAGACCAGTTCAAGATCACGATCTTACAAATTTTACATTTTTCGTATCACTTACTTAAACTTCAAAGTAAAATTTCAGTGTGTTTATAAAGAAATAAGACCGAAAATTAATAAAATTAAGAATGATATTCTGCTCCCAATAAGATAATAATGAACTAATAATAATGAATGAGATCAAGCAATAAAAATGATAAAAATTTTTTGGTCCGTCAACTTTCAATCTGCGATTTAAAATATTTACGAGAATTGCCCTTCTGATATTAATTATAATCTGTATCAATAATTGGGTTAGATAGTAAAGACACGTGTAGTTTAATATCTCACTCTATGACTGCTATATAATCATACAAAATACAAGGAAAAATCAAATTTTCGAATCGATCAAATTGATTTTATAAATATTATTACTATGAGTAATACATATATAGAGCCCCTAAAATATTTTCAGGACGAGTAATTAGATTTATAATATCTTATTTAGTTCAGAAATAATCAAGTGATATCACTTAGGTATCGTTTTACGTCTATGTATTTTAATTTAGATTTAGATCTCCAGCAAAAATAAGGATAGTTTTTCGAGGCCGCTTTATTTGAATTATTTTTACTCGTGATGGGACTTTGTGCGCGTTGTTTAAGAAACTTTTTTTCAGTTGACATAATAGATCTTTAAATTTCCATGTGGGATACCTAAATATTTCCAGGATAAAAGTAATATTTCATACATCCTATACATGATTTCGTTCTGCATTGAGCAGAAGTCCCCAAACTTTTTTGTGTTGTAGATCTTTTGTGTATATATTTTCTGATTTCCGTAAACGCTCTGGCATACTAATATATTAATTTACATGAATTTCATAGACCCTTGCATGTTATGACTGGCCTCCAGTGGTCAATATAGAAATTATTATGCACTTTGGCAACCGATGATATTGAAACTATGAATCATAGTGATTCATAAGAATTAATAAATTAAAAAATAAAAACTGAACAATAATAATATGAACAACTAGACTTCTAACGCGATTTCGTACTAGCGTATCCAGTGTCCAGGCCCGTCCGGTGTCCAGTGACTATTTTTAACAACCATTTTATGGCAAATGCCTACGTCTTCCTATGTGGTTTGTAAATAGTGATGTGAATTCATAGGTTAGTCAGTCAATGACTGTTATCTTATATTATTATTCAGCTTTGGTTCCTGAAGGCGTTATAATTACATTAAGTAATCAATCACGTATACATAACCCCAGGTGCAGACTGTTCATTTACGGCAAGTGCCTCCGTCTCGGTTCGTCACACAATCACCGGCCGTCTGGCGCTCAAGCCATCCTTTCATTCCTTTTCGTTTCTGTGCAATTCTTGTAAAGCTCGCAGCCTGCCTGAAAGCGGTCGCAATTAGCCCGCAGACAGTCTACAGCTAGTCTTACTTCTGTCTTATTTATTCCGTTGGGTTATTTTTAATTCTTCAGATATTAAAAATGCAATTTAAAATTACAAGTTTTATTCATATTGTTCATATGAGTCAAATTTGTAACTATTTATATTCCTAACTAAACATCCCTATACTTTCTCAGTTATAGCACAGTATAAGTAATAGTACTAACGTAGTTATAGTCTATATCTTCTTTTATGAAAGTGTACTATATATATCGTCTACTCTACGTCTAAACAGCAGTCAAGACTATGTAACATTTTTTGGGGATTTCAAAAATAATCAGAAAGCAGCCAGTTTCCTTGATAAGGTCCGTCCATTTTGTCGGAGATCTGATAAGAGGACGTCGACTCTCAACTCAACTCACGTTACTGCATATAATAATACATTACAAATTTATATAAAGTTACAAGTTTACTTTAAATGTAATTTAAGTGTAATTTAAATGCTGGTACACCCTTCATTTTTGCTTATCTCGATGTTATTCTGTATTTCAAATCAAGCAATTTGACGAGCTCTATCGTATCGTTAATATTATTAGGCCAACAGTTATTATGACTAGTAACATTATGGGATTTATATTATTTATCAAATTAAAACAAATTAGCTTAAAAGATGATTAAGTCAACATACAATGCATGCCAAAAACAATTATGGCATAGTATTAATACCAAAAGAAAATATGCTTAAATAGTTATACCAGAGTATATTAGGAACAAAAACATTATGTATAAAAAAAATATCTTCCACTACTCCACTAGAACTTTACTCTTCATGTAGTAATTCTGGTATTACTGACTCGTCAGATGTGGCCGGCCCATTGCACGCCATTACAACTTTGATTCTCCGAATTTCTTCGTTGATTTGTTCCCTTATGACCAGATTTGTTCCCTTAGGAAAACCCTGAGCATAGCTATCACAGGATCGAATATCCCAAATTTCAGTAATCCATCCATAAAATTCTAGCATTTAAGTAATCATACATTGACACGAGAACCAAACGAGTGTGCCAAATTTCAGCTCAATCGGCACCGGGAAGTGGGTTAAATTTAACTTGCAAGATTTGATTACAGGATAATATTCTTCGCTAATGGTCAATTCCGAAATGCTAGTACATAAAAAAATGACAAAGAATAAAAATGTTGCCTATTAAGACGTGTCTAAATGGCACGTGCCCACAAGGGCCCAATGGCACAATAAAGAATTTTATTTCATTTTAAAAATGCGTATTGTGTGTGTATTAAGTTACTGAACTGTTATTCCATCTCTCATGTGTATACTGCAGGGCACCGATGTGTGATAATATCGCGCTTATTCACGACACAGCCTTTACGCCATTCGTTGCTGAGATATATAGGACTTGAGAGATAAGGAAATTGAAAATATTACGAGACATTTGGCTTTAGTGACAAAATAATATTTTTTCTTGGAAGCGTATTCCCTACGAAAAACATCGAATACGCTTCTATCAAGACCTTTGCCTAATAAGAGAAAGATACTAAAGTCATTCAGAGTAGAGATTTAGACCTGGGTAATTTTTTTTTATACTACGTCGGTTGGCAATCAAGCATACGGCCCGCCTGATGTGAAGCGGTTACCGTTGCCATATTAACGCTTGCAACATAAAATATCGCTCGCACGCCGCCACCCTCGTTGCCAACGCAGCATCTCCTTCCTTTCTGGTAACCTCACTCACTCGCAGGAACACAACTCTCAAGAGAATGTTATTTGGCTGCGTTATTCTGTGAGGTGGAGGTACTTCCCCAGTCAGGCAGCTTATAATTACGCTCCCTACCTCTCTCTACATTTAAGAAAATCTTATTTAGAGGGCACTAATTTTGTCACGATAACGGTATAACGCATTTGCTATTGCCAGCATATTCAGTGCAAAGTAATGGACTTGCCCAGAATGCATTTAAGACTTGTTTCTCACAAATTCTATAAAAGATGGCCATAAGCGCAATCTAGTAAGCCGTTTACAGGATTATTTGTTTGTATACAGAAACATGCCACACAGCAGCATACTGAGGGCTATACACGCTTACTGTTACTTAGTTGCAAAAAAACGAGCAAAAAAATCACGTATGTTGTATGGGAGCCCCCTTAAATATTTATTTTATTCTGTTTTTTAGTATTTGTTGTTATAGCGGCAACAGAAATACATCATCTGTGAAATTTTCAACTGTCTATCACGGTTCATGAGATACAACCTGGTGACAGACAGACGGACGGACGGCCAGCGGAGTCTCAGTAATCTTCCGTTTTACCCTTTGGGTACAGAACCCTAAAAATATTTCGATAGGTTTCTGTAAGGTAAAAGATAAATCGACATGAATATTCGACGGTACATAATCCGTCGAGCTCGCCTCCACTTTCAACGGATCAAGCGTGGCTGGTGCACCGCTTGAATGCAACAGTCCAGTCAATCCGGCGACGCCGAGCAGGCGCTTTACCGCCATTATTCGCGTGGCTAAAAAAAAAGAAAAATTATATTCTAAGTCGTATTCTGAACTCCTGCCGCCGAAGCTGAAGACGATGAATATTTTGATTCGAAAAAATAGGTCTTACGTTTTAGTTATTGACGAACATCTTCAGCTCAGTTGGTAGAGCTCCAGATAAGCTAAAGATAGTTAGTTACCATAAATCTAAGCTGAAGTTTGATGTCCGCAATCAAAAACTGTGATGGGAATCGGATTCAGCTTAGCTGGGCCCCAGGTGGTATTGATAGAAATAACTTTCACTTTGTACGCATTTTTATACTCATCGAAGTCCGAAACTAATAATGATCGACTCATTACCCTTAGCTACTTACATAAAAGATATTTTTATTTACTGCATGATTTTTTTCTTATAGAAATAACATTAATGCATATTTACTATAGCAATTTATATAAAGTTATTCCTTATCGCTTAAATCAATTAAATTAACTAAGAATATAGGTGGAAGTGGTTCACCACCATCTTTGATTCAAAGCCAACCTCGCCTGTACGTGGTGCGCTTTGCTGATTGACTAACGAGGTTCTGGCGAAAGATTGGCGACATTTCCCAATTTTAAGCTGCCTGAGTGGGGAAGTATCTTCATCTCAGAGAATACTGCAGCCGAATAACAATTGTTTTGAAGGTTGTTGTGTTCCTGCGAGTGAGTAAGGTCACCAGGATGAAAGAAGTTGCAACGTTACCAGGCGGACGTGGCAGCGCGCGAGCGATATATCATGTTGCGAGTGTTTATATGGTTACGGCAACCGCTTCACATCAGGCGGGCCGTAAGTTTGTTTTTCACCCGTCGTAGTATAAAATAGTACGTAGTACAACTTATTATTCAAATAAGACTACGAATAATATTCGCGGAATTCTGTAACTTTGTATGACGAGGCACGCACTCGTGTTGTCTTCAAAATGATTAGGCATATTTACATAATTTGCCCTAATCCATGTTCTTGTTCCTTAAGAGTTAAGAAGTTTGAAATGTTCATCATTGTGGATAATTACAATGTAAAATCTATGTAAAATTCCGCATTTGCGGCGCCTTGAATTTAATTAGATGATTAATGTTAAGATTAATGCAATTACGACGACCTGGAAGGGGAGCCGGATCTCATCATTCTTTGAATGCAAAGTTGAGGATAATTTGTTGTATAAAATTTCTTTCAAGCAGTCATTCTTCTTCGTAACGAGTGAAGGCTAATATCATAAAGTCAAAATTCAAATTGTCTGCGAAATATTAGAAAAGTGACATAACAAAATTGTAGAATGGTGTTTAGAATAGCTTCCGGGGTCGTTATTTTTCTTCCCCTTGCCTCTCTACATCTTGCATAAATGAATATTTTATTTACTAATTATACTTCGTGTAGCTTTATGTTTTCGTTTTATGCAGTTCCTTATTTTTTTAAGTTGGTAATATAATTAATTACATGTATAGAATACAATATAGTGCCACAAACTTATCTGGCCCGGTGGCGGGGGCGGTGTGATCGACTTAAGTGTTGCCATTAAACGAAATGCCGCCCATTTTAGAGGAAACATAAAAATCAAAAAAATATAATATATTTCTTTGATTTTTATACACTGTTAAAATAATAGCATTGATATACTTATTAATTGTGTTGTGTGGTGTTTCAATTAAATATCAATTGCGTTCTATTTTTTGTTGATTAGTTTTAAAAATGGACCACGTTAAGTCGCGATCATAGCTATTATATAATATTAGAGAGTTATAATAATGCACAAAAACAACTCGTTGATGATTTTTTTATTGTAAGAAATGAAATATGTGTAGAAAAAAATAATATGTATTTAAAAAAATACACCTCAATGGAATGTGCATACGCGGTAAGTAAATTAATTGTACCTGGCAATACTACATTCCAAGATGGCGGCTTTAGTTCTAAATTTGGCCACCGGGTCAGATAAGTTTGTAGCACTGTACAATATACTTTGCACCAAAAGACAAGAAAAATACATAGAGAAAAACATTAAGTATTAGAACAAAGGCGGTCGTATCGTCGAGTTATCTCTTCCAGACTACCTTAGGGTAGAGGACGAATAATCTGAAATTAAAGTAGGTCTATATCTATATAATCAGTATTTGGTAATTACCCTTCAGTTGCATGTTATGTGACGTATACTCATACTACATACTGTACAGTATTTTTTTCAATCACACTTACTTCATATTTTCGTTAGAACAATGTTTGGAGTATATTATAGTCAATACTCGAAATCTAGGCGCTCCTAGGTTAGACTAGTTAAATCTAAAAGCAAGTCGAGGTTAGGTTAGGGTTAGCTTGTGAACAATAAAAGCGAAGCGAGCGAGGCTCGACTTGCTTTTGAAGAGAGAGGTTGTGGAGGAAGATACCTTAGGTTTATTTACGAAGGGTTTCATATGTATGTATATATAGTTGTACGAAACCCTTCGTACGTGAATCAGATTCCCCCTTATCAGGTTTTTTTCAATTAGATAATCTATTAAAATGACTTGAAACTTACTTGCAAGTCTTACGCAGACTGTATAAAGTTCAAATTGTATGTAATACATTACATTCTGGTTTTAAAGCTGTCATACATTCACCAATATGTTAGCCGTGTTGATCATGTTGTCTGACAATTTAGCTGTGTATGGACGTGTTGTCAATTAAAGTATCTGCCAACATGATTGATAACACTGTGTATGGATTACACAGATATATTGTTAGGCAACGTGACCAACACGGGTAACATTACTGACATATCTACTTACCTAGAAGAACTAATCTATCAAAAGTTTAGTTCAATCAAAGTACGTAAATCGTCTTTGGTTCTACTCAGGTCCAGTGGTATGGAATTTAATTTGGCCGGTGTTCGTAATACCCGTAGAATTGTAACATTGTATCTACGGCGTAGATACCATGTTATTTGAAATCCTTTCTTTCCTGTGTATGATTATTATTGTAACGACCCGGGGCGGCAGGAAACGTCACCTGTGCGTAATGTTCACATCAAGGAAACAGTTCAGGGATAGTGAAGGATTTTGGGAAAATCACTATAGTAGTATAATTTTCCCAAATTCCATTCACGTTATAATTTATTTGTGGTTCTTGTCACTATGATAGAATTTTTTCCTCCCCTACAGTCATTTTAATACTTGAAAATACTAGAATAGAAACATTTCTCGCGTATATGTTTATGAGGTGGCAGAAAACCTTGCGTATGAATATATGAATAAAGTTTTATTCGGAGACAGGCCATTCGAGCTACGTAACTACGCTGTATATGGAAAAATGTTGAGTAGATGGTTTTCGCAACAGGTTTTATGTACGATCCCTCGCGTTTCGACCCCATTTCGTTGGTCCTCAACAAAGCTTATTATTTTTACCCTTACCTGGTGTTCGTTATCGAGGTTCAATATTATGACGGTAGCTCCTATGATCGTTTCAACGACATGAATTATCGCTAAGCAATTTTATATGAAGGTTTTTCAAATTTCTGTAACAAATAGCAGTAAACTAAATGATATATGAATTATTTTTACTCTTATATTTTAATATATATATATAAAAAGAAAAGAAAAAAGCTATGTACAAATTATAACTAAATCGCGTCAAAAAATTCCTCCGCCTCACTGTCAAAAGACATCGTGCCCAGAAGGCTGGAAGCATCGCCACGCTGAATGGCAAAAGGTTATACATTGTGCCAATTTTAGGCTAGACCTCTGGTCACGGGAAGTATCGACCAAGCGCTTTGCTACTTCTCTAAATAGAAGCCTTGCACTCGGACCCCATGGGTCAATAATAATAATATTCATTTTAAGATTAGTTTATTTTTAGTTATTTTAGTTTGTAGTGTAAATTTATATGCTTATAATGTTTACTGATATTAAGTTATTTTTACCGTAATGTCGATTTACGAGCGTCGTAAAATATAATTTTACAAGTTTAGTGTGTACTGCAAAAGCGTAAAATTTTCCTGTTTCGCTTCGCTGTCGCCCCAATTTCAGCTGGAAGCAATTTGTACGCTTAGAACTTTCTAAGTTCTGGCTGCTGCAAGTAACTTGTCGAACTCGCTTTCAGTTTATAAGTAGACGAAGCTCTAATGTGTAGCAGTGTTGATGTAAAATATTTTATGCAATATTTATCATTTAGTAGTAGAGTCAGTTACGTTTAGAAGAGAATACAGCATTCATACTGTAAGTACGTATTTTATTCATAACCACCTTTTTGGCTCGTAAACTGGACGTTTTAGGAAGTGGTTACACTTCCCAAAACGTTCAGTTTCCGAAAGTGCAATTCCTAAAAAGACAATTTCTCAAAAAGATAATTCTCAAAAGGACCGCAGTATAATAAGTAATAATATAAAACTAACGTACAGAATGTCCACTCCCTGCCGCTCTTTTGAATGGACCTCACCTCCCCTCAGAGTCTCAAACAGTTTGCACGGCGCTGCACGCATACAAATCGGTTCAGTAGTTCGGATTCCATGGAGGACAAACAACGTGACACGAAATTTTTATATATTAAGATTACCCTACCAAATTACCATATACCGCCATCTGTTACAATAGTAGATATGGTACTCACAGATTATTATGAACAAATAATTTGCAATAAAAAAATAATGCGACTATAAATTGAGTTAAAAACTATCCTATATCTCAAGTTGGATCAAACTGCACACGTGTGCAAAATTTGATTTAAATTTTTCGGATTCCATCGTGGACAAACAACGTGACACGAAATTTTTATATATTACTTACTTATATGATATGATATTATGATCGTAGAAAAATATAAACATTTGCCAGATTTTTAGGGTCTAATTTATGGTTTCGGCACAGTATAAGTAATAGTACTATGTATGGCCGTTCCCTGCCGCTCTCTCGTATTGACCTCACCTCCCCTCTGAGACGAATCTGGAAGTTTGTATGGCGCCACACGCAAACACGCTCATTCACGCTTTGCACCGACGCCATTGTTTATGTAGTAATATACGTCGCTACATTTGTATGGAGTGACAGGGGTTTGGTTTCGGTTTTAACTGGGTAAATGGATATCGTCGCCGAGACAAAGTGAAATAATGTAGGTACTTAAAAAAGAAACATCTGGGGTGAATTATCGTAGCTTTATTCTGTCCAAAAATATTTTCGCAACGTCAATCATCCATCCATTTGCGCGACAGCAAATGTTTCTCCCATTATTTGTCTTTTCCATTATACACAGAATTAATGTAATGCGGTCAAAGCTTTTTTCTGAGCTGTTTTGCAAAGCAAGGAGTTCGATTGTGACGTTGCGTGTATGATTTTAATAGAACTTGTAAGTTAAGCAACGTCGCCATAGTCTGTCTAAGGATGGGTTTAGTTACCTCGAGTTCCCATGTGTTTCAGAGGGCAAGCTATCGGTTCTTGCTGCTATCGTTAGATGATCTATTATGAAAAGTCAGTACTTAGCGTTTACGTAGCCTTTGGGTGGCTACTGACTTTTCATAATAGATCATCTAACGATTGGATTTAACCGTTGTCAGCCTACTCCTTCCTTTTTTTTTATTTTTTTTTATACTACGTCGAGTGGCAAACAAGCATACGGCCCGCCTGATGTGAAGCGGTTACCGTAGCCATATTAACGCTCGCAACATAAAATATCGCTCGCGCGCCGCCACCCCCGCTGCCATCGCAGCATCTCCTTCCTTTCTGGTGACCTCACTCACTCGCAGGAACACAACAGCCCTCAAGGGAACCGTTATTTGGTTGCGGTATTCTGTGAGGTGGAGGTACATTCCCCAGTCGGGTAGCTTACAATTACGCTCCCTACCTCTCTTTTCGCCAGAGCTTCGTTTGTTAGTCAGCAGGGTGCACCGCTTGCAGGTGAAGTTGGCTTTGGTTCAAAGATGTTGATGAACCACTTACACCCTTCCTTTCTTTCTGGCGACCTCACTCAGACGCAGGAATATAACAACCCTCAAGCGAACTTAGATTAAAACAAAAAGGGGAAGATACGGTATACGGTATGTCCTTACATCGATTATTCGACAACTGTGCTAATTACAACTACATGTCAAAACTTACCCCCACAGATACATTCAAATTGTTGTGTATATTGTAATCAATGACAGAGACAGGAATGCGTTGGTTATTTGGCTGCGGTAAGCTGTGAATATATTTAATTTTTAACACACTTTTATTAGGTCGACATGTATGTAACTAACTATGTAATGGAATCTAAGGTAACTAATTTAACCATCTTCCAAGGATCGTAGCGTAATGACAATTGGCCACCGTATGTAGTTCTGATGACAATACAATAATATGGTACTGTCGAATTGATCTGATGATGGAGCCGAAAGATATGAACTGGAACTTCATGATGGAACATCGTAACATAGCTGTTTTTGGATTTCTTAGAAAAGTCTTAAAGTAATGAACTTTGACCACGAATAGGTTTCAAGGTCTGATGATGAAGCGGGAAGATAGGCACTGGCATTCCATGATGGAATATCGTATCATAGTTGTGTTTGCACTTGTGAGAAAGGCCACGTAATGGACTTTGAACACGATCAGGTGCATTTATAAAAGCGTGTTTTTCTAGTGTTTTTTAAACTATTAATTTATTATTATGCATGATGTTTTAATAACGATAAGTTAATAGGTATGTTTCTTCGTCGAAAAACGTACTGAGGGGCAATTCTCGTAATTAAAATATAGTCAAAATTCAATTTCGATCCAGTCTCGATCTCACAAATGTCACATTTGGTATTCTCATAACACAATATGTAACTTCAAAATTAAATTTAAGCGGGATTACATCGAAATATGAGTGAAAATTAAACAAACTAAGAATGTTACTTTGCCAACAACAAGAATGGATAATAATTAATTAATTAAATCAAGTATATAATTTTAGTCAATTCACAATTCAATCTCGATTCGGTCAATTTTCAATCTGAGTTCGTAGAAAAATTACGAGAATTGGCCTTCTGGTATTAAACATAAAGTAAGGATTTGTTAACGAGTGTTGTTATTGAAATGACATTTATTAGATAAAAAATAGTTCCATGTTTTATGTTTGCTCGCCACATGCCGACAGTTTTATTGTTGCCGACGGAGGGGGCTGGGGACTTTCACATAGCCGGTGGCCGCAACCGCAGTTCGATCCTTTGTCCGACACCACAATTTATTACTTCGCGTTCGATTCATTATTCAGGGGAAAGGTTTCAGAAAAGTGTAACGATTTTATCCGCATTCTATTACATTACAGAACAATAGCCATTCATTTTGTTTCAAAGTTGCAGACAAGCTACGGAGGAAATCTCTGCCCAAAAAATTTAAAATATTTAAAACGAATTTATTGTCCGCTTCTTAACAGTCTAACTACATGTATGGAAGAGAAGTAGTACATGTCGAACCCGAATGGGGCGTTATCTCCACCACACAGGAGACGGCAGCCAAATAACAATACCTTTGAGGATTTTTGTGTTCCTGCAAGTGAGTAAAGTCATCAGACGTAGGGGGATGCTGCATTAGCAACGGGATTCCAAGCATACTCGTAACAGCTTTATAACAGGCAAGCAAGCATACAGCTTGCCTGGTACTGTCGTATACATATATAACGTGTAGTAAAATTATTGTAACTTACGTGAGACATTACGTGACGAACACGCGTCGCGATAGAGAGAGTCTGGACGCGTCTGGACACTCGCCCTGATGAAGGTCTCTGTTTGAGATTGAAACTAGTCGGATTTCCCGCCAAATATACGATTAATATAATTAATTATATTATATCGTATAGGCTTGCCAGGCTATAAAAATAATACTAACAGCTCTATATCCTACATAGTATCAAAATCAAGTTGGTTCACGCCGTTTGTACGGTTGAATCTTTTAAACTACACAACATTCCAAATTCATGATGAAGGATTATATGTATAATAACATGCATATTATCGTGAAGAAGTGCACACGAGCGAAGCCGGGGTGAGTCGCTAGTACTATTATATTCTCTTCTACAAAACTCATCATTTATGTGTTATGGAGATCGAGCGAAACGAGAAAAGTTTGCTCAGTGATTGCAGTATATGAAAGTAATTTCGAGGATAACGGGAGCGGTATCGTTCACTTGTATTATGTATGCCCCAATCGATATTCTCCATCAATAAGTCACTGAGCGGCGCAGTCTTGAGTGTTCCTACACCACGAGCCCGTAATGGATTGCTAATATTAGCTAAATCTCGTAAGTTTGCCCCCCGCCCGACTGGATAAGCTGGCTTCATCCGTCTTTTCTCCAGCTATTCGTTTCCCATGGCTAGGGGTGGGAAAGGGTGTCGAAACATTACTTAAGTGTTCGGTACGGTACGTGCAGGGTCGAAATCAAATGAGCATTGAGTGATTGTGATTGATTGAGGATTGGGTTGAGTGGTCATTCAATAGGCTATTATGACAATGCGTGCAAAAGGGTTCATGTCTTTATTGAATTTTACTTTTTGTACTTAACTAATAAAATATTCGGTTTTGATTAACAATTAAGTAAAATTGATAATTTTAGTAGTGTATTTATGTTATTTAATTTACGTTGAAGACTGTTCACATTATAATAAAAATATTTATTCTTTACTTTGAAGGTTTCTTAATGCTATTACAATTTATAGTCTGATTTGCGATGTGGATAACCATGACGAAACAGTATTTTTTGAAGATGCATTACACGTTATAAACATTTCGTGCCTCAGAAAACACGTACATTTATTTTTAGTGATTCAACACAACTCAAGATAAAGGAATATTAAAGCGCGGGGCTTTCATCAACAGCCGCGGCGCGCTCGTCTCGATGATTGATGGAGCGCACGAAACGAAAGAAAAGAAATACACCTACCATGTCGGTTATTGCTTATTTATTATTACTCCTACCACCTACATTCATCTCCGAACACATATTTATTTCATGCTATTGCGAAGATCGCGATATTTATCTATATTTCTGGTAACTGTTATAAACACGTAATATACTTACAACAGAAATGTTGAGGGTTCAGCAATTTTACGGTATTAATATACAATATTCATAATATCTTTCATTTCGAGACATTGTGTGATGTAAATAAAGTAGGAGGGTGGCTATTGCCCTTTTTTACGAGCTAGAGTTTCTTGAAACACGACACTGGTACTGAGGGTTCGCCGTGCGGTGTATTGTGGTAGCGGCTGCGACCGCCTTTACCCTGCAATGAAATGACGAGACGATAAAACATTTTATGTCACTACTTTTGTGTACATCAAAGCGCGAGTTTTGACGACAGGAAAATATAGAGCAGGAGCCGAGGAAACAATTGTTCCGGTGTGCCGTCGTCGCGCAATTTAACGCAGTTTTCTGAAAATCCTTTGTTTACGTACATGTTATTATTATGTATACTGCTCCTTTATGCGTACACTGAAGGGAAGGGCCCCATACGACGTAGGACGGTATTGTTTCTCGTAATTACGGCAGAACTTGTGCCGTCTTGTTCTGTACGTTAACACGTATGTGAAGAAAGTGATGGGTAATATAAGGAGTTTTAATAGAATTTCGTGTCGCAATTGTTGAGTAAAGTACTGTGTATACATTTAAAGTTATCAAAGTAAAATATAGGCAGTTAGTTGGAATATTTGGTGTGGCTGTGTATGCTCACGGCCGTGTGTTGTACGTGAATACGTTATATGCAATAAAATTATCTCAAAATGGCAGCGCTTCCCCCTTCCCCGCACGCGATGCTCCATAGTCCTTACTTAGCGTAATATATTCTTTGATCATTCGTTTATCCAACGGAGTATAGCTGTAACACCAAACTGTAGCCCCTGATTTTTGTAATCATTCGTTTTTTTGAATTGCCTCTCTATGGAAGCAATTTTAAAGACGTATTTACGTCCAAATGTACTATATCATTTCATACCTTTTTATGTATACAGATGGAATTGCAAATTAAATATTTTCCACCGTTCTTCGAGAAAAATAGATGGGTTATGAAAGGGAAAAATTCTACATTGTCTCAGAGGTGTAAATTTTTACAGAACATCCAAACTCATTACTTTACGAAGTGCTAAGCTGTTATATTTTACGCAGGTGCCGCCGGCGGCATGTTGGGCGCGCGGCTCAAGTCATGGATGGAAGCGCAATTGGGAAGGGCGAAGAAGCGTAAACAGAAATCAACACGTATCGCGACAGCTACAGCAACACTGGGACCTCTCCCGCCGCCGCATCTTTCTTCCCCGGAGAGTGCATACAGCACAGGGTATTCCACTGATGGCACGTCACCCGGAGCGCCGCCCTCTACGCTTGCCGCTCCGCTAGTGGCACCTCCGCCACCGCCTGCACCTCCTACCACACACCTTTATCATGAACCGGCAAAGGTAAGTTTTCGAAGTTATTGTAGTTTTAGCGTATGTTTTTAGTCTATGGCGTTTAATGTGTTGGGGTTAAGTGAGGTACGTAATTTTCCATCAGTAAAGTGAGTTTATTCTGACTGCAGGACGTATGATAATGTATTACATTACATATTAATATGAGAGTGCATACATACTTATGTAGGTATTTTTTTAACTCTAGGACAAATAAGCATACGACCTGCCCGATGGTACGCAGTCATCGCAGCCTATGGACGGTTGCGACACCAGAGGTGTCACTCGTTGTCGACCCTGTAAAAACCCCTTTACGCATTTCTCGAAGATCCCCATACAGTAGTCTCCTGGGAAAACATTGGCAGGGAGTTCTTTCCACAACTTGAGAACTCAATGTAGAAATCTCCTCTAAAACCGCACAGTACGTGAGCAGTCCGCGACTGGCGAGCGGTGCGACAATAGAAAGAGGCCGCGGGCATCATATCAAACCACTCTTCTGAACAGAACCCATTGTACAGACGGTACACAAAGAGAGTCAAAGTTTCTTCACAGAGATGATGGTCCATACCGTCCGTGAACTAGAAATCGGCTACAATCTTCAAGAAGATTGATCTAGTCACAAGGTGCAAGCTGGTATTTGGGTACTCCCGCCCAGAGACGAGATGACTGTTTAATTACACGGCTATGTAGCAAATTATTTATTTATATATTTTATATGACTATGTAAGTCGTTTGATGTAAGTAAACACCACTGCCCATGCCCATAGACACCAGGAACACCAAAGGGCCACTGATCCGTTGCCAGCATATAACCTACACCGTTTAGGGCAGTTGATTCCAAAACGTCAGCGTACATGGTAGAAAAAGCTTTTAAAATGTACTGTGGTAGATCGTCAACCATTAAGGTAGGACTGTTAGTTTACAATAACTTTACTGTCCAGAGACATGATACATAGGTACATGAAAAATATTTCATCAAATATTATATATTGATTAAATATTTCAAATCTATAAAATAAAAATTAATCGCTGAATGTGTTGCTAAGCGCATATCTCGAGAACAGCTGAACCGATTTCGCTAATTCTTTTTTTAGAATATTTCTTGAAGTACGAGGATGGTTCTAACGCAGAGAAAAAATTCAAAAATTGGGAGGAAAATAAAACACCATTTTTTACCCGTGCGAGGCCGGGGCGGGCAGCTAGTAATTTAATAATTGTTCTATGCCATATGCTACAATGTCATCAGAAAGTTTTTTTTTTAAACGATTTACAACGGCTACCAACGAAGTTTGTCTTATCAATTCGAATCAAACTGTAAAGCTATAAAAATTCGCCCTAACCATGACATCGGCAGTTTATCAACAAACGAAAAATTCAAATTTTACGCTCCAAATGAATCTGATAATCTGTTATTTAATCACGCGATATTGCAAATCACGTTCACGGATATTCCATTAATACCCCGGTTTTAACATAATTGCGTTATCCGCTATTGCAACTCTATGTTACGTATAGCTATATACCAGCTTGAGGAGCTAGATGGCGTTGATGCGCATGTCAGTCAAATCGAACATGCAAGTTAAGCAACGTAGACTTAGGGCTGTCCATGGATGGGTATATTTATCTCGAGTTTGTCCGTGATTCGGAGGCTACGTTAAGCCGTCGGTACCGGCTGTTGTTATTAAATGATAGTCGTTAAGCCAAGTCAGTGGCCTCTAGGCGGCTTGAAAACACTGGCATCCGCCAACCCGCAGTTGAGCAGCGTGGTGGAGTATGCTCTAAACCTCTTCGAATAAGAGTTAGACGATATACCAACATAGTTTTCACAATATCTTTACATATACGGAATAAAATTGTAACTGAGCGATACCTGTCTGTTTGTAATAGGAGACATTTAAGAAAATATAATATGACGGGGTCTTCAGCGGCAACTTAAAACTATTATTTTTAAAAATTTTGTCTGTCTATCTGTATAAACATACATACATACGCACATCTCGCAAATTTTACTGCACGAAATTGGATGCGTATTTCACAATGGTAATACTGAAGGGCTAATTTAAACCGCTAGTAACACATAACGGTATCGACCCGTTGTATTCATGCGCCCGGTTTTGCTTTATTAATTAAATAGACCGTAAATCCACCGGACCTTTATCCAGGCTAAATAAAGCTCACCCTACAAATATTGTTTTAAAACCATTGTATGTGAATGACCGGCGGTTTGATTATTCTCGTAATTGGATTTCAACATTATTAGTTTAGTATTGTTATTAATTTATATTCTCTATCAGTTTTGTGGACTGCTTATACTGTTCTTGTTGTTGTTGTTGTTATTGTAAAGTCTTTATTGTACTAAAGAATATAACATAACATGACAATCAGATTAGAGAGATATACAATTGCGGTCTTATCCACAGACATTCAATTTCAAGACTTATCACAAATGGGATCTCTTCCAATCAACTATTCCAGACTTGAAGGTAAACATAATTTGACAGAAACATAGGTACAATATGAATACTTAATGAATACATGGTGATAAAATAATAATAAATATAAGTTGATTAAATTGTGACAAAAGTAAAGTAACGTTTAGACATAAGTTTAGACAGACTGTATATATCAGAATAAAAAATTGAGTTAAAATTAATAGGTCTAATTAAGTCTAAGGACACTATCGTGTAAATGCCTTCTAGTGTTTTAAAATCCTCAGCCAAAAAAAAATATTGGGTTTGTATAATCAGTTTGTGTGTATTGTTTCTTTGCGTTGTGATGATTTTTCGTAATAAAAGAATTTTGATTGGGCCGTTTTATCTAATATACGCATCAGTTATGCACATTGTTACATATTTATAATTATTTAACTAGATTAGTTTACATGTTAAGATAGTTATTCCCCTAGAAATATTACTATACGAGCTTAACTTAAGCTTCGCTTAACCATCTTGTCTCGGCTTATTCGTAGGACCGGCGCAATAACATAACGGCTTGCTGTTTAAAAAATGGCTCCGTTTTGTAATGCGGCGGATTAACGTTTAGGCGAATTGTCATTAAATAACCTTTCACTTTAGGTTTGTTAGGTTGATTGATCGAGTGAGAAATAGGTGCAGGCTATGAATAAATACACCTTTGCCTGAAAGTGATCTCCCTTGTCACATGCTACCGAGTAATCCAAATTTTTTGGCTTGCAATTACGAAATGAAAGTAGAGTGAAGAAGTTTGGAGTAAGTACTAATGATAGGTATGTACAGCTATTGCCTGATGCGAGATGATAGAAGTATTAGTTAAAGTACGGAGACGGGAGAGAGGTATCTCTCTCCCGTAATGCAACATTGAAAAAAAAGGCATATGATGCAATAAATTACAATAATCATTCAATAATAAGCAAAATCCAAATTAATACACATACCTAATTGTCACAAATATCCACGATATTTTGTTGCGTTCCTCTAAATTTGTCCATGAGTGGGTTTATCTGCCGTTTGCCGATAGTAAGCAATAAGTAGCTCCTTAACGAATAGACTGATCTCAATGCACTGTCCATTTTTTAGGACTATCAAATTGTAAATTTTAAATACAAATTCTAAACACAAATACTGATTTGCCTGATGGTGAACGAGTTATGAAGTAGAGGAATACAGCCATCTTACTTGACCACTTAGCAACTGCTAAGCACTTCGGATCGGAACCGGTATCGTCAGCATTTGAAATCTGACATAATGGTTATTGACATAATAAAAAATGGAAAAAAATGATTTGCAATTAATTTAAATGTAGATGTGCTTATTATTTATTATTAAATTATTTTACAGTTATGTTACTACTACACATAACACTAAAAAATGGACGCTATCGATTTATCTACACTCGTGATATTATCTTTTGTGTATATTCGATCGATATTATTTTTTGTGCAAATAACAGACATTGCCGAATATGCATAGCAATAAATAATCCGCATTTTTTTTGTTATTATGTTATGAGACGGGGGCAAACTAGCATGTGGGTCACCTGATGGAAAGCAATCACCACTGTCCATGGAGATCAGCAACACCAAGGGGTCGCCGATCTGTTGCCAGCCTATACTCCTTCCTTTCTTTCTTTCTGGTGACCCCACTCACTCGCAGGAAGGAACACAACAATCTTCAAAGGAATTGTTATTTGGCTGCAGTATCCTGTGAGGTGGACATACTTTCCCACGGGCTGCTAAAAAAATACGCTATGCCCCTACCCCTTTTTTCACCTGAGCCTCGTTTGTCTGTCAGCAGGGTGCACCAGGTGCAGGTGAGGTTGATTCAAAGTTCTTGATGAACCACTTACACCCCAAAACAGCATTTGTGCATATAAATGTGGTATGCCTAATTTGTAGAGTATCAATTTATGGATCCATTTTATGAGATATTAAAAATAATCTTTTTTGTGAAATTACTTTTTTTAATTAAATTTGATCCCTATGATACAAAAATTGTCAATTTCATACTTAAATTTATGTTTAATCAAAAAATGTGATTTATTGGAATGAATTTTATTTGCATCGATTTCATTGAAATCTCTGTATGTAGTTTGATCTCTGAGTAATTAATTTAGGCAATGGTTTGAAGAAAATCATTTACGGTTCTCAGTATATAAAACTTTTAAAATAAACTATAAGAATCTCTATAAATTTTCCATATACATACTTCTTATCTTATCAATTATAATACCTAATATAATTATTATTATAACAATTATGATGGTACTCATCAACAGATGGCGCTATCGCCTTTCTGAATCGCGATATAAGTTGTCGCTGCTAAGTTTACTAGATGTACTAAATTTTTTTGATCATTAACTTCCTTGTCTTGGGGAGCATAGTGCGCAGTGATCGTAAAGTGAGAGCACTTATGCTGACACCCACAAGTTATATCTTGTATATCCGCGCCCGGCTGCCGTAAGGGAGTTCGAGCGCAATTTTTGTAAGGCCCTTTTACTTCACAAAGGGCTAGATTTTTTTTGCTAATCATCAATACATATAATAAAACAGTAGGAACCGCGTGTCTGTACATTTGATAAAATTAACAAAAAATTAGTGTGGGCGATAAAAAAAGAGTAACAGAACACAAAAAAGATTTTTTTGATTTTTTTGTCTGTCTGTCTGTCTGTCTGTATGTACTCGCTAATCTTTAAAACTACTGAACAGATTTTTACGCGGTTTTCACAAAAAGATTAAGGTCATCCCTGAGCAACATATAGGCTTTGTTTCATCGAAATCTGATGTCAGATTAAAAAGTTATCGTCATTTAAAGTTTAAAGAAAATTTTTCTTTATAGAAAATTACTCATCACAAAATCTAAGAAACTACAAGTGCTAGGAGTCTCAAATTTTGTATGGGGGTTCCTTTCAGGACGTAGATGCTCACTAAGACGGGAATTTGGAAAATTCAACTCCTAAGGGGGTGAAATGGGGGTCCAAAGTTTGTATGGGGTACCAAGATTAGTTGGACTATTTTATACGAAACTTTACACGAGATCTTCTGTAGATAAATGAGTAAACACGTGTTTCAGGATTTTTCAAAATTCAACCCCTAAAGGGGTGGAATGAGGTGCAAACGTCTGAAAATCGACATGGGTATTGTTTTTATGGTTTATCGGGTCGCTGATTCCGAAAACAACAGCTATTTTATAATCTAACATAATCGACGTGACACAAGAGCACTCCTGTGGGGGTGCGATGGGGTTGAAATGTTACAATATCAATATGGGTGTTCATTCTATGGTTTTCTATAATGTCAATTACGAAAATGGCATCGATTTGAAAACGTGGACACGAAAATTCCATCTCGGTATAAAAATCCAAGATTTGGAACACCTGATGCAGAACCATAATGGTTCAGCTAAACTATAAGAAATATAAAAATGACGCCTTAGCAAAAGTTGTTCAGCCTGATGAGTATAAATAGTTTAACAAAATATTGATTGTATTGTAAAAAAAATAACCACACGCAGTGCTACTTTTATTCTTACCTGCTACAAGTTAGACGCAATAGTCTTATTTATTTTATATATATATAAAATATTATATATATATATATATATATATATATATATATATATATATATATATATATATACTAGCGGCCGCCCGCGACTTCGTACGCGTGGAGTTAGTTATTTGCAAATAATTTTTAATTACATTCGAACCTAATAAAAGGAAAAAAATAAAAAAAGTTAAAAACAATCAATATCTAGACGAATCAATGAAGTCGACGGATATTATTTTTTAAAAACCTCTTTGTAAAACCTAAAGTACTTTTTATTGTTATAATAAAACATCCCTCCTTATAATAGTAAGTATGTAGTTGTTTTCATTATTTGTTATACTTAAATATCATTTAAAATCCTTCTGCCATAATTACTTTAACTTCAATAACATTGGATTTTCATACAAATTTCCAACCCCCGTTTTAACTCCAAAAAGGGGTTAATTTCTAAAGATACATTATTAGTACAGCTACATACCATCTATAGAGCATACATTTTAAATTTCAAGTCTCTTACTTCAAAAACATAGGACTTCCATACAAACTTCCAACCCCCGTTTTAACACCAAAAATGGGTTGATTTCTAAAGATACATTATTAGTACATCTCCACACCATCTATAGAGCATACATATTAAATTTCAAGTCTCTTGCGTCAAAAACATAGAACTTTCATACAAACTTCCAACCCCCTTTTTAACCCCAAAAAGGGGTTGATTTCTAAAGACACATTATTAGTACACCTCCTCACCATCTATAGAGCATACATTTTAAATTTCAAGTTTGTTACTTTAAAAACATAGAACTTTCAAACAAACTTCCAACCCCCGTTTTAACCCCAAAAAGGGGTTGATTTCTAAAGACACATTATTAGTACACCTCCACACCATCTATAGAGCATGCATTTTAAATTTCAAGTCTCTTACTTCAAAAACATACAACTTTCATACAAACTTCCAACCCCCGTTTCAACCCCAAAAAGGGGTTGATTTCCAAAGATACATTATTAGTACACCTCCACACCATCTATAGAGCATACATTTTAAATTTCAAGTCTCTTGCGTCAAAAACATAGAACTTTCATACAAACTTCCAACCCCCGTTTTAACCCCAAAAAGGGGTTGATTTCCAAAGATACATTATTAGTACACCTCCACACCATCTATAGAGCATAGATTTTAAATTTCAAGTCTCTTGCTTCAAAAACATAGGACTTTCATATAAACTTCCAACCCCCATTCTACCCCCTTAGGGGTGGAGTATCGTAAAATCCGTTCTTAGCGGATGTCTACACCCTATAAGGAACCTACCTGCCAAATTTCAAGTTTGTAGGTGTTATAGTTTCTGAGATTTCGTGATGAGTGAGTGAGTGATTTACTCTTTTATATATATACATAAAGTTAACGTGGTCTGTTTAGACAGTTTTATATAGACGTGTACGCTAAAATTGAAGTGGAACGATTGGTATATATTCGCACAAACCAGAAGAATGCGTGCATTTGCGGGACGCTATGTAGCAAGATTTTGTGACTCAAAGTCTTTTAAACAACGAGGGGAAACTGTTTTTCTTAGATGCTTCAGGAGGGACTGGAAAAACATACCTGACGAGAGCAATCCTCGCTGAAATCAGGCGCCAAAATAATATCATACAGCAGCATCGCCAGGTATTGCAGCCATACAGGTAGGACGCAAATACAATGTTCAATATTCTACTCGATTTATACAGAACGGAAACACCGACATGCTTTGTGACACGAAACTGTGACAAAGCGAAAATGTTTCAGGATTGCTGTCTAATCGTTTCAGATGAATGCGAAATGGCCAACAATGTGGCTTTATCGAGGATTAGTAACGCTTGAGGTCTTTTCATATTAGCTCCCGAAGGAAAGACTCCCTTCATTTATTTTATATTTTTTTTTGAAACTATGGTGACTATCTTAAATAAAAATAATAATTTGTTGACTTTTAACGTATAATACTGCCCCAAATATTTTCTTATGTATCTACTTTAGTTCGTATTTGTATTAATATGCCGGAATCATATAGTCCACGCGAACGAAGTCGCGGGCATCAGCTAGTATACTAATATTTTACTACTACAAGTTATAGAAACACAAAAATAAAATGGAGGAAATATTTTTATTTAAATATTTAGTTAGAAACAAAAACCTAACTGCTCAGCTAAAAAGTTTTGGCAGCATGATGCTTTTTTGTCGGCCATAAAAAGAAACCACCATCACAGTACCTGATTAACAACTAAATCGAGGATAATCAGAAACAAAGCAGGTATGTGGATTGCTTAATAATGGTTATATTTGCAAAATAAATAGTTCTAACACAAAATTACTATTTGGTCAGAGGGATACAATCAGCTTAAAAATAATATTTATAAATTATACAATTAGTTAGCTTAAAAAAAATCTCTAAGGGCCTGCATTTTTAAATTATGTTTTTTTTATGCTACGCCGGGTGGCAGACAAGCATACGGCCCTGATGTGAAGCGGTTACCGTAGTCGTATTAACGCTCGCAACATAAAATAACGCTCGCGCGCCGCTGACAACGCAGCTTCTCCTTCCTTTCTGGTTACCTCACTCACTCGCAGGAACACAACAACCCTCAAGGCCCTTGAGTCAAGGGAATTGTTATGTGGCTGCGGTATACTGTAAGGTGGAGGTACATTCCTCGGTCGGTTAGGTCACAATTACGCTCCCTACCTCTCTTTCCGCTAGAGCTTCATTTGTCAGACAGCAGGGTGCACCGCGTGCAGGTCGAGTTGGCTTTGGTTCAAAGATGTTGATGAACCACTTACACCCCAAAATGTATGTATATATGATCAGATAATAAATTAAATTTCACCTTGCTTTTTATCTACTATTGTATAAAAAAGAAGTAGAGTAGTGTCCGACCGAAACTGGTTTTTACGACCGAAACCGAAACCGAAACCGAATTTCGGCAACAGTCTCAGTTTCGGCCCAAACCGAAACCGAAACCGAAACTTTTACGAAACAATTATCTAACTGTAGGTACTTTTCTTATAATTGGGGGTGTAAGTGGTTCATCAACATCTCTGATTCAAAGCCAACTTCACCTGCACGCGGTGCACCCTGCTAACTGACAAACGAAGCTCTGGCGAAAAGAGAGGTAGGGAGCGTAATAGCAAGCTACCCGACTGGGGAATGTACCTCCACCTCACAGAATACCGCAGCCAAATAACAAATCCCTTGAGGGTTGTTGTGTTCCTGCGAGTGAGTGAGGTCACCAGAAAGGGAGGAGATGCTCCATCTGCAGCGGGAGTGGCAGCGCGCGAGCGATATTTTAGCGATCGTTAATATGGCTACGGTAACCGCTTCACATCAGGCGGGCCGTATGCTTGTCTGCCACCCGACGTATTATAAAATAATAATAATAATAATTACGTTATGTTACGTTATAATTGCTAGATATTTGGTTCTATTTATTAAATTGAACGTTGAAACTCTAAATCTTTAATATTATCACCACTAATGCACTATAGTAAGTACCAAGTACCTAACTATTGTTTGTTTACGTATAGCATTACCGAATGTGGTAAATTAACCACAAAATATTCAGATAGTTATGTTAGACTTGATTCTACTATAATCTATACATTACTTTGTTATACTAAATTATTATGTTTACTACCTACCCTTAATACAATATCACATGATAAAACTTACTGAATTCAAAACAAATCACACGAAAACTCACAAACAACAAACAAAACGCAAACAAGTCGTGTCGGCACGTGGACGCGGCAAAAATGTCTTCGTCGCTTGGATGGATTTTACTGCGCCGAACATGACCGAGCACAGCGCGGGAACTCCCGAATGAAGTTTCGGTTTCGGTCGTAGTTTCGGCAGGTTTGCCGCCGAAACCGAAACTAAATCGAAACTCGTTATTTTTGCCGAAACTCGACCGAAACCGAAACCGAAACCGAACATTCGGTCGGACACTAAAGTAGAGTATCACTCCATTACAAATTTAATAAATATTATTAAGTTTTTTACACATAGCAACATTGCGTAGCAAAGTGCACATTTTTTTCAGCATTGCGTTATTGTTGAGCTATGAATTTGTTGAATGTTAAATAAAAATAATTAGCAAATCAAACTTAATAAATAAAAAAAAAAAATTACCTACCTAATTAATTAAATAATAAGTAATCAAAATTTTCTATGATCCAAATCAGGATTTGCCGATCATTACATATATTGCTGCACGTTTCAATTTTTTTTGACAAATATTATTTCCCCTAATAAAGTTTATTTGAAAATTTGACATTTTACTTCGGCCGCCATATTGGATTAAAAATTACAGTACCTAAATAATTTGCAATGTCACGAGATTCAAACGAATGTGCCATATTTTAGTTCAATCAGACACTGAGAGGTGAGTGAAATATAATTTGCAAGATCTAATTACATAGAACACGGCGAAAATTGATTTATTAATTAAAAAAAATTGTTTATTAATTAAAAAAAAAAAAAAAAAACACGCCAAAGAATGGGGAAAAGGAGGAAAACTGGACTTATAATATCTTCTCCTAATGTAATTCTTGCCGCAATGAAGTGTCGTTTAACACCTGCTGGTCAATAGTATTTTCCTCATTCCTCATTCGTAATGCAACTCAGTTATCAAAACATCTCATTAGAATTAGACTGCTCCTTACTAATAGACACGTTACCTTACCTAGGTAAAGTGTATAAAGGATTTATTTTCATTTGCTGCAAAGATATCGTTAAAACATTATTAGTGTGAAAAATCTTTACATCTGAAGTACAGTATAAGTATTGTAATAGTACTACGTATCTGAAGGAAGCATTATGGCAACATGACTTTCAGATATATAAATAAAACAAATATTCCGGGGATACAAATTACACAGCAATATCTAGTCCCAAACTAAGCAGAGCTTGTACTATGGGTAATATTATAACTGATAAATGCACTTAAATATATATTTTTGTAAATACATACATATCTACATGTTATGTGCCTAAAACATAGTCGGATTAGTCACACAATTTATACCTCAAGAACAGCTGGACCGATTTTCTCTCATCATTCATCTATGTAAGGAACCAGTACCAGTCTAATCGAATACCTAAATTAAGCAACATTGACTGCAGCCTTACTTTGGATGAGTTTATTTTTAGCTCTTGCGTGTTTCGAAGAGCACGTAATAGTACAGACTATACTACTCGGCTGTTGTTTTTTTTTGTAGATGATATACTTTGTGCTTAGATGATACAAAACCAAGTCTGGTGGGCTTTATGCGATATGAAAATACTGGGAGCACGGAGGCGGCGCAGACCTGATTTAACTTAAACTTCGTATGAAATTTCGACCCTAAACCTATACTTATATCGCAGCGAGATATGTTTAGGTTGTTAAAGAATACCGAAAGTACCCTTTAATAGTTTATCGTTTTTTTTCAGCAACGTCGCTCAAATATCACCGCACGAAGGTGTGTACCAGACCCTCCGGTAGTATGCGCAACACCATCGCCTCGACCTCGATGTCGCATCAAGACCAATCCTTGGCTGGGAGCCACATCCCCCAGTCGGAGAAGACCTCCCAACCTCATTCATCAACAGTCCCTACAGTGTCCACAGCAACCGCAGCTTCATCACGCGCCCTATTCACTAGACTCTCATCCTGCACGGTATGGATCCAGGTGAGAATTTTTGATCCGTGATATATCTTGAGATAATAGTATTTTTCGTAGTAGAAAGTCATAGTATGAAGTACATAAATTATCTTTTGGAGAATAGACTCGGTATCGAATTCGAACAAAATATCAGGAACCAATACTGACAAAACTGAAAACTGCAATATCGAACCAATACCGAAAACTGTAATATCGACAAAAAAGTGTTTTGTACAAAAACGTAATTATATAGAATGTGTAGAATCAGTGTGTAGAATTTGATACGAGTATAAGTACTTCTATCAGAAGTAAGGTTTATGACATTTATAATTTTTCAGATGAGATTAGTCAGTGTTAAATTCACTGTTTTAATAATATAATAGTCATAATGTACATTTTGTTCATTAGTTTAATTAAATTAACACATAGTTAGACTATAACAGTTATGTCATGATGCCAGAATATTGTTATAGCTTCGGGCGATAACATTTATGTTTATTATAATGTTCATTTCCTAGCAAAATATCTTTCACCCTGGGGATTTAGCTTGTAGGTTTTAGGTCAGTAGGTTGGTGTCAGTCGTGTCTTAATGTAAGCATTGACGCTATAAAATTAGTATATTATTGGTTGTGTTATCGGTATATTGGTATGTAACCTTGTCTAGAGGGCCTGGCAATAAAGTAAAATGAATTAAACTTAATCTCATTATTTATTTATTATTTATTTAAACTTTATTTACCACAATTTAAGGGTACATAGACGGCCTTAATGTCTTAATCTCTTCTGTTTAGAGAAAATACATTTTTTATTATCATTTACAAAGCGCATTAATATAACTTTGACAATATTTTCATGCCAAAGATATACTATTTACAGAGTAATATCAGGCATACGCTTGTAAATAACTCTGTAAATATATGTATATGTAATAATGTCTCTATCTTCGTTTTCTAATATTTTAACGTATGATACTGTACGCACGAATAATGACGAGTAATCATTATGAAATTCAATACTTTTTGTGTCATTTCAGGTCTCCACATTTGTCCCCACATTTATCCCCACACTTGTCTCCACATCTATCTCCGGAGCTACACAGATCTCCTTATTATCGCGGTGGCGCATCAAGCGATGAGGAAGGCAGAGGGATGCGGCCACGAGGAAGGGAAACCGCCATATTGTCTGATGCGGACTTAGATTCAGATGGAGATACTGGACTGGATGGAGGGGATGAGGATGATGATGATGACACTGCTTCGCCCGGGAGAAGACGGCCGAGGAGACGGAGACCACAGCGGCGGCCTCCGCGGTCTGCTGGTATATGGAATTTTTGTTTTGGGTCTCAAAAAAATTTTTTGTGTGACGAATGTTGCTCATTCGATAATGCTGATGATCGAGATGACTGACCAAACGAGACGATGTATAGTTTTAAATATCCATTGAGCACCCTGTTTTCAAGAGAATTTGTCCATATACTGGCCGTGTGGTTTCCGGCAGACTAGAATAGAATCACTCCGTCTCTTCCGTGGATGTCGTACAAGGCGACTAAGGGAAATACATTATCAAATATCGATTAGGCCTCCCCAACCCGTTTGGCCAGCGTGGGGAGTATAGGCCAAATCCTCCTTCCGTCTAAGACGGGCGAGAGAGTCGTGATCCTGTAGTGAAGACTAAAATTGACCTGATGATGATGATGATTATACTAGCGAAAAAGGGCGCAAATATTCATCTAAGATTGCGCAGAACTCAAAACAACTAGGCATATAAGTGGCGTATAATCTTCAAGTAATACGCTACGCTAATTACACCGAAATTAAAGTGCTAATTGTACATATTCCAGGCGCAACTCCTCCTCGTGTAAGACGTCGTAATCACGCTCCCTCGGCACCGCCGGTTCGTGAGAGGGATCCCCTCCTCGAGGCTGACCGGGAAGCTGAGAGGAAATATCGAGAGCTTATTAGAGAGGCGGAGAAACTGCTCGTCACCGTGTCACGGGCACCACTAGAGCCGCCACACAACCCGCGAGTACGAGAGCTTAGAGCTACAGAGGTATAAACAATCAATTTCTTGATTGTAAAGTTGACATTATTGATAGACTTTTTGAATGTGGTTTCATTTGCGATGGCCATTAGTTATCTCTGCATAAAATAAATTTCAATATTCGTCTATTTTCGTTACCTATTCCATTACATCATTATCAATCAATAAATTTTCTATCCCATATTATCCTTATCAGAATTTCCTGACTCACTATTATCCTTCCGAAAATCCTTGACACTTCTTAATTTACCCATTTTATCTTGTATTGCATCATTCCCCTGTCCTTCAGGCGGAAGCACCCCGACGCAGCCCTGAACGCACGCACCTGACCAACTTCATGCGCGCAAACTCTCCAGAGCCCCCGCGTAGGCCTTCGCCCCTCGCGCGTCGTTCACCGCTCGCCGCGCCCCCGCCTCCCCTTCTGCAGCCCCGGAATCTGCATACTCTTGAATGTGATCGCCCACATTCAGAGCCGCCTAAGAGGAAGGCCTACGCCAGAGATGAGGTGCGTATAAATACTATAAATTTCTTCAAATTCCTGTGTTGTTAGTGTAAGTTTTATAATGACATGTTATTTCTGTGTCGATAACAATTTGTATTATGTGTGGATATAGTAGCAAAAGTTTCTAGCAGATATTTCGGAAACTTACGTTTCCTTATTAAATATCATAGCATATTATTTACTCTAAAAGTGTTTGTTCACTTGTCCGTCACGGATCTGGCGTTATGATGGGATGAACAGTAATATGCATAAACTCGGATTTTTGAGGATTTGGACAAACGGTTTAATTTGACCGCTTTTTCATTCATCTTCCACAACGCCGGGTCCGTGAAGAACGTATTTGGCAAACGCTCCTTTCCCTTGTTCAAGTATATCTTCAAGCAGGCAAAATGATTAAGAACAAATTTTTAATCGTTATGGCGACCAGAATAGTTCTGAGGCAATATTATCGTGTGTGTATAATAAGTTTTTCGTTCTCATTTTATTTAATCTACTAATCTGTTGAATTACTGTCATAAGTACAGTCGGTTCCCTAAGATAACTGACCACTTTGCAATACTGACCTGTATGGCAGCATGGTCAGTTTCATCTTTAATATAGTTATAAATTAATACTCTATTTGATAATATAATTTATCGGAAGATTTCGTGTTGTCAATGGAATTATGTAATGACTCGGAAACCAAACAGAAAATTCCACGGATTTCTTTTCCGTAACCGAAGATCATTAAGGAAATAATTATACTTAAATGTTAAAACAATTTAGTTACCTATGCCTTTAAATAACAAGCATGCAACGCAAACACGGTTACGCTACTACAAGATTCTGTCATTATTTTAAATATAGAAGCGTGTATAAACTGTGATGTGATTACATGTTATGGTCATTATTCATACTGACCGATACTTGGTCAATGTAATAAAACATGTATTGGTTAGATTTGAGTTGATTTTTGGTTAGGTTAGGGTTTTCTTGTGTCCTGGCATCCGAATTAGTCCGATGACAGGACACAAGAAGTAGAATCCGTCAACCTAGATGATGACTGATGTAGTGTCAAATAAGCTAAATTATTAACAATTAATAATTTATTAAATTGGCCGGGCATTATCAATAATGACCAATTTATTATATTGAACCATACATACATACTAAACTCTAAGTAAGGCCGGATTCTAGCCCACGGGGCAGAAATCGAGGTTGAGTGAAGCCAGTAGATTCGCTGAGTGTACGTTTTCCATTGATTTCAATGGAAAATGTATTTGATGATCTTTCCTCAAGGACATGATCGATCTTAATTTTTTTCAACACAAACCTCAAGCATGTCGAGGTCTTTAATTGTGACAAGTTTCATCAAAATCGGTTCAGTGGTTTTGGGGATGACTTTTCGGCGTATATAAGCGTTCCGCTCAGTCCGCTCGCTGTACTCAATTAGTACCTACGAGCACCGGATTCATGAGAAATAAAATAGTTTTTTCAACACACTTGCTCATAAAGTGGCTCTAATTTCACCGCAATTAGGCACATAATGACACCTATAATCAAACTGTGACTTTTGCATTGCTATTACATATTACGTTAGTACTATTACTGTGTTATTATTCACAAGTGAGTTATAAAGTTTTTATTTTATTTTATTGGTTGAGTTGCTTTTCTTAAAAAAGTTTTGATACAAAAAAGATCGTGTTCAATAATAGGTACAAATAAATTTATATACCAATTGCTTGCTCATTTTATGCAACATCGTATTTAAATA
This sequence comes from Hypsopygia costalis, assembly GCA_937001555.2. Taxonomy (NCBI): domain Eukaryota; kingdom Metazoa; phylum Arthropoda; class Insecta; order Lepidoptera; family Pyralidae; genus Hypsopygia; species Hypsopygia costalis. The sequence goes on from OW443325.2 coordinate 9,395,703, forward strand.
TATCTATTTAATTTTTTTTAATACGAAGTTGCCTGAAAATTTAAACTTGTATGTGTTTATTAAATACAACTTTCACTCAAATATAACTTTTGTTTTCTCTGTAATAAAGAAAACTTTAAATTCCCCATTTTGTACACGGTTAAAACGCTATCCGCGAAAGTCCATAAAAAGAAACCTCATTTTTTTTGTCTATGGCCGATCGCCATGTTAGATGCGCGCGCATAGGAAAACCTGATTATTTTTTCCCGCCACTGCGAAAAAATTTTCACCACATGTTTTATAGTTTTTTAGTATTACTTTCTTCACAAGTGTGTTGAAAAACGTCCTATGATACACGTGTGTATTGATGATTACCGTCCTAGGGTCTCTTAAGACCCTCGCCTAAAGGTTCGGGTCTCAATGGCGCCTCAGTGGTAATCACCAACATTACACACTTGTACCATAATGTACTATTATCTATCCGATCTTCTTTTGTCTTTATCTATTAAGCCTTATTACAAGCTGATTGTAGTAAACAAAGACGTGTAATAGCAATGGCGTAATTAATTAATGTTCAGTAATGGAAGATTCCTGTCGATACATACTAATTACAGTAACGAACGATATCATAATTGATGCGTTTTTGCACTGCGCTCCGGGCAAATATACTCATTGTTTATGTGTTGATATGTATAACTGTAATGATTTAGTTTTAATGTCATGACAGTTTATATTTAATAATCAGCATGCACAAACAAGAACAATAGTTATTTGTTATACAAGAGTGCAAAGTTGCTTTTTAACCGCGTGCTCAATTTTGATGACCGAGCAAGCGAAGGATTCGTTCAATAATTAGAATCCTGAGCGTTAGCGAGCGAGTCAAAAGAGTACGAGGTGAAAAATCTTTGCACTCGAGTGCAACTCGTAACTTTTCATCCCACCTCAGTGAGGAAATTACTAAATGTAAAAAAAAACATTTACAATCACTTTATACTTTATTTATTTATATTTATTATTTCAGTAACTACTAATCATGAAATCACACATTTTAAGTTTTTCATTAAACTTGTTTTAAAGTTTCTTGTTTTTAACCTAAGGTTTTAACAATATAACGTGAAATAGTTATTTGTTATGCAAGGCTGCAAAGTTAATTTTTGGCGCGAGTACCTTGTATTGAAACCTGAGCAAGCGAAGGATTCTAGGATTGAGCCACGAGCGAAGCGAGTGGTTCAAATATAGAATCCTGAGCGTAGCGAGGGTTTCAAAGGTACGAGACGCTAAATAACTTTGCTGCCGAGCGCAACACACAACTTTTCACCTCACTAAAGCGAGGAAAATGTTAGGTGCAAGAAAAACAGTTTTAATAAATAATCATCAATGGACTGGCTGCAGAGAATATAAACTATTACGAAACCAATGAGGTTCTATATATATGTAATTTATTGTACGAAACCTTTATTGAATAAAAATATTCGAATTTTAAAAACACTTTCCACGCTAGCGGATAAAGTGCGATTTTCCACGCAGATTTCGAATGATAAACAGAGCTTTTACGAGCTAGTGAGGTGAAAAGAAAATTGCGCGCGCAAAGCATATTAAACAAATACACAAAGGAGGATCCGAGTCTGAGTTTTTAACAAATTAAAAAAAGCTGTATAATAAATTCGGCACCATGGTGGAAGAAGTAAATAGGTTTAATGATGTTTTGAATTCACAAACTTAATGCACACAATGTTCTAAATTCAAATTTACTTTATCTTCTACCGGATAAAAATGACTTTTGCACTCAGATATCGAAGAGCAAAAATACTCTTTCCGAAATGGGGGGATGAAAATTTTTTTTCTTACCACCAGCTCGACAATGTCCAATTACATATCAGGTAATCTCAAAGTAAAGCACTGCATTATCTCTCTCCCTCCCGCACAGGGAAATAATGTTGTATGAAACTCCCTCAGTTTGAATTTGGAACAACATTATTTCCCTGTGTTTGAATTTGGAATGTTACAGTTCCTATGAGAACTTGTAATAAATACGAAAAAGCCTATGTTAATTTTAATATAATGTGGAGAACGACAAAAGGAATTAAGGCATTGTCAGGGTTAGTCCTTTTAGTTTATTTCCAACACTTAGCATCTACCCGGAAGCTAAGCAGCCTATGGTGCATTTATTCAATGCCTAGATCTACAATAAGCATTAAACAAAATATAAAAATAAATACATACAGCAAATTGTTGGCTTTTTTAAAGAAAAAATCAGAAGCTCATCGAGCAAAAAAGTCAAAGTATTTTAACTTTTAATTTAATTTTATAAAATTACTAAAAAAATAATTGCATGTAAAAATTCTAGACTCTGGTATATATTTGTGCTAATACTGAATAAATTATGAAATTACCTACTATTATTTCTCTAACCTCGAAGTTTATTGTTGTCACGCTAGGTATGAAAAGTAGAGTATTCTCCTCTGGGATAAAGCCTGTCTTCGTCTTGGGCGGCTTGAATACTTCACTTCACTCAGGACTCTATTACACCTACCTACTTGACTCCCTTCTTCGCTCAGGAGTTAACTTTAACTCCCTCGCTACGTTCGGGAGCCGCCCGCCCGTGACGTAAGATATTGCTTTACCCCCTTGGTGCATAATCTACTATAAAACAAGCTTTTATTAGATGTTAATAATGAAATAACTAAAATATTGACAATAAAAAATTTGCCATTTGGTGGCTCCGCCATATTGGATTAAAAATGGTGGTGAGTAATTGTCACGGGAACCAAACGAGTGTGCCAAATTTCAACTTAATCGGACACTGGGTAGAGGTCAAATTTAACTTGCGAGATTTGATTACGGACACTGCAATGAAACTATATAATCGAAAGAACCATATCAGTAACTAATTATATGTAATTAAGTTATTTTTAATTAAATTAAGTTTAATGAAACTTCGTATTTATATTATTATATTTGACGAGCTCGGTGGCGTAGCGGTCAATGACGCGGCTTCGACACCAACGCTCGTGGGTTCGATTCCCACACGGGACAAACATTTGTGTGCATGAACATGTCTGTTTGTCTTGGTCTGGGTGTTTTCTATGTATCATTAGTATGTATTTACAAAAAAAAAATGTATTTACGTATGTTTATCAGTTGTCTAGTATCCATAACACAAGCTTCGCTTACTTTGGGGCTAGATGGCGCTGTGTAATTTGTGTGACAATATTTATTATTTATATTTAATGAAATTATTTTTAATTAATTTAAGTTTAATGAAAATTCGTCACCATAATATTTATATATATATAGAAATTGAAAGTCACCATAATATTTCGAATATTTGAACTAATCTGACAAAAATGGTTATTAGCAGTAAAAGTTATTTAAAGAAATGAAATTAAAATAGAATCTAATATTGGAAGGTATTGGAATTATTTTGTAAATTTCATGAGTAACAATATGTGATTTTAAATAAATATAGTTATCGTCTCTTTATAGGTGCTGCAGACACTGGAGGGTCTTCGCAAGAGCTTACAGCAGCAATCGGCGCTGTTAGCCGTACAGCGCACGAGGCTCGACTCGCTATAGCGACATCCCCGGCACCCGTCCACCCTCCACGCCGAACCTCTCGTTCTAGACCCCTTTTTTTGAATATTTTATCCTGTTGTAGTTGATCGGTCGTATCACTTCCTTACTCAGCTTTAACTTAATTAAGTTTTGTTTGTATGTATCTGGACATAATTTTTGACCAGTGTTAGGACTAACCTATGTAATTTTAGTCCTGTGCTCTTCATTTTCCCTGAGGACAATAATATTTATTGTTCTTCATAATACTCTAATTAATATGTACATACAAGTATGTTTGTGATAAAGTGTCATTTTTGACTCAATTTCTGTCTGAGTAATAGTGAGTCAGAGTTATTTGCCTGTAATGTTTTTTTAGTTTTCAAAGATTAGTAATCCTAACATCATTGTTGAAGCTAACATTTAGCGTGTTTATTATTTAGAATTATGCTAGTCATATTTTTACGAAGTTCACTGCGTAGCTTTGTAATAACATATATTTAATCAATTGTTTAGTTCACTCAGTTTGATCAGAGTCAGGCTTCTCAGACTATGGGACGTCTTTGTTAGTTTCGTGCAGATTTTGTTATTAAGTTTTATTTCGGTCTTTTATAGGTAAGTTTGCGTTATATCCATGGACAAGAGTGAATACGGCCAGTAGTTCTTCCATATCTCCCTGTCTAGTCCCTCCATGATTTCTAGTCTAGTTAACATCGCCATTCCACTGAAAGACATCACAATACAAACTATAGAACTAATACCCAGACCAGGAAATACTCTTAGATGCCAAAAAGCTATATGTAGTTACACGTGCCAATTTTTGTTTTATCATTGTGCTCAATTGAACTGATTGGTATCAAGTCAGAAGCTATTTTTTTTTTAATTATTAATTCGTTATTATTATTCATTACATTTTTGATTATATTTATTTTGATTCTCCCCCTGGAGTCGTCTTCCTCATTGATGAGGGTCGTGACCTCTCATGATTCTCGTACGGACAATATTATACCATTTGTGTCTGTCTGTTGCGGTAGATATTTTGATTTACGATAGGTATTTATTTTGATATACTGTATCTATTTGTAACAAATGAAATTGACAAGATCTATTACCTTTTAGATCAGTAACCAAAGAAAAACTTCTACCTTATTATAAAGCTGTATTGTCTTTCAGTGGAATGCGTTTCCTTTAGCGTACCTATTTAGAGTAGTTATTGTTACCGTTTCGTATAGGCGAGGCCATTTTTACTATCTTCCAGTAATAGTTATTGTAGCGTCATTTTATTAGTAGATAGATTAGTCAACATGGTGTGACGATTTGTACCAGAAACTGACGTCAGGGATGCCTTTGCTCAAATCCAATCAAAACCCATCTAGCTCGATTGCTTTAGTGATTGTTCTGAGTTGATCACTTATAAACTAAAAAAATATATTACCTTATAATATGAACATATAAAAATATAAGCAAGTGTTAACATTTTGTATATAATAATTATTTTACAAATTAAAGCAATTTGTAAAATCAACTATTGTGATGTTTTGATAAATTTTAATAATTACTATTAGATAAATTATTTTGATTAAAAAAATGTAAAATTATCATAGCAAATGGAAAATTTCGTTATATGATCAAAAATTATTCATGTGGTTTTGAATTCTAAACAAACAAGTAATATATTTGAAACTCAAAGATGTAATAATTTACAGTTTTGAAAGGATATGTAATATAAAAAATTGACTTAGATGCTGGATAAATGTACCAATTTGTTACATGGACTGTGTATGATTCGAGTGGCTTGATATATATTTTCCACAAAATTCAATAACAAAAGAAAAGTTAATTGACAAAAAAAATAAAATACTGTAACTTGACGTCAGATACTTGTACAATCGTCAGCCGCATACATACAGGTTAGATGTTGAGTAGTACGTGTACTCAAGTAGCGCCGTAGTATTAGCACTAGCGAGCGGTCTAGCTATAGGGTAACGGCATGTGCCACGGCGTACTAAGACTGCGTTATATCTGATATACACAATGTTTACTCGTTATAACAACACACCGGTTGCTGGCAGGGTTTTATTTAACAAAAAAAAATATTATTTATATTAAAAAAAATGTATCTTACTTCAAAGAGTATGCTCCGTCTCAGTATATTTAATAGACGAGAGGTCGCGCTAGGTAAAATTTTGAGTAGGTACTCTCAAAGTGACCAAATTGTTCCAAAATAGCAATAAAAATAATTTTGTAAGATAAATATATGTGTTTTATAAAAAGCAAATGTTTTTATGCAGGCTATTGAATACTATTAAATACACTGGGACGTCAGCTTAAGTACGAAGTATGTTCTATTTTCACTTTTCTTTGTATTTTGAAAATTAAAAAGTCAGGAATGGGAATCAGAAAAGTAAATTGAAATAATGGTTCCCAGAAATTATAGACAGCTCCACTGAAATATAACATGTGGAATTGTCATTTTATCACAGAATATAATTAAATACATAAACGCTGAAGAATATTTGAAAAATAAGTCCAATGATTTCCACTGATGGAGTTAATATTTGAAACAAAAATGCGTTAACGTTAATTATTTATCTGAGTTATTATGTCAATGTATTATCTAAAGGCATTATTTGCATTGAAATTTAAATTGAAATTTATGTTGTATAAAAAGTAAAATATTTTTTTACTTTTTATACAACGTCGGGTGACAAACAAGCGTACGCCCCGCTTGATCCAAAGGGGTTACGTAGCAATATAAACTCTCGCAATATGAAATAACGGAACTCCTTCCAATGGCAGGACTACAACAACCCTCAATTTATTATTTATTATTTACAACAGCCCGTGGGAATTTCTGCACAGATATGACAACCCCCTCTTTTGGGGATTATATCAGTGGTGATTTCTGAAATATTGTTGTTAAAGTAAGGGTTAGGAAATATAAAGAATTTTATAATATATATATAATGAATATATTTGTTTGCAATGTTTATTTGTAATATACAAATAAAAGAGACACAGTCTACATAATACTTTATGTTTTACATTAGCAAAAGAAAGAAGAAAGACTATTAGACCATTATTTTAAATTTCTTTTCTTGATTCTGATTCACAATAAGAATAATAACGTTTCCCGTTCATTCATTCATTTTGTTTTATTGCGCGCGCTACTACCTTTTGTGAAATTAATAATCAAGAAGTTACACGAGGTGGATTTATATATGGATGAATGCCTTGGAAACGAATTATTCGTTAAATTAATTAACTTTACCTGACCAATTCTCTAAATTTAATTAGCTTCTAGAGCCAGACAAACTGGGACCTAAATTGTTTGGAATAAATATTTTGGTATGTATAATCGTAAATAAATTACTTTTATAAACACCTACCGACTTATTTGCAACACCGACTAATTTATATGAATTCATATTATATTTTTAAAGAATTGTTCCAACACTCTTTTAACTCGTAGTGACAATTATAGATAGTGGCAACAATAGAATATGTTTCGCTTATTCCACTTAACTCTAAGAAGCTCGTATTTGATTTCAAGTTTCAGTCCATTTTTTTCAATCGGCTTCTAAATGATTCTACTATCATTTTGAAGTACGCCAACGCCCATAAATTCAAAAGTTTTAAAAGTTTACATACTTATTTTCATTTCAAACATTTCACTGGACTTCAAAGTAAATCGAAATAACGTAGTTTATGTTTTGAATACAAAATTTTATTTAAGATATGAATACCGGGGCCTAATATATATTAACACATATATATTACGAAATTTCTATTGCATTGTATTGCGCTTTGGTTCGGTATAAATAAAATAAAAAAACATTAAAGAATTAGCTGAAAACCAACAGTTTAAGAAAGTTTAAAAATTCAATGTAATTTTCTCAAATTAACTCTTTAGTTAATTTGAGCAACTAAATTTAATTTGAGGAACTTGATTCAGACAAATTGTTTCAGATTAATTTAAGGGCAAGATTAAAAAAATCTATTAATAATATTATTTTTGAAGTTAAGTGGAATAAGATTTGCTGCTTAAAAACGTTCAGTCACTGAGCAAAAATTGCAGAAATATTAAAAATTGTAATACTTAATTTAATTCAACACATACATAGACATTGATTTACTGCTCTAAATCGATGAGTACGCACTATTTGAAAACCCTTGCCTACAACTTGGGGATAAGTTTACTGTAATATAAACTGTGCGGAATCTACGTACGCATCCACAGCCCACCTAGCCTAAGCATCGATCTCATGACTAGTAGTCAAATACTTTTATATATGATCTATGTAACAGTGGTATAAGTTATTGTTTTTATGGTATCAACCTACGTAAATCCAATTTCAACACAAAATACAATATTCGAAAAAAGTTCACATCACTTTTACTATTAACGAGATAATATTATACATACATAAAATATGTAATGACTTTGATATCTTTATTGTTATAAGTGATATATCTACAAATGTTAATAACTTGATACGTACCTTTTCATGACTACTTTTTACGTGTTCTTTTACATTTTTGTATATTCCCAGCCAACGACCGGGATATCAGGGCGCCCATGAGCGCCCCATATTTTGTTAGTGCAATTTTGGGGGGTAGCTATCTGCTTACCTCCCAGCTACTTGTAAATATTTAACCATTTACTTGTTTACTGTAAGTATAAATAAGATTTATACGTTTAGTTGAATTTTCATTAAAATATTATAATTGAATTCGACTTTTATTCATTCTTATTCCTAAAAAGAACACATTTTTACTCGTATAGGTATAGCACCTTTTTAAATTTAGAATAATGACAATTATAATTTATGGACGGTTATTGACGAATACAGCGTAAATGGCTACTTGTCATTTTTTCCGATTTGTCATGTATGTATTCACAATAATAATTTTGAAATAATTACCTACTTCGATAGCGCAAAAACTTCTCGAGATATGATAATATCTCGAGAAGTTTTAATAACTTACAGTCACAATTTTGAACTTTCTCGAAAACACTCCATACAAAAGATTACTAAGTTATAACGTCGCACATTACTATTTTGGATGCATTAAATCAGAAATTTGTACGACAGCTATATCAAATATTTTATTTATGTAGCTACTGCCGCCGTAACAAACGGTATAGTATTTTTAAATAATTTGATCCTATCAAAATATACTTTCCCACCAAACTTTGATCGAACATGAAACTAGTGGGATGTAAGTTATTAAAGTTGTCAAGTAGCCAAAATACGCCGAATGTTCAAATTCAGTAGTTTACTTATACATATTACGAGCAATATAATTACTAAATAATAAAGGCTTAAAGTTTTGGAAAATATGAATGACGACTTTATACAATAAGAAACAAAACGGAACTTATCTTAATTAAATCCTATTTACTGGGATGTAAGCGGCTCACCACGTTCTTTAGAGCCAAAAGCAAGCTCACCTGCACGTGGTACACCCTGACGACGAGCGAAAGAGGCTCTGGCGAAAGAGAGGTAGGGTACAGCGTATTTGTAAACTGACCGACTGGGGAAGTATCTCCACCTCACAAAATTCCGCAGCCAAATAACAATTCCCTTGAGGGCTGTTGTGTTCCTGCGAGTGAGTGAGGTCACCAGAAAGGAAAGAGTTGCTGTGTTACGGCGCGCGAGCAAATATTTACTTTGCGAACGTTAATATGGCTGCGGTAACCGTTTCACATCAGGCGGGCCGTATGCTTGTCTGCCTCTCGATGTAGTATAAAAAAATACTAAGTGAGGCCTGCCTATAACATTTTCCATTTTACTAGTTTATTCAGTCAACTTCAGAGATGCTGGTATTTGTAAAATTGTATCGATTTTATTGTCCGACAGTGTTACTTACGATTATACAATGAGTTCATACATAATAAACAATAATTCTATACAAAACATTCAGGAAATAATTTATGAAGAACGCGGCGTCATGCAGTGACGTTCCAATCCAGTACCTAGTGGCTCCATTCCCTGTTTCTAACATTTTCATAGTTAATGCTTACGTATAAATATAGAAGTTCCGACTTTCAATTTATTTATATTCTCTTTGCCGGTGATAATATTCAATGCCTAGAAATAAGTTTTTAATGAAAATTCGATAATTTACATGCAATAAAATTGTAAACAAAATCTATTATCAATTAGATAGCATCTAGCAAATAATTTTTATTTTTATGTCTAGTAACAGACCTTACTAGAATTCTGCTAGGACATATGTAATAATTCGACATAAATGTTGCAGTATATCGTTCTAACATTAATGATCGAAGAGTATATCGAATGCTTTATGCATATGCTGCTGCGTGCTGAGACATTTGCGTTACTTAACAGTACACGCAGTACTGTTCATCAAAATCTGTCAATAGAGGGCACTGCGATATATTATTTTGGTTCCAACAATTTCCATTGTATAAAATTCGCAACATGCAACAAAATGGAAGATATAGAGAATTAAAAATTATTCTATAGTTCTTTGTTTATTTTTTGGTTTGACAAATATAACTAATTTTTAGTGCGGTTTGTTATTGCTCTGCAAACATAACTAAGATCATTTACGAAATGTGTGAATAAATAAAAAATAGTTTATTGGAATCGTCATTATACATATACATTTCCTAGGAATTAAGTATATACAATTCGTAGATTTAACACATTTTCCCATTACAGAGAGGTACTAGGAAAAGTAAGTACCTTGTATCATTGTGATGAAAAAATACTTGATACTAATGTATAAAAAATATTCATACAATATTTCTTTAAATTCAATATGCGAATCTTTTATTAACTTTAATGTCATGTTTGTGTATAAAAAAAAACAAAATATAATTTAATATAATTTTAGTCTATAGTAGTCAGAAAGTAACACAAGAAAAATATTTGTAAATTGTGTATAAATTTGTATATTATGAACGGCAATGGAAAGACGTACATGTTTATGCATAACATCTTTTATAACATATTTGATTTATCATAAAAACTATAATATAAAAAAGTTTAAAGTTTCGTGGAGGTGCTGGGATTTGAACCCAGGACTTTCAGCATGCGAAGCAGACACTCTACCACTGAGTTACACCCCCGAGCGATCAACTTGTTGAAATTAGAATAATAGTCCTGCAGATATGTATGAAGACATGGTTTTACCAATATTTTGAGGCCAAAAAATTGCACGCGAGAAGGATGCTTGATCAAAATCACAGCAGGCGCATTGTCGCGAGTTCGCGACGACATCGCGACAGCGACGATAATATATGGTCGTCGTCTTCGATCAACAATAAAGGTCGTCGTGCTAGTGAATTCCATAATAACATCTATAAACATGCGATGCTACAAAGCGATATTATCGCAATACACTTGGTCGATGATGGCTCCTTGCCGTAATAATAAATAATAACGTATTCTTGTGGTTTTATATTGGTTGGAATATTATGGGGTGCATACCTACATAGTATATGTAAATTATTAGCACCAGGGAAATATCTTGCGATTGGTATTTGTGTTTTATTTAAGACGATCCATAATATTTAGGAGCGATGGAGAGGGCTATGCTCGGGGTTTCTCTGAGGGATCGAATCCGGAACGAAGAAATTTGACGATGAATTAAAGTTGTCGACATAGACTTCAGAGTTTGTAAGCTGAAGTGGCAATGGGCGAGTCACATCTGCCGAGTAAGTGATTGCGGATGGGGGAGGAAGGTATTAGAGTGGAGGCTGCGCGTAGGACGACGAAGCGTTGGACGCCCTCCTTCTAGATGGTCCGATGACATTTAGAAAGCGGCTGGAAGGGGCTGGATGCGGAAGGCGGAGGATCGTATTTGGTGGAAAGCATTGGGGAAGGCTTATATCCAGCAGTGGATAGATACAGGCTGATGATGATGATGATGATGATACTATTTAGGTAACTCCATGCTCATTTAAATAGAAACAGTTCAAATAGTCCAGGATACTAACTAGCTACGTTACTCCTTGCGGCTGTTCCCGCGTGAGCATTGTCGGGATAAAAAGTAAAACTGCTTATTGTGTACCAAATTTCAATAAATACCGTTTTTAGGGTTCCGTGCCCAAAGGGTAAAAACGGGACTGAACGTTAATAAAACTTTTTTCACAGTTTTAACATTAATAAAACTTGTCGACAAAATGTTTTTTAAAAATACGACAAAATGCATTGCAATGGATAAGTTTTGTCGCACGTGAGTAACTGTCCGTTGTACGCCTCCCGCCATGCTGTCAGTACGTGAAAGGCATACCCAGTATGAATGCGTAATGCCCAGCAGCTCATAGTCTATCCAGTTATCAAGAACACGTGGATATATGCATGATAGATAAATTATAAAACATTTCCGCCGAAATTAGGCCATTGGAATACTAATTTAAACTGCTACAGTAGGAAAATCACGAAGTAAGATAACATAAATTTATTGAAATGTACATAAAGAAAAGATAATAGTATTCTATTTACGAACCGATTTATCGGAAACTTATTTAATGAGTTCAACGACTAATTATACATTTTACAATTCCGATAATACCTATATAAAATCAAAATCAAAATATCTTTATTCCTTGGACTTTATAAAGCACTTAGAAACGTCATACAAATTAAATATAAGAACATGTATAAATCATTACTCTAAATCCGCAGAGCTTAGATTCACTTTCATCACACTATCTTGAATGTGAAAGTGAATTTAAGTGCCTAAAGTATTAAAAATAATATTCAAAATCCAAGTGTGATGCATCAAAACTTTGATCTTGTAGAGCAATAAGACGTTCTACTTAATCTAATTACAGTAGTATTGCTTTTTGGATAATAATAAACGGAATCAATAAAAATTACAAAACTTACCGATTTCTACTAAGTTAGCATCTAAAAATGATTAAATCATACCATACCTAGTGTTAGCGACTGGCTGGTTGCAATGTATATTTTCCTATATTTCTATTTTTGTATTTGACGTTTTGTTTTTGATATGTGTCTTTGTCTTTGATTCGGGCTTTGGTCTTATCGTGCTCTCAGTAATTATAATTTCATATAAATTTACTAAGCGTTTCCTTCATATTCCTACATTTATACAGTCCACTTAACATCATATAATTTCCGGTAGTTATCATTTATGTGTCTTTGTCTTTGATTCGGGCTTTGGTCTTATCGTGCTCTCAGTAATTATAATTTCATATAAATTTACTAAGCGTTTCCTACATATTCCTACATTTATACAGTCCACTTATCATCATATAATTTCCGGTAGTTATCACCTAGCATAGTAAGTAGTCGCTCATTTAGTAATTTTTAGTCGCTCATATTATTATTTTTCTTTTTTGTATCATATCGCAGTCTAAACGGATACCATTAGTTTATTAATATGTTCAGTCAAGAAACGTGAATTTGTCTGCACGTGTAATATCTGCTTATAAACAGTCATACTCATAATTTGGAACCGAAATATTTATATATCTACCTACTTAATAATTTAATTTTAAAATATTATTTATTATTAATATTGACGAGCTCGGTGGCGTAGCGGTCAATGACGCGGCTTCGACACCAACGCTCGTGGGTTCGATTCCCACATAGGACAAACATTTGTGTGCATGAACATGTCTGTTTGTCATAGTCTGGGTGTTTTCTATGTATCATAAGTATGTATTTACAAAAAAAAAAAAGTATTTACGTATGTTTATCAGTTGTCTAGTACCCATAACACAAGCTTTGCTTACTTTGGGGCTAGATGGCGCTGTGTAATTTGTCTGACAATATTTATTATTATTATTTATTTTTGAGAATGACTGTCATAAGATACATTATTATAATTTGTTTGTTTGTAATATCTTTATTGTAGATAAAATATATTTATAACATAGTAAGTCAAAGAAAAAGTACAAGGACGGACTTATCCCTCACAGGGATCTTTTCCAGCCAGCCTTAGAGTATCTGAGAGGATTTCATGAATGTGCAAGTGGAGTACCTACCAAACATTTGTAGGATATAACTAATATGTTAATTATACATATGTACATACATAATAATAAATAATACAATAAAATAGGCCGATATTAAGTTCAACCAGATCTCATCTCCATAGCCCATTTATTTTCCATCACACTTCGACAATAGTCTGAACGCCTGCCGAGACCTGCTCATGGGTATATAGTTCCATTGACATATCCTGGAGCGGGTCACGGCGGGCGTACAACATTACATCAAACTTCTCAAAGGGGCCTCTACGCGTTGGATCCATATCCCCGCGCACGCCTATCAAATGACCGGGCTGAACCCGTGAATTAAGTGAAATAATACAATAGTATAAGAGAAGAATACAATAAACATTGTGCAAATTAATAAAATTATATTGTCCTAGGGAAATTCAGGATTAATTATATGATAAAGCTTATATATATACACATTGTTGCGTCGACATTTCGATTTTTACTGTTATGTTATGTATTTGAGTCATCGCACTCGAAGTTGGTTACAATAAAGTTAGCTTACAAAACAAACAAAAGTACCGTTGACTACAATTAAATTAATCTTATTCATGAACTGAAAAATAACAGGTTATTTACCTATAAACAGTTGTTACACCCTGCGAGGTTGTTCAACCTTTTTGCATACTTGAAAATAAACGCAACATAAATTAATTTCCGTAATTTAGTATAAGTAAATACTCGCTGAGTGTAACACCTTGGCGTACTAAAGACAACTTGGCTCATTGCCATGTATTTATAAATCAGACGTGCAAGGAAATACATAGATAGTTATTGTGTTTTGGGAACATTTACATATTATTTAATATTATATAAATATTTGTCATTTCTTGAGGCTTTTAGGAAACACAGCCCCCTTACCACCATCTCTTATTGCGATTCAATAATTGAGTAGATTGCTTATTCATACCAATGAATAAGCGACTCTATCATATTTGAAATAGAGTCGCTTTTTTCATTGGTATAAATAAGCAATCTATTCAGTTATTGAATCGCAATAAGAGATGGTGGTAAGGGGGCAGCACTCACTTTGCTGCCATATCTGAATCGATAGCATAGGCTGTCTGCCATTCTATAATACCTAGCAGCCAAGAGTCATTTACTTGTTTGTTACATTTTTGACGTGTTATCTTCTTATAAATCCATGAACGCCGGCTGGACGCACGAAAAGGCATGACTTTTTGTCACGTTCCGCCTACACCGAGCGTGCAAGCGAGAGTACGGAACAAGCTATCTCTCTTCCACTCCATCGGCCGATGTTTTCTTATGACGTTATCACGTAAAATTATCCTCCGTAAACCGACTTTACATACAAACAATTTCTTTTTATTGATTTAAGCTTTCAAATGTAACATTATAGTAAGAGTTCTCTTTAATCTTATACAATAATCATGTTTAAATCATTGTTTGTTCCAGAGAGATTGTCAGCGGCTAAGCGGCATGATTATTTTTTAATTTTAATATATCTAAATACTCTAGAAGTAGGTACCAAGTTAAGAGTATGACATACCAAATATTTTTTCTGGGTTTTACTTGGCGTAAAGTACCACTGAACCTACTTTATTTAATCGTACTAAAATTATTAAATTTCAACATTTTGTCAAAGACAAGCTTTAGAGATTGAAAAAAAAAAAAAATCTGCAGCAATGTATCAATAGGTAGCGGAATAAATCAATATATCTATTATGCTTTAAATCTATGACAACAAAAGGAAAAAAAAAATGTTGTAATAACTGGCAATTAAATTATTAAGAATAAATAATATATTCGTACAATAAATGACTATTATTGTCTTATGCCTACAACAATTTTAAGCCTCACAAACTATTAATCTCAATATTTAATCTTATGTCACCCAGGCATATCACATCAGTTGGATTTTGAGTTTGTTTACACACGATGTGTTTGTGTGCACACGATGTGTGAGTTAGTAATCGTTATAGGTATAATATGATTGCCTGACCCCTTACCACCATCTCTTATTGCGATTCAACTTGAATAGAGTCGCTTATTCATTGGTATGAATAAGCAATCTATTCAGTTATTGAATCGCAATAAGAGTTGGTGGTAAGGGGGCAGTTAAAAGTTCGTACACCCGAGAGTTTATATTTTCATGCAATATAACATTGACACTTGTATAATACTTGTACTATTTCTTATTTTGTGGCTATAACCCGAAACCGGTCATCCCTTATCGATCCCACTGGTGGGATACGGGTCTCCTCCCAATTTAAGGGATTTAGAGCACACTCTACCGCGCTACTCAACTGCGGATTGGCGGAGACCAGTGTTTTCTCTGACATGTCTTTACGACTGTCATCTAACGATAACAGCCGAGACAGACTGCTTAACGTGCCCTCCGAAATGCGGAGGAGCTCGAGATAAATAAATTCATCCATGGACGGCGCTACGAACGAATCAAATACAAAGTTTTTATTCGGCTTGGCTTAATTTGTTGTATATTAGGGGCCCGCTCACGCTTCGCTTTGACTTGGCTCATTCTTTCCGTTCTCATCTCATTCCAGTCCAATTTCCTTATCTTGCCAATTTCATTGTATTTTTTTTCGTTAATTTTTCTGATATATCCAACAAATCAAAGATCATAAAAATCGGTCCCACTGTTCTTGAGTTATAAATGGTGTAATTTAACTGACTTTGTTTCATATATCGAATTATCGGCCGAAGACTGAAACCTCGAATCATTATTTCGGGATTGGCGCCCTGTAAGGTTCACGTTTTTTGGCATCAATTCTATCCAAAATCAATAATTGTTTACACGCAATTTAAATTAAGACATCTTGTAAAAATATATTATATTATATGACGAGCCCGGTGGTCGAATGGCTACTTTGACTCCGAGGTCGCTGGTTCGATCCCCGCACAAGACAAACATTTATGTGCACGAACAGGTCTGTTTGCCTTGGTCTGGGTGTTTTCTATGTATTATAAGTATGTATTTACAAAAAAAAATGTATTTAAGTACATTTATCAGTTGTCTAGTACCCATAGTACAAGTTTAACATAGGGACTAGATGGTGATGTGTAAATTGTCCAGAAATATACAAATATATCTACTATATAAAAATAAGTCGGGTTTTCCTTCCTGACGCTATAACTCCAGAACGCACGAACCGATTTCCACGGTTTTGCATTCGTTGGAAAGGTCTCGGGCTCCGTGAGGTTTATAGCAAAGAAAATTCTGGAAAAATTTGAAAAGAAAAGCGGGAAAATCTTTTTTCACATACAGCGCCATTTCTAAGGAAATGGATGGAAACGAAAAGATTGAGCCACAGCGAAGCGTGGTCGGGCCGCTAGTATAAGATATATATTTAAAAGGAAAATATACAATTCTGTATAGCTGCCAAAAAAACATTTAATTTTGATTCATTTATAATGAAAATAAATATATGTATATATAAACCGGAATGTATGTTTGCCACGAGCTGGTCAAATTTATTTATATTAAATCCATTCAAAGCTAATTTCAACCCCAGACGACCTGTATTGTTATGGAAATGTGTATGTTTTGCAACTAATCGTAGGTACATTCGACTAGCTTATTCGACTTTGTCTTTTAATAGTGAGAATGAAAATAGTTAATTGATTCAGGTGTTATTTTGCGGAAGTTAAATTTATCTACACTACTTTAGATGCTTCCGCCACCAATTAGTTCATGAAACCTACTGCCGGCCGGCTCCCACCCACTACCGTTAGTAAATGCATTCGACAATTACTAACGGTCGTCTGGGCGAATCTTCAACATCTGAAACAGAAGAAACGTGCGATTGCTGCCGGATCACGAATTTAATGCCGGCGCCACACATTGTATTGGCTCCAAGTTATAGTCTTGGCTCCAATACACCAATGTGTAGATCGGTGTTGGCCAGCTATTGGACATAATTAAACGTTACACTGCGTCCAATAGCCAATGTCGACCCGTGATGTGTCGGTTTTTGCACATCAACAAAGGCGAGGGGAGTGAAGGGGGTAGGCGGGCGGGCAACTTGGGTCCAACGTTGCTTCTTTAATAATTGGCTACAAATTCGTAGCCAAGTTTGGACCCAATTTGAATCCAATGTGTGGCCGCGGCACAAGATGCAATTACGTACGTAGCTAACATGAAACAATAAATCATCATCATCATTATCAGGTCATTGTAGTCACCACTACCCTCTCTCGTCCGTCCCAGACAGAAGGAGGGTTTGGCCTACACTTCCCACGCTGGCCAGACGGGTTGGGGAGGCCTGATCGATGTTTTATAATGTATTTCCCTTAGTCGCCTTGTACGACATCAACGGGAAGAGATGGAGAGATTCTATTCTAGTCTACCGGAAACCACACGGCCAACGCCACAATATTTAATTTACATGATTGTACCTGTTCCGAGAACCAGTAGACATTGACATAATAAGACAATTTCGCAGAATTACATCTTCGTGATGGCTGTAGAATTGGTACTTTCTTGGAATCGCTACAACAAAGTTACAAAAAACCTATAACGTATTGTATATAAATATCTAAACAACAACATTAACTGATGTCGATCGCGATATCAGTTATCAACATAATTAATAAAATTATTGGAACAACAAATAATGACGCAGTAACCTGCATGCTGTAAGCAGTTAGAACAATTCTGTAACCGGTTAGTCAGGAAATCGGCTCTGTCGAGACTGCACGGCGCGCAAAGAATTTTGCAGTAATTACAAATGAAATACCAACAACGGATATTACTTCAGTCCCATATATAGCATATTATTATTACGTTTCATATATAGGCTATATATTAGCATAGTTTTATTTGTTGTTTTTTTAATATTAAAAATATTCGAGTGAAAGATTGGCACATAAACACTTTTTGTTATGATACTAATAAATAATTCTACCCACTAGTATTATTACATTATATATATACTCGTATCTATTAGTAAATAAGGTTATTTTATTGTATGAACACTATCACTATGGTTTAACCATATTTATAGGTAGGTAGTTTCACAAGTGTAGTCCAGGAAAAACAATCAACTGGAAACTCTAAAACAAAACATTAATTTGGGCGTTGTTGACTTCGTTCATAGATATTCTATGATCGGAGGTAGAAGAAGAAGAAGAAGAAACATTTATTGTAACATGACACAACACTATTATATATATTAAATTAGGTAGAACATAAAATGTATGTAGCTTCTAAAATGTGCTCCCAACATCCAATTGTTGTTTTGGCTACCTCATTCACTTCAATTATAAGAACACAATAGTATATTATAATAGCTACGATAATCTACCAGGGGATAATATCTCTTATATAAATAGGTCTCCGTTCTCTACAGTAATACATATTTTTTTTATTTTTCTTTTACAAACTCACTTCTTGTATACGTATTACAAATAAATATGTTATACGCCAGTGAAGTATGCCGGTAGTGATAATTTGACTACCAACTTTACTGGCGAATTACCATTTCAGTCATACCTAATGGATTACTAACTTCGTCTGAAGTGCACAATGTCTAGATACGAAGATTGAGACTATAGCGTCTGATCTAGCCATCATACCCATCAGAATTTTTGACTGTGAAATCAAATCTTAGCTTAGATTGGTGATAATTGTGCTGTAGGCTAATTAGGCTGTAGGGCCCTGCTAGAATCCAATCAACGGAAAGTAAATCATCATTAATTTTATTTATATTCTTGTGTCTATTTAGATGATTTGTTTTGTCTACAATAAAAGTATAAAAATATTACCATTCACTGTAAATAACAAATTATACAATTCGTAAGAATTCAAAAGGAAGTGATGTAAGTAATAAGTATGTGTGGAGAATGTAATTTATTACTTGCCAACGGGTCACTAAAAATACTCTTACCCGATTCAAAATGAAATAAAAGTCCTGTTTACAAGCTATTTGCTATTAAATTGGTCTGTTTTACTCGTGAAGGTCTCCTCAATAAGTACATAAACAATTTAGACGACCAACAATCTTGCATAGAAATATCCAATGCGCATGGAACTTATGAAAAAAAAAATGCAATTTTTCGTATTTTGTTCGAGTAGATTGCAATTGACTTCTTATATGTTTTTTTTTGTTTACTTGCAATTAAAAACAAAAATTAAATCTTTGAAAATACACAGAACCAAAAGGCAGGCATTTCCACGCTGTATAGCGATGGAAATATTTTGACTTTATTATATATAGGTATATGTGACAAAAATTTTCCAAACCCATTCAACCATTTTCGGGCGAGTGTCAAACATTCATAAGCACAATTCATAAACTTTCTCATTTATAATATAAGTAGGATAGTAGGATACATGATGACGTGTTGTTGCGATTGACTACACGACAGTAGGTATACTCATGAAACCGGTTAACGGTATAAAAAACATAAATATGAAATACAATCTCTATTGCGATTGTTTCACTAATCTTAATTTATGTTATTCTGTTAACATTTAAATAGCAGTTATTTACATAAAAAGCAGTTTCTTCATTTGTATCATGAGAACTGTGTCGGTTGTATTATGTAACTGTCGAGTCGAATGGAGTAGGCTATGAAATAGTTATTAACCAGCTGTTTGTTCGATACAATTTTTTCAGGTAAACTATTACTACGAAATCCCTTGATGAAATTGCATAGGAAGATACCTATTTCTTTTTATACTATGTCGAGTGACAGACAAGCATATGGCCCGCCTGACGTTAAGCGGTTACAACATTAAATATCGCTCGTGCACAGCCACGACTCTTTCTGGTGACTTACACCCGTATTCACAAACATTACTATGAGGTCTCACAGTGCGCGCGGACGCACAGGTACACAAAAACCTATTCATAAACAATACTTGAGTGGCGGTCGGCACTGTGCGTCCCTTAAAATGAACGCATAGCTAAGGGAGCCAGCTAGCTATATTATGCAACGCATAGTGTCATTTTGTGACCAGTTTACGTCAAAAAGATAGGATAAGTTCATTTCTCATGTTTGGTTTTACTTGATTGAGGTTGTTTTTGTTGCTTTAACAATGGATTATAGTAGCGAAGAAGAGTTTGATAATTTATATCAATGAGCGAAGCAGAATAAACACTAGAAAAGTGATACGGGATTTCCAAGATCCTTTTGATTATTATTGTTCAAACACAAATCGGCGCAATAATTACTACAAAATCACCACAAAGTCCACAAAACACAAAACAAAAATAGCTCTCAGAAATTTTTAACTTGTAAATGGGTCCCGTATTCAAAAAGATTGAAAAACACTGGTCTAACCTATTTTCACAGATTTAATTATATTTTTTAATCATCTTTACTTTTTACCTACAGAATCCCTGTTTTTGTCGTTGTCGACCTTTATTCATTCCACATACGGGTCTTGCCTCAATTAAAGGTGATTAGAGCATAGTTACCAACCACGCTGCTCCACTTAGGGTTGGTCCTGTTTTTGTAAGTATAATTAATTACCCCTAGGTTTGGCACCGCTGGTCCAGTTTATACTTAACTCGTTTGTCTGTCTGTCTGTCAGTTTATATCGTCTTTTCACGCGCTATTATTGAATATTGTACTTGCGAACGGAGCCGCGGGTCCCGCTAGATTATTAATAATAAATAAATAAATAGTCTTGGACCAATTATATACTGCCATCTATAGTCCCAAACTAAGCAAAACTTGTACTATGGGTACCTACTAGATAACTGATATTATACTTAAATACATTCTTTTTTGTAAATACATACATATAACCCATAGAAAACATTCAGACCAAGACAACAGACATGTTCATGCACACAAATATTTATCTTGTGCGGGCATCGAACCCTCGACCTCGGAGTCAAAGTGGACACGATTAGCCATTCGACCACCAGGCTCGTCAAATAAATTTGAAATGCATACAAATTTGTAAAGTCGTAATAGCGTGTCGATAAATAAACATGTAAATGAATTGTGTTTGAATGAACCCGACGTTTTTTTTGTTATCTTTGTGTTAATTATGTTTGCGTAATAGTACACACACAGACATCTGCTCATCCGTTTTTAGATTCGTCGGTAGATTTTTAGTTCAATTATCGACTAAAATGAGGGATTTCCACAGGATCTGTAAAGTTAACACTCGTATCACGGTAAGTGTGATAATTTTACATAGACAAAGAAGATGGATTGAGGAATTTATTGTCTATTGTCAATATTTTGCTCAGATGTTTTGCACTGCCCACAGATCACCTAAAGCCGGGTACAGACGTAAGAAACATAATATGCAATGAACGACGCAATGAAAGAATTTGCCGTCCACATTGTCGCAATGTATCATGCAATGTAATCTGTTACATTGCATGATGCATGGGAATTCTGATTCCCATAATGTGGACGCCTCGCGCGCACGAACCGTGTTCTCGGCAGACTGCAGCTATGCGCGCGGCGGTCGACAAGCTTGGTGGTCGAATGGTTAGCAATGGCCACTTTGACTCCGAGGTCGCGGGTTCGATCCCCGCACAAGACAAATATTTGTGTGCATGAACATGTCTGTTTGTCTTGGTCTGGGTATTTTCTATGTATTAAATATATGTATGTATTTACAAAAAAAAAATGTATCTACGTATTACCTATATCAGTTATCTAGTACCCATAGTACAAGCTTTTCTTAGTTTGGGACTAGATGGCCGTGTGTAATTTGTCCTGGAATATTTATTTATGTATTTATTTATTATTCTGGAACCAGATGCAATTATGCTCGGTTCGTGCGCGCACTGCGTCCACACTTATGAAATGCTACTTTCATGTTACACTGCATGTTACGTTTCGTCTATACCCGGCTTAAGATAGTAATTTTAGATGGTGGTCACTATAGAGTCTATAGTGACCACCATCTAAAATTACTATACTACTACCCATCACCTAACATTAGTCTATAGTATAGACTAATGTTAGGTGAGGGGTAGTTCAATTCGTGTCTTAATAATTTGTAAGAGTATTCGACCGGTTATTGAGATCCCACCTGGGCGGCGGCAGATGATTATTACCGTCTTAAAATATTTTGACTAATTGATGTCACATTCAAGATAGTGTGATGAAAGTGAATTTAAGCTCTGCGGATTTAGAGTAGTAATGATTTAGATACATGTTCTTATATTTAATTTGTATGACGTTTCTAAGTGGTTTATAAAGTCCAATGAATAAAGATATTTTGATTTGATTTGATTTAGTTTGTTGCATATGCGACCCTGATTATCCCCTAAAACGTTATTCGACGTCAACCCTTACTCATCCCACTGCTGGGATATGGGTCTCCCCTCAATCGATGGGGTTTAGAGCATACTCCACCACGCTGCTCAACTGCGGATTGGCGGAGGCCAGTGTTTTCAAGCCGCCTAAAAGTTACTGACTTGACTTAATGACTGTCATCTAATGACTACAGCCAGGACTGACGGTTCAACATGCCCTCTAAATCACGCACAATCACATCATATAAACCCATCCATGGACAGGCTAAGGTGGTCGTTGCTTAACTTGCGTGTTCGATTAGACTGACACGCGCAACGACGCAATCGAACTGCTCACACGTCATTAAAAGGATACCCAATTTTGTAAGTCCACGCAGACAAAATCGCAGGCAACCGCTAGTTTCATCACATTCATCCTACACTACGTTTTTTATTTATCGACTACTGTTTCGCAACAGGATAGCCACAATGATGTAACCGAGGTGGCGAGACATCGTACGATCAATTCATTTAGATCATTGGCTCGAGTTGTATAACAATTTGCCCGCATCGTTGTAGCGAACTTCTATATAAGGATGTGAACGCTGCCATTGTGTGCATCGTATGATCCGATGCGTTCCAGAAATTTCTCGTGATACAATTGGACTTTATTTTAAAACTGTGCTTTGTGTGACCAAGATTTATACTTGGATCAATGCCAGTTTTAATACCAAATATGTTTTGCTTTCTTCTTCGTTGTAATGCCGATGAAATTTTTGTTTAGTATCCAAACAAAAGGTAAGAGACAATAAAATTTACCATTTTCCCATTTAATATTACTTATAGTAATTAATTTCAGAGCACCGTCCTTGCTATGTCGGTAGACTACTGTAGGTTACCCTACCTCATCGGCCACACGAATCAAACATATTTGTTTATAGATCACATAGCAATAAAAACCTGACGTAAAAAGGCATAAACAGCAGTTTACATCCTAATTTTTTTTAAATACGTCGGTTTATAATAATGTATTAGATTATGTAGCTTCTCAATTTGAGCATTAATGCAGTAGAATATTTTTTCTTGTTTTTTATACTACATTTTATATTAAAATATTTGGATTTGGACTTATGAAACTGACACTAGGCGAATTATTGTATTTTTAACAGGTTATGGCCTTTTACAATTCGTTTATCTACGTTCGTGTTCGAATTTTTTAATCGTATATTATATACCTATTAGATTGTGTTTTGGTAAAACAGAGTTCTTTGCGTCCATGTGAACGACTTTACAAAGTTTTACAAATGACATAATATGTTTCATATATTCGATGAGGTTGGGTAACATACAGCCGTCAGGTGGATCAAGTTACCATTTGTATTCTATTATTGGATCATGGCAAAAAATCTAAAAAAAACCAGATGGGTCCTACAAAAAAGAGGTTTAAATTAGAAATTAAAAATAGCTCTGCTCATTCTTGTACAGATAAAAAAAAAACATGCTGTTTTTTTGGCAATATTATGTGTGATGTCCGTCTGTGTGGCCGTTAACCCATCATCGAAGGTCATAAAGTCATAAGGTCAATCAGAAGTTTATGGGAGTCGACGACCCTGATTCAAATGAAAGGCTATTTTAAGGCTTTCTAACGAACTCTCCATTCTTCTAATAATGCGCCTTACAAGATAGCCTTTGCTTGAAACTTTATTTTACACACAAAGAATCATCATTAGTACTGATATAGAGGCTTAATTTATGATACTAACCGTAACTGGGTATACACAAACAATTTCGTAGTACCAACTTTGCAAAGTTTTACATCATTTACATAAACAAAGAATAACGATAACATATTTTGCTCTTTTATTGCCCGCCATGATGAAATAATATATTTATTGTAATAATTCAAGGAGAATATAAGCATTGTACACTCACTTCGGTACACGTAAGTACTATTATTTTATTCTGTGTTTGCTCTGGGTTTGACTTAAAAATATTTTTGTAGTTTTATCCTTATACACTTGTTTTTTTTTAAATGAGAGGGGGCTAAACGAGCAAGTGGGTCACCTGATGGAAAACAGTCACCACCGCTCAAGGAGATCAGCAACACTAAGGAGTCGCTGATCCATTGCCAGCATATACTCCTTCCTTCCTTTCTTTCTTTCCGGTGGCCACACTCACTCGCAAGAATACAACCCTCAAGGGAATTGTTATTTGGCTCCGGTATTCTGTGAGGTGGAGGTACTGCCCCATTCAGGCAGCTTACAAAATTACAAAACGCATACCTACCTCTCTTTTCGCCAGAGCCTCATTTGTCAGTTAGCAGGGTGCACCACGTGCACCGTGTAAAGATGATTATTTACGGATATTATACCACTTTTCGCATACTATCTTACGAAAGATGGGCTATTTTGGGAAATCCAATAGTAAGCAATTTTTATACTGCAAAATATCCCGAGCCAATCTACCATTCACGAAGGTGTTTTTTGCACATAGCAAATGAGAGCTAAGGCATATATAAATATGTTAGTTTATATGGTATTTATAATATGGGTGTGTTGTTTATAAAATGTAAGCATTGCCTGAAATAAATGATTATTATTATATACTAGCTGACCCGGCAAACGTCAATTCTCAGACCTACCCGATACGCACACTAAATTTCATAAAAATCGGCCAAGCCGTTTCGGACGAGTATGGTAACTAACATTGTGGTCACGAGAATTTTACATATTAAGAAGAAGAAGATATAGTAATTACAAGCTGCACGACTGAGTAGGTACCACTACCTCACAGAAGACCGCGGCCAAATAACTGTTCCTAGAGAGTTGTTGTGTTCCTGCTAGAGTGATATCACCTGGATAGAGTAGCTGCTATTACACTGGAGGGTGAGTAACATTTCATGTTGCTAGCGTCAGCACAAGACTCCAAACTTTTTATCTCGTAGAGTTCTTATATTGTTTTTTTTTTATCTTCGTACACCTTCTGCCATACCTATAAATTTATATTAATTTCATATACCATGAATGCATGCATGTGGTATCCAGGATATGTGTTCTAGCTTTAGTGCGAGTAAGTAAGAAAACAACGGAGAATTACCAAGAATTTATTATGATTCTGCTATCTACATTATTGAAATCAACGTTTTATGTGATAATTCACAGGTAAAGGATTTATTGACCTTGGCCGGGGTAATTTCAATAAAGAGATCGATAGACGCATTTGACTGGGCTGGGCAGCTTTTGGTAAGCTTCGTCACATCTTCGCCGCGCAGATACCCCAGTGCTTGAAGACTAAAGTCCAGTGCGTTCTCCCTGCGATGACATAAGGTGTAGAGACTTGGACACTGACCATCGGACTGGTCCACAGGCTAAAGGTCGCGCAGCGAGCGATGGAGAGGGCTATGCTCGGGGTTTCTCTGCGGGATCGAATCCGGAACGAAGAAATTCGACGGAGAACCAAAGTTGTCGACATAGCCTTCAGAGTTTGCAAGCTGAAGTGGCAATGGGCCGGTCACATTTGCCGTGTTAGTGATGGCAGATGGGGGAGGAAGGTATTAGAGTGGAGACTGTGCGTAGGACGACGAGGTATTGGGCGCCCTCCTTCTAGATGGCCCGATGACCTTAAGAAAGCGGCTGAGAGCGGCTGGATGCGGAAGGCGGAGGATTGTATCTGGTGGAAAGCATTGGGGAAGGCTTATATCCAACAGTCCAACAGTGGGTAGATACAGGCTGATGATGATGATGATGAAGTGATTCCACATTATACTCATATTTAATAATCCTTGGTGCATGGTGGCTGAGCTTCATTTGACTAACCACCTTAACTTTATTTGTTATATTGTTGTCTCTCATATTACCAAAGGAAGAAACCACATTCCAAAATTGCGTTATCTCGTAAAACTATCGTCCGTAAACCCACTTTACAGTCAACCTATTTTTTTCAGAAAGACGGAACGATGCAAAATAGCATAGATATATTCTTCCAATTGGACTGATCAATCCTAACGTGTGTGTGTAGTAGTGGGGGCTCGACGCGACCTTCCTCAAAGGACAATGCGAGTGCACGTCGTCGGTTGCGCCATTTGTTACTAGGACGGCCATCAGCTGTCGAGTTTGGTTACACTTCGGGTTACACAGGCAAGGTCTATGTCTTTGATTTAACCTGCATGCTTACATCCTATAGAGGAAACAGAACAGGCACAGTTGTGTGGAGCAGACTAGTTAGGCTGGGGATGTACCTCAAGCTCAAATTGCAGCAAGCTAGATGGGGATGAAGAATCTACGGTTTACGCAATCCAGTAGGTAAATATATTATGTTCATGCGAGTGATTTAAATCAGATTTAGAGTTGGCATAAGGCATTTCAAGCGTTTTTCCAAGCTAAAGGTTTTTTAATAATTAATGAATTTTTGTAGGCTCCATGAAATTTTCATTTATTCACATTAAAATTCTTTCATCATTTCAAGAGGTACGTAAATGTAGGCTAATTATGTATTAATAACATAATAAAACTCGAACGAAGTTGGGATGAACGGCTAGTATTTTTTTACCATGCCGTGCTCAATAACAGCACGGCTCGCCTGATATAAAGTGGTCACCATGACTTGATAAATGCTTGTAGTACAAGCAGTATTGCTTGACCGCTGACACCTCCGTAGCTAACGCAGCATCTCCACACATCTGTTAACCTCAGGGGAATTGTTATTTGGCTGCACTGCATTCTTCAGTAAGGGAAATATACCCAGTCGGATTCAACATACCCTACCTGTCTTTAGATAATATCATTATAAATCCACAACGACTTTATGCTAAACTTTTCCATTCAGTAGTGGAAAACTTCTAGATCGGTCAACCAACAGGAATGAAAATAAAACCAGATAACAAAATGCAGCTGAGAGACGCAACCAGTTACGAATACTGCACGAGGTTGATGTCCTGACTTTTTATTAGTTGTCCTGCGCCATCTTGGCCTTGCTCAATACCCTTACAATAATATATTTCATAACACGTCGTTGTTTTGACAAACAAGCATACGTTAACCTTAATTAAATACACGCTAACGTAGGACACTTCCTATGTAAAAAGCGTGCTTATATCTTTCGCTAAGGCATGTTATGAGGCTATGTTAGAAGCGTCCTGAGGCAACGCGGCGGCTCGACTGCTGCATTGCCTTAGGAGCATCTTAGAAACCTTCATACGTAGAATGACTTTCTAGGAACTTGTAATTTGGCTGTGAGCTTCTGCTAGGTGAAGTTATTTCCTAAACAGGGTCTCTTGAAATTTATTTCTTGGCAGCTTCTTTTACTAGAGCACGGACGGACTAGTACAAGTACTATAGTTTCTTTTATTAGTCGGTTGTGTGTGACACGTACAAATAAGGTTAGGTTTGACTTTGAAGATGTCGATGAACCATTTCAAAGTATTCCTCTCATTGGGCCGAATCGCCTTATTGACAGTCCTTTTGTTTACAATCATATATTACAAAAACACTAACCAAAATCATCATTTCTATAAGTAGTTTCACTTACATCATGTAAAGACGTCAAGACATAAGTGATTATTGTTTACTTATCGTGTCATCGACATACACCATATCCGCTATACATATAAGTATATACACACGTCATTCCGTTGAATATACCATCGGAAAAAACTTCTAAGATGATTGTTTACGTTACGGTTCTTAGGGTCCCGTAAGAAAAAGTTTCGCTAATAGTAAATCAAAATTATATTATAACTTTGATTTACAAGCAATCAATGACAAAATGACACCGGACCAAAACTAATCAAAATGACCCGTGAATCAATAAATAAATGATAATAATCAGGATGATTAGTCTGCGCCAAGTAAATTTTAATCAATGAGATGCTTATCGAGATGAACTAGTATTGGTAGGAATTAGGATAATACTTGTACAAATTCACATATCGTAGTATTAATAGTCTGTAGATATACGGAAAGCTCATTTGAGCGAAGCGCGATTCTACTTGACCATTTATTATTTTACTTGATGACCAAATGTAAACGTGTTTCGATTTTGCGATACCTATTGTGTTTTTATGAATGATACAAAAGGATAATTTTAGATTAGGGCGCAATTTTTACCGGTTTTGCAAGTTTTTGTGATGAAAAAGCAGGGAATTCCAAAGTGATCTTACTTCGTCGTTCTCACATACGCAATTGGTAAAAATAGCTCTATATCAATTTAAGGAGGCTATACCTCCTTTTAAATTGATATAGAGCTATTTTATACTTACCTTATCATATAGCGCAGCATGTTTGTACGAATTTTGAAATAGAGAAAGCTTAGTCTTTTTTATTTTCCATATTTTCATTTGACCGAAAATACAATTGACAGATTGATTAAATGCCGATTGTATTTTTTTTTAATGGTATATGTTTTGAAAAAAAAAAAACTATCTGATATTTAAAACTTCGATATATCAAAGTTTTCGAACAACTGAACTTATCAAAAGCACGATAGATTACATAGTACATTCTTTAAGGACCTACTTTATATTTGTTTCTGTTCCTAATTTATTACATAAACATTTTATACTGCTTATGTAGTTCAAAATTTCTCGGATATTGTATTGTTCGCCGTCACTTGGATGGACGAAGTTAGCTAGTGTCCTTTCCGTTGTTTTGAGTAATTTACAGTTTAACATACATCTTCAAATACTTGTATAACTGTGTCCAATTCACACATATCCGAAAGTTATACTATTTCTCAGTACAAGCTAAAAATGTATAAGGCATCAGGTAGGATTCAGGATGAATAAAACAATAAATACTGCTACATACAACTTTCTAAGTACAATCATGACTAACTTATACTCAAAGCATTCTGTTTGTGTAATATACATCTTACGAAAGCCTTTTCAAATTTTATGAATATGGAGTCAGGGCCAACGTTCTTATTAACACATTAAATCATACCTTAGTGATAGAGAACAAATAATATAAACAAGAATATTTGATAAGACAAAAACGTATGTGAAATGTGCTTCTAACTAGGTATAAACTAGTACAATGAGGAGTACCACAAGGAACTGTCCTCAGGTCCTTGATGTTCATAATATATATTAATGATCTTCCTAAAATTGTACATCGTCAGACTATTTTATTTGCAGACGATAGTACTGTCCTATTTGTCAATCAGCATAATATCTCTATTGAAAGTGAAATAAATGAAACTCTAGAATGAATCAGTGAATGGTTAAAATCAAATAATCTAGTAATTAATCTGGAAAAAACTAAAATAATAAAATTCAGTTATAATACAAATCACAATTAACGTTTGCATATCAGCTCTGGTACAAATGTAAACGAAGTAGGTGTAAGTACAAAGTTTCTAGGTTTTAACATTGACAAAGGACTGGACTGGTTTACAATTCACAGTGCCTGCAATAAACTTAACCGGTATGCTTATGCATTATTTAAGCTAGGTAAAGTAATCAATACACCAGCTGTCTTCACGTCGTATCGTATCATGTTTTTGTATCATCTACACTCGGAGACGGCATAATATTCTAGGGGAATTTTTCGGAACGAGAAGCAGTCGTTAGAGCACAAAAACTGCATAAGAGCGATATGCAAACTTAAACAAACTTGTAGTTGTAAACCGTACTATACAAAAATAAAATATTAACTGTACCCTGTTTTTGAGTGTCTTGTTTGTAAAAAATAAAATTAACTTATACCAAAAGAAGTAACAGATACCAAGAAAAAGTAGCATTCCCTCCAAGTATAACAGCCCAATTTCATAAAAGCTTTATGGGGGCACCAAAATTATATAATCATAAAGTCACACAGCGAGCGATAGAGAGAGAGCTATGCTTGAGGTTTCTTTAAGGGATAAAATCAAGAACGACGAAATGTGACGGAGCACTAAACTGGCCGACATAGCTCTCATAGTCAAGCAAGCAAGCTGCAGTGGCACTGGGATGGCTGTTACTCGTCATTTTAAATGTTCAATAAGTGACGTAAAGTATTTCTTTGTGATAAAAGCAATGTTGTATAATTTTCATTTTTATAATCGAAATATAATTTTTATTCAGTGAGGCTCTAACTACTAACCAGCTTCGCCTGTGAAATTTCTCAATTTGTAGTCATTAACTCACCTTTTTACTCAAATGTGTGGAAGCCCCAAAAGAGGGAATTGAACATTTTAAATGGAGCATAAGAATCAACCTAGTGCCACTTGCACTAGGCTGATTGTTAAAGCTTACATACAGCTTGCTGACTCTAAGATTGGTATGTCTTTGTATTTCCGACTAGATTCCCTCCGAACTAATGAAAGGCTGAATAGATGTCGATTAATAACACGTCGTTAATTTCGTTTTGAGTATGCCATAACATTAAACATTTGAATTTTAAAATTACATTCGACGGTCCCTACGTATAAAGCGACATGTCAAAAATGGCAATTTTTTTATTGCTTAAATTGCTATAGAATTGTCCGTAAAAAAAATATTTTCTTTTTTTTTATTGATTGTATATATAATTAAAAAGTAAGAAATTAACTCATTTGTCCAATAATAATATTCTTTAATTACTATATCGTAGTATAAGCAGACATGTCTGAAATGACATGTCGCTTTATACGTATGGACCGTCGCATTATCTTATTCAAATCTTTCATACCTATTTCGAATTATCATGATCAGTTCAGACAATCATTATCAGTACTCATTCATCACCAATCTTTTCTCACTGCGCAGCAAGATTTGTAAAGTTCATGTAAATATTGTTACATCTATAGCACACTCTAAGTTCCGGACACTACTGCAAACAACGTCATGGCGTGTCCACTGTCCATAACAAATACACTATATTTCCTTATTTAAAACGCGCATGCATAAACTGAATGGACTAGTGATGTGTACAGACTTAGTAATTACTAGTTTGTTGGTACTCGTACTTGACTAATAATGGTTCCCACTTAACGTTCCATACTTATTATTTATTACACCAGAATTGCGTAGACCACATAATGTCGTTTCCTATGGACTCACGTCTTGTAATAACAAGATGTAAGTCCATACTGTCGCAAAACGGTAAGTAGTAAGGTAGTACATATTTGGGGGTGTAAGTCGTTACTTTTTAAGCTGCCCAACTGGGGAAGTATCTCCACCTCACAGAATACCGCAGCCAAATAACAATTCCCTTTCTTTCTGGTGACCTTATTCACTCGCGGGAACACAACAACCCGTTGTGTTCCCGCGAGTGAATAAGGTCACCAGAAAGAAAGGTAGAAGTATTGTAGGCTGGCAACGGATCGGCGGCCCCTTGGTGTTGCTGATCTTCATGGGCGGTGTTGATTGCTTTCCATCAGGTGACCCAAATGCTTGTTTTCCACCCTATCATATAAATTAAAAAAAATTCGAGCGAGAGACAGGCTTGTTGTCCACAAGACTGTCTGAAATGTCGCTGTGCCTGGAGATGCAACACAAGGTGTAACGCTCGTGCATTGTCACACTTTAGGAAGCTTTCCTGGTAATTTCTAGGGCAATGATTTTCAAGATTATGTTGATGGATGACCACTTAAACCATGTTTGGTAAATTCACTGACCACCAACGGTTGAGCGGTAATATATGAAATGAGTTCTACGCGAAGCGTGAAGAAGCATCTTGCAGGCCAGCATGGCAGCGTCAACTGACAAGACATCAAGGTCTCTTGTCCGTTGCCGATGCGTTTGGGGCTCCTCTTTTCGTTTACCATCAGGCGAAGCGGAGCCAATATGTTGAGCTAATATAACAAAAAAAAACCGGACAAGTGCGAGTCGGACTCGCCCACCGAGGGTTCCGTAGGTACGTAGTATCATTATTAAATTTGATATTTTTCATTATAAATAAGAAATAATGCGTCGAAAAAAAAAATAATTCATATGATACCCCATTTGAACTAGTAGTTTCAATTTGAAATTTCGACACCCTATAAAAAATATAGACCCCCTATTTTTTAAGATCTATTTACAAATGTATAGTTTTGAGATTTATTCCTGTACTTGTAGTCTATAACGATGTTACTTGCCAAATTTCATAGTTCTAGGTCAACGGGAAGTACCCTATAGGTTTTGATTCCCTTGAGTGTGTCGAAATATGCGTTTTTTGCTGAATAAACGGCCGTAACTTTTTTCTACGTAAACTTAGCAGTTTGATTTTTTTTTAACTTCATGGGACCGTAGACCTGAGTATACAGTTCAAATTTCAGCTTGATACCTCCACGCATTCTCGACATAGAAATTCTTGACAGACAGACAGACAGACAGACAGACAGACAACAAAGTGATCTTATAAGGGTTCCGTTTTTCCTTTTGAGGTTCGGAACCCTAAAAACAACTATTGACATACTAATTTTTATTATCTAATTTTTTTTATTATTATCACGTAACGATACTCCGAGCATAGGTCGCTACAACGTACACTACTTTGCACTGTAAAAACATTTGTTTTAGAGGAAAACTACACAAATGGGTTTTAATTTGAAGTCTTGAGCTATTAAGATACTATAGGAACTATATTAATGCATATGTTATTCTTCTTCACCTGAAACTGTACGCCAAAATTTAAACATTTAAGTTCTTTGTCTTTATTTCTTACCCCGCCGCCATACTATGCTCCTCGCGCTGCTCATCGCCTTGCTCCTCGCGCTGCCGCGATGTTTCCCTCTCTGCCCACACACTGCTCTACTCGCGCAATTATTCGCGATGCTCCGCACTTGGACATTTGCCTTTGCTATACAATGGACGTTGAAGCTGTGGCTACGTGCGCGATATGCATTTTTATTATAGCGAAACGAAGCTTTTTTTTATGGACTAACGGTCTAAAAGATGCCATCAAACATTTCTTTTTTGCTACCAGCTCTTATAGGGAAATGTTCATGACAGACATGATTTTAAAAAAATGATTTAAAAAATATAATATTAAGTGTAGTTCTATTTATCTATGAAATCTAAGTATATAAAAGATAACCGTTATTTACTGATCTATGCACAGCTCAAACCATTGGACGGATCGAGTTGAATTTGGCATACAGGCAGCAATTGTTTTTTATATCGCTAAAGTGGAAGCTAGCATACAGCCCGCCTGATGGAAAGCAGTTACTGCAGCCTATGAATGCCTGTAACACCAGGGGCATCACACGCGCGTTGCCTACCCTGTAAAAACCTCTTCACGCCCTTTTTGAAGAACCGTATGCTGTAGTCTCCAGAGAAAACCTCGAGAGGCAGTTCATTCCACAGCTTGACAGTACGTATTATAACGTCGCGTATGCATCCGTTGAGAAGGGATTTTAGAAAATTCCCAGGGTATACCGGGATACACGCGTACGAAGTTGCGGTCCAAACTAGTCTATGACATACCTGGGTTAATTGTTGTAACTAAGACGTAAGATTTAAGTCTATGTGTGTAAGGTAATATGTCTATGGAAAAGACCTGTCCGTCCGCCTACATGGACGGACAGCCAGAAGTGTTCCTATCTTTTTTTAAGCTCGAAATTCTGAATTTAATTATCATCATCTAATAACCTAAATATTCTAGAGGAGTAAACTTCACCGTCATCGTCAACCTTTATTCATCTCAATCGAAGGGGTTTAGTGCATACTCCGCCACGCTGCTCAACTGCGGGTTGGTGGAGGTCAGTGTTTTCAAGCCGCCCAAATGCCACTGACTTTGCTTAGCGACTGTCATCTAACGACAACAGCCGGGATCGACGGCTAAACGTGCATTCCGAAGCACGGAGGAGTTTGAGATAAATAAATCCCTCCATGGACAGGCTACGGTTGACGTTGCTTGACTTGCGTGATCGATTAGACTGCCACGCGCAACGACTCCATCGAGCTCCTCCGAGAGAAGTAAACATTATATTCTCCAATTCACAGAACGGCACACAAGAGCAGCGGAGTATAGGTGGGTACGCAATTGACTCCTGAGATTTTAAAAAATCTTTTATTTTTATTTTTTTCAATATTTCTGGACAATTTACACAGCGTCTCTAGTCCCAAATTAAGCGCAAAGCTTGTGTTATGGGTACTACTGATAAATGTACTTAAATACTTTTTTTTTGTAAATACATACTTATAATATATAGAAAACACCCAGACCAAGACAAACAGACATGTTCATGCACACAAATATTTGTTTTGTGCAGGAATCGAATCCGCGACCTCGAGTCAAAGCAGCTATTGCTAACCATTCGACCACCGAGCTCGTCAATGTTATGGGTGGTACGGTATGGAATACTATCAAAAGGTACAATGTCAATAGAGTTGTTTGACAAACGTCACAGAAAAAGGAACGCAATAAGGAAACAAACGCATTCTAGGTGTTTGCTAACATCAATACCACCTTAAGTGTTACTTAAGATGTTTACTGCATTCAGGGCTGAGGGCCGATGACTCAAAATAGTGTTGACTTAAGGAAACAATGGTTACGCAGTTCATTCTTATCGGAGGTCAAAATGTTGGAAGCCTTCATCGACACACCCATTAAATACCTTGAGCAGCCTATATCTACTCACTGCTGGATATAAGCATTCCACAATGCTTTCCACTAAATACGATCCTCCACCTTCCGCATCCAGCCGCTTTCTTAAAGTCATTGGACCATTTAGAAGGAGGGCGTCCAACGCTTCGTCGTCCTATGCGTGGTCTCCACTCGAATACCTTCCTCCCTCATCTGCCATAACTCCACAGATAATACCCGCCCATTGCCACTTCAGCTCGCAAACTCTGAAGGCTATGTCGACAACTTTGGTTCTCCGTCGAATTTCTTCGTTTCGCATTCCTGAAAAAAACCTGCGAGCATAGTCCTTTCCATCGCTGGCTGCGCGACCTTTAGCCCGAAGCACATACTAATTCTCTCAAAACTCAAAAATATTACAAGAAAGATGTGAAGCGCCTTATACATCGCGATGTAAATGACAAAACGTTTCCATGTTTCCACATGTCGCGCAAACATGAAATATCGAGGGAACAAACAAAAATATATCACGTAATAAAATTAGTACATATATAACTTGTTGCTCTGAAACGGTCATGTACATGTATTCAAATAAAACCGGTCAAGCACAGTGTTAGAGATCCGTAGTTGCCCGTCGGTTCAGCGGTTTAAGCGTGAAGAGGTAACAGACAGTCGCACTTTCGTATCTATAATATTAGTATGGATTAAATAAGGTTTACATGCAAAAGAAACAATCATACAAATTGTGACGCTAGGTCATCACATTTTTCTGTTGTATTGTGAATTTTGTAATACTGCAAATTTGTGATATTTTGTGGTTCTAGCCACAGTCGGATTGATCTCGGAATTCAGAGACTGAATTTGACACTTAACTCGAAAAAAAATTTAACAAACCTATCCAACGATTCCCTACACCATAGGATAGACAAGGAAAAAAAATATCATTCTCACATTACATGTAGGAGAGGACCCCTAATATATATATATATATATATATTTATTTATATATCCGATTTTATTTTACCTTTCCGTAATACGAGTATGTGTGTGTACCCATGTCTAATTTGAGCTTTCTAGTACCCTAATAGTCTCTGAGCTAAACAGCGGACGGATAGTGCTTGCTACACGATTTGCATAATGGCATCGATTTAAACATAGGATAGGTATGCCTTTAAACCGAAATATTGCAATTAAAAAACCACAATAAAGCTAGAAACGGCCGTTTATGGCAAAATGTATAAAATTTCCGTTTCATTTTAAATGATGGATAAGTGATGGAAAAATACTACATTGTCTTAGTGAGAATAATAGGCAATTTTTATTTTTTGGACTCAGTAGCAGTTAGCACGTATAGTTGGTATAGTCCACTTGAGTGAAACAACATCGATTAGGAACGTGGAGCGGCGCCACAGAACTAGTTGTATCTGAAGTAAAATTTTTGTATGAGCACCCGGGTTAGTTGAAAGAAATCTCTTAAAGACATTAGTGACATAAGTTCGCCTTTGTATTTATATATACAAATATAGCTTAGATTAGTGGCAATTATGATTACCTTAACTAATGGTAGAAACCATCAAGCTCTACCCACAAAGCTAAAAATATTTATCAATAATTCAAACCTCACATCTATTTTTGGGAATCAAAATTTTCGGTGGGAATCTGCTGAAGCCGATTACAATACAATACAATATACTTTATTGCACCAAAATAAAAGAAAAATATACAGTGAAAACATTAAGTAATAGTACAAAGGCGGTCTTATCGTCGAGCGATCTCTTCCAGACAACCTTAGGGTAGAGGATAAATAATATGAAATTAAGGTAGGTGGCGCAGATATTATTAATTACTATAAGTAATAAATTGCAAATACTTACATACATGCTTAATTATATAAATAAATAAATATGCACATTCATATACACACATACATATATACATGTATACACATACATACATATACACACAAATTACACAAACCTAGTATAGTACTAATGAGTCGCCGATTACCACATTTTGCATGACATTATTGGCTGAATGTCAAAGACTCTAAACTTATGTGACTAATATCTGTATTCAACCACATTCATAGCAAATAAATTAATCATTCATTCATCATCATTCATTCATTCAATTATCATCGGATTTTTTGATTGCTTAGATTGGTGGTAATTGCGTTTAGCTTAGCTGGTAGACACCCTCTACCAATCAAGCTGAAAATACAAACATTTTCAGCTTGTTTGTTAAAGCTTCAACTATAAATTAAGACCTATTTCTGGAATCAAAATATTCGATTGGAATATTCTTCGGAAGCTGATTCCCATCGGATTTTTAGAATGCAAAAATTAAATTTCAGCTTAGATTATTGGTAATTCTGTTTAGTTAACTGGTAACTCTGGAACTCTACTGACTAATCTAACCAATATTACCACTACTCTGTGCTGAAAGCTTATTGCGAGTTTTTTTTGCTCGCGTGCGATCATGTTAACGTAAACATACCGCCTAAATAGAGAAGAACTCTCCTTTTGTGAATTTATAAGACACGTGTTACATATCAAAATTATGTGGCTTACTTGCTCACATTTTGAAGCGAGCAAACCGGCAATTTTTTTTTAATAATACGTCGGGTGGTAGACAATGATACGGCCCGCCTGATGTGAAGCGGTTACCGTGGCCATATTAAAGCTCGCAACATAAAATATCGCTCGCGCGCCGTCACCCCCGCTGTCAACGCAGCATGTCCTTCCTTGCTGGTGACTTCACTCACTCGCAGGAACACAACAACCCTCACGGGAATTGTTATTTGGCTGCAGTATTCGGTGAGGTGGAGATACATTTCCCAGTCGGGTAGCTTACAATCACGATCCCTGCCTCTCTTATCACCAGAGCTTCGTTTGTCAGCAGTGTGCACCGCGTGCAAGTGAAGTTGGCTTTGGTTTAACGATGTTGATGAACCGCTTACACCCCAAATTAATTTGGATGTAACACGCGTCTGGT
Source organism: Hypsopygia costalis (assembly GCA_937001555.2). NCBI lineage: Eukaryota > Metazoa > Arthropoda > Insecta > Lepidoptera > Pyralidae > Hypsopygia > Hypsopygia costalis. The sequence continues at coordinate 9,433,889 of OW443325.2, forward strand.
AAAATCACAATATGAAACTTTTTCTCAAATAGGTCGGCTTGTAAACGTTAACACGAAAGTGACCAAAAAACTCGAACGCGTATCGTACACAAAAACTAGTGCGCGAACTTAGTGCGTGTTTTTTTGTTCGCGTTCGGTCATGTCAATGTAAACAAACGACCAAATAGAGAAGAACTCTCATGTTGTGAATTTATCTGGTAAAATCACAATATGAAACTTTTTCTGAATTTGGTCGTCTTGTAAACGTCAACACGAATTTGACCAAAAATCTTGTACTAAGCACTCCGAACTAATCTAGTGTGAGTTGATACGAATACAAAAAATGTATAAAGCGTATTTATGATACTATACACATTAATAAACAAAGACTAAAATTGTCATATTTATGAAATGAAATGCTACCTACTTTATGTAAGCATGTATTGCCCCCTTACCACCATCTCTTATTGCGACTCAATAACTGAATAGATTGCTAATTCATACCAATGAATAAGCGACTCTATTTCAAATGATATAGAGTCGCTTATTCATTGGTATGAATAAACAATCTATTCAATTATTGAATCGCAATAAGAGATGGTGTTAAGGGGGCTGGTATTTGACTTATAGTCATTTTTGCTGAGAAAGTTTGATTCCTTTCTGCATTATAATAAATGATTATGTAATATCATTACACAATCCCGAGTACGTAGCCGTGGTGACTTTAATGTTATTACATTTTATAGATTGCCCTGTTTTGTATTAACGTGAACACTTGAACGGCTCTTTAAATTTGCTACCATAAGGGGGCAATCCAAAAAATTTAATGATAACAAGATCGAGGGATACAATTTGGGGTTGTAGTTTCGAATCTATGCTCAAATACAAAATTCAATAACACCACTGGATAGATAAAGGATCAAAGAATTTATTACGTTAAGTAAAGACTAATGATATTCGCGTGCGGGGGAGAGGGCGGCGCTGCCATTTTGTAATAATTTTAGTTCATATAACGATTCTCCATCAACCCGCAGTTCTCCACCAACCCGCAGTTCTCCATCAACCCACAGTTGAGCAGCGTGGTGTATGTTCTAAACCCCCTTCGATTGAGGGGAGACCCGTATCCCAGCAGTGGGATGAATAAGGGTTGCCGACGATAACGATTCACGTACCTACAATACACGGTGTCCATGACACAGCCACATCCCATTTTTTTTTAAATATAGAGTCGAATGATAAACAAGCAAAGTGATTCACTTACACCCTTCAACGTTATTGCTATAGCCCGTATAAGTACCCCATATAAGGTAATTATCAAAATATTTGTTTTATGTATACATTACCGGCAAGTTTTAGAAGTATGGTTATGTAGCATTAAAAACAACTAGTTTTGGACGTAGCCATTCGACAAAAAACATACATTGACGTCAAAGCACTTTATATGCACGCGAGCAAAAAAGTTCGCAATAAGCAGGTTATAATTATAAAACATTATCATATCTTAAGGCTCTATAGTCACAATTTATTGCGTTGTTAAATCGCATTGTTTACATTTTTATATGTTAAAGGTAAACCAAAATATTTATGATATTTTTTTGTGCTAACTTCTGTAAAACGACCACAAAGTACTTTATAGTCTTTTGTGGTCCTTTTACAACAAAACTCGTTAATAATTTTAATTACAAAATTCGTTTATTTATTAATATATTTAATAATAAACATTCGTTTATTAATACTCTTTTTTTTCATTTATAATAATATAAATGAAAAAAAAGAGGAGTAAGTAAGTGGCTCACCACAATCTTAAGAACCAAAGCAAATCTCACCTACACGTGGTGCAGCCTGCTGAACAACGAAAGAGGTAACAAAAAATGAAACAAAAGAGTGGTAGTGTCCACCTCACAGAATACCGCAGCTAAATTACCTTAAAGTCACAAGTTATGTTGCAAAATCAATACCGGAAAGTCGCTAAAATTTGTTGTCATTTTTTTGGCAGTTGTGCTGGAAAGTCAGCATGAGACCCCCCGAAAACCTAAACGAAAAAGGTTGCCAGTTTAAGCAATTTTAATTCGGTAGTTTTTTATTTCAATAAAAATACAATGTTACGTAACGCGTTGTTTGAATCCGTCCCGCCCCTGTAACGCATCGTAACGTTTTACAGGACCCCTCTCCCCCCAAATTGCGTTACGTAATACTTGAACGCCCTCTGAGATAACTGACACAATTGCTACGTTGGCAGTGGGGGTGGCAACGCGCGAGCGATATTTCATGTTACAGCCATTCATATGGCTACGGTAACAGCGTCACATAAACAATACATATATTGATTACTGTACGTACCTCCTGCTGTGTCTGCATTATATGTGAGTGACATAGTTGGAAATGTTGGAATGTAGGTTGGATTAAAAACCCAGATTAAACTAGAAGTAAACGAACTCAAGGCACGAGGTAAAGTCCAAAGTTCGGACTTTGTACCCCGTGTCGGTCAGATTGCTGAGTCGCATGAACAAGGTCGTTCACATTTTAGTTGTGCACTTTACATGTTAAAATGAACTAAGCGTTATATGTTTACAATTTCGTCAGAATGTTATATGGCAAGTTATAGAAGGGACTGAATGCACACTCTGCCCCCTTACCACCAACTCTTATTGCAATTCAATAACTGAATAGAATGATTATTCATACCAATGAATAAGCGACTCTATTAAATTTGAAATAGAGTCTCTTATTCATTGGTATGAATAAGCATTCTAGTCAGTTATTGAATCGTAATAAGAGTTGGTGGTAAGGGGGCTGTTCATCTTTGAATACCGGTCGCAGGTACTTTTGGACACTCGATACAGCGCGGCCGAACGCCACACTTCGCTCACAACCAAAGCCAACAACCTTTTCACCTGCACCTCTTGCACCCCGCTGACTGTCAAACGAGGCTCTGGAGACAAGAGAAATAGGACATAGCGTACTTTTTAAGCTACCCGACTGCGGAAGTACCTCAAGCGCATAGAATACCGCAACCAAATAACAATTCCTTTGAGGGTGTTGTGTTCCTGCGAGTGAGTGAGGGCACCAGAAAGAAAGAAAGAAAAGAGTATAGGCTGGAAACTGGAAATAATATGTCTACTATGGCTCCTACATGACATTTTAAGGGAATTTCATACAGATAAAAGTACAAATTAACAATGATATTATTTTATTTACTGTAATATCATTGCAAAATATTATATTATATATTGTAAAATTAATAATAATATCGTACAACGAACTTAAATCAACCGTAGGTCCCCCCCCCCCCCCCCTCCAATTAATGACATTCTAGTCAGAATAAATTATCTATATTGGAATCCGATGAGACACATTAAAAAGAGTTGTATTTACTTTTAATTTTATTTTGAGCGTTTTCTTTGCAAATATTTGCTTTGCATATTACAGCCAGATAACAATTCCTTTGAGGGTTGTTATGTTCTAATGAGTGAGGTCACCAGAAAGGAAGAAGTTGATGCACTGGCAGCCCCCCGCATCAACTTCTACTAAGACGACTAAGACGGCGCGCGAGCCATATTTCTTGTCCGCGTTGATATGGCAAAAACCACTTTACATCAGGTGGGTAGTCGTATGCTTGTCTAGCACCAACGTAGTATAAAAAAGACATGTATAAATTAGTGATGGTGAATATTCGATCATCTCGGTGTGGGTATAGAGCCTGAGTTTTTTTTTATAACACGACGGTGACAAACAAGCATACGGTCCGCCCGATGGAAAGCAGTTACCGTAGCCTATGGACGCTTGTAACACCAGAAGCATCACATGCGCGTTGCCGACCCTGTAAAAACCTCTTTACGCCCTTTTTGAAGAGCCCCATGCTGTAGTCTCCTGAAAACCTCAACAGGCAGTTCAGTCCACAGCTTGATAGTACGTGGAAGAAAATTTATCTGGAACCGCACAGTACGTGTCCACTTCGGTTCTAATGTGTGAGGATGAATTCCCTGTCGATGGCGATTGAACTATAAATATTGTCAGACAAATTACACAGCGCCATCTAGCCCAAAGTAAGCGAAGCTTGTGTTATGGGTACTAGACAACTGAGAAACATACGTAAATACATTTTTTTTTGTAAATACATACTTATGATACATAAAAAAAAACCGGACAAGTGCGAGTCGTACTCGCCCACCGAGGGTTCCGTAGGTACGTAGTATCATTATTAAATTTGATATTTTCCATTATAAATAAGAAATAATGCGTGGAAAAAAATAAATAAAATATATTTTGCAATGTGTACATCAAGCCCTTTCATAAGATACCTCATTTGAACTAGTAGTTTCAATTTGAAAGGAGACAATTTTTTTTTGTATGGAGCTTGGGCCCCTACCCAATATTAATGTATACGAATGAAACTTACGTCATTTTGTTCCTTAAACTTCATAGATTACAGTGGTATTCTTATCTTTAACTTATTTAACCGGATTTACGTGAAATACGAAATTAAAATATTTGAGGTTATGTACCTACCTAATCTAAATAAAAAATGACGAACTAAGTCTGTACTTTAATCCCATGGGAATGGGGTTCAAGTACTATTATTTTTATCTTCATTTTCAGTGCCAAAGCCAACGTAACTTGTGCGTGGTGCCTTACAGATAATCAAACGAGGCTTTGGCGAAGTAGACAGGTCATATCGAGCCATTCGAGAATCGAGCCCGACTGGGGAAAAACCTTCCTTCACATAATACCGCCCGCAGCCAAATAACAATACACTTGAGAATGGCTTGTTCCTGCACGTGAGGAAGATGCTGCATTAGCAGCGACAGTGCCAGCGCGCGGGCGATACTGCTTATATTGCACACTATGGGCTACGGTAATCGCTTTTCATCAAACGGGCCGTATACTTGCTTAGCACCCGACATAGTAAAAATATATAGGTGTAAACATGCTGCATTAGCAGCGGCAGTGCCAGCACGCGGGCGATACTGCATAAATTGCATGGTATGCTATGGGCTACGGTAATCGCTTTTCATCAAACGGGCCGTATACTTGCTTAGCACTCAACATAGTGTACATATTCTTTGTTTGTGCGTTAGAATTATTAGCAAAATAAGAGGGGTAGATAAATACAGCTAAGAACTGATCAAGCCCGTTGATGTTTTTACCATTCTTATGCTACACATAGTAGGAACTATAGTTAAACTGCAGTGTCAAGCTTGATGAGGTCTTAGTGTACTATGCTGGAGATTAGGGCCAGGAAAAATACATGATTTATCATTTATATAAACATTTAATCCTCATCATTAACATCATCAAAATCGTCTCTTATTAATAAAACATCATCTAAAAAAGATGCAGGTGGTTCAACACTATCCTGATGCCGTGCCCAACTCAAAAATGTACACATCACATGTGCACAGCACCCAACAGTACATCTGTCTACTAAACAGTTGCAGCAGTATTCATCTAGAACCACAAGAGTATTGGCAACAGGTGGATCTGTATTAATTTTTACATAAGTATTTTTTCTACTTGTGTGCCGTGATTGTATCCTACCCCGAACGAGATAGTAATTTGGCTCAAGTTCAATAGGGTCTCGATATACTTCAATTTTGTATTCGCCACTGGAGGCGCTGGCATGGGAGGTGGTGGGGGGATGTTAATGATATTGTCAACAACTAATGGAGGCTCTTCCACATCTCTTCTATAATCTTGTTGTTCTTGTCTTTGTACCGTTCGGATAGCTTTCAACCAGCAAGCCATGCACACTCGTTCCAAATGTTGAACCTAAAATATACAAAAGTAATAAATTGTAATAAATAATAATGAAGTTTTCTTGCAGGATTACAAATATTAGAAACTAGTGACGCTCCTCGGCTTCCACCACCACATCATCCCATATTCATTCCACTGCCAGGATACGGGTCACCCTTTCAATCGAAGCGGTATAAGAGCATACCCCACCACACTGCTCAACTTCAGGTTGGCGGAGGCCAGTGTTTTCAAGCCACCCAAAGGCCACTGACTTGGCTTGACGACTGTCATCTAATAAAAACAGCCTGAACAGACGGCTTAACGTGCCCTCCAAAGCACGGAGAAACTCGAGACAAACAAACCCATCCAAAGACAGGCTACGGTCGACGTTACTTTACTAGAGTGACACGCACAGCGATGACATCAAGCTCCTCTAAAATATAGCCTTAAGTCACTGAGTGATAACGTAGCTTTTACTGATGAAAGAATTTTTTAAATCAAATTAATAATTTTCAAGATTACCTCCTATATCCAAACTCAAACATTATAATATTAGGTTAAAAGGTTTTTGTTATAAAAACAATCATTTAGTTATCTTTTGTCACATACATGGTCCAAATATAACTTATATTTTATTACCTGATGTGCCTGGTGTGAAGGTATCCACACCAAAATAATACTCCTTTCTGCAGTCATTTGGCACAGCATGTGTTTGACGAGCTCTTAATATTGAACAGCCACAAGGAATGCAAATATTTGTTATACCCAAATCTTCTAATTGAACGACCAGTTTGCTCACACTCTTGCAATATCAAATGACAATTTCCACAAATTGAATCTTGTGGAATCAACTGAAAAATAAAAAGTGAACATGTTAAGGTGCTATTACGACATTAATCGTGCATTCCTTTAGTTAGGTACCTACATAATTATTACATAAATTGCGATATCTTATGCCAAAAAGGAAACACTCACCTCACAAGCTATCCATGAACTTGTAAGTTGACGAATATTCGCAGATATTTCAGACAACAATTGTTTTCGTATATTGCGTTGCAATCTTACTGCACAATTAACGCATCGGTTATGTGCATTCGCAGCAATCATTGCAGATTTTGAGAATATTCAAAACTAAGATCACTGCAAGAAATGTCCAGTAAAATATAACTTGACGATTACTCGATGTTGAAGTAATCTGAATGTGGAAAGAATACCAAAATCGTATCTCAACGCTACAGAAAAACCAAAAAACACTTTTACGGAAGAAGACACAGTTACAAACGCAACGGATTTATGTAATTATAGTGTGTACGTAGGGTACGATGACTACGATGCCATGACATCGGTATCAGTGTTACCAGAAGTGATTTTCACAATCGATTATCATTTATCGATTTATATTTCAAAATCAAGTGCATTGATATTTATGATGTAATTATGTTATACCACATATAAACATATTAATCACTTTTACATGTAGATAAATCATATAGCAAATGTACACCTTAGCTTTTATTTATTATTAAAACCCTACCGTGAAATATTTCATGGATAGTCTCGAGCCCATTTTGACATTACACGACGGCGCGTAAGTTAGTCATAGTTTGTCTCAGTGAATGTTCAATTAAAATTATAATGTTAATCAACGAAAATATCTGGACCTGTGCCGAAAACTTAGCTGATTGATGTCAATTTGACATTGACGAGCTCTTGTCATTAAGAATGTTGAGAATATTCACATCCGCATTCTCAATTGGGGAGCTTCCACATCGATTTGGATATCTGCATCCATATCCGCAATAATTAATGTCCATGTTCATGCGGATGTAGATGTAGCATAGGCAAGCCAAGTACATTCAAGTTTAAGTTTGACCAAGTTGGACAAAGATGAGCCAAGTCGGTCTATTTTTAGGCACATGCCTTGGAGAGAACGTGTCGAGTCAACTAGTAATCTAGTTATAATAGTAAACTCGTAATAGTAGTATTAAAAAATATATATTATTATTAGATATATTGTACTAGTAAAGTTACTTTAAAAAAAATCTTTAAATCCACATCTGCATCTGCGGATGTGAGCCTTCAAAAATCTTCATCCACAACAGCTTTCAATCTGACGTGGTCTGTTAAAACGCGCGTCAATGTCATATTCGCTTTAAACTATCCGGATCTTAAACTTCCCGCGTTCTACTGCAATCATCATATCTAGATGATTTTATTTCACATTCGGAACAACCCATAATAAGGTTATGTAAGTCTTTCTCCCATGATGGGATTATCCAAGCCAAGTAACACTTTCTGGCTATGGGATTTACTGTCAAATGGTTTGGATGTCAATTTGACATTTTGAACAATATGCCGTTAAATAATAATCACAACTTATCCCAGGATGGAACGAACACGACTATCTCACTTGGTGGTAGCCACCTTCGTTGGTTGATGCTGTACATAATTATTACTTCAATTTTCTTTTTTTGTCTTATAAACCAATTATCGATTATCGATTTTTAACATTATTCGATTAATGTTATTCGGTCCTAATCTGCATTGCGCGACATTAGTGAATGGCAACACTCTTCCAAGTTGCACCAAAGAATCTGCGTTCCATTTCACGGCCGGTGGTAAAGGTTTAATGTTTGCAGAATATATCAAAAGATTTTAATTGTAATCTCTGGTTAATTCTATAACAAGTAACTTCAAAAAAAGATCTTCTAAATTCCTTGCAACTGAGAAGGTGTAGCATAGGTGGTTTCATTTCAAAATAATAACAATATTCTAAGCTCGACGTTACACATCCTATTTACAAAAATGGAACGCGTAATAATGGTCGGATAAATCGGAAAACGAGATAAATCAAATCATTACTTTTTTAATAATTGAATAGAAATCGGTTAGACTTTATGTTTGTTAATCGTCTGTCTTCATAATAAAACGAATACTTTTTTTGTATATAATGCGATAGATATACGCTTGAATTTTGTGGGCCCAAAAAAAATTGTCTCCTTTCGATACCCTATAAAAAATATAGACCCCCTATTTTTTAAGATCTATTTACAAATGTATAGTTTTGAGATTTATTCCTGTACTTGTAGTCTATAACGATGTTACTTGCCAAATTTCATAGTTCTAGGTCAACGGGAAGTACCCTATAGGTTTTGATTCCCTTGAGTGTGTCGAAATATGCGTTTTTTGCTGAGTAAACGGCCGTAACTTTTTTCTACGTAAACTTAGCAGTTTGATTTTTTTTTTACCTCAAGGGACCGTAGACCTGAGTATACAGTTCAAATTTCAGCTTGATACCTCCACGCATTCTCGACATAGAAATTCTTGACAGACAGACAGACAGACAGACAGACAGACAGACAGACAGACAGACAGACAGACAGACAGACAGACAGACAGACAGACAGACAGACAGACAGACGGACAACAAAGTGATCTTATAAGGGTTCCGTTTTTCCTTTTGAGGTTCGGAACCCTAAAAACACCCAGACCAAGACAAACAGACATGTTCATGCACACAACTGTTTGTCCTGTGTGGGAATCGAACCCACGAGCGTTGGTGTCGAAGCCGCGTCATTGACCGCTACACCACCGAGCTCGAAATTAGTTAGATATTATGATAATTCGAGTTTCCATCAGGTGACCCACATGCTCATTGGTCTCATATAAAAAAAAAAGAAGTGCGTAACGTACGCGCGTACGTAATCTGGTTCATCGTCATTTAAAAATGCCTACACCATAACAGGTACCTGTATATCAAATTTCAATCCGATCTGTCTAGTCGTTTGACCTGTTCGTTGATAGATCAGTCAATAACAGTCGCCTTTTATAGATGGAGAAGATAATTGAATACAATTAGGCAGATCTCATTTAGGTTTTTTGGGGTGTAAGTGGTTCATCAACATCTTTAAACCAAAGCCAACTTCACCTGCACGCGGTGCATCCTGCTGACTGACAAACGAAGCTCTGGCGAAAAGAGAGGTAGGGAGCGTAATTATAAGCTACCCGACTGGTGAATGTACCTCCACCTCACAGAATATCGCAGCCAAATAACGGTTCCCTTGAGGGCTGTTGTATTCCTGCGAGTGAGTGAGGTCACCAGAAAGGAAGGAGATGCTGCGGTGGCAGCGGGGGTGGCGGCGCGCGAGCGATATTTTATGTTGCGAGTGTTAATATGGCTACGGTAACCGCTTCACATCAGGCGGGCCGTATACTTGTCTGCCACACAACGTAGTATAAAAAAAAAATAGGTAGTATCCGGCTGTTTTGTGTCCGGCATCACATGATCAAGACCTCATCTGAGACATGAGGTATCTGCGTATAAGTATTTTTTCATTTAGTCATACTTTCAGGAACATTTGAAGCCCATTTAAAGTACGTAGGCTGCCAGTCTATTTCTAAAACAGTTTCGTCGTATACCACGACGGATGGCAAATCAAACATATGGCCTATCTGATGTGAAGCGGCAAATTCCTAATTGTATGTAACTAACTTAACCGACAGACGTTGTCCTGTTTTCTTAACAATGAATATTGAATTGGAATTGGTTTCTCGTAATCTGTCAAATGACTTAAAGTTACATTAGAAAAGTAATACGGTCGTTAATTTTTCTTAAATTTTCTTATTTTCCGCGCAACTTTCTTTTTTTCATAAGAACCTTCTCCTGGTAGTAATAAATACAACATAAAAAAGAAGAATAGTGGAAACGGTTCCAGTGGTTCACGTCTGATGCCGTGACCAAAGGAAATGGGGATTCATTTTTACATATATTTTATACATTGTTTTAAATTTTTTCTTTTAATTCTCGGGCCTGGTTGTTAGCTAACCTTATCTACTCTGCTGTCTACACTGTTGTGAATATAGTTAATCGAAATCGCATAATTGGAAGGGTGTTTTTGTTACATTCCAGCCTCCGACCACAGATAGCTTGAGCGAGGTAGTATAATTGCCTACGCGGATGATACTGCCCTAATATTTCACGGGAAAACATGGGTTGAAGTTTATCGGTATGCTCAAATGGGCTTTGGCAGGGTCAGTGCTTGGTTGCATAATAATGTTCTGACACTAAATGTTAAGAAGACCAAATATCTTACATTTGCCATGAATAAAAGACATCTTCCACTACATGGTTCTATAGTTGCACACATCTGCCCAGATCTTGGTCTTGCGGATGATTGTGATTGTTCTGCCCTCCAGCATTGTGATACTGTTAAATATCTTGGTATCATCATCGACAACGCCCTCAACTTTAAGGCCCATATTCAAAATTTAGTTGGAAGACTGCGTAAACTTATATACGTTTTTAAGAGTATTAGACACGTAGCTGATCGTAATATTATTAAGACCGTTTATTTGGCTCTATGTCAATCATTGATTTTATACTGCATCTCCTCTTGGGGCGGTGCTGCTAAAACTCACCTTTTAGAAGTGGAACGTGCGCAACGAGCTGTGCTTAAAGTTAGTGCATGTCTGCCTTTTCGTTATCCAACCAGAGATCTTTATCAGATCTGGAATTTACTCACCGTGCGACAAATATTTATTCTAGCCACGGTAATGAAGATGCATTCACAAATTAATTACGATTCAAGTACAGTCAGTCAAAAGCGCAAAAAGGGAAGGGTTTGTCACATAGTTCCCGTTCGGACAAACTTTTCGCAAAAATTTTACTACTTCTTAGGAAGTTATTTATATAACAAGGCAAATACCATATTGACTATATATTCCATGACTAAAAAATCCTGCAAAACCACCGTAATGAAATGGTTAAAGACCCTTGACTATGACGCTACTGAAAATTTGTTAAAAATTATGGCTTAAATTTTAGAAAATCACCATCCAGAACTAATACACGCTCATATACTTAAACTCATAACTTAAATACAATTCATACACAAGACACTTCAAGCACACATCACAATCAAGAATACACGCAACGTACATACATAAATTAATACACACTCACCCACTGAATGTGCTAACATTTATTTATAAATAAATTAGTATCTAGCTTTAATTTTAGTTCTTGTTCTTTACATTACATATCAAACTTTACATATTATTATAACAACTATATTGTATATCTCTGAAGCGGAGGGAGACTGGTGACTTGTAATACAGGTGGGCCCTGCCTACCTAGCTCAGGCACCAGTTCTCTCCACAGTTAAGGTTAATCTCGAATATCAAAAGTTGTTTATGCTATGTACCTTAGTTTACATTCCTGTTACCTTTGTGGAGAGAACAATAAATACATTATTATTATTATTATTATTATTATTATTATAACTATATTTATGCTGTTCAGTCCAGCCCCGACAATTAGGTTGGAGAGAACATGGCCTGATCTGCGTGTCAATAACCTCTCATTATGCAAGGCATTGCATCGCAGTTTGAAATGTAGTAAAGTACGAAGTGCGAACAAAAGTTGAGTTCAGTTTGTCAATTTTTAAGATTTTTTCTACAGGTCATCACTACATATTATAAAACAAAGAGCTATAATTTTTACTATTGTTATTTAAGCACTATGGACGTTAATATGAACTGTTTAAAAAAAAATATGGTTAGTTATTTTTTTTTCTGGTGGTTGGCAAATTACTACAGCTGTAAAACATGAACAGTAATGAAAATAAAATTTTGTGGTTTTTTAATTTTTGCAATTCAGGTTCAAAAAATAGTTAAGCATTGCATTAAATGAATTGGCAGTAAAATGATGGTATGGACAGTTAGATAAATAGTTCGGCAGTTCACAGTGAGCTGTATTACTACGAACATTGCTTTGACTGAAAAGAGAGGCAATCTTTTGTTAAAAGGGGCGGGACTAAAAGCGTTGTGATGTACACTTGTTTCACTCAAGTCCCGAAACAAGCAAGTAAATCAAAGCGAAAGCTATTCCTTTCATAATCATATCATAATTTTCGTACTCATCATCATCATCATCAGGTCATTTTAGTCTCCACTACAGGAGCACGACCCTCTCTCATGACATCCACGGGAAAAGACGGAGTGATTCTATTCTATTCTGCCGGAAACCACACGGCCAATTTTCGTACTAACAGGTTTAGTTTTACTATCACTCATATTCTGTATGACCAAACTCATGTTTCGCTACGCCACTTGTAACAGTCATTCTACTTCCACAATATATAGACAATCTAAACCAATTTGTAAAAATGCATACTGAACCCTAAAATAAAGACAATTATCTGTAATAAGGGAATGCACCGTTATGTTGGGAACTGTATATTTAGTGAAAAAAGGTGAATTTAGCAAAAAATATCGATATTATGCAGGAGTCATTCAGTAATGTAAAAGTCTAACACTGTTTGTTCCCTTACTTAAAAGCACTAGGGAAGGTATACCTACAACAGTGGGTAGGTATAGACAGACACCGTCTCCACCTTTCAAGCCACACGTGAATGGCCAAGCTGTTAGTGGTCTAACTGTTTTACTATTAATTCTTGACATTTGATTGGTAGCTCAATCCAGTATTTCTTTCTAAATCCTGGGCTTCAGATAATTTTGTGGTGAACACAGCCCAGCCTAAGGCTCAATTTATACCACTGAGGAATGGAATGGAAGCGACTTTTTGCAACGAAATTGTACATAGCATAATGAATTTTTTTTTTATACTACGTCGGGTGGCAGACAAGCATACGGCCCGCCTGATGTGTAGCGGTTACCGTAGCCATTAACGCTGCCAACATAAAATATCGCTCGCGCGGCGCCGCCACCGCTGCCAATGCAGCATCTCCTTCCTTTCTGGTGACCTCACTCAGACCTCACGCAGGAACACAACAACCCTCAAGGGAATTGTTATTTGGCTGCGGTATTCTGTGAGGTGGAGGTACATTCCCCAGTCGGGTAGCTTACAATTACGCTCCCTACCTCTCTTTTCGCCAGAGCTTCGTTTGTGAGTCAGCAGGGTGCACCGCGTGCAGGTGAAGTTGGCTTTGGTTCAAAGATGTTGATGAACCTCATACACCCCAAAGTCAATTTATGTCAATTGTTTAACATATAAACTGAAATTCGATCCGTAGCTAAAGGAATTCTCGAGAATGCGCGAGGATTCCCCGGAAGACGCGCTACCTTTTTTTTTGGCTCGTATTTAAGTTTATAATTTATACAATTGACATAAAGTTCATTATGCTATGAATAATTTCGTTGCAAAAAGTCGCTTTCATTCCATTCCGCGGCGGTGTAAAGCCGCATTTTCACTAGGCGACATGTCGCAGATACTTATCGCTCGACATTCACGTAGTTGTCTCTACAAAAGTTCTGGGACAATGTCCCGCGACATATGACTCGTTCACATTGGCCAGTCGTGGTCAGTATGTCGCTCGAAGAAGTATGTTGTTCAGTGTACTACTGCCATTTTCAAAACACAAAGCGACACACATTTTCACCACTCAAAGCCTGTCCGGCGATTGTAGAGGGACACGAAAGTCGCGCGAGTCGACGCTCGCAGAGCATCGACTAGCGACAAGTTGCGCGACCCGTAAATGTCCCAAGCGACATCGGGCGACGTCGTGCGACGTCGGGCGACATCATGCGGGACACGTAAATTTCGTGCCGAGCGACAGAGTCGCACGACATTGTCCCCTAATGAAAATGTGGCTTAAATTGAGCCTTAGACAATTGATAAGAATTATTAGAATGTTCTAGAGCCTAGAGGACATCCATAGACAGGTGCTTGACAAAGCGTCTTCCATTATCACACGTGTTGTCATCACCTTTTGACATGACAAGTCAAACACGGAACACAATTATGGTAATTTTCTCAAATAATACACAATACATTTGGCTTCTGTCATTTCTTTTATGTCTGAAACTGCAAAAACACCTGTATTGTTCGCCCGTTGTAGCTGTTAACACTTGCAAAAACAATAGGTGAATTTGACTTATCTGGTACCTATTCAACTAAGAATGTATTCATGGTGATGTCTACCATGCACGCACGAAAAACATGACGCATGCGGCGTTACCTCGCTCTGAGGCGTTCCATTAAAATTTTCTTTTGAAAGATGCAAACATTCCATCAGTATTTTCTTATGACGTTGTCACGTTCAACTATCGTCAGTAAACCGACTTTACAGACAACCGGGTTTTTTTATACTACGTCGGGTGGCAGACAAGCATACTGCTCACGTGATTTGAAGCGGTTACTGTAGCGCTCGCAACATGAAATTTCGCCCCGCTGCTAATGCAGAACTTCTTCCCCTCATTATCTTATTAACGTCTAAGTTAAGTATACAAGCTTTTGTCTGTTGTACCTACCTCTCCCGGGATACCATAGAAGTTCTTTTTTCCTAAGTCTGAATCTAATCTATCTATGTGCCAAATTTCATCAAAATCTATTCCAGAATGCTTTAGATAGTAAAAGGAAGAAAATGGAAATGGGATATTTTTTTTACTTCGTCGGATGGCAAACAGAGAACGGCCCGGCATATAAACGCTCGCAACATGAAATACTTATAGCTAGTGCACAGCCACCCCCGCTGCCAACTCAATCTCTTTCTTCGTGGTAGCCTGAATCACACGCAGGAACACAACAAACCTCTAGGAAATTGTTATTTGACTACGGTATTCTGTGAGGTGGAGGTACTTCCCCAGTCGAAGAGCTAACAAAATACACTATGCTCAACCTCTCTTTTCGCCAGAGCCTCGTTTGTCAGTTAACGGGGTGTATCACGTGTAGGTGACTTAGGCTTTGGTTCAAATATGTTGATGCACCTACACCACAAAATTTAATTATTCGAAGGCGGCCTCTTATTAAATAATTCAAACAAATTTTATTTTTATGTATATTTATTACGTAGGCCCACAAAATGACAGACATTATAGCTACATTCGATATTTGTTTCTGTTCATGTGATTATAATTTTTTTTTAGACAAATTACACAGCGTCATCTAGCCCCAAAGTAAGCGAAGCTTGTGTTATGGGTACTAGACAACTGATAAACATACGTAAATACATTTTTTTTTGTAAATACATATTTATATTACATAGAAAACACCAAGACCAAGACAAACAGACATGTTCATGCACACAAATGTTTGTCCTGTGTGGGAATCGAACCAACGAGCGGTGGTGTCGAAGCCGCGTCATTGACCGCTACGCCACCGAGCTCGTCAATTACTCTAGTGTTTTTGATAGCACCGATACCGTTAATCCATCGGCCCTGGCTGTTATCGTCATCTAAGGCCTTCATTTCAAAACACAATTAATTGCTATGTATATAATTATATATTAATCAAGAATTTTGTTTCTAGATAGTTAATTGAATCCATTGAGATATGATTAAATCAGGTGTTATTTTGCGGAAATCTAATTTATAGGTAACTAGCGACCCGCCCCGGCTTCGCACGGGTGCAATGCTGATACTAAATGTACTACAGAAGGTCTTTGCGCTTTGTCCTATCCAGTCCTTATTATACATATAAACTTTCCAGTTGAATCACTCTATCTATTAAAAAAAACCGCATCATAATCCGTTGCTTAGTTTCAAAGATTTAAGCATACAACGGAGGGACATAGGGACAGAGAAAGCGACTTTGTTTTATACTATGTAGTGATTTGATTTACATTACTTTGCATGCTTCCTCCGCCAATTAGTTCATGTAAACTACTACCGGCCGGCACCCACCTACAACCGTTAGTTGATGCACGCGTCTGCTTGATCGCCTGATGATTGCATCTACTAACGGTAGTGGGTGGTGCAGGCCGACAATAATTTACATGAACTAATTGGTGGTGGAAGCACGCAAAGTAGTGTAGATCATATTGCCTGAAATATTGTTTTTTGTAAAAGTTATATTGATTACACGATCGTCAGTAATATCCACTTCTTCTTTGCCGGTCACTCTTATCAGAGTGATAGCGGTCATGAAGAATCACTCTCCAGTGTAGTGCATTATTAGTACTACCACATAATTCGCTTTGATGGACGTTTTGCTACTTGGACTTTGATCGGGAGGGCTATAAGCAATAGTACTACAACCTCACCTCCCCTCTGAGGCGAATCTAGAACAGTTTGAATGGCGTAGCACGCACACACGCTCATTCACGCTTTGTACAAACGTCACTTATATAGTGGTTACCGACGCAACATTTGTATGGAGTGGTCGGGGTACGGTACTACGTAAAACACGGTCACTCTCTGCTTCTCTCTCGTATAAACCCCACCTCCTCTCTGAGACGAATCTGGAACAGTTTGTATAGTACGCTCATTCACGCTGTGTACAGACGTTATTGTTTATGCAATAGCTCTTAGATAGATATGTAATAGTTAACGACTCGACATTTGTATGGGGTAGCCGGGTTGACACTGTGGTCGCTTCTCTTGTGATTCTTCCATTGATCTCCGTTGGTCGCTTTTCGTGCGCATTCTCTGTAAAGTAATCTGTGACCGGGGCCTACCGCCGAAGCTGAAGACGATTACGATCGAATTTCTTGATTACGAAAATCAAACTTTAGCTTAGATTGGGGGTAACTAAGTTTAGTACCTGGTAGAAACCTTAGACCTCTACCGACTACGCTGTTTTGTTTTTAAGTTGTTTTAAGATTGGATTATTTTTATTTACTATAAGTAGTTTACTTGTATTTTGTTGTTATATGTATATTTCTTCAAATGAAAATGTTTGTCATTAACTTAAATCTAAGATCAATTTTCGCGATAAAAAATCCGGCGGTAATCGGCTTCGGAGATAGTGGCTCCTGATCAAGTTCGTCCGTCTGGGCACAGTTTTAAAAGCATACAGTTGGGAAGCGAAGGTACTTGCGCAGAGCAAGGGAGGGGAACCCGCGGAGAAGCGGGCGGTGCGGTCAGCGTCCCACAAACAAGCGTAGTTTGTGGGAGCCACCGTGAAAGGCAGTCACGTGCGCGTACTGAGTGTTTTAAACGTTTTTTTTAATTTACGTTCAGTGATTCCTATTTATTATGATGGTGAATACAAATTGTTCTGTATACGGTTGTAACTCGATGTCGGAACACATCAAGAATTTAAAATTTTATAGATTTCCCCGTGACGCAAGGTAAGTTTGTTCTATAATTTCGTAAAAACCTACCTACTTTGTCTTTGTTGAAATGTATGTAGCTATATTGTTGGTGAAGTGTAAGGTACTCCAACTATAAGTATACAACAAATAACCGAATTCTTGTGCTCCAACGACAGATGACTAAATAGTTAAGTACTTCGTAACTCGAACTCCAACCTAGCGGGGTTTTCAAGTGTAAATATGTAGGTATATATATTCTTTACGGCGCATGCTCTTGCCCAAAGTGTAATTATTATGTTTACACCTTCTTAATAGTTGGGATGTCGGACACAGAAGGAGTAGGTATTTGTCTAATATCCAACTGTTATGATTTTATTTAAACCGACAGAAAAAGACAAGGTTCTATATTCACCTATATTCAAGATTTCTGGGCAAAGATATTAATTACTACGTATGGCTGTGCCATTTCTAACATAAAATTTGTCTCTGCGACTATATGCACGTGCTGTGTGTGGGACGAACCTATGTGTATGTTTATGTTACGTAAATGTACACTATAAACTTTATAAACAAATGGGACACCAATTTTTAACTTACACTCTCATATTTATTATTTTCGCTGTCGAAAAGCCAAATGACTCATCGGTTCGTGACAAATTATCTCCTTAGAATGGCCTATCCATACCTAGTAGTTAAGATCTTTGTTTCAGGGTTGGTTTCTTTTTTTAAATTTTTTTAAGCAATCACGTTTTTTGATAGTTTTTATTTACTTTTTTATTTTACACATTTTAGTTATATATATACAGTAAATTTTGCTATCCAGTCATTGCATTTTGGGTATTGATATTCCTAGTTTCTATTATTAAGTATCTTGCGAAAATAAAGTGAGTAAAGTCGTAATCAAATTTAAATCGTTAATTGTTTGGTACCTACATCAACTTGGCTGGCACCAGAAATCCGCTACTTTTTTTAAAATTTTGATATACTCCGTGACACTGGCGCAATAAAGAAAAATTTTACAACTAATCAAAATTGGTTCAGCCGTTTATTAGTTACGAATGAACATAGGGACTTTTGTCTTCGCCATAATAAGTTAACATACCAACACCAACCAGGTGCTGTAGGAAACAATATTTTTAGATAAATTATAGGTAGGTATTATTAAAACAAGTACAGTTTATATCACAGCCATGCTTATGTTTTTCCATATTTTCATGATCAAATTGTTTATCCGAATGCGAATTCATTATATTGTTAAATTTAATGATAGAAAATTGAAATCTAAAAATAAACCTTCACGTAAATATTTAGCAGTGCAACATTTGTAAATGTGTATATTATATTCTTGTTGATAAATGATTATAAAAATATTAAAGATTATTTGATTTCGAATTTTGTGACAACCCTTGCATATCGGCGAACGACCGCGTGGATACCTACGCGGGCGGCGGCATCGTGCCACGTCAAAGGCGATTCCCTACTGTATGAAAAATAGTAATACTGTGGTCTGGGGCCTTACCGCCGAAACTGAAGCCGATTACCATCGGATATCGGATAGCCGATAGAGATCCTAATGCACTACCAACTAAGCTGAAAATGTTTATCAGATATGTAAACACAACTCCGATTTTTGGACTTAAAAATTTCGATCGCCGATTCCCAACTGATTTTTTGATTGCAAATATCAAACTCTAGAATAGATTAGTGGCAATTGTCTTTAATTTAGGTGGCAGAAACTCTGAAGGTGTACCGATAAAGCTAAAAATGTTTGTTAATAAGTTTAGTTAAACCTAACACATATTTTTGGGAATCAAAATATTCGACGGGAATCGGCTTCAGCTTGGGGCTGGAGACCGACCGCCTGGTTGGAGACCGACCGCGTGCTCTCTCGTACACTCAATCCGCCCATAGAATCATGTTTACGACTAATGTGATTGTTTATACAACTAAGATGGAAAACAAGCATACGATCCGCCTGTTGGTAAGCAGTCATCGAAGCCTATGGACGGTCGGTACACCAGGCATCACTCACGCGTTACCGGTCCTGTAATAACCTCTTCTCTCCTTTCTTAAAGAATCACATGCTGTAGTTTCTTGGACCTCAGATGTGTCCAATAAATTTGTCTATTCGTAATTGCGCAAGCGAAAAAGTCTCTGTTTCAGGGAAAGTTTTTTGAGAAAGACACTTTAGTTATATCCATATCTCCCCTTTTTTACCGACGTTTACCTTCTGTGACCACCTGGGTGTACCGCATCTCCAAGGCATCAATTTTGTCAAGGTTTCTACCACATAAAAATATCCATTAAGAAAGATCTAATAAAACGTCTTCGACATTCTAAACAGCCGCGTCGAATGTAAAGTGGGTCCTAATACAATCGACGGGTAATCGAATGTTCATTTATCCTATAGCGGCTATACAGCGGAATTTACCGCACCGTTTCATTAGAACGGCAAGAGTATAGCTGTGGGTTCGGTACGTAACCGTCAATGTGTGGTAATTTCTTCCTACCAGCAAATTATCCGGCCTCGATACACTATGCGAAACATCCGCAAACCTTAACGGACTTTTTTCATTGATGGCTCCAGTGACCGAGATCGAGGCCGCCGTTTTTTTTATCCCAATTTACCGTTTTGTCTAAAATCTATTCTTCTATTTTAAATAAATGTCAGCGTTGTAATTGTATAGTCGCTCACAAAGCGTCAATATAGTGAATATCGTCACGGAATTACCCTTGAGAATCAGTCTCTATTTTTAAAACACGAATATCCTGACTCTACTTAGGTAGTAAGAAAACTAACACGAAAAACGCGTGAAGAAAATGCGTAGACTGATAATAATCGAGCGTAGATTGATAATAATCGAGAGTGAAAACAGCGGTATGAATTGTACCAAATGTATTAAATTTTAATTTGTACCTTTACGTTTATATTTGTGGCGAGCACGGTGGTCGAATGGGTAGCAGTGGTCACTTTGACTCCGGGGTCGCGGGTTCGATTCTCGCACAAGACAAATATTTGTGAGCATGAACTTATCTGTTTGTCTTGGTCTGTACAACCTTTATTACTTACTTATTTATACCTTTTATGTAAGTATTTACAAAAAAAAAAATGTATTTAAGTATAATATCAGTTACCTAGTAAGTAAGTAAGTAGTAGTAATTTGTCCACGAATATTTATGTACGTTTACTTCCAGTACTAGGCGGCCGCCTGCGAATTCGTTCGCGTGGTATATTTTTTAATAATATCTGTGATAATATTATGATGAGCCCTGTAAATCGAATGGCTACGAACCGTTGTTGTCAAAACAGCAATAGCTTTAACGACCATCGTCGGTTTGAACTATGCACGAGAAAACATTTGTATTCTGTTTGCCTTGCTATGGGTGTTTTCTATGTAATATATAAAAGTACCGGTAAGAAAGTAAACAGAAAGATGGAAGGCAAAATACCTAGAATTAAGCCCACAACGTTGGTTAGATGAGACTCAGAACAACTGGAGATTTTCTACCAACCAGCGATCTACTAAGCAGCTGATAGAAATAAATGGCGGCAACTAGTTTCAAGGAAGAAGAGGGTTATAAAAAAATAATTTAGAAAGTGTCGGCGTCATGCCTACATTCGTAGGTACTACTGAGTCATATACATTTTGTTTATAAGGGTGGGGGGGGGGGGGGGGGGGGGAACTGGAAAACTCACAGGAACACTGCAACCCTCAAGGGAATTGTTATATGGCTACGGTGTTCTGTGAGGTGAAGGTACTTCCCCAGTCGGGCGGCTAAAAAAATAAGCCTCGTTTGTCAGTCAGCGGGGTGCACCACGTGCAGGTGAGGTTGGCCTTGGTTCAAAGATGTTTATGAACCACTTACAACCCAAAAACATAAACGATACATGAGTATGATATCGTTCAGGACGCTATCTTCACAATGGGTCGCAAAACCGGTAAACTACACTATTTATGCACACTACTAGTTATTCTTGATTTATAAGCCACCTTGAACAGTACAGGGTCTGCAGGTTAATCACACTACTTACCAAGTTCACCGTAGACTTAAGTCTACGAGCAGTCCTGAATCACATGGGGTTACTTCCAAAATGTACCCCGCTATCCATATTCCATAATGCATCCCCTAAACTTCGAGTCCTGCAAAGGGTGTGGCAGTATTCACATCCGCACAACGACTGTTGCTTTACAAAACGCAAATCAAACCGTGTGTGGAATATTGTTCGCATCTCTGGGAAGATTCCACTATATTCAAAGAGAGGTAGGGAGCGTAATTTGTAAGCAACCCGAATGGGGAATGTACCTCCACCTCATAGAATACCGCAGCCAAATAACAATTCCCTTGAGGGTTGTTGTGTTCCTGCGAGTGAGTGAGGTCACCAGAAAAGAAAGGAAGGAGATTCTGCGTTGGCAGCGGGGGTGGCAGCGCGCGAGCAATGTTTTATATTGCGAGCGTTAATATGGCTACGGTAACCGCTTCACATCAGGCGAGCCGTATGCTTGTCTGCCACCCGACGTAGTAAAAAAAAAAAAAAAGTGTAATATCTTATGGCTGCCTCTGATTCATTGCAAAGTCGTGCAGTCCGGATTGTTAATGATCTTAAGCTGGGAGCTTCTATATTATAATAAGACAATGTAATAGCACCATGCAATTAATAAATTGTTACATAAAAATAGAAGAGTGTAAACAAAAGGTACGGGCCCAGGGTTCTGTAGATTGAAATTATTACCAATAAAAAAAATCTCGGAGCATCCCTTGAGCCGTTGGAACTCCTCAAAAGAGTCGCTGCACTGAGAGACAGTATATATACCACGGCGAAGGCTCGGTAAAGTTCAACAATCATATTCCTCGCTTCTCCGTTTAAGCACAGTATAAGTAATTACTACTTAGTTTGCACATTCTCACGTGGTTGGAAACATCGATAGATCTATACTTTCTTTCAATCTTTGGTGCGTCTACGTAGAGTTGAGCTCTTATTATATGTATTATGTTTGTTTATATATAAATATAATGTAAATATGTGTTTATGTAAATAAGCTGGTATATATTTTTATGATAGGGGGGCAAACGAGCATGTGAGGAATCTGGTGGAAAGCAATCACCACCGCCCATGGAGATCGCAACCCCAAGGGGTCGCCGATCCGTTGTCAGCCAAAAAAGGAAGGAGTTGCTGCGTTGGCAGATAAGCATACAAGCATACTACCCGCCTGATGCAAAGCGGTTACCGTAGCCATGTCAACAGCAACTTCTTTTTTCTGGTGACTTCAATCAATCGCGGGAGCACAAAAACCCTCAAAGGAATTGGTATTTGGTGAGGTCACGGTACTTCCCCAGTCAAGCAGCTTATAAAAATGTCTTTTTGGTATGTGTCCTACCACTTTTTCACCACAGTCTCTTTCGCTAGTCGTGGCTTTGGCTCTGAAGATCGTGATGAGCCATTTACACCCCAAAACGTTTCCTAATGATCCGAAAAGTGTTAGCCCTGTCTCTACTGTACCAGATGTTTTTCAAAATACCGATGTATTTGAAGGAACATTTTTTTATACCACTAAAGTGGCAGACAAGCTTACGGCCCGCAGTTACCGCAGCCTATGAACGCTTGTAACACCAGGGGCATCACACGTGCGTTGCCGATTCTGTAAAAACCTCGTCACGCATTTTTGAAGAACCCCATGCTGTAGTCTCCTAGGAAAACCTCGACAGGCAGTTCATTCCACAGCTTGACAGTACGCGAGAGAAAATTTCTCTGAAACCGCACAGTACGCGACCACTGGCACAAATGTGTGAGGATGAATTTGATTTTAAAACTATCTCATCAATTTAGTGGAAAACAGTAATAAGTCGAGTATCTTCCACCTAAAACTATTGCCTTCAATGCCTTCACTAATGCTATTGTTTTTGATTTTATAACTTTCAAAGTTCGTGAAAAAAAGAATAAAAGACGAGCTCAGTGGTCGAATGACGGACGTAGTCCACGAAGAGCACCCGTCTGAATAGCACCTATGCGAATAGCACCTAGCCTAGTCCACGAAGGGCACCTATCAATATTTTTGGCAGGTGCTCTTCGTGGATTCAAATTTATTTTTACATTTTTGTCCACGAAGAGCACCTACGACTTAGCAGCCTAGTGCTGGGGTGTATATGTTTTACAGGACGTTACTAAATGAAAAATATCGATAAAATAAGGTAAGGTAAACAGATTTTTTTTGCGTTTCTACAAAAAATATGTTATTAAACGTGGTTATTTATCATTTTTACCCACGACGGAACTGAGACGGTACGAGTATATGCGTTTGAGGTACTAGGATGTTTGTGCAAATCAATGTTGCCATTTATCTCCAAAAGTATGAGTCCGATTTTGATGCGGTTTTCAGTGATGGGTTCGGGTTTGATTGGAGCATGTTCTTAGATAGGTGGTACAGTAACGACTCACCAGAGGGCGCTGCAGTAAACATTTGTTTGTGCAAAACCAAAACTACTAGTTTGATTCTGATGCGGTTTGATTTGTAATACATATGCTTGCTCTCTAAATAGTTTGAAATAAAAACAAAATTAAAAAATTGGAAAACATCCACGACGGTTAAAACGTAGTTAAAAAAGGATAAAATAATTTTGAAACTCCCGACTTAAAGAACTTATGCTATGAATTTAATTAAAAAAACCCGACTAGTGCGAGGCGGACTCGCCCACCGAGGGTTCCGTACGTAGGATCATTATAAATAGTTCAAGAATCAAACCACCTTTTTTAAGATTTAATTACAAATGTACAGTTATGAGATTTATTCTTGTAGGTACTTGTAGTCTATAACGATGTTAGTTGCCAAATTTCATAGTTCTAGGTCAACGGGAAGTACCCTATGAATTTTGATTCCCTTGAGAATGTGTCGAAATATGCGTTTTTTGCTGAATAAACGACCGTATCTTTTTTTTTACGTAAACTTAGCAGTTTGATTTTTTTACAACTGCATGGGACCGCAGTCCTGAGTATACAGTTCAAATTTCAGCTTGATACCTTCACGCATTCTCGACTTAGAGGGTCTTGACAGACAGACAGACAGACGGACAACATAGGTATCTTATAGCGCGGCAACCAACACCCACCACTCCACCTCCCATGTAGATCGCCCGAGCGTTCGCTTGACGTGTATATATATGGTACGACAAACACACATATAGTTTAAATTCTTAATATGTATGTATGTATATATAAATTCATTCTTCATTGTATATATAATAGAAACCATTAAACCAAGCACGTGTACTATTTACTGCCTCCCCCCCCCAATCATGTGAATTTTTGAAGCTACAAATAATCAAAAAATTTTTGGAATATTATTTTTAAATGCAGGTATAAAGTTTACAATTCTATGTAATATCTTATTTCTATATATTCTATACACGTGATATCTTACTACTCCCCCCCCCCCCCCACCCGGGGTGATATTTCGTGATTTTTACCGAAGCCCTCCCCCCTCTTTGGAGCCTCACGTGATTAATGGACGGCCCCTTTTTTGTGTATAGGTATAATACGTTCAAAATTTTTGAATGAATAATTTTTTTGGTGTGTAATTAATTACACTATTTATACCTAATTATTTATACCTAGCTATTTTCGTTTTATAGAGTAGAAAAACTTAAAGAGCTAAAAAGAAAAAGAAATTGTGAACGTCATATTATCAGCGTCAGAAATATTTGAAGAAAATTAAAAAATAAGTTTATAATTTTTTTTGTTGCCTAATAATCACGTTCACTGACATGGTTTTTGTAGAAACACAAAAACAATCTGATTACCTTGATAATCGACGATTTTTATCGATATTTTTCATTTAGTAACTACCTGTAAAACATATACACCCCAGCACTAGGCTGCTGAGTCGTAGGTGCTCTTCGTGGACAAAAATGTAAAAATAAATTTGAATCCACGAAGAGCACCTGCCAAAAATATTGATAGGTGCCCTTCGTGGACTAGGCTAGGTGCTATTCGCATAGGTGCTATTCAGACGGGTGCTCTTCGTGGACTACGTCGAATGACGAGCTCGGTGGTCGAATGGTTAGCATTTTGATTCCGAGGTCTCGGGTTCGATCCCCTCACAAGGCAAATATTTGTGTGCATGAACATGTCTGTTTGTCATGGTCTGAGTGTTTTCTATGTATTATACATTTTTTTGTAAGTACAAAAAAATATTAGCTATCTAATATCCATAGTACAGTACAAGTTTTGCTTAGTTTGGGACTAGATGGCCGTGTGTAATTTGTCCAGAAATATTTATAAAATACTAGATTACTCAGCCCGCTTCGCTGGGCTTAATAATAAAAAAAAATGCTCCGATCGCTACCAAACCTCACAGTCTGTCTGAAAATTTCGTTTAAATCGGTCCAGCCGTTTCGGAGTCTATACGGAACACACATACATACTTTCTCTTTTATTGGTATAGAAGATACTAGATAGAAGATAAATTTATTTATATCATATGCTACCGGTCCGAGAGTTACCGCGACTAAAACAAACTAAACAGAAGGCCAATTCTCGTAATTATGTTACGATCGCAGAATGAAAGTTAATTGAATCGAGATTGAATTGTGAATTGACTTAGAATTATATACTTGACTTCACTAATAAAATTATTCAATGCTTATTGTTGGCAAAATAACATTCTAAGTTTGTTTAATTTTTTGACGTGAATACAATATGAATAAAATTGACTAATGACAGTGAATAAAATTGACTAATGACAGTGAATAAAATTGACTAATGACAGTGAATAAAATTGACTAATGACAGTGAATAAAATTGCTTCCATAGGAAGGCAATTCAAAAAAAGAATGATAACAAAATCGTAGGATAGAATTTGGTGTTGCAGCTACAAATCATCTCCATCCAAAATTCAATCACACCACTGGATAGATGAAGGATCAAAAAATTCATTACGCTGAGTAAGGACTAATAACCATCGCGTGTGGGGTTGGGGAACCGCGGTCATTTTAAGATAATTTTAGTGTTTTTGACGTATTCACGTACATAATAAAAAAAATGTGTAACACACAGCCATGTCCATAATACAGCCGCACCTCATTTTTCATATAATTCGACTTAAATTAACGTTGAAGTTTCATCTTGGGATACTAGAATACCAAATTTGACATTTGTGACATCGAAACTAGATTGGAGCTGAATTTTGACTAAGTACATTTTAATTACGTGAATTGCCCTCAGAACGATGCTTTCGTTCCAATTCACATCGCACATATATTTCATATTCGACGAGCCCGGTGGTCGAATGGCTAGCAATGGCTACTTTGACCCCGAGTTCCCGGGTTAGATCCCTGCACAACACAAAACTTTGGTTGCATGAATATGTCTGTTTGTTTTGGTCTGGTTGTTTTCTACATACAAAACAACCAGACCAAAACAAACAGACTGTATAATACATATTATAAAAATGTATTTACAAAAAAAAAAAAATGTATTTAAGTACATTTATCAGTTGTCTAGTATTCATAGTATAAGCTTTGCGCTTAATTTGGGGCTAGATGGCGCTGTGTAAATTGTTCAGAAATATTTATTTATTATATCAATCACATAAGTTATACTTACATAATATTTCTCGACAAATTCGATATCTACATCAACAAAGCGCAATCTTGTCCCCGATTAATTGCAAAACTTGTACTTATGTGTAGAGTAAATCAGTAAGGGATAACATACGTACATTACCGTAAAAACCAAAAAACATATTTATACAAACAGAAATGTGCCCAAATGTTTGTCTAATGCAAGATTCGAACTCGTGACCTTTGTAAAACCAGCAATTGCTACCCACAACTGCCGGGGTCGTCAACATCACAACAAAAATGTTAGCAAAACATTAACATGTCTATAGTAAAATGGTAGCACCTAATTAGCTGGAGCATCAACAGAATTCCGATTGTAGATGCAAAATACAGATGGTATGTAACATGGAAATGATAATTATCAGTTGTATACAATGTTATGTAACGTAATTGTAAAGCACAATTCTTTGGTTGTTACGACACTACTTCACTGCGAAGTGAGGGTTATTAAAATGTTGAAGAGCTCTCATGTAGTATTTTTATAAAGTTGAAGGAGTTCTCATGTATAGTATGTACACAAACATGTGAACGTAGTTTTTTATACTCGTAATCGTTTATTTAGTTTCACCGCGGTGTCTGTATGGCAAGCTAAATTTGACCCACTTCTCTGTGTGTGTGTCCCATTGAGCTGAAATCACAGTATAAGTAATAGAACAGTATGGCCACTCCCTGCTGCTGTCTCGTATCGACATCACCTCCCCTCTGAGACGATTCTGGAAGAGTTTGTATGGCGCCGCACGCACACATACCTAAACGACTGAAGCGATGTTTTGTATACCTATAATATGTTCTGGATTTGATTGGATAAGGATACTTTTTATCACGGTATTAAATATTATTAGTATTGGTATTTTGGTATCCACAATAGAATTCAATTGGAGTGAATATAAAAAAAAAGTAAAGTTATAGCCTCGACAGCATTTTTTTTTGTCAACCCACGTTTGTAATAAATTTCTTACCGTAGGTAATAAAGATACACAAATAAATTACTTTTCTTCGTGTATAAACAGATGGGAGAGGGTCGGCTTCCTATTGGTATCGTAGGCCAGTGATTGGCTTTGTGGAAATTCACATGTGATTGTACGATTATATTGTCGTGCACTAATAGGCAGCTTAGCTATAGGTACGTACATAAAGGTATATATAAATGTATCTAAAGACACTCAAGGGCTCAAAGGTGAATGAATACGGTCTTGTTTTTTCAGAGCTCAACCATTAATTTAAAAGAAAAAAACCAATTAAGTACTTATACAACTTATTAAAAAATACTGCCAAATAAACATTATTTAGAAGGTTGAGGTTAAGTAAGTTCATTGTTATTACAAACGAGGCATTGAACTGTTAATAAAGTTTTTAAAAAAAAATCTGTCGGAACTTATTGTATTTCAATTATTATATAAAATTAAAGGATTTATACACTTTACAATAGCTCACGCGTCCATCACGACTTACCCTAGTGTACACATACGTTAGTACTATTATTATTTACACTGTGCTCTAATATATACTATTATGTAAACTGTGCCTCTATGTTGAACTTCGAATTCAGATAAAAATAATGTACATAGCGTCTGGGCAGCCGTCTGCCGGACGTACGTGGGTAATGTCATGAATGTTTGATAACGCGCTGTTGGGACAGCAACATAAATATTATTATCTATTGCCTAATCGATTCACCATTGATTGTCAACGCAGGTTAAATATTATATGTAATAATATTATATTTTATAATAGTTTATGACACTATTGCATAAAAGGTTCTTAAAATACGAGTGTGAGTTTACCACATGAGCCGAAGCGATAGTGATAATAGCATCACACGAGTATTTTAAAACCTAATTAAGTGCAGTTTCATACACTACTTTATTTAATCTCCTGAAATAGATGATAATAATATTTTAAATAAAACCATGAAGTTAATTTAACATCTTTGTTTCTTACTTATAAATCCATTTGCAGATAGAGCATGCGTGGTGCGCATGCGCGAAGCGCCGCGCGGCGGCGCCGCGTTTGCAGATTAGGTAGATTTTTTTTGCAAAGTTGCAATGCATTTGCATTGCAACCTCCTTAATATACCTGAACCCAGGGCTGAAGCTGTATCGAAATGGAAAAAACGGTAAACATACATAAAAAAAATACATACAGTCGAATTGAGAACCTCCTCCTTTTCTTGAAGTCGGCTAAAAAAGTTATTTTTCGATACAGTTGTCCATAAAGAGCTGTATCGAAAAGCAAGAAAAGTAACTTTTTAAATTTATTATGATGCCTTGTGCGTAAAAGACTGACATTAAGATTCTGTGTTTAGTTTTTTAATCTCTAAATTTCAGTATGAGATTAGATAAATATTATTATGTACTAGCTGACCCGGCGCACTTCGTACCGCCTACGATACTAACGTCACTCAATTGTTTTGCCTTCCCGGAACCTTTCCACTAACACTTGAACTTTATGGTATTTTTGGTATGGTATTTTTTAATTTTTTTCTGAGTAAGAACCATGCTCGTACCTCAAGGAATATTCTAAAAAAAGAATTAGCGAAATCGGTTCAGCTGTTCTCGAGAATTGCGCTTAGCAACACATTCAGCGATGCTTTTTTATATTATAGATTATAGGATATCTATTATATACTCTGTATACAATATAGTTCTAATATAGTTTTTTTAAATCTGATGACCAGTTGTACGACGATATACAAGTTCGTTTTTTTTTTTTACAAAATATTAATAATTTGTAAAAAAAATATAATTTTGACGGTGGTCGAATGTTTAGCAATTGCCACTTTGACTTCGAGGTCGCGGGTTAGATCCCCGCACATGACAAACATTTGTGTGCATGGACATGTCTGTTTGTCTTGGTCTGGGTATTTTCTATGTATTATAAGTATCTATTTAAAAAAAATGTATTTAAGTACATTTATCAGTTGTCTAGTGCCCATAGTGCAAGCTTAATTTGTTACTAGCGATGTGTAAATTGTCCTGAAATATTTATTATTATTTATAATTAAGCTCAAAAGAAAAATATCCTTAAAATCATTTTCGATTAAAATTCAACTCAACAAATTTAGGAAGGTGTTTTTTTGGACGTGCGTACTAAATCCACAGATTTCTTTCTTAGTTGCTAAAATTTACATAACACAAAACGTTGAACGCGTATGTACCTATTGATTAAAATAAATGCCGAAAATTAACACATAAGTAAAAGTTACAAAAAGGTTTTAAAATTTCAGGGTGACGATTAACTTAAATAATTTTTGTTTTTAAGGGATCGAATTCAGGTTCAAAGCTAGTTTATACTAATATTATATAGAGAGAAAGATTTTTATATATATTTGTAAAAAAAAAATGTTTATCAGTTGTCTAGTATCCATAATACAACCTTCGCTTACTTTGGGGCTAGATGGCGCTGTGTAATTTGTCTGACAATATTCATTATTTATGTATGTATTTTTGTCTTTAATTAATGGATAAACTCAAAAATTACTAAACCGATTTTAAAAATACTTTCGCCTATAGAACGCTACAAGAATAGCGAGTAACATAAGCTATATTTTTTTGCACCCGGATGAAGCCAGGACAGGTCTCTAGTATGATTATAAAAATACTTCGTCTATAATAAAAAACCGACGTTCTATATACTTACATATAACTATCACTCAGTAAATCGATAGTTCATGGCGCTAACAAAACGGAAGTGTGTCTTCCGTTTTCACGGTTCGATTCTCGCCGGACGACTAACATATTTGCTGTGTATATTTGTATGCGATACGTGCATCGATTTTGAATAGATGTCGTAACGGCATTCCAGAAGGTTCACAACATGATTAATACATTTCGATTTAACCTCGGACTCATGTTAAAATAAGATAAAATATTTAACTATATTCTCACTTGTTTTGGTTTCAATAATGTGCACTGTGTACCTACACATAATTTGTGTATCTAGAGACTTCCACAGATTTGTCAAAGCTAAACCTATGCATATCTGTCTATCTATATAAATAATAATGAATGTTGCTAAGCGCAAAACTCGAGAATGGCTCGACCAATTCGACATATTTAAAAAAAAAATTCATTAAGGCATACGGAAACAGTTGTGTTTAATAAAGAAAATGGCGTGGACAATAGTAAAAAAGAAAAAAACTTAACTATTGACAGAATTAAGCCTGTCTGGGCAGTTACTTATCCATTAAAAACGTCAAATCTTAGTGTTGGACATAGAAGTAAATTACTGCACCATAACACTCTCCATACCTGGGAGAACGCAAATGATCTGGGCGAATTGACTTACCGGCAGGATGGATTTTGGTCTTTGGGCATTGACATATTTCAGAATTTCCCGAATACTCCAATCGAATTTAACGCCAAACAAGCGGCATTGTTTGATATTTTCTTACTTGATGTCCGAATAAGCTATACTGTCGATGACAACCGGTATGACTAACATTTACAGAATTTGAAGCCTTTTGAGTGTCATGGTGTTAAAAAGTGAAAGCGACTCAGAGCGAATGGAACGAATGTCACCATAAAGCTAGCCGCATAATCGAATGCATATAACCGTACAACAAGTTACTTGTCGCCGTCATTATGTGCGTTTGAATATGATGTGGAAAATGATGATAATTCCATACATATAATAAAGTCCTACTAGAAAAATAAAACTAACTAAAAGTAAATTTAAAAATAAAACTAGATTTTATCTAAAAAGGTTCCTCGTGACATTGTACCGAAGATGCTGGCAAGGTTTTCTGGCTGTATTGCGATACTGACGCGTTGTGCTAGAAAGCGACCAGCTCTTTGATCACTAGTGATCTCGACCAGGTGCTTGGAAAGATTCATAAACATGAGCGCATTAAGACTCCACGAGCTCAGGACCGCGTCTCCGAAAGGAAGAAAAGTGTATTATTCTGAGCCGAGAATGCGATATTTTGACATTTTTCTTTTCTCGGCCGCATCGGCATCAGTGCCTGCCTTATGTATTGTTCCTTGTAGATGGGACGGAGCCAGCGTATCGACGCAAGTAGCGTCCCAAAAGAAGCGTCCCATCTTCCAAGGAATCAAGGTCATGCCGTTAGGTCTCTTACCATCGTCTCTCGGAATACCGTTTGGTTCCAGTAAAGCATTGACAGTGACAAGAGGGTAGCGACTGATTCAGTCATTCAGCGCAGCGTGTTTTGAAAAGCGGCCTACGCTGAGAGGAGAGATAAAGAAAGCATTTCGTATTTTGTAAGTTGTAAGACTGGGGTACCTCTACTTCACAGAATACAGCAGCCAAATTAAAATTCCTATGAGGGTTCTTGTGATCCTGCGAGTGAGTGAGATCACAGGGATGGCGGCCCGCAAGCGCTATTTCATGTTGCGAGCGTTAATATGGTCACCTGACGAAGTATAAATAAAAAAAAAAACATGTCATATAATTCTCTGGTTCAACTTCTCATTAAATACCTAAGCACTTAATTTTAATATATTCTTTCCTTCCAGAAATATCCAGTCATATAAATTTCATGGTGTACATATATGTATAAATTTCTGACGGTTGCATATAAAAGTATGCAAACGCGGCCACCAGCGGGCAGTGGGGCCTCCGTCTCACTGCGAAAACCAATGAAATCAATGTCAAGCATTCACCGCGGTGATGAAATATGTTTACGTTTTACACGATTATCTAATTATCACTTCTTGTGATGAAACGGATGGCAGAATTGTTGCAATTATCTTACACGATATTTACTTTGATATTATCAGTTTCTGATATGTACGGTTCTAAATTATTATTAGCATTACGCCAGATAGGAGGCATAAGATCTATCCCAAAATGAATATATATTTTTTTATACCACTAAAGTGGCAAACAAGTATACGACCCGCCTGATGGAAAGCAGTTACCGTAGTATATGAACGCTTGTAACACCAGGTGTTTCACGCGTGCGTTGCCGAACCAGTAAAAACCTCTTCACGACCTTTTTGAGGAACCCCATGATGTAGTCTCCTGACCTCGACAGGAATTTCATTCCACAGCCTGACAGTACTCGAAAGAAAACTTCTCTGGTATTCACTGTACGTGACCACTTAGGTTCCAAGTGTGAACATCAGAATAATCCGAACTCCGTATGTCTAGAACCTTTTTAGTAAGAATTTTATTCCATTCAATCGAACGGTACGGACTTTCTATTCAATCTTACCGAGGTTATAATGCCGTAAACTCGTACCTACATAACAAATGAGTGATGAAATTCGTCAGCACGGCAACACATAGTCGGATAAACCTGAACTTCTGATGGATACTTCAGATTTTTTAATCTGAGTTAGACCACGGTACAAATCTCCTGTACATATATTTATTTTTTAAAACTCCGGTTTTACTACAAATAACTCCCCTATCTGTGCGTGTTACCAATCCTCTTCACTCTGAAAGCAATTTAGCATTGCAGAACCAGACATTATGGCATTTTCATCAAGTTGCTTTCAATTAATCAGCGCCTACTCTTGAAAACTATTTTAATACTTCAACGGAGTGGTGGTTACTTTAATTATAATTTTTTAAGTATGTGTAACTTTTTTTAGTGTCAGGGTTATAAAACTACTTATAGCACTATCTTCCAGAATGTTCGATAACCAAGGCTCTTGGTACAATTTTAAAGCTGTATAAGTAAGACGTAACATATTTAGAAATGCAATATGTACTGCGTTGTTCCTTCCTGTAAAGGAACGCGAAGGCCGCTTGAGGTTAATAGCATTGTATGCTTATTATCTATATAATGTAGCTGCCTTATATACTCAACTTTTCGGGTGTAAGTGGTTCATCAACATCTTTGTACCAATGCCAACCTCACATGCACGTGGTGCACCCTGCTGACTGACAAACGAGGCTGCCAGAGCCAGAGAGAAAAGAGAGATAGGTATAGCGTATTTATTAAGCTACCCGACTGGAGATGTACCTCCACCTCTCAATATCGCAGCCAAATGGTTGTTGTATTGTGAGTGAGTTCACCAGAAAGAAATAAATGAAGTAGTATATATAGGCTGGCAACGGATCGGCGACCCCTTCGTGTTGCTGATCTCCATGGGCGTCTCCATCGATCTCCATGGTGATTGCTTTACATTAGATGACCCACATGTTCGATTGCCTCTCTCTCATATAACAAAAAACTGTTAGCCTTTAGTTTGTATGTGGTATTGGGTACTGTGCTATGGACGGGTATTTAAAATGTCTATAAGCTGACTTATTCATACTATTAGCTGTTAGTTCTGTTATTGTGTTATCGAGTAATCTCTTGTCTATAGACGACACACTAGTAGATATAATATTTAGCTAAACAGTAAGATTATAGCATTCATTACATTACTTTTTAACTGTGGTAATAAGATTTCTTATTGTTTTCTGATTGTTATTAGCAAATCTCATCATTTTTCATTAATTTCTTTTATTGGTTGTTTTCAATAAGATTTTTGCTGAAATTAGACGACAAGTTCATGGTCAATTGTGACCATAAGTAAATATTGCTTTTTTATTAACGGGTTAAACCTTTTTTGTTTTCTGTGGACACTGTAATTATCTCGAAACAGCCTCGTTATCAATGTTCAGAGCAGTAACCCGACGTTGTGGATAGATTACCTACTAGCTCTTGGGCCTCGTTCTCATCGAGTCAATCAATGAAAATATTCCAACACTTCTGAAGAAAAACAGTAGGTTACGAATTTATGAACGAAATTCATTATATAATTAAAATTGACCGCCGCGTGGCCGTTGGGCAATAGAAACTAAAGTTGAGCAAACGGCCTCGGAAAATATACTTTAAACCCGACCGTGCGTCGATAGACCGAATTTTTGGTGGCTCATTTATTCTACAATTTTAGCCTCTATGCACATTGTCGTAAGGTTAGGTGGGTGTGGTGGTTCTTGAGGTTATAATGCTTAGTTGAGTGGTGACGTTTTAATTGTGACTTCTACGCTTTGGGCAACTTACGATATAAGATGTAATCGTTGTTCACTAGTGTTGATGTCGAATAAATCTTACAAAATTTTATAATAGTAAAGTGGGTGATGATGACAGAACCTGTATATAAGTCAAGTGGCTATATACGGTTGATGGTCTTATTGCTTACAACAGAATTAACTAAGAATGAATTATGTAAGAATGATGAATGCGTTATTACCTCCTTCACATGCACCTAATTCCTACTACTACTGAGGGTCATGATTCCCTCGTGGAATCACCTTCTCTTTAACAAATTTTCTCTAACTACAGCGATTTTAAGCTGCTACGTAGCTACGTGTAAGGCATTGTGGAGATTCGACTCCAGAGATGTGCGGATCTGGTCCGACTGTGTGTGTCTCATAAGACTGCAGCCTCTTGATCGTTTACCAGTTTTTATTAACCGTTCGAGGTTATGATCATCCTTTCGAGAGATGTGATCGAAGAATTCAAATATTTTGCGGAAGCAGGTGGTGTTTTTATATTTAGCTCTAGCAGAATAGACGCATTGGTGCGAAAGGCAGTTCTACGAATTTGCAGCATTTTCCTCCAGCACCAGATGTGGTTTGAGATGTCAAAAGCGTCAATTCAGTCACGATCTGCCTTTTTCAGGGTCTATATTTCAGCTCCGTAGGCGAATAGGTTATTTATTACTAACATTACATTATCTATTTCCTGTTCCGGAGCCCTACCGCCTAAGCTGAATCAGGTGATTCAGATGTAATTTTGTTATTCGGAAAATAGAACTAAGGTTTAATTTAGAGTCAAGATTCTTGAAAATAGTTGGTAAAGTTGCAGAGTCTATATAACCTATATTAAAGAGGGACAGGCCTACCACATATTCCCACCACTGTGTCTCTAGTGGAATAATGATTGTCATGGCTGTCCCAGGGGTGAAACCGCAGCTGTCCTGGAACTCACGAGACTTTTTGGCTTGCCCTTGGCAATGTGAGAGACAGCAATATCTATATACAAGGAGAAATTAATTGACATATCAAAACACAGCCCAAGCCGCCAGTTCTAGATAATACTTTGGCACTTACTTAGGTACCTTACGAGGTCTAGAGGTGCATTAGGAAAGGATTTTTAAAAATTGCCATGGGATATATCGAAGTACGGAGTCACATATCCAGTTATCTGTTTGCTCATTGGTTTGCTCTTTACAACTCTAGTGACATAAAAATGCAAACATCAAATATTGAATAGTAAATAATACATATATCAGATTTGTATGTGTAAGTAATTACCAGATATACTAGGATGTAATTCGCAGTTAAATAACTAACACGTTTCCTCAAGGCATCGATTCTCAATCCTCAACTATCGTAACCAATCGTAAGTATTCGTGACCCCTAATAGTGATCCGATTCAAAATTCCCGTTGATATGTTATGGGTACTCCCATGTCTGTAAAGGCTGACACGGGCATTGCGGACTATTAAGCTATATTAAAATCCGGAAGTTGCACATATCTCTCCATAAAATAGAAAAGAACATCAGTTCTTTTCTATTCTTTATATTTCAGACAGGGACTGAACTGAGAATCCGTGATGACCCCGGTAGTCTAATGGCTAACCATGTTTACTTCATGACTCCGGGATCGCGGGTTCAATCCATATTTGTGTGTATGGACATGTCTGTTTGTCTTGGTCTGGGTATTATCTATGTATAATATAATATTAAAAGTGTGTATTTACAAAAAAAAAACCGGACAAGTGCGATTCGGACTCGCCCACCGAGGGTTCCGTAGGTACGTAGTATCATTATTAAATTTGATATTTTTCATTATAAATAAGAAATCATGCGTCGAAAAAAATATTTAAAATATATTTTGCAATGTGTACATCAAGCCCTTTCATATGATACCCCATTTGAACTAGTAGTTTCAATTTGAAATTTCGACACCTTATAAAAAATATAGACCCCCTATTTTTTAAGATCTATTTACAAATGTATAGTTTTGAGATTTATTCCTGTACTTGTAGTCTATAACGATGTTACTTACCAAATTTCATAGTTCTAGGTCAACGGGAAGTACCCTATAGGTTTTGATTCCCTTGAGTGTGTCGAAATATGCGTTTTTTGCTGAATAAACGGCCGTAACTTTTTTCTACGTAAACTTAGCAGTTTGATTATTTTACCACTTCATGGGACCGTAGACCTGAGTATACAGTTCAAATTTCAGCTTGATACCTCTACGCATTCTCGACATAGAAATTCTTGACAGACAGACAGACAGACAGACAGACAGACAGACAGACAGACAGACAGACAGACAGACAGACAGACAGACAGACAGACAGACAGACGGACAACAAAGTGATCTTATAAGGGTTCCGTTTTTCCTTTTGAGGTACGGAACCCTAAAAATGTATGTAATATTAGTTATCAAGCAGCCATAGTACAAGCTTAGCTTAGTTTAGGATTAGATGGCAGTGTGTAACTCGTCCAAGAATATTTACTATTTAATTTCTTATTTATAATCTTCAAACGTCTGCACAGTTTTTCTTAAATCATAGCTAAGAACACCTAAAAAATTAAGCCGATATCGGTTCATGCGTTCAGCAGTTACGACCTACAGATAGACACACATAAAGACAAAAACACGATGAGTAAAAAGTTGCGAGCGCCCTTCAAGTTAGTTCGTATTATATTATGTTTATTTATTATTTTGTCAGAGATTGCCACGATGTTATATCAAATGCGAACCACCTCGTCAGATTGAGAATCGATGCCTTACTTACTAACATAAAGGTATTGACAATCGCAATACACGGAAATGATATTTTGTAATAGCATTAAATGTGGATTTGCGCATGTTTCCGCTAATACGACATTCACGCGAGATTTGCGTTGTAGTTGAAGATCCTGTTCCAAAAAATTGACGTCATGTGATATTTTAATGCAATGTGATTCTAAGGACACGAGTTTTAGATGATAATTATATTGACTCAATCTTCGCCCCTATTGAGTGCTAAAATTCGACTTCTAAAGTAATGAGGTGTCGTAACGTATTATAGGAAGAAATTTGCAGCACTTAAATTTTTAAATAATCCTAGGTACAAATAATATGACTAGATAACAGCTTTACATCAGGTACATGTAAACATGCAGTCTTTCCTGTCATGCATGCCCGTTTATTTGTACTTACGGAGGCTCGTAATAACTCTAATGTCCTAGGGACAGATTCTAAAAAAAAAAGTACTTTTTTCAAATTCTTATCATGTGAAAGACTTATAATTTTAAAAAGGTGTTGCTAGTATTATTTAAGTTTTAATCGAGACAGATATTTCATTTTTTAATTATCCAATTCTGTAGATTAAAGACATACGTAATAATGGCAATGTCTAATCATTCGATATAAAATAATTACAGATATAACAACTTGATGATGACGAAGTCTAAAAACTTGCAGTGGGATCTTAAACAACAAGAAGTGGCGACTCATAGCCTGTCGTAATCATTAGCACGTGGAAAACCTTTGTAGGTACCGTGCTTACACAATTCTCTTTGTATAGAAATAATGTGTTATTCAAAGAGATTGCTCTTAAATCAGACTCATCCACAATAACGTTTCTTTTTTTTTTTAGCTATAAGAGTTTACATCTTTGAATTTAAACAAACAAAAAAGTTTTGCCAATATTAAATAATACTTCAGTTTTGTTCCGTCATTGTAAACAGAATGGCGCAAGTAGATACATCTGTAATGTAATGTACAAAAAATGTTTGAGAATCGTTGTTCTAATGCGGGCTATCTGATCAGTGCCGTGAAATTATGCCGTCAATTCGCGCCGTGATTTCACGGCAGAACTTATGCCCCCTTACATTCACGGGTGACACATTCGTCAATGACATCTGCCGCGAAATGGATGTGGAAGCTGCGGCTGCAATAAGTTTGTTTGCTGTAGCAACATATAATTATTTGTCCATAAAAAAAGAAAATAATTAGAAATCGTTGGAGAACAAGAAGATGGTGGATGACTGAAATTGTAATGACTTGTACTTGTAATGACTTGACTGAAATTGTAGTGACTTGTTGAATGTAGATGTGTACGTGTGAACACCGCGCGAACGTTCGCGCTTCGTTCACGCCGCCTTTGTAGCGGGACAAAATACCGTCTCCGATTGGGGAACTGGCGTGAGCGCCGGTGAACCTAGAGAAAACTATCCACATTTACGTTCACGCCTGTTCGCGGAGCTTCGCGGCACAGATGTTGCCCGCATAAGATTTTTGAAATTAATGAAACTCTCCGAAATAGGAAAATTATGTCCTAAGGAACTATGTCGTTGATTTTTCTGGTGTTATAGGCTACGGTAACTGCTTTCTATCAGGCGAACCGTATGCTTGTTTGTCACCTTAGTGGTATAAAAAAAATCAGGATTTTTTATATTACTTTTTTAAAGCACAAGTTTCGTGCTTGGTCGAATTTAATATTTTTTTTATTCACACCGATCAATTCTGATAACATGGTTATATTCAACGATCACACGCACACGGAAAATACATTGACACGTACTTACAAATTTCATTTTTGTAATTTTTGTAAGTCGGTTCGGTATCTAAAGTATTCAAAATGGATCCTCTGTTCTTAGAAACGTTTGCAAAATTCGCCTTGCAATAAATGAGCTTTGGCAATAACGTTGACGATGTCGTGTATCAAATAGCGATAGAAAAATTATGTCTTGAACTAATTACAAAAGACATGACTAGTACGATGGCGTGCGTCGTTGCGCGTGTCAATCTAATCGATCAGGCAAGTGAAGCAACATTGATTGTAGCCTGTTTGTGGATGGGTTTATTAATCTGAAGCTCCTCCGTTAATGCGTACTGCCCCCTCACCACCAAACTGGATAGAATGGTTATTCATACCAATGAATAAGCGACTCTATTTCAAATTGAATAGAGTCGCTTATTCATTGGTATGAATCGCAATAAGAGTTGGTGGTATAGGGGCTGGTCTACGCATTCAGATGTTTGTCCGCATCACCGCGTACTTTCGTTGCTAACCGACCCCCACCGGGGTCGCCGTACAAGATATTGGAATGTTTGAGTCAGTGCCAAAAAATGCAACAATATTCCGACGACTCTAATTGACTTACCGATTAGATCATTTAGTTTGTTAAAATTACTGATAAGTGAGTTACTGCATTCCGTTCATTGTCAAGGTGACGGCATATAGTTGGCGCGATGATATCTAAATGTACTTCCTGAATTGAGATAAGTCGCAATGGATATAGTGGGACAAACAGTACCAGATTATCTATCAATGGCGTATAGCCATAGCAACGGTTAAAGTGGGATCTACCCACAAAATCAACATATACATTTTACACCATAATGTTTTTCGCTGCAGTGTCATTCGAATTCGTATATGTCGCTTCAAATAATTATTCTTTCCAGCGCAGCCGCTACAGCGTCATTCTTAAGTACGTACCGGACTCGTATCGAATAGTCGTTCGCGTCGTCAACCCACTGCTGGGATACGGGTCTAAATCGAAGGGGATTAGAGCATACTCCACCACGCTGCTCATTTGCGGGTTGGGGGAGGGCAGTGTTTTCTAGCCGCCTGGTCACGGACTAGGCTTGACGACTGTAATCTAATGACAACACGAGGCTCGGAGGAGCTCGAAATAAACCCATTCATAGACAGGCTATGGTCGACGTTGCTTAACTTGCGTGTTCGTTTCGACTGACACACGCAACGACGCCAACGAGCTCCTCCAAGATTATAGCCATAAAGTGAGTCATTGTCGACAGACAACTGGCATGTCTCGTGGACTTATATGACAATAGTCACTAACTGTTTTATGAATACATTTGCCAGCTCTTCTAAGAAATATAAAATAAAATATGTTGACTTAAATGTTACATAATTTAATTTTGTTCCATTTTATGCTCTCCTAAAAATCCCTATCAGTGTGAACCTTATAAAGATAGTAGCAACTCCTCGCGGTTTTACTCTCGGGGCTGTAGCAAAATGGTAAGCCTAGCTTTCTCCAAAATTGAGCTATGAAGTGCAAAAATTTTAGAAGATCTTTAAAAGATTAGTGGCTATAGACCATATCATGTCAGAGAGGTAAGGTACAGCGTGTTTATAAGCTGCCCGACTGGGGAAGTACCTCCACTTTGATAACAATTCCTTTGAGAGTTGTCTGCGTAGTGAGTGAGTTCACCAGAAAGGAAAGAATTGCTGCGTTGAAAGCATGTTGCGAGCGTTAATATGGTAACCGTCGAATATCAGGCGGGTCGTAATCTGCCACTCGACGACTACGTCAAACGTAAAAAAAGTTGTTTTTTTATACTACGTCGGGTGGCAAAAGGCATAATCTCCAGCTTTGTTATATTTATGAAGATTGGATTTTAATATTTTTAATAATGTGTGTGGGCATCAAATAATCTCTTGGGTCATTCAGTTATTTTTCCTTCCCTACAACATTTTATTATAACTTTTCAAAATTGCTTTATCAAAAAGAAAAATGTGAAGGCGTAAAAATACGATAAGTACATTACAGACAAGTAGAGGGGAAAATTATTTTTAATTTAAAAAACATAACTTTTGATCAATAAACTTTTCTACATATGTCCAATTTGATTAAGATATTTGCATATGTTACGGGACCTAGAACAAAAAATTAAGAAATAAAAACGTTTTTTTATTTAGATTTTACTGTTTTATAATTGAATAATATTTAATTCAATTTAATATCATTGCCTATTTGCATATTTGACTTTTACATTTAATTTTTAATTTTAATTTAATTTAATTTTATATATAAGTCTATTTTAATTTATTGTTATTGTAATTTGAATTTATTTCTTTGTACGTTTTTGGTTGTTTTTATTCTTAAAAATTACATGTTTATACGGACGTATGTCTGAAAATAAAGATATTATTACTATTCATAAACATTGTCGCTAACTATCGCACTTTTAAATCGATAAACAACTACATACAGAAATGCTAGAATAATCAATATAAAGTACTAGGTGTATACATACTTATTTATATATGAATTATTTCTATGACGCGATAAACGTAATATCAAAGTATTTATGATACGAGTAACGGGCAATTCCACTCTATTAATATACATGCCTATTTATTAGTGGATTGGAATTTCAAAGTTGTTTATAACGCCAAATTGTAATTTAATTGTTTGTTTATATGTTTTCTATGTACGCGGATGCGAACGTCAATCATCATTTATTAATGAGCGTTGATGACATAGATTTCGGGGTGTAAGTGATTCATCATCATTTTGGAGTCAAAGTTAACTTTAACTGCACGCGGTGCATATTTTACAAGATGTAGGACTGGGGAAGTACTTTCACCCCAGAGAATCATTTTCAGTCTCTTTCTAATTTCTTGAGGTCGTCGGTCCATCTACAGAGGCTGCGTCCCACTCGTCGTCGCCCCATACGCGGCCTACACTCTAGGACCTTCCTCCCCCATCTGCCATTACTGACACGGCAGATGTGGCCGACCCACTGCCACTTAAGCTTGCTGACTCTGAGAGCTATATCAACAACCTTGGTTCCGAATTTGATGCCTTAGAGAAACTCTAAGCGTAGCCCTATCCATCGCTCAAAGCAAGCTGCAAGTCTCTGCACTCATAAGGTCATAGCGGGGAAGACGCACTGATTGAAGACATTAGTATTCAAGCATTGGGGTATATCTGCGGTGAGGGAGCCTTTCAAAAGCTGTCCAGCTCAGTAGAATGCGTCTATCGATCTCTTTGTTGAAATTACCCCGACCTATCTTATCTTATCTTAGAGTGGGTCCAGTGCTGAAGCACCGGTGACACGTCGACCCTCATGGATCTTTTGTGCTCTCCCAAATCCTTTAGTCACTCTCCCCTGACTGTCTGGAGACATGTTCCATGTACTTCAGTATGCCGCTTATTGGGAAGAGTCTGTAGTCCTCCAGGTCCGGGTACGCCTTTCCTAGGATTTCCATTCGTTTGCCGGCTAGGGCGTCACATTGACACATCAAGTGTTTCATGGACTCGTGAGATCCTTTGCATGTTCTGCACTCTGGGCTGTCAACACGTCTCATTTTGTATAGGTGTCCTTGACAGGCATAATGGCCCGTTAGTGCCCCAAGCATGAGACGCATCCGATTTCTGTCATATTTATATACATGTCTGTACCAATTCATTGTACCTTCGCCAATGGTTTCTTTGGAGTGTAGCATTCCACTCATTTCCTTCCATTCAGCCTGATGCCTAGACTTTGCCCTGCTATTTATAGCCCCAATTACTGTCCCATATGAGAGACCTACAAAGGGTTCAGGTCCCAAAAAGTTTTTGCTTGATCCCTCCCTTGCCAACTCATCAGCCCTCTCATTGCCCTCAACGCCTGTGTGTCCTGGAACCCAGACCAACTCCAGCCGATTATTTTTGCCCAATTTATTAAGGGCATCCATACCCGCAAGTACTAGCCTAGATTCCACCCTGTCAGAGCTCAGGGCCATAAGAGCTGCCTGGCTATCGCTGAGAATGTAGATGTGTCGATTTGCGACCCTATTATCTAGATTCATTTTTGCACAAGCAGTTATGGCATACATTTCAGTTTGAAAAACAGTAGCATATTGCCCCATACTCTGACTGTGTTGTATGTCCTTAGAGAAAATGCCCGCTCCTGTACCTTCTTCAGTTTTGGAACCATCGGTATACCATATGAGGCTATTTTCCTCCTTGGGTTTGAATTCATTGTTCTTCCACTCATCTCTGGTTGGAAGATGTATTCTGTAGTTCCTCTTGAAAATGTACTTCGGCAACATCTTATCACTGCACATTTCCATCTTCCTCTTTAGTTCCAAAGTGAACTCCATATGTGTGTGCCTGGTCTGAGGGGAACGTTTATCCCATAGTCCAGTCGTTTCCATCCTGTATAAGGCTTTACAAGCCTCCGCCTCAATGAATATATGCAATGGTAAGAGATCGAGGACCACTTCCATTGCTGATGTGGGTGTAGTGGGAAATGCTCCCGTGACTGCACAGCAGACAAGTCTCTGCAGTTTCATCAGGGACATCTTACTTGTCACTTGTCTTACTTTCGGCCACCATACTAGGCAGCCATAAGTCACCATGGGTCTTATCATTGCTATATATAGCCAGCGCAGAATGCTTGGTT
The DNA here is from genome assembly GCA_937001555.2 of Hypsopygia costalis. NCBI lineage: Eukaryota > Metazoa > Arthropoda > Insecta > Lepidoptera > Pyralidae > Hypsopygia > Hypsopygia costalis. Next base: position 9,478,319 of record OW443325.2, read on the forward strand.
TTAACCCCCATGTTTTTCCGTAGGCATTCCTGCACATGTTGAAGGCTCGTGTTGCCTTTTGAAGGACATTGTTCATATGGGCATTCCAACTGAGTCCCTTATCCAATGTCACTCCTAGATATTTAACCTCATCAGACCATTGCAATTCCCCGATAATATCAATACCCCGACCTAGGTGTATGGCCTATATTCTGGCCTGTTCGAGGTAGACGTAGTCTACTTTGAACAGGCCTAAATATAGAGAATGATAGAGAATGCAGCTATTGAAGTGGTTAAAGACTTTTATCCACTTCAATAGCTGCATTCTCTACGATAATCTGGCTAGAGATGACAATGTCGTTGTACTTGACTTTCATTTTGTCAAAATTCATCCCCAGCCCCACGGATCGAGAAGCAGCATTAGATCGTTTAGGTAATATTCGACTGAGATACTTCAGCCATTATGACCACGTCATCGGTAAACCGCAGATGTGAGATGTACTCGCCATTTTCATTGATGCTCCGTGTCTTTAAGTCTAGCGTCTTAAATACGTCTTCTAGTGCAGCGGTGAATACATTGGGGAGATGATATCCACTTGACGTACCCCACGCTACAGGTGAATAAATAAATAAATATTGTCAGACAAATTACACAGCGCCACCTGATAAACTGATAAACATACTTAAACACATTTTTTTTTGTAAATACATACTTATGATACATAGAAAACACCCAGACTAAGACAAACAACCATGTTCATGCACACAAATGTTTGTCCTATGTGGGAATCGAACCCACATGCGTTGGTGTCGAAGCCGCGTTATTGACCGCTACGCCACCGAGCTCGTCAAATATGAGCTCGTGAATATGTTTAAACTGCTGGTTCCAATCTTTTAATGAATACAATGAGGGATCAAGTTAAACTAGACACAGCCGCATACAAACGGGTGCTCGTTGATGTATTTTACGAAATAGCCACATATAATTATGTCCTTGAAATATCAAATTTAGATCGCATTTGCAAACGTCATAAGCTGCTTACCAGCAGGCAGATTGTTGCTTGTTCGTGACCATAAACATAATTAGAATGAGTAATCCGTGATTACTTATAAATAATATTTTTTTTTTTTAACCTCAATCATACTTGTTTCCTTTGATACAAATTTGAAAGTCTCAAAACTGCCATTAAACCACTACTTTGATCAAGCTACAAAGTACAAAAGCAATGATACTTAACCCACTTCAGCCACCTACGTCACAGTTAAATGTATGCAGACCTAGTTACTTCCTGTATAATAATCATTCCGGTTTGAAATTGATATAAAATTGGCGGTTGTTCCGGTCAGCAATTGACCAACCAACCATAAATTTGAAATAGGTAAACTATATTATATTTATTCTTATCAGATGTATACGTACTCTTCCGTATTCTTATAATGGAAATTTAAATTTTGTATGAAGACTGGGGAGAGCAGACGTTCCTTGTAACAATTAGAAAGTATCCCGCGCTGCATAAAAATGAAGTTTTCTATCTGTCATATTCATAATGGTTAGTCTGGAATCTACAAAATTTAAGAAAAGGAGTTGCTTCGTTAATAGCGGAGGTGGCAGCGCTCGAGGGATATTTCACGTTGCGAGTGTTAATATACGATAGCGTTAATAGGCTACGGTAAACGCTTCACATCAGGCGGGCCGTATGCGTGTCAGTCACCTGACGTAGTATAAAAAGAATAAAAATACAAAGCACGTGCCCCGGGGAGCAATTTTATTATGTACCAGAGTACCAGATTAATAGCATCCAGAAGGCGAACATAACGTTCAATTTTCCATTTCGAAACGCACTCTTAACGGGAGAACCAGCAAATTTTGGAGACTCCAAATTTGAAGCATCCTACTTTATTTTTTATCTACGTCAGATGGAAGACAAGCATACGACCAGCCTGATGTGAATTGGTTACCTCAGCCATATTAACGCTTGCAACTTGAAATAGCGAAATAGAAATAGCGCGCCGGGCACCTCCGCTGCCGACGACGTTCGACCGACCCCTTCTGATGATGAATTAACTGATCATTCAATGACAGGACTCGTTTTTACGAGTCCAGTCATTGAATAATCAAATTCATGAATGCGATTGAAGACAGGACTCGTTTTTACGAGTCCTGTCTTTGAATTTATCTTTTGATAAATGTAATGTGTAATAGGTAAAATGGTGTCGGTAGGTATATGAACGGATGAGTAATAAGAGATAAGTCGTCGGGCAAGAACTTTTCACTTCACATCGCCGCATTTGTAGGTTAAATCTTATCGGAGGGCAACTATAGCCATCTTTGCACATAATTTGTACACTCATCAACACACTTAACTGAGACCGTGTTTACCTTGGCCTTATTAAGTTAAGAGGATCCTTCCGGATTTATACAACATGCGTCGCTTCAAAACTTATCGTTGATGTTTTAAAAAGTCTAGGTTTATAATACCTACTGAAAATAACTTTTTTATCATCATCACATCAGCCTTTATCTATCCACTGCTGGATTTTTCCATTTTACAGAGGACTTCCCATATCTTATCAATAAGGGATTAGTAATATTTAAGATGCGGATACGGGTTAAACAGGACCTCTAGTTTTGAAGTCGATGAAAATGCTATAAATGTATATCCAAACACAAAAACCCCAAACCCATGAAAGTTTTATTATAGCCGTCTACTGTATTTCGAAAATTTAATTTATTTTGATATTTCATACATTTTTTTTATATATTTCAATCAATTGTCACAAACATCGGATTCGTCGACTTGCATAAGCGAACTAATCGCTAGGTGAGTCAATTGGTACACTTTTTAGGTGTAAGTTTTTGTCGCTTGTGCCATATATAATAGTATATACAACATCATTGCTTGCCAGATAAAAAATACGCTTCTGCTACCTATTTTTACTATACGTATAATTCGTACATGGCAAGTTACGCTGCCTTAAGGTAATACTTTAGACGCTGAGTACTTATTTTATTTTGAATTTTGATTACATTATTGACATTATACTGATAGTTTTTAAAGGACTGATATTTGACTATTAACTCACTCATCACTCACTTTCACTCTCTCAGCGAGATGTCGACTGTATTTGCATCAACCGCACATCATGTGTAACAGTTACACTCCAAAAACCAACAAAATCACTATTACACCGACACACAGATAAATACTATACGCGTAACAGACAGACATAACGACGGTCCATAGGTACCAAAGACGTTCAAATATAAAATCTCTTTGATAGGTACCACATAGGTACGTAAGAATTATTATACTGTGTCATAGGTCAAAGAGTACCGTTTAATTTGCCGTTGACTGTAACTCCTAACTTAATGGGTGATTGACCATGACAATTGACCGACACAGAATAACCACCCAGCTAACAATATTGATTCGCCTATATATTATGTTTATTTTATTAAAATTGTATATGTTGGGAACGTAATTGTAAGCTACCCGACTTCATAAAGACTTAATCTATAATAAAATGACGAGCTCGGTGGTCGAATGGTTAGCAATGGCCACTTTGACTCCCGAGGTCGCGGGTTCGATTCCAGCACAAGACAAATATTTGTGTGCATGAACATGTTTGTTTGTTTTGATCTGGGTGTTTTCTATATATTATAAGTATGTATTTACAAAAAAAGAATGTATTTAAGTACATTTATCAGTTGTTTAGTACCCATAATACAAGCTTTGTGCTTAATTTGGGATTAGATGGTGCTGTGTAAAATTGTCCAGAAAATATTTATATTTATTTTATTTTATAATCTTTTGTTGTTTTTGTGCATGTGCTCCTAACTATCCTAATCATAATAAAAATTGATCCCAATAAAATCAGTGCCGAGTCTGTTACAGATTTCGGTTTTTATGCTGAGCTGGGACCATTTCGCGCAGTACTTTCATTTTTTTCTTGTATAATATTTGTGTCTGTTTGACTTGTTTATATAAACAGTGCTGTGTAATGTGCAAATAATTGATTTTCTTCTTCTTCTATAATACTGAGCCGTAATCAGTAGCTAGGTATAATATTATGCCACTATCGAATTTAAAACACAAATCCTGGCAGATAAATATAGGATTAACATGATGCTACTGACGACCGTTGTTGACATTTGTAGTTTTATCGATATTTTGTTATTAATAGAATCATTTTGTACTGTTAGATAATTAGATTTATTTTTACCGACTGGTTTCCTGCTTACGTGGTTTTCAAGGCAATGAAATGCTATTCGCGGATAGAGAATATAATTTTAATAATGTGAAACAGATCAAGTGATTTTATTAGTATAAATAGACCTTTCAACATCTACTTTGCTCGGATGCGGAAGAGGAGGATCGTATTTGGTGGAAAGCATTGGTGTAGGCTTAAATCCAGCAGTGGGTAGATACAGGTGATGATGATGATGATATAAACAATATTAAGTTTTTACATTTAGAATACAATTACTTTTTTTTTTTTTTTTTTTTATACTACTTTGGGTGGCAGACAAGCACACGGCCCGCCTGATGTGGAGCGGTTACCGTAGCCATATTAACGCTTGCAATTGCAACATAAAATATTGCTCGCGCGCCGCCACCCCCGCTGCCAACGCAGCATCTCCTTCCTTTCTTTCTGGTGACCTCACTCACTCGCAGGAACACAACAACCCTCAAGGGAATTGTTATTTGGCTGCGGTATTCTATGAGGTGGAGGTACATTCCCCAGTCGGGTAGCTTACAATTACGATCCCTACCTCTCTTTTCGCCAGAGCTTCGTGTCAGTCAGCAGGGTGCACCACGTGCAGGTGAAGTTGACTTTGGTTCAAAGATCTTGATGAACCACTTACACCCCAAAACTTACTTCTATTATATTTATACATACATATACGTACTTTACATTTTAAGCTGTTAATTTATTGCCTTAGTCACATATGATAGCTAATGATGATTAAGTTAATAAAATTACAATTAAAACAATATTCTTAAATATGCCAAGTAATATTCTTATCAATTAATCGAAGTCATTCGCCCCGTGCATGATCAATTGATCATTAAGAATCAAGAGTAACCAAGGACGTTCGACGATAATGATGTTAAAATGTGCGGTCAGAAGACTGTTATAGCATACGAGAACCCTTTATATACTCGTAAATGGATCTTTATATACTCGCAATTACCATGCGATAACCCAATTCGCTAATTATTTCAGGTATTGCATCATGCCCAACAAAAAGTACAAACAATAGGCTATTTGAGAATGTTCAAAAATTGTATAAATTATTTGGCGATATCGTAAAATACACAAAACTATAAAGGCAAGCCAGAGCTGAGAGTCCTGCGGGCCTTCTTGTGTTTACACTCCGACCGACGAAGACAGTGAAGACACGCCGGAGACGAAGGCCCTGACCGACTCTCTGGAGACTCGGTACCCGTGGTGTCGTTACTCACCAACAGTTCGCCACAAGCTGCCGTGCATATTATTATTTTATTATTATTATAAGGATATTATACACTGGAGAAAATTATTGGGTGGAGCGAGCGGAATGCTTATGTATGCCGAAAAGTCATTCTTGGAAATGAATAGGCTACAAAACTATTGAACCGATTTTGATGAAACTTGTTACAATTAAAGACCTCGATATCCTTGAGGTTTGTGTCAAAAAAAAATTGAGATCGATCATGTCTTTGATGAATGATCATCAAATCTACAGCGAATCTACTCGTTCCACTCAATCTCGATTTTAGCCCCGTGGGCTAGAATCCGGTCTAGTAGGTTATATTGTTTTATATATTATGTTTATTACTGAACTGTGCGAGCGGATCCACATGCATAAGCTTGTGGTATATAAATTAACGATTGTATTGGACAACTTAATGCAACAATGTTGTGAATCCACGTGTAGCCATGAACTTGCGTGAGTTCACATTAATAGGTATATTTACAATAAAAATTACCTAGCTTTTATGCAAATTCGATGCTACTACGATGCTTTGTTTATGATTCCGTTGTCATATTCGTCAACACTCTAGGAATAATTGAAAATAGTAATCGAAATTTGTTATTATTACAATTTATACACAATTATAGCAACCCATCCGGTTGCTATTCAATTTAATTTTTGGGTATAAGTGGCTACAGGGCTCTCTACAGAATTGCGAAATAGGCTATGCTGGCGAGGGCGAGGTGGGGTACAGCGTATTTGTAAGTATGCCTGACTGGGGAAGTACCTCCACCTCGCAGAATACCGCAGCCAAATAGAAATTCCCTTGAGGGTTGTTGTGTTCCTGCGAGTAGGTGAGGTCACCAGAATGGAAGAAGTTGTTGCGTTGGCAGCAGGGGTGGCGACGCTCGAATGATGCTAAGTTTATTTAAATAGTATACCTATTTTACATTGGATGGCTCTGATGTATGGTAACTGTAGACAATTGTAATCTTATTTCTATGTTTGTTATACAGAAGAACAATACTTATTAGTCGGGCGCGCGCCGCTACCTCTGCTACCTACGCGGCAACCTAACTCTTATTATTTCGTCTAGGTAACTTGTAGACTTCACTTAATCGCAGGAACAAAACTACCCAGCCTATCGTCACACCCCGGCCACTCCAAACAAATGTCGCGTCGTTTACTACTACATAAACAACGACGTCTATGCATAGTATGAATGAGCGTGTGTGTGTGTGACGCCATACAAACTGTTCCAGATTTGTCTCAGAGGAGAGGTGAGGTCGACTCGAGAGAGCGGCAGGGAATGGCCATACTTATATGCTATTGTATTGCTATTTGAATTTGGTTTGCTGAAACGTGACGGTACTTCCTCTCCTCAGTCGAGCTCAGCAGCCATCTCACATGTGATAGGTCACAGCGTCAGCACGCTGTGACCTATCACATGTGAGATGGCTTTATGATGATGGTAGGCTACTTACACCCGTCATAGAACAAATTGCCTTTGTTGATACAAAAATATACAGTAACATCGTTAAATATATTTGCATATAAATTGATATGAGTTGGAATGTGGCATCGTCATACTCGTGGGTAATCGTGGTGCAGTGGAAATTTTCCTGCCGACGTAGCTGTTCTTAGCATCTTTGACTTGGATAATAAAATTATTCTTACTTAATAATTGTAGTATTAGTATTGGCTAATTATATATATATATATATATATATATATATATATATATATATATATATATATATATCATGTTTGTTTCGAGTTATAGACATTCCTTTTGTTAGCAATCTCTGTGCCACTTCTTAAAAAAAAATTGGGGTGTAATCTTTGAACCAAAGCCAACCATACCACGCACGCATGGTCACCTGCACGCGGTGCACTCTGCTGACTGACAAACGAGGCTCGGGCGAAAAGAGCGGTAGGGCATAGCGTATTTTTTAAGCTACACGACTAGGGAAGTATCTCCACCTCACAGAATACCGCAGCCAAATAACAATTCCCTTGACGGTTGTCGTGTTCCTGTGAGTAAGGTCACCAGAAAGAAAGAAAGAAAGGGAGGAGTATTGTGTTGGGGGTGAAGGTGATTGCTTTCCATCAGGTGACCTAAATGCTCGTTTGTTTTTTTTTGAGAGGGATCTCAAATAAAAAAAAACTTGTAAAAAGTAACAATATATCTTAACAGCCACCTAGGAGCTTGTGTTTGTTCCAATTACACCGCCATTCTCATACTTTAAATTATTATTTGCACGCGACTATTACGTAATTTGCACTATTTATCGATGGACTTTGAGAAGGAATTACAGAAATAGACGATTATATATGTTGATAAGTTTATTTATATGTGACAAATATATCGCAGCAAGATAATAAAATTCCTGTATGTTGACATACAGATTATTTAATTTAGGGAAATGAAGTTTTTGGGGTGTAAGTGGTGAGCCACACGATCTTGAAACCCCAATCCAAACCTTGCCTTGACGTGTACCCTGCCGGCTAGCGAGCGAGGCACAGGTAAAGAGAGGTAGGGTACCGCGTATTTGGCAGCTGCCCAACTGGGGAAATACCTCCACCTCAGAGAATACCGAAACAAAATAACAATACCCTTGTGGCTGGTTGTGTTCCTGCAAGTGAGTGAGGTCACCAGAAAGGTAGGAGTTATTTCATGTTGCGAGTGTCAATATGGCTACGATAACCGTTTCACATCAGGCGGGCTGTATGCTTGTCTGCCACTCGACGTAGTATAACAAAATAGCATACTTTTTGTCCGAGTACTGTGTTTATACTGGACGACGCCGCGGATAGAATCTAGTAAACAATCGACATACGAGTACATCCTTATGTTCACCTTAAATGTGGGCTTGTAATTGCAAATGGTATGGTGTGGCAATTTGGTGTGAGTATGGATTGGTTGGGGAATGAATGACAAACTAAGATATGACTGCAAAGATGACTGCAAAACTATGTATAAAATAAATTTGACTAAGGACGTTGCTCAAAACCACTTTTATCTACCGAACTTATGGAGTTAATTAATTATGGTAACCAACGGATGCTGTGTCCGGTAATATGCCTGGATGCGTGTAGCACTAATCTAGCTCTAAACATATTTTTGGCTTTCCTTGAAAATCCCATTGAAACCTGGATTCTTTACCCTGTTTTATTTACATATACAATAATCATTAGCTACAATATACTGTACAAAAAATAATTGTGCTTTGAGTCGTGCTTGACATCAAAACACGGATAATAAAATAACGGTGCCAAGAAAGTGATTAATTACGTACTGTTCTTGTGGTGAAGTATGGAATGTACGTACATTATGTACAATGTACAGCTCCCTTACCACCAACTCTTGATGCGGCTCAATAAGTGAATAGAATGCTCATTCATACCAATGAATAAGCGACTCTATTCCAGTTGAAATAGAGGCGCTTATTATGCTTATTGATACCAATGAATAAGCGACTCTATTGCAGTTAAAATAGAGTCGCTTATTAGTTGGTATGAATAAGCATTCTATTCAGTTATTGAATCGCAATAAGAGTTGCTAGGACCCGAGGCCCTACCGCCGAACCTGAAGACTATTACCATCGAATATTTTGATTCGAAAATTAGGTCTTACGTTTTAGTTATTGACAAACAGCTTATGACAAATGAACACCTGACTAAATAAAAAAAAATGTCAAATCGATTGGTGTCACTTTTAGATCAAGAAAGTATTTTTGTGTTATTATCTTAATAAAATACTGTACTAAATATTTAGGTATTTTATATTTATATACAATAAATATAAAATACCTATATATTTAGTTCCATAAAATCATAAATTTAATTCACTTAATAAGTAACACGACATTAATTGACTGTCAATCTGTAGTATATTCATAGTAAAAATAGGTATAGTATAATGTTTTGTTAGTGTTCAGTTCAGACAATCAATTATAACTGCTTAATTCTAATTAACTGAGTTGGTAAACATATTTACCACAGAAATAACAACTCGTGTCTATTCCGCCTAGCATAGTTTGGGTATATTCCGTGGGTTATATCTAATTTCTTGTTTTACATTATGTCTGACTCATAAGGAAACTCCGTGTTATTAAAATGCTTATCCGTTGATGCTAATCAATGAGCTTTTTCAATAGGGATTAATAATTAACTAGTGGTCGCCCATATTTACATAATTAAACGAAATTATAAGTTTGAACATTATTAAGGTTCTATTGTCAAAGACTATACTTCTATAATCACATATATGCGTGAGTGTGTCAAATACACGGTAGTGTGTGTAATATTTTTTTTTATTTATTTATGATTTAATGTATTTTTATCATATTTTTGTGCATAATTAAAAAAAAATATTATCTTTCTGCACTCCTTCTCTATGTAAACTATAAGTGTGCGAAATTTCATGCTCATCCGTCCGTGCAATTTTCGTAAAAAGGGGTACAAAGCTTTTCATTCACGTAAATCACGTATTAATATATAGATTAAATAATAATTACAGCCTCTTGGAGACGGGTAGAATACAATCGGTAGAATAGCGTTACATTGACTACTGCTTTCATTGTCTTAGCGTGCTGCTAACTTCGCAATGTAATCTCAGTCGCCCGATTTTACTCTAACCGTGTACTAAGCCAGACTTTAGGAATTGTTTAGAGTAACTTGAATATAGGTGGGTCTCACTATTCCCATTACCCATTGCAGTGGCAATTTAAAAAAAAATCAGTCGAATTATTCGACTGATTTTTTTTAAATTAGTCTCAATATTTCCGTTAAAAAATCGACGAAATGTCAAAGTCAAAGTCAAAATTCTTTATTCTGTGGGCCCTCGCGGGCACTTAGACACGTCTTTTACAATTAGGTATACTTTTTTATCTACCAGCATTTCGGAATGACCATTGACGAGAAGAAATGCCGAAAGAAACTCTGTCAATATAGGTCTTTTTTAAATAGTCATACAATATTATCATTATACATAATACAATAAAAAAAATGGTATTCAACCAAAATAAGAGAAAAAAAAATTAAAGTAAAATAAAATAGTAAAAAAAATTAAAATATAAAAAATCATAGTATAGAGTGTATATACATATTGTATAAAAGTCTAAATATGTATATCCACAATACTACTTGTAAAGATAAGACGCCTGTGCTTCACATCCTGTGCCGAGAATTTGCCATACATTTTTATCATTAAGGTAATGAAATTGTGAGACTTACAAAATGTCTGTTTATTCCCATTTGGAACTATTATTTATTAATATAGCCTATTGAAAAATAAAAATCGACGATGTCCTACAGAAAAAACAAATTACACATCATAAAAATGTTCGTCATTAATCTAATCCCTAAGTAATCAAATCGGAATCTAATCATTGATATTTAATATTTATCGATGTTTTATTATACATGATACCGCTTAATGTAATGAGTGTTTAAGTAAAATAGTAAACGACTTTGTAACACTAATTATGTTACAATTTGACAGAAAGTAGTTACCTTTACATTCCTACTAATTATGTATATGACTGACGGTTTTATACTGTATGCTATTATATTTAACGATAATTTTATTTATTTATGTACTTACTTATATGTACAGGAATGGCAGTTATTAAGCTGATTTGAAGTAGGTACCCATTACAATATAAGAATGCATCTAGCTAAACAGAACAAGATAGTTTTATTTTAAGTTTAGGTAGTCAATGCATTCGTGACTGTGGCAAATTAACGTTCAGGTAGTCATGTAAAGTCTCGCCATCGTCTGGCTCCAAAGTCACGCGTTCACGAATTTTATCAATTTTATCACGCGGTCCCGCACTATTATCACGCAAACAATTGCTTCATCTGCTGAGGTCAAAATCACAAATTATTCTAAATATGCTTTTGTTTCACGATATATCAATTCTATGTAATATTATCAACCCATTGTTAAATATAGGTATCACGTGATAAATTAGTGGTATTTCGATTTTTTGATAACTTGTTCGGAACCAACTCGGGTAACTACATTGTATTCACTTATTGACATAAATTGTCCGCAAAAAGCAAAGTTAATACGAGTATTTCGAGCATTCTCAGTTAATCTTTAGGAAAATATGTATACTCTAATGCGGCTTGCAAAATAATATCACTGATTACTTAACAGTTACCTAATCACACCCCGGCCACTCCATACAAATGTCGCGTCGTTTACTATTATATAAACAAAGATGTCTGTGCAGAGCATGAATGAGCGTGCGTGCGTGCGGCGCCATACAAACTGTTCCAGATTTGTCTCAGAGGGGAGGTGAGGTCGACACGAGAGAGCAGCAGGGAGTGGCCATACTGTACGTAGTACTATTACTTATACTGTGCTATAATACTAAGAATTGATGACGATGGTTAAGCACCTTTAGATGTCCGTATTTAAGACTGACAAAGGACCGGGTAGCCGAAGCTAAAAACGATCTAGATTTCAATTTGTAAAATGAAAAAAATATTTTAGTCAGAACGCTATTCAGCTCCAGCCGTTAAAGCTTCAGCGCTCCTGGCTAATGCTTACATAAAGCGACTACACAAATTCTGTCAAGACATTAATAGAAGAAGAGGAAGTTGGTACCAAATCTCCACTTCACAAGTTCATGAGCACGTTAAAAGCCCAAAAATTGTAAACTTTTCCGATAGTAACTTCCTTCTATAGCCATACGAATTTATATATAATATTAAACTAACTTTTCTTAGTTTGTTCCGAATACATTCATATCGCATATAACGTAATAAAAATATTGTAATGGATAAAAAAAAAAGTAAAATTATTACTAGTATTTAGTCTATTTAATTTAGTTAATTTGTATTCCGAACATTCGATCCCAAGTACGGATTTACTTATCAAAGTATCTGATATCAGAGCGGGTTAACTGTGTGATTCGTAGACATTTGAGGGTAAGCGAAAAAAGCGACGAAATGAGAGAGGACCTAGCGCCATCTCATTGACACTTATTTCAGCATGAAGTAATCAGTCCAATCATGGTCAACAAGATGAGTCAGTGATATTTTGTAGAACATGTAATTTTAGTTTGTATTAACTATTATCTACGTAACATCTCGCTGACATCGTGAATCACTTCAGCCGTTGATCGACACTACATTCAGTCTATTTGGATTATAGCCCAAGGTCTTGTAGTAAAGGGTGCCCCTAAAACCTATTAATTTTATTTTAACCATAACATCATATTATTGAAGCAACGCATAGTAAATCAAAGTGGTTAGTGTTAGTAGTACTGTAATTCGTGGTCCGCTCCACGTTTTAAGATATTCATTACTTTGTTATGAAAATTGGAAATCAATGACTTCTACTTATTGGAGACAGGAGGGCTGGCTCTTTCTTCGCTTAAAAAGTGAGCATTGCAATTCAGCGAGGAAAGTGTCCAGTGTTCTTGCCTCCGGGACCGATATTTTCGAGGAATAGATTAGTATTTTGTTTTTCTTTTTATTAGTTTTATTTTTAAGTAGTTTTAAGATTAGGTTATTTTTATTTACTATAAGTAGTTTAGTTGTATTTTGTTGTTATATATATGTATATTTCTTAAGCAAACGAGCAATGTGGGTCGCCTGGCCACCGCCCATAGAGATCAGCAACACCAAAGGTTTGCGGATCCGCTGCCAGCCTACACTCATTTCTTTCTTTCTTTCTGTTGACCTCACTCACTCGCAGGAATACAACAACCCTCAAGGGAATGTTTATTGTTATTTGCCTGCGGTATTCTGTAAGGTACTTCCCCAGTCGGGCAGCTTACACTTTTTTGACAAACTGCAGTAAAATAAGTTTATTGTTGACATAATATGCACGGCCCTTTAGTCCATGACCTCATAATCGCTAAAAAATTAAATATGCGTAATATCTTGACCGAGTGTATCACTAAAATAAACGAAATCTGGTTTTTATTACATCATTAAAAACATTCTATATTTGGTCAGATCAACATAGAATGTTACCGTTTTAGGGTTCTGCAGTTATTTGAAGCGGTCCCAAAAACCTTTATAATTTATTTGATATTTAAGAAGACTGGGTTTGTCTGTTACCTACACTAGCTGTTACCGTAGCCATTATTTTGATAAAACATTTTTTTCCCATGGGAATAGAATCTTTTTCCTGAACAAAAAGTACTTATATTGCTGTAGCCCTTAAACGAACTATTTTCTTAAAAAAACATCTCATCCATTAGTCTCTTCCGATGAGAAACATGTTCAAACAAACAAACACAATGTTAGATTATAAATTTATAAGTATAGATAATGGTCAGTAAAATAAAGCAAACTGAAAACTGTTTAGACCAAAGAACTACGTTTTTTGACGTCTTATAAACGCCGGCTGCACGCACGAAAAAGCATGACTCATTGTCACGTTCCGCCTGAGCCGAGCGTGTAAGCGAGAGCGCGGAACAAGGACATCTATCTCTCCTCCATTCCAACTTCCATCCGATGTTTGCTTTATGACGTTATCACGTATTTTAGATTATCTGGATATACAACGACACGTATACCTCTTCTAAAAATACCTTTATAATTAAGTGATAGTTTGTAGAACAATTAGAGAAGAATCAAATAAAAAAGTATGAATATATATCAATTGAGTGACTAGCATCATATTTATTATTCCTCTTATTCTAAAAGCTTCTCTACACCATAAAAAAGTATTCTCTAAAATCGTACTTTAATTATTCGATAGTTTCGTAACAAATCGAGGTAATATTAGAATTTAAACATTAGAAATGGAAGTAACGATTTATCGACTAGGAAAGAATAATAATAGGAAAGATAATTTAATCGTTTCAATTATTACAAAACCTTCTCTAAAAAGTAAAATAATATTTGCCAAGCTGTCAAAAAAAATACTTTGTAATATCTCATTGTTGAAAACCGTTAAAATCATAAATAAACCTAAAACTTTTTAGGTTTATTTATATATTCCCTTCCCTTTTACAAAAGGGAAGGGAAAATGCAAATGGAGGTCTTTTGATGAACAACTGTCGAAGTGAATAGATGTAATATCTGGAAATATAGTTATTACAACGTTACTCTGTTTGATTGGGGGCCATCCATAAATTACGTCGCACGAATTTCATGATTTTTGGACCCCTCCCCCCGTCCTTGTCACAGCTGGTCACACTTTTGAGACTCCCCCCTCTCCCTAGTGTGACGTCACATATTTTGAAATTTTATACCTAGAGTTGCAAATGTTAAGTTTTTCGTTAATAGTTCAAAGTTCGTGTTTTAACACTTAGATTATAATAGATTTTGAAATGTTACGTCATAAAATTTAGGACCCCTCCCACCCCCTTGTCACACAATGTCACACTTCGTCGACCCCCTCCCTCCCCCTTAACGTGTGACGTAATTTATGGATGGCCCCTTGCTACCTGTATACGTATAATTATCGTTCGTAAACCGACTTTACACACAACCAATTTTTACTATACAGGGTGGTAGACAAGCTTATGATCCGTCTGATGTAAAACGGTTATCAAAGTCTCTTCTCTACACGCTTGCAATACGTACGCTCGCACGCGGCCACAACGCTGCCATCGCAGCATCTCCTTTCTTCAGTATAATAATAATTCAAGGTATAACAAAATTAACATAAATTTTGTCATTTTAGTACAAAATATGGCAATTCGTTAAATCTGAATTTTACTTTAAAAAAAAAATGCCTAATTTATAAATAACTTATTCGATCGTGCAGGAATAACGGGATGGCCTAACAAGTTTTTTGTCTGCGAAACGGGGTTTACTTTTTCATCTTTTTTCTCTATTTTTGTTTATTCAAGAAAAAAACTTACTATACCTACTAAAATTTATATTCAACGGCAAGTAAATATAAATTTACTTGCCATAAACATAAATTATATTACAACAATAGCCGATCTTAATATTCTATAGGCAAAGAATCAACTTAATGTCACGTACAATTTAGTTATTTATCCGTAACCTTAGCATATCGTAGCAATGATTTAAATGTTTCATTAACATCTAAAACATTACAAAAATAGCTTGATTTGCATTTATAAAAATATTATGCCTACTTTACATTTGCGTAGATAACTTTTTATGTTTTATAACAAAAACACTTTATCAGGAATACTATTTGGTTTATCATTTTTAGCTGCCGCTCAAAATAGAGGACTAATTATCTTTGTATCTACGAGTATTAATCAGTCCGTAGACAGACTATAGTAATACTTATGGTAATACGTGGCCTGGCCGTGTGATTTCCGGCAGACTAGAATAGAATCACTCCGTCTCTTCCCGTGGATGTCGTACAAGGCGACTAAGGGAAATACATTATAAAACGTCGATCAGGCCTCCCCAACCCGTCTGGCCAGCGTGGGGAGTGTAGGCCAAATCCTCCTTCTGTCTGGGACGGAAGAGAGAGGGTCGTGCTCCTGTAGTAGAGACTAAAATGACCTGATGATGATGATTACTTATACTATGGTAATACTTATGGTAAGGCCACAGTATAAGTAATAGTAACGTTGTATAGACGTCTGGGGCTCTACCGCCTAAGCTGAAACCGATTCCCATGGGAATTTTTGATTGTGAAAATAAAACCTAAGATCTATTTTTGGAATCAAAATATTCGATGGTAATCGGCTTCAATTTCGACGGTCGGCCCCCAGGTTAGCGTGGTAAACTAATTCAGTGTACACTTTGGTGGCAAACATGAGAGAAAGCATGTCATAGATTTTATGTAGCGCTGTCGTACAATTGTTTAAAAACTTTGGCCTGCCTTACACAAACGGAATCCGTCTCGGAATTCAGAAACTGAATTAGAGATCTTAATTCTGGACGCATGGATTTCCAAACAAAAGTCTTTTTTTATTTCAGATCGATCTGACAAAAAATACTGACAGTATTAAGAATTTAAGAATCTGAAGTCCGGACGCACATCTTTCGATACATTTCTAAGGAACGAATTCACACACACCAGACTTGACCAGATTCTTAAATTCCGTGACGGATTCCGGCTGTTTACACTGTGCCGGCTCTAGAATGAAAGTTTACTGAATTGAATTATTAATTGACTGAAACGTGTACTTGATTTTATTCATCAATTCTTATTGCGGCCGTACCATTCGCAGTTTGTTTAATATAGGCTATAATTCGATGTAATCACACTTTAATAAAAGCTATCAATTTGTCTATAATTTTCTCTTCTACGTAACTATGTTTTGTAAAGGTTGAATAGTTTTTTTTTTTCATTCATATAATATTATATTATAGGTAGGTAATACTATATATAGCTACGTTAGTACTATTACTTATACTGTAATATAGCTACAGAGGTTTCGATTTTGTTAGAAACTTGACTTGATTCAACGGTTGGTATGATAAACTTCAGTGCACATTGTATACGTATGTATACTAAAAATAAAAATTACATTATGTTTAAGTTAGAACGACTGGACATACCTGTATTATGCATCTTTATACCCATAAGTTTAACCTAAAAAGGACGTAATGAAAAGATACTGAATGAAGATTTTTTTGCTTGTTGACCGAGAGTGTACTTTTCAAAGAAATCTGTTCAGTGGTCTGAAGATCATTAGTTCTTTTATAGATTATGAAGGGTTATACATTTTAAGGCCCGGCAGTTTACGAGATATTAAAATTGATTTGAAAAAGCAATCGCGAGCTTTCAGTTTGCACAAATATTTGCACCGAGCGTCTAGTAATATTAGCGCAGATACTCGAAATACTATGCTTATAGTGTAGGTAAAAGTATGCCAATTATATGGATGCGGCAATAGACTTAAGATTGCTACGCTATGGATACAGCCGATTCTCTCCTTTTCATGTATATTCAGATCAGTACTGTAATTGTATTTAATAAATAGGTACAAACTTTGAAAATGTAATTAGAACGTTCGCAATTTACAATTCAGTCGCTCTGGGATAACGTTCAGCGAGGGAGAGTTTAAATAGGTTAACCTAACCCCAACTGTGAATCAACACCGGCCGGGCGGCCTCGAGGCGAGTTGCGCCGTACACCGCCCGACTACCGCGCATGCACCAGCGGAATGTGGTAGTGGTAACCACAATCTTGTATCTTGCCGTTTTGCAAACAATCTGACGTCGCGTGTCGTCGAAGGTTCTAGAATCCCATCGCTTGACGTCACGTTACGTCACGCCGTCGCCCACTTGCTCGACCGGCCGTTGAGCGAGCTGAGGCGAGATTATCTACATAACAATGTTATTTAATTGCATCATATATGTATACGTTATCATTGTTAGTAGAACAGCTGCGGGGCGCAGAAATCGATAGAGTTCGTTGCGCTTCTTACATATAGCGACCCGCTCCGACTTCGCTTGATTTGAACTAAATATTTAATCACTACATAGTATAAAACAAAGTCGCTTTCTCTGTCCCTATGTCCCTTTGTATGCTTAGTTCTTTAAAACTACGAAACGGATTTTGATGCAGTTTTCTTTAATAGATAGAGAGTTTATTATGGAAGGTTTATATTTATAAAACATACATAATTTAGTAGAGAAACACTGATAATTTTAGAGGTTTCCAATGTGATGTCGTAAATAAACATATTTTTTTGCGCTTACATTGCAAACGCTGGCTGAACCCTACGAGATAGATCAAAATAATGTAGTACAATATTATTCACCTTAAAATCGTCTACAAAAAAGTCCGCGACGGTATATGTCTATCTCTTTGGGATAACCCACAATAACCGTTTATTATACTCTATTTTTTACGAGAAATAATGGCTTATTTACGAAGCGATTTTAAGCAATACTGCATTAATCCTCATCTAATTAAGTTCTCTAAAAACATTGTTCATTTAATATAGATCAATGGCCCTTTACAGCATGTAATTTGAACGAATATTTTCGAAGATATTACAGATTCAAAATGCAGGGACATAACGGTGAGGCGGTATTGGACGGGGCGGCGCGTGCCTATAACTGTGGAAGCTCTGTATAGGATAATGCGCAAAGACCTTCTGTAGGATATTTAGTATCAGCATTGCACCCGTGCGAAGCCGGGGCGGGTCGCTAGTATTATATATTCTGAAGTAATACGCCTTTCAGCATATCCAATATACGATGCATTATGGGTTTCTCGACCATTACTATAGTTACTAATAAGAAGTTTCTAAGCTAGTCTGTCTTATGTTATTAGCCGTGTAGAATAAATAAATATACAATAAGTACAGCAGAGTATGCATTAATAACGTAGGGAAAACCATTTTTTTTGCAATTTTGTAGATATATTATATAGATTCAAGACGGAATCCAGAAATTTGATTAAACTAATTATCATAATAATTAGTTGCGCAGGGAACTTACTAGAGAGATGTGTAGGTACAATCAAAGTGACGATACCTATCTATTTAGTAATTTATGTTATTAATCCTAAAAGATTTTCTATTGACATTGTTTTTTCGAGTCCGATCTTCTGCGTAAACCGATCTACTGACCTGCCTACGGCGCCGTACTCGACTTACGGGCATAAAAGTAAATCCATTATTGTTTCTGTCTATAGAAATATCAAATGACGAAATCCGATGACGGAGATACACTATGATACAATGTCGAATAACGATTACGATGAGATTTAGATTTCTCGGTGAATAATTGATCTAGCTAGGTCTCAATTTTTTTTTATACTACGTCGGTTGGCAGACAAGCATACGGCCCGCCTGATGTGAAGCGGTTATCATAGCCATATTAACGCTCGCAACATAAAATATCGCTCGCGCGCCGCCACCCCCGCTGCCATCGCAGCATCTCCTTCCTTTCTGGTGACCTCACTCACTCGCAGGAACACAACAGCCCTCAAGGGAACCGTTATTTAGCTGCGGTATTCTGTGAGGTGGAGGTACATTCCCCAGTCGGGTAGCTTACAATTACGCTCCCTACCTCTTTTTTCGCCAGAGCTTCGTTTGTCAGTCAGCAAGGTGCATTGCGTGCAGGTGAAGTTGGCTTTGGTTCAATGAAAAGATGTTGATGAACCGCTTACACCCCAAATTCTGTGTCACTTCTCTAAACAGAAGTTTTCTCATAAAAACGGTAGTTCAAGGCTATATACAGGAATACGTTAAATTTGTGTGATTATAATATAACATGTTATTCACTTGCTTGATACTGCGCCACCTGACTACTGAAGGACCCTGTCATGCAGAATTGATCCAACCGACATTTTGTTACATTTAAGTTTTAACTTAAATAGCTTTAGCTATTTAACAGGAATAAAAATATCACGCAGTATAATCGTCAAACTGCTAGAATCTGTTGCGAATATTTAAAACTCAATTTGTAAATATCATATGTAATAAGTTGTAAATATCTCTCAATTTAGCATAGTTTGTCAGTAGGATCTATTCTGCATAACAAGAGTAAAAAGTACAAAAGGCGGTTTTATAGCTAAATCAATCTCTTTCAGTCAACAATTAAATTTGGACCCAATTTAATTGTTGGCTGAAAGAGATTGATTTCGCTATAAAACCGCCTTTTGTACTTTTTAGTTAAAAGTTTCTATATGTAATGTTGTTTACATTGGTGCATTAAAGTTCTATTCGACTGGTTATAATATAGTATAGAGTCATTGAAAGTAACTTCTAAACAAGCCGCGGCGTTGTGAAATACTCGCAAGACATAATGTGATACAAATAGCCTTCGTACAGTTATAAACATTACTAAGTGACGCGATGTTCCCTTTCTCCTTTCTTATTGCTTCCTCAATTATCACTTGGGAGTCTGGCTATAGTACTATGCTATACAATCTAACCTGTTTGATTTTACCATATCAACCAATCCTTGGGTTTGGGGTATCAAATTGACGTAATTTTCATGAGAAACTGGGCAAATAGTCAAATCAATGAGTGCAAACTCTGGGCGTTAAGCCAAGTAAGACGCCTTCAGGCCGCTTGAAATTTAACACACTGACCTCCAATCAACTCGCAGTTGAGCACATGATGTTTGGAAAGCCATACCGTAAATAATCTGCCGGCGTGTAATTTCATAGTAAATAGACATAGTAATCCGTATGCGAATATAAAAATATAGTAAAAATATCCACGCGTTTAGTATGATCTGACCTCAAATATCGTACATTACAAATAACAATAGTATGCGGTAGGTCTACACAACGAAGTTTTAAGTGTCGACTAAGTAAAATATATTTAATTGTTGTATTTTCGACGGAAGTGACAATACAATGCAATTTGAGATCTGTTTACGAGCTATGATTTTTTTAAATGATGGCGTTAATGTGTTGCTTAAAGCCTCTTGACGGCTGCCGCGGCGTGCAGTATAATTAAATTGTGATGATAGCATTATAAATTCCAATGCGTATTTCTACGTATAGTTGTACAACCCAGTGTCATCCAGCTCATGGTAAAATACCAATCAATACCTCAACTTTATACAGAAGAACGATTATGACACATACACTCTTCGGCTTTCTCTTAGCTCATTTCGTTCGTAGTCAGTCCTCGTATGTCTCCTGTTGTGCTTAATTCAGCAGTCTCATGATCTCTGTCCAATAATGCTTTACCAAATGGGGCAGCGTATAAAATTTTTGTCATCAAATATTAATTTGATGACAAAATGACCGAATCTGCCAAATGAATCATTAGATTCATCTGGCAGATTCGGTCATTCATTAGATGACTGTATCACATTTTAATGGCTGTTTTGTGAATCCGGACAATTTTTATGTGTTACTCCATGTTTACGTTCTAAAAGTCGAATACGAACATTAGATGATTCAAAGTTTAAAATCAATGAAAAATGTAATATAAGTAAGCCAAGAAGTCAAATTTTTATACTTAAAAGTTCCTCTTAAGTTCCAATGCAACCGTTCTGTTACGATTACCAATCATACTTTGAAATAACGTATCCTACTTTATTTTCGAAAAACACACTTTATACTTATGCACAAAAATAAAGAATGCTAAAATACTTTATTTTCCTTTATTTAAAAAAAAAACATAATAAATGGTTACAGTGTGTCAAACGTGCCCAAAAATACTTCTATTTTAAACGGTTTTATTTAGCTTGACCTGTTTGTTTTATATTAACTTAATTTTTTTGCTTACTTTTAGAATTTTATACGTTATTTTTGACAAAATAAGTTGGTAACCTATGTACCGTATCTACCTAATTATTTTACCGTTGATTGGTATTTCAATGTAATTTCACTAAATTTGGGGGATATAAGTACCTACTATTGATAAATTCTTGTTTACGTAGGCCTACAATTCTACTGTTTAATGTAATAAGAAGTACAATAAGATAAAAGACAATTCTTTTATATTATTATTATGGACCCTATAATCAAAAATTTGTATCTAAGCTATAATTTCTGATATATATAAGCTATCAGAAAATATATATTCTTTATTTTCTCATAGCTTATATATATATACTCGTATATCAGAAAATAAAGAATGCAGTAGTTAGGCATTATAGTAGCATGTTCCTCTGAACCATTTACGTGAAGTTTAGTAACTTGCTGATATATTTATTGCAATCAAACCGTGTCAAGTGACAGACGATACGAGGAGTGGACAGCCCGAGGACTGCGTATGCAACGCACACCGCAATAGTTGCGTAACACGAGCTGGCGAAGGCCATTATACGGAAACTACCATTCGCAAGTGCTACTAATTTACTAGGTAGTACAAGATTTTATGTAGTATAGTATTTTTTAATGTGTGAAGACGAGAAATTGAGTGACCTCTCGAATTAACGGCCTTGTAACACTAAAGTTGATGCAATGAAATTGACACAAGGAAAGGAATTATTTTATTTCTAGGCAAAATGTAAATGAAATAGTGTGTTAAAAAAAATGTTATTTGTATATGTTGCTCGCCCAGGTTTCGCTCGCCTTACATTGATATATAAGGTAATTTTACATCAAATGACAATATTAATAGACTAGGTTGAAGAATTCATAAGCGTTAATTTTACGCAATTCAATTTTTTTTTCTACACGCTGCTGTACGAGATAACATTGATTAAACATTGCTTACAAGAAAAAAACACCCTGTATACATATGAACATTACGAAACTACGAAATTAAATGTCAAACTAATATAAACGCGCAAAATGTCAAATCAATGCCTTCAAAGATGTTTGAAAGAAGCCGCCAGCTTGGACATAGGTACAGCATGTTCACAAAATTTATTACGTTTTTTTAATTAACAGAAAGCTTTCTGGTGTATTATTTTTTATTTTTAAATACTTAAATCATACTTTCTTTACCTAAATTGTACTCAGCATTAAAATATTTGCTCTTGATATAAAATGAAATTACACTCTTCTCTTTATGTTGTATTTGTTATCAGGAGAATAGGCTTGTTGCCCATGTTACAAAATTATAAAAACTCTCTATCAGTAACGTTTATTACATAAAACTAGAACGATCTGCGATCTTAAAATTTTAATAACTTATGTCCGACGTGTTTTATCATCGATCAAAGTTTGATGGGAAAGTCCATTTTAAAGGTATGAAATTATAAAAAATAAATATTACCATTGTAGAAACATAAAAAAACACTATAACTTTTGTTACGGCACTGGCTACATAAACGCAATATTTAATATAGCTGTCGTACAAATTTCTGATTTAATGCATATAAAATAGCATGGTGTGACGTCATAACGTGGTGGCCTTTTGTATGGAGCGTTTTCGTCCAAGTCCAAAATTGTGATCTTCAAGTTATCTCGAGAAGTTTTTATGCAATCGAAGTAATTATTTCACCTATATTATTGTGACGTCTTTAAATAACAAATCGAAAAAAAAATGGGATACAAGCCTATTTTCTTATGAAAGAAAAAAATAAGAATGTTGTGTGGAAAATTAGAAAATTTAAGAAAACTGAACGATCACATAAACTTAATGTCGTTTGACAGAACTGTCAGTCATTTGATAGTTGACGCGAAACCAATTCGAATTCATTATTCATTGTTAAGAAGACAGGGCAACGTCTGTCGGGTCAGCTAGTTAGTAATAATAATTAGTAAAGACAAAATACATAATCAATATCAGCTCAAGGCCAGTGAATTGCGTCTTTCAAAAATTATATTTGACAATTTAAAAATTATTTGATAGTAAAGTAAGTTCTTCTCAAAGAACGTAAGTATCTGGTGGGTGGGAGGGAGAAAAGGAGAAAGACCATAGGGAAATAAATAGAGGTTTTACTGTGCAGCCCTGACAGCCCAGGTAGTCATGCTCACTAAAGTGTTCAAACTGGCGGTGGTGTCGAGTGGCGGGTCGCCGCATTCCCAATAAAATGGTTGAATGCGGTAATGGCTGCCCCATGCATCAACTCGTGAACTCATCAAATCGTGCTGCCAGAGGGGACTGGTCTGCCCTGGCTGTCATGGTTGCAAGGTAAACAATAGGAGCAATTAGGTTAAGTAGTAATAGACAATAATATAATTATTAGCATAATAGCGACGTGCAATTTATAAATTGTAAGAATATTGTAAGATAAAAATAGAACATTGTTAATAAAAGGTACGGACCCCGGGTCTGTAGATTGTAATAATTATCAATAAATAAAAAAAAAAGTAAGTTCTTACTATAGCTTAATGTTATCTAAATGGTTACCGAAAATTCTTCATCGCGACTTTTGTAGCTGGTTTTTTTATTTATTTTATTTTGGTACATATAGCCTTGACACTAGCAAAGTTTACACAGATCTTAACATTAATAGGCAAAGAGTACCGAGACAATACCACAATGCAGCCACAACATAAACATTGAATACATGTCTGATTAATTATAATAATATTTTACATAATACTCATAATTATAAATGTTCATTGAATAAAATTTATATTAATAGTACATATCTCACTTAATTCACGGGTCCAGCCCGGTCATTTGATAGGCGTGCTCGGGGATATGGATCCAACGCGTAGAGGCCCCTTTGAGAAGTTTGATGTAATGTTGCACGCCCGCCGCGACTCGCTCCAGGATATGTCAATGGAACGATATACCCATGATCAGGTCTCGGCAGGCGTTGAGACTATTGCGAAGTGTGATGGAAAATAAATGGGCTATGGAGATGAGATCCGGTTGAACTTAATATCGGGCTATTACAGAAGAGGGACGGACGCCTGCCATAACTGCTTTTATTGCTAGTTATTTGCGGCAGGCGGTGGCTTGCCACTCACTAGATGGGCCCCCGAAATGCCAGGAAAACGGCCGGGGGCAACACCGGTGTGAGTGACTCAGGGATGTCGAGAGGTGTGCTGCGCTTTCTCCTAAGTTATATAATAGTACATATTATTATTATCATTGAATATAATTTTACAATGGTGTGTTCAACTAGCGGATTTTATACATCTAAAGATAATATTAGAGTCTTATCGAAAGCATTTGCAAACATTATTACATGTACGAGTATGATGCATGTAACTTAGTTCAAGTACGCTTTACGTATTGCGTGCTTTGCGTCGCTATGACAATAATTGTACCGTGCAGCGACGTAAAGCTTTTTTGTCTCCTCTAAACGCTAATGATCCTATATAGGATAAGTCCGCCATTGTACAAACTCATCGACGGCGCGGCGACGTACAAACTTGTTTCTACTCTTTTGTATTATGAATTTGTGTATAATAAAGTTTTACATTATATATATAGTTTTATTATTATATAGTTATATTGGCTGTGTGGTTTCCGGCAGACTAGAATAGAATCACTCCGTATCTTCCCGTAGATGTCGTACAAGGCGACTAAGGGAAATACATTATCAAATATCGATCAGGCCTCCCCAACCCGTTTGGCCAGCGTGGGGAGTGTAGGCCAAATCCTCCTTCCGTCTAGGACGGACGAGAGGGTCGTGCTCCTGTAGTGGAGACTAAAATAGACCTGATGATGATGATGAAAGTTTTACATATATACAAAGTTCGAGCCTTTGTTTCAAAACACTTTTTCTTTTCTTTTCTATTATTTTTTTATTGTTTAATTGAATGAATTTTCTACACCAAATAAACAAATAGGAAGCCGATGTCTGTATTATGAATACATATTAAAACTAAGCTGAGAATAACGGTAAATAAAGTTTTTTTTATTGCTTTTTAACAACCGGATTGACCCAGCCATTATCACTAATAGAAATAACCAAAATACCCATTGATGTTCGAGATAAAAATAGTAATACTCAGAGTCACTGAGGCATTATTAATATTTATTTATGGGCGATAGATGATTGTACTATAGGTATATTAAGTTAAGGGTATATAAACATCTTCTTGACTACTTGGAGGAAGTGAGTTGAAAGCGTTTTATGTATTGTACTATGGTCGGTGCCAAACAAGTATACGACCTATGTGATATAAAAGTGTTTCATTAAGGTCTTCATCTTTATAAAAACGATAACTTTATATTAACGGAATCGATGAATGATGATAGTCATAATTCTTGTTGTTTGACATCCTCAATCATTTTTTTTTTTTTTTTTTTTTTTTTTTTTTTGTAAAGTATTATAACTTTAAAATATTACAATCTAGCTTATGGGCTAATAAGTAATTTAACTTTAACATAAACTTCTAAATATTATAGTCTAAGAATAATGTCCATTGACTTTTCTTAGTGTCTATTAAGGTGAAACACTTTCTTATTGTGTTATATTTAATGCACTATCACTAGCATTGTCTCACTTATTACTACACTAACTCAAAAGGTTTTGTTCTTTTGAGTCTTCTCACTAGGTCTGTGTTATCGAGAAGTTTGACTACCTCTGGATTCACATGGTGATGAAGTCTACGTTCATGAGCTTCTGCATATCTTTGTATCACTTTGTCCACAAACTCCACTTTAAGGTCCCGATGGAGATAGTCATTTTTGAAATACCACGGTGCATTTACAATGCCCCTGAGTACTTTATTTTGAAAGCGCTGAATAACTTGTTTGTTACTCTGTTTCGTACAGCCCCATAACTGTACTCCATAAGTCCAAACTGGCATAAGGACTTGCTTATACATTAGTAATTTATTATGAATCGACAAGCTAGAGTTCCTCCCGAGCAGCCAATACATGTTTTTGTATCGTATCTCTAACTCCTCTCGTTTCTTCTTGACGTGAGCTTTCCAATGTAATTTCACGTCTAGGGTCATACCTAGATATTTGGCCGTATTGACATACGGGATCTGCTGATTATTTAAAAACACTGGATGGTAGTGCGGATTTTTGTTTGTGAAGTCAATATGAACCGATTTTGACTCATTTAGTTTAATTCGCCATTTTTGTGTCCAGTTGTGAACTTTTGTGATGGCAATTTGGGTTTTCTCAACTGCTTCTTTGTGTGTGTTCCCAACAGACATTATGGCAGTGTCGTCGGCAAAAGTCGCAATTGTATTATTTTCTAAATTGGGAATATCACAAGTGTATAATAGATACAGGACCGGACCTAAGACACTTCCTTGAGGTACCCCAGCTTTAATTTCCTTTAGATCAGAGTATGCGTCTTCTTGTCTGATTCTAAACATTCGGTGAGAGATATATGACTCTAGTATTGCAGCATACTGCTTTGGCAACATTTTGTTGATCTTATACATTAAACCTTTATGCCAAACTTTGATCATGTGTTATCCTCAATCATGTGTTAAAATCAATACACAAATAGATTTTACCTTTTATTTTGTTATGTTTTACTGTTCAATAAATAATTAATAAGTAAATATTTGATATATAACAAACTTCCTAAAAGTATTAGAGACAATTCAAGTTTGTGCATATTTAAACAGAAACTACATATGTTACTAATATTATTACTGACCTTGACATTTCTTGACATTAAATTTGATGTAATTTTATTGAAAATTGTTTGTTGTGTCGTATCACTTCAAATTGTGTGTTATTAATATTTAATCTGATTGACAATTAACTGTTTAAATTGATGACATTGTGAATTGTGTTATATACATTTCATAAATTTGCATGCCGTAAGGTAGAATATGGTAGAACTAATTTGTTGTACAATCTGTATTGTTACATTACCCATGTTCGCAAATAAAGAATATGAATATTCCTGGACAAATTACACACGGCCATCTAATCCCAAACTAAGCAAAGCTTGTACTATGGGTACTAAATAACCCATATTATACTTACATACGTTTTTTTTTAAATCTGATATATATAAAATTCGCGTGTCACAATGTTAGTCACCATACTTCTCCGAAACGGCTTGACCGATTTTTATGAAATTTTATATACTTACATATTCAGTAGATCTGAGAATAGGTTGTTATCTATGGCAAAACAACGTTTGCTGAGTCAGCTAGTACATATATATAATACGTAGACAACACCCAGACCAAGATAAATAGACACTTTCATGCACACATTGGTTCTACTACCCTGCTATCCTATCCTACCATCCTATTTATAATACTATAATCATTTATTTTCTCTCAAAAGTTATTCTATACTAGCTGCCCTGCTGCCCCGGCTTCGCACGAGTAGAAAGTGGTATTTTAGTTTCCTCTCAATTTTTAAATCTTTTCTCTCCATAAGAACCTAATAAAAATATGAAAATAAAAATTAGCAAAATAAAATTGGTCGAGGCGTTCTCGAGTTTTGCGCTTAACAATTGTTTTGCCTTCCCGGAACCTCTCCACTAAAACTTGAACTTTATGGTATGGTATTATATTGTATCATCATCATCATCATCATCATCATCATCTCAGCCATTGAAAGTCCACTGCTGGACATAGGCCTCCCCTCTAGATCTCCAATAAGACCGGTTGGAAGCGGCTTGCATCCAGCGCGATCCCACGGTCTTAATGAGGTCGTCTGTCCACCTTGTGGGTGGACGTCCTTTTAAATAAAGCCACTATGTCGGTCCGAGTACAGGAACAGAGCTCGAAGGCGATCCCTTTGAATAGAGGCGTAAGACAGGGAGACGTGATATCTCCGAAACTGTTTACGGCCGCTTTGGAGAACGCCTTCAAGCTCCTGGAATGGAAAGGATTCGGCATCAATGTTAACGGCGAATACATCACTCACCTTCGGTTTGCCGACGATATCGTGGTCATGGCAAATTCGATGGAAGATCTCAGCACGATGCTCGAAGGCCTCAATCGAGTTTCTCAACAAGTGGGTCTTAAAATGAACAAGGACAAGACGAAGTTAATGTGTAATGCCCATGTTGTACCCACTCCAATATCTGTTGAGAGCTCGGTTCTTGAAGTTGTTGACTCGTACGTCTACCTAGGACAAGTAGTCCAGTTAGGTAGGTCCAACTTCAAGAAAGAGGTCAGTCGCCGAATCCAACTCGGCTGGGCAGCGTTCGGAAAATTGCGTGATGTCTTCTCGTCCGACATACCGCAGTGCCTCAAGTCGAAAGTCTTCGACCAGTGTGTGTTACCAGCGATGACTTACGGCACTGAAACGTGGTCCCTCACTATGGGCCTTATGAACAAGCTCAAAGTAGCCCAACGAGCTATGGAGAGGGCTATGCTCGGAGTCTCTCTGCGAGATCGAATCAGAAATGAGGAGATCCGTAGAAGAACCAAGGTTACCGACGTAGCCCAGCGGATTAGCAAGTTGAAGTGGCAGTGGGCAGGGCACATAGCACGGAGGACGGATGACCGATGGGGTCGAAAAGTTCTCGAGTGGAGACCACGTACCGGCAAGCGCAGCGTAGGACGTCCACCCACAAGGTGGACAGACGACCTCATTATATTGTATATGGTTAAAGTATTATTACGAATCGTTTGTATGGAAATATAGAAAAGTGTTGTTTTTAGACTTTTTCAGGCATTTTTTACTTTTTCTCTGCGTAAGAAAAATCCTCGTAGTTCAAGAAATATTCTAAAAAAATAATTAGCGGAATCGGTTCAGCTTTTCTCCAGATTTGTGCTTAGCAACACTTTTAGCAAAATAAAATTTAGTAGGCCGTGTGGTTTCCGGCAGACTAGAATAGAATCACTCCGTCTCTTCCCGTGGATGTCGTAAAAGACGACTAAGGGAAATATATTATAAAACATCGATCAGGCCTCCCCAACCCGTCTGGCCAGCGTGGGGAGTGTAGGCCAAATCCTCCTGTCTGTGACGGACAAGAGAGGGTCGTCCTGTAGTGGAGACTAAAATGACCTGATGACGAACACTTTTAGCGATTATTTTTTATATTATAGAGGATGTGGAACTTTGTGCGGATTTGGAGATGTGTGGATTAATGGGTAACTATTTCACGGGTAAACGGCTGAACATATTTGAATGAAATTTGGCTTACATAAAGAATATATTTTGGATTAACACATGATACTGGTCCCAGCTGAAAATTGGCGCTGGGGTCTGATATAGCCAGACCGCGGCATAATGCTGAGTTGGGTCCAATTTGTGGCATAATGCAGCACTGTTTTGTTTCTCTTTCTTACCTATACAGCTGTAATTTATGTAATAGTGTTGTATTATGTTACAATAAATGTTTCTTCTTCTTCTTCGATACTTTTTGCCCATGTACTGCGTGTCCACACGGGGCGAAGCCGTGTCGCTCCGGTTAGGAGCTAGTTTCATAATATTTGTGTCGAATGTCGTCGGTTATCCTCGGATTTGACATTGACATTGGCGAGCGTGTAGCCGTGGATAGTCCATTTCGACTCTACCCTCGAAGATTTCGAAACATACGCCAACTGAATTGACAATAGAGATTAACGTTCTGACCTCATTAGGATGTCGGCTAGCTGACTCTGAGCTACATTTAATAATAATAATATAATATTTATTTAAACCAAAAAATACTTATACATACTTATGTGTAAGTATTTTTTCAATTTGTTTCAATTAATATATATAATAATAAATTGATTTCAATAATGTGTTGTACTGTGATCTAGAGCAGCGTTTCTTAACCTGTGGTCAACATTTGAATTAATAAATAATGCCAGCAAGACTAGCAACAAGCAGCACCAACCTTCACATTAATAAAGTAGGCATTTTAAATTTTTACAAAAATATTTTTTTTTCAGTAAAATAAATTGTCCTCGATTAATTCCTGTATTTTTAGCCTTGAAATTGTGCTTGATTTTCTAGGGGTCCGCGGACCAAAAAAGGTTAAGAAACGCTAATCTAGAGCAGTGTTCCGCAAAGTGTGTGCCGTGGTCATTAGTTTGTGTTCCTCGGAAAAATAAGGTTATCTCATAAAGCTAAATAGACGGACAGACGTAATTTTACGTCTATAATGGTACACGCGAAAGTTTATGATATTCGCACGCACAAAGCAAAGAAGAGTATGCTCTAAACACCTTCAATTGAGGGGAGACCCGTATCCCAGCAGTGGAATGTGTAAGGATTGACGATGACGACGCACACACAAAAAAATCACTCTTTCACACCTAAAAGGCTGAACAGATTTGGCTGGAATTTGGCATGCATACATTTTTATATTTGGGGTGTAAGTAGTTCATCAACATCTTTGAACCAAAGCCAACTTCACCTTCACGCGGTGCACCCTGCTGACTGACAAACGAAGCTCTGGCGAAAAGAGAGGTAGGGAGCGTAATAGGAAGCTACCCTATTGGGGAATGTACCTCCACCTCACAGGATACAGCAGCCAAATAACAATTCCCTTGAGGGTTGTTGAGTTCCTGTGAGTGAGTGAGGTCACCAGAAAGGAAGGAAGGAGATGCTGCGTTGGCAGCGGGGGTGGCGGCACGCGAGTTATATTAACCGGTAACCGCTTCATAACAGGCGATCTGCTTCTATGCTTGTCTATCACCCGACATAGTATAAAAAAAAAGCGAAGCCGCGGGCAGACACTCGTAAGTTGTCAGTGGGCTACAATGTCAGATGGTTATCGCTAAAAATTCACAAATTCCATCTGATTACCTTGATAATAATGCCCTAAGGACAAAACTGGTCGATAAACTAAGTATAATACGTGTCTACAAAGTTTCACCAAATGCCACTTATTACCCAGTTTCAAGTTTCAATATTATATTTATTATCTTTACAACTTTACTTATTGAGGATTTAACAAGAACTTGCTAATCTTTGACACTAGAGTTAATTCTAAATCGTTTACAAACCGGTCAACTTTGTACATATTTGTAAATAAATTGTAGCTTGGAAGTCACAATTTCCATCGAAGTTGTCCTCACGTCTAGTGAGGTCAGGTTATTTGACTGCGGTCATCTGTAGAGTGGTGATACTTCGCCAGTTGAGCTAGACATGCTCTATTTATCTTTAGCCAGAATCTGGATCACAAGTCGGCAGGGTTCAGTATGACGTTGGCTCTAAACGTAATAGAGAGACATGTATTCTATTTATCTAATCACCCCGTACATAGGAAATCAGATTCAGATACTTAGAAAAATCTGTGAGCTTTGCGTGGATGACATCAGTATCTGTCGGGGTACAGGAATTTATTACTGCTATCACGGACAGCGTCGATTTCGCGCTAAACGTATTAAAATAACTTTTGTAACAAGCATGTGCAGCAAAGGTGATTAACATCCAATCAATAAAAACAGGCCCAATAAGCGCAGCGTTGGCCAGGTCGAATGGAAATTCCCCTTCGTGCGCGGCACAAGCAAAAAGTAAACGGTCCGGTCAGGACAACGTTATATGGTTATATTCAAACCCGTATTGAGAACATTCTACCGAGATTTTAAGCCAACGTGAACTTGGATGAGTGGCGCCGCCGCTTGTAAGTAAGCATTAGGTGAACTGACTCTATCTAGTCCACTATCGTACAGCTCGCCAAAAATTAAAATTCCATCCATATCATCTTGATAATTGGTGATCTACAGTACGCTTTTTAAGACATTTTCTACCACGAACTGTGAAGTGTCAATATTTCCCTTAAAAGGCTGGCAAGGGATCGGCGACCCCTTGGTGATGCTGATTCGGTGTTTATGGGCGGTGGTGATTGCTTTCTTTCAGGTGACCTACAAGCTCGTTTGCCCCCTCTCATTAAAAAAAACAATTTGGCAATGGGATGAGAACTGTTGTTGTTAAAGTTGGTGTTACGTTGAAAGTACAGGTTCTTGTCACTGATATATTTTCTGAACGGAAATAATTACTGATGTTTACTTCTCTGGTCAAGCAACGGGAAAACCGAATGACGTCAACTCGAAGACAGCGTTTTTCGTTTAATATTTTTATGTGCCGCGCGCCACCGATTCGCATTTTTTTTTGTTCTCGCTGAAAATGCTTATGTATCCCACGCGTTCGAGGGGACGATGACGTGGTATGTCGGACTTATACACGCCATGCAGGGGACCCTGGTGGATGCCATCAGGCAGAGTTGCAGAAATCGCACCCTATGGTTATGGTGCGATTTTGTTACCATCCCTTTGACCGCTGACCGAATTGTAATAGAGGGCTCTTTTGAATCTTCTCTGCTCGGGTGACTATATTTTAGATTTTTTTTTTTTTTTTGGAAACTACCGGCACGTCCAAAAACTTTTTGAACGAGCTGGAACGCTTACTGTGTTCATTTTAGTTCTAGCAGTAGTATGCCAGTTGGAAAAACCGATAGTTTCTTAACGCTCGCGTGATTACTAATCTGAATTCTTAAACTGACGTGGGTTCGGCCAGACTTAATATATTCTGTGGCTTTAGGATATTTTTTTAGTTAAATTAAAATTCCATGTTAAGAACATGGACTTTTAAACCAATAGTTCTCTTACGTCATATCATATACATAATATTAATATTATGACGAACTAAAGTTTGTATATTTGCAAGTTTATTTGGATGTACAGTATGGAGGATGTAGATCCTAATCTAATCCATCTAATTTCAAAAATTCTTTCACTAATATTTTGAATGACCCTGTACCACCAATACCTGTAATACCACCTGTATTGGGTATATGTGACAAATATCTTCAATATGAAAATCGCTTTCAGTGGTCATTTTTAGCTGTTTCCAGCTAAATAATTACCTACGAACGTTCTTGTTCTGAAAGTTAAGGAATTCCTCTTTCCGTCATTTCAAATCGGCCGGTATCAATTGTATGTATTATCGCAACGTAGCGGATCGATGAATGAATTGATAAATAATGCATACCTAGTACTGGAATAGAACTCCATAGGGTAAAAAATTCTAGATAATAATGATGTATTTATACTAATTGTCATCATCATTCTTATGTATATTTATTTAAATCGAATGAGTAATATCGTTTTTAAAAATACATATTTCTGGACAATTTACACAGCGCCATCAAGACTCTGCTATTTCCACATGGGATTTTTAAGAAAAAATAAAAACCGACTTCAGCTGGCAACAGGGCAAATTTAAGGATTTCCATAGATTTTTCTGGGATCCCCTCACCAGACCCTGACTTGGTGAATATGGGACCACCTCGCAATCATACCCTTTCAAATAAAAAAAAAAAGAAAATGACCATATGTGCTTATAAAATTTTAGAGTTTCCCTTGATTTCCCTGGGATCCCATCATCAGATCCTGACTTGGTGTATATGGCATCACCTTGCAATCATACCCTTTCAAATAAAAAAAGAATTTTGAAAATCGGTTCACAATTTGCGAAGATATCAAATAACATATACAAAAAAAAATTCAGTCGAATTGAGAACCTCCTCCTTTTTTGAAGTCGGTTAAAAACATGTAACTTAGGTACAATGTTTATTTAAATTTACTACTTATATCAGTATTGCAAACGTTAATAGGCTACGATAACTACATCAGGCGGACCATATGTTTGATTTGCACTTGATGTAGTCACATTTGACGTGGGTGGCAAATGTAAGTGCTGGTATTTTTGCAAGTTTATTATACTAACTGATAAGAAGAGTTGGCAATGATAAAAAAAGGCACGGCCAGTTCATGAAGTCATGACCGATAGTAGTACTATTTGCCGAAGTACATCCATACTTTTTAGGGTTCCGTACCCAAAGGGTAATACGGACCCTATTATTGAGACTTCGCTGTCCGTCCGTCCGTCCATCCGTCTGTCACCAGGCTGTATCTCATGAACCGTGATAGTTAGACAGTTGAAATTTTTGATAGAGATGTATTTCTGTTGCCGCTATAACAACAAATAAGTACTAAAAAACCGGCCAAGTGCGAGTCGGACTCGCGCACGAATGGTTCCGTACCATTATCTATAGAAACAGCATAAAAAAATCACGTTTGTTGTATGGGAGCCCCCCTTAAATATTTGTTTTATTTTTATTTAATGATTTATTTTTAAAGCGAATATTTAACTAAATATTATGTGAGTATTTCAAGCGTCTACCTATTGCCGTTATCAATTGCGAGCAAAAACGAGCAAAAAATTCACGTTTGTTGTATGGTTCCTTTTTACCCTTTGGGTACGGAACCCTAAAAATAGAATAAAAAAAATATTTAAGGGGGTTCCCATTTTTTTTTGCTCATTTTTGCTCGATATTGATAACGGCAACAGGTAGACGCTTGAAATATTCACAGAATATTTAGTTATGTATTGACATTAAAAATAAATAATTAAATTAAAAAAAAAAACAAATATTTCCCATAAAACAAATGTGATTTTTTTTGCCGTTTTTATCGAGAATGGTACGGATCCTTTGTGCGCGAGTCCGACTCGCACTTGGCCGGTTTTTTTATACTATATTGTCGGGTGGCACACAAGCACACGGCCCACTTGATGTAAAGCGGTTACAGTAGCCATATAAACGCTGCCAAAATAAAATCTCGATCGCGTACCGCTACTGCCACCGCCAACGCAGGAACTCGTTTCTTTCTGCTCAGCTCACCACTTACAGGAACACACAATTTTCAAAGGAGTTTTTATTTTTTGTGTTATTGACATGACAACGTCTTATAATTCGATGGAGCCGGCTGCACGCAGGAAAAAACATAACTCATGCGGCGTTACCTCGGTCTGAGGCGTTCCATTAAAATTTTCTTTTGAAAAATGCAAACATTCCATCAGTATTTTCTTATGACGTTGTCACGTTCAACTATCGTCAGTAAACCGACTTTACAGACAACCGATTTTTTATTTGGCTGCTGTATTCTGTGAGGTGGACGTATGTACATACTTCTCCAGTCTACAGTACACACTAAACAGGCATACCGCCGAAGCCGAAGCCGATTACCGTCGAATATTTTGGTTCCAAAAATAGGTCTTACGTTTAAGTTAATTACAAATATCATCAGCTTAGTCGGTAGAGCTCCGGGTTTTTTCCCAGCTAAGCTAAACTTAAGTACCGTTTATCTAAGTTTAAGTTTGATTTTTTGCAACCACAAATCCGATGGGAATCGGCTTAGCTTAGTCGGTACCCTGGTTCAAATGAAATTTGGCATGGACGTAGATCTTGAGGAAGGGCACAGTGCAAGCTCAGAGTTTGTCTATATAGGGATACAGTAATACGACTACTGATTACAGAGCCGGATAATACCTACTAATGGTTGCACTTCAACGAAAGCTCGATTATATAACATAGGTATATATCGATAAGAATATTAGTACTTTGTATCGTTCCTATCATAAAACTGAGTGCTCTGAATCATCGTTCGATATTAATACTCATACTGTGCTGTTATTGTACTTTTTATACCGATAATTTATGAGATAGGTACAACGTTTAGTAGGAGATAGCGTGTTTTTTGCAAGTGATAAGAATAGGATATGAAATATTGAGTTTCTGATGCTTTTTTTAAATTATGAAAATAACAACGGGTATTAACGCGATCATGCATAAGGGTATTTACATACTTTTATTACTGCTTGGCGTTTCGACCAGGTTGTCTCAGCGATGTGCCTCCGCCTCCGTTCCCGAGGTCTGAAGATTCAACATCTTCATCTACCTCCGTGTTGTTCGATATTCATGTATGTACGACATACTACACTCATTTTTTTTTAAATTAAGACAGAATTTGTGATGCGATGCGAGAAGATTGCGAAAAGGCAAAAAACTGTGTAACACGTGGAATATATTGAAGTCAGTTCTTTTCGCCATTTCAAAAACCGAATGATAGTTTTACCTGGGCGTTATCGCCGAAGCTGAAGCCGGTAACCATCGGATTTTTAGATTGCGAAAAACGAACTTTAGATTGGTGATAATTGTGTTTAGCTTGGCTGGTAGAAACTCTATAGCTCTACCGACTAAGATAATAAGATAATATCTCTACTGATAATTGTCATTGACTTTTACTTAAGGCTTACTTTTGGAATGAAAATATTCAATCTAAATCGGCTTCAGCCTAGACGGTACCCTGGAGTACTTCTGATCCGGGGGGGAGGTTCCTAGTAAAATTTTTAGTTGCCGAGAACAACTCGTACGTAGGTACCTATTTTATATTTCTCTTCTTGCATTGTTGCAAAAATCTACGCAGTCTGGCCTAAGACTCCACTGGTTAAGACCCGAATAGATGCATTATAAAGATTAGAGCCGTTGTCATTGGTAGCATGGACATCAATGTCTGTGCTGTCTCGCCTCTGTATACCGTTTTAGCTCAGAGGAATCTGAGTGTTTTAGTGACTATACAAACGATAACATCGGCAAGTCAACATAATTATTTCGTGATTTTACTACCTGTAGTCCGAGGAGTGTGAAAGTCTAAAGAGAGAAGAAAGGTAGACAGGGGATAGTTTAAAAATCATTAACACTAATTCTCATACATGATGATTCAATAGTTTATCGGAATGGTTACGGTCATAACATTGTTTACTTGACTTCTATACAGTTCAAGTAATGGACTGACTATTACTGGCTATTAATATTACTACACATAAAATAGCGATTTAGTGTGACTACGCTCCGATAAGATCATGATTTCATTATTCTTTCTTTAATATATGAAAATTTCGTGTCACGTTGTTTGTCCTCGATGGAATTCTAAACTACTGAACCGACTTTAATAAAATTTTGCACACTATGTGCAGTTTGATCCAACTTGAGAGATAGGATAGTTTATAACTCATCGAAAAATTTATGTAAAAATATCTAAAGACGATACGAAGTTCGCCGGGGCAGCTAGTTATTCATAAAGATTAGAGGCACAGAATAATTTAAAGAGTGATAGAAAAACGCTCACCTTCCACCAACTGACGTACCAACTGAAACGGATCAACTAATTTTGTTTCTCAACTGTACAACTTTTTGGTTGATCCGATAAGAATATTTTTTGCGATAGTTGCGAAGAGATACTGTTTACATAACTTTCATGTAATGTGACATTAACCTATCACAGCACAGATAGGCACATTCATTATAAAATACTGGATTTATCTGATAGGTCTTCTAGAATAAATAATAAGTATTCTTGGACAAATTACACACTAAGATCTAGTCCCAAACTAAGCAAAACTTGTGCTATGAGTACCAGATACATTTTTTTATTTCCCTTTTCTCCCCTCATAATTACTTACTATGCTACATCAGTACTAACTAATTCTGTGCTTCTAATCTACATGAATAATAATAAAAGCATGATCTTATCGAAATAATGCTTAATTAGTATTTTATGTGTGTAGTATTTTTTTTAATACATACAAATATTTATTTATTTATTTAAACTTTATTCACCACAAAATTACTTAAGGGTTCAAAAGGCGGACTTAACGCTAAACAAATAATACATAGAAAACATCCAGACAAATACACATGTTCGAACACACGAATGTTTGTGTTGTGCGGGGATCGACCTCGGATTCAAAGTAGTCATACACCGGGCTTTAAATCAAATGAAACCATTAAACAGAGGCAAAAAATAAGAAGTATCTTAATAATTTCTATTGTGAACAAAAGCAGATACAACCCGCAGGGCTTTAAAGTTGCAAATATTCGTAATTCCGTTAATTTTGACTTTGTGGAGCTCGGTTTTGGTATTCACCTCGATTTCTAAGTTGCCTAACTTGCAAGTTATTCATTTATTTTCATCATAATCATAGGTATATATTCCTCTGTAAAGTTTGAAAATGTCAAATATCGCATCTGATTTATTCTGAATGTACACTATTTAGAACTAGCTTTTGCCTGTGGATTACCCGTGTGTAACCACAATACCACAAAAAAAGTACTTTTTATGTCACTTTGGCGACAAACAAGCATGCGATCTGCCAGATTACCATTGCTATGACTGCTTACCGGCAGTCATCTCAGACTATTCACGCTTGCTACACCTTATCCAATGTGTCAATCCATATTATATTCTCTATGTATAGTGAGTTCTCTAAGATAACTGACCACTCTGCCATAAATTTAAGTATAATAAAGTGGTCTGGTATCTTACGGAACCAGGTTCCGTAAGATACCAGACCACGAGACAGATACATAGATGGTTTTATCACAGAATTACTTAATAAGTACCTCGTGATTTATTGTTTTCTATTATCTACTTATAAATTACGCTATTCCATCGTTTGAGTTGCATAAGTAGGCAGGTCATCTGGCAATCAGTCATACACGAGGATGGTGGGTACATTAACTACAATACAAATAAAATTACAGTATATATACTAGTTTTAGCATCTTTCTTCGTCCTAGATTTGATTTTTAAACAACAAATAAAATCCCATAGCATCAAGTGAACGAACGGCCTCAAATAACCTCAGTATATACAACCCTCTCTCTAGCCTTCTAGGCCGCTATACAACTTGACACACAGAAATAAACCGAACATATAAAGATGACAGGCTGTAAATCGATAGTATATTGATAGGTTATCAGGCCATGTTAATGACCAGGAAATATATTTCTGTACCTACATTCACTTGGCAGCATAATCACAGGCATAATTATTATTAGGATAGAAATAGTACAGTACGTAATAAATAGAAATTTGTAGTGTGCGTGGGTGACTTAACGTTGAACAATGGTAACAACAGTTGCTAATTTCGGACGTTCAATAATAATTATTATTCTGCAGTTATTTCAATAATACAGTGTTCTTTAATAGAATAGAATTTACAATAATATTTGCGACATGTCATTTCGTCAAAATATTCGTTTAAATTATATTAACATTTACACAATAGATTTTAGAAATAATTAAGTACATATGTCACAAGAGGAGCTCGATGGCGTAGTTGCGCGCACAAGACAAATATTAGTGTGCATGAACATGTCTTTTTGTCTTGGTCTGGGTGATTTCTATGTATTGTATTATTATGTATATTTTATTTTGTTTTATAGTTTTATTATGTCATCAGCCTGTATCTATCCACTGCTGGAAATAAGCCTACCCCAATGCTTTCCATCAAATCGTGAAAATGGCTCCGTCTGGCATCACCACGCAGCAGGTCTTATCGGGACATGGTGGGTTTGCCGCGTACTTGTACAGATTCAAGTGCGCGGACGATCCATCGTGTTTCTGTGAAGCTGGCGAAGGTCAGACAGTGCAGCACATTTTGTTTCAGTGTCCCGCATTCTCCAAACAAAGATGGGAATTGGAACAGCGTTTGGGAATGCGGGGCACTGAAGCGAACGTGTCCAAGGTGATGGCTGGAAAATGTAGATATAAGTTTATTGACTACTGTGACAATCTAGCCACGGCTGTCATCAGGCGGAACAAGCAAAATGGCCCCACTTAGGACCATTGTTGGACTTGGGCGCCTATATTTTCCGATAGGTGCCTCGATCGCGGTGGCTAGGTGGGGTTATTGAGTTAAGTGTCTGCCGAGGACAGCTGTGGATGGATTGACAATAAATAGATTGCAAGTTTGACCAAGCCATCGCCTCAAATTCGTCGGCGTCCATAAGAGTGGACACTGCATTGTAATTAATATGTATAATTCGTCAATTTTAGAAATATGTTAAGATTTGTTACTCATTTATATTATGCTATTGCTTCATTTTATTGATATTTATTGTTATGTTTTATTGCTATTGTTGCATCCAAAATACGAATTTAATTATGCTAATTTTAGAACTAGATTTAAGGATTATAAATATTTATTTAAAAGGAAATACAGAAGGATATATAAAAGCCTAGTCCACGACAGGGGTGTGCGTTATGTACGAAGTCAGCCAATCTGCGCACGCACACTCAGCGGCACTCTACACCGCTGAGTGTGCGAATATTGCGATTGACTTTGTTAAAAAAATAAATTAAAAAATGTCTCTGAACCGTAGGTCTCTGCACCATAGCGGGGAGGACGCACTGATTGAATACTTTGGTCTTTAAGCATTGGGGTATATCTGCAGTGAGGATGCACCGAAGCTTCCCAAAAGCTGCCCAGCCCAGTCGAATGCGTCTATCGATGTCTTTGTTGAAATTACCCCGGCCCAGCTGTATGGTCTGTCCGAGGTAGACGTAGTCTTCGACCACTTCAACAAAACTGCAATCTCTACGATAACCGGGCTAGGGATGATGAGATCGTTGTACATAACTTTCGTTTTATCAAAGTTCATCCCCGACAAAACTTTGGAAAATTTATAAAATAGTAGGTACCTATTTGTTTTGAATGATTTGTACAGTGTATCACTTTTACTGTATAACAACACCGTTGTTGTTCCTTTTCGTACATACAACATAATTAAAATGGATTATATTTTTTTTCCGGTAATTTTGACTTACTATTTCCTTTTTAGGGTTCCGTACCCAAAGGGTAAAAAGGAACCCTATTACTAAGGCTGCGCTGTCCGTCCGTCCGTCCGTCCGTCTGTCACCAGGCTGTATCTCATGAACCGTGATAGCTAGACAGTTGAAATTTTCACACATGATGTATTTCTGTTGCCGCTATAACAAAAAATACTAAAAAATAGACTAAGATAAATATTTAAGGGGGCTCCCATACAACAAACGTGATTTTTTTTTGCTCGTTTTTGCTCGCAATTGATAACGGCAGTAGATAGACTCTTGAAATACTCACATAATATTAAGTTTTATATTCACTTTAAAAATAAATAATGAAATAAAAATAAAACAAATATTTAAGAAGGGCTCCCATGCAACAAACGTGATTTTTTTTGCCGTATTTATAGATAACTAGCTTTCACCCGCGGCTTCGCCCGCGTTTACTTCTTTTTAATTGAAAGTATCCTATGTCCTTCCTAATACCTTTAAGAATATGTGTATAAAATTTCATTAAAATAAAACACGCGACCATGTTCATGTAGCATCTTTAATTGTACTAAATACGAATGCAAGAACTTTCCCGATAATTACACCAAATTACAAAAAATTACACCGACTTCAAAAATCTCAGCTTCGCTCGCGTGACATTTGGGGCAAACACGTGTTTACTCATTTATCTATAGAAGTAGTCGTGTAAAGTTTCGGATAAAATAGTCCAACTAATCTTGTTTCCCCATACAAATTTTGGACCCCCGTTTCACCCCCTTAGGTGATGAATTTTGAAAAACCCTTTCTTAGTGCACCCCTAGCCATCATAAGGAACTTACGTGCCAAATTTGGAATCTCTAGACCCAGCAGTTTGGATTGTACGTTGATATATTTCAGTCAGTCACTCAGTTTCTTCTTTTATATATTTCAACCCCATCGCATCCCCACCGGGGTGATTTTATGTCACGTAGGCTATGTTAGATCATATATTAGTTGTTGTTTTCGTAATCAGCGACCAGATAAACCATAAAAACAATACCCATGACGATTTTCAGACTTATTCGCCCCATTTTACCCCTTTAGGGATTGAATTTTGAAAAGTCCTAAAACACGTGTTTACTCATTTCTCTATAGAAGTACTCATGTAAAGTTTCGGATAAAATAGTCCAACTAATCTTGTTTCCCCATACAAACTTTGGACCCCCATTTCACTCCCTTAAGGGATGAATTTTGAAAAATCCATTCTTAGTGCACCCCTAGACATCATAAGTAACCTACGTGGCAAATTTGGAATCTCTAGACCCAGCGGTTTGGGCTGTGCGTTGATAAATAATCATTCAATCAGTCAGTCAGTTTCTTCTTTTATATATTTCGATGGTACGGAACCCTACGTGCGCGAGTCCGACTCACACTTGGCCGGTTTTTTTTTATAGAAAATGGTTCGGAACCCTTTGTGCGCGAGTCCGACTCGCACTTGGCCGGTTTTTATTTCATTCACTTTTTTTCAAAAAATAAATCGGCATTAATATTTTAATTTTTGATACCGGTAACGGGTACTTTAGTATGGTTGTTTACAAAAAAAAAGTACGGAAAAGATGGCTGATGCTGACGCATGCGCACAAAAAATATTTTGTGATGAAAACGCCTATTAAGTATATTTAAAACCATATCAAGCTAAATTGACGCTTTGACATTTGTTAGTTCTCCCCGCCGCCACACTATGCTCCTCGCGCTGCTCATCGCCTTGCTCCTCGTGCTGCCGCGATGTTTCCCTCTCTGCCCACACACTGCCCTACTCGCGCAATTATTCGCGACGCTCCGCACTTGGACATTTGCCTTTGCTATACAATGGACGTTGAAGCTGTGGCAGCGTGCGCGATATGCATTTTTATTACAGCGAAACGAAGCTTTTTTTTATGGACTAACGGTCTAAAAGATGCCATCAAACATTTCTTTTTTGCTACCAGCTCTTATAGGGAAATGTTCATGACAGACATGATTTTAAAAAAATGATTTAAAAAATATGATGCGTGTTACGCGCCCGAGCGCTCGATGCGGAATGCGTCCGACGCGATTATGTGGCCGGACATTCGCGTTCACATTGCCGGTCCTTTGATTCGCG
Source organism: Hypsopygia costalis (assembly GCA_937001555.2). NCBI lineage: Eukaryota > Metazoa > Arthropoda > Insecta > Lepidoptera > Pyralidae > Hypsopygia > Hypsopygia costalis. The sequence continues at coordinate 9,521,384 of OW443325.2, forward strand.
CCCAAAAAACCGACAAAACAGGGAATGATGGGCAAGGCGAGGAGCAAGACGAGCGGCAAGACGAGTAACGTGGCCACACTACGTTCCTGCCTACTTCCCTCGCTACTTCCCTCGCCACTCGACGAGTGTATGGCAGGGCTATTAGACGCACACAATAGGAGCTATAGGCGGACTGTAGTGTCAAACTTGATGTGTTGTGTACAATACTACAAGGACGAGATCGTTCTAGACGACATTATTCTATTGCGTTAATCTTTTATCTATTAATTACATGCGATGTGTTGATACTTTTATACAAAGATATTAGTTGCAGGTAGGGTTGCCAGGTAGTCGGGAATCGTCTGGACTCTCCCGACATTTCATGTGATGTTCAGACTCCCGACAAATAACAAAATCTCCCGACAAATACACGTATCTTATCATCATATTCTACCGCAATAATAATTTGAAAATGGCACACGCAGTGCTCGGACCTCGGGCGGCTCGTAGCGCGCGTAAAATTTTGACTCCTAAATTTTCATTTCTCCAGAAAACAGCTCGACATTTTGAAATGTTATCCAGATATTTAGATTTTTATATCTGGCAACCCTTGTTGCAGGTGTCGGATGGGGTTGGCAACTCTACTAATATTCACTTGCTCTCATTCTTGCACTCACGATTTTTTTATTAAAAATATATATACATTTGAGTCTTTTGGGGGTTTTTTTAAAGAACATTTTTTAAAGAATTTGTCGAAACATCCCGTGTCCAAAATGCTGGCCTCTACTTTGCCCAAAAAATTTGTGTTGCGATCCAACGAGGCAACGGGGCCAGCATATTGGGAACTTTGCCTACGGGCAGCGGTTTTTTTTTATATTGTCAGACAAATTACACAGCGCCATCTAGGCCCAAAGTAAGCGAAGCTTGTGTTATGGGTACTAGACAACTGATAAACAAACTTAAATACATTTTTTTTGTAAATACATACTTATGATACATAGAAAACACCCAGACTAAGACAAACAGACATGTTCATGCACACAAATGTTTGTCCTATGTGGGAATCGAACCCACGAGCGTTGGTATCGAAGCCGCGTCATTGACCGCTACGCCACTGGGCTCGTCAAACTTTATTATATTAGTTTTGCTTTTAGTTTATTTATGATTTACGATTCAAATCGTTTTAATTAAGATGAATAATTATTTAATTTTAAGTTTGTTTTAAGTTGTATTTACTGTATTTTATTATATTAATTTCAAATAAAATCTCATTCATCTAAAAAGTATAAAATATTATGTGAATCAATGTCATGGTAGTAGACAGGTAGACCACTTATGTGGCCCACTGTACATCTGCACCGTGCGTTTGTTTACCAAGTTGACTTCCACGCTGATCAACTGCAGGTTGGAGGAGGCAGTTTTTTTTAACCACCTAAAGACCACTCACTTAACGATTGTCATCTATAATGACAACTACCTGGAGTTGGGGATAACTAAAATCCATGGACAAGTCACGGTCGAGATTGCTTAACTTGCGTGTTAGATTATACTGACACTCGCGACGACGCCACCGAGCTCCTCTCTTCACGCTCTGTGTTTATTCATTATTTTCAGAAACAAAATAAAAGTAGATGCAATCACGAGCATTCTATCGTAAAATCTGAAATGGCGCCAGAAATAGTTCCTTCGCTGTGATAAATGCTTTGTGACTTTCCAAATAGTCTTATTTATACTATCTACTTACGAACAAAGCACTACAAGTGTACCAACCGTCTAATATAAAACTACTGTTACAGACTATTATTACGTTAGTACTATTACTTATACTGTGCTATTATCAAAGTGCGGCCACTCCATACAAATATCGCGTCGTTTACTACCACATAAACAATGTCGTCTGTGCAGAGCTGGCAGAGCGCGAATGAGCGTGGGCGCGTCCGGCGCCATACAAACTGTTCCAAATTTGTCTCAGAGGGGAGGTGAGGTCGACACGAGAGAGCGGCAGGGAGTGGTCATACTGTACGTAGTACTATTATTATAGTACTTTATACAAGGTAGAAGCAGCGTTCGATTTATACTCGAGTGACACGAACCACAAGACGAGTGAGTGGACTTACGTATGTCCATTCTTGATCAATCAATCAAATTAAAATAAAATAAATAAACAAAGAGGTATTCCTGAAAGAATTACACAATGCCATTTAGTCCCAAACTAAGCAAAGCTTGTACTATGGTTACTAGTTAACTGATATTATACTTAAATACACTTTTTTTGTAAATACATACATGTAATATAAAGAAAACACACAGACCAAGATAAACAGACATGTTCATGTACACAAATATTTGCCTTGTGCGGTGATCGATCCCGCGACCCCGGAGTCTAAGGTGAACATTGCTAGCCATTGGACCACCATGGTCGTCCAATTATGACAAGATGTATAAGTATTCTACAAAAAGCGTTAGACTGATGTCATCAGTCAACATCTTGATGATATTGAATAGTAATATTGAATATCATAACACAAACAGTGATATGATAAAAAAAATATTTCTTAATTTTCTTTGTACTTTTTTCGACTGGGGGTGCAAAAACATGCCCTTGTAACCTTCAACTAATATAAATAACAAACGTAAAATTATCAAAGGATCAACGCTATACCGTACTTTGCTATCACGGAAAAGTTTTCAGGTTAACTAGTGGTATCCGACCAAATAAAAACGCAGTTTAGATAATCTGACATGACAATACATCTTGTAATAGGATTATGGAACTCTTTTTTTTGTGAGTCTGATGATTCGGCAACTAGCTGACTCGCGCAACTTCGACTGCGTGTGACAGAGCGTTGAGAGTGAAGTGTAAGGTTACTATTTGAAAGGTTATATAGTAAGCCAATCTTAAAAGATAATATGCTATCACGGACTTTTTTTTAGAACTTTTTAAGATGAATAATTCCGTAGTAGGTATACATATAATTGTTGCGTAAACTGAACCGATTACGCAGCGCACTCAACGGAAGCTCTCTGAAGCAATATTTTTTTCCCATTGTGAAATTTTTCCCATTTTTCATTGATGCTCCGCTCTTATTGGTGGTAGCGTGATGTTATATATATATATATTACTAGCTGGCCCGGCGAACTTCGTACCGCCTAATTGTCAATGAATGTCGTGGTATACATATTAGTTGAACAAAATTTATGATGTCTTGAAATTAATATAATGAATAATAGAAAATAATAGAGAAGCACGATGGCGTCATTGCGCGTGTCAGTCTAATTGTACACGCAAGTTAAGCAACGTCAACCGTAGCCTGTCCATGGATGAGTTTATATTATCTCGAGCTCCTCCGTGCTTCGGAAGGTACGTTAATCCGTCGGTCCCGGTTGTAATCATTAGATTAACTCGAGGTCCTCCGTGCTTCGGAGGGCACGTTAATCCGTCGGTCCCGGTTGTTATCATTAGATTATCTCGAGCTCCTCCGTGCTTCGGAAGGCACGTAAGACGTCGGTCCCGGTTGTTATCATTAGATTATCTCGAGCTCCTCTGTGCTTCGGAAGGCACGTAAGCCGTCGGTCCCGGTTGTTATCATTAGATTATCTCGAGCTCCTCCGTGCTTCGGAAGGCACGTTAAGCCGTCGGTCCTGGTTGTTATCATTAGATGGCAGTCGTTAAGCCAAGTGGCCTTTAGGCGGCTTGAAATTACTGGCGTCCGTCAACTCGCAGTTGAGCAGCGTGGTGGAGTATGCTCGAAACATATTCAGTTGAAGGAAGACCCGTATTTAATATTACCCAGCAGCGGGTAAATATTACCCAGCAGTGGGTAAATATTAAGTTCAGTATTTTACTATGTCACAAAATAAAGTACCATGACACTTGACAACCAATTAATATTCATTTTCAAGCATTCATTCATAAACAATTTTCAAAACAACAACGGACATCTTTCGCGACGTAAAAGTTAGACCAATCGATTTGACATTTAATTGAAAATCAATAAATATCCCAATCCGTTTTCAAATTTAATTTTTCGACAATTTTGTCAATGTTTTAATACTTATTATCCTATACCCACATTTCTGAACGCACGCATACATTTGACGTACGCACGTTAACGTCACGTTTGACAGGTCCGACATCCACGAACATTTTGTATGGAAAAATGATTTTTCTTTTATTTTATTTTTTTCGTAAATTTTCCAATGTTTTTAATAGTTATTCTGCTATTCTGGACGGAGACAAATCCAACAAATCAAAAACCATGGCAATCGGTCCAGCCGTTCTCGAGTTATAAGTGTTGTAACAAACACGACTTTCTTTTATATATATAGATATGTAGTTCCTGAGATTATAAAGATTTGTTTTTTTGTATTTTTGTTTTTTTTTGTTTGTTCCGAAACTACTGGACCGATTTCAAAAATTCTTTCACTAATAGAAAGCTACATTATCAGGGAGTAATATAGAGTATATTTTAATTTCGAAAAAATTAGGGATCCGTAAGAAGATTGCAATATTGTAACACAAGGTAGAGAACAAAAATCTTTCGTGACGTGCGATGTGAAAACTGTTGATGTTATAAAAAAACAATGTATTACGGATTTATAGGCCTTAATAAAATCTACGAAAAAAATAGCAAGACTATATACCCAAGACCTATATTTAAGTCACAATAAGAGGTTTTGTGTTCTATTTTTTTCAATTAATGTTCCAACAATAACAAAAGTGGGTCAAATTCCTCCCAAGATATTTACCCTTACCCAAATATATAGTTTTATCATCAAGGGTATCTGTCTAGAAGTAAAATCCTTTTTAATTCATTAAAATCGGATGCACTGTTTAAAAGTTATGACGAGCATTGCAATATTGTCTAAGTAAACGCCTAAAGTATTAAAAAATCAAATCATCCATCCTTTGCTGTCACTGCAAAAATTATTGATAATAGAACAATAGTACTGATTTGTAGACATTATTGTAATCTAGGTACTAAAAGTCCGTGACACCATATATTCATGTACGTATTCTAAAATTTGATTCGATAGTCGCTGGGAAAAGGAGTGGTTAAATTGCGTTTAAAAAATATAAAAATAAAACAACAAAAAAAAATGTAAAAAATAAAATTAAAATATGGCTACCCGTGCGAAACCGGGACGGGCTGCTATAATAATATTATAAAGAGGAAACATTGTATTTTTGTATGTTTGTTACGAATAAACTCAAAAACTACTGGACGGATTTCGATAATTCTTTCACCATTAGAATGCTACATTATCTCTAACATAGGCTATATTTTTTACTAAATTGTCCACCCGTGCGAAGCCGGGACGGGCCGTTAGTACCTTTATAAGGCCCGGACTCCAATAAAGCGAAGACCAGCGGGGAGATGTGTTTCATTCATATTTTGATACTGCAAATCAAGCGGAGTACCTACAGGATTTTTAACATCTCGTGTCCGCTTTGGCGGAACCCGAGCCTAAGAGAATCTGACCCACAAAGACTAAGAAGTCTTTGTCAATTATTTTTGTAAACACAACCATATTGTCCTCTTAGAATAAACGTTATTCTGAATCATACATGCTAAATAATACTAATCACTGGCGCTAAATCGTATAATCATAGTTATTTAAAAGCGTAATAATGCAATAAGAACAAAGAACTCGACTATAAAATAGAACAACAACCTACGAGGCATGTTTTGCGTGTTTTAAAACAGTTAAATAAATAAAGTTGTTTGACCAGAGGACATTGCTCATTGCATATTCACAAAGAGGTGCTTCATTATGCAGTGCGAGTGCGACTAAAGAACGACAGATCAAAGATCAAACATTATAGTCTAAGATGCTGCTGTAAAACAACCTGTCCTCCGTAATATAACCTAGTGTACCTAAATGAGATATTTTTTAATTTACTGCTTATAAGTTAGGTAATTAGCTTAATGTGCTAACGTATACTAAATTTATGCAGTGCGATTGAAATGTTTGGTAGACAATTCGCCGCTGAATCAGCCATTTGACTTATTGACAGTTGACTAATTAGGCACTTATTTTTTTTGTTAAAGCTACTCGTAAGTGGCCTTGTCATTGTATAATACATACTATGATTTTGTTACAATTATGCCAATAGACACATTGTGTTTCCCTATAACCAATAAAGTAAATTAGTGCGATACCTGCTGCGAAAGTAGCACCTTTTTGGACAAACCGTGTTGTATGTAAATTTGCTGCACGGCCCCCCCTTTTCTATCTATTGTAGTTTAATATATAACAGCCGAACACCATGTATGTACAAGTTACAATGGAGTATATATATACTATGCGTGCCGTAATTTTTATGTAAAATTGCACTATTTAGTTGTCAGAGAGTATACTCTGCAGCAACACCACTAAGAATCCTTATTTGCAGATACAACGTAATGCTGATTTTTGGGTTTGTTGATATACGAATAGTAATTAGTATGAGTACTTTACGTACTTTGTTTTCGCTAACAATTCTGCTTAGATATTTTTTCAATGGCAGCCGCGCGTGACGGTGACTGTATTGGAAATGAATGAGCTTCTCTAAATATTAAATAAGGATCTGTTGATGTATTATGGGAACTCAGACTATTACCTATTATCAGCACCGTGTTCTTCCATATTTGTTGACATTTCACTTCTCAGCAGTTTGATCTGACGCCACTTTTGTAGAATTCAAAAGCCCCCAGTACTACGTTTCCAGGTCAATTCTAATTCTGCCCTCTTATTTTTAATTGTATGGGACAAATATTTTCATTCAAAGTCAAAGTCAAAGTCAAAATTCTTTATTCTGTGGGCCCTCGCGGGCACTTAGACACGTCTTTTACAATTAGGTATACTTTTTTATCTACCAGCATTTCGGAATGACCATTGACGAGAAGAAATGCCGAAAGAAACTCTGTCAATATAGGTCTTTTTTAAATAGTCATACAATATTATCATTATACATAATACAATAAAAAAAAATTGTATTCAACCAAAATAAGAGAAAAAAAAAATTAAAATATAAAAAATCATAGTATAGAGTGTATATACATATTGTATAAAAGTCTAAATATGTATATCCACAATACTACTTGTAAAGATAAGACGCCTGTGCTTCACATCCTGTGCCGAGAATTTGCCATACATTTTTATCATTAAGGTAATCGTCGGTCCTGTAGTAAGCCTTTTTGCATAAGGTGGTCTTAATAAGCTGTTTGAATTTAGTGTCGGGTAAAATCAGGACCGACTCCGGCAACTTATTGTAGTAGCGGATGCAATTTACGACAAACGAATTATTGACCTTCCCTAGTCTATGTTTTGGAATAACCAATTTGTTTTTGTTCCGCAAGTTGTAATTAGTTATATCACATACTTTTGTAAAATTCGAAATATTTTTACGGACGTACATAATATTTACATAAATATATTGAGTAGCGACAGTGAGGATGTTTATCTCCCTAAATAACTCACGGAGTGAATCCCTAGAACCCAAATTGTAAATTGATCTAATGGCTCTCTTTTGTAATACAAAAATTTTATCAATGTCAGCTGCTTTACCCCAAAGCAATATGCCATATGACATTGATAAAAGTTACCATAATTGGCTATGTACATCAATAATATCGGGCTAAAACTTATTGTACTTATTGTAGCCCGATCGTATAATGATGCAATATGGTCAAAACTTACATTTATAAATGTTGTTGTGGCACTTACTTACGTATCACTTTTATGATTGTGCACATAACATTAATTATAAAATAATTAGGTAATATTAGTATATTATAATTAGTAAAATAATATAAATATTTAAAATCATGCTCGAAATATGCATGTTGCCTTTAATTATGGCCAGTATTGAAATGAAAGTATTGTTTCATTTCTTGAAATATTGTCATCGCGATCAGATGACAATACCCTTGGGTGACAGATAATTTGTAGCAGTGATGCTTACCAATCGAGCTCTACCTAATTCCTGATGTGAAGCGGTTACCGTAGCCATATTAACGCTGGCAACATAAAATATCGCTTGCCCACCCCCGCTGCCAACGCAACATCTCCTTCCTTTCGGGTGACCTCACTCACTCGTAGGCACACAACAACCCTCAAGGGAATTGTTATTTGGCTGCGGTATTCTGTGAGGTGGAGGTACATTCCCCAGTCGGGTAGCTTACAATTACGCTCCCTACCTCTCTTTTCCCCAGAGCTTCGTTTGTCAGTCAGCAGGGTGCACCGCGTGCAGGTGGCTTTGGTTCAAAGATGTTGATGAACCACTTACACCCCTAAATAAAAACTTAGCTTCGCGGGTTTTCTATTTCTTGTTAAGGAATACAAGACGTGTTGTCGCCCACTTGACTTCCGGCGTGAAACGAATAGCGGAAAAGCGGTGGTGGCGCCTTTGGATCGATTTAAAAAGTCATTCGTGTGACTTCCGTTATAGAACGAGTGGTGGTGAATCGACAATGGCGGCAAATGAACGTGTTGTCGCTGACATGACTTCCGGCGTGTGACGAATAGTGGAAGAGCGACAGTGGCGCCTTTGGATCGATTTGTAAAAATCACTCGACTGACTTCCGGTATAGGACGACTGGTGGGGCGGCGGCAAGCGGCAAGGGCGGCATATGAACAGTTTCAAGATTCATTCGACGCTCTGCCTCGGTCCAGTGTGGTACAACGGAAATAATATAGTCCGATTATACTTTGCTCAACTAATTATTGTAATATAGCTAATTATTCTTAGTCTTTTATAATAGTACAAGCTATACTTTACTTTGTATGTGATTTTGATAGTTTTGATGAAGCTTATGGGGAATGATTATTGTTGGGATTATAATAAATAACTTGGGGTAGAACTGTGAAACATGTAGTTGTTAATAAACGATCTATATTAACTGTATTTTTCTTTATATCAGAAGTGAAGATTTACACCATGCCTCGCCGAAGCCGAAGCAGTAAACGAAGTAAACGTCGGCGTTCGCCATCTTCAAGCACAAGCTCAACCAGCAGTTCGAGTAGCAGCTCTGCAGAAAGAAATCGAAGAAAGGCTAAGCATGCAAATCGAAGATCACCAACCGTGAGTCAGAATACAATTTTGTCATCTGTGGTGCCCGAATTTGACCCTTTAGTAGATGATATAGTTATGTGGATCAATGTCGTAGAAGCAAATGCGCGTGCTTTTGGTTGGTCAGACCGTGTAATTAAATTTCAAGCGCTTCAGAAATTGTGTAAAACGGCCAAGACATGGTTTGATTCGGTTCAGAAAAACGAAACCAGATGGACCACGTGGCGGTGGAAAAATTGGCGTAGAACATTATTAGATACTTTCCAAATTAAACGTAACATGTATGTAATGCTTAAACATTTAATGGAAACAAAACCTAACGAAGGACAGTCCTTATACGAATTCTTTTTTGAGCAAAAAGGCAAAATAGATCGAATGAGGTTAGATTTCTCAGATCAGGATATAATCTCGATCATTGTAGGATTAATAGGAGATAAAAATATTACAACTGCTGCTGAGGCAGGCAGTTTCCGTTATTGTGACGATCTAGCTTCATTTTTACACAGTAAAATCTATCATTCTAATGAATCGATCTCGAAGCAAAAGGACGGTATACCGATACCAAGTACATCAAAAAATTTTATGAATCGAAATCGTTTTGAAAAAAAAGACAATAATTTAGAATCATCCACAAGCCAAACGTCTAACCCAGGATTATCCTGTTTTCGCTGTGGAGTTATAGGTCATAAAAGAAACAATTGCACCCAAAAGGATACTGTAAAATGCAATTTGTGTAGCAAGCTAGGTCATATAGAAGCGGCATGTAGGCTTAAATTAAAAGCTAAAGTTGAAGGCGGAACCGAAGTAAAGTTGATTATGGCACTTGAATCTAAACAGAAATTTTACAAACAGGTTACATTAGATAACAGCAGTCACAAAGCATTTTTTGATATGGGTAGTGATTGCTCACTGATTGTATCTCGTTTAGTTAACAATTTGAGCTCCGAACCTTACAAATTAGATAAACCAGTGAAATTGACCGGCTTTAAAAGTGATGTCTGTTTCGAGGTCACTGAAGCAATAAATGTACTCGTGCAAGTTGATAAAGTACAACTTTTAACAACCCTATATATTATAGACGAATTATCGGGATGTGATATTTTGATTGGACGCAACTTTACAGAGAATAAAAGTTTAATGTACTCTAGAATTGGAAATGAATTGACTTTTCAACCGGTTGGTTTTACTGAGTTTCTTTCAGTAAATACACTTACATTTGACACAAATTCTGTAGAATATAACACAATACTACAGGAAATGTTCCAAAAATATCCTGACAGTATATCTAAAGACTTATCTACACTTGGTAAAACTTCATGTGTAGAACTAGATATTGACTTGACTACCTCGAAACCAATTTCACAGCGGCCCTACCGAATGTCAGAGTCAGAAAAACTGATAACTCGAGACATAGTAGCCGATTTACTCGCAAATGGTATTATACGGGAGAGCAATTCGGCGTATGCCAGTCCGATTATTTTAGTTGACAAGCCATCTGGTGAAAAAAGGTTATGTATCGACTATCGCGCGTTGAATAAAATCACGATAAAAGAAAAATATCCGATGCCATTAGTTGAAGATCTTATAGACAGATTGCACAATTGTAAATATTTTACCTCATTAGATCTAAAAAGTGGCTATTATCAAATAAAAATCAATGAACAGTCAGTTCATAAGACTGCATTCATTACACCTGATGGCCACTTTGAGTTCGTTAGGATGCCATTCGGGTTATGTAATGGACCGGCAGTATTTCAGAAAGCAATGAATTCAGTGTTAGGACAGCTTCGATTTGGGAGAGTAATTAACTATATGGATGATTTGTTAATTGCCACTGAAAATGTTGATGAAAATATTAAAATTCTTGAAGAAGTTTTAAATATTTTGCAAAACAACGGCCTCACTATAAATTTAGACAAATGTCACTTCTTTCAAAAATCGGTGAAATTTCTGGGTTACGAAATATCAGCTGAGGGGGTACAGCCTAGTAAGAAAAAAATAACTGCTATTAGAGACTTCCCTATTCCAGAAAATGTCCATCAAGTGCGGCAATTTCTTGGACTTATTAATTATTTTCGATAGTTTATAAGGAATTGTGCTTTGTTATCAAAACCTTTATCAAATCTATTAAAAAAGGACTCCCCATGGCAATGGGGTACTGAACAGGAAAACTCTGTAATTACTCTTAAAAACGAACTCATTAATAATGCAGTCCTTGCGATATTTGATCCTAATCTACCAATCATACTATATACAGACGCTAGTAGGGAAGGACTTGGTTGCATTTTGGTACAAGTGACAGACAAAGGCGAAAAACCAATACACTTTTACAGTAGGCAAACGTCACTAACAGAAAAACAATATCATTCCTTTGAGCTCGAATTTTTAGCGATAGTAGTAGGATTACAAAAATTTCGGCATTATCTGTTAGGGTCTTCATTTAAAATTGTGACTGATTGTACCGCTGTTAGATATTCTATGACTAAGAAAGATGTTAACCCTAGAATTGGTAGATGGGTACTACAGACTCAGGAGTTTACTTTTGATATTGTACATCGTCCAGGTAATCAGATGCTACACGTAGACGCATTGAGTCGAAACCCTGTTGGTCAGATTTCCGAAGTATCTGAGTCTGTAATGTCCATCACCGAAGCAGATTGGCTCTTGTCAGTACAACTTCAGGATCCCAATATTTGCTCAATAAAGGAAATACTAGAATCAGGAGATGCCGAGGCTCATAGACAAATATACAATGACTACGAGCTTCTGGGCAACAAAGTCTACCGTAGAACAGAATATGGCCGACGTTGGGTTGTACCCAAACAGTGCACTTGGCAAATAATTAGATTAAACCATGATGACATAGGACATTTTGCGGTAGACAAAAGCCTAGAAAGAATTAAAACTAAATATTGGTTCCCGCGTATGAAAAAGGTTGTAAAAAAGTATATAAACAATTGTCTTAATTGTATTTATTTTAAAAACATACATGGCAAAAAACCGGGACAGTTGTTTCCAATTCCTAAGTATGCAAGGCCATTTCACACACTGCACATAGACCACTTGGGGCCCTTTGTAAAAACTACTAAAAATAATGTGTACCTTCTTGTAATGGTAGATGCATTTACCAAATTTGTTTTTATATTTGCTGTTCGCAACACCAAAAGTAAAATGGTGATAAACGAATTAGAAAATACTTTTAAAATATTTGGGAGTCCCAAGCGAATCGTCTGCGATGCGGGAAGTGCTTTTACATCTAAATTATTTGTAAAATTCTGTAAAGACAAAAATATTCGCCACCACATAATAGCCACCGCTGTACCGAGATCCAATGGTCAAGTGGAACGCTACAATCAAACCATTCTTGAGGCTTTACGTGCAATGAGCGCAAACACGGATAATAACCAATGGGACCAACATATAACAAAGATACAACAAGGAATTAACAGCACAATAAATAAAACGACATCAGCTATACCATCTGAAGTCTTTTTTGGGTATAGACTTAATATGGACAATGACTGTATAAGCAATAGTACAACAGAGGAAACGAAAATTGATGTAACCGCGTTAAGAAAAATGGTAGACGAAAATATTAAAAAAAGCGCTGATAAACAGAAAGAATCATTTGACTCAAAACGGAAACAGGCTATTGCATACAAGGTTGGAGATTTAGTAGTTATAAAAATACCTAGCCAAACAAATGACGGCCAAAGTACTAAGCTAATGCCGCGATTTAAAGGACCTTTTCAGGTGATTGACATTCTAGGACATGATCGTTACAAAGTGACGGATATGAGAGGTTCAGAAAGAAGTTGCAGACGGTACGAGGGAATAACATGCGCCGAAAATATGAAGCCATGGGTGAACATTGGAGACATGGAAGAATAAGAAAATATGAACGGATGTTGTCAGTCACGGGTTCGATTACTACACTAGAGGTAACATTCACTATTAAATTCCATATTCCGAATTAAATGGAAGCTTGTACATAGTGTACAAAATACATTAGCTAATTTAGTTGTCTGATATAAATGTGCTTCTAACACAATGGCAAACAAATGCATATCTAATTGGTGTATTTTAGGTAGGAGCATTAATGGGAAGTTACGTTCAGTGAAAGCCACAAGTCACCGAAACGGACATCTAATGAACACCGTTGCAAGTCATACGATGTGGCGATAAACAACTGATGAATAACTAAGTTTATGCTCTTACGAGTTTGTAATTGTGTTTCAAGATCAAGTTCCAAACCTTAAGCTGAAGCTCACAATATGAATGTCATCTCCAAATATTTTAATTTTCGTTTATTGTTCTCAGCAAATTTACATCAGACCAGTGCTTACGAGGACGAAAGCGTGCGCAGGAGGGCCGGATGTTGTCGCCCACTTGACTTCCGGCGTGAAACGAATAGCGGAAAAGCGGTGGTGGCGCCTTTGGATCGATTTAAAAAGTCATTCGTGTGACTTCCGTTATAGAACGAGTGGTGGTGAATCGACAATGGCGGCAAATGAACGTGTTGTCGCTGACATGACTTCCGGCGTGTGACGAATAGTGGAAGAGCGACAGTGGCGCCTTTGGATCGATTTGTAAAAATCACTCGACTGACTTCCGGTATAGGACGACTGGTGGGGCGGCGGCAAGCGGCAAGGGCGGCATATGAACAGTTTCAAGATTCATTCGACGCTCTGCCTCGGTCCAGTGTGGTACAACGGAAATAATATAGTCCGATTATACTTTGCTCAACTAATTATTGTAATATAGCTAATTATTCTTAGTCTTTTATAATAGTACAAGCTATACTTTACTTTGTATGTGATTTTGATAGTTTTGATGAAGCTTATGGGGAATGATTATTGTTGGGATTATAATAAATAACTTGGGGTAGAACTGTGAAACATGTAGTTGTTAATAAACGATCTATATTAACTGTATTTTTCTTTATAGACGACCCTAACATAGTCAAAATAAACCTCATAACATAATTGAACTACGTTTGAATCACTCGTCTGTTTTGCGGACAACCGTATCCAACAAACTATCTTTCAATCAGCTAATTTAATCCTAATTTATTTAACAATTGGACTAGCCATTCAATTAGAAATCAGCCACTTGATTTGATTACCAACTGGCTCATATCTTAATAGGTGTCTAGTTATAGGTACCGTATTAGAAGTTTTTGAGGTGGCTGAGAATACTCTCAAGCGCTCATCGCAGTAATGTGTCTAAGTTTATAGCCGATTGTGGAATTACAAATCCTCAAAATCTTAGGTCGTGTGGAAGATCGGCATCCTCAGGGTAGTGTGGACTCAAGGCCCCCATCAAGGTAGACAGACATTGGCTGCTTGCTTGCTAGTTCAATCAATGTTGCCGCAGAGAGATGGAGAAGAAATGCGACTGCCGCTCGTGATACTCAATCCATAGCTAATGACCGCTCTGTCAATACTCAATAATTTATTGCTTTCCACCATGTACTTCAGTGTTCCGCAAACTGTTTGTGTCTAAGGTACATCTAGGAGAATAAAATTTTTTGGAGGTACACCCTAAATATGTTAAATCAGTTTTAATTTTTATATATAGTCTATGTAGCTTTATGAGATAACCTTATTTCTTCGAGGCACACCAACTAATGACCACGGTACACCAGTGTGCCGCGGCACACACTTTGCGGAACACTGACTTACTTACACAGTTCATAAAGGACAAGAGCGAACAACTAAAAATAAGGAGTCGTATAGGTAAAAGTGTTAGTTAGTAGATGTCCATTGTGTAATTCCATTGATAAATCAATGCACAATAAGTTTTAAGATCAACAATGATTTCCGAGTTCATAGTATCGCTTGTGTACGTTGCGATTCTCGGCATTTTGACGTAAATGGCAATTTTACTGAATCCGCATTGGAATGGCGTCATATACCATTCAACACAGTGTCAATAATAAGAATTTCCCATCATTTCGCTATGAATGACGCACTATTAAAGGTACTAATTTAATTTGAATATGTTTCGACCTCAGTGTGGACAATTTAAACATTTTAAACATCGGTTTTGTCACAGTTTTGTTACAAAAATATTATCGACCTACTTAAACAAACCGTTCTTCAGATCGGATGTTCGAAAATAGTAAATATTTTTTAGAAAGGTTTCGGTAAAATTTTCAGTTTTAGATAGTATACGAGTACAACTGAGTAATCTAGCAAACAGTTTGATATAAGAAAATATATAAATGTCTAATAATGTGTAATATGTTAGTTAAACCCTCTGATAGATCTTTTTATATATATTTTTTATTCCTGATGAATAAAGACGGGTTTCGAATTATTAATATGTGTATTGAGATGCCTAGCCGATGAACCTATGTTAATTTGCCTAGTTCTTTTTAGGGTTCCGTACCCGAAGGGTAAAAAGGAACCCTATTACTAAGGCTCCGCTGTCCGTCCGTCCGTCCGTCTGTCACCAGGCTGTATCTCATGAACCGTGATAGTTAGAATTAGTCTACTAAGAAATATACACTACGCGATAATATGCAGTTTCACACATTTTTACAAGCATTTATTTGGTTTCACCGCGGTGTCAGTAATCTAATCTCGCATCGTAAATTTAATGCACTTCTCGGTGTCTGATTGGGCTAAAATTTGACACACTCGCTGGATTACCGTGACAATGCATGCTCACCCAAATGCCGCCCGTTTAATCTATGTATATGTCTACCAAATTAAAGGGTTTGGCGAACGAAATACAGTAAAGAAACCTTTTAACACTTTTTTGTTAGGGTTTCGTACCCAAAGGGTAAAAAGGAACCCTATTACTAAGGCTCCGCTGTCCGTCCGTCCGTCCGTCCGTCTGTCACCAGGCTGTATCTCATGAACCGTGATAGTTCGACAGTTGAAATTTTCGCAGATGATGTATTTTTGTTGCCGCTATAACAACAAATACTAAAAAATATAATAAAATAAATATTTAAGGGGGCTCCAAACAACAAACGTGTTTTTTTTTTGCTCGTTTTTGCTCACAATTGATAACGGTAATAGGTAGACGCTTGAAATACTCACATAATATTTAGTTATATATTCACTTTAAAAATAAATAATTAAATAAAAATAAAACAAATATTTAAGGGGGACGCCCATACAACAAACGTGATTTTTTTGCCGTTTTTATAGATAATGGGTACGGAACCCTTCGTGCGCGAGTTCGACTCGCACTTGGCCGGTTTTTACACATAATAAAAGCTTGTTTATATTCTTGTTCATGATGAGGAATGAGACAGGTGAATTAGTTTTCTTTTGCTTACCTAATACCACGTAATGTCGCAACGCAATTAATATTATATGCCTACGGTGAACTTAAATTATAGCTATTAAGTAATAGATCCTCTTCATATTTCAGAGTCACCATTAAGTGCAGTAATGGCAGTTCTGGGAACTTGCAGGACAAGTATCAGTCTGCCAGTGTGCACAAATGTTTGACACTAATTATATCGCAGCAGACAACAACCGGTCGCCAGAACTCTCCACAACAAGGACGCCATAATGAAATCAAATTCCAGAATTAACTTTATAAAGAGTATAAAGGTAATAAAAAGGGGGTTCCGTACCATTATCTATAATAATTTTATTATAAATGGGCATATTTATCTAGATAATTTCAAACCCTGATTTCTGACAAATATGTTCAATGTACACATCAAGGACGTCAAATGTAAATAATTCGCAAACAGATTATTATATCGAAAAATGATCTTCCCACACTCCCAATGTTTCTAAAAGACTTAAACATCGACACACCACACCATGGCGTAGGTGCAGAAAAAAAAATTCATCCCCATTTTACGTGTAGGGGAGGTACCCCGAAAAAAAATATTTTTCAAAATTTTATTCTACCACTTTGTCAGCATAGTTAATATGTGTATATCAAGCGTCTCTGAGCTAGGCCGCGGACGTACGGACAGACGGACGGACGGACAGACGGACAGACGGACATGGCGAAACTATAAGGCTTCCTTGTTTACTAAGGAACCCTAAAAATGCAACTCGGTACTTGTATAATGAAATTTAGTACAACTGTAAGTTTACAATAACACTCAATTGACGAGACTCTCAGTCTATTGGTTTTTACTTACTCATTAGTACCTCATTTATCGATTTATAGATTAAATGAATTTGACAACTTATATCTCAATGATTTGACATGAATTAAATAGTTTCACTTGACATCGCATAAATTAATTTTGAAATTAAATTGCATTATAGATCAAAATAGAACTGAGCTTGTGTTTGCAAAATTAAATCATTATAATATTAAAAAATCGTAATTATGAATTGGTTATATATGGATTCTAATTATCTGAAATAAAGTATTTTTATTTTATTTATTATATACTAGCGAGAAGAGACCATGATAGACTGAAAACGTCATAATGTAATAGGCCCTTAGTTGTGTAACCCTCGTTGACATAGTGCAGGTACCAAAATATTAAATTGTGCTGTTTCTGAACACAATATAGAGGATTTATGTCGTAAGTAGATAAAATAACAAATGATGACATCAGTGTGACTTTAATGCTCTATCTCAATGTGGACGAGTATGAGCCTACGATTCAATGTATTCAAAATGTAGTCAAAATTCAGTTCCGATCCAGTCTCGATCTCATAAATATGAAATTTGGTATTCTCGTATCACAATATAAAATTTCAAATTTTAATTAAAGTGGAATTATATCGTAAGAAATCAAGTACATCATTTTTACTCAATTCACAATTCAGTATTGATTCGGTCTATTCTGCGATCGTGAAATAATTACAAGAATTGGCCTACTGTTGTTCTGATCACAGAACTTCAATACACAAATATGACAAGACCTGTGATGTGATATGTGCCTTAATTTTTAGGGTTCCGTACCTCAAAAGGAAAAACGGAACCCTTATAAGATCACTTTGTTGTCCGTCTGTCTGTCTGTCTGTCTGTCTGTCAAGAATTTCTATGTCGAGAATGCGTGGAGGTATCAAGCTGAAATTTGAACTGTATACTCAGGTCTATGGAGGTCCCATGAAGTTGTAAAATAATCAAACTGCTAAGTTTACGTAGAAAAAAGTTACGGCCGTTTATTCAGCAAAAAACGCATATTTCGACACACTCAAGGGAATCAAAACCTATAGGGTACTTCCCGCTGGCCTAGAACTATGAAATTTGGCAAGTAACATCGTTATAGACTACAAGTACAGGAATAAATCTCAAAACTATACATTTGTAAATAGATCTTAAAAAATAGGGGGTCTATATTTTTTATAGGGTGTCGAAATTTCAAATTGAAACTACTAGTTCAAATGGGGTATCATATGAAAGGGCTTGATGTACACATTGCAAAATATATTTTATTGAATTTTTTCGACGCATTATGTCTTATTTATAATGAAAAATATCAAATTTAATAATGATACTACATACGTACGGAACCCTCGGTGGGCGAGTCCGACTCGCACTTGTCCGGTTTTTTTTTTGCCATATATAGCTCTCACATTGCTAAGAGGGGATGTCAAATTCCATAAGATGACTCCTATTAATTTCTTCTGATTAAATTCGTTGTGAGTTCCAAGACAGCCGTCTTACCCCCGGGACTGCAATGGACTTCATTGTTAATGTAACGATATTGGCAATTAAAAGAGTCGGCCTTGAATTTCTTGCCAGTTAAGAAGTCCCGTCGCCAGAACTGGCACTTAAATTCATATTCACATTCAAGATAGCGTGATGAAAGTGAATCTAAGCTCTGCGGATTTAGAGTAGTAGATACCTAATGATTTAGATACATGTTCTTATATTTAATTTGTATGACATTTCTAAGTGCTTTATAAAGTCCAAGGAATAAAGATATTTTGATTTGATTTGATTTGTTCATTGCCTTTTTTGGTGGTCGTCGCTGTGTGTCCTGGCTACACAGGAGATATAACTTTTGGTAGGAAAGTTTGGTGGGACTCCATCCCATTAAAAAAAAAGGCAGTGATGGTACACACTGTTTATATTGAGGTCTATGTCTCTAAAACTGGCTATTAATTGATTACTATCACTTTATCATAAGCTACCGTCTCGTTGTTTAAAAATTTAAAACTACTTATCTACTCTTCTGACGCCTACACTGCCAGTTGCTCAAACGATAGCTGTATAGTCAAAGCCACACATTGAAATCCCTCAAGTGGTTTCTGATGTAGAGCATTCGAAAGAAATATACATACATACACACATTCGAAAAACATAACGTCGTCAGTCGGGTACGAAGTTGGCTTTTTTTTAATATGTTGGAATTTGATAAAACGTTACGGAACCATAAACTTTTTTTTTAATATGAGAGGGATGCAAACGAGCATGTGGGTCACCTGGTGGAAAGCAATCACCACCGCCCATGGAGATTAGCAACACTTGGGGTTGCCGATACGTTGCCAGTCTTTTAAGTTAAAGTAGGTAGGTAAGATAAATAAAATGAAATAGCAAATAGGTCACAAATTTTTATTTTTCGTACCTAACTATTTAGTATCAAGAGCGATCTTTATTTAAATAAATAAATATTGTCAGACAAATTACACAGCGCCATCTAGCCCCAAAGTAAGCGAAGCTTGTGTTATGGATACTAGACAACTGATAGGCATACGTAAATACATTTTTTTTTTTGTAAATACATACTTATGATACATAGAATACACCCAGACTAAGACAAACAGACATGTTCATGCACACAAATGTTTGTCCTATGTGGAAATCGAACCCACGAGCGTTGGTGTCGAAGCCGCGTCATTGACCGCTACGCCGCCACCGAGCTCGTCGTACATTTACATTATAGTTCTGCAATACATAAACTAAACGTTGATTGAGCACGCCATGCATACAAAGTTATCTTCTTTAATATCTTTCAAGATAAAATGTGTTCTTGAAAATTGTGTAACTCTGATAACGACACTTTATATAGATAATGCAACTAACTTTAGCAATTTAATTTTAGTACATTTAGTATAAGAGATAAATAACCTGACTCACAGAATCTTTCATTAGAAACTTATTTACATTACATTATTATGATCTACACATATTATAGTCTTATTGGCCGTGTGGTTACCGGCAAACTAGAATAGAATCACTCCGTCTCTTCCCGTGGATGTCGTACAAGGCGACTAAGGGAAATACATTACCAAACATCGATCAGGGGCCTTACCACAAGCTCTAAACGCAGGAATAAAACTATGATGGCTGCGTATTTATCAATGAATTTCATTCATAAATTCGCAACCATGATGGTTCCATTCCTGCGTTTAGAGCTTGTGGTAAGGCCCCAGGCCTCCCCAACCCGTCTGGCCAGCGTGGGGAGTGTAGGCCAAATCCTCCTTCTGTCTGGGACAGACGAAAGAGGGTCGTGCTTCTATAGTTAAGACTAAAATGACCTGATGATGAAGATATTAAACTCACTTACTTACTTATTATAAATACACACAGATATATAGGTATATTATATATATGTGTATGTGTGTGTGTGTATTTCTTTTATACTATGTCGGGTGGCAGACAAGTATACGACTCACCTGACGCGTACCAATATAATGTTCACAACACATATTGCTCGCGCACCCCGCTACCTACGCAGCGACTCCTTCCTTTCTGGTGACCTCACTCACTCACAGGAACACGACAACTTTCAAGGGAATTGTTATTTGGCTGCGGTATTCTGGGACTTGGAGGTACTTCGCCAGTCAAGCACCTTACAAATATGCTGTACTCTACCTCTCCGTCGCCAGAGCCTTTTTCGGTAGGTGACAGAGTACACCACGTGTAGGTGAGGTTGGCTCTAAAGATCGTGATGAGTGACTTAAACATTCTTATATTTTACAACTGGCGTCTGGCGCTTCCTACAATTTCAAACACTTACAAATTGAACATTATTGAAGCGCGATGTTAGGGTTGTCATAAAAATAATAACCAGGAGAACAAGCATTATTGTTTTAGATAATCGGAACACTGGATAATAAATAAATTCTACTTATAGAGAAATCAAAAAACATTTATTTCATCCGCCTATTGGAATTCACATACATCATTTGAATGTATTACAAAAATACAAGCAACAAAGATGTAATTATGTTACCAAATACCAAAATTTTTAGCTGGCAATAATTTGTTGAGCGTTTGAAATATGTTTAAGTCGGCAATAGTTGGGGCTGTAACATATTAGTCCGAATTACTGGACGACTAGATAATCGTGATCTACCTACTTGTTGTTTTTGAATTATTATAAAATTTGCATATAGAAGTAATAATAAAGCAAGATACGTAGTAGGCAACCCTATGCTTTGCAGATGTCTGTAAATTACAGTAACGAGAGAAGGTCAGTCTAATTCATGAGAATAGTTCGCTGTTACCAAGCAGTTTAGACCTATTTGGATAATAATACAATCTGTAAGCAGCTGAGATTCCTAGTTCTATACGATTTTAGCAGAATAATAAATAAATAAATAAAATAAATGTCCATGTACAAATTACACACGGCCATCTAGTCCCAAACTTAACAAACCTTGTACTATGGGTACTAAATAACTTAAAATGTATAACATAATATATGGGTACTAAATAACTTATAATGTATACTTAAATACATTGTTTTCTGCAAATACATACAAATAAGAATAATACATAGAAAACACCCAGACCACGACAAACAGACATGTTCATGCATATTTGTCTTGTGCTGGGATCGAATCCGCGACCTCGGAGTCAAAGTGGCCATAGCTAACCATTCGTCCACCGAGCTATAAATAGCTTTAGTGCAGGAATTCCTATTATATATACGTCGTCGTATGTCAGAATAAAGACTTCAAGAAATTGCTTACAAACTGTGTAGGGGTATAATTGGCTCAACAATATCTTTCGACCTAAAGCCAACCTCACCTTCATGTGCAAGGCCGTCTTAAACTATGGTGGGGCCATTGGGCACATAAGAACTTGGGGCCCTTTTAAAAATAAAGAAAACGAATTAGTCGAATATTGTTCTCCTCTGGTCATTTATTGTGGGTGGGTCATCACATCCGTATGAGCGTTTATATATATGACTGCAGTGCGCTTCACATCATGTGGACCTTATGCTAATTTACCGCCCGTATAAAAAACATGTCGATATTGTCTGTTCTGTTCTGTGGGGCCCCCTGAAGTGGGGGCCCTGGGCACGGGCTCGTGTGCCCTTATGGCAAAGACGGTAATGTTCATGTGGTGCCACTGCCGACCGGCAAACGAGGCTATGGCGAAATAAAGGTAGGGCGCAGTGAAAAATCATACTGTGCTCCGCTTTCGTTTGTTTTTTTTTTATAAAAATAAATTTGTTTATAAAGGTATGATTGGAACCAGGACAGAGAGATGGTAGATAAGATTCAGTTGATGGAGTACAGCCTAATAACACAAGGACAGCGAATAGTTTATTATCAATATTTTCGCGGATATCGTGAGTAATATTGATAAGAGTTGTGACTGTGCTATGATGAGCACGGAAACCAGATTGACAATGACTCAGGCCGTAGTTATGTCTAAGAAAACTAGTAAGGCATATATTTTTTTTTATACTACGTCGGGTGGCAGACAAACATATGGCCCGCCTGATGAGAAGCGGTTGCCGTAGCCATATTAACGCTCGTAACATAAAGCATCTCCTTCCTTTCTGGTGACCTCGCTTACTCGCAGGTACACAACAACTCTCAATGGAATTGTTATTTGCTTCGGTATTCTGTGACGTGGAGATACATTCCCCAGTCGGGTAGTTTACAATTACGTTCCCTACCTCTCTTTTCGCCAGAGCTTTGTTTTTCAGACAGCAAGGTGGACCATGTGCAGGTGAAGTTGGCTTTGGTTCAAAGATGGTAATGAACTACTTACACCCCTCTCAGATTTTTTGGGAAGTGGACTTGTCCTCTCTTCCATAAAGAAGGAACTAGGATACCTGGGAATAGGGATTAGTTTAGAATATTAGCCAATATCGAAGCTATCAGCTCCTTGATCGATCAGATCGAGACTAATGTTATCACTACCCACGGCTCTGGACCCGATGGAGTTAATGAACTTTACCACCTCATCCGATGTCACCGAGATCAAATGGAGCACAATCACGTATAGGAGCATCATTTATGCGTGACAATATAGATAGTCCGCTGACCTTAAGAAAGCGGTTGGAAGCGGCGTGATGCGAAAGGCGGAGAATCGTATTTGTGGCAAGTGGAAGGCATTGGGGAAGGCTTATATCCAGCAGTGGGCAGATACAGGCTGATGATGATGAAGACAATACACCTACAAATTAGTTTACCTTATAAGTATTTATAAGTATTTTTGTCTACCTAACCCTTACCTACCCTTTAGGGGTCTGAGTGGTTCATTAACATCTTTGAACCTAAGCCAACTTCACCTGCACGCGGTGCACCCTGCTGACTGACAAACGAAGCTCTGGCGAAAAGAGAGGTAGGGAGCCCAATTGTAAGAAGGAGATGCTGAGTTGGCAGCGGGGGTGGCGGCGCGCGAGCGATATTTTATGTTGCGAGAGTTAATATGGCTACGGCAACCGCTTCAAGTCAGGAGGGCCGTATGCTTGTCTGCCACCCAACGTAGTATAAAAAAAACCTACTCAATCGCTTTCAAAAAGCTTATATTGATTTGCTAACCGCCATAACGCCACTGAATAATGAAATAAAAAAAGAATGTTTATTGTGCGACGATCTCACAATAATTGGCAACACATGGTTACATAAATATAATATTTTTGTGACATCCAACTTGTGATTTGATTTCTCTACTTTATTAATCTATTTTGTTATCCAATAAATTAATAATTGAAATCCAATAACCTTCTTGCGAAATAACACCGAGAGACCCTTATAAATTCCCAAACCAATTTCGTGGGTAAACACAAACAACTTGAGACTGTCGAGTGAACCCTAATTCGACTATTTTCCTTGAACGGCTCGACAAAGTCAGCAAACAATCTGCTATAAGCCTATGAAAGATTTACTAAAGATAAGATAACAAATGAGAAGATTTTTTTTAAAGATAATTATGACATTCATTTATATCGGCATCAACCTATATTCATCCACTTCTGCGGTACATGTGAGTTTAGAGTGTACTTCAGCACGCTACTGCTCAAATGCGGTTTGGTGAAGGTCACTGCACTGAAGCCGCCCAAAGACTACCTACGCCCCCTTACCACCATCTCTTATTGCGATTCAATAACTGAATAGAATGCTTATTCATACCAATGAATAAGCGACTCTATTTCAAATGAATAGCTCTATTTCAAATGAATAGAGTCGCTTATTCATTGGTATGAATAAGCATGCTATGCTATTCAGTTATTGAGTCGCAATAAGAGATGGTGGTAAGGGAGCTGTTCTCTACTGACAACAGCCGTAACCGAGGAGATCGAGATAAATAAACCAATTCATGGACAGGCTACGGTTGACGTTGTTTAACTTGTAGGCTCGATCAGAACCCGCGCAACGACGCCATCAAGTTCCTCAATTGTCTTTTATATTCATGTATATTATGTTACATTAAAAACTCATAACCAGTCAAAACCACTTTTGACTGCAAAACTTGGTATAAATTAGCTTTGACTACGAACGTGTGATGAAAACCAATTTTAACTAATTATGCCAGAAGTAGTTTTGACCGAGGACGTTGGTTGGGTTAGTTTGTTCGTGTGACCAATAAAACCCGAGCGAACGAAGCGAGCTAGGCCCGATTTGCTTTTGCAGAGGGAGGTGAGGTGATTGAGGGCATTTTATTTTTTTACTACAAAATGCACTATGACTATAAATTGACTTGTTCAAGATTTCTTTAACTTAGTTACTAATTTGATAATCTCGCGTCAACCCTTATTCAACCCACTGCTGGGATACAGGTCTCCCCTCAATTGAAGGGGTTTAGAGTCATTCTACTGCTGGGATACGAGTTTCCTTTCAATCGAAAGGGTTTAGAGCGTACTCCACCAATACAACTACGTGTTGGCAGAGGCATGCAGAGGTCATAGAACCCTCCACCTCCCATGGCTCCACCGACCTCGCGGTCATATGAGCCGAATCGCGGGAGATGCGCGCGGCTCTTTCGTGCCGCGGGCAGAGGCCAATGTTTTTCAAGCCGGTCAAAGACCAGTGACCATCCGAAGCAAGGAAAGGTCTTGATAAATTAACGCATTCGAAGACAGTCTACGGCCAATGTTGCTGAACTTGCATGATCGATTAAGGCTGAAAAGTGCAACGACACCATTGACACAAAATTATTTTGTGCCATCGAGCTCCTTTGTATCGTGGATATCAGTAAGAAATTCAGGTCTATATCCAAATGTGGTGCAAAACCAAGTAGATATGTGTTGATTTTTTTTTATAACGAGCATGTGGGTCACCTGATGGAAAGCAATCACCACCGCCCATAGAAATAGCAACACCAAGTGGTCGCCGATGCGTTGCCAGCCTTCTTTCTGGTGACCTCATTCACTGGCAGGAACACAACAACCCTCATGGGAATTGTTATTTGAGTACGGTGTTCTGTGAGGTTTGACTTTCCCAGACTAGGAGACTACAGCATAGGTTTGTTCAAGAAGGTTGTGAACAGAATTTTACAGGGTCGGCAACTCGCGTGTGATGCCCCTGGTGTTACAGGCGTTCATAGACTACGGTAACTGCTTTCCATCATTCAGGCCGTATGCTTGTTTTGTTTAAAAAAAAAAAGTCGGACAGCTTAAAAATACGCTATGCTATGCCCTACCTCTCTTTTCGTCAGAGCCTCGTTTGTCAGTCAGCAGGATGCACCACGTGGAGGTGAAAAGGTGTTGTCGCTCATTGTCTATTAATATAATGATTAAAATTTAAATAGACCTATTTATTTATTCTAAATTCCACATACGCTTTAGCTAAATTTATCACAGATTGTTATACGGTGGTTATAAATCAAGTTGACAGCTTACATAAAACTGTAGGCGTATTGGCGTACAACGTAAATAAGTAGCTCTAGGCGGTCGACCCTCAGGCAACCCGCTAAACTACATCTGCAGAGGAATCGATTTCTAAAGTAGCGCAGACTGTTCTACAGGGTTCAAGGTCGGCTTTACCTTTGAAGGTAGGCAACTTTTGACACGCATGCCGATACCACGTTTCTAATTCGTATAATTGTATTTAAAAAAAAAACGACTCCACCAATTACTCTTCAATCGTAAGCTCCACTTAAAACTTAAAAAGAATATCAAAACTCAATGTTATGATATGAAAAAAAAAACGGGACCAATCTAGAAGTATACTCTTTCAAATAAAAAAAGATTTTTACAAATCGGAGTAATGAAGTCACAAACATTAAAAAATATACAGCCGAATTGAGAACGTTCTCTTTTTTTGGAGTCGGTTAAAAATGTACAAGAACATGGTTATTAACGTAATTATTGATTAAGGATTAATTGATTAAGGGTTTACTTTTTCTTATTTTGTGGTTTCGATAAAGTATTCTTTATTCTTATTCATCTTATTAGATACAGTTTTGTAGAATTCGGATGATAGAAATCTAATAGGGGCGTAAGTATCTTACCACGATCTTTAAAGCCAAAGCCAAACTCACCTGCACGTGGTGCACCCTGACGACTAGCGAAAGAGGCTCTGGTAAAAGTGAGGAAGGGCACAGCGTATTTGTAAGCTACCCGACTGGGGAAGTACCTCCACCTTATAGAAGAATACCGCAGCTGGGGAAGGCCCCAGTCCGGCAACTTAAGAAGGATGCTATGCCCTACCTCTCTTTTCGCCAGAGCCTCGTTTGTCAGTCAGCAGTGTGTACCCTGCTCAACAAACGTGGCTCTGACATGCAGGTGAGATTGGTTCAAAGATATTGATGAACCACTACACCCCAAATACCTAATGGCCAAAAATTCGCCATTTAGGTGTCGCCGCAATCGGGTAATAAGTTTGTGTTAAGTATACAATCCTAATCGTATTCCACGGTGGTTTATATTCAGCCTAAAGGCTATTCCACCTATGGCTACAGTATAGTAACGAGCTGTGGCAGTCGAGGTCGGGTTATCAAATAATCTTTGTGAATAGGTCCTTGGCACAATTACATCTTGTTAAGTAACAGCTTTTTTTAGTTATGGCAATAACGATCCTGATTGGGCGTAATGCTTACGATATGTTACGTATTACGTTAGAAGGCGTTAATAACCAACCAGCTACGTAAACTAGAATTAAAGTTTTTAACTTGCAAGTTCGCTGTAATTGATACTTGTTGCCTTGTTGATAAGCCGTGTGGTTTCCGGCAGACTAGAATAGAATCACTCCGTCTCTTCCCGTGGATGTCGTACAAGGCGACTAAGGGAAATACATTATTAATTATCGATCAGGCCTCCCCAACCCGTCTGGCCAGCGTGGGGAGTGTAGGCCAAATCCTCCTTCCGTCTAGGACGGACGAGAGAGGGTCGTGCTCCTGTAGTGGAGACTAAAATGGACCTGATGATGATGATGATGATGATGATGATACTTGTTGATGGTTGATTAAGAATCGCCATGTCAGTCATCAGTATTTTCATATATTAGGGTTGGTATTTCAATAGAGAAACCGGTTAGTGTTTTTAAGTCGCCCGCAGGCAGTTTAAATACATAAAGGTAGGATTGCCATCTCTAAACGCTAGCAGCCAGCCCCCTTACCACCATCTCTTATTGCGATTCAAGAGTCGCTTATTCATTGGTATGAATAAGCATTCTATCCAGTTATTGAATCGCAATAAGAGATGGTGGTAAGGGGGCATGACAAGATGCGTGAAAACTCCGGATTTTGAATCTTAAACCCGGATATGTCATCAATGTTTAGTACTATTTTTTATTATGTGCCAAGACTGTTATATTCGCAGCATGGAGCGGGCGGTAGAGATTTTAAATATTTAACCCTGGACTACAAACGAAACCCCACCCGGGCGCTCACCGGACACCGGGTTCCAAACTAGGACAAATCCGAGGAAACCCGGACGGATGACAACCCTACATAAAGCGTAAAACCACAGTATAAGTTATTACTTACTTATACTGTACGTACGTAGTACTATTGTACTACGTACAGTATGGCCACTCCCTGCCGCTCTCACGTGCCGACCTCACCTCCCCTCTGAGACAAATCTGGAACAGTTTGTATGGCGCCGCACGCACACACGCTCATTCATGCTCTGCACAGACGTCATTGATTATGTAGTGGTAAACGACGCGATATTTGTATGGAGTCGGGGTGTGGTAAAACCAAGAAACCAATTCCAGTTTTTCCATTGTAATGTCATCATTACACTTTATTAACCACATTAATAAACCCTTTCCATTGAGGGGAGACCCGTATCCCAGCAGTGGGTCATCCCACTATACCAATAATGAAAACGATGATACAGTTTGCTTAATCATTTTCATAGGCTATTTTGACAATGTTCAAAAATTGTATAAATTATTTAACAATATCGTAGAATACACAAAACTATAAGGATCTGCCCCCTTACCACCAACTCTTATTGCGATTCTATACAATTTGAAATAGAGTTGCTTATTCATTGGTATGAATAAGCATTCTATTCAGTTATTGAATTGCAATAAGAGTTGGTGGTAAGGGGGCTGCAAACTTTTCATAATTTCATAATTCTATTACTTTTATCAAACCCTCAATAATAATCATTGACTTTTTCTGTTTCAATTATTTGGGATCGACGCAGTATCATATGTCTTTTTTTTCCATTCACCTATAACAGCCGTCATTTCTACAGTTACTTACCCATATCATTTGTCACACAATCCAACTCTCCAACTAACAAATTCAATAATCCCTTAAATATTTACTTTATTCCGTTTTTAGTATTTATTGTTGTTATAGCGGCAACAGAAATACTTCATCTGTGAAAATTTCAACTATCTAACTATTACGGTTCACGGAAGGACAGCGAAGTCTCAGTAATAGGGTCCGTTTTACCCAAAACTGTACGCCAAACTTGGGTACGCGTGACTTGGGTACGCCAAAGGGTAAAACGGACCCTATTACTAACCTTAACCCTAAAAAAAGCAAACGCGGGCGAAGCCGCGGGTATATTATAGATGTGAAAAATTTTATATTTTAATATTAAGATATGTATATTATATTAATATTATAATATATTATGCATTTTATAGTAATCACTAATAGGAATGTTACTGGTTATAAACATTCCTGTTTTGCAGATAAATTGTTTGTACATGTTTGTACTCATAATAATTATGTAGTTCTTATTGGTATTTATTACAAAAAGGTTATCCATTTATTTGAACTCTATCTTGAGTATTTTTTATGTCAGAATCCCACGCCCAGACGGAAAGCAGTTATTGCAGCTATATGTCATACACCAGGCATCACTTTTCGCATCACTATAATTTCTTTTTTTTAATTCTGTGAGTGTAATAAACCTATGCGCTTCTGTCTGTCTAGTCTGTGGTCAGGTAAGTGCGTTTACAAACGTAGCCAAGTCCAATGCTGGTTACTTCTTTTAGCGAAATTGGCACCGAACCACAAAATAATAGGATACCTAGTACCGACTTGGGCCCCTACAACCGAAGCTGAAGCCGATTACCATCGGATTTTTTAAATTGTGAAAATCAAACTTCAACCACACCACGGCAACTCCATACAAATGTCGCGTCGTTTACTACTACATGAACAATGACGTCTGTGCAGAACGTTAATGAGCGGGTGTGCGTGCGGCGCCATACAAACTGTTCCAGAATTGTCTCAGAGGGGAGGTGAGGTTGACACGAGAGAACGGCAGGGAGTGGCTGTACATAATACTATTACTTATACTGTGCTTCAGCTTAGATTGGTGGTGATTTTATTTAGCTTAGTTAATAGTATCCCTGGAGCTCTACCGATTAAGTTGAAAATGTTTGTGATTAACTGAAACCGAAGGCCTATTTTTGGAATCAAAATATTCGATCCGAATCAGCTTCAGGTTATTCGCGGTAGAGCCCTGATGTCGTTTGACGTTATAGATGACCTCACTTAGCCTTGAGTATCGTCCGACCAGCTAAACCTGGTGTGTATCGAAGTAGGAACAGAAACTCGTTTAACGATGCCATATTTACAATGTGTGTAGCCTTCACCTTCGAATCCACAAGTCCGTATCAGCCAATACATAGCTATTAGCTATTACATATTAATACACGGTTCTTTTGGAAGGAAGGACGAAAACGAAAGAATCTTTATTTTACAAGGTGCGGCTTGGCACGACGTCGGTGGAGATCGAGTTATTATTATATCTCTCTCAATTCACGGGTCAAACCCGGTCATTTGATAGGCGTGCGTGGGGATATGGATCCAACGCGTAGAGACCCTTTTGAGAAGTTTGATGTAATGTTGTACGCCCGCCGTGACCCGCTCCAGGGTTTATCAATGGAACGATATACCCATGAGCAGGTCTCGGCAGGCGTTGAGACTATTGCGTGTGATGGAAAATAAAATGGGCTATGGAGATGAGATCTGGGTGAACTAAATACCGGGCTATTACCGAGTTATTTATTATTAGAATTATTATTGTGAAAAGTATAGCAATAAATGGATGTCGTACAAGGCGACTAAGGGAAATACATTATCAAACATCGATCAGGCCTCCCCAACCCGTTTGGCCAGCGTGGGAAGTGTAGGCCAAATCCTCCTTCTGTCTGGGATGGATGAGAGAGGGTCGTGCTCCTGTAGTGGAGACTAAAATGACCTGATGATGATGATGAAAGTATAGCAACGATGGTGGTCCATTAGAGCATTTTGGGGCCCAACTGCTAAACTTAAACTTAGATTTATGCTACTTGTGTTTAGCTTTGTTGGTAGAGACGATGAAGCTCTACCGACTAAGCTGAAGATGTTTGTTATCTCGTGTCAATGTCAATAACTTAAACGTAAGACCCATTTTTTGATACATAAAATTTGATGGTAATCGGCTTCAGCGTCCGGTACGGCCCGTGATCTGACCATCCTGCTTGCGAAGTTTGATAGCCAAGTCGATCTTGGCTATGAAACTTCGCAGATCCTTGTTGGTTGTGAACCAATTTCGATGTCTCTGAAGATGAGGAATGTAATGGTATATGGCGCAGCGAGACCTACGAGACAGAAATTGGACGACACCCGATCTCGTTTCTTTTTCAGCAAATACCACTGCTCTAGAGAAGTTCGCTCCGAGAAGGTCAAGAATTTGATCTGCTATGGGGCAACTAACAACACATATAGGATTTATGAGAAGGTGGAGAAACAGGAGGAGAGAAAGAAGGATGAATGGGGAGCAAAATTTTGTAGGGAATCAAAGCATGGTCACTTAGAGAAAAGTGCTAGGGTCGCTGATCTGACCATTCTGCTTCAGGGCAGCATAAGTCGATCTTGGTTATCAAACTTCGCAGATCCTTGTTGGTTGTGAATCCTGACGCATATAAAAAGAAGTTACATGATACGAAGTTATTTGAGTAACGTGCATGAAGGAAGAGAGAGACCAATTTCGATGTCTCGGTCCTTACCATCAAGATGAGTAATGTAATAATCTATTGGGATTTGGCGCAGCGAGACTTACAAGACAGAAATTGGACGACTCCCATCTCGTTTCTTTGTCAGCGAATACCACAGCTCTAGAGAACTTCGCTCCGAGAGGGTCAAGAATTTGGTTTGCTATGAGGCAACTAACAACAGATAGAGGATTTATGGGAGGGTGGAGAAACAGGAGAAGAGAAAGAAGGATGAATGGGAAGCAAAATTTTATAGGGAATCAAAGCAGCTATGCGCCGAGCACTTAGAGAAAAGTGCTAGGCGCATAGCTGTGTTCTGTGATTTTGATTGTAACTATATTAAGATCTTTAGAGAGTTTGAACATCTCTTTAAGTCTAGTTTAAAGTTACTTCCACCTAGGCGGCGGAGGAGAATTTTTCCATTTTTAAAATATTTATAATATTCTGGCAAGTTGGCCGAAGTCAACTATTTAAATAATAATTAGTCTCTTTAAATGTTCTGTGGTTTGAACATTCTGAAATTCACTTATTTAAGCGTTCGTGCTATGAATTCTGCTAACTTGACTAATGTTTATTTCACAAAACTGTAAAATTAAACTAAGATTAAGTATATTTTTTCTTACACTTTCACATGCTTTCCGCGACGCTATTGAGGTTTGTATGATGACACATTTCTGCTTTGATTTGAAAAATAAAACTTGTGCCATAAAAGTTTTATTTTTTTCAAATCAAAGGAGAAATGTATTTCAAAAACGCATCGCGCTGAATCTACGCCACCCACTTGCGATTTCCCAGGGAGGCTTTGGTTGTGGTATATTTTGTACAAAGGTGCATGGTATTAAATCAGTCTGCCTGTCTGTGTGACTGCCAAAGGAAAGAACCAAACGAAACCTTAACCAAATTTAATTAATTTGATTTAGTTTTCGTTTGGTTAAAAGATGACTTGATCAAGTATATTCAAGCTCAATAGTTCAATAAAATCTTTTCTGCCGTTTGAAGATCGTCAGTTATTTTTTGGAATTATGACATGAGCGTGCATCTTCCTCAGGTCTGACCAATTAGAAATTGGAAAAATAACATAATATGTTAAACTACATAATATATTATGTTATGTAAAAATAACATAATATGTTAAATACTACATTATGTTATTTCCTGGTCTGACGCTACAGCTTCACCTACAATGTGCATTTGCAGGGCACCTGACTCTTCACCAGCTTACAGTATAGGTATCATGTTTGGGTTCATTGTAATGCTTTCAATGAACAGTTTATATATAAATGATGATCAGGGGTCTGATGGTGGAGTAGTTTTAGTAAGTAAGAGCTTTTCTTGGTCGGTGGTTTGGTACATTTATAATATTTTATTCAGTATAACCACAGTATAAGTAATAGTACTACGTACAGTATGGCCAGCCCCTGCCGTTCTGTCGTATGACCTCACCTCCCCTCTGAGACGAATCTGGAACAGTTTGTATGACGCCGCACACACTCACGCAAATTTTCGCTCTGTCCAGACGTCATTGTTTATCTAATAGTGAATGACGCGACATTTGTATAGAGTGGGCGGTGTGTGGTATAACTCCATGTCCACGTTATATTTCTAAGTCCATGACAAGATTATAATATATATTGAATGTGTTAATATTTACTCAGTTTGTGTGTGCCATA
Source organism: Hypsopygia costalis (assembly GCA_937001555.2). NCBI lineage: Eukaryota > Metazoa > Arthropoda > Insecta > Lepidoptera > Pyralidae > Hypsopygia > Hypsopygia costalis. Next base: position 9,554,614 of record OW443325.2, read on the forward strand.
ATAAGGCCTAGCCTTACGACTTTGTTTGTTTACAATTTATTGTCCAAGAGTATTAAAATTTTTTTTATTCATTTTGTAGTGTGCTAGACATTTTCGGTAAAGCAATTTCAGGAAATTGAAATATCATAATAAATAAATAAATATTCCAGGACAAATTACACACCGCCATATTTTTTAAACTAGCGGGTGACAGACAAGTATACGAATACGACCCGCTTGTCCCAAACTAAGCTAAGCTTGTACTATGGATACTAGATAACTTATTTATAGGTACGTAAATACATTTATTTTTTGTAAATACATACATATAATACATAGAAAAGAAACTAACACAAACAGATTATGTTCAATGTTCATGCACACAAATGTTTATCGCGTGCGGGGTGCGAACCCGCGACCTCGGTCAAAATGAGTGTTTTACTCAAAATTAAAGGTCAGATAGGTGGTGCTGCACTTATGAACTAATGTAAGTAGTAATGAAGACTAAATTATCTACCAATCAAATCAACGTTGAAAATCAAAATAACATCATTAAACAAGCTCTTATACTCGTGAGCGCTTATTCATCCCGCTGCTGGGATACGGGTCTCCCCTCAATTAAAGGGGTTAAGAGAATACTTCACCACGCTGCTAAGGGGCCGTCCATTAATCACGTGATGTTTTTTTTTGCATTTTTAACACCCCCCATCCCCTTGGTGATACTTGGTGAGGTTTAGGTCTATACCCCCCCCTATATAAAAGGATGCTGCCTTTTTCCCTATCGTGGCATAAAAGTCATCATGAATAGTCTGAAACCATTATTATACTGTATGCGCAGGGAGTTGTAGGCCGTCATCGTCTTCAATTTCCTTCTTTTACTTCAACACCCCGCTTTTCGGTTTAGAAATTTGTCAAAAAATAAATACACGTGATATCTTACTATACCCCCCCTCCCCCCTTGTGATATTTCGTGATTTTTACCGAACCCCCTCCCCCCTCTTTCGAGCCTCACGTGATTAATGGACGGTCCCTAATCTGCGAGTTGGTTGGAGAGAAAAGCCACTGACTTGGCTTAACGACTGTCTAATGACAACAGCCGGGACCAACGGCTTAATGTGCCCTCCGAAGCACGGAGATCGAGATAAATAAACCCATCTATGGACAGGCTTCGGTAACCGTTGCTAACTTTCCTGTTCGATTAGATTGACACACCCAAAGACGCTATCAAGCTCCTAAATCCATCTGTCAGTATATGCGGTTGTTTATCTATTTACATTTGTTAATTTTAAAACTTTATCAAAAGAGCATAATACAGGTTCAGAGCAGTTTGGAATGACTCCATTGTCATCCAAACTGCTCTGAACCAGTATTATTATGCTCTTTTGATAAAGTTGTAATGGAGTCATCCAAACTGCTCTGAACCAGTATTATGCTCTTTTGATAAAGTTAATAACATAATAAGTACCTATGTGCCGTCAACATAATATAGTGTTATCAGGTGAAAGATATAATAACATAAACTTATATTCTTATTGATATTTTTCCTCATCCAATACATATAAACACTTACATAGGATATTTATATATACTGAGTTCTTAGTCCGAGATTTTGTTCGCGTTCGATCATGTCAACGCAAACAAACCGACCAAATAGAGAAGAACTCTCATGTTGTAAATATATAAGACGCGAGTTACATAAAATATCAAAATTACGTAGCTTACTTGCTCACATTTTGAAGTGAGCGACCCGGCTAAATTGGATGTGTAACACGCGTCTGGTAAATTCACAATATGAAACTTTTTCTCAATTTCGACTCTTCTCGACGAGCTCGGTGGCGTAGCGGCCAATGACGCGGCTTCGACACCGACGTCGGTTCATGTCTGTTTGTCTTGGTCTGGGTGTTTTCTATGTAGCTATCATAAGTATGTATTTACAAAAAAAAATGTATTTAAGTATGTTTATTGACAGTTGTCTAGTACCCATAACACAAGCTTCGCTTACTTCGGGGCTAGATGGCGCTGTGTAATTTGTCTGACAATATTTATTTATTTCATTTGGTCGGCTTGTAAACCAAAAAACTCGTACTAAGTAGGTACCTACTCTGGACGTGGAAACAAGTTACATTAATATATCATGACAGGTGGCAAAAAATACTGGGTGCCTAGCTAGGGCATAGCGAGTTTTCTAACATAATCGATTTTGACAACTTTAACTTGATATAGTATGGTATTGGCTCTACTTCAACTGTATGTCGGTAGATGGCGCTATTGTAACTGGTAAATTTTTAAAACCAGTTGTATTCAGTGACCACATGTACATACATACGATTACTGAATACCTACGCCTGATTTAAAAAATTCTAAATTACAAACCTGCGACAGCGTAATAGTTAAAAGAGCCGCCTTTTTAGATTGTATTCCTATTGCACTCTATTGTTTCAAAATTCAATTCTGTAAAATATTTATTTTCACATACATCTGAGAAAAAATACCGAACCAATTTTGTTGCCCAACGAACTTGGGAATAGTATTTTTTTTATTTTTCCTACTTATTAAATTTCATCAAAATCGGAGCAGAGGTTTGAGAGTTAAAGACCCATATTGGCAAGTTTCTTTAAGCATTTCTTCATTGTCAATGGTCAATACGAAATGTTAGGAGATTAAAAAAAAATACAAAAAATAAGAATATTGTTTATAAAAAGTGTAAGACGTGTCTAAGTGCCCGCAAGGGCCCATTGGCTGAATAAATAATTTCATTTCAGTTATCAATAGAGAAACATTTACACAAAATAAGTGTTTTCGCCCCAATTCAATTTATAGACTTTGCTTGCTTCGGTCGTTCGGTCAATTAGTTCACAAGTACCTAACTATTAAAGTTTATAAGACTGAGTTGGCAACTTGGCAGTGAATCTCACTTTACACAGACGCAGTCGATTTCATAATAACGCTGACACGTAACAGCCTTTCAGTTTTATAAGTCCAACGCATTCCAATCATTAGTATTAAAGTGATTAACTTTAGACATTCTTGCTTATTTAGCAAAAATGTTTAGCCAAAAATAATACACAATTACTATGGAGTCTGATTAAGTATAATTGTCCGTACCACCCAAACTATCACATTTTTATCTAAATTGTGATGCACAGAGTGAAAAATTAGTAGTTATACGATAAATAAGGAACTAATAAAAAAAACTGTCACAGGATTGTTTACTAGGTTCCCTTTCATAAACTTTTTACAACATTTCTACATAATCTGTGAATGCAATGCGCACCACGCATGCTCGGTTTGCAAATGGATTTATAAGTAAGAAATAAAGCTGTTAAATAAACTTCATGGTTTTATTTAAAATATTATTATTATATCTATTTCATGAGATTAGATAAAATAGTGTGTGTATGAAACTGCACATAATTAGGTCTTAAAATACTCGTGTCATGCTATTATCACATGAGCCGAAGGCGAATGTGATGCTATTATCGCATTCTCCTTCGGCTCACGTGATAAACTCACACTCGTATTTTAAGAACCCTTATTATGCAACAGTTTCATAAACTACTATTTTGTATTAGTCATGTATTTTGCGAATGAGTGACGCTAGTATTGCTGCAGGAACCCCCTTAACGTAGATCAGATAACAAATCATAGCTAAACCATTAAGTACAGTTAAGTTTCATAAGTGCCGTACCACCTATCTTACCTTTACCATTGAATAAAATATATATTTATTACGATATTTAAAATTTGTTTAATTTATTTCATAGAGAATGATTATATAATCATTCTCTAGGAATAAATTTAATGTAATATTAAAATCACAATAAATGCGTGTTTTATTCAAAATTATTTAATTTATTAAGGGTAATGTGAGTGGAACTGCATTTATGACCCTTGACTACAGTCGACCACGGAACGATCTTGCTAGTGTAACATGATGAGCATCTGTCCTTATGTCCTAAGCTGTGGTCCTAATATTTTCAGTCCTATGGTTTCTTGCAACCCCGCCAAACCCGCAATTGAGCAGCGTGGTAGAGTATGTTCTAAACCCCTTCGATTGAAGGGAGATCCGTATCCCAACAGTGGGACAATCATGTGTTGATGTATCAACATCAACCCATGATTATCCTTCTGTTGTGGCGAAGAGACCATGGCGTTTCTAGCGACTGCTGCACTTGATGTCCGGTAGACTATACAATGCTATAGTTTAGTAGACTCTTAAGGTGATTGATCCTAGTAGCTTGTTCATACATTATGTTTGGAAGGATCTTTCAATTTACAAACATTTTCCGCTTAGATGCAAATGAACTTAAGAAAATCAATATTTGTCACAAAATAATAATAATTATTTTTTTAAATAAAGCATTCTTATTTTTTTTAATTAAAAAATTATGGTTGTCAATCAATCACCTTAAGTGTGACAGTGTGTTTTTTATAACCAGGAGTCTCTAAATAAAAAAAAGAAATAATAATGAAAATTAATTTTATTAAATAACTGCATTAACTTACTGAGATTCCCATACACGACCAGCCCTATAACCTATATGTACATGCGGGCCACTTAACACTATATATACACCGCGACGGGACAGGCTTTAATCACAGGAAATAGATAAACATTTATCCTACACTGGCCCAACTTCTTCTTGGTATGACCTCGTGAGGTGTGCTGCAGCGGCGGTCAGTTGGCGCAGAGACCGCCTCAGTCCACGGAGGTGACGGCGACAAGCTGCAGCAGCACGAGCAGCAGACTCCCTCTCGTCCTCTCCCTCAATGCCAGAGTCACCAGCAGCACTTGAAGCATCACTCTCGGTGTCACTAATATCAGACACCCTTCTTCCCCGTTCTACATGCTCTTCGGCATCGCCACTAGACCACAGCAATTCAGTCTTCAAGTCATTCAGCATAGAAAACATGCTGAATGGGTCATCGTCTCCCTCTTGGGGTACGTTCATCAGCCGGCTTGGTACAAGTACCGTCTCATCCATGGTATTGACCATCTTGACAAATCTTTCCATGTCGTTGAGGATGCTCTGTTTTGAGAATTCAGTATTATCATTCCGGGCAATTTTGCGTAGGCTGTTCCTGTAACAATAAAAAAGAAACTTTGTTATGGCCAATTGGTATGTATACATAATGTCAGTGGAGTTGGAGAGAGTTGGAGGAATCACATGCCAATAGACAAATAGAAGAAGTATTTGGTAAAAAAAGGCAGTCTATATCCTCCCAGGGGCCCCAAGAGGTCGATTCTGACTTGCAAGTGGTCTATGGGATCAATAAAGTCAGGCAGGTTGTATGCTTGTTTGTCACCTTAGTTGTATAAAATAAATATGTATATGCAAAAGGTCTATAAGAAAAATGTTTAAACACCTCTTGGGTTTAGTTTTTAAAACAAACTTTATTACAGAAAGGATTCTTTCTATTGAGTATTTTGTTTATTTTTATTTATTTTATTTACTTCATGTCAAAACTGCAGAAAAATAATAATCTTATAGGATTATATTGGGTTCCTGTGAGTGAGAGAAAGCTTTTGGATGAAGCATTAACAGCAGGTGTATTATCACACCTATATCAGAGATAATTCATAACCCATCTTATTACAATGACTAACATTATCAAGAAGTATATGGTCACTGCTTAACATCAAGCTAGCAATACTGTTATCAAAAAATCAAGATATGCAAAAATAAAAATAATTATGTTGACATGTGTTTTTTTTTCAAATGTGAGGGGGCAAGCGACCATATGGTTCACATTGAAAGTAATCACCATGCCCATAGAAATCAAGAAAACACCATGGGGTCGCCAATGTGCTGCCAGTCTTTTAAGGGAAAATTTTTAGAATGTTCTCATCTCATTATCATTTAGGATATTTATTGTCAAATAATGTTCAATCTGTCTTTAGCTCCCCATAATAATATAGAAAAGTGAACTATCAACAATACAGATCTGACTTTCTTCTATGGAATTCGGAAAATGAATTAAAGATCTTAATTTCAGACTCACAGAATTCCATACAAAAGACCTCTTCACCACTCACATGCTGTTTATTTTAAGATCAATCTGACAAAAAAATACTGAGGAGTAGGAAGAATTTATGGATGAATTATGGACACAAATTTTTGCATCCATTTCTGAGGAGCGAACTCACATATCTAAATACTATGACGGATTCCGACTGGCCGACCTTAGATAGGTAATACTTATCATTGACAATGTGGACATCACAATGACCAAATAATTGATTACAGAATCTTTAATTAAGGTCAGTCAATTATATGCAAATTATCTCATACCTTACAATTAAAACAATGTAGTAAACCAATTAATTTGTAATTCAATTCATCTTTTATTGTTTACGATACCAGACAAATAACAACGTAATTCATATTCTCATTGACTGCAACTCATTGAATCGTATACAAAGATAGATGCAGGTTGTTGGTTTGTGAAAGTAAACTTTAGTAAGGTGAACAAGCGATAGCCAGACAGCGATACAAATTGTATAGATTACCTGCAGATATGATTCAATTAGCTTACTGAGCTATAAACATGGCATTTGGGATAGATTTTGTGCTCATTCCAAGGTTTAATCACTATCATCGCTCAAATACTAAATATTTACTAATTTTAAGAAATGTGGGATTTTCAAGATGCTATGCCTAGTTCATTGATTTTACAGAAAGCAACTTCTTTATATTCAACAAAAGAGCTACCACTCTATGGAATGAATTATAATTATATTTTATATTAATTTAGTGTTTTGTTTGTATTTATTATGTACAACATTAGTAAATGTAAAGATTAAATTAATTTATGATTAACAATTTATGGATATCTGCTTGACAAATCTATAAAATCAAGGTAACCTTTTTTTATGGCAGACTCAACTTGCATAATTATGCTCATTGAAACTACATATGTATTTATTTTAAAATACTCTGTATTATGTATTTATAACGACTTTAAGAGTACTGATGTACTAATTAACGTATGCCTTGAACTAAAGTTACTTTTATACGAAAATTTGTATGCAAATCTTTATGCTAGCCAAGATTTTACATGATTTTTGTGCATGTACTAATTTAAACCCAACTATTTCGTAATATGTAGGTAGGCATGTCAAGACCATTGGTACAAAAATGAAAAATAAATTGTTGGACGGCTCATTCTGAGTCACCGTTTGCGCACGCCCAGCAAAAACTCGGGATAACCCCATCGATGAATCGAATGAATAGTGCCACATAGAATGCCTGTTTTCGATGAAGATATAACTAAAAACTCATCAACATCAACCACCACGATCAATCACAATGTGAAAGGAGCAACGACTCTGAACAGTTTCAACGTAATCATAGATTATTCGTAGAATAGGTCATCACATCACGCATATCACATCACGCCACACTGCAACACGATACTTTAAGAATGCATCGACACACGCATCCATCACAGGGTCGGAACGCGAGGGACAGGCCCAGGACATGGATAGTTTGGTATTCTATTGTAAGCGAACACTTCCTACCTGCTATTCTCCAATTTGGTCGATATGTCGGTGTTGAAAGACATCTTCTTGTGTTATTTATACAACTAAATATCACTGAACACTAAAACGCCCCAAATTTTACTGATGTCACTTTGTAAAATTGACGCTTGCTAGCACGCTTACGAAATAACGCGAACTGGTAACGCGAACATAAACGACCGTACGCGACAGAGAGATTTTGACGTTTGGACGAAGGTGGGGAGCGTCTGCATTTTATATGACGCGATCATACGATGTGGGGGGAAGCGAACATATTTTTTTATCAGTTTATTAGAATTCCTCATTATTAAGAAAACGATAATGAATATTATGACGATATTTAGTTATTACTTACCAGTTATATTCTCATTTAACTAAGTTACACGTAATTTAGTATTAAAATAGACCTGGCCTCGAAATTCATGCGATTATTAGGCACATCCCATCAAAGTCACACCACATGCGGGTTCCATGATTGGTCAGTTTAACGCTAGTCCTTTTTTCATTGGCAAGTCAGATATCATTGTTACGCGGCAGTTTCAAAAGTAATTTTGCGTTGCGAACTTCTTTAAAAATATATTTATGTACGATTATGAATAATATTAAACGTACTATTACTTACACTGTGGTTAGACATAATATGTATGTAGTATGTACTCATGGGATAATTTACATATTCATATAATTCATGAATAATAGTTGCCTTTGTTATAGACTTTAACTTCTTTTCATTCACCAATCATTCAATTACCTACTATTATGTCAGATATTTACTAGCAGTGCTCGTGTCTTCGCTCGTAATTTTGTACTAATAAAAAATATATCTTCTATCCGGGCCGGATAATATGTTATGGAATATTAATAATGTTAATAAATATTAATTCGATAACTAATATTATTAGTTACCGATCATTTTAAACTATTTATCCGATTTGAATAAAGCACTCTAAACGATGTTTTTGCTATAGTGTATTGATATTACATACCTACTTACCAATGACAGGAAATTATCAAAATATTGCGCTATGACCGCTATAAATATACATAGGTACTTATTTATCCCAAACTTTTTACGGGTTTATGTGGCTCACCGCTATCTTTAGAGCCAAATCCAAGTTAAATCAACTGAGCCTGAATGTGGTGCATCCTACCGATTAGCGTAAAACGATCTGGCGAAAAATAGGTAGGGCTTGTGGAGCTGGGGAATTTTCATCTCACAGAAGACCGCAGCCAAATAACAATTCCCTTGAGGGTTGTGAGTGAGGTGAATGAGGTTACCGAAGGAAAGAGTTGCTTCGTTAGCAACGGAGGAGGCGGCGCGTGCAAGCGTTGTTTGCAATATTTAATGTTTTCATTATTTGTTGTCATTAGCGAGCGTTAATATGGCTACGGTACATGAGGTGGGCAGTATGGTATCAGGTTGTCTGCCACCCGACGTAGTATAAAAAAAATCATCATAATATAAAATATCATAGGATTATGTGGTGACACGGAACCATCAGTAACTCCCAATCCGTCTTGCACTTGAATGAAATGTATGTAGATAATTTGCATAGAGACTGTAGGTACAACACTATTTTTTTGTTTTGGTAAGTAAGTATACCTACTTAGTGATAGTAAAGATAATTATATTTATGTAGAGGTAGATACATTAATAGATTATATATACAGAATAATAAATAGATAATATTATTATATTACCAAACAAATTATTTCATTGTTATTGTATGCTTACGAGTCAATTATGATAGATAATTATGCGATAAAGATAATTAATTTATTAGTTACAGATTATAATAATAATACTTATACTAATGTATGTAAACGAAATCAATAATCTAATGGATACAAAGTACTTAATTTTTTAAAATTATTCGGCATATAATCCTTTCTCTTTCATGGTAGTGTCATCTTTGTAATCGATCGCTCAAGTTAAAGCATCGTCAGCCGTAGCTTGATGGATGGGTTTATTTATCTCGAGCTTCTTCGTGCTTCGGAGGGCACATCAAGTCGATAGTCCCGGCTTTGAAAACTCCCGTATCCCCAATGTGAATGTGGATTGATGAAGAGTGAATATATCATGAATGACCATTGTCTGTGTAGAGCAAAAGCCATTGTTACAAGTGGCATTTGGCCTTGGTCTGATCCGGGGTCGTCTTTGAGAGTTTCAGTTGGAGTGTTTCAACCGACTACCTTATCGTATGTCAACCAACCCTACTGTTGTCATAATAATATGGCCAATCTAAAATAGAGAATATACAAAAAACGTTTCGAAAACAGTAACCCAACTACGGAAAATACACTAAAAGGCAAAAATCGATTCCTGCTATTGTTAAAGTCGGTTAAAATGGAGCCTATGTTACCCGGACCATATCACCGAATCGATTGACACCATATTCATCAAAATCGGAGGAATAATTAGACGCTACGGAGAACATGCGTAATTACAAACATATACCTACATAGACTGCTAAAGTTATATTATAACACTTCTGGCTTTCCCGTAGTCGGGTAAAAATAGGCACCTACCTACTCTATTACAAAACAAATATTACAATAGACAGGCAATAATTACGCTAAGCGGACTTTATCGTTAAAGCAATCTCTTCAGACAGTAGAAATAACAATTGATTATTTGAAGGTTTTTAATTACACATACGAGTACATAAGTAATCATATTTACTAGAGAACTGGCAAAAATCAACGGCCCATACGTAAAACATTGAAAGTGAATATTAGGTACATACTTTATAGTTGACTTTGATCGACCTTAATGGTCGACGACAAGACGAACATGACTTATAAAAAAAAAATATATAATATGTATGTATGTATATGTAATAACCAAACATTCACACATCCTTTCTGACAAACTGTCGACGTTTTCATATGAAATTATTGAAATTAATTGTAGAGCCCAATCACTGGATCTAAAAATTTGATTATGGAGTAAGCTAAGTAAGAATTTAAAAAAAATTCCCACTGAACCACGGGACATCTTAATTTCTAAACATACTTTCACAGACGAAGTCGCGGGCATCAGCCAATCAGCCCCCTTACCACCATCTCTTATTGCGATTCAATAACTGAATAGATTGCTTATTCATACCAATGAATAAGCGACTCTATTCCATACTTATTCATACCATTGAATAAGCGACTGTATTTCAAATGTAATAGAGCCGCTTATTCATTGGTATGAATAAGCAATCTATTCAGTTATTGAATCGCAATAAGAGATGGTGGTAAGTGGGCTGTACCTACATTATACCGGCATACAAATAACCCAGCGGAGGGTAGCGGACACTCCCGTGGGTACATACGTACTTATTGTGACGTAAATTTGTAGTGTAGACTAGGAGCAAGGTATAAAACAAAAATAAGAATATACCTGTGCATTTTTATTAAACAAACAATAAACAATTAAATAGTAAAATATCATCAACATCTTTGAACCAAAGCCAACCTCACATGCATGTGGTGCACACTGCTGACGTTGCTGCTGACTGACAATAGAGGCTCTGACGAAATGTGAGGTAGGGTATAGGCACATTTTTAAAAGCAAATTGTAATACTGTGGTATAGGGTATAGTGTTTATTAAGCTGCTCGACTGGGGAAGTACCTCCACCCCACAGAATGCTGCAGCCAAATAACAATTCGCTAAAGGGTTGCTGTGTTCCTGCCAGTGAGTGAGGTCACCAGAAATAAAGTGATTTCCATCAGGTAACCAACATGGTCGTTTGCCCCCTTTCAGAAAAAAATTAAACAATACTTAAATAAAAATGAAATAGCAAACTATCAAACTCATAGAATTATGCGAGTAAATCAGATTCAATTGTGAACTCATTCTCATATTTAATTATTTATTCACTCAACATGATTGTATCTCTACATAATAAGTATTTATTACACATACAACAAGTTAACAATATGATTTATTATTTTTTTAATGATAAATGAAAAAAAATGTAATAATATAAGAATCTTTCCTTAACTACCTACCTTATTTATAAATCTTATTTACTTGTGTCCAGATAATCTGACTTTTGAATCCAAAGTACAAAATAAAACAAGAAAGTGAACGACTTTTCGCAGAATTTAAATTTTTTAGCACGTTTATATTTTGGTGTAATTTTCCCAAGAAAAATAATTAATTAGTCACAAACATTGCAAGATGTTTGAATAATATTTCGCACAATGTTTATTTATGCACACTTAACAGCGTAAATGTGGAACGTGTCACCACGCCATTCGACGAAAATAGATTGATCTATTTTTAATGGCAAACTATCTACCTATATTATTTTAATAGGTAGGTACTTACTTTCAATGTTACAGTGTTTGCTAATCATCTGTATTTAATGCTTTTGTAAGCTAATCACTTCACATCAGATCGGCTGTATGCATGTTTGTCAATTGTCAAAATGCCGACGCACGTGTTCATGGTGTCATTTTGTATCTGTGTGGAAAGAAAGTTAATTTGTGAGGTCTCAAAATATAAAGAGCAACAAAAAAAATTGGTTGTCTGTAAAGTCGGTTTAAGGACGACTATTTTACGTGATAACGTCTTATGAAAACATCGGCCGATGGAGTAAAAGAGAGATAGATGCGTCACTTGTTCCGCGCTCTCGCTTGCGCGTTCGGCTCAGGCGGAACGGGACAATGAGTCATGCTTTTTCGTGCGTGCAGCCGGCGTTCATCGATTTATAATACGTTATCTCGTCAAACGTTTTTTTTGTAAGTAATGGCTCTATAAATATTGAACATAAATTAGAAAATGTAAATTTATATGTACAATGTTAAAAATTTTGGTTTGGTAGTTTTTGTTAAAATAATTATTTCACTAGGTATTACTTACCTCACATAGCTGGTTAGATCGTCTTCGCCATGCGTGAGCATATAGCGACACTTGCACGCGTACTAGTCCGGCTTAGTCCAGTATTTCGTGTCCGTGCGTGAGCATTGTCTATGTGTGCATTCTTGAAGGGCGTTTTATATGTACACTACTCTCTATGTTTTGTGACTTCGGACAATTGCATTATGGGTAGGTACTAAGGGCGAAAACCTGCTAAAAGGTAAAACCGTGGATTTCCATAGCACGATGTCGCAGCGTGAAACGATGTCGTATTATGGCACGCACAATGCTACGTATGGTGTTTATGAGTTTTAGAAGTTACGTTAAAGCCGCGTTCACACGCTTGCCAAGCGGCGGCCAAGCAGCAAGCAACAAACACCCAGCACTGCTCCACACGATTCATGTTCGCAAGCACACAAAACACCCATCCACACGCTGGTGTTTGTTGTTTGGTATTTGGTCGTTGTTTAGCAATAGTGTGGGTGGACCATAAGAAGTCAGTCTCAAGTGAAACTGTAACGAAAACCGATAATATCCCAGCAGTGGGATGAATAAAGGTTGACGACGAAGACATCTCGGAATAAAATCGGCACCAGCCCCCTCACCACCAACTCATATTGCGATTCAATAACTGAATATAATGCTTATTCATACCAATGAATAAGCGACTCTATTCGATTTGAAATAGAATCGCTTATTCATTGGTATGAATAAGCAATCTATTCTTGTTGCCAACAAGAGTTGGTGGTAAGGGGGCTGGGGGTTTATGGGTATTTATGGTAGGGGGGCTTATGGGGTTCTACTTGTCGATGTACCTCCTAGTGTGCCACGCGAGTCTGGGATCCTGAGGGAGACATGCCCAAAGGATGTCAAACAGTGAGGCCTGGTGAACCCTGGGCAACGGCAGCCGGCAACGTCCTTTTAAGGATCTTTCTGGCTGACGGCTAAAGCATTGGCTTATCCTGTTTCACAATCTCCTACCCAGTGTTTCCTTTCTAGATCCCAAAGACCAAATTAATTAACCCATCCTCGTACCCTTCCAGTGTTCCTTTCTATCCGCTACATCATCCCAGTGGTCGAGGTGATGTGGGCCTGTCGTCATATCAGACATGGCTACAGGTGGGGGGATCGACCACCCGCGTGTTTGTGCCGTGCGCGGGGACCCGTACGGGTGGATGATGGAGTCCTGGAGGTTGAGTTGGCGGTGACCACCGTCGGCAACACACCTCTTTGGCCTGGAGTTCACCTCACACGGGCGGTCTCTGCCTAGCCAGCAGGGATCAATCGGCTGCGGTGTACGGGTAGACCTACATCAGGCGACGTGCGCTGAGGGGAGGCGGTCTGCAGACGAAGGTTCCAAATGCGTGTGTTTTTGGAGCACACGTAGGCGGAGCTGGCTGTCTCGTAGGTTGCGCCCTGAGGCGTGCTATACTGTCCTAATAGCCCTAATGCTGAGCAAGCATTCCCAGTTGAGGGCTCCGTGGCGGGTGGGGAGTTAGGACAGCGAAATCTACAATTAAGTCTATATGGACAAGCAATTAAATTCCAAAACTAGAGGAAGTAGCGCAAACCAACCTGGCACAAGTCAGGGGAAGTTTGAAGGTGCACTGGGAGCTGCGTACGGCGGCCACCGGCGGCACGAAGTCAGAGCGGATAAGGTTAAGAGCGGGGCTCCTAGAGCATCTGCCACCTTACCGCCACTGATCAAGCCTGGGGATAACTCGGGACAGCCGGGTCAGCATCGCACCCACGTAACGGACGGGAATGCCAGCCCACGTTCGTGTTCGTCAAGAGCTGGTTCTATCCGCCATGGCGAGCACGGGGGGGATGGATCTCGAGCTGGTACGTCGGGAGGCACTAATCCGGGGGAAGGCAAGCGGAAGCGACTACCGGCATCGGTGAAGAGGCGGATGCAAAAGCTGAAAAAGCAGAAGGCCTTGGAAATCCAACCTGCAACCAAGAGGGACAGGGAGGTCAGCGATGAAGCCGCTGAGGCAGCCGCTGGAGCAAAAAAGGCTAGGACGGAGGTAAGCTCATATAGAGAGGCACTGGCCGGCATTAAGATGGCGATTGTTCCCGTTGACTTCCCACGGGTAAGTCTCGACGCAACCTCAATGGCCGCCATTCAGCTTCGAGTGTTCAACACCTTAGAAGACACCCCGGATCCTGTACCTTTGGTACACCTGAAGGGAGTTATTGCTGGCTCTGCGCATGTCACTTGCGAAGGGGAACGTGCGGCACAGTGGCTGCGGACCACCTTCAATGGCGAGTGTGTGGATGGCCATAAGGTAAGAGTAGTCGACGCCAAGGATCTTCCAAAACCCATTAAGATGGCGTGGAAGACAAAGAACTTCGTCGTCTATGAAACCAGCCGGCTGCTGAGGATGATGCAACGCATTCACCCACAGCTCCACACGCAAGAGTGGAAGGTGGTTGATGTTGTGGCGGACGAGAGCAGCACGAGACGCATAGTACTCATGGACCGAGCGTCAGCCGACCACATCAAGTCCAAGGGATATCGGCTCCAAGGGGGTGTGGGATTCGACGTCTTCAAGCTTCTTGAGGACGCCGCAACCACAGATGACCGACGAGATGGTACCATTCCTGGGGCGGGTGTGGTCGACCTGGGAGGCGAAGGTGAGAGCGCGTCTGGTGGTGCCCCATCGACGCGCGTAGATGTTATGGTGGACTTGCGAGGGGCTGAGTTGGTGGCCCCTCAACCAGGTTCAAGACCAGTAACACCATTAAGCAGGCTAAGCGGAATATCTCCGTTGGCTGCGGCAGAGCAGCACTCTTCGACGCCGAGTCTGCAGGTGCTGCGAGTGCAGCAAGAGCATCTGTTGCCGCCGGTGCTGCCCTACATTGAGCCGGGGTCTATGGGTCTCGAAAGGATGGACTTGGCATCACCGGCGACTTCAGAGATACTGGGGGACATAGGCGCCCTCTATGCGGTTCCAGCGCCGCTGGACCTTAGTGCCACGGCGACATTGGAGCCCTCGTCGGAGGAGGGCTCATAAATTGATGGACGGGAGTACACCTAGACGTCAAGATGGCAGGAATCAGGTGCGTTCAAATTAATTTGCATCACTGCAAGGCGGCCGTAGCTATACTTTCAAGAGAGCTGCGGTTAAATAAATATGACATTGCCCTAATCCAGGAACCTTATATTTACAAGGGTCAGATAAAGGGCTTCGGTAGCTTAAATGATTGTATTATGTATAAAAGCGCTACTAATGATATGAGGACCTGCATCTATGTCAGGAGGGGCATAGATGCGGTGCCCTTATATGATCTATGTTACAGGGACTTAACTACCGTAAAAATAAAACTTAAGGATGGTAAAACCATTATAATGGCCTCGGCATATCTGCCTTATGAGGAGAGGGAGCCCATCTCAACGCAGTTTCATACCTTGGTAAGGTATGGAGCGCGGGAGAAAAAGGAACTCATCATTGGTTGCGACGCGAATGCACACCACATTGTTTGGGGCAGTTCCAACAGCAACACCAGGGGAGAGAAGCTCAACGAGTATCTGGTAAGCTCATCCATGCAGTTATTAAATAAAGGTAATAGACCAACCTTCTTTAATGCTAGAAGGCAAGAAGTTATAGATATTACGTTGGCATGTAATAAGGCAAGTAAAAGCATATATGATTGGCATGTGTCTGATGAGGTCACACTATCGGACCACAACTATATATGTTTCAGGTATGACTGTGGATCATCACCGCTATGTATACGAAGGAGGAACCCCAGACATACTAACTGGATTGCATATAAAGACGACCTGAAGTTAGAGCTGGGGACGCCTACTTGTAGATTAAACAGTGTTCTTGATATAGAACTGGAAGCAGATCGTATTGTCACTGCTATAAGGACGGCCTGGACAGACAACTGTCCGGAAGTAGAAATAACAACTAAAAAGGAGCCGTGGTGGACCAACGAGGTAGCTAGGCTGAGAAAGGAAACAAGAAGAGCTTTCAATGTAGCTAAAGCCAAGAAAGACTTTGGTGACTATCATAAGGCCCTTACGGAATACAGCAAAGCTGTCAGGAGGGCGAAACGAAAAGCTTGGAGAGGGCACTGTGAAGCCATAAATACTGTCCCGGAGGGCATGAGAATGGCGAAAGCAATGTCTTCTGTAAAAGCAAATCCTCTAACAGCAGTGAGGACTGTGAATGGAAGACTCACGGAAACTGGGAAAGAAACGTTAGTAGAAATGTTCAAAACCCATTTCCCTGGTTTTAAAGAACTGGATAAAGATGACACTGAGTACATCAATAATGCACTTACTAACAATGTAAGAACGTATAGGTATGATTGGGACATAGCTAAAAAGGTGGTGGATGATAACAAAATCAGATGGGCAATCAGGAGCTTGCAGCCGTATAAGTCTCCGGGCCCAGATGGTATCTACCCTATCTTGCTGCAACAAGGAGCCCCCATACTCATACCACACCTATGTAGGCTGTATAGAGCCAGCTTAGCGTTTGGTTATACGCCAAGTGCATTAGGCAGGGTAAACGTGAAATTTATCCCAAAGCCGGGTAAGGCCACATACGAGGATACTAAAGCGTATCGACCTATAAGTCTACAATCGTTCGTTCTTAAAGTTTTAGAGAAAATGGTAGACAGATATGTAAGGGATGGACCTCTGAACAGAAACCCTTTACACAAGCTGCAATGTGCATACCAGTCAGGTAAGTCGACAGAGACTGCCCTACATCACGTTGTAAGCAGAGCAGAGAAGGCAATTGAAAACAAGGAGATATGCGTCGGAGCATTCCTTGATATAGAAGGAGCCTTCGATAAAACAACATTCGACTCCATTAACAAGGCTGCAGCAGCACATGGTTTACCAAATACAATATGTAGATGGATACAAAGCATGCTCAAAGGCAGGATCATTAATGCTGAGCTTATGGACGATAAAATATACGCCAGCACCACAAAGGGCTGCCCTCAAGGTGGCGTACTGTCACCGTCACTGTGGAGTATAGTAGTGAATTCACTTCTTAATGACCTGAACAGAGGACCCACAGTGGCTATCGGATATGCTGATGATATAGTCATTCTAATCAATGGAAAATTTCCAAGCATAGTGACGGATCTTATGAACACGGCCCTAAAGATTGTTGAGAAATGGTGTGTGTCAAACAACCTGTCTATCAACCCAGGGAAAACCACAGTAGTTCCGTTCACAAGGCTAAGGAACCTAACTGGTCTAAAAACAGTATCATTGTATGGCAAGGAGCTGCAATGGTCTGATGAGGTTAAATATCTTGGAGTGACACTGGACAAGGGACTCAACTGGAATGTTCATGTGAACAATGTCCTTCAAAAGGCAACAAGAACCTTCAATATGTGCAGAAGCGCCTATGGGAAGACATGGGGCTTAAAACCAAAAATTCTGCGATGGCTATATATAGCAATGGTAAGACCTATAGTAACTTATGGCTGTTTAGTATGGTGGCCGAAGGTACGACAAGTGACAAGTAAGATGTCACTGACGAAACTGCAACGAATAGTCTGCTGTGCAGTCACGGGATCATTTCCCACTACACCTACAGCAGCAATGGAAATGGTCCTTGAACTGTTACCACTACATATATTCATTGAGGCGGAGGCTAGTAAAGCCTTATACAGGATTGAAAAAGCTGGCCTATGGGATCGACATTCCCCTCAGACCAGGCATACGCAAATGGAGTATACATTAGAACTCAAAAGAAAAACGGAAATGTGCAGTGACAAGATGTTGCCGAAGTACATATTCAAAAGGAACTATAGAATACATCTTCCAACCAGAGATGAATGGAAGAAGAATGACTTCAAGCCCAAAGAGGAAAATAGCCTCATATGGTACACTGATGGCTCTAAAACATTGGAAGGTACAGGAGCCGGCATTTTCTCTAAGGACATACAACACAGTCAGAGTATGGGACAATATGCTACTGTATTTCAAGCTGAATTGTATGCCATAACCGCTTGTGCAAAAATGAATATAGACAAAAAGGTCGCTAATCGACACATCTACATTCTCAGTGACAGTCAGGCAGCTCTCATGGCCCTGAACTCTGACAGGGTGGAATCTAGACTTGCTCTTGCGGGTATTGATGCCCTTAATAAACTGGGCAGAAATAATGCCCTGGAATTGGTCTGGGTTCCGGGACATACAGGCGTTGAAGGCAATGAGAAGGCTGATGAACTGGCAAGGGAGGGATCAAGCAGGAATTTTATTGGACCTGAACCCTTTGTAGGTCTCTCATATGGAACAGTCATTACGGCCATAAATGACACGGCCAAGTCTAGGCATCTGGCTGAATGGAGGGAGATGAGTGGATTACTTCACTCTAAGGAAACCATCGGCGAAGGCACAGTTAATTGGTACAAACATGTACAGAGATACGACAGGAAACGGATACGTCTCATCCTTGGGGCACTGACTGGACATTACGCCTGCCGTGGGCACCTACACAAGATGAGACTTATTAATAGCCCAGAATGCAGAACATGCAAGGCACCTTACGAGACCATGAAGCACTTGATGTGTCAATGTGATGCCCTAGCTGGCAAACGAATGGTAATCTTTGGAAAGGCGTACCCAGACCTGGAGGACTTCAGGCTCTTCCCAATTAAAGGCGTACTGAAGTACATGGAACATGTCTTCAGACAGTCAGGGGAGAGTTACTAAAGAATAGGGAGTGCACAAAAGATCCAAGAGGGTCGACGTGCCACCGGTGCTGCGGCGCTGGACCCATTTCAAGATAAGATAAGATAAGGGGGCTGGGGCTCAGCTTCGGCGGATTTTTTGAAATACAAATACCAAACTGCTTTAGCTTAGATTGGTGATAACTGTGTTAGCTTAGCTCGTAGAAAACCTGGAGCTCTACCTAATGAGCTGAAGACGTATGTCAATAACTAAAATGTAAGACCTATTTTTCGAATCAAAATATGCGATGGTAATCGGCTTCAACTTCGGCTGTAGTGCCCATGACTAGCTTTTTTTTATACCACCAATGTGGCAAACAAGCATACGGCCCGCCTGATGGAAAGCAGTTACCGTAGCCTATGAACGCCTGTAACACCAGAGGCATCACACGCGCGTTTCCGACCCTTAGATTTTAGGATTTTATTAATTATAATTAAATATTATATTATATAATTAAATAATTTAATTATCTAAGACGTAGCCGAAGTGCAACGAAGTGAAATAGCACAGCGTAAGTAATAGTACTACGTACTTATAGTCAACTATGGAATTCGTCGATGACACCCTCAGATTAAACTCCATTATGGTTGGGATCGCTCGTGGGTCGTGGGTCTTTCAAAAGCAATATTTTTAAAGTCTAAAATAACAAAACATATTTTCAATGCGAATAATACAGCTAAATAACAATGTTATGCTAATATAGTAGTTAACAATATACATATATATAATTTGAATGAAACATTACATGTCTGAGCAGAGTCACATGTATACATTGTATTTATTTCAAAGATATTTGTCGTATTATTTGAATATCATAAATTTAAATAAATTTTCATATTTTATACCTAACTTAATAATAATGTGGTTAGCTTTCTTCACTGATTTCAGTAATAGATGTGAGTTATAATTAACATGAAATTATATTTAAAGTTATAATTCTTTACTTTTATTTCATGTTTTCCAACCATGAAATAAATAATATTAAATATTTCTGGACAAATTACACACTGCCATCTAGTTCTAGATAGACACTTACTTAACATATACATTGTTTTTTTAAATTAAATTATCCGTTTTATTATTTATATAACGATATTAATATATTAAGTTACATATACTTAACTTAATAACAGAGTTATGTTAGACAATATGTATAATAGGTACTATTGTTGCAAATGGTTTTATGTTTCGGAATAAAATCGTAAACGGTCAGTGTCTGTACATCTAATATAAAAAAAACCGGACAAGTGCGAGTTCCGTAGGTACGTAATATCATTATTAAATTTGATATTTTTCATTATAAATAAGAAATAATGCGTCGAAAAAAATAAATAAAATATATTTTGCAATGTGTACATCAAGCCCTTTCATATGATACCCCATTTGAACTAGTAGTTTCAATTTAAAATTTCGACACCCTATAAAAAAATAGACCCCCTATTTTTTAAAATCTATTTACAAATGTATAGTTTTGAGATTTATTCCTGTACTTGTAGTCTATGACGATGTTACTTGCCAAATTTCATAGTTCTAGGTCAACGGGAAGTACCCTATAGGTTTTGATTCCCTTGAGTGTGTCGAAATATGCGTTTTTTGATGAATAAGCGGCCGTAACTTTTTTCTACGTAAACTTAGCAGTTTGATTTTTTTTTTACTTCATGGGACCGTAGACCTGAGTATACAGTTCAAATTTCAGCTTGATACCTCCACGCATTCTCGACATAGAAATTCTTGACAGACGGACAGACAGACAGACAGACAGACAGACAGACAGACAGACAGACAGACAGACAGACAGACAGACAGACAGACAGACAGACAGACGGACAACAAAGTGATCTTATAAGGGTTCCGTTTTTCCTTTTGAGGTTCGGAACCCTAAAAAGAGCAACTTCTATTAATAATATTATACATGTTATTGATGCCAAAAAATAGTTTTTTGATTTTTTGTCCGTTTATCGCTTAAACTGATTCAAGATTCTGATAGATTCGACTATTACGGACGGAGTCGCGAATAGTCGAATCTATCAGAATCTTGAATCAGTTTAAGCGTCATAATTTACATAAGCTTTGCAGCTTATGTAAATTATGATACAGTGGCGGATAATGGGTTACAGAAAAATATGTATAGTACAGCAAATGAGTTTACAGTTGTAAAAATGAACATCAGCGAGTTTTAAGTTTTAATCTTCACCGGGATTTGCAATAACCGCATCCGGCATCACGCCCATGTGCTATACACACACGCAATAAATATAATATTTAGAGTCTTCATATTTTTCCGTAATTACCAATTTAAGTAATTACTACGATAATAATACCATTTACTGTTTATTTAATAACATTAACTGTTTATTTTATAAATATCCTTACATCATAAAATTTTCAATGACGTCGGGGGCTGCCGTCCACTATCGGCCGCAACACTGCGATCACAGTATAAGTAATAGTACTACGTACAGTATGTCCACTCCCTACCGATCTCTCGTGTCGACCTCACCTCCCGTCTGAGACAAATCTGGAACAGTTTGCATGGCGCCGCACACATCCACGCTCATTCACGCTCTGCACAGACGTCATTGTTTATGTAGTAGTAAACGACGCGACATTTGTATGGAGTGGCCGGGGTATGCTGCGACCCAGAGCGTCAATGCTGTGTGTCCACGCGGACAATGTCCAAAATAATACGAAATAGTAATTCAGCAATAAATAAACATTAAAATTATTATGATAGCTCTTAGTCTAACATACTTGCTACACTTGAGGTATACACAAATGGAAAGTCATTGTACCACAGTGCTTTCTTTCAACGAGTTCCTGTATAAATAAGATCAAATGTCAGCGGAATATATTTTTCTGATTGTATGTTAAGTTAACCGATTGGCCCTATTTGCTTGTGCATTTATTAATTACCATTTATTGAATACCTATATTGCGAAATTACTAATAAATTTATTTAGTTTTAGATAGAAACGAAGTTTGCTTCACTTCGCTTATGTAGCAGTTTAAGCGATAGTACTATGTAAAATATAGTTACTCCCTGCCGCTCTCTCGGATCGACCTCACCTACCCACTGAGACAAATCTGGAACAGTAGGCGCCATACGCACACACGCGCTCTGGCATTGTTTTTAGAGTAGCCAACGACGTGATATTTGTATGAAGTGGTCGGGGTGTGCTCATGATGCATGTGCAAACCTGAGACGAGAGAGATAACGTTGAGTTCACTCCTTCAGAGAGCTAAATACTACTAACAATTATATTATAAATACTATAGATATGTACAAGTATCAAAAACATACACCCGATTTGTGCCCCAATTGTCTTACCTCGCAATTAGTTTGCACAAGCAAGCAGATGAAACTGACGTTTGCGACAATTGATTGCAATAAATACAAAAGCCGTCTTTTTATTACGAAAATGCATATTATTAATTTATGTTGATAAAGTAAATAAAGCCCAAGGGATCACACGAAACTACACAATTGGGGTGTAAGTGGTTCATCAACATCTTTGAATCTAAGCCAACTTCACCTGCACGCGGTGCACCTTGCTGACTGACAAACGAAGCTCTGGCGAAAAGAGAGGTAGGGAGCGTAATTGTAAGCTACCCGACTGGGGAATATACCTCACAGAATACCGCAGCCAGTAGTAACACAATTCCCAATGAGTGAGGTCACCAGAATGGGAGGAGATGCTGCGTTGGGAGCGGGGGTGGCGGCGCGCGAGCGATATTTTATGTTGCAAGCGTTAATATTGGCTACGGTAACTGCTTCACATCAGGCGAGCCGTATGCTTGTCTGCTACCCGACGAAGTATAATAAAAACAGTATTTGATATTAACGCGTGTCTTATAAAGAATAAAAGACGCCATTGCGCCGACTACGCACTCGGCCACAGATAGATATTATAAGCAAGTAATTTAAAGTGCCGAGATGATAAGGATAATTATACTCTCTCTCTTAAACAACAGGAACCGTATGGACATGCCAATCCTAAAGCCGCTCCCACACGCATAACAAGAGGCGACCAAGCAGCAAACAGCAAACAGATGCCAAGCAGCAAGCAACAAACACCCAACACAACTCCACACGCTTGGTGTTTGCCGCAAGCACAGTATACCGCAGTTTCCGAAACAGATACACAAGCAGCAAACCACAAACACCCATCTGGCTGGTGTTCGTTGTTTGCTGTTTGGTGTTGGACCGCCGCTTGGCAAACGTGTCTTTAGAATTTGCATGTCTAAACTAAAATGCGTCAGAAAACGGTTCCTTTCGCTTGTGAAAGAGTGGATCTCTATCCTTATCATCCCGCCACTTTAAATTACAGCGTGTGGATGGGCTATAATAGTATTTATAACATCATTGACTACTAACAACGATCTAATCTTAAACTAATCTCATCTCAATTTGGGTGTCATGAGCGAACCTCTAACAACGATCTAAACTAATCTCATCTCAATTTGGGTGTCATGTGCGAAGCTAAGCGAAGCGAACCTAGTTTTTCTCGCAGTGTGGGCAGCGATATATAGATACATATGTATGTGTCTACAAAAAGCATTTATGTATGTTTATAGACAGATAGATAGATAGAAATTGCTTTATTTGTACAATATAAATTTAAAGTACAGTGAATCTATAAATTATTACAGTTAGTTGCTCAGCAATAAGGCCGCCTTGTTGCATATACACATATATATATTAAACAAGGCGGCCTTATTGCTGAGAGCAGTCTTTTCAAGGCAACTTTAGGGTAACGAATTTATCATTGATCTAGTGCACATAGTACAAGCTTTGCTTAGTTTGTGTCTTGATGGCGATGTGTAATTTGACTATTTTTATTTACTTATTTATTTTGAGCCAGAAGATGACGTTACAGGGCCGATCTATCTAATGTTACACATCAAAATTAAAATGTTATTTCGCTCCAACACATTTAATAATAATAAATAAATAAATATTCCCTATTAAATAACACAGCGTCATCTAGTCCCAAATTAAGCAAAGCTTGTACTATGGGTACTAGATAACTGATATAGGTATGTAAAAAAATACATTTTTTTTGTAAATAATACATATATACATAGAAAACACCCACACCAGTACACAGTACACAGACATGTTCATGCACGCAAATGTTTATCATGTGCGGAGATCGAACCCGCGGCTTGGGAGTCAAAGTGGCCATTGCAGCCATTCAACCATCGGGCTCCTCAATTTGAGAAAATCGCCCGCTATACTCGCTCCGTCAAAACACAACAAACACGTCACGGGTTTCCACGTGATCATTATGAATACCTAATATAATAATAGCTATAATGTATGGACATGTGACTAATATTATGAACTTAGTGTTTACGCACACTAGCAGACGTCACCGTTAGACATCACGCTGGACAAAGTTTCTATTAATTTTATCTATCAACTTAATTACAATTACAATTTATGAAGTACCTAATACGTCGATGAAATCTACGTAAAATCAATTAATGTTAGCAAATTTACGTCATTAGGTACTATTAAAGCCAATTTAGGTTGACATTAATATCTTTGGGTGATTTCTAGAAAATTTGTATGTTTTCTATGAATTTTGTCATATTTTTATACTAAGTCGGGTGGCAGATAAGCATGCGGCACGTCTGATGTGAAGTGGTTACCGTAGCCATATTAACGCTCGCAACATGAAATATTGCTTGCGCGCCGCTAACCCCGCTGCCAACGCAGAAACTCGTTACTTTCTGGTGACCTCACTCACTCGCAAGAACACATCAACCCAACCTAAGGGAATTGTTATTTGAACGCGGCATTCTGTGCGGTGGAGGATTCCCCAGTTGGACAGCTTCCAAAAAAGTGCACCGCGTGCAGGTGAAGTTGGCTTTGGTTCAAAGATGTTCATGAACTACTTACACCCCCTCTGTAATTGATAGATGGATATTTGGAACTTTGAAAGAATGAATGAACATGTTTATTTGCCAGTATAAGGTTCTTCTCCCCTACCCTACCGACTAAGCTGAAGCCGATTCGCATTGGATTTTTTGATAGCGAAAATCAAATTTTAGCTTAGATGTATGATGTATTGTACTTGAGTTTAGCTTAGCTTAGCTTGTAGTAACTTTAGAGCTCTACCGACTAAGCTGAAGATGTTTGTCAATAACTAAAACATAAAACCTATTTTTCTAATCAAAATATATGATCGGCTTCAGCTTCGGCGCGGCGGCGGCGGCGGTAGGGTGGGGGCCCTATTGTCAATTTATTATTATGTTCCAATTTATTCTGCCATTACAATGGCGTGGAAATGTTAATATCAATTATTTAATATTAAAATGTATTAAATATTTATCGAATAAATGTCAAATTACATGTATGTCATACTAAATGAAAGCATTAATATTAAATTACAATAAATGTATGTCAAATATAACAAATAATCGACACGAATTTTATCAAAACTAAATAAATTCATCAAACGAATATTAGCACTTATCCAGTAGCAGACTAAAAAGATATCTTTTAATCCATGAAAGATTATTGTTTTCACTGTATCCGGGAGATTGAAGATAGAGAAATATAGTCGTTGCCATGGAGTATGCATTCTGTACATATCTGTTGTTAAATAACTGCCTTACACGTGATAGTACGTAGAGAAATGTATCAAGTTTATAACACAATTTACCCACATGAGGTTGAGGTTTCCAATTGAAATATTTGTCAATAGTTAGATCAATAAATACAGACATAAAGGAATGCAGTATTTTTTTCAACCTTGAATAACTGGTAGTATTTTAACAAATATCGATTGAAATATCTGTTAAAATATCAATAAACAGGTAACAAATTCCAATCGGTGCGGAAACCTGAAGCTCCGATAAGATAAGTACATATTTTCAAACTCAATAAATAATATTAGTGACGTGTTTTGTGGGTGTGTACATGTATGAAGAGATGGCGTGATGTTGATATCGTAACATCTGATAACTTGACCCCCAGTGAACAACATGTTTGTTCACAGAAATAGCGCAAGCAGACATGGAAACAGTTAAGTTTCATCAGCTGTCTGTTGTCTGTTGACAGCTGATGAAACTTAACTGTTTCCATGTCCACGAGTGTACGATGTACATACATGAGTGTATTTTCATGACACTGTTGTCTCATGAAAATATTACTCACGTTTGGAGATACTGGAAATGTACTTACATGATAGAGAATTCTACAATAAAACATTCCTTGTCCAAGGTTGCCAACTGTCCTGTTTTCCCAGAACATGTACTGGCTTTTGGATTGTCCTGGCATGGCGTATCCTGAGGCGTGCTGGGTTTTTAAAGCGTCCTGATTGAAAAAAGTTAATACATTTTACACCTAGGTAACCTGAAATTATTAACGATAATAAAAGTGCTAAAAGTACTTTGGTGGCATTTCATAGAAAACTCTGAAGGTAATAAAATGTTAATTATTTTCATTGAACTTATTATCATTCAATATTTAGGTATCTAGTCCGGTTTTTGATTGAATTGCCCTGGTTTTTCTAAATTCAAATCCTTGTTTTTAGGGTTTCGTACCCAAAGGGTAAAACGGACCCTGTTACTGAGACTCCGCTGTACGTCCGTCCGTCTGTCACGAAGGCTGTATTTATACCGTGATAGTTAGACATTTGAAATTTTCAGAGATGATGTATTTCTGTTGCCGCTATAATAACAAATACTAAAAAACAGAATAAAATAAATATTTAAGGGGGCTCCCATACAACAGACGTGTTTTTTTTTTGCTCGTTTTTGCTTGATAGTGATAACGGCAACAGGTAGACGCTTGAAATATTTACAGAATATTTAGTTATATATTTACTTTAAAAATAAACAATGAAATGAAATTAAAATAAATATTTAAGGGGACTTCCATACAACGTGACTTTTTTTTTATAGATAATGGTAAGGAACCCTTCGTGCGCGAGTCCGACTCGCACTTGGCAGCTTTTTATTGATATTTTGTGTTGGAAACCCTACTTATGCCTGGCATACACGAGTAGAGTACAACATGGCGAATAACAATACATTGCGGAGCTACCAGCACGCTAGGAATAGAAACACTGAAAACAGTAGTTAATGTACCGCTACTCTACCGATTTTACTCTACCCATGTCCTCTTGAACAAGGGTTTTCGTAGGTGTTACATGGGATTTTTTAAAGAGCATTTACTACTAATTTGAGAGTAAAAATCTTACTACCTAGGTATTACTATTATAAAATGCGAATAATATTATACTTCTTTTCGGCCTCTCTCAGGGATAAATTGTCGCTTTTTATATTTTCTAGAGCTTCTTGTAACTTCAATTCGTTGTACGTCTTTGGTTTAGGTACATATTTCCGAAGCTAGATTAATTTTCTTGTCTTATTTTTAAACTCAATACTGTCTCATATTTTCCCCAAAAAACGGCCGTGTGTTGTACGTGAATACGTTATATGCACTAAAATTATCTCAAACTGGCAGCGCTTCCCCCTCCCCCGCGCGCGATCTTCCATAGTCCTTACTAAGCGTAATAAATTCTTTGCTCTTTCATCTATGCAGTCGTGTGATTGAAATTTGGATGGAGATGAGAGATTTGTAACTGCGACACCAAACTGTATCCTCAGCCCCCTGACCACCATCTCTTATTGCGATTCAATAATTGAATTGATTGCTTATTCATACCAATGAACAGTCGACTCTATTCCATTTGAAATAGAGTCGCTTATTCATTGGTATGAATAAGCATTCTATTCAGTTATTAAATCGCAATAAGAGATGGTGGTAAGGGGGCTGATTTTGTTATCATTCGTTTTTTTAATTGCCTCCTGGAAACAAATTTAAAGACATATTCACGCAAAAAGATATGACCCTTAGAAATAAATAAATAGATGATAGTACTGAAGTCGATAGCAGCACGGGATTAGCTAGCAAGCTGACACTGGAAACTGGGTCATACAGCGTAAGGGAAGAGTCGAGGTGAACGAGCTCTATTCAGGACGAACATTTGTCAAGGCGAGAACGATTGGGATGTTCACAGTTATAATTTTTTTAGCATAGTCCAATGATGTTTTGTAATAATATCATTGACATTGCTGATTGTATCCGAATAGGCCAAAATAACTTGACATTAAAATTATTTTCTATTGTTTTCTCCGCTTTGGTTGGTTTAGCTTGTCTTCCATACAATGATTATACTCTACATAGCATTACACACACTCTCAATAACGACAACAATTAAATAATAAAAAGTACTTTTTAAGTTGCCAAAATTAGTAAAAACTGCGTAGCGGTGACGTTCTTTTGTCGCTTTATTATCCTAGCCCGTACATAATAAATTCGACTGTCGGCAATGATGCCGATATGAACATAGCGAATGAGATGAGATGTATGTATGAACATACCGAACTTTCTAAGAAATCCGTTCTTTTGTTTACAAATTGGGATTGCTTGCACGTGTAGACTGTTGTTAGGAGAGTCATAGATTATCTATGCGACAAATTCTTAGTTGGTCACAAACTTTCAAATTGTAAACATGGTAAGTAAGAGAAAATCACTGTGTACTGAAGACAAAGTTTTTCTGATACCCGCAATAGTGGTGATGTTGGCAAACGCTTTGGATTTAGTCGCTCTACCGTGTACACTATATGGAAAAATAAAGAAAAAATTCTACAAGACGAGGAGTAATTGGCAAATCTAAAAACCGCGATATTTTACGAATATTAAAAAATTACCAGTTACTTTTAGAGGTAACAAATCAGCTTGGATGACCAGTCAACTTTTTGAAGAAGTGCGAAAGTGGGATGCATAATTAAAGGGACGAAAAATTTTACTTCTTGTTGACAACTGCCCTGCCTCCCTCTTTTATCAAACCTTCAAAACATAGAGTTGGCATTTCTTCTTACAAATACGAGTCGTTTCTTGCAGCGAATGGATCAAACCGTGATTAAAAGCCTCAAGGGTCACTACAGAAGAAAATTATTGATGCAGCTAGTCGAATCTGAGGGTAAAACTTCTATTAATATGCTGCATACAGTACATTTTTATCTAAAGCCTAGGAAGAAGTGACACCCACAACTAAACAGCACTCCTTTCGACATGCTGGACCTTGTACAAACTCTATGAGTGATGAGGTGGAAACGGAACCGGAATTTGATCGACGACCTTTCACTTTAACTGAGTGGATTCAACAGCTCAACATGGTAGGAAAATTTACAGAAAATCTTCAAATCTACATACTCGCTCACAGACAAAGAAATTTTGGATTCGCTGAGAAAAACTGAGAATCAAGAACAAGGAGATGAAGAGGTCATCCTCTTGATCTCCTTGTTCTTGATCCTCAGTTTTTCTCACCGAATGACGAGACGGATGAGCCTGAGCTTCCGCCGAGCATTAAAGAATCTCTGGAAACAGCAAAATTATTGGAAAAGTACTTCCTTTATCACCAAGATGACTCGATATCGCAAGTTATAAAAAAAAATAAGTAAAAAATACAACAAAATTACTGGTGCAGCAAAAGACATCACACGAAAATAATATACTATACGTAATAGCGTTCAAATAAGAATTGTTTTTTTATGTAATTACTAATTCTAGTCTGAAATAAACTTTTTCTTTTTCTAAAACAGATTTTTCTTCTCTCCCTTTAACAACTCTTTATAACGTCAAAATATGCACAGTCCCTCGAGTGTCGTTATATAGAGTCTACACTCTATTTTTTTAATTTATCAATATCACAACATGCACTCGCAGGAACACAGCAACCTTCATGGGAATTGTTATTTGGCTGCGGTATTCAGTGACGTGAAGGTCCTTCTCCAGTCGGGTAGCATACAAAATACGCTATGCCCTACCTCTCCTTTCGCCAGAGCCAGTTCGTCAGTAAGCAAAATGCACCTTAAGCAGATGAAGTTGGCTTTGGCTCAAAGATGTTGAATCACCACCTCAAGAACCGGGTGTAAGTGGTTCCGGGTGTAAGTGGTGGAGGGGCGTAAGACTCCGTGGGTGTTCGGGGGCTCGGGCACCCATGAGAAATAAACAGTGGGTGCCGAGCACCCCTGAGAATAGACATCAAGAAACAGATCAGTAATCGCCTTTATGGGATGATAGGTGTTTTTTATTACCCGGTTTAGAGTACGCAGTATATAAGTAGGACATTAATTTATTTGTCGGTCGATCAGTGTGCATTTCTCTTTTCACACTTCGCCACTTTTTGGAGACATCAAAAGAGCATGAGCACCCATGAGGTATTCTAAAAGCCGGCGCCCCTGCTTACACCCCTTACGCGTCTTGGCTATTTAGGGCAATCGGCCCTGCGTAGCCAAGAAATACTCGTAACAATCGCCTACAATCTGTTGTTTGTTCAGACTATCTATACAACATTTCTCTTGTTTTTTTACGAGTAGGTACGTAAAAGATATCCTTGAGTGCGAAATCAATTTTCTATACTCGAACGAACCAATAAACTTCTGCCATTTTAATTTGTTTTTATAAGGTTTCATTGATCATTCTCATCTTAACGTTTTCAACCAGTATGTAGATAAGTTTGTTATTTGTTTTGAGAATCTATATATATACGCATGTTGCGTTAATTTTCTGAGGAAAGTATATTATTTTATTTCAAAGACTCATTTGTTATCTACCGAGTTTCTTTACCTGATTATTGCTCTATGTTTGCAAAAATAACGCCCTTATTATTCTAGCGCTCTGATCTGATCTCCCCGCGCAGTCAGTGGATCGAGAATTAAGCCATTCAGCGTGGTGGGCATTAAAGTCACCCAAAAGCACTAACTCCGCGAATTTGGGGTGTAAGTGGTTCATCAACATCTTTGAATCTAAGCCAACTTCACCTGCATGCGGTACACCCTGCAACTGGCAGTTGATAAAGTCATCGTTATCAACTGCCAGTTGCAGGGACTGGAATAGGCGAGGTGTGTCCGCATCTCCGCTGTGAGGCCTATGCAGGGACGCGTAAATTCGGGCGTGGCACCCATAACACTGACAGGTCTCGGTCTTCAAGGCCGTGAAGATGTCGAGAACAAATATCCTCCCGAACGTACCCTACGTTACCCCGGCACTACGCACAAAACAATGTTCGAGCTTGTGGTCGGGATAAAGCAGGTACAAAATGTATCGGCCGGGCAGGATATTATCGTCTCAGTCAGGAATAGCAAAGTCGGCTGTGCGGTCTCAAGATGATTATTACCGCAGTAAAGTTGGTGTTTTGCCCCCTTATATTGCCGAAATCTACATTGAATGTGGAGGTGGGTGCCGCTAAATATCTACAATTCTTCTTTTTTTCTGGCTGGATTTTTTTAAATAAAACCAGTCTTTCAGCTCAAGTGCAAACTCAAAAAAGCGCAGTATCTTCCGCCACGGAGCAGTGTAGGTTGTGCAGTTTGCTAGTGCGGTGCGGCGGCCAGAAGGGCCTCTGGTCCCTATTTTTATATACCACTAGAAAACAAGCATACGGCCCGCCTGATGGTGAGCAGTTATCGCCAACTATGGACGCTTGTCACACCAGAATTATCCCTCACGTGTTACCGAACTTGTAAAAATCCTTTGTGCCTTTCTTGAAGAACCTCATACTGTAATCCACTGGGAAAAAAAGAATGCAGGTATTTACAAGAAAACTGTAGTTAAGTACTAAATGACAGAAAAAAATATATATGTATTCCGTGTCCCAAACCTACCAAACAAAATCTTATCTGGGCTTTCCGCCTAAGTTGAAGCCGATTACGATCGGACTTTTTGATTCCGAAAATCTAACTTTGCCTTAAATTTGTGCTTATTGGGTAGGTTGGCTTTGACTCTAATAACGGTGGTGAGCTGCTACACCTCTGTTTACTTTCTTCAATAAATCTGTAAAAACGCTAACATGGTGACATCTATGTTGTTTATTGAATAATGTAATGTTGTGATGGTTGCTTTGCTTCCATGCATGATACACGTTGTTAGTAGTTTTTAATGTAATCACTAGGTGTCGCTGTTACTAAAATATGTTAGAATCACAAAGCGCTGCTAGATGTCGTTAGTAGTAACAAAAAAGCTGTTCTGTATTCTAAAGTACATAATATAAATGCTGAATTTATTTCAATTACCCATGTCAATAATCTTTCAAATTCGTACATAATTTTGTTTTTTTTTTACACCAATAAGGTGGCGCAAAAAAAAAAACATACGGCCCGCATGATGGAAAGCAGTTAGCGCAGCCTTTGGACGCCAGGGGCATCACACTTTCGACTACAGAATTGCCTCTCATCTCTGGGACAAGCAAACTTTTGAACATTATTTCTTATTCTGTAACAACAGAACAAAATACTTATTTCCTGTTAGTTAAATTTATTTTTACGTTATTCTAAATGAGTCTTATAGAATTATTCTTATGCACCCATTTAGTCACGTTCTACAAATTACTTACAATTAGATTACATTCAAATTACCATGTATAATTTATACACATTAATGGAAAAGAAATATTAGGTACATGATACTACATAAAATATAAGAAATTGATAAACTAAATTTTATGAATATAAAAATCCTATTTCAATATTACTATGCTAACAATGCATTATTATTAATTATAGAATTACACATTACATTGCATCATCTACTTTCTAGATAAAATTATACTATTTACTTGTATGACGCAACGCAACAAAAACTATAACAGTAAGGAATTTGTACACTTTTCATTATTTAATCATGGTCAACCCTTATTCAACCCATTGCTGGGAGACGGGTCTCCCCTCAATCGAAGGGGTTTATAGAGCACGCTGCTCAACTGCGGATTGGCGGAGGCCAGTGTTTTCAAGCCGCCTAAAGGCCACTGACTTGGCTTAACGACTGTCATGTAATGACAACAGCAGACGGCTTAACATGCCCTTCGAAGCACGGAGGAGCTAGAGGTAAGGGGCCGTCCATTAATCACGTGAGGCTCAAAAGAAGGGCAGGGGTTCGGTAAAAATCACGAAATATCACTAGGGGGGAGGGGGGGTGTAGTAAAATATCACGTGTATTTATTTTTTTGTCAAACACGCGAATTCTAAACCGAAAAGCGGCGTGTTGAAGACCTTGACTCGTCGATGCTAGGCAACGAACGAAGTTGAAGACAATGACGGCCTACAACTCCCTGCGCATACAGTATAATAATGGTTTCAGAGTATTGATGGAGCTGCCACGATTCTGTAGCGCCTCTGGCATGTTCACGCTTGCACGAACAGCCCACTTACCTAGTCGCTTATTCATTGGTATGAATAAGCATTCTATTCAGTTATTGAATCGCAATAAGAGTTGGTGGTAAGGGCGCAGAACTTTTATGCCACGAAAGGGGTCATCCATAAATTACGTCACACGTTAAGGGGGAAGGAGGGGGTCGACGAAGTGTGATACTGAGTGACAAGGGGGTGACATTTCAAAATCTATTATAATCTAAGTGTTAAAACACGAACTTTGAACTATTAACGAAAAACTCAAATACATTTGCAACTCTAGATGTAAAATTGCAAAATATATGACGTCCCACTAGGGATCTCACAAATGTGACCAGCTGTGACAAGGACGGGGGAGGGGTAAAAAAATTATGAAATTCGTGTGACGTAATTTATGGAAAAAGACAGCATCCTTTTCTTCATGACTGTTGACGAACGGATGGTTTAGAACCTTTGAGTCTGAGAAGAGATTTTCCGTCCCTTTGTGTGTTCTGCCGATTGTATAGAGTGTTCAGAGGAGTTATTTGACATAATACCCACGGCCTTCACCTACTGTCGCATCGCTCGCCATCGACAGGGAATTTATCCTGACATATTAGAACCGAAGAAGTCACGTACTGTGCGCTTCCAGAGAAGTTCCGTACTATCAAGCTTTGGAATGAACTGCCTGTGGAGGTTTTCTCAGGAGACTACAACGTCAACGTGGGGTTCTTCAAAAAGGAAACATTTTTACGCTCGTACGTGTAGGGTCGGCAACGCGCATGTGATGTTTCTGGTGTTACAGGCGTCTATAGGGTACAGTAACAGCTTTCCATCAGGCGGACCGTATGCTTGTTTGTCACCTTAGTAGTGATATAAAAAAAATCCTTATTAATATTCTAAAAGTTTTAAGATTCTTTGTAGCTACAAAAAATAAACGTGATTTGAGGGAGGAGGGGGGATTAGATTTCCAAGACCTCACCAAGTATCACCAAGGGGGTGGGGGGGTGTTAAAATTGCAAAAAAAAACCTCGCGTGATTAATGGACGGCCCCTAAATAAACCCATCCATAGACAGGCTACAATTGACGTTGCTTACCTTGCGTATTCGATTAGACAAAGACGCGTAACGATGCCAACGAGCTCATCAATCATTTATTTAATTAACAATACTATTTACATCAACGTATATGTAAAATTGATTTAGGTACTGTCTTTTGGTATATTTTTCGCTGCCTAAGGACGTCTGCAACGCCAGGTGCATCACACGCGCATCGCCCACACTGTAAAAACCTCTTCACGCTCTTTTTGAAGAACCCCATACGTGTATCTCCCAGGAAAATCTGGACTATTGACAACAGCCGGGACCGACGGCTTAACGTGCTTACCGAAGCACGGTGGCTCGAGATAATTAAACCCATCCAGAGACAGGCTGCGGTCGACATTGCTTAACTTGCGTGTTCGATTAGACTGACACGCGTAACGACGCTATCGAGCTCCTCAAATAGGACATAGAGACAATCAATTAAAATACTTCAGTTGATACTAATACAAATTCTGTCGCTAAAGTTTGCCGTGCGGCATCGAGCGCACTTCATGGCTTGCGGTCGCTAATCAAATTAACCCTGGGATACTGAGGATAAGCTAACCAGGAAGTCGCTTTTTTTTAATTCTACTTAGTTGCTGTGCTGTAAATAGCACTGAGTAAATGAATTTTAATAGTTATTCTGCTATTCGGAGCGGGGACTAATCCAACAAATCAAATGAATCAAATATTGATACTGGTGATTGTCGGCACTTGGTGCAACTTTTTCAACATTTTAAGAAACGAAATAACCATTTACCTTGATAATGCTATAAAAGCGAAACCGGTCGCCAAAAAATAATTTAATTAAGTGGAATAGTACTTACAAGTGATTCTACTGTTTGAAAATAAATCAAAGATCCTAAAAATCGATCCAGTCATTAAGTGTACCTAACACGTCTTTTTTATTATAATATATGATTAAGTACATAATAACTAGCTGACTCGGCAACGTTGTTCTGCCATATAAATTATTTTTGCGGTATGAATACTTTATGACATATTCTCATACCTGCCAAATATAAATAAAAAAAAAACATAAAAATCCGTAGAGCCGTTTCGGAGGAATGCGACTACAAACACCCTGACTCGAGATTTTTAAACATATAGATGATATAAGAATCTATATCTTGTTCTAATCGAACACGCAAGTTAAGCAACGTCGACCGCAGACGGCTCATGGATGGATTTATTTATCGCGAGCTTCTCCGTGCTTCGGAGGGCATGTTAATCCGACGGTCTCGGCTGGTGTCATTAGATGACAGTCGTTAAGCCAAGGCAGTGACCTTTGGGCAGCTTGAAAACCCTGGCCTCCGCCAACCAGCAGTTGAGCAGCGTGGTGGAGTATGTTCTTCATCCTTTCGATTGAGGGGAGACCTGTATCTCAGTAGTGGGATGAATAAGGGTTGTCGACATACATTATGAATCTATATTATACATATATTCATTTTTAATATAGATTCATATGTATCTATATAGATACATATGAATCTATATTAAACTATTATATAAAATTACTTATATAAGTATTATGTAAAAACCGTGATCTTTATTTTCGGCAACCCGAATAGTTGATTAGTATAGCATATTTTTTAAGCTGCCCGACTGGGGAAGTACCTCCACCTCATAGAATACCGCAGCCAAATTCCCTTGAGAGTTGTTGTGTTCCTGCGAGTGAGTGAGGTCACCAGAAAGAAGGAAAGGAAGGAAAATTAGGCTGGCAACGGGACTACAGATGAATTCTCAAGGTGCAAGAGTAAAACAAGAGATGTATTTTGGTGTCGGAGGCCAGGGCCTATGGGTCGCTGAACGAATGAATTTAATGTGCATTTTTACTGATGCAAAGAATATTAGTATAGCATATTTTTTAAGCTGCCCGACTGGGGAAGTACCTCCACCTCATAGAATACCGCAGCCAAATTCCATTGAGGGTTGTTGTGTTCCTGCGAGTGAGTGAGGTCACCAGAAAGAAGGAAAGGAAGGAAAATTAGAAAAAAAGCGGTGGTGATTGCTTTCCATCAGGTGACCCGCATGGTCGTTTGCCACCCTCTCATATAAAAAAAAAGTACCTACACACAGAATGGAGATGCAGTTTAACACAAACTCCGTCAATTGTATCAAACTATTGTGGCCAATAAACATAAATTATATTAGAAAGAGAAGTCCTTTCCACTATAACTTATCTTCGGGATATTCGAGCGATTTCATTTACGGGATATGAACGAGTGTACAAACAAATGAGGGGCCAGCGCTTTGATTCGTCACCACGCGACCACAGTGCTGTGTGTGGGCAAAAATCATAACATTCTACCCACTCTAATTAATTGAATGGAATTTTTTACTACGGAAATTAATTTTGACATAAATTTTCCATTTGGAGGAATAGACGGGTGTTGAAGCACTATAAAGTCTGAACAATTACAAAGTTAAATAACCACCTGAATGAATACACTGTATACAACCGAATTAATTAGCCCCTTTGTTACAAGGAACAATACCACCTATAGTCAAACATTTATTTTTCTGAGTGTTATCTGAATGACAAAACGGAATAATAATAGAGTAAATTAATTATTCCACCCACTGGGATCGAGGGCCGCGCAATACCGAGCTCCGTAAGACTGGCCTTAAATTTCCTAAACCCAGCTAAAATGAAATCGCCTCTCCAAGAAAAAGGGGTTTCGGTTTTAATACCCATCAGAAAATAAATGCCCAGAGACAATAATGTGGGATTCGCTGCTTGATATAAATTCCGAATAAAAATACTCTTCTCCGCTCAGTTGAACAGTTGATAGTGTTGTGCTAACGTCGATATGAAATGGGGTTTATAATTATTGTCTTTCTAGTAATATTAGCGGATTCGCGGATTAGGATTTGGATTTGTTCGGTGTTATAAAATGTCTATTAACTAGGTGCCTACCAATGATGTTATACATACTATAGATATGGTATACCCATGCTAAATTGCGTCAGAAAATGGTTCTCGACGGTTGTAGAAGAGTGAGAGAGTATCGCAATCCTTATCATTTCGACTCTTAAAATTACTTACTATCTCTTTCCCTAGCTGCGGGCGTCATGGCCTCTTTTTTCTTGCAAAAATACGAAGTTTAACATCAAATGTTATTATGTACTTTCGTGTGATATGTGAACCCTTGGGCTTTATTTACTTTATCAACATAAGTTGTGCATTTTCGTAATCCAGAAGACCACATTTTATCTATTTCATTCAAATGTCACAAACGTTAGTTCCGTATGCTTGCTTGTGCGAGGCAAGACAACTGGGGCACTCATCGGGGTACGTTTTGTGACGCTTGTGGCATATCTATAGCATTTATAGCATCATTAGTACCTACGTATATGACAACCTACCGAGAGTTAGACTTCTTTCCGGTATATTGCTACACTGTCGCTAATGCGACCTAATGGTATTCATCCGCAAAGACAGCTATAAGTTTGGCTAAA
This sequence comes from Hypsopygia costalis, assembly GCA_937001555.2. Taxonomy (NCBI): domain Eukaryota; kingdom Metazoa; phylum Arthropoda; class Insecta; order Lepidoptera; family Pyralidae; genus Hypsopygia; species Hypsopygia costalis. Next base: position 9,592,412 of record OW443325.2, read on the forward strand.
TAAATAAATATAAGTATTCTATGATTTTTTTGAGAGATATTTTCATACCATTTTGCATCCGTTTCATATAATAATACTAACAATGAAAAATAGCCCAAATGACTTGCTATTCAGTCAGTAGTTGTAACTTAATTTTTACAAACTGTGATATTTTGAAGTAATAGGTTTACAACTACTGACTGAATAGTCAGTAGTTGTAACTTAATTTTTACAAATTGTGATATTTTGAAGTAATAGGTAACTAGTTTAATTGTTTTTTCTATTTTCATTTTTACTGACCATCAGCGTATAATATTGTTTTCTGAAGAGTCGACATAAATGTTATTTTTATAAAAATCGTCTTGGTCTCATCCCTATAGCCGAAAGAGTTGCGAGCATAACGCTAAGGCCGGATGAACAAATAAATGAAGCGATCGATACAAAATAACTCGATTCTCCACAATACCTACTTGGACGTTATTATCGATGTCCTTTGTTTCTCCTCGCTTTGTCTAAGTACCTATGGTTCAATCTGCTTAGATGTTACTTGGAAATAAATGCAGATTATATTATATTCTGAGTCCTCCCAGTTTATTTATGTTTGAAGTGAACAGAGCCGGTAAAACAATAAGAATTATTCTCATACCTAATGGAAATTTTATACTTACGTTATTACCTCTTTTTAAAGACACCTAGGAACGTAATAGATATATCTCTAAGTAACCTATTAACTCGAAATCATAGAAATTCGACGGATAACCAAAGTTGTCGATACCTATAGCCTTCAGGGTTTGCAAGCTGAAGTGGCAATAAGCCGGTCACATCTGCCGAGTAAGTGGTGGCAGATGGGGGAGAAAGGTATTAGAGTGGACGGCTGCGCGTAGGACTACGAAGTGTTGGATGCCCTCCTTCTAGATCGTCTAATGACCTAAGAAAGTGCCTGGAAGCGGAAGGCGGAGGATCGTATTTGGTGGAAAGCATTGGGGAAGACGTATGTCCAGCAGGTAGACACAGGCTGATGATAATGATGATGATGAACCAACTGACTAGAATCTTTCTGAAAATAAGATCATCTATGCTGATAGACTTGTAAGATGTGAGAGAAGGTAGAATTCATATGATTTGATATGGCAGAAGTGCAAGATGTATATTATGGTTATTTAGACGATCATTTGCATCTACATTTACATATTAAAAAAAATCTCGGGTGTATCCGACTGGTTAAGTACAGGACCTTAAAGAAACCAGCGGCCAAATAAGAACCATTGTAGAGTCCTGCAATTAGAAATATGTACTACATATGTTATCATCGAACAGGGTTGTTAATAATCAGTTTACATTAGGTGCGATGTGTGCTTGTTGGAAACAGTTCACAAGAGTTACAACAAGTTTAATTTATGTTTGTACAAAATAATTTAGTTTTTGTTTTGTCCAAACTATATATAAATATACATAACTTAGATTATAATAATAATGAAAAAAGAAAAAATACTCCCACACATATAACATACACCATAAATCGTTTAAGCACAATTATTTTTTTAATTTATTACATACATTACTTAACTTAATTAATCTGAAAGTTTGTGGGTACGGATGTTTGTCACTCTTTAATTCGGAAACGGTTAAAAGGATTTTGTGAAAATTTGCCATAAGTATAGAATGTGATGTGAACTGACACATTGGGTGCTTTTTATCTCGTGTCGTTATGCACTTTATTAACCCGGAGCGAAGCCGCGGGCAGATGTTAGTTACATAATATAATTTACAATACCTATACCTGCCTATAATGGCGTAAACCAAATATCTACATTATTAGAAGCACATAATAATATTATGTGGGAGTGTTCAGATAAGACGTTTCGACAACGTCAGTGTTCTCAATACTAATGCTTACGTCATTGTGTGATTTCAATTGCAAACTATTACTTCCTTGAACTATATATATATATATATATATATATATATATATATTTTAATACTACGTCGGGTGGCAGACAAGCATACGGCCCGCCTGATGTGAAGCGGTTACCGTAGCCATATTAACGCTCACAACATAAAATATCGCTCGCGCGCCGCAACCCCGCTGTCATCGCAGCATCTCCTTCCTTTCTGGTGACCTCACTTACTCGCAGGAACACAACAGCCCTCAAGGGAACCGTTATTTGGCTGCGGTATTCTGTGAGGTGGAGGTACATTCCTCAGTCGGGTAGCTTACAATTACGCTCCCTACCTCTCTTTTCGCCAGAGCTTCGTTTGTCAGTCAGCAGGGTGCACCGCGTGCAGGTGAAGTTGGCTTTGGTTCAAAGATGTTGATGAACCACTTACACCCCAATATGTCCGTGTTTAAAATTCAAAGCCACTTAGTACGTGTGTATTACTTTAAGATATGAGTAAATTTCACAGTACTGCATCTTGAGCCCAATAGGATGAAAGAGTGACCCAGTCGTCCCAATCTGTAAGAGTGAAACATGATGACGACATACCCACCTGTCGCGGTGTTTGCCAGGGTTGTATCCTCATCGCACAGGTAACCCAATGCTTCAAAACTGAAGTCTTCAGTGCGTCTTCCCTGAAATAACCTATGGCGCAGAGACTTTTAAGCTGACCGTCGGGCCGGTTCACAGACTAAGGTCGCGCAGTGAGCGAAGGAGAGGGCTATGCTCATTTTTTCAAGGGACTGAATCCAGAACGAAGATATTCGACACAGAACCAAAGCTGACATAGCAAGAAGTCAGAGTTACCAAACTAAAGTGGCAATGGGTTGGCCAAATCTTTCGGATTATTGATGGCAGAAGGTGAGTATTAGAATGGAGCTTGCGCCTGGGACAACGAAACAGTGGACGTCCTCCTTCTAGATGGTCTGATGACGCCAAGAAACTGGAGAATGTACCTCCACCTCACAGAATACCGCAGCCCAATAACAATTCCCTTGAGGGTTATTGTGTTCCTGCGAGTGAGTGAGGTCACCAGAAAAGGAGATGCTGCGTTGGCAGCGGGGGTGGCGGCGCGCAAGTGATATATTATGTTGCGAGCGTTAATACGGTTACGGTAACCGCTTCACATCAGGCGGGCCGTATGCTTGTCTGCCACACGACGTAGTATATAAAAAAAATTAAGCGGTTGAAAACAGCTAGATCCGGAAAGCAGAGGTTCCCACTAGGCGGAAAGCATTGGGAGAGTCCTGTATCTTTCTAAATCTAGCAGTGGGTAAAAACGGAATGATGATGATGAATTTCATAGGAGGAGTAAATACTGTAAATAGTTATATTTCAAACTATGACTTTTCCTAATAATATATCAAATTCATTAAGAATGTCGCTCTACGTTTATATACGTATAACGTATATTTCTAGCGTAGTCGACTTGCAAAGTCACCCGGAGGTCAAGCTAACGGTCAAGAAACTCGGTGTAATAGTATAATAGGGCGTAACCTGACACGAAGAATTTCAGCTTGAAGTAAAGAAAACTCTATTCTTTTCAAAGCACAATTGCAACTCTACATAGTACGTCCCCTCTATTGATGGCCCGGCGCCTCAAAGAAGTGACTGGTAGCGGTTGGATACGAAAAGCGGAGAATTGCATATGGTGGAAAGCACATACAATGTTGATAATGATGATAGAGTACCACCATCTTTATGTTCCTAGATATCAGCACCTTGTGACTGTGACAGAGATCAGCTGTGAGGATTGTTTGATGATTCTAAGCTAACAGACGGTATTGCACCATAAATTTTGAGGATAAACTTTGCCTCTCATTGTATGTTACTGCCGATTTTATAAATGAATGTGTTGAACAGTTGATTGTTAATACGATGTCAGGTACTAGCCTCAATATACAATCGCACTGCTTGCCTTTGATATGACATTCATTCTCATAGTCTAGAACCTGTATGTGTGTGTAGTTTCTGCTTTCCATCAGGCAAGATCACTTCACCGCAAGCTCTGTCATGCTTCATGAATTAATTTTTTAACTACTTAGCTATCCTTCCGATGGTTCGAGTTGCTTTCTAATTAGATTTGAGTGAAGATGTGTAAAGTTACTCTATAAAAGTTGTTTTTTCCTAAAGGTTGCCTGGAAGAGATTGCTTATAGCGATAAGGCCGCCCGTTGTACTTTACAATCATTGTTACTACATTGTTATCCTGCATTTGGCGCAATAAAGAGTAATGTATTGTATTGTACTGTAAAAGTGTTCGTTTTATAGATTGTATTTATAGACCTAACCATTATTTTCGATTACCGCACAGTTGTATAAAAAAATATCGATTCGTCGAAAACATTGTTGACACAGCTAAGTAGCCTCCGCGACGCCGCGACGCCTCGCTTCATTTGCATTTCTCTTAATCCCCGTTATGAATACAGAAAAATTCTCCGCGACGTTTTTAAGAGGCCCTAAGCGCCGCCGCCTAATGAAGAACGTTGGCAGGATTAGGCGGCGTCCGTGCCCAGCCGCGCACTTTCGCGACATTACACTTTTAATTTGAGCGAATCTTATTATTTTCTTTTGTTGATTTAAGCTCCCGAGTCGGGAGACGGGTCGAGACGTGACCTGCAGTGGAAAAATGCGATTGCCATCTAAAGCCAACCGTTTAAATGAACGAGATTGGAGCTTAAAAAGTATAATGGACGGAGGGAGGCGCGGGGTGGGCGGCGATCTGGGGGGCGCAAGATGGCCGATTTGCGATTGAGATGAGACGCCCGCACCCCGTACCCCGCCCCGCCCCGCAAGATCAAGCAATATAATTAAGTCCACCGTAACGTTCGCTTACCTATGCTCCCAATCATATAATTTTTCTTTCTTGGAAACTCATCGCTAAGAGGCATAAAAATATCTTGTAAGGTAAACACCCGAATATTTTGAAAAAAATTCTCGGTAATTCGGATAAAATCAAAGAATCATTTATATAGAGGGGTATATTCTATACTGCATAAGACGTCACAGATAAAAATAATACACTCAAGGTCACCAAAGTCTCGTAGACACATAAGGCAAATATTTTCTGATTTTCGTAGACCTGCCGCCCTACGAATATATACATTTATTTGAATTCTACGACCCTTTACATAAATCGATTCCTCGGGGTCGATATACTAGTAGATCAATTATGTTTTAATGAGAATATTTTAGAAATTAGGAAGTATTTTAGAAATAATGGTGCTACGGGCTACGATCCGTAGCAAAACCGGTCTGCGAAATAAATCCCGCAATAAAGTTATTGCTTGTTAAATGCATTCTCCTATACATAGAATCATATAACAATAATGACCAATAAAACGGTTTTTAACCCGGCAAGTGTAAGGTTATTATTTGTATTTGTAACACAGAACGTAAGTTGGTTCTCTGGTTATAGAATACATACGGCTTTTCCCGGCCACCATATTATAATCATTCGCTTTAAAAAAAAATATGGTTGGCCGGAATAAAATAATATCATACGGCCCGTCTAATGTGAAGCGGTTACCTTATAGACGTTTGCAATGCAGCAACATCTCCTCACATCTATTAACTTCATGCACTTGCAGGATTTGTTGGTCTTCAGTAAGGTCCCTCCGCAGTCTCAACTCAACATGCGCTGCCTCGCTTTCGCCAGAGTCTTTAGCTAGTCACCATGGTGCAAAAAGTACAAATGAAGTTGGTTTTAGCAATAAAGATGGTAATGAGTCACTTTAACCCCAAGAGGTTTTTAACTTAAAAAAACCACGATAGAACAAAGAGAAGCGGCTGTTGGATTTATCTCATGCTTACGTATTCATAGTACCCGTCCAAGTCTTATACAGGCACCACTCTTCATCTACCAAGTGAGGCTTTAACACAGAAGCAATTCTACAAGAACCTAATAGCATTCTCTACACCACGAATTTAAACTTTAAGTTTAGTTCGTATGGTTGATTATTTTTTGCAGGGCGAAGCTGGCGTTAGACAAGCTTGCAGGGAGGTGGCTAAAGGCTAGCACGGTCGAGAGATCGCCGGTACTCTACGATGACAAACCTTCATCTGGTCACGTAATGAAAAATTACAAAACTGTACGCCAGGCTTTGCATCCGGCAAATGAACGGTCGCGTCGGGGTCGCTTCAGGTTAAGTAGGCATGTGTATGTTATAGTGATGTGATTAAAATATTATTATTTATATGTTTAGTTGTCAAAGGAATGCATATAGGTAGAAGTTGCCTGCGAACTCATTTATGCAGTTGAATATGGCCCTATAAATAATAATACTGAGTACAGTATGGAGGCTCCTTGCTGCTCTCTTGTATCGGCCTCAACTCACCTATGAGATGAATTTGGAACAGTGTGTTTAGCGCTACATGCACACACTCTCATTCACGCTCTGTACATAATTGTCTATGTAATAGTTAACGTGCGATATTTGTATCCAGTGACCAAGGTTTTTAAAACCAAAAAATAAGGGTGTATTAACGTCCTCTACCTTCTGTCCATCCGTGAATCTGTCTGTTAAAACAGGGCTATATTAAGCCAATGAGTCGAAATTTTCAACAAATATATTTATGTAAAACATCTAATGCGGTGTGTTAGCCCAAATTTTTGCGAGGTGACGTCGCCACGCTCAAGTACTTTTAATACTAGTTAGTAATTATACGGGAAAACTTTGACACCGGAGTTTCCCACCATGATTGACGTGGGTACCTACAACATGAACATTCCACATAATCTTCGTTTGGCCCATGATCTATGATTTATTTCAAGATCTAACCGTTAGGATGCTCCGTTGAGATCTGCGAGCACTGTGGCTATATCATCTAGCACTTCCGCGATGACCAGTATATCGTCGGTAAATCGAACGTGAGTTACTCGTCGTTGATGTTGTTTTTCCAGTCCAGAAGTTTTAAAACATTTTACAATGCAGCGAGAACAGTTTTGGGAGAATCAAATTATTTAATTCACAAATACAAATTTTTGAAAAATATTATATCAAGTTAATTCACATTCTACTAATATTATAAAAAAAATGTGAGTATGGATGTGTGGATGTTTCTTTCACAATTGGTTGAACAAATTTGAATTAAATTTAGCATACACATTCTAAAAGTTCTGAATATACACACTAACGATATACAGAGTATGTACTCTGTATATCGTTAGTGTGTATACACGGGGAGAAGCCGCGGAAGAAGCTAGTAATACCCAGCTCACAATAATTAAGATATTGTTACATACACTTAATATAAACTCGGTGTTTGAAAATAATAACGGAAATTAATGCAATCATGCATAAGGGTATTTACAGACCATTATTATTGCATGATGTTTCAGGCTGACGGTTTCAGGTTCTGACGTCACATGCTAATCTGAGTCCGCCTACGTCCAGGCTGGTGCAATCGAAACGTCAGACAATAACAAAGGTATGTAAATAACCTTAGGCATGATCGCGTTAATTCCCAGTTGTTTTCATAAATCATGCAACGCGAAAGTTTAATAGTTATTATAGAAACTCGGTGGACTGTGGCCCCTTCCAAGTGAAATACTACAGCTCATCCAATACGATACGACTCAATAGACTATCGGAGACAAAACAAAACGCAATAAAGCCTTCCTTTGAACGGCTCGAGAATAAGGAAAAGTTGGAAGTATTCAAGGGTGGTGCGACCGCAACCCCCACCTGAGGACCCAAAAAATATGGCATAAACGAGTGGAAGGGGCCGCCTCTTCAGCCACGAAATTTCAGCCATACTTCCAAACCTATAATCCTTCATAATCACCTTTACAAAGCAAAGATTAAAAACGATTCGCGCGCCCCCTACCGCCCGTCTCGTCCTCGCTTTTATATGCGAGACAGCGAAAAGTAAGATTAAATCATTATTTTTCTTAAGCTTCTCTTGGTTTTTTCTCCGCTCTAGTGGAAGTTTTTTGCGTGGACTTTTGATGCGGACGATCAAAGACTTGTGTTCAAATTTACATAACATTCTTAGAGAAATTGCGGGGTGGTTGGGGGAGGCCAATTTAACACGAATCGCCTGATGTTCTGTATAAACTTATTAATGCGAATTCCAGGATTGATGCTTAATGTACTATTAATTTATTCCGGGGATTAGTCGAGTGCTATCGCATAATTTATGAGCAACATTGAGTGGAAAATAAATAAATGTAATTGTCTTTTACTGTGTGATTGGAAATCGGCCATATATCTTATTGAAATGTTGGTTTTGAAAATATTGAAATCTTTATAATAGAATTTTTGTTTTACTTCAATTGTTTTTGAAAATTTATTTTATCATTCTAATTTGTTATGTGTGTCATATGTATATGCCATGACGATTCCGGCAAAATTTACCGGGGCAAAAATCGATTGTCGACTAGGGTTTAATTCTATATAAATTCAATATAACCAGTATTTCAATATAACGCCTTTTGTAAATATTTATTTGTTAACTATTGTTGACAAATGTTGTAACTACACAATATTAGATAGAACTAGATTGCAATTGGACATGCATGATTCCGGAGTAATTCTTTTCACCTAAAAAAGTATAGTTCGATCATCCAGGTACTAAAATTTTTTCACAGGTTGAAGAAATTTTATATGTTTAGTTAGAACTAATGCTACGAACGTAAACAATAAGTAACATGGGGTGTACGAGGTTCATCAAAATCTTTGAATCTAAGTCCACCTCATCTGCACGTGCACCTTGCTGACTCACAAACGAAGCTCTGCCACTGCCAAATAACACTTCCCTTGAGGGTTGTTGTGTTACCGCGAGTGAGTGAGGTCACCAGAAAGGAAGGAGTCGCTGCGTGGGGCAGCAGGGGTGGCGGCGCGCGAGCAGTATTTTATGTTGTGAGCGTTATATGGTTACGGTAACCGCTTCGCATCAGGCGGGCCGTATGCTTGTCTGCCACCCGATATAGTATAAGTTTTAGATTATTTTTTGTAGAAGTATAGTTATTGGAAAACTTGCTGTACATGGTTGCATGATTTTTCAATGTGTGATAACAGGCTAGTAACGAAATATTGAGAGGTGATTGAATTTTGTCAGCTCATCTTATGATCTTACTAATATTATAAATGTGAAAGTAAAGAAAAACAAAATAATTAACTTAATTAAGTTTCCGTACCATTATCTATAAAAACGACATCTCGGTAGGTTAATTATGTGTTATATTATAGTTTAGTAGCTGACCCAGCAAACGTTGTTTCGCCATAAAAAAATATAACAACCTATTCTCAGACCTACTGAATATACACATAATATAAAATTTCATCAAAATCGGTCCGGAGTAATATGGTAACTAAAACTGTGACACGAGAATTTTATATATTAGATATTTATTTTTAATTAAAACTTTGTACAATGAAATAATACAAAAGGAAAAATACATTTATAAATTATAGTACCTCCATAATAAGATCATTAACGTTCACAGATCAGGTATAAATACTCCTACCTGTTCACAAAGTAGTCTGACGATCTAATTAAAATGTTTTAACTAATAAGGACGGTAAGTACTCTCTCTTTAATACCTAGATAATTGAACAGCGTCTTAATTAACGAATTTTCAATTTCTTAGACATGTCAGTGATGTTTTAATTTGATATCGAATAACAAACCGTTCTATATTTAATGTACAGTGATTACAATAACTTCTTTAAAATAAATATTTTTTTTTTAATTGAACTGTTAAGATAAGATAAGAATGACTGCTTTATGATCAAAGTCTATGGGAATGTATAAAGGTGCATATATAACTAACGCAACTATTGTCCGACTAAACATCAAAATTTCACGTCGAACGACTTTTGAATGAAATGCACTTGGGTAGCCAACTTGTGTGAAAATCGTACCTATACAACTCGATTAAATTATTTAGTCGATATAAGATAAGTTGTATATGGCTGGCTGGCCTGGCTTAAGAGCCTAGATAGATATAATCAATTAATATAATTCGTGATTCGGAAGGCGCGTCAAGTCGTCGGTCCCGGCTGTTGCCATTGGCCTTAGGGCGGCTTGAAAACACTGGCCTCCGCCAACCCGCAGTTGAGCCGTGGTGGAGTATGCTCTAAACACCTTCAATTGAGGGGAGATCCGTATTCCAGTAGGGGATGAGTACTTGTAGTCTATAACGATGTTACTTGCCAAATTTCATAGTTCTAGGTCAACGGGAAGTACCCTATAGGTTTTGATTCCCTTGAGAATGTGTAGAAATATGCGTTTTTTGCTGAATAAACGGCCGTAACTTTTTCTTACGTAAACTTAGCAGTTTGATTTTTTTACAACTTCATGGGACCGTAGACGATGGGACCGTATACAGTTCAAATTTCAGCTTGATACCTCCACGTATTCTCGACATAGAGGGTCTTGACAGATAGACAGACAGACGGACAACAAAGTGATCTTATAAGGGTTCCGTTTTTCCTTATGAGATACGGAACCCTAAAAAAGCTGAAATATAAAGCTCTGATTCAAATCAAAAATTGAAAATCAATTTACGAATACAAATAAAAACCAGAAAGAGACTACCGTACTATAAACTAACTTCACACGTATCCGACTCCAACTTATCTTACTTAAGCCTAACTTGGTATTTAGTTAAACCTAAGCGCTAACTTGTGTTTACACACGTTAGTGGTTGTTTGATTGTCTTAGGCGCAGGTAGTTGAGCCCGCGTGAAATATGTCGCTACTTAAGTTCTAAGCCAAGTTTACTCTGCGAGCTTAAGTTTTACAACTTAGACATGTGCGATGCCGAGACTACCTGCTTGTAGCTAAAGATATAGCGATTATATCTGTTTAGTGATTTATTAAATATTGATACAGAATGGGTCTGTTTCGAAGCGAAGATATTCGGAAATCACATACGAATTTCATTTGATTCGATTGGTGGTGGGGATTTTTCATTACTATCATCAATGCACTAAAACATAATTTATGTAAACAAGCCTAGGATGTATTTTCTCAGCCGATCTCGTCATTCCTTACTTTTCTTAACTTTCTGTACAAGAACATGTGTGCTTGTTTTGGCCTGGGTATTTTATATGTACCTATTATATATGTGTATTTAAAAAATAATATGTGCTTAAGTACAATACAGTTATCTAGTAGCTATAGTACAAGCTTAGTTTAGTTTAGCACTTTTTTATACTACATTGGGTGGCAGACAAGCATACGGCCCGCCTGATGTAAAGCAGTTACTACAGCCATATTAACGTTAGCTACATGAAATATCGCTCGCGCGCAACCATCTCCGCTGCCAACGCAGCAACACCTTTTTTCAGATGACCTCACTCGTACGAACACCATAACCCTCAAGGGATTATTTGGCTGCGGTATTCTGTGAGGTCGCCAGTCGGGCAGCTTATAAATACGCTGTGCTCTACCTCAGGCGAGGTTGGCTTTGGCTCTAAGAAAGTGGTGAGTCACTTACGCCCCAAATGACACTAGACTTGATGGCATTCCAGGAATATTTATCTGCCATATTGCTGTCTCTCACAAGACACTATGCTAAGAGAGGAAATCAAATTCCAAAAGCTTCTTACTCCTACTAATTTCTTCTGATTAAATTTGTTGTGAGTTCTATGGCGGCCATAGTTTTACCCCCGGGACTGCAGTGGACTTAAATGTTCATTGCATTTTTTGGTGGTCCCCGTTGTTAGTCCTGGCTGCACAGGAGATACCGTGGTGGGAATGTGTGGTGGGCCCCCGCCCGGTATTATTTATTTTTAACAAACGGTTTACTCACCTGTCCTGACCAGAAGGGTGCTCGTTAACTGGTTACGCCGACGATGGTCTCTTATTAATCAATGCTAATTCTAGATCTAGCATAGAGAAACTAGCCAACGTTAGTCTAGGCTTAATTTCAGCCTGGGGCTATCGTAATCATCTCGATTTCGCACCACATAAAACATAGCAACTATTGCATAAGGGAAACTTACAGGTTTCACTGCGATTTCATTGTAATGGAATTTCAGTTGCAAATAAAAATTCAAAAAAATACTTGGGTTTGCTTTTGGACAGAAAATTAATTATATCGAGCACATAAAGGTCACATAACGGTCAGGAGGTCACATATCGGTCAGTTTAATACCTAACTGCATAGTGTTCAGTAATACCGACAATAGTTACAGGTCCTGAATAGATGTCTGTCGATACTCGGACGGCTAGCTTTGTCGATATCAAACTGGAAGTGGGACTGTTCTGATTTCTAAGCCAAGTCTTTGTACTCGTATAGTTTCATTGAAACTTCTTCATTCAGTATAAAGGAAGGCGTTCTACAATCTGGAACTTCTAATTATGTGCATTTTATATATGGGTACTACCTAGTAAATGTTATGATTTAATAAATTATTTATTCAATTCATTTATTTATTTCGTGAACACGCCAGTTAAGCATTGTCGACCGTAGCCTCTCCATGGATGGGTTTATTTATCGCGAGTTCCTCCGTGCATCGTAGAGCACGTTAAACCGTCGGTCCCGGCTGTTGTCATTAGATGAAAGTCGTTAAGCTAAGTCAGTGGCCTCTACGCGGCTTGAAAACACTTGCCTCCGCCAACCCGCAGTTGAGCAGCGTGTTGGAGTATGCTCTAAACCCCTTCGATTGACGGGAGACCCGTATCCCAACAGTGTGATGAATAAACGAGACGTGTGAATTGAGCTCAGGCCCATCTCTTATTGCGATTCAATAACTGAATAGAATGCTTATCCGTGCCAAAGAATAAACGACTCTATTTAAAATTGAATAGAGTCGCTTATTCATTGGTATGAATAAACATTCTATTCAGTTATTGAATCGCAATAAGAGATGGTGGTAAGGGGGCAGCTCCTTTCAAAATAGCATCAGGCGAGTCATCATCATCATCATCAGCCTGTATCTACCCACTGCTGGATATAGGCCTTCCCCAATGCTTTCCACCAAATACGATCCTCCGCCTTCCGCATCCAGCCGCTTCCAGCCGCTTTCTTAAGGTCATCGGACCATCTAGAAGGAGGGCGCCCAACACTTCGTCGTCCTACGCGCGGCCTCCACTCTAACACCTTCCTCCCCCATCTGCCATCACTTACTCGGCAGATGTGACCGGCCCATTGCCACTTCAGCTTGCAAACTCTGAAGGCTATGTCGACAACTTTGGTTCTCCGTCGAATTTCTTCGTTTCGGATTCGATCACGCAGAGAAACCCCGAGCATAGCCCTCTCCATCGCTCGCTGCGTGACCTTTAGCCTGTGGACCAGTCCGATGGTCAGTGTCCAAGTCTCTGCACCATATGTCATTGCAGGGAGGACGCACTGGTTGAAGACTTTAGTCTTCAAAGCGAGTATTTCAACTAATTAGTAATTCTCATCCCGCATTCAAATTCATTCCAATAGCTACGTGTAGCCTAGATCTCCCATCAATTGTAGAGGTATAGAGAGTATACCACGAAAAAATATAAAGATTAAAAAAACTGTTTATAATTATTATTTTCATAGAATAAATAAAGTGAAAGTCAAAACTCTTTATTGCATATCTAAGTGTACAGAGCAGAGTGTGAGCCATGTGATTTCCGGCAGACTAGAATAGAATCACTCCGTCTCTTCCCGTGAATGTCGTACAAGGCAACTAAGGGAAATACATTATAAAACATCGATTAGGCATCCCCAACCCGTCTGGCCAGCGTGGGGAGTGTAGGCCAAGTCCTCCTTCTGTCTGGGACAGTCGAGAGAGGGTCGTGCTCCTGTAGTGGAGACTAAAATGACCTGATGATGAAGTGCACAGAGATTCTTAGACTTGTATAAGAACTTACAACTTAGTTACCTTTGTCAGGTATCATATATATATAGGCAAGACTTTAGGCGCGCACGCGACTGTACTTACAATAGGAACTTATTATTATAGAATACTAGCTGGCCCGGCGAACTTTGTATCGCCTTTAAATATTTTTACTTTATCTTTTTCGATGAGTTACAAACTATCCTATCTATTAAGTTGGATCAAATCAAACTGCACACAGTGTGCAAAATTTTATTTAAATCGGTTCAGTAGTTTAGGATACCATCGCGGACAAACAACGTGACACGAAATTTCTATAGGTATATTAAGATTTTGAGCTGCAATTTTATTCGTTCATCTATCATGATTTACCTTTAATAAAAATAAAATGTAATCTTGTATATCTTCAATGTAATATACTTCGAAGTTCACCGACTCCTAATTCTCAAAGGCAGTAACTTCAGCTTTGGTCCGAGTTTATTTTACCGTCGAAGTGCTTTATCGGAGCTATTGATTTTGCTAGACTCGAAATAAAACGAGCGTCGCGCCGCATAAAATTGAAGGCACATTAGTCCCTGCGCAGTTTTAATTTACGAAGTTACTGTGGACCACGTCGATTGTCAATAAGTAAACACGGCGCGCAAAGTCGGAGTATTTAACTTAATTTTTGAGCTTCCAGCAGGGTTAATTGGGAGAGGCGCAGCGGAATGCTGGCACAAAAGAAGCACTTAAATTGTACGGCACTCAACCGGCTCAAAATAAACTTATCTTCATCGGGCAAGGGTTAAAATCGTTTAAAAGCAAGGTATAATAATTGAAAAGGTGGTGCGGGGATGCGGTTGATTCAATCAAGCGCCACTTGCTGATTCAATGTTCGCTAATAATGTTATTTATAGACTTTTTGAAAAGGCGGAAGCTCGTGTAAGACGCGGAAATAGGGTGTGATTTTTCCATTACAATACCTGTTTGGAGTGAGTTAAAATAGAGTGTTTTTTTTTTATTCTTCGATCTTAAAGGAACAATCCGAATGCGAATCCTGCTTTCGCATTGTATCTGTCTTATAGACGCTTGTAATAATATAGCGTAGTTACGACTGCTATAAGTTTAATATTATTGTTTGGCACAGAATATACTTATAGTATCATATTATAAATTAATATTTCTGGACAATTTACAATAGCGCCATGTCGTCCCAAATTAAGCGCAAAGCTTGTACTACTATGGGTGCTAGACAACTGATAAATGTACTTGAATACATGTTTTTTTTTTTTGTAAATACATACCTATAATACATAGAAAACACCGAGACCAAGACAAACAGACATGCTTATGCACACAAATGTTTGTCTAGTGCGGGGATCGAACCCGCGAATTCGGAGTCAAAATAGCCGTTGCAAGCCATTCGACCACCGGGCTCGTCCCGACCGCCAGGTTCGTCGTGTTCGTTCTCGATATTACAGAGCTTAATTTCTAATGATACTACTTAATTTAAACTCATGTGATGCCCTAGTAACGTGGATGATCTCAAAATATAAACATAAGCTCTCATATACCCTTTCGCCAAAGTCTCATTACTGAAATATTCAAAAGTGGGCCCGTCCGGGATTTGAACCCAAGACCTCTTACACTCAAAGATCTTTAACCAATCTCACCTGTAGTTCACATAAGAGCTATTGATAATAACTTTACGTGAACGAACAGGAACTTAACACATAGAATGAAACGTATATAGCATTTATTTATATTTTTATACAAACCGACATCGCTAAAAATAGATTTGAAATTGTATAAAAAAGGGAATCGCGCGCCTTCATTAGCAAGTAAGGTGCTTACCGAAACGACGCAGAATTAACATAATAAATCTGGCAGCGCCATCAATCAACTGTGGATGACTTCTTTCAAAGGGCTTCCTAAGCCCTCACTTTCATCTGGACCTTCCCCAGGAGCTGACAATCATAATTACGATGGAATGCGTTCATTTACTCTTTTCTCTCGAGACTTACAGATCATATAAAAATAAATTTAACTTTTTCTTTGAGCGTGGTTCTTTATAATACTCTTAATCATAGGCAATTAATAAATACAGATTCAGTATATGATTTAGTTACCAGGGGTCCTACCGCCGAAGCTGAAACCAATAAAAATCGGATTTTTTGATTGTGAAAATGTAACTTCACCTTTTTTTTATGTGAGAGGGGGCAAACGAGGATGTGGATCACCTGGTGGAAAGCAATCACCACCGCCCATGGAGATCAGCGACACCAAGGGGTCGCCAATCCGTTGCCAGCCTTTTAAGGAAAATGAAAACTCTGTTCTTGAAGGCACCCATGTCGTAGTTGTTCGGAAATACCGCTAGGGAAGTTGATTCCACAGTTTCACTGTTCGTGGTATAAAATGTCTTAGGAAACGTACTGTAGTAGATCGCCAATTATCAAGATGATATGGATGGAATTTTAATTTATGGCGAGTTGTACGATAGTGGAATTCAGCGGCAGGTATCTTATAATGTTATAAGAAAGCACTTGTACTGTTCCACGTAATTATAAGTATAAGTGATTTATTATAACATTATGACAATAATGTTCCACCAAGTGCCAACAATCAACAGTATCAACTTTATAACTTCAAGTTAAATTAGTTCTGATAATAATAAGGTTAGCAGCCCCCTTACCACCACCTCTTATTGCGATTCAATAACTGAATAGAATACTTATTCATACCAATGAATAAGCGACTCTATTTCAATTCAATTAATTCATGAATTAGCAATCTATTCAATTATTGAATCGCAATAAGAGATGGTGGTAAGGGGGTAGGTAGGGATAGAGGCGCTCTACCGATTAAACAGAACATCATCATCATCATCAGGTCATTTTAGTCTCCACCACAGGAGCACGAACCTCTCTCGTCTTGTACGACATCCACGGGAAGAGACGGAGTGATTCTATTCTAATCTGCCGGAAACCACACGGTCAGAAGGTGTTTAACACAAATTTAAATATAAGTTAGATTTTCGCAATCAAAAATTTCGATGGAAATGGGCCTTAGCTTAAGCGGTAGCCCCCTGAGAGCCGTAGGTACTTCAGCCCTACTTTAGTTTGTGTTTATTAGCACCTATAATGAAAAAAAAAACATTCCGGGACAAATTACACTACGCCATCTAGTTCCAAACTAAGCAAAGCTTGCATTATGGGTCCTACTTATAGCAAGTATTATGATGACAAACGTGAAATTCAACAAGTTTCAATTTAAAAGATATTCGCATCATCTCAGGTAGACAAAAAACGAAAAAGCACAATTATCACTGCTGTATAGCATAAAGTTAGACGTTACCAGTCACTCGTTATCAGTGCGGCACCTCCTCAGAAATGCAGACTAATTATACCATACATATAAGTAATAGTACTACGTAATTATACTCACTCGCAAGAACTAGACAGTCTCATGTTAGACTTAACTACATTGGTAAAAATATGTCTAGGTAAATTTTCAAAACAAGTCCAGTCCGGGTTCTGAAATCAGGGATTCTCACATCCAAAGCGAGTAACATACATAACTTTAATTGTAGCAGACCTATGGTGGCAGAGATTGTTTATATAAATTCGTTACATTGAAATCAGCTTATAAAACATTATTTCATCCAATTAACAGATGAGGGTATATTTTTCTAATCCCGGATCTTAGACTATTTATTTTACACCGCTTTGGTTGGATGTCGATTATGATCGCCAACTGGCTTGCTGGTCTCGTGTCATGATTCTCGCTTTAGCTCTGAGAGGTCCCGGCTTCAAATCCCGGACGAGTCTTGTTCTGTTCAAGTTAAACCATTTCCAGTAAATTGATTCGTAATCGCTAACGTCACTGTAGAGCCAGCAGCAAATTGTATTTGAGCGGACTTTAAAATTTCCCATTCGGAGTGGTAGCGGCCGCTCATTTATGTAGTTTTAATTCCGCCATTCCTTAGCTCGGAGCCAGGATCTTATTTCATTAGCCGGTCGCGAGTCGAGTGCGCCAGCCATTTAGCTAGCAAGCTACAGAGATATTAGGGTGCTAATACTTTACCATAAGCGAAGCGTTTTTGTATCTCTTGTGTAGATGTGTTAAGTCTATTATTTGTTAGCGTGCTGCTATAAATTATATCACCAAAAATACTATACCATAGAATATTGCAGCAGAATATATATGTTTATTCATATATAAATACAAAATAAGCCAAACAGAGCTGATCAGTCCTCGCCGAGTGTATCGACAGGCCACCTAAATACATATAACAAAGTACATTTTTACTGATGACAAACATCAATTTGTAGTATTGATAGAGTACAAGCAGAGTCATATTCGCATAAGAAACGTGACGACGCGTGATCGAATGGCCTAAAAGTATATGGGGCATGATAATGTCATGCAGCCAGTGAATGCATATTTTTACCTATCAGCCGCACTTCTCTTCCAATTCACTGCAGCCAAAGGATAGGAATCGACACTCTTTATCAGTAGAATTTTGTTTATCGATAAAGTACTCTCGTTTTTTTTATCTTCCAATAATATATTCCAATAACATACCTTAATCACTTAGTCAACATCTTCTTGTTTAGTCATATTGTTAAAGTGGCAATTTTTACAATAATGTGTGATTTAATCACATCGCCTTCTTGAGAGTCGATATAAGAGAGCCTAATTTACTATATTCAAACCATTTATGAGTTACGATTACATATACTTTGCGTCCAGTTAGTTTCCGCTTATCTCAGCCCATACCCTAACGTCACTCGTACTGCTGTAAATACGACAGAATTGTACATCTCGTGGTAGCTACTTGATCTGTTTATGTTTAAGTTGCTCTTCGTTTTGGCCGTTATAATTAAAAGCGACAAAATAGCGCTAGCAGCTAGAGACGAATTATTAAGATGCAACGGACCTCCGAACTTAAGTGTTGATGACATAGAATTCATATCCCCCTTTCGTACTTTATCATTGTTTTAAAGGAAATGCACATCAACTTCGTATAATTTGGATATATTACAACATTCACTAATTAAAAATTTCAGACAAAACGTTTCATTTTGTGTATGATTTACAAGTGTAAGTTTGACTAGACCACAGTATAAGTAATAGCAGTACGGCCACTCCCTGTCGCTTTCACCAGAAAGTTCAACTGTTCCACATTCGTCTAAGAAGTAAGGTGAGGTGGATACCAATCGACCTCACCTTACTTCTTAGACGAATGTGGAACAGTTCGTATGGCGTCGCAAGCACACACTTTCATTCACGCTCTGTACAGACGTCTTTGTTTATGTAGTAGTTCAAGACGCAACATTTGTATGGAGTGGCCGGGGTGTGACTTAACCACGGAATAAATATACACACCTACGTACAGTATAGTGACTCCCTGCCGCTCTCTGGAATCGACCACCACAGCTTCCATGAAATGTGAAACAATTTGTTCGACGCCATATTATATGAAATGTGTCTACGCGCCAGACATAAAGGATTAATTTAAAAATCAATATTATATACAACACAACAAATATTTAACTTTTGAATTTTTATAAACAGGTTAAAGTAAAACTAAAATGTATTATGCTTCAGCTGCATGTCTACTTTTTTATTTCATATTAGAACAAAATATTTCGACTGAGTTTTGGGTTATTGCACTGACATTTTCATCCTCGCCACGAAAATTTTCTATTTGCCCAATTCACCCGTCTTAAACGACATAAAAAAATTAACACCCTAAATGCATGCAATTTCACTAATTTCGAGCATGGTGATGAAAATATCTCTATGAGACTTAAAGCGATTTACAAAAAAGTTTTCCAGTTGACGCTTAGTCTTTATATCTGAGAGGGCGGTAAACGAGCATGTGGGATGACACCTGGTGGAAAGCAATCACCACCGCCCATGGAGATCAGGAACACCAAGAGGTCGCCGATCCGTTGCCAGCGTATACTCCTTCCTTTCTTTCTTACTGCCCCCTTACCACCATCTCTTATTGCGATTCAATAACTGAAGAGAATGATTATTCATACCAATGAATAAGCGACTCTATTTAAAAAAATTGGTTGCCTGTAAAGTCGGTATACGGGCGAAAGTTTTACGTGACAACGACTTTGAGTGGTAAAATGTTTTCGAGTGGAAGGGACGCATGCCTTTCACTTTTTATGTCTGTCTCTCTCGCTCTTAGAAGGGACGCGTGCCTTTCACTCGCTCTCATTGTAAGCGCATAACGTGAGCCAGTTTCTTGAAGTGTCACCCGGCTAACCAATTTATAAGACGTTGTCACGTCAAAAGGAATAGAGTCGCTTATTCATTGGTATGAATAAGCAATCTATTCAATTATTGAATCGCAATAAGAGATAGTGGTAAGGGGGCTGGTGACCTCACTCATTCGCTGGAACGCAACAACCCTCATTTACAAGTTAAACATAACAAGGGAAGTGTTATTTGGCTGCGGTATTCTGTGAGGTGGAGGTACCCCCAAAATCGGGTAGCTTAAAAAATATGCCCTACCTCTCTTTTTGCCAGAACCTCGATCATCATTCAACAGGACCTGCTACTGTTCCGCTTGCGTGCTCGGTTGGTTTACTGAGCGCAAAGGCGGAGCAGGTAAAGGTCCTCTCGTCTGGTTGATTTACTGGACGAGAGACTCGCAACCCGTGATATAACCGGAAGGTTGGCACACGGGGCGCATTAGCAGTTAAGTATATAAGAAAAACACAGATTAGTACATATACTTTAATATACACGTCAATAATAACCGGGTTCATAAGGTCACATTACAAATAGGGACATACAGGACTACTGATAAAATCACACGTAGTAAGACAATACTTGATTTAAATCTACTCTAATTTTATATATCAAATTTAGCCAGTAGCTTCACTATAAAATATTAACTAGACTAGGACGTGGGCATTAGCCAACGTCTTTTCTGGTCGAGTGCCGCGAAGAGAATGCGCTTGCCGCTTTAGCGAGTCCTCGTTGTTGAGCCGCCATATTGCGCCCCACCGTTCTCCCCGCCATCGCTTCTGCAACCGGTAGTGACGTAGGCGACAACATCCGGCCGTCCTGCATACGCTTTCGCCCTCGGAAGCGTCAGGGTCTGATGGGAATTTGCTGTGAACACGATAATAATAATAATGAATATATATATATAGAGTTAATACTGTATATGCTCGGGGGACACCCTCCAAAGTAAAACGTAAATTTTTAGATTATTATATCAGTGGTTAATCTCCGTGACTTATTACAGTGCTTCTTTTTACTGTTCGGTCATTTGAGACTTTACCCTGATCGTAATCTCGTTTACAGTTAGTACTTTGGTTGGACTTATGAAGCAATAGTTCGCATGTATACTGAATTTACTATTGTGGTCAAAGTTAATTTACATCAGACAACAATAAATTTATATTATCGTTGTTATGTAGAATGTACTTATGAAAACAATTATGATTTCAGTTGTTTTATCTTTAACCGAAACTTATTAAAATTTGTATTTACCTTTTGACAACATCCGGAATACCTACATATTCTCTTGATTCATGTTTCCAATATTAATCCATGGCTTCATATTCTCTGCGCAAGTTGTACCTTCATACCTCCTAGATGTTCTCTCTGCTCCTCTCATATCAGTCACTTTATAGCGATCATGACCTAGTATTTCTGTCACTTGGAAGGGTCCTTTAAATAATGGCATTAATTTCGTACTTTTGCCATCATTGGATTGACTCGGTATTTTTATTACAACTAAATCTCCTATTTTATAAGAAATAGCTTCCTTCCGTTTAGAATCAAATGTTTCCTTTTGCTTTTCTGCACACTTCTTGATGTTTTCGTCTACTTTCTTTCTTAAAGATGTAACGTCAACCTGCACCTCCTCTTTCATTTCATCACATAATCTATCAGAGTTCATATCTAGACGGTATCCAAAAAGAACCTCACATGGTACTGCGGATGTAGTTTTATTTACTGTGCTATTTATCCCTTGCTGAATAGCCGTAATATATTGGTCCCACTTGTTATCTTCAGTGTTTGCGCTCATAGTACGTAATGCCTCAAGAATGGTTAGATTATAACGTTCAACTTGACCATTGGAACGTGGTATAGCAGTGGCAATCACATGGTGGCGAATATTATTGTCTAAGCAAAACTTAACGAATAGTTTCGATGTGAAAGCACTCCCAGCATCGCATATAATTCGTGTGGGATTTCCGAAAATTTTAAACATTTTTTCTAACTCATTGATCACCGTTTTACTTTTTGTATTACGAACAGCGTATATGAAAATGAATTTTGTAAAAGAATCAACAACTACAAGTACATGTGTATTATTTCGTGCTGTTTTTACAAAAGGGCCTAAATGATCAATATGTAATGTATGGAATGGTCTCGCATACTTAGGTATAGGAAATAATTTTCCAGGTTTTCTACCGTGACTATTTTTAAAATAAATGCAATTGAGGCAATTTTTTATATATTTAGTTATAACTTTTTTCATGCGAGGGAACCAATAACGTGCTTTTATGCGTTCTAAGGTTTTATCCACAGCGAAGTGCCCAACATCATCATGGTTTGCTTTAATGATCTGCCAAATGCATTCTTTAGGTACAACCCAACGCCTACCATATTCCGTTCTGCGGTAGACTTTATTACCTAGTAACTCGTAATCATGAAAAATTTGTTTATGGGTTTCGGCCTCACCTGATTCTAAAATATCTTTAATAGCGCATATATTTGTATCTTGCAATTGTACCGACAAAAGCCAATCTGATTCAGTAATAGCTAGTACAGATTCAGAGCTCGCATGAGCTTTACTAACTGGATTTCTACTTAATGCATCAACGTGTTGCATTTGACAACCTGGACGATGTAAAATGTCAAATGTGAACTCCTGTGTCTGTAGCAGCCATCTACCTATTCTAGAATTAATTTCATGTTTGGTCATTGAATATTTAACGGCATTACAGTCTGTTACGATTTTAAATTTAGAACCTAGTAAATAATGCCTGAATTTTTGAAGACCAACGACTATGGCTAAAAATTCTAACTCAAACGAATGGAATTGTTTTTCTGTTACGGAAGTTTGGCGACTATAAAAGTGTACAGATTTTTCTCCTTGAGCTGTGACCTGTACCAGTACACAGCCAATACCATCACGGCTAGCATCGGTATACAGAATTATTGGCAACTTTGGATCAAAAATTGAGAGGACTGCGTTATTGATGAGCTCACGTTTTAGGTTATTAAAAGCTTCTATTTGCTCATTGCCCCAGTGCCATGGAACATCTTTCTTTAGTAAACTAGTCAATGGTTTTGACAGCAGGGCACAATTTTTAATGAATTTTCGAAAATAATTTATTAGACCAAGGAATTGCCGCACCTTGTGAATATTTTCTGGCATAGGATATTCTTTAATGGCAGCTAATTTTTTGCTGCTAGGACGAACACCGTTATTTGATACTTCATAACCCAAAAAGCGAATGTTCCTTTTAAAAAAGTGACATTTATCTAAATTAATGGTAAGTCCATTATTCTGCAAGATATTTAGAACTTCGTCTAGTACTGCTATATTTTCGTCAATAGTCTCAGTCGCGATAAGCAAATCATCCATATAATTAATAACTTTACTAAAACGTAGCTGTCCCAATATTACATTCATTAATTTCTGAAACACGGATGGTGCATTGCATAATCCGAAGGGCATTCTGACAAATTCATAATGCCCATCTGGTGTAATGAAAGCAGTTTTGTGTATCGAGTTTTCATTAATTTTTATTTGATAGTACCCACTTTTTAAATCAAGAGATGTAAAATATTTGCAATTACTAAGCCTGTCTATGAGATCTTCGACCATTGGCATAGGGTACTTTTCCTTAACTGTGATCTTATTGAGTGACCTATAGTCTACACACAACCGCTTTTCACCTGAGGGCTTGTCTACTAAAATTATTGGGCTAGCGTACGCTGAATTACTTTCGCGAATGATGCCATTTTGAAGTAGGTCAGCAACTATTTCTCTGGTTGTCTGTTTTTCAGTTTCGGACATTCTATAGGGACGATGTGAAATTGGCTTTGAGGTTGTAAGCTCGATATCCAATTCAACACAAGAAGTCTTGCCAAGAGTAGATAAATCCTCAGATATGCAACCAGAATACTTTTGTAGAATTTCATTAAGCGTAGATATGTATTCTGTAGAATCTGTATTCAAATTGCCAACTGAAATAGCGTTAACCGACAACATTGATTGAAAAGTCAATTCATTTCCTACTCGCGAATACATTATTGTTTTATCTTCTGTAAAATTACGACCAATCAAAATATCACATCCAGATAATTCATTTATAAAAAGTAACTAGACGTTCTACGTTATCTATTTTCAACAAAACTGTTATAGCTTCAGAAACCTCAAAACAAATTTCACGAGTAAAACCAGTTAATCTTATAGGGCTATCCAATTTGTACGGGGATATATCTAGTTTTTTGACTAAGCTCGATAAAATCAATGAACAGTCGCTTCCCATATCGATAAATGCCTGATGTATAGAACCATTCAATGACACTTGCTTATAGAACTTAAATTTAGATTCTAGCGTAGCAATCAGCTTAACTTCGGAATCCTTCTCAACTTTAGTTTTCGCTTTTAGTCTACACGCTGCTTCTAAATGACCAGTTTTTGTACAGAAATTACATTTCGCATCTTTTTGCGGACACTGAATTCTTTTGTGACCAGTTTCTCCGCAGCTATGACAAGAAAAAGTATAGTTACGCATTTGGTTTGCAGATGACTCAGAGGTACTAGTATCCTTTTTCTCAAAACGGTTACGGTATGTCTGATGCTTGGAAGTGGACGGTAGGTTATCCTTTCGAGTTTGATTTGATTCATTTATATGATAAGTTTTACTATGTAGAAATGAAGCCAGATCTTCACAATACCGAAAACTGCCAGCTTCTGCTGCAGTGGTTATATTTTTATCGCCTATTAACCCTACGATAATCGAAATTATATCCTGATCAGAAAATAACAATCTCATTCTATCTATTTTATCTTTTTGAGCAAAGTAAAATTCGTAAAGAGATTGACCCTCGACCGGTTTGGTTTCCATTAGATTTTTGAGCATAACGAACATATTGCGATTAATTTGAAACGTATCTAACAATGTTTTACGCCAGTCTTTCCACCGCCACGTGGTCCACTTGGTCTCGTTTTTTTGTATTGAATCAAACCATGTCTTAGCCGTATTACATAATTTCTGTAGCGCTTGATATTTAATAACTCGGTCAGACCATCCAAAGGCACGGGCATTAGCTTCTACTACATTTATCCACATATATATATCGTCAACTAATGGATCAAACTGAGGTACCACAGATGATAGAATTGTATTGTGACTCACGGTTGACGATGACTTCTTTGAACGCTTCCCTTTTTTCCGCCTGTAACCATCAGAACTGCTGCTCGACGACGACGAGCTGCTACTTGATGTCGAAGGTGACCGTCGGCGCTTCTTGGATTCCTTACTGCGTCTGCGCGGCATAGCGTGGTTCCTTGTCACTTCTGATATAAGAAAAACACAGATTAGTACATATACTTTAATATACACGTCAATAATAACCGGGTTCATAAGGTCACATTACAAATAGGGACATACAGGACTACTGATAAAATCACACGTAGTAAGACAATACTTGATTTAAATCTACTCTAATTTTATATATCAAATTTAGCCAGTAGCTTCACTATAAAATATTAACTAGACTAGGACGTGGGCATTAGCCAACGTCTTTTCTGGTCGAGTGCCGCGAAGAGAATGCGCTTGCCGCTTTAGCGAGTCCTCGTTGTTGAGCCGCCATATTGCGCCCCACCGTTCTCCCCGCCATCGCTTCTGCAACCGGTAGTGACGTAGGCGACAACAAGTATAGGGTACGTTGTCATTCAACAGGGTGCACGACGTGTAGATAAGGTTGACTTTGGTTCAAAGATGTTGATGAACCACCTTCACACCAAAGTTTCTTTTTGTGTTAGAATTTATTATTTTTTCTTGCTCTGAAAATGACAAATCAACGAGTCTTAGAAAGCCATTGTGTGGGCAAAGCCCGAGGCTGGCCGACTCGCTGATTGATGCTCCTTTTAATTACGTTTTTTTAATGTCAACAATCTATAAATCTTACTTCTTAGAGTCGTAATGAAATTTCCAAGAGGCGATTATGTTTATTGTACTTTTCGAAATTCACTTTACTATTTTGAGTTACTTGCAAGAGCCAGGGATGAAACATGATTAACGATTATTTTTTATTGAAAGGGAACACGTACAGAGAAAATAAAGATTCTGTGTTTTCGTATCATGATGTCGTCATCGTTGTCGACAACCCTTATTCTTTCCACTGCTGGGATGCGGATCTTCCATCAATCGAAGGGGTATAGAGCATACTCCACCACGCTGCTCAACTGCGGGTTGGCGGAGGCGAGTGCTTTCAAGCCGCCGTCACTTGGCTTAACGACTATCATCTAATGACAACAGCCAGGACCGACGGCTTAACGTGCCCTCCAAAGAACGAAGGAGCTTGGGATAAATAAACCCATCCATGGACAGGTTGCAGCTGACGTTGCTTAACTTACGACTTCTATTGGACTGACGTCAGTCTAATCATAGACGCAAGTTAAGCAACGTCGGCCGTAGCCTGTCTATGGATGGATGGGATGTGCGTATGTACGCAACGACGCCACTAAGCTCCTCATGATGTATCCAATATTAATTAAGGACAAGTATGAGCATAAATTTAGTATATGGGATGGGCTATTGGATAAGCGGGCATATATTCAGTGACATTGTTTTGTGTTTTCTAACACCTAACGCAAAACATCTAACTTATTAGCAAAACATTGTAGTTTTCTGCTTTTAAAAACGAACAAACATCTGATTCACACCAATGTTCGGAAATACCACCCGCGCAAGAGAACGTGGAACGTGGTTTCCGTCCAGCTTGGATAACACGTTTGCTTATTTTTGCTACCAAAACACGCCACGCTCATATTTTATTAGATTTTAATGTTAGCTGTTAGAAAACAATGTGACTTTACAGTACACAAGGCCTAAAACAGTGTGGCTTTATAGTACACAAGACCTAAAACAGTGTGACTTTACAGTACACAAAATTCAAAACAATGTGATTTTACAGTACACGTACCGTCTATACAGTAGAGTGCCGATTGAAATTGCAGTGTATTGTGTATAATATTATGCCATCAAAAACAGAACTTGTAAAAAAAACAAGTCTCGCAACTCAGATCTTCGACCGTAAAAAGTTATGAGATTCATGTAATACTAAGTCGGTTAATTTATTCAGTCCCTACTTAAGAGACCTTCTGTATTAAGTTATTACGTAATTAGCTAACCTAACGACATCTCATAGCGACCACATCAATATTAAAAATCTTTTATGATTTAAATAAACAGAATGACTTGGCCATCGCATGAAAACAATGTATCTCACAAGTGATACATATTATATCAGATTGTTTAGTAAATTAGGAATTGTTATCTGACTGTAGTCTTCTGTGAGATGGAGGTACTTGTCCACTTCCTACCTCTCCTTCGCCGATGACTGATGAGGCGCATCACGTACAGGTAAGGTCAACTTTAGCTGAAATAGGGTGGTACGCCAAAAACCTGCAGGGAATTTTACGACATGCCTGAAACAGTTGACCTCAATATGAGGGTGGAAACATAAATGGTGTGTCACTAGCTTTATCTCCACCGCGGACGGGGCTCCAGACCCCACTCAAAATTTACGATTGTAAATAGGGCATTCTGTTTGTTTACTTATGACCGAGTAATTCGGCGAATCCGTATAATTACAGGCATTAAGATGATTCCGTTCCCTCCGTCGAAACGAAGAATGGAAGTTAAGTAATGGTAAAACATTCAAATGTCCGCCAAGGCGGCTCCAAAGTTAAGGTTATAAATTTTCGGTCGAATCTGGAGATTAAAATTCGCGAATAGATTGCCTTTGGCAGCTGAAGGAGGGTACGGATGGTGTTCCAGTTTGAAATCTGTATATACGCAATCAATACACGAGGCAATAAAGGAAACAATGGACACGACCGTGTCTTGTACGTGAATACGTTATATGCACTAAAATTATCTCAAAATGGCAGAGCTTCCCTCTCCCCCGCTCGCGATATTCTATGGAATGTATGGAACGGAAGTAAGTAGTACTCTGGTCCTTACTTAGCGTACTAAATTCATTGATCCTTCATCTATCCAGTGATGCGTAGTTGTAACACCAACCTGTATCCCCCAATTTTGTTATCATTCGTTTTTAGGGTTCCGTACCCAAAGGGTAAAAAGGAACTCTATTACTAAGGCTCCGCTGTCCGTCCGTCCGTCCGTCTGTCACCAGGCTGTATCTCATGAATCGTGATAGTTAAACAGTTGAAATTTTCACAGATGATGTATTTCTGTTGCCGCTATAACAACAAATACTAAAAAACAGAATAAAATAAATATTTAAGGGGCCTCCCATACAACAAACGTGATTTTTTTTGCTCGTTCTTTCTCGCAATTGATAACGGCAATAGGTAGACGCTTGAAATACTCACATAATATGTAATTATATATTCACTTTAAAAATAAATAATTAAATAAAAATAAAACAAATATTTAGGGGGGGGGGGGGGCTCCCATACGTTTTTATAGATAATGGTACGGAACCCTTCGTGCGCGAGTCCGATTCGCACTTGGCCGGTTTTTTTTATTGCCTCCCATGGAAGCAATTCTAGACGTATTCACGTTAATAAAATTCAAGAATTTTAAGGAAGTTTTTAGTACGTGTGTAGGTCTGATGGTTTTAATAACATCATCACAATTCACCTTCCTGTTAGAACCCGTCTCCCGACTCCCTTCCATTGGATGCCAGTGTTTTAGCACGTCTTCTTAGAGCGTTTGTTCACTTGTCTGTCACGGCTCCGGCGTTTTGACGGACCGAAGAAGCCGCCCATATATTTGTATGGACCGTTTATCGACGAGCTGTTTTTGTTTGTGGACTGGCATTCGGATTTATGACTGATTAGGGTACGTACGGTTTATATATTATTAGGGTCCCTTACGCAAAGAGTATCAACGAGAGTCTAGTAAGGCTCCGCTGTTTGTCCGTCCATTCGTTGATCGGTCATGCTCACGGGGATGTATCTGATTAAACGTAATAGGTTTCACCCTTCGTAAAGTATGTAATAGTGTAGCAATTATAAAAACTAATATAAATGCAATAAAGATAAAAATTACAGCTCGATATCTTGTATAGTATGGAACCCTTTATAAGCGAATCAGATTCGAATTTCCCTTTTTCCATTTTCTTTGCGAAAAATCGATATTGCTAGAAGTCAATTCTGTTAAAAATAGTTTTCCCTAAGAAACGTTAAGAAATACTAGGTCGATAGTTCAATATAGTACTATTTGTTAGCAAATTACATGTTGGCTACTGGACAATAGATGGCGTTTTTTTTTTCCTATGAAAACCGATTAAATTTCTGCCGATATTAAATAAAGGCAATAATATAATAAATAAAATAAATAAATATTGTCAGACAAAGACACAGCGCCATCTAGCCCCAAAGTAAGCGAAGCTTGTGTTATGGGTACTAGACAACTGATAAACATACGTAAATACATTTTTTTTGTAAATACATACTTATGATACATAGAAAACACCCAGACCAAGACAAACAGACATGTTCATGCACACAAATGTTTGTCCTGTGTGGGAATCGAACCCACGAGCGTTGGTCTCGAAGCCGCGTCATTGACCGCTACGCCACCGAGCTCGTCAATATATATAGAATAATAATAATAAATATAAATAAATAATAAATATTGTCACACAAATTACACAGCGCCATCTAGCCCCAAAGTAAGCGAAGCTTGTGTTATGGGTACTAGACAACTGATAAACATACGTAAATACACTTTTTTTTTTGTAAATACATACTTATGATACATAGAAAACGCCCAGACCAAGACAAACAGACATGTTCATGCACACAAATGTTTGTACCGTGTGGGAATCGAACCCACGAGCGTTGATGTCGAAGCCGCGTCATTGACCGCTACGCCACCGAGCTCGTCAATAATAATTATTAGATTAGGTTATTCCGTTTAGTACTCGTTTAGCAGTTATGATACTATAGGCAAACTTCCAAATTATCCAGGACACGTACGTTAAACTTATAAAACGCCTCTTTGTTGGTCGGAAGTTGAAAACAGGCTCTATAACACAAAATAATGTTTAAAAATGTCCGCCATTTGCTCTCAATTGATACCAAACGATGGGATCAGAAGACGTGCCGGCTAATGATTTGCCGACGATGATATTTATATTTTAATGCACCCCGCAGATTATTTTCTTTGAGGGAAACCTTCGCAGATCAATCGCTAACTGGATTCTACGAGTGTTCGGTTCGCTTCGGTTGGTAATGTTAAAAAAACTCAGCAAAGAGATGTCTCGGCGGCATAATTTTGTGCTTGGCTACTTTCACGTTTCTTTATTTATTTAATTTAGTATTAATGAGGTTGGTTTATGATGAATTTATGTACGAACGATTTTAAAAAAGATTTTCATTTTTGGACCATTTATTAAACCTTGTTGTATTAGCTTCAGCTCGCGTCTTTGCCTGCATGAACACACTACTGACTGAGATAAAAACCGGCCAAGAACGAGTCGAACCATTAAGGGTAAATTAAAGTAGAACCATTAAACCGTATCATTAGAAGTTAAAAAAATCGATCCACGTTGCTTGAAACTTGAAACCCTTCACACGTCACAATGGATTTAGGACTTTAATCATTTATAATTGCACTTGCTTATTTATATCACACGATCGCGAGTCTCTCTTCCAGTAAACCAACCAAGAAGAAGACCTTTATCAACCAGGCACTCAAGCGAACACGGTCAAACTGTAACAGGGGTCTTGAAGGAGATTTGAACCAAGAAAGAGATATAAGTACTCCGGATTTTAAGCGGCAGAATATTCCAGAGATTGAACTGAAAAAGACTTTGAGAAGAATTGAGAAGAGTGAAATGATGGTTTAAGGTAAAGCAGAAAAGTTTCACTCAATTCACGAACTTAAAAGCCACTACCTTTTAGGGAACTATCTTTTAGGAATGATGAAAATTAATGAAAAATGAAACTATCTTTTAGGTAAATAGGAGTAGAAATATTGAAGAAAACATAATAGAGTAGACATAATATGTACCAGTTGCGGCGAATTGTATTAAATAGGCCACTTGAGCTGAAAGTGAAACTCAGAGACAATCATATTTCGTCGTGAACCTTATTCATCTCATTGCTGGGATACGAGTCTTCATTCAATCGAAGGGGTTTAGAGCACACTCCACCACGCTGCTCAACTTGGCGGAGGCGAGTGTTTTCAAGCCGCCTAAAGGCCACTGACTTTGTTTGACGACTGTCATCTCATGACAATAACTGGGACCGACGGTTTAACGTGCACTCCGAAGCACGGAGGAGCTCATAATAAATAAACCCATCGATAGACAGGCTACGGTCGGCGTTGCTTAACTTGCGTGATCGGTTAGACTGACTTGCACAACGACGCCATCGAGCTCCTCATTTGCGAAGTCCAAATATGAAACGGGCACAAAGATTTTGAAGACGGTGAAGTTTGTTTAAATGCTCTACAATGAGGTCAAGGAAACATGTTTTATTAAATATAAAAAATAAAATTAATCTTAATATTATAAATGTGATCATGCATTATAAATTTATGTTCCTTTATTTGCTGGTTTATCTTTCATTCAACGTTGAAAGGAATAAAAGGATTGTCATAGGCTACTTTTTATTATGCAAAAACATCTTATTCCCACGGAAAATAAAAAAAATATTAAAGTACAAAGAAAGAAAAGAAGGAGTATAGGCTGGCAACCGATCGGCGACCCCTTGGTGTTGCTAATTTCCATGGGCGGTGGTGATTGCTTTCCATCAGGTGACACACATGCTCGTTTGCCCCCGCTCTTATAAAAAAATAAATAAAAAAGAAGTAATTACCACGCGGGGAAAGCCGCGGGTAACAGCTAGTAATATATAAAAAAATATTGCAGAATAACAACCGACAGTAAAACTCCAGCAAAACATAAGCGGTCGCGTATTCGCCGTATGTCATCTACAGAGTAAAGCATATCGCTTCGGAGGAATAAAATCGCAAGCACAAATTATGCGCAAGCTCGCACCTGAACCGTTCCGCATTGAAAATAATAAAGTTTCGTTTAAACGCTATTCGTATGGGAGATACAGCGAATGAGGCGTAATAAAGTGAATTAGAAGGAACGTATTGCAAATAGAATGCTTGTCGAACTGGTCTAAAAATAAATGTACAGGTGTATTTTATTAAGACGGAGTGCCATAAAAATAAGTTACATTTTCCGAGTTACACTTGTATTCGATTTACGGAGAATTTTATTCGTAGTATGAAAATACCTGGCTGTATATTATGATGTTATTTGGTAGATTTATTAGGTATTTTTAGTGTTGTATTTCGTAAAAGAATGTTTATAAAAAAATAGTTAAAGGTTTATAGCTTCAGTCTAATATGTATCCGTTTTAGATAACTATATTATCATGTCTATAAGGATACCTACTAAATTAACTAATATTCACAGATTTCATAAGGAATACTACTAATTTGTCATTAACCATTTGACTTCGGGGACGGGGGTTTGATCCCCGCATAAGAGAAATATTTGTTTGATCGAATCCGGAACGAATAAATTCGACGGAAAACCAAATTTGTCGACATAGCCTTCATGCATAGTTTGCAAGCTGAAATGGCAATGGGCCGGTCACATCTGCCGAGTAAGTGATAGGGTTTTAAAGTTAGTTTGCAACTGACTCATTTGTCTAGAGGTTAAATTCTCGCTTTGGGTGTGAGAGGCCCCGTTGAACGTGCTAATCTCAGGAATTATTGGTCCGAATTGAAAAAATATTTCGATGTTAGATAGATCATTTATCGCGTAAAGCTATATACCACGCTACGACTAATAGGAGTGGAGCACCAACGAAATATGTTGCAAAAACGTAGAAAAATTATTCCTTTTGAGAGATTCTGTTACGGGCGCTGCGTAAACAGTTATTTACTCAATAGTCATATATGACGGAATTGTTCCTCTTAAAAAGATCTACAAAGTTCGCGATAGTATGTCTGTTTTTTAAGATATCACCTATTACTTATTCTGTGATCTGATCTCACTATAAACTTTTTTATGGAAATCCTTTCGCTGGATGATTCAGCACCTTGGTCTGTGCTTCTTAACCCTCTCTCTTTTTCACGTAGACGAAATTGCGCGGGATAGCTAGTACCCTATAATATATAACTCTAGACCAGGGGCCCTACCGCCGAAGCTCAAGCCGATTACCATTCGATTGTTTGAGTCCGAAACCATACATTATTCTGTGACCATACCTCAACGAAATACATTTATATTATTTTATAGATACAGGTAGAGGTTCTTCAAAAAGGGTGGGAAAAAGTTTTAACAGGGCTGTCACGCTCTTAACAATTCCTTGGTGTTACAGGCATCCATATGCGGTAACTGTTTTCCATCAGGCGGACCATAAGTCTATTCACCACTTAAGTGGTATATACCCCAAAATCTAATTTAATCATAATCATTAAGCAATTAAACTCCACCAACACTTATACTCTCACACGGGTATTAACGGGTGATATTCGCGTTATATTTGTTTAAGGGTAGCCAAGAAGGGCAGGGTCAGTAATAACAGTGCCGTGCCGCTGCTGGACAAACAGCAAGTCATATAGTTATAGACAGAGGAACTAAATAGACACGACGTATTTTATTTTTCTATAAAACAAGTCAAACGAAATTATAATTTTATCATACTTCAATACAATAGGCGTTCAATACAAAATGTATTATAAATGTAATAAATGTATTAAATTCACGTTATCCAATGTCGGGCAAGTCCATGCTGATGTAGTCATAAAGAATAACACCCTATTTTATGACAATGATTCTGTTTTTCTTGGTATTACCATTGATTCAAAGTTGCAATGGGGCCCTCATATAACGAAACTAGCTCGCAGACTCAGTTCCGCAGCTTATGCGGTTAGGAGAATAAGACAGATAGCGGACGAGACAACTGCTAGGCTCGTTTATTTTAGTTATTTCCATAGCATTATGTCATATGGCATATTGCTTTGGGGTAAAGCAGCTGACATTGATAATTTTTTTGTATTACAAAAGAGAGCCATTAGATCAATTTACAATTTAGGTTCTAGGGATTCACTCCGTGAGTTACGAGTATTTAAGGAGATAAACATCCTCACTGTCGCTTCTCAATATATTTATGTAAATATTATGTACGTCCGTAAAAATATTTCGAATTTTACAAAAGTATGTGATATAACTAATGTCAACTTGCGGAACAAAAACAAATTGGTTATTCCAAAACATAGACTGGGGAAGGTCAATAATTCGTTTGTCGTAAATTGCATCCGCTACTACAATAAGTTGCCGGAGTCGGTCCTGATTTTACCCAACACTAAATTCAAACAGCTTATTAAGACCACCTTATGTAAAAAGGCTTACTACAGGACCGACGATTACCTTAATGATAAAAATGTATGGCAAATTCTCGGCACAGGATGTGAAGCACAGGCGTCTTATCTTTACAAGTAGTATTGTGGATATACATATTTAGACTTTATACAGTATGTATATACATTCTATACTATGATTTTTTATATTTTTATTTTTTTTACTATTTTATTTTACTTAATTTTTTTTTTCCTCTTATTTTGGTTGAATACCATTTTTCTTTTTATTGTATTATGATAATATTGTATGGCTATTTAAAAAAAAGACCTATATTGACAGAGTTTCTTTCGGCATTTCTTCTCGTCAATGGTCATTCCGAAATGCTGGTAGATAAAAATATATACCTAATTGTAAAAGACGTGTCTAAGTGCCCGCGAGGGCCCACTGAATAAAGAATTTTGACTTTGACTTTGACATAAATATATATTTTTTCATCCCTCCTTCTGGAAAATATTATTTTTGCTCTTCGATATCTGAGTGTAAAAGTCGTTTTTATTCGCTAGAGGATAAAGTAAATTTGAATTTAGAACATCGCGTGCACTAAGTTTGTGAATTCAAAACTTCATTAAACCTATTTACTTCTACCTCCATGGTGCCGAATTTATCATACAACTTTTTTTATTAATTTGTTAAACACTCACACCCGTATTTATAAACAAGTAAAAGTAATTACTTGAGTAAAAGTAATTACTTAAGTAACGATTTGTATTCTATAGTTAAGAAACTGCTCGAAGTTAGAACTGTCAAAAGTTAGAATTCTCAACCAAGTAATAGTCACCATTTCCTTTACTCAAGCATTACTTTGAGGTACCCAGTATACTGCAGTTCTTTGCTTTGAGGTTATTTTACTTAGAAATGGAAACTTTAGATAGCATTGAAGCGGTTTTTGCTGTTGTAGACAATATAGATGATAATATATTATTAGAGATTGAAGTTGCTGAACCTAGAAATCCCAAGGTTTACTTTCGTGATGTAGATCCATTTCATGACTATTCGGAAGATTGTTTTAAAAAGAGATTTCGTTTCTCCAAAAGTGTTGTGATACATGTGATTTTACCGAGAATTACAGACTCTATAATATCAGAGACACAAAGAGGGCTTCCTATAACTCCTCTTAGTAAAAAATCACGAGTCGGCATTTAATCCATACTAGCGACCCGCCCCGGCTTCGCACGGGTGCAATGCTGATACTAAATTTTCTACAGAAGGTCTTTGCGCTTTGTCCTATCCAGTCCTTCCCCAGTTATAGGCACACGCCGCCGGCTCCGCGGCCGGTACCGCCACAGCCGTTATGTCCCTGCATTTTAAATGTGTAATATCTTCTAAACTATTCATTTAAATTACATGCTGTGAAGGGCCATATTGATCTATATTAAATGCGCAATGTATTTAAGGTACTTAATTGGATAAGGATTAATTCTGTATTGCTTAAAATCGCTTCGTAAATAAGGTATAATTTCTTGTAAAAAGCAAAAGATAAAATAACGGTTATTGTGTGTTACCACTAAGAGATAGACATATACCATCGCGAACTTTTTTGTAGACCATTTTAAGGTGAACAATACTGTACTACATTATTTTGATCTATCTCGTTGGGTTCAGCCAGCGTTTGCAATGAAAGAGCAAAAAAATGTGTTTATTTACGACATCACATTAGAAACATCTAAATTATCAATGTTTTTCTACTATGTTATGCATATATTATACATATAAACTTTCCAGTTGAATCACTCTATCTATTAAAAAAAACCGCATCATAATCCGTTGCGTAGTTTCAAAGATTTAAGCATACAAAGGGACATAGGGACAGAGAAAGCGACTTTGTTTTATACTATGTAGTGATGTAAAAGAAAACGTTTAAATTTAGTAGGGTTATATCATGTCAAACGTTTTGTTTCTCCAAGGATACATTCTTGTATGACGAAAAACATCAGTAAAAATAATGTACTTTTTACAATTTAAACTACTTTAAATAACGTTATTGTTATTATAAATACAAAATAAAGTAATATCAAAGATATTAATGCAAGATTTCATAAAATTAATCTAAACATTACATTTGCTTTTTAAGAAACGAAACGCAGTGACAAAGTGTTGCCACACGGGAACAACCGCTTAGCGGCGACTGTTACTTGGGCAATTGCTCAAGTAAGTAACGTACATTACTCAACTATAGAATAATTGATAGATTTGTTAAATAAGAATTCTAACCTTAAGTAATGACTTAATTAAGAAATTACTTAGCAACAAGTAATTACTTCTCTATAAATACGGGTGTCAGACTCAGATCCTCCTTGGTGTACTTTTTTTTAATTTGCTTTGCGCGCGCCTTTTTTTTTTCACGGTATATTCATCATCATCAGGTAATTTTAGTCTCCACTACAAGAGCACGACCCTCTCTCGTCCGTCCCAGACAGAAGGAGGATTTAGCCTGCACTCCCCACGCTGGCCAGACGGGTTGGGGAGGCCTGATCGATGTTTGGTAATGTATTTCCCATAGTCGCCTTGTACGACATCCACGGGAAGAGACGGAGTGATTCTATTCTAGTCTGCCGGAAACCACACGGTCAATTGCTAAAACCTTATGTTAAAAACAAGAAACTTAAAATGAGTGACTAGCGACGAAGAAGTTTATTTGACGCCAACAGAATTGACTGAAACTGTTAATAATGCGCAAAATAACTATTTATACAAAGAGAGGTAGGGTGCGTAATTGTAAGCTACCCGACTGGGGAATGTACCTCCACCTTACAAAATACCGCAGCCAAATAACAATTCCCTTGAGGGTTGTTGTGTTCCTGCGAGTGAGTGAGGTCACCAGAAAGGAAGGAGATGCTGCGTTGGCAGCGGGGGTGGCGGCGCGCGAGTGATATTTTATGTTGCGAGCGTTAATATGGCTACGGCAACCGCTTCACATCAGGCGGGCCGTATGCTTGTCTGCCACCCGACGTAGTATAAAAAAAAAAAAAAAATATATGTACATAATCCTCAAACATCTACAATATTACATGTAGGTACTACTAATAATTTAAATCATTGACTCGTTTTCTTTTATTTTCTGAAAACTGTACAGGAATTGCAGATTACTTTTCTGAAATATTTTATAAGAGATAAATATTTGTTTACTTGTATGTATATCTAAAATCATAGCAGATTTTAGATTATATAGTTAGTATTTAAGTATGCTTATATGTATTTGGCTTAGCCAATCTAGTGATATATTATGTATAATATATGTAATTTCTATAAAGTTTTGTTCTTATTTTATTTTTGTTAATTTATTTTAGGTACTTTTATTTCACATTATTTATCTTTTGCTCCTACCATGTCTTATCTCTGCATCATCCTAAGGTTGACTGGTAGACAAAGCTAGTATAGCATTAAGTGCGCCTGTGTACATTTTTATTGCGCATGAAGTTTAAATAAATTATTCTCTTAAACAAACGGTTAAACTCTAGGCGAAAATTAATTTATTTTAAAAATTGACGACGAAGAATCCTCACTCAGGTAATGACAAATATTTTGATACATTTTTAATTTGTCAACAGTAAACATAACAGGAATAAAATGAGAAATAGTTCTGATTTTTTCTTTCGAGCCTCTTTTGCTAGTTGCCAGGGTGAACCACGTACAGGTGAGGTTTGCTTTGGCTCTAAAGATCGTGGTGGGCCACTTACAATCCAAAACGCCTTAAAAGTAACTTAAGCATTAGGTTCTTCAATTCTCCTTCTCCAAATTCACAAAATGTTTTTATACGGTTTTAGTGAGACCAATCGATCTTGCATTGATATGTCACTTCATTGGCCATCGTTATAAACGAATTGCTTAACAGGAAATTGTTTTCAAATGGCGAACTATTTAACTGTGTATAACTTGTGAAAGTTTAAGACATATTATTGAATCAAGCGTTTACTTACAAATTTATATAAAATTCATATGTTGGTAGGTATACCGTAAAAGTCCTGCACAATGGTTTAAATTCTTTGCTTCAAAAATATTTAGTCATTAATGTAACAAGTCAACAATTGACTAAAATTTCATAATCAATTGTTTATGCTTTTTTTTGTACAAAAAAAAACAAATAGGTATATTCAATGTGACACTACAAAATATATTAAAATCGAGTTGAGATGAATAAATATTATTTGTATGTTGCGATAGCTCACAGACGAATTTAATTAAATTCAGTGGATTAGTAGATAAATATATACGAAATTCACATATTTACTGGGCATCGTATCTAATTTATCTATTAGTTTGTAAGATATCTAAATCGATTTGAAGAAATATAGTCGCGAGGTATTAGCTTGTGGCGAACGACTAGTATAATGATAGGTTATGTTGAACATAATATATGTCACGTAGTGTCTTACAATATAAGTCTTTGTTATTACTTGAGGTTGCAATTATTAAAACACTAGCGACCCGCCCCGGCTTCGCACGGGTGCAATGCTGATACTAAATGTACTACAGAAGGTCTTTGCGCTTTGTCCTATCCAGTCCTTCCCCAGTTATAGGCACACGCCGCCGGCTCCGCGGCCGGTACCGCCACAGCCGTTATGTCCCTGCATTTTAAATGTGTAATATCTTCTAAACTATTCATTTAAATTACATGCTGTGAAGGGCCATATTGATCTATATTAAATGCGCAATGTATTTAAGGTACTTAATTGGATAAGGATTAATTCTGTATTGCTTAAAATCGCTTCGTAAATAAGGCATTATTTCTTGTAAAAAGCAAAGGATAAAATAACGGTTATTGTGTGTTACCACTAAGAGATAGACATATACCATCGCGAACTTTTTTGTAGACCATTTTAAGGTGAACAATACTGTACTACATTATTTTGATCTATCTCGTTGGGTTCAGCCAGCGTTTGCAATGAAAGAGCAAAAAAATGTGTTTATTTACGACATCACATTAGAAACCTCTAAATTATCAGTGTTTTTCTACTATGTTATGCATATATTATACATATAAACTTTCCAGTTGAATCACTCTATCTATTAAAAAAAACCGCATCATAATCCGTTGCGTAGTTTCAAAGATTTAAGCATACATGGGGACATAGGGACAGAGAAAGCGACTTTGTTTTATACTATGTAGTGATGTGAAAGGATTCACACTGCATGTTCTGTAAATTTCAACTTTAAGATCAATATAATAATATTATGAATTATTATTGAGCATTAGGTACGTATTACGTAATTCTTTAGAAGCTTTTAAGTCGGTTTTAGATTTTATTTATAATATTGTCTTGTCTAAATGTTTCAACGTCATTATCCCTTACCTGTAAAGGCAGGTATTCACGCGGGGCGAATTTCCCGGAATCCGGCGATGATCCGGCGCATTCGGCCATCTCTGTACCATCTTACTTCAAGCAAACTTTTCTAAACTAACACGAATTACATTGAAATTAAGGTTGAAATCCTAATGAAGAATTTAATGATCCATATGTCGTTTCGGCAATCAGGTATTTCATAGTTGCCTCGATAAGATTGATCGAGTGGGGTAAGGAAAGCAGATAATCTGTGCAGAGATAAAAAATCGGTGACTTGTCAAATTCGTCGCATTCTCAAACTGACTTTGGTCTGCCGTCGATTTCGATTCGAGTCGGTTGTTTAGTGTGGGAGATTGGATTTTATTAGGTATAAACTAGTGGTTCACGGATTTGGTTGGTTACATTCGGGGAACGAATTACATTACATTGGGTAATTGAAATTGTATCTCAGAAATGAGTTTACCTCGGAATGTAAATATGTCTACGTTTTTATTTGAGATCTGTCTATTGAACAAATTTAATAGTCTATTAAAATCGGCTTTGGAATTCAGGAATATTGGCTGACTTAGATGTTTTGACTGTTAAAAAATATTTTTCATCTTGACAACAACAAGTACGTACATTTATTGTTCTTATACTTTCATTATTATAAACTTGAAAGTTTGTGAGATGGAAATAAGGTTGAGGATATTTGTATATATTTCATCCGTAAACGGCTATGTAGATTTGGATGCAATTTAGAACACAGATATCTATCTGTGCTCTAAGTTAAAATGAACTTAGGTTATTTCCTAATAATGGCATTGTATTTCAGTGGTTCTTCCAGTCGTTCAGTACTTCAAAAAATATTATCAGCATCAACATGAATACTAAAAAATACTATGTTACATACTCCACGTATGTAACATAGTAATGTTACATACTAATGTAATGTAACATAGTAATGTTACATACTCCATCCCATGTATTATGAGTTGATGCTGATAATATTTACGCTGGTCAATTGCGGGTTGGCGGAGGCCAGTGTTTAAGCCTCAAAGGCCACTGACTTGGTTTAACGACTGTCATCTAATGACAACAGCCGGGACCGACGGCTTCATGTGCCCTCCGAAGCACGGAGGTGCTCGAGATAAATAAACCCATCCATAGGCAGGCTACGGTCGACGTTGCTTAACTTGCGTGATCGATTAGACTGACACGCGCATAGACGCCGTCGAGCTCCTCACGAAAACATTTTAATTTACATATAAGTGATTTCACAGCCTGCTTCGGTTTCCTCTTTGCATAAAAATTCTCATAGCTATTCCAACGTATAAAGCGTTTGTTATTTTTGAGATACTAAAAGTCCGTAACAGAAGGTATTAATAAAATAATGATTATCTAAAATCGATAGCTGACAATATCAAAAACGTGACGTGACGATAGAGATTGGTACCAAGTTAATATTTAAATTCATACTAACTATACTAGTACACATAGATGCATTACTTACGTGTATTGCTTACAAACCCAATCTATTAAGATAAATAAAATTGGAGTGTCTGTTTGTGTTATAAAATAACCGCTTTTTACTAAGTATATGAATGTATACACAGTACATATACCAAAATAACACTTTTTACAATTTTTGTCTGTCTGTCTGTCCGTTTTGACGTGACTTTCACTGGCAGATAGGTAGCTGATGTAATAAGGGATAACTTTATTATAGGCTATTATTATTTTAGAATTTTTATTTATTTTTATTAATATAAATAAATAATAATCCTCCCCAACCCGTTTGGCCAGCGTGGGGAGTGTAGGCCAAATCCTCCTTCCGTTTAGGACGGACGAGAGAGGGTCGTATGCTCCTGTAGTGGAGACTAAAATAGACCTGATGACGATGATGAAATAAATAATAAAGAAATAATTATTCCACGCGGACGATGTCGCGAGCACAGCTAGTAGTACGTACATAACTGTAAAAGGTGTCCACTTTTTCCCTTTTATTTTTTTATAACAATCCTAAAATAATCTCTACGGATCATAATGCCGCCGCTTTTTACGACACATTGTCCATATTTTTGTATTTGTAAGGATTTTGTAACTAATTGTAGGTATAAACAAAAATAAAAAAAAAGAATAAGTAAAAAGCAATTGGCTTTGACACCGAGAATTTGTTTAGTGAATTCCAGGTAAGTCGGTAGCTTTGGGTTTAGGCGATGCAATAATAATATATTGTACGGATATTTTAATGGTTTTTGTATTGTTTAGAAATTTTAAAGACTTGGCTAATAAATGAGCATTGACCCACCTTTTTTACTCTTGTTTAAAACTATGTTTACTATAAGTTACAAGTATGAATACGAATGATTACGATGAGTTGAAATAATGAAAAAAATCACGAATTCAGTTGTTTTTATACCACGTCTGTGGCAGACAAGCATACGTATGTACCACCAGGGGCCCTACCGCCGAAGCTGAAGCCGATTACCGACGGATTTTTTGATTCCATAAAGTCGTAACTTAAAATAATAAATAATAAATATTGTCAGACAAATTAAACAGCGCCATCTAGCCCCAAAGTAAGCGAAGCTTGTGTTATGGGTACTAGACAACTGATAAACATACGTAAATACATTTTTTTGTAAATACACCTATGATACATAGAAAACACCCAGACCAAGACAAACAGACATGTTCACGCACACAAATGTTTGTCCTATGTGGGAATCGAACCCACGAGCGTTGGTGTCGAAGCCGCGTCATTGACCGCTACGCCACCGAGTTCGTCGAAAGTTATTGACAAACATATTTAGCTTAATAGATTAGAGCTTTAGGGTTTCTACCAGCTGAGCTAAACATAGTTACCAACAATCTAACAATTAGTTTCAATTTCGCATTGAAAAAATTCGATGGTAAACGGCTTCAGCTTCGGCGATAGGGCTCCAGATGTGAAGTGGTTTTCGTAGCCATATTAACGCTCGCAACATGAAATACTGCTCGCGCGCCGCCATCCACCTCCGCTGCCAACGCAGCAACTTCTGGTGACCTCATTCACTCACAGGAACACAAACACCCTCAAATATTTTTTTAATTCACTTTCTTTATTCTGTGAAGTGGAGGTACTTCCCCAGTCGGGCAGCTTACTGTTACTCGGTTTGTTTTTATTGCTATGTGCGGCATCATAATCAGCAGACTGTATCTACCCACTGCAAAATTTCGTAGCACTAATTCTTACACAGGCGATGATTATAGCCTTTCCCCATAGCGTTCCGTCTGCGCTTTTAAAGCCATCGTGGCTAAAAGTAGTTAGGCAGGCGGCCCTCCAGCACAGCTGGGGAGTGCT
The DNA here is from genome assembly GCA_937001555.2 of Hypsopygia costalis. NCBI lineage: Eukaryota > Metazoa > Arthropoda > Insecta > Lepidoptera > Pyralidae > Hypsopygia > Hypsopygia costalis. The sequence goes on from OW443325.2 coordinate 9,635,326, forward strand.
ACCGCGCGCGTCGGGCGTCAAAAAAAAAAACATTGCATTGGAAAGCACAATGCCTTCAACCAAATGCTGTCCTCCGATTTACGCATCCATTTGCTTCCAGCCGATTTTTTTAGTCATCAGTTTTGTCTATTGTCATTATCACGGAAGTCCTCGCCATCGCCGCAAATGTGGCCTCCACTCACCTACCTACCACTCCTGCCACTCCTGCCACTGGTAGCTGAAATAAGCTCGCTAACTACTAAAACTCATGACGTCAGATTTCGATCTCCGTCGAATTTTTTTTCTTTTTATATGAGAGAGAGGCAAACAAGCATGTGGGTCACCTGATGGAAAGCAATCACGACCGCCCATGGAGATGAGCCACACTAAGGGGTCGCAGATCTGTTGCCAGCCTACTTCCTTTCTTTCTTTCTGGTGACCTTACTCACTCGCAGTAATACTACAACCCTCAAGGGAATTGTTATTTGGCTGCGGTATTATGTGAGGTGAAGGCACTTCTCCAGTCGGGCAGCTAATGCCCTACCTCTCTTTTCGCCAGAGCCTCGTTTGTCAGTCAACAGGGTGCACCACGTGCATGTGAAACTTGGGTCCAAAAATGTTGATGAACCACTTTGAATAGATGAATTTCTTTATTCCAGATATATAGATTTTGCGATGCCTTGCATAAAAACCTCTCTTATTTCGAAGATGATGAAGATGGCCGTGTGGTTTCCGGCAGACTAGAATAGAGCATCTTCTCGTGGATGTCGTACAAGGCGACTATGGGAAATAAATATTATAAAACATCGATCAGGCCTGCCCAACCCTTCTGGCCAGCGTGGGGAGTGTAGGCCAAATCCTCCTTCTGTCTGGGACGGACGAGAGAGGGTCGTGCTCCTGTAGTGGAGACTAAAATGACCTGATGATGATGATGATGATGATTTCGAAGATATATTGTGAGTCAAAAATGTCAAAAGCAAGATCCCAGGTAGACAGAAAGTCAGAAGCGATTGACATTTCATTAATTATAATCCCAAAATCTGTTTATTTTTTCATCCTAAGCTGATCTTCGATTCGCAGCGGGTTGCAATTCATAAGCACTTATTATTGAACCTTGTTGCTTACATGTCTAGGTTTATTTTGCTTTATCGACTGTTGGTAGTTTATTGTGTCGATAGAAATCCGAGATTGTTTTTTTCTATGACATAAGGATTATTGATGATTATGCGATTACGTGGCGTTATGCGAGTTGTTCGGGTACAGAATTATTTCTGGTTATAGTTCTACTCGAAGATATTTTAACGTTTTGCTATACGGTTGGCTTAAAGACTGAGTTAGTTACCTTAAAGATTTGGAGAAATGTGTCTAAAATAATAACTTAATATGGCTACACGTGCACGTGGTACACCCTGCTGAATGGCAACGTGTTGAAATGGCTATGGTAATCGGTTCACAACATCAAGCGGGCCGTTTTCTTTTTTCCATCTGAAGTAGTATACAAATGTATGAACGACGTCGAAATAATATTCTATATATATGTGTCTTATAATTGACTTTATTTTGCTACACACGTATATTATTTAATAGTGCAGTATATTAGTTATCATTAGTTAAGGCTAGATGACATTTTTTTTCTTTCTATTTGTTATGTAAGGACGTTATTCGAAACTAATTTCGAAAATAACACGAAAGAATTACTTCGATAGCACAAAAATCTCTCCAGAAAAATCACAATTTATGACTATCCCGAAAACGCTCCATACAAAAGGCTATTGAATTATGACGTCACAGTTTTGTATTTTGTATGCATCAAATCCGAAATTTGTACGACAGCTATGTTAAATATTTCGTTTATGTAATTAGTATCATAATAAAAGTTATAGTATTCTTTATTACTTCTCCAATAGAAATATTATTTTTTAATTATTTCATACTGTTAAAATTGACTTTCCCGCCAAACTTTGATCGACCCTAAAATAAATCGGACGGAAGATATTAGAATTAAAGTTTGCAGATCTTTATAGTTTTGTGTATTTTATGATATTGTTAAATAATTTATACAATTTTTTAACGTTGTCCGTGTTTTTGAAAAATTTACCTCATCCAATGACAGATCTAATGTTGCTTAACTGGCATATTTGATTCTCAACACATTGAAACTCAGTATCATCATCATCATCAGGTCCATTTTAGTCTCCACTACAGGAGCACGACCCTCTCTTGTCCGTCCTAGACGGAAGGAGGATTTGGCCTACACTCCCCACGATGGCCAAACGGGTTGGGGAGGCCTGATAGATATTTGATAATGTATTTCCCTTAGTCGCCTTGTACGATATCCACGGGAAGAAACGGAGTGATTCTATTCTAGTCTGCCGGAAACCACACGGCCAATAATATAATAATAAAATATATATTGTATAATAGAGATATAATATAGAGAGTATAAAAACAAGCATGTCTTGGAAATTAATCTCCGGTGGAATTACTCGGTGATAACAAATTCGTATCGGCGTGCCGTGGGGGGCTAGGGGGGCTGCAGGGGGCATCACGGCCTCCCACCGCCCACCGCACCACTCTACATTGTCTCACGGTTGATGCACGCACGTGTAAAAGAAATCGTGCGAATTTGGATCTAGATGTAGAGCGCGATGGCTACGATGTGTGTGTACATGTAGATCATGCAAATCAAGTTTTCCGCTTTGTGTGGCGTTGTCTCTGTTACTCAGTACACTGGGCAAGGACGACGCACTGCGGGACCTGCGCTGGGGCCCTACCGCCGAAGATGAAGCCGATTACCATGAGATTTGATCACCAAAAAGACCCTTAGGTTTTAATCAATGACATACATCTTCAGCTTATTCGGTAGAGCTCTATGGTTTCTTCTGGTATTTGGATTCTACGTACGGAACCCTCGGTGGGCGAGTCCGACTCGCACTTGTCCGGTGTTTTTTTTTATATGAGAGGCCGGATTTTATATTACACGAGCATGTGGGTCACCTGATGGAAAGCAATCACCACTGCCTATGGAGATCAGCAACACCAAGAGGTCGCCGAACCTTTCTTTCCTTTATGGTGACCTCACTCACTAATAGGAACACAAAAACCCTCAAGGGAATTGTTATTTGTCTGCGGTATTCTGTGAGATGGAGGTACTTGCCTACTCGGCCAGCATTATTTATTTAGTAAAAATATAATAGTTATAAAATATAATTATTATGATAGCAGGGTGCACCACGGTGCACCCTGCTACAGTCAGTAGACAGACTACAGGAGAGGTTAGCTTTAGTTCAAAGATGTCGATGAACCTTACATTAATAAGTACCTACACATATGTAATGTGGTGAAAGAGCTCTAAACTGCGAGTCAGTAGAGGCGGCACAAAATAACAATTCTTATTCTTTTCGGCACCGTTAGGTCTTTTGTTAATATTAGTTAAAAAATTTGTTTCTTCTGATCTGTACATGACTGTTTGTTGCCAAAATAATCAAAAACAAAACAACAAGGCGCGATCAATTTTTTTTTTTTATAATAACCATGATGAGTAGGTAGGTACCTACTGCAATAGAGGACGTAGCTCTACATGACAAATGTTGACGAATAAACCAGAAGTACCGTACCTTGTCGCGTGCGTTGTCAACCAACGCGCTAGTGCGGTCTCACCTTTAGAATGATAAGCCATTGCGGTCTCGAAAGCGGGACGAGCAAGTCATACTAAGGTTTTGACTTCATGGTCACAGGTTCGATCCCCGCACGAGACAAACATTTGTCCATGAACATGTCTGTTTCTTGTTTTTGTCTTGGTCTGTATTAAAAAAAATATATTTAATTTATTTTACATTTATCAACTATTATGGGCTTTTATAAATGGCGCTGTGTAATTTGTCCAGAAATATTTTATTTATTTAAATTCTTTGTATTAATAAACAAACCGATCAAGCTAAATAAAACCGTTTAAAAACATCTGTATCGAGTACTCGTACACATCAATAGAGCCATATGCTTGCATCGAATAATTTAAAATTAGAACAACTCGTCATCCAGAAGATTAAACCGAATAAAAAGACAAGTCAGAAGTGTTAAGCAGTTATTACCCGGCCAAACAAGAATGACTGGTTCCAACAATGTAACAATAAATCTAAATCTATTATTGTAACATAGTATGAGGTTGCTGCAATATTATAAAAATAGCCTACAGCTAGTGACGTGCCTAGACGGGCAAGATGTCACGCAACCGTGACGTCACGAAGCCAGTTTGCGGTTATCTCTGACGGAACGCCGGATGAACGTAGCTCGGCGTGGATAGATAACGGCACAATGAGCTGAGCTGTGCTCGTGGGCGCATCGACCGGTAGGCGTGGCGAGACCCCGCCCCGCGCCAGACAGAGAGCGCCTAATCTACGGATAACGGTTACGGATAAAGCTAAACCAGTCACACCACTATTGGAGGAGGTACGAATGTCAACGCCTAGCGAATTCTATTGGTATCTCGGATATATACGGATTAGGATATGTAAGGGTTATATACTCGGATTTCAGCGATACTTCATGAAAAAAATGTTGGGTTATATGGAAATCGAGCTTTGTTAGTCAAGACATTAGATACATTTTCGTTTGAATGATAGTGATGGTTGTAGTAAATTATCGTAAAGTCAAGGTTATTTTAGGTTCTACGGAGTTATGATTATGTTGAATTGAAATTCATTTGCATTAAAGTATTTTTGTTTCGTGTTCATGATACTTCTAAGTCACCTTTAGGGAACGAAATGGTCTTTGATTTTGGACAAAATTAAGGATTTTACTTCCTTTGAAAGAATGAAATTTTTTTGTACATAATCGATGTGTGCTTAGTTTTCACGACTGTTCATAGAATTTTACTTACTCTATATATAGACTCATAAAATATTTTATGGAATATTTATTTTTCCCTTTGTTCTGACAGTAGAATGTTTTTATATTACAAAGGTTGAGGGTTCTTGTGTTCTTGCGAGTGATTGAGGTCACCAGAAAGAATGAAAGGAAGGAGTATAGGCTGGCAACGGGTCGGCGACTCCTTGGTGTTGCTGATGGGCGCTGGTGATTGCTTTCCATCTGGTGACCCACATGCTCGTTTGCCCCCACTCTCATAGAAAAAAATGTGACAAATAAACATACTAACTGTCTGATAGTAATCATTCGCTGCCTATGTATAAAGCAGAGAAATCAATAAATATTGTCGCATAATTAACCTCAATAAGTGAAAAGAATGAGTGACAAGAATTTATTAGTGGAATAAAAATAAGTTTATATTACTACTATGGTGGAATACAAACATTTGGCCTGCCTAACGGTAAGCATTTACTGTCTATGCACATAAGAACATCACATGTGCGATGTAGACCTTGTAAAACCTTTTCACGCCCTTTTCGAAGAACACCAAGTTATATGTAAATTATTTTAACAATACAAAGGTATTACGTAAACATAAACCAACCATTTACCTACGTCATTTACGTAGTTTTCTACTTACCTATTGTCTGGTATATTATTATAAGACATCTACCTACATACAACATCCAACAATGTTACTTAATAATATTTCTGACTACGTACCTATAGGGTTGCTGTCTAAACCACAGAACTAATAATAAAGAGGATCCTCTTCTGTTCTGTGGTCTAAACGCTAGCAACGAGTGCAAGATTCATTAAACTCCGGATTTTGAATCTTAAAACCCGGACATGTCGTCAGTAAGTACCAACTTACTGAAGTACCTACTATTTTTTAGTCTGTGACAAGACGGTCATTTGCAGCATGGGCGGTAGTGATTTTTTTTTTTTACTCTGGACTACAAATGAAATCCCGCCCGGACGTTCCCCTGACGACCTCTAAACATAGAGCAAAACCGGGGAAACCCGGACGGATCGCAACCCAGGGTCCGTTCACACAGACCGGCTCGGAGAGGAGAGCAGATTTTGGTGGCGTCTAAAATTGAGTTTTGGGTCATTGGTTTATTTTTCAAATTCACTTCTTTTGTTATATGAGAATGCACGAGAGCCGATGTAAATTTTTAAAGTAAACCTTTTTATACCAATGATACAAAGCTCTATTTTAAACGCATTCGAAAATCTGCTCTCCTCTCCGAGCCGGTTTGTTTAAACGGACCCTAATTAGGTATCTAATCGAATTTTTACATGTGTTCACATGTAAAAATTCGTGTTTCGGAGGGCACGTTAAGCCTTCAGTCCCGGCTGTTGTCATTAGACGGCAGTCGTTAAGTCAAGTCAGTGGCATTTACGCGGATTGCAAATATTGGCCTCCGCCAACCCGCAGTTGAGCAGCGTGCTGGAGTATGCGCTCTAAACCCCTTGAATTGAGAGGAGATCTGGAGAATTTGCGCAAGAAATGGCTTGCTCCTACCAAATTGTAATGAAAATTGTTATAAACTTTATGATGTTGCATTAAGGTTTACTATTGATACCTTACAATTACGAGCACGCGATTTTCCTCTTTACGATATAGGTATAGGGATTTTGACATTTTGTCTATGGAGCTAGGATTTTTTGTATTTTTTTACAATTCTTAGGTAATTGTGAACAAAAATTAAAATGAAATGAATTTGGAATGGCTTGTCAGTCATTCTCTACGAAGTAATTTATAATAGTTTATGAATGTTTGCAATATAAGAAAATATTATTTGCATGTTGCCACCCCTGCTGCCAACACAAAGCCTTTTATGAAGCTTATAAATAACCTTACTCGTAGGAACTAGACCACGTCTGATCGTCTGTAAGTAAGTAATTTTGCCAAAAACGATTTATAGCAATTTTGCGAACAGTGTTACATTTTAAATTTTGGATAAGTGACGTAAAAACACTTAATTTTCCTTGCCATAGAAATAAACGTAGACGTTTAGGAGCTCTTATTTTATAAATTTTATGATAAGTACATGATATCTATTCAATGGCTCTAGTTTAGCACTAAAAGTTTTCTTATCTACAGTATTATTCTAAGAGAGATCATTAGTATTATTATTTTTCATTGGTATTAGTATTTTTATTTTTGTTAACTAATAATAATATAAAATATAATAAACTCGAGAACTACCGTTACTGTTACAAGTAAACTCAAAAACTACGATTAACAAAAAATACTGTTTCCAGAGCCTTGAGAAGAGTACTTGTAGTGCTACAACCTAAGTTTCCATTAATAAACAAAGGAAACATTATCAGAAACAACTGAATTACAAAATACGTCCATCCAAACTTTGACATTGTCGCACAAACATCTGTATCTCGGGGATTTATTATCTCGTCACGAGATAACATCATGGCGCAGTTCTGAAGCAACATGATACGGGGTTTAGCTGTATTTGTACTACTTACCTATTCATAATACGTCTTTGTTCAGATCACGGTACTTACGTTGTATATGCTATACATAGAAATTGGTGTTTCTGATTTTGTTTCATTACGTAAATTATGTAAAGAAATTATGTGAGTTGTGACACCTCCCAGCTTATGTGAGATAATAAATAGGTACAATAAGTGTACTAGTTTCCTGCCTGTTTGAATTTCGGTAATATCGCGCTAAAAGATAGCCTATGTATGCCCATCGTTAGGATATAATTTATGCCAATTTCAACTTTCATTCAAATCGGGACAGCTCTTTAGTCGTGACAAGGTAACGACAGACAGACAGACACACTTTTACATTTAAAATATTAGTATAGATAGGGGTGGAAATACGTTTTAATGATGCTAAAGACCATATATATTTCGGCCATGTGATGAGGAGAGGAGATGGCAGCCTGGAAAGGCTTGTTATAATTGGCAACACCGAAGGCAAGAGAGCACGTGGCCGTTCACCAACAAGATGGTCTGACCAGGTGAAGGGGGCCGCCTCCTTTTCTAAATTCTATCAGGCAGTGAGGGCCACTTCGGACAGGAATCGATGGAGACAGATTGTCCGTTCGCGAGGTTCCTGTGACCACGATCCTCAGCAATGAGGGACCGAGTGAAGAAGAAGAAAGACCATATCGAAATCCGTCACGTAGTTTAGATGGAGTTAGTGGATAAATAGAAAGACGCAGAAAATTACTTTCTTTTGTACCATGAAAATCATCATAATCTTATTTCTCATCCAATTAGAATATATAGATCTCCTGCTTTCTTCTCCAGTCCCGACGGTCTTGTGCTCGTCGCATCTATCCAAGCCATGTGCCGCGTGAAGTTCATTCCACAACTTGAGAGTTCGGGGTAGGAAACTCCTCTGGAAGCGCACAGTACTTAACCATTTCGGCTCCAATGTGTGAGTATGAATTCCCCGCCTATAGCGAGCAGTACGACTATAGAAAGAAGGAGTGGCCATCTTATCAAACAACTCTTCTAAGCACAACCCCTTCATAGGCTGCGGTAGCTGCTTTCCATCAGGCGGGCCGTAAGCTTGTTTGTCACTCTAGTGGTATAAAAAAATACAAGAAGATGAAACTGATCAATTATTTCAAGTATCAGAATATATTGTGGGGTTACCATTAAGATGACGAACAAGCACATAACTCGCGTAATGGTAAGCGGTTATCACAGTTCATGGACGTTTGGGTGACACCAGGTCACCAGGATGCCAACACCAGGAGCATGTTTCGCATGTAGACAATCCTGCAAAAAATTCTTCATCTAATTTTTAAACATTCCATTGCAGTTTTCTAGGAAAACCTCGGCAGGCAGTTTATTATACAACCTGAATAGCCAACGGTATACAAAGGGCCAGTGGCGCCAGGCTTGCAATCCCTACCGTCTAAACTGTTTTATTCTCGTTGTTGCTAATGTTTTGTAAATTCATTGAGTATTCATTTTTTGAATTAGTATGATATTAGTAATAGAAATGTGATTAAAAATATTAATTAATTAAACGGGTCACTAAAATATAACAGGCTATTTGACAATGTTCAAAAATTGTATAAATTATTTAACAATATCGTAAAATACACAAAATTAGATTATCTGCAAACTTTCATTACAATATCTTCCGTCCGAATTATTTTGGCGATATTTGGTCGATCAAAGTTTGTCGGGAAAGTCCATTTTAAAAGTATGAAATTATTAAAAAATAATATTTCCATTGGAGAAGCAATAAAAAATACTTACTAGAACTGTTATTATGATACTAATTACATAAACGTAGCATTTAACATAGCTGTCGTATAAATGTCTGATTTGGATGTATAAAATATGAAAATACTTGCTTGTGACGTCATAACCTTGTACCCTGTTGTATGGAGCGTTTTCGGGAAAGTCCAAAATTGTAATTTTCAAATTAACATATCTCGATGGATTTTTGTGCTATCAAAGTAATTCTTTTACGTGTGGTTTTATTATTGCGACGTCCTTAGATATATAACCGAAAAAAATGTTGGTCAAATAGCCTATTGTAGGGAAAGTTTACTAGTTACGATCTCATATGGCAACCGTCATCAAGGCGAGTGTCCAGACGCATCCACCCTCTGTATATCGTGTCGAGCACTGTCCGTTTAATTGAATCGCTTAATGTATTAAAATATCTCACTTTTTTAATAATATTAATACACACATTAAATGCCATAGGAGCTTGAGGTCCCCAATAGTGTTAGATATTTAAAATCCGTGGTGCACGGCAGTACAGCTTCACTTGACTAGCCATCTCTTTAGACTTTTAATGCCTTACTTGTCATATTGCTGTCTCTTACATTGCCAAGAGGGGAAGTCAAATCTAAAAACCTTCTAACTCCTACTAATTTCTTCTGATTAAATTTGTTGTGAGTTACAAGGCAGCGGTAGTATTACCACCGGGACTGCAATGGACTTCACTGTTCATTGCTTTTTTGGCGGTCGCCGCTGATGATCCTGGCTATACAGGAGTCACAGTGGTGGGAATGTGTGGTGAGCTCCCGTCCCGTTCAGGAGCTTGAGATATTGGAAGAATTAATCAAAAATATAATCCATTAAACTAAAAAGGCATAAAAATAATAAGCGAGTCGTTTTACGCAGTATATTCTTAAGTGGTCGACTATTTAAATTGTGATCCATTACAACGACACACCGGAGTCTTTAAGTCTTTATCACCGGATGCATTCGCAAAATGTCCGAAATTTCCAACAGTTTCAGCAGTCTGATGCAGGATGACATCAGACTGCTTTTGTCAAAATAAATAATTTATTATTTGATATGGATTTTTAAGAGGAAACTGTATGTTTAATGAGATAGTCTGCTAACTTTATCAGCTGGGTGATTATGTTGTCATTTCCATTTCTCTTTTTTTATACTAAGTCGGGTATACATACAAGCATACGGCCCACCTGATGTGAAGCGGTTACCGTGAAATTGTTATTTGGCTGCGGCATTCTGTGAGGTGGACTTTCCCAGCTTACAAATAGGTAGTACCCGACCTCTCTTTTGTCATAGCCTCTTTTGCCAGTCGGCAGGGTGCACCAAGTGCAGGTGTGCTCTCCTAATTAGAGGTACTCGAGGAGTATACGTGGATGTTATTCATTCTCTTTCGGTAAAAATAACGTGAGAATTATATTCTCAAACATTCTCAAGAACCTCAATACCAATTTTCACGTCTCTAACTCAAAAAATAAATGCTGCTATGTGATTTATACGCTACTTACAAGGATTTAGTTTCACAATACACTGAAATAGGTGGAATTAACTGGAAATCGATTTATATTCTGAACATACAAAGGTATATTCTTTTTTAACTAGACCTTTGAACAATTTTAGACGTAATATATTCACCACACATAGCACATAGTAAACTACATTATATTTGTCTTATATTTGTTCATTGTGTGTATTTTTCGATACTTGATAATTAAGCAAAGGGTAGCAATAATCTAAAATTATAAATCTGGACGACTTTTATATTAACTGGGTGACTAATGATATAAATGTACACATACCTAACCTAACATTACTAAATGGGCGACTCGAGTGGCCCATTTAGTAATTTTCAGTCGCTCATTTTATTATATATAAATAAATAAATAATAAATAAATATTGTCAGACAAATTACACAGCGCCATCTAGCCCCAAAGTAAGCGAAGCTTGTGTTATGGGTACTAGACAACTGATAAACATACGTATGGGTACTAGACAACTGATATATATTTTATTTTTTTTGTAAATACATACCTACTTATGATACATAGAAAACACCCAGACCAAGACAAACTGACATGTTCATGCACACAAATGTTTGTCCTATGTGGGAATCGGACCCACGAACGTTGGTGTTGAAGCCGCGTCATTGACTGCTACGCCACCGAGCTCGTCAAATATACATATATAATATTGTGTTTCCATGAATAGGTTTAAGTTGATGAAAAACATCTTATGCTTAGTCGGTAGAACTCCAAGGTTACTACTAGTTAATTAGTTAATGGATTCAGGTGTTATTTGGCGGAAGTCAAATTTACAGGCAATTTGATCTACACTACTTTGCTTGCTTCCGCCACCAATTACTAACGGTAGTGGGTGGGTGCCGGCCGGCAGTAGTTTGCATGAACTAATTGGTGGCGAAAGCAAACAAAGTAGTGTAGATCAAATTACCTACTACTAGTTAAGCTAAACTCAATCATGAATAACCTGAGCTGAAGTTTGATTTACGCATTCATGAAATAAGATGGTTTCAATTAGGCAGAAGGATCCCTGGCGAAAACTTAAAAAAAAAACCTTTAACTTTATTCTAAAATGCTTGAAATGAAATGTCGGTGATGTACGAGTACCTTAAGCCAATTCAGTAGCCTTTAGGCGGCTTGAAAACACTGACCTAGGGAGTATGGTATAATCCCCTGCGATTGAGGGTAGACCTGTATCCCAGCAGTGAGTTAACGACGACTCAGGACATGAAGGGGTGTAATAGGGATAGAGATTTTACGTAAATAACAACCCGGTATATCGAACGATACTATTGAAGTTAGAAGTACCTACGTGAGTTGGAAATTGGGTGAAGAAAGTAGAGAATAATGAGTGACGACAATGAGGAACTCTTAAAGAACGCAGTAGTAAAAAGAAAAGTAAGTTAGCATAGTAGAGTCCCCATTGTTATCCGACTTACTAATATATTTCAACTAGCTTTTGCCCGCAGTTTTCGCTCGCTTGAAATTCGAGGCAAACACGTATTTCCTCATTTATCTATAGAAGTACTCGTGTAAGTGTAAGTTTAGGATAAAATAGTTCAACTAATCTTGTTTCCCCATACAAACGTTCGACCCCAGTTTCACCTTCTTAGGGGATGAATTTTTAAAAATCCTTTCTTGGTGTACCCCTAGACATCATAAGGAACCTACGTACCAAATTTGGAATCTCTAGACCCAGCGGTTTGGGCTGTGCGTTGATATATCAGTCAGTCATTCAGGACTTTGGATTTTATATGTATAGATCTCTTTATTGCTCCATAAAGAAGCACCTTGATGGAAATGATAAGCGGAAATCGCTTTTAATGGTATGGGCATGTAATGCGGAGGGATGAAAAACATGTGACAAAAAAAAAAAAAGAATTTGAATGTGAATTTGAATGGATATAGTGAGAGAAGAAGACTAGAGAAGGAAGTGATGGGTCGAGTGTGTGAAATATGATATAAATAAAAAAGGTGTATATGAAAGCCGATATATAGTGAATAGAAGAAAAAGATATACTACTAAAGACATACGAGATGTGCCGACCCCAAATAATGTGTAAAGGCAATAATCACTCTATATCTAAAATATGCAAAATTAAACTTACTCTACATACTTAAACAATGTGAATAACTAACTTTCTTTAATAATACTGCAGTGGCCCTGAGTTAACCTCTATACAATATTTTAAACATCCACGAGATATTTCGGAAGCAGAAGAAATTAAGACAAATTAACTTTTCCGGAGGTAATATCGGTTAACGACCACGTACAAAATTATGTGGAGCCGAGACATTTTTTCCTACATCCAACAAAGCCACCGTGATTTATTTAATGAATAAAAATGTTTTCCACCGCGACGACGGAGCCGTTCTGCAGAGATGTTGCAATTAGCCACCTTGATAGCTTTTTAAATTGCATAATTAAGACCATATCGATGTCTTAATTGTAATTTAAAAGGCATTAATAGGTATAGACTTAATTCACAATTACCTCAAAATATCCTCACATAGCTAAATTTAATTCTTCGGAAACTATTAATAAATGCGTAAAGATATTACATCTTAGTGTAAAGTTTAAGTTAATGTTTCTATTTCATATGTATTGTTTAACTTTGGAAACACCCATTAAAATATTATTACAGGCTTGCGAAAATCAATTGAAAATCATGTAATGTACCTTGTTGTTGTATGATAATCATGGATATAATATGCATAATTGATTCATATGTCCCATTATATGTTTATTAGACTTCATGGTTTACCAGTTGTACTGATGCAAATGCGCGGTGACGCAAATTGTAGAGCGAATCAAAACAAAGAGGCGCTTCCATCGCTGTCTAATCTTACACCCAGGCAAATTAGGCGTCTGTAGCGATCAGTGAATTACAAGTGTAAATAATCCCGAACGCCCAACCACCATCGTGGGCCGGGCTCTGGAAAAAAAGAAACTCGTTAAAATAGCGGCTTAAAAAGAAAAGCGCTGAAACGGGAAGGCTCTGGTAGTATCGGTTTTTCGCGACGCGGGCGGTTCATTGGGCGGGGCCGAGTCAGTATCGCGCCGCTGGTCGGCTACAACGGACGCGTGTCGGTTTATTGTCGGTATATGCCGCTGCGTGCACATGTTGAGTGAGATTTCGGCATGTCGATGTCGTCGTGAATTTTAGCAAGATGGACTTTCAAAGTGCAATGGAGACGTTTGCAGAGGCGTGGGCAGCAGCCAACACGGTGAAGTCTGAGGGACCGAGTGACTTATCTCAGGTTAGTGTTTTTTACAGCCTTACTTTATTTGTTTCAATGATAAAAAAAACTCAACACTAAATAAATAGATCAAACTTTAATTGTATTTAAACCAATAAAAAACGTATTTTTTTTTTGTTAAAAGAATGTTGAAATGTATAGTTAACAATTAATTTAATTGGAATTATTGCGTTCCTAATTTACATACCAATGCGTATTAATTCTCTCAAATATTGCGTGTAAAAATTTAAGATACATTAAACAATTATCGCGACACATGTAACTCTAGTAGACAATAAAAAACCAAGTTCATCAGATAAGTCATTAATTTGCATTAAAGATTATGCGATAAATTGCATTGGAACGCTTGAAACAATAACTTGTCAATACAACAATGTCAAAATATAATTATGTACCTATAATTACGATAATTACGACATACTTGGAGGAATATTTATGCAAGTTATACAAATTTGTAGGGTTACCGATCTATGACAAAAAATCGATCTTCCGGATCGATTCGAATCTGTGTCTCTAAGATCGATCCTGGTAGAATATCGATATGTCGAAGATTGATACGTTCTCTTAGACTAGGAGGCGTACTAGTCAATTAATAAAACTATGGCGAACATACCTTTTTATATAAAAATATTCAGGTTTTATTACATAGAAAACGATAATTACAGTTTATAATTTATAAAATTAATTTGAGTGACTGATTTGAGATTACTAAATAACAAATCTCACAACCTCTTTGCAACCACAGAAAACTTCTTCCACCAACCAAACACAGACATAGGCAATGTTTATTTATGATCCTTTTTTTAACAGGTAAAGAGATCATTGTGTATATATTGTAAACCAGTTGAACGAACATATTTTTTTTTATAATTACGAAAATTAAAAATGAAATTTGTTTATAGACTATAGTAGAGATCGATTTCCGATCTATTGATTTTGTAAGAATCTTAAGATAGATCCGGCTGGCATAAAATCGAAGATCGGGTTGAAAGAGATCGATGTGCGATAATATCGAATCGAAATCGGAATCCCTAAAAATTTGCAGATTTTTAAACTTTTGTAATATTAATAGTATAGTACTATAGCTCAATCTACCAGTTCCCGTCATTAATCACCTCATAATATAGATAATATCTCGTGAGATTATGTATACATTGTCAATTTTGACATTACATGTATCTAAATGAAATAAATACATTCATAAGTTTTTGCCATAGATCCGATTTTAATTTCCTATAGGAAATTTAAATACTCTTGCAAAAAAATGGGTTGTGACACTATCTTCCATGTCTCTAATCACGTAATCGTACCATACTAAATTGACGAAATAAGAATTTTCACTATTATGTTTGTGCAATTAGCTTCCTAGGCTGTTTCTACTGTTATATAGGGTAGGCTTTATTAAGTTGGAACCGGCTGGATGCGGAAGGCGGAGGATCGTATTTGGTGGAAAGCAAGGCTTATATCCAGCAGTGGGTAGATACAGACTGATGTTGATGATTAACAAGCTTTCAGCTGCGGCTTTACCCGTGATAATTACTGGGGGGAGACGTTACCAGGTTAAAGTATTAGTGTGCGAAAACTATCTTTGTGACAAATTCCATCCAAATTCATTCCGCCGATTTTGTATGTTTCGTAATAAACATTTTCTTCTTTTTTCTAATTTTTAAATATAATTAGTAAAATCGTCGGGTGTTATGATGATTAAATATTCTATATAAAATAATTATGCATTAAAACTTATAAACTGTTATAGTCATTATGAGAATTATAAAAGAATCTGTAGATTTGGATATTTTTTGTTACGTCATTGCGTTCCTAAGTACCTGTAAGACATTAGGGCTGTAAAGTATACGTAATTAATTATTAATTAGTTTGATATTTAGTGTTGTATCTGTGCAAAATTTCCTTTCGTTTTATAATGGGGATATACTTTTGTAGATTGTTGGCACAATTTCCAATAATACAGTGTGGAGTATAGTAGTATGGAGAATATTGGGATAATAAAAAATATATATATGCGCGTAAAGGTTATCTACTAATAATTTATGCAATAAAATTAACTCCAATAAAATGCCATTTTACGCAATGAAAAACATCAATGAATTATCAACGAGCGAAGGTATCATAAGAAAGGGCTTCGCCTTAATCAACTCTTATTCATCTCACTGCTGGAATATGGGTCTCCCTTCAATCGAAGGGGTTTAGAGCGTACACCATCACGTTGCCGGAGGCCAGTGTTTCCGTCTTCAAAACTACTAGAACTAGTTCTAGTAGTTTTGTCTTTCTTTCGTTTTGAATTACTTCTAGTAGTTTTGTCTATAGGAGAATGCTATTTATATTTTTTGAAAAATGGCAAAATTCACCTGCCCTCCCTAGGTGGGATTTGAACCCACGACCTCTCGATGACCGGTCGAGTGCCCTTCCAAAAAATATTTAAATAATGAGAATGCTATTAGCATTAAGGCTGTCTTTACACCCAAATTTGAAACCAAAAGATAAGTATACTGCATTCAAAATGGTGTGTGAATAAAACAATAATATTTAAAATGGTATGTAAATAAAATAATCCACAATTGTAAATCTTACATTATATGTTACCCAAATCAATTTTGTTGTCAAGTATTGTTTCCGTGGTGGTCACGATTAAGATAAATATATTTCTGCTACATTTTCCTAATTCTTTAAGATTGACAACTACTGCTTTCTTGTTTACAAATGTTGCACGATATTTTTAATGGAATGTAGTTCCACAAATTATCCTCAATATTGATTTTAGTTATTTACTTAATTTAATGACACTAATTTATGATGGTAATGATGTCGATAATCTAAAGATAATGATTAACGACATATGAATTTGTTGGATATTGTGTTCTTGAATTCTTTTATAGGTACTTTTTGTGTGTGTTTTTATTAAACTATTTTCTACACGCGGCTTTGCAGGTGAAAATAGATTATCGCGATAAACAAAGTATACTATATTTCAAACCCCCTCTCCCCCTTCTTGGTGATCGTCCGTAGTACGAGTATATGCCAATACCGGGGGGTACCCCACCTCCAGCAATCTATGTAACTTGTAAACAAAATTACTGTTTTAACAACTGCTCCTAAAATGCTAGCTTGTTTGCCGCCTTGGTATAAAAAAATGCAATGTGGCTGTGACATGGACACGGCCGTGTGTACATACGTGAATACGTTATATGCACTAAAATTATCTCAAAATCGCTTCCCCCTTCTTCGTACGCGATGTTCCATAGTCTTTAATTAGCGTAGTATATTATTTGATGCTTCATCTATCCAGAGTTGTGTGACTGAATTTTGGACGGAGATGATAGATATATAGTTGTAACACCGAACTGTATCCCCCGATTTTGTTATCATTCGTTTTTAGGGTTCCGTACCTCAAAAGGAAAATCGGAACCCTTATATGTAACTTTGTTGTCCGTCTGTCTGTCTGTCTGTCAAGACCCTCTAAATCGAGAATGCGTAGAGATATCAAGCTGTAATTTGAATTGTATATTCAGGTCTACGGTCCCATAAAGTTGTAAAAAAATCAAACTGCTAAGTTTACGTAAAAAAAAAGTTACGGCAGTTTATTCAGCAAAAAACGCATATTTCGACACATTCTCAAGGGAATCAAAACCTATAGGGTACTTCCCGTTGACCTAGAACTCTGAAATTTGGCAAGTAACATCGTTATAGGCGACAACTACAGGAATAAATCTCAAAACTATACATTTGTAATATTTTTTTTTAAATAGGGGGTTAGATTCCTGAACTATTTATAATGATCCTACGTACGGAACCCTCGGTGGGCGTATCCGACTCGCACTTGCCCGGTTTTTTTTTTAATTACCTTCATATGGAAGCAATTTTATTTAGTATTCACATCGAAATACTTTTCAGTCAAATCATTACTAAATTATATAGTAACTGTCTGATGTTTAGTTTTAGAGAAGACTTATTGAGAAAAAAATCGAATGTCAGCTACCGTTTTGTGTTTGTAAATGCAGACGTACCGAACAAAGCATGTCCTTGCCTGCTGCAGGACATGCTTTGTTAGATTAAAAGTCGGAGCAATTAAAAGTCTTTTAAGTTATACTTATATTGCACTTTGTACTTTCTACGTCGTCTATTCAAAAAAGTAGATTGGACAGTTGCCGTCTTGACTTATCCTGTATTTCAACGGCAAAAATGTTCGTATTGTTCTTATTTATTACCTGTCATTTAAATACAAACGAATTACCGTGAAAACAAATATAAACATAATAAAATTAACAAAATTCTTGGAACACAAATGAAAGGGAGTTTTGTAACTAATCTCCCCTAAACGTTATTCTAAATCTTGTACCTGTTTGTGCTCTTTCGAAACGGGGGCAAAATGCATAAATCTATTGTCTATAATTCGGTTAATAAAAAAAACATTTGTATCAATAAATATAAATATACTTGTATAAAATACACTACAAAAATAAAGGTATTTCATTGAAAGAAACTGTATCAAATTAAAACTAATCAAAAATACATACTGTATTTTTATAACAAAATAATTAAAATATATTATTGGCTATGCAAATATATTATTGGCCGTGTTGTTTTCGGCAGACTAGAATAGAATCACTCCGTCTCTTCCCGTGGATGTCGTACAAGGCTACTAAGGGAAATACATTATCAAAGATCAGGCCACCCCAACCAGTTTGGCCAGCGTGGGGAGTGTAGGCCGAATCCTCCTTCTGTCTGGGACGGACAAGAGTCGTGCTCCTGTAGTGGAGACTAAAAAGACCTGATGATGATGATGATGAAATATATTATAACGAGAAGCTGTCAGATTTCACAGTGCCGGCTTTTTATACAAATAATTGTTTATTAAATTTGATAATAATAATATTGGATGATTTCATATTGTTAGAATCAATATATAAATACGTGAAGCAAAAACTCTGTACCTACCCCTTTTTACGAAAATTGCATGGACGGAGAGTATGTAATTTCGGACATTATAGTTTATACAGAGAAGGAGTGCAGAATGCTAATATTTTTTTAATTATGCATAAAAATTACAATAAATCAATAAAGAAATATTACACACGCTACTATGTATCTATTTGGCACACACACACGCATACATACTCTTTTGTTAAAGTCAGAATTTA
The DNA here is from genome assembly GCA_937001555.2 of Hypsopygia costalis. Lineage (NCBI taxonomy): Eukaryota > Metazoa > Arthropoda > Insecta > Lepidoptera > Pyralidae > Hypsopygia > Hypsopygia costalis. Next base: position 9,654,354 of record OW443325.2, read on the forward strand.
AATTAATTATGGTCAAATTTCGACCACTGGGCGACCACTAGCAGTTAATAAATGTGTTATCATCAATGATGTTTTGTTATGACGTTTTGTCTAAGTTATAAAACAAAAACATGACTGTAAGTGATTATAAGTGGAAACAAAACTGACACGATTTAAGAAACGCACATATCTCACGTTTTGAATTCCTGCACGTAATCCGACTATGCGGATTAACTTTATCTAAATTGTACACATAACAACGCAGATTGTTTTTATTATATTGTACTCGTATTTCATTTTTAACACTTCTAAATCTTTTAACTTAGTTTATATTGTTGAGAATGTTTGACAATACATAGTTAATTCGTAACGCCCGGATCCCAACAATTACGGCCTTGCTTTAAAAGGGTATAATGGTATAATACGACTGGCACAATTTGCTCGCAAATTGTCTTTCTATTTTGCCTAAATTCTAAAGAATTTTCATAAAGTAAAATATAGACTAGTTAATATATATACAGAGTTATCTATAATTCAAACCTTGCGTGTGGTATTGGATACCTGTATTATAGTATTTTCCTACCACTTGAATTTTAAATTAATAACACAGCAACTCCACGTGCACTTACTGGTAAGGTAAGCAATGTTTAATTTGAAATAATTTCCGAAATAATATAAAAAGGCAAAATTCACATTCAATTTACTGAAAAATGTTAAAATATATAAAACAAACAGAAAACATTTCGTATTGTTAAATATGTAAGCCCTTTTGCTAGTGCTTCGTTTGCTAAATGGCTGGCTGAACCATGTGTAGTAGGTGAGGTGTGGTGAAAGTGAGGTTATCTTTGGCTCTAAATATCCACTTAGAACCCGAAAAGGCAGTACATCTTATTGACAAATATTTCCAATAAGAATAACAAACAAGTAAAAAATCTACAGCACGTCAATAATTATTCAAATTCCAATCCATAATTAGACCTAGTACAGCGACATTAATATGATTAACCTAAATATTGTTTTTAATTAGTTGTATCATTACGTTCCTGGTCGCATTTGGCTCAGTCTGTATACGTAAATGCACATAATATTAAACTGGTTTTGTGATATGTCGATAGTAGATTATAGATATACCTATTTAAGTATATATTTTTTTTATATTAGTTGAAGGTTAACTATTGTTAATCTCTGCACTAGGCTGATAAAAAACATATGTGCCACCTGATTGGAAGCAGCTACCGTAGCTTACAGATCATTTTAACAAGAATTCACCTTTGTACACTTTTGATTTAACTATGTTATGTAAATTTATGTGCATGAAAGTATGTATATATAAAATAGTAATACGAGCGTTGTAATATCCCTGAATCGAAACGTAACATTAAAAAACGCCCATCTCTGAGAACTAATATAGATGTAATTCGTATCCTCCCAGAACTTTATATTAGTGTCAATACCGCCTATATGACAGTTTACAGGTGTGATGAAAAAGTGTCACTCTTCGATCCACCGATTTCATATTCGAAACCAAAGAACAAGCAGATGGCAATTCTAATTGTAATTCCACTACTAACATCACATCTCAAGAGCTCTAGTGATTCATATACACGCTCTTAACTACACTCCACTAGGGCTATGATTAGGGAAAGAATCATTGCTATCGAGCGAATCCGGTTGTCAAATGTAGCCATTTGACAATTTGCAATGGTCACTTTGACTCCGAGGTTGCTAGTTCGATCCCCACACAATACAAACATTTGTGTGCATGAACACTATTCGTCTTGGTCTGGATATGTATTTACACAAAAAAAAGTATTTGCGTAGATCATATCAGTTGTCTAGTACCCATAGCTCTGTGTAATTTGTCCAGGAATATTTATTTATTTATATCTCGGCCTGTGTTTTTTTTATTTTGTTTAATGAATCTGAAAACTAGGTTAGTAAGTAAAGTTACCATATTCCACTAATAATCTGGATTTAATTGCGATTACACACACAAAATCTAAATTACAATTTAATGTAACCTAAATTTGCTAAATGAACAGAGTTTGAATATTGATTTCCTGAATCCATTTATTTCCTGAACTGTCTGTTCAATATAATTATAGGGCATAGCCAAATGATTGCAATGCGAATTTACAAACTGGCTCTAAGTTTAATGAATCTATAGGATTTGTTAATTTGACAACAAATATCGTGGTATATTTTTATATTCCTCTTTCCTTTCTAGGTGTTCAAACTAACTCAGTATATCCTTTTCAAGTTGTGCAAGTCTATATCATAACAGTATAATAAATAGTACAGTATGGACACTCCCTGCTGCTCTCTTCTATTGACCTCATGCCTCCCCTCTGAGTCGAATCAGCCCTACCGCCGAAGCTGAAGCCGATTCGACATCGGATTTTTTGATAGCGAAAATATATCTTAGGTTTAAGTTAATAACACACATTTTCAGCTTAATTGGTAGAGCTCTATGGTTTCTACTACCAGGTAAGCCAAACATGTGTTAGGCCGTGTGATTTCCGGCAGACTAGAATAGAATCACTCCGTCTCTTTCCGTGGATGTCGTACAAGGCGACTAAGGGAAATACATTATCAAACATCGATCAGGCCTCCCCAACCCGTCTGGCCAGCGTGTAGGCCAAATCCTCCTTCTGTCTGGGACGGTCGAGAGGGTCGTGCTCTTGTAGTGGAGACTAAAATGACCTGATGATGATGATGATGAAGCCAAACACAATTACCGCCAATCTAAACTGAAGTATTATTCTCGCAATCAAAACATCCGATGGTAATCGGCTTCAGTGTCGGCGGTGGCCCTGGACCCGAAGCTGAAGCCGATGTAAAAAATCAAACTTCAGCTTATATTGGTGGCAATTATGTTTAGCTTGGCTGGTAGACCCTAGAGCTCTACCGATTAAGCTGAGGATTTTTGGCATTGTTTTTAACGTAAGACCTGTTTTTGGAATCAAAATATTCCATCGAAATCGATTTCAGTTTAGGCGGAAGGGTCCTAGTTTGGTCGACACCGCACGCACGTGCATTCGAGGCTTTTGCTAGGCTCCTGAATAGAAGGACGTCTTTGATTATGTAATAGGTAACGTGGCATTTATATGAAGGGGCGGGGTATAATATCGTTCGCGTATTATAGTGTTTCAAGTTTTACTTACTATCTAAACTTCCACAATAGCTTTAAGAATAAGAATTTATTTAAAAACAATAAACAGATACACAATAACAATAACGTATGTAAACGTCTATTGAAATGTGTTGCAGTTGTTTACGCCATTTAGTCAGTTTAAAAAAGTACATAGAATAGATTATTATAATAATAGATTATTTTTTTTGTAATAAATATAGCTACAATAATATGTTATAGACTATAGTGCTCACTTTTGTGTTTGAGTTGTATTCGGAAGAGAGCGTTGATATCTGCGACACAGTTCTATACTACTGCAGATGTCATCGTTTCAATTGTTGAATTTGTATATAATAAATTTGTTCCAAATAAAGTATTATTATTATAAAAAAATACAGAGATTGTTATTTACAATTTGCAATATAATTTTACTTTCGTTTGTACATACACCAGATGTAAATAAATTGACAAGAGCTTCATAAAAATATCTTAATCGTAGGGACATATTATATATTTCTAGCTTCTAACCGTGACTTTGCCCACGTTTACTTTTTATTTAAATAAAAAGTATCCTATGTCCTTCGTAATACCCTTAAGAACATGTGTACAAAGTTACATTATGATTCGTTGAGTAGTTTCGGTTTGTAAGCGTAATAAACAAACTTACATTCACATAGTAGGGATAGCTATCTAAACAAAAGATAAGTACTAGTAACATAGATTACGATTCTTAATTGTTTATTAACTATATGAACTATTAGTTGCGAACAAGTTTTCTTGTGGTCAACTCAAGCAGTTCAAATTAGGTGGGCATTATTAGCTAATAGTGGTTAATTTTAGCGTTGCATTTCGCGGTATTTTGTACGCGGGTAATCCAGTCTCTCAGTATTCCGTGAAAACTTTAAAAAAATCTATTAAATGCTAAATAATAAATAGCTATATGCTAAATTTCAACCATATAGGTACAGTGATTTGGACTGTGCGTAGATCGATCAGTCAGCCAGACAGAGTCATTCAAGTGTTATAGAGAAGGTCATTTGTAACTAATTTCAATATGTTGTGCTTTATGCAAAACTGAACCATTTCGGACATATTTAGAATTAACCTTTTTTTTTAAACTTGGTTATGTGACTTTCGAAATGCATTAATAATTACTTATATAGATATCACTTAAATTTCATACTAACTCTTTATATTTTTTGAATGGTGGCACCTCCCGAGAAACTCTCGTTACCTTACAGGGTGTGTGCAAGAATACAACAAAAGACTAGGGTAGGGCAGGAGTGGGTGTAAGTGGTTCATCAACATCTTTGAACTAAAGCCAACTTTACCTGCACACGGTGCACCCTGCTGACTGACAAACGAAGCTCTGGCAAAAAGAGAGTTAGGGAGCGTAATTGTAAGCTTCCCGACTGTGGAATGTACCTCTACCTCACAGAATACCGCAGCCAAATAACAATTCCCTTGAGGGTTGTTGTGTTCCCGCGAGTGAGTGAGGTCACCAGAAAGGAGATGCTGCGTTGGCAGCGGGGTGGCGGCGCGCGAGCGATATTTTATGTTGCGACCTATGGTAATCGCTTTACATCAGGCGGGTCGCATGCTTGTCTACCACCCGACGTAGTGTAAAAAAAAGGGTACTGTTATCACGCTACAGTTTCACATAAGGCACGTTCCCAGTCAGGTTGTTCCTGATTGAGCAAAGAATATTACAGATACCGGCTGATGCTAACGAATATCTCTTCATAATTAGGGACAATGAATTTGTACAATATTCACTTAATTCATATCAATCAAATTACTCCAACCGTGTTATTAAAAAATATGCTGATTATTGTGATATGATATTATTGACATTGTATATACCTACATACATACTGTATGTAGATTTACCTATATCCAGCTGTCAATAGTACTTTTATTGCACTAGTGAGTAAATTAATAAAAAAATAATACATTTTTTATATGTGAGGGTGGCATTCGAGCATGCGTGTCGGTCACACACATCAGTCGGGCAGCTTAAAAATACGCTATGCCCTACCTCTCTTTTCGCCAGAGCATCACTTTTCAGTTAGCAGGGTGCGCTACGTGCAGGTGAGATTGGCTTTGGTTCAAAAATGTTGATGAACTACTTACACCCCAAAATAACATAATCAGAATTGATATATAAACAATAGCAATATGATCAAACAAACATAAAAAATATGTTTAAGAGACGAAATGAGTACCTCGGTTTTTAAAACTGGTAAAAAAACCAAGCGAACGAACATAAAAAAAAATGTGTTTGGAGCGTAACAAGTGATATGTACAAGCGAATTGGAAACCTCTTTTTTAAGGCTATAAAAAGCGTCTTGAGTAGTAGTTTTGTGAACTACACGTAGAGTCAGTTTTGAATTTTTTTTTAATTACTTTTGGTGCTAAGCAGCAAGGTTCGCCAAATGTAGAGTAAGCTATAGACTACGAGTAGGTATATCCGTAGTCTGTAGACGCTTACAATATAAGACATAAAAATCATAGAAGAAATTGTACGCTGGCAAGCCTACTGCTGACGCAGAAGCAGTGTCAGCATCTCGCCACATCTGATATCCGAACTCATTCATTATATCGCAGATTGAAAACTACTACATAGAAGCACTACTACCATAAGAAGAAAAAAAAATCTTGAATATTTAAAAACTTAATTTTATTGTTGATGCTGTAGTGGCAGTGGGCCAGCCACATCTGCCAAGTCAGTGACGGCAAATGTAGGAGGAATGTCCCAGAGTGGAGCTACCGCCTAAGCTGATTCCCATCGGCGCGATCTTTTGATTGCGAAAATCACTTCAGCTTAGATTAGTAGCAGTTGTGTTTAACTTAGCTGATAAAAACTATGAAGCTGTACCGACAAAGCTACAAATGTTTGTGGTATAACTTAAACCGAAGACTTTTTTGGAATCAAAATGTTCAATGGCCGATCGGTTTCAACTCGGGTGGTAGGTCACCAGTAGTCAACGTAACACCAGATTTTACTCTATACAAACAAAGCTCTACCGCTGAAGTTGAAGCCGATTACCATTGAATATTTTGATTCGAAGAATAGGTCTTACGTTTTAGTTATTGACAAACATCTCCAGCTTAATCGGTAGAGCTCCAGAGTCTCTACTAGCTAAGTGAAACACAATTACCACAAATCGAAAGTCAAGTTTGATTTTTGCTATCAAAATATTCCATGGTAATCGGCTTCAGCTTCGGCAGTAGGTCCCCTGTTCTAGATTTGTCTCAGAGGGGAGGTGAGGTCGACACAAGAGAGCAGAAGAGTGTAGCCGTACTGCCCCCTTACCACCAAATCTTATTGCGATTCAATAACTGAAGAGAATGCAATTTCATACCAATGAATAAGCGACTCTATTCCAAATTAAATAGAGTCGCTTATTCATTGGTATGAATAAGCAATCTATTCAGTTATTGAATCGCAATAAGAGTTGGTGGTAAGGGAGCTGTACGTAGTACTACCTATTACTTATACTGTGCCGCACTGGGGAGTATTAGTTGTAGGCATATGTTCATTCTAAGACAGATAAGAATAAATTAATACATATTTTTAAATATACATATTTGTTTTGTAATAAAAAATAAAAATACTTTATTATCAGACCCTGAGGGTCCATAGACTGTGTTAGTAAGACAATTGCACTTAAAACCTATGTTAGTAAATTTTGACATTTCATTTTCTGTATTTTATGTGTGTGGAGACATGTGACGTAATCCAATGTTTCCAATAAATAGTAATACATGTGCATCAAATTAAATTCAGTAACGTAAATCTGTGTCAATATCAATCGATCAATCGAGCTGAAATGACTTTACCGATTACCGATAGCGGTGTTTATAAATATACGTCGCGCGCTAATCCATTATCGCGGATTATTGTTTTGCGATAACTCCTATATTACGTGCGGTGGCAGCTGATAGCGCACTCTACTACAGTACTGTGATTTTATACCCGCTTTGAGTTTTATATATAAAATAAAATATGATATTTGATATAGTGATGGCAGATGGGGGAGGAAGGTATATATTAGACTGGAGGCCACGTAGGACGACGAAGCGTTGGGCGCCCTCCTTCTAGATGGTCCGATGACCTTAAGAAAGCGGCTGGGAGCGGAAGGAGGATCGTATCTGGTGGAAAGCATTGGGTAGTGCAGGCTGATGGTGATGCTATTTGATATACTTGTCGTCGTCAACCCTTATTCATTCCACTGCTAGGATACGGATATCCTCTCAATCGAAGCGGTTTAGAGCGTACTCCACCACGCTGCTCAACTGTGAAGCTGAGTTGCTGGTGGTTGGTGAGGGTCAGTGTTTTTAAACCGCCTAATGACCACTGACTTGGCTTAACAACTGTCATCTAACGACAACAGTCGCGACCGGCGGTTGAACGTACCCTCGTAAGCATGGATTTATTAGATACATAAACCCATCCATGGTCAGGCTACGGTCGACGTTGCTTGACTTGCGTGATCGATTAGTCTGCTGCAACGTCGCCATCAAGCTCCTCACGATGCCATCGAGTTCCTCTTGATATAGCACAGCTTGAGAGCATACTCCACCACGCTGCTCAATGGTGAGTTGTGAAAGGCCGTATTTTCAATCCGCCTAAAGACCACTGACTTGGCTTAACGACTGTCATCTAATAACAATAGCCGGACCGATGACTTAATGTGCCCTCCGAAACACGGAGGAGCTCGAGATAAATAAATCTGTCCATGTGCAGACTACGGTCAATGGTGCTTAACTTGCGTGTTAGATTAGACTGATCCGCGCAAAGACGCCATCCGGTTCCTCCTCTTCTTCTGTTTAATCTGTAAAATACACGTTAAACACTGGTAATTGATCTATTTTTGCGTAGTGTTAAAAAGCGAGCTCTTCCATCTGTGTAGGTTTCTCACTTTGATATATTATTCTTTCGATTCTACCAATCACTTCTTACACTTTTTTTTTATACTACGTCGGGTGGCGCACAAGCATACGGCCCGCCTGATGTGAAGCGGTTACCGTAGCCATATTAACGCTCGCAACATAAAATATCGCTCGCGCGCCGCTACCCCCGCTGCCAACGCAGCTTCTCCTTCCTTTTTGGGTGATCTCACTCACTCGCAGGAACACAAAAACCCACAAGAGAATTGTTATTTGGCTGCGGTATTCTGTGAGGTGGAGGTACATTGCCCATTCGGGTAGCTTACAATTACACTCCTTACCTCTCTTCGTTAGAGCTTTGTTTGTCAGTCAGCAGCAGCAGCACCGCGTGCAGGTGAAGTTGGCTTTGGTTCAAAGATGTTGATAAACCACTTACACCCCAAACTCTACATTAATAACGTCTACTGAGTAATACTTGCGTCTATGTCCTTAAACTTCATCTCCTTAGAAGTATAAAAAGGTTGATCTTCCTGTTAGTATACACCTAACAACATTTTTAAGCGTCCAAACCGTTACTGATTCTCTATGATGACTTAGACGTTTCGACATCAAAACAAAAAATTGTATAAGCACAATTACATCCGTAGATGTGCTTAAGTAGAAAGTGGGCGCGTGCCAACCCGCAACAAAAACTTGGCTCAACTTATAGTGAATAAATAATCCGTGCAATTAGACACGTACAGGTGAATTATTGTGAGGTTCAATCAGCGCCCGAGCTCGCCACAATGCTCGGATTCGAACCTAATTACATCGCCACGCGCGACCGTTCTCTCCTCGACATGTTATTATTGCTAGACGGCGATCCATTTGGATTATTTTTCTCTGTACCAGGAAAACATTGTCATCGACCAGTAATTTTATCTATGAAAGTTCATTACACAGTTCAATGTTTGATGTTATCACTGGTGTGAGCTCGGTTACTGTCTGGATTTGATTAGATATCTTTTTTTGTCAGCGTAATAAAATGATCTGGGTGCATGCCGAAGTACAGCAGCGACTGGGCGGCACGCGCTGCGCCCGCGTTTTCTATGTAATGGGCTCCATCTCGCGGATAAAGCGTCGACACCGTTACCTTTCTCAAATCACGTACACTATTGTAATATCCAATCGCCCAGAAATGAGATTGCGGCTAACAAGTTATTTACATTGACGTTTTAATATGAACACCGACTGAAAAAACTATTTAAAAAGGTAATTATAATGTGGTGTCCGTAATAGCCACCGTACGAGCCGGCAGCCGCCTTTGTGACGCAGCTAAGCCCCGAGATTAATTTTGGCGCAACAATGAACCAGTTCACAGTAAATAATACAAGTCTTATTAAGTATCAGTTGCGATATTGTCAATTTTAAAGTTTCGAAAGCGAGCGCCTGATACGATGCGAGCTCCCGGCGGTGTCGATAGGATCTTTATTACGTCTCGTTTTTTTGGGAGAAAAAATGATTAATATAGGGGATCGGGCCGGACGGATAAGTAGTGGAGATTGACGGAGTGACGCGGGGTCTGTGACCGAGTGAGGCTGCCGTGGAGCGAGAGGGGTGCGAGGGGGCGGCGAAAAGCCGCGAGGCCGCATTGCGCGGGAGCAGCCAAAAACTAACCATAAATTACTGGCTACTTGCTGGACCGCCGACGACACGCGCGCATCTTTTTTACCTCGTCTCCGATCCTGTTACAACGCAAATTTCTCACGAACATCACATCTTATGAGCATATCTTTGAAAGATTGCTTCGAATAATGAGCTTCAAGATTTACGAACAACGGCGATGAAAAACATCGCGCCAGATATTAACCCATTGTGGAGGAAACATTGTATTTATACTAAGTAACATTCCCAGGTTTCTGAATGTTTTTCTTTGAAATACAAGTCTTGCAAGTGCACTCGACAAGTTGGGAGAGCTCGTTGTTACTGCCACAAATAAGGAGGGCTTGTTTCGAGATTATTTTTTATATTATCATGTTTTTTACATAACGATTACGGATTTAAGAAGTGAAGTAAAGTCGCTCGCTGTGCGCGACGAGGAATTTCGGTAGCCTAAGGCGAAACGGGGCCGGAATAAGAAATCTTCGAACAGCTTATTATTAAAATTCAGTCGATATAATGGCTTCAAATTTTTCAATAAAATATACGGTTTAGTATTTATTTTTATTGTATATTTTCCTACTTAAGAGTTTTTGGTGACCGCACAACTTTAAGGATACAAGCATGAATGCGCACCTATGAATGAGTAGAAACCAAAACGACTGCCCCCCAATGTATAATAAATGTGACCACAGAAATCTAGTAACAATTATTGCATTTATTATTGTTTTAAATAGTTGTCTTGGCCAACTTTCCAGATAAATATTTTTCCATTTTTCAAAAAATAATTATTGCATTTCTCAGATAACTTAGATCGAATCTAATTTGTTCATTAATTACAAAAACCATTTTTCATTTATTTGGCATTGTCCAAAAAAACAGTTTGATGATATTAGTATTTAGTTGTACGCAAGTATCGTGAATAGGAAAAACGTTTTGTAAAAATATTGTTTGACGTGGTGGTAGGTAAGAGTTTGAAGAGCTCAGATAAGTTCTTGAGCAGAAAAAAGTAATCTTTTTTTTTTCATATAATTTTAGCAGATATTTAAAAAAAGAAATAAGGTGTTGAAGTGCAAGAATCTTGAATCTACGCCGTAGAACTGGCCGCCATATTATCTCTACAATACTCAATCAGCTTACATTAAAATACTAAGATCGTTTAACGATGCCACAGTTCGACAAGAAATAATCGTACGTAATCGTCTGCCGTTTTTCATAATAACAAGAAAATAAAATAGCAATGCGTTTTAAATTTAATATTCATACTTGAACATACATCAGACAAAGACTGCCCGCCTTTCTCCAGGGGAAGGCGACGCGCACTCTAGCGATTACCTGTTTTTTTGCCCCCCTCATTATGCAGATTCTGGCGAAAAAGGAATAAATTTAATAACACGCGTTCGTGCGCATGCGTTATCGAACGCACTTGCTTCTGATAATCTGCGCGCCGCGCAATTACCTATAGTCGAGAACGGCGCCCGCGCACGACACGCCGCGCTGCGTTCCGAAACACAATTCCGTTTTTTAATTTCAGTTTCGCAATGTCCAATAGTTTTGAAATATATCTATTTAAATATGTTTGTTACTTAATCCACGAAAATGAAAGGCCTGTAATAAGTTTTGGTGGTGTAGCTACTGTTGGCTCCGTAATTGAAATTCCACGCTACTTACTACAACAATGGATGCGTTTCAGTTTAGTACTTTATTGCTCAAGTTAATCAAACACTGGTTAATATAAGTATAATAGGTTGAAAGTTAATCTATCGTGTAATATATTATACCGGTGAATGGAACTTATGAAATACTTTTTTTTAGAATTGACTCAGTAGCGATTGGAACAACAAACAACCAATACAATACTGCAATAGGTATTTGCTAGAAATAAAATGTATGGGGCAGATAAAAATTTGGCAATTATTAAAGTATTAGGAACCTATGACATATACACTATTTCAAATAAACCCTTCACGTTATAACCTATTCTGTTGTTATCAAATATTCCTCTTTGTTTTTAACCGATTTCAAAAAAGGAAGAGGTTCTCAATTCGGGTGTACTTTTTTAAGTTTGTTACTTCATTACTCCGTGATTTATAAACCGATTTAAAAAAAAAATATATTTTTTTATTTGAAAGAGTATACTGCCAGATTGGTCCCATATTTTTTTCATCATCATCAGCCTGTACATAACAAATGTACGTGTATAAACGACTCCAAACATTACTCTACATTTATGTATGTTGAGTCGGTTATTTTTGTTAAAATTATGGTTTTAACTATACAGTACTCATAACAAAATACCTCATCAAATAAAATTATATCGATCCAGCTTACAACAGGATTCAATCAAGGAGACTGTGTAGACGCTCTTATTCCAATGTGTCCATTGCCAAAAAGAGAATTTTACTGAAGCTTGAAAGAGAGTGAGCCAGGAAAGAGGATGAATCAGGAAAAAAAGTAACTTACATAACTCACTTTCTTAACTCAATCTCTTACAAGTCTTAAAATGGGGAGAAAATTCTCTCTTTTACAGTGACTACTTCGGAACAGGAGTGTCTACATAGTCTCTTTGATTAGATTGTGGTTGCCTCATGCGATTTAGATGCAGATCCGAATTATCCGTTCTTGCAAGACAAGGCGTGACTAAAGATATAAATACATTTTTGAGGAGGTTGCATTATTTTTCTGAAATTGCATTTTCGTTTTTTATACAAACTTTGTAAAAAATATAAATAATGAATTAGGTATTTAACTATAAAAATGAGAGTATAACATCATTTGTGATATCAATGGAACAAAGAAAGTTCACGCGGATGATGAGGTTTAATGTATGATCTAGTATGAACAAATCCATCGTTTCATCATTTTGTTATTTCCACTCAGCATGAACAAAACCGGAGGAGCTCGACGGCGTCGTTGCGCGTGTCAGTCTAATCGAACACGCAAGTTAAGCAACGTCGACCGTAGCCTGTCCATAGATGGGTTTATTTATTTCGAGTTCCTCCGTGCTTCGGAGTGCATAGCTGTCGCTCCCGGCTGTTGTCATTAGATGATAGTCGTCAAGCCAAGTCAGTGACATTTAGGCAGCTTGAAAATACTGACCTCCGCCAACCCGCAGTTGAGCAGCCTGGTGGAAGTATGCTCTAAACCCCTTCGATTGAGGGGAGACCCGTATCCCAGCGTGAGTTGAATAAAAGTTGTCGAAAAGCGTACAGCCTAAGCTACCCATATTCTGCCACTCACTTCTTACAAGCGTTAGTAACCGCAAGAACCAAATTTAATTATAATTAAAATACCTACGTCACTTGCACTCGGAGCGAGTTTTCCCGGATGTCGATTTTGCACTGATTGAGGCTATAATAGAGACCATCAAATAGGTAAAGGTAAAAAATTGCCTTATTTTTAAGGTGACACATTGATGAACGAAATATTTGATACATACGTATATTTGTATGTATTTTTAAAAATAATATTTAAGTAGATTTATCAGTTATCTAGTACCCACAAGTTAGTTTGGGTCTAGATGGCGCTGTGTAATTTATCCAAGTATAATTATTTCTTTATTATTATAATTATTTCTATTATTTTCTATATTTCGCGGCGATCCTGGAATTTCCTCATTTAAAAAATCTGTAACTTATTAAAAAAAAAATAAGTGTGCGCTTAGACTAACCTATACTACACCCCGGCTACTCCATACAAATGTCGCGTCGTTAACTACTACATAAACAATGACGTCTGTGTAGAGCGTGAATGTGCGTGTGTGCATGCGACGCCATACAAACCGTTCCAGATTCGTCTCAGAGGGATTGATACGAGAGAGCGGCAGGGAGCGGCCACACTGTACGTAGTACGATTACTTTATACTATGCCTGTACATATAGGAAATTTAGAGGAATTTCTGCGTCTCGTGAATCTCTCCCATATTGCGATTTTTCTTTACTGTTATAAAAGTTAGCAATTCGTGTAACAGCAACTGATAAAAGTATCAGGTACTCAAAAATTAAATCCGTATGTTTTGTAAGTCATTACTGAGAAAAATCCAGATCCCTGCCTTCAAAATCATCAAGGCGTCTTCTTAACATTACAGCGCCACCGTTTACAACTGAAAATCAGTGCCGGGTCTGCTACAGACTTCGGTTTATATGCTGAGTTAGGACCAATTTGTGTCATCATACGATCATACTGTGACTTTTTTCTTGTATATTATTTGTTTCGGTTTGTCTTGCTTGTTGCATACAAGCAAGACAAACCGTAGTGTTGAGTAATGGGCAAATAAATGTTTTCTCCTTCTTCTTTTACGTATTATTATGGAACCAGTGACAGCGTGCGCCATGATAAATCTGATAATAGTAGGTATCTTTGAATACGTAAATATATTTTAATTGGTCTGTCTGTAGTAAACAATAACATTGATAAGACAAAATAATACATAAAATATCATATTTTTGATGATGACTTGTGATGTGATGAAAGTTATGTATACAAGCTAAACAAATAATTTGTATAATGTTCTAAACCTCTTCGATTGAGGGGAGATCCGTATCCCAACAGTGGGATGATTATGGGTGGATGTCGATATAAACTACTTATTAATATATTTGAATATGTTTATTTTATTATAATTTTTTAATATAGTTGTATTCATTTTATTATAAATTTAATTTTAAGATATTTATAAATAATTTTAGTTTTGTAATTTAATTAAGTTTTCTATAATTAGATTGTATTTTATGAGTATTATTGATGTTTAGAAAATCAGGAGTTTTGTATAATACATAGTTAAAATCAATAAATAAATATATTTGAATAAAAAATAAGGTATGAAATTAACTATTTGACGAGTTCGGTGGTTAGAAATGGCCACTTTGACTCCGAGGTCGCGGGTTCGATGACAAATATTTGTATGCATGAACATATCTGTTTGTCTTGGTCTGGGCGTTTTCTGTGTATTATATGTATTTATTTCCAAAAAATAAAGTATTTTTATACATATATCAGCTATTTAGTACCCATAGTACAAGCTTTGCTTAATTTGGGACTAGATGGCACGGTGTAATTTGTCAAGTAATATTTTTTATTTTACTATTTATTTAAAACATTATGTAAAAATAAAATAAAATAAATTAAGGAGTAGCGACCAACATGGTCGCTGCTCCTGTCTGTACATTTTACCTTTATAAAAAAAATTGTATATGTGATAATAAATGAGTAACAGTACACAAAAATTCTTTATTTTGTCTGTCTGTATGCACATACACACTAATCTACTGTTCAGATTTCGTCCGTTTTATAAATAGATTATACTCAGCTATACACTGTATATGAAATTGGAACTCAGTGAAAATAATTATTGTCATTTAAAGTACTTAATTGAAATCGCCTGTTAATAATGCATAGCAAAAAATACTAAAAGGATGGAAATTTGACGAGGACGAAGTCGCAGGCACCAGCTAGTACCTTATAAATAACAATTTGTGGTTACCTGCGAGGGAGTAAGGTCATCAGCCCCCTTACCACCATCTCTTATTGCGAATCAATAATTAAATAGATAGCTTATGCATACCAAAATACCAATGAATAAGCGACTATATTCCATTTGAAATAGAGTCGCTTATTCATTGGTATGAATAAGCATTCTATTCAGTTATTGAATCGCAATAAGAGATGGTGGTAAGGGGGCTCGTGTAAACAGATGCTACGTTAGTTGCGCGAGTCATAGCACGCAAGCAATATTCCTATTACAAGCATTAAGGTTACCTACGGAAACTGCTTTCATAGCTGCCGGGTCGTATGCTTGCTTGGCACCAGGCTTCATTCATTGTCACGAGAACCAAACGTGTGTGCCACAATCTAGCATAATCTATTATTCATTTATTATAGTGTTGTAACTAATGTTATTCTAGACAATTTAAATAGTTTGTTGAATTTCATTTTCGGTTCAACCTTCACATATCTAGTTTAATGCAATTGGAATGCAAGGTACGAACTGCATTGTCATACTCTATTTAGTGGTCTATTATAACATAAAATAATGTCTAATAGAACAGAAATGTATGGATTGGCATAGACGTAATAGCCTCTACCTACGTATTTGATTATATTTTTATCATTAAATCTATTTTTTTTCTATACCTACTACGTCGGATGGCAGACAAGCTTACGGCCCACCTCATGTGCAGCGATTACCGTAGCAATATGAAATATCGCACGCGTGCCGCTACTTCCGCTGCCAACGCAGCAACTCTTTTCTTTCTGGTTACGACTATTTCAGATAAAGCCGCCCTTTTTCCTTCATTTAATTAAATAATTGACACTTATGTTTTTTTATCAACGTTTTTAGGGTTCCGTACCCAAAGGGTAAAAAGGAACCCTATTACTAAGGCTCCGCTGTCCGTCCGTCCGTCATCAGGCTGTATCTCATGAACCGTGATAGTTAGACAGTTGAAATTTACACAGATGATGTATTTCTGTTGCCGCTATAACAACAAATACTAAAAAACAAACTAAAATAAATATTTAAGGGAGCCCCCCTTAAATATTTATTTTAGTTTGTTTTTTAGTATTTGTTGTTATAGCGGCATACAACAAACGTGATTTTTTTTGCCGTTTTTATAGATAATGGTACGGAACCCTTCGTGCCGTTTTTTATATCTACTGTGCTGAAATAATTACAGCCTTACAATAGCAACCTATTAGCTATGTAAGTACTTTTAATTCCACATTCCCAACTCCAAACTTCGCGGTTACTAAGACGATCTGTTAAGGAAATGCATGTCTCGAGTTTGCGGCTGTCTTAATAAGGATAATCTGCGCACCTGGGGAGTGCAATTAATAATGAACGGGGCTTAGTGCCCAATCTATGTAGATTGTACTAAAGATTATCGCATGCACGGAATGGTAATGGAAATTGTGTTAATGTTGACAGTTAAGATTATGTTTTTATTATTTTCAATATCACTCATTTCTGTATAAAAAAATAAGAAGAAGAAATAAAGCTATTTCTTTGGTACAACTATTTCTAAGCTTCCCGTTTGGGGAAGTACCTCCACCTCACAAAGTACCGTAGCCAAATAACAATTCCCTTGAGGGTTGTTGTGTTCCTGCGAGTGAGTGAGGTCACCAGAATGAAAGGAAGGAGTTGCTTTGGCAGTTGACATTGCTTGAGAAATGAGGCGGCACGCGAGCGACATTTCTTCTTTATCATTTTATATATATACATACTCGTGTATACGTCTTTTTTATATTCAACAAAATTACGTTTTGCGTATAAAAATATCTATATCGAATAATTTCTCAAAATCTGATTTCACCGAGATAAAATAACATACAGCCACACATTGGTAGATTACAGGCTTTAACCAACGCTCCAACTACCTTATTCGGATATTTTTTCTTCGTAATTACATGAACGCATTCTGAATCGTGGAGACAGCATGTCGAACGGACGAGGTGCTGTGGGATCAAGTTGAAAACAGCCAAAAACTGGCCCCGCGTCTTAGCCTTGAATGGCTTAGCCCTCTGGACATGAGCAAATAGCTGACGTGGCCCGGAGGCGGCCGCGCCCTGCATACACAATGTGTGGACTGGAACAGGAAAGCTGTGGATTCGGTTTTATAGGTTTAGTTTTACTGACTAAAGGGTGCAGTGTCGATGTCGTTAATTCTTATTATATCTGCTGGGACAGAGACATTGTATATGATACATAAAGGAGACATTTTTAACCACCAAGGTGACAAACAACCACGCAACCTCTTTATAGAAATAAGTTACCAAATCTTATAAAACTTTACTTAATAAGTAACTCTTATCAAACCCATTAATGTAAATTGTTAAAGTCTATTCCTTCTTACACTGATTTTGATAGTTTTTTGATGAAGATTTGTGTCTGATCACTGTTGGTCACACCCCGGTCACGCCATACAAATATCGCGACGTTTACTACTACATAAACAATGTGGTTTGTGTAGAGCATGCATGAGCGTGTGTGCGTACGGCGCTATACAAAGTCCCAGATTTGTCTCAGAGTAGAGGTGAGGTCGACACGAGAGAGCGGCAAGGAGTGGCTATACTGTACGTAGTACTATTACTTATATTGTGGTTTGGTTTTTCGAATATCATGGCGGAACTTATTAATGTATAACTAAGATACGATGTATACAAATTTACATACAAAGACACCCCTTTCGATAATACTACTTATTGCATAATAACATATAGTATATTTCCCAGAAACTTGTAAGAATACTTTATACTACTGTACTTTTTGAACTTACATTACTTGTAAATTGATATTAGTTATTTATTCATACAACATTTTTAGTTTACACATAGTATACGTATTATAAGACAGAGACAGTATCATAAGTATAATAAATAAGTATTCGGTAGCCTTTAGTTGATCACCTGCAAGATAAGGATCTAACTTCATGCTTTCATAATGAAGTCAATATTAATGTTCAAATCACATTACACTGCTTAGGAATATGACTGACATTATCTACGAATTCTCCGATTATCAGAATCGATAGCCGTGATTATTTAAACATTTCCAAAATTTATTTAATGCTTAAGTTGTAAATATAATTTTGATACGTTTTGTTAGCATTAGAATATCTTAACACTATTTTTTTAACTGAAAATAGCATGACAGACAAATGTATAAAATTTCAAAATTTTTTATTATCAATTATTCAAAAGTAAGAATTAATCTGCCGTTTTTTAAACTACACAAGGTGACAAACAATCGTAGGATCTGCCTGTAAAGAGCATACCGTAGCATATAGACGTCAGCATTACCACACATCTGGGGGACCTCTTCTCTCATTCGTAGGATATTCATTTCCAAAGCTATTGTTATTTTGCTGCGTTCCTATGTGAGGAGGAGTTTGAGGTAAGTGGGTAATAAATATTAAAAAACATTTCATTGATTCATTAATTTAAAATATAATTACAAGCAAAGCGGCTCTACCGCTTTCTTTATCCGAGTCAGTAATGGAGTATTTCGTATTTGCTTCATTTTTTATTTTTTGTCGGTTCGATTACGCGAACGCGATCTCCTCATCATTCCTGGCGAAATTCGGGAGCGTCTCAGCAGTTCAAGCACCAGATATTAATTATTGATTGGCGATAAAGTAGGTATGCGTAAATACTCGGCATTCGATGTAATTATAAAGTACCTGTTATATTGTTTGAGTTGTTTCTTTTGATTGGATCGCGATCTGGTTGCATAATTAGAATTGCACGAGGCAGTAAAAAGTTTAAACACGCGAAGGCTTTCGGACTAGGCACTTGATTCTATCACAACATGACAGCGCTTTTACATTTGTCTTAAGATTCAATCAGAGCATTGTTTACCACGAAACCATATTTATCTATAGTATCTAGCTAGTCAATCTGTTAGAAATTATTCGATTGTATGTCCTTAATTTATACTCTTGACATTTTTGATTGCACAAGAGAGATGCTATTTTTATGATTTCATCTTCGTTCATTATATATATGATCGAATCTTCAAGAATTTTTCACATAAACATCTTATATGTTTATGTGAAAAACTCTTGTATATATGTACTTATATAGATATACACATTAGTACCATCCATCCATATCATTAGACACTATACCACGTACGGTCAAACTTTGGTATCAACTCCCCTCAGCGGTATATCCAAACAATTACATGGGAGCCTTCAAGAACATAGTCTTATTTCCCTTAAATAGCTGGCAACGGATCGGCGACCCTATTGTGTTGCTGATTTCTATCGGCGGTGATGATTGCTTTCATCTATGTCCCACATGCTCGTTTAAAAAAAGACTCTACTCTACACCCTGTCATATTAAAAAAAACACGGGCTTGATGAGTGCGAGACGCGTGAGTGATGATACTTCTGGTATAGCGAGCGTCAATAGGATGCCATGACTGCTTACCATCAGGCGGGTCGTATGCTTCTTTTTCACCTAGGATGTATAAAAAAAAACAAGTTGTTATTGTTTTCTTTTTATCAATTATTATTTCAAATATATTTAATATGCCTAAAGTAAGCATAATAAATATATGTGAAATTTTAATTACGTAAAAATTAAAAATATATGTACATACTTTTTTTTAATATAAAATTATACGAATTTTATTTTTTATGTAGAGTTTACGACAAAAAGTAATAAATAAGGTTAACGACTTTTAAAACGCCATGTGGGTCACATTTGAACTCGGAATTTGTTTGCGGTTTTGTTTTACATATTTTTTTTTGTATACAATTATTTGCAAAACTCAAATAATGATGTTGCAATTTTTTGATATAAAAAAAAACATGACAGCTTTTCTTTTGGTTTAATTACTATTAGTTCATGGCTTAACACTGCTAGTTTTAAAAGAAGTGATAACAATCACAGGGATAGGTAGGTAGTTAATAAAACCACAATAGCATGCTTAATTGCTTAAAAAACGTTCGTCATCAGCTGTCGCTGCGCCGGCGCAACCTGAAGTGTTCACACAACACAAAACCGCTCCAACCCAACACCCCACTTTTTAATCCAAGCTTAGCAAATTTTATAGCCGACAACTGACACTTTGGAGTTTGGTCACATTAAATTGTAGTATGATATTGATATTTGTAACAAAATTATGTAATTAATTAGATGGTTTTTGTTAACCATATAAATATAATGTACAAGGCTGTTGTTGGCTCTGACATAAATATCTTCTTCGGTAAAAGGCAACCATTACTGACTGATCTATCAACGCGCAGCTCGACGCCCCCCCCCCCCCCCCCCCATACGTCTACGCTAACTCTATTGCGCTAGTCGGCATTGTGCACCACATGCAGGTGAGGATGGCTTTGACTCTAAAGATCGTGGTGAGCCATTTACACTCCAAAACTTTTTTACTGTGTACGTTTTTGTGTGTTTTGTTACTGAACGTAAAATGACATTGCAAATACGAATACGAAACGAACGAAGAATATTATCAAAAAATATTTCAGATTGATGTTGCCATAGTGTTATATTTCCGACCATGCATGGTATTACTAAATGACACAGGTGTTTAGCTACAGATGATATGAAGGTCTGCTAATTTGAAAAGGCCTCACGTTGATGGCGTAACATCAATTATGGGAAATTCCTTATTTAAACTTCTTCCCAATGTTCCTCGTTAGTTTGCAATTAGCGGGTTCCGTCCGAATTATGACTGAGATTCTAAGTTTTCGTAGTGGCACACCAAGTGCGTGTATTGTGCTTAAAACAAAGGGTTCCGTAGCACCACTCGAGCTTAATTTTCGAGTGCGAGTTAGTATTTGAATTGGTTATAATCGTGGGATAAACAATGGGGAGAGTGCATTGGTGCGCAGCGACACGCCCAGCACATGTGTACGTCCGTTTCTACTTCGTACGCCGGTTCATTTATTATTTTTTAATTGTATTCGAGTTATAGATTTTCGAATTGTCGTTGGAGTGGTTCTTTAGACTGTAGAGGTTTAACGGGTCCCTAAACTTCGATTGAAATTTTTGGTTTCTAATTTGTGGGTTATTCGGTACCCGATGATCTTGAATATCTTTATTATGCTTTTTTTTTATTAACATAGGTTTTTATACGAATTTGAAAAGTCGAATTGAATACTTTTGTTAAAACATGGCATTTTGTTCAGACTTTTTAAACTTTTATCATCATAATTTTCCAGCCTGTATCTACTCTACTATCTCAATTTTGGCTTTCCACAATGCTTCCCACCTTATGCGAAGAATTGCATACGGTGGCTATCCACATTTCCAGCTAAACATCATAAAAAATGAATTTATTTTAATAATTAAAAATGAGGATCTACATAAATTCCGTATTACGGAGGGCACGTTAAGCCGTCGGTCCCGGCTGTTATTATTAGATGACAGTCGTCAAGCCAAGTCAATGGCCTATAGGCGGCTTGAAAACACTAGCCTCCCCCAACCAGCAGTTGAGCAGCGTGGTGGAGTCTCTAAATGCCTTCTATTGAGGGGAGACCCGTATCCCAGCTGTGGGCTGTGGGCTGAATACGGGTTGACGATGACGACGACATAAATAAATAATAATTGCAGACAAAACACTCTCCTTTTTTATAGATAGGAATTTAGCTAGATTATACAATATATTCAAATTGAACAATTACCTACTGATGATCCAGGAAAACAGTATAAAAAAGACAAATTTGTAACGAACCATAGCCTTTTATAGTTTTACAGACATGTGTCGATAAATATGTGCATATAAGTACCTCAGCTGTAGATTATCGTTTAGAGTTAGAAAAACACATTTTGCATAGCAAATATGTTAATTATATGTGAACAAGTCCCGAGGGTGGGGGTGAACGATGCGAAACGCGTGAGCAATCATTTCGATCACCGGCTCCCGCGCAGGGAAACTACGGAAGCACGCACACATACATCCGTCAACAAAGGTATCCACACACCTGCATGACTATGACACGACATGTCAAATTCAATCATCAGTAAGTAAGTACAGTTCATAAATGCTACCGTGTATGACTTGTACTCTGATGCGACGTTGAGATGATCATAACAATCATCCGGGCTTAACATTTCCGGATTTTTTGGACCTGAATCGAACCTTCGTCAAGTCAGGGTTCTCCATTTGTCAGAAATTGCGAATTAGGGATAAAAATCGACATGTAGATAGCATCCATCTGAATAGCACTGCGTGAATAACACCTATACATAGTTAGAATAGTATAGAGGTATATTATTTTTTAGGATATTACCAGATAAAAATAATAGTTAACAAATCATTATTCTCTATAGCTCTGGTATAATATTACACTTATGCGCTTGGGCCTTAATCTTATTACATAAACTACAAAATATAGTTTAAGTATAAATGAGATATTGATTTTTTCTATACCTAGGTATAGAAAAATCTATACACAATATTTAATTCAATTTAAGTAATATTTTTTTTATTCACTTGTTAAATATGAGTAGGTACAAGAATGTTAGTAAAATTGAATAGTGTTAGTAAAAGTTACCTTCGTTGTTTCATATAAATACTCCTATATTATATAATTCTTCGAGAGTCACTTAATAAATGCGTAACGGATTATCAACATTTTTCTATACTTATATACAGTCATTCAAGTTTTCTAGTAATACTATTTACCTGACAATGGTTTTATGTAATTAAATTTTATTTATGATTTACAAGTGTTAGTGGAGAGTAACACGATTGCAGTTTGGAAGAGCCGCATTTATGTTACTCTCACTCCCAGTGGTTGACTGGTAGAGAATGCAATAGCATTAAGTCAGATTTTGTACCAATTTATTGTGGTCAATAAAGTTTTAAATAAATAAGAGATAAGTAGTAAGAGAGAGTTTACGGAATTATTTATCAAGTTAACTTACTGTCTGATTTATTTAACATGTCATAACTGACAGTGTAGGGGTAATACTTGTAATCCATTGCTAGCACATGCCTATGCAAATATATTAATACAGCATTAGACATACGATATGCAAGTGCGTTTGCATAGTTTTTATGACATAAAGAGGGCGTTATGGTGTCATAGACTGCAATTAAGGCATTGCATTATAATCATTATTTTATATATATAATCAGCTGCTAGTCCGCATTTCGGCCTTGTTTAAATATCATCATAATCAGGTCATTTTAGTCTCCACTACACGAGCACGAGCCTCTCTCGTCCGTCCCAGACAGAAGGAGGATTTGGCCTACACTCCCCACGCTGCGCTGGCCAAACGGATTGGGGAGGCCTGATCGAGGTTTGAATATGTATTTCCCTTAGTCGTCTTGTACGACATCCACGGGAAGAGACGGAGTGATTCTATTCTAGTCTGCCGGAAAACACATGGCCAAATATATGTACTTATTTAAATATATGCACAAAATATTATATCCTATACCCACGTGGAATGCATCTTTCAAATGGTGATTTTATCAAGTGATGCGTAAGTCAAATATTTGTGTGCATGAACATGTCTGTTTGTCTTCGTCTGGGTATTTTCTATGTATTATATGTATGCATTTACAAAAAAAAAATAAGTATAATATCAGCTACCTAGCTAATCCATAGTACAAGCTGTGCTTAGTTTGGGACTAGAGGGTAGTGTGTAATTTGTCCAGAAATATTTGTTTATTTATCTATTTATCTACCTATCTATGGCCGGTAACAGTTTAGTAATGTTTTAGTAAGTCAGGAGGTCCATAATGGTAGTGTAGATGTGTGCTAATTAATTAAATTTTATACTATATTATACTTTTTATGCCACATTAGTAAGTGTCCAACAACCACACAACCCGTCTGATTCGATGCGATACGAAACCTATGTTAAACGCTAACAACAAAAGAAGTATCGTTAGAGCTTAGCCTCACTGCAAAGAAAAACAGATATTTCCTGGTGACCTTCTACTCGCAGCAACTCAATGCTCTCCAAAAACTGCAGTCAAATAACATGGCTGTAGATTTTCGATAAATGGAGACTATTTCTAGTAAAATCTCTAGAGAGCAAAATAAACAACTATTAATTAATGAAGTTTTCAATGTAATCTTTCGTAATGGCAGTCTCTCGTTGTCCAGAGTCTTGTCTACTATTCGTCGGGGTGTACCAGATATAGGTTAGCTTTGACTAGACAATGGTACTCACCATTGTCTAGACCCACCACTTACATCTCAAGACGAAATTACATTTAATATTTTTAAGTCAATATTTTTTTTATCATCCGTTGATAGTTAAACTGCTCTTTTCGATAGTTATATGTACTATCGGTGAAAACACACATAACTTTGGGGTGTAAGTAATTTATAAACATCTGTGAAACAAAGCCAACCTATCCTGCACGTGATGCACCCTGCTGACTGACAAACGAGGCTCTGACGAAAAGAGAGTTAGGGTTAAGCGTATTTGACGACTGGCCGACTGGGAAGTACCTCCATCTCACAGAATACCGTAGCCAAATAACAATTCCCTTGAGGCTTGTTGTGTTCCTGCAAGTGAGTGAGGTCACCAGAAAGAAAGAAAGGAAGGAGTATAAGGCTGACAACGGATCGGCGACTACTTGGTATTGCTGATATCCATGGGTGGTGGTGATTGCTTTCCATCAGGTGACCAACATGCTCGTTTGCCTTCCTCTCATATAAAAAAAAAACCAGCGTCTTTTTATTCATTTGAATTTAACGTCGATAGCATCACTGAAACAAAGTACGTGTGTGTGTAATAGTTGTCACGCATTCTCACGCACGCACACGCAGGAAGATAAAATATTTTTTTGAATGTGAAATAATTGTTTTGTAGAGGAAGTTGCGGATTCGAATGCGTCGTAACGTTTTTTGTACGCACGCAATGCCATTTTTGCGGTTAATAATTTTGAATTTGTTTATTTATAACTTTGTTAGTGGGGTAATAAAAAATATTAATAATGGAACAAAAATACTTTTAAATTATTTTTTAATAACCAAAATTGTTTAATACTACATACATGATAGTAAAAGTTTTGTAATAGATTGGGACAACGTATGAGTTTGTAGGTAATGTATGACACACGGTACACGGACAATTTTGTAGGTGATAGGTATATTTTTCTTATATATGCACTTCAAATTAGCTGTGCTTACGAATTCACTAGCGTTCGAACCATGCTTGCTTGCGAGATATCTAACATATACGAAAATTTTCGTATATGTTTATGTAATGGAATAAGTATTAATCCATAAAATTTTCACTGAAATCGTTCAGCAGTTTCGAAGTTTATACGAGATAAATTTTTTGAACAGACAGTCAAAAAATTTATAAACGGTCATGATAGTAGCGACAGTAAAATGTTGCGATTTTAGAATGTTCCATAACTTTACAAATGAGATTTAATATTGCAGTTGCGTTAGATATCGAGCGAGTCGACACGCATCGGAATTAAGCAATTAATTCGCCACCCACCCTTATCGGCCGACGATCGGAACTCTCATCGCACAATCAAAGCTAGTAAACAGTAGCCGATTATTATAATTTGTGGGTAGTTGGGAAACTCGTCACAGTCTCACAACTCGGTTATCAATCGATCAGCGGATGCGTCGAGATTATTATCGACTGGCTAACGGTTGATGTAAGTTTTTCGCGAGAAAAAAAGCACAATTATAATAATGATCGTCCT
Source organism: Hypsopygia costalis (assembly GCA_937001555.2). NCBI lineage: Eukaryota > Metazoa > Arthropoda > Insecta > Lepidoptera > Pyralidae > Hypsopygia > Hypsopygia costalis. The sequence continues at coordinate 9,680,144 of OW443325.2, forward strand.
AGTATGGGATACCAGCACTTGTGTATGCAAATGGTCAACTAATTAAGAGGGAAATGTTGTTTTGCATGCTCGCGTAAAAACTGCAGTTTCTACAGGGGAACCCGTTCATTGTCACTGAGTAGTGTTAGGGTGGCATCACATCTGTCTGTTTCGTTTCTTAAGTCATGTGGTATGTGGTTGTGTTTAGACTGCTGTGAGTTTATTTTTATACAGGTACATGAGAGGGGGGCAAACTTTTTTTTTATTATTGATAATTTTTACAATCTACAGACCCTGAGTCCGTACCTTTTGTTACTACTCTTCTATTTTAATGTCTCAATTTTCTAACAATTTATTAATTGCACGTCGCTATTAATCATATTGCTAAATCATAATATGCTAACAATCATATTATTGTCTAATACTAAAACTGTTTAAAACACCTTTGTAAGAATATAAAGTGAAATAAGTGAATATAAAGTATTACAGGGTCGGCAACGCCCGAGTGATATTTCTATCGCAAGCGTCCATTGGCTGCGATGACTGCTTACCATCATGCGGGTCGTATGCTTATTTTGCACCTTGGTGGTGTAAAAAGATATAATTAGTGGATGGTGTCACCTCTGAGTGATATGATGTCCCTCGTCGTTACACAGTTGTATCGTTTAATGTATCCAAGTGGAATGAAGGAATTAATTTTCCCTATCAAAGCCAGCGCGTCAAGCACCGCAAATAAAGACCAGCCACAATTTCTTTCAAGATACATCAGAATCAAGCTGGGATTTTGGCTTTTTTTACTACCTACTATAGTCACAAGCATACGGCCCGCGTCAAGGGCAACATTTACAGCAGTATTTAATTTATTTATTATTTGTTTGTAACATTTAGAGGTACCACTCGTGCGTTTTCAATCTAGTCAAAACCTTATCACGCCTTTTTTAAAGAACATCTTACATGAAGAACTTCTTAGTTTTACACATACACACTTGGTCACATCAATTGTAACAAATTAGCCCAATAATTATTTAAATTGTATGACTGACAATATATATTTTCTATATGAGAGGGGGGATGACCTGATGGAAAGTAAGCACCACCGTTCATAGAAATCAGCAACACATGGGGTCGCCGATCCGTTGCCAGTGTATGTGTAATTGAATTATGTAATTAATTAATATTATAAACAAATAAATAAATAAATATTCCTGGACAAATTGCACACGGCCCAAATTAAGTAAAGTTGTGCTATAGGGTACTAGATAATTGATATTATATTTAAATACATTTTTTTTTGTAAATACATACATATAATACAAATAAAATACCCAGACCAAGACAAACAGACATGTTCATGCACGTATGTTTGTCCTGGTCTGAGTATTTTCTATGTATTATATAAATGTGTAATTGACAAATTGTCGTTATTTCTACACAAATTTATTCTCTGTAATCATTAATCTATGTGTAAACACCTTAACGATTATAGTAGAGCGACTGATGATCGATTCATCGACAGATGTGAATACTACTTTTTATTGTCACTCGTATAAACTTTCGCTGATACATGTCTCTGACATCGAGCAATAATCTATAATGATGGTAATATTTTTTTTTATTAATGAATAATGCAACAGTTGAATTAATTCAATTACTCTGGTAGTTTATTATATATTATATTTTAAATTCACTATTTTGAAGTGAAATTCTTTTCTGGCAAGGCAAGGAATACGGCTTATATCTCTAAAAGTGTTATATTTTTTTAGGAATTATATTTATTATATTTTATTCGATCTTTCAAAATATTTTGTCAACTCAAAAATATTAATATGTTTGTATGTAGATTTATTTTTAATTTAGTACTGCTTATACTGGACAGGTTACAGTAGATATTATAAGGCAGTATAGCAATTTCGCAGAATCAATCGAAATTGACACACTCATACAAACATAACACGCTACAATTCAACACATGCTTCATTGCGCGCATTGCAATATAGAGCAGCGCGTGTGAGTTGTGTCGATTTTGGTCGTATATGTGTATTATTCTTTTTGTTTACTGTGCACAAGATGGATCCAAGAGTCTAAGTATTTCTTTTTTCAAATATCTTGCAAATATGACATAAAATAAATTTTGATGGTCTTTCTCAATGTAGAGCTAAAATACTTAAAAAAAAAAAACAATTTCGTGCACTTACTTTTACAAAGAACTTCGAGTCAATATGACTATTATAAAAGTTCAAATATCCGATTTATCGCTTCTTCATTGTTTAAATCTAAAGCTATTTTTCTTAGTCCGTTACGTAGGTCCCTTCGAACTTCTGGTCTTGAAAGCGGCTTACCAGTGAATAGGGGTCGGGAACCAAAGGGTTCGTACAATGACAGTTATCAGGACTTAATCTTAGCCGGCAAATTAGGATTAATTGAACTTTTTCCTTTTAATTCGGAGCTCCTTTGTATTCATGCGTATTTCGGCCGATGGCGTGTCACTTGAGGAATTATATGGAGCTGCATTACCCCCAAATCTATTTTTTGTAGTTAATATTTTCGTTATCTATATGCGGATTGGATTATGTGAGGACTTATATCATGATCTTTTAATAATTCTCCATTTTCTTCGAAATGTATTGTGTCTTTGAACACAGACATTGTGAAGAAAATAGACATCGTATAACTACATCCATATTATTATCCGTCTGTACCAGATTCTTAACAAGTCCATCCTTGTAACGATTATGCAGATCTACTTTAAATGAAATAATAATTAGATAAGATAAATGTAATCGTTAGCGTTTACCTTGCTACTGGTTCAAGTGATTAAGATTCGAAGATGAATACCCATTGTTTAGTCTGGTCTCAAGGTTTTTATAATTGTCATATGATTTGCAATTACAATAGTTGTATGAGCCGCCCATTTGCTTAAAATGGTCATATACATTGTTTTCCTCTTTAAATCAGAATGTTTATCCACCTACTTGACATAAATGAGGAGGTTCAGATTGCTTTTCATTAAAATAATCTATTGTTTGAGTAATTTATAATTATTTATTAGGAGGTTTACTTCTTGTCTATTCTAATTATTACAGAAAATAAAAAAAACATCGCGGGAAATAATGTTATGGGGTGGAATCAAAATCATAAGGAAATAGACACATGAGTTTATTAATTATTGTACTAGAATTATTTATAATAATATTCTTGTCACGATAATGATCAGTGTGGTAATGTTGTAATTTGTTGGTAAACATGTTTGTACATTAATTATGCAAAATAATAAAACGAGTAATAATGCACAATGGGAAATCAAATAAAATTGTCCTACATCAATCTCGCATTTAATAAGCTAGTTATTTATCTTAAGACAATTACAAAACACGGTATAAACAACTCTATAGCTATAACTGAGTAGTTCTGAATTAAGGGGGTGAGGGGATTAGGTATCTATAACTCGATGGCGGTTACGAGCTCTCAGGTGTGACGCGACGGAAGCCCACTATCATTAACCTACCCACATATAGGTGCGTACCACGTACTCCTCACGCACCCTCACACATCCGCATGTTGTTTACGCGAATTCCGTGTGTGAGTAGGGGACGTATTAGCCGATGAGTTTTTTGTTTCCTTCATTAGCATATTTGCTATTCACAATATAATGATAAATATATGTTATTTATGGAAATTTTAATTAGTGTCGATAATAATTGATTTGCAGATGCTCGTATAAATATTTGATGAAGTTGGAGCGGATTAATGGATTATCGAAAAAAAAATCTTTTCAGATAATCTGATTTGCGTAAAGGTAAATTACCCTGCCGAATTGAAAAATCTCTCAATTCTCGTTTTTTTTTAATTTCAAACTTATTGGCAAAGTAAAATAAGTTTGAAATTAATGTACAGTATGGACACTCCTTGCGAAAATGTCTGAATCATGTATGGAATCAGTTTGCTTGACGCCCTACGCATACATATGCATTCATACTTTGCGTAAACGTCGTTTTGTTTATGTAGTTATAGGTATTACGAACGCGGTATCTGTTTGAAAAACCGAAGCCTTACAGCCAAACAACAATGCCTTTGAAGGTTGTTATATTTCTGAGTGTAAATGGAGTTCATAGTAATGCTGCGTTGGCAGTGGAGATGCCAGTGAGTGTACAGTACTTATTGTATTGCGAACGCCTATAGGCTACGGTCTTCGCTATATATCAGTGTCGCTTCGTGTGCTTCTCGGGCGTAATATGAAAATATATAATAATTTATATTATAAAGATAATTAATAAAATTACTCGATAAAATTTTCAAAAAGACTACGTTAAATATGTCAATATTACTATTAATTAATGCATAAACACGCAGCACATTATTACCGAATAAAGCTTTGTAATTATATAAGGAATAAATTAATAAGCAGAAACATTTACAGTTATTACTTTAATGAACAACTATTAATGTTATTATTATGAACACCATTACGTATGCCTGAATATCATTAATATAGATAAACTTGAGTAGTTAATTCACTATTGTTTTTAAATTTATTATCAGTCCAGAATTATGGACGGATTGTACACTACAGTAATAAAATCAGATAATAAAATAAGGATAGGAAGATTTTTGCCAGTTGTTTATCTTTACATTTTAACATAAATGTTGATATTATAAGATTTGTAGATATGAATTATTATAGGAATACGAAACTACTACTACTAAATAAATATAATATTCGTAAATCCTCTACCCAAAGGTTACCTGGAAGAGATCGCTAAGCGATAAGGCCGCCTTTTGTACTTTATTTTAACTGATTACTGTTAAAACTTTACTGTTTTTGGTGCAATAAAGATTATTGTATTGTAAATATTTTTCTTATTAGACTCAATAAATATGTTCTCTGAAACATATTTATTTTTCCGAAAATAAATTAAAATTTATGTTTTAAGTATTTTATTTAAAAAAATCTATATGGAATTCTCATTACTCAAAACTGTCGTCGTTCCACTGTACTTAGTACTTAGTCTTAAAAAAACATTTGTCCTAATCCGCCCCTGGTGAACATTATCCAGGGATGCGACACACTTCGCTAGACAGCCGGTGGACAATAAAATGTGAATGCGACTAAATAAATATGATAATTTACCACGTCTGCGTCGTATTCTGTCAAACGTCACAGCCTTCTAGAACATACATGTATGAATTGATAGATTTTTGCATACCTAAGACTTTTTGAATAAAGTTGTTAACTTATAAAATTATATACCTATTACGGTAAAACTTGTTTTAAAAGACGTTAAAATTTGATAACTCATATATAGAAGAAACCTTAATTTTGCGAGCATCCTTAAGCTGCTATGATTGCTTATCGTCAGGCAGGTCGTATGCTTGTTTGAACCTTAGGTTGTATAACCATACATAGAATGATTTTATTAAAAAAAACCGACTCCAAAATCGTAAGCACCACTAAAAAGTTAAAAAACATTATCAGATCTGAATTTTATGATATGAATTTGTTATACTACGGCGGGTGACAGACAAGCATACGGCCCGCCTGATGTGTAGCGGTTACCGTAGCCATATTAGCGCTAGTGCGCCGTCACCGCCGCTGCCAACGCAGCATCTCCTTTCTTCCTTTCTGGTGACCTCACTCACTCGCAGAATACAACAACCCTCAAGGTTATATAAGAGATTATTAGCATATAGCAAGATTTAAAATGTAATACATTTTGATATCTATGGTATATTTACTACTTTGGCTGTAATTAAAGTGATAACTTTTATTTACAATAACTCGATAATAACGAATTATGTCCGAGTCAAGTGTCAGGGGAATTTTTCGTAATTCATCGAAACCGACATAAATTAGGTACTTTTAATATTACACTAGATTAAGCGTACTGCAATTGAAGAAATTTTAACATATTTACATATGTAGGTATAAGATTTCAAAAAAGAAGAAAATGTTTGTTATTTTGGGGTGTAAGTAGTTCATCAACATCTTTGAACCAAAGCTAACCTAACCTGTACGTGGTGCACCTTACAAACGAGGGTCTGGCGAAAAGAGAGGTAGGGTATATTGTATTTTTTAACCTGCCCGACTGGAGAGCTCTACTTCACAGAATATCGCAACCAAATAAAAATTCCCTTGAGGGCTGTTGTGTTGCTGCGAGTGAGTGAGGTCACCAGAAAGGAAGAAAAGAAGGAGAATAGGCTGGCAAAGGATCGGCGGCCCCTTGATGTTGGTGATCTTCATGGGCGGTGGTGATTGCCTTCCATCAATTGACCCACATGCTTGTTTGCCCCCCTCTCACATAAAAAGACTTGAAAAAGGCCAATAGGTACTTGTAAATTCTTCCCTTTAAATAAATAAATAATAAATATTTCTGGACAATTTACACAGCGCTATCTAGTCCCAAATTAAGCGCAAAGCTTGTGTTATGGGTACTAGTCAACTGATAAATGTACTTAAATACATTATTTTTTTGGAAATACATACTTATAATACATAGAAACGCCCAGACCAAGACAAACAGACATGTTCATGCACACAAATGTTTGCCTTGTGCGGGGATCGAACCCGCGAACTCGGAGTCAAAGTGGCCATTGCTAAACATTCGACCACCGAACTCGTCTTTATTCCCTTTCCTTCATTGAATGATATTATAATCCGTTTTGCTTGACGAAAACCATAAGCGAAGTATTAGACATAACATTGTAATATTTAATGTCCTTGATGTACTATGATAATGCAATACCTAACGAGTGAAGTGGATTTGAAAAGTACTGCAATCTCTATGTTGTTTAATAGATAAATCTATTCCTTTATTTGTGTTATCAATTATCCGAAAGCCAAGTGGCATTTTATCGATAGATAATCGTATCGTTTAAGAGCTAATACTTATCATGTAGTATTATATTCGTATCTTATAATACCATTGCATTTATTCATTGCGTGTAGGGATATGGACTAATATCATCATTATTATTATTTAAATAGTTGTCTTGGCCAACTTGCCATATAAATATTTTTTGAAAAATGGAAAAAATCACCCCCCCCCCCCCCCCCCCCAGGTGGGATTTGAAGAACCTCAGTTGGAAGAGCACTCGACCGGTCATCGAGAGGTCGTGGGTTCAAATCCCACCTAGGCGCAGGTGAATTTTTCCATTTTTCAAAAAATATTAATATCATCATTATGGTTTTTTTTTTAATATTGTACAATTTTATTTCTTCAGAGCAAATCATAAAACACATTTTTTTAATATGAGAACCGTAAACGAGCATGAGCATGGCCGTGAGGTTTCCGGCAGACTAGAATAGAATCACTCCGTCTCTTCCCGTGGTTGTCGTACAAGGCGACTATGGGAATAGTTTTTGTCCCAGAAATTACCTATTATTGTTGTTTATTGTACCTGTATGCATTATAAAACATCGATCAGGCCTCCCCAACCCGTCTGGCCAGCGGGGGGCGTGTAGGCCAAATCCTCCTTCTGTCTGCGATGGACGAGAGAGGGTCGTGCACCTGTAGTGGAGAGTAAAATGATCTGATAATTAAACGAGCATGTGGGTCATTTAACGGAAGGAATCATCAACCTCCATGGAATTTAGCAACACCAAGGGATCGCTGATCCGTTGCCAGCCTTCTAAGGGAAATATAGACTCTGTACATGAAGGCTCCCATGTCGTAAATATATATAAATAAATAAATATTCGTGGACAATTTATACAGTCCCATCTAGTCCCAAACTAAGCAAAGCTTGTTATATGGGTACTACACTTAAATACATTTTTTTTGTAAATACATACTTATAATACATAGAAAACACCCTAAATATATAGAATATAGTAAATGTTCGAAAATACTTCTGAGGAAGTTGATTCCCAAATTTGACCGTTCGTGGTATAAAGTGTCTTAAGAAACGTACTGTGGTAGATCGCGAATCAAATTATCAAGATGATATGGATGGAATTTTAGTTTATGAGTTATCGATACCGATTCAGTGGCAGGAATCAAATGAAACACCTTCGGTGGAAACACCTGTATAGCACGCAAAGAGACGCTATATCTCTATATGTAGAGATAGAGAGTCCAGTCGTACATATTATTATATTGGCTTTTATCAAAAAGAATCACTTACGTATAAAAGTTATAAAATGAACTCCGGTCCAGTTTTCTAAAGATTCAATGTCCTATACAAACATAAGTTTGTAGTTGAATTGATTATTAGCATAAATACTTCACAGTCGATTCTCCAATTTCAAGTGCAAATTTGTAAATCACATTTTTTTCTGTTACTATAATTACAAACGATATTTCGTTTTTTTTTACTGATGCTTTATTTTTATTTTACTGATGATGATTTACTTTACTGATGGTGTGTTTCAATTTAGGTACTTATGGATATTAAAACCAACTTTTTCTATAGCACCAAGAGATCCTAGGCTTAATATTTGACATTATTTTTAACTTGATATATTGACATTTGATATACCTATAATAATAAAAATGTTGCAAATAACGAGCAAAAGAAGCAGTTATGGCAGACGTCCGTCCCTCTTCTGCCATAGCCCGGTATTTAGTTTACCCAGATCTTATCTCCATACATAGGCCATTTATTTTCTATCACACTTTGCAATAGTCTCAACGTCAGCGATACCTGCTTATGTGTACATCGTTCCATTGATATATCCTGGATCGGGTCACGGCAGGTGTATAACATTACATCAAACTTCTCAAAGGGGCCTCTACGCGTTGGATCCATATCCGTGATGCAAAAGACATAGTGTTGAAAAGTAGACTGACAATAAAGTGATCCAATTAGATAAGGAACCCCTATTAAAAACAAACACCTATGTTTCAATGTATGTAATAGATAATAAAATATTTTGCAACGTATTTCCAATGAGCTAAAGTTCAGTTACAATAGGTAGTAATAGGTACTTCGAGGTGCAAGTAAGTAAGATTAATGTTTTATTGCCGACGTAGCAAGTATGTGCTAGTATGTAATTAAATACTGATATCTTACTAACAGTATCAAGTAATTACCCTTGCGTCTTGCACCTAATTTTCACTTACACGCTAATTATATTATTTTTTATCGGATAGGGATCGTCACGATACATTTTTATATCGTTTTTGCAATTATTACAAGCGGGCTGTTTTGTTCGCATGTAACAATGAACAGGTGTAATTCGTTTTTTTTATTGTAATTAATATTTAACAATAGCTGTAGGAACTGGGCACAATATACGGCATGAACCCATTTCCACTGTTGGGATACAGGTCTCCCCTCAATCGAAGGGATTTAGAGCATACTCCACCACGCAGCTCAACTACGGGTTGGCGGAGGCCAGTGTTTTCAAGCCGCCCAATGCCACTGAATTGGCTTATCGACCGTCATCTAATGATAACAGCTGGGACCAACACAAATATGCATAAAGACAAGTAATCCCCAAGTCAGCTTCTCATTGATGACAATCTTGGCCACAAAGCGTTGCAGCAAGCTTCTCCGATTAGTGCGGTCTTCTGCTTGATGGAGAGTCCACATTTGCAGTTCCTCAGATACCTTGTCGGGCCATCTTTTGTGTCTTCATCCTCTCGGTCACTTGCTATCCACGTTACTATTTAGTATAGGCATTAATCTAGGTAGAGCAAAGAATTGTTTAGGTGTTTTTTTCGGTGGTGAATTTGCAGTGTAATACAATGGTAATAAATAAATTAATATTTATGGACAATTTACACAACGCAATCTAGTCCTATCCTAAATTAAGCGCAAAGCTTGTATACTATGGGTACTAGACAACTGATAAATGTACTGAAATCCATTTTTTTTGTAAACTCATATTTATAATACATAGAAATCATCCAAACCAAGACAAACAGACATGTTCATGTACAGTATGTACCTACATAAATATTTGTCTTGTACAGGGATTGAACCTGCGACCTCGGAGTTAAACTAGCCATTGCTAGACATTCGACCACCGGGGTCTTCGTCGGATAACTGTCCAATAATCCATACAATGTAGTATAACGTCATTTTAGACAGAGGATGATGTTATCCCAGATGTGTGATGTCATTGCGATGGAAGATAGTCCTAAACCCGGGGTTACGATGTCAATTGTGGCCATAAGATGACTTAGGCATAGTCGACACACTAAAACACTCATTAATCAGAGGCACAGATTCTAAATATAGGCCGTTATGCTATAGCCGATCCTGAATGCTGATGTCAGTCGAAAAGTGGACTGACTGAGAATTTGTGATTTGGTCGAATTAAATGAATGAATTATGTTTAGAGCGCGAATGTACGTTATGGCAATTAGATGTATGGATAGGGTGTAACTGAATTAACCTGACATACTTTATGAGCAAATTCTGTTCAGATCGCGAAAAAACAAAGCCTGTCCCAATGATATACTACTTTTGTGCCCAAGCAGCTTGTAGGGGACAGTGGAGTAAGACTAGAGGGGCAATTCTCGTAATTAAAATATAGTCAAAATTCAGTTTCCATCCAGTCTCGATCTCATAAATGTCACATTTGGTATTCTCGTAACACAATATGTAACTTCAAAATTTTATTTAAGCGGGATTGTATCGAAATATGAGTTAAAATTAAACAAACTAAGAATGTTACTTTGCCAACAACAAGAATTGATAATAATCAGGGACTAGAGAAATAATAATAATTAATTAATGAAATCAAGTATATAATTTTAGTCAATTCACAATTCAATCTCGATTCGGTCAACTTTCAATCTGCGTTCGTAGAAAAATTACGAGAATTGGCCTTCTGCTTGAGTGCTTGGTTGGTTTACCGAGCGCGAGAGTGGTGCGCGTAAAGGTCCTCTCGTCTGGTTGGTTTACTAGATGAGAGACTCGCAATCCTGTGATATAACCGGTTGGTGTACAGGGTCGTATTATCTGCAGGCATAGGGTCCATTGTTTCAATGATATTTTATAATGTGCATCGGGCTATTCCATAAAAAAGTTCATATTACTACTGAATTGTACTACTGAACTGAATTGTAGGGAACTGGAAGTTCTTTTTTCACGATTTGATTTCATAATAAGACGTAGATGATGTACAGGAATTTCTGAATGTTAAAAACTTATAGATATTTGAGATATTGTTTTATTCGTTTATTAATTAGTTACTGTGAACATTAAATTTGTAACTTTAATAAACGTCAATGAATATTTATTTGAACGCTTAACAGCAAGGCATAGTGGAACTAGTGCACGCTTTGTTACATTATTTTTACCTATGTTCCATGAATAAAGAATATTTGTATTTGTAATCTTCTATGTTCGGGCTTCAAGTTCATAAGACCTTGCTTGTTAAAAATGAAGTTTTATTTTGATAAACCTCAAACTGAAGATTTTTGTACGTCTATTCTTCTTGATAGCTGTGTACAAATCTGTAACATTGTTTTTGTTTTTTTTTACAGGTACGTTAAAACATAGTTCAGAAAAATCCAAAGTCATTCGACAGCGCAAGGCAAGTTCTTAAAGTCTCTCTTTCCACGTGCCCGTGCTCAGAACTTTCTGAGCATCCGATGCATTCTACATAAATATGTAGAATGCATCCGATGCATTCTACATAAATATGTAGAATGCATCGGATGAGGAATAAATATAAACTGTAAGTAATGTCACGATGATGATATGTTCGTTTAGATAGCACTACAGAAGGCAGAACGAAACCAGTATGAAATATGAAGACTTTAAAATTTGAAGATTTAAGATGTTTTAGTATTGTAATACTTAATAGGTAGATGGCGCCGTACTGCGACTTCACAGCAGTAAAATATGAAATGCAAAAATTCGTCACCATTACAAGCCTTCCCGATATCTAAGATCGAAGAGCACTCGACCGGTAATAGAGAGGTAGTGGGTTCAAATCTCCTACCTGGGCGGAGGAGGTGAATTTTTCCATTTTGTTAATATTTGTACTACAAATACTTAAACGTATTCCGATTACAGTTGTGACTTACTAACTGATAATAGTCTCAAGGTGCTTAATAGACAGGCGCCATTCTTGCGGACACTTAACGCGGTTGCTAATACCGTGGACGTATTCCGTTGCTCATTGACCGAGTTCACAAGGGCTACTTTATTTAATCTTTGTACAATGTGTAATACAGACTATAATATTTAGTATTATCTGACTCGGCAAACTTTTTTCTGCCATAGGAATTAACACGGGTATGAAATATCCTTTACGACATATTTTTATACCTACTAAATATACTTTAAAAAATAATAAAAATTAATCGAGCCGTTTCAAAGGAGTGCGACCACAAGCACCGAGATACGGAATTTTTATAAATACATAGTATTATCTTTCTACCTACATTGTAGCATTGGGGAAACCTGCAATAATAATAAATAAATATTGTCAGACAAATTACACAGCGCCATCTAGCTCCAAAGTAAGCGAAGCTTGTGTTATAGGTACTAGACAACTGATAAACATACGTAAATACATTTTTTTAGTAAATACATACTTATTATACATAGAAAACACCCAGACCAAGACAAACAGACATGGTCATGCACACAAATGTTTGTCCAGTGTGGGAATCGAACCCACGAGCGTTGGTGTCGAAGCCGCGTCATTGACCGCTACGCCACCGAGCTCGTCATAATGAAAGATTAATTTAATAAATAAATAAATAAAATACCATAAAGAGCTCGATCACCTGTTTGTCGATGTTTTCGATCACCAGGTAGCCGGTACATGTGTATTCAAAACAAGCTGTACTTTATACATACACTTATTTTGTCATGTAGAGACCCGGTACCGGTAACGTGTCGCTTTATGAAAGCAGCCTTATTCTGTAACAACATGCAGACACACCCCGGCCATTCCATACTAATGTCGTGTCATTTACTACTACATATACAATGACGTCTCTGCAGAGCGTGAATGACCGTGTGCGTGCGGCGTTATACAAATTGTTCCAGATTTGTCTCAGAGGGGAGGTGAGGTCGACACGAGAGAGCGGCAGGGAGGTATTTAGTACTATTACTTATACTGTGATACAGGTAAGTAAGATTGAAACTGCAGTTTCGATTTTAGGTCTAATTCGTTTAGTATAGCGGTAGAAATGAAGTGTCAAGGTTCACCTTCTCTTAATTGTACAAGAAGAATTGTATGAATTGCTTTCTATTCTACTTTTTAGTTTTTATAATATTATTTAATGAATGTTAATGCTTTTGAATTTGATATCTTGCTATATTTCCCTATAAGCTGGTTTATAGCAAAAACCACGCATTCTTCGGGGTGTTGTGGATGAATAAGCTAATGCTGTAGTGTAATTATTTATTTACATGTTAGAGTGCTCGATGAATTAAGTTATAAGCGATATATTTCGTTTACCAGACATGTTTTTAATCTGTGTCGTAGACAGTTAAACACACATGTAGAATTTTATTATTGTTTTTTTTTTATATACAGCGTGATCAAAGATAACCTATGATTTTACGTGTCAACGCTCATCATTATAGTTATGTTATCTCTAAATGCGCGTGTGTGTGAATGTATGTTTATACCCGACTGACGAAGAAGGGAGGGTTATGTTTTTAAATGTATGTATATATATTTCTTAAGCACGCTCTAAAGCGTTAACTGCTTGACGAATTTCAACATATGAGGAGCATTTTATTCGTCTTAGCTGCGAAAGTGATATAGGTTTAGTCAGTTTTAAGTCTGTCAGTAGAGTTCTAGAGCCTCTTTGTTTGTTTGTAATATCTTTATTGTATATAAAATAAATTACAACACAGTAATTTAAAGAAAAAGTACAAAAGCGGACTTTTCCCTCACAGGGATCTCTTCCAGCCAACTTGTGCCAAAATGTGGAGTACCAAACATTTGTGGGATATAACTACTATGGTAATTATAAATACGAGTGTACATACATAATAAATACTACAAAATTATTGAAGAATAATATAATAAATATTGTGCATATTAATAAAATCATATCGTCCTAGGGTTCAAATCAGGATTCATAGAACCTTCTCAGCGCTGATTTAAAACAATTTAAAGATGGAGCTCTCCTGATCTCAACAGGCAGTGAGTTCCATAACCTTGCCGCCGCCGTTACCATAAATGAATTTGAGAGCGTGCACGAATCTTGGCTCTACCTACTAAACGATTATACTAATCTAAATCGAAAGCAATCGACTTTCGATTATCAAAAAAACTATTCGGAATTACCTTCAGATTAGATTATAAGAGATTACACAGCGATAAGACAAAATTGCATTGTGTACAAGAAATATGCTCTTTCAATGAATATTGTTATGACTATGCTTCTCAACATGGTTGCTATGAAAATCGCTGGACGCTATTCCCTTGCGCCAATCATAGTTAACAACGATTACTATGCATCACACAGGCATATTCTACACACGTTAGTCTTTAAGACCATATTAGTAGATAAGTTTTTCTGTTCTTTTCTAAATATGCAGAATATAAGCGTATAAAACTGTCCTGTAAAGAATTTAGTTGAGGGTTAAACACAGCTGGTGTATTATAGAAGACATACAATAGGCTCTCGTAGGTTATTTTGCCCCTGGATATTGCCACGTCAGATGTGACAAATAGGGGTGACACTCCATTGAAGCAGAGCTAAGACGAGTAGAGCGTAGTGAAGTCTTGTTTTCTAACAGTTACGGCATTTAATCCACACGATTTCATTATTGTCTATACCACTTGTTTAAGTCTATATCTTATTTATTAAATGTGTCCTCCAAAGAGTCATAGAGTCGGAGCTGAAAGGAGTGGAATAGAGTTACTGCGATATTCGTCGTGTACTTAAATTTATACACACAATTATTTATATATATATATATACCCCTAAGTGATATGGACAACCCTTATCACTTAGGGGTATGAAAAATAGATAGTAGCCCATTCTTAAACCTACTGAATATATATATATATATAAAATTTCATAAATGATTTTTATGAAATTTTATATACATATAATAATAAAGTTTATATCAAGCCGTTTCGGAGGAGTATGGTATTTAAATATGACGAGCTTGGTGGCGTAGCGGTCAATGACGCTTGGTGGCGTAGCGTCAATGAGGCTTCGACACCAACGCTCGTGGGTTCGATTCCCACACGGGACAAACATTTGTGTGCATGAACATGTCTGCTTGTCTTGGTCTGGGTGTTTTCTATGTATCTTAAGTATGTATTTACAAAAAAAAAAAGTGTATTTACGTATGTTTATCAGTTGTCTAGTACCTATAACACAAGCTTCGCTTACTTTGGGGCTAGATGGCGCTGTGTAATTTGTGTGACAATATTTATATATGTATATATATATATATGTATTTTTGTTGTCTGTTTGTTTTTAAACAATCAGAAAACGTTATAGTTAGGTATAGTTTAGTGTAGTGTGTAGATAGAAGTGATGCTTGATGAATTTAAATTACAAAAGTACACTTTTTATTTGTTTATTTATTAGCATATAAGACAGATCACAATCGACATAAACACCATTATAACAGCATATAATTAGTACAGAGCTAGATTATAATCCAAAATTATGTACGCCTAGCGACTTTTGATATTTAGATGTAGTATTGGCGTCTTAAAGGCGAAAGGCTATTTCAATCCCTATGCATTATTCGAGTAGTGTATTAATATTTATTGAAAATTTAACGTAAATTAAAATTTTATTAGAAAAAAGCTGGTTACTTATAGTCGACATTGAGTGAAAACTATATTTCAAGCATCTCGCAATAGCTTATTTTTCAATATTTGTTACGGTGGATTGTGACGCATTGGATGGTTTTCCTGTCGCGTCACTATCCAGAGTCTTAGCGTCTAGTATCCATTCCGAGGTCTAACATTAAAACCCAAGTCAGGCTCTAAACCTAACTCGAATCAATTGTTAACTATTGAATGCAAAACCGTCGTGTTTTGAACGCAAATTAAAGAACTGATATCAAAACTACCGACGTATCCGTATTTGTGGCTAGGACAATAGATTACTAGTGGTCTGAGTATCGCTCGGTTATCGCGGCAGGAAGCGATAGCGGTAAGCGGTAGCTCACCAGATATGTTTATGGCCCTACATGGGAACTTACTGGTAGGTACTGTGAAGAGCTTCGTAGATGATCATCATCATCAGCCTCTATCTATTTTTCCATTACTTTTTACTGATGTAAAGCGAAAACGCTGTGCTGGTAGCCGGTTATCGAGAGGTCGTAGGTTTAGACCCCACCTCGGCGAGTGAGGTAAGTTTTTCTATTTTAAAAATGCAAATGATAGATATAAATAGATAGATATAACATTTATGTATCGGATCGCTGTTACACATTACAAATAGACAAATAAATAAATGCAAACAAAGATTCACAAATAATGAACATGTTTAAAAAGCGCGCATGCGCTTCAGCAACACCAATGGATTGGAGGCTCAGTAATTATTGCCCCTAGAGACAAAGCACTGATTTTCAGCTCCTACATATAAATCATGTGAATCTATGTCGACTTGATTAGCACGTAATTTTTTATCGTCTGCTAAGCCAAATAAGAACGGTTAGAAGTCGATCGGATTTTAAATCTTAACAAAAACCTCTTTTCGTTTAAACTTGCAAGATCGCCTTTATGTGAATGTTCTTTTGCAAAAAAGCGACAGTCAATCTCAAAAAACTGGGGAAATTCGTTATTCCTAACAAACGTCGAGCGAAGTTTCGTTATGCAGTTAGTAAATAAATATTCTTGGACAAATAACTGATATTATACTTAAATCTAATAAAAATGAGGAGCTCCCAGCACGGTCTTCCATATACTCTATGTTCTTATACATGATACTCGTAAATAACATTGTACATATATTTTAATTTATAAACCCAAAGTAACCATGGCATGAATGAATGTATTTTTGTGCCAATTTAATTCGCTTAGTTGCTAAATAAGTCTTGAAGTTTGAACTTAGCCAAAATAATTTGCGCCTTTCTTCATTTAGTTCTATAATGTATGACATACGAATACAATATAGGAATACATATCGAATATACTCATCGGAGAGCAGCGTCCTTCTATCAGCACCAAAGCTAACATATCAAAGCTCGTAGTAAAGTTCAATGCACAAAGTGCATAATCGCAGTAATCGTGGCCGGAGCCAAATGTCACCGACCCACTTATCTCATCCGCCATCCCTTTTACAATTATAACAACAAATGAGTAAGAATCGATAGCTGCATCGATATTATACGAATAAAATCCTGTGTGAACGAACTCTAATCTGTGTTTTGTGAGCAGTGTTACAGACTGAGATGCGTGCGCACGCAGCTCATACACGCACCGCTTATAATACTCTCGTTTCATGAGAAATTCTATTATACTGTGACTGGTGACTGTTTTTGATTGATGTACTGATTTGTGGCAGAGGCTTTGACCCTTACTGTCTACTTAATAGATATATTAAAAGGGTTGATTGTTGCATCGATGAATGTTACGAATACGTGAGCGAATATTCATTAAATTTTAATGGTTATTGACAAATGTTTGGGCATTTAACAATTTAGTACATAAGCAAAGTGAAGCGATTTTTTAGCCACTACGTCGGATGGCAGACAAGTATAAAGCCAGTTTGATGTAAAGCAATGAATATAGGCGCTTGCAACAGAAATGGTCGCCACAAAATAGTTACTATCTATTTTGTTGCAGTCCATAACAAGTATCCAATACTCAGTATAAGTTGTTATTTGTATGCGGTCTTCTGTGAGGTGAAAATAGTTTTTCAGTCGGGCGACTTATAATTACGCGGTGCTCTACCTCTCTTTTGCTAGAACTTCTTTAGAGTTAGGTTGGCTTTGGCTCTAAAAGATGGTGTGCCACATACACCCTAAAACTTCGTAAGTGCCGCCCCATACCTGTGTCAATCCACATTCACTACTGATACTTAGGATCGTATTTTATAACTGATCAAATACGCGCCTTTGGTATTTCTTTTATTTAGCAGAATTCTGTTAAAATAGTAATAAATTTATTTATAACATTATTTATCACATACAAATTCACAACAAAGACTGGCGGACAACGACCGTATGCCTACAGCCAATGCTCCCATGTGCACCAACCTTACGGGTATATATCACAGGATTGCGAGTCTCTCGCCCAATAAACCAACCAGGCAAGAGGCCCTTTACCCGTCCCTGACTGCAATACTGACGGACAGTGATTCAGATTGTTTTTGCAGATAAAGGGAAGAAATTCACTAAAATTATCTTATACTTTGCAGCGGCTTAACTTGTCACTAAATAGTTCTATTGTTAAAAGAACCGAAATAATAAGTAACCTAGAGTACATAAATCTGAAGGCAAGTACATAAATTGTACATATAACACACCTTAAAGGCTAATCAGTGACTAATATTATAAATGTGAAAATATGTTTGTTTGTCCATCTTCCACGTCGAAGGCAACCAATGGATTGACATTTATTTATACATGTATAGTTTATGGTCCGAAGAGTGACATAGATTACATTTTATCCCGGTTTTTCCGGGATGAAAAAGTAAATTATTTTTCTACATTAGTGTTATAAAATACCTAGTACATAGTGCAACAAGTGCGGAAATCATCAATATTAAATTTGACGCATTCATTAATTTTATATTATCAAGACGATCCAAACTTTATTGATTTCCTGTGATTTATTATACTGACATCTATAAAAATCTGATTCATTTTTATATTATACAGTCATTGAAAGTGCAGACGCACGTCATGTTGTAGCCTTATTCAGAGTGCATGCAGTTTACTTAGAAACTGAACTGCCGAATAATAAGTGCATTGTGTGCCCGTATACGTATCGCTGGGATTAGTGAGGGGAATACGCAAAGTCGGTAATTTTGTTGCAACTGTTGCAACGTATTTTTCTTACATATTGACCATAGTAATTAAACAATAGGTAATAAAAACATATATATTTTTCAAATTAATTTAAGTATATGTTTTAGATTCAATACAGAACATTTTTTCTATACTTCGGAACTTGTCGCTTTCAAAGGCCTGACACGAAGTCGCGCATTGCGCACTAGGGAAAAAATAATAACTTTTCTGCACTAGTGTGAAAATAGTACCTACATTGTGATAAGAAAAAAAAAAGCGGAAAAGAGGGCATTGCAAAACCGATGTTTTAATGTCTACAAGTTTGCAGTGCCTTAATACTTAGTAAAAATTGAAAATGAATGTAATTAATATGTTATAATTACGAAATTCACATGCCTGGTATCGGCTTTTGTTGTCAAATCTGGAGGCAAATAGGCCCTACTACCTATTTAACGATCAAAGCAAATCTCGATAATCACTAACATCAAAGTGTTAGAAACTATTTTATGAAGTCTTTTTATCGCAATATAATTATTGTGAGCACGAGATTGTGTAATCACTTGATCAAATCAATGGAGCCCAATAAAGTATCTGGAAAGCTAATCTTCTTTCCGGAGCATAACGAGAATAATCTCTCGCGGCGTCTTAATCTATCCAATAACGGTTTATCAGATGACCATTATCGAAGGTCCTGATCGAGGTCAACGACTCCATGCGAGCATATCGACACATCGACACCGGCGTCGGGGCGGCGCGCGCCACGCACTTCCGACGCGACGGATTTGCCGGAATCGGCGCGGGCGCATCAAACAGCGCAAAATTCGGACAGAGTCGCGCGCGTGAATCCATTTGAATATTTTTTTCGCCACCGACATGAGAATGCCGACTGCCATCATGGGCGACGTTATGCACAATGCAACCGCATATTGTATTGCACTCCACTCAATGTAAAAATTCCCTCGCAAAAGAACAGGCATTTTTATAGCGCATAATCTCTGCATGTACGCACAGCGATTATACCTCATTACTAATTTCATATGGCCTGTCGAAATTAAGGCACATGTTATTAATTTTCACTGCACGAGAGCGACATGAAAGCTACAATTTAATTACGAAAAAATGTCGTTGTTTAATTACGTTTTTTTCGGACGGATTCAGTGTATCCGAGATTCGGCGAGTCGGGAGCCCACACGGGTTTTCTTGCTACCTACATCTCACGTTTTTGAGTAGCCGTAATATTTAAATTGCCGACATATCTCCCGGGGGCATAACTCGCGCATGGGAATGCTCGGCGGCGATCGTTCCAACCTGCTTTACCGAATGCGTCGTGTGTTGTCCAAACATATCGATGCTGATCCTTTCCTTGTCTAACTAAAGGGTAACAAACAGTAATGACAAAGAGGTGAAGATGGAAAGGTAATATTCGATAGATGGTTGCTACGTCAACAACGCATCCCGCCTAAAATTTTGCACGGATGCGTTATGCATGCGAAAACGCGTGTGGGCGCGCGGTGCGGCGCAGTGGCACGTACGGTACATTACCTGCCGATGCATATTAATTGAGAAGGAAGTTTTGTCAACAATATCTAATGTGTCTGAATAGTCTGCGGCTCCATTGATAGCTTTTTTGTTCATATCGTGTTCACAAAGTTCCTTTAAAGCGAACTAGGCGGCGCCTTATTCATTATTGCAACATTGCATAATTTATGACACATCTATCAAAACAATGGTTTGATTATTAACAAGCGGTAGTGCTCCGCGATAACTGACTAGCTCACAAGTGGTTTAACTGGGTTATTCCGTTTAAATCGCGAAATATCTACTTGACTATTAATTAGCGATAATCTACAATAACATCGATAAACAAATTGTCTATTATAAATATCTAAGAAGGGTGTTCATAGTTACCGCTTCCTCAGCAAATTATAAGTACATTTATTGATATAGGTACTTATTACGGAGGTAAAATATGTGACAATATAGGTAGTATACGTTCGTTGGAAGGCACCCACATAAAGCTTTTTATAAGCGAACTTCGCAATGCGTCGCATAGGTCGCAAAGCATGAGAGGCGTTCATGCTTTGCGACGCATTGCGAAGCGTATAAGCGTATAATAATTCGCGTATAAGGGCATGATAGAACTAACTTTTCAGGTTTATTACCGCCATAAAAACACTTCTATCTCCTTTACGAAAGAACCTCACTTTGCTAGATGTTAGGTTATACCACGTGCAGTTGAGGTTCTTAAGATGGCACCCCTTACAACCCGAAGATATAAAGCGATGTGGGTTGATTATTGAATAAATGAACATGAATATTATTTATAACGATTGTATGTGCATGGAATTGTAACTGGCAAATGTCATATGTTTATGAGATCATTGTATATAAAATGTTAATAGGCTATGATGAATTCATAAGAATCTATTTTACGCCCTACGTTTCGAGATACCATGGAATATTACATTAATAAAAAAAATAGAAACAACACGCTGTATATGAACATTGGACATACTACGGAACTAAAAAATGACAAAACGACAAAACAATACCATATACCGTCAAAGATGCCGCCAGACGTACATAGAGCGTGTGCATAAAATCTATATTTTTTTCTAGCGTACATTTTTTAGTTTGTTTTCTTTTTACTTCTAAATGCAACAAGTAAGAAATTAAGATTTATAGTACTTTTTTTACTTAATTGTTTTTTACTTTTTTTAATAACTCATAAAATATTTGCGCTTGGTCTGAAATGACCTTATAGAAAAAAAATATATATGTAAGTTGTTATGAGTAACAGAAGCCTTTTAACAATTGATTTAAAATTTTTGTGTCTGTCTGTAATATATATACGTATCAAGGAAAATTCGCATTCCACAAAATTATTTGTATTATTTTCCATTCCACATTTCCACGTCCACGTGGACGATTTTCTGGCCCGTTAGTAGTCCTTCTTATTAGATCTTAGATTCTTATGAGATCCTTCAAGCGAACTGTAAAGAGGCCTTGCGAGGATCTTGCGGGCCTGTATGGCAATCTCAACTGACAGGGCACTAAGGACTCTTGCTTGTTGCCGATGCGATTTGAGCTCTTCTTCACGCATCGGGCGAGGTGGAGCCATGATGCCGAGTTATTATTAACAAAAAGTTCGCTAAGACAATGATTGCCAAGCATACCCTGTTATAACCTATTGTGCATCAAGCAGGTACGTTTCTTCACATTATGAAGCAACATAAATTGTCTCAAGGTCGTCCCAAGATCTTTACCGCTATTCCTTTTGTATATACCGTAGTTAACCCAATGGTATTTACAATATTTAACAGAAAAAAAGTATCACGTGGTTAGCCAGTCCTGGTATTACTCAGTACAGTAGTGCTATAGCCAAGCGACAGTGCTGTCCTATATTTGGTAGCCACTCAATCCATAATGATGATAATGATGAAGGTTTCTGAGAAATTAGTTATGAAAGAGAAGAATCCAGGAGCTGAAATAGACAAAATGTATATCGGTAAGTGATTTTTTTGTTTCATAAACGGTGACGAAATAGTTATTGTGCGTGTGTGATAGGACCTTTATACTACCGGCCACAAGTTATATGTTCCTCGGAAACTGAGTTTAACGTAGTGAAATATAGATTTCTAAATGGAATCATTAAAAAATAAATAAATATGTAACGACTACACCACTATTCGAATTCTACCATCCTATGTGAGATTTGTGTATGTTCGTTCTTGTAATTTATTTTTGGGTAATTCTCAAAGTTGGTTTTTAATATTTTTTTCCTTTCGTTCACAATTGACTGCATTTGGAGCGTAACATTTTGAACTTTGGATTTCCTTTAAGTCGCGGTAATGGTGTTTTTGTTGTATGATTGTTACACCTGCTATGCGGTCTGTACGGTGAACCGCATGCCAGGAATCTTATTTAAATGCAGACATTTATTCTATTTTATAATGTCATGCCAATAAATAGTCAAATAGCCAAATGTATTAAGAATAATTGTAGGAAAGTTTAATAGAATACACTTTCCAATCACAATTTAATTTGGGAGATACTGTGTATTTTATTTTTTACTTTATGTCCGACAATGCGTCAACTCAAAACTGAAAAAGTGTAAGCGTAAAAAGAATGTTCAAAGTTCCGTATGAAAGAAGAAGCATTTTTGGTCGCCCTGTCTGGCTGTTCGCCTGTATCCGTATGTCATATTAGCTATTGGGATAAAAACAATTAAATGTCATATTACAAAATATACTTACGTTTTGAAAAAATAAGATTATCATGATAAGTGGGCACGAAAATATACAACGTGACCAGAAATAAAACGCAACTCGAAAAGATTCTGAAACGTGACAAAAAAGTTGAAAAAAAATATTGTGGCTTTTTTGACGAATTAAGTTTTCAACTTACGGAGTCTACTTATATACAAAATATTAATTTCGTTGAAAGTACAAGTAGTGTGCCGGCTTCTTTAAAATAAAAAGAAAATGAAATGTGTTAAATTCTTTGCAGCGACGGAAAATAGTTTCCTCGTCAACTTCTCTTTGAAGTATACTGCCTTCATAGGCATCTTGCTCTGTGTGTATACATATAGTATTATAAAAAAGGAATGAAAAAAGAAAAATTGATCGCGTATTCAAATAACAAAACTCTTATAATCGTGAAAGTAGAGCACTAGATGTAATTAATGATTTAAATAATTAAAAGTCAAATAGTATGGCATTGCAGATAATTTGGATATCATGATAAAATATGTGGTAGGTATCACACGAACCCAAATTTTCATAGCTTATTTTTTTATTTATACAATCCACCCAACTATATTTAGCCTTTCTCTTGCCTATATACCTAAGTACTTAGTAACTACATGTACCTTATTGAATTGAATAATTTATTTGAAAATAATAGTAGTTTATGAAACTGTTGCATAATAAGGGTTATTAAAATACGAGTGTGAGTTTATAACACGAGCCGAAGGCGAGTGTTATAATAATACCACACGAGTATTTTAATACCTAATTATGTGCAGTTTCATACACTACTTTATCTAATCTCATGAAATATATGATAATAATATTTTAAATACAACCTTGAAGTTAATCTATCAGCTATAATTCTTACATAAAAATCCATTTGCAGATCGAGCATGCGTAGTGCGCATGCGCGACGCGCCGCGCGGCGCCGCGTTCACAGATTATGTAGAAAAAATTTGCATAGTTGCAATGTATTTGCATTGCAACCTGTTTAAAATACCTGTATCCAGGGCTGAAGCTGTATCGAAATGGTAAAAAAGTAATTTTACGATACAGTTGTCCATAGAAGAGCTGTATCGAAAAATAACTTTTTAAATTTATTTTGACAGCTTGTGCGTAAAGACTGTCATTATGATACTGTGTTTAGTTTTTTAATGTGTAAATTTCAGTATGAGATTAGATAAAATAGTTTACGGAACTCCGAATTGATGCGATGACATCAAGATTGATATTGATCCAATTTCGATCGTGATCGTGACGAATATTTTTTGGTTTCTTTTCCTTTTAAAATTGCTAAAAATAGCTAAAACGCTTATGAAGGTCAAACGTCAGTGTTCTGCATGCAAAATCCCATGCTTTCTATTTTTTTCTTATTTAGAACTATTTTAGAGAAATGCCCGTTTTTTATGGGGACATAAATAAAGACAATAGGCTTGTATCCCATTTTGTTTTTCGATTTGTTATTTATAGACGTCACAATAATATAAATATAGGTGAAATAATTACTTCGATTGCATAAAAACTTCTCGAGATATGATAACTTGAAGATCACAATTTTGGACTAACCCGAAAACGCTCCATACAAAAGGCCACCACGTTATGACGTCACACCGTGCTATTTTATATGCATTAAATCAGAAATTTGTACGACAGCTATGTTAAATATTGCGTTTATGTAGCCAGTGCCGTAACAAAAGTTATAGTATTTTTTATTGTTTCTACAATGGTAATATTTATTTTTTATAATTTCATACCTTTAAAATGCTTAATATTATTATTTCGATAAAAATATGATAAAGTGAATTAATAAAGTGAATAATAATGAAACTAAAAGCCAAGCTTACGATAATAATATATTATCTACCAAAAATACAGTCGGTTTTGACCCAAAGCACAGATAGATAATATAATATTATTACTTTTTTTGTTAACTTTTGTATTAGTGCAAGAAAGTGCATTTTATTGTTTTGTAATGGTACTAAAGACAATAATTATATAAATTAAATTAAAAAAATCAAAGCAAATTTTGACATAAACAAATCTAAATTTATGTAGGTATCTGGTGATATCGAAACCATTCTTACGGTGTATCATCCATCAAAATTGGTTCAGTCGTTCAGTAGTTACTAGAGACCAAAGTGTATATATATATATATATATATATATATATATATATATATATATATATATATATATATATATGGGTCTCCCCTTAATCCAAGAGGTTTAAAGCGTACTCCACCACGCTGCTCAATTGCGAGTTGGCGGAAGAATATAGTTGTACTATTAAACATAGCAAAAATTGCATGTCATCTTCCGTTAGCATATACTCGTAATACGATATTATCACACAAAAATGTTTTGTATTCACTAATTAAATTACACATCACACTGTTTTAATATACATTCAGAGAAGTTTTCTTCCACGTACTATCAAGCTGTGTAATGAACTGCTTGTTGAGGTTTTCCCAGGAGACTACAGCATGGGGTTCTTCAAAAAGGGCGTAAAGAGGTTTTTAGAGCAGCAGGTCGGCAACGCGCATGTGATGCCTCTGGTGTTACAGGCGTTCATAGGCTGCGGCAACTGCTTTCCATCAGGCGGACCGTATGCTTGTTTGTCACCTTAGTGGTATAAAAAAAAAAAAAAACATTCCTCGGAAATACAGAGTCGTCACGCTTCCTCGTATTTGGCTGATTTGTAATCTTTTAAAAACATTAACCGAACGTATCTTTTATGTAATTAAACCGTTTAGATAGCAACACAGGATTATCCCAATAGATACGGATAAGGTTACGAAGATAATACATAATTAGGTGCTGAAATTATCAGTTTAAGCCGCGGATAATGCAGATTATAAAAAAGATTTTAATAATTTATCGCATTTATTTTTGTATTTTAATTGTCGGAATGCATTGTTGAAAGAGATCGCAAGATTGTATTTTACGTATTACGGATTTGTGTCAAGTGATTAAGTTAAATCAGTGATTAAATTAAAATTAATCTAATGGAATAGAGTGTTTTTGGATTAATGAATATTGGTCGATATAATTCAATAACACAGAGAGTTTTGGAATCTGTTTCTAGAATTTTAGCTTCTGTCCCCGGCTTCGCCCGCAGTACCGGGAAATAATTACCCTACGTAGTGATCCAGCAACGTCGAGCGTAGCGACTGTACAGATGGATTTATCTTGATCACACATTAGATGATGGTCTCATTAGATGATGAGGAGGGTACATTAGATGATAGCCGTCAAACCGAGGCTTGATCAGCTTCAAAACACTGGTATACACTGGTAATAAACCCGTAGCCGAGCACATTGGAGGAGTATGGTCTAGTCGTCATCCGTTATTTTTCCCACTGCTGGGATACGGGTCTCCCCTCAGTCGAAGGGGTTTAGAGCATACTCCACCACGCTATCCAACTGCGGGTTGGCGGAGGCCAGTGTTTTAAGCCACCTAAAGGCCACTGATTTGGCTTAGCGACTATCATCTAATGACTACTGTCGAGACCGACGGCTTAACGTGCCCTCCGAAGCACAAAGGAGCTCGAGATAAATAAACCCATCCATGGACAGGCTACGATGACGTTTCTTAAATAACTGCGACGGTTTTCTATCACCAAGCTCTACATTACCTAACAGCTGCATCACTTTTCGCTCCCGCGATGCCGAAAGACGTTTTATAAGCTCTTCCTTCAACTTCTCATATTTATTCGTAGCTGGTGGGGAAAGAATAATGTCTTCGACTTCGGTAGCATATTGCGGCTCCAGATGTCCCGAGGCGTAATAAAATTTTGTACTATCTACCTTAATATTGTAGAGCTCAAATTGGCTCTCGAGCTGCGCGAACCACAACGCCGGCTTCTCTGCGTAAAAGGGTGGAATTCTTATACCAACGCGGCATGTTTCGGCTTCGGAATTTTTGTTCTCACTCATACTCGTGTTTGTACGGGGTCACCAGTTTAGGAGGTTTATGCGTTTGAAGGAGTGAGAGTAAGAAATAAACTGACTTCTAATAGCAAACTGTAATTAATGCCTAATGAGTTACAAATTAATAATAAATTTTCCTAATGTACAAGCACAGCGAAACAATCAAAGACAATCTGACGTTAGTGTTTTTCTTCGTTACTAGGCAACATAAAAGATATGTAGGGCCGCCACAACTTGCATATTCGATCGATTCGCGCAACGGCTCCATTGAGCTTCTCGAAAGGAGAGACTCTCTTGTCTATTTATTGTATGGTTTAAACTCCTGTAATTAAAGGGTGATCCGTATCCCAACATTCAAAAATATAAACTTTCACATTTGTAATATTAGTAGACTAGCTGCCCCCTTACCATCATCTCTTATTGCGACCAATGAATAAGCGACTCTATTTCAAATGGAATAGAGTCAATTATTCATTGGTATGAATAAGAAATCTATTCAATTATTGAATCGCAATAAGAGATGGTGGTAAGGGGGCTGCTCCCCGCCATGACTTCATGTTTTTAGGGTTCCGTACCCAAAGGGTAAAAAGAAACTCTATTACTAAGGCTCCGCTGTCCGTCCGTCGGTCCGTCCGTCGGTCAGTCCGTCTGTCACCAAGCTGTATCTCATGAACTGTGATAGTTAGACAGTTGAAATTTTCACAGATGATGTATTTCTGTTGCCGCTATAACAACAAATACAAAAAAAAATATAATAAAACAAATATTTTACGGGGACTCCCGTACAACAAACGTGATTTTTTTTGCCGTTTTTATGGATAATGGTACGGAACCCTTAGTGCGCGAGTCGGACTCGTACTTGAACGGTCTTATTTTAATATGACAAATATACGTACAGAGTGTTTCACTTATATATGGTAGAGTCACTTCAGCTTCTAGACGTCTATAAACACGCCAAACACCTGCTGTTGTTATATCACAGTATAAGTAATAGTACTACGTACAGTATGGCCACTCCCTGCCGCTCTCTCGTGTCGACCTCACCTCCCCTCTCCGCTGAGACAAATCTGGAACGGTTAGTATGGCGCCGCATGCACACACGCTCATTCACGTCTGCACATACGTCGTTGTTTATGTAGTAATCCACGACGCGACATTTGTATGGAGTGGCGAGGGTGTGGGTAGATACAATGAATAAATATATGGGAATAAAATTCCCTGCTAATAGAAAGTGAATTTCAGAGGACTACCTTCGTAATGGTCATAATAATAATTCCATGCCAGCGAAATGTTATGAATTGTCATTATAGCTTTTACTTATACCACACCCCGGACACTCCATACAAATGTCGCGTCGTTTACTACTACATAAACAATGACGTCTGTGCAGAGCGCGAATGAGCGTGTGTGCGTGCGGCGCCATACAAACTGTTCCAGATTTGACTCAGAGGGGAGGTGAGGTCGACACGAGAGAGCGGCAGGGAGAGGCCATACTGTAGGTAGTACTATTACTTATACTGTGCTTATACTGTGATTATAGATGACCTCTCTTTATGTGTGTATGTTTCTTTATGTCTATGTATATGGCTGTTCTGTCCTTTAGTGTGTCTGTGTTGGCGTGCATGAAAACGCGCTCACTCACTTAAAATCCTGACTATTTTTAAGTAATATTTACTCTGATATTAATAAACACTATATTTTTATGTCTAAATAGACCTAGTTCTTAAAGCAGACTATACTGCATGTGTGTACACTTATCAGTATACACACAGGCACTCACAGAAATATAGTATGTGAGTGTATGAGTACTGGTGTGTGTGTGTGTAGTCACATTCCACTACTATGGTGTTTATTAGTGTAAACACCATATTTATACGTCTAAATTGATCTAGTTTTAAAGCAGACTTAACGGTTTCATAGCAATTTGTACAGATACCTAAAACACTGCATAAACACGATACACGGCTAAATCGCTTCACCGTGGTATGAGCAACAAATTAGCACCAGCCCGCTAGAACATCGTAATTAGTGTCATTTGCACTATTTTTGGACGGGATAAACATAAGAGAGCATATTGTCGAACAGCCCACAAATTGGAAACAAATGGTTTTTACGTTTCAAAGTGCTAACTTAATTTGGTCGGCTTTCGCTAACGTGTGAGTCGGTGTGAGCAATCAGTGAGATCTAAGTTCGGTTATTGGTTCATGTACTATGTGATTTAGTTCATTTTACCGTTACGATTCGGTTTAAATTGTAATACAACAGCGGCCGTTTAGTAGCAGTTTTGTGTCGTAAATGGAATAGGCAAATTGAGAAATAGCTATGTGACTTTATTTTCACTAATTTATTTTGTTTGTACATATTTTTGGAATGGAAATGTACTATGTACGAAGTATCGTCATTGTCTATTGATAATACGTTTATACCATTGCGGTAAACTAAACCGGTTTAGTACATATAACTAAGCAGATAGCAATTTAAATCCAAAGGTAAAAATGTCTGTAAATATTCAAGACTTAGCTATACATACTAGTACTGTTTCAATAGTGCTAATAAAGATACGCTTCGATGTGTTCGTTTTTGAATCGAATAGGACATCAATTTTAATCTAGTGTTATGCCTTTTCCCCTGTAACGCCAAATCGTCTTTTCCGTAGAATAAAGTCAAATATGTATTGTTGGTAGTTCACTTTCGTGCGTTTTTATGGGGAGTTAATGTCAGGTCACGTAAAAACGTATGTCAGGAGAATTCATATTCCTTATCTAGTCTAGCTGTTTCATGATCACATCGGACTCTGTTCTACCGGTGAGTCGCAAGTCGCAATACTTATATACAAACAAATAAGTATTTTATAATAACATCGGTAGGAAGGTACATTCCAGGAACTCCGAAATACCGCGTCATTAATTGCCTACTACTATACTAATAGCGTTTATGCCATATAACAATAACTAAAGCACAGAAGGAATTTGCAAAATGTCGAAAAATTCTATTACACCTAATACTTTTTTCGAAGGTATCGATCTCAGTAAAAAAGGGAGATAAAAGATATTTTATTTTATTATATTTATGCAAAATGGCAGAATATACATTAACTTGTCATGTAGGGTAAAAAAAGTTTTATTGGTATGTTTGTTTCGCGATAACCAATGCCCCGATATTTATGACAGTTGCTGAAGGATAAGTAAATTTAAAACAATTTATAAGATCATTGAGCAAATAAATCGGTTCAAATGTAGAATATGTGAAAAATAAATACATAAGATTTTGTTATAAAGAAATATAGGTATATTGTATTTTGAAAATATATATTTAAACTCACGTAATTATCTGATGATGATCTGAGATATCATCTTAAGCCTTATTCAACCATTTTTTTTATATAAACCTTCTTCAATTCTTTCCATTTTGATCTATTTTGTGCAATTGATATCCAGTTATGCCCCGCTGCAGCAACTATGTCATCTTTCCACCTCATCTGTGGCCTTCCTGTTCTTTTGTGACCTACTCACTAAAAGTCACGTAAGTAGCGGATAATTTGATACATATGGAATTGAATAAAGCGAGTTTTAGATTGAACCAAAACCAACTTCACCTGCACGCGGTGCACCCTGCTGACTGACAAACGAAGCTCTGGCGAAAAGAGAGGTAGGGAGCGTAATTGTAAGCTACCCGACTGGACCTCCACCTCACAGAATACTGCAGCCAAATAACAATTCCCTTAAGAAGGAAGGAGATGCTGCGTTAGCAGCGAGGGTGGTGGCGCGCGAGCGATGTTTTAGGTTGCGAGCGTTAATATGGCTACGGTAAACGCTTCACATCAGGCGGGCCGAATGCTTGTCTGCCGCCCGACGTAGTATAAAAAAAAGAAAAAAAAGTGAATTAAATCTCGGTAATGCATTGCTTCACAAGTTAGTTAATTACCTACGACTGAAGTAACAATTGATAAATATATCTAAATAAGGCAGTAGGTACGTGTTGTTTAAATAATTCACTATCAAATTATAAAATGAATGAATTGCACGATAAATACCGCTTCCGGAGTTAATATTTATTTTAATATGTGAAACGTGGGAAATCGGTATGTTATTGGTTAGCAAATGTGGTTACAAGCAATACCACATATTAACTTGAAGCAATGTACATTATATATATGCGCTTGTAGCGCTATCCAGCGACTTCGTCTAAGTGGTATTTCATGCAAGCTTTCGTTTCCTCATTACCCTTTAGGGGTTGAATTAGATAAAAAATCGTGTGCCTTATTTCGGCACTGCCCAGGTCTCAGATCTTGATTGTAACTAGACAAAAAATTAGTCGTTAATTTGTCGAAATTTGTCGCCCAAAGCAAAAAATTTGTCGGGGTCCCGTTAAAGAGTTATAAGGTTTTTTTTGTGGCAGTGCCGAAATAAGCTTATTTCGGCACTGCCCACTCGGGATCTATTAAACTACAAAACATAGCGAACATATGATTTTCCCCAGAATTAGTCGTTAATTTGTCGAATTCAGACACCAAGTATCAGAATTAGTCGACCTCCCGTTAAAAAGTTATAAGTATTTCTTTGTGGCAGTGCCGAAATAAGCCTTATTTCGGCACTGCCCAAAAAAAACTACACCACCTAGCGAAAATCTGATTTCACCCAGATGTTGCCTTGAATTTGTCGAAATTTGTCGGATATAAAACACAACTGGTCGATGCGTAATTAAAAAGTTACACGCATTTTAATAATTCTCATAGTAAATATAGTCCGAGATCTTGCATCAAAATTATATCATGCACAAAATGCAACAGTAAACGTATGTATGAGAATTATTAAAATGCGTGTAACTTTTTAAATACGCGTCGACCAGTTGTGTTTTATATCCGACATATTTCGACAAATTCAAGGCAACATCTGGGTGAAATCAGATTTTCGCTAGGTGGTGTAGTTTTTTTGGGCAGTGCCGAAATAAGGCTTATTTCGGCACTGCCACAAAGAAATACTTATAACTTTTTAACGGGAGGTCGACTAATTCTGATACTTGGTGTCTGAATTCGACAAATTGACGACTAATTCTGGGGAAAATCATATGTCGCTATGTTTTGTAGTTTAATAGATCCCGAGTGGGCAGTGCCGAAATAAGCTTATTTCGGCACTGCCACAAAAAAAAACCTTATAACTCTTGAACGGGAGACCGACAAATTTTTTGCTTTGGGCGACAAATTTCGACAAATTAACGACTAATTTTTTGTCTAGTTAAAATCAGAATCTGAGACCTGGGCAGTGCCGAAATAAGGCACACTAAAAAATCCTTTCCGCCGAAGCTGAAGCCGATTACCATCGGCATTTTTGAATACGAAAGTGAAACTTCGTATTCAAAAATCCCTGGATATCCCTGGATGTGGTTTCGAATTTAATTTTAAATGCACAGAGGTTACGGAATCTCAATTATAAACCGATGTATGAACCACCAAAATACAAAACTTTATACTGAGAAAGAACAACAGCCTACCTTTTGTCATATAGTCTGAATATACAAAGAATTATATTCAATGTAGCTAATAAGAAGTTTGACACACAGTTGTTTTAACCATCAACATCTACATATCGCCTGAGGATGGCACGCGTAGAGGCGAAACAACTATTGCAGAGATCGGAACAGCTGGAGCAGACACGACCAAAGCAGTCACGGCAGTTGCATGCATCTACTAACGGCAGTGGCTGGATGCCGGCCAGCACTAGTTTGCATGAACTAAGTGGTGGTGGAAGCATGCAAAGTAGTGTAGATCAAATTGCCTATAAACTGAACTCTATTCTGTGCACTTATATATCATACCGAGGGAATTGGGACCGGTAATGTGTAGCTTTATGTAAGCAGTCTAACACAAAATGTGGTTCTTTAAAATCTGTTAATTTGTTGCGGATTTTATCTCGGATAAATATGTGACTCGCGATTTTTATATATATAAGACTAGCTTCCACCCGCGGCTTCGACCACGATACTTTTTTTTAAATAAAAAATTGACGAGCTCGGTGGCGTAGCGGTCAATGACGCGGCTTCGACACCAACGCTCGTGGGTTCGATTCCCACACAGGACAAACATTTGTGTGCATGATCATGTCTGTTTGTCTTGGTCTGGGTGTTTTCTATGTATCATAAGTATGTATTTACAAAAAAAATGTATTTATGTATGTTTATCAGTTGTCTAGTACCCATAACATAAGCTTCGCTTACTTTGGGGCTAGATGGCGCTGTGTAATTTGTCTGACAAATATTATATTATTTGGTTGGAAGAAGTATATCTCCTTCTTTATAATCTCCGTAAGTATCTTATGTCCTTCCTCAATCAATATCCATATCAATATTATTTTTCGACATAATGATTCAGCTGAATTCCAGTATCGATACAGAAGTCAAGACAGTGTTTTCTTTTGCTTGTCTGTGCATGCGTCACGCAACAGCCATTGTACGGATTTTGATGAAATTTCACACGGTGTTATTCCGCGTCAACATTTAGTTTGCTTTTTTTCTCGAAAAATAAAACGGTTTCCTTTTGGATAGCTGTACAACTTTATTTCCAGAATGACTTGATGGATTCTGATGAAATTTTTGGTGAATAGTCCTTTATATCAAGATGAAATATTTAAAAAAAAATGGGAGTTCATCGGACGTTCGATCTAACAATCGATGCGAATGAACACTCATAGCTAGTATATTCATCATCATCATTTCAGTCGGAGGCCGTAAACTGCTGAACTTACGTCTACCTTCAGAGTTTCATAGCTATCGTTTATATGCTATTTGCATCCATCACTTCCCTGCGATCTTTACCAGATCTGATGATCTGTCCATCCAGCTTTAAGAGAGGTAGGGCATAGTGTATATTTTAAGCTGCCAGACTGGAACCTCCGAAGTACCTCCACCTCACAGAATACCGCAGCCAATTAACAATTCCCTTGAGCGTCGTTCCAATGAGTGAGTGAGGTCACCAGAAAGAAGGAAAGGAGTATAGGCTGGCAACGGATCAGTGACCCCTTGGTGTTGCTGATCACCATTGCGGTGGTAATTGCCTTCTATTAGGTGACCCATATGCACGTTTGTCCCCTCTCATATAAAAAAAAATAGCGGACATGACTATTGGTTATATAATATATTAAATATAAATTGATCTAGAACCTTTCTGTTCCAAAGTTGCTCGTCAGTTCAGCGAGCAATGTGTTCTGTCCACTGGCGTTTCAGCCTGCTAATTCAAAAAGCTGTGTTGGTAACTCTACTAGTAGTTACACAACATAAATATATTATATTATTATAATTCATTTCTGAGTCTATGACGTGAGATACCCCGAGCATATCGACCTCTCTTCAACAGATACATATATTTATATGTTTAAATTAATTGGGGTAACTTCACATTCTGTTTTGTATGCATGACTTGCAGGAATGTGTATTAAAAACATTATCTCTTGCTCTTGTTTCTGCAAAAAATACAGCCGAGTCAGATGTAAAGTTGATACTGTGTAAATAGTATTTGTTTTAGAAATAGGAATCCATTTTGGTTGCTTTTTTCCACTCCTGTGGCATACAAGCCCGGCTGTATGCTACAATAACAAGTTATTGTAGCCTACATGTATATGGTAAGCGCATTAAGCTACCCGTTTGTCATCTTGGAGCCATTGTAGAGGCTGCTCCAGAGCTTTAAGTTTTTTATACGGATAGGTTTTTGGGGCGTGTTCCGTTGTATTTCGAAAGCTCATGAAAAGTAACTAAGGTGTCAAAATCTCTATTGGTGGCGGTAGATTGTTCCAACATTTTGTTGCATGGTATCGAAAATTACCCAAAAGCTGACAGTTTTGTGCACATCCGCTGTCAACTAGGATTGATACAGCCTAGTACTGGGTTTGCTGATGGACGCAAGATAATCAACGTGTAGTATAGATCTCCTGCGTTTTTATTAAAAATGATGTAGCTCCACAAACACCTAAATAATTAGATAAACATTCACAATTATCACTGTAATAGATATTTTCCATCACACAGATCATTCAACCAAACTTTTAACCGAACTACAGTTCAAACAGATAATATTAGAGATAAGGCGTTATTCACGCACATGCGGATAAACAGGGATCACACTAATTATCTATACCAAATGTTATGAAACATTCATTATGATTATGTTTTGGTTTTACTGAAGAGCTAGTATTAAGTATGAAATTGTAAATTGTAAACGCTGGTAGTTTTTACAATAATCAATTAAGTAAACGATTATATAAATGGTAAAGTTTTTCCAGGTACTGTGCATACTGGTCAAAATTGCGATTTTATTTTAATTATTATTTTTAAATTAAATTTTTGTGAATAATATGAAATTTTATGGGTCAAATTATTATGCACTCATAGCGTTATTTTTTCTAAATTTCCAGTAATTACATTTTATATGCGCAAAAAGACACATAACGTTCTCTAACAATAGCTTTTTTATATCACGTAATAATTAGATAGACATTACACCCTATATATATTATTTTCACGGAAATACAAGTGCACTATCGATTGTGATTGCCTTGTCGATACACTGACTAACTGAAATGTTACTATTTACTCTCTGTTTGTTTGATTTTAAATTTGGATTTGTATTTTTTACGACGTAGATTTTATAGTTTACAATTTGTTTTATCTCGGGTATTGAGCCAATTCCGTCAATCGCCGGAGCCACGGACACGATCCCGTGACCCCGTGTTTGTTAGCTAGATCATAAGAAACATAATGATTATCGGATAAAGGCCCCTAATTTTATGTGAGGTCAACACAATCTTATGGAAAGTTACTTGGTTTTTTGTTGTTTATAAGTTAACTTATATTCGTATTAAATACGCTCCGTATTTCTGCTCAGCATTTATGTTAACGAATGTAAATTTCATCTAGAAAAAGACAGTATACTTATCATACTTAGTGAATTTGAATTAGCAGAATTCGAAACGAAAAACGAAAGACTAGTTACATCAGTACCTTTGGTAATATAAATATGTAACTTTGCATATCTACAATAGTGCGCACACGCGGAAGATGTTTATTGCCTGTTTACTTTTTGTGGTTCAATCTCTCTCTCACCGTAGAACGGCCACTTGACTTGCATGTTGACGTGATTGTGACTGAGCCGGCACAGGTCAGCCTGTTCAAGTCTAGGTTATCTAGATGCATGATTATCTCCCATTTTAAGCTTACCGCTGTTCATTCTTTGCAATGTGCCACTACGATGAAATGAATATTTCCGCCAACCCGCAGTTGTGCAGCGTAGTGGAGTATGCTCTAATCACCTTCGATTGAGAAGAGTTCCATATCCCAGCAGTGGCATCAATAAGGGTTGACGACGAAAGAAGGCATTCGTGCCTAACCCGCATAAAGGAATGTCTTCAGAAATTGTACCATCGTGCTCTATCTTCACGGGTCTTGACAATTCATCCTCATACATTGAAAACAAAAGGTTCGCGTACTGGGTAATTTCAGAGTGGTTTTCTATTACGAGCTCTCAGACTGTGGAACGAACTCACTGGCAGGTTTTCCCTTATAACGACGGTATGGGATTCTTCAAGAAATCTGTAAAAGGGTATGTAAAGGGTCAGTAATGCGTGAGTTAATCATTAATGAAGAAGCATTCATGACAAGTTGTGTGCTTGTTTGTCACTTTAGTGGTATAAAAAAATATCTAAACGTCTCTTCTTGTTGATAGCCTTCACGATGTCTCTGATCTCGGGTGGAACTCCAATCTCGTCAGGTGAAGATTTGGACTGTTTGGGAAGCTTTTTCGAAATCAGAGAAGGTAAGCTGCCTTTCGATACACCTTTCGTTGCCATTGTGACTCTCCCTTCACGTTGATTGGGTATATATCGATTTGATCTATTCAGGACCGGTTGAATCTGGAGAGACACTGCTGCTGTACGAATTATTCTTGCGAAGTGCTGCTACGTTAAATCTACATTGTTGACTAAATATTATGAGTACTAATTCTGACAGAGAGTTATCAAGTTACGTACGTTTCTTACTGTTGAAATATTAAGACATATTTCATCATAACTACTACGTCTACTAACAATAAACGTCTGATATACTCAATTATTTTCTCCCCGTTTATTACTAAACTTATCTATATTTTTAATGCAATGAACAAGAAAGCATGACGGCATATTTTTTGCAACAATACAAGAATTTGGGTATTATGTAAAGGGGGTGCAAAAAAAGAGGGTGAAAAAAAATGTACCGAGATATACTCTGTATATTGCGGCATCTTCGGGGCATTTTTGGGATGTAGTAGGGGTAAAGATCGTGGTGAGCTACATCACGATCTTTAGATCCATAGCCATCCTCACCTGTACGGACACCATGCCGACTAGCAAAAGAAGGCTTTCGCAAAACGGAGGTAGGGTACAGCGTATCTGTAAGCTGCCCGACTGCGGAAGTCTCTACATCACAGAATACTGCAGTAAATGACTATTGCCTTAGGTCGTTGCATTCCTGTGAGTGAGGTCACCAGAAAGGATAGAAGTTGTTGCGTTGGCAGCGGGAGCAGCGGCGCGCGAGCCATATTTCATGTTGCGTTAATATGGCTCCAGTAACCGCTTCACATCATGTCGTCCGTAGTGTTTTGTTGTTTTGGGGTGTAAGTGGTTCATCAACATCTTTGAACCAAAGCCAACTTCACGTGGTGCACCCTGCTGAGTGACAAACGAAGCTCTGGCGAAAAGAGAGGTAGGGGGCGTAATTGTAAGCTACCCGACTGGGGAATGTACCTCCACCTCACAGAATACCGCAGCCAAATAACAATTCCCTTGAGGATTGTTGTGTTCCTGCGAGTGAGTGAGGTCACCAGAAAGAAATGAAGGAGATGCTGCGTTAGCAGCGGGGGTGGCGGCGCGCGAGCAATATTTTATGTTGCAAGCGTTAATATGGCTACGGTAACCGCTTCACATCAGGCGGGCCGTATGCTTGTCTACCACCTGACGTAGTATAAAAAAAATAAAAAAAAAGTATAATAAAAAAGTATCTGAGTTTTATATAACAGTAACTAGAGTAAGGCCTAAGGGTGCTTACATAAAGAGCTTGATTTTCGGCTTACAAGTAGCCGGTACGTATGAATTCAAGAAAGCAATCTGTACCATTAACTATACATTATTTTGTTATACCTATATATAATCATCCTAAGGTGTGTACATGTTGTAACCTCGCTTGTTCATTGTGCAGTCCACTGATGAAAACAGAAGTAGCAATGTTTAATTATGATGAGTTTGACTGAATAAATTCCTTCGTGTTGAAAAGATCGCAACCAGCCAGTGCCAATACGGATGCCAGCTTCCTAAGAAGAGTTTAAATCATCATAAAATTATTTTAAGTTTCCTAAAAATCCTAATTCTAAGACTACGCACAAGAACTAGTAATTTTAAAAGTTGTTGCGGCATTACTCGGCCATGTTAACACACACCAGTCTTGGCTCGGAAATCCCTTCAAATCCTTGCATCGACGCTGAACAAACGCGGGATAAGAGCCGTGCGTGGATTAAGCAGAGCCACCGCTCCCACTCGGTAGTCAGTGTAAACATGGCTAGACTACGCGTGAAAAGAAAAAATACTTTCATATAAAGAATAAAGAATATATCTATTTAATTCATACTACTAACTAGTAAGTATACTATGTGCATAGTACACTACGGAGCTTGCTTCGGAAGGCTCGTTAAGCCGTTGATTCGGGCTGTTAGTCGTTAAGCCAAGTCAGTGGCCCTTCGGCGGCTTCAAAACACTGGCCTCCGCCAACCCGAAGTGGAGTATGCTCTCTAGACCCCTTCAAGAGGAGACCCATATCCCAGCAGTGGGATGAATGAGGGTTGTTTATACAACCCTTGTATTATTACAAGCAAAAAATCATAATACGTGCGGGAATAGAATTCAAGTTTCGATGTGTTTTATAATTACCCGACTGACGAAGAAGTAAGTAAGTTTGTCGAGTGTAAGAATGTATATTTTCTGGTACGTTCTTCAATCTAAACTACTCCACGGATTTCAACATATTAGGTGTCTTTCTCTTCCTCTTTAATGTGAGAGGGACATAGGGTGTATTATTTCTATATGGGGCCTGAAAAAAAGAAATCGAAGAATAATAAGAAAAAAAAAGATATGTGTTATGATATAATAATAAGATGATAATTTATTTACCTATAAGTAAAAACAAATATTAATATTTGATATTGGTCCCTAGGTTTAGACATGTCATACCTTATTTTTCCCTCCTAACCTGAGTATACCCGAACATATAGACGTCAGGTGACTTCTGCAAAAAATTAAAAAAAATCTTTTAATCCCTGGTGCATAATATCATTTATATTATTGATAATAATGTCAACTAAACTGTGGGTGGAGACCTGGTGTCCTGAAATACTGGCTTAGTCTAGTTTAGACACCAGTCTCCCATAATCTGTAATTGACATGAATGATGACTAAGAAAAATGCGAAGAAAAATCTTTGAAGTGAGTAGTCGTTAAAACAATTACATTTGAAATAAAAATACAAGAAGCAAATATTCTATGAAAGATTTTCTGCGAAACGAAATTCTATGGAATTTCTGTCTGCGGAAGAAGGGAACGCCAGTGGAAGGCGTTAGAAAAGGCCTAGATTCAGCTACGAATACGAATATACATTATAATATAATATACTAAGTACATCTAATATATTATACTAAACTAATTTATAAGCATTACTAACAACATGAGTCTTTGTTACTTAATGCAATAAAAATATTCATTCATTTAAAATGCAGTGTACTTTATATTAGTTTAGTATATTATATTATAGTATAGTGTAGTGTAGTTTTGTTTGTAAAAAAACGGTGTGTATTTGACCACGCGACAGAAGTGAAAACTTAGGTTAATCTCACTATCACATATACACAAACTAAAAAGATTAATCTCTCGCTCCGACTCGCTACCTTCCAACTGTCTTTAGCCGAATGAGCGTTACAGAGTTTGTGAATAACGCGCCTAAAAATGTTTTCTATTGAAACAGTCGCAACGATGCAATACGATTTCTTCAATAATAGGGAGTATAAACAAAAACAAATAATTTATCAGAATTCGCAATAAAACTGGCTACATCTAAATAAAGTACACAGTAGATAATAGGTATTTTCTTAAAAT
Source organism: Hypsopygia costalis (assembly GCA_937001555.2). Taxonomy (NCBI): domain Eukaryota; kingdom Metazoa; phylum Arthropoda; class Insecta; order Lepidoptera; family Pyralidae; genus Hypsopygia; species Hypsopygia costalis. Next base: position 9,720,311 of record OW443325.2, read on the forward strand.
TCATAAGGAAAAACCTGCTCTTACGTCGTCGGCCGTTGACAGCTCAAGAATTAAGAGATAAGCCCGCATGATGAACAAATACGTGAGGTTTGAAACACTATCTCAAGCAAATAAGTGGGACATAAATTAATGAGGGCTCAGCGATACAGAAAACTTGAGTAATTCCATAGTAAATCTTACTATCTCGGTTAGGTGTTTGTTTGAATCTGTGCATAGCCTCTGTATTTCAGATTGAGTGTACTGGAACAGTCACACAGTTGCATTATTTTTATCTATTCGTCTGTAGGTATACATAATTATGTGGGTATCTAAGATAGGTAGGATATAGTTAATTTTTTTTATCCAATAATTGTGAATTATTTCATTTTATAATATTATGATAAATTCTGGCTATATCTACATATCTTACTTCCTATACTATTCCTATTAAAATTATAAATTTGAAAGTTTGTGAATGTATAGGAATGAGTATAGGAATAGGTAGGGTTGCCATCTATAATAACCAGGACACGATGCTTGAAAAATCCTGATTTTGAGTGTACTAAAACTAGTTTAATTATTTTTTATTCTACGGCAAGACGGCTATTTGCAGCATGGAGTAGACGGTAGTAACTTTTTACCCTGGACTACAAATGAAACCCCGCCCGGACGCTCTCGGAAACGTCCGAAACTAGGACAAATCCGGGGAAACCCGGAGTGATGGCAACCCTAGGAACGGATGGATGTTTATTTCTCTTTCGCGTGTACAGGGTTTAGATGAAATTTGACATACATATAGATTTTTTTTGAACTACGATGGGTAGACATACATATATTTTTTCTAAACTACGATGGGTTGCAGCCACTTGCATCCCTATTGCATGCCACTATTAAAGTTCATGTTCTATTCTCATCACTCGTGTTCCGAAACTCATATCCTACAATTTATATGAAAAATCTTCTGCATTTTCTGTGTAGTCAAAATATGTTGATTTCCTATCAATTCCATATTATTGCAAAATACGTGCATATATGAAGATGGGTAACCTTTATTATGGTTTAACATCTACACTCTAGATAAAATCTATATAATTACGTATAGTTGTAAGTACATATTTATATTGTATCTACTTAGATAATTATTGTAAGTCGTATTAGCTCGTGATTTGTACTCGGGAGATAATTAAATAGTAGCTGTCAGCCAAGCTTTACTCATATCAATGTGTACATGGGCCGTGTTGGCTGATTCCATAATACATTGTCTTATAGTGAAGGTTGTTTCTAACAAAATTTATTTAACAGTTTATGTAACGATATTAGCTTTTCCTATTGTATGATGTTACAAGATATGTGGATGCTAATTAAATCTTGCATGCTTTTCAAATGAATCCGATTTTTGTTCCCGCTCGTTCCAGGTCGTTCTACGTTCTCCTAATGGTAGGAGCAAAACCTTCATTCTATATCTCTGAGCTAACACTCTAACATGACTTATTACACTAGTTTTTGAGACGCCCTTTCTTTTGAATGTACTAATACGAAGTGATTGAAATCAAAATGACTTCAGGCTTCATAATGAGTCATATCAATAAGTAAATACTCGGACAGAAGAAGGTTTCTCGTGCTCCTACTGAAGAGGAAGAACACGAGAAACCTTCTTCTTGGAATAATATGCCCTCAATCCTTGTTTAAAAATTAACGCAAAACTACATGTAGAATATGGAATTAATTACCCAAAGAGCAGCTGGCTCACCAGAACTGCCAGAACAGTCATCACCCGAATATCAGACAAAAGACGACTGATACTGAACATAACGCTCTCTCCTTTCCACAACGATCGATTTTATCCCATCTGTATCCATCGGTTCTTGGTGATCTTTACACAATATGGTCATAGTACATCAGATGAAAATTTAAAAAACATAAAATTTGAGTTTATTATACTAAAAAAACTGTATGACAAACGTGATTTAGACTACATTATCTAATAAACAGTCGGTCACAAGAGAGAAGAAGATAATCTATAATGTGGGTAGCTCATGTCGTAATAACCTATACATTATAATAAAAATGTAGCAGGGTTCATTTTACTACTAGAATATAATAAAAATGTTACAATGTCAAAAGGAAATGGGTATTACAATATAAATCTATCATTGTATCGAGTATTTCGATTTCTAAATCACTAACGTGTATCGATTGCAGAAAGCACAAGAAACCGTTTAACAATTAACGAATCTACTTAGAACATGTTAGAACTACTTACCTAATAAAAGAATTTAACAACTGTTAAGAGAAATGAGCAAGAAGAGTTGGCGCAAGACCTCAATGGCAAATAAAGATTTTTCACTTTTTTTCTACGTAATATGTTAGTTACTTTTTTAATTTAGCAATTTCATATTATTTTTTCTTTCGAAAGATATTGTTAAAGCCTGTTAAAGCTTTCGGTAACTGAAATTTTATTTTATTTTTTGTCATCTGTTTTGTTTCTCCTGCTTCATTAGTATCATAGTAAATGTATACATTTGTGTAAGATATTTGTATATTACTACTTGTATATTAGAAAGTTTACATAATTCTTAATAGTGAACTGTGCCGTTTTGCTTTATTTGATTATTTATCCTCTACCCTAACTTAGTATGGAAAAGATCGCTTTGCAATAAGGCCGCCTTTGTATTGCTACTTACAGTTTTACGAAACTATTCTTGTATTTTATATGATACAATAAAGTATACTGTATCATATAAAATACAAGAATAGTTTTGCAAGTTTAGTTAATATATAATCCCTTTCGAAAGTAAAAAAAAGTTGAAAAAAAAATTCTATTTTTTTAATACCTAACAGATTATATCACGGGGATGCGAGTCTCTCGTCCAGTAAACCAACCAGACGAGAGGACCTATACCTGTTAAAATTTGGAACAGTCAACATCAGCCACCGTTCATCAGCAGTACAATTTCTAACTTTGCGAACTATTTACATAAGTTACGAGCTTAATAAAACATACGACTCTGTATTTTTAACGACACTAAAACTTCTTGTAAGAACCAGAAATCTTCACTTTTATTTGTCCTCAGCAATTTCATTATCTACTTTAATTAATTAAATACACTCAGTACACCATACTATCAATAAATACTCTATTTCTCACATTCTAGTTTTAAACCAAATATTAAACTGCGGAAGTGAATTAAACTTTATTATCGGCCATTGTTGATAAGCGTTCGTTGAATGGGTGAGTATTATCTGCTAGTAATTCATTATAAACAGTTTAAATTTAACTCAAATTAGTCAACATCGTATAGCCGTTATACAAAGAACCGCTAAACGTGTGAACGCAAACATATGCTAACGATATTACTTATCCTTAAGTCATAATAAATAGTAATTAAGATTTACTTCCTACTAAGCAACGAGCTGAGATGGGGCTATGATGAATTTCCTACCAGTTTGAATTCGGTCAAAGCAAAAATGTAATATAACTAGCTTTCATCCGCGACTTCTTCGCACGTATCCCGATATAGTGTGAGAATGTTCAAAAATCCTTTCTTAGCAGATGCCTATGTCATAATAGCTATGTGTATGACAATTTTTAGTCAGAATGTCAATTCCCGTAATTATTTTACGATCGCAGAATGAAAGTTGACCGAATCGAGATTCGTGAATTGAATTGTGAATTGATTCAAAATTATTTATGTGATTTTATTAATTAATTATTATCTATTCTTATTGTTTGTAAAATATCATTCTTAGTTAGTTTAATTTTCGGTCATATTTCGATATAATCCCACTTAAAATTATCTTTGAAATTTCATATTGTGATACGAGAATACCGAATTTGACATTTGTGAGATCGAGACTGGATCGGAACTGAATTTTGACTGTGTTTCAATTACGAGAATTGCTCCTCTGATTCGTCCAGTGGTATGAGTATTCTTCTTTTTTTTATTATTTAGGGAAGTTTTGCGATTAAAAATACGATTAATTTAATTACAAACAAATCATACAAGTGTCGCAATGCCGTGAAAGAAATAACAGCCGAAATTGCTATTAAATTTCTCTCTAAGTAATGTTAATGAAAGAAAAAGTTAACTCTCGTAGATGATAGCTTCGATAGGATTTCTTAACTCGACACGGAAAAAGCAAAGCGCCATCTAGCGGCAAATTAAGCAATGTTTGTATGATTAGGCACTAATAACTAATGTTAACTTTTTTTTGCAAATACTTACATAAAAAAATATGTAGTCACGCAATATAGTTAAAAATATTGGATCTATTAAGTAGATTAATTGAACCTTACCCATCTTTATTTGCACGCTAAAAACTTTATCTATATATATAAAAATCAATGCCACTTTTCGTTGTAATTTTATAACTCAAGAAGGGGCTCACCTATCCAAACCAAATGTTTAGGCTTTGTTCGGACTATTTATTAGATGGTTTATGTGAAGTTTGCACAAAATCGGTAGAGCGGTTCTTCATTTATCACATTTTTTGTAACAAATGAATTCAATAAATGGCGAATCATTTTGTGAATGGGGATTTTGCTGTCAAATTGAAACTTTTTTCAGATGGTGATTGTGCTGTCATATTGAAACTTTTATCAGTGTTGACAGTACAAGCATGTTGTTATGTCATTCATGCGGTCATTTCATTTTGGACGTACTTCGACTTTATGTTGCCTGTTCAGGAGTCGGTACCCCCCCAGACGTTTGTTTATTCATACTCAAAAAAAAAAATTGTTTATCCAAATGTTTTGGATTAAGTTTTAACATAGCTAGCATTTAATAAAATATTTTTTTGTTTGAATAAATTAATTTGATGTTCCAACAATTTTTTTTTATATATCACTTTATATGTAGCGAAGCACGTACCGGGCCGCTAGTTATTCATATTTAATTCGGTAATCAATGTATGTAAAATACCGTGGTACAAAGGCAGACTTATATATCTCTTCCAGTCAATCTTAGAGTAACCAGTCAATATTACAAGTCATAACATTGTCCATAAAAATAGGTACCTACCAAATTTTCATCAGATCTGATAATTGTCGTCAGATATATTACAGTACTAGCTGTGCCCGCGACTTTGTCCGCTTGGTTGTGGGTGAGAATATGGATGTGAATATCGATGTGGTCACGGATGTGGATATGTATAAAATTTACAACAACGCTTCTCTGTACACGACATTAGATATATTACCGTCGATGATCAAAGCATATAAGTTTCTGGGATCGCTCACGCGCGATAAAGCCACATAAAGCTGACCGCGCGAAAAACAGCTAACAATTAAATCCACACTCGCAGCTTTCTGCGTTTGTCCTTGAGCTTTGTTAATGGTCATGGCATAGGTTTACTGGAAATTGAACCCGTTTGAAAGTGAATGGTAAATTATTGGGTATTAAAGGAATTCGAGGTATGAAAACATTTTCTCCAGCTCCACATCCCGTTAAAGCCTCTGCCTTTATACGGCTGCTATTACTAAGCCACTTGATAATTTTTTTGCGCCAATTCTGGGCACCCATCCTAGTTGGAACCACGACAGGGGTTGCTTAACTTACGTTAGCGCTACGATCTCTATGCATCTCTATCATTGTATTATTTACTTTAACGATGATAACATAATACCTTTATAAAGTTTCAGTCAATTCAACTGAAAAGTTTCAGTCAATTCAACGGATTAGTTATTTTGTACCATTTTATATCTGAGTTTTTAGATTGATATAACTTTTTTGTTTATGAACGGATTGAAATGAAACAAACACTTAATGTTAAGTTGAGCAAACCTTAACGCATTAGTGAAAACCGCATTCAAATAGGTTAAGCCGTTTCTGAGATTAGCGTGCACAAACGTACGGACAAACAGACAAACAGACAAACAGACAAACAGACAAACAGACAAACAGACAAACAGACAAACAGACATACAGACAAACAGACAAAAATTCTAAAAATCATTGTTTTGGGTTCTATTGCGTTCATAAAGCACCCCTATATTCGTTTTTCTTAAATATCTTCAATGTACAGACAGCGGCCAGTTACGATTTTATTATATGTATTGATGATATTTTCCATGTAGGAGCCGTCATATAGAGCGTAACACTTGCAATAGAAGATGGTCTTCCGTATCCTAGTTACGTGTAGCCTCCGTAGCATATCCTCGGACCCTCTAATACTGGAAGGGTTACGGTCTACAAGCGGTTGAGTGTACTCAGAGTCACCAACGCTTATGTAATGCCTCTGGTGTTACAGGCGTCCATTGGCTGCGGTAATTGCTTTTCATCAGGCGAATCATATGCTAGCAAAAAAGAGTGATATGATTGTGACTGATCTGAGCGTCATATTCTACTCACCTATCATCCATCTAAATAAATAAAAAAGAGAGATTACAGATGTAGCTACAAAGTACGTCCGGAATAAGCCTCAGTTACTCGTGAACTTGTTCCAACTATCAACACAACGCCAAAAGCTCCCAGTCTAAAGTACCATCACAAATAAATTGTAAGTTCGGCACATATCCATTGCAATTGTACGTGCTAGCCGTGATTGCAGCAAGAGTTAACACATAATACATTACAGTTTGTGTCACAACACAATCAAGCCGGACCGAGGACGAATCAGGCGCCGAGAACCGTAATCTGGGTTAACAGGGGTCAAACGGCATCACAAATTCCAATACGATATTAGACGTATCTGTGGCGCGAATCAACCATTCTATAGACGATGCGCAGTTGTGCCATGGTGCATTTTTTTGTATTACATACAAATGTGTAGGCATACAGGGCATCCTTTGATTAATCGAAGAGGACATGTCATGGCTATGTCAAACAGAGGAAAAGTACTTTAAAGATTGTAGATTAGCTGAAAATTGATTTAATTTGTGATCATAGATTCAAATATTAAAATAAACCACCTTACTGAACCGATCAAAACCATCAAATGTGAAAAAATAACATTCTCTAAATATATTTTTTATGACACTGGTCCAAATAGGCAATATGAGCATTAATTTCTTATTAGCATTTTAAGTAAGACGAACACTATGAAAAATATTTACAATTATTGTATTGTGTGTTCATGCGCAAAATAATTGATGAAATATCACTTAATGTTAACCTTAACAGGTAATTCTGTAAGTTCTGTCCGTAGTTTCAGATTTGTGTATTTTTACATTACATTTACATTATTACATTTTACATATTCTTGCAACCTTTAATTAATTCAATAAGAGATGATATAAAGCGAACCACAATTATGTTCAGACAGTCATAATTTTTAGGCGCTTTGCATTTAAATGAACGTATTTCAGTAATAAGTGTAAAACAAAGAGATCGATTCTTTCATGTAACATAGATCTGCAAAAATGTTATCGCAAACTATGTAGTCACCGCCGCCCTACCGGTAACACATTCCCGCCCAACATTTGTTTAGCTCACTAACATTATATTACAAAATAATAACGATTTTGTAAGTCAAATTATAGGTATTATGTAATCGTATATATTTAATTATACAGGGGTATCTATTTATATATACAGTATATATGTTTTATATATTTAAGAGTTTAAAACGTATTCTATAAGTTAATAATTTTCAACCATATGCTAACCACTACTTACATAGTATTCCACATCTATTGCGGAATACCTAGAGATAAACCAGCTTCTGTGAATTAATTTAACAATGTATCCTTATAGTTTGTTGCGTGTAGTGCAGGATATATAGATAATAATAAAATGTACGATACCTACTTAATCCGCAGGCCAGTGTTTTCAAGCCACCTAAAGACCACTGACTTGGTTTAACGGAGGTAACTTTGGTCTTAAAGTGACCTCCGAAGAACAGAAGAGCACGAGATCAATAAACCTACCCATGGGCAGGCTACGGTCGACGTTGTTTAACTTGCGTGTTCGATTACACTGACATGCGCGACGCCATCGAGCTCCTCGAGTTAAGCAGTATAGTTGGACTGTAAGACGTTCTCGGCAAAATATTTCATTCAAAATTAATATGTTCGCGTAACTTTACACTTGCACTTCACTAACCTTATTAAAACAATCGTTCCGAGATTTGTCATAACGCGGCCAAGCCATAGTAACAATATTCAATGAGTGTAATCAGCGCAGCTCATGAGCAGTTTGTATCGACTGACGCAATGTTCAAGTGTCCAATTTGAATCTCTACTCGCCTTAAGTGGTTTGACTTTTCAGATTAGAATACATGATGTTTTGTTCTGAGACAAGCATAAATTTAATAAAACGGCGAAGCCTGGGGCTTATTCTCAAAGTCAATCCGATCCATCGAAATTCGAATTATACGATTTCTTATTCCCGAATTGCACCATGCGATAGCGTCGGTTTCATGTTTTTTTAGCGAATGCCTACATCATAATAGCTATCGATATGTCAAATTTCAGTTCGATCGTTTCAGCGGTTTGAACTTTGCGTTGAGTTTAACTTTGAGTTCGTTAGTTTTGAGCTTTGCGTTCGTTTTAACGAACGAACGAAAGACGACGACGATGAAGGAACGTATCTGGATTTTTGTTAGCACTTTTCAAACAGACATTTGAATTTTATAGGCATACGTTATATATGTTAGTCTAAGCATACATTTCAAAATGTCAGTTGGATTTTTTAAAATAAGTTAAATACATTTAAAATAACTTAAATATAAGTCAAAAACACTCCGCCAACCCGCAGTTGAGCAGCGTGGTGGAGTATGTTCTAAACCCCTTCGATGAGACTAGTATCCTAGCAGTTGAATGAATAAGGTTGACGACGAGAGTTAAGAACAAGATAAAGATATATTTCACACGTCTCCATATAAACATGATATGGGGGCCTATTCCGAAGTAAAAATCTGAAGTTTCGGTCGAAAGTTAGAATTTTTCATATGCGAATTTTTTTCAATTCGGTCGGTGACTGTAGACTTTTCATTCGGCATGGCATAATTAATTATTTAAATTACAGATTATATTTGAAATAACTATTGTCATTTCTTTAGACGTAGATACAACAGTTTTAAATGAAACTCCGTACTATATCCAACTATCGGCCAATATTCGGAAATTTTGGAATCGGCCTCATGGCTACAATACCATATTTTTAACTACAAGAAAATGTTCTAAAAATATGGTTTTCCATACTTTCCTACATACTCGTTTATTTAAAGTGATGGAGTGGGGACAATGACTCTTCGTGTCTATTAATAGAAAAAATCCCATATGCTAATATGATCGTTCGTATATGGCATGCTTCTCGAAAACATTCAATACCACATCATCGTAGATCTTAAAATATTTCATGTCTCAAAAGGCGATATTGATTTGAAGCAAATCACCAAGGATATGTGTAAATTTCGATTATCAAGACGATGTAATTTAAACGGTTTAAAACTTTACTGATTTTTAGTTTATTTAAGAGTACAATTATTAAAAAAAAAATGTCCTGAGGGGCAATTCTCGTAATTAAAATATAGTCAAAATTCAGTTTCGATCCAGTCTCGATCTCACAAATGTCACATTTGGTATTCTCGTAACACGATATGTAACTTCAAAATTAAATTTAAGCGGGATTATATCGAAATATGAGAGAAAATTAAACAAACTAATAATGTTACTTTGCCAACAACAAGAATTGATAATAATTAATTAATGAAATCAAGTATATAATTTTAGTCAATTCTCAATTCAATCTCGATTCGGTCAACTTTCAATCTGCGTTCGTAGAAAAATTACAAGATTTGGTCTTCTGGGATTTAGACACATTCTTGCTTTGTATATTGATGTGATGCTAGAGTTTAAACACACTTGCTTTGTATATTGAAGTGATGCCGGGTTTTAACACACGCTTTCTTTGCTTAAGCACAGCTTCTCTGCATACCGATGAGATGCCGAGATTTAAACACATGCTTTATCAGTATATATTGCGTAGCTGGGACTTAGACACATTGTTGCTTTTATATTGAAGTGATGCCGGGTTTTAACACACGCTTGGTTTGTTTACATAATTATGATTTCTCTGCATGGAGATGTAATGTTGGTTTTTAAACATATTATGTTTTCTCCGTGTGTGTTGTGATGCCAGGATTTAAACAAACCTTTTTCTTGTATATTGATATGATGCCGAGATCTAATCACTTACTTGTATGTTTGTTGATGACACGTCTTTTCTTAATTCGGCTTTTGACAATATAGCCGCCTCACCTAGTAATTATTACTCGAAACAAAACAATCCAAAAGAGTTTATTTTTAAATAACATTGTGTACATAGATGTCCATATTTCATTGAACTAGAATGGATGTTAAATAAAAAATTGTCACCTATTGTCGTGACTGGATATTCTTATTAGTAACTGCGTATAGATAGTAACTTCAAACTATTTTTAGTACCACAGTGTGAGTCGTAGGTGGTAATGAAATAAAAATGAGTTGTGTTATCCATTTTGACGATACGTCATGGCATTCCCATCAATTGAAGGTTGTTAGTACAATTAGGTATTTGTATATTTTTTTGTGATATATGAAAAAAACTATAAATAGGAGTTAACCTAATCTATTATCTAAAATCGAAAATCAAGGAATTTATCTTCTATGTATTTAAGTATGCGTATATGTATTTGGCTTAGTTGTCTATAATATATTATGTATAATACATGTAACATCTATAACGTTTTGTTCCTGTTTTATTTGTGTTAATAGGTATTTACTTTTATTTCACATTATTTATCTTTTGTACCTGCCATGCCTTATTTCTGCATCACCCTAAGGTTCACTGAAAATGCTTGTATAGCATTAAGTTCATGAAGTTTAAATATAAATAAGCGTCCCCATATTATATATTAATTAAAAAGTAAAGTCTAAATCAAAGTTGAGTAAAACCACAGTATAAGTAATAGTACTACGTACAGTATGGACAGTCCCTGCCGCTCTCTCGTGCCGACCTCACCTCCCGTCTGAGACAAATCTGAAACAGTTTGTATAGCGCCGCACGCACACACGCTCATTCTCGCTATGTACAGACGTCATTATTTATGTAATAGTGAACGACGCGTCATTTGTATGTAGTGGCCGGGGTCACAGGGGTGTGGTAAAACTATAATATGTTGTTACATAAAAACGCACTGAGCTCTACTGGTACGGCTACAAGCAGTGACATTATATTTAGACGATAAGAAATGGAATGCAAATCTGACATTATAAATAATTTGTTAAGTATATTAATTAATTGATTAATTTGGGACATTTATAATATTTTGTAATAACCCTTGACAATTGTATTATATCTTTTTTTTTTATTTTATTTTTATTTTTTTTATTATTATTATATTACTTTAAATTGATTTTAATATGTTATTTTATACGTATTTCATAATTTGGAATAATTCCTACGCCAACATAGACAGAATATATTTGCACCATTATATTATATTTGCAGCTTTGTACGGTAGTACTATTACTTATGCGTGGTACGGGGACCGTTGGCATGACCTCACTGTGTCAATATATATTTTTTTAGTCATTTTTTAATGTAATGTATAATGATGTAATATATGCAATGCATATATCCCTCCATTTGACAGTACAATATTATATATTGCGATTTTTTCACGTTTTTTACTCGTAGCACGTACGAGTGTCACGGTTTTGATCCAGGTTTCTATCTTTACTAAGCCGAATTCTAGCCCACGGGGCCGAAATCGAGGTTAAGTGGGCCGAGTAGACGAATCTACTCTCAATCAATGGGAAACATACACTCTCATTCAATGGGAAGAATCATTGGGAAACATACACTCAGCGAACTGAGTGTATGTTTCCCATTGATTTTAATGGAGAATGTATTTGATGATCATTCCTCAAGGACCTGATCGATCTTAATTTTTTTTCGACAAAAACCTCAAGCAATTCTAGGTCTTTAATTGTGACGAGTTTCATCAAAATCGGTTCAGTGGATTTGGAACATATTTATTTTCATTAGTGACTTTTCGGCGTATATAAGCATTCAGCCCCCTTACCAATGAAATATTCATGCCAATGAATAAGCGACTCTATGTCAATAGAGTCGCTTATTCATTGGCATGAATAAGCATTCTATTCAGTTATTGAATCGCAATAAGAGTTCGTGGTAAGGGGGCTACTCTCTCCACACGCTCCATTCAATAACTGTATCAGAATTCCTCAGGGCACAACATTGGTACTGAATTATTTTATATACAAAATCGGGTGAGCGGTTCCGGAAATTATCTGGGAGTAATAAATTGTGTCTTCAGTTTTATTTACAGATGATGAGCAGGTGAATAGATTACGTTGTATCGAATTTTGCCATGTTTTCATTAGAATCCAGCCTAATTTCATATTTGTTGACTGTTACTAGGGGAGGAGAGATTACAGGCAGACCAATTTCTCGAGAAAGAATTGTTTGAAATGAAGAAGAGCTTCGAGGAATATCGCCGATTAGGAGATTCGAGTTCATACGAGAAACATGATGCTCAGTCCCTTCAGACTAGAAGGCATCGTGTGCCGATGTTACTGGCACCCGCAACTGAAACTCAATCAAAGAGTACTCTATACGAAGTATGTTTTTTTTCTACTACGTCAGGTTGTAAATGAGAACAGCCGGGACTGACGGCTTAACATGCCCTCCGGAGCAAGGAGGAGCTCGAGTAAATAAACCCATCCATGGACAAGCTACGGTCGACGTTGCTTAATTGCGTGTTACCAAACAGTATATTATATATCAAAATCATTAAGATTTTTTTCATGCTTTTATATATTTAAATAATGCCCCTCTGTTTGTTATCAAATCATGCAAGTTACATCTCAATGTAATGCGTGAGTGATACCTCTGATGTCGCAAGCGTCCATAGGCTGAGATGACAGCTTACCATCAAACAGGTCCTATGCTTGTTTGCCACCGTAGTGGTGTAATAAAATACTCGTGATTTTCGTGACACCGCACGATTTTTATCCTATGCCTAAATGCTGCCATTTTTTATCCAATGTAGTGGTCGTCGCAAGAAGATGGTCGTCGAATTACGTTAACCCATATTATGTGGGTATCAAGCGAAAGGGTTTGATGAGCGAAACACTTTTTTTACTTCCTTTTTATTCACAACCAAAGTAAAGGCACAGACAATGGCGTCGCACGTACATTTTTACTCTGTCCAGACGTCATTGTTTATGTAATAGTGAACGACGCGACATTTGTACGGAGTGGCCGGGTTGACATTTTTACTCTGTCCAGACTTCATTGTTTATATAATAGTGAACGACGCGACATTTGTACGGAGTGGCCGGGTTGACCTTTTTACTCTGTCTAGACGTCATTGTTTATGTACTTAATAGTGAACGACGCGATATTTGTACAGAGTGGCCGGGTTGACATTTTTACTCTGTCCAGACGTCATTGATTATGTAATAGTGAACGACGCGACATTTGTACGGAGTGGCCGGGTTGACATTTTTACTCTGTCCAGACTTCATTGTTTATGTAATAGTGAACGACGCGACATTTGTACGGAGTGGCCGGGTTGACCTTTTTACTCTGTCTAGACGTCATTGTTTATGTACTTAATAGTGAACGACGCGATATTTGTACAGAGTGGCCGGGTTGACATTTTTACTCTGTCCAGACATCATTGTTTATGTAATAGTGAACGACGCGACATTTGTACGGAGTGGCCGGGTTGACATTTTTACTCTGTCCAGACGTCATTGTTTATGTACTTAATAGTGAACGACGCGACATTTGTACGGAGTGGATGGGTTGACATCTGCCCAGACGTCATTGATTATGTAATAGTGAACGACGCGACATTTGTACGGAGTGGCCGGGTTGACATTTTTACTCTGTCCAGACATCATTGTTTATGTAATAGTGAACGACGCGTCATTTGTACGGAGTGGCCGGGTTGACATTTTTACTCTGTCCAGACATCATTGTTTATGTAATAGTGAACGACGCGACATTTGTACGGAGTGGCCGGGTTGACATTTTTACTCTGTCCAGACATCATTGTTTATGTAATAGTGAAAGACGTGACATTTGTACGGAGTGGCCGGGTTGTAGTAGTAGTTTACTACTATGTTTACGTTTAGATTACGTCACGACATTTGTATGGAGTGGCCGGGGTGTGCTAACATTTTTTTTATAAATAACAATAAAATAATTTATTACTTTGTGCACATCAGTGCCCGATTTTGAATTGTACGTAACGTTTCTTTTAAATAAAATCTTTATCACCGATATGTCTACCGCCAAACGCTATTGCTTTCGTCTATTGCTATAGCTTTAGATTTTACAATCTCCATTATTTTGCGAATAGCTTTGCGTAAAGGATTTTAATTTTACACTAAATTCCAATTCAGAATCGTTATAATGATCCTGAATCGGAACCTACAGTATCGGCTTTCCCTATTTAGGTTAGTGTTAAGCGGTAAACGTCTGGTTAATTGACGACCACGCGAGGGGTTTAAATAGGCTACGTTAACGAAAGTTGAGAGTGCGATTGTGGATGCGCACAAGAGAAATATTTGTGTACATGAACATGACGTCTTTGTTGGATTAATACAAATGTGACAGAAAAATATGCATAAAATTGAACAGGGACTATCATCATCAGTCTAATCTAATCCCTTCTACCAAATGCGATCCTCCGATTTTCACATCCAGCTACTCCCGGCTGTTCTCTTGTGGTCATCGATCCATCTAAACCTAAAGGGAGATGGGTGGGTGATGGCTCTGGTCTATGGACCAGAGCTAGAAGCAATGTCGCGTGAAGATTCTGGGCGTTTTTTTGATTATGTCGATAATGATGTTATACGAAAGTTTTCGGTTATCCTCGCTTATATTTATTTATACTATGCTTATACATTTTTTTTATACTACGTCAGGTGACAAACAAGCATACAGCCCGTCTGAAGTGAAACGGTTACCGTAGGCATATATACATCGCAACGTAAAACATCACTCCCCAACTCCAGCTGCCAATGTAGCAACTCCTTCCTCCGTACATTTTGCGTTGTCAAAATAATATAATTTCATTGCCTTATTTCGTATAAGCGAAAATGAGTTACAGTTAGCTATAAAAATGTATGGGACGGAACGGTGTCTGTCCGTCGTTATACAGTGACTGCACGTCTATGGTGCACGGTACGTGCATACACTACTATATTGCACCAATGCATGCAACTGTATCGGCAAATTGTAGAATTATTCATGACTAGTTTCTGATGCGGTTTGTATTTTTCAGAATACTAGTCGGTAGCTCACAATGAACTTACACCTTGCGACTTTTATAAATCAATGTCTACTCAAAGATGACCAAGGAGGGTTGCTTTTAGTTAAATTGTGTAAAAGGACCTTATAAAATAATATTTTTAGTGATCATTTTACAATAGCCTTTCTCTTCTTCTTCTATATTTATAATAAATAATTCTTCTATATTAATAATAAATATATATTCCTGGACAAATTACACACTGCCATCTAGTCACAAACTAAGCAAAGCTTGTACTGTGAGTACTAGATAACTAATCTATTACTTAAATACATTTTTTGTGTAAATACATATATATATAATAACATAGAAAATACAACAAAGACAAACAGACTTGTTCATGCACACAAATATTTGTATTGTGCGGGGATCGAACCCGTGACCTCGGAGTCAAACTGGCCATTGCTAACCATTCGACCACCGAGCTCGTCAGTTAGCCTATCAATCTATAAAAGGTAACCATCAACACACAACTCAAACCATTGGGCGGGTTAGGTTAAAATTTGGCAGACAGGTATTTATTATGACGTAGGAATGCGCTAAGTATTGAAATTCCCACGGGTTACGGGGATGCGCGTAACGAACTCGCAAACGTAAGTTAGTTGTTTTTTATTGTAGCTATTACCTATTCGACACAAAATATGTTTATTGATTTGTCTTAATTTTATTACCAAGAAATGCTAAATGTACCTAAATTTTAAACTGAATCAAATGCAAATAAAAAAATATTTAAATTATTTGAATGTTTATTTATTATTAGATATTGATTTGCACGCCCCTGCGAGGGTAGAATAAGTTAGACATGTAATTATATAATACCTATAACACCTTATTTTCGCAAATAAATTATCTTATCTTATTAATTTTGAATTAATACATTAAGTATTACTTTATGGTCGGACGCACCCGTACTGCGCACGAGATTGACGGAGCCGTAGACGTAGGCTCAATTTACACCGCCGCAGAATGGAATGGCAGCGACTTTTTGTAACAAAATTGTACATAGCATAATGAACTTTATGTCAATTGTATAACATATAAACTTAAATACGAGCCAAAAAAGGTCGCGCGTCTTCCGAGGAATCCTCGCGCATTCTCGAGAATTCCCCTATTTTTGGTAATATTTGGTTTTATTGACAAAGTCACTTCCATTCCATTCCGCAGCGGTGTAAATTGAGCCATAGGAATTGTGTTCTCCGGCAGACTAGAATAGAATCACTCCCTTTCTTCCCGTGGATGTCGTACAAAGCGACTAAGGGAAATACATTATAAAACATCGATCAGGCCTCCCCAACCCGTCTGGCCAGCATGGGGAGTGTAGGCCAAATCCTCCTGACTGGAACGGACGAGAGAGGGTCGTGCTCCTGTAGTGGAGACTAAAATGACCTGATGATGATGAATTGTGTTCTGTGGACCAAGCCATCGTCGATCGCAGGCGGAGTGAGCTGGGGTTGGTGCAAGATGACGTATTGCTTGTTTACTTGTAGTTGACATGTATGAAAATTATTCATCAACCCTCAGATTAAAATAAAAAGGCTTGTTTGTTTGAGGAATCTACAAGTTATGTCACAGTGCATAATAGTGCAAGTACTGTGTTGCCACAGCACAGCGTGTTGTAAATAAAATGTATTGTGTAATATGTAACAAAGAATTAGCTGGATGTGATACAGTGCCTGTGCGTAAAAAAGAACTACAATCGTTGATCCAGCATAGTGGTTTACGAAATGATAATCTGTTTAACTCTGATAAACTTGCTGATATTAATGTGCATACAGATTGCATAAAACCTAATTCGCGAGATGTCCGTAGGACTTCGCAATTCAAGGACGTCAAAAATGCTAGTGAAGGCAGACACTCCGATTACCATTTTAAAATTCCTGGTAATGTAAGAAAAAGTTCAAGAAGCAGTATTGATTCTGCACAGGAAGTCAGTGTTCAAAACGAAGGAAATAAAGATAGAGTAAACAACTATTTATACAATGCCTACCAATTGCAGCCTAAAACAGCTTCAGTGACCATTGTCAATTATGGGGCAAGCACAAGTCGGTCGGTACGTAGTTACTTACTTTTCTTAGAAACCAATACGGTACGGATCCTTCATTTTGACGGTTTTTTATACTACGTCGGGTGGCAGACAATACAGCCCGCATGGGAAGCGGTTACCGTAGCCATTTTAACGCTCGCAACATAAAATACCGGTCGCCGCCACCCTCAACACCGTGCTGCCAACGCAGCATCTCTTTGCTTTCTGATGACCTCACTCACTCGCAGGAACACAACAAGCTTCAAGGGAATTGTAATTTGGCTGCGGCATTCTATGAGGAGGAGGCACATTCCCCCAGTCGGGTAGCTTACAATTACGATCCCTACCTCTCTTCGCCTGAGCTTCGTTTGTCAATCAGCAGGGTGCACCGCGTGCAGGTGAAGTTGGCTTTAGTTCAAAGATGTTGATGAACTACTTACACCTCTAGCAGCAATAGGTTAGCAGCGGGATGCAGCAAAGGTTCATGTTTTTCGTGCTATAGGTAGGCTGTATGCTTGTTTAGCGCCCGACATGATATGACTTTAAGCCAGTAAAAATATCTATATGCTCGTACAGTGTGTCCATATTCGACGTGATCTGTGCTTAGGCTACTACCTAGAATAGAACGTAATTTTACTTACTTAGTTGCATCCTTGCATGCGGAATGCAAATTATACGATACTTAATGTATCACTTGGATTTCGTTTGACGTACTTCCTTGAATTACATGGATCAGCTCGCATCGGAATGAAAATTGCATATTCCGTTACTACAATAGTGTATTTACATGTGAATTGTTATTGAGAACTGTGGTTACGTGTATTAATTCTGTTAATGAGATGAAAGACTTAAACAAATAAATAATTTATTCCTGGACAAATTACACATTGCCTTCTAGTTCCGAACTAAGCGAAGCTTGTGCTATGGGAACTAGCTATCTGATATTATACTTAAATACATTTTATTTTTTTGTAAATACATACATATAATACATAGAAAACACCCAGACCAAGACAAACAGACACGTTCATGTACACAAATATTTGTGTTGTGCGGGGATCGAACCCGACCAGCGAGCGCGTCTAGAGAATATACATTATACACCTTTATTAATTTATTTAAAATAAGTCTGCATTCTGGCCATGATTCAGAAAACTTAGTAATGTCGCAGATATAAATAAAGAAGTGACGAAACTCAAGTGGCACGAGGCGGGAAATGTACCACGGTAACAAACTCACGTTGTAAAAGAGTTGTCGTAATGGAAGCCGTGGGAATACAAAAGGCCATTCATGAAATTTAAAAGCACATTAGCAAAAATCCTGAATGTACAATTAGACTTGAACTGCCGATGATAGAACGAATTTTACGGAACTGAAGGGAAGAAAGATTGAAGGCCTATCAAACTCCTCGAGTATAGCTTATGAGGAAAACGATTATATTTGCCTCAAAATTTTGCTTTAACTAAAAACAAAGTTTCGGTACACTCCACCAGAAAGAAAAGAAGGAGGCTGGCAACGGATCGGTGACGCTTTGGTGCTGCTGGCCGCCAAGGGCGGTTGTGATTGCTTTCCATCAGGTGACGCACATGCTCATTTGCCCCCCTCTCATATAAAAAAAAAACCGATGGATTGATTGTAAGCTCAAACATCGACATACTCACATTTATATTGTTTTTATTTTTGAAGCCACTGAACCGATTTTAGTATTCAATGGACTTAAAAAATAAGATACATACAATTTCGTGTAGATTCGATTCCCAGGCCAGGCCACAAGCTTTTTAAAAAGCTTTGGTTGCACTTACTCCAAATTTTAAAATGAAATCATGTTTTCTTTTAGTAAAATTTCCTAGCTACATTTTTTATATGCGAGGGGTCATGTGGGTCACCTGATGGAAATCAATTACCACCGTCCATGGAGATCAGCTACGCCAAGGGCTCGTCCAAACGTTGCCAAACTATACTCCTTCCTTTCTTTCTATGTTATTCAAAGTGCCCACATCTGCTCGACGCAGAATAGCTATGGGAAAATTTGTTTACTTTTTCTAGTAATAAAGAAGATCGTATATAAATAATAAATAAATATTTCTACCAATTCACACAGCGCCTAGATGGCGCTGTGTGAATTGGTAGAACTGGTCCCAAATTAAGCACAAAGCTTGTATTATGGGTACTAGACAACTGATCAATGTACTTAAATACTATCTTTTGTATATACATACATGTAATATATATAAATATATTACATGTATGTATTTGCATTTAATAGTGGCCGTGTGGTTTCCGGCAGACTAGAATAGAATCACTCCGTTTCTTCCCGTGGATGTCGTACAAGGCGACTAAGGGAAACACATTATCGAATATCGGTCAGGCCTCCCCAACCCGTTTGGCCAGCGTGGAGAGTGCAGGCCAAATCCTCCTTCCTTTTAGGACGGACGAGAGAGGATCGTGCTCCTGTAGTGGACACTAAAATGGACCTGATGATGACGATGAATATATATAAAACACTCAGAATAAGACAAATAGACATGTTCATACACACAAATATTTGTCTTGTGAGGGGATTGAATCCGCGACCTCGGAGCCAAAGTAGCCATTACTAGGCCATTTGACCACCGGGATCGTCATTGTATAAAAGCTCTGGTATATAAAATATATTATTGTTTCAGACTGTTGTACCAGAATTCAGCACTGTCAAGACTCCACCGCGCAGGTCGCCGGAAGAACGTTCAGCTCCACGCCCACCTTCGGCTCCAGTGCACCAAGACAGGGTGCAGCATACACCTTACCTCTCACCTAAGAAGGAAGCATTCAACAATCTTCTCAATAAAGGAATATCAGGTAGGTACTTCATATTTTCGTACACTTAGTTTCAGGTTATTTTGCGAAATAATGCCACCATTAGCATAATATTTGTGGTGTAAGTCGTTCATCAACATCTTTGAACCAAAGCCAACCTCACCTGCACGTGGTTCACCCTGCTGACTGACAAACGAGGCTCTGGCTAAAAGATAGGAGGGCATAACGTGTTTTTAAGCTACCGAACTGGGAAGCACCTCCATTTCACATAATACTGCAACCAAATAACAATTCCCTTGAGGGTTGTTGTGTTCCTGCCAGTGAGTGAGGTCAACAGAAAGAAGAACTATAGGCTGGTAACGGATCGGCGACCCCTAGGTGTTGCTGATCTCCATGGGCGGTAGTGGTTGCTTACCATCAGGTGACCAACATGCTCGTTTGGGGCAAGCTTTTTTTAGTAAGTCGCTTCTAGAATAAGAACAGTACTGTGTCGCAGCGCAGTCTATGAGATAAATAATGCCTATTCTCACAGACTAAAAATCTGAAATTACGCAGGCAGATGAGTTATGATTACTTACAACTCTTTGATGTATCGCAGTAGTCATTAGAGCGTCCATAGATTGTTCTAGTTGTTTTATTGTCACGTATGTTGTATCTATATCTCTCTTGTCACGGTCAACTGAGTTGTGTGTATCTGCGCTATCAATCTTGATTTGTGGATAATACGCTCAATTTACTTCGCATTGTCACTTAAAAGGTGTTCATGAGAGTTTAAGTGACTTTAATTTTTCAGTCGAAGTGTCATTAAGTAGCATAGGGTCGTTGAGTAAATTAAGAATGCACAAGAAAAATTGGTTGTCTGTAAAGTCGGTTTACGGACGATAACTTTACTTGATAACGTCATAAGAAACATAGGCCGATCGTGCCTCTCTATTATCGCTTGTTCCGCGCTCTCGCTTGCACGCTCGGCTCAGGCGGAACGTGATAATGTGTCATGTTTTTTCGGGCGTGCAGCCGGTGTTCATAGATTTATAAGACGTTATAATATTAATGACCTTTATTTACCACGTCAAAAAAATATAACCATATTTTTAATTTACAAATTCACATAAAGTCCATTACATTCTCTGTTCCTGTTTGTTATTCCATAGTTTCAATATACAATATACCTAATTAAATACGAAAGTAAACTTCAATACTAACCAGGACTTTATCCAAAGAAAGTACACGTTGTATCGATGTCCACATTATTCGTAGTCACGCGTACCCCGCTCTTTTGTTCGAGCATCCGCGCTCATCTCCGAGTTAATCTGATGCCATAATTGATTTAGTGATGCCTTCACAACAGACCGCATTTTACTGTTCCTATCCATCCGTCTTTTTCATACACTATTAACATAAAGAAGATAGCAATAAGCATTTGTTGAATGATCGTAGGATGGCGGGACGTCGTTAGGAACTAGTTTAAACTCTACCACGCCGATTGATAGAGGAGATCCTTATAAATATAATAAAGCATTTACGTGATATTGTGTTCTTGAATTGATTAAGTTTATCGTGATCAAATAATTACGTTGAATAGTGATGAGCATATTGCAACTTTTGATTATAATTGATTTGTAATTGAAAATCTTCTTGTTCCTAGTTGGTGTAAATAAAACCTCACATAAAAAGAGACGGTCTGTCATGCATTTAAGACTGATGTTCTTATTATAATAAAAAACGCTATGGAATACTTTTACGTACGTAATCGATCATAGATAAAGCCTAAAGTGCGAATCTAAAGTATATTTGCACTATGTAAATTCTAATATTCATACCAATTAAGCAATAATCTTGGGGATATTTTTAAATTTAATTTACTTTTCTTTATAAATTAAAAATATGTAATAAATAAATTATCAAAATTTATAAGAAAGGTAAATAAATATTAATTTAATTAAAATAAATATAAATTTAGCAGAATAACAATTAAGGTTCTAAAGATTACGAATTCGTATCACATTCACTATTGAGATATTACACTCGTATCAATGCGGAACAGGTCTCAATATCAGATTCATTCCGTCAATAAAATAAAAACACAAGGTGGATCCTCGAATTCGATCACATTTACAATCCATGTTTCCGCCAAACAAAGTCCACGAGTCGAGCGAGGTTAATGAATAGGCCCCGTAAATCTCCCACCTAATTTCACGACCAGTTTACCATCGTATGAAATCCAAACGGACGGATCTATCGGCCTCCATAGAACATCGGCCTTAATTCCCCATCGTTTATTCCCTCCGTAATAATTTTCCATTCATTCTCCTCTCTTTATGAATCATAATCTCTAAATCTCCCGACGTGCGTCCTTGTCTATTCTCAGTAAATCCGCTTTATGCTGTCTCCTTCAAGTTCTTTTACCCCTTAAATCTAATCCGGGACATCCCGTCTGCAAGGCGAAGCTTAAGCTCTGTACGCAACGCACACAAGTCCGTAATGACAATAAAATTGTAGTGTGTTCTCGCACAGATAGTTTTTCTTCGGTAGGTCAAGAAATTCACATTGCAATCTCTGATTTTTATAAAACTATCAGACTGTATTTTGATTTCTTTCTGAATCTAAATATTGAATAAAAAGATTGGAAAAATATTATGTTGTAACAGAGACAAGACATAGTTAATTTTTTTTATTTCAGCCTTTCTAACGTTTTAGAACTGCCTTTTTTATCCGACTATGGCGCGGCCAATAGGAAGGGTTATGATTTTAGCAGTCTATGTATGTATGTGTGTCGTGTGTGTGTGTGTGTGGAGTCGATCTTTACCATTTATTACTTTCGTTTGTAATCGGGTTACAGTTTTTTAAACTTTCCATCAGCAATAATTGCTACTTGTAAGTAGCAATTATTGCTGTTGCTGAAAGTGCAACTGTTGCTGAAAGTGCAAACAGCGGGCATGTTAAATACGAAATTTCAAAAACATTTATATATTTTTATACTGACAAATATTTCTAATAAGACAAAAATATACGTTATCCGTATTTTTGCTGTCCAAATCTTAATATCCACATTTACATAATCCCAAGAATAGGTAATAAATCTGATAACTTGTTTAAATTTTGATATTATGTGTCATATTTTATTCTGATAAGCTTTTTCAATCAAACCACTCCAAAATGTCGCTTAGTTGTACTTCATATAATTATTGACATATGCTCGTAATATTCATTAATCCACGGTATAACCACATGGTAACTACATGGTATAACTATGTATAACTGCAATATTTTCAAAATTTATTTACATGAATTTATAATGCATAGATACCAAATAAAACATCGAATATCCACTTCATATACGAGTGATAGTTAATATCTGAGAATATCTGTACTTCTCAGATATTAACTATCACTCGTATCGGATGAATGAAATGTTAAGGGGTGTTCTGTATTCATCTCACCTCTACTTTTATCTTCTTTATAATAAAAATTCAACGTCTCTTTGCCTCTCCATTTGTGGATTTTTCATTTAACACATATCACAACAGATCATTTTATTTGCTATTTAACCTATCCAATTGTACATTTTGACGTGACAACGTCTTATAAATTGGTTAGCCGGGTGACACTTCAAGAAACTGGCTCACGTTATGCGCTTACAATGAGAGCGAGTGAAAGGCACGCGTCCCTTCTAAGAGCGAGAGAGACAGACATAAAAAGTGAAAGGCATGCGTCCCTTCTACTCGAAAACATTTTACCACTCAAAGTCGTTGTCACGTAAAACTTTCGCCCGTATACCGACTTTACAGGCAACCAATTTTTTTCCTACAGCTTATAGATTATAAGCCTACACATAGAGTTTGATATTCAGCGGAGTATGAGTGATAGTACTACGTACAGCTTGACTCCCTGGCGATATCTCATATCAATCTCACGATATAATCTCTTCTCTAGTGACGCATGCATACGCTCGTTCATGCTCTCCACAGACGTCAGCGTTATGTAATATTTAACTACGCGAGGGTTTCCCTTTAGGGTTGTTGTGTTCGAGTTCGAGAGCGAGTGAGTGAGGTCACCAGAAAGAAAGGTTACTCCTTAGTATAGACAACGGATCGGCGACCCCTTGGTGTTGCTAATCTCCATGGGCAGTGATGATTGCTTTACATCAGGTGACCCACAACTCGTTTAGCCCTCTCTCATATAAAAAAAATACGTGATTGTACATTGTGGAATAGCCAGGGTTGTGTCACTAGTATGCTATTATTCACAAAATAAGTAGTTATATCAATAATTACCCGCCATAGACAAACGAAACTACTGTAGTCTGTGTCTCTAGTTAAAGAGGCGGCCTCAAAGGCCGGTGGTTAATACCCACCGCCTCTAATCGTGCGTTATAAATCACTATTAATATCGACTCGTCTCGCGCCGATCCGCGCCGATTAGCGATTGCACAATGCCCGACGGATTACGGACGACGGAGATATATCTTTTTGTCAATTCGTACCTGCGTACCGTCAGCAGGTTCATTGATTGGAAAATTAATGTGAATTTAATTATTTAGCATGATTCAATGGCCATTGATATATTTAACAAATTGCCAAATCATATAAAAGATATTGACGAAGGAGCAAGCTTCATCCAAAAATTAAAGACCTTGCTGGAATGTTATTACACTTTAGACGAATTTTTAAATGATAAATTAGATGACATATAATAAACCGTTCCGTACACTTCAGATTGTTGCCATACCCTTATAGGGTCAAAAATAACATCTATTTTAAGATCGACATGTACCTACATAATTATATGCAATAATCATATTGAATATTGATCAACAATTTTTATCGCATAACATGTCACTTTAAAGCATTAGGACATAATATAACATGTTTGTTATAACATATCGTCTATACTATTAAAACATGTAAATTAAATGTTTTTAAAATGCTACGTGTAGACCTAATTTAGAAGTCCTTGAACATTAGTCAGTTGGATACATGTCATTTCACGTTGTGTACGTAACATTTGATATGTATGATAATATTAATGATTATTTCGTAATGCATGTGAGTCTTTTTACAAAATTTATGTGTCATTTGCGCGGTCAATCATTTCCTTATTTATGTAATTTATCCTTAAATTATTTTACATACTTATGATATGGATTCAGAAAGTAGGTACAAATTGTGTAGCTATATATGTGATTTATCGAATAATATAAATCAGATTACGTTAACCGATTCATGTAGTAAATTAGGTCAATAAAAAATATTGTTTCGACGGACATCAACTATCGTATTATTATCGTAAATACGAATTATAATAAAAGTAGTGTAGGTCAGGTCATTGAACAAGAAAACATTTCAAATGCGAATACGCAATTTAGTTAGAAAATGTTTAAACTATTGTTTTGCTATCGCTACTTTATTCGAATAAGCCGGTTTTATATAGATAAGCCGATTTATATTTTTTATTGTACCGTATTATATTTTTTTACTTTGTGTGTAAGACATAACGTGTCTAGTAAAGCATGGCTTTATTGCTAAAATCAACGGTAGTTTCCAAAGTTTGAATCTAAATAACCTATAATGTACGAGATTGTCGGATGGTGGCCCATTAAATAACAATATTTGAATATCTATAGATTACATTTATTTGACGTTTCCCTTTGAATTTTTATCTTTTGGCTGATAAAACGTCATGTTTATTTGATTAAAAAGCGTGCTAATCTTTATTCGTGGGCTACTTGGGACCCCCCATCAGCAGTTTCTGATGGCGGGTTCTAATCTATTTAATACATTCTTGCCATGACATTGGCACGAATGGCATAATTGTATTATGTATTGCATTATTTTAAAATTCATAAAAAACACGAATGTCATTTAGTGAATGTGTAACATAAATTATTAATATATAATTTTATCAAAACAAAAACCGACTGGTGACGATGATGATGAAATAAATATGAGACCAATCTAGAAGTATGTACTCTTTCAAATAAAAAAGTTTTTTTCAAATCCGTTTATAAATAACGGAGTAATGAAATAACAAACCTAACAATGGATAGATACAGGCTGCTGGTGATGATGATGATGATGAAAAAAATATGGGACCAATCTGGAAGTATACTCTTTCAAATAAAAAAAAGTTTTTTTCAAATGGTTTATAAATCACGAAGTATATAAGTAACAAACATAAAAAAAATACAGCCGAATTGAAAACCTCCTATTTTAGAGTCGGTTAAAAAAGAATTTGGCATACTCATATTTTTTCTTCACTTTGTTAATAACATGTAAAAAAATTGATGTGTGCTCTATGTTGCGAATAAAAAATAAAAACAAACCATAGCGAAAAGAAACAAACACGTTCTCCGAAATCCGAATGGATGAATTCAAAATTGGAACTTAGAACGCTTACGTCACCGTGGAGTGTATAAACCGTACATACATAGACACGGGGTAGTCCGCGTTCGGCTTTATCTCCAAGCGACACGAGGCTGATCCCGGCACGGATGATCCGGATGAGCGCGCGATCCCTGCATCGCTGTGTACGTGTGTATCGATTGACTAGTGTTGTGTTGTGTCGCACAATTTGTTTTTCTGTATAATCTGTCGAATTGGTATCATGAACAGAATATTCGAATATTGCACCCAGTTTATCAAGTCTTTTCTGGAGCTGTGATTGAAATATTTTAGCAATTGGTATTTTTTTTTGTGATCGTTATAAATTAATGTTATTCTATTTATTTCTTTTTCTTAAAATCAATTACGGATTCGCTATCGAACTTGACGAACTTAACATTCTTAAAATAATTTCCCTGTTCCACTTGAATCCATAGGTTGAATCCATTACTGGATTAAATGACGCTCCTGACCAACTGTGTGGGGGTGTAAGGGGCTTACACGATCTTTAGAGCCAACTTTACCTGTAATAAAAATTCCCGTGAGGGTTGTTGTTTTCCGGTGAGTGAGTGAGGTCACCAGAAAGGAAGGAGTTGCTGGGTTGGCAGCACGCGGGCGATATTTCATGATGCGAGCATTAATATGGCTACAGTACTGCTTCACATACGGCGGGCCGTGTGCTTGTCTGCGATCCGACGTGGTATAAAAAAAATGGGATGCGGTTGTGCATGGACACGGCCGTGTGTTATACGTGAATACGTTATATGCACTAAAATTATCTCAAATTGGCGCACGCGACGCTTTATAGTGCTTATTTAGCGTAATAAATACTTTGATCCTTCATCTATTCAGTGGTGTGATTGAATTTTGAATGGAGATGATTGTTTTGTAGCTGCAACACCAAACTGTATCCCACAATTTTGTTATCATTCGTTTTTCTTTTAATTGCCTCCTTGGAAACAATTTGAAAGACGTATTAGATTCTATATTTTAATATAGAATCTAATTTATTAATGGATTACATTTGTGACGTGAATACTAAATAAATTTAGATCCTATATACAAATCTAGAAAAGCTAATAATAATCGCGCATGGAATCAACTTTGAATGTGCAGTGTCTTTAACGGACTCTCCTACTTGACAGCGGCGTGCAATGAATGACTTTAATTTTATTATGATTATGTCAAATGTTGTACATATTATTATAAGGTTTAGTGACGTACATACTTCTGACGAAATAAAATAACTATATCACATCCACATATAAACAGTAGATTAAACTCACTCAGTTTGACATGTAAGTAGTTATTAAAAAACTTTTCGCTTATTTACTGAAAAGAATTCAGGGAACTCAACATCATTAATATATGATGTTTTTGAATATCATATAAAAGTGATATATTTTTTAATTACCACTAGTTAAATTGGCAACTTAAAGTACCAAACAAGCATACAGTCCGCCTGATGGGAAGCAGTTACCGTAGCCTATGAACGCCTGTAACACCAGGGGCATCACACGCGCGTTGCCAACCCTGTAAAAAACCCCTTAGCGCTCTTTTTAAAGAATCCCATGCTGCAGTCTCCTGAGAAAACCTCGACAGGCAGTTCCTGTCGAGGTTTTCTCGGCGTAATATTAAAAACACTATGTTGAAGATATTTGACATTGAATAGTACTCCATTGTTGTACTTATTTCCGCCATGCTTCAAATCGACTTTTAATATTTTATCAAAAATTTAACTTTATATTTTTCACTTTAATATAGATCAATAGGAGACAAATCACTTCCATCATCACATCGAATATTCCTACTGTATTCTGCATATAACAGCAGAATATTATTTGTGAAAATATTCGAATAAATGTAAAAAAAAAAATACAAGCTTGATTGTCGAATGGTTAGCAATGGCCACTTTGACTCCGAGGTCGTGGGTTCGATTCCCGCACAAGACAAACATTTGTGTGCATGAACATGTCTGTTTGTCTTGGTCTGGGTGTTTTCTATGTATTATAAGCATGCATTTACAAAAATATATAAAAGTACATATATCAGTTATCTAATTACGAGTACCTATCATATTACAAGCTTTGCTTAGTTTCGGACTAGATGGCGCTGTGTAATTTGTCCAGGGATATTTATTTATTTATTCAAATATAAGTAAAAATAATGAGTAATATTGCAAAAATGTCAACCAGTTCTTTTCATCTGATTGTAAAATCCCATATCATTCGCCTGACCAAAATAAATTATTTCCAACATTTTCCATATTCCAAATCCATAATATCCTCGACCTCTCCGAGCACAATCCAGATCCGGCGGTCGTCTAATCCGGCTTAGGACTGATCCGCGTATGTAGGTACCTATCCTACATCGGAGGGATTTCGTGTTTCGCTGGATATGGAGAACTAGTACTGTGAAGATATAACACTTTTGTAGATAGGTATTTAAGAATATTAGCAACTGATAAATCTATTTTACTGTGCCGATTAGATTTGTTTAGATAACTCTTTGATTTAAACGAACTCGGTGATTTTGACGAGCTCGATGCTCAAATGGTTAGCAATGACCACTTTGACTCCGAGGTTGCGGGTACGATTCCCGCACAAGACAAATATTTGTGTGCATGAATGAACATGTCTGTTTTGGTCTGGGTGTTTTCTATGTATTATATGTATTTAAAAAAATGTATTTAAGAATAATATCAATTATCTAATACCCATAGTACTAGCTTTGCTTAGTTTGGGACTAGATGGCAGTGTGTAATTTGTCGAGGAATATTATTATTATAAACAGTCACAGGTTGCCCGAGAGATATGAAATATCGAAACTGGTTCATCATCAGCATCTTTGATTCATCTTTGAACCAAAGCCAACTTAACCTACACGTGGTGCACCCTGCTGACTGACAAACGAGGCTCTGGTGAAAAAAAGAGGTAGGGCATAGCGTATTTTTAAGCTGCCCCAATGGGGTAGTACTTCTACCTCACAGAATATAATTTTAGTAGGGATAATAGGTTCTGTGATCGAAGGATAATAGGGATATTAGGTACACTGTTCACGCGTGGGAAGTCACGGGCAGAAATTAGTTTGATTATTAACAGTTCAAAGAACATGTCAGCGTATTCAAGGAATTTATAATGTTTATTTAAACTGTATGGAAACGTGTTTAATAATGGTGTATGATAGAGTGTTAAGCATCAGCTTTCCGGACACTGACGATCAATGGGGGGCCATCACTTAAGAATTTATTAATCCCGCCACTAATTAATGTTTGTGATATTTAGTGTTATTTTCAATCGAAACCTGTTATCAAAATCGCTGGATTTATTCACCTAACTGATTAAAAAGCATTTAATATGATAATTAAATGTAATATGTACCAATATATTTGAATGGGACAGTTAGAAAGTGTTTTTTATACACACGGATAAAATTTATTTCATGTTTGTGCCTGTTGAATTTTAATAATTAACATTAAGGTTAAATACTACTGCTTCCGCAAGAGTAAATTTAGCATTGATCACGCTTTTGTGTGCGATTGTGACTTAGATGTTTATGAGTATAGATAGATCTCGAGAAACCAAGGGGTTTGCCAATGGTAAGACCGTAAATGCAACAATTTTTTTTAGCATATATACATTGATCGATTCGGTAACATATATGAGGAGCTCGATGGCGTCGTTGCGCGTGGCAGTTTAACCGATTACGCAAGTCAAGCAAAGTCGACATAGCCTGTCCATGGATGGGTTTATTTATCTCTAGCTCCTCCGTGCTTAAGGGCTAAGCCGTCGGTCCCGGCTGTTGTCGTTAGATGACAGTCGTTAAGTCAAGTCAGTGGCCTTTACGCGGCTTGAAAACACTGACTCTATGTAGTAGTATGCTCTTAACCCCTTTGATTAAGGGAAGACCTGTATCCCAGCACTGGGTTGAATAAGAGTCGACGACGAGACGAGGAGACGATGTACATGGGTATATTTTACAAACTTAAATTAAATAGGAATAGATAGATATTTACAGTCAGCAGCTGGAATGTTCAGGGGAACAGCTCACAAGGACATACTTATATTTATGCATATAGCCATACTTAAATTTCGTATGTTAACCTAGTTACAGTTTTATTCTAAGTTTAGATATAAATATAATTACATTTAAAAAGACTTTTAGACAACAAAAAGCTTCGGAGCGATAACCTGTGTTTTTTGCAAATAGAAGACCAGGAGTGTTGTAATTATTTTTTTTACGAGCAAATCTATAAATAGAGCTATAAATAGATAACAAAATAAAGGCTAATTGATAGTACAATCACTAAGATTCGCTAATTCAATCGTATGTTTACTAAATAACCAAAATCTATTAAAAAGATATTAGAGGAAGACCATTGGAATCTCATAAACGTAAATTACGTCTTTCATCACTTCCAAGTCGCTCATTACCATAATAAATAAATATTATACATTCAAAACTTTTCTTACGACAAGCAATAGTCTAGTTTTTGTTCTAACTAATTCCTGATAAATATATGTCATAGGAAATCGTAATAACTGTTTATTATGACAAGCTGAGAACCTAAATCCATGGTATAAATATTAAAATTATAATAGTTCCGTTAAGTCCAGTTATAATAACTCATTGATTATAGGCTCATTATCGATTTAGTCGAATCGAAATATATACATAATTATTATGTAGCTACTTTCCATACAGCTATGGCAGAGGAATTTCTCCTTATATAATATATTAATTAACCCGTGCCCACATCGTTGGGCTTTTTCGTAAACATTTTTGCGAAAAAGTCTTATTATTTTGCGGGATCATACATAGCCTATGACACTCACAAATGACGTAGCTTTCTATTGATAAAATAATTTTCAAAATCGGTTCAATAAATCCAGTCATTACCCTACAATGTCACAAACCTCTTTATAATATTAGTATAGATAACAACATCCAAAATAATTAGAAATCTCATTTACTTGAACTTATATGGAGACACAGTTTAATGTTAAATGATTCAAATTAATTTCTTCGATTCCTAATGGTTTATCTTAATGTAAAAGTTTTAATATTTACTGTTTTTGCGGCATATACGTTTATTGCCGAAAATGGCGTAAAAATTCCGCCGAAATTGCACTTTCGTGTAATCATAATGCGTATTTAAACAATCAAGCTGTTAGCTTCTTCTTGATATTAGGTATTCACTAGCACGCCTTAGTATAATATAAAAAAAACAATATTAAAATTCAGGATAACTAACTGATTATTAATATATATATATATAGGTGCAACCACAGATGTCATAAATAATATACTAGTATTTATCACATCATTATTAGCTACAAGCTAAGTAAGCAAGTTAAATGTAAAAGATTAATAGTTACGTTGTGAAATAATCGGTCGCCGTGTAAAAAAAATTGCCAAAAATATATACCTATCTATATAGAAAAAAAGATATATACATATAGCACAACTATTATACCTTTTATATTCCAGACGTTTCAACAAGCAAATAATAACACCCGTAACATAGACTTTATGAAAACATAACCAAGAGCGATTAAAGTCTAAATCCTTAGCAAGTTATTCAACAAAATCCGGATAGCAGTAATCCCATAGGAGATGTACCCGGGCGGTGGGCAGCCGCCGCCACCTAATCCGCGCTCATCCGGATCGGACCTGTTTAGCTACGTGTGTGTGTATATGCTCTTATATCCGGATCCTGGCGTCTTTTAGGAGCTACATTCAAAGATATTCAAAAGTTATAATAATATATTAAAGGTCAAAATATCATTTGATTGTACTATTTTTTCTCTCTCTCTCCTTCTTTATTAACTTTACTACTTAACGGATTACTTGACGGATAATTACAATTATGTGCGTACTAAACGCACATAATTGTAATTATCCGTCAAGTGACTATTTCTTTTACTGCCTATAAGGTCGGCTGGAAGAGATCTCTTGTAAAGATACCTTTGTACAATTTTGATGTAACTATGTTATAAAAATTTATATGCAATGAAGAATATATAATAAGTTACGGGTAATTGTAGAATCAAATCATTATAATGTAGAATAGAATTTCATTTATTATTTTAACTAACGCGACATAGTGTATCGCGTGAACACATTACCGGTATCAAAATGCTCTATTATAATAAAAAAATCAGAATACATTATGTTTGTGTCTGAATCCATTTAGCTATTATAATCCAATCAGCTATTTATATGTCACTAGCTGACCTGAGAGACGTTGTTCTGTCTAAACCTTACCCAGTATACCCAGAATATCCCAACCAAAGTTTCATTGCAATCGGATGAGCAGTAAACGAATGCATAAAGGACATACAGACAAACATTTATTTTTATTTATATAGATTGAGAGATACACATAAACACGTAACAAATGTATACGATTATATAGTAGAATTTGATAGTAGACAGTGGAATGCTTCTTGTACTTGGATGTGAAAATTATTCGCCCGTAAAGAGTCATTATTTTTTTATTTCATTCACCTAACACGCTATTATGACATTAATGAATGAATATTAAAAACTTTTCACCTTTTAACAAGACGACTATAAAAATAATATTTTTATTAAACGCGATTAACTAAAGTAATATAAGTCCAACTCTACACTCGCGTGCTTCAAGATGCTCCATCAATCACCTCTAGATAATCTTCTCTTCAGCCCAATTTGAGGCATGCGTTCGGCTTAACTCAAACTAACGCAAGAAAACTAACTAACGATCGCAACCGTCCTTATAACAAGTTGTTAAAGTCTGCAATCGATTAAATTTTTCTAAAAGGTGACAGTACATCATCGTGTGCGTATCATAATGCAAATCCTTTACGATTATTCTTTTGTATTCGAATTTAATTTGGTTTTAAACGCACACATCTGTTGAATATCGATGTGTGGACCTTTAATCCGTCGGCAACAACAGAGAGAGGCAATCAGCTGAGCCTCTGATCAATCGATAAAAAATCGTGCCGCTCGAGTCATGTGGACAAATAACGTGGTCGCTGTACTGGTGTTCGGATGATCCGGAACATTTGTCAAGATTAGGCTTATGGGCGGCGGCACTCGCGGCACACGCGGCCGGGAGAATCGGCTCGGATGCTCCTGGACATATACGAACTTGTTTATGACTAATCGACAGATTTTTAAGTGCTACCTAATAATGGAGATAGTGGATTTTATGCTTTTGTAAGAAATGTTATATTCCAAAAAAAGTAATTGAGAGTAATCATTTCTAAGTGTATTTACATGGTTTCGCTTATGTATAAGTAGGTAGACCGAGGCTTCGCCGCGCGTGATCAGAGTACCGGGATCCATCCTAAGTATTTATAAGATTTCTTCCAAATCCGTTCAGCTTTACCCGTGAAGTAATACAAAGATCCATTCTTATGACGGGGTGAATGGGTAGCAATGTCCAGTTTGACTCCGGCGTCGCGAGTTCGATTCCCGCACAAGACAAATAATTGTTTCATATGCAATTCCAAAAAAATTATAAGTCAGTTATCTATACCTTGATTCGTCCAGGAATATTTATTTATTTTCACAAAATTTCCACAAACTGTCACATTTATTATAAAATTAGTAAAATTTAGGCGTATGTAGGTCAAGTTACTACTTATGGTAGTGGCGCACATATGAACAATATGCGAATCGTGGTCAACAATTATTATTAAACATTCTAACTACACAAATAGTTGTGTCAAGGAGACGAATGACATAACTTGTTTAGTGTAGCATAGACAATAATAGTTATAAAAATATCTATCGGCAGCGTTCAAAGTGCAATACATAGACATAAACGGCAAAGGAACATTCCCTCGTCTAATCGGGGTCTGTCTCTGGGCTTACGCGCGCCCTTAACAAAATCTTAATCCCTACAAAGGGTTAGTAATATTATCTTATTACGCACAAGAAGTAAGCCTTTAATTCGCGCCGTTTCCTTTATAAAATATGGCCCCGGTTCAATGGCGGTGAATTAATAAAACTTGGGATGTAAAGGATACTTCAGACTTCTTTATTGAAGACTGCTTTATAATATTTTAGGGTGTAAGTGGTTCATCAATATCTTTGAACCAAAGCCAACTTCACCTGCACGCGGTGCACCCTGCTGACTGACAAACGAAGCTCTGGCGAAAAGAGCGTAATTGTAAGCTACCCGACTGGGGAATTCACCACCTCACAGAATACCGCAGCCAAATATCAATTCCCTTGAGGGTTGTTGTGTTCCTGCGAGTGAGTGAGGTCACCAGAAAGGAAGGAGATGCTGCGTTGGCAGCGAAGGTGGCGGCGCGCCTGCGATATTTTATGTTGCGAGCGTTAATATGGCTACGGTAACCGCTTCACATCAGGCGGGTCGTATGCTTGTCTGCCACCCGACGTAGTATAAAAAAAAAGTGACTTTTACCCGACCGCCGAAAAAGGTAGGGTAAAGTAATGTAATCAAAGGTATATGTAATGTATATGGATGTCTAACTCTATGGCACGCTCTATACACTGTTAAACCGTTAGACGGTATAACGTGTCATTATATTAGTCTCAACTGTGGAAGTGGCATTAGGGTATAGGTATTATTTCAATATTGTATACGCTAAAAAATAGTAGAGGAAAAAACAAAATATTAAACACTCGTTAGATAGTCAAGATAGTTATATCAATATACTATATTATACTAACGCGGTTGGGTTTTGGTTCTATCAAATTGAAAAATAAAAATATAATACTACGGTGAAGCCTACAATTTACTATGATCAGAATATAGGTACATAATGATTATCATTTATTTAATCAGTGAGATTTGTCTAAAAAGAAAAAGTTCAGCGTGTTTCAACACTATAGTTTTTTAATTATACCGAAACTATCTTCAGTAATATCTGTGGGTTAGAAGCTTTAGGACTACTTCTCGATAAGACTAGATGCACGATATGACTAAATCGCTTTGTAACTAAGTCTGGATATGACTAAATCGTTTTATGATTAAATTATTACAATACGAAACAATAGGGGATACAATGATATATTTTGAAACTAATATCTGTTGAGGTTTCAATTTAACTTGTTGGCCTACTGGCCATTTATATTTATTTCGTAATTCGAAATATAAGTAATGACATAGGTTGACTAAAGGTTTGTCAATGTTATAAAAAAAAAATGTCTGTCTGATTTTCTATAATATATGTTGTTTCTAAAATATATAAAGTATATTCAATGGTTCTGTTTTATTAGCTCTGCTACATTGTAATTACAACAATATCATAATTTGCAAACTAATAAAATAATTTAAATTTTTCATTTCAATACGAATTCAATGCATGACGAACGCAGAAAAGTCACGTGCACACAGTTGCCGGCGGAGACACATCAAAGCAGCTGCCGAGGTCTCGCGATCGGTATAATCTGGTGACATGGTACAGAAACATAAATTTAGCTTCAATCGCACATTCAAGCCATTAATCGCGGGTTCAGTGTGGACGCAACTTTAATGTATGCTCGCACTGTAGGGTTGAAACATTTTTATTTAATTTTTATCGTTTCCATGGATAATGTATACGATATTAATAAATCCGTTGGAATTTCCAAGAATATAGGAGTATTTTCAATGAATAAAATTAATAAAGTATACTTTGTGCAAAAACATTATATTATTTTTTGTATGCTTAGAGATAATGATGACACTTTGATTGGCATTTTCCCAAATTTTGTCGTGCTTTAAGTTCACGAAGGCTTTCACTGTTACCTGGTTACAATATTTTGTGTCAAAAAGCTTTATGATTTATTAATAAATTACACAGAAAATTAAATCCTTTAGTACTTAAATATGCCTAGATAAATTATTTTGTAACTTCTATACAATCGGTAACCCTACTGTCGCAAATCCATAAAATACATACACACATCGGACTACACGCTCTACCGGTGTCTCTCCTGAGATCTGATAAGATTCAAATAAGGGATTAGAAAAGGACGCGGTGAGGATTTGCACGCAATACCTGCGGGTGCGAGCGGGATGCCAGATGGGATTATCTCTAGACGGACCGTGCCAAGTGGTCGTACATAAATGAACTATAGAGGAAGTTACTTTAGTGTTTTTGCAAGATTTTCAAATCCAGTTTGTGGTGTTAATGCTTGGATTATAAGCTTGATTAGTGTAGATTATTATAATTTGATCGAAGTAAAGTTTGGCTGGACATAATAATTTTTGAATATGTGTTACTGTAAAAGACCTATTTGCGGTAAATTCTAAGATTTACCAGTATGACCTGAAATTTTCGAAGTCGTAATGATAAAAGTCCGATCGGTAATTTCAAACACTTATTAACATTTACGTTAGACAGTAAATTTTAGGGTTAGCTTTATACATATAATATTCATATGTTGCAAAATAACAGTGTTTGGGTTAGGTTTGCGTTGTTTATGGTTTTCTTGTCAAAAATAATTATGATTTACCTATTCATAGCTAGGATGATGTTATCCCAAATGTACTATTATTTTACATTTGTCGTATTTCTGACGTAAAAGATCAGATTTACTGAGAAAATGAAATTAAAAGTTCAAAGTCAACCACGAATACATAATAACTCGGACATTTCCATCAGATCCCGGTAAATGTTCGGTGTTACAATACTGGTAATTGAGTTGATTGGCCACAGTTCGGACTTATATTATTATTATAATTATGTAATGTTACAGTTAGTAACATTACATAATTATAAAAGTAACAACATACTATTCAATATTTGGCACTAGTTTATTACTTTATATTTGTGCGTTTAGTTCTTTCTTTAGCAGCTAACGGCAAGTTGATTTCTATATATTTTTCTTTCTTCATCGCTAGAGGGCAAGATCTACTTTTCAATTAGAACTGCTATGCTATCTGTACCGAGTATCGTTGGGTTTTAAAAAAAAATTATAAAAAGTACTTTCATTATAATTCATATTCGATTCTATTTATAAATAGTCAACTCAGAAGTATATCAAATTTGCTATTAAAATCTGAATACAGCGTACGTAAAGGTGTGCCCATGTACTTAGCTCTAGGGATTACAGTGAGTCAGGATAAGCGAAATCCCGGGTATACGCGATCGCCACATCCGGCCTTTTTCAGGATTTTCTCACCCTCGTCCCTTTTATAATATTTTTCTTTACATCTATATGTTAGTATAACAAATAATAATTTAAGGTTATATATCTTTATTATTAACTAGATGACTCGGTAAACTTCGACTCACCTACATCTATATCATCTATTTTATAGTTATATAAAATCTTAGTGTCTCTTATTAAACCTACCCCGTTTGCCCGAATCTGGGGTAAGTGGTATGTCAAGACATTTGTTTTCTAATTTGCTGGTTTCCATAAAATGCGACTTAACCAGCGTGGACTTAATTGCAGTTTGCATGCAATGTAACTTACATGAAGGCTACCATAGATTCGGGAATTACTAACACGGTCCTTCCACGAAACCGCGTATATTGGCCATCTATTGGCCATGCTTTACTGACGTATAAAATGGTCTATTCATGGATTTATAGATCTATCGTTTCAACATGGCGGGATTTTAGGGTCACACTCTACCTGATTGACTGACTGGTTACCTCACGTCACTTAGTCCACGTAACCGTAGGTGCTGATGCAGGTGAGCCTAGTTTTGGCTCCAATGATCGCAGTGGGTCATTTTATTTTACCAAATTTAATATTAGTTTTCAATTACTGTTTTTTAACCAATCATGATTTACGATAGCAGCTTATCTTTAAAAGTATGTGGTTAAAAGTATGTGGTAATACAGGTGTCAAGTCTGTTTAGCCAATTACCCGGGAAAATGTAACAAACATCCATATTTTGAGAGGTAGGCCGTATGACATTTTATTTGTAGCCTACAAACGCTTACTCAATACCTACACATTATACATGCAGTATGAAAAGAATGGAACCGAACATGAACACGCAAGTGAATTATTATTGAAAAGTCTATACAACTTTTCAATAATAATTCATTTTGATTAGCGCTAACTTGGCAGTAGGTTGAACGCATCTATAGATAAAACAATAACCTTGTAGAAGGCATTCGGCAGAAGGAAATTAAAGAAAGTCTATGTCCGGCAGTGGATAGATACAGGCTGATGATGATGATGAAGATGATATTAGTAACTTCTAGGTCATATTCATAATACAGTCTCACATAATATGTGAGACTTTATACTAGGCCAACTGCAAATTATATCTAGTACTTACCTACTTTTTTTCTCATGTAAAACATTATTTTTAAGGAGACACATTTTGAGTTATAGGCTATGAAATTTTATACAAATACTAGCTTCCACTCGCGGCTTCGCCCGCGTTTACATGAAAAGTATCCTATGTCCTTCCTATTACCTTTTAGAATATGTGTTTTGTACACATATACTAAAAGGTATTTTCATGATGATCGATTGAGTAGTTTCAGCGAGAAAGCGTAACAAACAAACTCATATTCACATTTATAATATTAGTAGGGATTATACATAGGTAAAAAATCTTACGAATAGATTAAATCTTAGGTTCTTAAGTGTATAATTATTTAATTGCGATTTGATCAAAAAAGTTTTTTTGCTGCGATTTTATTTATATGCACGTTGAAACTTCGAGTTGATATAGACAGGATATACTTTTTACTACTAAGTGCGATATGATTACGATAAATTTGTATTACTTTAGTAGCGTTACAACCCTCTGTGGATTATGTATTGAACTCAATCAGAGCTGAAGTTTATACTTTTTATTCTTTTTTACCGTTCCACTGAACTAATCCAGCAGCTTATCTTAGGCCCGCAGTAGAAAACGAACGGATTATCGACCACATACGAATATAGGCTTTAAAGTCTTGGTGTAAAGTTTAATTTCGCGTGGTGATGTTGCATGGGGGTAACCACGAGCTAGTCAATGAACCTTGCGGGGTGAAACCGCGACCTACCGTAGGGGTTCGAGAGTTGACGAGTGTTCGTAGATAAATGTTTTGTCAGATGAAAAAAGTGCCCTCAATAATTCCTCTTGAAATATTACGTATT
Source organism: Hypsopygia costalis (assembly GCA_937001555.2). NCBI lineage: Eukaryota > Metazoa > Arthropoda > Insecta > Lepidoptera > Pyralidae > Hypsopygia > Hypsopygia costalis. Next base: position 9,759,821 of record OW443325.2, read on the forward strand.
TAGGTGTTTTATTGGGTATACAATTATATTATAATATAAAAAAAAATTACATATACATTTATGCAGTAGAAAAGTATCCTTAATCCTTTACTTAGTTTGACCGCGGTGTCTGTTATCAAATCTTGGAAGTTAAATTTGACCCAATTCCCAATGTCCGGATTGGGCTGAAATTTGGCACACTTGTTGGATTCGCGTAACAATGCACGTTCATATAAATGTTCATCATAAAATGGCTATTAATAATTTCTTCATCAACACCTATATAGGTATCAAATAAAAAACAGTAAGTAACTTTTTTAACAACTAATAAAAGCTTGTTAAAAAAGCTTGTTTATATTCTTGTTTTTGATATTTTTTTATGATATTGCTTTTTGATTTTAATTTATATTCCATTTATGTATTCAAACAACAAACCATTCCGTAAATACTATTATATATTCTATGTTCATATATCTATAGTTCGTAGTTAACGATTAGTCGAATGATTTATGTCGAAAGAGAGGTAGAGCATTTCGAGGCTGAATGGGGAAGTATCTCCGCCTTACAGAAGACCGCAGCCAACTAACAATATCCTTGAGGATTTGAACTGTTCTGATGCGTCAGTGAGGTCACCAAATTTAAAGAGATGCTGAATTAGCAGCGGGAGTGCCAGTGTGTGAGCAATACTCCTTGTATTAACGTTTATACCAGAAACTTAAAGACTACGATAACCGTTCCACATCGGGCGGACTGGTTGGCACCTAGTGAGATACAAAAAGTAGTTTACTAATATATTTAGTTTCCTTGTCAAAAAATAAATTAAAATTCCTAATCTTTTATTTTTAAATCTTATTTGCTCTATACAATATTTGGACAAGATATATGTATATAATTTGATTATCATAACCATTTTAAATGGAAGGTGTATAAAATATTGAAATTTGGTACATCAATTAATTAGTATACATATGTTAGTGACAACGTTAAAGTTGTTTTCGTTTTAGCTGTGTAATATCTTCTCAATAATCCATAGCATATATTTGGAAAAACCATTGTAATTTTATTTATTTTACTCAACATAATTATTTGATGTTGTTGTAAATATCTTTATTGTACAAAAACAACTTATTCCATAAGGTCATCTCTCATTGGCTGAGAGATGACCTTATGGAATAAGTCTGCCTTTGAGTATTTTAAATGACGCAGCAAAAATAATACGTAGGAAGGAGTATCCACATTATCAAAATTGTTTATTTTCATTTCGAAATGATTATACCTATAACGTTAAAATTCATAGAAACCATAATTATAGTCGATAAATACGATTATGGGACGGGGGCCCACCCGCCACTGTGTCTCCTGTGTAGCCAGGATTAACAGCGGCGACCGCCAAAATAACAATGAAGTCCATTGCAGTGCCGGGGGTAAAACTACGGCTACCTTGGAACTCACAACTAATTTAATCAGAAGAAGTAGGAGTAGGAAGCTTTTGGAATTTGACTTAATAATTGATAAATACGATTATAAATTGTAGTTTATTTTTAAATCTATATTTATTTGAATACTTTTATCTTTGAAGACACGTCGGTCCTATCGTAACTTACGTCTAATATATAACCGACTAGCTGACGCGACAGACGTTGTCCTGTCTACTTAACAATAAATACTGAATTCCAATTGGTTTCGCGTAATCTGTCAAATGACTAACAGTTCTGTCAAACGACATAAAGTTACATTAGAAAATATCCACAAAAAATGTCTTATTTTTTTCATTCATAAAAATCTGATAATAACAAATACAACGTAAAAAGAAATAGCGAAATCAGTCTAGCAGTCGACGTATGTAGCCGTGACCAGGGGAAATACGGATTAATTTTGTATATATATATGTAGTGTAGATAATTGATTTAATAATAATTGATAGACTGTAAGACATTAGACACGTCTTACAGTTACACACAAGGGCAATTAAATAATTAACATACTAGTCTTCAACATGCTAGTAGTATGCTGCATTTAATACCAAATGCAAAACAGAAAGACAAAACAGAATAACCCATCTTACTCAATCGATTGTTATTGAAACTGTCAAGAAATCAATGATCTTATAGATTTTGGCTCGAACTTGTCTAGAAAGTTATCAATTTCCATACGTATGCGTGTCGGGGGTGTTGATGCGTCGATAGTGCGTTTTGCAGCCAACATCTCCGTATCCAATACATACCGGACCTTCGCTTTGGCACCAACGTGTATATCTCTTAACTATATTTGGAATTAATTGAAAATCTGATCGAACGCTTGATACCTACTGGCAAGTTATCCTTTTATGAGTAAAAGTTGTCTATAGGACCGATCAGGCCGAGAGGATCTTTTGAACTGCCTGACACCATGTTAATTCATGTATTTACAGAATAAATGTACATGAGGATTTATTTATAAAACGACAGGATATAGCCACCTGATGTAAAGCGAAAGTGGTATAGAAATATAAATAATGTTAAATTCAGAATAATTTCATAGAATAACACGCAATAATTTAATACTTATTTTATGAAGGTAGTATTAATTGTAATTGTAGTATATATTCTATGATTTAAATCTGCAGTACTACAATAGTTTTAAGCTATTCTAATACAACGAAACGCATTTCGGTAACCACAAAATATAAAGTTTATACGCTAAACTATACTGCGTATAGTAGCTGAATTGAAGTGGTGAATATATAGTAGTTGGCAGATATTGAACTTTCAAACTACTCTATCTAACCAACTATGCGTTTTTATCTAATCGTTATTACGAATAAGTGCATTCGAGGCCTAGTTTTTTAAGATTGTCTATTCGTTTTTCCACCTTAAAAAATATATATACCTACATAAATCACCTTCTATTAAGCATAAAACACCTAGTAATAAGCAAGCAAGTGATATTTGCATAGTACACTATTAAATTTATTCATTTAATTGTTTTGGTCGAGTATTATTTGTAATATTGTTAAAACTTTCCCTAAGGATTTTATAAAACTACTAGCTTCCACCCGCGGCTTCTAATACCTCGGTCCCTAATGCTAATACCTTTGAGAATATGTGTAAAAAGTTTCATGATGATCGGTTGAGTACTTTCGGCGTGAAAGCGACAAAAACAAACTCACATTCACATTTATGATATTAGTAGGGATGTATATTTTTTTGCAAATCTATGTTTAAAGTTTAAGTGGGAAAAGCGATATTTATTTTCAAAAAATATGAAAACACGCCTGTTCAGGGGCGATATGTTTGTCTGGCGAGCTCGTTATGATGGATATAAATATTTTATTCCCGGATAAAACCCGGCCCGGGCATAATCCCACATGGATGAGTACAAAAACAGATAAGCCTCTAGTACGATTAAGTGCCAGTTTTTGTGCCTCATTTTAGTACTTGGCTGTTAGTGTACGAGTCCTATTGTCAAAAAATCTAGTATTTAAGTAATTGAGTTTCGTGTTTGAGTTTGTACAAGTACGTTTTTTTTCTAAAATAGCACTTAACATCTAAACAAACGGTGCAGAATCAATTTTCATCCGCAGTTTCATATTCTCAAAATTTATGCGCAGTGAAAAAAAATCCGAATTAAGTAGCAGAATTATTCTATATTCTGGCAAAGAAACAAGGGACTGATAATAAAATGAAAGAAGGTTTCATGAAAAATATTTTATTCTATACTAGCTGTTGCCCGCGATTTCGTCCGCGTGAATATCGGTATAATTAAGAACATAACCGTATAATTAAGAAAAAGAAACTTATGGTGAATAATTTAGGTACCTACTAATTTTATACTTGCTTTCAAAGTTGTTTGCAAATAATGCATTAATTGCAAACAAATTTGATTACCATAAAAAAAGGTTATAGTGAGTCAATCTTAAAAGATAGACATATACTGTCGCGGACTTTTTTTTAGAACTTTTAAACAGGAACAATTCCACCATACATGATTTTTGCGGAACTTCAACTGTTTACGCAGTGCACGCAACGAAAGCCCTCAAAAGACATATTTTTCCCCCATTTTTCATTGCTACTCCGCTCCTATTGGTGGTAGCGTGATGTTATATAGCCTATAGCTTATATGGAATATAGGCTATCTACCGGTATATATAACCAGTAGTTGCTGTTTTTAGCGCGTTCAAACAAACAAACTCTTCAGCTTTATAATATTATGCCATTCCACATCTTCAAAAACTATGACCGGCTTTTCAATAAAAGAGTGTGAAATATTTTTGTATCATACTATTTACATATTAGGATAATAGAATTTTAAAATATGTATATGTTATTAATTTTTAAAACATTTAAGTATGTTATAAATTTTTGTTACCCCAATTTGTAAATGCTATTGGATATAGTGGTGATGGACCACCATCAACTTTAGCGCAAAGAAAATCCCACCTAGACTTGCTGCACCACCAATTGCCGGAAAAGGGATAGGGACAACGATGTTTTTTAGATAAGAGCAGCCCTATTAGGCGAATTAGATATTTCACCTTATAGAATAAAACATTTTTTACATATTACACAGCACCATCTAGACTGGCTGGCTACTAGATAATTGATAAACACACTTAATTAATATATTAGGTTGGGGAAAAAGTCTTTTCGTATTTTATATGAAAATTCAAAACATTTTTTACTAAAGTTTATTTACATTTAACTAAAGTATGTAGGTGCCATTTTGTTCGATAACTTTTTGCCATCTTGTAGGTAGAGACATGATCCCATTACTATAGAAATTTTGGGACTTCTGTTCAAAAAACCACGACAAGTGGTTTTGGCAGTCTTCTCGTGATGTTAACCTGACATTGCCTAAAGAATTCTGAAGAGACCGAAACAGGTGGAAATCAGAAGGTGCAAGGTCAGGACTATACGGCGGATGCATTAACACCTTCCAGTCAAACTCTCTTAATTTTTGCTGAGTGGCTAAAGATGTGTGAGGTCTAGCGTTATCATGATGAAAAATCACACCCCTTCTGTTAATTAATTCCGGCCGCTTTCTCTCAACTTTTTGCTTTAATCTCATCAGTTGTTCACAGTAGAGTTCAGAATCGATAGTCCTGCCTGGCGGTAACAGCTCATAATGAATAATGCCCTTCCAATCCCACCATGCACACAGCATCACCTTATTGCGGGTTAACCCGGGTTTTGCCAGAGTCTGTGAAGCCTGACCGGCCTTTGACCACGACCTTTTTCGCACGTTCTTGTCGTACATGATCCACTTTTCATCACCAGTTATAAGCTTCTTCAAAAACGATTCGGTTTCATTACGTCGTAGTAAAGAATCGCAAATGAGTACACGGTTCATTAAGTTTCTTTCAGTGAGATCGCGAGGCACCCAAATATCGAGCTTTTTAGTGTACCCAGCTTTTTTCAAATGCGCCAAAACTGTTTTGTGGTCAATTCCTAATTCTTCAGCTACGTCGTAACTACTGATATGCTGATCTTGCTCCACTTTTTCAAAAATGGCATCCATTTTATCCGTAACAGGGCGACCAGAGCGACGTGCATCTTTCACATCAAAATTTCCTGATTGAAAACGCTTAAACCAAATTTGTGCTGCTCTCACAGACACTGCACGCACTAGATCCATAAACGTCACAAATTTTTTTCGCAGCTTGCGTTGCATTTTTACTTTTTTTGTAGTAAAATTTTAAAATGAATCGAATTTCTTCATTAGATTCACTCATCTTGACAGTAAAAAAAAACAAATGAAAATCACACATTTACCTAATTTGAATTTGGAATTATCTTTTTTAAAATTTAAACTTTTTAAAGATATCAAAACCTGCCAGATACAAATGGTATAACCAAAGAGATTTTATTACAAGTTCATACATACTAAAATGCGAAAAGACTTTTTCCCCTACCTATATATAAAAAATCATAGAAACCAAAACAAACAGACATGTTCATGCACACAAACCTCGCATAAGTCGTTTGACTTGGATCGAAGACATTCGGAGTCAAAGTAGCAATTGCTAGCCAACAAAAACAAAATATTAGAAGGATTCCTGTTGTTGTATTCCTGTCATCATAGTGCACCTAAGAAAGCGGTGCATTGGTAACAGGGTGTTAACGCATCAAAGCGCTAATGAAACTGATATTCCTTGTGTACCTCCTTACTAATAAGGTGCTGTTTATCAAAAACATTCACATAAATAGTAAATACGGGGTTTCTCCTATCTCCGAAGAAATATTCAATGATATATCACCGTAATTACGACCACCTTTCATCGGGATGTTTGCTTTGTTTACTAAGGAACTCCTCGGCGTTTGATGTATTTCATCAACCAACGACTTATCCAATAAGTTAATGCTACCCTACGTTCATTATGCTCAGCGCACCGAACTCTTAAGAAATACAAACATGTCTTCCACTCGTTATAACAGTGAATAAACATGTTTGGTTTATGACATAAAATATTCCTTTTTGCTCACTCTTCCTAGCTCAAACTTATTCATATATTTTCCCGTACTAGATAGATATATATATATATATATATATATATATATATATATATATATATATATATATATATACGTTTATTACAAACTACAGTCACACACATACAAAAATTAAATTAAAAATTAACAAAAAGAGAACTTATATACTAGGAAAACTTATACACAAAATAAAAGATTCATGTGTGTGCTGCAAATGGCCACAGCTCAGTGTGACTTTTTTGCATACCTACTGTACAAAAAACACAGATTTTCAGCTGTCGCCTGATGATAATGGAGAAAGAAACAAACAACCCTTGCATTAAACGCATTGTACCACGAAACAATTGATGGGTCAATGTAATTCTCTAACTGGTAAACGAATGGAATTCTTAGGAAAGGCATACCCGAACTTGGAGGACTTCGAGCTCTTCCCAACAAACGTAGTGCTGTAGTTTATGGAGCATATCTCTAGTCAGAGGAGTGACTAAGGGACCAGGGATTGCACAAAAGATCCAGGACGGTGGAAGTGCCGCCGTTGCTGTGGCACTGGATCCATTCTAAGATAAGATAAACCTTGTGTAGCTAAGAGCAGATCATAGTTGATTGATAGTCACAACGCTAATTTTAACTCATAATACGTATGGTCTGAAACGGTACAAAGCTCGAAGTGTCAAGGTGGAGGTTGTTTCATCTGTACAAATCTTATTCGTAACAGTAGATTTTTTTTTTTCTGTTTTACCACCCTTTCTAAATTACTGTAAAACATTGTGAAAGCCCTTTATCCGGCAATGGGTAAATGCAGCTGATGATGATGTTAATATGTGAAATAAATATATTACAAATAATTTATCACATAAACATTCTTCAATTTAAAATTCTTATACAAATAACAAAATGAGGAGTGTGAGCAATTCATTTGTATCGTCTCATTACAAAAAGCGCCCGCTCCCGCTTCGTCTGTCGCGATCCGTTCCGCTCGTGCACCCGCTTAAGCCAGATTTCAATAGAGTATAATCTGGCCCTAATGAATCTCCAATCCGGATTAGCGAGGGGCCCCTATAATGGTTGAATGGCAGCCATTGCAAACGAGCGGGATTTACTTTAGAAAAACTTTGATTAGACGAGTGCATATCGATATTTGAGTAGTCATTCTACGTTAAAACGATTATCGTATGAACTGAGTTAAATATGATATAAAATATTTGCTTATGCTAATAAATTAATTTTTACTTTCTTCTAGTGGCGTATCTAGTATCAGTGTCCCTGTTTGATATTATACATAAATATGTTTAATAATATGTTTTTCTCTTTGTATTTTTATATGTCACGGAAGGTATAGCTATGTTTAGACGTCTGATTCCATCCAATAAATTGTAAGGGCCGCACGACACTAGGCTAATCCCATTGGCGGGCATTAGAACGGCTTTGTGCGGACAGATCGCGCTCGCACGCCAAAATTACCTAGCAATTGGTAGCCGAGCCGAATTGCCTGCGGGCTCAGCCTAAATCGGCTGCAGACACTTTTATTGCCCGGCGAAATCCCGCTGACCCGGGCTCGAGCCGATCCCGGCCTCCGTTTTATCCCAGTCCGCTTAATCCCGGATTTGACGTCGCTTAATCCGAACCCGTGTTGGATATCGCGTCGACACAGCCCTCGTCCGCACTCTTGTCTATGCTCTCCTATATTGATTTTGGGTTTTACACCGTACCTTCATTGAACTACGCGTAAATAAAACGGGACTTTTTAAGGATTATCTTTGTGTAGTACGCCCGATAACGACTAAGTAATTTGACATGAACAGATATTTCCTACGAATGACGAAATAATTGAATCGAAATAAAGTAATCCATAACTATCATCGTGACGTGGGATTATGCATCGAAATGCATCACATTCGGATATTTGGGCTCAATGATATAAAATTGTATGCAAAAAATGAGCAGATTAATTTGTGTTTTCATTGGATGGTGCGTTATGCGAAAAATTGAGCGCCCGGGAAGCAAATGAAAATGATCGCCACGTATTATTTTATTTTGGTGGATTGTCATTCAGAAATGCCTCTGTACTTGCGAATTTAAAGGGTTCAATCATCGAACTTTTTAATTTCATCGCTACAATTGTTCTTTAAACCATGCGAGATTTAATTATCTTTGTGGGTATCTTTTTCGATATTAGGATGCAGTTTTTACTTCAAATTAATATGTTTCTTATTTCGTCTAATGGTTATTCGTTTATTAATTATCAATTATTTTATAGTGAACATTTCTATTAAAAAATGTAGTTAAATTTCACTTTATTTATATTTATATGCGTAATTCGATATCCCGTGGAAGTTTTAATTAACTATGGCCTTATTTTTAAATAAATGAAAACAGTGCAAACTTTCGTAGGTTTGAAAGGGGCCATAATTATTATATTCTTCTTCTCATCGTGTTGACGATAATTTTTAGATTAAAATGAGGCTACGTTAATTATATACATTGTAATTTTCGTTGTTTTTTTTTTTACTATAATGTAATGTGATATATGGGTAGATACGTATATTACACAACTCATCATCATCAATATTTATCATCATTATTTTATCAGTTTGTATCTACCCACTGCTGGATATAGGCCTTTCTCAATGCTTTACATCATATGTGATCCTCCGCTTTCCACAACCAACCGCTACTAGCCACTTTTTGAAATCATCGATCCATGACACTATTTAATATTTCAGCAGGCTAAATAATATTATAACTGTAACATTCGTGTATTTATATACTGCGCCGCTCATCGGATTTGGCAAAATACGTAATTACGCTTGCGTTTAGAAGCCAAAATTATATTTGATGACAAAGTGAATAGGCGCCTATTTCCCATTTTAATGAGGATCATAGTTTCTAGTGCATTTAGAGCACTTCGCTTGGTAAAATTAATTACTAAATCGAGTCTGTCTCTGTGTCCAAATACGATACATTTCAAAGCCTAATGCAAAATTTTGTTTAGTGAACGCCGAGTCCGTGGGTGATGAAATTTTAATTTAATATCTTTTCAACATAATTAATTTAATTATGTTGAAATGTTTACTTATTTAATTGAGAACGAATAGCATTGCGACTTAAACGCATAATTAAAAAAAATTAAATAGAAGAATTGTACCTAAAATGTATGTTCACACGAATTGCTACTATTTTAAAATATGCCTTTTTTACTTTATTTCTTTATAGAAATATAATAATAAACATTAAATTTCTATAAAATATTTTTGATATTATATTATTGACAGTGGCTGCATATAGGTTACTGTGACAAATGATCTTTAAGCACATCACTAGACCCATTCAGGAGTTCCTGATTTTTAGGATTGACTTAATATAGGTACTTGGGTACCATTGTTTTCCTTGTTTCCAAGCTGCTTACTGTGGCTTAATTAAAATATGAGACATTTACATGTTTTACACGGAAATGTCGGAATACCCGTGTCAGGCTTTTACAATAATGGCGTACGTTTAGACAGTATATGAGATATATAACAAAAAAAATAATATATCTTATGTATTTACTTATATTGTAATATTGTCTCCTTGTACTTACATTGTAATTATGCAATACAACAGGCAAAGTATTAATTAAAAAATAATTAAAAATAAAATTAATCTGTTTCTATAAAAGGCCATCGTTACTAGCTGGTCTACTAACGCACAGTTCTAACTACTGGCTAATCAGAATGAAATTTGTAATATATAAAGAATTTCTGAAAATTCCCACCGGATATTGGGATACTTTCTCCACCAACCTTTATTTATTATTGGACTGAATGTATTCGGAGTGCAACGGAGACCTATAAATTAATCTATTCAAATCATCTTTATACGATCAGTTTTCATATCGAAAATCGCTAATGACCAAGCGACCACAACTAACATTAGAACAATTTAGACGATAATGCCTCTAAGTCCGTTTTACACTGTGGTATTAACTGCGGTAATTAGTGGGTGTGTATGTGTGCAGCCGAACTGGCTTTTAACTTTTCAAATGCGTGCATTAAATGCACTCAGATTTGTTGGTCATTTCCAATAATGCAGTTTTAGATTTGAGTTAACATAGTTGTTAAATATTGAAACACTTCGTTAATATATAATGATTGGTGTTTGTTAATGTATTTCGGTTATCACAGATTACGTAATAAATGTTGAGTTAATTTGGTCGATTTTTGGATAAATATAATTTTAGTATGAAAAATGTTTAATGTTATTCGTACATAGGTCATGGTGTTACTGGTGATCGTTTGGCGATGGTAGATTGTTATTAAATAAGACCACAGAATAATATACACTATAAGAACATTTTGTTATAAATTGACGAGCTCGGTGGTCGAATGGCTAGCGATGGCCACTTTGACTCCGAGGTCGCTGGTCCGATCCCCGCACATGACAAACATTTTGTGTGCATGAATATGCGTGTTTGTGTCTTGGTCTGGGTGTTTTCTATGTATAAATAAAATGTATATGTTAGGTATAGTGTCAGTTATCTAGTACCCATAGTACAACGGTTCCTTAGTTTTGGACTAAATGGTAGTGCGTCCAGGAATATTTATTTATTATTTATTTGTCTATAAATATTTTTTTAACAGAACAACGTTTGCCGAGTTTACTAATACAGAAAAGTGACTCGCTGGTCTTTAAACGCTTAACAGGACGAATCAGGCTGAAATTTGACTTACATGTCAAAACGTCATAACTTTCAACTTCAATTAACTGAATTGGCAAAAAAACATAATAATAAGGTGCCGAATGAAGAAGTATCTCCACGTCATCTACCGTTTCACATCAGGCGGACTGTATACTTGTTTACCAATAGACGTAGTATAAAAAGAAAACATAAAATACTGACACGATTTTTTAAAATCTAATGGATTCATATCGTGAAAGGCGAAAAGTGATTTCTAGCTAAGTTAGTTAGGAACGTTTTAACATTAATGTGGAGACAAAGTTGGATACATACATTGTTCTAATCCAATATCCAGCTTTTGTAGGCAGGCTTCTGTCGCAATTGAGTTACGAGAAGCCTCAATTAGTTTGCAGGCGTTTTAGGGGAAAAGTGAAAACGAAATTGTTTTGTTTTTAAATATCTTTATCCATACATAATATACTAAACTTGTAACTGGCTAATGTCAGTATATTATATATAGACATGATATTGTTACAGAGATAATTTAATATTAGAAGAGTAACATAGGCTACTTTATATCCTAGAAAAACATGTTATTCTCACGGAAAAAAAAGTTTTATTAAAATAATGACCACGCCAGTGTAGCCGCGGGTGACAACTGTTTGTCCATCTTTTACGTCGAAAGGAACCATTAGCTTGATGTGTGTTTTTTTATGGGGATAGTTTAAAGTCTGGAGAGTTACATAAGTTACTTCTTACTTTGGCAATCTTCCTACAGAAAAAAAATATAAAATATATTATTAAAATATAAAATATGATTAAATATAATAATGAGCACGTGGGCCTCGAGTAACAGCTAGTAGAAGATATTTAAGAAACGGTAATATGATATACTTGTATTTTAGAGTAATAGCCAAAACTATTATTTTTTTAAATCAAATTCCAAAAGCTTTTTACGCCTATTAATTTCTTGTGATTAAATTTGTTGTGAGTTATAAGGCAGTTTTTGGTGGTCGCTGTTGTTAATCCTGACTACACAGGAGACACAGTGGTGGCAACGTGTGGTGAGCCACATAGACAGACAGACTAAAATTCTAAAAAATAATAACGGAAGGGCCGTTATTATAAGAAGTACAAGTCATAAATTAATCATTCTTTTAATAACTTAGCAGAGTCCTCTCGAGACATTTTTATAGGTCTTAATATTGATGAGGTTTTTCGCTAGAGGATAACTAACACATATCTACCTATATTCATTCGTAACAAGAGGGCACGTCCAGTGTTTCTTGCGACGCAAAGCTACCCTAATCCATGCCTCAATCCGTGCCGCCGCAAGACATCGCTTGTTGCTTCTAGTACGGCTTCACTATACTATAAACCGAATACATAGTAATTTCAAGTAACAGTTCATTTATTAACTATTCGTTGAATTTTGTAGATTATATTTTTATAGCACTAAGTTTGAATTACGCATTCGTTCAACCTTTCGGCAAAAGCTATTTGCAGTACGCGAATGCTTTTGGTACGTTGTTACTAGACATTAAACTGACTGACGTTTCGTGGGATACAAGATATCAAGTTAACCTTGTAGTCAGATAACTGAATATTCGCCTATAATATTGTGAAGTGGAGGGTTTTTCACAACAAAATAATAAAAGAATAGTAATCAATATTTGTACAGTGTACACTTGTCACACGCACATAAGAATTATTATTTCTTTATGATTGTTTGTTTATTATTTGGTGTAAAATAAAGATATTACAAACAAACAAACACTTATCCGTACCTATATGGACAATTGCGGCTAACCAAGAATCCATTAAATTGCGTGTTTGGACGTGAAAATGAGCCATTGTATAAAGGCTGATTACTATCCCTGTTTTTACTATGTCCCCTCAATCCTTTGCTCGTCAATTCAAAGTAGTAAGTACCTAGTAGATATACATATTTTTTTTTTCACCTAATGATCGTTCACGTATTTATCTGCATAAGCACATCGGCTAACCTTCATCCCATCGTACTTTCGTAACCTACAAGAAACAATGCTCTGTCAGACAGGCCCGACGGTCCTAAATCGCCAAAGGATTTACTGTAACCGTGGACGCACATCGCTGCAGATTAATTATTTATGGGCGAGCCCCCTGCCGGAGGGTAGGTTTAGCCGCCAGACGCTCCCAGATTCCTCTCTCATGCAAACTACTGTCTTAACGCTAAATTGGCGCAAACTTAAATATTTACAAATCGTATCCACCTTATATTAAGGTTGGTTTTGCTTTGCTTGCATTATTTAGAGGTCCTTTGTCTTCACTGTCCGGTAAGATCTGGGGCTTGCGATGACCACCTTGTCATGGCCAGCTTCGGTTTAAATCTCGCTGCATCTTTGCCGCGGTAATCGCTTAAGCCTGGCTTGGCTAGGCTGGCTGCTAAATGAATATCTATAAATTGTCTATTATTTGGTGGCCAGTGCTTTGTAATTATATTTTGATAGTTGATTATAACTGCGAGTTTATTAACTGATTTGTGGAGATTAATTTAACCATAATACAGTTTTCGATTTTTATTTAATTTATCGCTCTCATTATAGTTTATCTGCTACTATAAATTGAGTAAATTACAAATAATGTTGTAACATGAAATGCTTTGCGAAGTTTATTTTTTAATGTAGGTATAGTTGTAGAAAATCAATCTATATTCGTACTTGCTCAACAAGTTTCGATCATCATTATAATTGTAATATTTTTGTATTACAATTGATTGAATTAACAAAATTATTTATATGTTTTTGACTACGGTAACCGCTTCACATCAGGGGAGCCGTATGCTTGTCTGTCACCCGACGTGGTATAGAAAAAAGATGTTTTTCATACAACCTGTTTAGTGTTATTTTTAGATTTATTTAAAGGCATTACGTTGAATCATTGCTTGAACTCCTTTTGAAAAAAAAAAACCATTTATCCATGAATTCTTAGGTTGCTGCCCGTTAACCCCTGTTGTGAGTATAACACAGTCTTCCCCGGCAATACGTATCGAGTTATGCGTACATGTCGTTTTAATCCTTAAGGCGTAGCAAAGCACGTAATATGTAGAAACCTTCTTAACCTAACAGGATTATCGGCGGAGGCAAGCATTTCAGGGACGGATCACACCTTGCCGACGGCTTTACTAACGCACAGATTTTATTACACAAATGAGATTAATACTAACGCATTGTTGTATCTTCTCTCTTGCCTGAAAAGTGGCACCGTTTCTGTGATGAAACGTATAACGTCTTTCCGGGACAGGCCACGCATTTCCACCACTGTGTGTAATGGTTTAACCAGGATTAACAGCAGCGACTACAATGAAATGGCAATGAACAGTGAAGTCCGCTACTGTCCCGGGGGTAAAACTAAAACTGCCTTGTAACGCACAACGAAACTAATCAGAAGAATTTAATGAAGCTGGAAACTTTTGGAATTTGATTTAGATGAATAGATAATGTCTATTGCATTAGACAAATTTTATTGTATTTAATAACATTATTGTGCTATTCATCATCATCATCATCAGCCTGTATCTATCCTTCCACCATACCTATGCAATCCTCAGCTTTCCGTATCCAACCGCTTCCAGCCGTTCTCTTGGTCATCAGTCCATCTAGAGGGAAGGCCCCCGACGCTTCGTCGCTCCATACGAGGTCTTCACTCTAAGACTTTCCTTCCTCTAATATTGTGCTATTATAATGTCTTAATAAACCACTTTGTCAATAGGGTAAAAAAAAACTGGAACTATCATTTCAAATATAATTTGACTAAGTTTCCATATATCAGTTTTTTTAAATATATGCTACTTACAAATACCTACCTGCGAAATAGTCGGCCTACTTTTACACATTATGCTTGACGTTGCTTATTATGCAAAATATGATATCCGTGACAAAATTATTGTACGATACGATCGCAGTACCCTTATTCTCATTTCTGTAACAATATTCGATGTCAATTAAAAAGCAAACAAAACAAGCCTCCTTCAAAAAGGCCATTTGTTGCGTACACAATCACCGCTTCGGGGTGAAAACTGACAAACGACGCGATAGCGAGTCTAAACCGCGCTTTTGAACTTCTTTGACGCGTCAGTCGATAAGCACGCCGCGGCGCTACATTGTGTCTCCACAGACACACAATGCTGTTCGTTTTGCAAGTTTTCACCCACTCATAAGTGGGTAAATGTGTTAACGATTGACGGGGGATGGGACAAAGGGGCGTGCGACACAGCTCATTCAGTGTTGCCGCAACAACGACTTAGATAATGATGATGTCTCCTTACACTGCCGTCGCCACGCGACTCTTTGAATTAATTAAAGATGTTCTTGATATAAATCTGTGTGTGGAATATGTTTGGGGGCGTTTTTGACGCCAAGACATTCGTAACAATAACCCCGCATCTTTCAAGTCTACGTTATTATTATACATATTATGTTTACTGAATGTTCATTTAATCAAAATATGATATATATATTTGTGTCTGGTGACGCAAGTCATAGGCAACGATGGTTATTTCATATTCATCCGGCGGGTCTTATGCTTGTTTGCTACCCTAGTGGTATAAAAAATACTACGTCTTGGTGTCTAGTTAAAGAAAAACTGATATAGAGATTACACTCGTCTTTGCATAATTGTTAGCAAAGATAATAAATTCATTTTTAACGTTTTTTTTTAACTTAAAACAAAAACTTATTATAAACTTAAATGTTTTGAAGATGGCTGCTATGGATTAATGTGTGAATGCTTGTTACGTTTGCACGGGCAATACCTATTGAAGGATTTACTCACTAATTGATTATTTCATATATTATATTTTTATTTTCTTAATTTCAACATCAGCGAAATGTACACAGGCGATCTCAATGCAACAAGAACTCTTTACCAGTCAACCTTATGGTGCTGCAAATCCTGGTTAACAGGATAATATTTATCCTGGAGTACATAACGAAGGAGTAAAGCAGTGAACAGAAGCTAAATAAATATAAATCTAATCTGACAAACCGACAAGCTATCAACATCAGGTCAAAATAGAGTTTTGCAATTAAATTTGAACATTAATCTAACTAATCCCTATTACAACGAGTCATATCGTTGATTAAAACGCAGAATGAAATATAAAGTCTAGTTCCAACTGGACTTTAATTTAGTGGACGGTCGGGGCGGCTAACACCTGCCCTAATCCCTTTACTGCCTCAAACTTTCACCTGACCACGTCAGCACTAATACGAAACTAAACAATGCAAACACTCTCGCAATCCCTGACTGAAGCTTTGCTAAGACTTACAATTTATCTCTTGCCGTATAAAGCACAAAAGAAAATGTGAATTTTCAGAATAAACCAATGTACAGAACTGTTAAAGTGTGAATGATAATATTAGTTTGCTTCCTCACAGATTGTTAGTTGTTGATTACCTGTTTTTTTTTAATATACATAGTATAAATAGTTTTTTTAGCCACTTACACTTATTATATATAATATATTATTATCTCTGCTAACCCGAAGTTAAGCAATGCGGTGGAGTGTGCACTTACACCCCTTTGATTGTGGAGAGGCCCATATCCCATCAATGGGATGAATAAGCGTTGACGATATATATAATATATCGATCTCATACCATAACAGTAAAAAATAATAGGTGGTTTAGTTAAAACAAATGTTATGAAAAATACTGAAATTGACAAATTTTTGGTTCTGGATCACAATAAATAGGAACTCTAATAATTTTTTAGGTCAGTGTATAGATTTCTCGAAAAATATTCCTTTGTCAATCGTAGACTAGCCGCAGGCCATAACAGTTCTAACTTGCAACTTTTGAATAAAGGCAGCAATGACAAACTAACGAACGTACGAAAAAAAAAAACTAACGAACGATTAACCCAATCACCAAGCGAGTTTTAGTATTATATAAGTCATGTTTTAAGTATAACCAGAAAGGTATTGTGAAGTATAATCTGAGCATAAGTTAGAGAATGAATAAAGTCGCCGAGGCTTAAGATACTTAAGCGCCGTGGCTCAAGACATAGGAGTCGGGTTACCTTGCTGGACGGTCAGTTGATACCTAGACGCACGGCTTAACTTACATAAAATCTTATACGGTAACTGTGTAGCTTGGCTTTATTATTCTATGTCCCTAAGCTGTTATTGTCGCAGTCACTTCTAGCTGGAGAGTAAAATTTTTCATCAATTTGAACAAAACATAGAAATTATTAAGCCCTAATCTGTATCATCCATTGTTTTGAGGTGTAAGTGGCCAAAGCTCACCGGCACGTGGTTCAACCTGCCGATAAATAAATTACTCTGTAGCGAAAGTGAGATAGGACATGTGGAACCCGACTGGAGAAGCACAATTCCCTTGAAGGTTGTTGTGTTCCTGCGCGTGAGTCAGGTGCATTGGTAGCGGAGGTGGCAGCGCGCGAGCGATTTTCATGTTGCATATGGCCTTAACCGCTTTACATTAGACGGGCCGTATGCTTTCATGCAAAGATATAATGCGTCCTTACTAGCTAGACTTTTCAATAATTGATCCTGTTAACGAAATAGTTAATAGGTTTGTGAACCATTTGTTTATAACGACGTCACAATAATATAACTGTAGGTGAAAGAATTACATTGATAGCATAAAAACTTCTCGAGATATAATAACTTGAAAATCTCAATTTTGCACTATCCCGAAACCGCCCTATACAAAAGGCCATCACCTTATGATGTCACACCCTCGTATTTTATATGCATTAAATCAGAAATTTGTACGTCAGCTATGTTAAATATTGCGTTTAGATAGTACCGGAACAAAAGTTACATTATTTTGTTATAATTTTTCCAACGGTAATGTTTTTTAAAATAATTTCATTTTATTTTAAAACGACGAAGGATGGCTATGTAGCTAGTACCGGAACAAAAGTTACAGTATTTTTTTTTAATTTTTCTAACGTTTTGCTAAAATATTTTCATCCTTTTAAAATTAACTTTCCCACCAAACTTTGATCTAACATAAAATACGTCGAACATACGTTATTAAAATTTTAAGATCGCAGATCGTTCTAGTTTTGTCTATTTTATGATACTGATAAATAGTTAAAAGGAAAGTATTAAATTGATCCACAAAGATAACCTGATTTCCACCTCATATTAATCTAATCAATAATGTGCAAAATAGGTTAGGTTAGGTTAGCAATG
Source organism: Hypsopygia costalis (assembly GCA_937001555.2). Taxonomy (NCBI): domain Eukaryota; kingdom Metazoa; phylum Arthropoda; class Insecta; order Lepidoptera; family Pyralidae; genus Hypsopygia; species Hypsopygia costalis. Next base: position 9,778,125 of record OW443325.2, read on the forward strand.
TATTTACTTCGTGTTACGTTAAATAGTACCCATTTTTTTAATTTTAGAACATTGTTCACTAGCCTATTGAAATAGTTCTTCCGCTGTTCGGACAGCACATTAAGGCATCAGTCTCAGCTTCCTTCTCAGCTTCCTTGTTAAATGTGTCTTATCATCGACCTATATTCATCCCACTGCTGGGAAATGGGTCTCCCCTCATTGAAAGGGGTTTTATTATAACGCCACAGTCTGCCAGTCAAGGGGAGAGTTTTACTTAAGAAATGACCTACTTAAGTAGGTAAAGGATGACGAGGAATTTCCTATTCAGATGGAAGGAAGATTTATGTGTTGTGTACGAAGATTAAAAACTATAATGCACTTTTTGAAATAACTGAAATTCTAATAAGTTGCACGCTATGTTTTTTTTTATATACTACTATGGTGGCAAACAGGTATACGGCCCGGCTGATGAAATGCAGTTACCCTAAGCTATGGACGCCTGCAACACCAGGGGCATTACATGCTAGTAGAAAATTTGGTTTTTGAGAAAACGTTGTTCATTGTTTACACAGCAGAAAACTTTTAGTTGCGATATTGAATTTATAAACAACAAAGAATGAAATATAAGTAAGATTCGAATAACTCAACCATTGTCTGTCACTGTTTACATGAACATAATGAATTTTAATGATGACAACCAACATGGCATGTAAATAATAGCTTAATTTTTATAATTAATTTTATGATTGTCTATAATCAATTATAATAAAATAATTAATATCATATTATAAATTCAGCTTATAAGTATGGTACTGTCAGCTTCAAAAATGAGGCGAAACTTCTCAAATATGAATATTTTACCATTTGGCAAAATATAACGGTATCAGACTACGTCAATATCATTCGATTATAATTATACGTATTGGTGAGGTCGATTTTTGTCAAATGCATTCGTATATTTTGATAAATTTTCATGCTATCTGTACTTTAATAACAGTACATACAACAGTACCAACTATGTCAACTGTACTTATAAAGACTATTATTTTGAACTCGCACGTTACCGGCAGCAAAGAGAAGCAATCGAAGGAGTAGGGGAAGGCTTGCTGCCTCCACTTCCAATGTAACACCAACACTTTGTCTTAACACTGGGGTAACATTACTCATTCACACACAGGCACATAGTGTGCTATTGCATGGTGATCAATCTTCTCCATTTCTGTTCGATAGGAAGAAGAAGGAGATAAAATATTTGTATATATTTGTAAACAATCGTCCGATTTTGATTAATAATAGAATGAAAATAATAAATTCGTTATTATGGCCAGGATAACAAAGGTCATATTATACACTGACTTCAATAATTGGAGGAGTCGATTTTTAGGTTTGTAGTCGGGTTAAAGTTTATTAAACACTTTCTTGTTAGAGTTTAACTAAGTAATAAAAAAAAAATCTTTGAAATATTTCTATCTATTAGCTACATGTTCCTGTTATTATGAAATGAACACATTTGTTCCGGCACGGTATTTATCAGGTTTCAGCATCCGTCACGCCACGACTTATCCAATCTAAATAGATCATCGTGCACGAACAGCCGGTGGACACGCAAATCCAATAGCCTTCAGCCACTAAGCCTACTTCTAGTTACGGAGTGGGTTGGATAGATAGCGAGGTTAATTACTCAGTAAAGAATTACATAGGAGCTAAACTTAGAATTTAGAGAAGCGACTTTTAAAAATAACTCACTAGTCTTGAAAGGTTGCTTAATAAAGCACCCTGAAGCGAATTTATCAACATTAGTCGCATTATAACCATACACATCACAGATTTAATAGATTGTCGTTGACACAAACAATTAATTTTGCGCTTTCTACTCTATGATTTTTCTTTTTTCTTCATTTTTAATAACAGTTTTACGACCCTTGATGCTAGTATTTTATAGACAGGGACGCCCTGCACCCTATTTGGTGTTATCCAATGATCTGAAGAAAATCCAAGTGCCAATGGGCAGAACTTGGAGAGAGTTGTCAGGCGCATGCGTATGAGGAGACCCAAATAATGGTTACAGGGAATAATAAAGAAGAAGAAGGACGTCCACCACTGAGTATAAGCACAGTTGATTTTCAAATTTTGTAATTTTAATACAATAACTGTAGGTTTTCAAATTTCAAGTTCAAGTTTGTTTAAACAGAATGCCAGTCACTCGGGCAACTTAGTTTACATACATAATTTATACAACATATTCATCAGGCGCTAAAGAAACACATTAAAAAGTTTTATGAAAAGTTAAGTCAAACTTCATTGATTGAAGACGTTGCTAAATACACGCAGGGCGGCTTACGAGCAACTCAATTACGGTCCTATTCTTGCGAAGTGGGTTTTAGATGAGACTTTTAGCAAAATACTTATGCTAACTCCAACTTAAGTACCTACGTCTCTCACAGTTCATTGTTAATGCTTCGAGGAAGATATACTAATTATGGAAGAGATAAATCTTGATGGTTTTATGATGGGTTTCAATTATTTATTTAATACTTTATTCACCACTAGTTATATATATGGGCACAAAAGACAGACTTTACTCACTCAACAACTTTAAACACTCAACCTTCGAGGCAAGCAGAAAATCGCGAATGCTTTCCGAAGAAGCAAAACAAAAGCGTTAAAAATTATTGTGTCGTTTTGAAGGTTGATTTATGTAATGATAGAATAAATATTGAGTGCGGTACAAAAAGCGGAGTTAACGATTAAAGCTTTGAAAATGAGCAAAGATACACAAACAAATAAGTGTAAACGATTTTTTAAATTTATCTATGAAATGTGCAAATGCGCCTTTTGCTACTTAATATATATATATAGTATATGTATTTAAAAAATCGACTACTACTTTTTCAATATTAATCCATCGCTAATGACAAATGACGACAATAAATTTATTAGGGGTAGCTATTAGAGGCGAAAAATCAATTTACATAGAACCACAGCATAAGTAATACTACTACGAACTCAATACTAAGAAAATTCGGTTTCTCATAAAAGCTCGGCCAATAATCAATATAACGCTATCTGTTAGCAAATATGTTAGCTATTATCCAAGATGGACTTTATTTTCATGATTCAGGGAAAATCCGTTTTACCTAAAAAAAAACACATAGCTTTGCTAGAATCCAGGGGCCCTACCGCCGAAGCTGAAGCCGATTACAATACGTTTTTTTCATTCCAAAAATTGGTCTTAGGTTAAACTTATTACTAAAGATTTTCAGTTTACTCGGTAGAGCCCTTCAGGGTTTCTATCAGCTGAGCTAAACATAATTAGCAACAATCTCTTGACGAGCTCGGTGGTCGAATGGTTAGGAATGGCCACTGTGACTCCGAGGTCGCGGGTTCGATTCCCGCACAAGTCAAACATTTGTGTGTATGAACATGTTTGTTTGTCTTGGTCTGGGTGTTTACTATGTATTATAAGTATGTATTTACAAAAAATATGTATTTAAGTACATTTATCAGTTGTCTAGTGCCCATAACACAAGCATAGCGCTTAATTTGGGACTAGATGGCGCCGTGTAAATTGTCCAGAAATATTTATTTATTTATTATCTAAGCAGTAGTTTCATTTTCGCATTCAAAAATTCTAATGGTACTCGGCTTCAGCTTCGGCGATATAATAATTTAACAGGCCCCTGGTACTGTTAAATTATTTGTCTTTAGTGTTTTTTTACACGTGGTAAGCACCTTCTTGTTCTTTACATCCGTGTACACTTGTCAGGACTGGGGCGCACGTAAGCTTCCACGAAAAGCGGCGAATTTGATTCCAAACATATCTGTTTAAGCCTCAACATCTAGTCCGACGGGGACTTTATAAACTTCACTCCACTAAGAACTTATGACCAATTCTGAAACACTTGCATTGGGAACGTTGCAATATTATCAATATAGTATTCATATAACATAGTACATTCATAGAGTACATACAAGTACATAGCATAGAGTAGGATGGTAAGGATAGGCAATCGACAGTACAAAATGAGACCAAAATTAAAGTGCTGAGGAACTACTATGTGTACATGTGAGCACACATACTTAGTTTTTAGACGAAATGGAGAGAAATATAATGTATTTGTTTTTTAATGTGAGTTAATACAAATTATTATCATCATCATCATCAGTCTATCCCCAATGCTATTATTATGGGCAAATACAAAGTTTGTACTGTCGGCACAAGGTAACTGATATTATACTTAAATACATTTTTTTTTGTGAATACATACATACAGTACATAAAATACACCCAGACCAAGACAAACAGACATGTTCACGCACACAAATATTTGACTAGTGCCGGGATCGAACCCGCGACCTCGGAGTCAAAGTCATTGCTAACCATTCAACCACCGAGCTCGTCGATTATTTATAACGTTATATTATTTCTAATATATTATTATGTGACTAACTCAAACTACTTTACTTTTATTTTCCCACAAAGCAAACTTTAATTATTTAACTAATATATATACTGTTGCTTTCTATTATGATAAAAAATAAAAACATAAAATTGAGAATTTAAATGTTCATAGTAAATCATGTTTATTAAATCAAAATCAATAACTTTCTCTTAAAAGATTAACCATCTATTGTACTGTCACGAAAGCTGCCAATACCAAGAAAGTCGACGGTGAGCGATTTATTTATCAACATGTCTCATAAAGTCAGTCGTTCATGAAAATTCTAAGCACATCCTTACCAAAAATATCATCCTATTGTCACGAACAGTCTTGCGGCCAAGTGCATAATATTATTATAATGTTTTGCCTCCTTCATATAATATTTTACCTCCTTTAAATAATATAGAATATTTTCATTGTGTTTTCTTCTTCTATGTGTGTGTGAATGCTCGACGAGCTTGGTGGTCGAATGGTTAGCAATGGCCACTTTGACTCCGAGATCGCGGGTTCGATTCCCGTTCAAATATTTGTTTGCATGAACAAGTCTGTCTTGATCTGGGTGTTTTCTATGTATTATTATGTATTTCAAAAAAAAAATTAAGTAGGTATTACATCAGTTAACTAGTACCCATATTACAAGCTTTGCTTAGTTTAGGAGTAGATGGCAGTGTGTAAGTTGTCCAGGAATATTTATTTTTGAACGTATACAAAGATTAGAATAAAACATCGTGCGATTGTATAGAATTTCTGGTTAGTTTCTTCCTTACCCTGAGATTGCATAAGACCACTTAATGTACTTTTATAATCATAAATACTCGTAAATATTTATGGACATATTACACAGCGCCATCTATTCCCAAACTAAGCAGAGCTTTACTATGGGTACTAGATATATGTACTTAACTACATTTTTTTGTAAATATATAATATAATACATATAAAACACCCAGACAAAGCTCCGAGAAGCTCGAGAAAAATAAACCCATGCTACGGTCGTTGTTGCTTAACTTGCGTGATCGGTCTCACCTATCTCACCTAAATACGAAATAAATCGATCGACTCAGATTCATTCATTTTATTTATGTAACTTTTTATATATGTATCAGATTCAATAATTTTTACTTACGTAACTTTTATATATGTATTAAAAAAAGGTCAAAACATAGTACCGTAAATGTAAACATTTTGTTATCTTATGTACCCTCGGCGCTAAGCCGGCGCTCGCTGCCAACTTAATTCCTGTTAGTGTAAAGTTTTAATTCAGTGTACTTGTACGGGGCTCCTTGACATGGCGGCCAGCCTTTGTTGTCGACTTTGAACTCTTCAAGAGCAGTTAAGAGCTCTCGGATCGGCTAAGCTATGAAGATACTGAAGGTATCAAGTCTCAACTACCAAAAATATATTAAAACTGTAAAAGACATACAGAAATAGATAATATAATAATAAATAAATAAAAGAAAAATAAAAACATGCTACGGCCGATGTTGCTTAACTTGCGTTATCGGTATCACATACCTATCACTAAATACAAAATAAATCGATAGACTCAGATTCAATCATTTTTACTTACGTAGCTTTTATATATGTATTAAAAAAGGTCAAAACATAATACCGTTAGTGTAAACATTTTGTTATCATATGTACTCGTAAAATAAATAAAAATTAATAAAATAAATAAATAAAAATTCCTGGACAAGTTACACAGCATCATCTAGTCTAGTATTTAGACAATAATTAAATAAATAAATATTCCTGGATCACTGCTGAGACAGTCAGCCTGTTACCACGGCCGGTGTAACCAGGGGCCCTATCGCCGAAGCGATTACCATAGGTTTTTTTTTATTCCGAAAATTGATCTTAAGTTAAAGTTATTGATAAACATCTTCAGCTTAGTCGGTAGAGCTGTAGAGTTTCTACCAGCTAAGCTAAACATAATTAGCAACAATATAATTTGTAATTTCATTTTCGCAATCAAAAAATCCGATGGTAATCGGCTTCAGCTTCGGCGGTAGGGCCCCTGGTCGAAACGTCAGGCAATAATAAAGGTATATAAAAATACTTTTCACCTCACTAGCTCGTAAAAGCTCTGTTTATCATTCGAAATCTGCGTGGAAAATCGCACTTTATCCGCTAGCGTGGAAAGTGTTTTTAAAATTCGAATATTTTTATTCAATAAAGGTTTCGTACAATAAATTACATATTCTCAAAACTCATTGGTTTCGTAATAGTTTATATTCTCTGCAGCCAGTCCATTGATGATTATTTATTATAACTGTTTTTCTTGCATCTAACATTTTCCTCGCTTTAGTGAGGTGAAAAGTTGTGTGTTGCGCTCGGCAGCAAAGTTATTTAGCGTCTCGTACCTTTGAAACCCTCGCTACGCTCAGGATTCTATATTTGAACCACTCGCTTCGCTCGTGGCTCAATCCTAGAATCCTTCGCTTGCTCAGGTTTCAATACAAGGTACTCGCGCCAAAAATTAACTTTGCAGCCTTGCATAACAAATAACTATTACATGCATGATCATGTTAATTCCCGTGGTTAATATAATTTTAATCAAGCAACGTAAAAGTTTAAAAGTTATTTCTTTCCCATTCGCCAGATTTCGCAAACAGCTCTACCGATTTCTTGTTGAATTTTAGAATCCTCTATTGATAAATCTGTAGGAATTGAGAAATCGCTACGATATCCGCTTCCGCTGCCGCTACCGCTCGCCCGTCTAATTGCCATTTTATGTTGAACGCTAATGAACATTGTTACTCAGACAATTTAAACGCTCCTTGCTTGGAGATTAGCAACATGCAGCATTCGATACTAGCACTGTTGTTTCTGTGCGTAGTCTGTCTAAATAGGTATCTATACGAAGGATTTATCGAAATCGATTTACGAAGTCAGCACTTGTTTGTAGAAATTGAAAGAAACTGCCTGAGATTTTCAAAGGAGACTATTTCTTAAAAAATATCTTGAAGAGATTTTTACAGGGACTCCAATGCTCGTGTAATGCCCCTGATGTTGCAGGCGCCCATAGGCTACCTACGTTAAACTGCTTTCCATTAGGCGGGCCGTATACCCTACTGGTATAAAAAAAATATATATCAAATTATATACATTCCATAGTCGGGGATATATCCATATATTTGTGTAACCTGTGGAACATAATCGAAAATTAACTGTTGATTTCTAAATATAAACTCGACATTTTAATGAATACAAACACGTAAGCCAAAAATTTTATAAAATCTGTGCCATTGCGAGAAAATAGTTTTGTGACTAGATTAAAAAAAAATCGTCCATCAAAATTTGACCCATAGCAGCAGAGCTCCCTATAACAGCACAGAGGCTTGTACGTCAAAATGATTTTATGAAAATATTTGGAAAAAAAGTGTAACAAAAATATTAAAATCTTTAAGTTCTTATCAAGTCAGGTAAAAACTTATTAATGCACCATGTCTCTGTTTACCTCTTAGTTAACCCTGTACTATTTATAACTCATTATTTTTATTGATCCTCAACTAAACTAAAACCCCGAAGGTCGACTAATAGAGAATGCAGCAAGTTAGCATGAAGTCCGCATTGTACCAAAGAAAGAAATCGATGAAGTTTTAAATAAATTAATTTGTCATGTCTTCTCCTGATTGAACATGGTCTTGGATCTTGACCTATATCAGAACTTACACGGAAGGATTTAGATAACAGTTTGAAGCTGACTATGCGTTGAATAAAATATTCATTGGAGAATTTTTAATCATCGTCACTACTAAAAGTCCCCTCTTATACGATGGATTTTAATGCGAAATTTCAATAGAATTCAATATAATGAAGAAGAGATTATATATCTGTTAGATGTCACATTCTGGGTCAACTATTTTTATTTTTAACCAGGGAAAATTACTAGGTGTTTAAATGACCCTACAATCCATAGTATATGAATCGATATGTTAGAAAACAATTCACAATTTTATGATAATTTAATTAATTAATACTCCGTGGTAATCATTTAATTAGGGGTTTGTTGCCTTATCTGTCATATTGCTGTCTCATATCGCCAAAGCGATAAGTCAGTCTGTAAAGCTTCTTAATCTTGCTAAATATCTTCATAGTTTTCCCCTGAACATGTAATTGATTTTTTTTTGTACTAGCTGCAGTTAATCCTGAATACAAAGTAGATACAATGGTGGGCATTTCTCGTTATCTGATTTGGGAATTAAATCAAGAAATTGATAATCGCTTGTTGGATATACAAACATTAAAAAAATGCTCGTTATTTTTTATTTTATGTTCCTTATAATTATTTCGAGTAGCTATATATTCACAAAAAGGCTATATTTTTTGTCGCGATCTCAAGCCGCACACGTTCGCTAATACGATTTAATTTTATGCCGGATTTGAGATAACATTCTCGCGAGAGCAGAGATTTGCGCCACCGCATGTTTCTACAGACTCAAGGCACTAACTCACAGAGTTTTTTGGCATTTGGTTGTTTCATCATAACTAAACATTATAAAATTAAAGTCCATGCCAAACCGAGGCGGATCACTACATACATACAATGTGAAAACCATAGATTTGTTTCATGTTTTTGGTGTTAGTGATTGTAGAAAAGTTATTTTTCAAACTTTTCGTCAAAAAAGAATTTTATAATTTACATGTACAAATTGTAATTCGTGTTTGTAAGCACATTTAGTTGTTTTTTTTTTTAATAATTTGTTATTCAGCGTAATCGCTAATAAATGAAATAAAACTAGCAAAATTTTATGGTATGCCGAGATTTTTGTTTTATTTCTTTTGATTCTCATGTTTCGTTTTTTTAAGTTATATATTGTAATTAAAAACAAATGTGCTTTCTAAGTATGCTCAGAACCTGATGTGATAATAAGTTTTTATCAACGTAATTTACATACTAATTTTCTTTTTTGTATACTATAGGTTGAGATGAGAAAACTAACTGGCTGGCTAGAATATATGAACTTATAACTATATGAATATATGAAATTATGGAAATACGTAATACATTTTATCTGTTTGTTCTATAACGTAAATATTCAAATAAATTACTTCCAAGTTTTTTCTAGTTTTTTATGGAGAAATCTATGTATGTATAGAGTATGTAAATTTTATATAATTAGAAATTTCGTTGTCGAAAATAGTACCGTCTTTTTGCGACCCCACAATCAAGTGAAAAAAGTAAATCCGCTACCTCTTAATTTCTGGGCGTGGTGCGCGGAGGTAAAGAGCAGTAATTTTCATACTATATGCAACCGGTTCCGGGTGCTTAACGAGTTCACAGACTTGAGATTTTTAAGTTTCTGCTACCAATTTTTTTCGGTTGCCAGTAAATCTTCAGATGTGATCTTCACAACTCAATCTAGATCTGTGAGTTAGACTACGCTTTCCATTGTCTTGACTATAGTTTTACTTTTGCAGACATTCGCAGCTTTTTGAAGTCATACTCATACGCAGCGTGTACTCTAAGGGTTTTCCTCCCTCATCTGCCTCGGCCGATGAAGCCCACTTCCACTTCAGCTCATTGACTCTAAGATAGCTATGTCAATAGTTTGATTCTCTATTGAATCCTCTCGTTTCGTAATAAAACACTTAGTGAAACCACAAATAATAATTCTCTCCATAGCTGGTTGTGTGATTTTTAACCTATGAACCTGTCCTATCAGCCTATCGGTCAGCAATCTTTACTCACGATATAGGGATACACATGGGGATTTTGCGAGACTTTTTATATAACTTATATTTCTAGAAAATCCTCAACAAGTATAACCTTTCGGAACTACCAATACCATAATTTAAACATATATTTTTCTTTTGTGGCGAAATTTTACAAATACTCGTTCATTTGTGCAGATATAATTTCAGCGCGCTGAAACGACTTTGACTACCAAGTATAATAATCACTGCATTATTGAATCACTCAATCGATGTAGTCGTCATTGTATTCATATAAGATGATCTACTTCGACGCGTGCTAACTTTCTAAACAGAGAATCCTACAAAAAACTGTTTAAAATTCATTGTTAACAAACATGTAACTATCCCAAAAGAAATGACAAGCTCCCTTCACTATTCAATCTATCTATTGAAAAGAGGTAATCAGCATTAATAATAACAACTATACATGCTAAATTACGCACGTCTTATACTTGAATGTCCATTGGTGCGAATGGTGTGGCCACAATTGGCTAGCAATACATTTTGAAGTGAGCCACTTGATTGATCTTTCAAGAGATTTCAGATTCGATACCGTTATTGCTTAAATGACGCGAGCCATAGCTTAATGACATTTTGTGATTTTTTATTTATTTTGTTACAGTTTGATAGCGCATCTAATAAACCTGGCAACACTAAGTTAGATTTACATTAGTTTTTCGGTATATAGTTTTTCTTTAAGAAGATTTGTAGCTACGATTATAGTTTTTGGTAAAATCAAAACGTTTATTTATTTATTTATGGTCTACCAACATTTGTTTGCATTAATACATTTTTTCATATCCTGATATAGTCAGACTACGGCATAATGCTGAGTTGGGTTCAATTTGTGGAATCATGCAGCACTATTGTTTCATCTTTCTGTCTAACCTTACTTTATATAAGTAAGGTTAGACAACCTGAAATCTATATAATAGTGTTGTGTTATGTTGCAATAAATGTTTCTTCTTTTTCTTCTTTCTATAAATTTACAAGCATAAACTTAAAGCGAAATGTAACAAACAATTACAGGTAAACACGACATGCACAAATGAAAGACACTAATGAATTACATTCTCTGTTGTACATACTGTGTCAAAATAGATTCATATAAAAAAAAATACTATAATAAAAGATTAAATAAATACTGTTATACAAAAATTATAATATATTTCATGATAAACTGTGGGTTCTTTGCTCTAATAAGAGCGGTCTCGAAGAGATGTTTCCTGATACATTTAAAGATAATGATAACTAGAACAAAAGTTTACGTGGTCACAAACATATATCCCGGTTTAAGAGTGGCAAATACTGGAAATCAGTATTTTTAAACCCTATTTTGAATCAAACCAAGACGGATGCTACAGTTTCTTAGGTTTTTTTACATATATGTTTAACACTATCTGTATATTTTTAACACTATCTGTATATTTTTTTATCAGAAATGTAAATTATTACAAATAAATAAAGTAAAAAAACAAAGAAATAGGATTTTTTTACAGTATTTTTTACAGTTTTTATTTTATTAATTAAAATATTTTTATAATCAACTTCCTATAAATTCTATTCTCAAACTAGTATCGTTTAACTATTTTATTTACCTATTACATCATTACATCCTTTTGTAACATATACAGATTAAACTTTCATTCATCCAACATGTTATGTTATTAAAAGTAGGCATTGCATAAACTTTAGTTTCAAAGTTTCTAAACCGTGGAATTTAACTGACCAAAGGACAGGGACCGGGCGCCGTCCGACTAAACCTCAAATAATCCAAGCTTCATATTAAACCATAGGTAGGTGCTAACTGAAGGTCGACCAACATTCAGTCGTACCACACATTTGAATTGTTTAAAAACATGATATATTTTCCCACAAGAATGTTTTCAAGCTGAGCATAATTCTAATTCAATTATAGGCTATCATTCATCATAATGTCCGGTGCTGAACAGAGGCTTCTTTTCGCAATATTGACGGTCGAGTACGTGATCGGTTCTACGATCTGTAGTTGGTCTATTTCTGATTTTGTTTACTTATTTTTCGGACTTTGTCAGTTATTTTGGTTGTATTGTCAATGAATATCCAATGGTGGATTTTCCTTAAGGCTAACTAGGCCCGGGCCTAGGGCGGCCAAAAGTTAGGGGCGGCCGCAGCAGGGTATTACCGAAAGAAAATTTTTAGAAATTACAGTCTGCCATGGCGGTTTTGCTTAGAAGAATTATATAAAATATGGTCTACAAAAAAAATACTATATGTATAATACATATGCAATTTCTTTTGGCTTACTTACTTACTTGGCTTATAAGTATATAAAAAATCCACGTGCGAAGTTCACGAGCAAATGTAAAATATCGCTGTATGCGAAACAATGGAGCACAACCCTTAGCCACACTACACAACTTGATAACGAAAACTATTGAAAGTTACTTACGCGATTTACAGGTATTTTAAAGGTAACCCTATGTAACCCCTAGCTAAAGCAAACACAGGGATGCTCCCACTATTATTAAGAGATTATTCTAGGGAGACATTTATAATTTCCCGTGCACAATGTTTTGTTAACCGAATTTTGGGTTAGTATTATGTAAATTCAATAACTGGCCGGGTTCGAAGACAGCTATTGTTTTCAATTGATATTGAGAATCTGTTTGCATTTGCCATTATACCTTTATCGTATTCCGTAGAATTTGAACAATATCCGTTATTATTTGTGTTTATAAAAAAATCTAAATGTTTTTAAGTGTTTATACGGATTTTTACGAATACACTAACGTAAGGTATGGGTCTAAAAAAAATCAAAATCAAAATATCTTTATTCCTTGGACTTAATAAAGCACGTAGAAACGTCATACAAATTAAATATAAGAACATGTATAAATCATTACTACTCTAAATCCGCAGAGCTTAGATTCACTTTCATCACACTATCTTGAATGTGAAACTGAATTTTAGTGCCAGTTCAATCTCATCTTCTGAGTACTTCTGATAGTTTATATTCATACGTAAGCATTAAAAGGTATTTAAATTATTATGTTCGTTTGCAAAAATCATTATAAAAATTTTGATAAGTTCTTATGTTTTAAAAATAAATATAAAAAACTTACTGACATCAAATTATTTTATTTTTATTATCGTTGCACTTAAGCATTGAAAGGTGCATCGAGGCAGCAAAAACTATTTAATATTGCGCTAAAGAAGCGCAACACAAAGAAATAGGGTAAAAGCACCAACGCTCGACACAAAGCGATTTCTGCCGCCCAACGGCCCAAGACATAGAGAAGGGATTAATTATTATTTTACCATTTTCCAGTTTTTTGCTCCACTAAGTGAAAAGCATTGCTGCCTCGCTTCAAAAGTTGCTAAATAATTAAGGCGTCTCTTAAAGACACGGTTACGAAGTGCTTTTTTATGGAATGAGGAAATTTAAAATATGAAATATTTTTGAGAGGCTTATGGACGATGCAAAGTGACGAAGTATTATGTTCGTCTCTGGAAGTATTATGGACACTTCGACACTTACAAGTCGACCAGGATAAGTCCGGTATATACTTCGATTTCGACCCTCTATACTTCGACCTCTACAATTCGATAATAACAACTCGAATCTGCCACAAATAACAGACCGCTGAAACTGAAGCCATCGGATTTATTGATTCAAAAAATTGATCTTAGGTTAAAGTTATTGACAAACATCTTGCACTTAGCCGATACAGCTCTAGGATTTCTACTAGCTGAGCTAAACATAATTACCAGCAATCTAAACAGTAGTTTCATTTTCGTTTTCAAAATTCCTTCAGGCGGTACGGCCCCAGTATTAGTTTGGATCAGGTGAATTCAAAATCATAAATGAAGTATTTTTACACTGCGCTTAAATTAAACATTGCTTTTTTATTTGTTATAGGAAAAACTCTACCAGTCCATTGTGTAGTGGAATCCGTCTCATCGTTAGAAGAAGGAGCATGGAGGCGACGGGCCCTGGTAGAAACCGACAGCTATGTCATTATACCAGCCTCGACGCTTTTCCAAGAATTGGTCCCAGCAGCGATGATACGGCTTGGCTACCCGCCCGAATTGGCTGCGTCTGCTAAAGGTAGTTTGCTTGATATATTTGCAAATTTATTAATTCTCCGTACGAGTGAACATATTTGTGGTTTAAAAACCTTCAGCCGTTCACGCGTCATTGACATTATTATACGTCTTAGGAATATTGTTACACAGCATCAATCCATAATCATCCTACTGTTGGGATACGGATCTTCCCTCAATCGAATGGATTTAGACGATACTCGACCACGCTGCTCATCTGCAGATGGCGGAGGCCAACCTGCAGATGAGCTATTCATATTTATATTTTCAAGCTGCCTTGGCTTAACGATTATACCTAACATGACAACAAATAAATGATTTTTATTTAATTTAAGACTAAGAATTGATAGAACATAACATTAATCATTCCTGTTTCTCCGTTAAACAATGGAACGAATTTGATTTAATTACCTTTACAATTGAGTTCATTGAAATTATAAGTTTAATTACAAACCTAGCTCAAATTAGATAAGAAGAACTATTTAACTAAAGCGAAAATCATTAATTTAACGTTATTAATATTTATCTACCGCAAACTGTGTGCCATTAACGTGAAAAACGAGTTTTATAAAGAACAATTTTATTGCGCTAACTTAAGCTACTGTTTTGTTATCAGGAACGGTGGTGATACACAACTGGAAACCATTACCCTTCAAGACGATTTCGGACGGTCCTTTGACAACAGTGGGTGAAGTTTTAGGCGAATTGACCACTGTAGCCACTCTTCGGATGCAGCTGTTACGACCGCGACCAACGCCTCTGCAAGATATAAAAGACAAATTACTAAGGCTTCTTCTTATACAGAGCCGGACTCTGCTGATGTCAACTGGATGCCCTTTGGATGAGGTACGTTGTATATCACTATATACCGTATATATTTGTTACAGGAGTGTTTTAATCTGTTAATTATCTCAACTCTGGCTAATTAGTTATACAGTTGCATTATTTCAATACACGATAATTATAAGACATAAACATATAAGATGTATCGTCATCAACCTTTACTCATTCCTCTGCTGGGATACGGGTTTCCCCTCTATTGAAAGAGTTTGAAGCATACTCCACCAAGTAGTTCAACTGCGGGTTGGCGGAGGCCAGTTTTTTCAAGCCTTTGATTAAATTCGTTGTGAGTTCCAAGGCAGCCGTAGTTTTACCCCAGGGACTGCAATGAACTTCATTGTTCATTGCCTTTTTTGGCGGTCGCTGTTAATCCTGGCTACACTGTGTGTATCCAGGAGATACAGTGGTGGGAATGTGTGGTGGGCCCCCGTCCCAAGCCGCCTATAGGCCACTGACTTAGCTTAACGACTGTCATCTAATGGCAACAACCGGGACCGACGGATTGATTGATTTCTTGATGTAACTAACTATAAAGTTACATAAAGAACGCAATAGTAGTCTCCTAAGATTTAATCACACTTTTTAACAATGCCTGTTAATCCTGTTAGTTAACTATGTTTTAATATAAAAAAATATATTAATTTAGTAGAGTACACAAAGTGTATTTTTAATAAGGGGTTAGTATTTTAAATTTACATAAAATTTATAAAAAAAAGCATACTCGTAAGCACAAGTAGCCTTAAAAACCTACAAAATTACTGAATAATAATAATGTATTAATAACATTATATACAACCGCAATACAGAGATATACGGTATTTGTTCTCAAAACACCTGTCGAAGCGAATTACATCAATTCGGGCATTAAAATCATCCAGATTCGTACTCGACAAAGGTCGTCCGCTACACTGCGCTAAACCGCCGCTGAATGTCGCCGTGATAATATTCTGTAAGGTTTTGTTCACAATTAAAGCGCTCAAAATTTCAGCGAAATATTGCAGCTAGAAATGCGTGTGAATATCATGCCCTGTTGTCACCTCTATTCAAAAATAAGTGTGTAATCATTTGTTTATTTTAAACTTTATTGACCATGAAATACAACACATGGTGGACATAATGAAAAGAAAAAAGTAAGTAGCTACCTTAAGTCAACCCTTGGTAAAAGCAGATAAACTCGAACGCGGTTCACTAAATAACAGTAATGTTCATACATACACACAATAAAAACATTTGAAAACATAAAATTACAAGCTATTATGTCTATGTATCATAGACATAATAGGCTTGTTGCCCATGTCACAAAATTAGAAAAACTCTCTATCAGTAACGTAAAATACATAAAACTAGAACGATCTGCGATCTTAAAATTTTAATAACTTATGTACGACGTGTTTTATGTTCGGTCAAAGTTTGGTGGGAAAGTCCGTTTTAAAGTATGAAATTATAAAAAATAAATATTACCATTGTAGAAACAATAAAAAATACTATAACTTTTGTTACGGCACTGGCTACATAAACGCAATATTTAACATAGCTGTCGTACAAATTTCTGATTTAATGCATATAAAATAGCACGGTGTGACGTCATAACGTGGTGGCCTTTTGTATGGAGCGTTTTCGGGATAGTCCAAAATTGTGATCTTCAAGTTATCATATCTCGAGAAGTTTTTATGCAATCGAAGTAATTATTTCACCTATATTTATATTATTGTGACGTCTCTAAATAACAAATCGAAAAAAAAAATGGGATACAAGCCTATTACACATATACATAATCATACACTAATTATTATACGCGTAGGAAAAACGATAAATAGGACAGTAACGATTATTGCTTGGATAAATTCTCAAGTAAATAAGCTTGAATATTCTTTTTGAAAAGGAACTTACTGGAAGAGTACTAGGATATTTATAACAAACATAATAAGTATGTTTTTTTTTAAATAAGTGTGTGGCGGCGGCGCGCAAGAATTTCATGATGCCAGTGTTTATATGACTACAGCAATCGTTTCACATCAGGCGGCCAGTATACTTATTTTCCACCCATCATACGTCATAGAATAAAAAATACACTACACATACGCTTAGCTTTATTACTTTTAAAATAGTAGGTACCTAATAAATTTTGATTTCCGGCGTGGAAGAGAAAGATTTGTAGATAGTAATGAAATCCAGCGGAGAGGCGTATGCCCAACGATGGGCTTTGGTGCGCTGACAAAAAGAGAGAGAGAATAAATTTTAGTGTGATATGTAGTTGATTATAAAATAATAACTAATATCGAAGACTATATTATCTTATGTCGTAGCCTTTTAACCCAAAGAGTACTTACTATTACTTATACTGTGGCCAAAGGTCGATCGAAAAACAACAAAGAAAGTAGTAGGAAATTGACGAAAGATTTTGTCAATTTTTGAAAAGCTTCAGTTACTCGATACCTGCTAATATTATCTATCGAAAAAAGAGGGAGGGAGCGTAATTGAATGCTGCCCGGCTGGGGAATGTGCCTCCACCTCACAGAATATCGCAGCCAAATAACAATTCACTTGAAGGTTGTTGTGTTCCTGCGAATGAGTGAGATCACCAGAAACGAAGGAGATGCTGCGTTGGCAGCCGGTGTGGCCGCGCGCGGGCGATATTTTATGTTGCGACCGTTAATATGGCTACGATAACTGCTTCACATCAGGCTATAAGTACAGGTATAGATAAGTACTTATTGCGTAAAGTTTTTTTTTCAAACTACGTCGGGTCATACGGCCCAAGCTTGGCTGCCACCCGACGTAGTTTGAAAAAAAAAACTGTACGCATTAAGTACTTATATAGACACATTGTGTATATTATGCCTTAGAGTTTTAGTATGCTGTGGTCTTTACACCTCGCTGTTACCCCAGTGGCTCCACAATAAGCTGTTTTATTAACCTTTACCCCTTATTACTGTAAAACCTATTGTCTCGTTCAGAGCGATGATTTCATTTGAAAACGTTCGCTGTTTCTCACAAGGTATAATTGAGATCGGTATTCATACTTATATATAATGAACAATAAATGTTTTTCTTGCTATTATTTAAATTTATTAATTTTATTGTAAATTTTTATTTAAAATCATCAACTGTAATAACATCACAATATTCATCAACTATCATAATCTATTTAATTAGTAGTCCCAAAAATACTGATCTATGTTCCCAGTGCACTCAAAAAGCAAAAAGTCTAAATATTTTATTTACACAAAAAACGATAATTAAGCTGTTATGCAGATTACTTATTTATAATTAAGTATAAAAAGTTTTATAAATACTTGGTTTATCATGTACGTGTTATTATTGATACGTATGATTTGTTATGACTGATAGAATTATTTAACTGAATGAAAATGCTATAGATAGAAGAAGTGTGTCTACACTTGCGCATATTATCTCAGTATGTTTCAATTCGTTATGATTTCTATGATTTACAACAGCACACAACAATCTTTTAGGTTTAAAAAACTGATTTGAAGGAAAACATAAAAATTATCAAATAACGATCAGAATTCAGATTAAAGTTTCTTAGAAAATTCTCAATATAAGGCGAGTTGCTACGGCAGGCCTAAAAGATGACAGAAACGAATGAAAATCCATTTGCGAAACCTACGCCTAAATTGAAAGAATTTTCTGATCTTTGAAAATATAAACATTAAAATCTGTCAAACTAATGAGCACAGCGATTTCAAGAACTCGCAGTGAAGACAGATTATCAAACTCCTCACTAAGTAAGTAGGCGTTCTCGGGAATTTTAAGCGGTCGTTATAATTGCGAGGTTACGCCTAAGTCCCTGCTAATAAGGATCATCACTCGAGGGAAGTATTAAACCAGCATTTGTTTCCATGTTCTCGGATGTTCATCGTCTTAACAAAGACTCGGATAATAGAATTTTGCTGTTTCGAAGGTTGTTATGAATGTTTGTTGTGTACAAGTGTACCACAGGGGCGTAATTAAGGATATAAAGGGAGACTGAGTGACTGATTGACATCAACGCGCATTGCCAATCCTTTTGAATAGATCTAAAATCTTTAGACCTTTACAGAGGCACAGCATAGTAATACAAGAAAGGTTTCTTATCGGCGTAAGCTTCCTACGGCATATTGTCAAAAAAACAGGCAATGTCAAGTCGTTAGGGGTGCTCGAACCCGTCATTGCTTGTGTCAATGTAATGGGCATTGTGTTTTCCGCAGTGGAACGAATATGGATTGATGACGATCTTACTAATTTCGGATACCCAAACTAGTTTTTAATCGAGAGAAAAACAAATCGGAAATATGAAAGAAGAATATAAATAAAATAACAAAATATACTTTAGCAAACAAACATACGATCCACCTGATGGAAAGCAGTCATCTTAGCGTATCTTAGCGCATTTAATATGGTTGACCATGACATTCTACTTGCCATCCTGAAAAACCTGAACTTCTCATCAATCACGTTGGATTGGTTTTCCTCATACCTATGTGGTCGCCAGCAAGCAGTGCGTCTGGGTCGAGAGTTATCTGATTGGAAAGATCTGTCTTCTGGCGTGCCGCAGGGTGGGATTCTATCGCCTTTAATGTTCTCTTTGTTTATTAATTTCCTTTCCTTGTCGTTGTGCTGTTCTTACCATTTCTACGCGGATGACCTCCAGATTTATGTTCAAACTACTGCAGATGATGTAAACCTAGCAATTGCTCGGCTAAATTGTGATTTATGCTGCATTAGTAACTGGTCTAAAGACTTTGGAATTTCTGTGAATCCTGCCAAATGTCAAGCCATTGTTGTGGGCAGTTCTAAGCAAGTCGCAAAAGTGGATTCCAGCTCTGTCTTACCTGTCATGTTTGAAAAATGTGTAATTCCTTTTAGTCATAGTGTGAAGAACCTTGGGCTACACATTGATTCCACATTGAGTTGGACTACACAAATCGCAGAGGTGAGTCGCACGGTCATATCTTCTTTACGATATCTCAATCGGTTTCGAAATTTTCTCCCCATCAATATTACGGTCACTCTTGTCACATCTCTCATATTCCCTATCATTGATTATGCTGATGTCTGCTACCCTGATCTAAATGAAGATCTTCTTAATAAGCTGGACCGGCTTATCAACAATGCTATTCGTTTCATCTTCTGTCTTCGTAAATTTGATCATGTCTCTTCCTACCGGTCACAGCTCAAATGGCTTCCTATTCGTCAGCGCAGGCAAAAGAGGTTGCTCTGTTCACTTCACTCTATTCTGAATAACCCTCTCTCCCCTGAATATTTAAAATGTAAGTTTCAATATCTTTGTGACTCTCATGAAAGACAGCTTCGATCTGGCAACTCCCTTGCGCTTTCTACCCCGCTCTTTCGTACTGGCTTTATGTCAAACTCTTTCACTTTACAATCTTCACGACTCTGGAATGCGCTACCCGATAGCATCAGAAGAATCGAGAATAAATTTAACTTCAAAAATAAAGTTCATGCTCACCTCTTGGACAAATTGTCAAAACTATGAATCATCCTCCTATTGATTAAGTATATGTAAGTTTATATTATTTTATATGTATCATATATTTTGTATTTATGTAATGTGTATGTATGTATATTGTTATTAATTTATTTTGTATGCCGCATTCGTGTATATCTGCACTTCCCCAAGGTTGTCTGGTAGAGAATGCTTTTAGCATTAAGACCGCCTTTGTACCCTTAAATTGTGGTAAATAAAGTTTAAATAAATAAATAAAAATGGACGCTTGCGACACCAGAGACATCACTTACGTATTGCCGACCCTATTGTCATACTACATGATTGTTTGATTTAAAGTAATGGGCATGGCAGAGCGTAGATTCAATATAATGAGTATCGAGACATCTTATGTATTTGAAAGTTTAGATAATAACATACTTACTATAAATTTTATGTATACTTATAGTGTATACTTGAAAGCTTAGACATCACTGATTAATCATTATGTCTAAACTTCCAATCTCTGAAGCAGTGCCGCTATTTTCTAAGCAACGAACACCTGCCTCATGCGACGGATCTCCATACATAATAAATTTAATCGAATCATAGTCTCATCCAGTCCCGCATGCCTTTATTATATTTTCTAAATATACACCTTGTTGCGAACGGGTTAGGCGGGGGGAGAGCGTGGAGTTACCCTCGTCTTACCAACTTGAGCCTCGAAAGAGG
Source organism: Hypsopygia costalis (assembly GCA_937001555.2). Taxonomy (NCBI): domain Eukaryota; kingdom Metazoa; phylum Arthropoda; class Insecta; order Lepidoptera; family Pyralidae; genus Hypsopygia; species Hypsopygia costalis. The sequence goes on from OW443325.2 coordinate 9,799,353, forward strand.
GTTAAAAGGAGTTTTAGATGTACGAACGCTTTTGATCTTATTAATACCATAAAATAATGCTTTATAATCTTATTAAACGCGAGGTTAGCGCTCGATGCGCGCCCTCCTTTTCAGCTTAACCGCCCGCCGCGTCGGGATCGCGATTTCAATTTAGCGTCCCAGTGACACAATCAAGTACTTCACCTAATTTAGATCGTAGAGTATGTAGGTATTATTCGATTATGTAAGACAACATTCGAAACGGCCAATCTTTAGGTGGCAACTCTAAGTATAGTAGCAGAAGCTTGAACAATTGTACACATCTTAGAGAAGTTTCAAACTGGGGTATAGATTCATGAATTGACATAGAACGGCAAAGTGAAGTTGCGTGAGTCAAAACTTACAAAGTAGACACAAATTGAAGTTACCAGTCTCGAAGTTGCCCACAAATGAGCCAAAGGAATTCTCACCGGGCAAGATAATCAAACACCTCGAACACCGAAGTTAGTAGCTAAACGCCAGATGAACTCGGCTCTATGATATTATGGTAATTTATCGCACGCCAATTTGCGCCACTTCGATTTCAACTTTATCGAACAAACTTTAGACGTCCTCCCAAATACTTTATCGAAGGGGTTTTAAGAGACAGCTCGATGTGGGATTTATTTAATACCATAAATCTTCTTGAGACTTTTGTGCCTACTTATTTTGCTAATAACTCTTTTTGGTATTAAGACTTTAGAAGGTTTCGAGCATATCTATAAATTAAAACAGAATACTAAATTCTTTGATGCGCGTTTAAGCAATCTAAGTAACCTACGCACTCGCAACGTAAACAATTTACAGATAAGACTAAGCCTATTGTGTTCATAGTTGTCCTTTCTTAGTACGAACACATCAAGAAATGTTCGCAATCACACACCGAATTACGTACTTAGGCGGATTACACGTGACACGAGTTATCACGCGCAGGCGCCAGCTCTCGTAAATCTTCCACGTATGATGTAGCTGAAACAGACAATATCTGAAAACAAATATGGCCTCACTATTTAAAAATATAAAACAAAGAGGCAGATTAATGTATCACTGGAGCTCAGCATTAAATCCTTACCTGACATGATTTATAGGCACAATCTCCATGTGTAATACTTACAGTTAATTTAACGTTTGATTTAGCAACAGTCGCAATGTAAACGGACGACTGACAAGTCGCTTGACGACGTAATCTCCGGCATTGTTCTGTGTAATCTCGCGATATGGGCAGATCTCACTTGCATAATTCTGCTGCTGGGTAAACCGGGCAAAGTCCGCGACCGGCCCTAATCCATCAAGTTCATCAATGATTAACTAGTCGCTATGCCTTAAACACCCAGGTAAACACGGTTATTTTATCGTTTGAATAAATAATTGTGAAATTCAAACATGTAATGGAATTATTTTCAAGTCTGTTCTGTTTGCTCCATAAACAATCGGCTACCGCTTCTAAAGCGTTAACGCCGGAGTATTTTAGTAGCAGCACTTAGTCCACATTGGTATAGTGGCGCTAGTTGAAGTCGTAGTGGGTGGATGCTAATTGTCAAGACGCCCTTCCCGCTCATTGTTTTAGAGAGACCATGATTGAAGTTTCGGCGGCGCGGAGTAGCGCACTAACCACCAAGCAAACAGCTCCGCGTCAGACCGCGCCCGCTCGCGCATGACACATGCATTAACAACCGACCTAATATTTTCATAATCTAATGGCGATGTTCTGTGAAACAATGCTCGATGTTTATTCAAACAATTATCTCTTATCTGTAGCTGGTTAGACTGACCTCTTTAAAACCATCTAAAATTGTTTGCGGTATCTTGTTTTTTTATTTACTCTTCTAGTTACACGAGATGACTTTGATTTTTAAAAGGTGTAACCTTGTTACAGGTGACTTTGGCTCAGATATGCAGAGGGCAGGACAGGACACCAGGGCCACATAGTTTTCACGAGCCATCGGAAGATATGCGTAGGAAATTTGATTCTTGGTGGAGCGCCCAGCTGTCGCCACGTCCACCACCTTTTAGTCCACGAAGATATCCTTCACCGGGCCCAAAAAACCGTTCGCCTACTTTAAATGCCATACCAGATCACTTGCATCCAGCATTACAAACAGTTCAAAGTCAATACCCAACGCAAAAAACACGAATGCGTACCAGTTTTGATCCTGAACTCGAACTACCAAAACTACAGCGTTGGTTTTCTGAGAACCAACACCCGAGTCGACAGCAAATACAACAATATGTTCGAGAATTGAACAACTTGGAATCAAGAAGGGGACGCAAGCCTTTAGATGTCAATAACGTGGTGTACTGGTTCAAAAATGCACGAGCGGCACAAAAGCGTGCTGAACTTCGTAGTATTGGAGGACTGGGTTGTCATCTTGGAGTAAACGGTTTTAATAGCAGAAGTCATAGCCCAACGAATGGATTAATGGCCGGTAATGATAGCTACGCTTCTCAGGATCACAATTCATTGAAAAGCCCTATGCAGTTATCAGAAAGTTCTGGTAGATATCCTATGTCAGTAATGTCTGAAGATAATTTGTCCAATAATGGTTCCGACTTAGAAGAGGACGGAGGTGAGCTGAACCCTGACGATAGGCCAGATAGTCCCGATGGACCACTGTCATTAATTACTACAAAGAAAAATAATAACGACAATGAAGACAGAGCTTTAGAATCTCCTAAAGCACCTGACATTATAAAGGTATTTTTTTTATTTTAATATGTATATTACGCTTCATAATTTTTGGCGCCAACACTTGATGGGTTCTTGACGGTTGGCATACGGGGTCCTTTCAAAAAGGAAAGAAGCGAGATGTCTCACTCAATTGATTAAATCCCGTAGGGTAGTTCAACAGAACATCCCATTTCCCTTATGAGACAGTCTCTGAGAATTTATTTTGTGTTTAAAGCAATAGGTTTTGGTTTATTGTCCAGTATAGTCATTATTATACTAAATTGTTACTGACTTATTTTTTATGTTTTTTAGGTACACGATATCAAACAAGAACCCAGAGATTTGAGTAAACCAGACCAGACGAATTCTCCTCAACGTTCTCCAGCTAAGAACAGTGACAGCTCCAATAATAATAACAACAATAATAACAACAACGAAGAAGAGAATGGTGTTGTTGATGACCATGACGTCTCAGATGACGACGTTCAAGAACGTCATTACAGGCACACCTCTCCACATCTAGACCGTTTACCTTTTCCCATGGTGCCAAACCATTCAATGTTTGGACCAGGCATCATGTATATGAGCCAGTATATGACTGGTTTTCACACTGTAGGAGGAGTACCAGGAGAAGGCGCGAGTGGACTAAATTTGGCTCTCGCTGGATCTTCAGATGAACGCCGTAAACGCAATCGTACATTTATAGATCCAGTTTCTGAAGTTCCTGTACTAGAACAATGGTTTTCCATGAATACACATCCATCGCACAACTTAATACTAAAATATACAGAAGAATTGAACAGGATGCCGTACAGGCAAAAGTTTCCTAGGCTGGAGTCGAAAAACGTGCAGTTTTGGTTCAAGAATCGCCGAGCTAAGTGCAAGAGATTGAAAATGTCTTTGTATGAACCTTCATCTCCTTCTCACTACTCACACCCTGGTCATCCTCACGCCATTGCTGAAAGAAAACTGGTATGAACGGGCCTTTAAAAAAATTGAAAATAGTGTCGAAGTAGACACGAAAGACTGATTTCAAGTCTTTTAATGGTGTGTAGTGCCATGTTAGTATTAAAATGACAATGATGTCAGTACAGTTCGTATTATTATGAGGACTTTATTATCGCAGATATAAGCTCATTTTCACGTAATAGTCTCTCCAAAGCGACTTTCTTGTTAGAATAGTATAATTTATAGTAGTTGTACATATTAAGTACCTTTTTATGCTATCAAAAGACATCACTATTCGTAAAGCTATTAGTAATTGTACAGAATCTCAAATATTTATTAATGTAATTATAGAATATTTGTCAGCTTTTTATACAAACGTAGTTAAGTTATTTTTGTGTAACTTTTTTTATGTAGGTGGCTACTAGATGCGCAGCCGACTGCACATAATAAAAAAATACAGATTGTTTATTTAGAAGTGAGGGATAAAAATCAAAATAAAACTATACAGTTCAGTTATTATTAGATACTAACATGGGCGCCGCCATTACTTTCAGGAAGATGCACCTGCATTTACATACTGATAATAAATAATAAAATACTATTTATACATTTTCACACCCAATAAAGATATTGTCAAATTTGATTCGTGTGGATATTTGAATTTGAATATGCAAATCGATACCTTTGTGGTCGAGCCATTTTTCGTATTTTTGCTTACGAACCGGCGCCCATGGAGACTGACTGTAAAAAAATAAGGAAAATATTAATGCATTCATAATAATCTTTTAACATTTTAATGAGGCTACTTGAGTCGAAATTGTTCTTCCTACCGATTTGTAATCCGAATTAACTATTTTTATATAAACTCTTCCTATAAATTTTCTTCCTAAAGTTTCATTCATAAAATTTGTAGTAGGTACTTTGGACGATGTGCATAACAGTCATGTTTCCGAGAATTGTAATTAATATTATGACATATGCAAATATATTTAAACTCTTACAGTTGTATTTCATAACGCTTTTATCCCTAATAACAATTTCAATAATATTTTTACTCATATTCAGAATGAAAAGAATAATTTGTAGTGAAGATTTGTAGACAAATGTATAGTGGTGTACATTAATGTGAGAAACGCCCTAAAGGCTTCTGGCACTCGCTGACCGCTGTCGATAAATGGAATAATAGTGTAAAAGACGGATATGTTGAGAAAATATAGGAAAACAAATAATAGTATAATAGATGTTTATTGCTACTGACATTATGATGTTGAATGATTTGGAATTATGAACATTAGAAACAGAGTAATTAGGAATTATGATCGTTAGGATGAAAAATGTAAGGAAGAACATTTTCGGAGTTCCAATTATCGAAGTTGAAAATTTAGGTGAAATTTGGCGCACCCGGTTATATGTACACTTTGGTGTATTACTATATTTCCTATTTTCATTGTAGAAAGCCATGAATGTAGAAGACCGCAAAACTTTCGTAAATAAAGTATTATTTGAACACCGTAAATTTTACAGAACATACCATCCTTTTCACTAATGTTATAAATGCGAATGTTAGTGAGGTTGTATATATATATGTGGATGTAAGGATGTTTAATACATACATTACATACATTAGCTTATAAGTAATAATGTATCGCTCCGCCAACACGCAGTTCAGCAGCGTGGTGGAGTGCTCTCTATACCCTTTCGATTGAGGGTAGACCCGTAGACCCGTATCACAACAGTGGGATGATTTTGGGTTGATGCCAAATATATCGATGCTTGGTACAATATTTACACCCTATATTAGACCTTGGTAATACAAAATTGGTTTTGCTGTTGCGCCACGTTCCTAAAACTATCATAAGAAAATAGTTTTAGGAACGCAAATAATGTTGGTATTTTTTTTCGTTTCTATTTATACCAGCGTATAGTTTATTACTATATATGTTAGTTTTTCGGACCCTTCTCCGCCCTAATACCAAACGCAACTCCCCCCCCCCCCCCCCCACACACACCTTTTTAGTGATTTTTGGTGCAATAAAAATGGTGATATACACTTTGGCTAAGTATAACAATAAATTTACATTAAAACTACGTTTGTATGAAGGCAAAAAGATCTTGTTTACATGTTTGACATAAAATAACTAGTGTAATTAGTAGGTGAATGTTTAGTAGATCTTCAACGTTATTTTGTATTGTACATACATTATATTATACAGATTTATTTGATGCAATTTGTTTACATATTAGTGGAATTATATACTCCGACACAAGCGCATTCAGTTTCTGCTCAAGCGTTTACACATGTATACAATTATTTATTAATTGATATCAGATGTCAAAAACTATATTTAGGCTACAGTCCCATAAACAAACAGGTTACAGCTGACTTCGTCATCGTGGACTTTCTAACAAACTTTTATTTAATCTAAAATAGATGAAATGAAAATTAAAAGATAAACCTCTTGTGATGAATTAGGTAAAATCTATCCTATCTCTCAAGATGGACCTTGGAATTTCGGACTAATATCGTGACATGGGAGTTTCATATTACACTACATGTGAAAACTTCATACGCATTTATTAGTTTTCGATGTTTCGATTGTCGATTCTGTACGAATCGGTAAGCAACCGATATCGTTGTTTGCTACAAACGGCCCATTCACATTGCAAATTGGATATAATATATATTGATAGCCAACATTTAGGCGCACAACTTCTTTAACCTTTCGCATGCCGGGAATTTTATTACTGTACCTAGGGCTGTACTAAAGCTGTACCCTCCATGGGAACGTGGCATGCGAGGGGTTCATGGCAACTTTCTTCATAACTAAGTTCGATTGTGTGGAGATTTGATGAAAGAGTTGCTAGCTAAAGCAAATTAAGATTTCAAATTCCTTTACGCGAATTTAAAATGTTAACCAAAGCTTCAGCTAACTAGATGTAAACCAATCGCATCGATTAAAGCTGATCAATTATTCGAACTTCACTAACAAGTTCTGATTTATATGTGTATTTAATGAGTCATTTAGATATAGTGATGATATTATTGCACATATTGTAGTTAAATTTAAGTAATGATCAGCGTACATAACGCTAGCTCGCCTAGATTGCGCACATTTCTGTTTTACATAATTTTTAATACTTTCTCAATCCAAAGATTGGTTAGTGCTGTAGAATAAACATTGTAAGATATTACCAAGCTGCTCACATTTATCTATTTATAAGGAATTGTCTTAACATACGATTTCATTGTATGAAAACATACGATATCTGACTTCGTTAGTACGCTTACTACGCTCCAACGACATTAATGAATAAATGATTTTGGAAATTATTTATTCATTAATAGTACTATATTTGTTACATACTCGCATTTCTTGTAAAGTAAATAATTTCCAGACCTATAGATTACGTTCAGTATTCACGCATTTATTGTTTGAGGCTGTTTCTCACACGCTATCACAAAACGATATTGTTTTATAGTTTTAATTAAAAATAGTTGTCACTTTTGAATTAATTGTTTTTGTTAAAATATTTGCTTGTTGTAAAGCTGTGATGAATCCAAATATTGTGTAAATATTTTATTAATGTTAATAAGGTTTATATTAAATAAACTCACGCTGAACAATTAAAGCAGTAGAAATAAATGTTTATTCGATTCAATTATATAAACTGAAAATTTAATTGAATATAATATAAAATATATAATTCTGTTTTTATTTACCATCCTAGACCTAGATATAAAAAAACTATTCCGAATTCCTTTACACCACGGGAAATTAAATAATAAATATTTTTTTAAGAACAAATTATACATCACCATCTAACCCCAAGCTAAGCAAAGCTATGCTATTGGTATGTTGTACTTTGGGTACTAGACAACTGATAAAATACATTTTTTTTTTCTAAATACAAATATATTTTTATAATATATACATAGAAAACACCAAGACCAAGACAAGCAGACATGTTCGTTCATGCACACAAATGTTTGTATTATACGGAAATCGAACCCACTAGCCATTCCGAGGATGCGGGTCCCCATTCGTCCAAGAGGCTCGTCAAAACGTGAGAACATGCATAGCTGTTTCATTTACGAGTATTTCAATTACGAGTCAAGACGAAACCTTTTTATCTTCACATTTCAAAACTATTTTCCGTATCGACATCTGATAGTATTATATTCTCCATATTTTAATAAAGGTTTTATTTAATCCTACGGGTTAGTGGAATAACACCTTCATGAATGAAGGGCCTCAATGAATGAATATGATGATATTCAGACTATCTATTGTAGTTTCATCTCGCTTACACCTCTATAATACTAACGATACAACACGCCATGTTAAACTGTCTGAAAACGAACTTATTAAAAATAACTTATTAGGTTGGGGAAAAAGTCTTTTCGTATTTTATATGAAAATTCAAAACATTTTTTAATAAAGTTTATTTACATTTAACTAAAGTATGTAGGTGCCATTTTGTTCGATAACTTTTGGCCATCTTGTAGGTAGAGACATGATCCCATTACTATAGAAATTTTGGGACTTCTGTTCAAAAAACCACGACAAGTGGTTTTGGCAGTCTTCTCGTGATGGTAACCTGACATTGCCTAAAGAATTCTGAAGAGACCGAAACAGGTGGAAATCAGAAGGTGCAAGGTCAGGACTATACGGCGGATGCATTAACACCTCCCAGTCAAACTCTCTTAATTTTTGCTGAGTGGCTAAAGATGTGTGAGGTCTAGCGTTATCACGATGAAAAATCACACCCCTTCTGTTAATTAATTCTGGCCGCTTTCTCTCAACTTTTTGCTTTAATCTCATCAGTTGTTCACAGTAGAGTTCAGAATCGATAGTCCTGCCTGGCGGTAACAGCTCATAATGAATAATACCCTTCCAATCCCACCATACACACAGCATCACCTTGTTGCGGGTTAACCCGGGTTTTGCCAGAGTCTGTGAAGCCTGACCGGCCTTTGACCACGACCTTTTTCGCACGTTCTTGTCGTACGTGATCCACTTTTCATCACCAGTTATAAGCTTCTTCAAAAACTGTTCGCTTTCATTACGTCGTAGTAAAGAATCGCAAATGAGTACACGGTTCATTAGGTTTCTTTCAGTGAGATCGTGAGGCACCCAAATATCGAGCTTTTTAATGTACCCAGCTTTTTTCAATTGCGCCAAAACTGTTTTGTGGTCAATTCCTAATTCTTCAGCTACGTCGTAACTACTGATATGCCGCTCTTGCTCCACTTTTTCAAAAATGGCATCCATTTTATCCGTATCAGGGCGACCAGAGCGACGTGCATCTTTCACATCAAAATTTCCTGATTGAAAACGCTTAAACCAAATTTGTGCTACTCTCACAGACACTGCACTAGGTCCATAAACGTCACAAATTTTATTCGCAGCTTGCGTTGCATTTTTACCTTTTTTGTAGTAAAATTTTAAAATTAATCGAATTTCTTCATTAGATTCACTCATCTTGACAGTAAAAAAAACAAATGAAAATCACACATTTACCTAATTTGAATTTGGAATTATCTTTTTTAAAATATAAACTTTTTAAAGATATCAAAACCTGCTAGACACAAATGGTATAACCAAAGAGATTTTATTACAAGTTCATACATACTATAATGCGAAAAGACTTTTTCCCCTACCTATTATATTAATAAGTTTTTTTTATACTACGTCGGGTGGCAGACAAGCTTACGGCACTCTTGATGTGAAGCGGTTACCGTAGCCATATTCTACTCGCAACGTAAAATATCGCTCGCGTGTCGCCATCCCCACTGCGAACGCAGCATCTTTTTTTGTATCTGGTGACCTCACTCACTCTCAGGAACACAATAACCCTCAAGGGAATTGTTATTTGGCTGCGGTATTCTGTGAGGTGGAGGTACATTCGCTCCCTACCTCTCTTTTCGCCAGAGCTTCATTTGTCAGTCAGCAGGGTACACCGCATGCAGGTGAAGTTGGCTTTGGTTCAAAGATGTTGATGAACCACTTACACCACATAAATATAGGTATAAAATATGTATAATTTTAAACTGGCACAATCAACCATGGAAATGTAGTAAAACACAAATATATCGTGAAGTAATGAATAAAATTTAATTTACATCAGTTTTTATTCAAAATAGGATCATACATAGTTTGTATAGAATACGCTCAGGGGAAACTCCTCCTAATATACCACAGACTAACAAACAGTTCGATATCTCGTGTCAATAGTTATCACCAAAATCGACGGGGTTTGCAGGAGTGGCGGAAACGGCCGGCGGGACCCAAATCACTTGTCAAACTTGGTGTCTTCGGATTCTGTATCTGCAGACGTCTTTGTCGTGTCTTCGATCTGATGGTGAATGACCGGCTTTCTGTCTGTGTTTTGAAGCTTAGTAGGTAATTTGGGCTGTGATTCTCGAACTAGAAATGCCACACTTTCTTAAGGAACTACATAGTGACTTTGGTATCGATAGATAAAGATAAAATTCCTTTATTCACAAAACTAAGGTGATACAGATGTCAGATTTATAAACTGAGTTTCACTTATGCCCGGTTTTGGGCGTGTGAACTAAACATATTACCATATTACCATAATTATTATTATATAAAACATATTACCATAATTATTAAAATTAAGTCGTAATGTCGTTATTGTTGAAATTAATTATTACAAGTTATATCGCAAGTATTCGTCAATAGAGTAAACATTTATTTAATATGTCATGCAATTTTTCTTAAATGTCGATAATTTGAGCTCTTTAGGATAGTCAGATTGATAAATAATTATTTGATTATAATCAAAGCCTTGTGACTAACTAATGTTTTCTTAAGGGTATCATTTAAGCTTTCGCCAATTAAATAACAATAAAATAATAGATTTGGCACCAAAATGTAGTCACCAAACAATATAAAATCGATTCCACAATAAATCACCTAAAATCATGGAGATATAGGGTCTAGTACCAAATAAATGTTTTTGTATGTATATTGTCAATTATTAATAATTAAGCTTACTTGGCACCACATCATTCATCATCTAAGTTGACGGAGCTCCGCTTGACTGATGACAGGACACAAGAAAACCCTAACCTAACCAAAAATCAACTCAAATCTAACCAAAACATGATTTATTACATTGACCAAGTATTGGTAAGATTCGTCAGTGAATATGACGAGAAATTGACACCGATTGACATATTAGCCATTTTTTCATTAAATTAAGGAGCTGATCTATTTATTTGGTGACAGATCTATTATTTTGATGAACAAACGAATTAAATGATACTTTATATTTAGAGACAGTTTTGATTAAAATGATGACTAATATATTTCTTGGGGATAGATATTATTATTAGGGTACTGCAGATTAGTGACACATCTAAACTTAGGTGACAGAAAATATTGTTCCCTTTTCTTAATATTTCTCGTTTGTGTAGAACTGATTTGAGATATATGTGGCCCTGAATACCCTTATTTCTTGATCAATAAATAAATAAAAAAATAACTTGTTATTCACGAAAATTTTTATATTTTCTCGTTTGTTTTATTGTGTCTACGAAGGACCGACGAAGTCTTTAATTGATGCTTACTGCCGCTGATTTCATAAATAGCTTCACACAGACACCGGCCAGATCAAAATTGTAGTGTATGTAAAACTAAAATTAACTTGTTTTGCATAGGACTGGATCGAATAAAATTCGTGTGAAAAATTCCGAATTTTGAACCTGCAGATTTTAATTTCGGCGTAGAATTGAAACTCAGTTTCTTTCTATAATTATCCTCTATGCATTCCTCTATCACTTTATCTAAGTGAAACAAAGATGTTATAAAGATTACTTAATAAATTGTAACTAAAAGTATACTTAATTATAAAATTGCTTATTTCAAAATTAGGTGAAGCAATCAACTGATAAAATTGTAAGTACATATTTGAACGCCCCTGCGAGGGTAGAATAAGTTGCACAGTATATTATTTATTAGTATTTATAACAATGATGTTTAAACTTTAGTGTGTTGTTCAGGTTGCACTGCGCATGAACGCAATGAAACGCAAAGAATCCCAAAATACATTTTACAAGGCTTGCCACGCATGCAACTCTATCTACCGTTAGTAATATTTGCCGTGAAATCTCTGCTGGGACCATTTGCTATTAAATAATAATAGGCGCTAGCTTCTATACAGATAGTGCGCAAGGACACAGATCCTCAAACTCGACTCACGGCTTGTTTTTCTTATATATACTTACCAAAAAATATTTACATTAGCAGTAGTAAATAATACAAAGCAACGTAAATTACGCAATAGGTAACCTTTACTAATTACTAATAAATAAAAATATGTACCTACACTGAACATTTCGGCAAATCAAATCTAAAGTAACAGAAGCGCCCTTTCAAACCTTTAGGCAACTATAAATACATTATTAGGTGGGGTTTAGTTAGTTTATGTTAGAATTAAATGTTATCCTTTAGACATTATGAAGTTTTATAATATAATATTATGTTAGCTTCTTCAAATTGAGCTAAAGCTGATATAACCTGCGCGGGCCAGGCAAAACAGCAAAGGAGATTCTGTCGAAAGAGAAGTAAGCAAATTGAGCCTGCATGAAGAAGTACTTTTATCTCACAAAAGACCACCTCCCGCGTAATATATACTGCACAACTTTACACTATAAAGTTAATATACGTAGGTATATTAACTTTGTGCTTTACACAATAAATACACAATATTATATAACTGAGAAATAGTAATAAAAATCAGTCGACTCATCCGCAGAACAGAGTCCAATGTGATCATGAAACAAAAACTAGTTAAGCTGGCTAAACTATATAAGAATATGAATTTATCATCCGATATATCATATTCTTAACTCATCTAACATCCGATATTTAGAATCAAATAATTTTCAAACTGACATCAGTTTATAAAACGAACGAAAGTGAATTTTCAATAAAACAGATCGGATTTTTTTCTACTGACGAGTCGTAATAAGCATTCTGGTAATAAATCTTTTGATCTTTTGATACATAATTCCTTTCAAATATACGTGTAACATACATCCCTATTTCTAAGTAGGGTACTTAGTACGTACGTCTTGAGTGCATGAGCTAATGATAGAGACGGTTTCAGATGGAAACAGCCGGATTAAGCCAATTAAAGGAAGATTGGAAGTTTGAAGAATTCTTTGAACGCACAAACATACCCACCTTGTGAAGGATCTTATCCGCTTTTTAAACTTGTGTATTATTATTATTGCTAATACTCTCCATGCTAACATGCCCAGGGATCCTACCACCTATGCTGAAGCCGATTCCCATGGAATATTTCGATTCCAAAAATAGGTCTTAGGTTTAAGTTGATTACAAATATCTTTGGCTTAGTCGATAGAGCTCCTGCAGTTTTACAAGCTAAGCTAAACACCACTAATCATAGTTGATTTTCGGAATCAGAAAACTTGGTGGTAATCGGTTTTGTTTAGGCGGTAGGGCCCCTGGTGATTATTTTGAAAAGGCTATAATAAAATTGTAGTGTATTTACACTACAATTTTATTATTTGGCTCACCGCCATCTTTTAGCTAAAGGCTACCTCATCTACACGTGGGGTCAGAAGCAGGTCGTCTCATCGCAACTCGTCACGCATTCGGAACTCGTCCCATTCGCAGCTTGTCCCATTCTCAATTCGTCCCGTTTGCGTCTCGCCCCATTCGCAGCTCGTCCCGTTCGTAGCTCGTCCTATTCGCAGCTCGTCCCATTTTTATTTTTTTACAAGTCGTGTATGTGGTATCGTTAAAGATTACCAGGACTTTAATTTAAATGTATGCCATAGCCCAAGGGGTGATTCAGTAACCAATATTAATTCTAACACATGTGCCCTTAGTTATAAGCTGATCGATTGGTGAAGTACCTCAACCACACAGAATACAGCCAAATAACAATTCCCTTGAGGGTTGTTGTTTTCCTACGAGTGAGTGACGTCACCAGGAAGGAAGGAGCGGCGCTTTAGCGTTATTTATTTCTTTCAAATCAACAAATACAATTTATATGGGGCTTTTTTAATTGATTTTCGGGTGTAAGTTGCAAATCATTTTCGTGCCAAAGCCAACCTTATCTGAACGTGGTTCACTCATCATGCTCATCAACTAACGAGCTCTGACAGAAGAAACGTAGAAAACAGCGTAATTTTAAGCTGCCCGCCTGGAACTACTACCACCTCACAGAAGAACACTATGATGAACTAATGAGCCCTGACGCAAGAGAGTAATTTTAATGTGACAATTTTATGTGACAAAATTAATGCATGACAATTGTTTAGTATATTTTGATATATTTTTTAGTGTCATTTATAACTAGCTGACCGCCCTTTATTACCCGACCGGCTTCGCAAGGGTAGAAAGTGGTGTTTTATTTTCCTCGCAATTTATACGTCTTTTCTCTCCATAAGAAACTTATTTATACCTTAACGAAAATATTAAAATAAAAATTAGCAGAATTGGTCGCGCTTAGCAACATTCATTTTTATTTATATAGATTTATGTTTAATTCAGCTTGACATACCTATGTATAGTTTGATAATTATTTATCTTGTTGATACTGATGATTTATTTATCTGTGATTTATAAATTTCAATTACTATGATTTTATTATTTGCATGCCAGTTTCAATGGTCATCATCATCAACCTGTATATAAGCCACTGCTGGATATAAGCCTTACCCAATGGCTTCCACCAGATATGATCCTCCGCCTTCCGCATCCAGCCGCTCCCAGCCGTTTTCTTAAGGTTATCGGAACATCTAGTAGGAGGGCGACCAACACTTCGTCTTCCTATACGCGGCCTCCACTCTAATACCTTCCTCCCCCATCTGCCATCACTTACTCGGAAGATGTGACCGGTCCATTGCCACTTCAGCTTGCAAACTCTGAAGGCTATGTCGACAACTTTAGTTCTCCGTCGAATTTCATCGTTCCGGATTCGATCCAGCAGAGAAACCCCGAGCATAGCCGTCTCCATCGCTCGCTGCGCGACCTGTAGCCTGTGGATCAGTCCGATGGTCAGTGTCCAAGTCTCTGCACCATATGTCATTGCAGGGAGGACGCACTGGTTGAAGACTTTAGTCTTCAAGCATTAGGGTATCTGTGCGGCGAAGATGTGCCGAAGCTTTCCAAAAGCTGCCCAGCCCAGTCGAATGCGTCTATCGATCTCTTTGTTGAAATTACCCCGGTCAAGCTGTATGGAATGTCCGAGGTAGACATAGTCTTTAACTACTTCAATAGCTGCATTCTCTACGATATACTTCCGTCTTGTCGAAATTCATCTCCAGGCGACGTCGAGATGCAGCATTGAGATCGACCAACATACGACCGAGATCCTCCAGCGATTCAGCCATTATAACCACGTCGTCGGCAAACCGAAAGTGTGAGATGTACTCGCCATTCACAGTGACGCCCAGCGGTGAATAGTTTCGGGGAAATGATGTACTCCCCACCGCAGCTGGATAGGCTTTAGACTGCTGGTCCTGGACGCGGACAGACATTGTCGCAGCGCTATACAACCATCTCAGCATCTCGATATAGCGGTGGTCAACTTGGCACCGCTGTAAGGATTCCAAAAACAGAGCAAGTTTCGATGGAGTCGAAGGCTTTCTCGTAATCCACAAAAGCCACACAGAATGGCAAATTGTACTCTGTGGTTTTCTGCACAATCTGCCGCAATGTATATAATTATGTGGTTTCAACGGTAGAATACGAGTAATATGTAAAATATTGACAAAATGACAACTGTACAAAAAAAACCTTATAAAACGAGTCCGGTGGTCGAATGGCTAGCAATTGCTACTTTGATGTCGCAGGTTTTGATACCCGCACAAGACAAACATTTGTGTGCACGAACATGTATGTTTATCTTGGTTAGGGTGTTTTCTATATATTATAAATATGTATTTAAAAATAATGTATTTAAGTACATTTATCAGTTGCCTAGTACCCATAGTACAAGCTTTGCGCTTTATTTGGGACTAGATAGCTCTGTGTAAATTGTCCAGAAATATTTATTTATTTATTATTTATAATATTCAGTCTACGACAGTGAAGCTGCGGCCTTTGTCAGTATCATTTAAAATTAAAAAGAATATCATCGTCATGTTAATAACAGTTAAGGTTTTAATCTAAACAAAGTGTCGGAGGCGAGCGCAGCCAAGCATTTATGTTAGTTAACCGTGGATTACGTTGTAGGTAATGCAATTTATTATGCTGAGTAATGGAGAGCTGCGTCTTCGCTAGTCTTTTGATATAACAGGGGTGGTATTACTTACGTGTAATTTATATGTACTAATAGGTAAACGTATTAGTACAAGATGTTTAAAGAATACATACCTTACTCTAAACTATATAGCTGAATGGAAGGAGATGAGTGGAATGCTACACTTCAAGGGAACGAATGGCGAAGTTACTGTGAATTGGTAGAGACATGTACATATAATATGACAGGAAATGGACGCTTCTCATGCTTGGAACACTGACGGGTCGTTATGGCTACCATATACATCTATACATAAAAATAAAGTTTAAAAAACTAAAACCCGACTACTAAAAACACGCTCTAACAAGTACGAAACAAGAAAATAGTCTCATAATATATCTGCTATCAGTATGATGTATAAAAAACTACGTTAAAATATACTACGTGTAAGTAAGTTGTTTATTTAAAAGTCGGTAATTGTTTTATAGTAGATATGTACATAATAATTTCAGCGGAGACTATTTTCTTGTTTCGTACTTTTTAAAGCGTGTTTTTAGTAGTCGGGTTTTAGTTTTTTAAACTTTATTTTTATTTAACTTATTTTGGAGTTATCTGAATTCGTGTTAGATATAATGCAGACTCATATAGCAGTTTCAGGCTTTATTGTTTCATATTGTATTCAAGTATGACAAGTGGTTTTTATTACATTTGATGTCTGAATTTATAAATTCTTGCAATTATCAGGTGATTGCAAGGAAACCTGTGAGCAAAAGCTAATAATATTTATATATTTGATATGTGCTAATAAAGCTCTTTCATTTGATACCTCACACGACACCGTCAAGAAAAAAAAAAATTTACTTCATTACTTTATGTCCCCTAGAGGGCGCTGTAGCAATTTTAATGTGATGTCATGTAGCCTATAACCAGCGGAAGATCAAGAGGCTTCCAACGACACCTCATTTGTCTAATTATGATATCCAGTTTAGAAGTTATGAGGGAACAGATGAACATCCATAGCCACATACATACATACATACATACAAGTCAAAATTATAACCCTCCTTTTTGCTTCGCCGTAGTAACCCTACTACGTTGGGTTACTACGGCGTAAGACGTAAAAATGAGCCTTGTTGATAGCCCAGAGTACAGAATAAGCAAAGGGTCCAACGAGACCATGAAACACTTGATGTGTCAATGTGACGTCCTAGCCGGCAGATGAATGGAAATCCTAGGAAAGGCATACCCGGGACCAGGGGCTCTACCGTTGATGCTGAAGCCGATTACTATCGAATATTTTGACTCGAAAAATAGGTCTTATGTTTAAGTTATCGGTAAAAATCTTCAGCTTTTTTTTTATACTACGTCAGGTGGCAGACAAGCATACGGCTCGCCTGATGTGAAGCGGTTACCGTAGCCATATTAACGCACGCAAAATAAAATATCTCTCGCGCGCCGCCACCCCCGCTGCCAACGCAGCATCTCCTTCCTTTCTGGTGACCTCACTCACTCGCAGGAACACAACAACCCTCAAGGAAATCGTTATTTGGCTGCGGTATTCTGTGAGATGGAGGTACATTCCCCAGTCGGGTAGCTTACAATTACACTCCCTACCTCTCTTTTCGCCAGAGCTTAGTTTGTCAGTCAGCAGGGTGTACCGCGTGCAGGTGAAGTTGGCTTTGGTTCAAAGATGTTGATGAACCACTTACACCCC
The DNA here is from genome assembly GCA_937001555.2 of Hypsopygia costalis. Lineage (NCBI taxonomy): Eukaryota > Metazoa > Arthropoda > Insecta > Lepidoptera > Pyralidae > Hypsopygia > Hypsopygia costalis. The sequence continues at coordinate 9,816,947 of OW443325.2, forward strand.
ACTCAGCTTAGTCGGTAAAGCTCCAGGGTTACTACCTGCTAAGCTAAACACAAGTACCATAATTCTGAGTTGAATTTTGATTTTCGCAATCAAAAAATCCGATGGAAATCGGCTTCAACTTAGCTGGTAGACCCCCTGGAAGACTACAGGCTCTTCCCAATAAGTAGCCTCCTGAATATATGGAACATGTCTCCAGATAGTCAGGGGAGGGCGACTAAAAGATTAGGAAGAGCACAAAAGATCCATGAGTGTCGACGTATCACCACCGCGACCGGTACTCCAGCACTGGACCCACTCTAAGATATTAAAACTATACAAGTGAAGTTGTTTTTCAAATATTCCGTATATTTTGATTCCTTGCTTATTTTCGATGATTTTCTCGCTCGTGTCATCCATGTACGAGGGTTCGAAACGGCAACGCCTATGCTGTATCTATTTATCATGGCATGACATCTTACCGATATAGGTTCAAGGCTAATATAGAATAATATAGGGAATACCGCCCAACACGAAATAGCCAGCGCAGCGCACTTAACCAACATACAAAAGTGTTTATGCTGTTTCGGTGTATATTTCTTGAAGTTTTTTGTTCTTCTGCCTATATTTCGAAAAATCCCGGTGGTTTTCTAAACCTTTTTTGTCCGTTGCCTACAGCCGTTAAACGCCCAATATTTTACAGTTTGACAAACTATGTGGCTTGCAATTTATTTCACCCTGTGAGTAATTTTTAAAATCTTTTGTAATTACTAATACCATAAAAGATATTTTTATTTCGATTTGTATCGCAACTGATACATGCATATGTGAGTGTACCGACAGGATTTTTGATAATGCTTTTTTTAGAGATGTGTGCACCTTTTAAGAAAATTCTTCACATATATTATTGATATTTAACCGAAGTGTGCCAACCAGTTACTTTCTTATGTAGAGTATTTCGAAACTTAGTACTGGTATAGCTATAGTTCCAAAAATATACAAAGATTGTATAAATAAATAAGATATCTATGGGTATATAGCAGTTGTTAACTAACATGAAACAAGCAGCGCATCGAGCGATCGTCTGTACGACAATAAAACTCTTAAGCCTGCTGCCTTGCTTGAAGATTTACTCGAGCAACTTAATACACCGTGATATCGTTGTATAAGAACACGTTTGTATCGCTACGGCGAGCATGCGAACGAATATACGTGTACGCGATCAATCGGAAAATTTTGATTAATGACACAAAAACTGAGGTCCAAGCGAGTGTCATAGTCATGCATAATAAAGACATTTTACAAGTTTTCTAGCCTCTACATATGAACTTCTCTCTCATCTAAACGCGGTGGACCCTGTTAAATTAGCCAACCTTGTGAAAAATTAAACCCCAGTAGATTTAACGATCTACAAGGTTTAATTGACTTGTTAGTCTTGAGGTACTTAAAGATGGAGTAGTTACTAGGGCTGATCGTAGTTACACACACACACAACGCAGAAACACAACAATCCTCGGATTATTGTGATGTAAAATGAAAAAAAAAAATTGTGTGCCCTAGCCTATTTTTTGCCAGAGCCACAGAATATGTAATAGTATAGAGCCTCGTTTGTTAAGCTGCGTTTTCATTTAGCGTTGTGAACAGTTTCTAAACGAGCTTAGAGCATTTGCTCGCCGCTCGCTCAAATTACGAACGAATGCTCGTTCAGAAAGCTAAATAATACGTAGTTCTATTCGGCGTGGTGCACAACATACATACAGGTGAGGTTATGATAATTATGAGCTACATACACCCAAAGAAGCTGATAAACAAACATCGAATATTCGTCGTTGTAAAATAAAATTCGGTGATTCGCTGGAGTGCAAACGTTGTAAGCCTCCATCAGTCCTTAGTTATGATATAACAAGGCCGGGGCTAAGCCGAGGCTTACGGTAGATTTTATTAATTGACATGACATTTTATTTCTTGTTTAGAGTTACACAAAGATGTACTAGAGCTGGGAGGATATTACAACAGACATTACATTGTAATGAACTAAGGTATACAAGTTTCATTCAGAACTGATATAAGTTAGTAACCGGTACTAAAGCACATGATTGTATTCATATCAACAAACAACTTTCCCAAAAACACATTTTTTTGTAGGTATGTCATTTGACACTTTTTCAAAGAAACATTTTTATTTATTTGATTTTTGATTAACTTAAAGGTAGGTAACCAAAACCACCAAGCTACTACTCATCTTATATTGAGTAGCTCGATGGTATCGTTGCGTGTGTCAGTCTAATCGAACACGCAAGTTAAGCTATGTTGGCCGTAGCCTGTCCATGGATGGGTTTATTTATCTCTAGCTCCTCCGTGCTTCGGAGGGCACGTTAAGGCCTTCGGCCTCGCCAACCCGCAGTCGAGCAGCGTGGTGGAGGATGCTCTAAATCCCTTCAATTGAGGGGAGACCCATATCCTAGCAGTGGGTTTAATAAGGGTTGACGATAAGCCTTTAATAAGGTATCTCGCAATTTCTGTTCTTGTGTCCCGCATCATTTATTTCATATTTTTCAATTATTTGAGTAGGTCTTGACCTACTCAAGTAATTTAACATTTGATTACAAAAATAATTGTCGACCATAGTCAAGCACAGACCTAGTATTTCGACACGAGATTACTAATAATTGTACTTTAATATTCTTTTTATAAATACATTGGAAACCCAGACCAAGATCAAGATATAAACCAAGTCTACTGAGTAGTCACGGTCTTGGTTTTGGCTTGGGCAACCACGAACCAAGGCACATCAAACAGGTTTATGCCAATAATTTATTTTTCTTATACGGTAATTAGGCTCATGATTACTTATCCTCCATGAGGATACCTAACAGGATCAAAGTACACACGCATAAGATTTTAAATCCAAATAGTTTGAAACAAATCCGATTCATATAAAAAATATTTATCCAAAAGCAAAAAGAGATTTGCCGGTATCTCTCGGTACGTAAAGCTACTTTCTTTAATAACTACCCCACTCTGGGCCATAACTCAAAGTTGATCCTTACATTGACTTAAGAAGATGAACCACCCTCGGATGTGTAGCCTTCATTTTCGCTACGACCTCTCTAATAACTGCACGTGCATATACTGAGATGCTTGAAAAAAAAAAAAAGAAATTTAAATATCAAATGGCATGATTTGTTGTTGTTGTAAATTTTTTATTGTACGAAAGAAATACAAACATGTTATAAAAATAGGTTAGTTACATGTACAATGGAGGACTTATCCATGGGACTTCTTCCAGTCAACCATTTAATATTCAAAAGGAAAAACATTTGTAACATGGCGAACTTATGAACAATACTAATGTTAATAAATAATAAATATAAAAAATCATAACCAATAATTATGTATATATACTCGTAGATATTATGCTATCAACCAATTCAATTATTATTTAATTTTAATTTTGATACCATGACTGGTATCAAAATTAAAATTAAATAATAATTGAAAAAAAAAAATTAAATTATTTGGCATAGAGCAGAAGCTGAATAATGTTCACGTTCATTTGCTATAGGATTCTCACGAAGAGCTGAGCCTAGTTGAAACTACCAGGTTATAAACAGAATAATCAAACTATTTCAAATTAAAAATAATTTTAAAGCTCAAAGGTTAGCTGGAAGAGAGTCATGTATGGTATAAGTCCGCCTTTGTACAAATTTGTGTAATCATTTTATTTCTACTGTGCTCTGCAACTGTTGAACAATAAAGATACTTACAACAATAACTATTTATTTATGTAAACTTTATTAATAAAAGCGTTATCTACCTGCCAACTAAAAAACAGATATTTCTGTGTATACACGAATGTCGCTTACAAAATAATACGAAGAAATAAGTTACAAAACAAATGACCACTTTATATAGACATTATGTACAATGATAAGTTAATAAATTGTAATTATTATTTATAATAAACTAGCTATTACCCGCGGCTTCGCTCGCGTGGTCCAGGGGTGCAGGATTATCCGCTGGGTCAATCTAAAGATTGTCTGAAAATTTAGTTGAAATCGGTCCAGCCATTTCGGAGTCCATTCGGATTATACATACATACTTTCTCTTTTATAGGTATAAATAGATAGATTAAATTAAAAAATAAAAATAAAATACTTTGATATATAAATATGACCTCAGTGTCACTCTAATAAGAAGCTCGACGGCGTCGTTCGTTGCGCGTATCAGTCTAATCGATCACGAAGTTAAGCAACGTCAACCGTAGCCTGTTTATTGATTGGGGCACGTGCACGTTAAGCTTTTCAACCTGGCTGTTGTCATCAGATAATAAACGTTAAGCCAAAGTCAAACGGCTTGAAAACTCTGGCCTCCGCCAACCCGCAGTTGAGCAGCGTGGTGGAGTATGCTCTAAACCCCTTCGATTGAGGGGAGACCCGTATCATAACAGTGGCATGATTTATGGATTGATGTTGAAATATAACCTATAGTAGAAAATCCAAACTGAGAGGATAATCAAAAAATATATATCAAATTCAAATTCAAATGATTTATTTTGCTAAAAACATAGGTACAAAATATATTTGTTGGTATGAATAAAGGTTCCATTATGTTCTGCCTTTTTCAACACATTAGGTATGCAAAATGACAAGATCAATAGCAAATTTAATTAAATTAATTATAAATGTCCGGTTAAGTAAATTTCTTGTTATTTATTGTCAAATTCATATATATTTTTTATATCAATGTTATATCTATAAATATAACAGAAAAATATTTAAGAACAGGAACCTTCGTATCGAAATAAGACCTACCCCTGACTATACAAAAGTTTTTTCATATAAACCTTGTAACAAAATACGCGGAGTCTGTACAAGGCGCGTTTTTTCGCTCAGCTCGCCGCGGCCGGTGTAATCTCAAATCTCCCGCCGCCAATTTATTTTCATTAGCGATCATCCTCGGTTAATTTTATTCCCTACTTACCCTGGCAAGGATCGGGAGACTTGAGGATAATATAGCATGGAGATGGACTGTAAACAAAAATAATTTAACAAAATATTAGTGAGTAAATTAATACTATCAAAACGTGTAGAAACAGCAAATAAATTAATTACAACTAGTAGTCGCCCAGCGGTCGAAATTCGACCATAATTAATTAAAATTATGACTTTAACACTAAACAAAAGAGATGCTTTTGTGTGTGAAATACTTACATGGTAGTGTGTGGTAATTTTCAGCGAAATTTATTGTGCTTCTATAATCGTCCAGTCGTTCTGTCTGTCCGTCCTGAAACTCAAAATTTCGAAATTCTGACTTCGGATTCGTGTAGAGCATCAAAAAATAGTAATGTAAAGTGACCTTGGTATTCCGATATCAATTCGGGAAAGTGGCCAAAATAAATAAATAAAAAAATTATGTCTGTCCGTCCGTTGCCATGAAACTCAAAATTTCGAAATTCTGACTTCGGATTCGTGTAGAGCATCAAAAAGTAGTACTGTAAAGTGACCTTGGTTTTCCGATATCAATTCGGGAAAGTGGCCAAAATAAATAAATTTCGCTATGGTGGCGCATGCTGCGCGTCCGATGTTTTTTTATTGATTTAATGTATTTTTTATGCATAAAAAAAAAAATCTGCACTCCTTCTCTATATAAACTTTATAATTTATGTGTGCGAACACATAAATATAAAGTTTATATAGGATAACGCATATTTTCGTAAAAAGGGTACAAAGTTTTTGTTCACGTAATAATATATAGATAAACGGAACACAGATTACCTTAATTAAGAATAGATGAATGAAAGTTTGGAGCATTTTATTATTTACTGATAAAAAAAGACGCCACAACACATTGTGCAAAAGTCGTCATGTTTATAAAACCTTTTGGATTGGATAGCATTACATTGGCTACTGGTTTCATTGTACTTCTACTCATAGCGTGCTAGTAGCTTCGCAATGCTTCTACTCGCCCGATTACATGTGCTCCAGGCTTATCTGTCAAATGCTATTCAAATTCCGATTTTTTCCATCTTCGCTATTGTTTAAACGGGACTTACCGCGATCGATTTTTGTATTGTATGGTCCCCAAGGTTAATTTGTTAGCTTCTGTAATGTTCAATTTTCACATTTCTATCTTCAAAATAAGGTTTTCAATTGGTAAATTATTATGCATATTTCCGATTGCTTTTTCTTTTTTATCTTATTCTTATGTTCCTCCTTGCCTGCGTTCGTCTGTTCTTTTTAATTTGTTTTTGATAGTATATTTTATCATCCTACTTTAAGAAACCATACGAGTCCATCTCTATAAAAGCAAACTTCGGCTTCACCTCAAATTCTGAGCCGTAGTATCTGCGACTTGCTTAATTCATTTCCACAGGATAATATTATTTTTTTACTCCCTATCACTTTTTGTGAGTTGAGATGAAGCGACTTATTTTTTATTATTCATTCTATCGACCAATTGGGGTGAGACAGTTCTAGTTCCCCTTTGGACTGGTATTCAGGTGTAATCGGGATGACAGTAACTTTGTCAAAGATCTGATGAAATAATTTAATATTATTAGACGGTGAGAAAAGAAAAAAATAGGAAACAGATAAGATGCACGCTTTGTTTCTATTTGTATTCTATACTTCAACGTTGTTTCAACATTGTCCTAATTAATATTGACATACTTAATTATGTAACTCTGTACATGGCTAACTTTTTTTCCTAACACAAACAACTTTCAGGGCTTTCATATTTATTATAAGACGAATTCCAAAGCTTCCTATTTCTGATTAAGTTTGTTACGATTTCCTTATTACTAATCTTGGCCAGGAGACACACCGGTGGGAACGTGTGGCCTGTATGTGTGTAGCGATATTATACGTAAGTAACAGCTTTTCCGTACCTTTTACGTTTGTGTTTATTTTCTATATTGAATAGAAACACTACTGAGATTTCAATATACATAACACACAGAATGGAAACAAAATGAAACGATGCATAAAGTTAATCTTTGTTACAATTTATACTCGACGCTCAAGTTTAGTGACATTTGCACAATCATGATCAGACATTGTAGGATAGGAATGCAGACATTTTGGAAATAGCACGTTTTAGGAAAAATACATAGAGAGGTTGTTATATCATGACTGAATTGTTTGGTAGTCCGAGCGCTTCTCATTTGTTTTTTTTTAAATATCGACGCATCGTTGTTGATATTTGAATAATTTTCTGAGGGTAGCACCTCGGTATCGGTATCCACCGAGTTTTAGCCTGAATTTTAAAACTCTGTGGCGTTAATCTTTATAAAAAGAACACGTTTTCAAATTAAATAAAAATTGTATTAGACAATAGTATGATTATTAGTATAATACCGACGTGCAATTAATAAATTCTTAGAAAATTGTGACGACGTAAAAATAGAAGATTGTTAACAAAAAGTACGGACCCCGGGGTCTGTAGATTGTAATTATTATCAATAAAAAAAAGAAACCAAAGACATAATAATTTGAGATATATTTACATATTGTAAGTTGTAATTTAGTTTTTAGGTTATACACAACATTTACTTATTAAATTCTAAATGATTACATTATTTAATTAGATAATCTATAAATAAAACTACTACTTATATTTATTTGAACTATGTCGAAATAAATATAAAGCAAGATATCCAGCTACGTATGTGCTACGAGCCGCTACGGTGCTACGGCAAGGGAAATTTTGACCGATATTACGTAGGTACACTGACCCCAGTGGACTCAATCGAGTTATCACCTCGGTCAAATTATATTACACCCTTAACGAGATAACTTTAAACGAATTAGTCTTGTGATAGTGACCATCGAACACTCTTACACGATACAGGGTGAAAACGATAAATGTTCTTATTAGGTTATTTTTTAAACCATACATTTACAAGGCATTAAAAAAGTGATACCTGATCCTAAAAGTGCTTAATGAGCTGTCAAATGGTACCAACATAAATTGTACAACTTATGACTAAGGACTACGGAAATGTATACGGTGGCCTAATTAGTTATCAAATTGCATATTTAATGAATGTGGTTTTTTTTCACAATCTTGTTTTCATATATCATCATTCATCAGCCTATATCTATTCACTGCTGGATATAGTCCTTCCCTAATTCTTTCCGCTATATGCGATACTAGGCTTTCTGCATCCAACCGTTTCCAGCCGTTCCCTTGAGGTCATCAGTCTGCCTACTGTGCAGAAACTTGGACTCTGACCGTAACCTATCCTTTACACTTGTAAGTTTTACTCACGTAAGTTACGTAATTAATTTACGATAAATTGTTTAAATTTGCAAATGTAAAGTCGCTTCGTAAGTTCGTTTTGGGGTGTAAGTGGTTCATCAACATCTTTGAACCAAAGCCAACTTCACCTGCACGCGGTGCACCCTGCTGACTGACAAACGAAGCTCTGGCGAAAAGAGAGGTAGGGAGCTTAATTGTAAGCTACCCGACTGGGGAATGTACCTCCACCTCACAGAATACCGCAGCCAAATAACAATTCTTTTGAGGATTGTTGTGTTCCTGCGAGTGAGTGAGGTCACCAGAAAGGAAGGAGATGCTGCGTTGGCAGCGGGGGTGGCGGCGCGCGAGCGATATTTTATGTTGCGAGCGTTAATATGGCTACGGTAACCGCATCACATCAGGCGGGCCGTATGCTTGTCTGCCATCCGTCGTAGTATAAAAAAAAAAAAAAAATTACCGGGCTAGACCCGTGATTTAAGAGAGATAAATAATAATAATAAATTAATAAGTATTAAGATATTTACAACTTACGCAAGTGCGTCAGTTGGAAATTTGCAAGTCAATATGTGCTTGAGTTTACTTTCAAACATAATACTGGTGACCTAGATTTGATTTTTATTGTGACACAAATGCTAAAGCTAAAAGTCAAAGTACAACGTCGAGTGGCCGACAAATATACGGCACGTCTGATGTGATATAAGCGCTCGCAATATATTATTGTTATTGTTGTTGTTATATATATATATTGTTATATATATATATATATATATATATATATCTCTTAAACTTCTTCTATATAGTACTTACAGTCATAGACAGACAGATAGACGGAGGGGAATTGCGAAAATTAAAGCATTTCAACATTAACTCAAAACACAAATGCAGAAAGAGTTGATATGCACACGCTAATTCCGCTGCGCAACAAATATTGCATTAGAGTAGTCTAAAAAGAGATATATGAATACATTTCACATCTAAATCTGTGCTCGAATTAATTTGTCGCATCGCAAAATTAACGCATGAGTAACATCGCCCACCCTGACATCTCGCTAAATCGCACTTATGCATCTCAGTACGCTCACATTGACACCAATAGAGCTGATGATACCTATTAAATTAGTATAGAAATAGAGCATCCATAGCGACATTTAGAAAAAAAGTTGGATAGTGAAATACAAAGGTTGTCTTTGGATGACAGTAATAAAGCCAGTCAGAGAGTTTGGGCTACTGGAAAATACTGTCCTCCTTCAAGCTGCAGTTGCTCAGCTTCGTGAGTACGCTATAAACGATTGAATGGGAAACCGTATGAGTACTGGCCGTCAAATTCGATTCGAAAGTCGACCGTGTGATGATAACGATTTAATAAACATAAAAATCTCTGTATGAATTCTCGTAATACAATAAATATTATAAGAATCTATACTGTAACTAGCTCTTGTGGTGAAAAAATTCACTCATCTCCTACACTCGTCAATTTTTGTCTATTTTTGACATGTTACATTTATCTATAAACTACGTCTACTGCAGTAAACTATGAATAACTATAAATAGTTCACTAAAAGTCGCCATACGTACAACAGTACTAACATTTCGACTCTATATTTTGCTTTTTATTTTTATATCTAAGGTCGTCAACAATTATAACCCTCAGTGGTTAGCAGTTAAAATAACGTATATAAGCAAGACTGCAGTGGTATTATCGTCTCTGTATAAATACGGGTAGCATTCCATGCATGTTCGCCGCGGCTTCAGGTGAAAAGATCCCACGCTCACCCACCGTCTGCACTGCTAGCTTAACTGTTTACCGTTCCTGCCTAAGTCGCGACATATCGCGACATTGTCGACGGTTTTGTTTACCAGACATAACGCTATAGTAACACTGTGGTACTCCGAATGTTAGTCTGAAGTATGGGCCGAAAGTTTAGTAATAAAATAAAAGTATATTTCAAATCCTGTAAAATATATTTGTACAAAGAGACAAACTCTTTGTACAAATTTTAACACTTTGTACAATTTAGTTGTACAACTTTGTGCAAATCTTGGACTAATTTTAATTTCTACCAGTTCTACAATCAATGTTATTTGATAGTAATTAATATACTATAGGCATATGTGTCATATATATACAACGTGAGGTTCTTCAAAAAGGACCTGAAGGGAGTGATGCCCCTGCCAGCGTCCAGCGTTGTTGCCAGCGTGTTGCCAGCGTCCATATGCTGCCTTAAACTGTTTCTATCAGGTCGTATGCTTGTTTACCACTTTAGTGGTATAAAAAAATTAAATATACTTATATCAAATTATATACACACCATAGTCAGTTATATACCCTTTTAATTATTACTTTACACTATATAACACATACAAACACGTAAGCGGAAAATTTTATAATATCTGTGCCATTCCGAGAGAATAGATTTTTAACATATTAATTAAACGTTCGGCCAGTATATTGACTCAACAGCTCCCTACAATAACAACACAGAGACTTGTACATCAAAATAATTTTAATTACAAGTCTTAAAACACAAAACAACTCTCTAAATTAAATCTTAGTTAAGGATAAATTCATTAAAAATAAACCGAGGCTTAATTGTTATTGTTCGCTTTATAGACAAAGCGAGTTAATTTTTAACGAGTGATCATCAAAATCGTTTAATTACATCCCAAAGGGACAGCTAACCGAGGTCTAATCAACCGTTTGACGTCGTAACTGCGACAATAAACTGTGGCATCCCCTTCACGGAGAGGAAATTATCTCTTTAAAAAATACCACCCCTGAGGTGACAGCCCTGAGTGATAATCACTTCTCCGAAGAATCTGTTGGTGTTAATTCGCGTAGAATATTCGATAATTTTTGTTTGTTGTTTTTTCAAGTGAGGGTCTCCAAGTTTGATTCAGTTAATTTATTGTGTTTTATAAATGCTTGACTATTGAGTAATGCAATATAATAATTCTACAAATAGGTATTATAATTACAAAGAAAGAAAATACATTTAATTAACATCACAATATGAGGAAATAATTCACAATGACATATAACATGTTTGGAAGAATGTACATATTTTTGTTACTCGTTCACAGGAAAACAGTTGACCAGTACAGTAAATATATAAGCGTAGTAAGTCGTACGCTAGAGTTATCGTAAAAAACATCATAGCTCTTAATAGGAGTTAAGTAGCAAATCATATTCTTATATACTCATATATATATGTAATAATATATATAAACAAATATATAAAAAAAAAACTACTGAAACCACTACTAAGTGATCTAGAGTAAAAAACCGGACAAGTGCGAGTCGGACTCGCCCACCGAGGGTTCCGTAGGTACGTAATATCATTATTAAATTTGATATTTTTCATTATAAATAAGAAATAATGCGTCGAAAAAAGTAAATAAAATATATTTTGCAATGTGTATATCAAGCCCTTTCATATGAATGAAATTTCGACACCCTGTAAAAAATATAGACCCCCTATTTTTTAAGATCTATTTACAAATGTATAGTTTTGAGATTTATTCCTGTACTTGTAGTCTATAACGATGTTACTTGCCAAATTTCATAGTTCTAGGTCAACGGGAAGTACCCTATAGGCTAGGTTTTGATTCCCTTGAGTGTGTCGAAATATGCGTTTTTTGCTGAATGAAACGGCCGTAACTTTTTTCTACGTAAACTTAGCAATTTTATTTTTTTACAACTTCATGGGACCGTAGACCTGAGTATACAGTTCAAATTTCAGCTTGATACCTCCACGCATTCTCAACATAGAAATTCTTGACAGACAGACAGACAGACAGACAGACAGATAGACGGACAACAAAGTGATCTTATAAGGGTTCCGTTTTTCCTTTTGAGGTACGGAACCCTAAAAATGAATAAACTGCCTTGAAAAAATATCAAACCACGTCTAGTTAGGTTTATAATTATGTATTACTTATTTATGACTCATAAGCTTGACGTAATATATAACTCTGTAGTTTTCTAAATCCTAATCTACCCATCTGATTAAAAAAAAACCCTCATAAATGTTTAAAATGCACTTTCACGGTAGGGATATGGGCTATATATTAAGAGTAGGCATAGCAGCGACCGCAGCAAGTATTTAATTATAAATGGCATCAACTGATTAGATTCATCATCATATTATTATACACTCAGCTGGGTTTCTCTTTAATCAAAGAGGGTTTAGAGCGTACGCCACCATGGTGCACGACTGCTAGTTGGCGGAGTTTTTTTTTTTTTTTTTTTTTTTTTTTTTTTTTAAATCAGACAAATTACACAGCGCCATCTAGCCCCAAAGTAAGCGAAGCTTGTGTTATGGGTACTAGACAACTGATAAACATACGTAAATACATTTTTTTTTTTGTAAATACATACTTATGATACATAGAAAACGCCCAGACTAAGACAAACAGACATGTTCATGCACACAAATGTTTGTCCTATGTGGGAATCGAACCCACGAGCGTTGGTGTCGAAGGCGCGTAATTGACCGCTACGCCACCTAGCTCGTCGCTGGGGGGTTTTTGAATCCGTCGTCCACTGATTTGGCTTAACGATTGTCATCTTATTACAATAGCCGCGACCAACGGCTTAACGGGAACGTTAAGCCAAAATACAATAAAAAAAGTGATGTTGATTTAAATTTATATTAATAGGTAGTGGTTACCACGCTGCTCAATTACGGATTGGCGGAGTCCAGTGTTTTCAGGCCACTAACTTGGCTTAACGGGGACGTTAAGCCAAAGTACAATAAAAATAAAAGTGACGTTGATTTAAATTTATGTTTAGGTTGCTCAAGTTAAGTACCCCGCTAGATTGGAATGAGAACAACGGAAACGGAGAAATATATTCCTCCATGGAACGGAAATGTGCAGCGTTACTAACGCGCGGTTTATGCGTTAGATAAGCGATGCAAACGCAAATGTATTCCGATGCACAATCTTTATATGGCACATAAACTGGAATCACTACCATGAGCGTGAGTGATGACACTGAGAGAGAAATTCTGAATGTTATTGTCCATTAGGCAGTTTCTTTTAAGATCAGAGAGGGTTTATTTGTCTTTCAACTTGAAAAACCTAGACTATTGCAGTCAATGGTCTTATTTCATTTCATCATCTTTTCAGCCTAAGTATGTCCACTGGTGAATATAAGGTCTCCCGTTAGTGTACCACAACGATCACTTTGTACGGTTTGCCTAAATTGGCTCCCTGTTAATACCAGAACATCTAATGGAGGTCCATCCTACGCAGCACTTTTTTATACTACGTCGAATTTTTTATGAAGCACGACTGGGGAAGTATCTCTACCTCACAGAATACCGCAGCCAAATAATGATTCCCTTGAGGGTTGTTGTGTTCCTGCGAGTGAGTGAGGTCAGCAGAAAAAAAGAAAGGAAGGAGTATAGGCAACGGATCGGCGACCCCTTGGTATTGCTGATCTCCATGCGCGGTAGTGATGAGCTATACATCAGGTGACCCACATGCTCATTTGCCCCCCTCTCATTGAAAAAAATAGTTTGTGGCTAAAAGTTTGTCAGATCATATGGTAGATAGGGCATTCATAGAATGCGCTTACTGTAGCGTCAGCTAAACACTATGTAGTTAGTTATTGGATCTGAAGTACATATATTAAAAATTCTATCTTTTCTTTTTAATTTAAATATTGTTGTAATCTAAATGAAATACGTCATGTTTAACTAACCCAAGTCAATTGTAAAATGGCGGGTAACATGAAAAATTCAATAATAAAACGCTAAAAGCCAATCTTATCTCGAAGAGAGGAAATTAAGAAACAGCGTTGGCCATCTGACACGGTCGCTCTGCAGATCTCATAGTGAGGGGAGCAAATCCGAAAATGTCGTTGTCAGAAATCACTACTTGAACATTTGATTTCGTCTTCAATTTATTTAAAAATAATAACGGATATTTTTTATTATTTTGTTATTTACATTATTTCAGATTTCTTTTTTGATATCAGTCTGAAGTTCAAACTAATCACTACATAGTATAAAACAAAGTCGCTTTCTCTGTCCCTATGTCCCCATGTATGCTTAAATCTTTGAAACTACGCAACGGATTATGATGCGGTTTTTTTTAATAGATAGAGTGATTCAACTGGAAAGTTTATATGTATAATATATGCATAACATAGTAGAAAAACACTGATAATTTAGAGGTTTCTAATGTGATGTCGTAAATAAACACATTTTTTTGCTCTTTCATTGCAAACGCTGGCTGAACCCAACGAGATAGATCAAAATAATGTAGTACAGTATTGTTCACCTTAAAATGGTCTACAAAAAAGTTCGCGATGGTATATGTCTATCTCTTAGTGGTAACACACAATAACCGTTATTTTATCCTTTGCTTTTTACAAGAAATAATGCCTTATTTACGAAGCGATTTTAAGCAATACAGAATTAATCCTTATCCAATTAAGTACCTTAAATACATTGCGCATTTAATATAGATCAATATGGCCCTTCACAGCATGTAATTTAAATGAATAGTTTAGAAGATATTACACATTTAAAATGCAGGGACATAACGGCTGTGGCGGTACCGGCCGCGGAGCCGGCGGCGTGTGCCTATAACTGGGGAAGGACTGGATAGGACAAAGCGCAAAGACCTTCTGTAGTACATTTAGTATCAGCATTGCACCCGTGCGAAGCCGGGGCGGGTCGCTAGTAAGTACTAATACGTGGATAAAGGCATAAGAATCTTTAAATACTAGAAAATAGTACTACATGTCTATTTTTATTATGCATATACTTAGTTGTAATATGAAAGTAAACATTTTCAACGATAAATTACATGTACATGTATTATATATATCTATATATAATAATCTTCGTAAATGAAAACTTTCTTATTTGCATATGATTGAATTGAATAGTATATTATCAGAATCTTTTCTAAATCGTAAAATTCTATTAATATCTATATAGCCCGCCAACTGGCATTTGAGCAGCATGGTTGAGTATGCTCTAAACCCTTCCGATTAAGGGGAGACCTCAGCAGTAGGCTGAATGTGGCTTGATATTAGATAAAAGACAATCTATTAATTGACTAAATAAAATTGGTAATAGATACAATGAATTCCCACGACATATCATGATTTCCACTGACAAAATTCGTCTAGATAACTACTTATAATAACTACTTAATACTTAATTTAACTTACACTTAATACTTAGTAACAATATACTTAATAACTTACTAAATATTATAATAATAGTAAGTATAAAAACCGGCAGGTGTCACATCTCTAAAAATTTTTAAAGATAGAGTGTTGAATGCGACAGCGACACGACATCGACTTTCGTGGAAACGTTGAAATAATTCCAATGTGACTCCGCGCCGGGGAGACGACGGAAACGCAGCCTTATCTCGCACAGAATACCCGCTTGTTCCATTTTTAAACAACTCAACTTCTTTATTTCGTTGTATTTGTTCCCCCAACTTCCCCTCCCCTTGCCACCCCTTCCGCCTCAAGTTACCACATGAATAGAGACGCCTACTTAATGGGACTTTCAGTTCCTAAGTCATCATGTTTTTTCTTAACAATATACTTCGCGATAAGTAAGGTTGGATAATAAACGGTGAAAATGTACGGGGAGAAAATGAAAATCTTGATGATGCCTGTAAATTTGGCAAGATATACCAAAGTTTGGTATACTTATCTATTTAATATTTGACGTGTAAATAACAAAAATGGGCTGCTATTGGAAAATATAAATTCTTTAGGCAACGCGAAATTAGAAAAGTTCTCAGCATATTAGTTGTATTTTGAAGAAAATCACGCTGGAGATCACACAAATCTATATATAAATAGCCACATATAGTGTACCAGAACTTTATATTATGCACTTGCGTCAAGCCCGAGAGATCGATTACTTACATCTATTGTTATTTTGTAATCGAACACGCTAGTTAAGCAACATCGGCCGTAGCCTGTCCATGGATGGGTTTATTTACATCGAGTTTCTCCGTGCTTCGGAGGGTATGTTAAGCCGTCGGTCCCGGCTGTTGTCATTAGATGATAATCGTTAAGCCAAGTCAGTTGCCTTTAGGCGACCTGAAAACACGAATGCTCTAAACGCCTTCAATTGAGGGGTGATCCGTATCCCAGCAGTGGGATGAATAAAAGTTGTCGACGACGAATTATTATTTTGTACGTAGAGAGCCACCCTTTCAAATTATCAACTTCTCGCCGTGCACTCTGTCATCATGTACAGTCCGTTCCCCAAGATAACTGACAGCTCTACCATATTGGACTGTACGGCAAAATTATCTTTGGTTACCGACTGTACGGTCAACCGCATATTTAGTGTACATTTCCAATATCAGATTATGGTCTTGCCTATGCAAGACCATCTGATATTTGGGGCTACCCCCAAAACAGATAGCGCTACGTGGAACCATTTTATACTGGAAGTGTAATTTTTTGGTTCCTTTTTTTATCATATACCGGGTATGAAACAAGCATACGGTCCGCCTGATTTCAAGCGTATACCGTACACAAGTACATGATTGGACTTTACTCTATTTACTATACAAGGAGCGTAGCAAATAGAGTAGCAATAGAGTAAGAAGGAGTTTACCCAATTGCAAGAACCAAATAATCCTTAAAGCTTTTGCCCTACCTGTTTTACGCCATAGCCTAAGCCGCGCGTAGTCGGCAGGGTGCACCACGTGTAGATGAAGTTGACTTAGACTCAAAAGATGGTTTTGAGCCCTCAGAACCTAAATGCTCCGTGCGTGGCTGATTGTACGTTTCAGCGCGGTATGTCAAAGCTATTTTATTACTCCACGCCTAAAAATGGATACAGTACTCAAGAATCTCCCATCTCTATTCCAAGATTAACTATTGGTAAGTATAATATTTTCTCAACGCCATAACGTAAGAAATCTAAATCTGTAATGTTATTCGCGATAAGGCTGCCATTATTCACACCGTCGGTACACGTCTTCTGGGTACAGTTTATCCGTTATCAGCGCCACAATGCATTACCGACAGTAACAATATCATTACGGGGGCTATTCAACATTTTTATTATTGCGTTACTATTGTCTTATGGCGCGACGCCCGCAGATAACGTTGGAACACACAGCCGAGGCGGTTGGCAATTCTTTACACGCAGAATTTTCTATATTTACATACAATTTTTTATTTTTAGATAGAAAATTCTATCTTCATTCTTATTGACATCGTACACGAAAAATTCGTAAAGATATATGTATGTAACGTTTTTTTCCTTCTATTGCAATCTCACGATATAACAATCGCCTAGGATTAAAAATTTTGGCGCATATTTTATTTTGTTCACTATTTGCTTTTGAAGAAATCGCTCATGCACTCTTTACCCCCTTATAAGCCATTCGCAGGCTGAATAAGTTTGTGTCCTTACATTAAACATTCAATAAATTATTTTTATTTAGCACATCACTATTGACTAACAATTTGTGCCTTTAAGCGTAGTAGACTATTTTTACGAAACTTCATGAGCGAACCAAATGTCATAGATGCCTTCCTAACGTGTCGCAAGATTAGCTTACTGAAAATCTTCTTTGCATTTATTATAACAAAACTAATTATTATTTTTAATTTTTACATAAATTAAAACTCCCCCATTGCAGGATATCTAGGCAGTCTTATCGCATAGCAATTTTTTTAGCTGGCTATTCTAACAAACTGTATGTAACAAGCAAGATACGTTGCAGATTTATGTTAGTAATGTTTGTTGTTTCACCTCGCCGCGAATAATGCGCGCTGAGATTTATGTATAAGCCCCATTTGTATTTAGCGGATGATTGGTGGCGATAAAGGGCCTTGACAAATTACTAAGGTAGGCTATTTTACAATCCTATTATTGTGTTTATAGCATAAGATTTATCAATTTAGATATTTTCCGGAAATACCGGACTTTATATTTGAATGGTTTAAAATATTTTAGACAATATTAAACTAATGTAACATATCAACGTATCAATATGTACAATTTTAAAAAAATATGTATAATTATTTTCAAAATATTAAATTTACTTTTACTATTTTTATTTAATTCTTACAATTCCTAGATAAATAAAGTAACCTTTATATAATTAATTTAGGAATACAATCACTACATACTGGAAGTGTTTTTTTTATTCCTATTGATTTGGCGTTGTCATTGACAAATTATGTGTTACGTTATTCCTTTAGTAAATAATAAATATATATTCTTCGAGGAATTACAGACTGCCATCTAGTTCCAAACTAAGCAAAGCTTTTGCTTACTAGATAACTAACATATACTTAAATACATTTTATTTAAATATGTGTCTTGTACGGGGATCGAACCCGTGACCTTGCCATTTGACCACTGGGCTAATCAGTATAATGTTACACTTGCCTACTTTATTAGGTACTTTAAAATTTTGATATTTACAATTCAAACATGCTCGACATCCAAAGTAAAATCACCACGTACACAGAATAAAAAAATCACATTAACCTCACACCAACTACACATGCAAACTTTTTTCATTGACTTACTCTCGCAGGGGGCAAAATAATTCCTTCGCCCATAAATCTCAACTTTAAGAGAAGCAGGGGGGATTAAAGATCAGTAATCTTAGGTTCAGATGAGTTATGGCCCGCACCGCGATCCTCTTTATTGTGACTTTAAGAAACCAGGAGATTTTGTTAAACGTTCGAAATTAATTTAGATAATGATTAATGGTATCTTCGGTAAGCAGGAAGCTCCCGTGGGTCGGTATTTGCATAAATGGAGGCGGGTAAGGCGCTAGTTTTGAGGTTTGTCGCAAATTTGCTAAATGGTTAATATATGTGTATATCACATAAAAGTAAGTAAAACTGAGAGATATAAAAATACTAGCTGACCCGACAGATGTTATATTTCTCAATTTTCAACCCGTTAGAAAAAGGACTTTCAGTTTTCGTAAATTTTCGAGTAAATTTTCAAATTTTTCTTTCCGTATAAATGTTTGAAAAATAATAAAAAAAAATTGAAAAAATCACCACCTAATCGCTTAGGCAAATTTTTCCATTTTTTAAATATTTTTAATATTCTGGCAAGTTGGCCGAACAATCAAAACGTTCTACCTGTTCTCACTCATTGGGTCCGGTACGATATAGTTCCGAATGACATTGTAGCGGCGAAAATATTTCAGCGTTGTACATCATTATCAGCCTGTGATATCCACTGCTGGATATAGGCCTTTTCCAATACTTTTCACCAAATGCGGTCCTCCGCTTTACGCATCCAACCACTACCAGCGACTTTTTTAAGGTCGTCGGTTCATTTAGAGGGGGGGGGGGGGGGAGTTGTACGCAGGAGCGTAAAATTATTGAAACGACAACTACGAAGTCGCATTACACCGCAGCCAAAAACATTATAGCGAAAAATGTACACATAGATACATATATAGATAGCACAACATAGTTTGCAATTTGCAACTAAATAGGTGAAATAAGCCATAGAAAGTAAAAGTTTCAATTAAATCAACAAAAAACCAAAATTAAGTGTGAATACTATGTACCGCAGTTGAGTCTCGCCAACCCGCAGTTGAGCAGCGTGGTGGGGTATGCTCTAAATCCTTGGTAAAATCTAAATAAAAGTAAAAATTCGTAGACAACAACCAAAACCGACAGCTTGACGTATCCGTCGAAGCCCGAAAGATCTCTAGCTACGAGTAAACAAGTCCATTAATAGACAGGCTAGAGTTGACACTGTTTAATTTTCGTGATCGATTAAATTGGCAAGAGCAACGACACCATCGTGCTCCTCAGTTCAAGATAACATTTAAATGGAAATGAATATAAGAATGTTGATTTAATAAAATCCCATGCACTCCGTTTAATTAAATGGAACAGTACAAGTGATTTTATTACAACAAAATGTTGAAAAAATTCCATTAAGTGCCAACAATCACCAATACCAACAAATATAAGTGAAGTGATGAAGGTGTCTATTTTATAACATGAAGCTTAGGCGTTTCATAAATAATTCCATCATTTCCTAACAATAAGCTACGTAAAGACGCGAGGCAGGATTTTGCTGTAACAGAGTTAGCTGAAGGAATATTTATTGGTGCAACTTTGTTTAATATTGGGTTCAGCCGAGCTCCACGTCTTACGTGGAAAAAAGTTTTAAGTCAGCCGATTATATTGCTTAGTTGGATACCCTTTGTTACTGGCGGCTTGCAGAAGACCACATCTGAATACTGTTTTTAACTGTTTCGAGCGGCTCATATCTTCTTAATATATAAAAATTTCGTGTCACGTTGTTTGTCCGCGATTGAACCTAAACCGCTGAACCGATTTTAATAAAATTTTGCACAGTGTGTGTAGTTTGAACCAACTTGAGACATAGGATACTCAATTTATATTCGCATTATGTTTTTATTGTTAATTATTTGTTTAAACTGTTATCATTATCTGTGATATCCACACGATTCTAACAAATAAAGTAATTTGATTTGAACTATTAAAACATCGGAAAAATTACGTAAAAATATTTATAGGCGATACGAAGTTCGCCAAGCCAGCTAGTTGCTCATATTCTTGATTTCCTCTATGTCACGTGGCAATAAACCATACACACACATAAATAAGAATAAACTATTTAAAAAAAAACCAAGCTTTTTTTTAAGGTTACCTTGCTCAGAGAATTAGTATTGCTATCCAGCGAGGTAATGCTGCCAGTCTTCTGAGGATACTGCCAACAGGCAACGATCTTGGGGATATTTTTCATTTGTTGGGAAATTACTGTTTATTTTTTTTTATTGCGTAACTTTTTCTTTTCTTTATCAATTGTATGTCGTAGATATCCGCCAATTAAGTAATAACAATTATTTAATAAAAAGAACCAAGCATTTATTCGTTATTAATAAAAAAATAACTAAAAAGTATATGGGGTATAATTAAAATACGATCTTTAGAGCCAAAGCCAATCTCGCTTGCACGTGGTCCACCCTGCCGACTAGCGAAAGAGGCTGTGGCAAAAGAAAGGCATGGCACACTGAATTTGTAAGTTGCCCGACAGGAACTTCCCCAGTTTGGTCAGTGGAAAGTTCCAGTCGGGCAGCTTACAAAAACGCTGTGCCCTACCTCTCTTTTGCCAGAGTATATCTAGCAGCACTGGGTGCACGTGCAGTTGAGTTTGGCTTTGGCTCTAAAGATCGTGGTAAAGAAATGTCTAATATCTTTATTGTACGTTAAAACAAAATATATACATTTTTAACAAAATTCAATCGTTGTACATGGCCGGACTTATCTCTAAAAGAGATCTCTTCCAGCTAACCCACAACAGTTGACACAAGATAAATATATGGCGCGAAAGCACACGTAGACAAACAAATTAACTCATACATACTTAATTGAAGAAGAAAAAAAGAAACACATACACATTTACATACGAAAATTTTAACAATAATTTAGTTATGGTTGGAGAAATAAAGAAAGATTTATTTACATAATAAATATTACGTATATTGCTGTGCTTATAATTACCATTAAATATATACTTATTATTTATTAAAAATATTTTTTAGGTTTGAGAGTTAATCAGTCATTCAGTCAAGTCCATTGTAACTTTCTTTATAGAGAAGAACACATTCTTCACGTTCTACTTCGTCGTCAACCCTTATTCATCTCACTGCTGGGATCGAAGGGGTTTGGAGCATACTTACTCCAACACGCTGCTCAACTGCGGGTTGGCGGGGAGGCCATTGTTTTCTGACTGAAATCTTTCTTTCACTGACTTGTGTAACGGTAACCCCCTGTAGAGGCCGTCCGAAGCCCTAATGTGAAGTTTAGAATTTACCCCTTTCAGTGCTATAGATTTTTCGCTCTAACTCCTATTTAAAATGACTTAATTCTGCTGGAAAAGTACACGGTTAATTACACACAATTATGATCACATTTGCTGAAATATACACATATGTCAAATAAACCGAATATGATCACGCGACTGAAATGATACACGATTAGTACACAATATTAATATACAATAATGTCTGGAAGATAAGACACACAGTTAAGTTAATTATATACATGTATTATTAGTCACGCCGCTGAAAAGTTACACAGGTTAATACACACAAATCAATATATGGTGAAGACATAAAATAATAAGCAAAGCGTATTTACGGAAAATATTATCTATTTCCCGGTGATAGTTCCACTCCGCGTCTAGGACAACAAAATCGATAAACCTCGAAGTTAATCGATCCTGCAATCCTTCCGACTCACAAGCACTCCCTCGGCTGGAAACCCATCCCAACCGCCTGGGATTGACCTCCAGCTTACCCAACTATCACCGGGGAGAAGCCCAATAGAAAAGTGAATCTTTTATACTCCTAAACAAAGCGTTTTGGAGACTTTGATTAATTTACAAGCTAGCAATTAAAATCTTAGCTGCAATCTCGACGCTGGCTGGTAGGGTGCAGAGTGGCCGAAGAGAATCTCTCCGAGCTGCTTTTCGCTGGAACACACTCAGTCACAGTGCCTGGCTAAAAGGCTAGACCCTTTTCGGTGGATCTCAATAGTACCGCGCGCGTTCGTGGCAAGAAAACGACTAACTATCCCCAATTCATTATATTGAATTTTAGCGTCTACATGACACAACATCTTCACAAAAAACCAAAGGGGTCGCCTGCCTCCTTGCCTTTGTCCCAAGAAACTATTGTTTTAAACGTTCGACATGTTATTTCAACGCAACAACTTTCTCGAACTATCCCATTTAAAGCATAGATATTTGAAACCAACTCCATAAATATCCCTTTTTTTGTACGATAGCTGGCTTCGGCCGTTTGACAAAAGAGCTGGGGTCTTTTGTCTCAACACATCAATTCTCAAACACATAAATTCAAATTATTGCTTGCAAGCAGGACATTAGATCGCCACATGTCTGAACCTTCAATATAATATTTCACGCTGATAGTCTGCCGTCACATCCTCCCCTCTGAAAATGTGTCTATGTGATTGGTCGCATGACGCAATTTCACTATTCAGAACTACCTAACTATCTCCCGAACAAAATGAAATATTTACCCCGCCTTGTTACTTATTACTACTCTTTATGGTATTTTTTTTTTCCTTAACTCCTAAGTACTAACCTACAATTACAACCTTACTACGTACAATCTACACTTTCTAGGTATAACCTACATGAACTATCCTATTCTATTCTGCTTGCCATAATAGTATCTTGTTAGATGAATGGCATTATAATTCCCCTTAATCGAACCCGTATCTGGCCTTACTAAAGTATATACATTATGATAAGGAACTGCACCAATTTTATATGGCCCTTCGTAAATTAGAGCGAATTTCTTAGTCAACTTCTTTTCCGCATCTGATTTCGATAATGACCTCAATTTGACCCAATCACCTATGTGAAATTGTATAATTTTGTGGCAACGATTATACGATTGTTCTCGTAATGTCGCGGATTTTCCAATATTTATCCGAGCTTGTTTCTGAAGCTCGTCGATCTGACCTGTGTTTCGACCATCAGTCGATCTACCTATTATCCATTTATCTGTAGATAACACAATTGACTGACTCTTGACAAGTTCCATTGGCGTGAAGCCTGTACTACTATGAACAAGATTATTGTAACATTTCTCTATTCGCGGTACGATATCCACCCAACTTCGGTGAGATTTATGACAATAACTCTTAAATAGTCTTCCTAGCTCTCTGTTCACGCGTTCTGTTGAATTTGGAGGCGGATTACGTATTGACGTATGTGAATATTTAATTCCTAATTCATCTAAACCACGTTCCCATTTGTTTGACGTAAATTGTGTTCCCGAATCAGTGACAACCTTGCTTATAGTGATTTCCTGATGAAAGCACTTTATACCCTTAAGAACACCTCCACCGGTCGCCTTCCTAAGTGGATACAACTTTATGAGTTTACTAAACGCATCTTGCATAACTAATATATATTTCATACCGTATTTTCCCGCCGGAAGTGGACCATACAAGTCTGCGAACACTAACTCGCCTATGACCTGTGCAATTACCGCTTTACTCGGTCCTACATAAGTCGCTAGATCGTGTTTAGCTTTCTGACACAAGTCACAACATTTTATTACTCTGTTTATTTCTCGTGACATATGTGGAAAATAATATCGAGGTTTCATCGCATAACATACCTTCGACCGACCGTAATGACCTAATTCTTCATGAACATTCTTGATTAACCCGTCTCTCAAACTATCAGGTATGACCATTAAAGATTTCTTTGTTTTCGGCGACTCGTAATACAATATATCGTTAATCAATTTATAGTTCCGAAATTTGCTCTTTTCTACTGTTACTTTATCGTTTTCGATCAGATATTTTATTGTGGTATTCAACCTTTCATCCGAGCGTTGTAAAACTTTAATAGACTTGAGTTGTTCTATTATTTGAATTTGATTACTGGCTTTAAACATCTGTAACTGAGGGCATACGGTTCGCGTAGATTGGTTATCGCTTCCGCCAGGTAAATTTCGCGATAATACATCTGCCACTACATTCGTTTGTCCTTTGACATATTCGATGACGTAGTCAAATTGACCTATGTAATGTGCCCACCTCATCATTCGCGCACTTAATAGTTTCCATGAGTATAGAAAGCTTAGACTTTTATGATCAGTTCGAATTATTAGTTTCGCTCCGCGTAAGTATGTCTCGAATTTCTTAAGACAGTAAATAATTGCCCAAAACTCCTGTTCAGATACAGTCCATTTCATTTCAGCTTCAGTTAATGCTTTACTACAGAACCCTATAATTAGTGGCTCGGCCTGATCCGATAATTGATACACATAACCTGCCACGCCGATGGCGCTACTGTCCGTTTGCAAATAATACGGTTTATTTATATCGGGGTGCGCTAACATTACTGTATCAATGAATCGTGATTTAATTTGTTGAAAGCATTCATCTAATTTTGTATCCCATCTCCATGCAATGTTTTGTTTCAACAGATTACATAATGGTCGCGTTAATTCTCCGTATTTATGCACAAATTTCCTAAAGTAATTTATCAATCCTAAGAATGCCCTAACTTGCTTAACCGACTTAGGTGTTGGATATTCCCTTATAGCTTCCGTTTTATCCGGATCCATTTTTATACCATCGATTGTAACTATGTGACCTAACAACTTAACCTCCTTTTGCAAAAATCTACATTTAACAAGACTACACGTCAAGTTAGCCTCCTTTAATCGCTTTAGTACTGCATCTATGTGACCAATGTGATCTTCCAAAGTCCCGGTTGTAAATACGCATAAGTCATCTAAGTAATTAAGACAAAATGACCTTATTTCGGGCCCTAGTATGATATCCATTGCTCGCGTAAAACTCGCTACTGACGTCTTTAAACCCTGTGGTAAAACCGCATAAGTATATGATTTTCCCATGAAAGTAAAACCCGTAAATTTAGTAGAATCTTTACTAAGATTTATTTGATAGTATGCATTATTCAAATCAAGTATACTTATATATTTAACCCCGTGGAACGATTGTAATATCTCCGATGTTAATGGTGGCGTTTCGATATCACCGGCCATACGTGAATTTAATTCGCGCGCGTCTAATAAAATTCTAACGCTCCCATCTCGTTTTAATGTATATGTAAGCGGACTACTATATGGCGTACTTTCACGCTTAATTATACCTAAGTTTTCCAATTCATGTATTCGCTCCTTCACCTTTTCGCGATGTGCATATGCGACTGGATAACTCCTTTTTAAAAATGGTGTGGGGTCTTTCATTTGAATTGTATGTGTGTACTTTGTCGTACGCCCCGGGTGAATTGAAAATACTTCCCTATTACATTGTAATACTAACAATAACAACGTTTTTTGTTCAGTATTCAACGCCATTGAGTCTACATAAAATTCAATCTCTTGTTCTGTGGCACACGCCGCGGCTGTCCCAACTTTATGGCCTGCCATAATTCCGTTCAACAAATAAGTAATTGTTTGGCACGCGCTATTGTTTACAGAAACTGCGCCCAACTTTATTTTTGAATGAATTCCTGAATGTTCTACGGTAAGACTTTTGTTTGGCCCACATGTTATGCTCGCCTTCATACGTTGCAACCAATCAAAACCTAATATTAACGATCGAGGTAACCTCTTTAATACTAGTACCGGTGTCTCAACTTCAAGCTCGCCTAACTCTATAACTATCAAAATTAGCTTAGTCACTTTCTCACTCTTAGAACCGAATGCGCCTTGTATTTGTAACGCTGGTATGGGTATTTCCGCTAACTCGCCTACAGCTAACCTGATGCTATCATACAACTCGTGTGAAATGCATGTTACTTGACTTCCCGTATCAATTAATCCCTTCAATTCGCGTCCATAAACTTTGACATTAATCTCCGGCAAGCATGGTAAACCTAACAACTTCTCCGACTGATCCTCGTAAAAATCATCGTCGCTAAATATAGTACCTAACATACGTTTTTGTCGCGAATCGCACCAAAGACATGGCTTACCTCGTTCAGTGCATAAAACCACATCACGACTTCTACTGTTCAGTAATATTCTGATTTGATTCGCTAATTCCCATTCATTCTCCTCATGGTCGTCATTAATAGGTCGTGTAATGCCGCTCTCCTCACGTCCTAACCCTTTACCTGGCTGCCAACCTGTCTTTAACATATAGTTATATGCGTTCCTAATACCGCTACCCGAATGAACCTCTTTGTTAAGCATTTTAGTCGAATTATCGAGGCCTAAGAATCCGACGTGACACCGTTTCCCGTGTGATTATTATCGTTTCCCGCTTCAGTATTTGATACGCTAGTCGATGTAGCTCTTTGCCATTTAATAGCAGGCAAAGACGTCGCAGTCCTATTATAGACCCCGCGATAAGACGCTCGCGTAACACGTCGTCTGATTCCGCGACTCCGTGCATTACCTCTTGAAGTTGTTCGTTGTATCACTGCCGTAATTGGTGGCTCATGTCTGCTAGTACTACCCCTCCGCCATGTATACGCACGCCTATTATTAAAGTTGCCACGTGTTACCATCTGTCTCGGCAAAATTTCACCAGTCGTCAATTCGATATTTCGTAAAAAATCTAACGCGGCTAACACGGTTCTATTTCCCCGATCAGTGAACGACCACTGTCGCAACACGTCACCCGGAAAATGCCTCATAACTCCGTCTACTACATCGCTTTCCGTCAACGGAGTTGACAGCATACGTGATAGTTCTAAATGTTCGGCAAAATAGTCCGCCATTGATATTCCGCTATTCTCATTCCACTTTGAATACACTAAACCGTAGCGGACCTTACTCTGTTGAATTTCGCCCCAATATTCTTTAAGAAAATCCCTTTCAAATGCCGCAAGATTTTCCCAACCGTTATACAAGCTCATTCGCGTTATTGCTGGACCAGTCAAGCATTCAAACGCTATATCTACTGCTCTGTGTTCTGAACCTATCGCACTAATGTATTTCCTAACTTTCCTAAGAAATTTCATCGGATTTTCATCGTCACTCCCCTTAAAGCACGGTCTATCCATTGCTGATCGCATCACATAAACATTCTGTGCTTGGGTGCTGGACCTTACACTTTGTGACGCTAGATCGACATTCATATTCGTGTTAGTACCCAAACTTAAATTATCGGAAGTGCTTGGCGTAGGTATGTCAATAATTCGCGTTTCCCGTCGCTCTAAAACTTCTAATCGTTTTATTATTGTGTCCATTTTATCACTTATAACACGCGCTATCGTCTCAGATAAATTTTCATTGTCCGTCGGACTTTCTAAACTTTTACGACGCGAGTCGACACGTGTCTGTCTCGTGGCTACCTGCGGCCGTTTCCTACCGCGTCGCGTTGTATTGCGATCGGCCATTGTTATACGAATAATGATGTATTCGAATATCAATTTACTATGCGTCCAGTTATTTCGTGTTTATTTAATGAATCTATTCAATAATCTAGTAATGACACTTATCGCCTCCTTTTATAACAATAATCTTTTGATCAAATCGACACGTATGTGTACGGATTTAATTCAATTCGGATTAATTATGAATACGTGTTAGAATCCCAGCAAGGGCGCGGTTAGTCCCCGTGGTTACGACTCTAATCAAGCGCATCGCCAATCGATCCTACGCGGAAGGTGACCGCAAGGTGCACATCGAATTAGCCATTGAGAGGTGTAAAAAATATTATCAATGCAACTGGCGTCCCAGCGCAAAATGATTTTACTTCGGATATATTTTTATTTTTTATTTTTTTATTTTATTTTATTTTTGTTTTTTTTTGTTTTGGGCCTCTTATTTATATATAGATATACATATTTTTAAATATATATACGTATATATATATTTTTTTTGTTTTTTTTTTCTTTGTTTAAGCGCTTTGTGTATTTATATCCGAGTATTTATTATTTCTTTTTTTTTTTCTTTCCACTCTCTCATCAACCCGAACTGATTTAATCAGCAACCACCTCGCTACGATATTATGGGCTATTTTTACCCAACAGAAATTAAATATTTACTTTTATTCAAGACGGACGCACACAAGTGTCAAGACTGATTGTGCTCGTTGGCAATCTTAATTAATGGTAAGGACTCATATATATCAATCTGTATAACTCCAACCCGATTATAGATATTTTGAATACAGTCAGCGTTCTTACTATTAATTTCACTAGCTTAAGGCTACTATTTAAACTTTAATAATTATACATGCCATATGGCCAAGTCTATACTTTAAATAAAATTGAACCTACTCGGAGCGTGCCCATACAGTTACATTAAATTCACTCCTAACCACTAAATTATAATTAACGTTATTTTTAACTTCACTCCTAAATCACTAACTTATAATTAACCCTGTCTTTACCTTATTAGAAGTTCTTATACAATATTTCAATGCTTACTTCCTTTCACTCTTTATGTACCAAATTATTTATTATTCTAACTCCCCCCAAACGACAAAATTATTGCTAGTCATCCAGCTTGAATTATCGTATTGACCATGTCCATCTATGTGACTGATTACCACTTCCTGTAATGCAAGCAATATTAAGTTATATACGGTTATTTGTATTTTATTTTTCCTATATAACTCAATAATAGAGTAATTAGATCGTCTATAAAACAATTTCCTACGTTTGTCTATAATTTCCTACGTTGTGTTTCCTTTGTTTTTTATATTCCCCGTTTAATAATAATACAGTGAATTTAATGATTAAACATGTAATTAATTTTATTTCCGCGCTACCCAAATGTACTCCAGTTGTTGCAATTATATGCAACGAGCCTGGATCCTGGTTTCCACGGTACCAGATGTAACGGTAACCCCCTGTAGAGGCCGTCCGAAGCCCTAATGTGAAGTTTAGAATTTACCCCTTTCAGTGCTATAGATTTTTCGCTCTAACTCCTATTTAAAATGACTTAATTCTGCTGGAAAAGTACACGGTTAATTACACACAATTATGATCACATTTGCTGAAATATACACATATGTCAAATAAACCGAATATGATCACGCGACTGAAATGATACACG
Organism: Hypsopygia costalis; assembly: GCA_937001555.2. Lineage (NCBI taxonomy): Eukaryota > Metazoa > Arthropoda > Insecta > Lepidoptera > Pyralidae > Hypsopygia > Hypsopygia costalis. The sequence goes on from OW443325.2 coordinate 9,846,734, forward strand.
ATTAGTACACAATATTAATATACAATAATGTCTGGAAGATAAGACACACAGTTAAGTTAATTATATACATGTATTATTAGTCACGCCGCTGAAAAGTTACACAGGTTAATACACACAAATCAATATATGGTGAAGACATAAAATAATAAGCAAAGCGTATTTACGGAAAATATTATCTATTTCCCGGTGATAGTTCCACTCCGCGTCTAGGACAACAAAATCGATAAACCTCGAAGTTAATCGATCCTGCAATCCTTCCGACTCACAAGCACTCCCTCGGCTGGAAACCCATCCCAACCGCCTGGGATTGACCTCCAGCTTACCCAACTATCACCGGGGAGAAGCCCAATAGAAAAGTGAATCTTTTATACTCCTAAACAAAGCGTTTTGGAGACTTTGATTAATTTACAAGCTAGCAATTAAAATCTTAGCTGCAATCTCGACGCTGGCTGGTAGGGTGCAGAGTGGCCGAAGAGAATCTCTCCGAGCTGCTTTTCGCTGGAACACACTCAGTCACAGTGCCTGGCTAAAAGGCTAGACCCTTTTCGGTGGATCTCAATAGTACCGCGCGCGTTCGTGGCAAGAAAACGACTAACTATCCCCAATTCATTATATTGAATTTTAGCGTCTACATGACACAACATCTTCACAAAAAACCAAAGGGGTCGCCTGCCTCCTTGCCTTTGTCCCAAGAAACTATTGTTTTAAACGTTCGACATGTTATTTCAACGCAACAACTTTCTCGAACTATCCCATTTAAAGCATAGATATTTGAAACCAACTCCATAAATATCCCTTTTTTTGTACGATAGCTGGCTTCGGCCGTTTGACAAAAGAGCTGGGGTCTTTTGTCTCAACACATCAATTCTCAAACACATAAATTCAAATTATTGCTTGCAAGCAGGACATTAGATCGCCACATGTCTGAACCTTCAATATAATATTTCACGCTGATAGTCTGCCGTCACACTTGGCTTAAGGATTGTCATCCAATGACAGCAGCCGGGACCGACAGCTTAACGTGTGTAATAAATATCTCCCATCAATGGACAGGCTTTTGTCGACGTTACTTACCTTGCGTGATTGCGACTGACGCCATCGAGCTCCTCTTATGTTCTACTGGTTAGTACTATTTCTTATTCTACACTATTAGTACAAAAATAAACTGAAAATTATAATTGGAACCTTATTCTACACCCGTGTATGTAGCCCAAACTTTATCCCGACGTAGTTACAAAATATCACTGAAACTTTCCAACAGCGTAATTGAAAGATCGGGAATTCTCAGCCAAGCACATATTTCAAAAGCGCTCACTGTTCGGATAATATAAGGAGATAGAGGACAGAGTCGGATATAAAATATGGCGTCCTTTCATGAATCTTATTAAGATATCCTCCGAAAACAGACTGAAACACAACTATTGGGAATTCTCCTAGTGCGAGCAAGAGGGAAATATCACCCGGTTTATGTATATTAAAATAAAACAGACCGGTTAAAAAGGTGTGCGAGAGTGGAATTTATCGTCTCTATGAATATGATTTTCTTTAAGAACTGGATAAAGTTCCCATAATATGTGTTTAGTGTCAAACGGCTATTATACTTTCTTTGAGTTATGGTGTGTTTTTTACTGAATATGATTATTGGAAACCAGAAAATTTTCATTATTTCTAATAGTTGGTCTAGAAACTCTACATTTACTTTCAATTGGAGATAGATTTCCTAACGATAAGTATCTATTTCCTGCTACTAAAATATGATATTAGCAGTCTGCTTTAAATATAAATAAATAAATATTCCTTGACACAGCGGCCTCTAGTCCCAAACTAACCAAAGCTAGCTATGGGTACTAGATAACTGATATATTGTACATAAATACATTTTTTTTAAATAAATACTTAGAATATACCCAGATCATGACACAAATATTTGTCATGTGCGGGGATCGAACTCGCGACCTCGGAATCAAAGTGGCCATTGCTAGCCATTCGTCCACCGATAATTATCTACCACAATGCAAAATATGTTTTATTACCAAATATATTTCTTTTCATAAATAAGTACATTATGTAGTTTTTTTTATAGAATGTCAGGTGACAAACGAGCATACGGTCCGCCTGGTAATGGTAAAAAAAAACAGTTTCTGAATTAATTACAGTGGACGAAGCCTTACTTTATGTCCCTAATTTAACACTAAATTCGTCCAAGATATTTTAAAAGTATTTTTATCATAATATATCAGATATTATGATTCAAAAGTATGCACTAACTACGTGTGGATATGTGAGTAGGTAGGCGAGACCATAAATCATATAACTTTCTTTCGAAGTGCAACACACGCGCCCTATCTCGGCTAACATGTAAATAAGTTTCAATACCATGGAAAACCTATCACTAGATTTACACAATTTCAAACCATATGTTGATTGATAGTCTCTGCGGTCTTAGGCTAATTTCTCTACTTAAATAATGTTTAGTTCGATCTCTATATCAAGGCTTCTATATAAAGCTTCGTTTCCTCCTCAACAGGAGAGGTACACGTGCTGATCAAGTTGACTGTGACGGCAAAGACAATGGTAATTCCTACTTAACAAAATTGATGCCTATAAAGTCGATTTACGGACGATAATTTTACGTGATAAAGGCCGATGGAGTGGAAGAGAGATAGATGCGTAATAAGCCAAACGCTTATGGCGGTCGTGCCTCTCTATCGCTTGTTTCGCGCTCTCGCTTGCACACTCGGCTCCGGCGGAACGTGACAATAAATATAAATAAATATAAATATTTCTGTACAATTTTACACAGCGCCATCTAGTTCCAAACTCAGGGTAAAGCTTGTACTATGGGTACTAGACAACTGATAAATGTACTTAAATACATTTTTTTGTAAATACATACTTATAATACATAGAAAATAGCCAGACCAAGACAAACAGACATGTTCATGCCCACAAATGTTTGTCATGTGCGGGGATCGAACCCGCGACCTCGGAGTCAAAGTGGCCATTGCTAACCATTGGACCACCGAGCTCGTCAAAATGAGTCGTGCTTTTACGTATGTGCATCCGGTGTTCATAGATTTATAAGACGTTATTACGTCAAAATCAGGGGGCCTACTTCAAACGCAAAACCGATGTTTCGGTCGAAATTCTGAGAGTTTTTCAAAAACTTTTGTAGCGTCTACGAAAACGAATGTTAATATTTTATTTAAACATTAAACTAGGCCTTACTGGACTTTTTAGTCCAGTAAGGCCTAGTTTCACACCATTGACCCAATCGAATAGAATTCGTGTCTGAAAAGTTCCGAACATTCGCCCGAATCTTCGGGATTTACACTTTGGACTCATTCAGGGTATATTCTCTTTGAAACATATTTTTTTTAATAAATAGTTTTTTTTAAAACTGCCTGTTAGGCATAAACCTATTTAAGCTTATGCAAACAATTGAGTTCAAAAACCGTTTTTCTTAATACTAAACACGTATTCGGAGCACATCTTATCATTCAATTTCTGCGTCGATATTAAGGGGTGATATGCAAAAATTACCCGTCTTCCTTTATCCCCACATAAATAACATTAGAGTGGGTGAGATAGCGTGCGTGGGAGTGTTTTTGTAATTACCGTATAAATAATAATTCAGCGGCGTCGTAGATTACAGTTAGGTAAGGATGATTCACTGCCTCGCGCCTCGAGAGGCGATCGAGGTAAAGAGCCAAGTTTGGTGGAAAATGTATAGGAAGTATAGATTACGAAGTATTGCGATATAACATTATTGTACCCATAGATATGAGTAGGTCGATGGCGTCCTTCCGCGTGGCAGTCGATCACGCAAGTCAAGCAACGTCAACCATAGCCTGTCGATGGATGGGTTTATTTCCCTCAAGCTCCTCCGTACTTTGAAAGACACGTTAAGCCGTCGGTCCCGGGCTGTTGTGGTTAGATGACAGTCGTTAAGCCAAGTCAGTGGCCTTTAGGCGGTTTGAAACCACTGACCTCCGCCAACCCGCAGTTGAGCAGCGTGATGGAGTATGCACTAAACCCCTTCGGTTAAGGGGAGACGCGTATTCCAACAGTAATCCTACTGTTGGAATAAGGGTTGAAGACCCATAGATGTAGAATAGTAAAGATTGGAAGAATCGACAGGATAATTTGAACACACGCTAGTGTGTGTTGAACGAGCACACATGTTTACGATTACGTGCCGTCTATTCGTTTACTTGAGCTATAAAATCGACTTAATCGATACAGATTTTTAGATCAAGGTACCAACATAATTATAAATAATCGAGAAAACAATATAAATTAAAAAAAATACTAAACGAATCGTCAATATTGTAACATTGTATTGGCAACACATTACGACTTACTATTAATAATGTAATTAATCTTTAAAATATTAATAAGTTCTACTTCCAGATTAAAGATAATGAATATTTTGCTTAATATTCCAGTTTCAAAATTTTACTTTATAACAAATGATTGCCAAGTCGTCAAACTTAAACTTCGAATAGAATAACTTGAAGTTTCAAGAAATGCATACAAAGATGACACTGCCTAATCATTTAAAAATACATTTATACTATTTATTTTCGAGAGCTTATAGAAGCTTTCCCTGACACAATACTAGTGTAGAGGCTATGTAAACCTACATAAAGATACCAATTGTGTTTTCTAATTATATGTGTAGCCAATAAAATTATTACGCATGCCTCTGAGTTTTTGAATGTTTGTTTTAATCTATACCTAAACATTGTGTTTGATAAATACGAAATCGTTTTTTGATGCAATGTTGCTTGGACCTTCATCAGTATCCATTTTATTTAAAATTTCCCACACAAAACTAACAATAACTACTTACTTTTCAAACAAATGTACACTTCTGGACACATCTATTGGCCCACCTTGCATTTTCAGTTTCGTTTGGTCCTAGCTAAAATTTTATATTAGGTCGAGCAAAAAGTTTTTATGCAGTTTTGAACCTGGCACATTCATAATTTCATTCAATAGTCTTTTTTTGAATTTCGAACACAGAATTTAAAGAAACGAAAGACAATTTGGAGCCTGTTCGTTGATATCCAACAATCGAATACTAAGAAAACTTGATTTTATTGGTTTACTTGGATTTAATTCTTGAAAGTGTGATTTTTCTCTTTGGTTTTGAAACAAACATTACTTATTCTTAACATTAAAGTGAGGTTCTATCAATAATCTATGGATACTTCGCCTGAAGTCGCCGCCCAAGCTGTGGCACATATCCAGGCCGGACACAGCCAAAGAAATGTGATTGCTCAACTTAATTTAAGTCGATCTGCGGTCCGAAATGTTTATCGGAGGTACCTAGAGACTGGCGGCTTTGTTCGTCGCCAAGGAAGGCCACGATTTCGGGTCACAACTGAAAGGCAGGATCGATTCATCGTGACGACCAGCTTGAGAAATCGTCACCTTACCTCCATTGAGATACAAAACCAACTTCGTGACTTCCACGGAGTATCTGTGAGCGCTCGAACTGTTCGGAGAAGGTTAAAAGAACGCGATATGGTACCACACAAGCCAGCTAATGGCCCCAAACTAACGCGAGCCCACCGAACAGCGCGCCTTCATTTCGCGCGCACTCATTTAAATTGGACTCAGCAGCATTGGAGCCGTGTACTCTTTTCTCATGAGTCTAAAATTCTGTTACATGGCAATGATAGAAGGAAGAAGGTCTACCGACGTAAGTGAGAGCGTTTCGCACAATGCTGCTTTGAAGAGAGGGTTGCTTATGGCGGTGGCTCATGGACTGTCTGGGGCGGTATATCCGCGAGCGGCAAAACTCAACTTGAGGTTGTTACGGGACCACGGCTGCCAAAATTAAATGCTGAAAGGTACATTCGTGAGTGCTTAGAACCTCACGTGATGCCATACGCGGACTATGTGGGCCCAAACCTAAACTCTAAGGTGGGCCAATAGATGTGTCCAGAAGTGTATTACAATTTCCACATTAGTCATAGCAAAGTATAGAAATGAAAACGTAATTGTCAGTGTCTCAATAGATTTTAATATTTTTCTCAAGTGGCCAGTACTCGAAAGAGATTTTAATCTCTTTCCAGTACTGGCCACTTTAGTATGCATGCATACAATAAAATTACTCATTCAAAGAGAATATAGTATCCTATGGGAGATGTGTATAAGACTGTACTGTACATGCCTTTTGATAACATGTCCTTTAGCTTTTAGGACTATTTGCTACTAGGTCATATTGCTTATAAGACGAGTTGCTTATAGACCCTTTTGCTTTTAGGACGTTGTGCTCATAGGGCGTTTTACTTAAATGACCTTACGATACGAAAGGGACACAATAGCCACATTTAATGCTAAGTCCATTCGCTACAAGACAATGCTTGGTAAAAGTTCATAATCCTGCTTAATACAAAATAATAATAATACAGCAGTAGATTATTGATAAACTTAATCAAAGTAAATTAAAATGTACCTGAAGGATTAATACTGAAACAATAAATATTCATTAAAATTATCAGTCATTGCATAAACCCGTCCTCCATTTAAGCTTCGAGGTGGCATATGAAGCAGAATTTCTCTACGTTATCCCGTCGGCAATAATCAGGTGAGGAGATACGGGGAATATGACGGGCATTATTCATTGCCCGCTTTGTCAACGTTCCTTGATAAATAGACATGTAAAATTATTTTTGTCGGGTTTTGAGGCGTTATTTGGGCATGAGTGGAGCTTTATTTGGGTCATATTAGGGTTACTTTTTTCGGCTTAGGATTATATAGAATAATATCTACTTTTAATTTACACGATAGAAAATGCAATGTAACTCGTAAAGTACAAGAGACTCTAGAGATGCTTTTGTTGTTTGGGTAACCAATTGCAAAGTATTTAAATACTAAAAAGTATATTTCACTTTCGGACAAGTCAATATGACAATATTGTAGTCATGTTTCATGAATAACATATGCGTATACTCATAAATGCTCACTCTAGCGCACAATGTCGCCGTCATTTTTAAATCGCGAACATTTGACATACCAACACTCATTGTAGAAGGAAAATGAATGTTGGTATTCATAATTATATTTTATATATATATATAAATTTTCAGTTGTATAAAGATGAAAATTGTCACACAACTGAAAATTTTCTTGAATCGTGTTATACTTAGTGCGTAAATAATTAAACATTTCATTAAATCTTGTTATTGCGAGACTTAATGCGAAAACCCTATTTACTTGTATGATATCTTTAAACAAGATAAAGTGGTCATAAAGACCGATTCACATCCATCACTATAATACTGGCAATAATTAAAAATCTCATAGGTGTTCAGGTCTGCACCTCACTTAATCGTTACCCCATTTGATAGATTGCTTATACCTCTCTTACTTTAGAACCTTTCCATTCTAACTTGTAACTGAAATTCCTCGATACTGCTTCGGAGGGGTTCTAATATCTGAGTTAGACAAAGTTGTAAGACGCGAGCGTAGTATTAAGAAGCGTTTACACGGGCGGCACGTAGAGTAATAAATAATATAGTAATCAGTGCGATTCCTTACATCCCGCCTCTTATTAGGCGAGAACCTACATTCAACATTCGCTAATGCCTCGGCTTACTGGAACATGTGGGACGGAAAGATTCCAGAGAATTTATTGTGTTTCGGCTTATGAATCATAAATAAGGAGGAGCTAATTAGAATTGTGTGCTTGGATTGTCTTAAGTGCCTCCAGTGTGTACTTGGCATTATTGATGTTGTTATGAAATTGGTAGAGTTATTAAGTGGAGTATAAGTATCCTTTTCTGGTATGGTTTTAGAAGTTTCGAGAAAGGTATGTGTAGGACCAAATGAAGTTGTGTGATATCTGATGGAAAGTAATCACCACTGCCCATGGAAGGCAGCAACACCAAGGGGTCGCCGATGGGGGTAGCCAGCCTTCCTTTCTTTCTTTCTAGTGTATTCATATGTTTTTTTTATTTGATTACTCTCGACTGATTAATTTCTATTTCTATCTCCTAGAAATGTTGGCTAGCGCTCTTAAATGGTGTAAAAATCCTTCGAACGAAACTGTTAAAATTAATGAGTATTACAGCTAACAACCGGCGTTACCACAATTTGCGATGACGAATTTTTTTATGCCGCACGCACCGGCTCACTCACAAACGTCATCCTTTATGTACTTCTACGACACAGCGTAACGCTAAGCTACGGTACGGTAACTCGTGATAATAATACCAATATAATGAGATATATCGGTGACAAGGAAGTATAGATTACGAAGCATCGCGATATAACATTATTGTACTCATAAAGCTCGACGGCGTAGTTGCGTGTGGCAATCTAATCGATCACGTAAGTCAAGCAACGTCAATCGTAGTATGTCCATGCATGATTTATTTATCTTGAGTTTCTCCGTGCTTTGGAGGACATGTTAACCCGTTGGCCCGGTGTGTTATCGTTAAATGACAGTCGTTAAGCCAAGTCAGTGGCCTTTAGGCGCCTAGAAAATACTGACCTCCGCCAACCCGCAGTTGAGCAGCATAGTGGAGTATGTTCTAAACCCCCTTCTATTGAGGGGACTTTTTCATTCATCCTGCTTCATTGTTCTATTAATTGTACTAACGGAAAAATCTAATGTTTTCTTCAAATCCTTCTCGGCAAAACAATGTGTAGACTACCCACTGTTGTTGCTGGTGCACGTGCACCACATGGTAACCAACTTAGTTTTAACTAAAAATGATGAATCCATACACACGTAAATTGCCTTACTTTATCTGTATGTAAGTTATGTTCAATGCTACGATTCAAAAGGATAAATTTAATAAAAGTTTCGCTAACTTCTCCATATAGAAACAAAGCATCATCTGATAAAAGCAGCACACACTGTGTCGATAATACGGAAATTATGAAGTTTTAACAAGTTCGCCAAATAAATCTCGCTCGCGCGGTTATCATGCCGCGGCGTAGGCACGAGCGTAGGCGCGTACTTGCGTAGGGGTTGTAGCACCTTGTTTAATTTTAATGTTATTCTTTTGTTATAAAAATATTCAGTTCTATGAATTTATCCATACTTTTCTATGAATCCGCAATGCAGTAGATGGTGCTTGAAACTGACTAGTTGAGTGTCTTAGGTTTTACTGGGAATTCTATATCTGTACCAAAGTAGATAATACAGAAGCTACCTACTGTACTTTCTTGACGCGATACATTTCTGTTAATTTATTGAACTCTTTATTATATGTGCGGGTATTATATGTGTTGCACCAGTTTTATTTTACTGTAGTAGCGCATTTTTAGTGCGTGCGCCAAATTTAGACAATTTTAGTAGGTAATGATTTTTTTTTATACCGCTCTATTAGACCTTTATATTGATTTTTGTTCGATATCTCTTGAATTTTATTTTTATAATCGCGGCATTATCGTATTTTTTAAACGCAATTTCCAAGATTTCGTATGATTTTTAACCGACTCCAAAAAAGGAGCAGGTCTTAATTCGGCTGTATTTTTTTTAATGTTTGTTACTTAATCACTCCGTGATTTATAAACCGATTTGAAAAAAACTTTTTTTATTTGAAAGAGATTGCTTCCAGATTGGTCCCATATTTTTTTCATCGTCATCATCAGCCTGTATCTACCCACTGTTAGGTTTGTTATTTCATTACTCCGTCATTTATAAACCGATTTGGAAAAAACTTTTTTTATTTGAAAGATGGTTCCAGTTTGGGCCCATATTTTTAAAAATTTATAGTTATATTAGTAACACTCAATAGTTACTCTATTTTATTTCCTTTCACATAATATACGTATGCATTGTTGTTGTGCTGTTAAACATAAATAAATCAATCACGCACCAAGGATTTTTCATACATCTAATAGGCTATTTGACTAACATTTTTTTCGGTTTGATATGTAGGGACGTCTCCATAATATAATTATAGGTGAAAGAATTACTTCGATAGCACAAAAAACTCTCGAGATATGATAATTTGAAAATCACAATTATTAAACTGTCCCGAAAACGCTCCATACAAAAGACTACCGAATTATGACGTCACAGGTTTGTATTTAGTATGCATAAAATCAGAAATTTGTACGATAACTATGTTAAATAATACGTTTATGTGATTAGTATCATAATAAAAGTTATAGCATTTTTTATAGCTTCTCCAATGGGAATATTATTTTTTAATAATGCCAAACTTTGATCGACGCTAAAAAAAGTCTGACTGAAGATATTAGAATGAAAGTTTGCAAATCTTTATAGTTTAACAATATCGTAAATATTGTTAAATAATTTATACAATTTTTAAAGATTGGAAAATAACCTATTGTTGCACAAAATTTACAAAAAGAAAAACACATGACAGTTTCGACGAGTTACAATTCTCAATTTCATTTCAAAATAATAATATGGTATTTTTACTGTTAGAGGGATCTGACAGGTCTTCTCCCACGTCCACATAAAATCCAACTCCAGCTTAAATGATAACTGACTATTGTATTACAAGTTTGCGATGTTCATTTGACGGAAAATATGGGCACATATTTTCCGTTAAAATCAAAATCGGCAATTTCCCCATAAATTCGTTACAGTTAGAGACCTCGTATGGTACTTTTTACAACATACAATGATGGCAATATTTTCATTAAACTGCAAAATAAAGATATGAAAATCCGTAAAATTGAGAAGCTATATTTATTAGCTGGCAACCCCAACCGCAGATGTATAAGTGGTAAGGTAAAGAATGGAAAGTAAAGTTGGCGCAATAAATTAATTGGCGACTAAGTTGCGAGTAAGGAGCGCGCGCGGGATCCACCCAAGTTTAGACTATTAATTTGGGTCTTAGCGTACGCCGACAAATAACCCGCATGTGTGGGTGTGTTGTTATTAATTTTGGGAGCGTATGATGGCTCAATTACATTATACATATTTTCTATGACGACACTCAAAGCCAGCAATTGATTCAGTACAATTAAATAATCCTAATATTATTTCTATCGTCGTCAACCCTTATTCATCCCACTGCTGGGATACTGGTCTCCTCTTAATCGAAGGGGTTTAGAGAATACTCTACCACCGCCCAAACGCCACCGACTTAGCGTAACGGCTGTCATCTAATGGTAACAGCCTACTAGGCTACTACTACCAACTATGGGAACGACGGCTTAACGTAGGGTACGTTAAGCCGTCGTTCCCATAGTTGGTAACACGGAGGAGCTCGAAATAAATTAACCTATACATAGACAAATTAAGGTCGACGATACTTAACCTGCGTGATCGATTTACCTGACACGCGCAACGACGCCATCGAGCTTCTCAAGGGTAAAAAGTAATGTCAGTGAGTATCATTAATATTGTTCTGTAAATTAATACCTAAGTTATTAATAAATAAAACTAAACGAAAAGAGAGATTTAGAACACATAAAATAAAGTTGTAACTGTTGTAACGCACCCAAATTATGAGTCGAAATAACCCTCAATTTATTAGCGTACGCAGAATTTAATGCGAGAAACGAAGGAAAGTGGGCACTTTAGGCCGAAACTTTGTATCGATGTCATTATAGTCGAATCAATCAGGCTGAATTGCGTAGTTCCAGTGCCCGGGGGATAAAAGATGTTTGTAAATGTGACACGCTGTATATTTATGGTAATCACTGGCATTATTGTCTGCGCATTCCGGAAAACTCTATTAAAACTCCATGTCTATTAATGTGACCTTTCGAGTTGCAACAAAGTGTATTAGTTTCGCCATTTGTTTTAGTTGCACTTGCATTTTGGTCTAAGGAAGAAAATCGAAGCAAAAACGGAAATAAATGAGATCATGTTAGTTGTTAATAAAAAAGGAACTTTAACTACTCAAGTGCCGCGACATGTCAGTTCTGTATCAAACGCTGTACCAACGCTTTACCCACCATGGGACCACGGCAAGCGAAAGGTAACAGCTTACTTACTATGTTTCGATCACCATTTGATATCGATATCATAAGGATTAATGTGGGAATAATTTTGCAGCAGCATCCATAATGGCTTAAAAAGCCGGCAGTTAGGTAAAGTGCATTGTCATGAGAACCTAACGACTTATCAGAATTTGAGTTCTATCTCTACTCAAATTCGGAACAAATTTAACTTAGAAGATTTGATTACAGACATTAGACTACAAAGCTTTCTTTCAAACAGTTTTGTGCGCGAAATACTATAAAATAATCTAGTTCAAAAGCCGTACAGTTTTCTTTCCAAACATGGCTTAGGTCATAAACTACGATTTACGGTTATGCAAACTTCTTTGGTCTAAAATACCCAACAGTTAGATGCAAATTAAGTATACACTCCAGAACTGTATAGATATACCTTTGTAAACTATATTGTTTAATAAATAAAATATATGATCGAGTGTAGGATTAACTTCAACTTCTAGATGGTAACCTCAAGGCAAGCGGCTGGATGGGAAAAGCGGTGGATAGCATATGGTGGAAGACATTTGGGAAGGCCTATATCCAGCAGTGGATAGATACAGGCTGATGATGATGATAATGAGGATTAACTTCGACGCTATTGTCACTTTTACCACTAAGGTGGAAACAAGCATATGGGACGTATGCTTAATGGAAAGCAGTTACCGTAGCCTATGAACGCCTGTAACATCTGTATTATGTCATGTTTTAGAATAAAATGGATTACAGTACATTAACACATACAATCATTTCCGAACACATTCTCCCCTTCGAATCAACCGCCCTAAAAATACTTTTCAACGCCATAAAAATTCTTAGAAGCAATCGTACCGACGCGGCACGACAGCCGCTAAAAGAAAAATATAACAAAAAAGTTTTCCTGTAAACCACGTGGCATTCAGTGGGCGGATCTACAGGCGGCTCATCCCCCACCTGTTGTGATCCGGCTGATCCGCCCCCGCGCGGATATACGCGGATATAGCTATGTGCGCGGATATACGGATACGACGTTATCCACTCTCGCCACGCCTTATGCCGCCCAGTAACGTTGAAAGAATTTTAAAAAGGTTTGCTTACTTGGTTTAAGATAGTCAATATTTTAAACCCATCTATTCTTAATGAACGCAATAGACTACTGAACTTTTTTTCGATTTGTTATAAGTATTAGGGCGTCATCATAATATAAGTGAAATAATTACTTCGATAGCTTATAAGCTTCTCGAGATATGATAACTTGAAAATCACAATCTTGGACTTTCCCGAAAACACTCCATGCAAAACGCTAGTAGATTCTGAATGACATCACATGTTTCTATTTCATAAGCATTAGTCCAGTTTGTAATGTTAAATTTATATTAATATTATAAAGAGGTAAAGTTTGTGGGTTGGCTAAAGTAAGGCTTTTATTCAACGCAAATTTAGCAAATTGTCGACCTGTCTATATAAATGGGTTCACACCTCTTTGCTTTGGAGGGCACGTTAAGAGCCGCCGGTCGTGACTGTTGTCATTAATTGAGAGTCGGTAAGACAAGTGACCTTTTAAGTATGCCCTTTACTTTATATTTTTTATCAAATCACATCAATATATTAATAAAGTCTTGGCTTGTATGTCTATTTATTTATTTTGTCACGTATTCAGTTTTATTTATGTTATATTTGGCGTTTTTACGTGTTTATCCTTCCAACAATGTATTGTCTCGAGTACATCATTATGGTTGGCTGGAAGAGATTTCTCGTAGAGATAAGCTCACCTTTTGTATTTGCCTGTATAACATGAAATTGTTTTGTATTAGTTATGCAATTCTATTCTCAAAACAAATAAAAACGAATTTATTAATTAATTTAAAACTTGCCCATATTTTATTTCAATCTTGTTATGAAACAACGGGATTTAAAACAAATCTAGATTCATAACATACCAAACTGGTGTGTTACAACAAGACTACAAAACACAATGAAATTAAAAAAATTAGAAAAGCCCCTGAACATCTAGTCATGTCGAGCCCTTTCATTTGATACCTACCCATATTGAGGGAGTTGTGAAATAAAAATTTGCCATTTCGTGATGGCGGTCATCTTGTATTTGACATTTATAATAGTGTAGTATTTTATTAGTCAATTTATTTGATACCCATATTGAAGGGGTTGTGAAAAAATATGTAATCCGTCATTTTGTGACTCTTGTGAATCTTGGACTGATTTTCATCAAACATAGCTACGAACGCTCCCGACTAATACAATACACCTTTCAAATAAAAGAAATCGGTTCATCCGTTCGGGAGCTACGATGCCACAGACAGACACACACTAACACAGACACGTCAAACTTATAACACCTCGACGCTATTCTTTCAGTATCTTGCATTTTACTGCCTTTTACTTGCCTTTAACTAATCTATCAACGCACAGCTCAAATCACTGGAGGGATCATATTGACTTGTCCGTAGAATAAAGTCTTATCTGTATTGTTGGTAGTTCACTTTCGTATGGGGAGGTAGTGTCAGATTGAACGTTATTTGATTTTAAATATCGGAAGATCTGAATGAGATAAGAAAATTCTAAAACATAATATATCTGAAGAAATCATCTTCCTTATCTAGTCTAACTAGGTTATCTCGTTTTTGTTCCATGATCACATCGAACTCTGTTCTACGGATAAGTGGATATGCGTGAACGAAGGCGCGGGCGCAAACTAGTGAAGAATAGTAATCATACCAATTTGCCAAGTCTTTAAGAGCGTTCATGTTACATACTCGTACTAGCTTCGTGTGAAAGGACGTAAGTATTGTGGAGGTGTATAAAAAATAGTGATCCTTATTTATTACATTTATTTTTATGGTAACCATAAAAAAAATTCGAGGTAAGGTGTAGTTTACTTTCTATTGATACGTACTAGCTGTAAATAGATAATTGGTTAAATAATATTTTAAACGAAAATATTTTTTTTTAATCATTAAGAAAAGCATATACCTAATTATATCTTTGTTTTATACAAGAAAACAATGTCTTACAAAAATTGCCTTTTTTTCTCACGAATATGGTTTACAAACAATTTAAAGAAATTGTTTAATTTAAAGAAATTATAAATATTTTTATAAATGGGAAAGATCACATCCACCACGAATCCCACCTAGGCGGGAGAGGTGTGTTTCTCGATTTTTTAAAATATTTATAATATTCTGATAAGTTGGCCAAAATCAACTATTTAAATAATAATTATTTAAAGAAATTGTTTAATATTATTTACCAAGGGTACAGTGTGCAGCATTAACGCTTTTAACAATAGTCTAGGCACTTAAAAGTGAAGGGACATAGCAGATACTAATTTTAAGTTCATCTTACCTTTAAGACGTAATAGTTCGACCACCGACAACTAAACTCCTAATTGGCACCGAATCGAATTACAGAACGGGGAATCGAACCCCGATCCTGCACTTAGCAGGATCCTTTTAACGGTTTAGTGAAGGATCCCTTTTGTGAGACGATATTTGGCAATTAAGGGATATTAGTTAGTTTAATTTGAGCGTATTTTGAATATGCTATAGGTACGGCGTATTTGAATAATATCTAGTTTCAGACATTTGTATAAAGTCTGTATGGATTGTCATTTACTGAAGACAAGCCGTGAATTTTTTGTATCAAATTCTTATTAAATACTAAACGTCGCCCGCAACGTCATGTCCATCATTCATCTCAGGATGAAAATTGAACTAGATTAACCTTTAGCAATATAACTGTGACAACTACATCCAATTGGGTATTTGACTAACATTTTTTTCTGTTTGATATGTAGGGACGTCTCCGTAATATAACCATAGGTGAAAGAATTACTTCGATAGCACAAATATCTCTCGAGATATGTTAATTTGAAAATCACAATTTTTAGACTGCCCCAAAACGCTCCATACAAAAGACTACTGAATTATGACGTCACAGATCTGTATTTTGTATGCATCAAATCAGAAATTTGTACGACAGCTATGTTAAATATTACGTTTATGTGATTAGTATCATAATAAAAGTTATAGCATTTTTTATTGCTTCTCCAATGGAAATATTATTTTTTAATAATTTCATACTTTTAAAATGGACTTTCCCGCCAAACTTTGATCGACGCTAAAAAAAGTCTGACTGAAGATATTAGAATGAAAGTTTGCAGATCTTTATAGTTTTGTGTATTTTACGATATTGTTAATTTATTTGTACAATTTTTAAACATTGGAAACAACCCAATTGACAAAAAAGACGTACAAAAGTATTTCGTCAAGAATGTTCTTCAGCCATCTCTTGAGAAATTTTATTTTGACTCTCGACAAAATACCTAATTTGAAAACCAATTGAGCAAAACATACATTATTAGAAACGATAAGTGATCTCGTCACTCATTTTTTACAAGCCTTTATCTAGTTTCAAGTTAAATTTGACCCACTTTCCAATGTCCAATTGAGTTGAAATTTGGCACACTCATTTGGTTCCCATGAAAATCCCTGATTACCTAAATATCTCCATTCTAAACCCAATATGGTGGCCCTCACAAAATGTAGGTTTATAATTTCCACTTTAACTACGATACGGGTATGATACGAGTATGATGGGTATCAAATGAAACGGCTTGATGAGGGAAACACAGTAAGTAAACTTTTTAGTTCTTTTTATATTAATTCCTACTAATATTACAAATGTGAATGTGTGTTTGTTTGTTACGTTTGCAATACTTGTACTCAACCGATCGTCATGAAACTTTTGTACACATATTCTCAACAATATTAGGAAGGACATAGGATACTTTATATTAAAAAAAAGGTATTAAAGTAAACGCGGGCTAAGCCGTGGGTAGAAACTTCTTGTTCTTTGTCGCTTCAATCTTGCCAGACTGGTCATGGTTATCATGATGAGGCAGCAGACAGGACTCGCCTCACGACGTCTCGCCACCTCTGCCTGCTGGTCGTCAATCGGGTACATTCGTGTACCGGGGCGCCCACCGCCGCCTTCACCTGATCGGTCCAAAGCATGGGGGATCTGCCCCGTGGTCTTGTGCCTTCAACCTTCCCATGTACAACAAGTCTCTCTATGGAGTCGTTTCCGCGGCGACTAACATGTCCAAAGAACCGCAAAATACGACTCTGCACCAAGGAGGATAGTCGTTCTTTAATGCGAAGTTCAGCAAGGATGGAGGAGTTTGTGCGGATTCAGTCCACGAAACTCGGAGCATCCTCCTCCAACATCTCATTTCCGAGGCGTCAATTTTCTTTGTCTCCGTCCGTCGTATAGCCCATGTTTAGGGTGGAAACTGGTAAGTAATAAAAGTTTGTAACAAAAAATGATTTGTTCATTCTTGTTTTGTAAACTACACAAAATATTGAAATTGTGATTACTGGTCTTGACAGTGTTTTAAGAGCTTTATCAAATGTTAAAATAAAAATACACGGAATCTATCTGAAAACTCGAAGGCTACTGTCACCGCTTACTGTACCCGATGTAGTATAATTAAAAAAATCTAATTAACATTTTAATGTCATACCAGTGTTGGCAGACGAGTCGTTAAGACGACTCAATTATGCCAATAAAAATATAATTCAATTGACCAGAACCTTCAGCTAATAGAATTCTGGTCGGAGTAGTGACCCAAAATAGTTACTTCGATGTTGAGACAAGTTCGACGTTTCTCTGTGGACACAAGATGCCAGGCGGGCACTTTGCCGTCCAATAGTTCTAAATTAGCCCCAGATGGACGGTGGCACCATATCACTGATTCTCGGTTAAATTACGATTAAAGTTATATTCACTGTGTAATAATGTGTTCTGAGTAGAGTTGCCACCCGTCCCGATTTTGCCGGGACTGTCCCGATTTCGTAGACATTGTCCCGCGTCCCGACGGCCTATTGATTTTGTCTCGATTTTTGACAATATGTGATAGGCTCAATTAATTCATTCATCATTAATACAAAAATGATGTAGAATTATTAAAAGCGGCTCGTAACAACAAGAAATACGTATTAATCTAAATAATTTTACATACTTAATCAAGTATGTAAAATTATTTAGATTAATATGTTCTTCTTTGATCCGACGTTTCATTGCAGCTGTTAAAATACAAACAATATTTTTATAACACTAATTAACTGTATGTTATTATGTATTAGTTAAACGTTAGTTAACTTTAATTAACCAACTCTCGGTATAAACGACCAACCTCTTTGGTCATCGTGCGGCAAGCGTCTTTAGAAGCATTACCCGGAAATGCACTAATGCTTCTCCGATACCCTGGAAAACTGTTAAGGGGCTGGTTAGGGGCTTTCTAAGATACTGATATAATTAGTGCATTGTGCCTCTAACGTCCTATACAAAGTGACAACTTCATATTTGCTGTCGAACACACCATATCACGTTCTAATTTCAACCTTAAAATCTAAGATTTTAAGAAACATGTTTTATAATTTAATGGTACGAATTTAATTGTAGAGACATAGACAAGTTTGCATGAGTTACTGGCCGTTTGCAAGGGTCATTATCATCTAGAAAGCAGGCTATTGAATTTGGTCCATGGCTTAATAATTCAATATGTGAAGTCGTCTGATACATTAGACTACGTGACCTAAAAGATCCTTTGTGTTCCGTACTACATTATTATTGAGTCCACAGATTTCATTTAGATTGAGTCTATATAGAATAGAATACATGGTATGTATTTTAATAATTATTAATATATGCCCACTGGCTCAATGACAATAGGCCAGCCACATATGCTGAGTTAGCGATGTTAGTTAAGTGAGGAAAGTCCTGAAGGTCGTGTATTGCTACGTGGCTAATGAAAAGTTGGGCGCCCACCCTCTAGACTTTTTTATATTACATTATTTCGAGTGGCAGAAAAACATACGGCCCTCCTTATGTGTAGCGGTTACCGTAGCCATATTAATGCTTGCAAAATGAAATATACGGGGGGGGGGGGGGGGGGGGGCTCGTTGCCAATCGCAGGAACACAACAACCCTCAAGGAAATTGTTATTTGGCTGCATATTCTGTGAGGCACTTCCCCTGTCGGGTAATGTACAAAATAATGCTGTACACTACCTCTCTTATGCCAGAGCCTCTTTCCTTCAGTCAGGGTGCACCACATGGAGGTGAGATTGGCTATGGCTCTAAAGATCGTGGTGAGCCTCTTGTCCGATGGACCTCAAAAAAGCGGCTGGAAGCTATACGCGGAACGCAGAGATCTGCATTGGTGGAAAGCACTAAGGATGGCCCACGTCCAGCAGTTCTAGATACAGGCTGATAATCATATACTCTGTACAATGTATATTTTTTTATTGACGTGATAACGTCTTATAAATCGATGGACGCCGGCTGCACGCACGAAAAAGCATGACTCACCGTCACGTTCCGCCTGAGCCGAGCGTGCATGCGAGATAGCGGAACAGGCCATAGAGAGGCACGATCGGCCTAAGCATTCGACTTGTGACGCGTCTATCTCTCTTCCACTCCATCGGCCGATCTTTTCTTATGACGTCATCACGTAAAATTATCGTTCGTAAACCGAAATAACAGACTTTACAGACAACCAATTTTTATTTTCCTATCCAAAACAACCTAGAAAACCCCTTAAGCAAAACACCAAAAACTTATTGCGTAATCAACGCCGCATCGCCATTACTGGTACACTCGAGCGAATAAATATGGATCTTTTAAAGCGCCTTGCCTCCTAATTGCCTGCAGATGGACCAGTGCCAATTACTGCCGACATTTAGCTGAGAGTTCAACTGTACCGATAAATGGTGGAGATACTTCGAAAACTCGATGTGACTAATGACTATTTAGCTTTATAGCGAATTTATTATCGACATTACTTCTCGATTTGCGATATTTTCACCGGCTGCAGTAAGATTCGGATATATGTTCTATGTACAGCTATTATTTATTATTTAGTGTGTTATAATTTATTAATTCACTGTACAATAAAATATATTTAGGTAAATAGAATATTAGTCGCAAAAATAATATTCGACCACAAAGTGGTTGCGAAAATGAAAAGAAGAAGGAGACAACACTGTACAGCGTATATTTTATTTATTGAGGAGCTCGATAGCGTTGCGTGTATTAATCTAATCGAACACACAACTTAAGTAAGTTTGGGGTGTAAGTGGTTTATCAACATCTTTGAACCAAAGCCAACTTCACCTGCACGCGGTGCACCCTGCTGACTGACAAACGAAGCTCTGGCGAAAAGGGAGGTAGGGAGCGTAATTGTAAGCTACCCGACTGGGGAATGTACTTCCACCTCACAGAATACCGCAGCCAAATAACAATTCCCTTGAGGATTGTTGTGTTCCTGCGAGTGAGTGAGGTCACCAGAAAGGAAGGAGATGCTGCGTTGGCAGCGGGGGTGGTGGCGCGCGAGCGATACTTTATGTTGCGAGCGTTCATATGGCTACGGTAACCGCTTCACATCAGGCGGGCCGTACGCTTTTCTGCCACCCGACGTAGTATAATAAAAAAAAAAAAAAAAAAAAAAGTAACGTTGAGCACAGCCTGTCCATAGATGGGTTTATTTATCTCCAGTTCTTCCTTGCTTCGGAGGGCACGTTAAGCCGTCGGTCCCGGCTGTTGTCATTAGATGAAGGTCGTTAAGTCAAGTCAACCTTTAGGCGGCTATTATGTTAATATAATTATATACATATAGTTGGAGTTACAGTTAGTTACAAGGAGTTGATGCATTGGCAGCGGGTGTTGTGGCGCGCGAGCGATATTTCATGTTGCAAGCGTTAATAAGCTACGGTAAACGCATTACTGCTGTTGCCACCCGACGTAGTAAAAAAATAATTTCTTCTCGACTTGGTCTCATTGTAAAAGGTAGGTACCTATATGGATAAGAAGAATACTTGGGCGCGATACATTTTGTTGATGTTGAGTTCAAACAAATAGCATTACTACTGCCACACTACTACACACTACACAAAGAGGATACCTAAGCATTACTTTTAATTTATTGTCATAATAAATGAAGTGCACGATGAAGATGATAAATATTGTTGCAACTTGTGGCAGTAAAGCAATGAAATTCGTTAGCTACGATCAGTGCACATTAGCCTCGCGATAGTGCGGTCTTGATGGTATGCAATACACATTGCAATAAAGTTTAACAAACAATCTTCACAAAAGAGGTACAATAGGTTGAAGAACCCCGTAGGTACTGTAATCTCCAGGGAAAACCTTGGCGGGACGTTCATTCCACAACTTGAGAGTTCGAGGTAGAAAATTCCTTTGGAACCGCACAGTACCACTTCGGCCCATATGTGTAACGATGAATTGTGGAAGTACTGTTGTGGAAGTAGTGAGGTAGAGACTCAGAGAATATCGCAGCCAAATAACAGTGCCCTCGAGATTTTTTGTGTTTCTACGAATAAGTGAGGTTACCAGACGTGAGGAACTGTTGCGTTAGCAAAGATGCCGCGCTAGCTAATCACCGCACCTAGCGCATAACGTTTACCTACGTATTAAATAATCTGTCATAACGTTATGGTTATCACAGATTATTTTAGTGATGTTAATATCACAGCTGCTCCTGAATCCATGGTCATAGCGTTAATTTGCAGAAATTTACAAATCACCTTAGTTGTTTGTTAAAATATGTATGCTCGATTTTTTGTTGGCCAGCGTTGCAGCGTGTGTGTGCAGCAGCGGTAATGTGCGCGGTAGTTTATGTCGCGTGCGATAGTCGCTGCTACAGAGGTTATTCGTTGTGCTAATGTGCCGCCTCTCGTTTGCATTTTGCAATAGAGTAGTGTTTTGGGTAGAGAAACAGTCTCTAAATGTGAAAGTATGACTGTTATCTAGGTTTGCAGTACTGACGTCGCGATTTTTGAATTCTCTACTTATCCTGAGATAATTACTTACTTCTTGTGTACTGCATTATTACGAAAAAAACATTAAGAACCACAACTACAATCAATCGCATCTTGGGGTGCAAGTGATTCATCGTCATCTAACTACATTCCGCTAAAACCAGCCTTGTCAGCACGTGGTTCCTTGTACGTCCTGCTTATTTTGGATTTAACCAATCATGGCAACGGAACGGCGACCCCTAGGTATTGCTGGTATGCTCGTTTGACACTCCCCCCCCCCCCCCCCCCATCATAAAAAATACTGTTTTATATATTCGTTTTTTGGCACGCGAGTATTTTTTGTATTGATGTATTTTGTCATTATATGGTAGATAAACAAGATATTTTTTCCCATAAAAAGCTACCAGTATGTATGGGCTTTACTGTATAATATTTATGTCAGAGCTATCTACATCAAAGTACAAAAACGACTGAATTACAGTTAGTACGCAACTACAATCAATCGCATCTTTAAATAAGTAGCATGCAACCATTCAGTTAAGGCGGCACCTGCAATAAAATTCTAGATTGAAAAATCAATTACTCGTTAAATAAACAACGAATTCAAAAACTGATTATGTAAAATTGGTAATATATATATATATATATATATATATATACACTAAAACATATATTATATAGTAAAACTGGTGAAACATACGAGCATATACCTATATCTAATTACATCGACCCGCGGCAAAAACGTCTGCTTTACAAAGTACGGCCGCATATTGAGTACTGAGGATTGTTGCCGATCCCAAACTAAGAGACGGTTTAGAATCTTTAAGTCTGAGAAGAGATTTTGTGTGTTCTACCGATTGTACAATAGTTCAGAAGAGTTGTTTGACATACCTAATACCCACGGCCTGCTTCTACAGTCGCATCTCTCGCCATCGACGGGCAATTCCTCCTCACACATTGGAGCTTACGTGGACGCGTACTGTGCGATTCCAGAGAAGTTTTCTCCCTCGCACTAACAAGCTGTGGAAGGAACTGTCTGTCGAGGTTTTCCCAGGAGACTAAAGAATGGGGATCTTCAAAAAAGGCGTGAAGAGGTTTTTACAGGTTTGTGTAAGTGGCATTAATCTAAAATTATAACTATTTACAAAAAGAAAAACAGGAAAACAAAAAAAAAATACTTTTCTACCTCGAGCTCTCAAGTTGTGGAATGAACTCGTTGCTAGCCATTGTCCGAGGCCAATCGTGTTAATAATAAAAAATAATGTCCAGGAAGGGGTTCCTTTACCCAATTTGGTTTCGGCCTTTAGCAATAGGTACAGACTTCTGAAAGCCTACATCAGGTAACAGATTCTCACACCGTGTCTGTTTTAATGGCTTCCATAGTGTTCCATGAAAAGAGATGAGATTAAATATATTGATTATTATTATTTAATGAAATTATTAGTTAAATAATAATAACCAATATGTTTATTTTAAACTCGGGTGGCGCTTGTTTTATAGGCAGGGGCGCCTTAACGCGATACATAGGTTTATAAAACAGTACGAATCTCATACATGTATACATATGTCTGAAAATTCTTAACAAAAATAAAGGCGTGTAGAGACACGCCGAGATATACTCGTAGTGCTGGGCACTGGCAAAAAACTTAAAATCGGAAAATATCGGTCCTGACCAGAAATCGGTACCCATACCGGTGTTTTTTTTTTGCGACGACGCCGGCATAAGATCAAAAGCAAAGCGTTACAAAAAAAAACTTATATTCTATAGTATTTTAGGTGAATTCAATGAACGTTTTACATAAAGCTCTAAAACGTAATATGTATCTACGAAGTTATATTGCAATTTAACCTGACATCAGCCCCCTTACCACCAATAGTTGGTGGTAAGGGGTCAGCACCGACTACTGATACATTATTAAGTGGAGCGAGCGAAATGCCTATATACGCCAAAAAGACACTTTTGAAAATGAATAGGCTCAAAAACCATTGAACCGATTTGAATGAAACTTGTCACAATTCTCGACATGCTGGAGGTTTGTGTAAGGGAGGATTACAATCGTGAGATCTCCATTCACGACACTAGTTCTATTGTAATGTATATAGCTATACGGATTGCGAACAGGAGGCATTTTTTTTTTCTGAAAAAGAAATGTTCCGATCTGAAGACATTTGCCAACACTACGCTAGCAAGCCGTGAGGCGCGACACGGGGAACGGAACCGCGCTCACACTATTTTCATTTCGTGTAGTGCCAGCATTGCCACATTTAATTTTGTTGAAATTCAACGTACCCGTGCAAAAATGTCAACTTTATTCCGCCTCAGCCGCGTCTTCGTTTCACTCGAATGCTTTGCTTCTTCATTTTATGAAATGTTCCACAGTTTCGAGACGGGCTTTGAGAAACTATAACTTTATGAAAACTTATACACGAGCTCTGAAGTAAGACGTGGCTTCTAGCAAAAATTTACCAAAGCGTATTTAATTTTCGTTATGACTTCTTGGCGATGGACGAAAATTTAAAGTCTGGTGAGTGCGTTTATGCTATTTATTTGTCTTAACGAATTGAAACAAAATCATAACGAATGTGCATAGAGAAGAAAGTATGTAGTTCTATTCTAAATCCTCGCTCAATCCTAGTCAAGTTTAATGTAAAGTATTATTATATCTACGTAACTTAGATTAAGCGATATAAATATTCCCGAGAATATCTAAAATTGTATGATTTCCCTTCACTGCCCGTGACACACGATGAAAGGAACACAAAGATGATGATGATTTCACAAAATAATAGCTTCGTAACTACCGTCTACTACTCGATAAACCATAATCATATTCAAAATAACCTTCGTTCAACTATAGAAAATTATTCTATACCTCTATTCTACTCAAATGCACCACAACACTAAAACTATGAACAAAGGCAGATTAATACAATAAAACTACGTATCGACGAGAATCGGAAAGCCATTTATCAAATACGTTTGCGAAGCACAAAGCCGTACGATCTTATAACCCATCTGAAATTCATATTGAAAGTCGATCGTATAAAGGCGTATACACACTGTAAAAGGCTGAGCGCTGAGCTCCCTCGGGAGACCTTCTAAAAGGCCAAGAGCGATACCACTCATCGCAGAATAAGCCTGTTTCCCCGCGACGAGGTTTAGAGACATAGACTCAATGCTGTTTTATTCTGCACCCATCAATACTTAAAATGCTTGTGAACGGTTTAGTGATGGGGTTATCGATGTCGATTATTTCAAAAATGTATTTTGTCTTATGCACTAACATGTTTTTTATACTACATCGGGTGGCAGACAAGCATACCGCTATACCATATATATAGCCTAGCTTATAGTAGCATATAGATGCTTGCAATATAAAGAGTCACTCACACGTCACTACCTCCGCTGCCATTGCATCAAATTCTCCCTTCTGGGTATCCTCATTTACGCGCCGGAATCCACATGGTGCCCCACTGTATAAAGATAAAAGATAAAGATATATTTATTTGGTAGGTGAGGTTGGGTTTGGCCAAACATCATGGTGAGAGAGTGAGAGGTGAGACCAAAATATATAAAAACATGTATGTATACTGCGTGTATAATAAAATCATTTTTAAATAAAATACTGAAATAAACGTTTTAGTAGGTTTAGGGATTTAAATATTTAGGAACGGTAACCTTAGGAGGAAATGTGAACCTAAGTACAAAATACCAGTCTTTCGATACACATGGTCATGCTGGTCCACCATTTCACGACGAAACTTAACATTTAGAAAAATATCACCTTAAATTATTTGTGTTTGACCATATTCAGTCACTTCACATGGACCATAGGTTTGAGATGATATATTATAGATTTGCGTTTTCAATAATCAGAGGAAGACACAAATGATTATTATAATAACTATCTACTTAAAATTATAGCGTATTTCGCGATTGCATCGTACAATTGCTCAAAGCCAATGCAACATGGTTATTTATTTTTATCGATATGCAAAATCAGGTACTCTGTTCTCGTCCCTAATATAAAAGGATTGACATTTGACGTTGAGAACGCTGGAGTAGCGGATTCAATCGGAGACAAAGTCGACCCGAACATGGAAATACCTACTTACTTCTTTGGTAATTGCAAATATTCGAACAATACTTGAACGAGTCAGAAATAAGGTTATGTGCGATGTTATAAATTAAAATAAAGAAAAAAAAATCCAATTGCTACTCAGTATGTCTACATCCCACTTGATGAAATATATTACCACAGAATACTATTTTGTGGCAAGTCAACAGAAAAGACTCTAAAATTACTCGCAACTAGAGTTGCCCACCTAACAATGCAAGATATTCTTAAGAGCCTTCAGGTGAATTTGGTCTCTTACAGGAAGACAACACAAAACACTGTCGATTTTGAGAATGGATTAAAAAAGACTTATTTTATATCTCCGCTATACAAAAGCTCTTTATAGAACAATCTAGTTTCGCCGGACCATGAGAGAAATTCACTTTTTAGAAATTCACGTTTACTCTTTCTCTAGTCAGAAAAGTGTGTCGGTGCGGTTGTTTTGCATTTGAAGATGATGGTCAATAATACGACGAGCTCGGTGGTCGAATGTTAGCAATGGCCACTTTGACTCCGAGGTCGCGGGTTCGATTCCCGCACAAGACAAACATTTGTTTGCATGAACATGTCTGTTTGTCTTGGTCTGGATGTTTTCTATGTATTATAAGTATGTATTTACAAAAAAAATGTATTTAAGTACATTTATCAGTAGTCTATTACTTTTTTTATTTATTTGTGTGTTTCACTGTCAACAGACAGTACCCGAGGATGTATTACAAATGAAGAGCGGAGTCTCCTAATACAGGCATCTTGTTTGCCTAAAAGGGAACTCCAACATTATTTATAATTACTGTCCATGTAAACTGAAATAAACTTTTTGATTTTTTGATTTTTTTGAGTCTAGTACCCATAACACAAGCTTTGCGCCTAATTTGGGACTAGATGGCGCTGTGTAAATTGTCCAGTAATATCTATATCTATCTATATCTATATAATACACAAATTCCATGAATAAAACCGAAAGAAATTTATAAGCGCACAATTATGATAATACATATTCTCAAAACTTAAAAGAATCTTGGTTAATCAAACAAAACAGAACCCGAAACGAGGAAATTCAACGGAGAACCAAAGTTGTCGATATTAGTTGCCCGTTGGCAACGACGTCTACCGAATCATCGACGAGAAATGTGTTCTAGAATGGATGTTGCGTATGAGAGCATTCTGGATATTCTGTAGAAGGACTCATCACTTCAAAAAAGCGACTGGCTGTGGTAAAAGCATTGTCGCTTTTTGTGAGCCGTCTGAAGGTTAGAGATGGCTAGTATAGAGCAGCGGCTAGATATAAACTGATAATAAAGAAACAAAATAAAAATTGATTATTTTTATTAGCTCATTTTTATAGCAAAGTTAAACAATAATTTAAAAAAAAAAATACCTATTCAAAAACGAACAAGCTCAATAAGTTAAAAATAAATTGTCATCTCATTTGATGGGTCAGACAGCTTAACATATGAGGGGTAAATCCTGAGTGGGCACAAATAAATAGGATACTTGCGTATCATATTTCCGTGATCCCCGGCATTAAGATGCGAGGGTCAGTAATAGACCGGCATTAGGTCCTTATTCTTGGTCCGATCCCCAATTGATGTAAGTTGAATTTTTATTGTTTTGTTTTAGGACAAACCAGGTTGTCAGATGTTGTTCGCATGTATTTATTTATTTAAATTTTATTGACCACGGAATAAGGGTACAAAAATCGGACTTAATGCTAAGAGCAAATTCTACCCGTCAACCTTTGAGAAAATCAGATATAACTCGAATGCGGTTCACAAATTGACAGTAATGAACAGACACAGAATAAATACCATACCATTATATGCGTTAGAGGGTTTTTAAAATCAGCTTGTTCACACATTCTCCCACTATTATGCACTATTATGATCCCTAAGGTTAGACGGATCAAAAGAAATCTCCCATTTTATTCCCATGTGATCTTTTTAGACCTAATAAATAAATAGACATTTTTATACGCTATGAACACTATATTCCAAACTATTCTCTCTTGAGGGAACATGTGGGAAATCTTAAAATCCATAGTGAAAGCAAACTCCATAAATTCAGTTAGTTACGAAATTTATTTCAATGATAGACATCCGGAGACTTACAATTTGTCACCGAACCACAACACATTGATAACTCACGGTGATTAAACTAACGACGAATATAATAATTATGTACACTGTACTTAACTTAAATACAACTGTTGGTGAACCTCTCGCTGCGACTGCACGTAATCGAATGCCCAAACGCTCCTCAACGACCACTGAGCTGCCATCCCCTCTACCCGACCGTATTTCTAAAGCGGAAGTCAACCGCCATTGGTGCGCTTTGCGCAGCAATGCTTTGGTGATTTTTTAGTTTGATAATTATTCAATAATGTTCTACTATAATTTAAAAAAAGTGTAATAAATTAAAATAACATTTTTAAGATCACCAACATCACCCTACTACAAACGTACTTTTTTAAAAGGAAACGGAAATTGAACTGTGAATGGCGCGCTTGCGCGGCAATACTTTGGACGATTTCTAATATAATCGATTAAGATTTATAAAGTTGCTAACAGCTCGGCCATCCTGTCACGAGCGAGTCCCAGCGCGAGAACAAAATAAATAATATTTCATTACTTACAATAAAGCATAGAAGTATGAAGAAATAGAACAAGATATTTCAACGAGCTGTACAGTCATAGCTTCGAAGTACTGTGATATACATTATGATTATGATAATATACTATACACAAATATATTCTGATCGACAAAAAAAATAGACTACAGATTGTACATTTATGCATGAAATTGATATAGTATTAGGTACATTATTCTATTAACTCGTTCTTACTTTACAAATTAACTCTAATTTGAAGTAAAATTATATTTTTATTACATTGGTTATTAATACTAACAGTTAAAAATACAATAACAAAAATAAATTATCAATCTTTGTCACTATCGCAATCTACTTTAAATTCTAAACTGCTATCGATATTTCTATTAAATATTAGCCATACTCTTAACTTGTCTAGTGCTACTATGCTTTCATACCTATGACTACCAAGCTTTCTTGTCAAGGGTGTATAAGTAACTATAAGAAAACGGTCATTAGACAACACTTGAAATGCGATACGGAACTTGAAAAATTTAACAGCACGTCACGTTTAACGTTTAAGTATTTAATGTTTGTAATATATTTAAAATCAAACTCGATCTTGTCCTATATATATATATACACGAGTATATATTATAATAAAAAGTTTTTGCTTGGGATTTTTTTTTTCGAATATAATTTGGTCTGGTTTTATGAAAGAATGACCTAGGAGATAGGTTGTTGAATCATATTCTCGTTAACAATAAAGATTTCGACGTTTTTCTACATGCCCTGAACACTACACCTTCCTAATGGATAAACGTGAAGACCATCTACGCCCCGCAAAGCGGGTAACTCGTGCGAGTCACTTTTAAATTTAGTTTCAGTTTATTAGCCGCGATACTATGTAAGAAGGTACATTAACTCCCTACGTCTACCTGACAAAGCATTAGTTTATTATTGACTAAAATTTGAAACGCATACTTTGTTTCAGCCTTATCAGACTGATCAACTACCGATACCTACTTTTCCATTTTATCAAGTGTTTCGTTACTTTGGGCATTTAACTGCCTTTGTCTATAATAAGCATCCAAGTGACCTAATCTATTACATACTGCGCATATATTAGGCGGTTTTGTACATTTAAAACTTTTATGGCCTTCTTCGTTACAGTTGTGACATCTTAAGGCTATTTTGGTTATACGATTGCGATAAAGGTTTTCTTTCTAGTTTATGTCTGTCTCCGTTTTCCTTTGAACTAACAACCCTAACCGTTTGCAAGTATTTTAGCACGTCTTCAGAACAAAAACAAAAACAAATTGGTTATTCCAAAACATAGACTGGGGAAGGTCAATAATTCGTTTGTCGTAAATTGCACCCGCTACTACAATAAGTTGCCGGAGTCAGTCCTGATTTTACCCGACACTAAATTCAAACAGCTTATTAAGACCACCTTATGCAAAAAGGCTTACTACAGGACCGACGATTACCTTAATGATAAAAATGTATGGCAAATTCTCGGCACAGGATGTGAAGCACAGGCGTCTTATCTTTACAAGTAGTATTGTGGATATACATATTTAGACTTTTATACAATATGTATATACACTCATTACTATGATTTTTTATATATATTTTTTTTTTACTATTTTATTTTACTCAATTTTTTTTTTCTCTTATTTTGGTTGAATACCATTTTTTTTTTTTATTGTATTATGATAATATTGTATGGCTATTTAAAAAAAGACCTATATTGACAGAGTTTCTTTCGGCATTTCTTCTCGTCAATGGTCATTCCGAAATGCTGGTAGATAAAAAAATATACCTAATTGTAAAAGACGTGTCTAAGTGCCAGCGAGGGCCCACAGAATAAAGAATTTTGACTTTGACTTTGACTTTGACTTCAGGTTCTCGATAACAGGCTGCTTAAGCACCTACTCGTACAGCCCTATCCTCAATACCATGTAACAAACAGCCCTACGTCTAACGATTCACCGTAACGCGCACGCTTGGCTAACATATCGGTAAGTAATTCTGCATAATCCTGCCTACAAGGGAACGACTCAATAAGCTTTCGTTTCCATTCAGTCCAACTATACAGCACAGTATTCAATCCTTGATACCATGATCTTGAAATACTAGTTTAACAAGAGCGAAGTGAATAATTTCGCGTTCATTCCAATCGTAAATTTCGGCACACTCTTCAACTTTAGTCAGCCACATGACATCAAACTCAGGGATTACATTGGGAGTAGAAAGCTTAGAGATCGACTGCCCTTTCACATCAGTTAAAATGTCTACAAATTTATTTAGAATATAGTTTGTTAAATAAGACAGATTTCTGGATTCACTATCAGAATAACACGTACTGTGGGGGGAAGGCGACCGCTGACGGTGCTTCGGAGTGCTGGACGACTTTGCGTCTTCATCGTATAAATTACTGATGTGCTGCTCTCCCCCCATTTTACGAGCTATATTGTTTCGCAATTTAAACACCGGTGAACTACTATGGATACGATGACCTTCAGTTAAGAGACTACAACTGCGGCCGCGTTGTCCTCTTCTTACAGATTGAGATTTTAGTATAGGGCTTTGTGATCGCCTTACGACTCTTGACGTTCTTAATTGGTCCCGAGACCATTCATTATTGGAGTATTGCTGTCTATTAAGTTTATTTGTCGTACCAACGACAACGCCCTACTCCGTAAATCATGTAAGTGTATCGTGATGGCTCCCATCCACTCCCACACTCTTATTACGAGAATTAGAAGAGTGTTTACGGACTTGCCTATCACGAAGGCTCCCATCCACTCCCTCACTTTTATTCGGTGAAATATTAGAAAAGTGTTTGCGGACTTGCCTATCACGAAGGCTCCCATCCACTCCCTCACTTTTATTCGGTGAAATATTAGAAAAGTGTTTGCGGACTTGCCTATCACGAAGGCTCCCATCCACTCCCTCACTTTTATTCGGTGAAATATTAGAAAAGTGTTTGCGGACTTGCCTATCACGAAGGCTCCCATCCACTCCCTCACTTATTCCGTGAATTATTAGAAAAGTGCTTACGGACTTGCCTATTACCGCTCCCTCACTTTTATTATTCAAATTATACAAGCGTTTGTGGACTTGCCTGTCACTATGGCACCCATCCACTCCCTCGCTTTCAATAGACTAATGCTGCAGAGTCTGCCTGGCGTTACTGCTACCAGGCTCACACTCCGTCAAGCAGCTCTCATCGCCGTCTGACTCCTCAGCAGGTATCGGCGCATTATTTTCCATCACACAACTGGAATATTACATAAATCTCGTATTAAACACTGATATGCATTCTTAAGTAGCAACCAGGTACTTTGATTATCATATAATGTGACCACCCATCATAACTGCAAAATGGACCGCTTGTGATTTTCACTAATGATCAAGATTAGCCACCCGATATAACATCGGGCAGCCAAAAACACGTTGCGTAGTGTTAAAAAGGCTAGTACTATAACTTAGGCCGGTTTATAGTCTGTCTTTAACGGAAAGAAAGTGGTATTAATATGATGCAATGAACTAGGCGGTTTTATAATTTAATACCTATATTAAAAGAAGAAAATGAATAAAAACTAAGTTTCGGAGCATCTGATTATTTGAGGTAGTATACTATTCTTCCATATTAGAACAATAATTTATTTCTGGTCTAGTTATGTAGTTTCCAGATTATTTAAATTTTAATATGAACGTAAAAAAAACAAGTATATAAATATCATCACGCATCAAGAGCACGACCCTCTCTCGTCCGTCCCAAACAGAAGGAGGATTTGGCCTACACTCCCCACGCTGGCCAGACGGGTTGGGGAGGCCTGATCGATGTTTTATAATGTCTTTCCCTTAGTCGCCTTGTACGACATCCACGGGAAGAGACGGAACGATTCTATTCTAGTCTGCCGGAAACTAGATGGTATATATTATATATATATTTAATAAATATTATTGTCCAATAAAAAAAAAAAAAAAATATATAGAGGAAAGATTTAAAAAAAAAATAGAAAAGAAAAAAAAAGAACATTAAGCTTATATACCCTTTATATACATAAGGTATATAAGACTAAGAACATCAAGTATACACCATGAGTATATACCATGGTTAACATGCACACCCCAAGTATACGCATAATTCCTGAATTATGTATCATTGATATAAATAACAAGTATAAGTAATCTATGGAGCTTCCTTCGGAGTTTTAATTATGGCGCATTTAAAATTGTCGTAATACTAATGGCATCGACAGAACTAAACTGCAACGGGGCTGGGATTAACGGATAGAAAATATCTGATCCGCACTTTCCACTTCTGAGATGAAAGCAAACTCCATAAATTCAGTTAGTTACGAAATTTATTTCAATGATAGACATCCGGAGACTTACAATTTGTCACCGAACCACAACACATTGATAACTCACGGTGATTAAACTAACGACGAATATAATAATTATGTACACTGTACTTAACTTAAATACAACTGTTGGTGAACCTCTCGCTGCGACTGCACGTAATCGAATGCCCAAACGCTCCTCAACGACCACTGAGCTGCCATCCCCTCTACCCGACCGTATTTCTAAAGCGGAAGTCAACCGCCATTGGTGCGCTTTGCGCAGCAATGCTTTGGTGATTTTTTAGTTTGATAATTATTCAATAATGTTCTACTATAATTTAAAAAAAGTGTAATAAATTAAAATAACATTTTTAAGATCACCAACATCACCCTACTACAAACGTACTTTTTTAAAAGGAAACGGAAATTGAACTGTGAATGGCGCGCTTGCGCGGCAATACTTTGGACGATTTCTAATATAATCGATTAAGATTTATAAAGTTGCTAACAATAGCAAATGTCAAAGTAAACAAACCACCTTTGAGGTTAGTGATGAGTCGTATAAAAAAGTTATTTCAAATAAATCAAATCAATCAAGGTGGACCAGTTCCAGACATACATTCAAAACTGAATGACTGAATTCAACTGATGTTATGAAGATATAACATTTTTTCATTCATTATTTTTAGGAAGAAAAGAGTTTAATTTTCGACGAATGGAATGGAATAAATTTAAAAAATCAGTGTAGAATGTTACCGAGACCAATGTAACCACGAATAGTTTCTGGTTTTTTTATATGACGTTGTATTACAATTGAAAACGTTTTCAATCGTCGTGGTCGGAAAACGTCTTGATAATTATTATTGAATATTAGATGAATATATTATAACATGGAAATCCCAAGAAAACACAGTTTTGCTGTAAAGTTATCACATAAATTGAACCAGAAAAATAACTGTTTTTAAGTTCAATTGAACAAAAAGATTATGTCAAACTGTATATCTGAAGTTGTTTAAATAAACTACACTGTTAGTAATAAAAATATATTTGTATCTAGTTGAAAACTTTATGAAACGTGATTTTCCATTTTACCGCAACTTACATCAGTTGCTTGCAGCAAATATCTCAAAATGGACATTACAATCCCAAATCTTTAACAAAATAGCACCCCGGAACACTTTAAGTCTAAGTAAGTGGTGTTCGGCGGCCGAAGATTTGCTGGACCGTCTATAATGGGTTTTATCCTTATTTATTGAGCTTGCCGAAATGAAATCGGTGCGATACAAACTTTAAATTTTCCGTGATTTTCGTTTAAAAGTTTTGTTTAATTTAACATAGAGGGAAACATCTCTACTCGTACATATAAAGAAATTTTATCATCATTTGATATCTTTGTTTATTTATATTTACATATATAAATATGTATGTACATAAATTATTATAACATAGCTACATCAAAAGTGTACAAAGGTAAGTTTATCTCTACAAGAGATCTCTTCCAGTGGACCTTATAGGGTCGGCTGGAAGAAGGGTCTGCCTATAGGCAGTAAGAGAAATAGTCACTTGACGGATAATTACAATATATTCGTAATTTCTTATTATTAAGAAAGAGAGAGAGATTTTGACTGTTTAAAGAGTAACAGCAGTAATTGTAAAAGAACATTAACCGAATAAATCTGCTTAACAAATATTAGCACCTTGTAGCTACTTTACCATTAGGAAAATAGCGTAGATCTAATTGTCACAAGTGAACTAAAGCAAAAGCTAGTTTATAAAAATGAAATAAACACAGGTCGAAATCAGACTAAAGAAGAAGACACTACATAATCACAACAAATCATCAAGATGTTCCCAAATACTCGAGTCATAAAACCTTATGCCGCAACGAACATTTCGGTTCTAATCGAGTGGACTTATCAAGCGCCTTTCATCGACCTGCTCATTCAAAACCAACTTCAAGTCACAATATATAAATTAATAAATACTCATAGTTTTCATCGTACTACTACGAACGTTTTTACTGTTTTCCGCCGTCATTGTAGCTTTTATATTAATGTAATTTATATTATTAATAGTTTAAAGGTCTAGAATAAAAACATGTTACAAGAAAAATATATGCTATTCTTAACATAAGGTAATTTTCAATCTTAAACACAAGTAAGTAACTATAGCTTTTATCTACCAAAAGCTTTTATGGAGTTAAACAATATTTTTTTGTTGGCATACTGTTAGTGTCATGTAAGAGTTGCTCCTCAACTGGAGGCAACTCATTCTTCACCATCTGTCACCAAGTCCTTGGATGTCATGGCGTTACAGTCGTTTAGGGTAGCTTATGTTTTGCAATAAAGTTGCTAAGTCGTTTGGACCCGTATTCTCAGTCGCGTTCTGTATGTAGTGACTGTTATTCTTATTTCTTCCCTAACAGTTCTAATGTTCAGAGCCATATGAATCTCAGTATTTGTGACAAACCATGGTACCTTGGCTCTTGGCTCTTAAATCTATGTATGAATATATGTTTGTATCACAACGATAACTCTCAAACCACTACTCAGATTTTGATAACTATTGGTGGGTGGGTATTTAAGTACCTTAAACGCAATTTTTAAGTTTGTAGGGTAACGAGACTTGTTTACTTGTTTTTTTTTTATATATAGGCGTTAATGTGATAATATATATTATATACTGTTGATTCAATGTTGATGAAACGTAATAGATAGATAGATAAGTAGATGTAATACATGCAATTTACATATTCACGGAGCACTGTAATCGGTTCAATAGTTTTTGAGATATCGAAACTGATTATAAAAAACAATAGGTAGGTAATAGGTGACGTTTAATTCAAACGTTGTTACTGCCGACGATTCGTATATTGTTCAAGAATCAGGGGTCGTAAATAGGTCACAAAGTGCTAACGAAATCAGACAGGCGCGCTGACGAGCATGTCGCGTTTTTGTAGACACCTGGAGCGTTTAATCTTCAACCAATCTTCGAGCACTTAGGATTATTGAGAATTCGACGAGAAACCACGACAGGATCACTTTATTTTCTTGAAATTTT
Organism: Hypsopygia costalis; assembly: GCA_937001555.2. Classification (NCBI taxonomy): domain Eukaryota; kingdom Metazoa; phylum Arthropoda; class Insecta; order Lepidoptera; family Pyralidae; genus Hypsopygia; species Hypsopygia costalis. The sequence continues at coordinate 9,882,641 of OW443325.2, forward strand.
ACAGCACAGGCTTCTGTGTATAAATAAACTTTGGCTTTATAACTTCTTTGTAAATAGAAAAGAGACATTTTGATATAAATATGCGCAAATTGGAAAAGGTAATTTCAACAAAGAGATCGATAGGCGCATGGTCTGTGCAGCTTTTTATAACCTTCGGTATATTCACACCACACTCGTACAACAATGCATGAAAACAGTAGTCTTCAACCCGTACCTCCTTACCGCTACGACCTGCGGTGCAGAGACGTGGACGCTGACTAGGGACCCTACCGCTTAAACCTACACTGAAGCCGATGTCCATGGGATTTATTGATTGCGAAAATGAAAGTTCGGCTTAGATTGGTGGCAATTGTGTTTAGCCTACCTGGTAGAAACTTTGGAGCACTATCGACTAACCTAAAATGTTTGTCAATAACATAAACCTAACACCTGTTTTTGGGAATCAAAATATTCGATGGAAATCGGTTTCAGCTTAGGTGGTAGGGCATCTGGCTAGTGGATCAAATCGTACAAAACAATCAAAGTTGTCGACATACCTTTCTAAGTCAGCTTAAGTAGCAAAGGGCCGATTACATCTGTCGAGTCAGTGATGGCTGATGGGGGAGAAAAGTCCTAGAATAGGGCCGCGTATGGGGCAACGAAAAGGCTAACCTTTCGTTGCTCCATACGCGGCCCCGCCATAGAGTAACTTCTGGCCCCACTCTCTCAGATAATATTATTTCCTGGTTAAAAAAAAACCGTTCAAATGTCATTATGATAAAATAAATAAACATATATTAACTAAGAGCATAGCCTTTGACTTTGTAGTGTTCACGTATGGAGTGCGCCTTGCAATTGATATAGAAGTTTTTAAGATATGGAAATTAGTTTGAAAAACAATGGCGAGTTCTCAGTGCGCGAAGAACGATTAGTAATTGAACTAAGGACTATCACTGGAAAAGAAATAATAGGTCTTTACCTCTGAAATTGCCGTTCTGCAGTACTGGCCATTTCAAATCAAAATAATTTTTGTTTGGCTAAGAATTCTAATTTCAAATTAATTTTATTTTAAAAACATGGAATTCTTTTTCAAAAGTAGTCATTTGTTTATTGATTAGTGTTACATTTTCATCGCATTTCAATCTTTTTCGTCATCATGGATACGTTAAAAATTCGAGTAATTATGGAATATGAGTACCGTCGTGGCAGCAACGCAGCACAAGCGACACGCAACATCAACGACATTTACGGAGCTAACACTACAAACCCACGCACCACCTGTTATTGGTTTGCTCGCTTCCGTTCTGGAAATTTCGACCTGAAAAATGAACCTCGCGGTCGTCCGAAGGCTTTGGTCGACAATGACGAATTAAAGGCGATTGTGGAAGCTGATGATACACAATCTACGGCTGAATTAGCAGCAGCTTTCGACGTTAGCGTCAAAACAATATTGCTCCATTTGCGTCAAATTGGCAAGGTAAAAAAGCTTGACAAATGGGTGGCCCACGAACTCAATGATCGCCAGCGCGAAGTACGCGTCGAGACGTGACTTGCACTGCTCAACAGACACTCAAATGAAGGAATTTTGAACCGCATTGTTACCTGGGATGAAAAATGGATTCTGTTTGATAACCGCAAGCGCTCAGCGAGTTGGTTGGATCTTGGTTCAGCACCTAAACAATGCCCTAAACGAAAACTTACCCCTAGAAAAGTGATGGTCACTGTTTGGTGGTCTAGCGCCGGTGTGATTCATCACAGCTTCTTACCAAACGGAGTGAGCATTACTGCAAATGTGTACTGTGAAGAACTGAACACAATGATGGAGAAGCTGGCACGTCTCCAACCAGCATTGGTCAATCGCTCGTCGCCGCTGCTCCTGCACGACAAAGCGCGACCTCATACTGCACAGCAGACGGTCTCCAAGTTGCAAAAACTGGGGTTGGAAGCTCTCCGTCATCCGCCCTACTCGCCAGACCTTGCGCCTACAGACTACTACTTTTTCCAGAATTGGGATAACTTCTTGGCGGGAAAAAAAATCAATACCCGAGAGGCAGTACAAAATGCCTTTGAAGAATTTGTTGCCTCCCGTCCAGCTGATTTCTTTAAGAAAGGCATCAATAAACTGCCACTGCGTTGGCAAAGATGCATTGATTGCATGGGTGATTACTTCGATTAATACAAATAAAAAATACATGAAAAAAATTTCTTTAAATTTTTTATACAAAACGGCAATTTCAAAGACCTAATATCTAATTAATAATATCGCAGTGAACACTTTAAAAGAGCCTTTGGACATTCCTGATGAAGAATTGAGGTGAAAACGAGTCGCCTTTTCTAACAAAAATACCCATTTACTATAATAAATAAAATCTAATCTAAAAGGGTTTTTATTCTGTAAATGCATATTTAGAAATTAAATAAATAGGTAAAGAAAAACGAAAGATATGTTTAACACAAAACTTTTAGATATATTTGGTACTTAATTATTATATTAAAATTAATAAATTTATTACATTTAATATTAGTGCATTTACATTAAAATATGACATTAACACAAATACAATAATATAAAAAATTATGATTAATTAAAAGTTAAATCATAATAAATAATCATGGATGAATAAAAAATGCAGCTAAATGATAGATATATAAATAAATTTCCAGATTTTTATGACGAAATGCTTCACGTACGGATGCATGCGCAATACCTGACAAAGGTGACTAAGTTGTAAGTTCATAAACAAATCTAAGATTCTCTGTACACTTAGTTATGCAATAAAGAGTTTTGACTTTGACTTTGACTTTAATTAATTTATTAACATACTTATAAGATATAATGGCCAACATAACCACTATCATTAATATGATATTAAAGCTTATCATTAATATCAGAGTGATGCGCAAATAATCTATCAGGATTTCAGAAATTGTCTGATATAATTTATCATGATTACATAAATAACCCCGTGAATTAAGTTTATTTTTATTGTATACTCTACCTTTTTACATACAGGTTGTATTATTATCATATTGATATATTATTTTTTACGTGAGGGGTGGGGGGGGGGGGGGCAAACGAGCATGTGAGTCACCTGATGGAAAGCAATCACCACTGCCCATGATGATCAGCAACACCAAGGAGTCGCGGATCAGTTGTCAGCCTATACTCCTTCCTTTCTTTCTTTCTGATGACCTCACTCACTCACTAAACACAACAACTTTCAAGGGAATTGTTATTTGGCTGTGGTATTCTGAGAGGTGGAGGTACTTCCCCAGTCGGGCAGCTTAAAAAATACGCTATATTTTGTACCTACCTTTCTTAATATGTATATTTATATTTTTGTTTGTAATCGATAAACTGAAAAACTACTGAACCTATTTTAAAAATACTTTCGTCTGTAAAAAGCTACTACATAATCAGCGAGTAACATAGGCTATATTTTACTAAACCCGTGCGAAGCCGGGGCGGATCGATAGTAATTATACTTTAAAGATTGATTCAATATCGGTAGTAGAACGATTATTTCTATGAAACCAAATCTGAATTCACAAAAAAATCCATCTGCCGTCACTAACTCAGATTAGTAATGACTAATGATGAACTAAAGTCCTAAAATGGAAGTCGCTCATGAGTGACTTTCATTTTATTTTTATTCTAAGGGGATTGGGGGAATTCATCGTAGACTCATGAGTTAGTCTACGATGAATCCCCCCAATGCCCTTAGCTAGACGGATCAACGATGTCAAAAGAGCGGATGAAAGGTTGAGATGAAAGAAATATTATTCACACATGATGAATCACGTTAGAGAAGGCCTCTATCCAGCAGTGCATAAATGGTTCCGCTGCAGGTAATGCTGATGATGATAATGAAGCATTATGGTTTTGTATGCAGAAATTTGCTGCACATTTTACCTATAGTAATATTACAAACTCGACGATATCGTCGAGTTTGTAAATTTAATCCGTTATAATAATACTAATTATAATTTACTATAACAATAATTATAATAAGCAGGTCACGTCTGGTGTACAACATTACATTAAACTTCTATATGGGGCCTCTAAGAGTTGGATACATATACCCGCGCATGCCTACTAAATGACCGTGTTTAAGCCCGTGAATATAAGAGATATTATAATAAAACTAAATCGAGCCCAAAATGGGTACTTTTTGTGGTAAGTGTTACAAAATCTATTGTAAAAACTGATAGAGAAAAGTACTGGTAGAGAAGAATTGATAGAGAAATAAACTATCCATCATATATTAAGTACCCCACAGTGAGTAACACACGAATGGATAGACATTTCTGTGGGTCGACGATAAGTCGATATGTAATCAGAGATAATATTGAGTTGATAAAGATAAACATGTACAGGCTGTTCGTACCAAAAACGTAACCAGTACGAAAAATAAAAACATTTTAAAGTCCACATAAAATTTGTATAAAATGACATTTGATTAAAAATATTGACTGGCATATTTTGAGATATTATTCTTTGCTCAGACATTAAAAGCCAGATTTATTTTAAAGGGGACCTTTGACGTCACTTTACTACGCCTAGAGAAAGACAGAGCGTTCCACGTGCGAATGAATAAATCCAAACAAAACATAAGTGACAATAGTATTACTTATTATTAATAATACCTATTAATAAATAATATGTGGAATATGTTACATATTGTTGGTATTATCAATAACAAATAAAATTTCGGTATCGGTATCAAAAAAATGGTAATAATCATTGTACTATATAGTGCGATGATTATATATAATGATAATCAATGAACTATGGTTCAATGACTATTGCCGTAACAAATTAATTTAAAACAATTCTAGTTACTACCTATGTAAGTTGTGAAAAATATCACCCAAAATACAAAAGTTTCCACAAAAAATACGTAAACGTAATGATGTTATAAATACTATAGATATGTTACTAGGCCGCCGAATCAAACACCCGATAGATGCGCCAACTGTCGCACCTAGTAATTAGTTCACGTCAAGAAAGCAGAAGAATGTGACGGTTGCGACAACTAACGAAATTAGGTAAAAATGCCGTCGTATTTCTTTCACAAATATACAAATTATGGTGGTAAAGTAGTTAAAACCCAAGGGAATGTGATTATTTTATATTTACGCGTGATATGTACATATAAAATATTTTTTTATTTCATTATATGAAGTTTAAGTAAATTTATTTTCTAGTAAAAAATAGCATCTATTAAATCGCTGATGTGACACTTCATATTCGAGTACTCTAATACAAACTTGTATTAATGAGAAATAAATATTTATAGACAACACATGCCGACATGCCCTTCATAGATGAAAAATACACAGCCTGTATGTACAAGCCATACCTCATATAGCTAACTTCATATCTACGTGGACAGTTCCTATCTTCACCGTTACCAAAGTAATCACCAAATGTACAGTTCGTACAGATACCCGGCATGGAATATGTGAAATACTCAAATATAACGTTGTAAAAATACAACAATAGCTAACTGAGATATTGTATCTTCGAATATTGAGTCATCGTGGTTATATTGTGGTGATGTCTGTGATCGCTCGTGATGAGATGTGTAGTAGATAATATTTCTAATGGATTTTGGTAAGTATTATGAAAAATGTTATAAATATAAATTGTGTATGTATGTTGTCTGTTTGACCCGTATGAGCGAAATTATGTTCGCGATTTTCTTAAAATTACTAATCAGATTTGGATAGGGTTTTCGATATTCGACTGCATATTTTCTGGGAACGCTAGAAAAAAAATTAATACAAGTAGGTACTAACCTACTTGTATTATTTATTTTTTCTACGATTTTAAGGTACCAGAATAGACTAAAATATAAAAGTAAGTCAGCGAAATTCTCTTTGAAGCCAGTTAATTTTCTGTTTTAAAAGTTATTTTAGAATACATTTGACGAAGTTCACTAGAAATATTACACCACCCTATGTAATACATGATGAATCGAACTCTGTTATGTTTTCATAATCACTCATATACCATACTTTTATTTTTCATACTATGAACATCTCTATATTGTTCTAAGAGCTACGGTTATTGAAAAAAAATGTATAATTTATATGATGGGATTCTGAATTTTAATCACAACTTTTTAGGGTTCCGGTAGTAAACAAGGAACCTATAGAGTTTCGCCATGTCCGTCGGCCTGTTCGAGCGTCAGCTTAGCTATTGCGCTTTCGGCACGTAGTATGGACACACTATTCAATGTGCTCTCGATTGCCGACACAAGTTGTTCGCGGCTCTTCTTCACCAAAGAGCGGGGAATATTAGAGCGGCCCGTGTAATAAGTGTGCCCGATGCTGTTGTCGGCATAGCAATGAATGCTGTCAACAGATAACATATCATTGATATGCAGCAAAAAGGCGGGGACAATACAGAGCTTTGCGGGACGCCAGCATTAATGTCCATACTATCGAAGCAACTACCAACAACATTTGACCGCTCATGAAGTTTCATAAAGATTTACAACTACGATAAAAGGCACAAATTGCTGTTTTTCATGGTCAATAGTGATGCGAGTCAAAAAAAAATATCAAATGTGTCTTTTAGCTCAATAGTTGTAGCGTGCACGAACGATTCCTTCTAAAACTTGTTTAGCTAAATAAAAACTTGTTTAGGAACTGAAAACAAATCCTGACAACAAGGAGGTGAGCGTCAGAGCGGAGCCTACAGTGAAGAAAGTTTCTTTTTTACATTATTCCCCATGTTTCGGAAATGGAAAAATCTTACACTTAATGAAAGCGCATAAAATTCTCTATAAATGTTGTTAGGTACACTTTTTTCGAATGATCAACCAATATCAAAGTACACGAAAATGTTTGATCATTTTTTTTTAAAGATAGCAGAATCTGAGACAGAAACGGTATCCACTGGGTTTTTTTTTAAATCCTGTCTTAGTGTATGTCAACGTCATAATAGCTATTTGTATTAAAAATTTCATCCTGATCCATCCAGTAACGTTGATAAGATTAGTCAGTGACTTTTTCATTTCAAATCCTTATTTAGATAAAAAAGTAATCCAAGGCGCAGGCTTTTGAAGATGGAGATAGTGATCAAAATCTTATTTTTAAGTGTAATAAGATAAAAAATTCAAATTCTTGTAATGCTATGACGTGACACTACGACCTGATAACATTAGAAAGCATTAAACAGAAATTTACTTATCATGCATAAAATATTTAAATTATTATAATTATTAACCGTCATGCACAAAATTTGTAAATTTACAATTTAGATTCCTGCGCTTTCTCTAATTAGAGTTACGTTATTTAAAAAAAAATATATATTAAACAAATTTACATTTTCTACCACGAACTGTGAAGTGGTGGAATCAACTTCCCTCAGCAATATTCCCAAATAAATGTGACATGGGGGCCTTCAAGAACAGAGTTAATATTTCCCTTAAGAGAATTCTTTGAATATTTTAATGATTCGAAATAGTTTCGAAATGACAGTTCGTAAAACAAAGCTGCGAGACTACAAAATCCAACTTTAAGCAAAGACGATACGATTGAGATTGCTTTGAATAGTTTATGTTTGTGTACGATAGCGCAATAAATGAATATTGTATTTTACCACATAAATGATAGTACTGTTATACTGATAAATAAAGCAATTCGTGCGAAATTATTTCCTAACCATCCCAAAATATTCAAAAATGCACAATGTTAATGTTCAAGTTTTCACTTCTGCCTGTACTCCCGGAACCCCTGCAACCCGTTGTTTTTTTTTCATATGTCATTTTTCATATGTACCGTAAGTGGCTGATATCGACTATACGATCTAAATCAGTGCTGTCCAAACCATATACAATACCGAGCCATTACAAATTACTAAATAGATTAGCGGGCCGCAGAAACAAATACCTATTTGACATTTTTACTACTTACTTTGAAAGTTAAGTTAGTTATAAAGCTTAGTTAGTTATAAAACTTAAACTTTTCTAAACATATATAATATTCAGTTAGATTTGTTGTAAAAAAAACCTGTAGCGGTAAGAAATTGTATAAAAACCGTCAAATGAAAAACACGTTACGGGCCGCACAAATATAACTCGAGGGCCGCACGCGGCCCGCGGGCCGTGCCTTGGACAGCTCTGATGTAAATTATCCTTTTCGCGTTCCAAGTTACCCACCAATCTATTTTGTGTCAATTAGAGGTAGAAGTAGAAGTGGAAGAAGAATTAATAAACGCTAATTTTTAAAATTTCTAGATGTGATATCACTGGCGCTATGGATATGGCTCCTGGCTATAGTCGCAAACGGAGGTGTAATTCGGGATTTAGCCGAGGATACTCTGTGTCGATCGTACACTCTCAGCGGTCGCCTGATCGTGGACTGCGCAAATCTTGGACTAAGCGAGTTACCTGATGGGTTAAACTATGAAGTAAGTAATATCTATAAAATAGGAATAAAAAATAAATATTAAATAAACAGAACAGAACACACACGGCTAACGACAGACAGTCGTTAGCCGTGTGGTTTCCAGCAGACTAGAATAGAATCACTCCGTCTCTTCCCGTGGATGTTGTTCAAGGCGACTAAGGGAAATACATTATAAAACTTCGATCAGGTCTCCCCAACCCGTCTGGCCAGCGTGGGGAGTGTAGGCCAAATCCTCCTTCTGTCTGGGACAGACGAGAGAGGGTCGTGCTCCTCGTCGTAGTGGAGTCTAAAATGACCTGATGATGAAGCCAAGTCAGTGGCCTTTAAGCGGTGTGAAAACACTGGCGTCCGGCCAACCCGCAGTTGTGCAGCGTGGTGGAGTATGCTCTAAACCCCTTCGATTCAAAGGAGACCTGTATCCCAGCAGAGGGATGAATAAGGGTTGACGAAGAAATAAAGAGAGGATAGCGTACGCAACTGGTTCCTGTGAGTCCCAAGTAGAGCCTAATGGCATCATCACACAGGACACGGCAACAGAAATCTAAATAACAGTTTCTGACACGGCCATTGTAGAAAAATAGACGGTTTGTTTTTTACTGACGAACGTGATAACTTGCCTATGTCATCAGCTGTATTTTGTATAGAATTTGACAACCATACTCGTGACGTAGTCTTGCCATTATACCTATCAGTCACGGGAAGAACAAACGTGGTGTTTTTCTACCACAGGACATAGTCATAATCTATCGTCTGCACTCTTCGGAATTAGAAACTTGGTATTGGTGAACAATGTTTCAAACACTAAATAGAACCGAAAATATGTTCTAAAATAGTTGCTAGATTTAAAACAATTAAGTATAATAATAAATTATAATTACGTATATTTAAAATAATTGTAATAATTGGTGTTTTTTTATACTACGTCGGGTGGCGGACAAGCATACGGCCCGCCTGATGTGAAGCGGTTACCGTAGCCATATTAATGCTGCCAACATAAAATATCGCTCCCGCGCTGCCTCCCCTGCTGCCAAAGCAGCATCTTTCATTCATTCATTCATCATCATTCCTTTCATCGATTATTGGTGTTCATCAATAAATTTAGATATTACAGTAAAAAAAAATATCTGCAACTTGAAGACGTTTTAAGAACCATTGTTTTTGGGCAAGATTTGTCATAGTAAATTATCTGCACATTTATTTTCTGCTATGACAAATCCACGAGAGGTGCGAAATGTACTCTTAAGATAATTATAAAAAAACAGAAGTAGATGTTTATTTAGAAAACAATAAAATTGCTAAGATATAGACAGATTTGAAGATGGAGGGGGGGGGGGGGGGGGGGCACCACACATTTCCACCACTGTGTCTCCTGTGTAGCCGGGATTAACAGCGGCGACCACCAAAAAAGGCAATGAACAGTGAAGTCCATTGCAGTCCCGGCGGTAAAACAACGGCTGTCTTGGAACTCACAACGAATTTAATAAGAAGAAATTAGTAGGAGTAAGAAGAAGAAGCTTTTGTAATTTGACTTCCCCTCTAAGCAATGTGAGAGACAGCAATATGGCAAAAAAAGCATTAAAAGCCTAAAGAGATGGCTAGTCAAGTGAAGCTCCACGGATACATGCGAATAGTTTACTATTCGCATGTATCCATGGTGGTGTTTGGGATTAGTAATAAACTGAGAATCTAAAATTGTAAAACTCTGCGACTTTTATAGTTATGTAACGTAATATTCCCCCCGCTCATCCAGAATTTTTAGTCGCCCAATTTATTATATAACATAATTGAGTATAATATGCACCTGTACCAATGTTACCACTTTCACGTTTCTATTTTCAACTAGCTTTTCTCATTTCAGGCCCAAGTGCTCGACCTGTCAAACAACAACTTCATGACCTTCCCAACAGCATTAGAAACATTTTCAAGATTGGAAAAGCTAGATATGTCTGGAAATAATTTGAATGGTCCACTGCCCACTTACATGACAAGCTGGAGTGATTTAATTACACTTAATTTATCTAACAACAACTACGGAGTGTGGGTCAGCACCGGAAAACAATACTCAATCAGAAGATTAGATCTATCTAAGAACAAAATCAACAATATTGACGACACATCGTTCAATGAAATGCCGCAGTTATATTTTCTCGATTTATCAGAAAACAGAATCTACGATTTACCGCCAAGAATATTCGTTGAATTGAAAAGTTTAGATAGCCTCATTTTGTCCAGGAATTACTTTTCTTCTGTACCAAGTTTCCAATCTTCGTCGCTTACACACCTTCACCTGAGCAACTGCCAAATATCTATCCTGAAAAGAGATTCACTGATCGGAATGAGTGCATTACTGCAAATAAATTTGTCATTAAATCAGATTGAAAATATCCCAGACAACTTCGCGTCTAATACTCTACAAGAATTCGATCTAGGCTATAATGGTATATCAATGCTCACTGACGATACCTTCTCATCATTACCGCACTTAGCGGTATTAGATCTTAGAGGGAATGACTTCAAAGAGGTCTGGTCCACTTCCTACTTTTCCTCAAACCCATTTTTGAGGGAAATTTACGTAAAGGGGAACCGATGGAGCTGTGAAGGTTTTGGTGTGAACCTCTTTCTCACTTATGAATTTTTGACTAAGGAACCAGCAAAGATTGAGGACATCTCGTCTCTTATTTGCTATACTCCTGCAAATGTGAGTCAACTAACGTGGCAGCAGGCCTACATAAGAACGTGGCACCCAGAGGAAGCAACGTCATCTTACACAATGATAGCAGTAATGGTAGGTATCATAATAGGTATAATTCTAACATCATTTGTATGTAGAGGACTGATGGCCATAAATAACACTGACGAATCAAGAAGACAACAACCAGAGTCGACTGCCTTGAACCGTAACGGAACCCCTGCACAAACTCCAACTGAAACTACAACCATAAGAATACCCTTACGTGAAGATCTCCCTCCAACCTATGACGAAGCTTTATTGATGCCCCGGCTGAATGCTTCTTTCCATTCTCTACCTGACTTTGCAGAAGAAGAAGAAGATACCGCACGCTCGTACCGCAGATCAAGATCTATAGGGGACCTTACTGAACATAGACCAAGGACAAGAGACAGACGGTCTATGAGACGTACTGTTGAAATACATATAAACAATTGCTAATATACGAGAACATACAAAGAATGCAGTGAAATTGATATTATACTGTAACAATGTTACGGTAAGAGGACGAAATCCGTAAGTGATGTCTCCGCTGCACTGGGGACTTCCCCTTTTTATACCTACAATATACTGTTATGAGAGACTACTACTGCTAGTAACTAAACTACTACCTACCTTACTAATCAGAAAAACAAAGTGAAAATATATTCTAACTGCAACAGGAGGGGTAATTCTATGTAACACTATTTCTCCTAACTTCTATTTATTATGCATATAGTACAGGATACGTAATAGATGTCGACCTGCACAGATCAAGTAACCGAATGAAATTTGTTTTTTATAAGAGAAAATATGCTAAGGAATGTAACTCAGATGAGTTGCCTAATAAAATATGTTCAAGGTTATGTTTAATTAAAAATTCAATAATATTTTTTTTTTCATATCTTCACCGATCGAGTAACCAATTAAATTATACATCAAAATAAAGCTTATTTTTTTTGCCAATACAATGGTATCAGGTTGCTTACCAAAAACCATTCAAGTGTCAGGGTTGTAAGGCTTTTAAAAAGCGTATGAAAGTGTGCGAGAGAGAGAGAGAGAGAGAGAGAGAGAGAGACAGAGAGAGAGAGAGAGAGAGAGTGTAACCAATCCATTCAATGCCATAGAATTAAAAAAGAAGAAAATGATGAAGAATTTAATGGTTTTTGGTAAGCAACCTTATACCATTGTATTGGGAAAAAATAAGCATTATTTTGATGTATGATTATAATTAAACATAACCTTGACCATATTTTATTAGACAACTCATCTGAGGTACATTCCTTATCATATTTTCTTTTATAAAAAACACATTTCATTCGGTTACTTGATCGGTGCAGGTCGACATCAATTGCGTATCTTAGACTACAACGATTCTGAACAAATAACACTAATGATTTTGGTAAAAATACGGAGTGCTCTAAATAGATAATTAAAAGACAGCAGAAGTTGTGCTGACTTTATGTAGATGTCAATGATATATTGCTGTAGTATTACAGTACCGTAGAGCTGTGATGTGTAGAGCAGAGCTAAGATCACTTCAACTTTGACACTTTGATCTTTGTGCGGTTCTTGTGCGTAATAAGTGTACAACATTGTGACTATCAAATTAAGTATGATCTGCTCTTTGATGTAGTTCTACTTGAATGGGTTTACTTGGCCGCTTACCATACTAAGCAGTGAAACTGTCATAAATTATTTTTATTACATATGAATTATTTATAAGAATGTTATTTTAAGGTAAATTTTCTTCATAGTATTAACTAAATTATTTAATATAGTTTTTTTTAATTTAATATAAGTAAAATTACTTTAAGATAAATTAATTACACAGCTAAAATATAAATTGCACATTTTTTTAAAACACATAACGCCACTCCCTGGGGTCATTGCAGTCCATGCCATACCTATTGTTACCATATACAATAAAGAGATAGATTGACTGATCTGGGGGCCTGCCGCCTAAGCTGAAGCCGATTCCCGTCGGATTTTCTGATTGCGAAAATCGGACTTCTGTTTAAATTTGTGATAATCATTCAGTTTAATCAGTCGAACGCCCCCAGATAAACTATTAGCATTAGCTACCTACCGGATAAACTACATATTATTTATTAGTATTAGTTTTTATATATGGTGCAGTTAGATTTTCGCAATTAAAGATCCGATCGTAATCGGCTTCAACTTAGGCGGTAAGGACCCTGATATGGTGCAGTGACTTGCACGCTGACGGTCGAGCTAGTTCATTAGTTAGAAGTCGTACAGCGAGCGATGGAGGGCCATGGAAAGATCTCATAACTAGATAGGGAATGCATATAACAGCAGTGAGTATTAGTAGAGTGGTTTATCAACTGATGAACTGATGACTGTTTATCAATGATGAAAAGAAAAAAAACATCTTCTGGTTTATTCAAGTCTACTTACTTAACAAACATAAAAGTAATCGTAACAGTTTTTAAACGTTTTGCAAAAAAAATGCGTTGTGTTACTTATGTTTTAAATGAAGTTGTTAAAATTTTGATATTTCATTTCCGTTGTTATTTTTTTATTGTTTTTTAGGACATCATTTTATTTTATTGTTATTTAAAAAATTCTGAGTAATTCTCTATGAACTATGAGAATGTTTTTTTTTTAATTTTACCTAGATGTAACAATGTAGGAAGGTAGGTATGTAGTAGGAAGCAATTTACGACGTGCTGCACCTACAGTAGCCCTATCTGCCCACGCAGGTGAACCGTACGTAACACAACCTAAATATGTGCCGGTATAAATAATTTTTAACGTTTTGTAAGTTAATCCCCACGTAGAGGTAGAAATTCGTGTTAAGGCATAGAAATTCTTTGATGCCCATCGGGTTTTTTAATTGTGAAAATCTAGACTTATGTCTAGTTTAAAATAAAAATCTTCAAACTTATGATCAGAGTAGAACGATTCTGTCACTACCAGCAAAATTTATTAATATTAAAACAAATTTAAGGTGAAGTTAGATTTTCCCAATCAAAAAATCCGATGGATCCCCTGGCTTTAGCTTCGGCGGTAGGGCCCTCGGATTCTATTCTAAATTACTAAAAAGTAATGTTTTGGTTTCCTCTTTCCGATTTACCTATGACATGGTAATAATGGTCTTGCCACTTACTAGTAGCAAGTTGGAAGGAACGATGGAAGAAGGAAATGAATGATTAACCGATTACCGATTGTTTGTGGCTTCAGCTTAGGCGGTAGGGCTACCGCCTAAGCTGAAGCCGATTACGATCGGATGAAAATTAAACTACTGCTTACATTGTTAGTTACATGTTTAGCTCAGCCGGTAGAAACTGTAGATCTCTACCGACTAAGCTGAAGTTATTTGTCAATAACTTTATCCTAAGAACAATTTTCGGAATCAAAAAATGATGATGATGACAGCTTCAGCTTCGGCGGTAGGGCCCCAAGTTAGACTATATTCTGTAACGTCATTTTACATCAGGGTACACAAAAAAAATCTTCTTCATCAGGTCTTTTTAGTCTCCACTACAGGAGCACGACCCTCTCTCGTCCGTCCCATACGGAAGGAGGATTTGGCCTACACTCCCCACGCTGGCCAAACGGGTTGGGAAGGCCTGATCGATGTTTATAATATCGACGGTCCCTACGTATAAAGCGACATGTCAAAAATAGCAATTTTTTTTATTGCATAAATTGCTATAGATTGCCCGTAAAAAAATTTTCTTTTTTATTTTATTGATTGTATATAATCAAAAAGTAAGAAATTAACTCATTTTTCCAATAATAATATTCTTTAATTACTATATCGTAGTATAAGCAGACATGTCTGAAATGACATGTCGCCTTATACGTAGGGACCGTCGATATATTTCCCTTAGTCGTCTTGTACGACATCCACGGGAAGAGACGGAGTGATTCTATTCTAGTCTGCCGGAAACCACACGGCCAGATAAAAAAATACTATGTACAAATTTTTATGTACAATGGGGTTAACTATACGCTGGATTTTAGTGGAGACAAAG
Source organism: Hypsopygia costalis (assembly GCA_937001555.2). Lineage (NCBI taxonomy): Eukaryota > Metazoa > Arthropoda > Insecta > Lepidoptera > Pyralidae > Hypsopygia > Hypsopygia costalis. Next base: position 9,897,752 of record OW443325.2, read on the forward strand.
AAAAATATTGTCTCCTTCCAGGTCAATAAGATGCTGAGAAGTGGCTCAAATTTAATTTGTAATCAAATTTACAGACTCCGCGGTGAAACTAAATAAAAGCTTTTAAAATACTCGAAATTTAATAAAAAAATAAATAAAATAAAAATACTTTATTGTCGGACCCTGTGGGTCCATAGACTGTATTAGTAAACAATTGCACTTAAAATCTATGTTAGTAACATTTTGAATTTTAACTATTTGTCTGCTTAAATATTTTTTTAGAACAATAGTTTTATTCGTTCAAAACAATGAGTCAGAGATGAGTTGACAGGATGTTGAACGCAGAGAGGTTTGTGGATTGATTATAAAGATTATAGAATTTTATATTCTCATGGCATGGGATTGTAAGTCAAAGTCAGCCTCACCTGCACGTAGTGCACCGTCTGGACTAGCGATAAAGACTCTGCAAAAGACAGGTAGGGTATAGTTAACGTGACCATACGTCCCGTTTTGAACGGGACTGTACCTTTTCTCGGTCACCGGTCCCATTGTCCCCAGAGAAAGCGTCGCGACGCAAAATAGTCCCGTTTTCCGAACCGCGCGAAAATTTTAAACTACGAAGCTCGCGAAAATTTGTCTTATATGCTTTTGTAAAATAAAATTAATAATTACTGTCAGAAGAACTTTGCTTTTATAAAGCTGGTCAACTGGTGATTGATTTTTATTTTTCACAACTTGTTTTAATAAAAATAATATGAATAATAATGAATAGTAATTGCATTAAGTTACACTTTTTCTAACTAAAGAAAATTAAGAAGTTGTGTTTATTTTCATTGTTAACCTGCTAACTAGGGTATAATAACTTATGTCCCGTTTTGAGTTCAAAAATAAATTGTCAGTTTAGGTATAGTGTATTTGTAAGATGCCCAAATGGGGAAGTCTCTCCAACTCACAATCATCATCATCATCAGGTCCATTTTAGTCTCCACTACAGGAGCACGACCCTCTCTCGTCCGTCCTAGACGGAAGGAGGATTTGGCCTACACTCCCCACGCTGGTCAAACGGGTTGGGGAGGCTTCATCGATGTTTGATAATGCGTATTTCCCTTAGTCGCTTTGTACGACATCCACGGGAAGAAACGGAGTGGTTCTATTCTAGTCTGCCGGAAACCACACGGCAAATTCACAATACTGCAGTCAAATAACAATCCCTTAAAGGTTGTTATGTTCTTGCGAGTGAGTGAGGTCACCAGAAAAAATAAATTGCTGCGTTGTTAGCAGGAGTGGCAGCGCGCGAACGATTTTTCATGTTGCGAGCGTTAATACGGTTACGGTAACCGCTTTACATCAGGCGGGCCGTATATTTGTCTTCCACTTTATATGCATAAAGCTTCATAATGGTCGGAAATACGAATTAAGCCTAAGCCCATTATCTATTCTGATTTGCACTATTTTTCAAAAATAAACTGAGTTACGTTTCTATAAAAATAATTTATAGCTGTGCTATTTTCCAAAAAAAAAAACATATTTCTCTAAAAAAAAATTTCATTAACCGAAAATCGCTTTTAGATGTTCGTAACTATTTAATCAACTTAGATAAGGACACTTTCGCTGTTCCATATCATTTTATCTACAATGATAACACGTCACTCACGCAGCTCACACTAGTTTGTCCATTCAGGTTACAAATTTTGTGAGACCACACGCCCAATATGTATACGTGAGACAAAATTAACAAAATTACATACAATGAGATCTATCATAATATAGTGAAGTTTAATATGTGAAGTGACGCGATATATAAGTGCAAAGCTGAATATAAAAGTGTTAGATGAATAAAATTTGCTGCAATATATGACTAAGAAAAAGGTGATAACTTAAAAAAAATAGTCTGGTCGTAGCATAATGACAATAGTATTTTTTTTTTTTGGGCATTTTATAATTTATTTAATTTTCTTGCATATTTTAGGAAAATAACAATACGACCGACTAAAAATTATCTATTAAAATTGAGCGACTAGAATACTAAGATTAGGTTTGGTATGTTTTTTTATCTTTAGTCGCCAAGTTAGAATAATAGTCGCCCAGTTTTACTTGCTTGGAATGGCCGTTACAGCACTTGGGTCTACCTGTCAAATATCCGGATTCAAGGTGGTTGTGCATGTAATCACTCACGTAAATATGGTTTAACTACGGAGGTTGAGCATGTTCGCATGTCTTAACATAGTTATCGGCCAGGTGTTCGTTTGGTCATTAGAAAAAGACGAAGGGCCGTCTGATCGGGTCGAATACTTCAGTAGTGAAGGACGGGGGCCCACCACACATTCCCACCACTGTGTCTCCTGTGTAGCCAGGATTAACATCGGCGACCGCCATAAAGGCAATGAACAGTCAAGTCCATTGCAGTCCCGGGGGTAAAACTACGGCTGCCTTGAAACTCACAACGAATTTAATCAGAGGAAATTAGTAGGAGTAGGAAGCTTTTGGAATTTGACTTCCCCTCTTGGCAATATGGCAAATAAGGCATTAAAAGCCTAAAGATATGGCTAGTCAATGAAGCTCAACTGCCGTGCACCATGGATTTTAAGTTTCTATTACTATCTCTATTACTATTGGGGACCAAAAACATTGAGATGTTACCTAACACATCGATTCCAATAATATGAATTGCAAAATCATCTGAACGCTTGGTAATTCTCCCTTGTTGCTACCAAATCAGAATAGTATACTGCCCAGTAGTGAGTAGAAAGTAAGGGCGCCTTATAGCTATAACGTCATGAAGATCAGGGAGCCAGCTGACTCCCTGTCAATGACATGAATAGGTCTAAAGACTCGTGCTTGCGCGCCGGGTGTGAGCGGGCCAACCTTTTTAGAAGCCGTGTTTTACAGCTCTGGACCTACCAAGATCATAGGGGAGTAGTGGTAGAACCCACGTGCATGGGCCTTTAAGCACATCCCGATAGCCGCGAGCTACTTGACTTAAGCGTACTCAAGTAGCCTGCGTATGTAAGTGAAACAGTGGAATACCTGCCACCGAGCTGATCTAGTTGGTTTACTGTGCGAAATGTGATGAGAGCGAAATGTGATGAGATGTGATGAGGGTGTAAAAGTTATAAGTGAAATAGGGTAACTGACACAAAACTGTTTGAATGCCTGGTTTACCTGATAAGATATCTTGCCCAGTAGGTCCTCTTTTTTGTTTTTTTGTTTTATATGACAGATGGGCAAACGAGCATGTGGGTCACCTGATGGAAACCAATCATCGCCGCCCATGAAGATCAGTAACACCAAGTGGCCGTCGATTCGTTGCCAGTCTATTCTCCTTCCTTTCTCTCTTTCTGGTGACCTCACTCACGCAGGAACACAACAACTATCAAGGGAATTGTCCGGTCTTCCGGTCTGGATTAATATGCAGGAGAGACATGATGGGAGTGTTAAAGGCACTGGGTCACTATCGACAAAATATAGAAATACGTATACATTAAAATGCATACTTACTTTACATTTTGTGTGTCTTATCTGCTTCCTATAATGACGTCATTTCTAAGATTGGTCAACGTTCATATATTACACACAATGTCAACACAACACGAAGACAAAAACATAAATGTTTATTTATGGATTAAAGATATTTTATCAGCGTACCTACCTTTTCAATTCAGATGGTAGTCTTTCAATGAAGCAACCGCTACCAGCCACTTTTTTGAGGTCTTCGGTCTATCTAGAGTCGCCCGCCCTATGCTTCGTCACCCCATACGTGGCCTCCACTCTAGGAATTTCCTCCCCCATCTGCCATCTGACTCGGCAGATGCAGCCAGCCCACTGCCACTTCAAATCAATCAATCAAGTTATTAAAAACTTTAATCAACTCATATTACATTCTGGTTACTTCTATTCAGAACAAAAACATTTGTTGTTATCTATATTATGATAATAGGTATATTTATTAAATTATTTATCATTAAATACCAATAGTATCAAGCCAAACCCGTATTTTGTGTATTTTGACAAGACCGGTGGTCAAATAGTTAGCAATGTCCACTTTGACTCCGGGGTCGCGGGTTCGATTATTATCGACATGTCTGTTTGTCTTGGTCTGGGTGTTTTCTATGTATTATATGTATGTAATTAAAAAAAATTGTGAATTTAAGTATAATATCAGTTATCTAGTACCCATAGTACAAGCTTTGCTTAGTTTGGGACTAGATGGCAGTGTGTACTTTGTCCAGGAATATTTATTTATTTATTTATGTGTATTTTTTATACTACGTTGGCTACCAGACAAGCACACGGCCCAGTTGAAGTGGCTACTGTAACTTATAGACACAATACGCTGAGGACGCAGCATCTCCTCACGTCTGACGACCTCACTCATACGTAGAAACACAACAATGCTCAAGGGTTTTGGTGGTTAGCAGCGTTTACTTTCCTAAAGAGCTCGTGGTAGAAAAACAGAAGGTAGGTTCTTCCCTTGACAGATAGGTATATCGCCAAGAGACACGAGAAGGAAGACACGAATTTGACTGTCAAATTCCATACAAAATACAGATGATCACGTAGGCAAGTTCAAATCACGTGACCAAGAGCCCTACCACCGAAGCTGAAGCCGACACCACTGGATTTTTGAATAACAAATAACAATAACAATAACTTTAACCAAGACCAATTTTCAGAATCAAAAACTCCGATGGTAATCAGCTTCAGCTGCGGCAGTAGGGCCCCAGTTTTTTCAGTAAAGATCATACCTAGTGATTTTCTGCCATGATCGGGCTCGTCATATGCTACTTCTCTCCACCAAAAACTCTCTCCTTACTAGTCGACAAGGTGCACCACGTGCAAGTGAATTTGGCTTTAGCTCTATAGATTGAGTCTCCTATACTCCAAAAATGTCTAAAAATGAACTGAAGAAACTGAACGGATTTCTAATCTCGGCAAAGGTTACAAGTACTTACAACATATTGTCAAGCAAATAAAAGACAATGAATATGGACAAAAAGTCCATACAAGGTATGTCAAAGTAAAGTCGACAACGTATGTCAATGTTAGGTATCTATGAAAGTGCTGATACCAGAAAGTTATTGACATTTACGCTAACAGATAAAGAAACGAGAAAGAAAAAAATATATAATTAGAAAAAGGAATACGTAAACTATAGTATTGTTTAAGTGCACACAACTTAATAAATCATTCAAAATGAATTGTAAACTGATAATCCCATAAGTTTGCTAATTCAGATAAAAAAATATTAATACTTTTCAGATATACTCCACTATCTTTGAACACCAGGTCATGTGGCTTTTGTTCATGAATATAACCCACCAACCTCAATATGGTCCACGGTTTAAATAACAGGTAAGTAGTAAACCAATGCGACCCAAATTCATATCGTGCAACCTACACCTTTATCAATAGCTGATAATGATAACAAAGATAAAATTGTTGTAAGTACTCTGTAGCACACACTTACATAAGTGACAATATTATTTTGATGCAAAGACCGCCCTATTCTTTTTGGCATCGAAACGTGATGAGAAAGTGAAATGATTTGAACAGTACTTGAGCAGGTGTTGAGGATACACCTTGAATCACTGACAATAATATTAAGTGTTGATAAAATTGGACAGTAATACAAATGATAAATTTATTACAGATAGTAATGAGAAGTCAGTGCAATGTTCCGGAAAAGAATTACATCTGGATTTATCCTGCTGTGGATTTTTGTGACAAAAGGTGAATTGTTTGACTTCGAATACAAATCTGATGAGGAGTTATGCAGTATCTGTTATTGCAGTGCTGGTAATACCATTGCTGATTGTTCACGTAGAGGACTTACTGATCTACCAAATGGGATTGATAGCAGGGTATGTTTCTTGTTTTTTTTTTTATATTATTTATAATAGTTTTAGGTTTTAATATAGTATCAATAATGACTGACATATTTCGAGGTCTTGTTGTAGTGGTATATGTGTATGCCTTTGTCCTTCTATTGTCTTTGTGTTATGTTTGTTAAAATTTCTTTGCATTAGTCATTGATAATGACATTTACTACTTATGTACTTAGTTCGAATGCCTATTCAAGTCCTTTTTTAATATTGTACAAAGACGATAAAGAGATAAGTAACTCAGGCTGAGAATTAATAATAAGACTTCTTAGGAAATAATTTATATATTATTATGAAACTTTGTAATAATTATACAATAAAATACTATCGATTTAAAAAAGTCTTATTAAACCATTAAACAGCTTGGGTTCTTGTCTAATTTACTAACTGTTCCCTGTACCCCTTACTATAATTAACGTATATCTATTTTCATTTACAGGTGAAGAAGCTGAATATCTCCTTTAATGAAATCACACGGTTTCCAAAAAATCTGGATAAGCTTTATAACCTATTATCACTGGATCTTAGTTCAAACCATTTAAGTGAAATACCGGAAAATTCCTTAAATAATCTCACAAAACTAGAAATACTTGACTTGTCTAGAAATAAATTTGAATCATGGGGTAAACTGCATCCAAATTCAGTCCTCCAGCCTGCGACAAATTTGAAAATATTAAATTTGTCACACAACAAATTCAGAACACTATCAGGCGATACAGAGGTGTTTATTAGTCCATCCTTAGAAACACTGAATTTAAATAATTGTGAAATAGAATCCATTAATGGCGACTCCTCATTAAGTGGACTTATTAACTTAAAAGTCCTTAATTTGAATTCTAATCCTTTAACAAAAATTTGCAATCTGAATTCCAAATCACTTAAAAGTCTTTATGTCAGTAATTGTTTAGTAACTCAAATAGATGCTACCGATTTAAGACATTTACCATCTCTGATTTACTTAAAAATTTCATATAACTACGGTTTGCAACTGCCTTCTACTGGATTACTTTCAGAATCAGTACGATATCTAGACATATCGCAATGTAATATATTACAACCAAGTTTACAGGGATTCCCAAATTTAAGAAAAGCTATGCTTAGTCATAATACAATAAGATATCTCAAAAGTAATCAGTTCATGAACAATACAAAACTAGAATATTTAGATCTTTCGTATAATAACATAGGATCAATGATGACTGACACATTTAGAGGTCTTGGTTTACTGAGATATTTAGATTTGTCGTGGAATGAAATAGCAATTGTGCCAGAAAATAGTTTGCAGGAAATGCCATCATTGACTCAATTGAGATTATCCAGAAATTATCTTACACGAGTGGGACATTTGAAATCGCCTTCGATAACAATGTTGGATTTGAGCTCTTGTGAAATTAATACAATTGGAAAAGATTCTCTAGAAAGCATGCCATCACTGATCGATTTGGATTTATCCCATAATTTGATTAATCATATTCCTGATAGTATATCTTCAAACACTCTAAGACATTTAAATTTGAATGTAAACCGAATAAGTTATATAAACAATTATACATTTTTTATGTTACCACGATTAACGAGTTTGTCTGTTATTGGAAATAGATTCACAACTGTTTGGAAAAGGTCATATTTTCAGTCAAATCTCTACTTAGAAAAATTGGAGTTGAGTGATAATATGTGGCGATGTGACTGCAAGGATGAAAATATGTTTGACTTTTACGAATTTGTGACACTTGAACCTTTTAGTAAAGACGACTCGTCCAATCTTATATGCAATAGTCCAATAAATGTTATTGGACAGACTTGGTTGGAAGCTTGTTACTTTACATGGTATCCACAGGACATTGGTCCAAATCCGGATAGTGTAATCTGGTTTATTATTGCCATGATAATTGGTATATCGCTATGTATAACATTGGTTAATTGCATAAGGAGATCTATGAAGCGACGCCTAAGAGTTATACAAGATCAGAGAGAGAGGCAAATAGAGGAAGCCAGAGATAGGTTACGACAGTTGAGAATGCGTGCAGAACAAGAAGCTTTATGCAACACACCAGATCCTCGTGATTTAATACCTCCACCCACCTATGATGAAGCTCTCACAATGCCTAAACTAGCAGCATCCTGCCAATCTCTTAACGAGACAGGTACAGGAAAGACCAAAAGAAAACGAGGACGCCGAAAAACAAAGTCAAGTGGTGATTTATTGGAAGAAACAGAAAGAAACGGAGATCTACCTGTAGATCGTGATGATTTAGAACTTACTGAAATAAGTGATGATAATCGTAGAAGCAGACGTCGCAGAGCAAGGAGATGTGGTAGTCATGATATAGCTGAACTAGATCATTCGCCTGGTGCTCGCCGCCGAAGATTATCAGAATATAATGCTACAGATGATAGCGTGACTGTAGAAGTGCAAGCGGAGTTAGAAAGACCTTTACGTCCGAGAAATCGTAGGTACTCTAGTGATGACAATATTGACAATGAACCCAGAGAAAGTAATTTTTAGTGAAAACAAGTGGTGTGTAAATATATATTTATTTTATAAAGTAAAAGAACTGAAAAAAATAATAGATACTTAATTAATTTTATACACATGTGCAATTTCTATATGAGATTTATTTATACGAATAATTTAGGTTGTATTATTAAAATAAATTTGTTTATTTCGTTTTAGTAATTATCTTTTAGAACCCTTTGACTATTACGATAGTAATTTTGTATTAGCTAGTAAGCAGCTAGTATAAAATTAAAGATACATATCTCTAATATTACGCTGTATCACCACTTAAAATGTTTTGTTTTAAAAAAAATAGAGATAAGTGCTAAATACATTGATTGTTATTTTAATAACTTAAAATAATTTACTATCTTGCAATGACTATCCATAATCTATGCTTTTCGCTATCTTGGTAACAAACTGAGCGCAGGAACTTCTGATAGTCATTCTAAATATGAATGAAGATATGGTAGTAATACGATTTTAAAGGGTAGTTAAACAATTGGAAGGTAAAGGAGTTTACAGGGACACTTAAGAATTTATCCCGAAAATATATTATCATGAAAATTTTACAAATAAGACAATATTTCAATTGAAAAAAAATAAGTAGTAAACGCGGATAAAGTAGCGTAAAAAGGTTACCTATCGTACAAATTGTCTTTACCGCCATCTATACTTTTCACTGTAAACTAAAATGCCGTATTTTAACCAGGTAAAAAGCATTGGCTGTAGAATAAAAAGCATATGGATAGAGTGACCCAGTTTTGTTGAACTTTTCCCAGATGGTGCTATAAAGAAGGTTTCGTTTATAGGGATTTTTGTTTTAATGCCCTGCCACGGATAATAAAATAAAACATTTATAATTAGTTCCTGCCTGAGATGCCTGACTTCCTAAGCATCCTCTAATATTATACATTGTAAAATTGCATCGCAAAATCCTTTTTAAAAACACCTTCATTTAGTAACTAATTTCAAATTAGCTAACAGATGGCGCTATATGCTACTATATTATTATATAAAATTTCATTCTTCCTGTGATAATCCATTTATTTGTGCTACTAGCTGATCTGACAGACGTTGTCCTGTCTAAACCTTACCCAGTATACCCAGAATATCCCACCAAAGTTTCATTGCAATCGCATGAGCAGTAAACGAATGTAATGTTCCAAGATATTTTATATATTATGTAGGTACAAGAATTGATATACATATTGTATTTTTGACACATACATTTCTTGGATTATACGTCTGTAGTACAGCCCATCCCATCTTATGGTGCATTACCATGCGCGCCGGCTTGCAGTGCAGACTGCCTTGGCACTGCTGGATTACACCGCGCGTGCCGCGTATGCCGAATGCCGCCGGGCATGTATGGATATGCCATTTTGTTTTATATGTTTACCGGCTAATAATGGTGAGATTTTTATACAAGCCAGTCTATACAACTGTAATGCAGTTAACCAAGCCGTTAATTTTACCTGATCTTGTATAAGTATTATTAAATCCATACTCTTTGGTATAAATAACTTACGTATACCCCAAACGTAATTGTATAAAAACATCAACGTCGTCCGTACGCCTTCGAAATAAAACGAGATTGCTTCGTCGGTGACTTATACAGGGCATGGGCACCCCAGGGAGGTGCCACCTGGAGGGGAAGTACTAGAGTGCGATTCACAGCTCAGGCAAGAGATATTAAGCTGACTGAGTTGTTCACACCATTGACGTATTGTAAGCTACAGCGTATAGAAAGCATACTGTAATTGAAAATACCGTTTATTTTTATGTTTACACTGGGGCTCACATAGGGTTCCCACCTCTTCCGGAATTCCGGGAATCTCCAGGAATACAGCGATGAAAATTTATATCTCCTGGCTCCCGAAAGGAAATTCAAATACACAATTTTCTTCCGGAAATTCAAATTTACGCGCGCTAGCGGAATAATTGAGAGAGCGAAAATCATACGAGCGCATAGTATTGTTTTCGATATACCTATGGACAAAAGAAAGAAACCGCCTAAATGAAGATCATGTCAAGACAGAAATCCAAACGTTCTTTAATTTTAAAATGGACTGCAAAAAGTTTTTTTTTAATTTGTTAGTTCTAGGCCAGATATTTTGAAGTCTGGACGTTCTAACGAAAATTATAAGTTTAAAATAAAATAAAAATTTACGAAAAGTCGCTGGTTTTTTTTCTCCCGGATCTAGACTAATCAGAGGTGGCAACCCACAGTGAGCCTGCTTTACCTACATTCGGTGGCTGACTATACGTTTGGTTTGAACACAGCCTTATGATGTCTTTATATACCACTAGCGACCCGCCCCGGCTTCGCACGGGTGCAATGCTGATACTAAATGTACTACAGAAGGTCTTTGCGCTTTGTCCTATCCAGTCCTTCCCCAGTTATAGGCACACGCCGCCGGCTCCGCGGCCGGTACCGCCACAGCCGTTATGTCCCTGCATTTTAAATGTGTAATATCTTCTAAACTATTCATTTAAATTACATGCTGTGAAGGGCCATATTGATCTATAGTAAATGCGCAATGTATTTAAGGTACTTAATTGGATAAGGATTAATTCTGTATTGCTTAAAATCGCTTCGTAAATAAGGCATTATTTCTTGTAAAAGCAAAGGATAAAATAACGGTTATTGTGTGTTACCACTAAGAGATAGACATATACCATCGCGAACTTTTTTGTAGACCATTTTAAGGTGAACAATACTGTTATTATAACAATTAGTATAACAATACTACATTATTTTGATCTATCTCGTTGGGTTCAGCCAGCGTTTGCAATAAAAGAGCAAAAAAATGTGTTTATTTACGACATCACATTAGAAACCTCTAAATTATCAGTGTTTTTCTACTATGTTATGCATATATTATACATATAAACTTTCCAGTTGAATCACTCTATCTATTAAAAAAAACCGCATCATAATCCGTTGCGTAGTTTCAAAGATTTAAGCATACATGGGGACATAGGGACAGAGAAAGCGACTTTGTTTTATACTATGTAGTGATGTGTATATACTAGATGTATGGTAGTAGATGAAAACAACAAATTTTCGGATGAATTCAATTTATTTTATAAACTATTATTAATGTGTAACTACTATTGATATAAACACGGTTATTAATATATAATTTGGGATGTAAGTGGTTCATCAACATCTATGAACCAAACCCAACCTCATCTGCACGTAGCGCACCCTGCTGACTGACAAACGAGGCCTAATAACAATTCCCTCGAGGGTTGTTTTGTTCCTGCGAGTGAATGAGGTTACCAGAAAGAAAGGAGTATAGGCTGGCAACGGATCGGCGACCCCCTGGTGTCGTTGATCTCCATGGGCGGTGGAGATTGCTTTCAATCAGGTGACCTACATGTTGGTTTTCCCCTCATATAAAAAATAATAATAATAATACCTACCACTTGACAGACTGCGGGGAGCATTTTCAAGATCACCTTCGTGCTTACTTACAATCATTTACACCTGAAACCTCACGTGTCCATTAAAGTCAGACGAAAGTTCAGTATCGACAAGCGGCAGTAGCGTCTTGCAGCACTAGTAACCCGACTCTCTCGTGGACACACCAACATTTCAGGAAATTGTTATTGGGCAGTGGTTTGCTTTCATTGTCGTAATTCCTGAAACGAGTTGCACCTGTACCTATGCTCTTATCGCTCATCGACGGAGTGCCCCACTTGCAGGCCAAGTTAGTTATAGCACTAAAACGATACTGACCCATGAAACATACATACATGCGTCTTTTGTAATGGTAAATAAAATTTATAATAGACAACATTCAACAGTCTTGTGTGGTGATCGAACCTGGGACCTTGGTGCAAAAATATCCTTAGTAGTTTGACGAGGCCGACCGTTGAATGGCTAGTCAAGTATCGGCAAAATTTTAAGTCTTAGAAGAGACTTTGCGTCTCTTTGCGTATCCTACCTTCTTTACTTTGAATATGATCAAAAGGAGTTGTTTAATGTGATGCCTACGACTCTCTTTCTATAGACGCACCGCTCGTCATAAGCAGGAAATTCGGTGTCAGAAGATCCTTCTACCTCGAGGTCTCAAGTTGTGAAATGAACTCTCTGCCAAGATTTTCCCAAGAGACTACAGAATGGGGTTGTTCAAGAAATGTGTGTGGGGTTCTTACAGGATCGCAACGCGTGAGCAACGAGTTATGCCCCTGATGTCCGAAGCTTCCATAGGCTTAGACAACCATCAGGCAGTTCATATGCTTATTTTCCATCCTAGGATATAAAAAAATCTTCCTTAGTAGATCCGATGCTGGTCCGATGGATAACACAGAAAATGAAGAAAGTTTGACGTCGTGGATTACCTGAGGTTCACCAAGTCAAAAGCACTTACACGTGGTGTACTCTGCCAGCTAAGAAATGAAGCTCTGACGAAAGAGAGGTAGATCATATCGAGCCAAACTTGGGAACAACCCCCACTTCACAGAAGACAGTAACCACAGCACAGGATAATCAATAATATAGTATAAGTTATAGCAGGTATATTATAGTCCGTAACCAAATAACAATGCGTTTGAGCAGAAATTTTGAAAGTGGATTTTCGGAACCAAGATTCCATGAAAAACGATTCCGTAGAACCGTTTTTCATTTTACCCATGCGTTATTTCACGAAATAACGCAACGAATGGGGAAATTGATACTATTTCAACTGTTCTAGTAGGTAATAGCAAGTAATAGTTAAAATTCATAGTCCCCACTTTTTTGTGAAGCATTTTAAAGATTTTATCACATCTCTGTTTTTATTTTTACATGATGTGCAATTATTAAATTATAGTTTGTTCTTTTTTAATTCCGTGCTTCAGAGGCCAAGTTAAGCCGTCGATCCCGGCTGCCCTGGGATAGCATAAGTTGAATAGAGTCGCCTATTCATCATAACAATGAATAAGCGACTCTATTCAATTTGAAATGGAGTCGCTTATTCATTGGTATGAATAAGCATTCTATTCACTTATTGAATCGCAATAAGAGTTCGTGGTAAGAGGGCTGATGTCATTAAATGACGGTCGTTAAGCCAAGTCTTCAGGCGGCTTGATAACACTGGCCTCTGCCAACCCACAGTTGAGCAACGTGGTGGAGTATGTTCTAAACTCCTACGACTGAAGGGAGATCCGTATCCCAGCAGTGGGATGAATAAGGACTGATGACGACGAGTACTAACCAAGCGTTCGGCCCGGCGATGGAAACCAGTTAACGCAGCAATATAGACGCTCGCAATTCAAGGAGTTCTGCTAGCGCGTTGCCAATGCAGCATTTTCTCACGTCCGGTAACCTTACGCACTTGCAGGATTAAAATAATCTTTATGGGCATTGTTACTTGGCTGTTAGTGGTTGGGTATCTCCACCTCACAGCAGAAGAAATCGAGCCTGATAGGGCTTGCCCAATTAGGCTCGACATAGCCTACTTCTCTTTCCCCAAAGCCTCATTTGCTGGACGGCAGAGTGCACCACGTGCAGCCGATGTTGGCTTTGGGTCTAAATATGGTGATGTGCCATTTACACTTTATTATATACTAGCTGGCGCCTGCCACTTTGTCCGCATCAAATTTCCTTCCACCGTTTTAATTTCTTTGGCTATAAATTTTTAACAGGAGACTATCATTACCATGACTTGTTTCACTGAAATCAGATTTCAATAACACTAACCGAATTGAATTGAAGCTGACCTTAATTTTTTTGTGAAACGGGAAAAATACCCATCCGGTAATTTTCCTTTTTGCTCTATAGCTATTCAATCATTGACCCATTACTGATGTTACATCCTGGGGTTACCAACCTACTAGGGTTGCCAACCGTACCTACTATAATATATTGTGTACTATATTTCGGATCTGCGTACTATACATGTATACTGTTGAAGTAATATATAGTACGCAAAAATACTATATTTTTAACACCGAAATCTAACAAACAACTCCTTATTTTTAAAATTTCAAATTAACTTTCGAGTGAGATCTGCGTCATCATCATCATCAGGTCATTTTAGTCTCCACTACAGGAGCACGACCCTCTCTCATCCGTTTCAGGCAGAAGGAGGATTTGGCCTACACTCCCCACGCTGGCCAGACGGGTTGGGGAGGCCTGATCGATGTTTGATAATGTATTTCCCTTATTCGCCTTATACGACATCCACGAGAAGAGACGGAGTGATTCTATTCTAGCCTGCCGGAAACCACACGGCCTGAGACTTGCGCATTTCCATAAAATACTATATTTTTAAGAACTGTACTATATTTTGAAAAATAATATATTTCGCCGAAGAAATGTTGGCAACCCTAGGCCCTACCGCCGAAGCTAAAGCCGATTACCACCGGATTATTTGATTGCTAAAATCAAACTTCAGCTTAAATTTATGGTACTTGTATTTGAGTTAGCTGGTAGAAGCCCTGAAACTCTACCGACTAAGTTGAGATGTTTGTCAATAATTAAAACGTAGGACAAATTCTTCGAGTCACAATATTCGATCATAATTGGCTTCAGCTTCGGCGGTAGGGTCCCTGTACTGTGCAATCGGTAGACAGTAGAAAAGATAAGAAATAATCTCAAAAGTAAAACAAACAACATTCTAATCAACCATTTATATTGTATAGTTGGAAATAAAAATACATCACTTCATGGAATCTGAAATATTTTATCTTACTGAGCTATTATTGTTCTGTTTTGTTCTTTTTATTTACTACTTTTAACAGATTCTGATTGGTCTCATTATGCTTTAGATCATCGATGTTTTACTTAAATTTATTTATATATGAAATTGGTCATTAAAGTGCAATTATGAAAAAATTAAAAGCATTTCTTAATCATTATGACATAAAATAATTTCAAAAATAAAATAGACCTAGACTATACACGTATGACAAAATTGAAATTATATACATACATAATATTAAATAATAGCATGAATTACTTAAAATAAATGGTATCACATTCTTAAATACTAAACTATATAATTATTTCAGAGGAACTTACGTTTAGCCAGACCGTAGAAGAAGAAATCTCTTTATGAAATTATATGTAAAAACAAACATAGCCAAACAGATGTTCGTTGTTCTTTATTATTGTCTATGCAAATATGCTCAGGGTAGTAAGTACACAACCATTGAAATTTCACAATCGAGAATTGTATCAAAACAGAGATATTCATAAACGAATGAAAATAGAAAACAATAAAATGATTGTACAAGCATACGTTGGTCATTACGTAGACAACTACGATGTGATTTTAAATAATTACTAAAAACAAAACGTTTATTACTATTTTGAACATGGCAACATTTCTACACGTATAAAAATATGTTTTGCTTAATGCGCAATATACTCTCATAAATATTTTTACCACTAACAAATTAAAGGCACTGTCGACTACAAGCACACTTTGGCAGCGAAGTTTCTAGACTTAACATTCGTTCACCCAACCGATTTCAGTCCACCGTTTGCAAGACTTGCACAGAATATGCACACAAAATCACAGAATATCGCCAATAGTGAAGTGTTTGCTGATTGACACCAATTTACACTAAGTTCTATTGTCCTTACTTATGAGACCATGTTTCAAGTGGTAGATTTGCGCGCACTGCCATCTCCCGAAGGAGTTATGATAATATCTCCAGCATTTGACCTACTTCTGGTGACTAGTACTGGTGTTTTCGGTTTCGGCGTTTCCGTCATCTTTATCCGAACCCTTCCCATATCAGGTGAGTAAACTGGAACATATTCCCTTGAAGGCGATAAGAAGTCCGAATCTGTATTTTGATCACCATTTATTAGAGGCTGAGAAATATCTGAATCCGCATTCCCGTTTAACCTATGCGTGTCGTCATCATTTAAAGGTACAAATATGTCTTCGCTAGATAATGAATTTGTATCCTTCCTGGAATCTGGAGATGCTGGATCTGAATCAAAAGATGTCTCCAGTTGCGGTTTTTCATCTGTTAAATTATTATCTCTAGAACTGCTTTTGTTTTGGTTTGTATCTCTTGGACTATCTGTTCTTGTACCATTGCTATCATTGTGTTTGACGCCATTGGCGACGTCACCATTTTCACTCTTTTTCTGAACTGCTTCATGTGTTGGCACTAATTCATATTTTCCATTAATTTTCTTTTCTGCCGGTAACTCTGAAACTGCTGGCTTCCCTAATAGAGACTTGTTCATATCAACCATTTCTTTAGATGCTTTTTCAACATCTCTCTTTTGTTGTCTTAGAAGTCTTCTGTCTCTTCTCTTTCTCATTTGACCCTTAATAATGGCAAATCCGATTAATCCAACTAAAAGTACAACAATTATTGCAATACAGACGTAAGTTCCTGTTTTATGGGGTTCCGTTTTATCAGTAGTGGTTGAAGCAGCTCCTAAATTATCAGAAACATGTGTTACTCGCATATGTTCTGAAACAGTAGTATCTCGTGGCATTTGAGTCACTGGCTGTTCAGTAGGACTTACAGTTACATCAGATCTTAAATGCCAGTCTGAACCACCTTCATACACAGATGGTGCTCTTGGAATTGGAAACTCAGTAGAATTATTAGCATTTTCGGTTTCTTCAAAGATTCTGCGCACAGGTCCTGGACTTTCCAGTGGAAGAATTGTAGTAGTTGCAACTGAACTCTCAAATAATTCACCGCCTAATGACCAATCTCCAGATCCTGATCCGTCTCCTGAGCCTTCGATAGGATCATCTGTAGTCAGCATTTCCTGAGCAGGTAATATTTCATCAGCTTCTAGTATACTTGAAGATAGTTTCTGGTCTTCCCTAGGTACTATCGTATAATCTGAAGTAGTGCTTTCAGCTTCGCCCGATCCTTCAATCTCCCTTAAAGGAGAAGAAGATGTGGAGCCGCCAAATTTCAAAAATACTAAACTGTCGTCATCTTCAACAGCACCATCACTATGGATGACTTTTCCATCGTCTAAATCACTATTTGCTACTAAAGACATCGACTTCAAAGCAGCAGTTTCTTCACCAATTCTAACAGCATCTACTGGTTGATCACCCATCATCATATCTAAGTAATTAGGCTCAATCCTCGGAATTTTACAAATATCCTTTGTCTTCAATTCTAGCCACGATCGACCTTTAAGTTTTTCTGGAGCAGCACATTTCACCTTATCAATAAATACCTTTTCATTTAGCAATCGATCCCGAGCGATAATATTTTCACATGAGCATTGAAGTGGGTTACCTTCTAGTTCCAAGTGTTCTAATCCAGTTAAATGTCCGACATCTGAAGGTACATTTTGCAATAGATTATTAGTCAAATCCAAAGAACTAACGCTAGTGGGTAATTCTGTTAATGAAAGTGTTTGTAATCTATTGTTGGCCAGATTGAGATGTACCAGTTTTTTTGCATTGTTTAAGAACTTATTAATTTGCATAATTCCATTAGTAGAAAGGTCAAGTGTGACAATTTCTGTTAGCCTGTCGAGCTCATGTGATAATTTGGTAATATTATTATGTGACAGGTCTAATATATTGATATTGTGATGTTTCTGGTGAAGAGTAAATTTGTAGAGTTCGGCGAGACTGCTGCAGGAGGCGCGGTGAAGACCATCACGTGTGGTGCTGCAAATACAGCCATCAGGACAGATCGCAGACAATGTTGGTGACACGAGGAGAGATACTGCAAGGAAGAACGCGGTTGCACGTAGCCACGCCATCGTAATTTGATCTCAGCACCTGAAATGAGAAATATGATTGTGTTATATATTTGTTCAATATAAACTACACTAAAATCTAAACATTGGCAGAATAGAATGGGATCAAAAACTTATTGCGATAGTGTGTGTGTACAATAAGCACACATGCCCTTATTATGGACAAAAATGTAGGAAATTTGTACAGAAATTCTCGTGTTTGTTATTAATTTAATGTGAGTTCGTATAGATGTTGTTATAGTTTCGTAATATTTACTATATTATATTGTCTAGTATTAACATTACGTTACTTTGTTTCTCAGGAAAAAAAATCAAAAATATACTATAAAGTAAAGTTGATTACGTTATCACTGGTTTTGTAGTTCCAATAGCTACAAGTATATTACCTCCCAAAGATATAAACAGATAAAAATTCAAATAACTCAGAATTTGTTATTAATAAAGCACTTGTATCGTTCCACGTAATTATTTAATTACGTGTTAGTACAAGTGCTTTATTAATAACAAAATGTTAATCATGTTTAAAACCAAGTGCCAACAATCAACAGCATCGACAATATAAAAATGAATCAGAATTTACAATAAATGGGCGTTCTATTAGTTGTTTTTTTAACTATGCTGACGTTCATAAACGAGGTGACTCGTGTCCATATGCGTTTAACGCTAATCTGTTAGCGATTGATTAAGTTTCATGTTTCAGCCGCAATTGTAACTAATACCTATATATTATAAACGCTTTATCGTAGACTTTATCAGTAGAAAATAAATGATTCACACCTAGATTCAAACTACACAATCCGATTTGAGATAAAAAAGTTAATGTTGATTGGTTAATGCAGCGTAAAACGATTTCTTCAAGTATCTACCTAGGAAGAAACTTAAAAAATGTGACAAATTTTATATCAATTTAAAAAGAAATGAGGGCACTAAGAACTATACAATGTTTATGGATGGTTGGTACAGATGAAATTCACAGAGAACTCGCGAGGGCTGCAGTAATTCGGAATACAACGATTGAAGTTACAATTCATAGAAAATCACTAAAATTTAAGCTGACTCGCCAACCCGCAGTTGAGCAGCGTTGTGGAGTATGCTCTAAACCCCTTCGATTGAAAGTGAGACCCGTATGCCAATAGTGGGATGGATATGGGTTGATGTAGTATGAATGAAAGGAAGCTCGTAAATTTAAATTGCCTTGTAGCTGCAGTTGCAATAATTGAAGGTTTAGTTGGTAATAGACCGGGGGACAGCTGTCTGTATATTCTGTCCTGTATATACTGACAGCAGTGGGGATGTTGTGATTTATTAAATTACACCTAGTGAATATTATTCATTGTTTTGGTATTTTGAAAAAGTAATCATTATCTAGAAATCTATTTATGGGATGTCATGTAAGTGGTTGATCAACATCTTTAAACCAAAGCCAACTTCACCTGCACGCGGTGCACCCTGCTGACTGCCAAATGAAGCTCTGGCGAAAAAAGAGGTAGCGAGCTTCGATCAAGTAATACTTGATCGAACATGATTCTGGGAAAATTCGTTTCTCCTAAATAAAACCCAGCTTTGATCTATGTAATGTACCTACTGAACTAGTAATACTCTGTGTTAACTCACAGGCTGTTAAATTTACATGGTTGCAAATAAGTTTATTGCGTCTGGGGCAGCAACAGCTTTCACTGACTTCAATTCGACTCTCCAACAAACACTGATTACGCCATCATATTGTTAATTAATTATCTTCAATTGACTAAGCGAGGCTAAGCCAGCTACGATTGATTAAATGTTGGAGGGAGTCGATATATGCAGGTCGCTCAGGATCGGGGCGTTTGGCTCTCTAGAAGGGATGGTATTCGTCCATTGCTGCATATAGGCCATATACAGCAATAGACGAATACGGGCTGATACGATAATGATAATTGACCTATAGCAACTTGACAGATAGCAATATAGTGTACAATTTGCGATAGCATTGCCATCTCTCGCATTGCATACAACAGGGATTTTAAAACTGTGAGTCGCAACCCCCAGCAGGGTCGCCAAGTTACATGCAGGGGGTCGCGGGGGAGAAAACTCTAATGTTTGTAGGTCATACGCTACAATAAGAAAACGTAAGCAGGCCTGATTATTGTTCAATATTTCAGCAACTCAAAATCTTTAAGAAAATCTTTTTTTAAATTAAAACCTATTTCTCTAAGAATAAAATCGTCAGCAAATGGCACCAAAAATTTTAAAGCTTTCATACCCAGCTGAATTGTTGAAGTTTGTTCATGAAAGAAGAGAGAAGAGGGGTCTTATTCAAAAAGATTGAAAAACACTGGCATAGAACATACGATGGTCTAAAAAGATAGATATCCAAGTGAAGCTGTAAAAAATGAATCAAATATGAATACCTGTATCAATTTAAATACAAATCAGTTCTATTTTAGTCGTCATAACTACGTCCTGAGTGCACTTGGCCGGTGCTGGCGGCCAAAGTGGTTCAATGTTAGCTGCCAGGAAACCAACGGTTAACCATTTATGCGAATGTAACGCTTCAGCCACAAGCGGAACTGTCTTCGTGTGGGGGCATATTGTATATTGCGCAATAAGGAGTTTTTTTAACGTGAAGATGTTTTTAAATTGGCTTGTTACTAAAGTCACAGTGTGCCGTCGTTGTGCCAGCCTTATCATCATCATTATCAGCCTGTATCTACCCACTGCTGGATCTATATCCAGCAGTGGGAAAGGCCTATGCCTTTCCCAATGCTTTCCACCGTATGCGATCCTATGCTTTCCGCATCCGACCGCTACCAGCCCTTTTTTGAGGTCGTCTGTCCATTTAGAGAGCCAGTCTAATCGAGCCTAAACAATTCAAACATAAATACGACAACTCATAACTAAAACAATATCCTGAGATCTATGAGGTACCAAATTATAGCTACCACTATAAACTAACAGTATATAAGTAAGTACTTCTTCAAGTAATTATGGACGAGTATATATTGTTATCGGATTGACTAATAATATGCTACTTCCAAATCAATCTAATATATAAAAAATAATCTCAGAAATGTATGTACGCGCATAACTTTCGAACGGCTGCATGAAATTGGATAATCTTTTTGACATGAATACGTCATTAAATTTCCTACCATCGGGAGCAATCCAAAAAATCTAATGATAAAAAATCGGAGGATAGATGGCGATATAGTAGTTTCAAATTTATACTCGACATACAAAATTCAATCACACGACTGGATAGATGAAAGACCAAAGAATTTATTACGCTAAAACTATTGAACATCGCGTGCGGTGATGGATAGCGCTACCATTTTGAGATAATTTTAGTGCATAAAACGTATTCATGTACTTCACACGGCCGTGTCCATGACACAGCCACAGCCCATTTTTTTTGTTATGTCCCTTATAGTCAGGACAAGGTTTGTATGGGAAATCCACTGAAATGAGATGGGAACGGGAAGATTGAACCACAGTGAAGCAGGGACGGGCCGCTAGTTCGTAATAATATTCGCGTAGTTTTGCTACAATATTTATAACAGCGGACTTCGTTTTCATGTAAACGCTACCTTGTAGACTTTAATAGCTGTAATAATTATTGTGACCATAAAACAATAACGTCGAAATAATGATTGTGTCGTTAGATATTACACTGAGTTTGCGTTTAAAACGACTAATCTCGTGTAATTACCCATGTGGTAGAAGTGATATGTGACGAGCGGGCACATAAATATGAAAGTTTGTGAGTATGGATGTAGATGAGCTCGGTGGTCGAATTGTTAGCAATGGCCACTTTGACTCCGAGGTCGCGGGTTCGATTCCCGCACAAGCCAAACACATGTGTGCATGAACAATGAACATGTCTGTTTGTCTTGATCTGGATGTTTTCTATGTATTATAGGTAAGTACAAGGTGAGGTATTTACAAAAAAAAATGTATTTAAGTATAATATAAGTTATTTAGTACCAATAGCACAAGCTCTGCTTAGTTTGGAAGTAAATGGCAGCGTGTAATTTGTCCAGCAATATTTATTTATTTATTTAATTTTACTTTTACATCTAAAGGTAGCTGCGTATATACATTATGGGCTTAAACACATGTAACCTTTTAAATTAGTGTACCTATGTAATAAAGGCTTATAAAAATTATATGCAATTTCGTCATACACTATGCAACTAGAATATAATATACAAAAACCTATATTAGTATGAAGTGTACAACTTAGACCAGTCCGACAGCTGGCCTTCGCACTACATATTATAGACGCTATTACAGACATTACTGGGCCTTTCCTGTCTGCGGCGATACGGTGACGGTAATGTCAAAACACTCTAGTCACGATGACGTGTTCCCATTCATAGACAGATCGAAATCAGTGAGTGAGTGAGTTTAAAACATTTTCCGTTTTGACGATAGCCTCTTGTCTAATATATGCGTTTAGACAAGAGGCTATCGTCAAAACGGAAAATGTTTTAAGTACAATCTACATATATTGTCGGTATATATCAAAAGCCTCATAAGTGAAGAGTAGTAAACACAGACAAACGATTATCTAATATATAAAATTCTCGTGTCACAATTTTAGTTACCATACTCCTCCGAAACGGCTTGACCGATTGTGATGAAATTTTATATGTATATTCAGTAGGTCTGAGAATAGGTTGTTATATATTTTTTTTATATGGCAAAACAACGTTTGCCGGTTCAGCTATAAAATAAATAAATGTGTTTGTAAATTTTACAGGATATTTCTCCATATGTTTATGCATGTAATTTGGTCAAAAAAGTAACGAATTAAATTCTAATTTAATTATATATTAAAATAATATTCTAATATTACATATTTTGAACGTAATGGTTTTTTATATTTACCACCGGAAATCGACGGAGTTTTAAAAATGACATCGTTGACTTTTAAAATTAGAATAAAAAAAAAACACTATTGGATTTACCAATTGTTTCGGATAAATATCATTATTTTAAACCGTATTCGGTACTTACTTTATTTATGTTATATCACAAATAATTAATGAAATTACATCTATAGCAGTTGGTATGCGATCTTTTTAATTTATTATTTTATTACAACCTTTGCATTTATATTTAGTAAAATTAATATTTAATATAACATAATTTGATTAATTTGAGTACGTAGTTTTTTTTATAAATTTAAATATTAATATTAGTAATGAAAAAACTAATGAAATTAAATTATTAAAAATATGTTTTTTTCCTTTCACCGGCGATCATTAACATCGGTGTTTAACAGAAATTAAGATTATGTATTTCGAATTTTTTATCGGTTTTTTCAAAATCGACGCACAACCCTAGACTATAGTTTACCTTCAGATGATTATTCATCTGCTTGTTATCCAACTCCATACGGCATTAACCATAAACTTATTTTGGAAAGGTCATCCAGTTATACAACCAATTAAATTACACTTAAATACATGATATCAGCCATACGTACGAGTTTTGTAAAAGTAAATAAAGATTTACGTAAATGGTCACACGTAGTACTAATGGATTGTTTTGGTATTTTATAAGCAACTCAGAAATTAACAAATAAGCTGTTTAAAGACGGTATTTTATGTCAGATGTAACATTTTTCATAAAGTATTGATGAGTTATTTAACTTCCAATGCATTTTTAAAATGTTTTATTACCTGTGTGTGTGTTATTTAATTACATAAAAAAAAACTAGACCATACGACTGAAGTAAAACTTTTTTAACTCTAGTAACTTATATCTCCCTCTCAACTTCCGTTCGCCATTTCCGTAATGCTCTTGTCACGCATTCACCAGCTTACTCCTCAAGTCAAGCGGTCATAATGAAGTTTTACTGCAAAATATTACAAATAAAATTCATCTGCTACTGGCAGTTTTAAAATAAAAGCAATACGCGCAGAAGCTGAAATATCAGTAGCATTGGCAGTAATAATAAATTTCAACCTACTATTAAAGTGTTAAATAAAAATATTACACAATTTACCCACTTCCTTATCTCATTTGGCAAAAGACATTCAGCACGTAAATGGAAGGGTTGACGAAAGTAATGAGTCACAAGGCTGCGTTGCAAATATGAATGCACTGGGTGGCCGTGGACTGCAAATGTCAGAGTAAAAGATGACGGAGACGTCGATTAAATGGCATGATAAACATCTGTTGAAACGCCCCTTTGATGATCCATATTACTGTGAATTGATTGCATAAAGTGAAAGAATCGTCGGAACAATACATTTTCAGTATGTTAACGAACAATAATCTATAAATAAATAAATATTCCTGGAGAAATTACCCACTGCCATCGACTCCCAAACTAAGCAAAGCTTGTACTATGGGTACTAGATAACTGATATAATACTTAAGTACATTTTTTTTAAATATATATATAGAAAACACCCAAGCCAAGACAAACAGATATGTTCATGTAAATGTGCCTCTGATGTAAATGTTACCATAAATTCTCAAATTTTTGATACTGATTTTGCAATGCAGCTGTGATGATTTGTGACCGATCGTGAAGTAGACAAATATCATCTAGTAATTGTAATTGTTGCGACTAACGTAAAATGCACTCTCCATATGAACGTGTTAGAAAATAAATTTAAAATAAATTTTGATAACTTGAGCTGATTTATTAGAACGCTAACTTGCGCCCGCGACTTCTAATCTTCCTTCATGAATTTTCAAAAATCTTTTCATAGCAGATGTTTACGTCATAATAGCTACCTGTATGCCAAATTTCATCCGGGAGCCCTACCGTCAAAGCTGAAACCGATTCCCATCAAAATTTTTGATTCCAAAATTATGCCTTAAGTTAAAGTTAATGACAAACATGTTCAGCTTAGTCGGTAGAGCTCTAGTGTTTCTACCAGCTAATCTAAACACAATTACCACTAATCTAAGCTGAAGTTTGATTTTTGCAATCAAAAAATCTGATGGTAATCGGCTTCAGCTCCAGCGGTAGGGCCCTCGATCCGTCTTTGTCGTTTGATCTGTGCGTTGATCATCGAGCACATACCCCAATTGGGGTATTTGCAAAAATAGTTTGAAATTTTACAATAATGTAAAAAATCGTGTTTCCCGTGTTCGACGGAGGACCTCTTAAAATTAAAATTTCGAGCTGCCCTTTGACAGGACTTTTATTTGGACATATTCTACGAAACTTTGGACTGAGAGTAAAAAAAAATGATCTTTTTCTGGCACACCCTAATACATATACTACACAATAGTAGTTAGTAAAATAAATTTTCTTTAGCAAAAATATTAGATTAGGTAACTATTTCTAAGGTTCACATAATCCAACTGGCATTACGTTTACACAAGTACTTTGAACTATCATCTAAAAGTTTACGCAAAGACATGCACTGCCTATAAAATTGAAAGGTATTGGCTAGTCAGTCTTTTAACAACAGTACATATTAATACCACGGTCTTTTATGCCGTTTCTTAATACTGTCACTTAATGACGGGTATATGCAGCTCTGAAGAATGTCTTTTGACACTACATGTGTTATCGATAGGAATAAATTATTACTTGTACTAGTATGCTGCACTGCAGACGTCCTCTTGCTATATAATGGGATGGATAACTAAATTATACATATATGTATAGATGCTCGATCTCTCTTCATCTTTTCGAGATGATCAGGACAGGAATAAAGGGTGTGTATACTTAGTGGTGAGACGCTCGATGGCGTCGCTGAGCGCGTCAGTCTAATCGAACATGCAAGTAAACCAACGTTGACCATAGTCTGTCCATGGATGCGTTTATTTATCTCGAGATCCTTCGTACTTCGTTGTCGTTATATGACAGTCGTTAAGCCAGGTCAGTGGTCATTAGGCGACTTTAAAACACTGGCCTCCGCCAAACCGCAGCTGAGTAGCGTGGCGGACTATGCTCTAAACCCCTTCTATTGAAGGGAGATGACGACTTAGTGGTCTCAAAGAGTTAAGCGCACTGTATTACACATACAAGCCGAATATTACCCTAATTATTCTTTAAGCAGCGTCCTCTTACTCAGATATAATCACTTTTTTGCGACTTAAGAAAGGATCCCGACTTAATGTAAGAAACGAGAAAGTAAAGAAGGAAATTTATCATCATTTCATTGTACCTAAGTAAACCAAAACGGGTTTCCTAGTATGGTCCACGATTTATCGGTGAGAAATGATAGGGCCCACAAGATAAACGGGTGGAAGTAAATAATTGACAAACATTACAGGGTAAATAAATCTTGCGCTTTTATCAATTTGTTATAGGAGAGTTTCCTCGTTGCTTTCTCATGGGTGAGTATCCATACGTGATATATTAAATTATTTTTCATGTAACTTTGACTAACACTATGTAAATATTCTGTACATAATATGAATGTTAATGATTATTCAAATTATTTATGACAGCGGAGAATCAACGATGTCAACCGTTTTTAACCGACTTCAAAAAAGGAGGAGGTTCTCAATTCGACAGATTTTTTTTTGACGTGACAACGTCTTATAAATTGGTTAGCCGGGTGACACTTCAAGAAACTGGCTCACGTTATGCGCTTACAATGAGAGCGAGTGAAAGGCACGCGTCCCTTCTAAGAGCGAGAGAGACAGACATAAAAAGTGAAAGGCATGCGTCCCTTCCACTCGAAAACATTTTACCACTCAAAGTCGTTGTCACGTAAAACTTTCGCCCGTATACCGACTTTACAGGCAACCAATTTTTTTTTGTATGTATGGAATATCTTGGCGAAATGTGAACTGATTTTCAAAATTCTTTTTCTATTTGAAAGGGCATGATTGCAAGGTGGTCCCATATTCACCAAGTCAGGATCTGATGATGGGATCCCAGGGAAATCAAGGGAAACTCTTAAATTTTATAGGCAGGTGTGAAATTGAATGTCGTTACGGATTAATGTTTTGGGGTAACACTACCGACAAACACCTTGCTTTTAGAGCACAAAAGCGTTGTGTCAGAGCCATGTATGGTTTAAAACAGACCGATTCATGTAAACCGTTGTTTAAAAAATATCAGCTTTTAACTCTGCCCTGTTTATATATTTTTGAATGTGCCTTATTCGTTAAAACTAACATGGAGCTATTTAATTTTAAGTCACGTGACAGACACAAAAATAAAATATTTTCCAAGCCTGCGAGAACGGCTTTATTAAGTAAGAGCGTCTTTTCTGATATACCTCGTATTTACAACAAGATACCAGAAGAAATACGTGGCATTAAGGAAATTACTGATTTTAAAAAGAAATTCCATGCTCTGTTAGTTGATAAATGCTACTATAGCGTTAGTGATTATCAGAATGACAGAACTCTGTATAGTGCATGATTAGTGTTTGGTTAAAGTTAATAATTATTGTATGCCTAAGTGGTGGAACACAGAATGGATCGATATAAACTTGTAACATCTGTAAAACCTGTTGTTCACAATAAAGACAATTTGTTTGTTTGTTTGTTTGTTTGAAATTCTGTTTTTTTATTTGAATTGGTATGATTGCGAGGTGGTCCCATATTCACCAAGTCAGAGTATGATGATGGGATCCCACAAAAATCGAGGGAAACCCTTCAATTTGCCGTGTGGTTACCGGCAAAATAAAATTGCGCCACTCCATTGCTCTGCGCTGGATGTCGTACAAGGCGACTAAGGAATCTTGTGTGATGCAATAACTTTTCTCTCGGAAGACGGGCAGCAGTGTCTCCCGGGGTACCAATAAGCTGCACTCGCCAACTGAAGTCGGTTTATATTTTTTTTTAAATCAACTTTTTTTTCTGACTATTCATAATGGTTATAATGTTAAAAGTTAATATTTTGAATATTAGAATATTTTGTTTGGCAATTTGATCTACACTGTACAAAGTAGTGTAGATCAAATTGCCTGTAAATTTGACTGCCGCGAAATAACACCTGAATCCATTAACTATATTTTTGTTTGTTTGTAAAAGTTTATTGTTTTGATATACATGTGAAAGTATTAACACAATGACTGACTTCCCCGAGAAGGGATCTCTTCTTCTCTTCTCTTCCAGTCAGCCATAGATTAATAAAAAGAATATTGAACAGCATGGGTTTGATACAATAGTGAGTAATGTTTGGCTCGAAAAGAAAGCATATAAAAACATTACAAGATGAATACCACAATGTGCGAAGCGGTTACCGTAGCCATATTAACGCACGCAACATAAAATATCGCTCGCGCACCGCCACATCCGCTGCCAACGCAGCAACTCCTTCCTTTCTGGTGACCTCACTCACTCGCAGTAACACCCTTAAGGGAATTGTTATTTGACTGCAATTGTCTGTGAGGTGGAGGTACATTCCCCAGTCGGGTAGCTTACAATTACGCACCATACCTCTCTTTTCGCCAGAGCTTCGTTTATCAGTCAGCATGGTACACCGCGTGCAGGTGAAGTTGGCTTTGGTTCAAAAATGTTGTTGAAACACTTACACCCTATAAACCGTTTCTAAAAAATAATCAAGGCGAACTTTTGGAATACAACCTATAAAAACATTTTATCAGTTTTAGTTTTGATACTATCTTTAACAGCTAATATTTTTTATGATATTTTGAAGAGTATTTAGAGTGGGGAGTTGGTTTGAGATAGCAATGCTACAATCTGCACTATTGACTTTTCTATTACACCGAAGTGCGCTTTAATCTTAAACGTAAACAGACGAAAAATCAACACAGCTTTTACGCCTTACATTGTATCTTGTAGATAATTATATGTAATCGGAATAACCTTCACCATAATGTTTATACTGGTGATTAGAGATGGGCAATGCTGGGCATTTACGACAAATGCCCAAAAAGTACTTATAAATTCCCTATATATGCCCAAGACTAGGCATTTATTGGGCATTAATCACTATCCGACCCGGCAAACGTTGTTTCGCCATATGCATTATTTCTAAGAAAAATTTTGTAGGTAGAATTAAGACGGTGGCCGATTCTCAGACCTACCCGATATGCAGGCTTCGAGAAGAACTGATCGATCTCTTATTCTTTGTATTCATGTAATATAGCAATTGCACATTGACATCATCATGTAAGTACAAGTACGAGTAGAGTTATTTCGCAAAAGCTAAAGAAAACATGTAACGGAATATTAATGGAACAATTATTAACAGGACTATTTTATTTTTGTATGTTTAAAAATGACTACGTGTCAATTTGCGATTGCTGAATTATTGGTATAGAATATTTCAAAAAACAACAACCAATATTTCAAGAATTTTATTTTAATATTTCTGGACAATTTACACAGCGCCATCTAGTGCCAAATTCAGCGCAAAGCTTGTACTATGGGACAACTGATAATTGTAGGTACTTGAATACATTTTTTTTTGTAAATACATACTTCTAATACATAGAAAACACCCAGGCCAAGACAAACACATGTTCATACACACAAATGTTTGTCTTGTGCGGAGATCGAACCTGCGACCTAAGGGGTCAAAGTAGCCATTGCTAGCCATTCGACCACCGGGCTCGTCTAGGATACAACATTAATAATTTGAGATCGCTGTTTTATGCTCTTGAACTGGCAGTCCTGATAATATTTGTAGTTTCAAAGATCCATTATAGCGTGGGCATTACTAGACAGCAATAAATTGTGAGATAACTGTAAGGCGGGAAAATGTTCCCCTGTCATTGCTGAACTGCCACGCTATAAATAAGACGCGACCTGCTTTTCAGTTATGGTAATGTCTATAAAACTGGCCATAGCCGTGATTCTATCAAGGGTAATACTATTTATTGTTGGTATTTTAATATCATCTTCAATTACAACCATTACTTTTTCAGATTCTGCATGCTTTTTCGATCGTATGTATTTATCTGAATGTAGAGTTTAAAAATATTGTGGGCCTTTTGACGGGAATTTAATAAGTAGTTACAACTGTTTGTTAAATTTGAATTTTGTGTTTCGGCAATAATGCCAAATCAGCATACGATTGTATTTTTTTAGACGGCCCGCCTGATGTAAAGCGGCTACAGTAGCCCTAACTTAGTTTACGCCCTCCTTCTAGATGGCCCGATGACCTAAAAAAGCGGCTAGATGCGGAAGGCGGAAGATCGTATTTGGTGGAAAGCGTTGGGGAAGGCCTATTAGTAGTGGGTAGACACAGGCTGATGATGATGTAGTTTACAGACGTCATCGTCAACCCTTTGTCATCCCACTGCTGGGATACGGATCTCCTTGCAATCGATGGGGTTTAGAGCATACTCCACCAGTTTGGCGGAGGCCAGTGTTTTCAATCCGCCCAAAACCTTGTCTTAACGACTGTCATTAAAAGACAACAACCGGGACTGACGGTGTAACGTGCCCTCCGAAGCACAAAGGAGCTCGATATAAATAAACCCATTCATAGGCGGGCTACGGTGGACATTGCTTAACTTGCGTATTCGTTTAGACTGGCACGCGCAACGACGCCATCGTGCTCCTCGTTACAGAACTAATCTATGCATTATTTCGGAGGGCAATCATTTGAATAAAATGGTGAACATATTTCAATCCAATCAGTTAATTGACCATAGTATAAAAACCCCCCTGTCCGTGTTTAGTTCACCCATCATGGAGATTGGGAAGTGGTAGTAGGGCCCCGATGCTTGGTTCGCCACGAGCTACTCGACTTAAGAGTACCTACCTAAGTAGCCTGCATGCAGGAGAAAAAGGAGTAAGACCTGCTAACGTTCAGCTTGCGTGCTCGGTTGGTTTACCAGCGCAAGAGCGGAGCGGGTAAAGGTCCTCTCATCTGGTAGGTTTACTGGACGCGAGAATCGCAATTCTGTGATATAACCGGAAGGTTGGCACACAGGGGCGCATTAGCAGTTAGGTATATGTACGTGTCCGTGTTAGTTTAGTTTAGTTTAGTAGTCCAACCATTACGTTTTATTTATTTATTGTATGCCAACTGGTTTATAACATTTATCATCATACTCTGTTAACATCAAACTTCTAAGAGTTTCTGATTCCCACGAAAGATTCTGCACTGCACAGTCTTTAGAGCATTTCTTGGAATTCTGAAATTCTTTGCGATGTGTAAATAAATTTTAATTTATTAAAATATATTTTCTATTTTAAGTTCAAAGTTAAAAGAAATCAATTCATGTTTAGCAATAACCTACTTGAATTCCTATGAATATGAACGCTGTCTTATATTTGACAGGGAGTGCACAAAAGATCCTAGAGAGTCGGCGTGCCACCGGCGCTGCAGCCATGGATCCATTTCAAGATAAGATAAGATGTCTTATATTTGACTACGAGACTGTTAGCAAAGCAAAATATGTTCAAAGATTGGTTCAAAGCAAATAAATCATCTGTCGGAAATCTGTCTGAAGAACAGACATTATCCAACAGCACTTTTGATAACAATGATGATCTTAAATAAATACAAATATATTTTTAAGTGTATTTATTCTATGTCTTTATTTTTCCGCATTTTGTATATATCTATATGAATAATACGTGAAGCAAAAACTTTGTACATCTTTTTACGAAAATTGCGCGGACGGAGGAGTATGAAATTTCACGCACTTATTTATATAGAGAAGGAGTGCAGAATGCTAATCTTTTGTTTTAAATTATGCATATAAAATTTTGTCAATTAAAAAAAAAACATTACACACACTACCATGTATTTGACACACACACGCGTATATACTCTTTTGCTTACTCTTTTGTTTTTTGGGCGAGTTATAATTATTGGCACAATAAAGAGATAACAACAAAAAATATACACTGATATTCATTCATATGAAATAATAATGAGCAGTAAATGAACCGGTGCAGTGCAGGTCAGTTACAAAACTTAAGCCGGTTTTGCAATACACGTTGAAAATGAGCCAGCTTGTAATATCAAATAAGTACATGTTGTACACAGTATCGTGAATGTGAGAACATCATTTAAAATCAAAAGAAAAATGCTAATGTTGGAGCCGCCAACTTTATTTATTTATTGTATTGGGGTGTAAGTGGCTCACCACGATCTTTACAGCCAAAGCCAACCTCGCCTGTACGTGGTGCAGCCTGACGACTAGCGAAAGAGGCTCTGGGAAAAGAAAGGTAGGGCAGGTAAAAACCCCCAGTTGAGCAGGATAAACATACCCTATATCTCTTTCGCCAGAGCTTCCTTCGTTAGTCAGCAGGGTGCACTACGTGCATGTGAGGTTGGCTTTGGCTCTAAAGATTGTAGTAAGCCAATTACACCCCACCCGGAACATTAAGTCTAAATAAAAGCTACATTAGTAGCTCCGTTGATGTCAAAAAAGAAAAATTGTAACATATCGAGCACTTATGCGCCTAGTGTAACTGTATAAAGACCAATTTCAGTATAGCATTTAAACCTGTTTTTGTAAATTAGACTTCATATCACATTCTAAAGGTAAACTTGATTACAAGTATCTGTTCATTTGCAAACTGGAGCATTTGTTATCGGAAAACGGTAACACAATAGTGCGCCACCACCACCGATGCGAACAGCAAGTTTTACCACTGTTGACTTTTAATTGACGATTGTTTGAAAATATGCTGCCGTAAAACAATTGTGTTTGATATGTCTTTTGAGAAGTTTGAGGGTTTATTCAGGGATGCCACTGTTATGGATTTTTCCTTTATTAGAAAGTAAAATACATATTGTTTTTTTTTATAAGATAGCGGGGCAAGCGAGCATGTGGGTCACCTGATGGCAAGCATTCACTACCACCCATAGAAAACAGCAACACCAAGGGGTCGCCGATCCGTTGTCAGCCTTTTAAGGGAAAAATTGACTATGTTCTTGAAGGCTCCCATGTCGTATTTATTTGGGAATAGTGCTCAGGGAAGTGGATTCCACAACTACACAGTTCGTGGTAGAAAATATCTTCATTACACACATATTGTATTCATTACATTATCTAAAAACCCTTTATCAGCAAATCCCTTGATAATATTGCGTAAATTTGTTACATGGATATTATGATTAACACTTTCAGCTACCAAACGTCATATGAATTTTTACGGGTACCGGCAACTAAAATTAAAATCATCCAGTATATAATTAAAATACGTTTACTAAACATACAAGAAGTTTCTTTCAGATTTCACAAGTTTGTAATAAAGTTATAAGTATAATAAACATGAAAAAATATGTATTAACTTTCACTTTCCATCATAATCACATAAACAAAAAAGTATGTTTACAAAATATTTGTACAACTCAATATATAACCGGTTTATTGTTAATGCTAGTGATAACCCTAATTATAATTGATTATTAGAAGATCTAAAGTCCACAAAAACTTGTTTATAGTTTATGAGAGAAAAAATAATCGAGTTTATTTTTATCTCAATTTGCAATCAACGAAGATCGAGGTCGTTGATCTTTGGATAATATCACATAATATCGAAATGATATTAATCAATGTTTCTAGAATCATTTTTGAATAAAAAGCTGTTAAGAGTCCTTATCCGAAATTGCACCGATTTTTTACAAATTGGTTCAATGTTTCCTTTCATTTTTTCAGAAAGTATACATGGCCCGCCTAATGGGAAGCGGGATCGGATGGACTTCACTTCAATTGGAATTCTATAATATGGCTAGCTTGTGCCTGCAACTTTAAAAAAAAATCAATAATCTTCTTTTAGCGGATGTCTACGTTATAATAGCTTATCTATATGTCAAATTTCAACCGGATCCGTCCAGTAGTTTGAGCTGTGTTCTGAAGGCCAATACTCCTAATTATTTTACGATGGCAGAATGAAAGTTGATCGAATCGAGATTGAATTATGAATTGACTAAAAACTTGATTTCCATAATTAATTATTATCAATATCTCTTTTTAATCACGGGTCAAGCTCGGTCATTTGATAGGCGTGCGCGGGGATATAGATCCAACACGTAGATGCCCCTTTGAGAAGTTTGATGTAATGTTGTCCGCCCGCCGTGACCCGTTCCAGGATATATCAATGGAATGATATACCCATGAGCAGGTCTCGGCAGACGTTGAGATTATTACAAAGTGTGATGGAAAATGGCTATGGAGATGAGATCTGGGTGAACTAAATACCGGGTTATTACAGAAGAGGGACGGACGCCTGCCATAACTGCTTCTATTTATCAATATTATTATAATGGTTGGCAAAATAACACTCTTAGTTTGGTTAATTCTCGGTTAATTTCGATATAATCCCACATATTATTAAACTTTGAAGTGTCATATTGTGGTACGAGAATACCAAATTCGACATTTATGAGATCGAAACTGGATCGGAATTGAATTTTGACTACTTTTTAATTACGAGAATTGCACCTCTGATAGATCAGTCAGTAACAGCTGCTTTTCATAAATACAGATTAATGATAACATGAATTTCATTGCATACGTAATTTCATATATCTAAATCTATATAATAATATCTAAACAGTATACGGCTGAGTTTTCAATTCAATTATACTTCAAACTAATGACTAAATTGTAGTGATTGTAAATTGAAACATAAAATAAATTACAACATTGACTTTCAACTCAAGAGTTTTCTGGTAGATAATTGCATCAGAAACGCATTTGCTCTCAACACTCGACAGTGAGATTGAGAGCAATAATCTGTTTCTCTGAAGCAATAAAACACCCAATCACCCTCGCACTAATGCAACCTGTTTTATGCAGCCGACCTTACATTGTGTCGTTAAATCTTCAACTTGCCTGTGAGAATGAAGGATAGCCGAACAGTAGGATAACGTGCCTATCTCAATGGGCAATAATGAGGTGTAGAATGAACTCTTTCGCTAGCCGGCAGGGTGCATCACGTGCAGGTGAGGTTGGCTTTGACCCTAAAGCTCGTGGTGATACACTTACACCACAAAAGTTAAGTAATACTACAGATCGTAGTAGAATTTGTAGAGTCAAGAAATGCCCGCGGCACAAAAGAGCCTTAGAGCAACAGTGCTGTGCGCATCTCTCGCGATTCGGCTCAAATGACCGTGAGGTCGGAGGAGCCATGGGAGGTGGTGGGTTGAGATCGTAGTAGAACAATTATGTACACCAATCTGATATATCTTTCTCTTCGTTATTTTTCGTCTAAATTACTCGCAGCGTTCTTGCTGTCACACGGACACGATTTTGTTTTTTATTTATTTATTTAAACATTATTTACCACAATTTAAGGGTACAAAGGCGGTCTTAATGCTACAAGCATTCTCTACCAGACAACTTTAGGGAAGTACAGATATACACGAATGCGGCATACAAAATAAATTAACAACAATATTGTACAATACAACAGAAAATATACATACATACACATTACATAAATACTAAATATATGATACATATAAAATAATATACATATACATAATCAATAGGAGGATGATTCATATTTTTATTATATTTTTTAGTTGTATTATAATATTTTTAGTTGTTATTAAGTTTATTAATATTTAAGTTCAATCTTTAGTTTAGTTATATTTAAATAGCAATTATAGCGTAGGTATATGCATTTTGATATCTTCTTTTTAATTATCTTTTTATATGTACACAAAAAAATAACTTTTCGACAAGGAAAGAAGTTCTGTCGTAAAAAAAGAACTTACGACTTGAGAGTTACCTACTCCCCATAAGCTAATTATGGAGACGACTTACGATTTGCGTGGGCAGGTATAACTCCTTAACCGCAGGACATCCAACTAGTTCTTCCAGTTTCCCTTGTATGCAGTTAGTACTAGAACTCAGCCCAGCGTTTATGCTATAGAATAGTGTCAAAAATAAATCCTTACTTTCTTTGGAAAACGAGTTAAATTTAATCACGTCGAGTGCCAAATCGAGCTCCTCATTTGTCTATCCGACTCATAGAAACTATAGTACATTTCTAACCAAAAACAAAAATTTTCTTGGCAACAATCATACACCTAGTATTTTCCCTGTGTATGTTTGTATTTAGAAATGTCTAATGTCTATGTCTATCTTTGGACCTTTTTTTGCATCAGCCGGGTCGTATGTTAATTTGACATCCGGCGCGTTGTAAATAAAACACATTAGTACAAATATCTCTATAAACTCTGGTCAATAACAAGGTCGTTGTTATGACGTCATGAGACGTACGACTATGAATGGATGGGTGTGTCTTTTTAGCCCACTTTTCTACTAACTGCCGCCTACCACTTTGTCCGCATGTACATCAGAAAATAAACAATTACGTTTTTATAATTTTAAGTTAGTTTCATAATTTTAATTTTTAGTTACTACAGTCTGTACATTGCAGTAGTTTTTGCGTGATACTTGTACAAACATACATACGACAGACACATAGACAGACAAAAAATCCATTTTTGACTTCTATTGCTTCCTACAAAGATTTCTCATATCTATTGAATATTTCCTATTACAAACATCATACAGTTACGAGTAGATTAAAGATGTGTATAGAAATAAAGATATAAATAACGTTAGCGTTGAAAATGACATGTAAAATACATGTATCTTTCAAACGGCATCTGTATTTTTCAAAAAATTACTGAAACTATCCTTGTTGCTCTTTTGTGAATTTTTCGCAACTTTATGTTTTTACATGTATTTTTCGCAAACTGCAGGTTTTTTTTTAGTCTTTAATTTTAGAGCCAAAAACACTAGAAACTCATACATAACCTAAATGAATGACATTGCTAAAATTTGACTTTAAATACTTATCCCTCCTGTATACTATACCTACCTTATTTTTAACTTTGAATAAAGTAAGATAGGTATGACTCCACTTATACTTCAATAATATTCAATCAATACAATATTGATAAGCAAGATTTTTTCCCTTTGATTGTTAAATATGAAAAATACACAATAATAAACAAGAATAAACATGTATGATTGTATTTTTCAGACGAACCTCAAATTTGTTATTTTCGAAAAGTACATGTAGTTTACGGGAAAGATACAAAGTTTCGAAAGAAACAAAGAGTATCTTTCGTAATTTGCAGCGCTAGTTGGAAATCATAGATTAACCTCTAATATTTAATCTGTGGTTGACACATAGTTAAAATTTGCGGAAAACATGCAAAGTATATTTAAATTAAGTATGATTCGACGTAGTAACGTACTCCGTATATTTTTATTCTTTGTATGACTTAAAAAAAATCGTGTAACAGCATAATTCGTTATATAAGACAGTTGTCGTTGTATCTTAATTAAAGTTAAAGGTGTAAAACAGAGTAGAAATAAAAATGATTACCTAATCAAATTTGTGTGTCAGTGGCCTTTAGGCGGCTTGAAAACACTGACCTCCGCCAACCCGCAGTTGAGCAGCGTGGTGGAGTATGCTCTAACCCCCTTCGATTGAGGGCAAACCTATATCCCAGCAGTGGGATGAATAAGCGTTGACGACGAAGCAAGTAATATCAACAGCGTATTTTTTTTTATACTACGACGGGTGGCAGACAAGCATACGGCCCGCCTGATGTGAAGCGGTTACCGCAGCCATATTAACGCTCGCAATATAAAATATCGCTCGCGCGCCGCCACCCCCACTACCAACGCAGCATCTCCTTCCTTCGTATAATGCATTCGTGCAATCGATGTGCATGAATGCATAAATTTCACCTAACTTTTTGTTTACGTAAGAGCCTTTGTTTAGTAAAGTTTGCTTATGATATTCATGAGTGTTAAACACGGAAGTGTTTAGGGCATGTGAAAGTAATTAAAATTTGATATAAACCACATAACGTTTCTGTGTTAGTTCGTGGACGGGTCATTACCACTGGGCGAGGCTCATTAGGCAAATTAAACATGGACTTTACTGCCACTTTGGGACATTGTTTTTTTTAAATACTACGTCGGGTGGCAGACAAGCATACGGACCGCCTGATGTGAAGCGGTTACTGCAGCCATATTAACGCTCGCAATATAAAATATCGCTCGCGCGCCGCCACCCCTGCTGCCAACGCAGCATCTCCTTCCATTCTTGTGACCTCACTTACTCGCAGGAACACAACAACTCTGAAGGGAATTGATATTTGACTGCGGTATTCTGTGAGGTTGTACATTACCCAGTCGGGTAGCTTACAATTACGCTCTCTACCTCTCTTTTCGCCAGAGCTTCTTTTGTCAGTCAGCAGGATGCACCGCGAAAATTAATACGTGAAGCAAAAACTTTGTACACTTTTTTACGAAAATTGCGTGGACGGAGGAGTATGAAATTTTGCGCACTTATAGTTTAAATAGAGAAGTAGTGCAGCATGAAAATATATTTTTTAATTATGCATAAAAATTGGTTAAATAAAAAAAAACACATAAACAACACACACGCATATATACTCTCTTGTTTGAGTGGTTTTCGAATTTCGACCAGTAATCATTCGGTAATGCGATTAAATCGAGTTGACCGATAAATTGGTCGTGGTTTCTTATTTGTTCCACTATTCGAATGACTAATATTATGCAATTAATGTTATTTCTACACTTATAATATCAATAAATTGTCGCATTTTTATGATTGATATTAGTATTTTCATGATATTTGCCAATGGATGATATTGTATGATATTTATACTATGGTTATCATGTTATTAGTTATTAATATATATTTTTTTATTGCTAATAGGTATAATCTACAGACCCCGGGGTCCATACTTAGTTACTGTAAACATCCATGTTCAACATTTATATGCACTATGACTATAACATGAATCACAGAATTGCAATGAAATGTTGTACCTATAGAGATTCTATCAATTTCCCTCAGTTAGGCAGGAAGCATAAGGTATTGTGTTGGTCCCAATGATGTTATAAATACTATAGATATGGCATACCCATACTAAATTGCGTCAAAAAACGGTTGCCGTCGCCTGGGAGATCTATGACTATCGCTATCCTTATCATTTTTTGTACTACGTCGGGTAGCAGACAAGCCCGCCTGATATGAAGCGGATACTTAAGTCATGTTAACGCTCGCAACATGAAATATCGTTCGCGCGCTGCCACTTCACTTACTCGCTAGGTTGTTGTGTTACTCACAACAACCTTAAAGGGAATTGTTACTACAATCTTACTTATTATAATAAATCAATTACTTCAATAAAGAATCTTAAATGTTAAATAAAAAAAATAAAGAGATAAATCGATTTCATAGAAATTGACGGGATAAAAAACGATGTGAACACGCATGAACGAAGTTGATTTGCCTATTAAGTTAAAAGATGTTATTTAACTTCCTAATAAACTTTCTGCAGCCAAGAATTTCGAAAATCAGTTGATAAACATCGGCGTTTACGTATAACATACTAACATATATTTATTAATAAACTCGATGTTACTACCTAGTTCAATGTCTTTTCCTAAGTTAATGTACAAAACTTGAATGTCAAACATCATAATGTGCTTAATAAACATTGAGCAAAAACACTTCTTCTAGCCTCACTCACCTCAAGACAAAAGACAGTTTCTACGTTTACGACTGTATACACAAACACTTCTGCAAACAAGCTTAGTTATTTCAAACAATCACTCAGATTTCACTGGAGTTAAAATGTGGGATTTCACTGAACACTGCAATAGTGAAATGAAACAATTTATTTGCGGTACCAAGGAGATTGTACAAACTGGACGGCGTCCAAGTCAAATCGTTTTGAAAAGTAAACGTTATTGTAAGACTAATTTCGTAGCTCCACGTGGAGACGGCAAAGAACTCGTAGCCTAGTTACCTAGTCATCGTATATGGTATTGAAATTAATGGTTCTTATTTAGAATGCTGAATCTGCCGAGTCAGCAATGGCAGATGGAGAGGAAAGTCCTAGAGTAGAGGCCACGTATCGGGCGATGAAGCGAAGGGCGTCCCCTCCCTAGATGGACCAACGATGGCCTCAAAAAAGTGGCTGGTAGCGGTTGGATGCGTAAAGCGGAGGATCGCATAAGGTGTAAAGCATTGAGAAAGGCTTCACATCAAGCGTGCCGTATGCTTGTCTGCCACCCAACGTAGTATAAAAAAATATCTTTGCAACCGTATGAGGTTAAAACGCTGACGAGAATCACAAACGCACGCAACCATACCACGACGCGTACTTACTGACGGTTGGCATGTATGAAGCACACCATACAAACCTGTTAGGTTTGTATGAACAAGAATTAAACAGCAGATAATCCTTAATTTAATGTTTGATGTAAATATATATTATTATTAAAATACGTAACAATCCATATTACAAAATAATAATAATCTTAGAAATTCTTAGTCATTTTAAAGTGTAACTCAGCCTGTTGAAAATGTAATTTCAGTAAGTGACAACAACAAGAAGTATAAAAATAAAAGTTACGTGGCGTGTATGACTAGACTATGAATTGAAACATTTGTTATTCATTCACCAAACGGTACATACTTACTCTGAAAGTGCGTCACTGCCTTTTTTGCAAATCAATACTTTAGTCGCAAACATTTAGCATTGACCTCATAAAATATTTATATAAAATCTAACGTCAAAGATCAATAAATAATAAAAAAAACCGGACAAGTGCGAGTCGGACTCGCCCACCGAGGGTTCCGTACGTAGGATCATTATAAATAGTTCAGGAATCTAATCGCGCAGCTATTCCTAAAATTTAGGAATAGACCCCCTATTTTTTTAGATTTAATTACAAATGTATAGTTTTAAGATTTATTCTTGTACTTGTAGTCTATAACGATGTTACTTGCTAAATTTCATTGTTCTAGGTCAACGGGAAGTACCCTATGAGTTTTGATTCCCTTGAGAATGTGTCGAAATATGCGTTTTTTGCTGAATAAACGGCCGTATCTTTTTTTTACGTAAACTTAGCAGTTTGATTTTTTACAACTTCATGGGACCGTAGACCTGAGAATACAGTTCAAAATTCAGCTTGATACCTCCACGCTTCTCGACATAGAGGGTCTTGACAGACGGACAGACAGACGGACAACAAAGTATAAGGGTTCTGTTTTTCCTTTTGAGGTACAGAACCCTAAAAAACTGTACAAATGGGTGGAGAGGATTCCGTACTATGAATTTTTTAGGAGGAATGACGGGTGGCTAGCCTTGGCTAATTCAAACGATTAGTACCAATAAGCTATCCCGAAAGTAAAACTTACACTGTTATTTTAAAATCATGAACTTCTTGTAGTATTTTCTGTTTTTTTTATGGTAGTTTTAGGCAGTAGTTTTATAATTTCAGTCAAATTTCTTTTGTGATTTTCATCTATATTCATAAATAACTGAAGAAAAAATATTTAAAAAATAGTATGGAGACCCTAATCATAACAAACCATTTGATTTGACATGTCACAGAGTACAATTTGTCTTTTGAATTATTGAATATTGGAATTAATTTTAGAATATTGGAGTTTTATAATGTTATTTACGTATAAATATGAATTTCGGTAATTGACGTTACACGTCAATGTTTGGGTTACGAAATTCATATGTGAACTAAAATTTTACTTAACCATTTCAGGACCTTCGGAAAACTGTAGCTATGTATTTCAGACAAACAGGCAGACACACGAGTACATACATAACACTCGTGAAATTCGTATGAGTTAGTTACTTGAAATCGGGTACAACACAAAAGAACTTTTTTTGGAAAGTTTCAATCTACGGGCACCTGAAACCGTATTTTTTGTTAATCATTATTCGTTTCATTATTAGGAACACATTAATACTTGTTTATACGTAGACGTCCACGTTTGAACTTATAGGATTTCACTTTTACATTTGGATGTGCGAACCCCTAAAAGTAGATACGTCATAATAACGATGAGTGGAATTTTGCGAATCAGGCACGCAACCAATTAAAACGATCATAAAGTGATGATTATAATCCATCTCTGATAAGTTCTAAGAGTAAGCCGACCAATGTAAAATTGCTACACGCAATTGTTTTTATTACGCTGGGTGTACACTAATGCTGCGGCTACACTACCTTACCGTCTACCGGACTGTTACCGCAATAATTATGGCATTGAAT
This sequence comes from Hypsopygia costalis, assembly GCA_937001555.2. Lineage (NCBI taxonomy): Eukaryota > Metazoa > Arthropoda > Insecta > Lepidoptera > Pyralidae > Hypsopygia > Hypsopygia costalis. The sequence goes on from OW443325.2 coordinate 9,939,749, forward strand.
TACCGTTGAAATTACTGCGTGAAGTGGGGTGGTTACACTAGAGTTTACCTAGATATGTCAATAAATTAGGCGGTAAAAATATCATTTTTCAAGAAGGAGGTTGAAGCTGCAATGTTATATTAATTAGATGGTTTCGGTCTTTTTTCTTCTTCTAACCATCATTGTACACCGCAATTTTTATCGGGGGATACCCGACCGAAAGCCCATAATAAAAAGATACGGTTCGCATTAGAATAATTCCAAAACTTAAGCTTTTTTCATTTGACCACTCCATGTCTGTCGATACGTGCGTCGCCGTTGAGCTCGTGCTGCACACTGGACAAACGGTAGTGTGGCCACAAACGCATTAATTACTGCGGTAATTCTCTTTGATGTGCGAAAAAAGACCGCCGCCGGAGCTATTGTCTACCGTCATTTGCCATATTGATTGGCATTGTAAAATTATGGCCATAAATCGTGGTTACACCTAGGCGTTGTTGAAATTATGGCAATAATTATTGGCATATCACGGTACTGTAGCCGCAGCATAAGGCTCAATTTATACCGCCGCGGAATTGGAAATGGAAGCGACGTTGCAACGAAATTGTACAATTTCGTTGCAACGTCGGTTCCATTCCAATAGAATAATGAACTTTATGTCAATTGTATAACATATAAACTTAAATACTTGCCTATAATAGGTGAATTCTCTAGAAAGTCCGAGGATTCCCCAGAAGACGCGTGGCCCTTTTTGGCTCGTAATTAAGTTTATATGTTATACAATTGACATAAAGTTCATTATGCTATGAACAATTTCGGTGCAAAAAGTCGCTCCTATTCCATTGCACACCGCGGCGGTGTAAATTGTATCTAAGGATTAATGCCACTAACACAAGTTTAGTGATAAATACAAGAATGAATATAATTCCTCCTAGAAAAAAGTTACTAACTTAGTTACAAGGATCAGTAAGCTGGACAATGGAAAGGCTACATAGCTCGCTGTATTGGCAGCCGATGGCGCAGAAAAATTCTAGAATGGCGACCGCAGGCTGAAAACCGCAAAATGAGACGATCTGATAATGACAGCATGGAAGTCATGGAAATGTAAAGGCCTATATTCAGCAGTTTGGCTGCAATGATTATGAGGAAACCTTGACGACTTTGAAGGCAGGGATCTGGATTTTTTGAGTAATTGCAAATATATGAATGCTTAATTTTTTCATCAGTTGCCGTTATACGAATTGTTAACTTTTCTAACAGAAAAAAATCATTAGGTTAACAGAGCTTTGTATTTTATAAACATAAGGGACAGAGAAATACTTCTAAATTATATATAGGTGTAATGAAAACTTTGACTCCGAGGTAGCGGGCTCGATCTCCGTACAAGGCAAACATTTGTGGGCATGCATATATCTGTTAGTCTTGGTCTGGGTTTTTTCTATGTATTACATATGTGTACTTATTTACAAAAAAAAATGTATTTAAGCACATTTATCAGTTATCTAGTATCGATAACGCAAGCTTTGCAAGTATAGGACTAGATGGCGATGTGTAATTTATCCAGGAATTTTTATTATTATTTATTTTATTACCACGTCATAACATACCTACGCCCAATGATACGATAATTATATTAGATTAATGAAAGTTTAGTGTGTTCCCAGCATTACTGGCGCTCGTAGTTCATAGTTCTGTTACTAACAAGTCAAGACGTAAAAGAAAATTGGTGTATATCAGAAAACTTAGCAGACAGTCTCAACTTTTATATGTAAGTGAGGATAGTCTCAACTTTTATGGGATATATTATTGAACATTCATTTTGGCAGATTTTGGGATATTATGAGACTACATTGAATAAGTGTGTAATAACAAATGAACATAATGTCTAGATATGTAGTCCTTAATGCTAACCGCAATATAATTTTCTGTTAAGTGTAACAAAATTATCCGTTGTAGATTAGGTTAGGTTTGATATTGTTTAGTCCATTGTAAGCCAACAATGTTAAATCATATGAATTGAATATAACATATTATGTTATTATGAGATATATACACGCCCATTTTTTATTAAGTTACAGCAGACGAAGTGACGTGTAATCTCCCCTCACTGCCAAATCATATAAATTTCTAAACGAATAATACTAATGGCTTCCCAATTTATCTTACAACAACAAAAGAAATCTTTAAAAATTATTATAATCTTTAAAAATTCTACAATCCGCTATCCTAAGCATTACAAATCTTGACAAGATAAATGGCAAACATTTATTCAGTTATGCCAAAACTGTACATTTACTGCCGTTTTCGTTTTAATTGTAAATCTAGCTGACAGATTAGAACAGTTTGTCATATGCTTTCGCTGGGCAACATTGTAATCGGCCGCCTTTCTCCTAGCCTGTTCGGGCGGAGTGCCAGCTGAGTTGTGAGACGTGGTGTCGCCTAAGGTAAATGTACGCAATTACACTGCTAGACATTGCAAAGATTTTATTAATTGCCTTTCCGTGATTTTAAGATTAGCTCTGAGCCTATTGTGTGGTGACGTCAATGTTAATTTAGTACCTAATCAGAACTTAGTTTCCTGACATGTATTTAACATCTTAAATCTTCAAAGACAAGTTGTCGTGGTGGGTATACTGCTGATGTTAATTAGCTAATGTTGTAAATTCTTAATATAATAAAATTATCAGCAAATGATCGGGCGAGATAAGATTTCAATATACTTATGTATAATACCACTTTTTTTTAGTAATTGATCAGTTATGAAGTTTTGGACTATTTTCATAAATAACTTCTATCTGTAAATTATAAATACCAAACAACCAGTTGCAGAAAAATAAACTTGAATGTAGCTGTCAGTTCAAATTATGCTAAAAAAATTACCACGTATGGTTCAAAACAAGTTTTTATAGTGGCGCCATACTACGGTATTTACAACGCGCCGCGCCGTGTCACAGTCTATAAAGAACAGTAAATTAAGTCCATACAATCCTTGGATAGTATGAACTTAATTTACTGTAAGTCGTCATCCTTTTTCACCTTCGATAACATGATAATGCAGTATCGTATCGTGACCATGCGATCAAACACATGAATACTCTACTGCATGATCCAATCGAAATGTCACAAGATCAATTCATTTAAAAAATTAAATAAATAATAAATAAATATTGTCAGACAAATTACACAGCGCCATCTAGCCCCAAAATAAGCGAAGCTTGTGTTATGGGTACTAGACAACTGATAAACATACGTAAATACATTTTTTTTTTGTAAATACATACTTATGATACATAGAAAACACCCAGACTAAGACAAACAGACATGTACATGCACACAAATGTTTGTCTTATGTGGGAATCGAACCCACGAACGTTGGTGTCGAAGCCGCGTCATTGACTGGTACGCCACCGAGCTCGTCAAAAAAAAATCCCAAGACAGCGACGATTGCAGACGTTGGAGCTGAGATTAAAAATTTTCATGAGCCTTGTTTATACCCTAAGCTCAGTTTAATAAAATATTAAAAATTTCGTTAACAAAGAAATCAAATTGTTATCACATAAATGAATACCACAATACTTGTGCATAAGTAGGCTGGTTACATTTACAAGTCATTCCATATAATTTACGGAGCTCTGAGCTTTAACAATGTAAAGAAAAGTGAGTTCGATTCAAGGACAGCAAGATGTTCACATAGTTTTTGCACTCGTGACATTGAGTGAGACGATCAGAATTCAACTAGAAGCCGCAAAGATTCGTTTGCAAGACAATGAATGGCAAAGAAATAACATACCAAATAATTCGATTCCAGGGAACCTATTTCGAAAGGAAGATCCGAAGTTCCGAGATCAATATTTCGTATTGATTGTGTTATTTAGACAATAAGGCATTGCTGGACGTCACTCCAGATCCACTAAATCGAAAGGAATCTGTTTTGTTGTTTGTTGTGTTTCGAAATTGACCATTGCCGAAGAAGAAATGCTTGAAAGAAACTTGAAATTTTTTTTGTAATCAGAATCATATAAATGAAAATTATAACATAATTTGTAATAAATAAAAATAGTAGAGGCTCAAAAGTCAGAGGGTTTACTCTGAAGAAGGTCTTCTTCGGAGTAAGTACAAGCTGATTTACTTGAACTAAGAAGAGTTCAAGTAAATCAGCTTCGATTTAAAGTTTTGGTATTAATTTCATATCTAACGAAGAAATGCGATATCGTTCTTTTTAAAGTTATTCATACGACTTCATTGCTCAATTCAGCATTGTTTTTACATATTTATTTTTGTTGAAGCTAAAACCACTAATACGAAGATTACGTATCTGTTACCTACTTACCAAGGGAGCGCGTCATCGCGTTCACCTTTATAGACAGATAGATAGATAGAATATGCTTTATTTGCATAATACAATATTATAGGTGCATTTGCGCCTATGCTTTTCTTAACCTTTTCCGGTCCGCAGACCCCTAGAATATCAAGCACAATAGCAAGGACTCTCTTAATGAAAAACAGAGAAATAAATTTAGAACAGAAAAAATACAGTATTAACCTTCCTTCACAAGGTTGGTGCTGCTTTTCTTGCTGGCATTATTTATTAATTCAAATGTTCATAGATAAGACGGCGGACTACCATTCACATACTATACACGCCGACCACAGTTTACAAACAACTGCTTTAAAGAAAACTGAGCCCTACTATTTCACGTCATGTAGATTAGCTATGCTTAGAAACAAAAATATGTATTAACACAATTTTTTCTCTTTATAATACTTGTATAGGTAGATAAACAAAAAATAATAATCTATTCATTATTCAATAACTAATAACTCGTATTATTAATTGAATAAAATTATCCCTTTAAACAATATCATCTCTAGTATAACGTTTGCTAAATTTGAAAGTTCATAGTACGCTCTCTGATCTCTGGCCTACGAAAACACGATAACTTGATAAGGCGTAATACTTTAGTATTAAAATAGCAAGATAATTTCAGTAGCAAAACTATTTGCAATAATTAATACTTGTAGGATTTCATGTTTGGATTACTACCAACCAATATTCAAGTTATAACCCACGCTGTTATCTATGAACGATAAGATAATCTCCGCGGTGATAGCACTGTAGTGAATACCGAGTATCCTGGTTAATAAGAGAACAAAAACATGATTTTATGTTAGTGTTTTCAAAGAGATATAATATATATTGAATGCCTATGTCGAGGAGCTCGTATACTTCTTTGCTAATCTTGTAGTGTAATCGAACAAGCAATTTAAGTAGACTGTAGCCGTGCTACGAAGGGCAAGTTAAGCCGGCGGTTGTCATACGATGACAGCCGTTAGGCCGAGTCAAGTGTCCTTTAGGTGGCCTGAAATCACTGGCGTCCGACAACCCACAGTTGAGTAGGTGTGGTCGAACACTGTAGTCTATACCCCTACGATTGAACAGAGACCCGTACCCCGCAGTGTGCTGAATAAGAGTTGACGAGGAGGGCGAGTCTTTGAGTACTTTTAACCACAACTGCAGAATCAGTGGTGGCAGATAGGGAGGAAGCGGTTAGAGTGCATTCAATGACAAATTACTAAGTTTCTAATGTAATATTGTTAGCGAATCGTTAGCTAGTCCACAATATATGCCACTAAATAATGTTAAATATAACATCATTGATAGTCATGTAGTAATATGACACATATGATCGCACGAATAAAAGCCGAGGGAAGCTCCGTAATCCAAGTAGTATATCAGGCTAAATGTTATATTTTATTAGAGACACTCAAAGGATTAAGAACACCGGCATATATTAAGAAAGAAAGAGATTAAGAAAATGGGGTAAGAAAATAGTAAAAAAATATAAATCTCAGAAGTTAAACACCCTACCTAAGCTGAAGCCGATTAACATTGGATGTTCTGATTGCGACAGTGAACTTCACTTTAGAATTGTGTTAATAGTAATAACTGTAATAAGCTTAGCCGATAGGTAGGGAGACGCTCTACCGATTAAATCAATAATGTGTATCACAAATTCAAACTGAAATCCCATGTTCGCAATAAAAAAAACCCGATGGTTATCGGCTTCAGCTTAAGCGGTAGGCACCTTAATATGGTATAAGGAATTATATTTTCGAAACACATTCATCATCGTCTGTTAAAATGTATTTCAAAATATCACAGAAGTGGTTCAAAATACACAAACATCCTGTATTATGAAGTGCTCATAGATACTTTGTTAAAAGTAGAATAGAAATGTTTAAAGAGGTTTGGTTTGGATCAAGGTTATTTTTATACACGGTTTTATATGGATGATCAAAAGTGACATTTGTGGTTAACTAGTCATTGATTGAGCAAGAGCCAATCGTTGAATCAAGATCTTTCTAAGGCCACACTAATGAGGTCAGCACGGTCGACATATTATCATTACAACAAATAATGAAATAATCCAATTAAACATACGTAAGTACTTGTGGCTATACATATTTTCATTAATATATTAATGCAGAAACACGGAAATTAGTTATTGATGACCACAACTTAACACTAAGTAGGTTTGTTTTATTGCCTTGATGTTAAGGCAAATGTTTGAATTTCCAGATGACGTAATAAAGACACACTTTGACACAGAATAGCGTAAATTCTGCAATTTCGTGTGCAAGGAGACACCGTTTCTAAATGACACAGCTTAACTACCATCGTATGATAGTTTAATATTGCAAAAATGTAATTTTAGCTGTTTTATTTTGAAGCGACACTTGTATAGCGCCATTGCTTATTTTAGAAAACCTTTTTAAAAAACCTCTTAAAGTTTCCTGGGTGCATAAGTAAAACAACGGCATTCATCCTGGAGAAACGTAATGTAGAAGTCATGAGTAGAATTCGTCATATCATGAAACGCTTAATCATTTAATAAAATGGTCGGACTTCATGAAATATTTACCTTTTTGACTTAACTAGCGGTTTCTAGGCTTTTTAATGGTCTCTATATCGCCTATAAAGGAATCAGATTTTAACCCTCCTAAAATAATATCAATACCTAATTAAACACGATGGAGGCGCGGACGGATAGATTGGTTCTTCTCGTGATTTATAAATTATATCAGCTTTATTAATTACGACCATAGAATTGCTGTTTTACCCCCAGGTTCGGATTACAGGGACTAGACAGTAATATATGTGTAATATATTTGGTCCTTTTGACTCGAAGTTATTTATTGAAAAGCATTCATTCAGAAAAAGCTATTGTTGTCCCGAGACAGCCATTTAATTGAGAATCGATTATTGAGACTCGTTTTAATTAAACTCAATCGTTCTAATTGGTCCCTGACCGGATCATGTTTTTGTGTCAGATGATTTGAGTTATTGATATGTCCAGGGCAAAATACTCCAAATTCAATCACCAAATGTGGATTTTTTTTTCTAAGCATTTTTTGGTAAGCAATCATCTCATCCTATCATCCTATGGATGTTCGCATCACCAGAAGTATCACTTAATTATGATTAACTGGAATAGTTTAACGATGTTAAAGAGGAAGTGGTTAATAAACTAGAAACTTCAATAAATAAAATGATTTATCGATTGTCCAAAGGGTAACTATTTCTACAGAACAATTATGGTCACACGTATAAACAACATGCTAGTTGCATGTTTGCACATGCGTGTACAGAGTAGGTACAATATACGAATGATGAATTGAATTAATTACTAACAGAAATCCCGATTTTTTTCGATTTGAGAGAGAAAAGATCAATCATGATCTTTTCTTTCTACAATGTACACCTACAAATTACATGTAGATAGTCATAAATAGTTATATAAAGTCCTAAACAGCGCATAACATTTTGTTAACCGTCATAAAATAAGCATAGTTGGTATGTGTAGATATACCTAGTGCATAATTAAGATTTTATATTATTCATATTGGCCGTGTGGTTTCTGGCAGACTAGAATATAATCTCCGTCTCTTCCCGTGGATGTCGTACAAGGCGACTAAGGGAAATAAATACATTACAAAACATCGATCAGGCCTTCCCAACCCGTCTGGCCAGCGTGGGGAGTGTAGGTCAAATCCTCCTTCTGTCTGGGTCGGACGAGAGAGGTTCGTGCTCCTGTAGTGGAGACTAAAATGACCTGATGATGATTATTATTATTCATATACTTGCCTCAAAATTATTATCGGGAGCAGCTGCGACATCCCACTTCTTGCACTTCTGTAAAGAAAAAGAAAAATGATTAAATATTAATGTAATTTAATTACGCAATTATGAATATTATTTTAATCGTTCATTAAAGAAATTGTTGACACATCTGCCGTATGGATTTATTCGCTCAAGGGATATAAAAGACTACGAATCAAAAGAGGAATCAAGTATTCAATAAAATGCTGGTATACAATGCCCGACTCCAAACAGCTGTTACGAACGCACGCTATCATTATACAGCAGGTAAAATATGGTACGATCTCGAATCGTCTCTCCCGTTTTGGGGTAACGTAACGGTCTCGCGAACAATGTGAATATTTGTTGTTCAACACGTGTCTAAATATTTTAGCATAGCAATTACACAAAAATTAAAAACAAAGCCGTTTTTTACATAGTGAGATACAAATTATACATTACGTTATTGGGAAATTTAGATTAGCATTTGATACAGTAATAAAATTGTGGACATGTGTATCTGTGAGCATTTATGTATGTAGTATGTAACGGCAGCAATAAAATATAATTTACAGTCATGATTTGTCATTTAGGCCTTCTGCATATCGTAGGTTATCGTTGTGATTGCAGATACTTTATTACTTGCGCATATCGTTTGCCGGTGTCCCACAAGGAGCATTTATTTGCCCTTATTATTTATTCACTTGTTTCAAGGAAAACTATGAAACTGTGGCCCACTGTGGCCATTATTTGCCGACTGATAAAATAACCTTACTTCCTTTGAGATAAAAATTCAAACAGTAGAATAGACGTTTTATAAGAACAAGAACTATTGTTCCATTTGTGAATCATTAAATATGTAATATATAGTCAACATATGTGAATATAGATGTAAAGTTAAGCACGTACTGGAGTTACACGGCTCAGCATAATTTTTAGAGCCCATGCTAAACTCACCAGTACATTGAGCACCCCGGTGACCAATAAACGAGACTCAAAAAAAAGAGCAACGGTATATTTAATTAGAAGCAACCCGACTGGTGAAGTGAACCACCTCCTAGAAGACCGCAACTACAACAGCACCCACTGGAGCCTTTATGACTCTTGGGATTCTTTTTTTTTTTTTTTTTTTTTATTCTACATCGGGTGTCAGACAAGCATACGGCCCGCCTGATGTGAAGCGGTTACCGTAGCCATATTAACGCTCGCAACATAAAATATCGCTCGCGCGCCGCCACCCCCGCTGCCATCGCAGCATCTCCTTCCTTTCTGGTGACCTCACTCACTCGCAGGAACACAACAGCCCTCAAGGAACCGTTATTTGGCTGCGGTATTCTGTGAGGTGGAGGTACATTCCCCAGTCGGGCAGCTTACAATTACGCTCCCTACCTCTCTTTTCGCCAGAGCTTCGTTTGTCAGTCAGCAGGGTGCACCGCGTGCAGGTGAAGTTGGCTTTGGTTTAAAGACGTTGATGAACCACTTACACCCCAAAATTCTACAGGCGAGTGGCATCATTTGGTAGCTTCCAAGAAAGCAACGTGAAAATAATACATGCATCTACTCATGGAAGAATTTTCTGAGGATATTATAAAATCAAAGTAAGATATGTCGCAAATACCTAGATCAGTTTCTTAGTACATATTTATCATGTAATGTGACAAGGTTACAGATATGCACGAATGATAAAAGTTGACTTTGATTTGACTTCATACATATACTATTAATAAAGTTAAAATGTAGGTATTTGGAGCGTAGATAACAACTGATAAAAAGTTTTGAAAGGCGTCAATCCAAATCATTGAATTAATTAATTTTAACGCTTATTTATATTGGAAAAAAATCTATTTGCATTAACATGTCTGTTTATTTTGATCTGTGTGTTTTATATATATAACTAGCTTCCACCCTCGGCTTCTCCCGCGTTTACCTATTTAAAATAAAAAGTATCTTATGTACGGAAATGAGATACTTTTTATTTTAAAAACGTAAACGCGGGAGAAGCCGCTGAAACTTTGTAGACATATTCTCAAAGGTATACGGACGTATAATGACGGCATAATACCTTTGAGAATATGACTACAAAGTTTCATGATGATCGGTTGAGTAGTTTCGGCGTGAAAGCATAACAAATAAACTCACATTCACATTTATAATATTACTAGCTGACACGGCAAACGTTGTTTTGCCATACAAAATAGATAACAACCTATTCTCAGACCTACCGAATATACATATAAAATTTCATCAAAATCGGTCATGCCGTTTCGGAGGAGTATGGTAACTAAAATTGTGACTCGAGAATTTTATACATGAGATAAGAATTTATTTATAAAAAAAATGTATTTACGTACATTTATCAGTTAACATAATACAATATTTGCTTAGTTTGGGACTAGATGACGCTGTGTAATTTTTCCAAGAATATTTATTCAACTCATAAACAAACATAGAAATTAAATTTTTACATTTTTATTTGTACAAAGACTTCTATGTGCATAAAACATATCTTTCTTTTTATGATACTTTTATGTCTTTGTTATGATGGTGATCTGTGGCTTTGTAATTTACCTGCCTGCCGCAGTTTTTAGAAAAGTTATCGAAAAACTTTCATAGGTTTTTCTGTTGTGTTTAGTTCCTTTAGAGCAGCGGTTCCCAACCGGAGGTCCGCGCACCACCAGTGGTCCTTGAGAGGTAAATTATGGTCCGTGTTACAAACTTATAATGAAAGAGTTCGACCACTATTATAGAAAATACTCATATCTCGAGTTATAGAATAATGGGTTTATATGACACTTGGGGTTATGTTACTCCCAACTCTAACCTCGTAGTGGTCCGCGAACAAAAAAAGGTTGGGAACCACTGGTCTAAAGGAACTAAGCAATTTGGTTTAAAGAAACAATTTGGTCGAAAGTTTAGACCGAATTGTTTACCGTGGTTCTTTTTTTTTTTTACTTATGGACTCAATGATCTATCGAAAGTATAAAATCAATCGGAAATTGAATATAACATGAAAATAAATGTATGCACATATAACTAAATTGACTCTAATAGATATCTTATTGTTGTGTCCTGGACTTTTTATGTAACTCCGAACTACACGTGAATGTAGCTACGGACTTCTATATAGTCATTTATATAAACTTTGAAATTTGCCTATATTAGAATAAATCAATGTTAATACATGCAAATTCTTGAACTAAACGAAATGAAAATTCTATTAAAATTATACATTGTCTAGTAGCCTTCAATCAGTTCATTGATCTTATTCTGCCTGTTTCTTGCATGTCTAAATATTACTATTCTCAATTACTTTTTTTTTAATTATATGAAATTAATTTTTCTTATCGATGGATCTCACAGATGTTAGTTTCCTTATGACACTGATTGCTGTGTTATCTGCAGGTATTCTATTAGAAGTGGTGACTTCATCTTTGTTCACTTCGTAAGCTGCGGTCTATGACGAAAGACAGCAAATCTTATGCAAACAATTGTCACATATATTGTGTTTTACGGATAACATAGTTCTTAGTATTGTCATACCAAGAAAAACGTGATACCCAGAATAAGCAAAAAAATATTTTTCCCTAAGCATTGGCTGGATCCTATCTGTGATTTTTGTTAAATATTATTTCTAAGGTAATGTCTCTAAATAGATGTTTAGAAGAAAGTTTATTTCATAAGAATCCATTTATTTATGTCTCGATAAAACGACACAAAAATATCCAGGCAAGACAGTTATTCAAATAGTAGATATAATAAGTATTAGTCGTCTGTATATACGTCTCTTTTTATAGCCTTCTGGAAGAGCACGACTGTCGAAGCTCAAGCGAGAAGATGGTCACAGTGTCTCTTCAAAGCTAGAGATCTATACCGAAATAGAGAATTTCTATGGGAAACTTCATGCTGCACATGCACCTGCTCCACTACCTGCTACTAGTACTGCTGATCATCTTGATAGATACAAGTGGTAGATCGAAGTGGAATATGAAAAGTATGATTAATTCAGATCCTTTTTACTCTTAAACGGTGGATTGAAAAGAAAAAAAAGTATTTATACATCTATTGGTATTGCCAAATTGTTTTTTTTTTTCTTTTTTTACTATTACATCATACATCCTTTTTTATAAATACTTTTTTCCTTTTTTACTATTGAGTAACGAAACACACAATGGTTTGAAGTATAGAAATAGGAATATCCTCTATAATCTATATTCCTGTTTCTATACTTCAAACCATTGTGTATTTAAGTGGTATGAAGTATAGTTATTTGTGCTAGCAGCATCTATCAACATGATAGATAGACAAATACTAAGGTTAACAAAAAGTATAGTCCCTACTAAATTATGATTCAGAATAATTGCACATCTCGCGGTGATTTGTATAGAATTAAGAATTAAAAAGAACACAAACATCTCCACAAAAATGACTCTAAATTATAACATTGACTTTAACCGCAGTTAAAATAACGGTAAACACAAACCGCTGCAAATACCGTACTATAGGCCAAAAGTGGCAACAAGCGTGTCGCATATTACCAAAATTGTAAGTAGCAAAAGATTTTCATAATTATTAACTAAATAGAATGGCTTCACACAATACACTACGCTTGCATAATTGTTATACATTTTCCTGACCGACACGTGTCGACCACTCAATCAACAAAAATTTTCTATGTATCGTTGGCAACATCATAATATAGACAAAAAAGTAGTTCACCTTATTGACATTCGTCTGTACATTTCAAATTAAGAGGGTCTAATTGTCGCTCTAAAAAATAATAGAAGATCAACTTTTACGTTTTTAGGAAGTTAAGTCAAAATTGATAGCCTACACACTTGGTGGACCATACCTACTAACTAGATAATAGAGATTCATAAAAAAGTTGATTAAAAAAAAACTAACTTCAGTTGGCGAGTGCAGCGTATTGATGTAATACCCCGGGAGACGCTGCTGCCTGTCTTCCGGGAGAAAAGTTATTGCGTCACACAAATTTTCATAGTCTATATAGGCTATAAGGCTATACGACATCCAGCGCAGAGCAATGGAGTTGCGCAATTTTATTCTGCCGTCAACTACACGGCAAATTTAAGGGTTTCCCCTAGATTTTTCTGGGATCCCATCATCAGACCCTGACTTGGCGAATATGGGACCACCTCGCAATCATACTCTATCAAATAAAAAAAGAATTTTGAAAATAGGTTCACAATTCGCGAAGAAATCGAAGAACATACATTCACAAAAAAATTCAGTCGAATTGAGAACCTCCTCCTTTTTTGAAGTCTGTTAAAAATTTGGTACCGGTGTCCCTCACCAATATGTATATATCGGGTTATTACCACACTAGTGTACAGCGATTGATATTTTACTAATCAAAATAATCTTGTTCCAAACTTAAAATACCTACTATCAGGGTATCCAGCATACAAATCATATACTCGTATTATTGTAGCAATGATCTAATCCAAGCAAACATTGTCAATGATGTTGTAAATTCTTCAGATATGCCACAAGCGTCAAAAACGCACACGTGAGCCAACTGTCTCACCTCGCAATTAGTTCGCACAAGCAAGTTTACCGACGTACTGAAGTTTGTGACAATTGATAGAAGTAGATAAAAACGCCGTCTTCTTTATTACGAAAATACACAATGTACATATTGATAAAGTAGATAAAGCGCAGGAAATCACATATCATTCTAAACTACAAAATAAATTTAATAAATATTTTGGATTAATCTCATATTTTTTTAAAGAAAACAGACGCCATTGTGCCGATTAATAAGATAACAAGTATGTTAAAACGCCGAGATGAAAAGGATAGCGATACTCATAGACATCCAGGCAACGGGAACCGTTTTCTGACTCAATTTAGTATAGCCTTATCTACAGTATTTATAACATCATTGGCAGGAGTTAAATTATTGTTCACGAAAGTAGTATCATTAGTATACTCGTGAAATTGTATTTTTAATAATTCTTTAATTAATTTACTTTAATTAATGCAATAATTATGTTGCGGAGCTCGACGGAGTCGTTGCGCGTGTCAGTCTAATCGAACACGCAAGCTAAGCAACGTCGACCGCAGCCTGTCTATGGATGGGTTTATTTAACTCGAGCTCCTCCGTGCTTCGGAGGGCACGTTAAGCCGTCGGTCCCGGCTGTTGTCATTAGATCACAGTCGTTAAGCCAAGTCAGTGGCCTTAGGGCGGCTTGAAAACACTGGCCTCCGCCAACCCGCAGTTGAGCAGCGTGGTGGAGTATGCTCTAAACCCCTTCGATTGAGGGGAGACCCGTGGGATGATTATGGGTTGATGCCGAATTATGTTGCAAACATTTTTAATTCTAAATTACAAACTAATAATCCTAACGAACACATTCACCTAAGATAATAATCAAGAAGATCTCTAGCTTAGTCTAATGACTACAACCCACTGTTTACGTCCTCGTTAGCTATTTGAACACCTACATTAACTATTCCAAAATATTGTACATTCCGGCACATAGCCTTGAAGTTTCGTGATAAAGCAGAATGACAAAAACGACATCATCCGTTTCGTGACCGCACTGTTTCCCGTTTTTGATTACCGTTATAATGCAAGGTTATCCGAAATTAGTTTCATGTTTCTGTACCTATTACCTGGCTCTATAACTAAACTTTTTTATTACAATAAAAATATATAAACTGATTTATTGTTAGCAGTAATGACTGGAAAGTAACTACAAATATTCGAATACAAGGATAACTCGTTTGTTATACAAACAAAAGAATTTTTTTTAGATTTATTCATTTATTCTCAAGGAAGAATTTACTTTGTGAATGAAAAAATTAATAAAAAATATTTTTGATTAAATTTTTTGTTAGTTCTTAGTTAACGAAATCTATTTTTTTTTAGATCTTCGTATATAGTTACCCTATAGGTCTATCACTGCATGGAAGAGGTCTACAAAAACATTAAAATTTGTTTATTAGTAAGGCATAAGAATATAAGACACAAAATAAGAAAATATACACGACTAAATATACACGTGGCACGAAATTACTGTTGGCTACCCATTGTTTTGCTTGGAGAAATTTTACTACAGGGATTCTCATACACTTTACTATTAAAAAAATGTTGACTTCATAATTACGAAAAAATCATTTATTCTTTCAAACTTCATAAATACAATTATTTCTAAAAAACTTAATTAAAAACTAAATAAAAAATAAAAATAAAACTAAATATTATCTAAAAAGGCCCCCGTGGCATTGTACCGAAGATGCTGGCAGTGTTTCCTCGTTGTATGGCAATACTACGTTGTGCGAGAAAGCCACCAGCTCTTCGGTCACCAGTGGTCTCGACCAGGCGCTTGGAGAGCTCATTCCTCAGACCAAATAAATTTATTTGGTCTGAGGCTCATTCATTAATTTTAGCGTATTAGGACCCCACGAACCCAGGGTCTCGACTCCGAAAGGCACAAAAGTGTATTCCGAGCCGAGACCGCGATATTTCATAATTTTTCTTTTCTCGGCCGCCTCCATAATTGATATCAGGATAGACAAATTAAACTATCCAATTTACTTAGTTATAATTAAAAATCGAGTATAGTAAAATCAGTCATTATTCTGGGCTAAAACGAATAAAATGATATTCAGAAACTGTAAGTAACTTGCACTTGGCACAGATAAACTAGACGGGCAGCAGAAATGAGCGATGGTCATCTACGGATCTAGAGGCATGAAGACAGTGAAAGTACATTGCAAATAATGAGAATGTGGGTGGCATTTGCAAAACGGATCATACAAACGTCAGTCAGAAGCTAAGTAATGCAACGCGAGATACTATTATCGATACAGATTTCACTTATGAATTAACAGAACTACTTATACCACGTAGATTATAACAAAACGGAAAGAATAAAAGAACAAATGTATGAAAGAATATGCAAACAAGGTGATTTGTATGCAGCCATTGAAGTGATTACATTATTAGATGATCACATAATTTAAAGCAACCTACACGTATGAATGCAAATATGAAACGCATCTACATTGTATAAAATTATTCAAATGATAACCAAAATAATCCGGATACCACCTAGAGTACAATAGAAAAACGCAGTCCCATAAAAAGACAACAAAATTGTTACTAATTAAAATTTTATGGTTCAACATAAGCACCATACATAATGTAAGTCAACAAACAGCTTTTATAAAGTGCCGCTTAATTTTCATAGGGTCATAAATTAGACACACGTCACACTCTTCGAAAGAACTGAAGGGCGATCAAGATTTATCGGAGCCTTGTACAGTGGCCTAACAAAAAACATCATGGCCGTGCCATTCCGTAGGAAAAGTGTTTTACTGCAAACGTGGACGTGATAGAAGCGACGAGGAATTCACTGCACGGTTAATTTGTCAGAAACGTGTTCGGTTCGTCACAAAAAGTCGTAACTGCAGATCTTCTTACGTATGGGATTCTTAGAGGGATGGGAGCTGCGTATAATTAGATGCATTTGCGGCCTGCAGTTATGCACCAGTGCATTAGTAGTGTAATCTTATCTGGCTAAGCCTATTAGTTGGCACGCAACTTTGCAACTAGCTCGTGGGAAATTATACTTAAAGAATATACCAATGTATGATACGAGTATAAAGTTCTTACTTAAATAATGTTGTCCAGATGTGAGTGGCTCATAAGCTATGTGTTAATTGAAGTCAATGTGACTTGTAAGTGGTAGATTCTGCAAATTAAAAAAGGAGGTTTTGGCTAAAGAGAGACCTAGGGTTTTATTAACTATTAATATTACCCTGAATTAACTGGAAACGCGTTGTAAATATCGGCCTGGGGAATTATTATCGTCCATATACCAGTCGGTCAAAGTCCTTGGGTGGTTGTTATATTCGTGCGAGTGAATAGACACCAGAAAGAAGTTACTTACTGCATTGGTAGCAGGGAGGTTATTTATTATGTATATTATCAACAATTTAAATATGAATTGCAAGTCTAACGAAAAAAAGGAACTTCTAACTACCCATATGGGGTGTAAGTGGTTCAGCAACATCTTTGAACCAAAGCCAACTTCACCTGCACGTGGTGCACCCTGCTGACTGACAAACGAAGCTCTGGCGAAAAGAGAGGTAGGGTGCGTAATTGTAAGCTACCCGACTGGGGAATGTACCTCCACCTCACAGAATACCGCAGCCAAATAACGGTTCCCTTGAGGGCTGTTGTGTTCCTGCGAGTGAGTGAGGTCACCAGAAAGGAAGGAGATGCTGCGATGGCAGCGGGAGTGGCGGCGCGCGAGCGATAATCTATGTTGCGAGCGTTAGTATGGCTACGGTAACCGCTTCACACCAGGCGGGCCGTATGCTTGTCTGCCACCCGACGTAGTATAAAAAAAAAAAAAAAAAAAAAAAAAACCCAATGCTTCGACTATACCTTAATAATTTAATAATAACTGGTTTCGTATTCAAATAATCCTTGCCCCAAATTATTATAAATCATTGAAACAACCAATAATAATGAGTCTATTTATTTAGTATTGATTATTATTGCTACTATCAACAAAGTAGTAGCACCTAAGTACTTTCAACTTCAAAATAATATTGTAATTTCCTGAGATGCCTGACGCTTACAAAAAACCAATAAGTTTTTTCACCGTATTTCAAATATTCCTTTAAATCACTCTATTTCTTTTTTCTCTAAAGTATCACGTTAAACTGTCAAGCGGTCTTGATGATCTCAATTTGGCTTTGGATATATATTTTAAGGGCCATTTCGAGCCGTCCCAAAGTGTATATGCATTTGCTTTTAGACGGGACCTGTCCTCCCTAATAACTATTAATAGAGACAGCATTCCGTCCTTAATCCTCACATTGATTTTTCAACTAAGTGGTATATGGTAGAAAATTCCTTTCTACTGGAATATTTATTGTAATTCTTAACCTTATGACCTCATTAGTGCAATGAACTGTAACAGTAAATTTTTATTTGGTATTCCAAGTTGCCAACAGTTGTAGAAAAAGTTTAATTTACATTTCAGATGGTAAATTTTAAATCAGCGACTGCATGTAATACGACTACATTTTAATCTAATCTAATATTTCATTTTGTTAACTGTTTATTGGCAGTAGTCGATATTAACCTAGTTACTCCTGAAACTGTTTTAGATCTCCAATGTTCATATATTTTTAACATGTGCTTAGTTATGGTTCTTTTGACAAGAAAGATATTGAAAACGTCTATGTCACCTGGAAAATAGAAAAAGTGATGGACGTTTAAACGTAGTTTAACGTAAGCTAGTTGGAGAATACACTACTTATAATAATAAGTTACTTCATATATATTACTTTTATTTTAGTTAGTAATAATTAGAAAATTAAACAACAAACTTTAAGTCTGCAAGATACGCCACGTGGAAGTGAAGTTGGCTTAGGCTCTAAAGGTAGCAGTAAACTCTTTATACCAAAAAACTTTACGTAAACCTGTGGGTATGTCGTACAAGAATGATGCAGTCGTTGATTCTCCTAATGGTCGTTTAAACGGCCATAACATAAATTTAGACAATAATATTGATAAGAAAGAAAACTTCAATTCTAAAGTATTATTTTGTACTTAGTTATTAGTGTGAAAATAAAGTAATAAGTATCGTTGAGTTTTAGCTCGAAACATGAATAGAAACATACTTACCTATCTGAAACCAGGATGCGGGTCAATCATTTCACAAAACTTTAAAACTTGAAAACCGTTATGAATCTGTTTTCATATGACAGAAACTACTCACTCATAGGAAAAATAGGAAGCTCTCACTGATAATATAGACTAAGTTTAGCCATAACGTACTAAAACTATTCTGAATAGAGGGTTAAAAAATGTGCGTTTAAACGGCCAGTAAGAGGATCTGGATTAAAAACCTAATAGAAGTAGCAGCAGTAGCGTAAGTAGTTATTGAAAATAATGTATCAGTTTTAGAATGAAGAAAATCGTTTTTTCTATGTACATTCAACATTTTCAAGTAGGTATATTGGCGGAAACAAATTTGAAAGAATACACACAAACATACTCCAACATTTCTGGTATGTACACAGCAGAAAGCACTCACTGATAAATATGTTTGCCTACGCACAAGGTCGGTGAGGGCGACATGACGACTTTGTTGACACACTGGATAAAATAGGTGCAAGGCACAAAATTATTTCCCTGAGGTAAAAGTTGTCATGAATTACGTTTATTTATAGAACAAATTACACAAAAATAAAATATCGCCTCAATTATTTGTTACTTACAAAAAATGCAATATCGTATGTTATGCAATATGGGTTTTAGAAGTAAAAATCTTTATAGTATTGTATATTTCTTTTGAAGACGTTGATCGAAAACATAAATATTAGAAAACATGATACTACGTCACTATGACCACCTAAAAAGACGTTTCACGTCACATAAGAAATCAACTAAATTCTGCTTGCAACTTTACTCGCGTAAAGTTAGGGATAGTCTCAGGGGATAGTTACCAAAAATCTTATGTAGATTTAAACCCTCTTCGTGCCAATTTTTTATACTAATAAGGTGCAAACAAACATATCACCCATCCGATGAAAAGCAGTTATCGTATACTATCAGAGCCGAGAACTACACCAGAAACATCAGAAAATGAGTGTATGCCAACCAAATCAATAAACTACTAACCAAAAAATTGTAAATGATGATGAATTTACAGTAAAAAAATCTACATAAGGTCACATGAGGTAATTTTAGTAGAAATTATTGCATCACAGTGTGTTTGTGGGTGTATTAGTTGATTCACTGCATTTGTTATACAAATGACAATCGCCTACCTACATGAATCTAATTTAGTGCACGAGACACGTCAAGAAATTTGGAGAGGTATGATTATTCCGTCACAGAAATGTTGACAAGAGATTTAGCGCATGTGGTAAAAAAAATGACATCATCTTCATAAATTGAGATGACACGAACAAGTTATGGCTGATTATATAACGTTAACAATTTTTAAATACGATTGAAGCTCTAAAAAAAGACATTGAGTAGACGTTATACGTAATATTCCTGGTAATTAAGACTGTAAAATCATAGGAAATGCACTTTAGAGTAGGGATTATGTTTACCATCGTTGATCTTTACATTGTAATTTTAAAATCTAATTTGAAGACGCTAATGAGTTCCAATCTTGCAAACTTCAAATGGACAAGCATGCGGACAAAAAAGGGTCGTTTGATGCCATAAGGGTAGGGAACACGCACACAAAAGGGACCTCAGTGTCGGAGGTCTTGTAAACAGAATGTAAAGGAAACGGTTTTTTGTCCCGCCGGGGCGTCGACATGGCGACTCTCAGGTAGGAATTTCTCTAGTTCGAATTTGTAAGTCGTACTCGACTCGACGTTATCATGGTTACTTACGAGCACAGACATCGTTATCTCGATATTTGCACAAATAAGGACCTTAGTGCACGTATACGTGACTGTGTTCTGATATTAGACTTCAGTGTGGTTTTAATTTACTAGATTAAGTTCCTAGTTATAAATATTTTCTGGGTTTTCTAGTTTGTTACCAGTAATCATTAACGTTTCTTATATTTATAATTAACTAGCTTGCTATCTCACATATCCTTCCTGTATCCTTATTATCTTCTCATTTAATTTAATTCAAAATTCCATAAATTAATTAAATAAATTAAACGGGTCACTCACGTCTTTTTGTCGGGAAAGCCGACTAGTTTCGATCTCAAAAGGAGACCTTCATCAGGGCGAATGTCCAGACACGTCCACTCTTTGTCTCTCCCGCCGGACACTGTGAGTGACCCGTTTAATTTATTTAATTAATTTAGTATAATGTCTCACGTGAGTTTTAATAATATTATCAAAATTCCATGTTTAATCTACCTCTTCTTCTTTTTTCCAATCCTTTCTATATTTCCTAGTTGCCATCTTATTTCGTGTGAGAGATTAGATACAGGCTGATGATGATGATGAAGTACATATTATACAAGAACTGTTTGTAACATGTGGACAAACAGTTTGTACTGTATGGAACTCGAAGAAGACTTATTTTTCACTCAAACCTACTGATTAATCAACGTAATCTTTTTCTCTTTTAAAATAAATAAAATGTGGTTCCATTTGACTGAAATGACATCTATATATATAATAATACATACTTACGAGTCAATTACTGCATTACCTAATATAAAATTCGTTGAGTTTTTCTTATTAGGTCGGGGTCTACATAAATAGCGTCTGGCGGTATATTTATACTCAAACAAATGCGGCATCACGAACCCTCACCTCGTGCAATATTAATTTGTGCCCTCCGCTTTAGACCTTGAATACGTTAACACGGGTCAACGTGTGCTTACACAGTTTTATTAGACGCGTTGAGAGTTGGCGACAGTTTTTATTGCCCTATTTTATGCTACTCTGGTGGGAAAAAGCTTACGGCCCGATAGTACAGAATAAGAATTAGTACTTATCCTTGTTTGCTGTGATCTGAGGTACTGATGTTGTACGTAGACAGTAAAGCTGCTACACGACTTCCACATTCCATCTCTGCTTATGCCTAAGAGCACTATTGAATTTACTTATTCGGAAGAACACTACAAGCCGACCGTGTTATATTATTTTGGTGCAATGTACCGTGACTTTACCCTAGGATTACTACAGAAATAAGAAGGCAACTAGGAAGTATACAAAGGATTTGGAAATAGAAGATGAGGAATTCTAAATATGGAATTATGAATTTATTGAAAGAATAAAAAGAATACAGAAATGTGATACAGGAAGAAAAGGCAAAGTAGCAAGCTAGTTGATTATAAATATAATTATATATTCTTATAACCCTATATGAGAAATGTCGTATAACAACTAAATGATGCTAAGATGGTAATGTAACAATAATGATAAAGTAATCAAATGTCACACGCTGCAAATGCGTCAATGACGTATCGATTCAGCGAGGCATCGATTCAGTTGCAAACAATTTACAAATGATTGTTTGTATTGATATCTTGGCTCTGCGTGCATCTTCATTATTCGATGACTATATTTTATTTAGTTATATTTTATATTTTATATATAGACTATATTTTATAAGCATCTTCGGTACAATGCCACGGGGGCCTTTTTTAGATAATATGTAGTTTTATTTTTATTTTCAATTTAGTTTTTAATTTAATTTCTTAGAAATAATTGTAAATGTTTTAATAATATACTATAGGACTATTGAATGAATATATTTTATTTAGTGTTTATAAAGCAAGGTGGGTACAAATCGAGCTTCTACCACCAGTTTTTAGGGTAACGCAGACACTGGGTACAAGCAAACTGGCCATATTACTAATGTTTCGTTATCTATTCGTCCGCCTGCCACAGCGCAGTATCTTTGAACCAGAATCGGTAGACACTTGAAATTTTCAGAATTCATTCATCAGGAAATAGGGTTAGTTGGTTTGGTCGTTTGGTGTTGCAGCTATATTGTACGGCTATCATTTTCCAAAATTTTGCTACGCCTTCGCGTTATTTAAGCACAGGGCCGTATCCACGACACAACCATACCGCTTATATATCTATTTGGTTAAAAAGGTATTCTTTATTGAATTGCCGAAATGTCGGTTGATATTTTAGTAACCAAAATATCGACTATTACATGGGTTCCATTAGCGAAACGAGAGTCGATCGTCATACGATTTTCACGTAGCATAATGAGCGGAAGCATGCATCCTATGGATACGATTCTAACAAAACATGAATAACATTGTTTGTATTTGTAATTGAATTGATTGAAAAGGAGAAAATAATATCGGTCTGTTTGACAATTGACTGTCACATGTCATTGTTAATGCGTCTGCCTTTCAAACGACTCTTAAAAATTATTGAGATAATAGCAATATTGAATAACAATAATGCATTTGTGAAAATGCATACAATGAGGTGTGCTTGATTAGTATTAGTTTTGTATACTGTGGCTTAGTCGATAATGCATTAGAACTGTTATATGTGGAAATTAATTTAATATAGAATTTAAATATTAAAGTGTAAGTGGTTTAGCTCGATCTTTAGAGCCAAAGCCCCTGCACGTGGTGTTTCCTGCTTACGCTGCTTAACGAAAGAGGCTCTGGCGAACGAGAGTTAGGGTAGGGTAGGTACAGTGTATTTGTAAGTTTCCTGACTGTGGAAGTACACTTCACCTCACAGATTACCGCAGCCAAATAACAATTCCCCTGAGAGTTGTAGTCCTAACGCCAAAGACAGTTAGGCAAAAATAGTCAAAACTATTTTGCTTAAACAGAGTTCGTAAAAAGAAATATTTAATATAACATATAGGCGCATTGCATTGATCAGGAAATATTTTTTGTGGCTTGTAACTTAATTTATAATCCTTATAATGCGTTGACTATGCCAGTAGCATCGCTCAATTTTTTATAATTTAAACTGCTTTTGGGTCCAATCCTATGCCATCTACATACGATTAGCTATTGAATTTATGATACATTTCGGTATCAAACTTATCAAATTCTAAAATATAAAGGTGCGTTCCGGATATTCCATTAACATAACGATACAGATCTTCAATTTCTCAAATATTTCGCCATCGAATGTTAATTAACGCAAGTTGTAAACAGAGAAAACGTTAATGCATGCGTTAAAAGGCGAAAGTAAATTAAAAAATGTCAAACGTCTGAGAATTTTGCACATTTCATATAGGACCTCAATCACCTCGAGGTGTCATAGTAGAAATAAGTAAGTAGGTATTTAATATAATTATAATACTAAAAGCCTTTATTCGCTGACCGTATTATACAATTTTGACTTATATATTAAACTAGCTGTGCCCGCGACTTCGCCCGCGCGGAATTGTTATTCTTTAATTATTTATTTATATTAATAAAAATAAATAGAATATATAAAATAAAACTCATCTATGTTACTCCTTATTACATCAGCAATCTGACAGTGAAAATTCCGCCGAAATTGGCCCGGCCGCTTCGGAGATTGACAAAGTTTAGAGCCTTGTAGTTATCAAGGTAATCGGACTGTGTAGTGTATCATAACGTCGCCTCGCTTACTCCTTATTAATACTAGTCAAACTGTCTGAAAACATCGTAATAATCCCTTTTAGAACGACAAATGCTTGATTTCAAACATTAAAGTAGTAAAATACATGACAATAAGACACAAAGTACGTTCTTCCCGTATGCCATTTGTCGCTAAAGAACATACCTTGTATCTTTGTACCATGGTAAAATAAATCATAGATCAACAAAATGAAATAGCAGGCTCTTTTATTGTTAATTCTCAAGTGCTAGCCAAGCCATTTGAAATCGACTATAACAAGACGTGATTCTAAAGTATTAACGATTCGACGTTACAGCGACTAGTTTAGTGAATGCCGATAAGATTTCACATAACACCTGGTTTATAATCATCAAAAGGTAACCTCGGGCACACTTGTCCATCAATAAAAGCCCTTCCCACCGGACAAGACGTCTAGGACGGTGAAATAGCAGTTTTATAGCACTGGTAGCCGCAACATCGCCTGATCATAATGAGATTCCTACTGACCGCAGGCAGTATTGAGAAAATGAGAAGCCTAATAACGAACTATCACCTCTACGCAAATAAACTTAAAGTCTATTTCTGGTGTAACGATGTAATAAACAGGATGAAAGCATATGACTAAGTACGGCATTGGTCTCTGTCGAGCGGCACCTTTGAGGGCCAATTAAAGAAACATTTAGGCGACGTGTATGCTATTCTGTTGGCCTATAAAATATTCGTACTAGATTAAAAATATATTACATAAACACATGCAAAAACAAGAAAGCGAAATTTATGCAAATGATTTGTATGAGAAAGGTGTTTTTTTTCGTAAACCGGTATTTAAACTTTTAAAATATAAATTTCAAAGTACAATTTAATAAAATTATGATATTTATGGATTTAATCACTAAAATAGTAAGAATATCATTGTTGTCATTAATTCAAATCAGTACATATTCTTTATTGCATATAAATCATACAGTACAGGTATACAATAATATACTTGTCTCTCTAATCTAATATCTGTAACAAAGTAACTATAATAACTTTTAAACTTTCGCGTTGCATGATTTATGAAAATAACAACGAGAATTAACGCGATCATGCACAAGTCAGTCAGTCAGCCTATGACCACGGCCAGTGCAACCTGGGGGCGTACCGCCTAAGCAAAAGCCGATTCCCATAGGCATTTTTGATTACAAAAATCGTACTTTTGTTTACCATCTTCAGTTTAATCGGTAGAGCGTCTCCGTCGCTACCGATTTAGCTTTATTATTTTTTTATTTTATTAGCATTAGCACAAATTTTAGGCGAAGTTAGATTTCTTTTTTTATACTACGTCGGGTGGTAGATAAGCATACAGCCCGCGTGATGTGAAGCGGTTACCGTAGCCATATTAACGCTCGCAACATGAAATATCGCTTACGCACCGCCACCCCCGCCAACGCAGCATCTCCTTCCTTTCTGGTGACCTCACTCACACGCAGGAACACAACAACCCTCAATGGAATTGTCATTTGGCTGCGGTATTCTGTGAGGTGGAGGTACATTCCCCAGTCGGGTAGCTCAAATCAATGTATTTTTATGTACAAATAGAAGTGATCAACTTCCTGACAATGGCATAACTTTTTTGGATAAATCACGTAACTGTTATTGGATCACTTACTCTAATAATGAATGTTAAGCAATGTGCAGTGGTGCATAACGATTCACTGCACTTATTCAACATAAAATTTAATGAGGTTAAAATGTATACAGTAGTATAATTTGTTCAGTTTTTTTTTCATTACGTAAGTTATTTGTAAATCAGTTTGGTATACAATTGAATAAAACAAAAGTGGGGGACGTTTTTTGTATTAAAATTGTAATCGTTGTCTGATGTATATACGATATGTATATACCCATATTTGTTATATATTTGTTAGGAGCTCACCACATTTTCAGAATCACAGTCAACCACACCTACATTGATACATCTTGCCTAGAAGCTGAAGACAGACATAAACGCGGGCGAAGCCGCGACGGGAAGCTAGTATAAAATCAATAAAATCGTCAACATTATCGTTATTGCAATTGCAAATGAGTATACATACACATTACACATCATTTACTATTACTCATATACAAAAGCATGGCATCCTTTTGAAGTAAAACTTCTTTACGCACGCTGGATTTGGGGAGTAAGCTGGTGAATGCATGTCGAGACCGTTACGGAAAAGGCGAATGGAAGTTGAGAGGGAAATATAATTTAGTAGAGCTAAAGAAGTTTTGCTTCAGTCGTGTGGCCTAAAGCACACACGTTTTTTTTTTTTAGTACATTTTGATGAGTACAAACACTCTCACTGTCACCTTGCTCTCTCAAATACACCGTTATACATCATCAGGTCATTTTAGTCTCCACTACAGGAGCACGACCCTCTCTCGTCCGTTCCAGACAGGAGGAGGATTTGGCCTACACTCCCCACGCTGGCCAAACGGGTTGGGGAGGCCTGATCGATATTTGATAATGTATTAGTCGCCTTGTACCACATCCACGGGAAGAGACGGAGTGATTCTATTCTAGTCTGCCGGAAACCACACGGCCACCGTTACACATACGACAAATAAATTCTGTTATTCTTAATTTAACTTCTAAATTGATATTTGTTAGCCATATTATTTAATATGTTATTATTAACCAATTCATTATTAGAATATATTATATTCTAATTGTTATTTTAAGTGCTAAGCGACAGTTTAAAAAAACAGATCTTGTAAAATTAAAATTATATAAAACCTTTTCTTTTTTAACGGGTAAAACCAATAGAGCATAGAATTTGCAATATTAA
Source organism: Hypsopygia costalis (assembly GCA_937001555.2). Classification (NCBI taxonomy): domain Eukaryota; kingdom Metazoa; phylum Arthropoda; class Insecta; order Lepidoptera; family Pyralidae; genus Hypsopygia; species Hypsopygia costalis. Next base: position 9,966,731 of record OW443325.2, read on the forward strand.
ATCTCTTAACGCTTCGTAGTCAGACGTGCAATGACCTTCGTGAACGCCTTGACATAGCTAATCACACTTACCTATAATAACTGTAACGTGATTAAATAACGTTATTTTCTTGTTTGATTAAAAAGTAGTAACCGTGAATTCTGTTTGGATGAGCTCAATTCATAGATTTTATGCAAAATCTACAATTTTTTTGCTTCATTTTTATGTGTTAATGGAAAATGATTACTTTGGAATCGACTTAAAAAAATAAGATAGTGATAAAAAAAAATTGGTACATACCCAACTACCGCACATACCTACGTATGTACCTATTCTTTTTTTTTTACAATATTACCGTCTGATATTATTTTCTCTAATCTGTCTCATCTATTATAGATATCATCGCTTTAATTGATATTATATGTCTTCATAATTTTTGAATGACATCCGATTATTTTTATCTATGGCAATGGTCGACATGATCAACGTGTGTTTAGTAATACCACGTAACAAATAGGCGAACGTTGAGGCGTAATTATATGGCTTGTGACTGTAACGTCATAGTATAAATAGAGAAGTAGGAGAACTCAAGCCCCGAGCGGGAGATAATAGCCTAAACACGTAGGGCTGTCGCTTAATAGTTTATTCAACCGTCAAAAATACTTAGTCAATCTCTATTATACAAAATTAAGTAAGGTACAAAATACAAAATTAAGTAGGGTAAGTGTTAGGGATCTGTAACAAAAAGCCGGCCAAGTGCGAGTCGGACTCGGTCACGAAGGGTTCCGTACCAAAAACGACTCACAATCACGTTTGTTGTATGGGAGCCCCCCTTAAATATTTATTTTATTCTGTTTTTATTATTTGTTGTTATAGCGCCAACAGAAATACATCATTTGTGAAAATTTTAACTGTCTAGCTACCACGGTTCATGAGATACCTACAGCCCTTGGTGACAGACGGACAGCGGAGTCTTAGTAATAGGGTCCCGTTTTTACCCTTTGGGTGTGGAAATCTAAAAAGAATAAAAATAATTATTTTTGTACATACACCAGGAGTGACTGCAATTTTTTCATTACCTACATTTTAATGCATGCTTACTCAGTGACAAACGAGCAGACAGCCCACCTGATGGTGAGCGGTAACTGTAGCCCATAACACCCACGATTCACGCATTCAAGCTGTTGGCAACAAAAATGCAGAATCGCAGGTGCGTTGTCCTTCAAACCGGAACACAAAACACAACAATGCAAGCATTGTTGCTTGGCGGCAGAAATAGATAAGGCAGTGGTCCTCACCCAGGCGGACTCCTACCATTTGATAAAACCTACTTCATGTTATCTGTTTAGTGATTTGAAAAATTACGGTCTAAGTAGGAATAGGATTAATTAAAACGTAGCTTTACTGAATCATAATATTTATTCAAATAATCTAAATTATTATGAAAATATATTTTTATTAAGTACCTATTATAAGTATATATTATTTTTTACACTAAACTATTTTTAATACTTTTTAATTTACACACATAACATGTGATTATTACGAGTGTCGGTGGCCGAATGGTTAGGGTATCCGACAAATTGTTATTGAGACATCCATGAACACTGCAATGTTTTTTATGGCTAGTCGACTTTGTAGCTATCTTTAACGAATTTGTAGTTATATACGACGTAGGTAGGTACCTAAATGTTCAAATTATTAACGAACGTCAGCGCAGGCGCGAATCTTGCGCGGTTTTGCGTACGGCGCAGCTCCGACCCCGACTGGCGCTCCATATAACCTCCTATAAATGTTGTCAGTGTGTGCGTGCGACGGCCATACGTACGGGCGCGCTCACATACAAACCGCGCTCGGTGCGTTTGTATGAAGTTACCTTACTTCTCTATTTATACTATGGTAACGTCAACGCATTGCATTATCAGATAGCAGATAGGTAATTAGAGAATGGTGTTATAGCTTCCACACTCAAATCAATAAAAATGATAATCATCTCACTGCCTATACTATATTTCTATGGTCAACCATAACCATATTCGTTACGTAAACACACACAATCACGATGTCGTGTCTTCTTAACAATGAATATTGAATTCGAATAGGTATCGCACATTCCGTCAAATGACTGACAGTTCTGTCAAACGACCTAAAGTTATATTAGAAAAGTTAATAATGGTCGTTCAGTTTTTGATATGAAATTTTGAAATGTTTCGCGCAATTTTCTTTTTTTTTTCTTTCATAAGAACCTTCTCCTGACAAAAACTAAAACAAAAACAAAGTTTGAGAAGACAAAAAAAAATCCGAAATTATTCCGTAACCATATTTTAGTAATTATTTGCCAAAGATCGGCGCACTTTGGATTTATAATAATAATTATTATTTATTCTTCGTCGCGTCCATTATATGTTAGTAACAAAATTATCTTAAAATTGTTAGTATTATAGTATTATATAATGTTTTGGAAATTTCTTAGATAACTTTTGTCTATGTAACTGAATTTATATTCTGTTACATAGACAAATAACTAAAGTTACTTTGATCTCAACAGAAACAATATCAAGACGCCAAGCTACAGTCTACGCTATCGTGTTTGTTGACCATTATGTGAATAATATGCGATCCAAATAAATGCCAAAACCGGCATTTCGATATTCAATCGAAAGTTTATTCGATAATCGAAACTTTGTTTATATCCGATGGTTTTATATCGATCCTATTATTCGAAATACGATTGGAGAGCGCGCTACGTGGGTGTTGGACGTGTATTCTGAGAGTTAGTATCTGTATTTTGTGGTAATGAGTTCTAGTGCTTAGGTTGTAAACAATAAACAAGAACGCATTTCTGTTTACAACTTAAATATTGATTGAACAAATATGATTTAGGTGATAAGTTATCAGTATAAACTGATAACTTATCAGCTAATTAATATCTGTCAATTTTTTCCAAGATTTCCAAATAATTATTTTCAGTTCATAGCACGAACAATTTACTTCAAACCAACTAACTGTGAAATTACGAAAATTACTGTTTTAAATAAAATTATTTATTTATGTGTTATAGGCGGAAAAATATAAATACAAGAAAAATTGCCGTTTTCTAGCCTTCACCTATAAGTATTGTATACAGCCAATGACACAAAAAAAGCAAAACAATTTAGAAAAACAAATACGACGCCAATACAAAGAATATTAAAATAAAATTTCATATCAGTAACTGATAAACAAACAGTAACGAAAATAGGAACAAAATAATATTAACAAAACAAAAAAAAACCAAGCAGGAAAAATTCAACCTGACCCACAGGTTACAGCAGTTCCAGAGACGAAAAACCACTATATAATGTTTGACGGATTGCACATGATTTGGTACAAAACAAGTCAATATCTATGTGTGAATGAAGGCTGTTAAAACTGGATGCAGTACGTAATAAAAACGATTTTTGTCTATATACTATAATAACTTATACTTTTACTTTCACACTACTTCGTCAATACATACTCATCCCACTGTTGCAATTCATCTTGATTGAAGAGGATTATAAAGTGTTCATACAGCACGCATGCGCGCCATTTACCGAAACAAAACATAGTAATAGAATTAAGAAAATAAAAAAAGTAATTGGTGTTAAGTAGTGTAAAAAACTGTAGTGCGTATTTGAGAAATAAATATATTGAATTGAACATAATTTTCTTTCTTAACTCCGTAGTTTTACTATTCCTTATTTATTACTGTGACTCCATTCGCAGGCTATTTCATTATTTAATCTTCATTGACTACACATATTTATTTAAAAAAGATTACCTATTTATAACTACCTATTTATAAAATATACATATACCTATTTATAAAATAAGAATCTGAGTGACTGACTGACATATCAACGTACAGCACAAACAATGCTGGTCTAATTTGTGGCACGTTGGTTCTCAATAAGGTCTAGGGGAGCCCAAGAAATAATTTAACACTAGAGGGATAAAGGAAGCTCGAACCGATCTAAAAACAGGCCATAATCGACATTGCTTGATTTGCGTGATGGACTAAACGAGACTAAGACATACAATAAGTCCTTCGAACTCTTTGGATGGATCCATTATAGCATCTCAAACCTACGTAGCAGGTCAGCAAATTGGCAGTAATAGCATATCACGTAATTACACCTCCAATCTCTTATAAACAAATCTCAAACCAACAAATTGCAAATATTAGGAAAACCAGTTGATACATAAGAAGTCTAGTGGTTAGCCATAATTCAAACCCATCTAATCTACACTAATTCAATCTGAGTCCGCCTACATTGCTACTGGCGATCAAACTACATAAGCAGATTACCACAGCTTAGACAGTATAAGTAATGGCACTACGGCTTAGGTAGAATATTCTAATACTGTCCTGTTACAGAGTAGATTTACTGTTAATTTTCAAATTCATGTTCGGTCTCAATAGTCTTTAGTTCGCAATAGTATTAGATATTTAAAATCCGTGGTGCACGGCAGTTAAGCATTACTTGACAAATCATCTCTAATGGCAATTAATAGCCTAATTAATTGCCATATTTCCCAGTCCTAGTAATTTCTACAAAATTTTCCTACTTCTACCAATTACAATTATATTCGTTGTGAGTTCCAAGGCAGCTATAGTTTTACCACCTGAACTGCAGTGGACTTATCGCTTATTGCTTTTTTGGTCAATCTAGTCGCCGCTGTAAATCCAAGCTACACAAGAAACAGTGGTGGGAATGTATGGTGAGCCCCGGTTCCATTTTCATATTGGTTCTTTTTTAAAGCTTACTTATATTTAACCAGGCCGTAACACCTGATATAAAATGTATCCTAAACCTGTAAATACTACAATATAAGGAGTAATGCTCTCGCAATGATACCCCTGCAGTGAATCCAATCATCTTCTCGCCTCTGATAAACCTCACTCACTGGCAGTATTGGCTATGGTCTTCTGAGAGGTACAAAATTGCCACAATCGAGCTCGACATGACCTGTCTCTCTTTTGATAGAACTTCGATTGCTATAGATATAATATACATTGATATAGACAGGGTGTAGTACAGATGACAGTAGTTTTCACTCTAAAAATGGTAGGAAATCACTTACACCCATAAACTTTTAGTAAATTTATAGGTCGCTTAATATATAATATGATTATATATCTAGCCGCTCCATAGTGCCAGGAGTTTGCTCATGTCATTAACTTGTTGTAATTGCCAAGATATCTATTTTCTATTATGGAGTATCGACCAAATCAATCAATCAATCGTGAATATGTGAATCAATTAATAGTGATCCCACTGCCGGGGTACAGGCGTCGCTTTAATCTAAGAAGTTTCGAGCGTACTTCACCAAGCTGCCCAACTGCTTATTGGCGGTTTTCTGTTATAGCCGCACTGATAATGACTAAACTTAATGACTGCCATTTGATGACAACAGCCGAAGGAGCTCGAAATACATAAATCCATCTATGAACAGGTTATGGTCGAAGTTGCTTAACTTGCGTGATCCAGATACGCGCAACTTAAAATTACAATCTTTTTTCACTAAGTAATCATTTCGGCCTTTGAATGTAATTTATACAATCAGTCTGTTACATGAGGTTATCATCCTCTACGAAGCAGTAAACAAGCCCACTTCCAAATCAAACTAGAACTTAGGCGTTTCTAAGTAGAATGGCTAGATTTATTCCAATGTCTGGTCAATTCGCCCACGTTCCGAGTGGGTGTCGTGATCGCCCGTAAGCTCTAAGCACACCTTGCTTGGTGAGACTGCCCTATTCTTAGAAAGGATTTCTCATTATTGGTGAGACATTATAAGTTGGTAATTTAATGGGTGGTCCTGGAAAACTTATAGCTAAGTTACAGCCAAAAATGGAAAAGTGTTCTATTTTCACGAAAATAATATAGTGTTTACATGGATGTCTGAGTTTCTTTAATCTACCAAAATGTCACTAGAATCTTCATAACCCAATATAATGGATAGTCTCGAAACTCTTAATAAAATTTTCGATATACTGAAACCTGTTAGATAACGTCAAACTGGAAACGGTCGTTGAAAATAAACAGATAATACCAATGCTACAATAAGCATAATAATTGCCACAATAAAAAAAACGTAAGCTGCCCTGATTATTATTCAATAATTCATCACCGCAATTCTTTAAGCAAATCTTTTTTAATTGAAGCCTATTTCTCTTTTTAATTTTTATGTTTACCATTAAAGATCTAATTAGTTCACCTAAAAACAAAATTGGTAGCAAATGGCACTACTACTTTCAAATCAGTCAGCTTTCATAGCCAACTGAATTGTTGAAGTTTCTTCATGAAGGGAAAGGGTAGGGAGGAGGAGGCTGCCAGAATTATTTTACTTGTAAAGGGAAGGAAAGGGAAAAATGATGAACATCAGTGCAATAGATGAATAGTTTTTTTCATAGGAAAAATATCTAGTTGAACTTCTCAAGACATGTTCTCAACAGCAAATAATGAAAGAAATGCGTAAGCGTACTGCGTTTGCGTATACGCAAAAATCTTAAAATAATATCTAACATTGAATGTTTTAATAGATCAGCAATACACGTGCAGAATTAGTAAATAAATACTAAGATTAGGAGATGATTAACCAATACGGGGAAGTTATTTACATAAACCATTCTCTTGTTTATTATTGCAAAAGCTCACGCGTAAATACCGAGTTACTCGTGTAAAATCATTGTGTAAACAACCCTTGAAGTTAAAGTCTTTAAATTGAATGTGTCCAAAAATAAATATTCTTCAGTTGCGTGCAATAATTTACACCCATATAAAATGTTTTTCACATTTAAAATTAAAATTAATTTGGGTCCAGCAACTCAAATCACAAACACAACCTTGATTATAGTGTTGAGGCATACCCGCGTCGTTATTTGCTCCAGCCACATGTATACCGTGTACAAACTTCCTTAAAAAAATCGATTGTCTGTAAAGTCGGTTTACTGACGATAGTTGAACGTGACAACGTCATAAGAAAATACTGATGGAATGTTTGCATTTTTCAAAAGAATATTTTAATGGAACGCCTCAGAGCGAGGTAACGCCGTATGCGTCATGTTTTTTCGTGCGTGCAGCCGGCTCCATCGAATTATAAGACGTTGTCACGTCAAAAACGTTCTAAATTTGGAGAACTAAAAACGAATTTATCAATAAACCCATATTACAATACTCTAACGTGCTGCGGAGGGTATGTTAAGCCGTGGTTCCTGGCTCAACGGCCGTAAGTGGCCTTAGGGCGGCTTGAAAACACTGGCCTCCGCCAACCCGCAGTTGAGCAACGTGGTCGAATATGCTCTAAACTGTCTCGATTGAAGACCCGTACCCCAACAGAGGACGATTACGGATTGATGCCAACAATATTCTAACCCCACAATATACTATTTCAAAGGGATATATGTCAGTAAGTACTTTATTATACCGTAAAATCGAAAATCCAATTGACACCCCCGTGTTTCATCAGAATAAATATCCAATTTCATTTTACGGCTTTACATTAGGGACCACATATTGAATAACGCAATCCATTCTAAGATCAGGGTTCAGACCACCCCAATACCCATTGTATTTAATCATAGAGCCAATATTTACACAACATTTCTCCTTTTATTATTGTTGTTTAGTGATAATAAAATAAGAGAAATTGAATTGGAACCATCTGCTTGTATGTTAAATTCGCTAGTGTCTGCCAATATTGAACAGCGTTTGACTATTAACATAAAATTGAAAGCATATTAATTTATTTCTGTATCTATGTACTACGTGGAGTTCGATAGTGTCGTTACGCGTGTCAGTCTAATCGATCACGCAAGATAAGCAACGTCGATCGCAGTTTGTCAATCAATGGGTTTATTTATCTCGTGCTTCGGAGGACACGTTAAGCCGTCAGTCCTGATTGTTGTCATTGGATGGCCTTTGGGCCACTTGAAAACACTGGCCTCTGCCAACTCACAGTTGAACAGCGTGGTGGAATACACTGTATACATCCTTTGATTGAGGGATCCGTGGGGTGAATTTGGGTTGATAGCTAATGAAAATCTGTGTATGTACTATAAATAGTTACATAGGTATATCTACTAAACATATAACTCGAATCAATTATTTATGCTACGTATTCATCAAAGCCGTTTTCCTACATGTATGACTAATGAATAATAGCAAATGGCCTATAATTGTATATGTCAAATAAAATATTGTTTATTATTTATCTAAATATAATGCCAAATTAAAGAATAAATAAATTTCTCCTGCATTTTCAAGTCTGCGAAGAGGTTCCAATTTTATCATTAACATATTTTTTACGAAATCAGACGTTGTCTACACAATATATTGATCTAATTATTTACGATATTTATGGGATTCAGTGGGTTTACACAATCGACAGTTATTGTCAATTCAATATTGTAAATATATATATAATATTGCGAGTATTGTGACTGTGTAAACGATGTCTTACTTAGGTACATCTACCTACATATTATTTGCATATAATTACATTATACTACAAATATATATACAAATATATATATATTACAAATAAATATATTGATTGATTGATTGATTATAATATTATGGTGTTAAGTCATCTAGTCTACCCTGAGTATATTATTAAGCAATTTATTATTACCAGTGTCTTACAAGTTTTAATATTTATTTAATTTAATAATATAATAGTATGTGCAGAAAGAAAAATAAAATTTTCATTACCTACAATTTTGTCACATAAATAGAAATCAAAATCATCCACAACCACAACTGTGATGTTATAAAAAAATAACGTACGCTTATATGCCACCCGAAATAGTATTAAAAAAAAATAAGAACAAAAAAACTTTTGCCTTACAAATCGCGAAAAATTTGTTATTGTTCGGAGTAATAATCTTAGAAACTATGTTATTTTATCGATAGTAGCCCTTACTATTTAGTATGTACTAGGGTATAAATTAAACATTTAGACTTTATATAGCACATTTAGAACATCTCTAATATATAAAATTCTCGTGTCACAGTTTTAGTTACCATACTCCTCCGAAACGGCTTGATTGATATTGATGAAATTGTATATGTATATTCAGTAGGTCTGAGGGTCAGCTAGTATAACTTATACAGTTGAACATTTTGTGAACACACAAATACGTTTCGTTAAGACGATATTTTGTGAATTAAGTCGTAAAAAAAACAATTTCTGCGAAGATCGGTTCGCTTTTCACTACATAGTATAAAACAAAGTCGCTTTCTCTGTCCCTATGTCCCTTTGTATCCTTAAATCTATGAAACTACGCAACGGATTATGATGCGGTTTTTTTAATAGATAGAGTGATTCAACTGGAAAGTTTATATGTATAATATATGCATAACATAGTAGAAAAACACTTATAATTTAGAGGTTTCTAATGTGATGTCGTAAATAAACACATTTTTTTGCTCTTTCATTGCAAACGCTGGCTGAACCCAACGAGATAGATCAAAATAATGTAGTACAGTATTGTTCACCTTAAGATGGTCTACAAAAAAGTTCGCGATGGTATATGTCTATCTCTTAGTGGTAACACACAATAACCGTTATTTTATCCTTTGCTTTTTACAAGAAATAATGCCTTATTTACGAAGCGATTTTAAGCAATACAGAATTAATCCTTACCCAATTAAGTACCTTAAATACATTGCGCATTTAATCTAGATCAATATGGCCCTTCACAGCATGTAATTTAAATGAATAGTTTAGAAGATATTACACATTTAAAATGCAGGGACATAACGGCTGTGGCGGTACCGGCCGCGGAGCCGGCGGCGTGTGCCTATAACTGGGGAAGGACTGGATAGGACAAAGCGCAAAGACCTTCTGTAGTACATTTAGTATCAGCATTGCACCCGTGCGAAGCCGGGGCGGGTCGCTAGTTATCAATAAAACAAGGTCTAATTCCTTGTCCATAAATAGAAGATCGCTCAACATATCATTTCATTCCATAACTGCCATCCATACCTCATGCCAAAGAACAAAAAATAATTCCAATAAGTCGAAGATGATAAGTATCTACTTTCTTTCGGATAAGTTCTCATGTTATGATACTTGCCATTTTTATTTTTTCATCAATATCATGCTTATAGAAGCATGATCTTGATAGCCCTTCCATATAACTTACACGTAAAAAATGTTAAATTGTAATGTAATTAACTTATTTTAAAAAATCATTACAAACAGCAAAAAAATTATATATTTACCTAGGGTTAAAAAATGTTTCTGAAATTTTAGATGGATAGATCTAGAACCCTGGGATCTGAATTGTAAAATCTAAACTTGACAAGTTAATACTTACAATAGTCTTAATATATGTATTAAAAAAAAAAAACCGGACAAGTGCGAGTCGGACTCGCCCACCGAGGGTTCCGTAGGTACGTAGTATCATTATTAAATTTGATATTTTTCATTATAAATAAGAAATAATGCGTCGAAAAAAATAAATAAAATATATTTTGCAATGTGTACATCAAGCCCTTTCATATGATACCCCATTTGAACTAGTAGTTTCAATTTGAAATTTCGACACCCTATAAAAAATATAGACCCCCTATTTTTTTAGATCTATTTACAAATGTATAGTTTTGAGATTTATTCCTGTACTTGTAGTCTATAACGATGTTACTTGCCAAATTTCATAGTTCTAGGACAACGGGAAGTACCCTATAGGTTTTGATTCCCTTGAGTGTGTCGAAATATGCGTTTTTTGCTGAATAAACGGCCGTAACTTTTTTCTACGTAAACTTAGCAGTTTGATTTTTTTTTAACTTCATGGGACCGTAGACCTGTGTATACAGTTCAAATTTCAGCTTGATACCTCCACGCATTCTCGACATAGAAATGTTTGACAGACAGACAGACAGACAGACAGACAGACAGACAGACAGACAGACAGACAGACAGACAGACAGACAGACAGACAGACAGACAGACAGACGGACAACAAAGTGATCTTATAAGGGTTCCGTTTTTCCTTTTGAAGTTCGGAACCCTAAAAACAAATCCTAACTGGCTTCATTATAAATCTAAATCACTTATTTTTTCCATTTTGTAAATTACAATGTCTTTGTTCGTGTAGAAGGAAAATTAGAAACAATTTTCAAATACTTCCCCGGGATACACAAGCGTGGATTCGTAGTCAAAAGATTTTTTTTTTTGTATAATTATTAGTACTATTTCTTGGTCTGTGGTGATAAGAAAAAACTCAAAACAAACATTTACTAAAATCAAAATACAAAGTCCAACATCCATATAAACTTTACTTTTCCTGACATGACTAAAGCGTCTCGTCATAAAGCTCCCTCATTACAGGTGCAAACCAAGTGCAAACAACGCTTTTAAGTCTCCAACGGTTACTGACATAACAACGTGTCTTTGAATCTTAATCAAGCCGGAAGGCTGTAAGTTCCATCCTTATATGGTCCTAACTGGAATATTCAGCAGTACGCGGTAAACGGGTCTCCAGGAAAGTCGTCCTTAATAAGCGAAAATAACAGCATGTAAGGCAAACTGCTCATGCCAAGAAACTATTCTGAACTCATAGAAACTATAAAGTTAACTTCGCTTGGCCTTCTGAGTAGCAAAGAACTTAAAAAATTTAAGAATGTCACTTGTTTTTAAAATACGAGTATGTATGTATCCGTTTCTCATTTCAGTCGACGTCATGCGGTATATATTGTACAAACCGTACAAACTTATAATAGTATTTTAGTTACAAATTAATTTGTAAAAATTACCCACCCTAAAAGAACATTAGAACATTTAGAAAAATAACATTACGCCTAATAATATCTAAACTAAAAACCGAAAAATCCGAGAAGAAAATCCGAGAGAAATTGTTCCGAAAAATCTAAGCTAAAAGCCGAACATAAATCAAAACGTTTTATGGGAAATCTTTAAAGGAAATGTACCTGACGTAATAATTTTTGGGACTGTCGTTGTCAACAAAATCGTTAGAGCTCTGGCCCATGACCCGCAATTCAAATCCTATGTGGCAATTAAAAACATAAACCACATAAATATTAAAGTCATAAATACAAATGCCCGTTAAAGTGATAACTAAAACGTTATGGATGTCGTTATATTGCTGTAGGGATAGTTAACGTTTGAGTTATTGCCTAGAAAGTATATTATAGAGGTTGAGTACATTCAGATCAAAAGCCTTTTACAGTTCAATAAACATTCGTCATAAGTACTCATGGTACTTAAAGTGTTGATGCAAATTTTATACCTATTTACTTTTACCAATCGCTTCAAACTTTCAAATGCACTTGAATTCTAATATGAAACTTTGAAATTTGAACTTGAATTAAAATTTATACATGCATCCTTCGATCCATGCATCATTACAAGTATAGATGAGACTCTGAAGAAGTGAAGAGGAGCAACGAACCGTCATTGAGCTATAAAAGAGTTCATTGTTAGTCCTGGGAAAGTTTACCAAATGAGATAAAACTTAGATATACTGTGTTAGACACACAGTTAATTGATGCCTCATGCACACATTGGATTTTGTACTGCAGGAAGTCATTGAGTCGTGAACAAAAACAAACAAAGTTCACAGATCAATTACGCGCTGACCCTATGAGACCTAAGCGCATAATCTAGTTTTATTACTGTTTTTTATTCTCGACTCAACTGATATAAAGTAATACCACGTAGTGCTAGTAGCTCATAGTAGGCTATAGACACTTATAATACTCTCGCTGCCAAAGTACATCCTGGTGACTCCACTCACTTTTTAGAAACTTCGACTTACTAAGAACTTATCATTTAGCTGCAGTCTTCTGAATGTTAAATTGATTTTTGATTCCGTAAAGCTCTATATTGTAAATTTCTAAACCTTTAATTGTAAACATTTACTAAACTTTTATATAATTAGCCTTCAAATTATATATTCATGTTCTTTTTTTATGATCGGATTTTATATAAATAATAAAATATATATTTTTGGGATAACAAAACTTTATCCACACAGTCATAACGATTGGAGTAATTCCTTGAACGATAGCTAGTTTTATATTACTATAATTATAATAAACTGTACTTTAATCAATTTTGCACAAATATCATCTAGTTCTATTACCGTGGCAAGTACAGTACGTTATCAATTACTGAGGCGTCATTATGGTTCTCGGCACTAATTATTAATTAGTATACATATTATTAAAATAAACAAAATTAATCAATAAAAATAATCGATTACCAGCTATAAACTGGACAGATGTGAATATTCACCATTCTTTTTAATTATGATCTATGAATTGTTACTAATGTTTTATGTGTAATAATTTATTTGTCAAGAAGCAAATAACTATTTTCTTGTGGCATTTGCTCTTCTGACGTGGGCGTATGCTTGTTTGGCAACCAGTGTAGTAAAAAGAAGTAACCTATCGGGAATACACCGTGATTCAAACTATCTGTTTACTTCTCACCCCATTCAGTTCAGTTGAGTTTATTATAAACCTTTTTTGAGATTTGATAACTTCTAAAAGTAAAAGAATTCCGAACAGAATATTTGACTACAAGGCAAATGAAATCTTTGAATTGATTTTGATAATTGAACATTATGTCTAAAAGAGAAAGCAATTACAGGAAATGATAAAAAGAAAACAATTAAATATTTTAAAAGTGAAAAGCAAAATAAAACAGTAAAGATAGATATCAATTAAAAGCCAGAAGGAACTGAACCGGTATTGGTTACGGCGGAGATGAAGCTAATCATCAGATTCAAATGGAACATTTAAATAACAAAACCGAACGGATGCCTATTTAAGAGGAAGTTTACTTAAGTGGGCGATTTAGCGTAACTTAACGCTGATCAAACTCATTAATTTTATAGTTAACATTTAGACGCATTCCAAAAGTAAGGTAAGTTTAAATTAAAATAACTAAAAGCAATTAAAGGTGTAAAAAATTAGGTACGAACTACTAACCACTTGAAAACAGAAAAACATGTTAGAAATATTGTCATCTGAGTACAATAACGAAGTATTTTTCAAAGTAGCTGATGGTGAATCTGAATAATTTCTTCATAAGATCTATGAACAAGAATGTTAAGTCTTTAATTTATTATGCACTATTAAAAGGATTGCCATGCCATGACTACTTAATTGAAATGGTTATTAACAAACAATACAGGCTACCATTGTTCTAAATACCTGGAAGAGATGCGTCGGCGCATCGACACACACAATCCATTTCATTTTATACATGGTAATATTGTACGTCATGTGACAATAGGCCACAATTACAATAGCTGCTGTGACGCCCAATAAGTGTATCGGCCTTTGACCTATTTGCTTATACTTGTGGACGCACCTTTGCTTACTACTGTTGTCCTATTTAGATGCATTAATGAATAAGCTAGTCACGCGTATCGTTGAGTTTTATTACAAATTCAATAGCATATACAAATTAAGTCTATGTGTTGAGAAAACTGCCTCTAATAAGCTAAGAAGGTTTTACATAGTCTATCTAACAAATTTTTGATTGAATGGAGCTGATTATGGAGACGTTTTTATCAAGCAAACCATAAACGATTCCAGAACTTATTTAGGCTTCGTTTTCACTATATATCTGAGAAAAAAAATTCACAATTATTTATATCACTCTTATAAATATCATCATCATGGTTTATTTTTATATCGGGAAAATAGAAAAATAAAACTCGGTAAAACCATAATATGTATTTACATTGTAAATATCTGAGGATTTCCAAGCTTGTCACATGACATTTGTATCACTTGTGGTCGTTTTGATGATATTAATAGAAATCACTGAATTCGAAGAAAATAATGCTAATGGTACTAAAATACTAAATCATGATATTCATGATATATTTATGTGCATGCCTATTAAAATAGTGTCATCATTTTGCTAAGTAATCGATTCAATACATAGACGCAAGCAGTTCGATGTAAATCAGATTACCACGACAAAACGTTTCGAAACTAAGGCCATATCTAACAAATACAGTCTATATCACCTGATATTATTCATCGGATGAAGACCTAATGACACCAATTTTTTACCCACCGCATGCGCAAGTGTTGATACAGATTTGCGGACCAAATTATTTCGAGCTTGGGGGGCGAAAGTAGGTAGGTACTTTCACCGCGATAAATAAATGGCAAATTTTTTGATCGAAAGATTTGTGGTGATAAAATAAAAATTATGAGTCGGCGATATTGAACTTGTTTGTAATTTCTTTGACAATCTTTAAGACCATTTTTTGTAGGTTACAAACAATGACCACGGCACAAAAACCATGATCGATGGTAGTTTTTCAAAAAGAATAGACCCATAAATGTAAACGCTACGAATATCTTATAAGTAAAGAAGGAAATGAATGTCCGTTGTTAAAATAAAACGTATATTTGGGATTCAGTGGATTATAAATATGAAAAAACTTAACAAATACGGCTGGCTATCGTGTTAGTCACATCCTTCTTAAATGTACACAATTCGTGACGGTGAATCTTTAGAATAAATATTATAATCAATCATGTTCGAGATATACAAATATGGTTCTCGTCTGTTTACTAAATTTCAAAAGTAAATACCAATAGCAAAAGGTACGTCAACGTTGTGATCAACCTTGAGCATTTTGCTCATTTAATTTTAAGTAGGAATTTTACTTTAACTACTAGTTTTAAATTTACAGATTATGTAAATTTATCAAGTTTAACAGCAAAATTCACTATCTATTCAACATAACATGATAGGACCTTAAACAGCGAATTAGTATGTTGTATGCTAATTAAATGACTCAATTGTAGGTTAGTCATAAAAATAAAACATAGTCAACAAAGGTATGAGATAAAGCTTTTTAGTTACTAGATCATTATAGTATGAAGTGGTATGAATAAGACGACTTTGCCTCGTTAATCTTGATCGGGTATATTTTAATTCAGTTTAGCGTTAATTATTTTCCTGCCAGCCATTCCACTTTCTGTCCTATATCTAAGTTTTTGTTTTAAAATAGACAGTTTAATAACTGTTAGGCTAATGAAATAACATTTTATTCGAGTCCAGTCACTATTGTGCCTAGATATCATTCCATGACATCCTAGAAAATCTTAGTTACAATTTTGGCTCTTTAAACTATTATGAATATTATTAATACAGAATAAAATACACACTATCAGTAGTAGTACTACTAATAACGTGACAAAACCGATAGCATTCTCTTGTTGACATTGTTATTGCTCAAAATTGTCTTCACTTGAACAATACAAACCTCTGAAAAGTTCATTGTCATCTGTACCAAAATCATCTTCATTGTAATTCTCTGAAGTAAATACTATCTTAACATCCGTAACAACTTAGAGTATACATTCGAATAGAGTGTGTAGTTTATCAGTTGCAAATCCTATCTCTGGCGTCAAGTTATTTCTTGCAAAACCAGACTGTGCAGATAGATGGTCGGATACGGACCTTTTATTTCGTTCGCAGACTGTAATATAGACATAAGTTGTACTTTTTTATTTCTTAATAAGTCAATATAAAAGAAACATGTACTGAAATTTTATTATAGGTCTAAAAGAGACTTTAGAATGAATGTTAGGTGTAAATTATTATCTTGAAACTACGCCAATATGTAAGTATTAAGTTTATGATTTGTATGTTGTGAATGAGATTAAGCACATGAGTACGTCAAGATAATTACGTCAATACGTGATTCACGATATAACAAGTTAAAAAAACTTAACCAATTATCATTTGTTTATACTTTTTCAATAATCACTTTCATAATCTAGCAACATTTTTACGAAATATTTTCACAGTCAATATTATCTTAATTATAGACGAGTGTTCTAACATTTTTTTAGATTCTCTGTTATGACGAAGAAGGGAAAACATCCAAAGGCGACTACAAATAAAAAAATAAGAAATTTAAAAGTAATTTGAAATTATCCCTTTGTTTAATTGGTCAAAACTGGTATTGCTACTAATTTTACTTTTCAGTTTGTAAACTATTACATTATATTTTTAGTTTTATTTTAAGTTTTTGTTCTACCTATATTTCTAAAGCATGATTTTTGATATATGTATATTCTTTATTGCATATAAGGTGATTACATAAAAATAGGTAGGTATCTAGTCGCAAGTACTAGGAGTGTTATCTTATCTTTATGCCAATTGTTGGAGACCGACAATTGGACCAGCCTCTTTCTATATTATCTATCCCTGGTTTTGCAATACGTTTTTACTAAGCTTATATTACATGATTATCTGCTGATTTTGTGGGATCTGGGGATGCATTTTGAGAGGAAGGCTCTTAAGTTTCAAACTTCCTTTACAACCAACAACGACTTTATCATTTTCGTCACCGACATCGCCCACCTCTCGGTTTAAATTGCTGTCTGGCAAAAATAAATAGACGTCTTCACAGTGTGCACTGTTTTTAGGTGATAGTTTTGTTTGTCGTGTAATAATATTATCAATCCCCGACCAAAAAATAGGGGTTATATAAGTTTAACATTTGTATATACCTACTTCAATATCTGGATGCATATCTATGGCATTGTAGTTGCCAAACGGATGAACCGATTATGATATAGATTCTTTATTTCATGATTTATTAGTCGAGAGTGTTTTAGGCTATGATTCCAGAAAATCCGTCCAAGCGTGAGAAGATTATCAGCTCTTTTCTATATTATGAATGGATATGAGCAACTTCTACGAGTTTGATCGATTCGAGGTTGGCAAAATAAATAACCTTGAACTTAAAGAACATAATAACCTTGACCTACGCTTACATCGCCAGAAATCTGCAGGATACCTAACTCTTCACGAACTTAGGTACAGCTAAGGTATCTTGTTTGGACTAATTGTAATAGTCTCCATTAACAGATTATAAATAGTCGAGGGCATATTTTTAATTTTGCGCTTGTACCTAAACTATATTGTACTAATCTTCTCTTTCTCCGCTGCGTGACCAATAATTTAATTTTATAGATAGTATACTATACCTAGCTGACCCTACAGACGTCCTGACTAAACCTAACCAGACAAACCCATAAAAACTTTTTTTAGAAAAACTTTCATTGCAATCGGATGAGTGAATGATGAAAACGATGAGTAATACGAACATTTATTTTTATCAGCCATATTTTAATCAGCCAATTTAAATATAGGGTTTTCTTTTCTTTTAATCTATTTTGGCAATCAATTTTCACTCTAACACTGTTTTGGTATCATCCACTGTTAATCGTTTCAAGTTCAAGATTATAGATATAATAGAAACCTATCTAATAGAAAAAAGTTCTAGAATTAGCTAGTTCAAATGAAGACTTTTATTCTTCTTTATTCTGTTTTGGCAATCAGTCCTCATTCAATGTTTTTGATATAATTTATTTATTTATTTTGTAAGTCAAGGCTATTGTTTTTTTTTTTAATTAATGTAATATAATTAAACGTAACTTAGCACAAGGAAGTAAACCACTAGGGTAGCTCTGCGGTGGTCGGGGTTAATCGAGGCTGCCAGCTAATCATACACCCATTATAGTAATAGCTACTCCGGCGCAACCTCCAAGCTGTCTCTGGTAAACGCTGTGTAATCTACCTTCGGCTATGCACTTTGAACGTCGTAAATGGCAAACGATCGGAGTAATCGTTTTCTTACGTTATGGTGATATAAACAAACTGAACTGAGAAAGTCAATATCAAGGTTGTGAATTTTATTCATTTATTAACTCATAAGACTGCGTAATAGTATGCTAGTATTATTACGTATTCTATAATAAATATAGTCTTATATTTTCATAATTTATGTTTTAGGTACCAAGAAATAAATAAATTGCATGGAATAAATTGGATTGAAGGAGCTCGATGGCGTCGTTGCGCGTTGTTAGTCCTATCTAACAAGCAAGTTAAACAACGTCGACCGTAGGCTGACCATGGATGAGTTTATTTATCCCGAGCTCCTCCGTGCTTCGGAGGGCGCATTAAATCGTTAGTCCCGGCTGATGTTGCTAGATGACAGTCGTTAAGCCAAGTCAGTGGCCTTTAGGCTGTTTCAAAACTGACCTCCGCCAACTCGCTGTTGAGCAGTGTGATG
Organism: Hypsopygia costalis; assembly: GCA_937001555.2. Lineage (NCBI taxonomy): Eukaryota > Metazoa > Arthropoda > Insecta > Lepidoptera > Pyralidae > Hypsopygia > Hypsopygia costalis. The sequence goes on from OW443325.2 coordinate 9,985,821, forward strand.
GTGTATGCTCTAAACCCCGTCGATTGAGGGGAGACACGTATCCCAGCAGTAGCATGAATTACGGTTGACGACGAAATAAATTGAGTTGTATATGTCTGAAGATTTATCTCAAATAGAACGAATAGGATCAATGAATGAAGGCTGGCAACGGATCGACGACCCCTAGGTGTTGCTGATTTCCATAGGCGGTGGTGATTGCTTTCCACCTGGTGACCCAAATGCTTGTTAACCCCCTCTCATATAAAAAACATTACAAAGAAAATATAATGGATTTTCATTTCGATATCTTATCAGTAAAGTCGCTAATAACAAATATAAATATAATAAAAAATAAAAAAAAATTGCGTGTTGACTACATTTTGTTCCATTTATCTACCTTATACAGCCACCATAAGGTACATATATATATTTGGAAACGCGTGTCCGTCTATCCGTTAAGTAAGATATTATGTGAATTCCGATTATCAACGCCGTTCAGGGAGGATAGATTGAACACGCGTTTCCGAATATCCACTTAGTGTGGCTGTGTTAGGGTGGAATAGACTGGGGTGCTAAGGCCGGAAAACCTCCTCGTGTGCTCGGGACTGTTGTTGACCCGTCTTTGTTGCTGGATACGTCCGGTGAGAACGACGTGTTAGCAACAGCCTGAGCCTGGTGCACCCTGGGCAACAACGGTCAGTAACTTATCTTCGCGGAGATCTTGCTGACCGTTGGCCAATGTTCTGGCAGTGGAGGAAAGCGCAGTACTGGTACTGCGCTTTTGGGCGTCTGCGCCTCCCGTCCCTCTGAGCTAGCAGAGATCACGGTGAGGCACACAGTGGAGGAGCGCTCCCCAGTGTAGGTAGCGAGGGGTACACTGGGGTGCGATTTGTTGAGGAAGAAAACCTCGTTAAAAAATTACAGAGGCGGGGGGAGGTGAAACCGAGGCCGGGAATGTCTTATGACGCCCGGAGAGCCGGTTTCATCATACCCAAACAGACGAGGAAGAAAACCTCGTTAAAAAATAACCCTTGGTGTCGGCGTGCCGTATGTCTCCCGGTGTAAATAGTACTTTTTTTAAACTACGTCTGGGGGCAGACAAGCATACGGCCCGCCTGATGTGAAGTGGTAAATACCGCCATATTAACGATAACGCTTGCGCACCGCCATCCCAGCTGCCAACAGCAACTCCTTCCTTTCTGGTGACTTCACTCACTTACTAACAGGAACACAACAACCCTAAAGGGAATTCTTACTTGGCTTCGGTATTCTGTAAGGTGGAGGTTTCCCCAGTCGCCCGACTGGGGAAACTTACAAAAGGGGAGCTTACAAAATACTCTATGCCCTAACTCTCTTTTCGCCAGAGCCTCGTTTGTCTGTTAGCAGGGTGCACCTCGTGCAGGTGAGATTGGCTTTGGTTCAAAGATGTTGATGAACCACTTACACTGCGGGTACTAATTAATTTACATACAAATTACGTAGAAGTTGTCAAGTTTGTCATTTGTATTTTATTACCTACTTAGTTTTCATTTATTGAAAACTAAGTAATAAATAAAATACTTGGGTCACTAACAAACTTGACAACTTTAACGTGGAACATTTGTTATTTGTAGTTAGTACTGCAAATGGTTTCCGTAATTAACTTATCTGACACTTCAATTCATTGACTAAATATATACTTACCGACTACGCATATTATTATGGCAAAGAAAAATACCAATACATTTCAGCAATCGTCCATCCAAAACTAAGAAAATAATAATATATCAAAATAACCAAAATAAAATGTAAAAACTACAATTAATATGAAATTTATAATTAACTAATATGAGAAAGGAAAGGTGGCAGACAAGCATACGGCCCGCCTGATGTGAAGTGGTAAATACCGTAGCCATATTAACGATATCGCTCGCGCCCCGCCATCCCAGCTGCCAACGCAGCAACTCCTTCCTTTCTGGTGACTTCGCCCAAAACTAAAATTTGGATGGATGGATTGGCCATGTGGTTTCCGGCAGACTAGAATAGAATCACTCCGTTTCTTACCGCTGATGTCGTACAAGGCGACTAAGGGAATTACATTATCAAATATCGATCAGGCCTCCCCAACCCGTTTGGCCAGCGTGAGAAGTGTAGGCCAAAACCTCCTTCCGTCTAGGACGGATGAGAGAGGGTCGTGCTCCTGTAGTGGAGACTAAATGGACCTGATGATGAATATGAGAAAGGAAAGGGCTGCTGCATTGCCCGCCTGATGTAAAGCGGTAACCGCTTATATATACTATGTATATACGGTAGCCGTATGCTTGTTTTCCCCTGATTAAAAAAAAGAGATTACGAAATTAAAACAACCCCATTTGTAGAAAAGACAAAAATTTGACACACAGTTGAGCAGCGTGGTGCTCTAAACCCCTTCGATTGAGGGGAAACCCGTATACCAACAAGCAGTGGGATGAATATGGGTCGACGAAAGATGTTATAGTGGTAGAATCTTGAATTTCGCATCTATGTAAGTATAATTTGTAAGTTCGTAATACAAAATGTTATTACTAGTGATTGAATTGTAATCGATTTTACTAATAAATTTATTCTAAAACACGTACAAGTTAACTCTTTTAAAAAAATATAACCGAATTCAATTATGTGTAAAAAAAGTGGGTAAGTTAAACTTGAACATGAATTGATTCTATTATAGAAAATTATTCATAATGCAACCAATTTTCTATTCAAAGAAAACCTCGAAGAAAATAAATTATTTCCTATTACCGCAAAATACACAATTGCTGATTAGGAAATACGAATCTCAATGATTAGCTCGTAGGTAAATATTGTTCGATAACTTTATCTAGTAGGTAAGTGTGTCAAGAAAATAAGACACTATGAGTACCTATGTCTACCTATGTATAACTATGTAATGAAATAATAACTGATTATTATTTTTAATAATATTTTATAGATATAGGAATGAAGATGCCTTGCCAGTACAAAGTGCAACAGATAGATTTGGTAAATGCCGAATCAAGCATCTCGAAGGAAGCCTTGGAAACCTGTTTTATTATAATTTACTAGACAGTTTACACCATTGGAAGCATCAGTCGCCATAACATCAGTAGTAATTTAGTATCATAAAATAATCGTATTTAAATTTTTCTTAATTTTTTTGGTCAGGTAGTTCGTTAAAAATTGTGCTAAAAACAGACTTCTTGTAGATTTCCGTCGAAAATATAATAAAAACTATTAATTAATTTAACTAAATTAAGGAATAAATTAAATTACTCACCAGTAATATAGTGCAAATTGTTTTAAAAACTAATTTAATCGGGTCGTTTATTCGGTTCGGCCGATATCGTTAACGCGAACTAGTCCTCCAAATTCCTAATCACTGATGCTCACTGTCGCACTGTCACTTCTAGGATTATTCACAGAAGTTTATCTTGTTTTTTTTAAAGTTCTCACGTCACAGTTATACAATTGCTGTGACGTGGTCCCAAGTCGATGGTTCGGTGCGGACTGGCTGCCAGCCGGGCCGGCACGATAGCACGATACAGCCGGCGACGCGACCAGCGACGCTGTATCGTTTCTCTGTATGACTGCTGTGCCACAGACTGTATACATACGTAGTGTCGATGGGTCTCGAAATCGAGTTCAACTAGACAAAATAAGGGCATTTACACCGCAACATTCGCAACTGAATATTTCAACACCGAGGACACTGTGACCTTTGTACTTGAAAAAAAAATCATTAAGGACATCTTTCTTTCTACAAAACGGAACTATATAAATAAAAAATGGAATTTAAAAAACTCGCATACTAATTTCCATAATTAATGCTTGTAACTTTAATAGAAAGTTAATTTAGCAAAGTAATATATATTAAGAAAGTAAACGATTCGCCTTAAAATAAATATGCAACATGGGCTATGACATGACATTGGTATATATATACAAGGATTTTAAAATGTGCCGTTTTTTATAATGTAGGTATGTCGAATATTTTCACAAATTACTATGCAAGTTAACAATGTAGTATAATATAAGTAAGATGTGTAAATTTTTGGTATGTATTTTTATGTAAAATGTAGTTTCCCTGTCGAGCACTAGGTACCTACCTAGTGCTCGACAGGGAAAATTCATTGTTTTTATTCATATAGGTACAAGCCTAATCTTTGTTTCCGTAGACTACCATTATGTATTATTATTTTTGTATTATAGTGCCAATGAATTCCGCGTCTATCTAGGCACTTTAAGTTCGAGGTAACGTAATATGACTACTAACGAAACGAACTGAATAAGTATAAAATGTAAACTATTCATTCTAAAATATATTTTATACGCGTGTATAACCTATTACCACTTCGTGTCCTCGACATCACTAACTTATGTAGTAGGTAAAAAAAAAATATAATATGCAATTATATTTTTATTATAAAGTAGGAGTAGCCAGGAAAATAACAGACAGTAGCTCACTCCAGATTTATTTCTCCATTTTACAAACATTACATTTGATAATAACGATTATTATTACAATGCAATCCACTGCACTCTGCCGTTGTCATTAACCGAATGCGAACCCCAGCGGTATGTAATTAGTCTTAAAATTTAAAAAAGAAATACATACCAAAATTATCTTTAATAATTTATAGATGTTGAAAGTTGAAACTACATTCAGTGAATTATGGTATTTGATTTTATGTTCTTACAAAAATAATATCTGGTGGAAAAGGTACAGTGTTGCTCTATTGACATTGCTGTATTCCCGATTGGGTTATTCCGTAATTGGTTAAAATTAACGAATTATCCTTACAATAATAATTAACTGCTAGAAATATGCACAGTGTTTGTAGCTGGGCTGGAAACCGCGTTGCGTGTAAATCGTACGATGATCAGACCACCTCTGCCTAGCATTACTTTTCACAGTTAGCCGCCGAAACAAGTTAGCAGTAATTGCAAACTATTATTCTTTAGTATTTCGTGAAGGTAAGTACGTTACGCAATTAACTTTTTATCGCTGTTATTTTAGCCTGTCAACACATGCATTGGATTACTGGTTTATGATAAAACATTTATAGATAAAGCAATTTGGAATCATTACGTCATTAAGTTTCGTAATTGTGATTTTTTTGGTTTGCAGCAGAGAATGAACGCAGCGTATAACACCAATATTACTTGTGTGTTATTTACAATACGTCTTGGGAAATATGTACATAAATATTCCTGGATTAATTACTCACTGCCATCTAGTCCCAAACTAAGCATAGCTTGTACTATGCATCCAGTATAAGTAATAGTACTAACATAAATACTTATTTTTTTTTTTTTGTAAACATGTACATACTTAATAATACATGGAAAGCACCCAGACCAATTCAAACAAACATGTCCATGAGCACAAATGTTCGTCATGTGCGGAGATCGAACCCGCGACCACGAAGTCAAAGTAGCCATTCGACCACCGAGCTCGTCAACTTTCATTCTGTGATTGTAAAGTATGCGGCGCAGGTGATGTGAACATTGGCCTTATAGATGATTGTGAGGTACTTACGCCCCTATAAATTCTTTAGTAGGGTAACAAAAGAAGCATACAAGTTTCTGATAATCCGGTTTGTAGCATTGACCATCTGGCTGGATACCACGCAATTGTCCAGCTTGTTGCTAAAAATAACTATTTTGCACGTTCATTTCCTCTACTAAAAACGAAACGTGGATTTTTTTAAATACTATATCAGGTAGCAGACAAGCATACGGCCCATCTGATGTGTAGCGGTTACCGTAGCCATATTAACACTCGCAACAAAAACTATCAAACGCGCGCCGCCACCCCCACTGCCAACAGTGCCAACGCAGCATCTCCTTCCTTTCTCGTGACGTCACTCACTCGCAGGAACACAACAACCCTCAAGAGAATTGTTACTTGGCTGCGGTATTCTGTGAGGTGGCGGTACATTCCCCAGTCGAGTAGCTTATAATTACGCTCCCTACCTCTCTTTTCGCCAGAGCTTCGTTTGTCAGTTAGCAGGGTGCACCGCGGGCAGGTGAAGTTAGCTTTAGTTCAAAGATGTTGATGACCCAATTACACCCCACGTATGTATAGTTATTACGAACGGATATATAATTATTACAGTATTTTTAAGTTCTCCGACAAATCTATCGTATGAATTTTTTGTTATATTGAATCACTGTCCATTAATAACATACAACCCGAGACATTACTAGTTTTTGCTAAAAATGGAGAAATGTATTATTACCCATTATGCTTATAAGCAGCTCATATTTCGTAAATCGCACGAGAAATCGAATTTCACTGTATTAACATAATGCAAACTGTGTTAATTCGTTAGTATTTTAACACTCTACGTGCAATTATTTAATATCTAAATGGTGAAATGGTGCAACGAAATAACGCCGAAAACTTTTCGACTGAAGTTTCTTGTCTTCAAAGAATTTTATTTTTCTTGACTCAGCCATAATTGTCATTAGTGTGCGCTAGTATACCGAAGGATACCTTTCCGAGCTATAAGTGGGGATCGGGTTTTAACAGTGTGAATTTTCATACAATCGAGTACAGCGAGTTGTGTGGCAGAGAAGCATACGACCCACCTGATGTGAAGCGGTTACCGTAGGTTACGTACCGTAATATAGGCCATCTCTCCGCCCAGCTCAGTTTCAGTGGAAGCGCAGTGTACACTTTTTTTTAACTAATATTGGTCCACTATACATTCCCACCACTGTGTCTCCTGTATAGACGGGATTAATAGCGGCGACCAGCAAAAAGGCAATGAATAACAAAGTCTATTGCAGTCCCAGGGGTAAAACTAGGGCTGCCTTGTATGGAACTCACAACGAAGTTAATCAGAAGAAATTAATAAGAGCGCACACTTAGTGGAAAGTTTCCAATTGTAATGTCGAAGTCCAAGATGCGTATTACGTCGTCAGTCGATCTGCAATCTCGATTAATGAATTTCGGACATACTCAATTCCAATCAAGTACATAGATGTTTGCGTGAGCCCAGCATATTTTGATTCCTATCACCAGATCCTCATTTACCGATCAGCGTGCACCATATGTAGAGCACTTATACCCGTAATACTGTCTATTTTACCGATTTAGATGTTTTAAGTCATAGAGCCAGCTATTTTTGCACACTGCCCCATCTAGTCCCAAAATAAGCAAAGTTTGTATTATGAGTAGCAAATAAGGTAGTTCTGCCCCCTTACCACCATCTCTTATTGCGATTCAATAATTGAATAGATTGCTTTTTCATACCAATTAATAAGCGACTCTATTCCATTTGATATAGAGTCCTTATTCTTTGGTATGAATAAGCATTCTATTCAGTTATTGAATCGCAATAAGAGATGGTGGTATGTAGGCTGGTTCTAATAAATATTCTTAAATACATTTTGAAGTGATAACATCTTATAAATCGAAGAACGCCGGCTCCGAATTTCCGCCTGAACCGAGCATGCAAGCGAGAGCGCTGAACAAGCGTTAGACTGGCACGATCGGCCTAAGCGTTGGGCTTATGACGTATCTATCTATCTTCAACTCCATTGGCCGATGTTTTCTTATGACGTTGGATCACTTAAAATTGTCGTCCGTAAACTGATTTTACAGGCAACCAATTTGATTTGTAAATAATTACATTAGTATAATACATATACATAGACATAAATATACGTACATCGAAAGCAATCAGACCAAAAAAAAACAGCCATATTCATGAGCACAAATATTTGTCTTATGCAGGGATCGAACCCAGAACATTTTTTTTCTCGTCGAAGTAAATTACGCCGGTGTTCTGATTATCCTGATAACCGCCAAAGCTAAATTGTCTTCCCATTGAAGACAAAGGCCTGTCACGTTATCAGTTTCCAAAAATCCTTAAGTAATGTTAAGTGTATTGCAACATTACTGATAAAAATGTAGGCGGCCAAAGTCGTCAGTTCCTAATAGCAAAGAATTAGTAAGAAATTTGTAATTTAGTGTAATTTATATATTACCCAAAATTATATTTGTAGTATGATAAAAACATCATTAATGTAATTACTTGAATAATAAATAAATATTCTTGGACAAATTACACACGGCCATCTAGTTCCAAACTAAGCAAAGCTTGTACTATGGGTACTGGATAACTGATATAATACTTAATTACATTTTTTTTTAATATAAATAAATAATAAATAAATATTGTCAGACAAATTACACAGCGCCATCTAGCCCCAACGTAAGCGAAGCTTGTGTTATGAGTACTAGACAACTGATAAACATACGTAAATACATACTTATGATAGTAGGGTAGGAAAACACCCAGATCAAGACAAACAGACATGTTCATGCACACAAATGTTCGTCTTGTGTGGGAATCGAACCCACGAGCGTTGAAGCCGCGTCATTGACCGCTCCGCCACCGAACTCGTCAATATATATGTGTATATATATATATTATACCTAATCACAAGTTCTTTGGGACATTTTAAATGGTTTATTAATATACCTTTAGCTAAGCATAGGTAAACATTAAGTCATAAATTGACATAGAATAAGATAAGACATAAATTGACTTAACAACTTAAATTAAAATAATTGGTTGACACGACAAACAATATTCTTGTACAATATGCATTTATGAATTTAAACATTATTGTGGAAATAGCTTCGTAAAAAAAGTTAAAGTAATAATTGTGTCGCCTGATAAATGGCTTCTGATATTGGACACAAAGTAGCCAGCAGCGGCTGAAAAATCTCGCTCAGCTTCCAAGCGGGTTGGCACAATAGTCATTAGCGCATTGTGAGTGAATTGAAGGTGTGCGCATTACACTTTTTGAAGGTAGACTAAATGTGTCATCAACATTATTAAATTGACTTAAATGTCTTCTTCGTAGTTATATCATGTAAATATAATTAAACCGCTCTATATATATACAAATGTTTGCCTTGTGCAGGATCGAACCCGCGACCTCGGAGTCATAGTGGCCATTGGTAACCATTCGACCACCGAGCTCATCAATGAGTGATTCCATTTTTATAACCTTTTAGTTTCCATTAAAAACTATATATATAAATTGAAAATACAATAATATTGCTGTTAATACCATAAAAATATATGACAACATGACAGCGTATTGGAATTTAAAATATCTTTCTTAACTGTTCATTAGCCGCCGAAAACAATTTACCCTACTTCAAAGTAAAATAACTTTCACACGGACTAGTAAGGATATATCTTTACGAGTCGAACGATAACATGCTTTTAGGAGTACAGTAACGGTACAAAATACTGGTAAACATTCATCAACTCGGTCACTAAAGTCGTTAGTGTAGTATCTTGTAATTAAGAAAGTTACAAAGTAGGCGTATTAAGATTCGCCATAAAGCTAATTGGCATTTTTTGCCTGTTTAACTATGCAGAGTGTCTGGTAGTCAATAGCGAAAGTGATAAATAACAAGCTATAAATAATTAATAGTTTTATTATGTTCGTTTACTATGTAGATACACTGTGATCGGCATACTGAAGTTGTTTATGATATAAACATAATTATTTAAAAAAAAAAAGCATGAGTAATCTCAGGTTTATATGATAAGATGATAATAATTCATCATGTAAGTATTCTTGTTAACAGTAGAAAATATTGGGTTTTATTTAGTGTCATTAATTTATTTTATGGATGTATTTATAAATGCATTGTATGATGGATGTATAGGTGCTATATTTATGATGTAAGTTTTTTCGATGTACTATTTATTGGATACTCTTTTCCCGGGGAAAACGACTTTCGATGATTTTTTTCGATGAAATCTGATGAAACATAGGTTTTTTTATGATCACGGGTAAGTCGATAGGGTAGTATTGTGCATCGGAGGGCATGCTAAGCCGTCGGTCCCGGTTGTTGTCTATATACGACAGTCGTTAAACCAAGTCAATGGCCTTTGGGCGGCTTGAAAACCCTGGCCTCCGCCAACCTGTAGTTGAGCAGCGTGATGAAGTATGCTCTAAACCCCTTCGATTGAGAGGACCTGTATCCCAACAGTGGGATGATTATGGGTTGATGCCGATAGGACGAGACCCTATCAGCTAAGATGAATGCGATTCAGGATAACATATTAACTTATATAGTTTAAAATCGATTTTTATCCCGAAAATAAGTATTTAATTCAGGTTGATAACATTTTTTTATACCACTAAGACACACAAACATACAATCCTGTAAGCAGTTATCACAGTCTATGGACGCCAGCAACGTCATACGCGTCAGAGACTCAACTCTTTAAACTTTTTCAGTAAAGCTCAAGATCCCTTACTGACTAAGCTGCAGGCAGACCTTGTGCAAACGATGTCCACCGACTAAACCAAAGTTGCTTTTTTCAAATTAATTGATTACGAAATTAAATTTGGAAAATTAAACAACTTTATAGGTCAGCAATATATAGGGCCCCAGATCATTATCAGAGATAATCTCTTTCACGTCTTTAACCTGTGTCTTCAACCCAGACGGTGTAGGTCCAGATTACTCCAGGATCTTTAAACGGAAACTCGATATTCCCCGTGATTTTTAAGCCTAACATCCAATATTCGCAATAAGAGGGCTAATTCTCTTAATTTTTCAAAGATCGCAGGTTGAAAGTTGACCGAATCGAGATTGAATTGTGAATTGACTAAAATTATATACTTGATTTCATTGATTAATTATTATCAATTCTTTTAGTTGGCAAAGTAACATTCTTAGTTTGTTTAATTCTCAGTCCTATTTCGATTTAATCCCACTTAAATTAAACTTTGAAGTTTCATATTGTGATACGAGAATACCAAATTTGACATTTGTGAGATCGAGACTGGATCGGAACTGAATTTTGACTACATTTTAATTACGAGAATTGCCCCTAAGATTTAAAGCGAGCACAAGCCGACCCACGGTGCATGTTTTGTACTTGACTAAACATTCTTAAATATTTCTTAGAATAAGTACTTACATGAGTCATTAATGGTCAACTATTGATTTTTTGCAAGTTCCCATCATATCTCATACAAAGTGTAGTGATTCACCACAAATAGATAGTATTATCGTACCGCAACTATCTTGTTAACCAACGGACTCGAAGTTGGTTGATAACTCGGAATATTTTGTACACACATGACATTTTTGGTAACATTTATCGATGTGAAAGACAATGACGTAACACAGGAAGTGCATAATGTGACTCAATATGAAGCTGGACTTTTGAAGTCATTTTTTTATGTTTTATCACATGTTATACAAAATAAACAAATATTCCCAAAAAAAATTACATACTATCATACTATCTAGTCTCCAAGTCTAGCCACTGCCAAATCCGACGTCAAGAGCAGGTGAAGTTAACTTTGTGATGATACCAACATTGATATACAAAGAACAGAGACAGAAATAAAATGTATTTTATTTGTTTAACTAATTAACCCGAGCGAGGTTCAAGTTAATCGTGATTAAATTAGATAGAAAAAAGCATTTTCCCTTAACTCGGATTTTTTTTAAATTTGTCTGGTAAGCTTATATTGACAAAAAAAACTGGAACGCGGGAATGAATACTTATTCATTCCCGAGTTCCAGTTTTTTATTCGATTTTTTTTTGTCAATATAAGCTTACCTACCAGTAAGGTAGCGGCAAGTAAGGTTCAGCCTTTAGAATACTTGGCTCAACGCATAATCGTAGCTGAGGCCTTTTGTACAATTCTGCACTTGTACGCTTTTAGTAAAGTATAAGGTGCTTGCCAAGCTCTCATTCGTACTGCATGCAGCATACATAAGAGATACGCTAAGATTACGCGATGAGCCGTGTGCTGAGGGTCCATAACGAACAAGTAAAAATGCCAAATCTATCGAACCGTTCTCAAGTGTTGCGCTTAGCCACGAACAAAACTTTTTATTACAATAAATATGTTAATTAATTTCTCACTTAATGTCTTTCAACAAAAGATTACTTCAAAGATAAGTTAAAAACTACTAAATATGTTATCATATTTAAAGAATTTACATAATCCCACAAGAATTAACTATCAAACCACATGATAAATATATATCCTTTCGCATGCCAAGAAATTTCGCGCTGTACGAAGCGCCGTACCAACGCTGTATCCACCATGGGACCGGGCCTGAATGATATATCAAAGATTACAAAATTGTTGTCACTCGTAAGAAAATGCTCATTATTGAAGTATTGTTCGAAGCGTAAAACAGGCGTGTTATCCGCGTGTCACTGTACGATAACAACCATTAAGGGCACAGTATAATAAATCGCAGTAAAGCAACAGAATAATATTTGGATAAACTTAATCTACGTTTTGGTGATGGAGATATTCATAAGCTATATTTCTATATTCAAACACATGACTGGATCTAATATCTAATGGGAGAATTCGGCATAGCTTATGAATATCTCCACACGCAGGGAATTCGTCTTCGTACATTGGAACCAAAATAGTCGTGCACTGTACGGTTTCAGATTGGTTTTCTTCTGCAAACTCTTAAAATTTAACTCCTTAAAGAGGTTTTCCCAGGAAACTACAGTATGGGGTTCTTCAAGAAACTCGTGAAATGGTTTTTACATTGTCGACAACGAGTCAGCGATGCTTCTGTCGTAAGCGTCTATAAGATCACAAGGAATACTTACCACCATGCTAGGCTTTATTTCCTGTCTTAGGTATAAAAAGTGATCCTACTGTCTATTAATACACTATAAACAGCGATTGTTATATTTGCAAGATAATGGAAGTTGCTGGAAACAAATGATTATCTGCTTGACGATGCGATGTTCGGAAAATGGCCGCGTGTCCTACTTCTGCGGCAAACGAGACGTCCGTGCACTGTTCACATTGGTCACACCTTTATATGCATTTAATGTTCCCACACGTGAATGACAAGACGGTATAAATTACTAGAGACCGCCCGTGGTTTCATTCGTTATAAAATATATTAGCTACCATCTGTTAACTCAACTAGATTACGCTGAAGAAAGTTGCCAGAGACAAGAGCCACTTCCCCCTGGAATGAAAGCAACTCAAGCTCTTACTGATGACTGCATCCAAGAAACTGTGCGCAGTATATTGAACTTACAGCTCACTGGCACAGTATAATTTTATTAATGACAACCAAGAAACTGCGCGTAGTATGGCCTATCTATCCATATAACCAACCTCGCAGCCGCTTGTTCGACAGCGTATATAATATATACTCACACAGTAATATTGTTTGAAGGGGCTGAAATCTAAATGACCAGACTTGATGATACAGCTAATAAGAACTGAATAGATGAGTCAGACTCTTCTTTCTTCAAGCAAAGCAATATATTAAATTTGTCTATATTAAAAAAAAATGTGAGTATAATGAACTATTATGTCTAACTACTAGACGTAATACACATATTGTAATACCGCTCTAAAAGATTTCTCCAACTGAAATTATCACTACAAGTCACAGTCGCAGGTCATTCACGGCCCTTTCAATCAACCGGCACCTATTTGCTAATAGCTTACGCAAAATAGGTTGGTAGACGTTAACAGCGCATTACTCTTAGGTATGAATGATTGCATTTCTGGGAGCGTTAACCACATATTTATAAGTAACGTCAGTATATGCTTGTATGACAACCGAGTGGTGTAAACAGTATTTTTTTTTTTACCACTCCGCACGAGAACCGTAGTTGTAAATAAATATTTTGTATCTCTATTTAATATGAAGATTCGCAGACTGCACATATATGACATCACTATTTGTGGTTACATACGGTTAGGACATCCTTTCTTATTATTCTTACATATACCTACTTACCTACAATATATGGCATGTTTCTAGGTGACCAAAGGTTAGGGTTGCCATCTCTATTTATTTTACAGTTTCCTACGTCATCACACTCAGAACATTCCTTTCTCTAGTTATTATTTATGCTGTGCTGATATAGTATTTTGTAGCTTATCAGAAAGAATGTGTCAATCTGTAAAGACCGATGTCACAATATCGTTAATTATTAGTATATGATTATATGGTTCTATTTATCTACTGATTACATTAGGAAGTTTCCACACTTCTAAAAATAGGTTTTATTTTCTTTTTAGCTTTATTACTCTTTCGTTTCATTAGTAATAACATAGTCCTGATTATGGTCATACTTTTCAAGCGAGTATATTATGATATATCATATTCCTTTCATAATGACGTGATATACTTTGCTATA